>OY754338.1:91125169-93625169 GCA_963573305.1 Pyrrhosoma nymphula
GTTGTTGTGTGACACTGCGGCACAAAACAATTTTTATAAAGAAATGTTCTCGGAGGCATGTTACTGGTACTCCTTGGGGAATATGATGCTGATCAGCTGATGCAGTGAATCACGAGTTCCCATCAATGGTCTGTGATCACGGTGAGGGGTGATCAACGCATTTTAGTTGTTTTAGTATTTGCTCATACATACTTTGCTTCGAGATTTTTCCATCCATTATGCTGTTGACGGTAAGCTTTTTTTGCTAATTTCATGTTCTGGCAATGACACCTCGACAAAGTGGATGAATTAAATTAATGCTGCTTAATTCGTATCATAGCTGCGGCGTAGCACCTGCTCTCCGTATAGTTATTAACTGACGATTTCGTGCTTGCTTCTCTCAATATTTTGTGCACCAATCTCATTATTTCCCATTTATAGTACTTTTCATTTCCTACTGACGAATTTTTTCTGAACTTACATTGTAGGAAACAGTAGGTAACCGTTTTATAGTGAATTATTGAGGTGTATCTCATTTCTGTAGCCATTATTTCTTCCGACTGGCCCTCTCGAAAATTTTTGAATCAAAATATGTAGCAGTGCATAATTAGGAATATTGGTAAACTATACGTCATACTTGTTTCTTTCAAAAGTTGGGTCAAACTATTCGACCAATGTCACAGGTCTGCAGAAATATGTCTGGAACTAACATTTCTTTAGTTAGTAAGCTTCCATCTTCTGTAGTATGCTGTGCAGTGTAATTGTTTTTAGTAAAATTTATCCTCTTACACTCCACGTATAGTGAGCACAAAACCAGAGCGAAAATAATACTCATCATGTTACGGAATGGATTTCAAGTTTTGGATATATTTCGAAATGAATACGAACAAAATGGTTTATTTCATGCTTTTCATACTAACTTAACCTAAAAAATAGGAGCGAGCGCCATTAATTTGAGAATATATTATAATACGATTTTCATTCCCCATACCATAACCATAAATGTATTTAATTATTTTGATGAGGTTTATCTATGCGACTATAGCAAAACCTAAATTAATAAATAAAGCTCATTTCCATTTCCAAGTTTACTTTTGTAAAATGTTTTTTTTCCCGTCAATAAATTTATTATTATTATTAAAGCTTTCCTGGCGGACGTCGTCTGCAGATAAACAGCTTACGGCGAACCACCTAGCGGCAGATAACGTAGTTGCGTACGTACCTCTGACGTCACACGTAGGATTAACCATCATGCAATAGTTTGCCGTCGCCTTTTTGCGCCGTTGAATTTTTTCACTTTTTAATTTATAAGGAAAAATACCTAACGCCATTTTTAAATCGAACGGCTTCAAATACGTACTCCAGGGGTTATAAACTTCAGATCTAGGCAATAAAAAAATAGGGAACCACCCTATTACACCAGTTTAGCTGAGGAAGAACGCGAATTGGGGGGTTTTGAGCTATTAGGGTATGGCAAAAGAAATGAAAAAGGGTCAAGATACTTTTGAGCTGGTTTCTACTCACCGGTTGGGTGAGGCTTTGTCTTTGTGAAAGGAGAAGTGCACCGAGGCTTTGTGAAAGGAGAAGTGGGAAAACGACCATTTGTGTAAAATATACTTTTGGTTTCCTTTAGCCAAGGCATTGTATTTTTGGGATATAACGTCCAATTTTTCTAATAGTTAAAACAAAATCCTTTTTAATTCCAATGGTTTTGGCGTAATATTTTATTCTTTTACTGATCTTCATCTGTTATATATGAATCAAAATTGGAAGCATTTGGTTGCCGGAAATATTCACTCTATACGGGCTATCGTGGGTTTGGTAGCGTGGTATCTCCAAGAAGTTCAAACATTTATCTCTATTTTCTAATTTTCCGCTCATGACGAGCAAATAACATTTGTCAGTCTCATGCCTGATAGTCCTCATATGCGTATCTTCGCATTTATCAATCACACGCTATGCTTTGTAAAGCACTCCGCTTATTGTTGACATTATAGAATAAAATTCCTATTCAGCAATCACCCATTCAACTAATTGTAAGTCAACCATAAGGATGTGCCCCGGAAAAGCATTCCCCTATATTCTATAGTTGATTGAGATTATCTTAAATAAATATTTTTATTCTAATCTTCGGTTTCTTCCGTTTTTACTGATGAAGGATCCCATGTGCTTCACATCCATGGAAAAAGGGCCCTGTCTATCAGTCTCAAAGTGGAGGAACACTAACCAAACAAGTAAAAATATTAAGTAAAAAAGTATATTTTTATACCCTACGAAATTTTTCCGTTTCTTAAAACTTCCCAGCTTTCCTAAAACACTACTAAAAGTAAACAAGTCAAAAAATTAAGGTATATAATAATAAGTATCATATAAACGGTGAGGGAAAGTGCTATGAGCCATGAGATTACATTTCTCTGTATAATGTTTTGTCATTCAAGGACTGGAAAAAGAAAGTGCTATTTATTTACAAATGAGTTAAGAAGATATTTTAACCAACTAAAGCATATCATATGAGAGTAACCAGTTGACCTTTACCCGCAATTGTTCAACCTAAATGTGCACGGTCTCAAGTGCGTTCTTGTTTTACCTCATTCTATTTCCTTGAAAGTATTTATTGAACTGCTTTTAGTTGACAAACCTCCAGTGAAATTTGGCAGTCTTGAAAATTATCAAGTTATAAGTCAACTTATTCAATAGGTAGCACTGCTGAGGTCGTTTTAAGTGTTTGAGTTAGTTGAGAATAAGTTTCATATGTTCAAAATAATTTGTCTACCTCAAATATTAGCAAGGCTCACTTGCAAAAAACGACTATACATCTTATTCAGCTTCTGACCACTAGACTAAAATTTGTAGGCAGAATATTTTTTTTTCAAGTTATCCGGTCAGAAATAATTTTTAAATTTTTTATTGGGTAATATATCATAGTGCGCCTTGTAGACAGTGCATTGAATACAATTACAATATATTCTTGCCATCTAGCAGTTGCAAAGATACGCTCTTTTACCCCACCCAATCCTCCCTCCTTCGACTTTACTTACAATATAATAACTCCGTCTTAGTGAAAATGTGATGATGGGATTTTAATACACAACCATTTTGTTATTGCATTTTTAATCGTTATCTGAGATGTTATAAATTATTTAATCCTCTTTTATCATTTTTGTTATTATTAAATATTACTAATTAGCTTCAATGTAACTTATTGCTTTTACTTTTTATTGTTTTTGTTTCAAAATGACGAAGCTATATTATTTGTTGATAAAGTCTTCCTTTTTTGTTATATTTTTGCGCCACTTGTATTTTCCTCCATGTTTGGAAAACATTTTTAAGGCGACTTCCTCTTCATGCTTCCCAGATTCACAATGCTTGCCTTATTAATCAATTCATCCTTTGAGAAAGTGCATTAAATTCAGTTTCTTTAATTTTTTCAGTGATTTTTTTAAACATTTTCCTTTTCTAATTTACGTTGAATTAATTTTCATGAGTTCCTCTAAAATAGCTCTAAATTTCTGGGTGAAAATCTGCAAATTAACATACAATGAAACTAGACAAATCGTGTGTAACTTACGTCCATATTTATATTATTTGTTAAATGCGCTACTTTTCAAATGTCTAAAGAGACTACTGCAGTCATCAATCACTGCATTGGCAACTGGTATTTATTCAGCTGTAAAATATGTTTATAATTGCGTTATGATAGAGTAGTAACTCACAATGTTACATTTTCATTGTTTTCTGCGCAAGCTTATGCGCGTATCCAACTTTGAACCACTTACTGTTTAAGGTAGTTTTATACTTCCTTACTGTTTAGATCTCCTAAACAAACACTTATTAGGCTGTACTTCTGTTTCTATCATGAAAAGAAGACCAGGCATTTTTCAACTTAATTTTAATTTATGTACAACCAGATACCTATGCGTTCAACATACCTAGGTTTTTTTTATGATTTGAAATCAATTTCCACGAAGTCACCACTGTTTTCAACAATATTTTACTTCAGTTTTCTGCTCATGTATTATGATTTTGTGTCCTCTTTATGCTACGCACATTAATACTCTCTTTGGCTTTCATACGTTAAGTGACAAACTGACGTTTATCTGATACTAAAAGACCTCCAATTCTCAATCAGGAGACGATTTAATTCTTACCTCGACGGAGTAGTGGTGGCGACCACTATACAGTGGAATTTTGCCAACGTGTGGTGAAGCGGCGCGGTATTGTTGTAGCTTTTTGCCGCTATCGTGCGTCACGGGTTCCTTGTTCTTTGGGATGAAAATCTCAAAATAACCTTTTGTCTCCTGAGGCCCGAGTGATCAGAGCATGTCTCAATAAGTCAGTAGGGGGAGCAAAAAGCGTTTCAGAAACTTTTTTCGAATATTCTGAACTCCTGTTCGTCGCATGGGGCTAAGAGGAGGGATTTTCTCCCCTCCTCCTTGTCCTGCACTCAAAGCCCCCACCGTCAGACCGATGAACATGACGCCCCGTTCAGACGCGTTCCGAGGGTTTTGCCTCGCCGTCCGGCGACGCCTCGTTGATGGCCGGCTCAGGGTGACGACAATGGCCGGCGGGACAAAAACCCGCTTCCCTATGTACTCCGGACGTGAGTGGAGTGCATATGTGGGCATGGCAGGAAGCGGGTTTGCTGCATACGTCGCTCTGCCTCTGGGTAAAGACTTCCGTGCTTAACGCACCCTTCCATTCTTTCTCATCCACGGTAATCGAAGGGATAAAAGTTTATATTTGTAGGCTTTATCAAAAATTCCGATACTACGGAGTTTCTACATTACCTAGAAGCGTGATATTTGTACATGAACATGTTGACGGATTCTCTCCAATATTATCTATTGCTATTACTATTCTATGACTACGTCCAGAGCAGAAGTTTTGGATGTACTAGTATAAACTCCGAGTTGTCCTTCGCTAGTTGAAAGTACGGAATTTAGAATTCCGGATTTTATTTGCGCTGAATAGTGAGATCAAATGCCCGCAGTTTTCAGAAAAATACTCATCTATATTTGAGACAATTCTAACACTCCGTCAGTTATTTTTTCTATTTTTTGATGACCCATCACATTTCTCGAGTAAAATACTTCTCAGATGAGTTACGTGTTATGTCGTCATTGTTCAGAATTAGGTTTCTCAACTTTTTTAACCAACGACTTCCTTAAAGAATTAAAAACAAAATTCTTCTTATCACCACATGGAATTATAAGCAATGAAACTCGTAATAGTTGCTCTCTTTACTAAATAAGATACTTGTACCTGAAGATTCTTGGATAGAAGTTGAATCCTTGGTTTTATTTCACTAAATTTAATTTTAATGTCACCTAATACTTGCACCTAGGCGCCAATTTTAACGCCCCCATTGCCCCATGCAACACGCAACACGCCCATCCTTGCACTTTCGAAAACGAAAAAAACTTTTTCTCAATTTCAAAATGAACCTTTTTGTCCCAATGGCTATGGAGTTTTAGTTGTTATTATGTAATTAGTAAGTCGTGGTATTAAGTTGTCGGTTACGATGATCGATCGAGCTGGCATGGGAAAACGTAGTAACGTCGGTTTTCATTCCGAGATAATATTTACCCGGAAGTAACAAGTCGGGATATTATGTTGACTATCTACACCTACATACTACCCTGCAAGCCGCAGCATGGATGTGTGGCTGGGATGTAAGGACACCAGCCATGTAAAGGTTTGAAAGAGAATGTTATAGCTGTAGGTAGGTGAAAAAGTGAAGTGTATGAAGGGAGTGTTTTCATTGGATCTCAGTTTTATCATGACCACTTATTGCGCGTGGGAAGAACAAATTTTTATACCTATCTGTTCGGTAATGTATTTCTCTTATTTTATCTTTCTCGTTCGACAATGGAATGTAGTGATGCGTCAAAATGATATTCTCTTTGTCGCACTGAAAGACAGGTCTTCGGAATTTCTCAAACAATATAAGCCTAGTGTGTAGCCTCTGAGTCTCTAGTGGTTCCGAACTTAATCCCTTTAAAAGCAGTAAAACACTCTTTGTTTGTTCATAGCAGCATCTAACAAAGCACATATCTTTCCTTTGTATTTTATTAATTTTTCGAAAACAAATATTTCTGTCCAGCGTCCTCAATGGCTCGTTGCATATTCCAATTGTGGCCTCACCAGAGCGAAGTATTTCAGATGTTTTATTTTTCATGACGACTTTATGCTTACTCCACCCAGAGTGTAGACTTTGTGTTGGTATGTTGACTTCCGCAAGATGTGCACTGCAATGCATCCACTACGATTTAGTTCAAGCCTCCAGTCCTGGCACCACGAGTTAACAATGTTTAGAGCCGATGTTAGAACTTCTAAGTTCCCATCTTTGTCAATTTCGCGGTAGATGACCGCATTACTTGCATGTAATCTAAGGTTACTACTAACTCGAGAACTTCATTTATAAAAATAATGAATAAATGTGGACCGAATAATCTTTCTTGTGAGACGCCGGATGTCACACTTGCCATATGCTTGCGATCAATTAGATTGTCACGTACATCTTAATATATTCCACACAAAAAATGTTTATTGCCGACCAAGGTCACGCACCAAAGTAATACCTTGATAATGATTGCTGTGCTGACGAATCCTGGGTTGGCATTAAACATTGCTAGTGTGGAATATACTAAGGTATTTTTTTCGTAATATCTGTGTGTATGTTCCACAAAATACTCCGTCAACCATAAATATTATTAGAAAGTCACGTATCCAATAAAATACTTTATGGCTTAACCCGCATTATATTAATGTAAATATGTTCTTTTGTGAGGAACCTTTTCGAATGCATTCTAGGAACAAATATTAGGGTGAAAAATATTTCCAGTTGCAAAATATAACCATGTTTTTTGTTTATGTATTCACTATATATATGTAATTTTATATTACATATAGGGAAGTAATGTTGTGTTTAGGTTATTAAATTAAAATCAGCTATTCTTTGCCAACGTTTCGAAATTTAATTATTCCATATTCAGGGCTTTATAAAAAACTGCGAAAAGGTGTATATTGGAGAAACTGGCCAACACCTGAATAGTAGGATTTCAAATCATAAATCGGACATAGCCAACAAAATGGTAGTATGTGCTTCAGCACAACACACTCTGGAGAATAAACATTTTTTTGGTTTTGATAATTCTACAATATTAGATTATAAATCAAACGTGAAAAAAAGACATCAAAGAAATGGTGCACATATCCCGTAACAAAAATACTTGTAACAAAAAACAGATTTGGCCTAGCTGAGTCAATATGTTATGGATATTTATTTGACAAATTGGTGTAAATGCTGTGTTGTTTTTTTTACCATCGCATATTTTATTTAGCCCTGAAGATGGAATCATTTAATTCCGAAAAGTTGGAAAAGCAAAGCTGATTTTAATTTCATGACCTAATATTATTCAATTCAATATTACTTTCCTGTATACCAAAGGTGAGGTTGTTGTGATAAACAACGAATGAAATATATTGCCTGTGTGGTTCTTGTGGAAATCTTTGGGAAGGTGGGACTGTATATATAATTTTTAGAAGTCTTTATGGTCCATAAAAACACCAGGAGTGCAGACTCCAAATAGGGTAGGAATTCTAGAAAATATTACATACTGTTACCCTCACTTTGGGGTTAAATTAAACTAAATACAACTAGATAAACTAGATACTAATATAACTAGTTCATTATGTACCAAATATGATGCAAGCTTCTAAATGTTTTGTGTTAATGTTATTCGAATGCTATACTCATCAGGAATTTATGGCAAAATATTACGCACAACTATTACAAGACAACATTTCTAAAAAGTGCGGTGCAGATATTGAGTGCTTTTGAATATTACAGATGAAGAATGTGCCAAAGGAGATTAAAGTCAGTAGCCTAATGTTTTAGAAAAGCCAAAGTGATTATTTTGATAATCCGAAGAAGTTTTATTATCTACTCTAATCCCCATAGTAGGTACATTATGAAATTCATTAATTTCAAACTCCGAATGAATTTTCTGAAATGTCTTTCATAGTTTTTTGGAAAGAGGAATACGATATGGGTTTCCACTGTTCTTTGCGCCAGAGCCATAATTAATTTTGCAACACATTGTCACTACCATGGGTTTATCGTGTAAATAAACCTAAATAACACAGAACATGAAAGTGCTAAATCCAATTGTGAATGTTATCTATTCAGCAGGTATTTTTCCTGAAAAAGAGATTGAATCATAGCTAAAACTAATTACAATGTTTTTCAGTTGTATCTGTTTTTTTTCGGCTCAATATGGAGGATTTAGGTCTCTGAGTTTCCGTACCCTTTAAGCGATGAAGACGAAAATATTTGTTTCTAAGGGTTGAGAAAAAAAGTTAAGACGTTTCCTTAATTATTATATTTGGTAAGTGTAACGCTAAACGTTTATGCAATACTGTTCACTCAATGTTTGATGGATAATGAATTGCAGCGTACCTCTTTCACACTCTCGTTTGTGGCGTTCGTCACAAGGAATGCAGCAAGTTTTTGTGTTTTATCATGTTTAAATGTTTAGTTGGAGTTCGAGTGCCATCGTGTGCCATCTGGGAGAGTAGACGCTTACGGGCGTTCGTTGGGGTATATCTCAACCTGAAATCCAACGTCTGTGGGAGTATTTTTCTATAGAGTGCAGTTGAATTGTGTTTTGTTTTCTTCCGCTCTCTGTCCTTGTTTTTTTCCCAACGGAGCTGCTTTTTCTTGCCTGAGGCTCAAAATATACCTGTGTGGAGTGTCGCCGGGCCGATACACTCCCATATTTATGCCATTGAAAGGATTCACAGGAAAATGTTAAATGGACTGATTAATGGAAAAGATATAGTAATCGCCGATATAATATTATCGGTTATCGTGTCATCAGTTTTTTTATAATTTTCGACAGTTTAGACATCAGTACACTGTACACGATCGATAAAGAGTACTGAAGGATAGAGTTATTTCAATTCTTTGAAAATTTTGATGATATACGTCCTCTACGTTGATGTGAGACTGATGAACATATATTTTTGTTGGATTAGATGAACTAATGTAGCTCTTAAATACTAAGTGGGTACATAGTAATTAGTATTCATAGTAAGCAGAATAGTTGAAGATTAGGCGACGAGGAAGATTACCGCATGTGACATAAGAATGATATAAAGTGCACAGCTCTTGAGATACAAAATTTTAGTAAGAATTATAACCGGAGATAAAATTAATTTCCAATGACCAGCCAGAATTACTAAGAGATAGAGGCGTGGGTAAATTCAGCATGCATGTAGCAAAGATAGGCCAAAGATAGGCATGTAGCAAAGATAGGCCATCAAGACAAAGAGTAAGCAGGCATGAGGAAGTGGAGGGATACACGCTGCACAACCGAACTGCACGCACTGCAACTGATAGTTTGCGGATTGAAAGTATAACGTACTTGATGAAATAAACAATAACACTATGTACCCGATATATCTCAATTAACTCAAAAGTGTTGTTAATTTTTGCGTTGCGTTGTTAATTCTTTTTCTCGAGGGTCCACATGTCCTTTGTGTACGATACCGCCTATACTTACTCTTACTCCCGGGGCCATCTATATATTAGGCGATATTTAGCCGCATCAACAAATCCCCTCCACCTGAATCGATCTTCTACCTCTCATTCTGTTGCTCCGATATTTTGCATATCCGTTCTCACTAGGTCCCACCATCTTAGCCGTGGTCTTCCCCGGGGTCTTCTTCCCTCAGGAATCCCATGTAGTACCTCATTCAGCAGACATCCCTCCTCTTTCCTTAGAATATTCCCAGCCCACCTGATTCTTCTTTCCTTTATTTCACTTGTTATGTCCGGATGATTGCATAGATTCCTGATTTCTCTGTTTTTTTCCTCCATCGTCCTTCTTCGTATGTGGGCCCATAGGTTTTTTGCAATATCTTATTCTCGAACACTATTAGTTTTTCTCATCCTTTTTCGACAGTCTCCACGTTTCGGATCCGTAGAGTAGTACTGGGGATATCATTGTTTTATCGAGACGACACCACCTATAGGGACTGCTAAATATTACCAAACCTTTTATTACTTTTGGTAATCATGTACTAACTTTTGTCTGACGTATTTGCAGATAGGATTGATATTTTAAATTACTCACGTGTCACACGGCCTGTGTCTCACGTGAAACTTATCGAAAGTGAATCACAGAGCAAAGTGCAAGCGTGGCAGCGCACCGTTGTCGCAAGGATTTGCATTATTGTGTGTGTGTATGTTAAGGGAGAGAGAAATGTTTCTCGTTGCCGTGACGACGGAGCGCCGCCGCCGTCTGCTCGTCTTTTGTTTATCACCGCATTAAAATTGCTGGCGCCACCGCCGCCGCCGTGTGTGCATGTGTGTACGTGGACATACGTGTATGTTCGTGACGTGGGGGCCCTCACCTGCCTGCCGTTCATTTGCGCCGGCCCTGCTTGAACCTCCCCATAACCCCACACTACCCTTCGCCAAATCCCTTCGAATTCCTCCTCCTCTGCAGTCTCATTAAAAAAATAATGCTTTGGGCGCGGCGTGTTTTCCCTGCACGGGAAAAGAACTCGAGAGGGGGAGAAAAAAACTCTCATCCCAGGGATAGAAAGAGTTATATTTTTTCTCCTTCTTTATTTTGGCTCGGCATTCTAGAAACGTCTCAATAATGGATGAGGAAAGATTCAAGTGAGTGATAGAGAAGACAAGCAAAGGGGCATTAGTGGAAAAGTATCTGGACCAAAAAAAGGGTTGCTCGCATTTGTTCTTCTAGACAAGCCTCTGCATTAATAAATCCGTCACGTTTTATTTCTCCGTAGTTTTCTACAAACTATTTCGTTGGCGCTGTTTTTATTCCAAGTTTTCGTACAATAGCTTAAACAGTCATTGATTGATGGTTCCTAAGATATCTTTATTTTGGAATTAAAAACTTCTCAAGTATTGTCCTTAGAAGGGTTGCATAAGTAGAGCATGAAGCGCGACCATACGGAAACTGAAAAATTATAAGCAATATTCAATCCTAGGACCATAATAAGAAATCCTAAAAAACAATGATTATTCTTAGTTATGCATATTGAGAAAAATTATTTTTAATAACCCCCCTTATGTATTCACTGGACTACTCGACACAATTATAGCCCCGACAAGTTAAAGTCAGAAAATAATCAATAAAGGACTTTATCGATTCATTATGCATTGATTCTGTTTGATTGGGATTTTCGATTGCTATGGATCTATAAAATATTGCGTGCGCATTTGTCATTTTCCCTTTTTTTAGGCCTTATAACCCATTGAAAAATACTGTCTCGTGACTCGTGATCCTGTTAACAGTAGATACATGGTAATACAAATCTACAATGGCAAACGGATCCAAAAAAAACATACCGAAATATAAGCCACCGAATACCGGTGATCTCCGATAAAGGATATTTTTGACGCAATTATTGGAAGTGTGGGTCTAAGCATGTTTTCGGAGTTTCGGAAGCGGATTAATATAATCATTTACTTCAAAATTCGATTCAGATTTTTAAACTATTTTCAATCAAATTAAATATCAATGTTAAGCTTATTACGTTAGAAAGATCGCTCAAATTAACTTCACCTGTGCCTAGCAGTAATTCATCGCTCGAGACCACACATGTCGGAAACATTTGGCAGAAATTCAAAGGTGAATATATCCTTCATCTATGGCAATACAGGGGAACCTTTTTGAAATTGCCATACTGTCGCATATTTTCTAGTGTATGGCGTGACCAACCAAACTTGATCTTACTTAAACACCCTCAAAACCCTTTCCTTTTCTCCTGTTTTCCGCGTGGCCTTTAGCCCTTGGGCAAGCACGCATCTCAGAGGTCCGTGTCCCCCCCTTGGCTTGCCATTTTCTAATCACGTGATGCCGTAACAAATGTTAGGGGCTGTCTAGGATCCTCATTCTTCGTCTCCTGAAAGGTCAGTGTGTAATCGGACGTGTCGGTTAACGCATGTAGTGTAGGCAGTCAAATCGCCCCCTCAGGTCTACCGCTCCCGCCCATGTTCTGGTAGTGTGAATGTGTGAATTTCACTGTGTGAGTTTAGTTATTTCTTTGAGAATATTATTATTTTTCCCTAGTGCCCAATGTCATAGTGCTTAAGGCATTTTTAACGTGTGCCATTTGCGGAAAAAAGTCTAAGGATTCTAAGTCCACTATTTATTATGATGTTATAATACTCATTTTCAGTAGAAATGACTGCAAGAAGGAAGTGCTACGCAAGTGGAAGATTTGGATGACCTTTACGACCGTGCGGAAGTTTTCCGTGCTCTAATGGATGAAAGCGGGGATTATTCCCACAGCTCTGAGTCAGTTAGTGATGTGGAGACGGATGAGGAGGTAATAGAAGAAGAGTTGGTGACTCAGAATCGGAAATGAGCGACTCCAACAAGTTCGATTATGAAAAGGTAGTGACAAGTGATGAACCCAGTAACGAAGACGGTGAACATTTTTTTGCGTACAGAAAACAGAAAGGAAACAATAGATCTTTGGAGGTGAAAGAAAACTTCGTTGAAAAGAAGGCGGGCAAATGAAAATATTTTCAGTTACTCCAGGGACTGTTTTATGACAAGAGATGCTCGTCTCAGCGTTTCACCATGCTTTAATATATGGCAGGTATATTTCATGTTAACCGTTTCAATACCTTAGACCTATGGGCAGGGATGTGAAACCTAACCGAACCTCTGAAGCGGTACGGTTCCACGTGAAACCGAACCTTTTTCTCGGTAAGAGAGCGGTGCGGTCCGAACCGAACCGTGTCTGCAAAAGAGAAGAGGTTCGGTTCAAGCTGAAGCGGAACCGGCCGTAACAATTTGAACCGCTTTTGGAACGGTTTTTTTCGGTCCAGTGGCGGTACAGGGGCGCAAGGGGAAGGGGAGCAATCCCTTTGGCAGGGACTGTGAAAACTGAGATATGTAATATGACACGTAAATGCTGCTGCTCGCTGCTGCGTTCGAGCATAAGGGTGCTATCTTAGAATATTGAATAATATTTGTTATTTTCCTTCTCAACCCACTATTTTGATCGTTGGGTGTTTTACTCCTTTCATATTTACCGCTCTCTCCGAAACATTTACTCTGAGACGACCACTCGTAAGCGTTAAACAAAACAACTAAGGGTTCCACATAGCATCGGCGATTTTGCTGCAGCTGCATGTGTTGTGTGGTATTCCCCTTTCAAGATTTCTCTTTGTTTATTTACGATGGTGGATTAGGGTGTCCCTTGGTGTCCACCACTCAGTCCGGCTCGCTAAGGTCGGAGGGGGGGGGGGCGAAAAGAGGAAAGAGGGTGAGGAAGTATAATAGCACGCTGTAAGTGGCAAGATTTAGTCGGTACGTTTGTATGTACATTGAGGACAGATTTCTAGGAAGTGCCTTCGGCGTGTCATAAACATGGGTGTGAGGGGTGAGGTTTGTCATTACTCGCTTCCGAAATGAAGCCGAAAACAAAATTTAGTTAGCTTGACAGGGTTCATTCACGCCACTTATTGCAGATCTTGAGAAGAATATTCTACCAAATGCTCAAGTTAGTTTAATTTTTTACTGGTAGTTTGAATTTTAGTGCCAAATTGGTGCCAAAGAAAATATAGTGATCCAGAACGATATGTACTAGTCAGTGCCGACCTTGCAGTTCCTACCACGCAAGTAAGCGTTGAAAGGCTTTTTTCACACACAAAGTTTATACTGCAATCAATAATAAGCAGATTACGTTCAAAAATCGTCAACGACATTCAATTGGTTAGATGTAATAGAATATTCAAAAGAAAAGAAGAAAATCAAGAGTTGTAAGTCACTAAATTACATTTTTGGCATAAAGTTTTTGTAAATGTTTCATTGATCTCATGTCCTTTCCAAATACCTATCATAACACCCTTTGATGTCCATACTTGTATAAAAAAATTAGTCGAGTATGTACTGCCACGTCCTTTTATGTTGACCTCATCAGAATAATGAGCTGTCAATGAGAAAACCTTGTTGCTTCCATAAGATTTTGATGACACGGTTTATAACCATAGGAACGAGCAGTAAGTAGGATAGGGAAACCCAGAGAGAATTCCGAAGCGAACACGCTTTTGCAACAAAAGAGGGATGTCCTTCTGTAGGGTCAACTCCACCGTGTTCATAACATGAGTCTAGAGTATGTGCTGTGTGCGACCTGGGATTCCCAGCCTGAGTATAACGGTAAGGTGGGTGGAAGGGTCGGGGACCCTCCTAACACGTGTTCGTGACCGTCCCACCCCTGAGGCTCATAAAATGACCGTCCCTGAGCGGGCCACAAAATATTCAATAGACAGATGATAGCAGCGCATCGTGTTTGGTTTGGATCTCTGTTGGTTGCTTATCATAGGCTTCATTCAGTTACACTTTGCTCAGTGATCACTTGATCATGACGTCATAATCACTTAATGTGAGAGCGCCGATTATATGGGTGTGCCGCGAGACTCTCACTTGTTTTCGTCCCTTCTCCTCACGAGAGATCATCATGGTGATCGGTATTTTTCTCCACTCACCAAATGGCGACCGATCACAGCCGTGACGTCGTTTCATTCAGTCCCAAGACGTCACAGCGCTCACTTGATCAGTATACCAAGGTTATCGCTCAGGGCGGCAAAATGCACCCAACCTTCTTTTGGTGAATTTTACTCCGTACCGAACCGTTTTTCCTAGTTTGGAACCGGAACCGAAACGATTTTTTCGTTTCTGAAACAGGATTCTCAAAAACGGTTTGGTTCCACGTTTGTTACGAACCGATTTTCGTTCCAAGCGCTTTTGTTACAGAAGAGGTTCGGTTTCATGAACCGTTTCTTTGGACCCTTCCAGAAGCGGTTCATGGAACGAAATTTCGTTACGTTTCACATCCCTGCCTATGGTACAACACTGGATTTGGCGTTGAAATATTTGGCTTGGCGATGTCTAGAAAACGATTTTATTTTTCTTCTGAGGTTTACGATTTGATGGCCTGTTATCTCAATCAGAAAGAATTGAGAGTGATCGACTCGCTCCCACCAGAGATATATTCCCGAAATCTGTTCAAAATTGCCAGCAAATGTTTTACTGGAGACGATGTGATAATTGATGAAAAATTGGAAGGTTTTAGAGGAAGGTGTCAATTTATTCAATATATTCCTTCAAAACCACGCAGATAGTTCGGTTTTTTTCGTTTCCAATTTAGAAATTTTCGCAAGTGCCCAACCAGTGGGATCGCATTTTTCTGTGAGCAATAAACCACTTGATTTCGTGAAAAGGCTATCAGCTCCAATACGTAATCCAAGCCGTAACATTACAATGGACAACTGGTTTTCAGATGTAATATTAGCAGAAGAATTAGTAAATGACAAACATAGTGAATTCCAGCATTTTCCGGTTTCGTCCTAAAAGAACGTTAAGTGTCCTATGTTCATAGAAAAAAAAGAATCCTAATTTCAACAATGCATCACGACAATGCCATAGATTTGGGCACAAGGGAAAAGTAATTATAACAAACATAAAGGTGGCGTCGATACAAATGAACAAATGTACGAGACATATTAAGTGAACCGAAACACAAGACGGTGGCGTATGGTTATATTTTATTCTATTTTGAATATGGCAGGCATTAATTCGCAAATCATCCGTGCTGGGAATAAAATAAAAGTTACTAGGCGTAGACATTCCTTGTGAAAACTTAGGGAGCAATTTTTGAAGGAACAATTAAAACGACGGGCGAGTACTGTGACAGGGATATATCACACATTACAAATGAAAATCGAGAAGTATTCCAAAACATTGAACTCAGAAACCTCTCCAAACACTATTAACAAAGGCACCATAATACTAAACTGTAATCAGGCGGAGAATAGCGAGAATTGTGAAAGTGATAGCCGTTCATTAACACTTGAACAACATGAGCTATCCGAAGAACACCTCCTACCATCCACAGAAGAATCTGCAGATTCTTCTAAAACTGCTGTTGCGAAGCGGAAAAAGTGCAAGCCTTGTCGAAATTTAAAAAGGGAAAATCATCAAGATTCAGCTGTAAACATAGTGATACCTATTTGTGTCTAGAGCAATGTAATTTCATATGTGATGCCTGTCACCAAAAGACCTTTGCTTGATAATAGAATTATATTTTTTTAGAATATAGAATATTATAGAATTTTATATAGAATTTTCTTATACTGAATTCTATGCAAATTTATAAACTATATTTCTACATGCATTTATTTAATTCATACTCATGAAATATTTCATTTTTTTTAAATGGCAGTCTATCAAAGGAATAACTTAAAGTTACATGGTTTATATTGCATCTTATACAAATCCGTGTCAATAATAAAGTGTGAAAACATTTGACGCTTGTTTTTTTTATACTTTCATTGTTAACTGATCTGCAATGCAAATTACTAAAAAAATGTGTTAAAACATGTAATAAAGTTATTAATGGGTCTAATAAATTAAAAACCAACAAGAAAATTGTAACTTTACCTACAGTGAGGTTCCATTTATGTAAGAAATTAAACAAAATCCACCAGACCTGAGAGGTCACCGCCGCCCTACCCTGCCACCATAATTTCAATAAGACCGCGCCCACCCGATGGCTAGAATTGAAAAATCCCCTAATGCCATTTCACTCTGCACTGATCTTAACGCCTGTTGAAGTTACAGTTTGTGCGCCTTTGCGGGATTTATAATAGTATTTTTTCTTGTATCTTTGTTATGAAATCATCGTCAGTATGTAGTCATTTATTTCTAAAATTGTAAGAATGCAGAGCTGCACAGCTCTGTCAATTATACCCTGTGCCCTGCTAACTATTTATGTCCTTGTTGCTTGCTCTTCAATTTCAAATCCCGTTTGTGCGGTGCGCGGAGGTCGAAAACTTAAATTTGTAATGCCTGTCCAAACCCAAAACACATAAAAAAATAAGAACTACCCGACCTTTTACGTGTAAAAATGGTTTATTTGCTGGACGATACGATTTTAGTTCAATACTATTTAAGCTTGGAACTTGAATTAACTTTCAATAACCATTCATTATCTTCCTTGAATACATCTCTATGAATACTTGAGTTGAGAATGCATTAATTTTCCTTGCGATTTGTGTTTCAGTTTGTTAACTTTTCTGATTGTTGAAATAAATTTTGTATTCTTTTCTTCACCATGAAATTGTTTCGTTGAAGAGTACACGCTTAAATAAGAAATATAAAATAGAGGTATTTTCATCGATATGCTTAAAATTCACAAGATTCTCGGGTTTTATCCAAAACTTTGGATAATAATTGGTGCTTGTTGATACATCTGTGATAAAAACCCCTAACTGATACAATGAAACTATGTTGTGACCATTTTAATAAAGCATCTTGCTCTGGCAAATTTCATAATTATTACGTACCTTCCATCAATATCATTTGCGATGTCAGCAAATTGTGAAAGGGCTTGTTCCGCGACACGGTCCAAGTTGCTCCAGTCGCTCGCTGTCTTTGATTTATCTGGTACAGTTTCATTTATTTGGTTGCTACCAATCGTCCCATTTCCTTCATGGTCATTTGGCATAAATATTTAAGCATATATTTTCATTCAATAAGACTGACCTATGAATCTACCTTACGCTTTTAGCTTGAGAATTATTTTGAAGGTGACACACTTTTCGTTAACTGATTAAGGGGTACTTTCCTTCGATCTACTATGAATTTCCTCAGTGGGCCAGTATTGATCCACAAAGCTGATGCCTGGATACGTCGGCCCCTCTGGTAGAAAAGTTTCTGGTACTTTCGAGAGAAGGACGTCTGCTTGTCCCTTCTACCCCCCGAGAGAACTCCAAAAGGAGGGGAAACGCCTTATCTTGGGAACACCTTATCTTTTGCTACCCATCTTTTCCTTGTAGTATATGCCCAAAGACGGCAGTGCAAGATCTCCCTATTTACTCCAGTTACGCGTTCGTGTGGTACGAAATTGAAGAGGACACTTTTTCTTTTTGACTGAATTGAGGTTCTAAGAGGTTTATCTCTCTATCCACTCGACACGGTGTACTCAACAATTAAATGATGGGTATGGAAGTCGCCTTTCGGTCTTGGCCCAATGCCACAAGCCCCAGCGTTCCCCATTTTTTCTCTTTAATCTTAAAAAAAAATAGTTTTTTCCCTGCTCTGTATACTATCATGTTTTTGTTTGCTGAATAACGTAATATTTCCTTCCCAGTTTTAGTGTAAGTATCTATATTTCTAGGCTAATGGCTATATGGCACTGGACAACACGGTATTAATCGGTTAACCCATTCAATGCGGATGCCTTGAATTCAAGGCATCCCGTGCAAGCCAGAGACGCGGATGCCTTGAATTCAAGGCATCGGTCCCTTACTTTTCTCAGTTTTCCCTAGTTCCCAAGCGTCGGCGCTGACACTTGCAACTTCCTTCCGCGTCTTAGGCTTGCTCTAGGCCCACGTGGATGAGTTTCGTTCTTTGCTGGATGTGTTTTCGTTTCATATAAATAAAAGAAAAAAACCCTTCAGCGTGGGAATAAATGTCATGTCAACAGGTCAGCATTGAATGGGTTAAAAAGGAACATGGTTACAGTCACAACAACTCTGCCTGATTTGATAGCTATATCTCAATCATTAGTAATTCAATTCCATTGATTTGTTATACACATTCATAAATCCATAGAATCCGTTGTATTCAACCCTTACGTCCAAACATAAGAGGTACTTTTAGTACTTTAAAATAACATGTAACAAGAAAATTCAACTTGTCACGTGAAAGCCATTCAGATATAGAAGGTTAGGCTGAGGCTTTTGAAAAATTTATTGCCATCTAGTGCATAATTTTCAAAAGGCAATTACCTAATCCTTGCTTACAAAAACGAAGTTCGAGGTCGATGGAAAATTTATTAGTTGTTATACCATCATGATGTGTCTGTGTTATAAGAATTTTTAATTGCATAATTAAGAATTTTACATGACGTGTACTTTTATTTCCTTCTTTACCTGATTAACAAAGGTAATAGTGTAGAATTAGTTGGTAAATTAAATTTTATAGTCCCAACAATTAAATGGAAGCAAGAAAGGACATAATAAGATCTAAGATTTAACAATTTTCCACAGATAAAGTTTTAATTGACCCGGGTTTCGATGCACTGCATCATCATCATGTAATTGTAATATCTTAGTTCTTATTATGTTCATGTTCCACAACATCTTGCCTGATTCCTCCCTTTTTGTTCAAGAAAGGACTTTTTACATAAGTGATGTAAAGACTAATTGAAAGAAGACTATTGTAAGGACGCTCCATTAAATAGAATATGTGCTTCATACAATACTTATTATAAAGGGCTAAATATGAACTTTTCAAAAGAAAATTTTCGTAACGATGTACTGTCAATGTTATCAGATTGTAAAATAGTTCCTAAGAAAAAAATGATCACTTTTTGTTATCAACATTATTATTACGTAAAACTTTTATGTAATATCCAGCCAGCCTTGACTGTTGTACTTGATTGAGGATTTAACTGTGTATGAGTTTACCCTATTATTATGTTTGTCATGTCGGGTGAACAATAAATTTATTAAATAAATAAATAAAAGCTTTTACTAGTCCTAAAGAAAATTTTAAAAAACTTGTTATTTTGAAGAAATTTGGGCAAGTTTGCTTTTTTTAAATAATAGCTGGTATATATTGTCAAAGATTTACATTTAGGTGACATTTTAATGAAAAGCAGCTCCCCTAATGCATTTTATAATATTTAATGTCCACAGGAAAAAATAAACCTACCCACTCATGAGGTGAATTTTGTCTAGCCGTCGATATTTCTATTAGGTAGAGTGATTTGCATCAGTACGAAGCTTAAGGGTTCCTTACCATAAAAATGTTTAGGAAGTATTTCCTTACCTTGGCAGAATGCACGCTTGCTTACAGTTTTCGAATAAAGTTGGATATTAATGCTCAAGTCTACTTTTTTTGCTGTTATATAACTAACATTGTAGGAACCACATATGGATCACGGTTGACCCATCGTTTTCATTTACCATTATCGGTACATGATTGATTTAAGTAGCTTTATCTGAATATATATACAAGTAAATACGATATTTTTTCAGTCTGAAGCTAAGGACATTTACAATGCCTTTATTTAGACATTATCATCATACTAAAATATAAAAATGTAATGGTGTCTGTCTGTCTGTTGCTCAATCACGCAAAAACTACTGAATCGATTGAGCTTAAATTTAATATCTAGTGGGAAAATGTATCTGGGTGTAACATATTAAAATGCGCTCAGGGTCCCCAAAGGCCCACCCTGGTGGTCCCTGTTGGTCAATGCTAAGCATTGGGTTCGGTTCAGGGGTTTCATTTTTTTATTTTAAAAATTACTTTAACTCAAGATAGAGGGCTGGAAGTTTTTTTAATGGATGGCTGAATAAATGAAGTTTCTAATTCTTTAATGATTTTCTCTTACGCTTCGTAATTGTCTGAAAATCATGTTTAAAGCTGAGAAATCTCACATTTTTCTCTGAAATCAACAATAGCATATTTCCTTGACAACCAGAGATTTGAATTTCAAAGGTTATTCATGCATCTGGCATTTAAGTTCTCCTGCCGGCCCATGATAGCACGTAAAAAGAAAATTTGCATGAGAAGGGCCCAGAGTCCCGAGGACCTTATGATAGATTGCTCCGGGGGTATTCGATAAATTCAATGCATGTTTACAAGTGTACTCTTCAATTTTCATTCTCAAAGTAGCTCTCATAGGGGCATTGTATGTAAATGAAAGAACGTTTACGTAGTAAACGATACACATAAAGGATTTAAATCTGCAAGAATGTTTACGTGAAGCAAATAGTAATGGTATTAATGCCTCGGTTTCTTCAACAAACACAGCGGTGTTTATAATCGTTTAGTACTCAGATGTATTATACGTAGTGGAACAATCTATCTCTCAATACGATTGCAAACTGGTTTTAAACTAATGCCTTGATCATACGAGCGAACGAACGAACGTCAACGTACATCATACGAACACACCATACAAGATAGGTTACGAACTCCTCAAATTACTACGCTGACAGTATTCTTCAGGCTATATGGTTTTCATATGAAATACGTTCAATGATTTTCATACCCGTTGAATTTCATTAAGATTACAAACATATTTTTGACCTATTCTCACATCATAAACTACGAGTTATTTATATCCCTAAAGGTGTAAAAGTGCAGTTAACTTTCATTCACTCAATTATTGAGTAGCCTGTTCAAGACTATCACTCATCGCTGTGAATCCCCTCCTGTTACTTAAAAATATACCCATCAACATGCCTAATAAAAAAAGAGTAACCTTACGAATAAATTTTCTAAAGCAAGAGAAATGTCTTCTTTGCGAGAAAATGAGCTCTAGCAAAAAAACGACAAAGGTTAGACTTTAATGCTCAAAGACATGCCCACCAGCGATCTCATGAGCATCCCCCCATGGTGTTTCTCGGGTTACGCTAAGAACCGCACAAATTTCATCCTAACCCAACCTACGGACGGGTAACCAACTATAAATCTGGCTCAAATATAGACCCATTTGTTCCGAAACTTCAATCTATTTTAAGATGGCGGAAATTATAATGAATTCATTACATGCTATTTACCTGAAAGAAGAACGGAATTTCTGCGCAAGGAACGTTATCCGTGCACGAAAAACGGTAAGTGCACTAAGAATCACTTAAGAATTTTTTTTTAACAAACTGAAACCAATGATTATGGCTACCCTTTATGGCGAAGGCGCAATCCGGGTGAGGTAGGATTCATAGGCCAAAGAAACATGGCTTCTGCTGAAAATGCTCTTTTTGACGTTGTCAAGCGTTGGATTTTTCCATACTCTCCGATCCGAATTAAGATACTCGGCACTCATATCAACGTTGAATAGTGCAACTCAATTATGTTATTGAATGAAAATAAATGTTTGTACACAGGATAAGTTATCAAGCAGTTAATCACTCAGAAGATGCCTCAAGAGAACTGTCGGGATGAGGTGACCATCTATCACCCTGGGTGCTATTTAAGCAGTAATGAGTCTGCTTGACCCATTGTTGGGTTTACCATGCATGAAAGAGGACCAACAGTCACTCATCTCTCCGTGCACCTGGAAAAGGTCAGCTTGTCTACTGCAACGAACCCAACATACAGGAAGGGATACGAACGCCTCAAATGACCGCGCTGACAGTATTCTTCAGGCTTTGTGGTTTATCTTATCAAATAAGTTCATTTTTTTAACACCCGTTGAATTTCAACGGGTTTCTCCCGCTATTAACCAATAAGGAATTAGCTCTAAAAATAACAAAGTATTTTTGCAATGTCTTGAGGTGTTTTTAATGATTCCGCGTCTAGAAAATGTAGTGTGCCGGCTTCAATTACTTTGGAAAGGCCTTAATACCTATATAATTAAAATCTCGAATTTCTAAATGGGATCATGTAGGAAATGTTTGAAAATGGGCATTTTCCCTCTTTTTCATGTTTTCGTATAGACATGTTGTATGAGCGAGAATAGATCATGCGTGCTTTTTATAAAGCTTTCTGCAGGATTTTCAGATAAAAACTGCGCACTTGCTTCAAATGGTTTGATAGAAATTTAGTTTTATTTAGCCTTCTGAAAATTTAAAAAAATCTGATATGAGCGCTTTTAGAAATTCAATATAGTTATTTTTTATTAGTAATAATTTATTTCTAAAATAAAGAAGACATTTTCGACACCTGTCTGCGGGGAGCAGCAAGAGGAAAGCATGCAAGTTGTTTGGCCAGTAGTGACAGCAGTGTGTCCGTGAGACTCCGGGTCACACTGCTTGGTGGCACTCGCTTTTCTTCATCCGTTCCGACCTGTAACTTTCACGCTGAAGAGTTTGCCCAACCTCCTAGTTCTGCGATATTTATAAAACTACATGCTTCACCCTGGGAAATTTATGATAATTCTTATTTACCATGCATGAAAGAGGACCAACAGTCACTCATCTCTCCGTGCACCTGGAAAAGGTCAGCTTGTCTACTGCAACGAACCCAACATACAGGAAGGGATACGAACTCCTGCGCCCAACAGAAAAATAGTGGGGGGCTGATGACGGGGACCTTAAGTAAGGATTTAAATAAGTGGCTGGTGAGGAGATTGAAACGGAATGGGACGTCGTATGAGGTATAAACGTGGACTCTGGGAAAGGAGAAAGCAAATAGACAGCAGAAGTTCCTCAGCAGCAGTAGGATGTGGAGGAGGCTGAAGAGGAGGCTGAGGTTGGATGGAGTGGAAGACAAAAGAGGAAGTATTTTACGTGGTTAGTGAAGAGAGTATACTTCTGAATGAGATTAGTGGAGGCAGGGTAGGTGGCTTGAGGAGGTGGAGAGGGGTTTTTTAAGGCCGTGATGGAATGGAAGGATGTTGGGAAAACGGAGAAGAAGATGAAAGAGAATAGGTGTTATGGACAGGGTAAAGAAGGGTTGGGCATTCGTTGAGATGAAGAAAGAAAGACGAAAGGTAGATAGGGTACGGCACGCTATCCTGATAGAGGATGCTTTTTACTCTCAATAAAACCTATCTTTTACCGGTAGATTACTCTAATGAATGAATGTATCAAACCAAGTATGAATGTGGTGCACACCTTTGATATAAAGTCATGGTAGTTGTATTACATGAAGATGTAATCAAGGGATAATTTTCTCTCCGTAAAACATTACTCAGTAACCATTGTGCTATATTTTTGCTGAATAAATTATATTTACAATTTCGGATGAATCTTGATTACGCAAAAACCCATTGTAGCATGTTTACCGCCTTGTGGTCAGTTAATGTGACAGCTGGAAAATTTACATATTTTACGTAACCCTTCCAATGAATCTAGGTCGTTTTAAGATGACGTGATAGTCAAAATGACACGTGACAGCATGAGTAGTATGACTAGTAAGCTACTTAATATTCAACGAGTATGAGAATGCAATTTTGGCGTGTACAACATTTTCAGTGGCATACTATTATAATTTTGTTGAAGAGGTCACTAGAAAACACCGCCACTGACTAAAATATTTTTTAATACCATAATGTAGCTCATTATTAACTTTCCTATTGATGTTTTTTCTGAATATTTCCATTACAATTCGATGGTACATCCCGTCGAATTTTTAAGCCAAATTTACGGGGCCAAATTTACGGGGCCAAATTTAATTGGTTAAGATCAACATTGCTCTTAGCATTTAATCCAGGTCTACAAGATCATCTTACATTAAATGACTAACTAGTAATATATATGTGTTCTTATCCAGACTAAGACTTTATACCGGTGTTTTACACGTTTATTTTTCGTGCACTGGTTACAACATTTTCATGTTGTGATTACCTTAACTCCTATGTCACATGTTCTCTTATTGATGCGTATTTTAACTTAATGACGGCTTACTATTACTTCCACTATCTTTCTGCAGATCGCAACTTTTGTCCCTTTTGGATTCGGTAGCTGAAATTAGGCCTCGGTGGACGTTATCCAAGCCTTGCCATCCTTTAAAGATGATATATAAACCCACCGAAGGAGCTAGCTCTTTAATGAACATTATTCTCCCTGCAGAACTTGCCTCGATCCAAGTTACTTTTTCTCTGCATCGCTCCACATAGGGCATAAAAACTCTAATCGCAAATTAATTGATCTCTCTCTCTTAAAGTCTCTCGACTGTTCCTGCTATACAGTGAATCAGAGCGTCTGACTTGGTGCCAACTCATTCTTTGCTCATTATCCCGGTTTTAGCTTCGCCTTAATACGGAATTAATGGCTGTTGAAACACAAATCAAATGTCTCAAGTTTGCAGGGGGTTACTCGCACACCAGCACATGGGCTTCTGCGTTTTTCAATTTTCTCCCAGTCTCGGAGTGATGAATATGGCCATTTCTGCATGTTGAAGACTTGAGTTATGTGCATTTTTCCA
Organism: Pyrrhosoma nymphula; assembly: GCA_963573305.1. NCBI lineage: Eukaryota > Metazoa > Arthropoda > Insecta > Odonata > Coenagrionidae > Pyrrhosoma > Pyrrhosoma nymphula. The sequence continues at coordinate 91,150,087 of OY754338.1, forward strand.
AAAACGCACCAACTTGCTTCCATTAATGGAATATCAAGGAAAATGCACCATTCATACATTTCTCATCAAGATATATAATGCTTAGGCATCGTTACTGGGAGCTTACTTGGTGAAAAATTGCCTAGTTAATGAGAGAGGAGTATATATTCACTAGACTAAAATGTTTTTACTCAAAATTATATAAATATTCAAAGATATCTGCTACCAGCAATGATAAAGTTAAGATTTTAACACAATTTTTAGCTACAAAGGCGTCGGCTGTTATGTGACCTGTATTCCTTCTACTTATGTTTATTTTGCTACAAGATTGATTTTTTCGCAAATTGGAAGGTTAATTCGTATTAAAATAATCGGATTTGATCAAGTTTCGCGGGTGAAACTATAGTTCTGAAGCTGTTGATTTTATCTCATCATTTTACAGTGAATAATTTTATTGATTCCTTAGATATTAATCATGTTTGATCTAATTTGGGATGCGTAAATGAAATATCGTCACGTTTCCTGCGTATTGGAGGTTTATGGTTACCGTGAATTTTGTCAAAACACAATTGGCATATATTATCTCGACGAATGGTTTTTGACTTATGTGAAAAAAATACATTTAACTGATATTAAGAAAATCCAGAACATGACCACCTACAATATTAATAGTGCCCTTCGGAATAAGTTTGGAATATGCCCTGTTCGAAAGCCCACAAACATTCGATTAGGTAACCATTAGCATAAAGTGACTCCACGTGACTACGCTGAAAAGTTACTCAACTTGCCTGCACTGGCCACCATTGGAGTCTAATTAAACTACGGAAAGTACACAAATGATATTGCAGGCGGTCATGTGCTGGATTTTCTTAATATCAGGGAAATTTACTTTCTTCGTATTCGGTCATGTATCTTCCATAGTATTTTTCCAGTGGTGATATAAGCATTGCATATTAGTATTAATTTTCAAATCTGCTTGAAGATTCGGTTTTATTAGACCTTTTTTAAACGTATTGTTCGGCATAATAACAATTTTTATACTCCCGCATCAATAATGCTCTCGTTAACAAACCAGAAGTTTAAATTTAGTTACAAAAGGCTCTCTCCAGTTGGCATCACATAGACATAATGCATGCATTATCTAAGGTGCTAGACATAGTAAAAACAGGCTTAAGTGGCTTGGTATGCTATGGTGGCTTGGTTACCTGGGATATGTCCTTGCCAATAATTTGAAATAACTATGTTTTAATCTGGGTACAGCCTCTTGGCGTACTCTTTCTTAAATCCCATTGTTTTGATTAACTTAATACTAGCTTTTTGTGTGAAAATTATGGTTGCATAGGGAACTTGACTGTCCTAAATACGTTATCTTTATTCTTTTATTAACTGAGAACATGGGGTAGCTGTATTCAGATAAATTGGGGTACATCAAAGTGCTCTTCGCCAGTTCGCACATCAATGTATACCGTGTTATTGGTAGGCATCACGAAGTCCCAGCTACAATTTACTAGCGCACCGTAAAAATCCAGGATTATTCTTATATGTCATAGGCTATTCCTGCACCTCAGTATCAGTCAGCGCACATCAGGGTATCTAGTTTATTCAACTAAATAAGAGTACACAAGGCCCTGCACTTCACCAGACCAGGATGGGTCATCACTATACATTGTGTGATGGGTAGAGTTTTTGAATTCAGAGCTGCAATAAGCTATCGCATCGTAAAACCTCAGGATTAATCTTATATAGCTTAGGTGTATTCGCCATCACTCTATATATTGGTACCATTTGAGTCATATCCTTATAATACGATTGCCCATCAAGGCAACATATTGTGGGATATATTCAGTTTTGTTTATCGACAGCCAATGAATATCTATCCGTCTCGTCAGCGTGCTTCCTCTCAATGTCATTTAACCTCATTTCAGCAAGCCTATCCTAAGACTTAGATTTTCTTTTATTTTCGTGGGAGGAAAAAAGGAAACAATTTTTGAACTCTTCCTTCATAAGGGACCCTAGTCCAAAGTTTAAATTGAAGCAAAGTGAGCAAAAAAAATCGGGTCGTTCATCGCATAGAATTCTCAGTCCGAATGAGCAAACGGCCAGCATCACTCAGTGCCGTATCATTAACGAGAATCCCTCTCTCACTCGTTAGCGGCTCAAGGAGTTCGCTCTTCCGTATTTCAAATTAAGATCACCCTGAGTTTTATTTTTTATCCTCCTAAGTTTTTCCCTAAGTCTTTTAAGCTGCATTTTTTTGCCAATATATCATTGGATACCGGCTAATTATGTGATGAGGAATGACGAAACTTTCTCTTCAAATACCCAAGTGATTGCTCGGATAGCCTCACTACTATTTTGGATGAATTAACTGGGTATGTGCTCAATAGTTTACTTGGTTTTGCTTCAGTATTAATTAAAATTGTGTGAAAATGGAGTAAAAAATTTAATTTTGGAAACAATTAGTCTTTGTCACGCAAAATTATTTTTCCAATTAAATTATATATAAATTTATTTGGGTGTTTATTGAATAGTTTGGTATTTATGTTTTGGCTTACGTTTTTATTGAAATCGAGGTATATTGATTAATTTTAAATTATTAAAGTAGGACCGTGTATTTATTTTGTTCGTGGTGTTATTTTTTCGAATTTAATGGAAGACAGCAAAAGAGCATAGAAAATAAAAAATTAAGTAAGTGTCTCCCGTAGTGCAATATTGGTTCTGAAAGTACTAATTTTATTCAACTGTTGTTTCAAGATGTTTTTTTCGTCTCAGAAAATCAGGTTCAATGGCTTCCTTTGGGTAGTTTTATAGTAAAATTGAAACTTTGTCAATCGCCAGAAATAAGAAACGCTCCAAATAAATTGTAAGATTTTCCTCACGGTGGGTATAATTTTATGAATATTTCACACCAAGCCCTTTTTTTATAACAAGCTTCCATGGTACATGTCCTGGCGATGATATTAGTCATGTTACGAGAATGAATTTCTAATGAGTTTTCATGCTCTGATTTCCATATTATGACTCCACCTGCTAACCCTCATAATGTTAAAATATTTTTAGAAGCACTGAGGCTGAAACTTGTATGCTGGATTTAGCCAAATATATGTGATAACATCTTTTGCAAGATTTTTATCTCTGAACAGAATATTATCTAGGAGGCTGAAAAGGTTGAATATTTCCTGGTCTAGTAAATCTGCTCTTCTTCTTGTATTTTCTTTCATAGTGCTTTTATTTTAAATAATATTTTGATGGAGACAGTTGTAAATGCAATGCTCTTTTTTTACCTGTGGAATTTTTCATATAAAAATCTAAATCAAATCATTTACTCTAAATATTTCACCCTCTGGGCATCCATCTTCTATTTGGGCAATTTTCAGCTCTTATTCGCTCTAAGTATGGGGTATGACTTAAATTTTCCGGATTGTCTTACAAGAATTTTTCTTAGTCACACCGTATATTTGGTCTCTTGCAGCAATAAAATAACTATAATATTTTGCAACCATTGAACTCTCTCCATCCGTCTTTAGATCCTTCCTTTTTGAAGTTTTCTATAGGCGTACAATACTTTTGTTACGCTTACATACTATGGCAAGTGAGCTCAAAAGCTTTGGTTACATGCTTTATTAAATTTTAAGGGCTTTTTCACTGGCATGTCACTATTGGAATTGAGCTTCATCAGCGATTACGGATATTACCTTCAACTATCCCACGGTCTTGCTAGATACCAGAACTTCGTTTGAAACAGATATGGGCAGAGAATTAGAGTGGTGAGAGTCACATCCCGTGCCTTGGAATTGTAAACTTCATTCCATATCCCGTTGAATGATCCTTCCTTTTTTCTTATTAGGGAAGTGTGTTTTTCCCTTAACACCGTCACGAGTCATTCCAAGCGAGCCCATGTTTTTCTGTGACAGAGCATTACTTTCTGTTTTGTCAAGTGTAAATAAGGTGGAATGTTTTCGTTATTCAATTTTATATAGAACTCAATTTAGCATAAATGCTTAAGTAAATACTCCAGGGAATGATTTTGTGAATGAAACCCAAATTCTAGGAAAATCCAATAAATGATTCGTTATAATAAATGGAAATGTAAATGAGAAAACGTTTTCATTGAATGCACGACAGCCATTCTAAGCTAGGCATGTATTTTGTATAAAAATTAAAATAAGATAATATTTCATCTCCATCGTCTCAGGCTCAACTTTGTGGAAGTTCATTATATATTAAATGAAAGGAAAACTTTGTTTTATTCCACCAATTTTGGTGGAATAAAACAAAGTTTTCCTTTCATTTAATATAAGATAATATTTATTGATTTAACTTATTATCCCGGGATAAACGATATATCAAGTACATTTTTTAATATAGAATGTTATTATTTATGAAAAATAAGAATAGATTGAATCAGAAAATAATAAGAGATAAAATTCCGCGATTAAATAATTCGGCGACGGGCGGGTCAGTATATAGATAGCTTCATACTGTTTGGCTAAATGACTTTAAAGAATCAAACATGGTGGAAGAGTGAGAAATGAAGAAGAAAGAGGTACAATACTACTGAATCAGCACATTGGTTGAAAAACACTCAAGCGAAGATGAAGCCTAAGGAACGGGTAAGCCTGCAAAGCAAGCAAAAGGCAAGAATTCATTAACATGTATATTGAGAGGGCGAAAGAAACATGTTCAAATTTGTTAGTTTTCTAGTCATATAAATAAATAATTAGTATCCAAAGAGAATTTTATCTGATTATATTTTCTCATTTACGTGTTTATGTCATTTTAGCCGCAGCGTTAGTGGTAATAAGTGGAATTCACAAAATTTTCGCTGACGTTTTCATTAGATAGATTTTACAGGTCGGACGAATCTGCCTTTGAAACTGCTTATTTTGAATAGTGTCTTCCGAAGCTAACTCAAATGGAAGCGTAAATGCTACCTACTCATTTGCAAGTAGGTTGCATGCATTTTCCATCCCTGAGTCTAAATACATCCATGAAGGTTCGAGGGAGTCCGAAGCCCCAGTATGTGGATCACGGTGCGTATTTCCTTTCCAACGAAGCCGTTCCTCTCTGAGCTATTGCCGAAGCTCTTAGCTCTTTGGAAGGGAGGGCAAGTTTTTCAACTTCCCGGAAGTCGGAATAAGTAATAGTACTCTCTCATTGGTTGATGAAATGGAATCGATCTCCAGGAGTTCGGCCATTTCGGGACTTGGCCTTTTCTTTTGTACATATCTTCCCCTGCACCTGCTATCCTGTTTCATTTGCCTACCATTCCATATCCATATCTGATCTCGTCCGTCTCTGAGTATGTGAGCAGGGATACATGCGTATTAGAAAGCAACTATGAATCGGGCATGGGCTGATGAACCTCATTTGATTAATTAAGTATATCGAATAATCTTTTGTGCGATTAATAGACAGATTTAATTATGACCGACAACCTCTTTAAGATGATGTTGACGACCGACCTCTCATTTGATGTTGGAAAAAGATTTATTTAAATGTTGTCGAAAATGTTCCCGCAAAATAAGTTCCTACCAGGCTGTACCCCGCTATCCCCTAGCCACGTCACTGCCACATGCACATTGTTACTGCTTTCCCACGACTGCCAGCCAGCAATTTTCACACTTTTTGCAAATTGTAGTCAATTCCGAAGCTTAAAATGTGCGGGTATGTATAAATGCATGACTCTTTTTAGCTAGTGCTCCCCATCCATATACGCCACCGCATCACCAGAAGTGGGCAGGGCGACAGAGAAGTTATGGAGAATTAATCCTTAATAGAACCCACTGTCGATTTTATTACAGTTTTAACCAAAACACTTTCCCTAATTGCCTCAGAATCTGCAGAATAACTGTCATTTTGAAGGTAATCACCTCCCTATACGATCTCTTCCTTATAGAAATTAAAAAGGAAGGGGTAATCGGTATATAATCGGTCAGAGTAATTGTCCTCATAATAGTTGTGGATATAATTGGTCAGTGGATAATTGATGGATATTTTACCCTTAATCTATCGAAATAATTGATTATCATATTAATTAAAATCGTTATCGTACCTTCAAATGAGTGTCTTGTGCTAGCAGGAATAGTAAATCTCTAATGCAGTGTGGATGTGTGTCCTCTGATGAGCGAAAACGCTGGACTTGAGGCCTACTCTCCATAAACTACATCTTCGTTTGACCCCGCGACCATCCACAAGGGTGTGTTGTATGGGATGTCTGGAGACAAGCCATGTTTGTGCTCTAGTGAATAAATGAAGTTTTCTATGCACACGCATTCATGTTGGAGTTAAACATACGATACTTATTAAGGATTTATGACCAAGGAGAGTAAATATTTGGATGCATCAGTGCTAAAATATATTTCCCTTGATACGTATTGCCATGTGATTTAATCCACCAAGGCAATGATACTGAACTAAATTAAACATTGTCCAAAAGATGTGCATTTCTATTAGTATACATTTTGCTAATTTTTCTCATTTTTTTGTGACTCCGTTCAATGTTTTTTGCGATATTACAGTAAAAAAAGCTGCTCCCCTACGTGGTCCATTTCAAGTCCATATACTCTTTTTAGTCTTTAACAGTATTAGTATTTTTTTCAGTAAAATGGTTAAATACAGTATCACTCATTTTCTCAATATATCCTCTGATGATATTCTGTCTGCACTATTTATTCTTAGCATCCACATACATATTCTTAGAGCTGGTTGAAAGCCTTTCCAGTGAAATATCAACTATGATATTGGCAAGCATGAATTGCTGTCCCTCATAAATTTTAGTCGCTCGCGTCCACTGACTCGCACGCAGTTTTTACTTCATATGGCCTCTTCTCAGATTATCCTTGATCAAACCCTTGCTTCTCTCCGCCTCTATTCCCTTAAAAATATATTGTCCTGACCACATTGATCCATTTTCGATATTTTTGAATACTTTTACCTCTACCACTCTTAATCATCTCTCGGAAAATTGTTAGCTTTGTTTTGCTTTTTCATAACTTGAAAAAGTCTGCTTTAGTGGCAAAACCCGTTGCAAGATATCCACTAATGAATAATAAATATACATCATAGTGATTGTTCACTATTTATTTTATAAACAAACTGTTTATTGGCCAAGAGGACTAATTTATTAAACTTTGGCTCAACTAATCTACTTGTAAGCATACGTAAGAACTTTAAAAAATGTCTTACGCATTTTTCAGCGATGCGTTAAGGTTGCACAGCAAATGAAGATGCATATTGTAGGGTCTCTTTGTTAGACGAATTCCATTTACTTTTATCCGAATTCAACAATTGAAATCCTAAACTTTTCGCCGAATACGCTCCCTCAGTTTGATCATTTCTCTTACCATTCAATCCACCAATGTATTGCTTTATTGCGGAAATGGATTTTGAAGGTGAAAAATTTGTCACACCTACTTTTATTTTAGCTATTCATTTGGAATACATATCTGAGATACTTAATCTCCAAATGTATCTGTTTTATTAGTTCGTTCCAAACTCACTCCGGGGAATGCGCATTCAAAGATGCCTAATATCAGTTGGGTCTCTTATTGGAAATATTGGATATCGTCGGTGTTACTAGTTTATTACGCGCTTAACTATCATTGTATATCAATTCAATTTATATCGCAAGCCTGCAATGCTAGATTAACTCTATCCCTCTTACCGTATGTACTAATAATTTTTCTTGGTAAGAGTTTATTTTTCCCCTATATCGAGTATTTTTTTCCGAATACCTTTGGATTTTTGGACTAATACCTTTGAACCATGCCTTAATTTCATACCTGAGTTTTGACATGTGCCATTGAATGCTTCTTTCAATAATGTTGCATTTTGATGTTCCTTAGTACACAGCCTATTTAACCAAGTTCACTATTGCCCTCAATTTTAAATGTAAATATCCTGGTCTTATCCGTGAATTTACTATCATTTCTCAAACTGCTTCCATTAATCTTTCCATGGCGCTTGAGGAGTTCGTGATGGAAGTTCCGAGACACGAAAGTTGCATAAATTAAAGATTTCCATGCTTCATTATATCTCTAAATACTCTTTAATGTATTTTTTTGCGCCTGAAGTCTTTAGTGATCACAATAATTTGAGCTACTCTCTCTCCACTGGTTGTTTTTCAATGTTTTAAGACCGGGTGAGAACGCAGAACTTTCATCGTCTGTGCTTCCAATCGTAATCTGGCAGCAAATTCTTTACTCTTCGAAATAAAAAATAATTACGAAGAGGTTGATAACAGAATTGTAGATTTGTCAAAAGTTTATTCTCGGTAAATTTAAAAAAATTGCAGAGCCAAATTGACTTAGTATCATAGAGGTGAGGATGGATCTGTTACAAAGAAAAAGGTCGCCAAATCTTCACACTTTCAATCGCAAAATTTTAAGACTTAAGCCATGACCCGAGGAAAACAATATATTCACGGTACATTTTGATTTCGCATTCGGATACTAAAACTAAGGTTTGTTCCACATCTTATATATTACCTTTTCACTGAACTTGATTTCTTCCTCTAGATTTATATTTGTTTGCGTGAGTTTGCATGTGACAGTTGGGCGCGCCAAATTCTCTCCCACGAGTGGGCGCGCCGCGGCAATTACCGCAAATATAATTTGCATTTCTATAGTTAAGGACAAGGTATTTTACTAATAAAAAAGGCTGATTAAGTTGTTATAGTTGCATCTTTTATTGTTTAACACTGAATGTAAATTGTTAATCATCTTAGTTCGTATCTAAATAGGTCCTGTTCATCTTCGCATATGATACATGTTGTCTCTTGGCGACAATATCTCTTACATAAATTGTTTTACAACTCTAGCACACAATTTTTGACTTGCTATTTTTATGCCACCCGCAGACATGGCTTATCCCTGGTTTAGATTCTTCAGGAACCGGTTCCTTGTACTTATACTTTCCTAAAAGTTCTTTTATGTCTATAGGCAAGTTCACGAGAGTTGATCTTCTTTGAAGCTGAGCTTTTATTAGACTTAGAGCAATATTCTTCAAATAAAATCTTCTTCTGCGTCTTTTATCAGCATTATTGCTATTGAAAATAATATTCATGTTTATTCCTGCGATATAAAGAAGCCGATAAAATAATGCGAGAGGCTATCTTCTAGTAACTCTAGAAGTAGAGAAGGATGCACACATTTGGTCCACGGTATCAACTCCCCCCTTTGTGGGGTCATAGTCCAGGTTTTTAACAGATTTTTTTGTTTTAGCATCAAACTCATTTTTATCATGCATGTATAATAGCAATATAACAGCCTTCTTTCTTTTTGGTGCGGAGGAAGACAGACAGTAATCGCACTGGAAACCGGATAGCGTCGACCCGATTTCCCTTGTTTTACTAGCTAAAAATTCAGGTGGCATCTCTCGTTTATTTTTATTTCATAGTTCCAAGTAGGGTCAGGCCCTTCTCAAGGAGCTCTTTAGCCAGAGGATAGCTTGTGTAGTAGTTGTTAGTAGGAACATTTCGCTTTGAAACCTCTATCTGTTCAATTAGTCTTTTTACAATGTCATCAGGTTTGTTCGTTTTGAGATAAGATCCAGGCACCTGCTTCCCGCAGTATATTTCGAAATTCAAAGTGTAAAACGTTTTGGCGTCACAGAGTGCGTACATTTAGTTTGTACTTTAGGCTTTTTAGGCATATATTGTATGAACCCGCATCGTTTTCTAAAGGAATGCAGCGTATAATCAACAGTCACAAACTCGCTGGCATTGTAGCAACTCAAACAGTTACTCAACAAATTTTCTTGAAAATTACGTAGAGGTGCCAGTTTGTCTATATCTCTTTGCTGTTCCCTAGTATCGACTTTTTCAAACCTAATCTCTATGAGAAGGAAGCGGAAACACTTATAACTGAAGTCTCTGAGGCTCTTGCGCTCTGAAGTCATCAGAGCGCAAGAATTTACGAGACCTAAAAATTAACACACACTGGGATAACTTAGGAAATATACTGGTTTACAATGTTGGTGACAGCCATTTTGAAAAATAAAAGTAATAAGACGGTACACAGATTGATTCTATTGTGGTCTTCTAAATTTATGAGATTGATAATCGAAAACTTTACTCACAAAGACAAAAAACATTACTCACATGACCGGGCGCGCAGGCGACAATGTTGGTGTAGACGTCAGACTTCCTTCGATGCCACACAGCTACTGAAGCATTCGGTGGATAATTGATCTGAATATCAGAAATACTACCTCCTATCATGAAAAATAAATACCTGGAGACACAGGCATTAAATACAAACGGTACCAAATTAAGAGCTCAGAATCTAAAATATGCGGTAATTTGCCGCGGGCGCGCCCATCGGAGGGTTAAAGTGTTTCTTCTTTCGTGAATTATTTTCGCTTCATAGCTCTGCTTTGACTTCATCGTCATCAAATGTCATGCACCTGGGAATTGATAGCATTCAGACGTCCAATCAATTCTTTCACCGGGTGGCCTCTCATTGTTCTTCTGTTTCTCCGATATCGTGACATGCGTCGCTTTTTTCCTGTATCGCAACGGTGCGTTTCATCCACCGTTTAATCCCTCGTATTTTCCTCTCATGGTTTTGTCCAGCGTGCTACAGTACCTTACACTAGTTCGACGACTACATGTATTATTATTCTTCTATCAGTGATGAATTTTTTTCCAAACCCTCTTGAACATCTTTGCCTGCCACTCGAAATATACGTTTATTTTTCAAAATATTACAGTTTGAACCCATTTAATTAATTTCCTCCTGACATTTTTCGTCTCTTTTTACAGTCCACAGCTATTCAGATTCATATTTAGATTTATGTCTAAAAGAAGTTTTTTTTAATAAGTGAGTAGTCTTTAATAGTCTTAATGTTGTTTTTTACAGTAAATAGTTATTTTATTGCTAATGACAAACTTCTCAAAACGGGTTCCTTTGTTATTTTCCTATTGAGATTAGTCTTATGTTCCATTTCCCGGTCTTGGTGATATAAATATATCAAAGTTTAATGATTATTCACCCCATGATAGTAGTTTTCCGAGCTAAACAAATGAAATGTACCACTGCTATGGTTCTTTTAACCTTCTCATCTATCCTGAATGTCGTAAATGACTTAATTTGTCAATCGCCAAGTTTCCAAACAAACGACCATCTACTTGAAGCGGATAACTCATGTATTACATGATGAAGATTTTCGTGGTTTTCTATCGCCATGATGCACGTACGACGACGACAGCATCGCCAGCATTCCTGGCATTTGATACGAAGTTTCTCCGTCAATAAAAATCGCCACTTCAGACCTGAAGACGCCAGCAAGATGGCTGGAGAAACTGTTAACGAGCATAGACAACACGTGGAGGATTGTCCGAAAGCTGCTCCACCATTCCAGGCACTTACCTTATCACTTTTTTATTCAGTCACTTCAGACCTGAAGTAGCTAGCTAGAATGCTGGCGAAACAGTCATCGAAGAATTGGGTAAACGTGGCAGAAAATCCGGAAAAACTTTACCATCTGCATGTCTCCAAAACTTCATGTATTGATTGCTCACCTAAGTTTTCTCACCGATCTGCCCGAATAAAAATTTTTGCCTTTTTGCCGTCATCGTGGTCTCCGCTCCCTTCTTACTTTGTAAGCATATCGTCCGCTATCCTGCATTTAATGTCGGTCGGAATTCTCTTCCGTCTCAGGTTACGCTGCTTTCTTAGCGGGAAGGGATGGCGCAGGTAGAGGAATCCGCTCCCTCATATCTGCGTGCTGCACCATCTCCATTCCTCTTCGCGGCAGGATTTCTCGGCAAAGAATGAGCCGGGGAGACTCCCTTCAACGTCCCCTCCCCAGCACGAGAACCACTCACTCTAAATCCCTCCCTACCCGTCCACCCACTTCTTTTCTACTCCGTCTTTTGCGAAAGCATTTTTTCATTGGCTTCCTGCGAAAAATAAACCTCTCTCTCTTGAAAATACTTTTTCGAGCGAGGCGGAATATTTTTTCTCATACGGTTGTAAAGGGGCGCGTTTTGGTTAGAAAAATGCCTTCCCCACTCCCATTCCCAACCGTCCAACCAGTCTCTTCCCAGCTTGCATACAAAAGAATGAAGGGAACGAAACTGATTTGTTTCTTCGAGGGTTCCTCAGTAGAATATCCTGCTTCGGTATGTGCGACGTGCGCTCGAATATCTTGCGTGTACTTAAGTGAGTGTCGTAAATACCAACGGTGCGCAAGGCATCGTGGTGCTGGACGTAGGACATTGAAGGGAGTAGGCTTCTTCATATACTCATTATGCTTTTCTCAATAAAGAATAGCGTATATCCCCCGGGTAGTGATAGTAAAATATTCTGAACACCTGCATCAACACAGTAGACACCAAGTAAAAATTCCCTTAACATAATAATAATAACATTTATTTATGTTCTGTGGCAAACCACCTAAGAACAAATACATAAGTTTGCAATAATAGATAATAAAACACAGTCTGCACAAAAATGACAAAAGACTTATGTTTAAATTACATAAATTTTAAGTATACACAATTTTGCTGTAATAAATTAGAACAAGACATGCTACAATGTATTACAATGTTATTAAAAAAATATACAATTAACATTAGGTTTATTTAAAGAAGTAGTTATAATAGTGCATTCTGAACAATGACAAACTATTATTTTTGATCAAATTATTGGGCATATTATTCCACAACTTGATAGAAGAAACTAAAAATGAATATTCTTACACCTTACTCTTGAAGAAGGGAGCGTAATATACCTGATTCTGATTTTGCTGTACACTCAGTAGGCTGTCTTTTTACAAACATATCCAATAAATAGTTAGGTCACTTATTTTAAAACATAGCAAATAAAAACACGCCCAGAATATTCATATCACGTGTTTTAACTACTTAATTTCCGCGTTATTACGTTCATCAAGATGTTTTGAAATATATACTCATGAGGCAACTGAGAGACAACGTTTTTACTCCGTCGCATTGACAAAATTTTACTTGTGGAGTATTCTAAGGTAATGCTGTTCATAAGTGAGGAAATAGCTAAATAATTACTTTATTTTATTGCAAAGTCGGGGAAACTACTATCAGAGATCCGTATTAAGAACGCTTTGTAATCCATGCGCTTGGGTAAAAGTGCTATTCAATATAAAAAATGAAGCACTCAGGGAAACAATTGCGCGGAAGAATTACTAAGTAAAACCTCGCATTTTACTCAATATACGCGTTAGTCAAAGCGCGATTTCACGACTTAAAATGTCCCATTTGATAAACATACAGAGAACATAGTAATTTTCCACACTATTTTATTGATCACTCTTAAGTTCAATTTATTTTTTTTAAAGATAAACTTTTACAAAGTTAACTCGTTTACCATTGATCTAATGTCCCATTTGAGTTTGTTCCATGCAACTTTTCTTAAAATGCTTATGTTACTGACACATATCTCCCACTAATGACTAAACCACTCCCACTGGTCATTATTGCTTATACTTAATGATTTATTTATTTGTTTCTTTCAGTCTAGAACTTTCCCTTCATTCCATTAAAGCCATCTCATATTTCGTTCATTTCTTCGTATTTTTGCTTGCTTCCATGCTTCCATTATATGTCTTTAGCATTATTTTTTTAAAGTCTGTATATTTCAATACAGTGTATACTTTTTTGCCATATGATGGCAGGTTAACAAAATGGGTTTCAGAACCAGAGGTCCCAGAAAAATCATAGAAGTACCTAACTGCTTTTGATGAATGATACCGCCATATAAACTATTGAAAACTAGACTGTACTATAATAACGTTCAATGTAAAAAGGTCTGCTGGAAGAGAAGAATAAGCGAAAGTTTGCGCTCCTCAATCAAATTGTTTTGATCATTCACCTGGAATCGCAGAGAAGGTATGCATATTTTCTTCCAAGTGATGAAAGTTAGGAACACAGACCTACGTTTACGCTTATTTTGAAAGCTTTTACGCAATACGTCACGAAAGCCTCGTCGATTTAAGCCTCAAGTTCATTTTCCGTGTTCACTATTTTTTTGGAATTTTCGTCGACGGCGCAGAACCCTCAACGGCGCAGATTTGATGCTGCGGAGACAGCGAAATGTGCAGCGACGGCAGAAAATTTGTTCTGCGCGATTGTATATGGATCCCCCTCCTTTCTCTCTCTCTCTCTCCCTGCCTACATGTTGTTTTGTCGTTTGTTTATTTAACAAACTCACCGTCGCTGAGTGCCTCCGGAGGTGCCTGCGCGCGGAATGAACAGAGACAAGAGTGGTATTTATTTTGCACGGAAGACAAACTTTTTCCTGATGATGCTGAACCTGCCTGCGTGCTCTCTTTTCCCCTGATGAGATGCCTCCACTACCCGCACACTCCTCTAGATCGCTGTTGCTTGGTGTTCCCTGCTGTTCCAAATACTGATGTAGCTAGAGTGGGCGCTCTGTGTGCTGGTTAATACCAGAGTCTGTAACGCGGGCATGGCTCCTCCACCGCATTGGTATCCTCCGTAGGGCTAAACAGGTAATGTGATAAACCTCGTTTTTTCCGCATAAATATTGATTACATTACCACTCAAAAACACTTTTCTGAGGTATGAATAATGAGAAACCCTGCTAGGAACCGAGCGTCACAATCACGAAGATACCCTTGGTATAAATTAGCTGGCCCCGGTGGCGGCGGGGTAACGCCCTCCCCTGCTAACCCGAAAACCGCGGGATCGAGTCCCGCCAGGGGAGGATTTTTCACCTACCTGGGCATAGTTGTTTGTGCTAGTCCATTGTTGCTAAGTTGCAATCCCTGATGTAAAAGGCCCTTGAGGCTGTTGATGGTTGTTCGGGTTTCCGACCGGACCACACTCTCCATTTCTGCCGACGTTTCGATGATCGAGTCGTTCGTCATCCTCAGGGCATGAATTATGAACCACTCCTTCATAGAAACGTCGGCAGAACCGAGTGTGAACGGTTTCTGCCGAACCACCACCAACATCGCAACCACCACCAATCACCAACATCGCAATTCGCCGGGAAAGCCTTAGATCTTTCATCGGCCCCTGAAGCTGTTTTCTGGATGATTATAAATAGATAAATACTCTGATTCCTGCGTAAAAATATCCCGAAGGTGTAATTTTAAAAAGTGACAAGGTTTAAATCGGTTATTAGTATAATCTTTGCGTTAATTGATCTACAGATTCAATGGCTTTTCATAAATTTATTGGGTGTTTTTCATTTATTCCTAATTCAACCCTTCACCCGATCCTTAACTATTATGGTGATAGAAAATTTAGTGTTGTCAGGTACAGAAGTCACGTACTCATTTGCTTATGAAGACAGTGCCTTAACTAATAACCTCTATTATAATACTGCTTTTTAGTTCATCACAGGGAATGGTGGAGGACGGGTAAACAAACAAACATTTAAAAGCTGAGTTTTTCTCACTTATCCAGGTTTTGTATCTTAACACTGTGATTGATGTGTCTCTTAGAGGATAAAACACCCCTGTAAAAGATTTCTTGCGATTAAATGAACTACTAAGTGTTTCCCACTGCTTTCTTTTACACAAACCAACCAGTTTCTGCTGATATGCCATTTGACCTGATGTACAGTCATAACAGGTCAAATCATCTGGTACATTACACTACCTGATGGTGGCCTAACAGATGAAACCAGTAGTCTCGTAAATAATAAATCAGTGGAAAATTCTAATGTTTCTTGAATTAGTCCTGAAAGTATTCCATGAAAGTAAACTCTTCATCGTACAATTAAATTGCTTTCGGCTTACAATTTTAAATATTAGGCTGCTTTGATTCCTAATATGTTACACATAATTTTCTCATAACGTTCGCTAAAAAAGATAGCCGAGTGAAAAAAGGCTATGTTTTATTCATCAGAGATATTATGAGTAGGAAAGAAAATACTTCGCTATTACACACAATAAATTATTTGCGACTGATTTCGATCCTGAGCATCATCATTGCATGAATCAAAACTGTAATAAAGCAGCTATGCGCTCGTCTATACATCACGTTTTTACAAACAAAGCGAATAAATGTCACGGAAATTTAATAGGTGCTAACAAAGGATAACTGTATTTTGACACCATTTTCATCTCTTACACAAGTGTTCTAATCCATAACATATGCTACCGTGCTAAGTAAAAATTAAGTTATAAACAACAAACAGAACAATCATCTCGCAACGTAGAGTGAAATGGAATGAACAACCAAGCAAACAAGTAAATGAAAGCTAGCGTTTTGAGTAAAATGGACGTTAAAGCGGGATAAACGTGCTCAGACTTTACTTAATTGCAAGATTTCGTCAAATTCATCTTTTTGTGCTAGTAATGTAGTAATCTGTTTATTCAAATTAACCTATTTTTTCAAATTATTCTCACTTAATCGTTGTTTCTTCCTAGTGCATCAAAAATGTACAATTTTCATGTTTTTCTACAAAAAGCTGATTTCAAAAAAACCATATCACGGATACCCCAAAATTTTATTCGATCGTCCTAACATTTTTACGGCATTATTTTGAGCCCATTTCAGAACTATTCCCTGGTGTTTGCATCAAAATTCCCCAATTTATGTTTTTCGACTAACCCTAGCGCAATGTGGCGCACTGTGGTTACATGTTTTGTGAAGTCACGTCCTCCACCATCTTCCTCAATGGTTACTGTGGGGCCAACAGCGCCTGGGAGTTCATGTGAAATATGTGTTTTCTCTCCGAGGCGGAGGGAAGAGGCGCAATCTCCACCTCTTCGCATGTCTTTGCCTCTCGGGACGTTGGGCTTGTCATTCCGCGTCTGCCCTCATATTTTCCGCTCCCGCTACTCCGCTTCCTCATTCTCCCGCTCCGCCGTTCCGTCAGACGCTCTCCCACGCACAGCTCATCCTTTCCCTTCCTCCCCCACCGCCTCCCCAACCCTGTTTCTCACGCCCCGATTCCTTTAAGGAGGTTACGCCGCGACTGTGTGACTCAAAACAAATACTAAATTCCAAGTTTTTATTTGTTTTAAAAATGTCTGTTTTATATGGAGACATGCGTTACCTAGTGAAAACCAAAGTAAAGGTGCAAAATATGTGGAATATTCCGCAAAAATATTTTTAATGAGCACTTTTTTCCTGCTATAGGAGCCGACTGCTGCGTCATTTGCACGGATTTTCCGCGTTTTGACTTCAATTACGGCAGTAATTCGCAAAAAATGTGATCAAGCTCCTATATTTTATTTTTATTCGATTTCTTGGGAGTTTTTACTTCTTAAACACAGTTTTCCGCGAAATTGTCATTTATATTAAATTGAAAAGTACATTTTAAAAGTACAAATGTACTATTTTCCTCCGTGTTTCTCCCAGCTTTCTTTCTCCTTTATTTAACACCATGTAATTTCAAGTTCGATTTGCGTGAAAAGTTGTGTGGAAATATGTGATTTTTCTATTCATATCAGATAGTGGACACGGTTTTCTGTAAGTAGCCAGAATATAAATGAAATTATATTTTTATAATTATTCAGTTGAAACACCTTGAGAAAAAATACAACTGGGGCTGTTTGGGGACCGTATCGCAAGGGTTTTTAAGCGTACAATACGTCAAATTATCTACTGTGCTAGTAGGATGTAAGATGAAGGAATTTATTGATTTTAATGTGAATTTTATTTCACGCATTTTGTATGGATAAAGTGTTGTACCCCAAAACGGAATTTTCTTTTCTGAACTACAATTTTATTTAGGCTGTGATAGTTTTTCGCTAACTGTCCTTCGAAAATTGAAATATCGAACAAATCACTGAGTGGCTGAAGAGAGTTGTGAAAGGCAGCCGCAACGCCATTGTGCTGAAGTGATGGCGACGCATGTAGTTAGAAGGGCTCAAGACCTGACACCCCTTTCCTCACTTGCTACCGTATTGTAAATGTCGTAATGATAATTCATCTTAGATATTCACACTCTGTCCAATGGCATGTTTATATATATACTGGTATTTTTCTTAATCACCATGTATTGGAAGGACCACGATTGAATGTTACGCCAGATGGTTTATCGGCAGGGGGAGAAACGAGGTGAACGTGGATAGGTGCGACTCCAATGGGGGATTATCATTCGAATGCTTTTTCGATATTGCTGTTGAAATCAAATTTGCATAGGTTCTTATATGAGTTACGGAGTTGCTTCGAAACATTAAGGCCAAATAACCTAATAACTAATCGTATAAAGTTGCATTTTTTCTGTTTCCGCAAAACGCCCTCTGGCGCCATTTCATCCTTCGATCAAAGAAAGGCCTGTGGTCCATTCTCGGTGAAGACGGATATATTTTCAAGGTATTTTCTAAATTGTTGTGCTGTTTTATTTCCGGTAGAAGTGGAATTCTTCGAAAAATACATTTTTTAGACATCTCTTAGAATGGATCGGAGAGAAGCGATGGATTAAATGACGTCACGGCCGTTATGAGAAGGTTGCCCTTTCTTTCAACTTTAGACTCCTATACCTCTGGCAATTTTGGGAATCTTTAAGAGATGATTTGCAAATGGTCATTAGTCATGGCCCCTGCACGATAAAGTAAAAAGCAAAAATCGTGATACACCCCCATTGAAACGAAACGTTAAACGAATAATACGAGAGTGCGTTAGTTGGAAGTTCATAAAAAGGGAGGAATCAGGCGAGATGTTGCGGAATATGAACATAATAAGAACTAAGATATTACATTTTTTTGTGGAAAATTGTAATATCTTAGTTCTTATTATTGGAAGTTCATGTTTCTTGTTAAAGAAATCGAAACATTGTCTTGCGTGTCCTTGCCTGGTGAAGAGCACCACATAGTGAGTATCCTCGTTCTGTGGACCACAACCGATTCTGTATTGCCCCGAGTGGTATTGATTCTCTTCTCATCCTATCATTGAGCCCTACTATTCTCATTATTTTGAATTCTTGGATTATTTGCCTGCAAAATGGTTATATTTAATTCAGCCACCAGATTGCTGGAAAATTATCTTACAATATTTACATTTTACAATTGGACCTGTACAAAAAATAAATCTTTTTCCTTTAGATACATGATAGATATAAATTTTAAAACATTAAAAATAATTATGAAAAACACATTAAAATTTAAAGTGTTAACGTCTCTCGTCACCCACTTGCTTTGAATTTGTGGAATTACCGATTAGCTCACTGACGCTCGGCGTCGCTAATTTTGGGATTTTTCGACTTCTCGGAATTTGGTGTTATCAACATTTCCAAGGAATTCGAAGACGTTGCTGTATTTACGTCCTAATCCTAGCTTTTCTCCCTTCCTGCTTATCCCCGCACCTCCTGTCGCTCACCTTGAACTGCTTACATTTCAACAACTTAAGATAAACCTTAAATCCCTCCTCCTCAAATAAGAGTTAGAATGTATGAAGACGCTTAGCAATTTATTCGCTCCTGGATAATAACATTTTATGTATAAACCATAGTTGCTTAAATCATGGTCGCTAAAATATTGTGTAAATTACTATCTCATGAATACATAATGAATAAAAACACTTGGTAATCTTCCACAGATTTATTTGGCACGACGCGTTTCGCCACGCTGTGGCATAATCATGTGCCTGTACCAAGTGTGTCTTTATTGATTATGAATATCGAGAACTTCCACCATATCCAGCCTGAAACAGTTATATCTCATGAATCATTTACTGAAATGTGATATGCCCGTGTAACGATTTTGCCGCTAGTACTGCTCCGAAAGGATTGACCTATTCTACGTAAAAACTCTCTCCTTTCCCCACTCTCCTCCTTATTACACTCTCTCTCTGCCACTGGCTTTATCTCGCGGATTCCTTTCCATAAAACTCCCAATTTCCAAACCCTTCAACCAGAGAGCGGTTTCGTTATTTTTTCCTCGAAATTCACGCAAGTGTGACGCCCTGGGTTTTGTTGCGGTGCGGCGTGGGGGTTAAAACGTTAGTCGTCGCATGGGCTGCGAAGGACGATCCGAGAGAAGAGGAAGCTCACGGTGCTCTTGACGAGCGAGAGAGCTCAAAAGTTCCTTGCTGAGAGCCGAGACACTCGCATAACAGAGTGCGCGGGCTTAAAAATTCGCTCTGCCTCTCATTCTCTGTCTTGTTGGTGCTCAGTGCCGCATTCGTCGTTTCGTTTGATGCGGGCGCGCAAATTGTGTCAAGGCGAGCAGTAGTAGTTTTGGAGTGAAAGTCTTCCGTCGCAAAATACTACTAACGTCACGCGAGTAATCTTTTTAATAAATAAATCTCGCTGCCAGCAAGAGTGCAACCTTCACGATCATTTCGTTTAAGGTGGTTCTGACGTGAATGAAATTAAAAGTCATTTGCGGCCGCCACGTTGTGTCATTCAAGCATTTCATAAAAAACATCCATTAAGGTCATTCATCATCAGTATCTTGTTATTGGTGCCAACACAGTAGTCGGTATTTAGATATTGTGTGGCATAGAACCAAGTCATTTATTCAACATGTTAGATGCGAAATATGTTCCACGTAGTGAAGTCTGAGACATTCTCAAACATTGTGACATTTGCTTGATATGAGCAACGAACGCTCATGTTTAATATTAAAATATAAATCTTTGGTGTCCATGTAATTTCTCCTTGCGCTCACACAAGCAGCGTAATATAAAATTAGCTGATATGCCAAGGCGGTTGAAAAAGCAAGTCTTTTTGGAAATCATTAAATATTTTCCACTTAATATTCGATGCGCAATGCATTATTAGTTTAAAGAAATGATCCTCTTGTTGGCTGGCTGGTTTTTTTCCGAAGAGGGTAGAAAAGTGAAATCATTTCAGCCATTAGGACATGTGGGAGAGTTGGTAAGGGCTGGATTCATTAGAGGCTGGAGGGAGAATGGAGAGAAACACGGAGTTGAGATTGGCCTACACCAAACAAAAAGCGCATAGAGAACCATAGTTTGTCATCCTAACCAACGGACGGAGTACTTAATGTAATTTTCCTCAACAAAGCGCATAATGAATATTGGAACTCTAAGAAAAAGAATTATTCTATGTGTGCTTTCTCAATTAATCATGTATTTTTTTTAAACTGCCAAAAAAATATATTCCTTAGACCTTTTGTGCTGAAAAATACCATAAGGCTAAATTCCCTGCGTTAAAAAGAATGAGGTAGTTAAATTAACCACTACATCATCATCAGTTGTCATGAATCCGAAGTTTACTTTTCAGCAGATCTGCACTCAGTTATCGTCTCCACCAGCCACTTCGTTCCTACATAATTCTTCACGTTGACTTTCTTCATACTTTGTCTTATGTATTCCATTCTTCATCATTCCTTGAAATTCTTCCCAATGATTCCTCCTACCAATGTTGTCTTCAATAGACTTTTGTGTCACAAAATTTTCCAAACGACTTAGTCTCTACTTCCTCACAAAGTTTTCATAATGCTTCTTTTCTCTCCAACTCTTCGTAATATTTCATCCTTCTTGATTTTCTCAGTGAATTTAATCCTCTTATTCTTTGATAACACTACATCTCCATTTCTTCCAACCTGTTTACTCTCCGAGAATGCCTAATTAGGCTAATGAACATCCTCATCCTGAAATTGCAGAGAAATCTACTCTTCTGCCGGTAATTATCACGGGCCCTTCATGATGCTTCAACCATCTCAGCAATTTGAGTCCTCTGATTTTATAGCAACAGATATCGTCAAGGGCTTCGGTTGGATTCGGTTTCCTTTCCAGTTAAACGCTGGAGTGCGAGCCTGTTGTTTCGTATTGAGGCTCACCACGCCCTAGCGCCGTGTCCTGTCGCCATTCGTTTCCGGGGTGATCATCCACCTGCCCTTTGCCCCTACAATACACACCCCTCCTCCTGTCCTCTCTCCATTGCGTCACTATCTTTATCCCTTAATTCATCCCTCGTCCCCCCTTCCTTACTTCCACCCCCAAACCGCATTTTCGCTATGTGACACCGAGACCTTTCAGTCCTGCGACTTAGTTGCGTGTTTAATTTCCCCGCTCGCGTTCGGGAATTAGTTTCCGTTCGCGGTACTCGCATCCTTTGCTCCCTCTCCGCTTGCCGTAGTTAAGAGGTCTGTGCGATCCCAGTAAGTTTTCCAAGGAGTACATCTTTTGGCTTGATATACTGCTACTTGTGTGTCCTCCCATGGTTTTTGGATGGCAGAATTTCCTCCTTCAAATCATTACTTTACGGTGACACAACCGTGACAGTTGAGAAGCATATCTTCCTTTATTGATAATTCTTATCTACTGTCTCTTCATCGTTTATAACTCTCTGTCTTCCTTCTGATTATTTGTAGGCATTTGTGAGGAATTGTTGAAACAGTTTATTTCGGTTCTTAAATGAATTTAATTCCCCGGAAAAGATATCACTCAAAAAATTAGTCTTATTCAAACAGTCGATTTCTAGCTTTCCAATAATGGTGTTCACTGTTTAATGGACCACTTTACATTTAAATCAGAGTAAATTATGTGACATATGTGCATTGGTATATAAGGTACGCAAAATTGTTGACGTGAATAAATTTTATATTTGTCATGAGCATAATGAAAATTGTGACTTCCTTTTTTCATTATCCATCTTGCCTCCTTAGCTGTGCCAAATTAGATTAAAAGATAGTCAATGTGTTTTTAACAATCTTTTTAAGATGTATATGCTTCGAAAATTCAATCTCCGTACGCGGATGCTAAGAAATGTATCAACTCATCTTCAAACCATTTTATAAAATGTTCTCTAGGTATTGAAGAGAAATATTTAATATATATTTTAATATACTGTGGATATTTCCAGCGTGCTCTGACAGATTAACGAGGGGAATTATGCATCACATCAAGATGAGTAATTAATCATTGGCACTCCCTGGGCCTGCTACATTGCGTGAATGTTCTATCTCTCGCAGTTTGTGTGGTGAGTGTTGTGAGTTTTCAAAACTGGGAATGCAGTGATAGAGCTTAATGCCGGTGAAGTCTTTTCAGCGCTGTGATTACATTCCATTAATATCTCAGTCTCTGAGAATGAATTTTTCACGCTAGGAAACATCTGTGAAATGCGCATCACTTTGTGAGAATTCATTGTTTGTCCTTCACGGACCAATTGGGGTGGATTAATTTCCAGATAGATGCAATTGCACTCTTAAGAGGAATTAATTAAGGTGTTCCATGCCTCCGTTGAGAAACACTCAGTCCTTTAGGAGATGCTAGGCATCGAGTCCTAAGCAACCATCAACATCTGTCCATCCCACGCAGCCGTTGTGGTCCAAAGACGGTCCATTTGCTCTTGAATTAAGAGGAACTTTCCTCCGGAGTGCTTAAACTCTTGGCGTCAAGGATCGCCCCGGGCGCTTGGATATCAGTGACCGTTCCTCGTCCCGCACACATCTCCCCACTCCAAATTATTTGCACCTCGCTACAATCCCCCTTCGCTTCGCCACCACCGTTGCCGAAAGTCCTTGCGGGAAACATGGCCACCACCCTTCACCTCCTCCACCGACCTCTCCACCCCAACCCTCCAGGGTTTTGCGGCGCGGCGTCCTCATAACGGTAATGGACTCCTGCGTGTGAGTGGAGGAGGGGGTTGATGTGATGTCGCGGCGGTGGTAGTGGTGTATCTGGCGGATACACAGACTAGAGAGGACCCCCGAGGAGAAGGCTGTCTTCAAAGTAACTCTGAGGAGCATGACGTCATTCGCGGTACGGTTGAGCATGGCCCTATAGAGCCAAGCGCCTTTTAGTAAACCAATAATGTACAACAATCGTTGATATATTTCTAACTCTAAATTCATATTTTCGGAGAGCAGTTCCGTCAACATGCTCTTTCTCAAAATATCGTTAAACAATCTTCAAATTTTGCAATCTGCTCCGCATATGAAATAAAACTATAAACGTAAAGCATAATCAGCCCATCTCTACGGACCCGAATAAGTTTATAATAAGAACTAGGATATCACAATTTTCCACAGATAAAGTTTTAATCGACCCGGGTTTCGCTGCACTGCATCATCATCTCTAAATATAAATTTAAGTAACTGGAATAGTTTCATAACTATGAGAATAATTTATTCAGCGATGTTTATGGATTTTCACTGTATTTAATTTTAATTGTATTCTTTAAAAATTATTTATTAATATGCAACGGTAAAGTGTAATAACAAATACAAGATCGATACATTTAGCAGAATATCAAATTACTATGTCATGACAAATATGAATACATTATTTCAGCTAATTTAGTTTTGCATAAGTATATGCTGGTTAGTCTAATTAGAGCCGCCCATAAGCTCCAATGCATACTAGTAATTCCCCCGTTTTTATTTTTACTCAAAGTGTTGAGCAAGGCAGCTTAAATGTATCCGTGGCTCTACTTTTGGGTGATCCATAGCACGGATGAGGTAAGGCGTCTCTAGGGCGTACACATGACCAGAGGTGGTGGATGTGAAGGCGTGGCGTTGCGGCGTGGCTTCACCACCCTTCCCTACCCCGAAGCGGGCGGAGGCGAGTACTTCTGTGGAAGGGTGGGATGTGGGTGGGATGGGACATTTGCCAACCGGAGCGTGTGATGGGTTGGTTTTCGGGGATGGGCTCCTATGGGTGGGTTGAGGTCTCTCTCTCTGTATGCTGGTCCCTCTCTCTCTCATCTCTTCCCCCTTGCCCTCCCTTGGTCCGTGGACACGGTTGGAGGAGTTTTGTGTGCGTGCGAAGGTTTGATAAGGAAATGGAAGCAGCAAGGACGAAGGGAGAAGCGGGGAGGGCGTTCTTCTGAGTGTTGGCGTCCGTCGGGTGGTTTCGTTTTCAGGAAGGTTGATGAAAGGGAGAGGAGAGTTGGGTAATGGAGGCGCGGAGGAAGAAAAGGAGAGAAAGTGTCCTTTTAGTGTACCAGAACGATACGGCGACATATCGATGTATTGAGTCAAAACTGTTTGTAGGATCGAACGAATGGATTTCAGTGTAGAATCGATTCCGCGTTCTTAATCGGCCTTGTTACCATAGAGGTATATAAATCGATATTTGTAGCATCGTGGGAATTTATCTTTAAGTTGCGGATAATTGCGTAAAACTTTGACTGGAAAATACGATTTGTTTTATCGAATATCGATATTAAATTACGAACGATGTTTTAGTCAGTACCTAATTGGCATTCAACATGCGGCCACAACATATGAGATACATTTTCCGTGTGTAGATATGCTGCTATTCGCTAGGTGGGTTTTGTTTTGGGGAAGGTTTTGATGAAAGCGAAAGAGCTGTATAATATGAACAAGTGGGAAGAAAAGTAATCAAAGTCGATTAAGTATGCCTGAGCCGATACATAGATTCGGATTCATAACTTTTTACTAGAATCGAAAGGTTCAGTTCCATTTAATAAATCTGTTAAAGAATTTTAAACAGATCATGTTATGATCGAGGTACTTTTGAAATCAATGCATCGATCTTAAAACAATGTTATCGGCCATATGCAGATGGTTGCTTAGTTATAACTGGGACATACGACCGATATTATCACCGATCGATGGTAGTACGATATGAGCGATATTGTAAAAATTTCTCACCATTCCCAATGCGGTACAATCGCTTTAGGTGAATTCTTCGCGTGAATTTTGGCGCTAAGTACTTTCAACTTTAGGAAGGTTCATGAAAGGGAAAGGGTTGGGTGAAAGTAATGATGAAGAAATAGTCCTTCCGGTAAAATTGTGTGATGCAAAAATGCATCCATGCTAAATCAATACTTTGTATTAGAATCGAACGGTTCGATGCCAGTTTTTTAGTCAATTCTACGTTTTAAATCGGACTTGTTTTGATCAAGGTGTATAAGGAATCAGTTTCAATTTTCAAAAATTACTGTCGATATGCAGATGATTTAGGTAGGCATTTCGCATGGAAGTTTACTTTCCTGATTCCTGCGAGTTTTGCGATGCCTCTCAATCTGTCACTGCTTTCAGGGCCTCATTCCACTTACACGCTACTTCCGGCTTTTCTGCGTCTGTACCTGTCTCATTGCGTATGCACTGCACTACAAACACAACACTGGTATATATAAACTTGTAAAAATCAAATCAAAAAACATTACGTGGCGCATTAATTGTGAGAATTATCTTATTCAACATTATTCAGTATAAGAGAGATCACGCATTTATTGGAAGCAATATATAAGAACAACAACTATCTCTTTGTAAAAGTTAATATTTATATTCCTAGCAAATAGTTATTTTTGACGTATTATTTTGTTGTTTGGAATGCAATAAGAGCTCATAGTCATTTCATTTCACAGGATGGTATTCGATATAGTCACATAACAATAAAACTTCACTGTAGGCAAAATAAATGTGACCTACGCACTTTTGGTCCCTGCTTGCACATCGAAGTTCAGCGTTCAAGTAACTTATAAGGGCACCATTACAGAATTTAACGTTTATTCTCCATCATGGAACAGTTCCACTGCTTCAGCTCAGAATTATAAATGAAAAAGGAATACTTTTTTTTATTCCACTAATTTATTTTCCGGTAGGTACTACTAGTTTCGACGCAGCGGCGTCATCTTCAGGTACAAAGAGTAAAGGCAAAAACATGATCCATGTATACCATCTAAGGTAGGCGTTGGGGAGGGGAGGAAGAAGGGAGGTGGGAGGGGGTGGAAAACCCCAAGGATACAATGTAGTATTGTGAGCGGGTGGTGGGAGATGGTGAGGGAGGGGGATGACTGTTGGCAGGTTGAAGCTTGAGTTTTGAAGGGTTATTGGTGACTAAGGTAGTGGTGGGGTGTCCGTGGTAGTGGGGGAAGGGAAGGATTACGGGCCACTGTTTTTTTCCATGAGAGTCTGAACTTTCCTGATCTTCTCGGAGGAACATTCGTCCTACCTCAAATTTAGTTTAAAAGTTTAAATTTTAAAATATATAAAAAAAATGTATCAGTTTTGGAAAGTTTATCCGCACTTACGGCAGAATTTTTTGCCATGCTATTCTTCAAATCACGGAATTGTTCTTTTAGTTCCAGTGCCATTACTTGACCCTGTCTTTCAGCTTTTTCTGACCCTCACGGAAAAAGACAGTAGCCCGTAATCCTTCCCCTCCCCCCATTCCCACGGACACCCCACCGCAACCTTAGTCACCAATAACCCTTCAAAACTCAAACTTCAACCTGCCAACGGTCATCCGCCTCCCCCCCCCTCCCTCACCAACCCCCACCACCCGCTCACAATACTATATTCTATCCTTGGGGTTTTCCTCCCACCTCCCTTCTTCCTTCCCTCCCCAACGCCTACCTTAGATGGTATACATGGATCATGTTTTTACCTTTACTCTTTGTACCTGAAGATGACACCGCTGCGTCGAAACTAGTAGTACCGGAAAATAAATTGGTGGAATAAAACAAAGTTTTCCTTTTTCGTTTATAAAATGAACTTCCACAAAGTTGTGCCTGAGACGATTGAGATAATCTGAATTATAACTTTATGTTTTTACTTTGATCTACCGTTTTACAGCTTCAATACTTATACTCTTCTTCCACCTTGTTTTATTTTCTCTTCCCTATTTAAAACTTACCACTCACTTCTTTTACTCTATCCATTTAGATTACCTTTGTTATTCCATATTTTACACCCCAGTCATTTCCTCCCAAAAAATATACTCCTGCGAGAAGGGTGCGCGGGGGTGGTCCTCTAATTTCTTATTGTAAATAGCTTTCAAGAATAACATCTGCATTTTAAGTCTCGTGATATTTACGGTGGTTATGCATCAAGGCTCCACGTAATGATTTGTTCCGAGAGGTTGAATCTCTTTAACTTCAATTGTATATGAATTTTCCGCAGTGTACTTACTTTATTTCTACATTGAAAAGCCCGCTTTTTGTTCTGACAATTAATAGTGGTGCCGGGGCTAAAATTGTGAAACGTATTTAACAAATTTGCCTTTCAGATGATACATTATTTTCGACATTTTGAAGTTATGGTACGTTAATTCCAATGATGGATTTTAATTAAAAATAAACTTGTGTTTCCGCCATCAAAATATGGAAAGATTAAGGTAGCTGATGTAACATGGGATAAATGGATGTAATTGGATCATTCATAGTTTAAGATGACTCTTTAGCATGGAATGGTGTAAAACACAATCCAAAAGTCGCACCAAAAGAATGTTTTTCTCTAGAATGCACTAGCTATCTTATTTATTATGTTACGCTCTTTGCCTTTTATATGAGAATCCGAATAAGCATCCTACATTCGCAACTGTATCGTTTCTTTCACTTTCAGGCTTTACCTTTTTTTTTCTTTCATTTCGTTTCGTTAAATCTATTCGGCGCATCGAAATCTACCATTCCCTCTCTTTCACCTTTCACAGAAGTCTTCTTTTTTTGCACCTACCTTTCGCTCGGATAAAGTTACACCTCCCTACCATGTATTATATCACTTGCTTGTATGTTTATAGTAAACACGGTCTTCTTCTTGGGGGAACATTCATCCTACCATATGCATCTCAAATTTAGTTTAAAAGTTTAAATTTTAAAATATTAAAATTTTCTCTATTAGATGTGGGAAGTTTATCCGCACTTACGGCAGAATCTTTTGCCATGCTATTTATTAAATCACCGAATTGTTGTTTTAGTTCCAGTGCCTTCTCTTGATCCTGTCTTTTAGCTTTTTCTTGAAACTTTTTTTTTATTCCTCACAAATCAAACATTTTTTACAGTACTGTATATTTTTAGAATTCTATGTATTAATACTCTAGCTTATATAGTTTCAATCATGGTACTCAGGGAAACGTATTTTCACTGCTATTGTAAACATAATTATACGCGTTGTTTCGTTGAAGTCCCTTCTGATTTCAAACCAAGTTTTGTATTTTAATACCTTTCTATGCCATTTCGCTGCATTTTAAATCAGCTTATTTTACATAGCCAGTTTTCAACTGAATATTATTTTAAGCTTTTATTCTCGTGAATAACTATTTGTAGAGTGTTGCAATCCCGTCTTTGGAACACCAAGCACTCTTTAATGCATTCTAGCTATTTAGAATCGTGTTCTTTTCGTGTGGTATTTCCCTAAAATGAAAGCCAAGCCGCAGATTTGTTTCTTGTAATAACCAGTCAAACACATCATAATCTGTACCTGTTATTAGTTGTATTTCATATATGTCACCTAATTTATTTCTCATATGTTGTTATCAAGTGCGATATGTCTTTGCAACTAATCTATGGTTTCTGAGGCAATGATGCTTTTATAGTAATTATTTACCAGGATTGAACGAAACATGAAACTTTGGGTCGATGCAAACAGCAGATTTTTGAGAAGATTGTTGTAAATATTTTATCAGTATTAATTTTAAATGTCTAGTTCTTGTTAGTTCTCAAGGCGAAAGCAAGATACCTTCATATGCTTGTGTATTTCTTGGTTCACTTTATAGCCCCAATGGTGCTCATTAACCTCCACACTTTTATCATCGATGCCCTTTGCACTAATTATTCATATTTTCAAATTATTTCTCACTAAAAGAGTAGATTTTTAACTTTCTACATTTCAGCTAAATTTTTTTCTCCTCTTGAGAACAAAATTTTCCTTTCATTAGATAAGTAATATCAAAATAGGTTGTTTTTGAGTCGAATAGGGCACAATTACTCTTTTTATTAGGTAGCACGAAGTTCTGGTCATGAGAAGTTAAATGAAATGAATTTTGCAAGCCTGAGTAACTGCATGGTGTTAGTGTATTAGTTTTTATTAGTGTCTATTGATTCATAGTTTCGAGAATTTTTACTGCCTGATGAGTATAGCATCATAACGGCAGCATCATTCACACGCTCTTGCAAATGACAAGGAGATTGAAATTGGATTATTGGTGTATAATGATTACAAATTATGGCTAAATAGATAAGTGGGCATATCATATCAATTGACAATATAATATAGTGGGCTCTTTAGAAGTGAATAGCGATCAATTAACTTTATGACCAAAATATTTTCTTAACTCTTCAGAAAACGTCATTGGTCATTTGAGTTCTCCAATTTTTAAATGGCGATTGCGCCCAATTTTTCTTTACTGAAACTACTTCCGTTTAGCTTATCACCCAGTTTAATGAAAAATTAGGAAAAAATAAGCACATCATTTTATTTTTATTGGAATCCACTGGTTGGTTTTACTTTTACTTACTGCATCTAAGAATAAATGCCATTTTACTGTTAGACCCCGGATGTGTTTATGAAGGCAGCATATTCTTTTGTTGGCGTGACAGCTGGATCAAAAGCAATCAAGACATTACCTTCTTCAACCACATTGGTATGCCTCAAATTCGTAGAATTCCTCAAACTCTGCTCAGCGCGGTTATACTTCGCCTTCCTCGTTTCGATAGCTTTGGGAATTACTGGTTACAAGGCATTAGAATTCCCTGTGTTGCCCTTCCTTTAGTTTTGCCCTCATCTAGGCAATGTAGGAAAAGAAAGAGAATGTCATGCTTCAAATCCATCCATGAAATCTCCTGGAATATAAAAAAATTAATCCCTACATGTTTTCATTGCTTTATGGAATATACTGTATCCGTTTCCAAACCTGTTTCCTTACATAGTGAGTATTCTCCGTGTTTCATGCTGAGCTAAAATATCTAGAGACTTTTCTAAATATATACTTAAGATTAGGGGGATTGATCCATGAAAAGTTCACTTCACCGGAATTTTTTAAAGTAGTAGGTACTTGTGCATTACTCAAGGAACGTTTTTCATCTATGACATTGAAACTTGACATTTTTTGTGATGGCAAAGATTTTTAAAACTATTTGTGTAGTGAATTTCTAAAAATATTGCATTTGTTAAAATACCCTCCTTTCCCATTATTAACGTGGTCATTTATTCTAACGGAAAAACGGTAGAATTCCTTTTGACTTGATACTCAAGTCTTCCTTTAAAAGTAGCAGTTAGCACATTAATTCGCCAATATTCTCCATATTTATGCTCACCCCGAACATTTCACTGCAATTGTATTTGGTTGAATCAGAAGACGGATTTAGCGCGTGCCATGAATTTTGTTTACTTAATTGTTTTATGCAATAGTTTTTTGTTAAATTTATATTAATATTTTTAAACTTTAAATTGACTTTACTTCATTAGAAACACAGTACAGATATATATGCGGCCGGCTTATATTCTATTTTCGTGAAATAATGGAACTGGGATTGAAAATTATATTTAGGGTGAAAGTATTATCTAGCGTTTATCACGTTTTGGCGTCGGATATGCACTATTGGCACTAGGTATAGCTTGGCACTCACTTCAGCTTGGGCTGGATCCACATGAGGGACATTTTTCTTGTTTGATTTTATCTTTTTCACTTGTTCCCCCGTCCAAGCGAATGTCTCAAGGGAAGTGCTGGAAGCTGGTGCTTCGTCGGATGGAGTGCATGGCACAGGTGCATGTCTCAACTTGCTGCAGTCGTCGGATGTAGGTTGTTACCGGAATCCATGTCGACGCCGTATGTCCGATCTCTGTATTCTGTTGTTGTTCTTCCCCCCAAGGAAACCCACGTATGATCGTCATCACGGAAAATATTCTGAAATAATCATCACAGGGTAGTCCATATTTTACTTTATGAAGTATTTAAGGTGATGAATCCGGCTGAAATACGGTGAATAATGTAGTGTAGAACGCTTGATGTCACTTCTTTATTTAAATAATCTTTCCTGTAATGCGCGCCAATGCCAGTTACAGTATGAAATATAAAACCATCTTGAAAACGGATTTTATCAGCGGGAATAATAAATAGATAATTTGTTTTCACTACAATCTACAACTAGTTTTAATCCATTGTTTGTACTATTCCTTCATGATGTACAGCTCCTTCATGATGTACAATTCCTTCATGGAGCCTCCTGTGCCACTTATGGCTAGACCGTATATTTCATTAATGAGGAACTGAATTCTGATTGCTTTTTGATCGCCATTGGCACGAAGTGAAGGCGGAAACATACACATTGCCACCGATAGTGTTTTTACTCCCGCAAATCAATAATAACTTAAAATTATTCTGACCTTATTTTTCTCAGGTAAAGCATTGAACGATGTAAAAATTACAAAAATTGCTAAAGTGTTGGGCTGGGCTGTTTTTTTTAGATAGACTGTGTTAATGAGTGGATAATGTAGTGCCGTGGTGAATAAATGCTTCGCTTGAAAGTTAGTTTCTATCAGGGAAGTGATATCGTGCGTTTACATAATAACATTGGAATGTCGTTTTCAATCACATTTATTTTTAAATGTTTATATATATATATTTAATAAAGGTCATTATTAATGCAAGTAGTCTGCGCGAAGACTCATATATTATGTATCTTAGCCTTTTAGAAAATTTGTTGCTATGTTCGCTAGTCATCTATGTGCAATCAAATTAATAGCACATTTTTATTACTCTTTTATGTTTATCGTAGCTGGTGCTCACGCGCTGCAATGTTCTCTTAAAAATTATATATATGCTCTTCCAATCTCATCTGCGTTCTTCCAATCTTATCTTTTTCAATAACTAGCTTCATGTGTACCTTTGCATTATTGTATTGATTTTACCAAGTGGATCTATGTTTAACAAAATTGGAATGCCATTATTTATTAAAAATCACGTTAAAGGACATCTCATACCATCTCATGCCATCGTGCCATTTCTTTCGATATTGTGTTCTCAACACCAACTCTCGGTTGGTGTGCAAAAGAAACCGCTTTGTTCATTCACCGTTTTCCAACCCGCACGCTGCCTATGCTTCCTCGTCGTCTCTTTGTGGCGCTGTCAACTCACTCGGCCACGCAGAATTGGTCACGACAGCTGAATGGTCGTGAGTAGAAGTCGTCAACTAGTCTGACATCCAGAAGCGGCATACGTAGCTGCAACACGGAGGAAGGATTTTCAATCCTGGCATCACAAGAAGAAGGAATTTTAAATCAAAGTTGTTATAATTCATATAACACCTTATTGTTAACAATGTGTAATTTTTAAGCAAACCAAGGCCAAGAGGATATTAATTTGCGCGGGCACGCTGGTCTGTACATAAAATTCGTAGCCTTGGTGATAAAATTAAAAACACACAAAACGATTGTGAAGGAATAATTTTATCAATTTCTGCCCCTAGGTATTGATAAATTTTAGTATTTATAATGCAAGAACTGTATGCATGTCCCTCATTCTGGAAGAGGCGATGTACCCTTCCAACGCCAACCTTATTCTCTCCATTACCACTTATAGTCCCCTTAAGAGGTTTCCACAAACCACTCGCATCCCTAAGATCGAACCCTGCTTCGATGGATTGATAGATTCTCCCGTTGAGCTTAAACACGACGCCGGCTACGGGAAACGAAATCCCTTAACGCTCACCGCCACCGGAGGAGAACGCTCTAGTGGGATTGGTGGAGTACTTCCAGGGGTAGGAAGTGACTCCATCTCTATCCAGAGCGTGACTTTCAAGTAAATCGTCATGGGAGTAGGACTCCGAACATCGTTTCCACCGTGCCTTACGAGTTGATGACCGCTGACTAATAAACGCAAGTGGATCCCTTCTTCCATTAAGTTCAAATAGGCAATCGAAACGGTACTTGGGGAAAAAATTTACTCCACCTTGCAGCTCACTGGTAAAGGGTGAAATGGACTAGTTTTTTCAACTAAAATGGATCTTGTAAAATTATCAAAAATAAATACCGATTACGACTTTAGGGTAATAGAATTTATAGGAATCTTTCCTGTTTCTGCGTGAGTCTAATATCATTCCTTTATAGTTCCTGCGGGTTCTCTTATTCCAACTGCTGAATCATAATAATGTGTTAGTAATTTTTTAAATTATTAATGGCACATATTTTATATTATAATCATTAGTTTTTTTCGAGTCTTTTTATTACAAATAAGCCCTTCAGAACAGAAGGAAGAACAGAATAGAAGTATTTTTATAATAAGTTTGAAATATTAAGTAAATGGGAGGAGGATAGCCCGCCGCCGTAGCACGAACCTACTTATAATGGAACACGGTAAATGGAGATAATTATTTTACATAACATCCGACGGAAGGAGTACTGTACGAATGTACCATTCTCAAAGCACCCAGATAAAGATCACACCGCTACTAAGAAACTTCTCTACCATCAGGACTTTAACCCAGGCCTCACAAGTGGGAAACTAGTTCTCAAGGCAATATGATAATCCATTACACCGTGGATTCTTCCTTTCTAAATGCGGGAAGACTAATCGCCTTACCAGCTTTCGCTATGAACGCGGATCGTGTTATTTACTGGTTTC
The DNA here is from genome assembly GCA_963573305.1 of Pyrrhosoma nymphula. Classification (NCBI taxonomy): domain Eukaryota; kingdom Metazoa; phylum Arthropoda; class Insecta; order Odonata; family Coenagrionidae; genus Pyrrhosoma; species Pyrrhosoma nymphula. Next base: position 91,184,249 of record OY754338.1, read on the forward strand.
TCCTTCGCGTCTCGGTTGGCGATGCTATCCGTCAGGTGGTCATATCACCCGGGGCCTCTTGTTAGTGGACAGGGCTGCTGAGTCGTCCGTGCTGGCTATTGGCCGCTTGTGGCAGTCACATGGTCGCACCACGATCTGTGCGATTTGCTATATCGCCCGATGCTCCGAGTCTGCTGTTCTACTGAAGAACTGGCAGGAGATCTTCGGCAGGAGGTTGTCTAGGGGCTCAAGCTTCCCATCCCGATGCATTCCTTCTGTGCGGACGTAGTTTCTGCACGATAGGATGCATCGCAGTGCAGAATTCTGCACCACCTGGATTCTCTGAAGGGTTGACCAGGGCACTCCAGACCATACAGGGGCCGCTTAGGTGATGACTGGCAGTATGTAGGCCCTGGAAAGTCTCCGCTTCATGTCCATGCTGAGCACGGGCGGCCGCAGAACAGGATAGATCCGGTTCAGTGCGGCTTTGACCCGTGCTCGGACACGATTTGTTTGCTGTCTCCAAATCAGCTTCTGGTCTAGCAGCACGCTGGTGTATAGGACTTCGGACTCCCATGGCAGTGGGACTCCATTTACCGACAACTGGCCGACTCCTGGTGCAGACGCTCCTTTGCTCGGGTGGAAGATGATCGCCTTGGTCTTCCCACCGTTTGTACCATTGTAGAAGTTCATCGATGAGACCTTGGAGCGCATCCACAGCCTTCCATTGGCGGCGAGACCTTGTAAGGAGCGCCGCATCATCTGCATACAGGGACAGGACTGTGTTCCACCCATGATCCCGGGGGTGATAATACGATCCCATTCCCATATTTATAGCACGAAAAAGTGCCCAACTTGGGATTTTGCAGATATCAAGTGTACAACTTTGGTGCATAAAATGTATTTATCTCATGCTTAGATGATCGAAACGGTCAAAAAAAGCACTTTTTAGGCCGAACTACTAGTTTTTACGTCATGTGAAATACATGAAACGTATTTACAGGATGTCCGCAATATATAGTTGCTCATGTGTCTTCTGAGTTGTCGTCATTTTGGAGCCAATTTTCCATATTGGCCTTCACTTTTCTTAGGATAGACAGCCATGTGTTGCTCAGGGAGAATCCTGCGTCACGATTTAAATTATTTCTCTCCATTCGGATCTCAATAGCTTCCTTCGTCAGACGGTCCCATAAATTTGATGAGCGGCACAGCAACTTGACGCCATCAAAGTTGATGTCATGGTTGCATATAACGCCATGCTCAGCCACTGCCGATTTCTCAGGTTGTCCCAATCTCATGTACCGTTGGTGCTCCTTAATTCGAGTTTCAATTGTTCAGCCAGTTTCCCGATGTAGACTTTTCCGCACCCACGGGAATGCGGTAAACGCCAAGGGTCTTCAGTCCTATAGGGTCTAAAGCGCGTACGACCATATCTCTGATTTTGGCAGAGGGTTTGTGGATGGTCGTGATTTTGTGTCTTCGTTCAAATTCTGGAGATCTTGCCGGAGATGGAGGAGACGTATGGGAGACAAGCTCGAACCATAGGTTCCTCTTCTTCCTTGGACTCCCGAGAGCTAAAGGTCCATTTTAGGGCCAAAGAGATGACTCTGTTGTCGTAGCCGTTCTGCCGGTTGTTATCCCTTAGGTGTTTCAATTCTGACGACAAGTTGTCCTCGTCCGAAATCCTGGTAGCCCGGTAAAATAGAGTAGACAGAACAGCCCAACGTTGCGAGGGATGATGATGGCCCTGGCCGTGTAGGTACCGGTTTGAGTGCGTCGGTTTCCAAAAAACACTGTAGCCAAGTCATCCATTTGTCTTGCGTTGAACCAGGACGTCTAGGAATGGTAGCTTCCGGTCCTCCTCTACTTCTGTAGTGAAAACTATATTTGGATGACGGCTATTCATATGCTGGAGGAACTGGTCGAGTGTCTCCTTTCCGTGCGGCCAAACGATGAAGGTGTCGTCGACGTATCTGTAGTAGACCTTCGGGCGAAAGGTAGCTGAATCCAAGGCCTTGTATTCGAAGTCTTCCATATAGAAATTTGCCACTGCAGAGGAGAGGGGGTAACCTATGGCTACGCCGTGTGCCTATTCAAAGAATTCACCAGCGTCTTGGAAATACTTTGAAGTGAGCACATGCCGGAAAAGCTTCACCGTGCTGGTAGGAAATCTCTCACTCAGAAGTGTCAGGGTATCTTCGACAGGTACTCTGTTGAAAAGTGACACAACATCGAGGCTCACTAGGATGTCGATGTCCTTCAGATGGATTCTCTGTAGTCTCTGAATAAACTCAAATGAGTTTTTAACCTGGTTCTCATATTTGCCAACAGTGGGAGACAAAATGTTGGCCAGGTATCTCGCAAGATGGTATGTCGGTGAGTAGATGGCACTGACGATAGGGCGTAGTGGCGACCCGGTCTTATGAATTTTTGGCGGTCCATAAAGTCTAGGAAGTGCAGGTGCTTGCTGTCGTAGGCTCTTCGTCTCTTCCTATTGTATTCCTGAATGTTTAATGAGCTCGATTGTCTTTCTAGTGATTGCTTCAGTCGGGACACGGCTCAGTTTAACATAGGACTGGTACTTGAGGATGTCCTCCATCCATGAAGACCCCTAGCGTTTACCGCATTCCCTGTGGGTGCGGAAACGCCTACATCGGGGAAACTGGCTGAACAATTGAAACTCGACTTAAGGAGCCCCAACGGCACATGAGATTGGGACAACCTGAGAAATCGGCAGTGGCTGAGCATGGCGTTACGAGGCAGGATTCTCCCTGAGCAACAAATGGCTGCCTATTCTAAGAGAAGTGAAGACCAATAGGGAAAATTGGCACCAAAATGACGACCACTCAGAAGACACCTGAGCAATTATATATTGCGGACATCCTGTGGCATCACCATCACCTTGGTGGTGATGGTTGGCTGTCCGATCGGGGGATCTCGTGGCTTAGGGTCGGGCACGATGGTGGCGGTTACCGTCTTCCTCTGGCCACTGGGTGTAGGGGTCGGCGCCCAACCGCGTCTCCGCGTGGGGGGGGGGGCGGGGGTATGCCTGGCTCCTCTTCGGGCTGGATGACGGGCGGGTGGCTTGGCGTTTTCCGGGGTTTTCTGGGGTCCTTGTAGCGGGCTTGGCTCTGCGTCTTCCCGGTCCATCACTTGCCTCGTTCGGCCCTTCTCGGTTGGGGTGACTGGGTGTGTGGAATTCTTGTGAGGCGCAAGCCTCCCCTGAAATGGCGCAAGCCCACATCAGGGGCCATGTCCGACATGGAGCTAAACACATTCTTGCATGTCATCACCATCGGCATCCTTGATGACGAGGGCCGTGTCGGACCTCGAAACGTTGGAGACTATGGACCATCTCACCCGGCCGGAAACCCGAGGAGCAGATTCAACAGATTCGCCGGGAAAGCACCAGATCTTCCAATCATATACAGTTGGAATCCAGAAGGTTTTCATTAGCCTAGTTCATCAATGAGTGTCAACAGCAATATTATTTTTTTCAAAACTCTATTAAAACGATAACACAATTGTTGTGAACATAGAAGATAGAAATTTCCTCTAAAATTTAATTATCTTGCCACATAAATCTTAAAACGTATCAAATATTTTTTTTATTTAAATATTATTTAAATAAAATAAAATTATTTTATTTTATTTAAATAATTTTTAAAATTTTTATATATTTCATATATTTTATATATTTAAATATTTTAATAAAATAAAATTATTTTATTTTATTTAAATATTCATTTAGCGACAAACTATCCCACCTTATCGAATACAGAACAGCACCTGTAAGAAATATTACATGAGAAAATTGTCTTTTTCATGAATCCCATCCAAAAAACATCATCATATTTTGCGTAATGGTGTTTGCTCTTCCTCCATCACTTACCTTACTACAATCCCAACTGCAAAGGAGGAATGCCCGTTGTATTCTCTCACCATGTAAACAGATCCATGTGGGTCAATCACGGAACAAGATTGTTTTTATAGCAATTCAGAACCTTATCCCATGCTTTACAATCGTCGAGGAAAATCACGACTCGAAACCTTAGACTTAGATTATGGAACGCCATTGAGTGAGTTCATCCGAGGGAACTGAATCTCGCAAGGAGTTTCTGGGAAAATAGCGAAATCAAATATTTTAATGGTTTGGAGAAGGCAAGCGTTCTAGACCTAACTTTCCTTCCCTCATCTCACATGAGAGGCCCTCGGTGTGCGTGGTAGGGGATATGTATGGCTACCGTTTTTACGAGTACCTTCTTTTTATTCTCTCTTTTCTTTCTTCCGGCAAATGAAATGTCATCGGATAGCGAAGTGGAGGATGGGATAGCGGAGGGGGTGGGGGTTGATCCCGGAGGTGTGCAGATGGCGGAGATTACGGAGAGGAAGCGGATTAAAACGTTTTTGAATCTCGAGCGAGCGAGCGGGTGAGGATAAGCGGGGAAATTGGAGCAGAATGCGATTTCTGGGCTGGGTGAGCACACTGCTGGGGTGGGTGGAGGAGGAGAAATGTGGGGGGTTGATGAAGGAGGGGAAGATTATGTGGGGAGGGGCTGTGGAGGTCAGAATGGGCCACATCGTGGTGGAGGAAAGAAAGGGTGAAGAAATGAGAGAAAAGGGTTGAGGCTTCTTCTTTGCACCATCCCAGAACGAGTAGATAGGTTAATTCTTTCTTTTATATGGTCAGAATGAGAATACCATGAATTTCCATTCAAATAACCACTTTCCAACAATTCTACGATTTCCACTATTTTAGACATTTTCTTTTCATGTAATTGCCACCATTCCTTTAAGGCTAAGTTTGATTGCATTGCTTCTTTGTGTATTTCAACTAATTCTTAATTTTGAGTACAAATTTCGTTACACAATGATATTGATTACGATTTTTTTAACACTTGGCCAATGCTTTCAGCTAAAGGGATTGATGAGGTAAAGTGAAGTTAACCATGGTGAATAGTGGGGTTTATTAGTTGATGACTTGATATAACTTTTTATAGGATATATTGGCATACCGTTACTATTAGTCTTTAAATCCTAGGATTGGTGTCAGCTGTCGAAATATTTAACCTCTGCAAGTCCTCTAAATAAATGAAGGAATGTACTAGGCTCATGCTTTATGGGGAAAGATCGAGAATAGCCTGCCATTTTTTTGGATAACCTTCTTCTAACAACTCTGTTCCGGATGTAATAATCAAAATTTGATTACACCATTATAACCAGCTGTTAATTATTTAGATATGCTTTACTATAGATCTCCATTTTTTCCTCTTTGAAAAGTTAACTCCCTTGCCCTGAGGAATTATTGCTACAATTAATATGTATTCACCTTGTACTTACGCCTACTCTTTAAACATGAATCCTACTTTGTGTTTTCCATATGTTGTACTTATCAAAAACCCGTTTTCCAATCAATTTTTTAAGAATCAATGAATGTTGCGGTCATATCGTCTAAGTAGAAACTGAATGAACCGCTAAAATAGTTTTAGACCGTCTTGTTTGAACTTCAATTACATTTTGATTTGTAGCTTTCCGTCACTCTGGCCACATTGAAAACGTCTGTGCTTTTTGTCCTCCCCTCATTACTTATACTACATTCATGCTTTAATTGAATCCTTTTCCGAATTGAAACCCACAGCTTCTTTATTCCTTTTAATTTGTATTTTATTTTCATCCAAATCCTCTGTCCTTCAAACCACAGGGCCAGGTGGTACTTTTAGCGAATTGTTTCCTTTTGTATTCTGCACCATTTTCGTTCCTATTCAGACCAATTTTGTAACGAAAATGACCGAAGTTACTGTTTCTGAGGAGTTTTAGATAGCCGTTTTCGTTTATTGGGATACACTCCGCTTCGTTTCAATATGAATCGCCCTCCGGAATAAGAGTTGTGCTCGATGCACCTCTTCGTGCAGGTGCACTCCTTCTCCTGGAATTTTACGCGCTGAAGGATAAATTACACAGCTGGGAGAAGAAAATTCATTTGTGTCGTTTAAGAGTAAAGCTTGCAACTGAATTATTCCATTGTAAAAGCCTGTAACAATGAGTTGAGAGAATAAAACAAAAGTAGAATGATTGGTCTTTTCTGCACTTTAGTTCGCAAAAGCTGCACTTTGTATGTGAGGGAGGTGCCCACAAATTTTAGTTTCATCATCATCAACTGATATTCTGCCTACTAGTAGGTCCCAAACACCAAAGCTGTCTTCAATTCGTCCTGTCCCGGGCCTCTTCTTTGGTATCCTTGCTCCTTCTTCTTATCTCTACTTCGTCTGTCATTTTCAGCCTACTTCTTCCTCTTCTCTTTTATCCTTCCCCTGTTCCCTCGACTGCTGTATTCATAATTCCCTTCCCTCTTAAACTATGTCCCATCTAGTTTCTCTTTCTCTTCTGTATTGTTTTCAGTTGTATTATTTCCTCCCTAACTCTTCCCAGCACGTCCTCATTTCTTAATCTATCCACCCATTTCACTCTCTCTAGCCTCCTCCACACTCACATCTCAAAACCATTGATCCTACCCTTCTCTCTTCTTCTCAAAATCCACGTTTCGCATCCATTCAACATAACATTCAACACATAACATTTTACCAGTCTCTTCTTCAGTTCTAGGTCCATACGGCTGCATAACACATTTCATAACATTTCACCAGTCTCTTCCTCAGTTCTAGGTCCATACGGCTGCATAACACATTTCGTAACATTTCACCAGTCTCTTCTTCAGTTCTAGGTCCATACGGCTGCATAACACATTTCATAACATTTCACTAGTCTCTTCCTCAGTTCTATGTCCATACGGCGGCATAACACATTTCTCTTCTTATAAAAAGCGTCCTTTCCCGTAGCTATTCTTGACTTAATCTCTACCTCACTCTTCCAATCTTCCGTCAGCAAGCTCCCCAGATATATATACCTTCTAACCTGCTCTATTCTTCCCTCGTTTGCCATAACATTCACATTTCATCCATCATTTACTCTCATAACTTTCCTTTTCCCAACATTTATTTTCATTCATTAGTCTTTAATTCCTTTCTCTAAACTTTTTATCACTCCTTGAAGTGCCTGGTTGTCATCGGCTAAGATCACCATATCATTAGCGAATCTGACTGTTTTTATCTCCTATCCTACAATTCCTACCCCTTTTCCATTCTCCGATATTTACTGACCATCTCCTCGATGTAGATATTGAAGTGTTGGCGAAATTCAGCAGTCTTGCCTTACCCCTCTACCCAGGTCCATCCATTCCGTCAATTTTCCATCATCTTTGATGGCTACCCACTGCGTCTTGTAGGTACAATTCCCATATAAGCCTCCTATCCTTCCAGACTACTTCCTTTATTTTCAGAATTTCCATCAGCTTATCCCATTTTACCCTGTCGAATGCTTTTTCCAAATCTATAAAGCAAAGTTTTACTCCTTTTCCTCTTTCCCTATATCTTTCACCAAATATCCTGAGCAGTGCAATTGCTTCTCTTGTACCCCTTCCTTTTCTGAAGCGAAACTGCTCCTCACCTACATTCTCTTCCATACTTTTTTCAAATTTTAGTTTATAGGCATAGAAATATTTGCAAATCATTTGGACTTATTGTAACCGAGAAAATTAATTGGCTCTTGCCTTTATAATAAAAATATTTATGAAATTATTGCAAACTTTCACTGATCACAAAAATAATATGAGTAAATTGTTCTAGAAGAGTAAGGCATTTTTAAGTTTTTTAATTCACTTATAAGGACACATTAATGATTGATCTTAAAGTCGTTATGGTAACATAGGCGTAGCATATTCACTTTTACATGTCTCGTATCCTTACTCCTCCCCAAATTTTCAATAACGAATGCATATGTACATACAAGCGTAAATTTCATTTTTTTTATCCGGCGAGAATGCAATACTTTGGAAACTAAGTCGTCTTTGAATAATTTATCTGAGGGTAAACGTGCCGATCTGCCTAGAGTTTAAAGGGGTGAACTTTCTTTGCTCGGATTTTACCTCTACTCCAATAATCTTATGAAAGAAATATTCAGTCCTAGTCCTTCAGACTGCAACTTCAAATATTATCAGGAGAAGCATTTGAGTTTGTAAGAAAACCTCTCTCTTTCTTAGAATAGCTGGAGTTATGTAATAGGACATATTTGGTTACGAAAATCATATATAAGCACATTTTGGATAACTAAAGAGCTAATCCTAAGAAGGAAGCCGTCAGTTATCCTGATATTGGTAATTAAAAAAAATAATTCTTAACCAATATTCGAATTTCTCGCTCAATATATTAGAACGTCCCTATGCCGCTTCCTCTCATTTTTGCTCGTCGCGATGGGGGTGATGTGATAAGAGTATTGGTTTCCAATTCTAATGGATCCGGGTTTGAATCCCTATAGTGAAAAATATTACCAAGCAGAATCTCGAACCCCTCTTTAGTGCTCTGTGAAACGTGCGTCAATTGCAGCACTCCGTCCATAGGATGGGTCTTTTGCCTTTGAACTCTGGTTACCTTTTGTTAGGAGTAAACGTATGCTGACGCCGGGTTTTTCTCCATCCTTCCTCCTTCTCCCAAATAAATAATCCGTTCCCATACCAACCGGTCCTCAGTGGCAAAAATGATCTCAGTTGCGGGTTGCCTTCCTTGAATACCCAACCAACTAGATGAATGCAATCAAACTCTGCCATATCCATAAAGCTGACGCTGGATGCCTCCCAACCCATTCTCTATTTCTCAAATTATCCACCCTTACCAGTAAAAATGGTACACATTACCTCATTTGACGATCGCCTTCCCAAATAGCCAAACAATCAACATTCGCGAAAATGTTGCGTTATGAAAAATTGTTGGCATGCCATTTTTTAGTATAGGTGCTAGTACTCCAAAGTTGGGAGGATGGGGTAGTGACCAAATTCGAGAAACGATATTCAATGCAAGAGACGGTTGGGGAAGGAGAGGGGAAGGAAAGATTTTGCCCGCCTTGAATTTGGAGGAGCAGTAGGTGGATCTTTTTACGCTCGGCCAAGGAGAAATCCTCCACTCGGCTGTGCAAGCGTCTTATCCTCTTAACGAGTTCATTTCCTAGCACAGCGTCCGGAAGACTATGCAGGAGGTGGAGCAAGAGCGGAGAGAAGGCCTGCGTGCGGCAATCAGGAATTTAACTCAGCGCTCTTAAACTCTTGGCGCCATGGACGTCCTCCTCCCCGTCGCCTCTATTTTGATCTGAGCCCTCGACGATACAGTCAGTTTTCACGTGAACACTTAAGCGACCGGCTTCAGCTAATTGCATATTTTACTGTTTTATCTCTCCCTCGTCTCTTTTTGTTTTCAATAATAAAAGGCCAACTAAAATTCCTTTACGACTGTTGAATTGTTCAACCGTCAATTTTCTCAAGGAAGTGTTACTTTTAAAAATTTTATCCACGTCGCAGCTACTTACTTCCTTCGAGCACTTACTTGCACTTGAATTAACCCAAAACAATGTTGCCGTCGGAGTGCTTTGGAAATTCGAACGAATCGCATCGTGATGTTGATCTCACAGAAGAAGAAGCGCGAAGTAAATGAGGGAAATTTAAAATAAAAATCATGAAACTGCTTTGCTTTCCAATGGGAGGTGATTGTAGCAAGGAGCAGGAGATAAAAATTAGAACCACTGAAGCGTAAATTATGTCCATGGACTGGATTTTCAATTCTGTTGTCTATTAAGGGTTAAACTAGTATATATTCGCTAATGTATGTGCATAATAATATATTTCAAGTATAGTAGTTTGAATTAAGCTCTGTATTGTATCGTACGTATCAATTCGTTGCCACTGTATTGTCTTTATTAATAATCCCATTTTTTGAAATCTGAATTTCCTTTCCGTTGCCAAACGCGAAATAGTTTTTACCGTGGCGGCCGTACGGCCTCTTTTCCAGCCTTGCTCATTGTTTTCTTGCATGCATATATGCTATTTATTCGGCTTATTTAATACAAGACTTTCGACATTTTTCTGTGATTCGAGATTGAAATTACATTGGCTTAGTAAAATTCCCGCGGGGAATGCTTTTCTCATAAATGCAATGCATGATTGAAAACTTAGGTATGAATTTCCAAATTCCTTTCGTAATTTTACTCGGACGTATTACTCTTACGTTCCTCCTCGAACAATTCCTATCGCAGTTGTAGTAATTCCTGGTTAAACCCGCTAGAAAGGGCGTAAGTTCCCTTGCACTAAATACTCTACCTTAACGCCTTGCCCATAGCAACTTTCCTCTCATTCCTCTACCCCTCACCCCCGCTGAGATCCTTTCCTGCTGGATTTTCACAAAGGTTCTCTTTGCTTTAATCTAATTGATTGAGTATATTATGAGTTTTTTAGTAAATATTTTTACCTTATTTCTGTCTCAGTTCCCCGACCGATATCTCTAAATCAATGCATTTATTCACCTTTCGCTTTTGGTTAGATATTTTTCCAATAACGCAAATATCTTTCGAACAGTTTCAAATCCTTTATAGTTTTATTGAAATAGCTTTGAATATGGTCGGCTCAGAGTGGGTGTTCATGGATATGTAAGTAGCTAATGTGCATTTGACTACGGAAAGTTTAAATGATAATGGCCACAGTGAATGCTTATTAATCGAACCGTATCAAACTGGTGTATTGGAAAATTTAAGATTTGAGAGGAGAGTAAAAGCAAAGGTTCGCGTTGATACACTACCAAGGAAGAAATCACTTTTCAAGCAGGAGGAATATTAGTGGCAACAGAATAAGCAGTCGACGAATGAATAAATGAGTGAGGATGAGGGTAGATTGTGGAGAATTGAGGTTCAATGGAGAAGGTGCATTGGGCAGAAAGGAAGACAAGAAAGGAAGTGGTGTGCATGGTGCGTAAGGATAGAAAGGCACTGGAGGAAATTAAGAAAAGACGGAGGAATTAGGATGAGCTAGTAAGGAGGGGAAAGGGGATTCTGAACGCTGTGATAGACGCAAGGATGATATGCAAGCTGGGAAGTGGGGGATTGAAAATAGGCTCTTTGGATGGGGATTATGATATGTAAGACGTGGTCAAAGATGAGAAATAGAATCGTGTCAAGAGGTCGGTTTTTGGTAACTGAAAGATTAATAGAGAAAATTATTTCCATGAAGGCCTACCGAAATGGGTAGCAATCTTGGGAAACATGAAGCAACGCATGAATGTTATTACATTAAAATTGAGAGAATATGCACGTACCATGTAAAAGAAGGCAAGTAGTAACATGAGCGAGTGTCTTAAAACAGTAGGATATGAATTTTTTGCCGCGGAGGATATCTATTCGCTAACAAGTTATTAATCGATTAAAAGTGGGTAATATTAGGATCAAATATATATTTAATAGTAGAATATAATTGATATTCTTAGGCGTACAGTTATATAGAACATTTTCATTAAGTATTTATTTTAATGATATGTTTTTCGCTTCATTTTCGATAATGAATCAGATAAGGGAGAATGTTTTGCGACCGTTCTCGCGGTATAGCTCAAGACGTGTTAGCATTCCATCGGGTTTGGAGTTGGTGCTACATCTTATTTAAATCAATTAGTTTAAATCATGTTAGCTTCCTATTTGCGTCAGCCTGTGGCAGCGGTGGACTACTTTGCCATCCATGCAGAAGAGCTGAGTTGACGTGTGCTCAATGAAAGATGTAAATCTACGTTCATGGAACCGCGCGAATTCTCATTTAAAATGGTGATGAAACGAAAGGCGCTAATAAAATAAATGTCGGCTCCTTGAATGAGGGCTCCAGGAGGACCGATATACCGGGTGATCAGAGAGGCCTCTAGAATTTGCCACACGGTTTGAATACCTAAGGCTCCGTTCCGCGTGAAAAAATGAAGCGAAGTGTAACACTTAACGGGATAAGACGAGTGCATCGCCTCTTGCATAAAATGCAGAAGAAGAAGAATCGGTCGGAACGAAGTGGAATTTTTTAATAAAACAACGGGGAGATTTCGTATCTGACGTGGAATAATTTTTGTGAGCACTGAAGGAGAGGAATTCCTTTTGCTCGAGTCAGTACGAAATTACAGATCGGATGGAACTGGCTGCATGGGCAAAATTCTCGCTCACGGCTTCACACGAAATGTCGCAAGAGGTCGGAATTGTTTAAAGAGACGAAGGAATTAATTCTGGATAAGATGAAGGCTGTTCCACTATGCCCGTGGGAGGATTTTCCACTCGGTGGGTAACTGCCGGAATTGTTCTTTTAAAAAAAAAGAGGGTGGAGTAAGAATCTTTAAGGAGATAAGGTAAATCCCTTCAGGACTCAGCTGTGGAACGTTCATCAAGCGGAATTTCTTAATTAGGTTCCCCTAGAGAGAAAAAAGGGAAGCGTGGTAGTCTAGTGGGTAGAGTGCTTGGCTACTGATCGAAGGGTTCCGGGTTCAAATCCGGGTGAAGCCTTTGGGCAAAAAAATCCTCGGGAGTACGTGGTGGCCCAGGGAAAGGAACTGCCCCCTACCCTGAATGTGTGAAATTCACACGCCTGTGGTTTAGTTCGGGGTGAGCTCCAGCCTCTACTATCCAAATAAACCTTCGGGTTGAATCACTGAGATAAAGAGTGAAAACGTTAAAAATTCATGGCATATCTCTCTAATGCAACGTTCGGGATAAAATGGGGATATGCAAACGTTATCGTGGTCAGGGTCATTGTTCTTTCACGTTAGTTGCACCACTTAAATGATTTTTCCCGAATCTCAATATCAAAGTATCATGCTAAAGGAATATGCAAAATTTTTAATCCCCTGCAGTGGTTAACCATTTTTGAATTTAGCCAATAAACGTGGTTAGTGCATTGAGAAACATCATCATAGCTTCCAATCCAAATATTCGTTTATACTAATTTATAATAAGTTTTGCCTCCTTTCCTGATCTTCTTTGAATGCCTATTGCTGAGAATATCGGTGTAAATAACCGGGCACCTGCTGTAGGGTTTCTACATGGTAGGTGAGCATAATGGTCATACATCAGCTCGTTAAGTGCAAGTAGACAGGGACTGGTGGCACAATGTTGATTATTCTATTAGCATCATATCAAGCAACAATATGACTTTAAAATTAAAATAACTGTAATAAAAATATGATCAGTATCAAACAGAATTACTAAGAAAATGCAGCATCATATATTATCTTAAGTACATTCACACTTGTTGGTAAGGGGTCAAATAGCTCTCGAGGTAATTGATTCCATTCTAAAGGAAATTGTTTTGTTTATAAATAAATATTTATTTGATGATTTTTTTAAATTTTTCTTTTATTTTGAAGGCATGGACGTTCTTTCCCATGAACGTCGATTCCTGTATTTTAACGCGTAGTTACCCCATCCTTCCTGTTTCTTTTCTATTTGGAATTCACACGCATGCCCAGCTAGGGGTCATTTCAACTCCCCGGTGAAATTCTCTAAAGTTGCCACCGGATGAATTTACCCTAAACCCACCAAACCTTCTGTGATAGAGCATATTTTTTGCGTTAGTTGGTTCAACGGAAACGCGCATCCCCTTGACCTGGTCCTTTTTCGGGAACAGCGCTAAATATTATGTTTAATTTCATGCATTCGGATATTGGGTCCTACACTTTATTTCATATTATTTCTGGTTGGTGAAACGGTTTATTACCAAGAAAAAAGTGATCATTTCCTCAAATAGCTATATATTTTGCGTGTTGAGGTTCATTTGCATCACGTATCACTTTTTATCTTGAGCAATAGTACCAGAAATACTATAAACTTCTTGTGTCTGTTTCAATCTTCTTCCCCTACTCTAAAGTTTTATTTTGCCCTGCATGACATTTATTTATATAATATACGTGGTTATCGTGGTAGCTATTTGAACCAGCTAATATCATGGTATAAAATAATGAGGTTCATGTTCGTCACTCAGCTACTCAAACGGAAATGAAGAGTAGAGTCGACATTGGAACAAGATGATCCGTCTTTATTAAGCCAACCCACTAATAGAGAGGTTATTCCTCAAAATTATCAATCTTACTTGAGCATCCTTGGCCTAGTTGTCCGTTTTAGAGGAGATTTCTCCGTATTTAAATCTGCACCACCCAATTTCTTGCCGAAAGATCACAGAGCAGTGTGTTAGTATAAAATGGAAAATTTGAGTTTGAAAAATTGTAACAAATTTGACTTACGTTACGAATAATAGTAATGCGAAATCGCGCTATAGCGGTTCAAAATAGGAGTTAGTCGTTAAAGCTGCTTCATCTTTGAGTCGTCTCAGTGGGTAAAAAGTTCCTTTAAAATTGTTGGTTAATAAAAATACCAATTAATTATCAAAGTGTAAATGATTCTTTTCACGCTTTTATTGTGTTAATAAAGTAAAAACACGTTTGAATAAATGTAGAAAAATTGCCAGCAGCTTCAGCACGTTTCCTCAATTGTTTATGATTATGAATTTTAGAACATATCTTGCAAATTTCAATGACTGCAAGTACTTACTCAAAGGGCTCTTTGATCCAGGAAACATTAATGCTCATACGCTTGTAACGTGTGTCTTCCCTTTGCCGTTTTTTGCCTCGCTCCAACGAGTGATGATGTGCAAAGGGGCACCTTAGTCAAATATTTAGGAGTGTTCACGCATGGCTGGGTACTCAAGCTAACCCGCGAATGCGACCCCGTGGATCCGACGCACAGCAGATACGGGAATTCTAGAAAATATTAGTTGAAATCATAATATATGAGAAGGAACTAGTGTACGAGTATGGTCGTATTTAATTCCCGGTACACATGCATATTGACATGAACGTGCTATTTTGGGATTATTTGCTGAGGTACTTTTGAATTTCAATTTGAGATTTCGTTTGCACCCCATGGTCGAGTCATAGCCCGATAACGCCGAGCTCACGTAAGAGTCGGCAACTAACTCCCGTTGTATATGGAGCTCCTAAATTAGAGCGTGTACGAATTTTAAGAACTTCTTGAAAAAGACGCCTTCGCTCCTACTTGTTTAAGTACCTACCATTTGCTGTGTGTTGAATTATAGGAACAAACAGTAGAAACAAACAGTATAAACATGTAATTACATACTCTCCAGTTGTAGCCACAAGTTCTGCTGCAAGGAATAGATTTTAAAATGAGCCACTACTCAGAGAGTTATATTGAAGATAGGAACGTTAAGTTAAATAATTGTACCGTCAAAATGTATGCATGAATATTTGGGTGAATAACCATGTGTTGGTGTTTCCAAGAGCTGAGGTCACTCTTTCAATTCTTGCAGATTCAATGTTACCTAAAACAAAAACCATTTTACCCTTTAAATCAAATGTTAGTTGGATGGTTTGTTTTGACTTGCCTATTTTCAAACCAATTTCCGAGTGAAATTCACGCATCAGGTTATGAAATATTGTACTTTCCACCCACCGTCTGTATGTTCCCAGCATGAGATATTCTCGCGGTGTTTATCAGTGTTGGATGGTACTGATTATCATGCCAATGCTATAAAAATAAATAATAATATTTACATAAGTGCAATGAAAGATGTTGTCACCCAAAATTAACACTGATTGCCTTTATTTGGACTGCCCAGAAGCCTTTCTTAAGAGAGAACCTTGCATCTCTTGTGTTCCATCTTAGAGGCAAACATGCTCTCCTAATATTCTCCAAGTGGATAAAATTCCTCATGAAAAATATAATTTCAATTGTTCTGCACTCGGGACCCGGAACCGGGAGATCGGCGTTCGAATACCGGTCAAGTCAAATGATTTCTTCATCTTTTTACTTTTGCGCGTGACTGCATACCATATCATTTGTGTATTTCACTGTGACCATAAAGCGCCTTCCTAATGTTATTGATTATATTTTTGAGACCTTAATTTACGCTGTTAATAAATACGTCATGAACGAATCCATATTCATTTAAATATTTTCCTTGAATTATGCAAACAGAAAGGCTAATTCCCTCACCCCGTGTGAATTTTATCCTCTGACTAAGAATAACTCAGGTTTGAACTCAGCAGTACCATAACCCTGTTTAACTTTGTCCTGAGAGATCGTTTACAGAATCCTTATTTTTGAGATAGTAATTGGTATTTTCTTCGATTTTTTTGTCCAATGCTTAACGCCAGGCTTTGAGTTTTAAATTTATTATCCTGCACTAATGAAGCTAACCATGTCTTCTCTCTTCTCGTTCCCTAATATCAATGAAATTTAACTTTGTTTGTATTCTGGGTAAACACACTGTTCACCGGCACTGAAACGGACCCTTTTTCATTTTTTTCTTCACATTCATCCCTGCCACATTTTAAACATGATGAATTTAGAAGGCTTGTTTTTTTTTTCTCTCAGCCCCAAGCATTCACTGCGAGGGTTTTGACACCGATGGGGCATTCATTGACAAAAAGAAATAAGAATAAATATTTTTCGTATATTTTTGCATCGAACTGGGTTAATAACTTTTCATGGGTTCCATGTGAATGGTGGAGCCTCTTATGCTGAATTTTGCCTATTTCATCAGAAATCGAAAGATGTTTGATTTTTACGAGTTATTTTGGTCTAAATTCATGTCTTTAGTGTAGTTTTAAGTTTTGTAACATTTTATTGTCCTCGCTAGCTTATGAATAGGAGCTAATGTTAACTATCATTGAATGTTCAAAAATATCAAATATCTAGATTCGATACGCATAAGAGCCTGAATTCCTAATCAAAAACTATTTGTATGATCTGGTGCTTTCCCAGCGTAGCTCATGAATGAATTCTTCTCGGGTTTCCAACCGGGTTAAAATCTCCATACTTAATGGCCGACGTTTCGATGCCCGACTCGTGCATCGTCATCAGGGCTGTAGCGCTTAACTGGCTTAACTGGTCCAATGCTGTTTTTCCCCTAATCAGCAACCTTGCATAAATAGCGCTTTTGGCTATGTAACTTGAGATTTCCATTGATGTTAAAATATTGGATTACCAGAAAAAGGAGGTGAGACCTCTCAAAATCATAATAATGTTCTTCGGGAGGTGTCTGTTGCCGCAGCGTTTGAGGCCAATCTGTTGGATTCAAATTTCCTAGCTTCCAAATTTATATCATAGCCGTGGTAAGTTCGTTTTTGAACATAAAATATATTATTTTATACGTTGCTTCTCCTGAAGTAATTTTCCGACGAATAAAGTTAATTTTTCCAAAGAAAGTGTTCCCGCAAAAAACATGTAGTTTCACGTGATTTACGGTTCAATCGTAAGTATTTGTTATGGGTTAGGGTTGCTCTTTGTTTTCTTTTAACTCAGAGAGAATTGGTGGTAAAAGTCTAAATTGCAAAGAGCGAGGAGGTGCCTGGAAGATGGAATCACCTGCAGCAAGGTTCCTCGGGCGGTTTGCATGAAAATAGCGAGACGCATTTGATCAATGTTTAAGGCGTCCCGATACACCTGCTCGCTCCTTAGCCCAAGGAAAGCACGTCTCCTTCGAAATGCCACCATTACGGCAATTTCCTGTCGCTAAGTGTCTTTTCCGAAAGTGCCTTCGTGGTGCTATTCACGTGCTGTCAACGGTTTTCGCTGGGTTGCATGGCAGACGCTAGATTGCCCGTCTGTAGGACGAATCACTCCTATCCCTACAGGTGTAAGGGTTCCCCTAAGTGTCCTTATAAACCATTCTGGTGTCCATGAATTCCATTTTCCCATTTAATGTTCGTTCTTAATGGCGTATGAAGGGACAATGCCCCCTCCTGCTATCATGCAATAGCATCCCGGGCTAAGTAAGTTCTTCACTACTTATGACATTATTGTGTTTGTTGTTCTGTTCATAATAAATTGGCCGCTGTTGGTACGAGCGTTTGAGATTTTATATTTGATAAATATATAAACATGTGCCATTTAAAATAGCACGTTTTAATCAATAGAACATAGTAGTCTCCGTAAAAAATCTGATAATTGAGCGAAGCAATAAGTGCATGAGGCGACTGAAGTTCAAAGCTTAATAAAGTCTCTCTGATTCAATGTTCTATTATGTGAATCAGCATCTAGATATTTAACTAAAAAAGTGATAAAGGAAAACTATTGTTTCAATGCCAAATGCTGAAATATTCTGCCGAATTCTGTCATTAGGCTGATTTTGACTAAATAGAGTTTTACCTAGTTGGCATACACTCTAGTCACAATTGGGAAAAATTCTAAATTACTTTTAAACATTTAATGAAACCATAGGATAAGCATTCAATACAGTATAATCCATGTGATGGTAATAATTAAGAATTTACCTGGTAAATGTTTTAATAAAACTGATATTTAGTTTTCAATGCTCTCTTTGTATCCTGATATTCTTAGACCGCGGAAAAGCTACTAATGTTGTCCAAATGAAAGCTCGCCAAGAAATATAGAATACTTTTTAAGTAAGGCCGATTGCTGTAGTCTATGGCTAGATTTAACCTTTGTCACTAATTATAATCCCGCATCCAACTTAGCTATGCCATTAAACAGGGATATAAAAACTTTTATTATGATTGGCTATCGCATATTGCGGTAATTTTATCATCTTGTGATGCATTGTTCGTGCGGCTGATATTAAAAATATTTTTTCCAAAATTCCATCTTAGATATTAGTAATTTTTTAAATTAATTTTTATATCGTGAGGACACCTTTTTGTAGAGCTACGGAAGAATAAATATTTTTCTCGAACGTTGACACTATAACCGTGAAAGGTTCACATTTTCATGAATTACTCTCGTGACTTGAGATTTTGCGTAGAACTTCAACCCGGTATGAGTCGAAAAGGCGTTTAGTCTCAAAATTCTTATTTATATCCGTATTGTAATGTGATTTTTGAAGAGAAACTGCCCTTTTTGGTCACCCATGAAGAGAAGGCGCTTGTATAAGACATTATGTTGCTCACTAAATATCCGTCTGTTTTTGAAACTTTCTTATTTTGCATATGTAAGTCCTAATGGAGTACACAGTTTTTCTCGTATTCTATGAGTAATTAGTATAGCCTTATAATCCTTATTAAATTTAAGGGTGCAACAAAATAGTGAGAGTGGGAAAAGTGGAAACAAGTACAGTGCATAGAGGATTCCTTCCCTTCAAGTGACGTTAAAAATGTTAAAGGAAAATCTCGTTTTAAAAGTTGCAACGCTGAATTACCAAATAGAGTCCAGTCTCGTTTTTAGATATGGCAGCTCGCAGAAATAAACAGCCACAGGAATCCAAAAAAATAAGTCACACATGCGTGCTGTTGCACTTAATTTGTTCCGCCCGAGTGAAAACCGGGAGAGTTTTTAATGAGGGCTCTGGCTGCCGACTCTGAACCGTCATGAGCTCCAAGAGTCTCGAATTTCCATGGCGTGGTCTCTGGAGTCGTGTTCTGGCCGAGGAAGTAAGGTTGATGGTTGTGGGAGTGGTAGATACTGGACTTTTTACGCCTTCCACGAAAGGGGAACCACGCCATTCAACGACCGAATTAATTATGACCTTAAATAAAAACCGGACGGCCGAGTTTCTCCACCGAAGAGAGCAACTCTGCAAATGAAGTTGTTTGTTTATTTATTTCATATATTTTTCCTCCTTCCCTGGACGCTATAGATTTGATCTCCCAAACCCGAAAACCATATCACGTACATTAAAAATTTCAAGCGGCAAACGTACTCTGCAAAACATAACGGGATAAAAAATAAGAAATTGCACCCAAGTGCATTCATTGCATATTGCAAAACGCTCCCTCAAATGGTTCCAGCTCCGCCTTTATTTCAGCGATGCAGATGCCTCTTGCCTTCTCATTCCCGTTATCCTGGCTGTATCACTCGGGACTAGTGCAATTTTAAAGCGTCTGGCCCTTAAGCTTGCTTGCATTTACTCCAGTTTCGTGAAAGCCCTTGGGGAGGGTATAAAAATTTCTGAAACTCGCATCTTGAAATAAATTCATGTCTCTCCTCACCATATCTAAATGTGTTCTCGGAACTCCACTTTTTTCTTTATATTCATGTACGTATGCATATTTTTATTCATAATTTCCTCGACGAGAGGAGCCGGGAGATGCAAGGCCAACCCTGTACGTGAGGGGACACTTTAAGCCCTTCAGGCAACACGTTTAAGTTTTTAAATGAACTCTCCGCTTTAATAAACAAACTTTTGACCCGGTTGACATTAAATCATGTGAAGATCTCTCTCCTCTTTCGTTTGGAGAGACTCTCCGGACCACCGACTTCTCCGATAGAGCACGGCTCTTGCCTCGAGTGTTCCGCATTCGTGTCTCCCGGTGGCATTAATGAGTGAAAGTGGAGAGCATCTTTGTCATCCTTTCAAAGACAGAGAGACATCTGAGTGAATCCGAGTTAACTCTTTTAAAAAAAGGACTTAAATTCTGTTGCAATCGCGATAACAATGTGAATCTTGTGACCAAGTTATCCTTTATAAATGAGCATGTTTTCACCGTGGTGGGGCAAAATTGATTGATTGATTGATATTGGTATTTATTCCACCACATATACATACAAAAATACAAGTTTACAATTTATCAGTGGAATAAGAGACACCCCTGAGGTAAAAGAAAACCTGTGTTGGGGTTGTTACCATTAACATTTACCAATGATAACTAATAATTTGCGGTATCGCATGGTGAAACGTAAAGAAAGAAACTATTACGGTGTTTCCACCGTAGAAATGACGTAATTTTCATACAAGTAAAATTCTGGTAACTATTTAAAAGGTACGAGTTTTTTATGTAAATAGAAACATTTACCATTCAACGCTATTTAAATCGCACATGAACTTGAATTTAATCCTGCTAAATGCAAGATAGTGACACATGGGGGGAACTTTTTTTTTCATCCTGTAAAATTTGCAATTTTGGAAATAAAATTATTTACAAGAAGAACCCAACTCCCAGGGAGTCGAGTAGTAATGTAGGCACTTGACTACTTAATTCTGATTTATTAGTGAATTACTTCAATAATTGACTGTCAAAATGCGTCACCTCAATTGCTCAGGCACTGCAGGAGCCTGAGTAATTGAGGTGTTTGACTGAAAAACTGCTCATTTTAAGTTTTTGTCGAATAATATTAATATTTTTTGCCTATATACTGGTTTTGAATGCTAAGATATGTCATTAGATAAAAATAGCTATAAAATCATAATAGTGGATTCTATAAATTTATTTTTACTTACAGTATCAGTAGTACCTTAAGTCCAAATTTCCCAACTATATAATAATTTTCTTAAAGGAGTATCCAAATAATTCCAATTTTTATCCAGACATTCTACCTTTTGAATTTTTGGGTAGATACCTGGATATCATGGAATCGCATAGCATTTTTCCCCAAATTAAGGACGGAAGTCTACATAGAAATGACATTTCTTAGAAACACAAATTAGTCGGTGGCTCCTACTGGAAGTTGACGTTTTAGATGTTTCTAGAGGCTTGTAATTGCTGTGACCTTTTCTTACCTGTTTATTACAAAAACTATGTGACATAAGTCTGAATCACACCCTCGACCGTTCATCTTCATCATTAACAGCAGTTTTTAAATTAATGCTAAATAAATGTAAAGAATCTTATCCCCATGATTACATGGATGACGTGCCTAATGATAACATAACATACCTCAAAATGTATTGTACGATATCAGTCTTTGTGTGCATTATAGATATCCGTATTATGATCTTTGGAAATTAAGTTTCGGTGTTTTTATGTAATTATTTGTCACCTGCTACATAAACACAGGCAAAGTATGAAGAAAAATTGCTACATGATCTTCCTTAATTTATTACTTGGCTTAGTATATGTCCACTATTTAGTCCCCCTTCTAAAAATACTAATTTTTCCTTCATTCCTTTATTCCCTCTTCCTCGGAACAGTGCGTCAAATTTGCTTTTGTTCCTGTAGTCAGTTTCACTCTGCGTGTTAATTTTCTCTAGCAACTCTGTCTTCACCAATTCCATTTGCCTGCTCCTTTTCCATTATTTGCTATGGTCATACCTTTTTCTTTGTCAAAACAAACGAGAAAATCAACATTTTATCACCCACTTTCCGAAAACTTCGTAATTCTTGGTTTAATTTTCTGCCATTTTTCATGCTAAATACACACATAACAAGTTGATTTATTTATTTTTAGGAATCCAATTTATGATCTTTTTTCTTAAATTGCTCCATTCAGTTAATTTTTATGCAGTGTCTCTTATTTGTTTAGAATATCAATGCTGCAACTCATTAAACCAATTGAGCCTAATATGTTAGCGTTGTTCCTTGCAGTCAAAATGTTCTCCTATTTTTCAAAATACGTTTAATCACACCCTCAAAAAAAATGCGATGAAAATAATTTTTAATATTTCAAGTCAGTTTGAATGGGCTTTGTCACGACAGATTTCTAACCCCCATGTCCAATCGTAACGGAAAATGTTTTTTTCAGACCGGTGACGGTACCTCATTTCGTTGATGGTTTCTTTGGTGATCTTATAGCGTTATACAGCATACGAGTGATGAATTTTGCCATTAAAGGTTTAGCCCAGGCAAGTTGAAAGCCAAATATTTTGAGTTACGACTATATAATATCACATAAGATAGTTACGTATACGCACTGCGGTGCCCAATAAATGTATGGTTTTCCCCTAACGCGTTGAATGATTTTTACTGAGGATGTTAAAAGAATTTTGGTAGCCGAAATCTTATCTTTACCGCTCAAGCGTTGTTAAAGTGGTCTTTTCCCTCCTAATTAGAAGAAGCTTCAGATAAAACGCGCCATTGCGTAATTTCCAATAAAATGCCAAATATAAGCATTTGTACTTCAAGTAGTAAGCTGAATCAGCCCAGATATTGTACTGGAAGAGCATTGGAGTAGGATGTTATTCCTCATGGGAACGTTCTCTAATCTGGAAAAAATAGTTCCTCTCTACATAATTATCTGAGTCTGGCAAAACTTAATGCAACTCCCGTGAGTGTGTAACCGACGATTGGGACCATGGGATGATTTTTGTCCAAAGGGCTTCGAGAGTTAATTGCTTTTACTGGAGGCATTTTTGCTGAAAATTCCTCCAAAAGCTCATATTCTTCGCGAATTCATTTATCTTAATCGTCTAATTAGTGTGTTAGACTGTTATACACGGTCCTAATTAGGTAAATCCTGCCAAGAAAAGAGTCTGGCTCGAAAAATTCTTGCTGAAATGACGAAAAAATGAAATGTCTTTTAATTTCTGCCCAGGAGAATTCTCGAGGAGTCAGAAGGGATTGCCTAATTAAATGAATCACTTAGGAAGTCATTCCTGGGTAGTGCTCCCTGGGGTCCCCTGGGAAGGATTACAGACCCTGCCATTGAAATATTACCCAATGAATCGAATTATATTTGGCGGATACTGTCACTTTAAAGAAACTTAAATGCACTTAACTTACATCTGGTTGTTCATTAGAGCAAGTGACTGACAAGTGAGTTCATTTACGCCATTGGTTTGTTTGTTTTGGGCAGGATAATTTCGGGAATTGAGGAGTGGTGACAACAAACCTTGAGTTGGCATTAGCCTTAACGAGAGACTAACTCCCAATATAGAACCCAGATACATGCCCTGATTCCTTGGAAATCATTCCGCAACTTCTTTTCTGAACCAGTATTCTAGTCACCAAGCCACCCCATCTCCGCGCTCATAGACTTTGCTAATGAGTGCCGTTGAACCCTTGGCAGAAATTCCTTCCGTTCATTCATACTCGACTTCCTCAGTGAGCTACAAGCATAAGAAGGGGAAAAGCAGTCCATCTTTCTTTCGGCGAAGATCCCATTTCCTTCCCTTTTTTGATGCGTCATTTCAAAGCGTTATGGAAGTTTGAGAGTGACAGTATAAGAACTAGATCATTCGTTTTACCGGAGAAACTTTTGTGTTTAAGTATAATGTACGTGTAAATATTTCTATCTCAAAAAATGAAAACAATCTGTTTTTTTTCGGCAATTTTTCACAAAATTGTTGAGCTGGATGTGAATCGGAGAAGGAGCTGAAGTTGGAAACTACTTAAGAAATCAGCTCAGCCGATGTCTATTTGAAAAATAGTCGTCACATTGAAGGAGTCCCTTTTTGTGGCGTGTTCCATACGCGTAAGAGTGAAAGCGTGTAAGAGTTTTATTCAGTCGATGCCCTGACATGCATAAACTATTTATGAGGTTCTTAGCTGGTAGATTGTAAGAATAATTTTCATGAGTTTATACATGAGTTAATGTTTTTTTTTGTATCGTGTATTTTGTTCATAGTAAAATTTCGATAATAATTTCCAAATTTTCTACGAATGTTTTTAATCGCATGCCAATTATTAATGTCTATTTATTTTAAAACTTGGAAAACAATAGCTGATGGTGATATGCCAAAACTGAGTATTGTATTCCCTTTGTAAGAGTGTGATTTTGACGTATTTTTCTACCGCAGATCCTATCATCATTATTTGAGTAATCTACCGGTTAAAAGTAGGTTATGATGAAAGTCAGAGAATATCCAATAGGCTCTTACACATGCAGTATCCTATCTACCCCTAGTATTTCTTTTTTCATCTCAGCGTAAGTCCTACCTTTCTCATCCTGTTCATAAAACCTCTTCTCTTTCTCTCCCTTCCCCGCTTGCCCAACATCCTTCCCTCTATCACGGCCGTCAGCAAAACATTATCCCTCATCATCCCTTCCAGTCACCTACCCTGCCTTCCCCTAATCTCATCCACAATTTCCCTCTCCTCACCCACCATGTCAAGCACTTCCTCATGTATCTTCCTATCGGTCCACCGTACTTTCTCCATCCTCCTCCACACCCACATCTCGAACGCCTTCAGCCCATTTTCGTCTTCCTTTCTCAAGGTCCACGTTTCTGCCCATACAACGTTACACTCCGCATCAAGCTCTTCACCAGCCTCTTTTATAGTTAACTTAAGTTCCCCGTCATCATCTCCCTTCTATTATTGAACGCTTCTTTCGCTAGCGCTATTATCCTCCTTACGTCTTTGCTACCAATCCCTGTTTCTTCTAGCGTACTGCCCAAGTAATTAAATTTTTCTACTTGCCCCAGTTTGTGTCCTCCTATTTATAAAACCACCCTTGCTTTCTTTGCCCTAGAGAATCACATTACTTTTATTTTCTTATGATTAAAGTTCATTGCGTATTTTTCGCACTGTTTTTGAGAACAGAAATTTTGCTATATTAATATGGTAGGTAAGCACGGCCGTTGGTGAGGAAAGGAAGAGGAAATCAATCTGGCCTCCCGCATATATATTTTTTAGCCCTTCTCCGCTGTACCTACGCTCACTTCCCTGAGGGAGGAGAGTGAATAACTCCACTCCAACCCCCCCCCCCTTATCCTTGGGCGATATTCTGCCACACCCACCCGTCCACCCCTTTATAATCTCCCTCTCGCACGCGCGTTGCGATGCGCTCTTGTCATTTAATATAGGTGGTTGTTCGTGAACCTCCCGCGGAGCGCGCCACCAGCGCTGTGGGGCGAAGGCTCTCCTCCCCCACCCTCTCAGATAGCGAGATTAGTTTCAGCCGAGTTATTGCTCTTCCCCTCCCTCTGGCCCTTCTCCCCCACTCCATCGGTGAGCTCTCCCTTTCACCAAACCATGCCAACCCCTGTGCAATCCTATCCCCCTCGCCCTCCCAACATTCTCCCACTTGCTCTGCGTACTACAAGGTGCACATATCCACGACGGCCTTCTGGCTAGCGTGAGTGTGCTGGGTACCTTCCCCGTTAAATCGACATCATCTACGCATCAAAGCCCTCTACACATGGTATTATTTTTTGCACCAGAGCTGTCAAGGGAAATGGCCGTTAGTAAATTTCTCCGTGTGAACATCTGAACCACATGCCATCTGCCGGCATGCAATGTTGCGATTACATTGTAAGGCCTTGCACTGGTAAGGATTAGAACAGGTTCCAATTATTCTTGCGATCTGGCAGAAAGTTTGCTTGTTTTTCCGTCTTAATTTGTTTGTGAATAGAAAAACGATATTGAATAAAGAAAAAGCTTTTAAAATCAAGTGTTGAAAATTGATCCAAATAATTAGGGAGTATAACATATAGTTTTATTTTTATTTTCAAAGAGCCTCATCATTTATCCTTCTGAGTAATTATGCTCACGTACAAGATCAACAAGTATGTTTCCAGTTATAAAGCATGACAATAACTGTAATGATAGTCTATTAGCTCTAGTTAAATAAAAAGCATATAGTTTTAATATTGATCGGCCAATCTGCAAAATCGGCCGGAGCCGATGAAGCGCCGCTAGCGCCTGAACACGAACGCTCAGCTTGCGGTCTCCAGCGCAGCTTCTGATCTAGCAGCACTCCGAGGTAGAGAACCTCGGATTCCCACGGAAAATAGACTCCATTCACCACCAGACGACCGACTCCATGCTGCGCTCCTTGGAAGGGATGTAACATGATGGCTTTGGTTCTTTAGGCGTTGACTTTGATGCGCCATCTACGGTACCAATGTGTGACATCGTAGATGGCGTCTTGAAGGCCTTTCGCTGCAATCCATCCCTTCATGGATCTGGTCAGGAGTGCCGCGTCATCTGCATAGAGGAACAGGACCGTGTTACAGCCATGATCCCGAGGGACGTCATGGATGAAGATGTTAAAAAGTATTGGCCCGAGGACGGATCCCTGTGGCACGCCTGCACTGATGTGCTTGGTGCCGGATTCCGCCCCGTGCCAACACACGGTGACAGTCCTTTACCTCAGGTAGCCCCAGATGTGTCTGGTGATCCATACCTGGAAATGGAGTCGGCTCATCTTCAACAGGAGGCCTTGGTGCCACACTCGGTAGAGAGCCTTTGAAATGTCGAAGAAGGCCCCCGCGACCGAGTGTTTCCTGTTTAAGGCATCGGTGATGAAGTCCGTGGCGCGTGCCAGCTACTGGTCCGTGGAGTTCCCTTCTCGAAAACCGAACTGCTCATCTGGGAGGTTTCCTGCCTCCTGGATGAAATCCCAGATCGGTCTCCGCTCGTTGTCGTTTTCGCTCAAAGATCTTGCCGAAACCATCCAGAAGTGAGATGGGCCGGAAGTGTTCCGGACCAAGCTCGTTCTTCGGTGACTTCGGCAGGCATGTGATCCTCGACCTCTTCCAGGTAGACGGGAAATAGGAGATACTGACACAGCCGTTGAAGATGCTGGTCAGGTACACCGCCGCAGCCCTCGGTAGTTGTCGGATGATGGCGTTGGAGATGCCATCCTAGCCCGGCGCTTTCCAAAGATGCATACGGCGTATTTCCCCTTTGACATCCTCCTCGCTGAGAAGTGGGATGTGCGCCTCGTCCATGGTATCGTCATCCAGCGACCACATGCACAAGGCGATCTCCATCTCAGCGGCAGCAGAATCTCTTGTGGTTGGTTTCGGCGTGAACACTCCTGAGAGGTACTCCGCCAGCACCACTGTCTTCTCATCGGGAGATGCAGCAATCCTCCCTCCGTGGACGATGAGCGGATCTCACCTGCTGGATACCTTCAGTTGCCGGACAACCCGCTAGACAGGCAGATCGTTCTCCGGTTCCTCCATGAGCCTCGCCAGGTGTGCCTCCCAGGAATCCCGACGAACGTCCCGGAGTGCGGAACACACGTCCTCGTACATCCTGTTCAGCTCCTTCCGGAGATCATGAGTGTGGACCCGCTGCCAACTCCTCCTCAAGTTGCTCCTTGTCTGGATGAGAAGATGCCGCTTACTGGTGGGTAGGGGAATTCTCACCTGCGGCGGAGGAACAACTTTCGTTGGTATGGAGGCGACTTAGGCGACCTAAGAGGTACACTTATTCCCGGAAGTAGTAGTATTAGTACGTTTTATAGTTGAGTACGCCGCCGACGACTGGGGTCATTTTGCACCTGGCACAACCAACTGACGTTCATACTTGCTTTATGAACCAATCAATAAAATTCTATCAAATCTGCATCACAGTTTAAAAAAAAACCGCAACTTATTTAAAACACCGGAGACTTTGGAAAGCATACCTACCTACCAATATTATTAATTGATTCAATACCCCTCACGAGATTCGATATTATTATGGTAGACCGAGGATATTTCGGTATAAATGAGAAAAAAGTCTGTTAAATTATAAAATAGAAAGCCTCAGGCTTTATTACCGAGGCTAGTCGTGAGAATCATTCGTTTGTAAATGGTCGCTTAAGTTTATTGCAAATGCAGTATGTAATAATAATGGAGTATGCGTTTCAATCAGCGATGTTAAGACGGTAAGAATATGTAATTTTTAACTGAAAGAAGTAACTTTAAAACATGGGCCCTTCCTACATCATAAATCTTCAACGCGTTTCGTGCATCCTTAGAAAGATAACATGACAGAAGTATTTCATAACGCTCCCCACTTTTTGCAATGTTAATGCAAACCATTACCCATTCTTCCAAGCCCTTCTGTTCTATATAACGCATTAAAGTTTTCAATAATGGGTAAACCATGTGAATTCTGGGACAGGCTCTAAATCACTCGAGGGTTATATCTCATCTAAATCTACATACTACCCCGCAAGCCGCCTCAATAGGCGTGTGGCGGGGGGTGTTAGGACACCAGCCGTTTACATATAAAATGGAACGCTCTAATGAAATTACGCCTAGCATTTATTGATCCCTTATTGTTCGGGGGAAAAACGAATTTCCATACCTATCCGTTCGGCAAAATATCTCTCTTAATTTATCGTTTCTGTCGGACCTGGAAATATAGTGGGGTTCTAATATGATGTTCTCCGAGTCGCTCTGAAAGATATCTATTCTCAATTGTTCAAGCAATCTAAGCCTAGCGCGCAGCCTCTGAGTCTCTAGCGGCTCCCAGCCTAATAGGAGCAGGTTGTAAGCTTGCTGTAATGTTGGATCTTCAAATTCGAGGAACAGTAAAATACGGTAAAATATTAATTGTAAAGCCACTGAAATTGTTCAGAAGAAACCGTTTTCAAAATTATGGTTATTAACTCTCAGGTATGTGAACTACTCCTGAGTTAAAGCTAAGTTAGTTTGGGCCCAAGACCCAAACTCCTACTTTTTCACTTGAAAGTGCACCATTTTCATAGTCATTTCAGGAGATATTTCCAATATCTTGCAGAAGAATCTACACCAAACGTAATTAATTTAGTCGAGAACTTCAAACTTATTCCATTTTAGAGTGATTTTGCAAATCCAAGCCTACAATTCCCCTTCATGGTGGAATGTAAGCTCTGAAATGGTGTAAGTTACTTTTTTGTGCTCATAGTAGATAGCCAATTCCCGGTGCAGAGGTCGTATAGGTTAGTCTGGCATCGACAACAACGTGATCAGTAAGAGACCTGCAGCTATTTCTCTTGGTTTTTACAAATATAGGGGATTGAAAGGTATAGAGGGAGTCGAATTAATCCGACTCTTCCGTCCGATTCGTGGAAGAGGGTGACTGAACCGGGCAGCGTCCGTGCTAAATGACCTAGATATTTGTTTTATTTGTTTTCGTCAGGAATTCGGGGGGGAGAGTGGTGTGAATAAACCGGCGTTATTTTAAATCCGCTTTCGTTTGTTAGGTATTCGGATGGACGAAATGTTTTGGCCCGGTTTGCTAGAGGCGCAAAAACTTTCCTCTGAGAGAGGAAGCTTGTGAAAGAGGGAGGAAAGAAAAACTCAGCCAGGGTGCGCAGAGCACCAGGAGGGCCCTTCCCTCATAAATCACGCCTCGGGTCATCCCTCCGTGGGGGAACGGCCGGCTCATTTCTGGGCGCTGAGGAGATACAACCGCTGTTATTCTTCGCGCCGCGACGCTTCGGGAGCCAGCCCTGCCGTCACTCAAGAGAAGCGACGGGGCTTTATCCCGGGTACGCGTCTCTCCAGTGAGCAGTTGGTCGGCAGGGGGTAGTGGACTAACACCCACGTTGCCCGCATTCATTCCAATTTCTTCCGTCGTGGTGGATTTGGGGAACGGACCGTTGTCGCTCTCGTAAATTAAGTCTTTTATAGCACATAATTGAGGATAACATTCGAATGTGTCTCTTGACCATCGTCTTGAATTAAAAAAACGTAATATTATGTACTACCAGATATTAGTAAGCATCGTTCCTTCGAAATGTATCTCTCTTTCGAATAATTTTCAAAAGCAATGCGTATTGAAACTCTCCATAAAAACTTCATCAGTTTATTGGTGTATTACGCACACAATTATTTTTGTATACAGCACAAAATAAGATAGATTAATAGAATATGCCTTTGAGCCATGGTATATCTCTGAGTGGATACACAATTACACGGCAACAATAGTCTGTTTGATGATTATTTGTTCTCATGAATGCATTTTTCTAACTAAGAATTGCGATGAGGGCGCATGCATTTTTAAACTGCTACAAGCGATCAAAGCGTGTGAAAAGATGATATCGGTGCTATTTGGGTGCTACTAGAGATCTAGATGCTACAAGCATGGCTGAGGTTGAATGAAGAATTTAGGTCGCGATAGTTACACATTGGCACGGAGGTTATTCCTTTCTTCTTTCCATGCAAAATTTCCTTTACACTGTTCGATTCCATGAACAAGAAATATATAAAAATCTGAACAGATCATCATTGGAAACTATAGAAAAATTAAGAGCAAGACAAAATTGCGTCAAAATGCACCTAACATTTCTTGCTTTGCCGCATTCCATTTCTTTTTCCCCATCCTCCTCTCCTTAATGACTAGTATACATGCACCCTTAAGCACGTACCGTTGTGGTGGTTTACAGGGTTTTTAGATACATACATAGATTGGAATTTTCAGATCACAGCAGCCCTCTTCAAAGCAAATCCTCTAACACCTTTCCGTACTGCATCACTATGGTGATGGTACATACGTTCCCTAAGTATTTCTCACCAAGCCTTCTCGTTTTTATTTCTTATATTTTTACCACACACTTTTATGTTTGTATGTACTGTAACCATATTCTTATACGAAGCATGAGAACTTTGGTAGGAGTTTCTCTCTGAGGAGAATAACAAATTTGCAAAATTCACTAAGCAGGTTTTTATTCTAATTTATCCCAGATGAATTCCCTGTCCTGGGGATATTTATTTTATTATAAAGTCCTCGTATTCGTTCATTTTCTTCTTCCTACTGTCATCCATTTTACGGAAAGGTCTTTTGTGTTTCAACTCTCTGTATCTTTATCTCTTCCACATTTTTTTTTAATTTTGCCGTCTATTAGGTTAAAAATAACCTATGGAAAATCTGTAATCAATTACATTAACCGATAATTTTGACAACATATAAAAGCTGATAGTCTTGTTGCCTTGGAATTCTAGAAACTGCCTTCTCCCCAATGCAATACAGCTTGAAAAAGTTATTAGTTAAGTACGTTCATAGTTATTGGTAAAGTTATTAGGGAAGTCTGAAGCTATTTGCGGCAATAGGGATGGGTGACAGGGAAAGACTATCAAGGAAATAGTGGAAAGTTTGAGGAAAGCCGTTCGTCAGAATTTGATTATTTCTTACAGTGAACGGAAAGTATCCCACATTTTTACGTCCCTCCCAGTGGTAAATGATACAGACCGTGAATTCATATCGCTATTACACGCATTTACTATTCGATATTTAACTAAGGTATGTCT
This sequence comes from Pyrrhosoma nymphula, assembly GCA_963573305.1. Classification (NCBI taxonomy): domain Eukaryota; kingdom Metazoa; phylum Arthropoda; class Insecta; order Odonata; family Coenagrionidae; genus Pyrrhosoma; species Pyrrhosoma nymphula. The sequence continues at coordinate 91,215,699 of OY754338.1, forward strand.
TGAACTTCCGCGTTTCCAGGGAGCAAACCTGGGACCAAAGTATCACAATCCAGTTCAGTACATGGATTCAGTATTACAGTCAACACACCATCCCTATCCACCACGATGGAACATCACTAGTGGGCCACAAACACTCGGTCCCCTTGCCTCCTCTACAAAGCGCCACCCACCTTGTTCTTCATTTCGTGTCCCCTTCTGCTCCTTGCATGCTCACCTTTCATTCTCCAGGGCCACTTGAAGAAGGGGAGGGAAGTGTGGGGATTCTCCGCAGAGTCATAATGGAGAGACAGTGAGAGAGAGAGAATGCAGATCCCGTGGAATGTGTTGAGGGGAGCGGGGTAGTGCCGTGCTAGTCAGTGGGGTTATCTTGGGGCTCTCAGGCAGCCGCGGTGTTTATAATGTTAATAACGGGGAGTTGTCTCAAGTACCCTCCTTGCCCTCCCCCCTCCCACACATTCCCCCCACCTTCTCCACCTCCGAGCTCGCTTACCTCACTGCCCTTGGATATGTCTCTGATCCCTCTCTGAGGTGCTCGTTTTTGGGGACATCCATCCCACAGCAGTCGCAGCGTTTATGGGGATTTCTTGGTCTTCGCAGGGGGATTTTAGATGGGACTATTTACCTTGAGCGGTGAATGAAATGAAAATGTATCACGAGTGAGATTTGGGATCGATACATTTAATTATCTCAACACGCTACCCTGAGAGCAGCGGCATCTGGGGTCATATATTGTTGGTTAAATAGGAAACAGTAACGCAAATTACACAGAGCTTTCTATTTCAGTTTCTGACATCTGTGCTCATACGCTTTCTAAAATTTGTGATGTTCATGCAGGTAAATAAATAAATAAATAGATTTATTTAATAATCTTGTCAGTTAAATTGAGGGTATCGACTGTAACTTAATGGGATAGTTTTATTTTGAAGGTCGTATATGCTTGGTTTTATACTCTCGGTTTAATTACCCCTGTTACTATTGGGTTAGGTTTTAAAAAAAATCGTAATTCCCATTGATTATCTAAAACGCTTAACAATTTAACACTTAAACCTTGGTCATATTAATACATTTCAGGATCCAAGTTACGCTAGTTAGAATGAAGGTAGTCAAAGGGTTCATGTTTATTTGTTAAACCATTAGTTAAACTCTTTTTGGAATATAGATAAATTTACCTTGGCCAACCATAATGATTAGTTGTCTTTTATTCTACATCAATCTTTTATAGAATTGGCTGATGGGAGCACAGTCGTGATAAATGCATGAACGGATATTTAAAAAGTTACCTCGTTGATTATTTCTTTAAGGAGGTGTAGAAAACTAAGCATTAGAAATTCTTGAAACTATTTCATCTTCAACTCTTCGGATACATACATCTGTAAAATTGCCTGCGAGCTTTTGCAAAGGCGTGTGGCAGGAAATATTAGAACATTATCCATTAAAAAAAGGGAGGGATCAGAAACGAAGAGGGAATGGACGAAAATGAGGTTAATTTTTAAGGGTACTAAGGGTACTTATTGTTGTCAATTGTGGTGCGTGGTACGAAAGCATTATTGTACCCAAGAGTTCAACAGTACTTTTCATATTCGTCCCTGTTGATTCTAGACTTATATTTCGGTGTTAAAATAGCTCTCCTGCAGCTCGCCTGATCTGAATTCATCAGATAATCTTTATCCTGCGTGTAGCTGCAGAGTATTGTAGATCTCTCTCTCTCTCAATCTGGTCCATACTTCAACTGTACTACACTTTCTGCTTGCTCATAGCAGATTTGAACGAAGAATATTAGTTAATTTTGTATATTTACGGTTGTTCCTTACGTAGGGAATGAAAAGATAAATTCGCAATGTTAAATGTTTGTAAAACATTCATTTAGACCAGTTATTTTTTTCTTATTGTGATGACTTATGAATAATTCTCTGGTCGTTACTGCTTGTTTAAAATGTACATCATATATGGTTTTCTTTCCTTTGTAACTTTTGTTTTATGGGTTTGTAAATGTATTTGAACAAGTGTAATTGTATTTGCGTGACTGTTAGTTATTGTTATTAAATTGAAATATTGTAAATGGATTTATATGAATAAATGTTAGAATTGCACTAATTTACTAAAACAAAGCTGTTATATTTTGCCTAGTACCAGATTTGGCAAAAAATTAAAGTTATTCGGCCGGTTATTTAACGCATTATTGACCAGGTTTATTATCAATGAGTGACCATATCCTGGTAATCAGTGTTTAATAGAGTCTAAGTAGAGTCTGTTTTGATTCCGTAAATAAGAAAACTTTTTCATTCAAAAATTCTCAACAAGCTTCTCTGATTTCCATTGCCGCATAGTTTAATTTTCACGTTCTCGAAACCGGCTTTATCTTTTGTTATTTTTGTACTTACTGCTAAAACAGTACTCATGCGTTTTTTCTCAATAATCGTAACCTCTGTTTAGACATTAGATTTTAACTAGCAAACTCTCGGGCATCAAAGGAATTCTTGAGTTCAATTGTTGGGTTTGGTGCAGGCGCTGCGAAAAGGGTTTTTGTTTTCCTGAAGTTTTATGCTCTTATAAAAGCTTTTCGTTGATTTTTGTTCATTTGTATTCGTTGTTAATGGCTAGGGGATCTGATCGAAAACGAAGTATTGCTAGGTCAAGGTCGGATTTTCCAGGGCTCCGTTCCGCTCCTGCGTTAGAAATTGGTGCATTCAAAGGCGATTAAGCCCACTCCAGTGTGAAGGCCGAAGCAGCACAATTGGATAAAATGCAGGCTGAGGAAATGGACTCCAATTTTAATGGAATTCTCTGGGTCGTGTAAATGAATGTCAGGTGCGAGTATAAAAATAGAAATAAGTGCTACCGACATCGCCTTCAACAGTAAGTTACAAATTTAGGTTCGTTTTGGTAGTGCTATCTTTTTTACAATGGAGTTTCCTAATCTCTTGATGAATTTGTTCGGCAATTAAGCTTCTTTATTTCTCAAAGTCTCAGAAAATGCCACTTCTTTAATATTTTATCCACATAGCAGATTTAAATTTTAACTTGAACCAGCATAATTCTTAGAATACAATCTGTGACTTCCTATCTCTCTTTTCAGTTGCTGGTCGTGCCTTCAACAAATCAAAAATTTGTTTTCCCTTTTATAGATATAATTTAAATTATGAAAAAACGAAGATTGCAGGGTTACTCAGTGAGTTTAATGCTCGGCTACAGAATAGACTATCTCTGGTTCGAATTCGTGTTGTCATGGAAATCCTTTGCCTACACTCCTGAAAGTAACCTTTTCAAAGATAACGGTGCCGGTTAGATAACTCATGTGGCTCAAAATAAGAAACTTGCCTCCTAACGCTGAATATTTACATTTTAACTTACCTTTCGCTTAGTAAGAGTATTCCCCAAACCTCTACTTAAAACCAAGCCTTTGGATTTATCATGACACCTTTATTCATAAACCTTATATTTTACCTGAATGTATGATGTCTTACATTTTCTTGGTCCAAGTGAGTATTTAAATGAGACTGCAGGATAATATCCGGTGTCGCAAAGTATTTCAACTGAAGATTTCACCACAAGGCATAAGTTTTAATTTCTATACAACTAAGCTTTAGGGACTAAAACCAACTTGCTCCAAAACAGCGATAAGATATCTTGACGCCCACCTTCGCTATACCTGCTAGGAGATTATTTGACGAAATTGTTTTTACGGTAGTGAAAGAGGGGAGAGTCAGACTTGAACAGTCTGTTCAAGGACCTGTTTTGCGGTTCTCACTATTCCGATCGGAATGCCTGTTTCCTTCCAACACGAGGTGAACTTCTAACTGAAAATGAACTTGATTTGTTTGCATAATCTATAGATGATCTTGGATAAGCAGCTGCGATCCTCAAATGGAAATCGTTGGGCTATTTTCACCAGATACCTTGAAGTGCTACCAGAAGAAGAAATTTGCTAATGACACAGTAACGGTGGTAACGAAACTTGGTATCTACATCTACGAAGTACCGTGCAAGCCACCACTGGGGTGTATGGCACGGGGTGATTCCACACCAGGCATGCAACACTCGTCCCAGCACAAGTCAGAACCTCGCTCGCTCCCCCTGCCGCTAGGTGTAGGCCAAAGCAGTCAGGAGAAGAGTGCGCAGTCCAACCGGAAACTGGGAGAGTGATACGTAAATGAACGTGCAAACATGCAGAACAATGATATACACACATCTAGTGGTTAATATTACTGATACTGTTAATTTATGAATGCTACGAGATGCTACTTCATGCAGAGAACAAAATAAAATAATGCCGGACAAATAGACCGGTGTGAAGTGCTAGTAATGATGTTGTGTTATTAAGCACAAGTGAAAATTCTACTCTACCTATTGAGGGTGGGAGTTTCATATGATTGATCTATCTCAACTATTATGATCCCTTATTGTACGAGGGAAAAATGACATTTTAAATCTATCGTTTCGGCAGTCAATTCAAGTATCAGTCACCTACGCGAAATGTGTCGTCATAGAATGGATGGAGCTCGTAGGAGGGTTAGGCTAAGAAGCGGAGAGGAAAGGACAGAACTTCGTAGCCAAAGCTTCTAACATCTTTACCTCAGAGATTGGGGAAGTATCAGCAGCCCGTTTCATGGCAAGGAGACTAAAAAATATGGAGAGGACATTTCACTTAGTTGTTCACGCCGATTTCACCATTACAGCTAGCAGAGTTATATATGCTCCTTACATCCCTGGTAGCCGCGTTTGATTTTCGTCAAATTTAAGTAACATTTGCGAGTATTTCGATGTTCTGTGACTGGTAGATTATATCTGGCCAACGCCAAATCCTTTGCATGTGCCCCTGTTCTTACTCCATCGTCGCCTGTGAGCGTTATCGGCCATGCCCCCTCTACTTCATTTTACCCTGATTGTGACCCAGCAATGGTTACCATCCAAGCTGCATCAAAAAACACTGATAGTGTTGGTAATGCATTGCTCGTTTTGGCAATGTATCACAGCAATCAGTTTAAGATAAAGGAAGAGTTAATTATTTTAGGATAATGTTGTAACCTTTTCAAAAATTGTTGTTACCTTGTTTTTAACGAGAAAGCACATGGACGTATCTAACGAACTGAAGGTTAAGCTTATCTTGAAACACATTTTTTGACTTAGTAGCAAATTCTATTGAATCCGCTATCCTTTATCCTACAGGTGAACGGAGAAAAGCTTGAGATGAAAACTATCTGAAAAGCGTTGTTTCCGAGCTTCAGCGATTAAATATCTAACAGCCTGCTCTGGCCGAACGAAAAAAACATTACAACTAGAGGCAGCACTAAAATAACACAACAGTTTCATTGCAACTGCTTCGCAGCCGAAACGGTTTCAAAAGGAAATAGTTCCGCAAAACACCCTGTTGTGGACAAGAGCTAGAAGCGCTAGAGGCACGCCAAACAACATGCGATCGGCGCTGTTACAACATGGCTGGCAGTTCTGTGTTCTATGTAATATGAAATATATAATTTAAATAAAGTAAAAATTTCATTACTAGCTATTTCATTGGAAGCTAATAACCACAACGTGGCCGTTGTGGTTATTAGCTAGTGTGCTATTATAGTGCTACTGGAACATAATAGAAGACGAAACAGTCAGCTTCAGCAATCAGTTGCCGCTGCACTGCACAGAGTGCAAATAGTCTGTTGTTTGCAACAGTCATTTGAAACCATCGCCTGACAGAAACAGTTGCGGCTGTAGCCTTTTTGCTCAGACAACACTTAATTCTACCACATACATATTACAACATTAGCGCGTGCGCACTCAATTACAAACATTCTCAAAGAGTGCTACAATGGTTTTCCAGTGTCTTTTGAGCCAATGCGATCATGTATTGCTAACATTGAATGAACTCACTCGGAGAAAACAATTTTTTTTCAGCATTGCGCGTGTCTCTAATTCATTTGTTAGAACACGTTAAACCTTCATTTCCCAGTTGCATGCAATAGTTGCGGCAACAATTGAATTTAATATCTTTACCCGCACATAGCTCTACAGAACAGTCCTTTTGCGTTTTCGTTTGGAGATAAAGCGGAACTGTTCGCGCACCAGGTAAAAAAGCGTACTTACCTCCAGGGAGAAGAAAAGAGGACACTCACATGCCGGTGCAGGCGGTGAAACTCGACAGTGCGCCCGTCAAATGCGTCCTCTAAATCGCACGGAGTCCCCTTTTCAACTGTTTTTTTCTGCCCCCAGCGCCTCTCTGACCTCTACAGGCACCCGCGGGAATCCCTTTGTGAGCCAAGCGCAAAGAATATTTTTAGTCGTTTGAAACCTCTATTCCGCTCCCAATTGCAAAGAGGCGGATTCGTTATTCCCCAAATTCGAATTAGGATTCGTTCGGTGACAATATCCGCTTATATGTGAAGATTTGTGTTTCCAATCATGCGTAAAATCTTTTCCCCGCGCGTTATTCGCACCGTATACGCTAACGCTTATCGGTAGATAAGCCCTGCCAGTTGTCTCTCAACAAAATGACCTGCTTCTTTGCGGGAAATGTATTCTGTAGGACTTTTTAAAGTCAAATTAACTGCTCTCATGCGAGTTTTTACGGCTTAATATGCTGTATGGCTCGCTTTACTTGGAGAAATAAATTACGGGATATGTGCGTAGCCATGAAATATTGTATCCAACTCCTACGTAATTTCTTAATTTTTTCTTGATGAGTATTACATTTCATGGAAAGTTCCGTCAAATTGCAACTATTTAACGGTTTTCATATGTTTTCATATTTTTGTCAAAATAATTTTTGAAATTCAATAATAAGATTACACTTTGCTGGTGATAATAAAACCTAGAAAATAATCCTTTCATCTCTTGTTTATTATTCAGATAGATGTTTGTCATGAATTATACTGTTTTTTTGATGACGGCATACATCATATCAAATCATGCACTATGCCATATCAAAGAGATGAAAGAATTCATCTAGCATTTTTAGGAGAACTAGCATCTTAAAATATTGAAGTGTTTTGTTAGGATCAATGGTTACTATGGAAATGGCACTCGTAATTTAAAGCAAAGACTGATAGATCTAACGCTTGCATCGACGTAATATATTTCCAGTTCCAAACATTCTATGTATAGTTTACTTCTGAAAATTCCTGCAACCTTTTGAAACATCAGAAGAAAATACAAATTAGTTTTTATTTTTGATTTCCCAAGTATTCCATCATTCCGTTCCTTCTTAGTTCTTAAACATTTTCTGATAGTAAGCATGTTAATGCACACGATTTTACTGCATCACATATTAAAATAATCGGGGACAGTTATGTGCTTGTAAAACGTGAAATTTCCATAGTATCTATAACAATATATGCAGAACAAATTTTCCAATACATTTTTAGTTGGTGTGTGGTGACATTTTGTACTTGAAAGACTTTTCCTTATTGAATAACTGTTCCCACAATATATCGATCTTATATAGATATATAAGGGCAGTGATCATAATTAAATTCATAAAATTTCTAATGGAAATAATGATACATCTTGTAATTTTGTTTAAATTTCCAATTCAAAACCTTGACTCCAAATGAAATGCTTTCCCTGCCCTGAGAATGAAGTTTGAGAAAAACTGCTTCCGAATCTCACAAATGATTGTATTGATATTTTTACCATTGTATCGTTTTTTCTATATTTTGTTAGGAATATGTGCCTTCAATATGAGCTTGTGTATTTGCTCTCACAATTCTGTCTCTTCGAGGCTTCGTGCTTCGAAAAATAAAAAATTGTCGGGCGTCGAGCGGCCACGAGGCTTTCGCGCCCCGTAGGCATCGGACCAAATGGCGTGCCTATTATCGTCCTTGGCCGTCTGTTTTTATTCCCTTCTCCCGCCCCCCTCTCCGACCCCTTAGTATCGATAATGCAATTCCCCGTCGGCCATTTTCAAATACCCTGCCGTTACTTCCGGCCGCTAAATCACTCCCCCAGCTCTCCCTACCCACTTGGACTCACGCCGGGGGGTTTCGCGGAAGAAAAGAAAGAATGGACCAAATAGATTACGTACGTGGGTGCCCTATATCCTTCAAAAAACGTTTTTGAAGGCCCGGGGATGAAAAATGTATAAAGCCTGCATGAACTCTTCCATAAAGCGTTCGGAACCGGTTGGGCCTCTGAGTAAATCTAAGGTTGGCGTCGCGGGAGGTGGGAGTTGGAGAAAAATTCGCTATAAAATAAAATAAGAGGTTGGAGCTGTTTTGTGTTAGTGTAAGGGAAAGGGTGATAGCCATGTCAATTTTGCAGAGAAGATTGGAATCTTAGAAATGACCACGGGAAAACCCGACAATAATACAATGTATATGTTATAATGAAATATGTACTCATGTGACTGCATTTCCGTGTAGTGATCAAAAAGATCTATCAATTTTGTATTTTATTCCGACTAGTTCATTTATTTACAAAAATCTAATTATACTTGTAATGTTTCATTTAACAACGAAAGGTTGAATAAATAACATTATTAAAATAAATGAACTGTTATTCGGTCTAAAGGTTGTTTTCAGTCGACAATACTAGATTAATGTTTGACGAAATAAGAGTAGCACTTTAACCAAACATACTAATTACTAACTCCAAATATATATAAATAAAAAGATATATGAGAATCAAATAAAAGCCTTTTTTTAAATCTCAATGTTTAAAGTAATTATTAATTGTATGACAATTAATTTATACTAACTGTTTGTATCGCTCGAAGAAATGCGCAAATATTTTAACTTTTCCTAGGATTCCTTTGCAGGCATGTTAATCAGCATAGGCAGTATTTTTTGTTTCTTTTAGCAAAGCAACGACGTAGACAAACATCTCAATATACAGCGCTGTAACACATTTGCGATATACCAGTCGCTTAAAAATACAATTCGCTCTATTTAAGAAAAAAGAATTTCCTAGCACTTACCACATCTTGGTTTTGGCTGTAGATCAAATTTAGGCATGAATAGAGCTCATTTTTCGTAGATTTATGGGATTAATTTATATTACCTATCAACGAACTCATATCATTGGTGACCCCAAAAAAGAATATATATATGACATTTTGTCAAAGTGGTTTAGCGACGTGACAACTAACTAAATACCCAGCTTTTACTGCTAATGTACTATGAAATAACTCAGGATACTTATGTGGATGCGCTTCCACTATTTTAAAAGGTGTCGTGACAGACTGACCCACTTGTACTCTTCTACGCTCAGAAATATTGTTTTTGAACAAACTAAGAAATAACTATATACAATTGGAAATGTCATGTGAGTTATTTTCTCATCTGTTATATTGTTTCTTGTATTATGTCTACAAATAATTTCGGTGATAATGTTATAAATTTTAGCATGATGATGGAATAAACAGTGTGCTACTTTCCATAAACTTAAACGAAACTATAACTTAAATTAAGACCTAAGCCTCAATGATGTTTTAAATTTAAAGTGTTAGCTTTAGTGATTAAAGTTTCTTTTTTTAGGCAATTGCAAGCGGAGAAGCCCCTCTTTGTTGTAGTTTCAAATATAATTCAACTTATTTTATAGCGAATCGAAAAATGACATAGCTCTATCTGAAATTAAAACTAGTTTATTTTCCAAAAGCACCTTTTTTGGACCAAGGTTCTATTCTTAGAGATATTCCAGCTCAAAGAATGCTAGAATTTAGGGGAAAAGAGTCATTTTTATTCTTGGCTGTTTCCTTTTTTAAAGGTAGGGGTATTTTTCCACGCGTGAATCCTGGAATCTCCCAACGAATAACGCTTTGAATCATTCCGTAATGTTTCTCCTTGTCCACCTAGTCGGTGAAGTCATGAGGACTTCACGTTCGAGTGATTTCATCCGATTGAATCCCCCGGGGGGTTGGCTGAGAAATATCCGGGAAATGTCGACCCTGTTGAGGGGGAAACGATGTTAAGCGCGTGTGTTGGTGTACGCGAGGGTTTTATGGGCATGGGTAAGGAATGGGTTGCGCCAGGTCGTGACCACCGAGACCATTTACAGGGCAAGGAATTCGAAGCGCGGCGATCCTTGAGGGAGTAGTTGTTGCGGACGCCGTGGGGCGGCACTGGTTCACATAGGCCTTCCCTCGCTGCTGTATGTTAGCTTATACGATTGCGAAAGTGTGCGAGTTTTCGTCGCGACGGTTGTGATGGCCCTCTGGTGAGCCACTCGAAACCTTGTGACCTCGTCTCGCTCTCTCTTGGAAGGGTCGGAGAGAGATGGCAGCACTTAATTGCCTCCCCTTCCTTGGGAGGTTTTGATTTAAAACTAAATCTTTTAACGGTTGCTACGGTGGTTGATGTCCCAGGGAGCACACTAAGCGCAGTTAACGCGACTGATAGTAAATTGGTCTCAGCAGGATTTAGACGCTACTGATTGTTAAGTAACTTCCCATTGCAACTCATTGTGCTTGTTGTTTCCAAATCGTTGTTTACGGAATCCTTTGCTGTACCATATCTCTCCGTAGTAATTATATGAATAGTTTCTGGAGGAGTCTGCGCAGCTTCTGGAGGTGTTAGGGAATATTTATAACAGTTTTTTTCTGGATTGAAAGTAACGTTTGGTGATGTGACGAAGCAGACGATATCGTTAAGTTTGTTTTAATTTTCCCGTCATAAGGACTAAATTATGATTTACGGAGGTATCAGATCCAATTGTTGACAGTTACTGAAAAGAGAGCTTCAAAAACTTGCGTAGAAGCTGTTTATTTTAACTCTTTACTTTGAAAATAATTGTACTTCATGAACATGCAGCAAAAATATTTTCTAGAAGATCAAGTTGAAAAGTAAGATCTGAAAATGAACTTTTTTTAATATTAAGAACAAAAATATCTCTTCTGATTGGTTGCAAGTGCTTACGACAGCGCGCACAAAATATCCAGCACATATTGCAGTTAACACGAGAGCTCCAAATTTCTACAAATATACGGGAGCCATTTTGAAAGGTATCTACCGTCAGCATGAGTAACATCATGATAAGAACCATACATGTCATGTGCCCACACAAGTTTCCGCTCTCTTCAATTGGCGTCTGTCACCGTTATTCGACGTGTATGTGAAAAATTTAAAATTTGTAAGGCGAAAGCTTTATATTGTCATAGATCCGTGAGCAAGGATTTGCATTTCTATCTCTAAAAGAAGAAGTATGTGCTGAAAATTAAATTCCTTATCACCTCCAAGAGTTACGCTGTTTTTAAATGCAACAATCTGCACATTGGAGCTCCATCGCATATCTAAGCTCCAAATGTCGCCAAGTTTGCTTCACAGATGATTTAATAATTCGTTATTGTAGGCAGCATACTAGTTCACCAAAAATATGTCTGGCCGTGTTCATAGATTTCAATTTAAATCTTGATTAGGGAATTCTTAGTTATGGTCTGAATTGAGAATTTCTATTTGGTTAAAAGTTGTATTACGTTGCGATGTAAGTCTTAACCTCAACGCCTACTCTGTACACAAAAATTTTAAATTTTTTTTGACCAATTGTCAGGAATAACATAATTCGGGGACAAAACTACATGATAAGAGCAGGATAAGCGCCGTAAGAACTTCTTTGGACCTGGACCAACAAAATTATGAATGTATTGGATCGAGTTAGAATCGAGAGGTGGGAACATTACATTCCTTGTACAAATTGTATAAGTGGCATTATTTCGTTTAACTCCTTAAACACCATGGGTATTTTCCTTTTCGTATGTCTCATACCAACAATTCTCCCTTTAATCCCTACCCCTCAGCATGATTCATCGATTTATTAATCGTATATGGCTAGTGAGAAATCAATTTGTTTTCATGAAGTTTGATGCATAACCTTTAAATTATTTATTCTCAGCAATTCTATGCTATAAGTATTTGAAATTGAAACTTTGAAAGTGATATAATCGCCATATGCTCCCCATCGATTGCTGTGGTGGTAAATTATCCTTTAAAAATCAGGAGTGTAATGCAAGCAAAAATATTGTAAACATTTTGAACTTTTTCCTTGCCTAAGATTCATTACTCGTATTTCTTTTAGGATATGTTGTATTTGTGGTATTAATGTATTGTGTGTCATCCATATTACTGTTTAAAACATTGTACCTCTATTTCAAATTCCATAAAATCGATCACATTTTTCAATCCGTCTATTCAATTTTTCTGCTCGGGTTCATTTAAAAACACTAAAATTCCCAGCCTTATGGTCATAAAAAACTCAAAAGCTTTAAAATAGCCCTTTTCACGCAAATCTCATGGGAATGGCTGGTTTGTGGTGAAGGAAAAAGCACTGTTTTATTTTCCAATATGAATTTTTGTTGTTCATCGTTTGAGACGTGCTTTGGATGCATGAATGGAGTATTTTGGACGTAACCACTCCTTTTCATTATTTTCGCCTTTCATGAGACCGTATTTTTAAGGGTCTTTTTCTATTGTAATTCTATATTTCACCTAGTTCAAAAACTTCCTGTGGTTGCTTTGATGCGTGTGAGCGTTCCACAAGAAGGGGTGAAACACTTATAGATTGAAATTATACAATGCACGAGCTCTGGATCTACCTTGCTATTACAAGTATTACTCACATTGGGAAACATTTACGTTCTCTTTAGTCCTTTCTCAAGGGTCCGGCTAATATGCTCCAAAGGTTTGTTAAAAAGATCTTGACTTCACATGCTCCGAGTGTTGCAATATGTGGAAGTGAATTTTGTATTTTTAAATATGTATAAATGTACTAAGTATTTTCATTAACCATGAGTACTAATATCAGGGTAGGCTGAATCATGTAAAATTCGGAACTGAATCCTTGCCTGGGGGAGTGCTTTATCAACCTCTGTTCGCTGATGAGGTCCAACTTGAGGCCGATATACGCGTGTTCGGCATTCACCCACGTCATGTGTATCGCCCTATTCGTATTATTTTGATTTACTTTCTTTGTGTCTTTCCTCTTTTAAATTAGTTTTAGTCAATAGCTTACGCTATTAAATCAGCTCTTTTTTAATTTTTCCGCTCGTTTGTGAGATTTCTCTAAATTGTTCCCAATCGAATTCGAGAGTGAGTGTATGTGCGAGTATTAGTGAAGTTACTTATCAGTACGCATGCCGATTTCCCTTGTATGGGCTCCGTGAATGTCCTGGCGCGGAATACTATTCCCGTAAACTAATTACAAATAATATGTTTGGTGATCATAACCCTGGAATCCAAAACTGGGTCCCCCTAACATCCGCGTAAACAATTCCAATTTTTTGGATGTGTGAATGTGTCATGTGGTTGATTACTGGCGATGAATTTGTTTTCCCGGAAACCACCACAGATTGATTGACTTTAGGTTCTGGTGTGTGCCTTTTTTATTTTTCGGGCGAACCTTGGCGTGTGGTGCTAAAAAATTTGCACGTCCAATGTTTTGATTCGTTTCTCTTATTCTTCATAACGAAGCCATGGAACTCATTTGTCTCTTATTATCAGTAGAAACCTGATACATACTTTGATGCAATGGAGAACTCCGTCCATTTTGATGGGACTTGAAATTTTTCATCCCTTGGCGTCTTTATTTTATAGTACAATAATGTTGAAACTGAATTTCCTTCCACCCATCCTCCATTCCTTATCTAATCCCTTCCTTATCATCCTATTAACCTCTTCTCAGCGTTTAAATGGTCAACCAGCTGACATAAGGTGGGCATCGTGAATTACTCGAAAGGATGTAAGTTGTCTTCCCCTAGTTGTCTCGTGATCCGGAGTTCATTTCTTGCATTTCACAGATTATGACGATGATATATTCGTTCATTTTATACAGTCCAAACTTTTCCTTCAGAGTAGCATAGGGCAATGAAGGGAATCCTAAATAAAAAAATATATATTTTTTTTAATCCAAAAGGCGACAAAGGGAAGATTTTTTCATATTTATTCATTTACTCGTTGGTTTTTTGACTGAAAAACTAACATATCTCATCCCGTGTTGCTAGATTTTTCACTTCTTTTATCTAAATCTGCTGATTTCTTCCTTTATGTTTGCAATTTCTTTGAAAAAAAACAACCAAATGACGCACTATCGCAGATTCTTGGACCACCGAACTCCCTGAAAACATTCAATGGCAAGAGGTCCTGTTCGCACTTTCTCACACGGTAACGCTGCTGGGGGTGGTGGCATGGAGAACGGTGTTATTCGGAGGGAGGAAGGGATATGGGTGGCCTTTCTGGTGTGGGCAGGAGCGATGGGGGAACTAGTAGAGGGTGGAATTTGTTTGGAAGGTAACTCAGAAGTGCGGCTGAGTTAATAATGTGTATTGTGGTGAATGAAAAATTGGAAGTGAGGTGCAGGGGTCTGGAAACCGTGAAATACACTGCCCTCTCCTTACCTCCACGAAGTTTGGGCTACATTTTTCTCTAGTCATTACTGAGATGTTATGTAGATGTGATTCGAATAACATTTTAAAATCTAAAAAGTTTTAAGTAGCATAAGGTTAGTAAATTAAAGCATGTAGTTTTACTATCCCGTCTAAAAGACCGTTTTTTGTTTTACGATGGAGGCTTTATTCCCTTTCGAAGTACGAAAGACACCGGAATAAAATTTCTCTAAATTTTAGATAGGTTACATAAGAATTTTATAGGGAAAAATTCGTTAATCACTAAACGAAATTATTTTAATGCCATAATATTTTAAAATTAAGTCGTATACTTCTAAATTTTATCTTTACTAATGATTAAGAATTACTGTTAATATATGTTGTTTGTCTCATTTCAGGTATGTTTGACTATTTAGCTGTTTCCCTCGATAGTTTACGTGTTAAACTGCATGATGATTTGGATGAATATTTGTATGAGGTACGGTGTAACTAAGGACGATCTTCTGAGATGCTAACCTAAAAGGTACGGATCGTAATGTTAAGAATATTTCAGTTAACGAATATATTAATGTTCAAGCTAGCTTTATTCAGTTGATAATATGGACATATTTGAGTGATGACAAAATTTTAGCAGTTGTAGAAAGAATGAAGGCAATGTAGTAGGTAATATTAATGACGGCAAAACTTCATTGTTTTCGAACTGAACTATGTTTTTTATAGAACTTTTCAGGTACCTACTTATGAAAAACATATGTTTTAGGCTTTAGCTTATTTGCCTCACTTCTATCGCTGAAAACGCCTTCAAAGAGACTTCAAAGATGATCTTTCAGTTTTTTAATTGATAAATCATGGCTTCAATTGCAAAACTTAAAAATGGAATATTTCCAAAAAAACTATGGTAAATCAATATAATAGAAGCCATAGAGTATTTTATCCGATTTTACAAGCATGCTTGTAAAATCGGACAAAATACTCTATGGCTTCTATTTATGAATTTTATCGAATTACTCTATGGCCATGATTTATCAATTAAAAGACTGAAAGATCATCTTTATGTACCATTTATTCTTTGCTAATAATACCACCAATAATAAGCATGAAGTTGTCTGATTTGTTTGTATATTATCCGGCAGATTTAACGTATATTACGAGATTTGAGTAAGTGATTGACTCGTTATAGAATTGAGGAGGCATTATAGAAAGGCTGTAGCTAAAGCTGTAGCATAGACAGTTTCGTTGCTTTGGTCGGACTTATGGTCTTTGTTGAAAAACGTTAAATGTATGCTGACAGTTTTGATACTTGGATGTGCAGAGAAGTGGAAAGAATGTGAAAAATGGATAAGGCTAGCTTTGTTGCAAGGGAGAAAAATAAGAAAGTGCCATAGAGAGTATTTGATGAGATAAAATTAGTTGCGGTGATTGGAGGTATGTTCTGAGCGTTCTGGAAGAAGGGATTAAGGGAAAACGTGTGGTAAATGCAGAAGAGGTGGGAAGAGAGCAGATATTTGAATGACGGAAATAGGGGCAGAAGGAACGGGGTTTCGAAAAGAAGCTAAGCATGTGCCAAAGCCAGGGTAGTATGGAAACCTTATAAACGACTTTTTTATGGTATAGATAAAAGGCTGAGCCTGTTCAACAACCTGCTGAATGATTGCTAAAATACCAGATGTGTTTGAATGCGCTAAATTAAAGTCAAAATGTCTATCATTTAAGGCCAAATAAGGGGCCAGAATGGTAATCATGATAGGAAATGTTTTATGTTGGGTTAAAAAAAACTAGTTTTTTACATCTCTACTTAATTCGTGCACTTGTACACTTTTCTTACTATAAAAAGTTATAGAATCTCTGTAAGTTTATTGATATTTCACGTACGCATTTTTATGCAAACCTTGCCAGTTTATTGGTTCGTTTATTATTCTCTAATCATTCATCAATTATCAGCTAACATATGTGTAATCTGGAGAAAAATCCCTTCCTTTCAAATAGTGTTCAGTATGTATGTATATATTTTTTATTTACGTAAACATCTCTTCACGTTTCTCAGGGGGTTGCTTAATTTAACGATTTTGCTGGTGTAATACCAAACAGCCTCCATTATACATTGGTCCTCGTCGTATATTTTCTCATTATTATCGGTGGCTTGACCACCTGACCAAGTGTACAGGACACGCTGGACGCCATTCACGGCCAACAACGTTCCCCGCAGGCGGTGCAAGTGTCACTCTTTTCCGATTGGCGTGGCGGGCTTTATTGCGATAAAATGAAGCTTTCTGGGAATATGACGGCTGTTGCTGAAGGATAAAGTCATCGCTATCTCTTCGTGATACATCTGCTTCAAAGAGTACAAGCTTGAATTTTTTGAGCGAGATTAGACTTCGAATCGAATTATATTTCTTGCTTTTCCATTTTCTAAAGTTTTAGGTAAATATAAACCAATTCTCTCTCTATATAAGAGTCTTCTCACGTAAGTGGAGAGGAATTATCAACTGTATTCGATGAACTCTGTCTTGTTCTTGGTATAAGAATAAATGGATAACTTTTGCAGTATATCGCAATGTTCCAATTTTCAGATTCCTCTCTAACTTAGGACATTCCTGAACACACCTAATGCTCTAATCGTGGAATCTAAGGAAGTAAATGAAGAATTCCATCCCTCTATTTCATTTTCTAATTTTGAAAGGTGGCTTCATAAAATAAATAACTTTGAATACAGGAGGATGCATAATTTGTGCATGTTAGCTGTTATAGTGCATCTTTAAGGTGGATTTCATAGTTTGTAGCTGTAAGATCGGAGTTTGGATGATTGAATTTTTTTATCGAACTATTTGTGAAATTGAAAATTGAATAATTTTAATCTAAACATTATTTTTTTCTATTTTGTTCATTGGAAATCAATATAAGTTGGAATATATATATATATATATATATATATATATATATATATATATATATATATATATATATAAATAAAAATAAACTTTGCCACAGGTGGGGCGGAAATAAATATAGAAACACAAAGAAGAAGAACACTCACACACTATACGTTCTGATATTTCGACAGCCGAGCTGCCTTTCTCACAGAATGAAGGATACAGAAGCTGCCTTTCTGTATCCTTCATTCTGTGAGAAAGGCAGCTCGGCTGTCGAAATATCAGAACGTATAGTGTGTGAGTGTTCTTCTTTTTTGTGTTTCTATATTTATTCCCGCCCCACCTGTGGCAAAGTTTATTTTTATTTAAATTATCGCGTGTGTGATTTTCCACGAACTCGTATATATATATATATAT
The DNA here is from genome assembly GCA_963573305.1 of Pyrrhosoma nymphula. Taxonomy (NCBI): domain Eukaryota; kingdom Metazoa; phylum Arthropoda; class Insecta; order Odonata; family Coenagrionidae; genus Pyrrhosoma; species Pyrrhosoma nymphula. Next base: position 91,233,282 of record OY754338.1, read on the forward strand.
ATATATATATATATATATATATATATATATTTAAATAGAATCCGATGATATTTCCTCATCTTTTAAAACGCGGAGCTTCGTCCTTAGCTGGGCCATTGTTCCCATATGCTACGCGAGTTAATAGCTCATCAATGTATGTATTTCACAAATGACTCAAAATCTGTGTGTGGTGAACTTTTAAAACTTTTCTACTGTCATGTAAATTGAAAGATTCACACAATTTTCTCAACACTCATTGGGACGTACCTAGGGATATCAACCATTGAAGTAGCTGGATGGCCTCGATGGGCAAATAACATTTGTGAATGGGTGAATAAATGTGTTCCAAGGAAGGATTTTATTATTTGAAGATCATGCATACAAGTATGTATCAATTCCGGAGATTATGGTTTCAAACTCCGACTGTTTAGTTTTATTTCCTCTGAGCCGTATCAACCCTCCATTCCATCAAATAAAAATCAGCACAAATACTGAACATGAGTATATCACGTTCAACGACGAGTACATCACTGTTTCACTACTATTCAGGTGGCAAAATTGGCAATAGCACATCTGCTCTGAAAGTGTCGGGCATACGTCCGGTTCCGTGAATTTCTCGCCGGGGGCACTTTTGTCCCTCGCCGAGAAAACGTTTAAGGGCCTTCCCCACTCCCGCTCTCGGCACATATATACCTCCGCACCACTACTGCACCCCTCTTCGGCTTTCAAAACACACACCACGGCTTTTGCCGCGCCCTACGGCTGCAGCTGTGGCTTGTGTTGTGAGGTCGGCGTGGAAGGGGAAAATCATTTGTACTCCAGAGTAGCCGGGAATTTTTTCCGCGTCGCGTGCGCCCTCCCGACAAATGTGGCCGCTTCCGGCACTAAAAAAATTGAATGAATGCCTTCCCATTCGCTACTGGAGCGCAAAGTGATTTATGATTCGAAAACGCAAATCACCGTTTCGTTGCACCGAATCGATTTTCTCGGATCAAGTGACGGGCGCGCACTAAATCAACAGAAACACAGTGCTCCAAACTACAGCTTGGAATTTGGGGAACGGGCTAAGATTGCGAGTTCAGGACTTCCCGATGTACGGTCACTAATAATTTTTGTTTTTTCATGTTGTGCCAACCGTAATGAGCACGTGATATGGTCATTAAAGTCTTATCTTCATTTTGGTGCAATTCATAATCTGAACGCACAGGTTGGCACCTTATAAATATGCCTTCACTTAACCAGTACATATTCTTTTACTGAATTGGACAAAATAGCTAGTAGTTCTCTTTGTAGACATAAGCCCCAAAACGGGCACCTGTTATGAACTCCCGTAAAAAGAGCACTGGAATCATTGCAGAGTTTTCTTTTGGTTATTTTAAATTACTTTTAATCAAGATATAGGGTTGAAATATTCCCTATTAGATGGATAAAAGACCGAAGTATGAAATTCTAGTTGTTGGTATTGTTTTAAGCTGCATTATTGCTTTCAATTACGTTGTAAATAGCAAAATTATCAATTTTTCTCCGATTTCAACGATAGCATATTTCCTTGGCAACCTGAGCAATGGCTATGATCGGGAAATTTCGCCAGGGCTTTATTTTAGCTTGTATTAAACTAAATAAACAATAGTAGTAAATTTCAGTGAGATTATACACCAATGATGGTGAAATTCACCATGAAAAAATCATTTGACTTGACCGGGATGTATGATGTCCAGTGTTTTTTTCATGGCGAATTTCACCGTCTTTGTTGTATAACTTCGCGCCCATGCGCGTGACTGCGTACCACATCATTTGTGTAAATGCAATGATTGTAAATTCAGATTTTATTGAGATTGAGATTTTATTTTGGGTATTTTCTACCGCAATCTCTCCATGTGTGCTTAACAGATTTTACATATTATCTCTATTTATCACGTCAAATTGATTTTAATATCTTATAATTAGAACCAATTGGTATGCGTAGTGTATCGCTTTCTACGTACAATTTTGCTTACTGCTAGAAACCTACATATAATACACCCTATAAACCTTACAGTCCTTGAGCTCAAGTGGGGATGGTTGGGTTTCCAATAACTGTCCCCAAATAACTGCTTTCTATAAAGTCTCGGAATGAATGAATTAATTAATCCGTTTGTCTTGAACTTTTGAGCGTACGTGTAGTGTACTTATATAAAATTAAATGCAAATATGTGGTCTATTGGCACTGGAAAAAATCTCGCTCAAACTCACTAAAAGGAAAATATAAGTTTATGGTGATCTTCCCCATGCCCCCTCTTGCGCAACTGGAATGCATTGTTTTAGTTTTACTGTTTTAAGAGTGAACAATTTCATTAATATAGCTTAATTCTACGCATCATTCAACGACAAAACGGGAAATTTCCACTTAGTAAAAATCTACGATGAAAAATGAGAAGTTTGTTTCTTTTCTGTTTCAATTGAGCTACTAATCTCTTACTTGAACCTCTGCCGTTGAGAATCAACGGGCATTTCTGATAGTAAAATAAAAAAAGAGAGTATAAAATGAATTCCTTTTTCCTAAAATGACGTATATTGGCATATTTAACCGGAAAGGTAAAGTCCCGCACTTCATAAATATATTAATTCTGTCTCACCAAGTCTTAATTTTTTTGAATGACTGCAATAAAGCACATTTTTTCATTCCCAGAATGCAATTTTAATTATTACTATTCGCCCTTACCGTCAAATAATAAGAGACTGGGAACTGGAAGATGGCTGTCTTCACGCCGTCGTGGTTCAAAAGTTACGATAGTGATTAGGCTTTCTAATTGCAGGTCGGAATTAAAATGTTTTTTGGTATTTTTTCAGTGTTGCTGGAAATTTAACCAAGCTGCTTTATGATGTGTAATATCCAAAGCTTTCCCAGTAATGCCATCAATCATTTCGAAATACAAGCAAGTATGATGCGGCAACTACTTTTTCAGAACTCCGCCGGTCCTAAGACATAAGTTGCCCCTGGGGCCCTGAGGACTTTTAAATATAGTCTGTGTATCCCAGTGCACTTAATTATCCTCATACTAAATTTAAAAGTAATCGGTTCAAACATTTTAACTTAGTTGATTGATAGACAAACAGACAGTCAACAATAGAGTTTTATATATAAATTAGTATTGAATTGGATATAGGATTGAATAATTTTGCTAACGTCCCTGTCCTTCACCCGTTCTTTCTTTTCGCTAATCCTATGCAATTAACCATATAAATGATGTTTTTTACATACTAGTGATGCTTTTGAGGCAGTATAAGATGGCACAACTAATACTTACTAAGTGGCATCAAAATCTCTTTTATAGTTTTTTTGTACTACTCATGAGTTTTAGGGAAATCAACAAATGGAGCTGAGAAACACCTATTATATTAAATCAATTTTATAGTGTTTGATGGAATTGATGCGAAGAACATCCATTTGGATATATTTTTGTATTTTTCTCCTTGCATGCGTCCATAAGGTGATTCTTATCTCTGAGTCTTTTCATAATGTTTGATTCATAATTCGTAAAAAAAAATATTATTTGACCAAGATAGTTAAGTAAAACACCGTCCAATGAATCCTATTGCTTGAAAAGGGAGCTGAATACAATAGTGAACACTTTTGTATTCGTAAAACAGCTTTTCCCTTTTCATGTGCTAAAAGCTATGGTTTGAGAGTTTGAAACGAGGCTATGTACTGTCTTAATTTTTTTAACATGCGCGCATTTCCTTGTATTTTAAATTTGCAACAGCACCGTAAACCATTCTATCACCAAACTGTGCTAATTTAGTATTTCCGTTCGATGTTGTTTGAAAGATCGCGGCTATCTCCATTTAAGTTAAGCCTCTGGTACATTTAGATGGAGCTCCAATTTCATTTAAAGTTTATGGATTCCCAACGGTAATGGATTTTTTTTCACCCACTGAGAATTATTTTGAAGCCTGAACTCGGCAGGCTGACATTTCTCTCGACAAATTATTTTATATCCTGGGACATGGGTGGAGAAATAGGCCGACCGTTGATAGAAGCACAGGGATGTTGTCGAGTTCAGCGGAAAGTTTTTTGGAGAGCGTGACAGGAGTCCCCTTTGCGAAGTGCAGAGAAACGGAATTTCAAGGCGCTTGATTCTGGAAATCGCATTTTTAACTGTGTTTTAGATCCGGTTGATTTTCCCTCGAAAGTTGTCATCAAAGTGAGTGTCCAGCGCTCGGAATCAAAGCGATGGATTCTGCTGTGTCCACTTCCGAGCCTCCCGCGCGGTGCCTGAGGGTGAAAGGGGTGTGTGTTACGAGTCCATTCCGTTCGCCATATGCCTTTCTCTTCTCGCAATCCTGATCGCTGCTCCCCTTTGGCAATTTCGAATTATCCCGTCCAAGCCGAGAGGTCTTGAAAACAAGAGAAAAGCGCACGACGAGAGTGACAGAGAACGAGATGGACGAATACGCACTTGATGTGGGGCTCTAATTACTGTCGTGCGAGATATTGCGGATGGTCTGCACACTACTTTTTACAGACTTGTGTTTATTTACCCTTTTCTATTTTTCATCTTTGAGACTGATAATCAAACATTAATTTAATTGCAAATTTTTCGCTTGAAATACCATTTGATTTTTTGTACTCAGAAATTAAAAGCGTATATTAATTAGTTCAATTACAATTTATTTGCATTAAAATAAGTCATTATATCTCGCAAAAAAGAGTCCATTTTTACCTCCCAAACGCTAATATGAAGGAAATTTATAGCTTTTATTTTTAAAGACCGATTTTCTTTGTTCTAATGCGTTCATTATCCGTCTATTTGAAACTAGATGCAGTATCATGGGTTGGAAAGTACGGTTATGGTCCTCTTTCATGATATGTTTAGTGAAGTTTGAAGTTACGTCTCCCCTGCGAAGACAGTTTTTATATTTTTTGCTCTTGCTTTAGCAACTTTGGCCAGTCTGAACAATGTAAAAAAATTAAATTTATTGCACTTGTGTTCATGTACTAAATTGAAATAATAACCTAGTCAAAATTGACCGTGGCTTGCAGTAAATCCCTAATGAGGTATTTCACTATTCACCATCATAATGTATACCTTATGTTCATGCATCATTTTTTCTTAACTTAATATATATGAAATACTCACTCATTAATAGTGGAAAAAGTTTCATAATCGTTTTTTTGCATGACATTTTTTGTCCGTAACGGAGCAGCTGTAATGTTTCAGGGAATATTTTTTGCAGTGGATGAGTTATTGAGGTATGACAGCAGTTCTTCAAGGAGGTTTAGGTTAGTGGTATCACATCAATGATAAGTTCTTTCCGTAACCTCAAGTCCAAATTCTTTCAAAAATATGTATTTCAAATGGCTGAACTGATGATATGTAATCATACGATGAGGACTTGACTTTAAGAAATCCTTTCATAGTGAAAAAGAGAAGCCAATGTTGTGTTTTCCGAAGATTTACTTGACTCGAGACGACCGGATATGGCTATTACGCCATCATCAGGTACAATATATCCGGAAGTCCGTTGACCTGCTCTTTATAAGTAAAAAGGATTTTGGGGTGGAGAAGGGGCAGAGCAGGGAAGAGGGATTAGTTCAAAGTGTACGTTTTTCAGTTGACTCAGGTCGATTGGTCAGGTGGTAGAGTATAAGGAGAGGAAATGGAACTGGGGTGAGGTGGACTCGTGTGAGATGGGTGTTGGAATGAAAGAATTGGGGAGGGGTTTAAAATCCTTACGTCTTTGAGTAATGACGGGTCTTTAGCACGAAATCTGATTTACCTTTGTTCCAATGCGTCCATTTTCCGTCCATTTGAAACCAGATACAGTGATTGGAGTTGGAAGGTACTGTTTTGGTCCTCTTTCATGATAATTTTTGTGACGTTTGAAGTGATGCCTCCACAGCGAAGACAGTTGTTATGTCCTTTGCTCCTGGTTGAGAAATTCCGCCCGGTCTGTCCAATAAAAAAATATTTACAAATGTCAACCTTGTGTTTTATACGGAAGTTTTCGTTTGAGAATGAATAGCGTTGTGTGTTTAGGTTTTGAAAAAAAACTCCCTGGGCGTGTCCTAGGGTATGACTTTGAGACGAATTATGTTATTTCAAAACCTTAAGGATTTTTGCATCACTGATTTAAGCTGAGTCCGGACAGGAAGCAGAGACGCACGCTAAAAAGATTGTTGCTTTAACCTTTTTGGTAAAAACTCTTCAACGTCGCAACCGTTGTTTGAAAGCATTTAAAATATACTTTTGAAGTTCATGGTTAATAAGAAAATTGGGAAATGGTCTGAGAAGGTTTAAGATGGAATGAAAAAAGTCGTCCTTTGTGCAATAGGATGGCTAGAATCATTGGGATAATCACTTTTGTTTGAGTTTGATACCGTTGTTGAGCAAACTGGTGCTTACTATTCTAGATCGAACTCAGGCCAAAATATTTAGAAATAGATCCTCCTTGTTTCACTGTTTAATGAGTCTTCAGTTGAATGGAGTTCAAAAATTTTTAAACAGTTCCTGCTGTCTTTCACTACCTACCCACAAGCGTAACATGTCATCAACATATTCCCATGTCCCAGCATAACATTTTGTTAATTAAATATCTTTAGTAATAAATAAATATTTTTCCCATTCACCCGTAAAAATGTGTGCTAGAAGGGATGATTTACCACAGCCCATGGCTAGCCCGTCTTTTTGCCTGTAAATTCGACCATTGAATAAAAAATTGTTTTGGATGATATGCACACATAAGGCATAAATGTTCCTGAGCTGACTCAGTGTTTCGAGTTTAATTAATTTCGAATACACCCCTGATAATACATAGTATGACTGACTCCACCGTAGTGCAATGGATTGTCTCCAAAGTTAATTAATCGACAGAGGAACTAGTTTGCTTGGGGCCGAGTAGTTACCTCTACCGAATATTCCTACTGTATTCAACGTTTTTCACTATGGCCCTCATTTATTTATCATTCATACCAAGCGTTTTGTCGCCATTCATTCATTTCCTTATTTTCATGTTCACTTTCACTTGTCTTGTATCATGTATATCAGGATCTCCGTTTTTTACGCTCTCCTTTCCTCTGCTAATAAAATATTTATGTTACTTCCTTCATTCGTAAAAAAGTTAGTTTTCCATTACAAAATTCTCCCTTTTCTCCGAAATTATATATATATATATATTTTGTTTAGTTATCCGTTTGATCAAATAGTTTTTTTAAACAATGTGAAAACGTATTTTTGTTTTTTTTTATTGTTTCATATGTAAATAATTAATTATGGGTACATTTTGTGCTTACAAGTTTGCTCCCTTTCCTTAATCTACAACCTTGACACGTTGGAAGAACTTGTGCATTCCAATGATTTGTAAAAAGGGAAGCAATGTCATTTGCTCGTCGTATTGCCATCCTTGCCAAATAAGTCTGAGGGTAGAAACCAAGCAAAACTTAGTATTAACTTTCCGGAGGCAAAAGCGGACTTAAGCAGACAATTTTTTGCCATTGATATGTGATATCATATTCGAAAGGTTAAGTTAAAGTAAATGAATGAAGTGATGGAGCGATGGGAGCTTCACAAGTATTTATCGATTCAGTGGAGAATAGGAAGAAATAACAGGAGCAAGTTGGCAGTAGCCTAAGAGAAACAGATGAAATTGGAACAATTTTTGAAAGTTTGGAGGGCATAAAAACAGGATAAGTAGAGGAGAAAAAAAAATATATATATACTTAGGCCGAAGATCCTAGACGGTTAAATGAAGAAGACATTTGGAAGCCAAAAGAAGGTAATAGAATCTTTAGACGTAGCTAATATTACTTCGGATTTAGGAAATTACGAGGTTTGAACATTATTTGAACTATTTCGTAGGAACTATAAGGTGGGACTTGTAGAAACTTTTTTACCCTTATTCAGAAAGAAAGTATCCTCAGAATGCGAAAATTTTAGATAAATTGTTTTTTTTCACCCGCATCAAAGGTTGTATTAAGAATCTGGTTGAATAATAAAGAAAATTACTTTTGAAATGATAGGTAAGCAGCTTGGCTTCAGGAAGGAGAAGGCCACTCGAGATGGTATTGCGGAGACGAGAACTCTTCTAGGAACCTATGATATTATCAGGACGTTAGTGATGGTTTCAATGATTGAATTTGGAAAATAATAGCTATACTTATAAATAGGGTAGATCAGAGAGATGGAGTACTGATAACAAACTTGACTTAAATATAGGACTTAGACGGCATAGGTGAGAGTGGCTACGGAGTGGATTAGGGTGGGCCTAGGTAATTCGAGGTTGTCCACTACTGCCTTTCTTTTTTAAATGAACGACAAAGAAATGGAAAAACAGGTAAAGAAATTTCTATTTGGAAATACAATTAGGGGGATGAATGAAAAAGACATTCATTGACGAAAAAGGTGTTGGTCAGTCCATTATCCAATACTTTACAAGCATTGAAAGGTGAATTAGTTAATCATTGCATAAAATTCGGACTGATGGTCATTCTTAAGAAAATGCCAATGATGCATGTCAATGTGGAGTAATGTTATTTTTTACTACAAGTAAAGTGAGGATGGTCACATAAGTAGAGGGCGTTAACTGGAGCGTCTACGTAATTACTCGGGTAATATGCTGGTGGAAAACAACTTATTACCATCTGAGTACAAAAGGGCAGTAAATCTTTATATTTTTCTAAAAAATGAAAAAAACATTGGCTTACTTATCCTAAAATTGAAGAAATACTTTGTTAAATCAAATTTGAAATTATAATAATATATTTAGTAAAAGATATTATTTTTTGTTAATGTTGGTACATGTCCTTTTTTCCACTATTTATAAACCAATGCATGGAAGATTATTATATAATGATGGTAACCTTGACACAGGTCCGCCTTTTAGGTTACCTAAAGCTCCGTACATGTTGTATATGTATTTGTTTGTAAAAACGTTTGGAGTAATAAACATCATTATTATTATAAAATGGGTAAAGTAGCAAGGACATTCGAAGGAAAATTGCGTTAGCGAAGGAGACGTCCGACGAAAGTAGAAGGGGATGATGAGAACCTTATGTAAGAATGCAAATAAAAGATTGTGTCAGACGTCTGGTCACCAGGAGGGTAAATAAGGTTACATTGAACAGAGCATCGCCTTATCCCTTAAAACATGAATGCATGGGATACCATCGAGGCTAGAACTATTGATTATCTTATACTTAAAACATCCGACTTGCCAGATGTATTTTACGCTTCCATTTTGTTTTTCTTTCTAAATATCTTCGTATAAACTTCAAATGTGAACTTTCCCAGCGATTTCTACCGGAAAAATTCACGTAAAATTTACAAAAAACTACCATTAAATAACCGGCTGACTAAAATATGGTATAAATTTCCAAATCATTCCCACCTCCATCCGCGCAATAGGTATTAAAGTTACAATAAACGCAGCAACAAGTCACTTCACTCGAAAAATTCATGTATCGGCTACCTTCGGGGTGGGAGCTATCGATGCTCATGTTCCTGAATTGCAAGAAAATTTTTCCTTTAAAATGTAATAGCAAAACTTGACTTTCGCAGTAATTTCACCGGAAGAATTCGCGGGAATTTCACAAAAATTAGAGTGAAATACCCGGCTTGCTTTTTCAGGTGGTTTTTACCAAAATTTAACCGTCTCCATGCTATCCGTGCGTAATAAAGCTACACTTACCGTAGTTACGCCTCATCTCATCCGAAAAAATTAAGGCATCGGAAACCGTCCGGACGGGGGAGCTATTGGTGGCTCTCTCTCTCTCCACCAGGCCCTGCCCCACGGGAACCCTATTTCGGGACGGCTGGCGGTGGGCGGGAGGGTGGGTGGTTCTGCATCTCCGCGCCAAGGAGTGTGCGTTGAAAGAGAGCGCCGGGAAACGACCCGAGGGTAGCGGCAGGGGATGTTTGTGCCCCCTCCATCCTATGGCCCCCCTGGGGGCAATTCGCGAGGCCGTTCCGATGTTCCGTTGGATGGGATGAAGCGGGTCCGTTCCCCCCTATTCCGTCCCCCCCTCCTATTCCGCCCCCACACCCTATCGCCCAAAGCGCTCGGAACGGCCTTGGCTCCGGCCCTTTAGCGGCGGAGGAAGGGGGAGTTGGCGAAAGAGGCGTATTTAACACCTTCTTCGAAAACACCCCTGGCTGCATATTTTGGGAATAATTTCTTAAATATTTTAGTTTTTACGAAATAATTGTTATATAGAGTATTTCACTCACCCTTAGATTTAGTTTAGGCGGAGATTGGACTGTATTCCAATTAAAAAATTTATTTCTTTGCCAAATAGGCTTTAGACGGCTTGTAACTCTTAAGTGGAAATTAAAATATTGATGTCCCTCTCAATTATAAAGCTCTGCTGGTAATTTAGCAGAAACAGACGTTTGATGTCATTCTTGAACAGTATTTGTTTATAATCAAGCCGAAATTACTCAGTGGGCCAAAAACCTCAAAGCCATTAATGATACATTTATCATTTAAAATTTTCTGTGAGACTGCTACTGCGTCTGTTCAAGCACATTCTTTTAAATAATTGTGAGTTATTTTCAAATTCCGTTTTTTTCGTGAAATCTATCATTTTTTGTGAATTAGTGACTGTCTGGGGAAGGATAATGACCCTGAAGATGAGTCGAAATAATATACAACAACAAATTTCCAAGAAAAATATCATAAATTTATTTCTCAAAATTCAAAATGGGCATAATCTATTATGATTTCGGAGTTTATTTTGTAGCATGTTAGTATTGCATAAGATGGTCATAAGGAATTAAATTCATAGTAACTGAAATGTTAACACAGAGACGCCAGAAATAAATTAGGGAGGTTTGGACACTTGGGTAAAGGGGAACCTACTGCCATTTATCTACTAAACCATGGCACTAACTGTCAGTAAGACGTGAGTGTGGCTAATACGCTTATCAAAAATATGGAAATATTTTTTCTTATTATATAATTTATTATATATCAGTCATTATTTCATCTGATTTGTTTCATATTCAATATTTGTCTTTTATGGTTTTGCCACACTACATGCATTCTGATCTTAAAGTCAAACACATTAACATGTGCCTTGTCATGCAATACGAAGTGCTAATTTTTCTTTTAAAATATATCAATTTTTGATATTTTGGGTATATTTGAAAGTGGTAGCGTAATGCAGTTTATAGGTTTCCTCAGTTATTAAAAAATACATTTAATATTCTCTTCAATATTTTTTATTTCATTAAAAATAATCGGTTGCGAAAGTGTTAACAGCGAGCCGCCTGAAACATATAAACCAAGTTAAAGACTTACATATAGGTATATATATATATATATATATATATATATATATATATATATATATATATATATTCGCTGCTGAGAACCTGAGAAGGTATTATAACTAAGTTACACATATATGTACTATCAAATTTAAATATCCTCTTTCTTGTGACTAGGGAAATATATCGTCCTAGCTACCTTAATCATTTTAAATTTACGCATGAGGTGACGCTGAAAATAGTATCTGCTGCCGTCGAGTCTTTCATGTCCACGTTTGGTGTAACTCAAGGGGACGATAGCTGGGAAGTGGGACAGAGTGGTAGAGGAAATTCGGGGAGGGTTGGGGGATAGAGGTTTAGCGGCAGGGACTATAGGCCGCGGGATGGGTGGGGTGGCGATGCCCGGGTGCCGAGGTGGTGGCCAGACCGTTTTCGAAGGCAAATTGGAAATTTTCCGCGCATCCGATTCTCGAAAGTCGTCGGACCGTTGCCGTCAGCGGGCGATATCTGTGTTCTCATCGGTCCCTTCGCCGGCAAATGCGGCCGGATGATGGAAAATAAAGCGGGAGGAGAGAGCGGTAGGGGTATAGGTGGGGAGTGCAGGGGAATAGTTCGGATATTCCGCGCGGGAGGGTTTTCGGAGCAATAGCCAAAGAAGCGGTCGATGCGGCAAAGGGGAGGGTTTTTTTGCGGGCTTATGGAAGGATGAGCAAGAAGGGAGGCGATACATTTTTACGGCTCGAATTCGATATTGTTCACTTTTTTCTTCGCCTGGTCCAGAGGAGAAGAATTTTTTTTACGAGCAATAACGCGTCTGTATCCCGCGGATGAGGGTATTTTAAAAACACCCATGGGGATCCCCCACCCTCTGTGCGATTAAATGAAAGCATTTATTACTGGCTGTATTTTTATGACGCATAGGAAGTAAATTACTAGACGGAAGACGGCTTTGTAGTACCTTTTGGGAATTTTTTTCCTGGATGATGTAGACGAATTCTGCGAAGTATCTAGGGATGGAAGCAATACACTTGAATATCTGGATATTGCTGTTCCAAACTAGCACTTACGCTTTTTGTAATGAAAAACACATGGAAAATGCTGTTTCTACGCCGAAAAAGAAGAATAATCAGAAGAACACGTAGCAGTCACTGTACAGCTGGGCATTTTCATCCAGAAAATGTTACTTTACTACATTATAAGTTGACTGTGTCAATTAGAATAGTAGGGTTGTTTGTGTTTAAAAAAATTCCAGTTATTAGCAGACTTTTTTAAATACTCTGCTCTAGATTTTTTACATAATGCCTGGAGACATCCATATGAATATTCAAGTGTTTAAGTATATCATCACTATGTATCACACCTGGTAATATGTCATTCATACGTGGGAGTAGTGAAAGAGATCTGTGCGGCTAATTATCGATATTACATATACCTTGGTTTACACGATAGATGATATGGACCAGTACCGATGTTTTATGATTCTGTGAGCTAGGAGGTCTCTATAAAACTTTCCAAGTCTTACACAGTGACGAGGGTGTTCAATTTCAGTATAAAATAATGACAAATTGTTATGATGATATATTACAATATAAATATGTGGGTCCTGATTTATTAACCCATAATTAGTACTTAAAAGGTTATATAAAGTCTTATTAACTTAAAAATACTGGTTGGTAACATATCCATATGATTTCAATAATGTCTATTTTTAATTATATTATGATTTTAAAAGGGTCTATATCTTATATATTCTCATAGATCTCAAAAACAAACCTTCGGATCCAATTGAAAAGCTTCAAACCTCCGTCACTCATTCAGGAGTAAGAAACTAAGAATTTGACTAACTTATTGATAAAATATAAGAAAGTTATTAAAAAAAGAACAGATTTAATAGACGAACTGGAAGGTAGCAGAAATCTGTTTCCAAGACAAATTTTTAATTATTAATAATGAGTGTTTATTTTTCCGGAATTTAAAATTAGGGTAAACATTGAATTGGAATTGAAGGGCAGTTTAGTTTTACTTTCTCGTGTGGGTAGTTTTGACACCAAACCAGCAATATGTAGATGAAAAATAAAATGATATATATATATATATCGAGATGATAAAAATTATACGTTATGATGATAAGCTAATGTAAAGAGTTCCTGTAGCTGGGATATTGACACAAAGGGTAGTAGCTTATTTTGAATTACTCGTAGAATTCCGAATGTTGTTGTTATATGGCGCACTGATTGACATTGATAAAAAATTATGTACGTCATTACGATCTTTGGGTGTCGCAGCCTTAATACTTCTGAGAATAAAACGTAGTCTTCGGAAACTTGGTGATATTCCATCAATACAATTTAGTGATTGAGACTGGCCGAGACTGATAACAAACGTTCTATTAACTATTTGGATGTGACTATTTCCCTGGTGAATAATTGTCATAAATTTGCAATTTATAGAAAGCCAACTTATACTGACGTCGTCATTCCTGCTGATTCAAGACACTGCCGCTCACAAGAAATTGCAGCATTCCATGCCTTGATTAATCGGCTAATTAATGTCCCACTTATCAAAGAAGAATTTGCGAAAGAGAATATCATAAGAAAGTATATAGCTTTTGCAAACGCTTATTCACCAGAAATAATAGAAAAATAAATTTGTAATAAGTTGAAGAAAAATTATGTTTATCTAATACATTCTGGTAAATTGGTAAAATGGATTTTTAAATATTGGTAAAATGGATTTTTTAAAATGGAGCTCTGTAAGGTGTTATACCTTACAGAGCTCCATTACACAGACAGAGGTCGTGTTACCGAAAATGTTCTAAAAGCTTTCCCCAAAGATCAATTCTATGTTTCACATAAGTTAACCATGACCCTAAAAAACTTATTTGTACATTGCAAAGATAAAGTGGACTTTATGCGCAGAAGTGGTATTTACGAACTGTCATGCAACGACTGTGAAGGTGTCTACGTGGGGCAGACTTAGAGAAGTTTCCAGACCAGAACGAAGGAACAGTATAGTGCATTTAAAAACCACCATGAAGAGTAATTTTGTCAAGCACCTTTTAACTTGTGACCATGAAAGTGATTTTAAAGTTAAAGTACTGCATTTTACTGATAACTGACGTGAGCTAAATGCATTTGAACAGCTCGAAATTTTAAAACGAAATGTTGACCCAGATGTTAATCTTTTAAATGAATGCTTGCTGCCTGCCAACTCCCCTATCCTTTCCTCTTTGTTGACCATTCCCGTCCACTCACCCCACTACCTCCCCCCTCCAAACTGACTGATAGTATATAAGGGATTGCTTTACATTTTTGATCAAATGATAATGACGCCCAGCCGTCGAAACCCGGGTCGTGGTTGTGTATAATTTTTGATGTGGTTTTGTAAAAGTTTCCTCACTTAAAAAAAATAAATTATCATAATTCTACTTCCAGTTGAAACATAGTCAACATTAAAACAAACCTATTGGCATCAATTTGCGAAGCAATATATATTTACATAAAGAGTTGATGAATCGGAGAGGATATCAAAGACGTGGTTTTGGTTGACAGACCAAGATTAGTTCCCGTTGCCCCAAAATACTGATGAAATAACATTAATTGCGTTAAAATTTTAGCCGTGACCTAGCCGTAGTGACGAATAATAAGTACTAGATACTATTGGTTGCACTTGGCGTGACTGAGATTTATGAAAAAAATACTGATTTTTGATCAGTTGCTGTAATGATCGTTATTTTATTATATCTGGTATAAAAGTGCCACCCACGTGCTTTTAAATTCCGCATTTTCATTCTGGATATATCATAGATGTCAGTGTGAGTCTACAGGCAGAAAAATAATTCCAGCTATACAGTTTATTGATTTAGAGATTGGAAGCTGTTTCAGAAAAATCCTTTATGATACAAAAAAAGTGATAATATCTGCACCATCTGAAAACGAAGTAACATTTTCAATAATTATCTGAAAAATTCCTCAGCAATGTAAATTACGCTTCTCATGTCTACGGTTCAAAGGTTATCAAAGCATCAATTCGCAGAGTAAATATTCCGTCAGCGTTTTGTTTGTTTTAGCTTTGTTTACAAAAGCATTTATCGCAATTTAGTTTAAATTATTAATTTATGAAATACATAGTTTCTCTTTATTTTCCTTGTTTTAACATTCATTTTTTATTTGAAATTTTTATGTGGATTTTCCCTTGGATGATCCCATGAAATGGTGGTCAATACAGTCTATAATAGTCATCATATTTGTTACCATTTGGTAAACTATAATTTTTAAGCACCCATGGTACCTAATTATTATTATTTATAAATTGTCGTCATGGTTTGATCTATATGCGTACTTGCGTCACATATCGACCATGGATATCCATGGTGACGTTTTTTTCAATCTAGAATGGTCACGAGTGAAACATCTTTGCAAATTGTTTTTTTGTCATCAACTCATCCTCATAATTTTCTACATATTGCGATTCTCACCCATTTTCAATGTTTCTGTGCGTGATCCTCAGTTCTGTGGCTTCTGTTGGACCTAGTTTTCGTTCTTTTATCATCAGTGTTGTACCTTTGGAATCTCACAGTGTACCGCATTCTCAATCCGTTGACAAATGTTTCAAATAGTAATGCATATTTTTCTTCGGGAGATTATTCCTTGACTGCCTCCATAACTCATTTCAAACATTTTATAGTATCCATATAGCCAAATATATCGACATTTCCTATCTCGTGCATGCAAATAAGATGCAGCATTCATCTTAATCATTACTTCATGTTTAAGCGATGAGGAACTTTTCATTACGTCAAAATGTTCCCATGCTACCATAATGTTCCTCATTTAAGTGCCTTGCATTTGATTTCTTGCTAATGAAAAGGAGTTATTTCTTTCGCGATGAATTTTAACGTAACGGTGTTCAATGTCTTTATGGTAATAGGATTACTCTGTGTGTCTGTTCATCGATTCCTGGCGCTCCAAAAGCTTTACTTACATCTCCTCCCACCTCCAACTCCTGCTCCGGCGTTTACTCCTTCTCCCGGTCCAGCACTTGAATGCACTCACAGGCTCCGAGCTCTTCATCAACTCAATTACAATGGTGTCCTTCCCAGTACGTGAGCATCTTAAGGTCGCCACCCGGGTCGAGTGGAGCTCGGAGATCGTTCGTGGAAGCAGGAATAAGGAGAACTGCCAGTGGGATGAGATACTACGTGGGATTTAAAGGGAAAGGAAATGTATGGCGCTGAAAAGCAAAGAACGTTATTTGTGGCAGAGGAGTGGAAAGCACGCTTGGAATGTGATGAGAAAAATTTTCCTTCTCCTTCCATTTATCTTGAGGTCCCCAATTTTATGAAAGAGGTACTAACCATAATTTCTGTCGAAATGCTCTATTTTATGGATTATATTAAATTAATTACTCATATAAAACATTTAATAAATTAAGGTTTCTTCGTTGTTAAGCCAAAAGTTTAAAAATAATTTTATTGTAACGTAATTTTCAGAATCTAATATATTTTTAATCATTAATTAATGATGCGCACATAGTGCATGCTTCTAAGTTTAGATGTTTGTTATCAGAGTTTCAAGAAAACCATATACGTAGATTTTTAAGCAAAAATGGCGCCCTGCGGGGTGTATAAGGAATTTCCAGTATTTTTAGAAAGAAATTCTGTGACGTATCACTTGGAAATATTTGGTGCTCTACCCTAAATTTACTATAAATAACCATGTTACTTATGCATGGATGACTTTTCCTGTAACATCTTGGAGTTTTAAGGAGCATTTAAATTTACTTTACGCATTTAAAAAGTAGAAAAGTTCACCATTTAATGATCTCGGAAATGCTGTTTTTTGTCAACTAAGCCTCATTTTATATTATTCTGCAATGAAAATTCCATAATTAAAAGGAGCAACAGCAAATCCTTTTGCTTCCTAGCATAGACTTAATGCTTTCCAGTGTAATATTGAGGTACTCCATTGTTTATATGAAAGGAAGTAAAATTTTTGTAGTCCACAGTATACTATTTTTACCTCACTTCATGTCACTCGTGTCACTCAGTCATGAAGCCTTATTAATGACTCCATATGTTGAATGAATAGCCATGGTTGGCTATTGAAATAAAAATTCAACTGCTTTCGGAAGATAAAATCAAAAGCTTGGGCATGTTTCAATACAACATCTCTTAAGCATTTTTTTAGCATTCTATTCAGTTTTATACGAATATAACAATAAGAAACAACTAGTTCCTCTAATTATGCTTTCGTCACCTATCAGTCTACTAAGATCAATATTCTTTATCTCCTTTTAACCTCCAAGTGTGCCTGACGCAAGAAAGGTTTCAGCTACAGAGAAACCCATTTACTTGCCGTTCTTGTTTAGTGAAAAATGGTATCCATGGAAATTTGTGTCAATTAAGGTTTCGCATATAAATTAATGTTTATGTACCAAATGTAACAACCCAGAGCCGTAATTTCTTTTAACAAATTAGCATTTAGTTGGCCTCAGAAGTGGAAATACATGTATTCAATATATCTCGCTATTTGATTATTATAATAAAACTACAAAATTTGAAGTTTAAGACTTATAGCACCTGGTTACCGAACGTTTATCGATGTTTATCGTTTATTGTTTGCTGTACTATGAACTTGTATGCTCCTATTCTGCTACTTATTGTCTATTTTAATTATATTGGGCATTCACATAGTGCGATTAAAGGTTTTAGTAAAACAAATTTTATAAAGCATAACTGATATTTATTTTTTTAATATAGTAGTGATGATGCAATTAGGTGGTATAAAGCAAATTCAAAAACACCACTAGTACAAAACTGTTCTTCTAACGAAATTCTGAAATCATCAATAAATTCAATATTCACATTGTTTTCATTATTTCCAATGTTCATTGTCAGCTTATTGGTACTATTAGATAAAAAATAATTATTCAATATTTCTTTCCATACAACGTTTCTCGTGTGTCGAATTTATTGAGTTAGAACGCTCATGGGCAAATTTTTGCAAGGTTGATCCATCTTGAAAAGTTGTACGAGCTGCTTCCACAGATTCGGGCCATTCAGGATTGCACGTCATTGTGATAAAGAAGTCTGATGACCTGAGTCGACGGACAAAGGCCATAGCTACTTCAAAATGTTTGGTTTAATAACATGTAGATCCAGGAAACGAAGAAGGCAAAAACATACTTTCACCAAAGCAGCATTCTTTTTTTCAGCCAATCCACTCAAAATTGAATCGCTCTTGTACAGTTTTCTGCAAGTTTTTTTTTCTTTTATCCATTGGATATTTTCATGTTCCACTCATTTATAAGTGACAACCAAATATTGCTGAAAATTTCGACCACCGAAATGCAAAAATGAAACTTAAAAAGACGGAAATCAGGATTTCTTAGGTTGATGTCTGAAGGATAATATTTGGCAAGTTGAGTTCTAAATGATAATCGTTACTGAGCTAGTTCAAATCTAGTCAAATTTTAATGACTGGTATAAGATGTTCTGAAAGGAATATTAATACAGAGAATCCAAAATTGCAAAATTTTGGTAAAATAGTGGATAAGTAAAGGGGCCAACACGACTGTAAATATTGTTCATAGTAATTAAATATTTCCCACGATTACGAATAATTAACTCTTTATCTGGAAATATTTGGTTAGCGTTGAGGGTACCAATGGCACAAACTTCATTCTGAAGGGGGATGTTAAACCTTCTGTGATCAAGGGCATTAGGTAATGCAAAAAGCAGCTAAACATAAGGTGGATCCACCTCTTCTGCAGCAGTGCGTCTATTAGCTTCTTCTTCTAATTCCCGCAATATCATGAATCCAAGACCAAACGGATTTTCAGATCTCAAAATATGTCCCAAGAGACTTATTAGACAGTCGCTGATACCATGATTAATAGCATTGTTTGTGTGTGCACTAAGAGCATTCTGATTTTCCAAATGTATATCTGTCCATATTGAGGCCGTTCAAATTTTCCATCATTTTGAGTAGGGTGAGCTGCTACTTGAAGTTTGTGATAAACTTGACCGCTAGCAATGTAACTATAAACTCCTCGATCGTTGATTATTCGATCGTCATCTACGGTGAATGAAGCCATTGCAATACATAAATTCAATTTTTGAATCCTGTCATAAAAGTCGTCAGAAAATGGATGACGTCGAAGAAACGATCGCGCTAACTCGTTCTGAAATTCTGGAAGTGCTAGATCTATCCTACCATACAAGCAGCAGTCCCCAAACGAATCTCAATGAATTCGGATTGGCATACGTTCTTCGGGAAAAGGTAATGCTCCATAATTGATACAAGCAACACTAAAAGGTTGCAATATGGTAAGAAATATCAGCCGTTGTAGCTGCCTTCTAGGATCTTATTCGGTTATTATTATGCTTGTTGTCGTCTTGAATTTCTCCGGCGTTTTTCTTCCAATCGTTGATGATGATCATCATCAAACTCTTCTGTACGCCTCTGAGCCGCTCGTTCATGCATGTCTTGAATCCGCTAATTTTTTGTGAGTCTGATTATTCTGTTCTTTGGTTATTTTGTAGTGATCTTTATTCGTTTGATTCTCCACTTCTCTGGATTCATGGAAGTTCACGTATCATTTCAAAATGCTCTAGACGATCATCGGCAGACTCATATTCTTGCCTCATTATTTTCTGATCGTTCCTCTCTTGAGAGTAAGAATCATTTAGTTCATCATCATTTCAAATAACCTATTTTTATATGTGGTTTTGGCTACCCGGCTTGGTCTTGCTGATTTCAGAAAATGTTCTTCATTTTTAGGAAATAAACTACTTGACGTACCTGGTATTGAGTCATCAACTTGTTCTATTTTCTCCGGAATAAAAGTCTTTGAGGTATTGGGTATTGGGTCATCACCTTCTACCATTTGCTCCTGAAGTTCTCTATCAGGTTGTTCTGTAGGTCGGATAAATATTCTACAGCCCCTGGAGGACTCACGTAAACACTTTTAAAATTACGTGATGGATACCATTTACTCTGCAGCAGCCATTAACCACACATGGAGAGATTGGGATGAAATATATTCCAGCTCAAGTTTTAAAGTAAATCTGCAAAAGAGATTTTTTTAAGAGGCGTAAGTGTCTCAGGCATGAATTTCCATTCTATGCCTATGCTGCGGTTTCCAAGTAAACAAAATATTCAATTGTTGACGTAGTGCAAATATTTGAGATTTATCTAAAAGTAACATTTGAAATTTGTATTAGGAGTGTAAGCAATTAAACAAAGCAAACAATGAAACCTCTGTATAACAAAAATGGAGTATCCTAGCCTTTTTACATGTTAAAAGTGCAATTACTTTTTTACCAATATCTTGTAAAAATGTTTTCCCTGAGTCAATACCTATGTAAATCGCTTTTTCGTACCCAATATAAATACATTTGTAACTTTCATCAAAATTGTTAGAGCCGTTTTCGAATTTTTCGAATTCGAAATTTACATACCTACAAACACACACACACACACTTATATATATACAAGATGTTTTCGTTTAATAGTATAGGATTTAAATTTTATTTAATGGAGGAAAAATAATAATATAATACTAGCCATCCATATTTTATGAGGAATTAAGTTACGTGTTGCTGTGAATTTTGCTGTATTACAGTGTGGGAATGCATTTAGCTTACCTATGAAATACATACATATTGATTTGACGTAAGCATATGATTTTTTGAGTCGTTTACGCGTTTAATTCGCAAATTTGTGGCCACACGGAATTACCCACTCATAATATAAAGTGAATAGTGAGGATTTATTTAAATGCGTTAGCTAGTAAGGTATTAACATCCTCCGTGCGTTACTCATCCCTCTCCATTTCATTCATTGACGTTTATCCTTTCATCCCTGCAATTGTACTCTCCCCTATCCCTCTTCAGTTGGCCCAACGCTACTGCATACGTCAATGCCGCCGCAACCTCCCTCCTACATTCAAGTATAATCGGCCGAAGAGGTCAAGTCTTGGCCCTCTAGGGCCCTGCAGCGTCTGGTTATTCTCCCGTAGCCAATTTGAGCCGACGCGACGCCTTGGAATGGATCGGTTGGAGTAACGCTCCTGGCTGGATGGCCATACTGCGAGAAGCAATTTTGAGGCTAGACATCAGGTCTCAGCCTGGATATTAATAAATGTGAGCCAAGAAAGAAGGCATTTATTATTTTAAAAGTATTTTTGGAGACAATTAAAAATGTTTCATTGGAGTGTGTTTGTGTGAATACCGTTCAAGAAGCTTCAAACTGCTTACTTCTGAGGAAATAAACTCAGATTTACATATGTAAAACAATGTTGCATTCACGAGGAAGGTGATTCTGACTCCGGCTTCAGTGGTTTCGAAGACCAACCAATTTTCTGCCTGTTATATTTAGGGCAATGGGCACCACGAAGAAGTTGCTCAATATTAAACTCTTGCCTTGAGACTCCATGAGTAAGTATCATGCTTGTGGAAAGAGATATGTCTGGGATAAAACATTTACCTGTTACTATGCATATGATTCTAATCATAGGCAGTTACAAAATTTAATTTTCTCAGTATCCAAAAGTAGTGTCAACTTAGTTTCATTTTAGCTTAAATGCCTTTTATTTGACAACGCATCAGGTTTATGAAGCTAATATATTGGACAACGCCCTTTAAACTTCATAGGAACATGTTTTTAAAAAGACTGCTGGTATTAAAAAAGTGAGTGGTGAATTATTTTCTTTAGTACCAGGAGACATCAACTGTACTTTGGTATTCATTCGTAAAAAAACAAGAAAGCAGAATGCTCTAAGAAAATGTGGTCACTCATGATTGACATTATGTCTATTATTTTAATGACTTGTGAAATGCTAACAATTCCTTCGTCTACTTTTAAGGGAAGTTACCTTTCAATCAAACATTCATTGAGGCAGATCATTCATTCTTTAAACAGGTTCAAGCAAAGGCGCATTTCTTAATTTGGTTTTTACAACTCAATGATGCAAGATATATCTCCATTTCAAAACAATTTTTTAGTGCACACTTCCTGTTAATTAATGTTGCTGTTATTAAGTTTTCATTTGTTGATTCAGTATTTTATTTAATATTTTCAGCATTTTTTGTTGTAAAATTAGTGGATTTTTAATTTCCAATCGTAGTTAATGACGTATTTAAATTTCCGTTGTTACCAAAAAGTTTTACATGCGAATGGATACGTGGAAAAAGAGCTCGCTGTTGTTCAGGACTATTTATTGTGATATTATCAATCCTAACACGAGAAATAGAATGAAATTGGAATGGAGCGGAAATAATTTAATTAACGTTTTAACGGTAAAAATATCTTTTAACTGTTTCTATGACACTAATGCCTATATATCAATACAATTTGGGAAATAGAGCGGAGATATCAATCGGGCGTTATAATTTGATGTTTTTAAAAGCATAATTTATCTTCGAATTAATGTTTAAACCGAGTTCTTATAGCTAGGGTTGCCATTGGGGTTAATGCCCAAGTTTCGTTTTGAACATTCATAATGGCTCCGTGTTGTAGCTGAGTAATGGCGTTATACCTAAAAGACTAGTTGGTGAATGTTACGGCATGTGTGACAAAAAAACAGGATATGGCCTGTGTATTATTTAAATTGGAAACAGTAGGGTTTTCTAAATTGTTGTTACTGCCGTTTTAAATAAATTCAAATTCAACGAAAATGATAATTCTGAAGTGGTATTTTCATAGAGAATAAAAGTAGATGTATATTCTATTCCTGTTGTTGCATGCTTGGCTAAGCGTTATCGTATGCTTTTTTTTCAATGCCGGAAGTTCTCGGTTATGGAATGGCTCGGTACCTGAAGATGACGCCGCTGCGTCGAAACTTGTAGTACCTGAAAATAATTTGATGGAATATAACAAAGCTTTACTTTTCATTTACGAGGAATAATTCTTAGTATTATTGCTAGTTCGGTGTTGGATTTGATAAGCATAATATCAGTAATCTACTAGGCTATTTTAGACGCTTGACAATTTAACGGTTGTACTTTTCAAATTGAATTGAATTTTTAGGTGCCAAGAATAACTAGTTTTAATGAAGGTTGCTGACGAAATCAAGATTGTGGAGTGCGCAGGTAATTGTTATATTGTTTCGATTTCAAAAGGCTTGGTACCTCTAAAACATTTTCTCAGTCAACCATATTTTTTGGCCTTTGCTTAGTTATCATCAACTTCCGAAATCTCACTAACTGGAAATTCAATTGAAGATCTCTCATCAGATCTTAGCACTGTTATCTCGTGGTGTGTTGAGTGGTGTCTTGAGCACAACTTTACTTAATGCATTGCAATGCATTTTTTATCAAAGATATATATATATATATATATATATATATATATATAAAAGGCACCATGGTACTAATGTATGAAGTGGCAGGGGTCAATATAAAGACATCAGATGAAGTCAAATATCTTGGAATCACAATGACTTTAGGTCAAATGCAGAGAAAACCCATACGAAACATTTACGGTGTTGCATTAAAGAGAATAGGGTTGATTGACCTAATAGCGGTAAGGATCTCTGGTGAAAAAGTGAAATAGAAGTTATTATGTTCTGTTTAGGTCATATCTCGAATTCGCTGCGGGCATTTGGTGAACAGAACAGAAAAGTTTTAATCGCCAAGTTAATAAAATACCCAGTAAAATTACTTACCAGTTTCTTTGGAGACTCAAGGACTATATGCTAGACTTATATTACTTGTAATAATCATGTCAGTTGAGTTTCCATACGACACGGAGAATATTATTTTATCCCCGCGCTATGAGCTGATAGGAGTGATAAATGTATAAAGTAAGTATAAAGTAAGTGAGGGATAAAGTAAGGGATAAGAAAGGGATAAAGTAAGTGAGATAACTGGCAGGTACAAATATTCCTTCCAGTGGTTATAGCAAAAGCAGCGTGACACTAACATAAGACACAACGTCGCCATAATCTGATTATCGGCTATTTTTTAAGTAACTTTGTAGAATTGCATTGTGACATTGAATTCAGTGTCATACACGTTGGATTTTATAGCTGCCATTTAAAATAAATTCAAGTCTTGGATTCCCATTAATAATCATCGTGTTCAACTGATGATGATTTGGTCTGGAATTATTTTCGTGTAGTGGTTTTTTATAGAGAGGGTTTGGAACTTAAACAGGAACTTAAACAGGAAGGTTAAATCTTAACTCACTTGACTTATACCTGTAGAAAAAGCCTTAGTTGCCTGCAACCCCTTGCTTTCAGTTATATATAAGGCATTTACTGTATTCGCCGCAAATAATTGTGGCGGATGTCTCAATAAAGGTTAACCGTTTTATGTCAGAACTCGACCATAAGTTTATTAACTTGAAACAGTATTCATAAACAACGTTTTAGAATCATTCTCAACAGATAATACTATACTTTGCAGCGTCATCAGGAGCAAAGCAACCTCATCAACTGTCTTTATGTCAGTCTGTCATCAGCTGAAAAGGCCTACACTCAGTAGTGACATATATTACAGCGAATAAAATAGGAAAAGTGCTTGAGCGTTACTGCACGTTTTTTCCAGTTATTTGAATGGTGGACAGCCTGATTTCATGTTTCCATAAATATTACGAAGGATTTCTGAGTATTAGAAATTCTAATACTCAGATTAGAATAACTAATTTAGAATGCCTGGGTCACGTTATCAAATTTCAATGGTAGATGCCATTTTGTTATATGACGTATTTGATGATATACTTTGTTTTTTGTTATATACGACTCCAATAGTAGTTGGTAGCATGCACGGCTTGGATCCCTCTGAATGAAGCTAGTGGCAACTGTATCCTGGAACATCGGTTACAATGTTTGCGTGCACGCGACGAATGATTAAACTAGCAGGATACACTGGAGTGTTATTTTCACGATTAGACAACTACTGTCCGAATGCGTATTGTCTTTCATTATCAAACAGAAGCGGACATCTGTGCTGCAGCTGCTTAGTGTTATTATCACATCCGAAATATGTATCTATAATGCCAACTTCCAAATGTCTATATAGCAGCAATTAATTGCATCTCATCTCTGAAAATCAATGATACGCTACACAGTCGTAAGTAAATTAATAATAGCCTGTAAATAAAAAAGCTATGATCCATTTATACTATTTTGTACTCACGGAGTGTTATCAAAAAACTTTTATTGTATCCACAAAGAAATTAGTTGGATTTTATATGATTCAATGATAGCGGTGAAGTATGTTTGCTACGCTGACTTCGTCCTATTTTTTTCTTTGATAAATGAGCTAAAATGGCCAACGGCTGAACCCTCGGTCGTCTTAAACCATGATATATTATTTTAATATTTTGAGGATTCCAACCTCCTGACACAAACATTCTCAGAAGATCCTTTATTAATTACTCTTAATTTGAGCGCCATAACAGGAGCTAACTGTCAAACTCATTAGATATGGAAATGGAGCATTCTTTCTTCCCTTGAGGGCTTTAAAAAGAATTCAGCCGAGCGAAAACATTTGCCTAATGCCCTTTCTTGCGGAGCTCCATAGAATTTAATCGACCAAACTTTTATCAAGTATGCAAATAAATTAATCAGACGCTTCTGCCAGATATTTCTTGGATCGAGAAATTGGAGGGATTTTGGGCAGCGCTAGTTATGATACGGAGAAGAAAGGGAATGGATTCAAGGCAAAGAATCAGAAATGTGAAAATTTTCTTCTCGTTTGCTCTTATGGGTAGCCTCTGGAACGCACACTGGGTAAATATCAAAAACGTAAGCCTAAAGATACGTACAGAGCCACTGTAATATAGGAGTACAGCGTTAGCGACGTGACGGTCACAGCGATGAGTGATGCAAAGTTTTTGTACGTGGTTGCAAAGTGAAGTCGTACTTCTAATAACTTGCATGAACATACCATGAGCCAGATTGTGAACTCCTGCGTTCGTAGGAGTCTCATATAACTAATGACTGATGAAAGCATTCAGGGACCATGTAACTTATTAATATACTACTTCTAGGATATTTCCTGCTTCTCTAATTGATTAAAATACCTTTTCTTTTAAATATCAGTGTTACTTACACCCTTGAAGAAGCAAAATTGAATGCTGGATATAAATCAATTCTTGGCCTGGTAAATATTCGGGGCGATTCGCTATTTTAATCAATTAATAGAACTATGTAAATTTATTATAGCATTCATATCGGAGTATAGGCAAAAACCGACAGTTCTTTCCTTTCCTGACCACGGAAGTCTTTGTTAGTTCAATGCGTAGGAATCCAAGTATGTAATATTTATTTTTTTAAACGTTTCATTTTTACATCATTATGACGTTATTTAGTGGCAAATGTATCGATTTGCATTCTCTGTAGAATAATATTTTTATGATACAGTGAAATAACATTAAAATAAAGTGATCTTTAAATCACTACCATCTGCCATATTTAGGTAATCATAGATTTTTATAGCATTTTTTCAGTAAGGAGATAGGAAAATCGAAAGTAATCTGGAGGCAGCTTATTCTACATAAATTTCTGGGAATTTTAATAGGTATTAAAATGTTGTAAAATGAAACTTTCAAGTTGATTCATCTATTATTTTCACAAAATTTTATCTACCAACTATGGTTACGACCGTTTATTTTGGTGATTATCAAGGTCATGATCGTATGATTAGCAATACAGTTGTTATATTCCATTAGCAGAAAACGTAAGAATGATTTAACGCAAGACAATTGTAATGAAATATTTTATGTCTTGCGCGTTTTTGTTATCTGGTGCTTCAATCAATATTTATGTCTTTTTGCATTTTTTTAGTGTCACAAACAGTTATGCTCGTTGTTTCAAAATGATAAAGAGGAAATATCGTGATAATCTGGTGCATAAAGTAGACATACTGTCATCTCCGTTGTTTGGTAAGCTTGGCATTTGTCGGAACTTATGCTTAATTTATTTACAGTAAGTGGGTCAAGGGCAAGACATGAGCAATGCAATTGGAATATTTTGGGGTAAGTCCTTCAGTAGGTTTTAAATATTACCAAATATTTTCTAACATTTTTTATCTGTTTGGAAAATGTAAAACTCAAATTCTTATTTATAAAAAGGCATTCCAGCGATAATGAAGAGTATTCATTAAGGAATCCACGAGAGAGCTTATGTACTCCAAATTTCGCCATTTAGTGATTACTTGGAGGAGGATGAAGACTTAATTTGACGCTGAGCAATTGCAGTTTATCAATTTCCAGGTGAATCATAATTTTATGATTTTGAACGTTTGTGTTCGTGGACTCCTAGTGAACTCCTAGTTTATGGCATAATTCTCATTCCCTAGTTTATTAAGAAGGACCCAACTGTCTGTGCTCAGTTGTCTGATAGCTAGGATCTAGGCTGCAAGGCAAGCAAATTGAAGAACAATTATGGGCTTATCAATTCAGCTCTGCAGAGATTATAATTCGAGTTTCGGTCGACCGTTTTCTCAATCGGAATTGAGTGAGCCAGCAATTCTAGTGCCACGTGGAGGAAATTAGCAGATTAATCATTCGTTCGCACCGGCGTCGATGGGGCCTTGCCCTGTTTCTCAGGGTGGGAAGGATGGGGAGATAATTTGTTCCGAAGCTGAAGGAAGCATTTTAACGGCCGTTTTCTCAAGAAAATCGCTTCCGTTAGAAAGCACTCCACGGAACGGGAGAAGAAAATGTAAGCTGCTGAATAGAAGATACTGTTTTTTACTCTTTAAGGTGACTCTACACTGACTATGTGAGTCATAGAAAACACTAAATTACATATTTTTATTTATTTGGTTTAAAAAACTCGTGCTTTCGCTGATGAAACTATCAACACCCTATTGACAACTAAAATTAATTTACAAAATTTAAAGATAAACTTACTAATACATGTTTAATGACCACTTTTGTCCAGTCTTAGTAGCCGAATGCAGCGCCATTTCTATAGCACTCCCGCATTTTGACTTCATTTACGGCAGTATTTTGCTAACTACTTAGGGGCCTTTGAAGTATTGCGTAAGACGTTTTGGGTGTGGGAGGGTTGGGATCATCTTACATTGTCTTATGGGGAGGGGGCAGGGGGCCTGGAACCAATTTACGTAAGAATTTTGCCCGTCTTCAATCGTTATATCGTTTCCGAATGAAATTTAGCAGTGACATGGATAATCCGCCCGTTAATGGCGTATTTTCGGTAATCTCACCGCTACACCAATGCTCCTATTCTGTCGCCTGACTGGCTAGCTACATTGCCTCCATGCTCAATGAATGTGGTACTCCAACACTGCATAACTATACGATATCCATTGCTCAAATCTGTACGATGGCTTCTATGGAAAGATGAAACTGCAGAAAGCGAGAATTTAACGAAGAGTAGATACAAATATCTAACGTTTTACGTAAGACTGAGAGGGAGGGGGGATTGGTAAAATCTTACATTACCTTACATGGGGGGAATATATCATCTTACGTAATACTTGAGCGGCCCCTTACAAAATGGGTGTTAAGATTCTATTATTTTATTTTTATTCAATTTCCCAGGACGTTTAAGCATAAAATAAAAGCATATACATGCTTCAAGTTAACGGTGTTATGCTGTTATCTGAACAATCTCCATTAGATCCCATGTTAAAATCACCACTTAAAGGCTAAATTACAGTAAAAATAACCTGAAAACCTTGATTTTTTAACCTGGTTAATAAAACGCACTAACTATATTATATATATAAGCATGCTATATTTAAGTTTTCAGAAAATCTGTAAAAAGTGACCCTGAGGTCAGAGCCACCGTAAGAGTCGCGAGGTACATGCTAACCTGCTGCGCTGCACTTTCTGCTCGTCTATTGTTTTTTTTACTCCTGGTTCTGTTTTATACAAATCTCTCATAACTTTTTCCAATGCCTTGAACGTGTGATTGGACGATGAATAAGCTTCAGCATTCGATTTCAGGTTAGTTATAGGCAACATGGAGAGACAGTAATCAACATGTATTTTACACGTTTTGACGCACTGTATATAATTTTCGAAGCAATGCGATGCATGTAATGGTCAGTGGACCTAGATGTTTGTACATGCCCTACATTTTGCTTTATTATGCAATGTGTGATTTCTCATAATATATCATCAGAATAGGTAATTTGATTCTGTTTACAATCCAATCAAAATCCTAAAAAACGGTCACCACGATAAACCCCGAGTTAACTATATGCTTCAGGTTTATTTTCTTCGCGTTCCAAAAATATTTTAACTCTGCAGCTTCTCATGCATGGCTAATTTGCGAAAATTGATTAAAGATACCCCTTCGCTGTCCACTTTCAAGTAGAAAATATCATGTAATTTATAAAATGGTCACCCTATCTGATGAAAACAAAATCCCCGGCTTTTTTTTTTTAAGTCCTTCATTTATCCTTTCTCGGGACGTTCGGGACGATAATAAATGCTGAGCGTACGCTTAACATATAATTACTTCTTTTGTTATGACGTATTCAATCATTGAACACATATCCATTTGGATTATTCACCAGCTTACGTTTACTTTTCTCGTAAATAGATGTTGAGGAATAGTTTAGTTTCAATGGAGACTTTTTAGTATACTCATAGTAATATATGATTAAGTGATATTAATAGGCTGATCTAAGCCCCAAAAATTTGACCAATATAATTGTTAATGTCACATGCATTGCAAACCATATTTCACTGTCATGTGATAGCAATTGCAATGCATAACTTTGCATAAAGATTCAATGTATATATTATTCCATATGTCACTGTCATGATACATATAGTCTATTGTACATAGCTTGGTCAGTATTACAAAGCTCTCGTGAGATGATATTCATACCATTTTGTGGCATAAAAATTCGTTCATTTTTCAGTCTGCACCTCTCTCAGATTATTACTTCCCCTCAATATGCTATTATAAAATATACAGCGTATTATGATTTTTTAGCATTCGCTTTTTACGATGGGTGAATTATATCAGTTTTAGCAAAAAATGGAATTATGTGTTTGGTAAAGGTATACGAATCTATATCGTACTTTATATGCGATACTATCAATATAATGTTCAGCAATGTATCGTATTTTGATATGCTCCTGGTTGATTTATCGTTTAATGGCGTATCGCATGTAAATATTCCATATTACCTAGTTGATATGTAGATTTTTACTGTGCAAACTTTCGTATCGCTCATCGCCAGTGCCTGCTCTACAATTTGCCTTCGTCACCCTCTCTTCTCTTTTTCATGTGCTTTATTTCTTCCCTTATAATATCATTTTATAACCGGTTTGTTGGCAAAGTTATAAAATGTTTACTAAATAAAATGTTTACTTTATATTGCATATTACATTTGTATTATGTGGCATGAATACCTGCAAGAACCATTATACTCTGGGTCCAATATTCATGGTCTTCAAATATTTTCGTTCACGGAACCTTTTGAGTGTTGAAATATTTCATGAAACCATTCCTCGTAAAAACATAATATTCACAAAACTTCTGGCGAACATTTGAAATGATATTTTATTTCAGTATTCTTAGCAAATCGTGTAAACAGTGTAAAGTAATACAAATTGCTAGTCATGAAAATATTTGTAAGGTTGCGTAGAAACCCTGAGTTTCTTGGAAAACAGTCGGAATACCGCTGCCCTAGTTCAACCTTTAGGTAATGTAATGCTTTCGCAACTTTTTCTAGCCCCCTTCTATTATGGGCCTTTTGTCGCTGTTGGTTTTTTTTCCATCGAAATCTGCCGAAAACAATTTACCACGAATAGAGGAATATTAGGATTACCGCATTTTGTTTAATTTGATTTATTTTAATTATGAGCCTTCTCTTAAAAAATTAATTTTACATGAAGATGATACCGTATATAATTATATTAAATATTTATTAATTCTGTATCAATTTTATTTACGTATTTAATTCTTTTTTCTATAGCAAGGATCTGACAAATATTATCATATGGTAAACTTCATTTATAATTTATTCATTTTATACGAGTTGTATATATATAGTTAAAACATGGGTTAACGTGAAAAAAGAGACTTAAATTCTCAATCTCTCTTCCAATGAAGACATATATATTCGTTCATATATTCATCTGTTCTCTGCTCTCCTCTGCAAGGGGGAAAAATTTATAAAGTCATGTAGTCAGTATAATGTCTCCTGCCACTCTTGATTGTTGATACCACTTCAACTATTTTTGCCTCTATGAATCCTAGGACGTTAGAAGGAGTAGACCAATGGTTACATTGTACCGCGGATTCATATGTAAGTTCCTACTGGAGAAAATTGTATTCTTGACCAGCACATTCACCCTTGATTTACCATCTCTATCCTCAGCCTATTAAACAACGAGTGTCATTGAGTAGAGAGATACACAGATTGTACTATGCTGGTATTCTGAAAAGGTTTTTGACTTTTTTAGAGAAACGAATACCTTGGGTTTGACTTTTCTTTAAAAGTTTACAATGTAAAAATATACAAACTTATGATAGTGACTTAAATCTAAGTCCAATAGGCTTGTAACTAATATATTACTCTGGTATCTTTTCTCAAGTTTTGGTAATTTACAGTACAGAATTGTAGTCCGTTACAAAGTAGCAAATAAATGATAGATTTTCTATATAAATTCCCGTTCATTATTGTTGTTACTAGGTATTTTTTATTCATCCGTTAAATTCTGTTGTCTGAAAGAAATTCTAGATTATGTTACGACTGAGATTATTATCTCCCAGCAGCCTTTTAGGAAAACACGAACGACCAAAAAACACGACTTGGATGGATAAAATTCCATAACCGAGAGAAAAATCAATTTTTTCTCATTAATTCTTTGATAACAGTCACGGAAGAGTTATCAACTGCCGATAAAAAATAAAAATGATTGCGTTCCAATTTGTGTTCGCAGTATAAAAATGCAGTTCAACTTCATATTTAGATGTATTCATTGCCAAACACTGAATGACCGCATCTTGTATGACTTATGATGAAATATTCTTATGTAACTTTTTAAATCCCAGCCCCTATTCTATCAGGTGTAATACATATTTTTCCGGTGTTTTCATTCAATTCATTGTACGATTCCCAGAGATATATGGCGCCTTTAATTGGGAAATCTCTTCGGACTTCGGAATAAATATGCTTGTGAGTCATATGTTTTCATGTATACTAAAAGTTTATTTGATTCTCCTTGACTTGTTCATGAAGATCAATTACTCCAACGGTTGGAGTTATACCGGAGTTTAATACTTTATGCCGTGCGTCATGGCGTGTGTTGAATTGGAATGCTCACATTGCGTTCACTTCTTTAAATTACTCCAACCTCCTGCCCCTATACTCATTCACGTGCAATATCAGATAAGTATCACTTGAACGAATCGCAAAAATTAGTTGCAAAATGTGAAAAAAAACAACCACCAGTGAAAAGCACCCCTGGACGCTAATACCCCTGGACTTTTCTTAATCCCAAAACTACCGGTTTTGGGATTAAGAAAAGTCCAGGAGTACTAGCGTCATGAGATTGTGCTAATTAAGGCTTGAGTTATTATCTTCGTGGCGCTCACACTCCCCATTTACAGTTTTACCCTGTTAGAAGACGAGCGTATTCCAATCCTATGTCGCTTTAGATAGGGAAGCGTCAAGGGCTGAAGATGATCAGTCTTCAAACCAAATGACCACTGAACGAACAAACGTTTTGTGAAGGTATTTGCTACCTTGCCTTTCTATATTTCCTTAACTGCAATAATTGAAGACAAAATTCGGCAGTTCAATAATTGTGGTGCTGCAAGTGGCAACTGGATGCAAACATTATCTGCATGTATTGTACATCAACTTTGTTTTTTATTATCTAAGGCATGTTGTCAGTGAGAGGAATTATATTTTAAGGTCATTGGAGTGATTTTTTCATGTATGTACATATTTGCGTGAAACTCTGTATGAACTTTTCCATACTTGTTCTTATTGGTGATATCTTTAGATACTTTTAAGGAACAAATCCATTTTACCGATTTGGTTTTTAGGCCATTCATTGCTATTTTAACACGTAGCCGTAAGACACATGATAAATATTTTTAGTAATTATTACATGCGACTTAAGTTTCATCTTAAGATGAAATCATAGGTTTTATGTTATTATAATAGTTGCTAAAAATACTTCGGTGTTATGTCAAGTCAAAGATTCGAAAAAAACCTATAAAAATAGAATTTTGCTTATATTTCAAATTCCGCGCCGAAAAAC
Source organism: Pyrrhosoma nymphula (assembly GCA_963573305.1). Classification (NCBI taxonomy): domain Eukaryota; kingdom Metazoa; phylum Arthropoda; class Insecta; order Odonata; family Coenagrionidae; genus Pyrrhosoma; species Pyrrhosoma nymphula. The sequence continues at coordinate 91,266,721 of OY754338.1, forward strand.
CGTCATAAATTCTTTAATTAAGGCCAAAAAAATTAATGTGTTTCTCGTATTAATTCCATTACTGCATGTAGGGTGAGTAACATTACATAAACGTGTGTGTGATCCTAGTATTTGTGTTGGACTTAATTACTTGAAATATTATTAAAATGTGCATTCGATGACTCACGCGTACCGCTCCAGCCACCCAACAAAGGAAGCAAAATGGTTTAATTGTGTATTTATTGTGACTTAAAACGTTGCTGTGGAACATCCCGAACACCCTGTAAATACAAAATCGACAAGTCATACTCGAGACGCGACGTTGATCGATTTGGACTGTGCGATGCCTTCGTTGTTGTCAACGAAAAAAAAATTCCATTCGAGTTGTCACCAGCGATTGCGGCGCGTGCTTTTGCCGGGCGGTGGCTCCCAAAACGCTCCGCAGATGCGCTTGACCCTAACTCACTACGTCACCGCTCAAATGCACCGCGGCCCGTGTGTCCACTTTTTTGTGCACACCTCTCCTGTCCACGCGTATTCCGGAGTCCGGACGGACAGGGAAGCTGGCGTTTGCGACTTTGGGTGACTTTCGCCACGATTCGAGTCACCCTAGATATTCCTCTGATATTTCCACGAAACCCCCACAAATTTGGAAATATTAGTGGCAGCGTAGCATCGTGGCGGTTGTGTAGAAGTCGGTCGCACCCTTCATTGCGTTCTTCAAAAAGCTAAACCTGTTATTCTTATAATTTTCTAGCCCTCTATAGTTCTTAATCCATTTGTATAGTTGGTCATGTCCAATTGGTGGTGAGCCATTTCTGCATATTTTGATTAATCTTTTCTTGGATCGTAAACATTGTCGTGAACGCGTTGCTAAATATTTCCTGCCCTCTCAAGTTACATAGAATTGTGTTGGCATTATTGCCTACCCTGGGCTGTCCTCTTCTCTCATAAAAACTTTTTACCCAACTGAAAATATGTTTCCCTACCCCTTTTTGTGTTCGTGCATCTGTCTCCACCTGCAGCATTTGAACTCTTCGTTGAAATCCTATCCGTCCGCCCCTCTTCCGATCCATTGAACCCATTAAAGACTTCCTCCTAAGCCAACTCGCGTCCTGCAAACCAACTTCCTTGCTTCCCCGTCCAACCGACTCAAAACCCTTCCATTTTCTTCCCTTTCCTCCCCTGAACGTTGTCGAGAGCTGATTTACCTGTGAGCCGTTTAAAAACCTCACCCAGATTTCCAAGCTCTATTTCAATGGGCTCTATTTCACGCTTAATGCATCGATTTTATTATTTTGGCATTTTTTCGGGCGTTAGTCGAATTTGCATTCCCGCAGTGAACCGCTTTTATTCTTTTTGAAGGCGCCCTGGTTTATTAGCGCCTGCATTTTTATTTAATCCTCCGTCCCCTGTCAAAGGGCACCGGCATACGATAGTTCAGCGAACGGATTTTTAAATTCGTCAATGCATTCGCATGATAACCTCCTTTCTCTTCTTCCAGACGATGTATTCGTGTATTCACGTGCTCACGGAGTGTGAAAATGAGGATATTTGTTTTTTTTCTGTATTTTTTAAACATAACCTCTGCTCTTACGTTATTGGCTGTTTTGATACAGTTTTCCTCTTGCCACAGGATAAACTTTAGATAAAGCGTACTTTTACCTTCAACTCTTGATATAGCATATCTGAATGAATATTGAACAAATTTATCTCTGTGTGGAATTTAGAATTTTTTCATGATTCGTGGCAATTTTTCATGATCATTTTCATATTAACTGAAGTCTCTTCAATGAATGATTTTCTTAAAACTTATCACTATTCTATGCCTTTGTAATTTCTAGGTCCATTGCATGATTCATGGAGCTGTGGCACTGTAACCCCATATCTACCTTCCAATACCCTATCTGGTTAGTGCGATGGATGGAGAATCAGCTTTAGATTTAGCTGGCCTGACTTCGATTCCCAACATATTTTAATCAATGGAATCTCGGTAGTAAATCAGAGATAATTTAGACACAGGATACCATCCGTCAAATGGGAGAATTGTTTACATCTGATATGTGATTTTCTTTTAAGAATGTACCAAACTGGCCATACTGCTTTAGTTAGGCTCAATCATTGGTCACAAATGCTTGTTAATGTTTTATTTCGAGTCAATACTCACTCTTGCTGATGAAGTGGTGAAGGAATAACTTACGTCCAAGAATATGAAATTTCCGATTAATAACAGCAACATAGTTGCATAAGAAAGAAGAGAAGCTTTAATTTTTATTCAATAATATATTTTTAGCTATTATATACTAATTTAAACTGATATATCTGGATTATGGTTATCAAAAAGGGTATTTATAAATTTTCATTTTAAAAATCCGTGTCTACATGTACTTTTAGCGAGAAAGTACGAGCTCCACAGCACGAAAATTCAATTAATTGGGTTTCCGTATGGAGAAAAAGGTCTCCTCTTACTAATGATAATGAACTATTAGCCTCTTTTTTAAATACTATTGGAGATTATTACCACTGAGTAAAAGCAGTTAACATGGGATATGCTACGGTTGCATGCAAATGGTTGGTTGTATGATATGCAAAGATCGCGTTAGAAATGTGACGGTTTGTAGTCCAAGGGTTTAAATTTTTTAATAAATACCAAAAAACAATTTCTGTGTTCAACATTTCTATTGTACGGCGTGAAACAATAAAGTCAAAAATGGTTGAAAAAAATTATATTTATTCATTTGCTGACAAGTTCATTCATAATAGCCGAGTTTAAGTTTCAATAATATTACATGATTTACAGCGTGATTGTGGCAAGTGTTCAAAAGTTAAAATTAAATTACTAAACCTAATCCTTAAACCTTAATTTAGCATTAAGCGGTAAATATTGGCTGCGTTGCATATTAATCCGACTATCCCAGTTTCTGCTTTTTGAAAACTCATTATTGAATCAGGGATGAGTGAAACCGATGCAATCATACCGCGACATGCCGACGCCGAGAATTAGGACGGGAGTGTCACACTAGTTCTCTTCTTTGGCGGCGGATGAAAATTCTGGGTAATGAACTCCGTCCAATGTTGGTGCAGCAAGAATATTATCATCTCTTTTTTAGTCGGCGGAATATTAGAAGTGCCTCTGCTACTAGAAGCGTAAAAAAACTCCCTCTCTCCCCATGCAACCTCTCGCATCTGAAATATTTAACGGTTTCTTTTACGGTTGGACCCCATGAGTACGCGCGCTTACTGCACGGAGGAATATTAAAAAAAGAACGCTACTTTAGCCTTCCTCTCCGGCAAGAGAAAAAACTAAACAGGAAAAAAGAAAATGCACGCGGCAGTTTTCAAAAACGAGGCCGCCTGCCAGCTACGGTGGCTGCAAAAGGGCTAAACATCGCATATTTAGGGACGACAACAGAAATCATCAGACTAGCTGAGGGAACAGCATAGTCCCACGGAGCATACATGTACGTGCTGCTGTATCTCTAAGGTCACCTCTTGGGAAGAGTGATGATAATATGCGTACATTAGAGGATGTGAACTCATATCTGGAAATACTGAGTCAATTTGCCTCAAAGTTTCAGTGTTTGTAGACCCCAATGATAAGAGTAGCGAGGAATACGTAAGTTTCCGCCTTATGAGGGCACTACTATATACTTGGTGAATTTCACTGGCGAATCTCATTATAAACAAATGATAAATAAATAAATTAATTAAGTTTTATGGAAGTTAATTGCAGGTGATTTTTGCATTAATTTGCGTATTGACAGAAAATATGCTACAGGAAAATTCACTGATTGAATTGTTATTCTTAGATTTTCAAACTTGGCATTCGTTATTGGATCTGAATGTTGTGAATTTTGGTAATATTAGTAATTTATTGACAAAATAGTAGTTTTTATTAGGGTTTGTGGGATATACTAAATTTGATATGATTATGAATAAATTCCCTACAAAACACAAGTGCTTTTGTGCATAATCGCACTTTCAGTAACTTTTTGCGAAGATATATAGATTTGTTTTGGTTTAAAAACCTGAATTAGTAATCAAGTATTTTTATTAAATCCTTAAGTGAGATCTCAAGTAACAGCTTTGAAATATTTTCCGAAACCAGAATCACTTGGATGACGAACCAGAATCACAGAATTTCTTGGATGACGAACACATTACCAACCTGAGTATTGGCCTTCATAGAATGCTATGATTTCTCCAGTTTCACTCATAATTCTCTATTTTTTTTACAATGGAATAATCTTTCGTCCTTCGCCTATCAATGTAAACAGATAAATTTATTATGATGCATGGTAGTTTTGTCTCTCAAGAATTTTCAAAGAATACTTTTCCTTATTCCCAATGAGGTGCTGGAAAAGTTCATTCATAAACAAGCTCTAAGCGAATTATTTTATTTTATGTGGTCATTGCCTTGAATGTCCACCAGTGATACCGAAATAGAATGTAAAATCCCACAAGTAAAGGCAATTGCATAGCATTTCAGTTTTTTTTATTTATATTTTCATATCGGTAATGAAATTTTTCACTTCGCTACAATGCCAGTTGCCTTAGAATTTCCATAAATATACATATGATTACCAATATTTCCGTATTTATTAGATTTATTTCATATTTGCAATCATAATATTTGAATTTTGATTGCATACTATGATCTTCCTCATTGCCATTCATATTCACGTGCGATGCTAAAATTCATATTATCTCCTTAAGTTTTAGCCACTTGTAGGGGAGAAATCCTAACTGCCTTAAAGAAATTATATTTTAGGTTTGTAATATTCACATATTACATTTTAACCTCTCATAGATTGCTGAAGGATATCTTCTATGATTCCAAAATCATCCAAATGTGATGCCAATGAAACCTATCATCATCCTAAATATAAACTATTGCATTGACTCAATGTACCTATATTTGATGGCATATTTGTCTACATTGTCATCATTCATTTTCAAAAACTCACACCGTTGTAGATTACAGGTTCCTCTCATTCTCTCGCATGTATGTGTAATATGGCGTCCCCTTGCTTCAAATGTGCCGCAGCAATGTGACCCGCCCTGGGGGATATAAAGAGACTAGAGATCAGGCCATTCGACTCCCACCAACGTTACCCCCTGAGCGGAGTCCGCAGTTCTTTTGTTTGCGCTTTGAAGGAGGAGATGAGCCCTCGCCTCGCCGTAGGAGGGGTCTGCCTTTCTCTCTCTTTTCTTTACGCCCGTGTCCTCGTTGCGCGAGCACCATGCGCGATTCGTTTGTTTTCCCTTTTTTACTTCGCGCTTGTATTCCCTCGTGAGTTCGGAGGTCTCGCACCTCTGTTGGCTGAAGGACGTTGGCCGAAGAAAAAGAGGACAGAGAAGAAAGCGGATTGAAGGGAGAAGAAAGAGTCGACGTATAAATTGGAGGGGGGAAGAGAAAGGAAGTTTGTCTGTGAAAAGATGGTGAAAGGAAGATCAATTTCATGTTCAAGCCGGTGAGTTACATCGGAATTCTTTTGGGGCACAAGAGAATACCTAATTAGGAAAAGTAGGACCCTGTGTTGGATGAAGAGGTATTCATCCTAGTTTAACGGAGACATGGCTCGATGTGTCGTTACTCTTATGCTTTAATTCGGTAATCGGGTCTCACCGAATGATAGAGGAATTACTAGCTCATTACAAATAAGACTAGGCAATTCGCAACAAATTGTCAGGGTAAACAAAGATAATGGTGAGCTTCTTCTGCCATCAACAGAAGACTAGGCTTTGAAATAATTACCAGTTAATTACGAAGGGATGTTTATGGCCAGTTAATTACGAAGGAAATGGTTATTATCAGGTTTATGAGTGGGGCAGCTGGCAAGTCATTTTTTTTCTAATTTTAGTACTGCACTGCACAGTCTTTGGTGGTATTACTTCATATTCTTGGGTATTTATATTCCTTCAATCATAATTAATGTTTTAATAACATTTCAGCGTGCACCTATATGCATCCATTGCTGTTTTATTACTAAAATACTATTTTTACCGTGCTATGCTCAAGAATCAACGTTCCATGCTTAGCATTTCATCGACTCCTTGAAGCACAGACTCCTCAGGGCAGTGTTACGAAAAAACGTGAACCGGAAGCAGTGATATATAACGAGCGGATGTTTTGTCTTTACTTTTCTCGGAATACCTAATTTAGAAAAACAATATCTGCTGCAAAGTACAGTCCCGGACAAAAAACTCTTACCACCTCGAGCTGGAAATTTATCTAAGTCCCGAGTTGACGTCGATGTGGCAACGCGTGCGAACCACGCCCCATTACACGGGAGTGCAACAAACACTCGGACCGGAACGAAGACCCTTCCTCCTCACAGATGACGAGGGGCCTGGAGGTCGCGCGAGGGACAAAGGAAGAATTTGACCTGCTGAAGGATTTTTTTTGGAGGGGAGGGGTAGGGTTTCGGGCTAGCGTTTGCTTACGGAAGAGCGACAAGTGGAGGAAGGTCTGCGAAGTTGTCACCTAGGTCTCTTCTTTTTTAAAGCTACTTGAAGGAAAGGGATGTATTTATCTTTTCGAGAATCCACCACGGTATGGTAGAGGCGGACTACATCCGCTGCAAATAATGAGTTTACCGCATTTATATACGAATAAAGCAGTTACATATTACACACTACCGTCGTTCAAACGTATCTCTGAAAATACGCTATGAATCTCTGCAGTGTTTGCATTGCAAGAGCTTAATTACTTTTCAGGCATACACATTAACGTCACAAACTGCAGCAGATGTAAATGGAGAAATTCATCGGGGCGTAATCTATAGACCGCCTAATGCTGATTTAAACTGAATTATGGGACTCGAAAGAGAGGTCATAAAATTTATGAGCTAACCATGCTAACTATGCATTTACCATATATAGAGCTAATATATACTAAATCGCTTGCTGATCCCGTTTTTCCGAAGGACTAGAGAGTAGCTAACACCTCACTTATTTAAAACAGCGGCAATTTAGAAGAGCCCAGTAACCACATCGTGTAAGATATTTGAACATTTAATCGTCCGATCAAGCACGCGCGCAGTCCAGCACGGATTTCGAAAGGCAATATGTTATGGTAAATCTAGACTTTTTGCTGGTGATGTGCTTTCATATAGACATATTTGAAAACAGAAGATAAGAGACTAAGAATCTAGTAGAAATCCAAACCTGGTGCGAAAAACGGCAGTTTGAACTTAATTTCAAGAAATGGGTTTGTCTTTTTATAAGTTATCTCACGGTTCACCTCATAGATAATTGACAATTCACGTTCTATAGGGACTCATTTCGTGAAGACATGGAAATAGTTACAGAGGGATGATAAATTTATTTCATGGTAACAGTTGTAAGCTTGACATTTTGGAAGTTATCCATTACGGAAAAATTAAAATACCTTAGTTAATTCCACTTGCAAGATTTAGTGTCACGACCCGGGTTTCAATTTTTGGTGTCGTATTCAACCTGAGGATGACACTAAGTGTTGAAACCCGGGTCGTAACAACAAATATTTCAAGTGGAATAAACTAAGGTGTTTTAATTTTTCCGTTATTTCATTGTTATCTCAGGCAAGAGATAAATTAGTTCCTGCGAGAATGGAGAATATACTCCTAAGTTTTTGGTAAAATGTTTTGAGAAACTCTTTTTGAATTAATTAAATAAAAGAACTGACAATGAGAAAAAAATGAATTATTTTGTGGCTCATTAATATTTTTTTACTATAACGAATGGAAGAAAGTTGACTTATATCTTAATGCATACTACATTTTTTATAGCCGCCTAGGCATGCTTTTCGTCCGTTTTGGAAATACCGCTCCCTCCCCACTGTCGTTGGGCGTAGATAATCTCGAATCGTCGCTTCAGTACCTGACCCACTCTCGGAATTTGCCCACGGTCATCTATTAATTTACGTCGTGGATAAACTAAAAGACAATTTGTTTCATGCTCGGATAGTATAGCGTCAGAAGTGCATTCCTTAATTTCAGCTGAGTATTTACAAATGTCAAACGGAACTCTAATGTTATTGTTAACTGAATTGTTCAGTGCATTCTCTTTGAATGAACTTTGTTTATTATTACCCTAGATTTCCGTTTAAAATGTTATAATGCACAGTGCCCCAGGGGTCAGCGGGTAAATCTCAGGCTAGAATAAATGTCCCAGGTGTCATTTGGGACCCCACCCTGCTGGAAGCGGGACACTATTATCAGCTCACGAGCGGGGATTATCTCTGTCCTTTCTCTCGCCGAGACCCCCACTCATTGCTTGTGAGCGTGGTTAAGTCTTTGTTATTTATAGTGGATACTCGTGAAAACTATTATAGGCTAACTCGGAAAACCCTCCTAATCGCGTTCCGCATGTTCAACGATCATTTAAAAATGTAAAACGGAACTCTAACGCTAATTAGAGGAAAATTGTTGAGAGCACCCTAAATAAAATGACATTGTTTATAATTAACGTAGAGTTCCGTTTGAAATATGCCAATGCACTGCAAAATATGAAGAGTAAACTTCTAAGTGTATATTTTCCGAGTATAGAACTACTGTTTCTCGTCAAGCCGCTGCGTAAACCTATTTTTGACCAATAACATGGGATGGCACTGAGGAGAAGGGGTAGATAAGATTACATCCACCCACCGCCCGAAGAAAGGGTTTGATGTACTGCGAAATCTGGCCCCAAAACAGACGGTAAGTATACCTGAGCGAAGTTTTAAAAAAGGAAGGTAGGACATCTTGAACGTTTGAAGTTCTTTCGAGACGGCCTTTCAATGATCTTGACTTTGAGTTTGAGCGACTTGAGCAACCCTTCACACTGTCACCTAAGGCTTAATCTACTACTTCCACTGCGATTTCCAAAGAATACAACGTCTTACGGTAAGTGCCTGGAGTGCTAGAGTCACAAGGTGTACTTACGTGTTAGTTATTTTCGACCAAATATAAATTTTCTTCTAAACATGAAAATGTTTAGTTACCTCCAGAGTTGTTTGCGAAATGAATATTCAGTTCGTTTGCCCAGTTGTCATTAACATTCTGGCTCTGATTCGAAAAACACGCATTGATGAAGCAAATGTTACTATAATTGCATTTTCACTGAAGCGTCACAATTGGAGGCTCCAAGAAGATGTCGTCGTAGAATTGGGAATCGCGATGATGAAGGCATGCATCAGGCACATAAATTCAGTTATATCGCGAACTGTAGACGACATATCCCGAATCATACGCCTATAGTCGTCGAGATATGGTTTGACGACAAAAACGGACCAAAACTAGACAGACATAATTTTTTGGGAAGACTCGCCGACGCTACTTATGAAAATATTAAACATCCATAGGCACGGACAATAAGCACCAGGATCTGAGCGAAAAGTGATTAGAAGTAGAAAAAATATTTGGTATTCCTTACTCATGACATATCCCCTTGTAGGTATTCGTGCTTTTCTCCGACTCCAGTCATTTTTTGGTGCAAAATATTCTTAATATTCATTCAGAGGATCTTATTTGTACGCATAAACAATTATTATATGCTGATATCTAGTCAGTCTTCTTGTAATGGGAGAGAAGTAGTTCAGGCAACCTAAGTTATCATAAATTTCTTCGACGATATCCCCATCTCGCCTGGAAACTCGGGGAACGAAACATGTCTATTAAGTTCTTATTGGGTCATCAATTGACGCTTCACATATATGCCCGGTAACAATGATTTTAAGAAATGCAGAGATCAATATTGTCATGCTAAAAAGTGTATTTGTTAAATTAAACATTTTATTTTCATTTAAGCATAAAATACAATGTAATTCCGTCAAATTGAATCGCAATTATTGATAACCCTCAATGATAACCAAGCACCAGTTACGGATAAGATTTTTTGGAAACGAGAGCAAACTAGGGATTTAGACGTGCATTGTCGTAGGAATTAGGACCCACATGAAAGGAGACAATCTACTAAGTTTTGAGAAAATGTTACACGAAGCGTGTAAGGAAGTTGAACGAAATAATTTAATACGACATTTTTAAAGCCGCCTGGGCATGCCTTTCGTCTGTTTTAGGAAGAATTTGTCAACCATTAGTTCACGCAGTGGATTAACAAGAAGGAAGTTGCGTTGATAACTCGGAAAATATAGGCTCAGAAGTCCTTATCTTTCCCTTTTAATTTACAAATATTTCGTCCTTCTCGTCTGCGTGTGTGTGAAGGTAACAAGACCCTCATTACGGGATTTTTCCGTGGTCATATTCATTAACACAGTGGATAAACTAAAAAAACTTTTGTTTATACTCAGAAATAATAGGGTCAGAAGCGCATTCCTTATCTTCCGCTGAGTATTTACAGGTGTCAAACGGAACTCCAACGTAATTATTAACGAAATTGATCGGGGAATCTTTTATGAAAGAACTTTGTTTGTAATTATCGTAGAGTTTGGAATACAATTTTATAATTCACAGCGTAACATATAGAATGTACTCCCAAGCCTATATTTTCCGAATTAACAACAAGTATTTTTTTAGTTAATTCACTGCGTAAGCTAATGGCTGAACATGGGCAAATTCCGAGAAAGGCCTTAGTCTTGAGGCAATAGGTCCAGATTGCCTCCTCTCACCGGCCTCTCTCTCTTTGTCGCTCTCCTGTAAGCAAACTCTAGCCCGGAACTGAACCTCTCGCGTCGAAAAAAATACCTTGGCAGGTGAAATTCTTTCTTCGTCCCTCGCGCGACTCTTCCCGGTCCCTCGCCATCTGCGGGAAGGAAGGGTCCCTGCTCAGGTCCAAATGTTTGTTGCTCTCCCGTGCAAGGGAGCGTGGTTCGGACGCGTTGTCACATCGACGTAAATACGGGACTTAGAAAAATTTCCAGCCTAAGGTGTTAAAAAATATTTGTCCGGGACTGTACTAAGTTAGAATGACTGTGTTCAAGAAAAAAGTGAGACTTACGATTTTAACCAGATACAAGGAAGATATGTGAACGTTTTTCTAATACTATCCCTTAAGTGAAAGATGTTTTTTTATTCTCTATTAAAGTCTTACTTAATTTAAACAAAGTCTTGAGCCTTGTACTTGGAGTGGAAATGCCGATGAAACGATTCTTAGCCAAGTAAGGCGCCACAGTCATCAATTCCATAAATTTTCAAGCCCCGCGTAGGAAAGTGCAGTAACACTATCAAGCTTTTGACCATCACGAACTCCAGAAATATTCTACTCTCGCAGAAGGCCTTGGTCCATGCAGTTAGAATAGATAATGTTTTCGTCGCTTGTTTAAAAATATAAAGCTTATTTTGCTATTGTATTCCCACTAGTTCTTTTCGAAACTTACAATTGAATGTTGTTCAATGGAAAGTAGTAAATGCAAGGTCACCAGAAAAAAATGATTAGACCACTAATCATGAAAGAACTTATTCTTTAAAAAAATAAATATTTTATACATGTCACGTTTGCCGAAATAGGTGAACGAAAATTGAAAAGAGAAAAGATTACTTGAATTGAGATTCGAGATATAGGAGCTTGAAGTATTTAAAATAGGAATGGATGAAGAGAAAAACAAATTATTCGGGGGGTATATTTGTAAGGGCTTCTTATATTTTAAAATTGATGAGTCTATCTTTTCATGGCGTCCCAATTGCATACCAAACGAGTGTCTCATTCCAATTTTGTTCACTCCGCTCTATGATTTATGCTTATATCTCATTAATTAGCTTTGTAAAAACTTCTCTCGTGCGGTTCTCGAATTTACACACTCACTTAATAGTAGATAATAGCTAAAACCCGTCGTATATCGGCAGAACATTTTAAGCTGCAAATATTTGTGCTCCATTATATTACATGGAATTTTTTGCACGTCAAATATATCCAATGTCCCGCTAAATGCTAATTGGAGTTCTCTGGGACCCCTATTATACTTCAATAGAAATTGGCCTTTGCCACTTTAATGTCATTCTTTGGAATATTAAAATGTAATTCGAGATGCTTTACAAATGTCTGGTATAGGATGCGGTCTTATTTTTTAGAAAAGCTGAAAAATATGAAAAATAGCGTAAACATCCATTCATCCACTTAAGTAGTAAAATCACCAGGATAATCTTCATACTCTTAATTTTCTTCTGCAAAAACGTCGACATTGACAACAATACATACAATTTCATATTCAACCACATTCGAGTTATGGCCATTCTGAAATAAAATTTTATTTTAAAAATTATTCTTAAATACGCAGTAGACGAAGACTATTTGTGTATAAACTGTCTCCGGCGTTACCCTGTGTAACATTCGTCATATATGTATATCGGTATAATTCCACACTTGATTGCACTAACCAACCCAGGTTTCGGCTTATTATGCCATTCTTATATGCCTCGAAAGAGGCATTTTTAAGCCATCCCGTCCGTAAACTAATCTAAATAATGCTAAAACCCGTCGTATAATGGCAGAATATTTTAGCTACAAAAATGTGTGCTCCATTTTAATACAGAGTATATTTTTTGGCACATCAGGTTTTGATTTTCAACTCCTTGATAGATTGTGCTCCTAGAGCTTCTAATGACTTCTATTTTATTTCTAAAACTAAAATCTATTTTGTAGGGACATTGTTCTGGAGTAGGTCAAACAGAGCATTATCCATAAATATGCATTTCGTGGTGGAAAAAAATAAGATGTTCTATTTTTTTCTTCGAGACCTTAGTAACTCTAGATGTCAACTATTTTCTGTAGGTATGATGATGAATGAATCTAAATATTGGGCTGGAAAAAATAGCATTGGCAGAAAGTTAATTACACACATTGACAATATATTTCGCAACTGATGGAATATGTGAGTGATTAAAATTAAATTAAATTTACAATTTTATTATAATCATGAATATTAAGTAAAATTAAATATCCTTATAAATGACTCCAACCGCGTTGTTCTACGCCCCTTGGTTCAAAAGTTAAGGATTTGACGAAAATTTGAAACGCAGAATTAAATTTACTTCAAAATGACTTCACATCACATCAAACGAAAGACATCCATTAAATCTTATCAAAATATTTCCAATATCCCGCGAAATGCTGATGGGAGTACTCAGGGGCACCTATTCTACTTCAAAAGAAATTGGCCTTAAATTTATGGAAAATAGTATGCCACCTTAACGTCATTCTTTGGAATATTAAAATGTGATTTAAGATGCTTTCCAAAAGTCTGGTCTTTGATACGCTCGTTTTTTTAGAAAAGCTGAAACATATGAAAAATAGCGTAAACATCCATTTGTAAAAAATAGCTTTGAAAATTTCTATTTTTGATGTATTTTTTACCTTTATTCTACGCAAACGCCAGGAAGCAGAAAATACGTAAATGACTATGAAAAAAGCTGAAGACCTGGGTCAATAATCCTTAACATGTTAATTTTCAAGAGATATTGGGTAATTTTAAGGAATCTTAATTTTGGTAGCATAATGAAAATAATAATTGTCTATCCCATGTCGTCAAAAGTTAGTTGTTGATTACTTTTCACAAACCCAATTAAGTTTTCTCTTTTTTCCATTGTTAAATTGTCATTATCTTTTTAATCATTGTTTTATTTTGTCAGTACATGTATCCACGAGGGCTATTGATGCTAGCGTGCCCAAGCATCAAATCCTGTAGACGAAATCTAATGTAATGTTTAGAGTAAGCAAAAGAAATTCTCCAATTTGTTAGTTTAAATTATAATTTCATAACACGGATTGTAATATTGCATAATTTAATATTTTGAGAAGAAAAAAAAACAATTTTTTGGCACTCCCTTGGTAATTACTAAGCACTAAACATTATTTGAATCCATGAAAGCTACATTTAAGAAGAGAGGAGCCTAGTCGCCCATCCATGCATACTATGTGAAATTAAAACTGCTGTAGTTTGTAGCATTTAAAAATGATTAATCTAAAAATAACTCATAGTTTGACTGTTTGAATTCATATTTCATGGACTTAGTCCAAAATAAGTGGTCATATAATTTTTCGTTGGTCATTATGTATATTTTAAGCCATCTTGCCTGAAAATGTCAATCACTTTCATTCACGAATGAAAACGGACATGTTGACACATTGACAACCGCTGGTAGAGCATATTTCACTTACTAACCGTAATTCAGTTGAACCAAATTACACCGAAGTAGTAAAATCATCGGGATAAACTGCATACTCTTCTTTTTTTTCTGCAAAAATGTCGACATTGACAATAATTCATATAGGTGATTTCACATTAGACCACATTCAAGTTATGGCCATTCTGAAGTAAAATCTTTCAAAATTAGTCGTAAAAAATGCAGTAGACAAAGACTATTTGTTTATAAAACTGTCTCCAGAGTCACCCTGTGTTTAACTTTCTTCGTATTTAAATATGTAAATCGATATAATTCCACTCTTCATTGCGCTAACCAACCCAAGTTTCGGCGTATTAGGCCATTCTTATATGCCTCGAAAAATGCATTTTATGCCAAAACCAGGGTCGATTAGCGCAATTAATTGTAGAACCATACGAAGTTGCTAATTTCAATATGAAGAACTATTTGTTGGCATCGACCTCTCCCTTCCTGTATCATTAGCGCTGAAGTTGGCTTAGTTCTCTCAAATACGATTCCCCTTACTTAACTCCTATCTTATCTGTTCTCTTACTACACACTTAAATAGATCAGACTACATCTGAAAATTGGCTGTATGTGTAAGTGTGCCTAACGAATCCAACGCATTCGCTGCTCTAGACCCTTGGCGAGTACACTATTTTCGTCTTTTAAAGGATTCATTGGTTTTAAATTCGCTTCCGTTTCACTACTGGATATTAACATCGTTGGCTGGATAATTGTGCCACAATGGATGCATGAAGTGGTTAAATTTCTCAGACCAATTGATGATGTATTGCAAATTTTATCTTGAGCATAAGAAGTATTATACTGTTACAAATAGCCTTTATCATATTATACCACTTTCATATGTTGGCTGAAGTTTTTGATTGTGACCATACTTTTAAGTTCACTATATTCAGCAAAAGGTGTATAGACGTCACGGCAATTACTGCAGGAAACTACTACCCTTCTTCACATAAGTTCATTATTAAACTGATGCTGTTGTTAGTTCAAAAGAAAATACTATTTTTTAATCTTTTTTGCTCAGTTACCTTTAGGAGTTTGTTTTCTAACCATCCTTTTCCTTTAATTACTTTTTTCACTTTTTTTTCAATAGTAAAATGTGATTGAAATAACTCCATAAACAGAATATAATATCTTGAAAAACCCTTTATGTGTGTTTTTTTTTGTTGACTGATTTTTTAATTTGTGCTTTACCTGTTAAATGTTATTTAAACGTTTTGTTAAAATGATAGCCTATGATATATTTTCCGATTTAGTTGAGTGTATCCAGTTCTATTTTTGTGCTGGACACATTGTAAGATATTTCTCAAACCACTTTACCGAGTGAATGTAGTTTAACCTACTAATGATTAGGGAAAATAATGGTTACTATGTGTAACACTGATGACATTAATGAACCTGCGCGGGATACGAATGCCGTTGTGTTGAATACTGAGTTTTGCCTGTTATGTGATATAGCTTTTAGATTAGATCGATAACGTGACACAGTTTTCGCGCGGACATCATGCGTCATATCCCTGAGTTGTAGCCTTTAGTTTTAGGACGGCCAAACGGTCGTTTATGCAGCTTTAAGCGTTCCCTCCACACTGCATTCATTGAAGAGCTGAGGTCCACTCTCACGTTCCCCATAATGTGGGCTCGAAAAGTATTTCTCTTTTTCTCTGTCCCAGTTATTCATCCCCAGTCTTGCTTTCTTACCTTTCGAATTCCTCTCTAAGTTTTTATTCTTATGAACGACAAAGTGGCTTTCAAGGAATTTTATCGACCTCTCAGGATCGATGAGAAACTTAGTAGTTAAGTGCCTTCTTGCAAAGGGACGTCACCCCCTAAAACCGTCCATCTCATTCCCTCGTTCTCATGTAATTGGACTTTCTCGTCTCGAGGAAGAGTCCCCATGAATGTGTAAGTGTGCGAAGAGATATCCATATCAGGATGTACAATTTTTTACTAAACTTGGTGGGGAAATTTTGTATGAAAAAAAAATGTTGCGCTGAAAATTCAGTGCAAAATTTCTGACCTTTGTCCTCTCAATCGGACAAGAAACTTTTTTCGATTCATGAGTTTTTTGCTCCATCTGAGAAAGAAATATTTTTAATCCCAGAAATATGTGCTGCGTAAAACGTAAGGTTGCGTTCATTTCATTGAATGTATTTCCCCGATATAGGCACATCTCATAAAATAAATATTTATTTTTCTCATTCGAAAATATACTAAATAAATATATTCTTTGTACTACTATTTAAAAACATATTTATTTAGTTCCGCCATGTTTAAGGTAATCCGGTAATTAGTTACAATTAGGTTTATTTTTGAACAACCATTTACTTTTTCGCTCATAGTTGCGAATGAAGACATTATGGTATTCGATTTTAGTGCTTAGGTATCATTTCTCACCAACTTTGTAGAGCATAGTTTATTCATTTTGGTAATTGTAATAGTTTTTATTACTGATTAGATGTTCAATTGGAATAAACTTGTCTATAGAATTACTTACTATACCAGTTGCAACAAAATTTGTATGATCAGCATGCATGAGTTTGATAGCGACAGATCATATATCAGTATGTATTATCTAGGTAAATTTTTATCGTGTTTAGAATTAGATCCGACATGTCTTTGCTGCCCACATATTTTTGAGGAAAGATATCAAATGCCTTGAAGTGATTTTCTACTGCTAGTTTGAAACATTGACTACCTTGATTAAACTATTCTGGTGAAACTGAACTTCATTTGATTCAATGATTAAAGCGTAATTCCATTATTAGTATGAGTTTGAATATATATTCCCCGAGGGTACCTATATCATGTAGAAATAGTTTATATTTCACTCTTTTTGAAAATTTTGAGAAACCATGAGCACAGTTTAGAGCACTTTGCTGCACCAGACGTGTGAAGCAGGTTAGACGTTTCCAGTCTCTCCATGTTGGAGGAAGTGCGTATTTAAAAGCAAAAAGGTTCATTATTGTTTTACGGTATACGGAAGGAAAATGAGATAATTTATTAGGTCACAATTTTAATTGCACTGCCGCTTCCACCCTCACGATAAAATTGTATAGGTTCCTTGTAAAACGATTTCACCTAAATGACTGAACAACATCGAAAGTGCCTGCACATCCTTGGAAAAATATTTAATTGAAATAGAATGTACCTTACTTCCCAAGGGGCTCGCCATCCGTGCCGGCCGTTGAATCTTCATCATCTGCGCTAAGGAAGCTCAATGAATGGAAGGGTTCGCGTGCTGTGTTCTATTTCATGGCTATTATACAGCTTATCTGTGTGTAGGTTCAGTGTGTGTGAGAGAGAAAGGCCGAGCAAATCGATGACCCGGTGCAGCCGCGAGGCCAATCGGGTGAATTTTTGGTTCAAGGGCAAGTCGGGGAATCTAATTCAATTTACGCCGTAGCCCGCGCTGGGAAGCGCCGGTGTGGTGGGGAGAACATCTCCCCGTGAAGCAGGTGAAGGGCAACGGCGATATGGCAGCATCCGCTGCATGGCCAATGCTGTGAAACATTTTCTCCAGCGTTGGAAATTAAACAGAGCGCCATGAGTAAATGGGGTCACCAAGACTTTTACCTTTTAATTTTAGGTTCTGCATCTACATATCACCCTGAGAGCCACCATGTGTGCCTGAGAGCCACCGGGCGTGTGGTGGAAGTGTCGTGAAAAAAGAGCGTCATTTAAGAAAGAAATGGGGATAGGGAAAGGACGTAAGTGAATCGTGTATGGTTGACGGAGAGTCATAGTTCTTCGTTTTAGACGGAAAATGTTTTGCAACGCGGGTCCGGAATGGAAGGACACTATGCGATGGTAGGTGTTACGATTTTGTGTGTACCAAACAATCCTTAATGATCATTCAACGAGTGGCTTAGGCACCTTATGGCTAACTAATCTATATCCGCCATTCCACCTTAAAAGTAGTGTGATTTGAATATCTTAAGCAATATTTACCTAACGTGTAGCCTCCGAGGTTCTAGCGGCTCCCAACGAAGTAATTTCATCCAACAGCTCTACTACATTCCCGATTGGTCCATTACAGTTTTTAACAAAATATGCGGCTTTTCAATTTTTTTTGCATATTGTCTTTATTTGAAAGAAACCAGACGGTTGATACTTATGAAAATTCTACTCAAGAAAATATCATTTTCCCGTTTGGTATGAGTTATTCTACCTCATTCAATAAACCATTGTCCCTTATGGTTTTCGATTTTACTCTAACTTGGTGTATGGGAAGTATATAACCCCAAACGAAATAGGTACTCTGAAACCCTTTTACGAAAAAAAAACATTTTTGTGTGGTGTGTGCGGTTTTCAATTTTTATAAATATTATCCAAAAATCATACCTTGAATCGTGTATTTATTTTTACCTCTGTTTATTTTTATCGCATTGCAACGACATGAGCCTTATTTTAGCCCTTCATTTGTATCTTAATTATTGAATGTAACCTTGATTTAAACTGCAAGATATTGATACATTTAAAAAATGTTTTTCTTGGGTCTCCTATTTTTTGTTTAATTTAAAAATATTGTAAAATAACGTTCCTCAAATTCTCCATTTCAGAATTGGCCAAAACTTTTTTTTCCATTTACATATTTGTCTAGCTATCCTAAAAAAATATTCTCACGTCCGGCTCTGCGGGCGCACCCCTGGAGCATGTATGTACTACGCATGAATTCGGGCATAGGAATACATGCATAGACCAAGCTAATTGTATTGTGTTATAGACTGTATATTAAACTACTACTTGTTTATATATGTTATCTATAATCCTAAATAATTGCCATTTTCAAGATTAACTTGAGGTCTCGTTATAAGACTACCATAATTCTGGCGACTTAGGCCTGTAATACTTGAAATATTTCATGAATAATAAGAGTTGAAAAAACTTGTAGATTTTTACAACTTTGGCAAAGGATGGTGATATGTTTTCTATGAAAATTTGCTTCACATTACCTTTGTCCTACCATGTAGGGTGTAGTCCCCCGGAAAAATTTACCTTTGAAGACCCTGTTTTTCTCTATTGTTGTTAAAGCTTGATCCTTTTCCTATGGTTGGAGAGTGGCATCTTCTCCATCAAAAGCTCTCCATTTGTCTCTAGTTGTGCTGCATGGACCTCCCGTTTACCTGCTGAGCGAGCTGCTGAGTGAATGATTGTTACCAGTATTTAAGCATTTTTTTCCATTGCCTCTTTCTTATCTGAGCCAAAGTCCATTCCTAAAATTGTCAAAGTTGCGAAATGTAAGAAATTTTCGATGAGCAGACTACCTACTGAGAAGACATTCTACACAAGGTAGAGCTGTCCAATTCTAATTTTAGTATCGCATAGTACCTAATTAGCTTCTCTACGAAAAGACGCGTTGAATTGTATATAGTATGCAATGACAGGACATTATTTTGCACTGTAAAGGATACCTCATCTCACACAGTTTCGTTTTGTTTGATGTTGCACGATATTTCTCATCGCATCAAAACCATTTGCGATAATCTTTCCTCTTGTTGCACTAATTTGAACACAATTGAAATTTATCGTTGTTAAGATGTTGCAAAGGTTGATGTGCATCTGCAAGCGTTAGTCCTGGTGAAGGTGAAATTTGGCACCATGCATATTACCAATGATGATTGACAATACCATTTTAAAGTTTGGCTTTAAAAATATACTTTTTGGCCTTATGCTCTCAATATTATAGTTTTGTGGAGAGCAGTCTGATATGAATTTTAGAAGAGATTAACACTTTTTTAGAATAAGATAAGGTAATTGTTTGGTGGTCATGACGCATATTGAATTAAGTCAACAAGGCATAGTAATTTCTTCAACTTAAAAAAAAGCGTTTGTGTCTGGTGGTACACGACAGAATTCATGAATTACAAAACGATTCCAGCGTGTGAGTTTGTAAAAATGTGCACGCATGGTGGCATTTAATTTTTATTATTAAAATAATGAAAGTATTAGTAATTTTTTTCAAATTGTATTTTACAAGAAAACCAAGAACTTCCGGCGAAACTTTATAGAGTTGGTACACGTCACGAAATGAATTTGTATTTTGTATATTCCACACATTTTCCAACCATGGTTTTGACAATCATTGTTATTACTTCTCAGCTTATTCGATTCTTTCAATAGCTTCTCACTTTCTAAAAGGAGCAGTAATCAATCATTGCCATAACTTCAGTAGCTTCGCCATTTCAATTAAGAGTCCATGATCAGGTACGCTATAAGAGGTAACAGAATTGCGGCCCTTTGAGGTCTAATATTTTTCCAATATTTTTTGCATCTATTTTCCGGGGCTCTCTCACCGAGCCTCCCTTCGTTCACACTCATCTACTTCCTCGCTTGTACTTATTCTCTGATGGAATTTTGTAGCAGTTATTTTTTGCATGCTTTTTCAGTTCATTCCAAGAAGGCGATAGGCCAGTGTTGGAGCATGCGTAGCGAAGATTCACTTCAGACAGATCATATAGGTAGTTAGCTAGGATAGGATGCCCGTTGTAATTTAACAGCAGGAAAAAAATAAAAAAATATTCCATAGGTATCAAAGAACCCCCATAATATGACGTGCAAAATGCATTTAAAATTCCTTACACCATTCATTGATCACCCATGCGGCGGAAGGAGTGAAGAATACCCCAGCTCAAATCTCCCTGTAATTCTCATATTGATCACATAAACAAAGTCATAAAACCCTCAGGCATATGTTTCCAATTAATGCCCATGCTGCGGTTTCCAAGGCAATTATAAAGTTAATTATATTTGTTACCTTTGTAACATTCGCCTCCGAGTCTCCGGAAAGCATCAGGTTTCATTGCCGTCATAATGGCCGGTGACTTTAGAAGGGTTGGACAGTTTTCGCAGCCTCTTTCTACGCCCATTGGATAGGGGGCTACGCTGCCTTTGGGTAAAATTTATACAATACAAATAGTGAAAAAGTGGACAATTTCAATTTACAACTAACACAATTTCTGAAATATGCTAAGCGTATAATAAAATCATATTCAAGAGTTAACAACTTGTAATCTTTACCCGGCCGACAGTAAAAACTTCAACCTTAAAACTTGTGTGCAAATAATTTGAAAAAGCATAACAATTAACTCCGTGACCGACTTCACTGCTTTTTTATGGAGAGAGCAGCTAGAAAATCATGGATAAAAACCCTTTTTAATTGTTGTTCACGGATTATGTCTGTTTAACAATATTTCGCGCGTTCAATATGAAACATTATAACCCTTTACCTTTAGTACAAGTGAATTTAATAAAAGCAAAAAGATAAGCCTTTGAACAATGAGTTTAGTGCTTTTCTTATGCCGCTAAGAACACGCACTGTTTTAAACTTTTTCATGTAAAAACAACTTTTTTAAATTTTTCATGGATTTCTAATACTGCTACATTCAGCTTTAGGCAACTTCCAGTATTCTTGCCAAATCTCAACTTCTTAGAACACCTATAAGTCCTTCAATCACGCGTGATTGACAGAAAAAAACTAGTGAATATCTAGTATATTAAAATACTATAACGAAGTAATTGTAATAAAGTTTGCCCAGAATTATGGGATAAAAAAAATTCTTTCTTTTTGATCAAAGTTATGGATTGTTATTTCAGAAGTTCTCGAATCAATATTTGAGATAATTAAAAATGTGTAATTGGACTTGGTCAGGCTTTGATGTCAATAATTATCCTTAGTTACCTCCATAATGTGTATTTTTCTCCAGCAATTATTTGTAGTTACAAGGAGATTTAATACAACCGCTGATAAATATTGATCATCTGCATCGGATAGTAGAGTGAACGGAATTATTTTTCGCCGTCAGAAAACCTACATGGTTTTCTAACGTCGTGGTTATTGTTTTCTTCAAGTGATTTGGTATTTCCGAGGAATGGTGCTCATGATTTGTGCCAGCAAAATGTATTTTTCGTTAATGTTTTAGCTATAGGGGTTTGCCTACTATACCATTATGGCCATAGTCAAACATTTTCATGTGCATAAGCGTGGAAACTCTTAATTACTGAACCAATGCGGATTCCAATTATAGTTAAGTAATGGAAACAAACGAAACAAATATAATTGCATGGGTTTTACAACAAATTGAGTGCAAATTAGCATTCACGAATGAAAAGTAAACATTCAGTTAATAACAAATTGATGGTGGGAAGCGATTAATAGTTACTTCTCATTTTACGAAGGAATAAATCAGACCAAATTAAATGAAAACATACATTTAGGATAATTGCATTCCAGTGGTAATGCTTTGTACTGTTATAAATATTGAATTGTTCATCTTCTAATGAATTATGAGTTGCACAATACTGTTAAGGTTTGCGAACCCTTATCTTTTTTAGATTATCTAAAGTTATCATTAATTTATTTGTTCAGTTATTGCTTAGTCTAATATTGTAAAATATGCTGAGGCATACATTTTTTCTATGATACAAATTTGATGTAGCCATGAAACCTATTATTGCCTACTATGTCAATCTCTTTCATCCACGTATTACCTAAAATATGTCAAATTGTAACATTTTCTCCACGGAATAACTCTGATAACTACTGTTTATATTTTAAATAATCAGACAGAGAGCTTTTGATTTGCATTCTAAGATACGCTCCACCTCTACAAATATCTCAGGGATCGAAAGTGTTTAGTTATTTTGTAGTTCCATTCCATAAGAAATGATTCCAGCTGACATTAATAACATTTCTTAATAAAAGGCAACAAGTTTCGTGAATCGGAGGGGAGTTTTGAAAGAAATTTTCAAATGCCTAGTTAATTAGTTTTGTAGCGAGTGAATGAAAAGTAATCGTAAATAATTCGTCGTAATTTTTATGCTTATTAGTTGTGGTTGGGATAAAACAGTTCAATTATTTTGTAAACTGATAAGTCACGACGTGAAATGAGTTAATCCTCTTCAAGGAGGCGAGGAAATAAATGAGTCCTTTATGCATGGCCTGAGTGGCTGAGTGTGCTCTAAATGAATCAGCATACGCACATACTTAATTGGACGAACACCGTATGCCCGCACATGCTGATCCACCCATTATGAGTACAATTCGCACCCCGAGGCAATATGGCCCAAAGATATGGGGGGACCACTGTAACTGGCATGAGACGCTGCAGCACTTATATTTTATCGCCCCGCGCGCGCAAGGAGCAAAAATATATTTTTTTTCCGAGAAAAAGGATTTTAACCGTCTCACATGGTTTATTCCCCAATCTTAATAAATGATCCCCCCACTCGGAGTGGTAAAAGCGGTGGGATGGTCCATGAGCATGTCTTTTGGATGAGAGAGAGAGAGGGGGAGAAGGTTGGAAAAGGGGAGGGGAGAGGGGAAGGGGAGGATTTGGTGGGAGGAGAGAGTTGAGAAGCACAGGAGTCGCAGCAAGTGGAGGATTGGATTTAATTAAATCTTGCTGCCGTGTCCAAACCCTTCTTCACCCCTCCAACCTACCCCCCTTTGTCTCGTCCTCCTCCTCCCAACCCACCCCCACCCCTCAACTTCCCCTCCTTTCCTCCCCACTCTTCCCCCTTCCACGGCATGGGTGAATGGGCTCAGATTACTGCTCCTCTTCCATTTTTGTATCATTTAATATTATCTTGCGCAGTGGGCGTCTAGTGGAAGTGAGTCCCACTCCTAATTTTAGAGTTGTAGGTTCAAAAATCGGTATTGGGATATATATTTCTGCTTTTAGAAAACAAATGGTTTCCGAATTTTCTGGAACGAGGTAACGAAAAACTTAATCCACTATACTGTAACGTAGGAGAAAGACCACAGTTTCACCGGGGGCACTGAAGGATGCTTTAAGAGAAGGTATTTCCGGTACTGACTACCGTATTTGTGGGTGAGAGTGAAGTTCACGGAACCGGTCACAGCATTGCAATATGAAAGGCAACGGGAAACCACCACGTTATTATACCTACCTAAAAGATGCATCCTTGCATTCATAGATGAGATGGCATTCCTGCCAGTAAAGTTTTCAAGAGGTAAATGAACTCTCAACCGAATCTCCAGGTGGGGAATACTGTAAGGGGAACATGAGTCAAAGCGGACAAATACGAGGTAGGTAAGGAGTTCATTGTCGAGAGGGTAGAATATAGGGCTACTTGAACGCTATAAAATAAGTAAACAAGGAGAATTGATGACGGTGAACTATTATCAGTACATAATTTCTATTACGCTTTTTATTTATTTCCTTTTTTACCCTTTATTTGTCAATGAAGTGGTTTTTTGTTCACTGTGTGAAAATATATAGGTGCAATGGCTTCGATTTAGTGGGTCTGTCAAGTTTTTCGCACCCCTTAACTGTGCTAGTGCTTTCCTGCTGTAGGTTTTATCGTCAGTGATACAAGCCCGTTATCTAACGTTGCTCCAAACTCCTTCATATATTTAACACATTTAACGCTTTAGTTATACGCATATAAATTCTCATTTATTAGTTTTCTTTACTAACGTTATTGTTTTAAAGTTAATATTTAAATTATGAAAGACAGTAGGCCCTGTGAATTAAATGAATGAAAACTTCTCAAGTGTGGCACTGGAATAGGCATTCCACATCCGACATTTTGGTGAGCAACTCACTCATCATCCTCAGGGAAAAACTGAGTTTGTTCTCTTTTCACTCAGTAGACACCCAAACGTCGGATATAAAATGCTTAACCCGATGTCATAACCGAGAAAACTTCATTAATTAATATTTAATTATTTCTCGCAGATGTAACTTTGATCAAGAGGAACTGCCTTCTGTCAATCACGCCGCTGTAATGCCGTTTTCTATGAATCAATTTCTTCCTTTAACAACATTCTTCGGCCCATGGAAAATTAATGTTCTTTAATTCATACCTCTTAGCATCCAGCCATGGTAATAATTATTCGTTTGGAAGAATGAGCTCATATTCCTGACTAAGGGGTCTTTCTGCTGAATGACGTACAGGACACCGACAGAGGAGTTACGACAGATTGCATAAATGTGTGGAACCTGTGGTTAAATGAAGAGCGATAAAATAGTTGATGATAAATTAATAAATAAGGGCTTAGTATTTTATAATGCATCGTATAGTGCCCACCAAACAATGAAAATGGGAGGATTTTCATCCAAGTTCCATAAAGAATCACTTAGAAACAGCAGTAATCATGTATATGTGAAAGAGAAATTAAACATTTCAGTGGCATTTTTAAATCAAGTGACGATAATGGAAGATATTAATTTTCTCGAAACTTAAAAAGTTTAGAGAGTGACGTGAGTGTAGTGTAGTGTAGTAGTGAGTGAAAGAAGAAGTGAGTGTAGGAAGGAACAATCTGGCACAACTAGATTAGTCTCTTTATATGGCTTATGACCCATGTATTTTATATATTTGCTTTTTTAAGGGGATTTGGAAATGACCGTTAGGTACATATACCTAAAGTGATTCTATTACAAATGATCGAGACAATTTTATGCGCGTCATTTGCTCAAGATTGAAATCATAAGCAGGGTTGAGTAGATTGGCGAAGTACTCAGTTCATGAGGGAGTGAAAGGCATTCGCCAGATGGACAACAATGCTGGAAAAGTAACAAGAGATGGTATAGCTTCTTGTACGCACTCTTGTTACTTTTCCAGCATTGTTGTCCATCTAGCGAATGCCTTTCACTCCCTCATGCACTGAGTACTTCGCCAATATACTCAACCCTGCTTATGATTCCAATCTTGAGCAAATGACGATCATAAAATTGTCTCGGTCATTTGTAATAGAATCACTTTAGGCATATTTACCTAACGTTCATTTCGAAATCCCCTTAAATAAGCAAATATCAAAAATAAATGGGTCATAAGCCATATAAATAGACTAATCTAGAGTTTAACCAGATTGTTCCTTCCTACATGCTTCACTCTCTAAACTTTTTAAGGTTCGAGAAAATTAATATCTTCCATTATCGTCACTTGATTTAAAAATGCCACTGAAATGTTTAATTGCTCTTTCACATATACATGATTACTGCTGTTTCTAAATGATTCTTTATGGAACTTTGATGAAAACCCTCCTTTTTCATTGTTTGGTGGGCACTATACGATGCATTATAGAAGACTAAGCCCTTAATTATTAATTTATCATCAACTATTTAATCGCTTTTAATTTAACCACAGATTGAAAGTGAAGTTGAAGGACGAAGTGAGAACCTATGACGGCTCCATAACATCCCAGGTGATGTAATGGAGCCCCCACAATGTGGTTAATATAGCCCAAGTTCAGCTGCCCCTCAGCATATTATATCAGAAACATTTTCATTCCATCAATGGGTGTGGTTGAATGGTTTTATTTACGGTTCTGGCTCTAGTAAATTCATTTCATTTTATTTTTGGTGAATGTCATAACCTGGGAAAAACGATAGCATATCCTTGTTCTGATCAAATCATTAGGGTGCGGCTTTAACTATTACTTTCCACTTGTTTTTGCTACCAGCTACAAATTAGTCTCCTCCTGCCTTTTCCTTTGAAATGCGTTCCTCGAGCTCTAATATCACTTCCAGAAGATAGTTTATGCGACGCTCATGAAATCAACTCCGCTGGCGAAAACTCATCCACGCCCCTTAATAGATTACGCTCATATTCACATCGGCCAATTCAGGGAAAGGGAAGAGCACCCTCATCCAAATGGGTACGGGGTTGAGGTCCGAAGAAATTGATGAGAGCCCTCCCCCCTCCCCCAAAAGGGTTTTCCCGTTATCCTTTAGGGAATGAGAGAGTCGTAGACCCACACTCCCCCATCTCGTACCGTCCCATCACCCGAGGAAATGGCATAAAATTAAACCCCTCCCCACTTATCTACCCCCTCCGTCCAGAATATGCGCCAGCTCTGCTTTCCTAATCCGGCGGGCAATAATCGGATCGCTAAAGGCGACGGTTTTGGATTCACTAGAACGTCGTCTCTTTTCGGTAACTGGGGAACGGGGACGGGGGGGGGTCGCGGGGAGAGGAGATGGGGAAGGGGGGAGGGGGTTAAGCAATTTGGCGGAGGCCCGCTGCTCTGCCTCCGCCGGTGGGGCCCTTTAAATAACGCCCAGGCTGCTCTCGCGGGGGCGGGGAGGGCGGGGTGTATTCCATGAGATGAGGAGACACGGAGAGACGATTAGATGGGGGGACCGGACCATTTAACCGAAGGGAACGAAGCGAAGTGGAACGCCGACTCGTGAGAGAAGGAAGGGTTTTCTCAAGACGGTGGCTTTGTCCTGACTATACGAATTTTTCAACTGTTTTATTTGGCATCCAGAGTAGCTGTTTAAAAATTACTGCAACCATTATAAATCTGCACGTGGCCACTGTTTTAGTGTATGCAGTAATGGGATGCTTAATGTATTTTAATGGGAGAATTTATTAATATTTTTATTGTATTTTGAATGTGAATATTTACGGTTATTTAGTTTAGGCTAGTATTTAAACTTATTTATCATTACAAAAGAGGGATACATTACTAAAACAATGGTCTTAAAATCTGATGGTGGCCTCTAATCAGGCCTAGCTACGTAACGCCAGCTGAGGTTTAGTACCTAGAAGATTTGGGGAGTATGTGCGTAAGTTTCTATATTGGTAATGGCATAATTTTATTTTCACCATTTTAAATAGGTTTTTTACCCCAATTTAAGTGAACCCCTTACCACCCTGCGCAAAACGTAGCTATTAAATCCAATACTTATAACTGCGCAATATTTAAAGATAGAACCTGAGCTTCGAAGTATTACTTTCCTATGATCGGTTACGCGGGCGGGAACTCAGTTACCTTTCTCAAAATTATCATATTTATTAGAAATACGATTCTATTATTTAATATACTTTATAGTTCAATATAGTTATTTAAATTTAAGTCTTTCAACAGTTCTTATTTGACCTTTTTTTGGTGTCAAGCAGCAACGGAGCTTCGAAATTTTCGATGGAATCATAAAAGACGCATATTAATCAGAGTAGCAGTAACATAACAATAAGAAATCAGGAAGCTTTTCAGTATTTTTCCCAAATTCCAATATTATAACTTAAAAGATATTAATGATAACGATGTGATTGATAACACTGTAAACCAGCACAATGAAATCTGTATAGACACACCAAGCAAAACTGCATGAATCCTTTGTACTCGTAAAGTGACACATCAATTATAGCAGTTATGGAACAATTTGTTTGGATAACTCTACAGGTCTCGTTGACTAGATTGCCAGAAAATGGTGGTAACAGAACGGAGGCAAGTCTTTTCATCGCTAATTAATTCCATCAGTAGTGCTGTTTGATCAATAGGTCTCTCGGAAAATAATATATTTTATAATTTTATAAATGTGGAACGGCAAATAACTTTTTCAAATAGTTTTCTCCTGTGGCAATTTGGTAAATGAAGTAGCAAAAAGAATTATGTCATTATTTTTCTATCAGAGCCATTTGATCTAATGGTGATTACTACGATTTTATAATTTCGTCATTGGCGCGAAATGGCCAATTACCCCCACTTATTTTTTCGTAATGAAACATTTTATATTGCACAGTATGTGTAATACTTTCGGCATGTTGTCATAAATACTTATGTAGACCTGAGTACTGGAGCACATAAGTAGGTACTCCATGCTTCATAGTAGTTGAAATATGTTTTTCAAGAAAATAGATCGTAGACCACAATGAGTAACATCGTCCCTCAAAGAAAACACGGGTTTGCTATTCTATGGCATTTCCACCTTACCCTCAGAAACGTCTTTCCCCTATTTCCCTTATGCCTTATCCCAAAAGGGCCTTCAGTCAGCCACATCAAGCACCTGGAGGAAAGGAATGAGATTGGTCCCCTCCGTCGGCTAAAATAAGGGCTTATTTCCCTCTTCCATCCCCTCCAGGGCTCTCCCTCAAACGTGCCCACTATTCTTCTCCTCCCTTGGGAGCGCTAACCAAGAGACTTACCGCTCCGATGACGGCCGCTCGCCTGCGTCAAAAGTGTCTCCCACAGCGGGGCCGCCGTGGGGTATTATCTCGTTTTTGATTGTTGGCCTAATCGCCGGGAATGGGCAACAATGGCAGGGTTAAATAAGGAAAGGGGGCGCCGGTTTTTAGTTAATCGTCAAACAGGAGTGAAATGCGTCTACTCTAAGGGCCAGCACAGCTGCTACCGCGGCGCTTCTATCTCGTCTATCATCTCGGTAGAGTCATTGCTTGTGACTGTTATGTCATCCATGCCTGGAATTAGGAAACGTTTAGGAGAATTCTTGGTAAGAGTTGATACAGTATCGGCAGGGAAATGCCTCAATTTTTTAAATATTTGAATCAAGAATTTCTATAAACGACTCAGGTCACGAAGTTTGTTTTTGTACATTTTACTCTGTGTTAACTTTACGTACTGCACTCGAAAATTAGGAACACAAATTCCACTAGGATTAATCCCGTTATATACGTTGGTGTATACGTCCATTGACAACAGAGGGGAGGAAAAATAAATAATAATTATGGCTTTTAAGCCAAGATAAATTCGTTAGTTATCCTTATAAGTAACATCATAGTTGTGTAGATTAAAATTAATAATGTGTAAGTGAAAGTGTTGAAATATATTTTTTATATTTTTGTTTGGATAGTTTGGAGTTGCTCTGGGAACTGCCATAGTACTTTTATATAAATGAAAATAATAATATTACACACTTATTTTAAGAAGTTGACCTGATTCAACATGAAAATTGTATTTTCATGCTGCACTGTGTACCTTGAAAATGATATCTACATGTTGAAACCGGTGGGGACCACAAAATAAAGTGCGGAATATTACTATTTGATTCGTTTCTGTCGAGTAGTTTCCACAAATGGATGCTTTCTACAATGAGATGTAGTACTTCGAGATTATTAGTTGCCACAAAGTTGATGCGTTTAAGTGTATCGTAGCGATGTTCATGTGGTTCATCTTTAGCCGCCCTTCGGAAGCTATATAAGTCTTTTACTTGAAATTACACATACGCGAGTACATACAATACAGTTGCGATTACAATTTCCTGCACCTCTATGTTATTCGATGATATTACATAATTTATTCCTAATTCTCCGTGAAAACATGCCCGTGCAATTTCTCTCCAGCTTCCCATTAAAATATGCTTAATGTACTCCGAAAAGTATCCATCCCAGTAAATGTGTCACTTGCTTTTAATTTATTACTGAAAACCTTCTACAGCCCAATCAAATGTTGAAAATCTAATCACTTTCGTTTTCTCTAGACTCTTCTTCATTTATAATCCCATACCGCCGACATTTGTATGCATCTTGGTCAATAGTGTAGAGATGGCAGGCCTGCACTCAATTTTCTTTGCATCGCTTAAGTTTTTAAAAATTAATTTATTTTTATTCAACGCGGAATATATTTGAGAGCATAAAGTCATCATTTACCTGCTGGAACAGAGGATTCACTGGGACCAGTTACATGGATGCAGCGACAACAGTAGTCCTCATTCCGTGGAGATGCAAAGCCTCCACGCACTGTTTTCCTAACCCTACTCTTCGGTATAGCGCAGAATCTCGCCTCCCTGCTCTGCACATATCTCGCAGGGTCTATCTAAAAAAAATGAACTAAATCTCGACCCGCGCTTCGTCGCTGCCTCTTCACAGGGTCTGGCCCCTTAGTTTAGTTTCTCTCCCTTCCCTCTCTCTCACTCCTATTGTTTGCACACCTAACACACCCTACCAGGCCCTTTTTTCTACGGCTGCAGTCTCACTTTAATGAGCACACGCCTGCAACATTGAGCCTCGCGATTCCTTTTGTTTCTCTGCGTCAGCGTTTACGGACCCAAAATGAAGTATGTAGATTTTTTTCCTCTCCCTCTGTCTCTTTCTCTACCCACTCACTCCACGGTGAATGAGAATCTGTTTGTTCCGGTGGGGCATAAGGAGTTTTGACGATTTTTTTCATCTCCTGAAACAACGTAACAAATGAAAGGCTCGGTTCATTTTTTTCTCGCCATGAGGTCTCTTATTATCCCCTGGAGCCTTTCTTTTTTTTCGTTTATCATTTCAAGGCCTTCAGTCGGGTCTCTAGCATGTCCCCATTTGTTCATCTATTTTTACATAGGGTAAGAGGTGTTATCAGCAGATGAAAGGAAATTTTTATACGTTTTTCTCTGCATGGGTGGTCACTTTGTTTCTTTGTGGTGAAATACATTAGTATTCTAGTATCAATTGCAATGATACACTTTCGCCTCGTTCGGAAGCTTGCACAATTATCTTCCGATAATCACTCGCTTAACAGTTACTAAAAAATCTATATAGAATTGATAATATCTCATTCGCAAATTTAGCCCCAAACCCTCCTTGCTAATGTGTGAAATGGATCTGGCCTATTTAATTGAACTAACTTTAGAGTAATTTCGCACTTTTTAGTGATAATTCTTGTTAAGTAATCGACTGAAAATTTTTATTTACACATGATGAGAGATGACTGCTTAGCTCGTAGGTATATCACCGTTAATTTAAATTCGCATACTCAGGGTAGAGGGAATTGTAATGTAAGGAAGTAGTGTCTTTGACTATTTACTTCCGCTATGTTGGTGCTTGATTAGTTGTGGGACGACATTTTACACACTCAGCAGGAATCATCCTTATGTAGTAAATAATATACATTATTTTGCATCGGCGTTAATACATATTGTGTCTTCAGAACTATCGTTGCGGCCAGGAAGAAGCTAAGCATTGGCAGCTGGCGATCTCCAATTACCTTGAGTCATTGCATTGAATATTAGCTTTTATTTTATTGTTGTTTTGACATATTGTTAGACTTAAATCCGTTGCGGCTAAACTTTTATTCCCCTAACTACAAGAAAACAAGGCGAAGGAAATATGTAAAACGCTTCTTGGGCTTGGAATCGCATGTCATCGATTCCAATACGATAAATGGCGTCTTTCCATGTCCACTCGCATTATTTCCAGGCCTGTAATAAATACGTCTTGACTGTGCTTTGCACCAGATTCCCTCAATTTTCCTTCCTAAGGAGTGGTTTCCTAAGTAAAGTTGCCGATGTGTCTTTATCCTTCATGGAATTTTGGCACTTGTCTGCACTAAACAGTTTGTGTATTCACTCAGTGATCAACCGAAAGGCTGGTTTGATTATTCACTTTTGCATAGACCCTAAGTCTTACTTAATTCTAATAAATATGAAGATCGCACTTTGAGGGAAGTGAGGCAATTCATTTTCTGGTACGGTTTCTGGTGACTTGAAAGTCTAGCTGTAATACCTACCTAGTGGTTATTATTGAAATTATAATTTTTACGGCAAGCTTTCAACAACCGAGGTCATTTTCGTAAGGATAGGGAAGTAGATTAGTTAAATTAGAATTATTTCGCTAATAGAGTCGGAAAAGAGTGAAACTAAGTTTAGGAATCAGCGAACACTTAAAAAATGGATCCAAATGTTCACATTTTAACATGCCATTTGATGGACGGAATATCTCCCTCGAAGTAAAATCGTAGCAGCATGAATTAAGTGTTGGAAATGCACAGAAAAATCTTCATCACTGCCGTGAGCCGAACCACGGCCCTAGGATTTGGAAGCCAGTTCAGTGAATTTTAATTGGTCTGACTTATACAAGTAATGCTTAGTTATCATGAATCCGTTTTTGCTCTGCCACTTACTGCGTAGCCAATCAGGAAACACAATCTTCAACTCAGGTTGCTTTGTCGTTGGAGTTGCCTATCTTTCAACTATCGACGCAGCCTGCGATGTCGGAAAAGCGGCAGGGAAAGATAACTGGCGCTTTTGGCCTGCCATTTGGTATTAACATGATTCTTTACCGATAAAATGGATCCCCGGTAAACTTATGGCTTTAAGAGGATTGGATTTTGCAGGAAGCGTGGCTTCATAACTGTTTCCAATCGTCATTATGAGAATACCATGGAACAAATTCAGGGTAAACATCCTTCATTTGTAGGACGTCAGGGACGTGAAACATAGAGACCGAATTTTGCCAGTCGTTGCTTTGTCTTATTCAAAAAATACCACGGACGTAGCCAATCGCATAGGCGTATAGTTGTTGTGAAATATGGTGTCAGTCACCTGCGCGGAGCTTGAAGGTAAGTGGGGAAGGCTCTTGTGGAAGGAGTTACAACAGATAAGTATTCTGAATTAGGCAATGAAGGTTTTACTTCCTTTGGAACTCATGTAGGGAAACGCGGAAACAACCTCACTTCCCGTGCGGAGCCACTTCGTAGATAATGAACTCTCCACAGATATGGGTATTCTACGACACTGCCACCATGTTTCGCTGCCACTTTACTCCTCGCAAACATCAATTTTTCATCATTAAGTACTAGTTCAGAAATAACTGCGATGAGCGAACACTTCTCGGTGAACAAAATTCTTCTTTTTTCATCCAATGCTGTCAATGCTATGAGTCTGTGTGCTCGGGTCTGTGAGTTTGGCACAGCGCTGTGTTATTACTAGACAAAAACGGATGCATGATAACGTAGCATTAGGATTCATTTGGGTTAGAACCCGCGACTCATTAGTAAGTTTCTGGGTGCTGTGCTCTCTCTGCTCAAGTAGGTTAGAAAAATATGAGGCGACTTTCTGCCACGTTCACACGAAGCACGTTAAAACACAAAGTTTTACCCAGTTTCTGAGTATAGAATTCATTATGACAAAAACACAGTACAAAATTCCTCTATTTATTTTAATGCTGTCGACCAGTTCTGACGTCTAAAGGGTCATTTACAAGTTTTTGTCTCGTAAATGACGCTTTAGACGTCGAAACCGGTCGACAGCATTAAAATAAATAGTGGAATTACTGTGCTTTTGTCATAATGAATTCTATCTTCAATTTTCACCAAGAATCACAGTAAGCCAAAGTCGATGAATTTGATTCTATGAGTATGCTCAAAGAAAGCAAAGCAAAGAAAAATGTGTAAGTTACTGATGCATCTATGCTTTTACAATACCGATTCATAACGCTGTCAAATAAGTAGGCATGCTGTTCAATCAATGCCATACGAAGACCTGCTGCATTACTAACTTAAGAAAAAACGCAACCAAAGAAAATCTAGTGTTGAGTGATTTTTGTTAAAAGTTCAAATAATCAGAGAGGAGAAGAAGCGTAGAAAACTGTACAAGGAAATAACTTTTTGAGTTAAAATCCCATTTTCACCATTATAAATATAAACATTTTCACCATTATACTAAATATTTTAAAGCAGCATTATTATGACGTCATAAATATGATTAGCTACTTTGGACATCACTTTCAGTGAAGAAAGTAATAAGAGAAAATTATATTGTCACGGCCATATGATGTAAACTAAAGGAACTCGCAAGATTCGCTTCCCCAGCCGGAAATGAATGTGATTACTGATAGGCTGGATTTTTTTCCAATGCGCTATTTAAGGAGGCTGATGCTGAAGACGCTATTAGTAGGCGAAGTACTATTGCGGTGTTTTGTTGCTGGTGGGCCGTGCCAACACTACACAAAATTCTTCACATGTACCCCTTATTCTTGCTTTACATTCGCCCATGAGTGTCCAAAACTCCTCCTTGTTATTTTAACCATGTAGCCCTTGTCCATAATGTTGTTTTCCAATTGATCCGAAAACTAGAGTTCTCCCGCTTGAGTAAGTTTTTATACACGTTTGAATGAATTACGAGCTAAATTTTTTCGCGTCTTCTACTGCATAGGTATGATGACGCAAACCTTCAATCCGGTCGACGACCTCACTGCGGTCCATTTAACGAAATTCTTTTGCAGCTTCGACGAGGAACGTCGA
This sequence comes from Pyrrhosoma nymphula, assembly GCA_963573305.1. Classification (NCBI taxonomy): domain Eukaryota; kingdom Metazoa; phylum Arthropoda; class Insecta; order Odonata; family Coenagrionidae; genus Pyrrhosoma; species Pyrrhosoma nymphula. The sequence continues at coordinate 91,301,494 of OY754338.1, forward strand.
CGGAGCTCAAAATTCCGTCAAAGACGTATTTCCTGAGAAATTTCTCATTCTCCGAACTTCAATTAGCTCTCTTCCGCTTGGGTAATTGTATTTCCTCTCTCGAAGTGAAATGGAAAAATAGCTCTCTTTCCATATTCTTGTGTTTTCGTTCCATATCCGCCGAAGAATGAAAAATGGATTGTCTCTCTGATTTCCCATGGCTCATAAAACGCGTAAGATTTTTGAAAGATGAAAGATGTATTTTTGAGTTTACATTGTGTGAGTGGTTATCGTTTTGATGAGATGTCAAACATGAGTGCGTTCATTTCTGGGAAAGAACTGTAAATATTTTCACTTCCATTGGTTAAAATGTTTAGCGAGTACGAAGAGCTGTCCTCCGGGTGGCTTGTCTTCGAGAGTTACGGCATTAGATTCGCGACTCTGCAACGTGACAGTCAGTGCACAAATGGAAGGCGTCCTTATATTTAATGCATCTGTAAGATTTTTCTTTCCCCGTGATTCACGTCTTTATTTCAAGGTGGCAAGATGTTCTTTCAACTCTCATTCCATCCTCAAAACTGGAGCTACGTCCCGGAAATCCCTCAATTTCTGTCGCCCGGAAATTTTCTCTTCGTGGCGTTTTCACGAGAGTGCAAGGTTTATTAAACGTTACCCGACCGAGATATCTCCGATGTAGGCCTTGTCTCCGTTTTAAGAAGGCGTTGCAGTAATGGCATGCCATTTGTATTTTCTGCAAGGAATGGCAAGTGGGCCATAATGAGATTTGCAAGAAGGAGAACGGTGTGAAAAAAGAAAGGTGTGAAATAGGTTACTTCAAAACGGCACTGCTGTTCAATGTATGCCAACCATTTTACGAAAATGTATTCACTCATTCACTTACAGCAGCACTCGTTCCCTGCCATAATAAGAATGCCTATATTCTGGCTTAAAAGGAATAATCTATAGAAGAGATTTAGGCCCATCGTTTGGAAGTAGTAACAATGGTTGTAGGCGTGGGAATTGATGCAAACATTATCTGGAACTCGGACAGTTGCTTTAGTAGCATTGTTTGGAAAAGTTGTACAAATGATTTTTTATCTACATACTCAATAGGCCTTACCTCCGAGTAGAGATGGGCCACTTTGAAAATTACCACGGTAATTTTCGTAAATTACCGTGGTATTTTTCGTAATTTACCGTGGCCCTTGAAAATTACCGTAATTTTCTAGATAAATCACCCATGTTTGAGATAATTTTTCATACAGATAAATTCCCAACATGATTTTTTAAGCTAAGTCCACAGTTCTGACGTATTTAATTATAAATTTAGGAATGTTCAACTAATTTTTGGCATATTTTACTTAAATTATAACATTATTGAGTAATTATTAGTAGAATATTCTTCTTGAAAATTTCTCATTCTCTGACAAAAGAAAGCCGGATTGCGTGTTGCTGCCGTAGTTATTTTTACAATTTTAAAAATTTCTAACTGGTTAATGTTGTATTAAGTATGGGTTAAACATCGTATGCTCTCCCTTTTGCTATTGGCATTCTTATTTTGCCATACATTTTCTGTTTAATGCTTAAAACTGAAAAATACTGGAAAATTACGGTAATTTTCGAAAATTACCGTAATTTACCGAGGTAATTTACCTCAGATGAAAATTAAGGTAATTTTCCCATCTCTACCTCCGAGTGGTCAATTGTTTAGGCCTACGCCTAATTGTTTATCTAGTAAATTTATCAAGAAATCACACAAGGAACAAATCTTTGTTTTAGCATATTATTCCAACTATACAATGATGCGATTTCAATAATGATTTTATGTTTAGCTTCCTGTATATTGTTATTCCTTATTGATTTCCAAAATTTTATATGATTGTTGAAGATATATAAATTTCACAAAATTAGTGAACTGTGGCTGCTTTGACGCTACAAAATGTACATATAAAACGAATAAGCGGGTTGAAAGTTGTGTTCAAATTATCAATGTGCTCTATCTATTCCTTGAAGGAAAATGGTACATTATTTTACGGAAGAATGGATAAAATATTTTGCTGACTATCGATGAGAATAATCATCTTTACAACCAATTGAATTTTTTTCTACTAATATATATTATCAGTTGAACCTTACCGAACTGCCAATTTTAGTTGTAGTAGTTATATTTTTGTTTAACATGCTTCGATGGCTGAGGTCATTTCTCACATATTTTCTGCCACGTGCAGACAGGGGCAACAGCACACGGTCGAATCGAAGGATCACCCCTCCAAACTCAAGCTGAGCCCAATGAACTTCGGTGACTGATCGGGAACCGGTGTTTCCATCGTGACAGGCCCTAGCCCGCTAAATGCCAATTCAATTGCCAGTGGGCCCTTTCTAAGATTCCAGTTATTCAAGTAACCTGGGAAGTTTATATATGTTGCGCTGATTCATTGATAATTTTATTCCATGCTTACTTTCTTGACATATTATTTACAGTGTCACCTTACAATGTGTTTGAAGATACGATCTATTATATCTACACTATCACGAACGATTTAGCTTTTTTGCGTTCCATTTGCCATTTTGCAACTGCAATTTCCTTGTGTAGGCTTTCATTAGGTGCATATCTGAACGCTGAATCAAGATGATCTCTCAATCAATAATTTTACTAAAGTACTTAAATAATAATTGCATGAAAATCCAAGGTCACATCACGTATCTGATAATGTTTCCTATTGATTGCTAATTTCATTGTCAACATACACATTAGGATTTCGTTCGTTTCATAATAGTTGTTTTTAATACCCAGGTATATGTGCTAAGGTATGCGTTGAGTTTTAATTTTACTGCTCCTTTTTAATGAGGTAGATTAGGTGCCCAATTTAGTAGGATCAATAAATAAATTTAACGTACCTTGGAGTCCAATCATGATCCACTTAGGCAACCATCAGATCTGTTTCTCACTAGACTGGTCGTCCAAAAATAGATGATATTATTTATGGCTGTAGAATGCTGACTTTGTTTTATAAAATGTTTTCACGCCTATCATTCCTGATATGCATATTTCGTCGCCATCACAACCACTGTTCATTGCGTTGAAAGTATGCTTTGCCAAGGAAATACTCTTCCCTACGAAATTCATCTTCGTTGTAACTAAACCATGGCTATCTCGATCTGAATCTTTTCCTTCTATAATTCCTCATTCTTTAATATAACTATGATTACTCTCTTCTATTTTCTCAAATTGAAAAAAGGCTGCGAAGCTCGTTTATCACGAACTCAATATACTCGAGTCTTCTTCTCCCGATCCTTAACTTATTCCGCAAGATTCTGCAATGAACTAAGATGAAACAGTAGATACTATGTTTGTTGACGTTTTTGTCCGCGTTTGACATGGTTTGAATTAAATACCCTGTTAAGATTATCGCCTATTTGTAGCAGTCATTTAAAAATGCATAGCCAACACATTGTATCGTTCTCAAGGGAGATTCATCCCAAGGTATACACAGTTTACAATCTTTTAAATATTTCTTTCTCGTTCTCCACTTTCTTCTTGCCTCAGTATTGCATAAAATTCCAATTTCCTTCATTCAATTTCTTCATTGATTCGATGGTTCTCCCTTACATCACCATCTTCACCATTCTGCCATCTTTCCTTTCACTTCCTTATCATCTATCTCCCTTCCGTCAGCTCTTTGGTGTAACCTCTTTAATTAGTAGCACCTTTCGCCGAGTGTCCAATTACGGAAACATGCGCGTTGTGACGTTCTTTACTGTTGGCTTCAATCTTGTCCCTATCTTATCTCCTCCAATCTCCTCCAATCTTATCTCCTCCAATGATCTTTTTCACTCTCTTCTGGGTTGAATCTTCTACAGCACTGCATTACCTCAATCATAAACCATAGCCACCGGGTAGCGGTGAATTGACTGCGATGCGCATTTAATTTCGCGAAGTGATTACAAACTCCTATCCAGCGCAACAATAGAATGTTGTTGCTCTCTATCTGGGAGGTGACTGGCCAAGTGGTTCATGATGTTAGAGTAAGGAAGTTGATCAGAGAAGAATCATTTTTGTAGCTACTATTACAACCGTATCCTGTTGGAAATACATTAGTGTATTTTCTTTATATAATATTATTTTACCTTTTCAATTATAGATCTTAAACATTATTCAGATAATATACTGGGATGTTCGGAAAGGCGCTGCAAACTTCGTTGCTTACATAGTAGTGTGATTAAATAAGTAGTGAGATGTAAGAATTTATTAAAGTCATAGGAATGCAGTTCTAAATCTTTGTCATGCAATCCCAGTCAGTAAGGTGACCTTACTTGTAATGACTCACCTCACTGGAGACCTCACTCTCTCCAAGAAATCGAGGACACTTTGAACTAATCTAACCATGTTTAATATTATCACCTAGTAAAGCTATGGTTTTTTATCATTGTTATTGTTACATTCCGTCTGCATACAGAAATGATAATGAAATTCATAACATTTTTTTACACTTTGCATACAAACTCATTTTATTGCCTGCCATAGACTTTTACCATTATAAAAATATGTAGAATTTCACGTGTAGACGAAATATGCTTTTAAAAATATTACCATGCTAACTTTATAAGAGTACATCAGCAAAGGAGAATTTTACTAAGGTCTTCAATGGCATGAAAAAATGTTTAACGCTCTTATGTACCTGATTAATTCCATCATTAATCATCCTCGATAGTAAGTATCATTCAATTATTTATCTTTTTTTAGATTTTTTAGGTAGTGTCCAAATATTTCCAAAAGGTTTGTTCTACTTTGAGGATTATTCTTATAGCTTTTTTCTTCCGACCACTTCTAAAAACTTATTCGTTTTAAGTAATAATGAGTGGTAATTTATGGAAAAGCTTATGTAACGGACCTTCAACTTAAATTTCATCTAACAATACACTATTTGCACTTATTTTTTCGAACAATATTGCATTAAAATCAATTATGTATAGCTTTAGGAGTATTTTATAGCTTTAGGAGTATTTTATTTGAATGCTATTCTGAATAATTAATTACATTAAAAATATAGTCATCTTTTTAATTATTTGATAATATGCAATTTGGATGCAACATACCCGGTTGAAATACGTTCTGTAGATTAAAGTCTTGGTATCGTCGATTTACTGAAACTTCACTGACGTAGGTGTAGTAACACCAGCATAAGTAAATTTTTAACTGAAAACACTTCTCAATTTAAGATGCATTTTTGACATTTTTTTAAGAGGAAAAAATATTAATTGTAAATTATTGGAAGACAAAGATTTTGTTTATTTATTTAAATTCAAACAGTTTGAGAGATTTGATTGAGAGATTGAACATGATATTACTTTATAACGGTGCTTTTCCGATCTTTTGAATTGTAAATATTCTTATTTTACACGCTAATGCACTGCTCTAATACTTATATGATAAGTGATGCTATGTATGACTTTTGAATGCAATGTCTCAATATGAAAGAATGTTTGTTTCAATTATGAAATTACGTCGATATCTTGAAACTTCAGTGACGCAGAGTCTCACGTAGACTGGTGAAGTTCAAATTAAAATCTCGCTCACCCTTAGTCCAAACTTCTTCCGCACACCCCGTTCTGTCTCCTGAGGCGCGGCAACTCTTCATTAACGAATACGGAGACCGCACCACACTCTCTCCCTTTTCTGCTCCCACTCCCTCTTTTTTCCCGCACCGCTTCTGATACATCAAAACCTTATATATGAAACGTTTAACGCGACCACGAAAGGAAATTCCCGTCGCTCACACTCGCCCAGCTCTGCCCTCACTCTCCTCCGGCCACGGGTCTGCCTCGACTCTTCCTCCTCATTACTCGCAGACTAAGTCAATTGTCACGTCGCCTCCCTCATTGGCCTCTTACCCCGCTCCCGACCGCGGGGAAATCCCAACTACCCCGCCCCTTTTTCGGTCGTTACAACTGCGGGCTTTAACTATAGTGTGGCTGCTTCGTTCTCCCAGCGACTACGATTTCCTTCTGCCTGAAAGCTACCGTGGGGGACAACAGATCTATCTATGAGGCATGGACCGTTACTTTTTCTGGAAAAAAGTTATTGGCAGTCTTTTGCTTAATTTCATGAGGTGCCTCCTGTGCGGTATTCAGTACTTGTATTGCCCAGTGAAATATTTTGAATTCTGTTTCCCTGTGATTAGCTGGTAGATAGATAGATAATTAGTACGCGTAGAGAATACACAAACATGAATTAAGACATATGATCTTTAGGTAGCTTTAACGGACATCCTGTGGGGAGCTACCATTATGACATGAGAGCCAAAGAGCAAATAAATATAAAATAAATAAATGTTAAACACACAAATTCACGCAAAATTGGAATAATATGCCGATTTAAATATTTTTTCAAATCATTATTTAAAAATATTGAAGGCATAAAGGTTTTACCTAAAGATATATTACTTACTTTGAATAAAGAAGTCACTCCTTAACTTTTTTAAGAATATGAACATATTTTGATAATATTTCAGAGCGGGTGGTAATTTGTTATATGGTTTGTAAGGTGTACAAAATATCTTTTACATGCTGGTGTGTGAATCTTTTGGAGAAGAAATAGCATTCTTCTGCGGCCACCTCCAATGTTTAGTTAGTTTAACAAGGCAGATTTGTTGCCACTAAGTAATACCTTGTAAATACACAAAAGCCTTAAAGGGAGCAGCTTTAAGCTAATTGTAAGATATAAAGAAAAACTGGGATGACGAGATGTAACTCGTGTACATACACAGGTAAAATATTTAATTCCCTTTTTCGTCATCTAATATACTCCGTGAACATTTACACTTTAATTCCTTCTGTACTTCGAGGGTATTTTTATTATAGTTTTGTGTCGTTTTTGTTCGCATATCCTCTGTATACATTTCAATTTACAAAATTTTGCATGTTATCATATAAATGTGATCTAGGGAAACTGTATCGTTGAACTATATCCCATGGGTTTCTGCTACTGCTACTACAACTATGGAGCTTTTATGCACTATCGTATTAATTTCGATACGCCAAGTTTATTAAAACTAAATATGAGGCTTTATGTATTTCATTTGTTCAAAAAATATTCACTGCGTTGCATTCATCAAATGTTTATTACTTTTATTTTAGTACTCACATGTGATTACTAGGATAATTTGATATATCTAAACCTTGCCCGGAGTATATTATAAGGATATAAAAGTGTATGAGGTTGTAATATTTGATGTAGAATACTAATGAGATATTTTCTGTCATTGCATTGTCACTACATACTTCTTTTATATTGCATTAATTACTATTCTTACATTAACCATGTTTAGCAATACCGCTGTCACTGATTTTGAACTATTTTCGGAAATGAGTTTAAGAACTAACTATGAGCAACTATGCCGTGTTAGGTATTTCAGAAAATGTATATTTTCAACATATTTATTGAGAGCTTCACCAAATTTTAAATATTGTACTGATTTGTGGTTTCAATATCTCGGGCTGCAGATATATTATTCATTATTATTACCAGAAAAAGAAAACAAATTTAAGTGCCTCAATATATATTCTTCGCTACTTGGAGAAAGTAAAGGCTCCTTAATGACTTACGTCGTCAGCAATGCGATAAAGGCTAAAGGACCCAGTGTTTCAAGCCGAAAAATAACTGTAGAGATTTCCGAATGGCGGTAACACAATAAATAAATACGTGAAATTCAAATTCTACGCCTTAAAGTTTTCTCATTATTCGAACGCCGCTAAAGGTGGGTGGTGTTTCCATTTTCGGCTTTTTTTCTCCTTTTTACATGGCCGTTTATTCCCATTCGGGCAGTCGTCGACTTGAAAAGTCCGTCTCATCTGAGAGCGGTCCATCCATCATGCAAGCCTCCTCCAGTCCAAAGTGCACTCCGAAACTAGACCAGCGAAAACCGTTGAGAGAGGATTTGGAGCCCACGGGCGGATGAAATATGCATCGAACTGCTACGTGGGAGCGGTGCACTTTCGTCCTGCTCGGAATATTTTCGCTGGGACGCCCCAAGCCATCTGTCTACCAAACGACACGAAAAAGCACAAGTTTTCCCCGCATTTTTATGCAATGGCTAACGTGACTGTGGTAGTGAAGGCGTAGATTTAGCTCAGAGTATCGCATTGCACGTATTTCATTACTATAAATATAGTTATTATTATGGCAGCATGTTTCTACAGTTCATTGGAAGAATACGTTGCGAAAAATTGCATTTGTAAGATCAATCCCTAATTTTTTATGTTATATTTATGATAAAAAATTATTAGTAAAAAATTGAACCTAAAACCATATCATATTTGTTTTATTTGCTAGGAGAAAATGTACCTATGTTTTCACATATTTTGCAACTTTATACGTAATTCAAGATGTTTGTGAGAAATTGAGATCGCAATTTATATTTTCACCAATAAACGATTGAAATATTTATATTTTAATTCTGCAAAATGTTTTGACAGTCATCTGTATTTTTATAAAAATTTGATCTGATATTGGTATTTCACGTGATGATTCTTGGGCCTTCAACTCTTCTGCTTGATGTTCTGCTCAATGAATATCAAATACTTGGAACTATTTTATAGATCACTTTATTGAATATACCATATGAACGCTTTGCCAACGAATACAATGTGCATTTATTCGTGCATAGAGAATATTACAGAAAAGTTCATTGAGTTAAAGAAATTTAAATTCACTTGAAACAGTGAAAGAGGAATATTCTCTCTTATTTTATTCAGATTTATTTTACCAGCGTTAGTCGAGTGTTTTTTTTAATATGTGAATAAGTTATGCTGACTACGGAGGTATAGACGATCTCACATAATTACCATGTAATGCTTCATTTATCCTAAAGATGCTTACATAAAATTTCAAGAGCCGGAAGAACACAGCACAGTACCTCTCAAATGTGGAATTGAGCTAATAATTCATTGAATTTGAACACATTTTTTACCTATGCAAGTTAGTGATATCAATTCATTAATGGTTGTTCAAAAGTACTCCGATTGCCAAGGGCATTTTAGTGATTGGCACTTTCCAATGACTGTCACTATTTTCAACTTGCATCTTTAGTGATTATTTGGGAGCATGAAACAAAAAATTCATGACACTGCTCCAAATTGAATGAAAGGGAGAAATGAAATAAATAAATGGACTGGATGTCCCATTTGCAACGCGTATTGTTAGTGTCTTTGAATGGGAACAAACTGACTGCTGTCGTAGTCGTACAGTCGTGTTTCTTTGCATGGCTCAGCTTCCACATATATTTGAAGACAAAGAGTTAAACTGATGAATTGTTCACGGCGATATTGGAAGCGTTTGAAATCTAACAGGTTCTAAAGCGCTGCAGTTGTTGCCCCACTGTGAACTCTGAATAGCAATCTGTTTCATAAAAAAAATTCTTGAAAGTTGAAGAGCACTGCTCTTCAAAACTACCCGCGTTTGAACAGCAGTTAAAGAAAAAAATAGTGACAGGTTCGCTCGCTTTATCTTATTTTTCTACCATATCTAATAACCTAAAAAACGTACCAGACATGTAGGTATACAGTGAGTAATATTTTGATAAGTTTTTGCGCTCCTAGCGTAGAAGTCCTATGACATTCTCACCGTCGGCCAGCTTTTATTTCTAAAAAGACACCTGCAGCCTTATGCACTAATTGTTTACGAGGCCGCGAACACGTAAAGTTTCGATTACGAAAATAAACAAATTGCGAGTCGCTAAGCACTTCGTAAAATATTTCGCGGTGGGAGGGGGACCCGAGAATCACCGAAGTTCCCCTCCAAGACCTCACGACTTCCATGACGCATAGCCTACAAGCCAATGAGAGAAATTCGGCAGGATGTTCTTTTCCTAGCAGACTGAAAAATGAGCGGGATATGGCCGGTGAGTACAATAGTTATCGTTAAGTTAACTATTAGCGTATGGTGGACTACTAGATAAAAACTATCGTGTATTATTAAACAGTGTTGTTCATTGAAACGGTACTTCGTTTTTGTATGTATTAAAAACTTTGAATCTAGTGTAAAGCATCGAAATCGTATAATGGTTGACGATAAATTGACGGTCTTCTGCATTACCAATTGACGAGACAGACAGTCAACAAAAATCATATGTAACTGGATGTAATATTGTGGAAACAAAAATCATTCCCGTTATTACAAATCTAATGAAGTGAAGATTTTCATAAACTAATACGATGAGTAGCAGGGCTATCGAGCTCCAAATTTTTTCGTAGAGGTTTTCCACTAGTAAAAATCAGTAGCATATGATACATAGGTGTATGCTTAAAAAATAAATGTATAATTCTAAGATATTTACCTAATACAGAATATTTTGAAAAGATTAAGATTATTTGATTTTAGATAAGTAGCATTGCTAGCATAATAGGAGGGTATTGAATGTAAACAGCGAGAAGTAATAAAGTTTCTATGTTAAACAATGGGCTGAAAAGAATGGAACATAGAAGTCTTCCTCGAATTTCAATGCATGCCCGAGTGAAGAAAGCCAATCAAATGAATGACAGCTGTTTTTGGAATGAGTGGCAGAATTCATACGTGGAGAGTTAAAATGATACTTATTTATAATTCTATTCCTCGTAGGTTTGGAAAGATTTGCGAGGCTATAGGGGGTCCCCCAAAATCTGTTTCAACTACCCAAGAGGAGGAGTGTTATTGGGATTTTGGGGAAGGAGGCAGTTTAAGAATTTTCATGAAAAAAGCAGAAGTCCCCGATTCCCTTCAGGTGGTTATAGAGAGTGATACTCATAATTTATTTTATGTTAATATAAAAGAATGACGTTCTTTGCGTACCCTAATTAGACATAAAAAGTTGTTGTATTACTTAACTGAGGCAATGCTGAGGACGCATATGTGTTGTTCACTGAAATTGAAAGTTTTTATTCTTGGAAATGAGGGGACAACCAAAAATTAAATTAGGAAAATATTTATTGGCATCAAATTTTGAACAACTTTGTACAATAAATGGAGCATTCTAACCTTGTCAATAGAACCTTAACTGAGCAATCATACTATCAACACAAAGAAGAGTATAGTCCGCCCCACCTAACATTCTACCCTTTGTCATTGATGAGGCTTGGCTTGCCTAGCCATAGCATAACCAATAGCATAGCGTGATTAACTAATGGTTGTGGATTTCTATCTTTCTTACTCTTGGGTAATGGGTATTGTGAATTTTTACGTATAGTTCAAATGAAATTTAAGAAGTTAAAAAATCTAGCCTTTGATGCACCTTGATATAGTACTATCACAAGTCCATCACTGTTCTCAACATCCCATTACCTCTCAACATCTCATTAAATGAATAGCCACAAACAGATGCCTTTCTTTTAACTATCTATTACTCTTCTTATTTTGTCTTACTTTCTAGTTATAAATACATACATACCTATCGTGCTGAGCCCTTATAGAGTAGAGATTGCCATAAGAGATTAATTCTTGGCATTCCACCAAGAAAATTGACTATGATTTTAATAATTTCCTCCAAACTGTCCTATCAATGCAAACCGCCGTTGCTTCTGCCTCATTCATTCATACATGCAGAATAGTATACAGACAGAAGCAAAGGCGGCTTCAATCAAAGCGGCGGCAAATCCAATATCTAAATTTTTAGATATTATCTATTACATTTTTATGAACAATGACTATTTACTAAATGATGATAAATATTCTTAAATTCAATAAAATGTAGTGCAAATGTGACTTTTTCACAAAATCGGGACAAAGTGCTCTCTGGAATGAGTCAATTCTTCTTTCTGGACAAAGGTATAAAAATCCGGACTGTCAGGAGAAATTCCGGACGGTTGGCAACCCTAGCAACGACACGTCGGACTTCCCCCCTCCCTTTTGCTGCTAGAGGTCACATGAAGCAATCCGCCGGCCTTTTCAGATTGGATGAACAAGGGTCTCTGCCTCATCTCTGTGATCTTGCGCTTCAGCAAACAGTTTTAGGGATGGTGTACTTCAACCACCGGCGGGGATTTTCTCTGCGTGCGTCATAATGCTGCTGTGGTCATCAAGATGTGTGTGTCAGCATTTACCCGTTATAATTTTATGCCCGTAGGTTTCAGCGATAAGGTTCAGTTGCAAGTTTCGTGACGGGTACAGGATCGCATTGGCCACGGAAGTTGCTGGGAGAAAATTGTAAATCTTACGGGTTACTCCTTGCAATAAATTTAAGAATAGACTCGTTTAGTTGGAAATATGCGCAAATGGTCAGCCATCGGTCATTCATCGACGGGAGGGATCATTGAAGGACTGCCAAGCCATGTAGCCGAAACGGGAGTCGAGGCGCGGGTCATGCGATCCGTGCACTTGCAGCCGCCGCGCCATCCATCCGTGTTAGGTCACGACAGAAGAACATTTAATCTGTCACACTTCTGTTGTGATACTTTGTGCGTTACTAGCTATCCCGTGTGCCGACGGAAGAATTATATAAAAATTCCAAGTCAAATCATTGGGTGGTGGAGGGAGAATATAGCTTGTGGGGAAGGGAATCGGGAACATATGCAAAAGCCAAATATAATATTATTACAGTTTCTTTCTCTCTCTAAATTCTGCTCACAACATGTGGCGTTGTGCCCTACGGGTCGTAGACTTGGTCATTGCAGAAAAAAGATGTGCATAGACAGGAGTGAGAATGAAGGAGAAAGGCAATAGAACTATCTATTGGTTCACATTGGGGAATTCATGAAAATTTCCGAATGAAAAAAAATTAAAGTCCTCCTGGACCGTGAGACAAACCAAGAACATTATTTTTGCCGGATTAATGCGCAGAGGAAGCGTGGGCAGCTTGGTGGCCTGCAAATGGGCAAGCTTAGTCCGTAGTTCGTTTCTTGGTCCTGAATATTTTCTTGCGGAAATGTATACGTACTATGCAGAAGAGACCAAGAGTTTCCACCCGTATTAGAGAAAGCATAAAATATAAAGTTTCAATGAAAAATTCAAGAAAAATAACTTGATAGATCAAGTTTAAATCAATGGTAACGTTCAATGATAAAACCGAACCTTAGTTAGTAACGTAGATTCTGTCCATATAATTTCCCAGTCAAATGATAGAACAACAATGATGCTATTGCATTTAGGAGAGTTACCCTACGATAATAAATACTTGAATATTTTATTTATCACTTTAGTTCGTGGCACTTTCAAATAGCCAAATTCATTTTCCCGGTTCACCCACCCGAAGAACAAGCTCGTGAATCAAGTTCACCTCAATTCCCAGGATTGTTTATGTCTGCCAAAGATACTCAATCATTTTATGCGGTAATTTGCGAGGAAATAGCTCTGGAGGCAGGGATAGGCCAGAACAAGCATTATGTGGCTGTTAGCAGCAAAACTGACTAACTTAATTTCATCACCCATGTCTATGGGAATAACCTTATTGTGCTCCCTAGTGGGTAAATTTGGAGTTCAAGGGTGGTGGGCTGCATGGAAGATTATGACATCGCGGGGAACTAGTTACCAGACTCGAAGTGACATCACCGCTATTTCCTTGGAGAGGTTTTCGGGAAGTTTATTCCCCATGCCAGGGTCCATCTCAGAGGAACTCGATCACTCAAGCTTTATTCCATGACACACTAGTACTCCATTCTCACGCGGAATTGTAATGACTATAAATCAACAGGCATGGGCGTAGAGATGACACGTGCATTGTGATGGGTCGAATTCGCGTATTTCGGTCAATAAGTGGTCCTCTCTCGTACGGAGCTGGTTAATACTAAACCATTAACTTAGCCTAGCGTACAATCTAGTTGTAACCCTTGAATGAGGAGGTGAATTGCTGAAATGTATCATCTTGCTTCTTGATTGCTAGTTTAGCCTAAAAATACGTATGTTATCCATCCCCGAGAGTCGATCGCTGGCAGAAACTACGTGCGTTGTTCTCGCACGGCAGACGAGAAAGACCCAAATGCGTTAAGGTATAAATGATGTTAGGTGTTCTGCCGAGAATCATAAATACACCCAAATGATCTTTCATTGAGGAGGAGCATGAAATACCTTACGGTTGACCTGATAGCCCAATGTCATGCGATACGTTTAATGTCACGTTGACCTAATATCCCTTAACGGAACAGAAATACGACGTCCAGAATAACATTAATGCACAGGAACACGTACACTAATCATCGTGGATGATTCCTTTCCGTGGAATTCCGTTCCGTTTTCCATTGCATTTTGCCATTTTTTTGCCTCGACACATTTTCCATTTCATCGGAAAAACTGCGATTTCATTGTATGAGAGGGTTTACATTTTTTCTCTCCCAGCATTTCTGTATATATGATGGATAGTTATATGTAAGTGATGCTTGAACATAATTACTGGCATATCTTTTTCTTATCTTGGATTGGAGACATCGTGATTTTTTGGTTAATACTAAAGGCTTATTCCTTGAAGAATTCTATGCGTTTAGCTCGATCCTTCAAATTTTTATGAAAAGTTGAATTGACAGAGGAAGTGAGAGAAATCAAATACAGCTTTTATTCCTCAGGCACATATTATTGCAATGAAAACAAGCTTGATAGTATGTGCTTGGGATTTTTAAGTTAATATACAGTGATAATTATATATAATTATAATGGTTGAAAAAGGAAAAGATAAATTATAAAATCACGAGGCACTAATGATTATGACACCCTGTGCAATGCAATAAAACAGTGTAACAATGCATTTTAATGTTTTCTTTGCATTTATCAAGGCTTACTTTTTATGGAAAATAGTACATTCTTCTTCATATTTCTTTCTTATTGCATTTCAGGATTTTCCTGGGAATAAGAGTGTCTGCCGTCCATTTTCCGGTGAGTCATTTTCGTAGCATCAGTATTTTTTGTTCCCTTCATCCTCCTGTCCCTCTATTAACCATCATAAATTAATGTAAAATATGTGTTCCGTTCTTCTTCTGGGATATCTGCCGCGTCGTTGTTTTTCTTGACAACGTTTCTCCTCCCGTCCTAGAGGATTCCTCTAGAGGAGAAGGAGGCGTCTTCAGGTCGAGGATTCGACCTGAAGACGCCTCCAGGACGGGAGGAGAAACGTTGTCAAGAAAAACAACGACGCGGCAGATATCCCGGAAGAAGAATGGGACATATCAGTAATCGCCGTGGAAAACTCCCAGAGTTCCCTTAGGGTTTTCATGCATTTTCCCAAGGACTACTGGAAAATTCAACATTATTCATACGGACATTTAAAAGGGATTTTGCTTATACTCAAGAGTGGAAAACATCCAGTAGTTGAAAATTTCACGAAGAACTAAGAATATTCTTATTTTCATCTTGTCTTTTTTATGTTTGAAAAAACTTTCATGGATATTATCCCTTGAAACTCGAATGAAGCGAAAAACCTGGATTTTGCGACAGCAACCAGTGGTACTTTTGTCCCTTGAGTATCGATTTATTAAATCACATGAATAATAATGGGATTTAAGAAGGTTTTATTCCTGTTATCAAGTTATTCCTTGTGTTTTAACTAATTTTCTTGCTAAAAGCTACCTGCTAAGTCAAAAATTTCGCTTATAAATTCAAAACGTACCTATTACTATCTAGGATCTAATGGTAAAAAAGGAAATGTTTACGACAATTTACATGACATTTGTAGTTTAAGTACACTAAACCAATATCCGCAAATCCGCAAAGCATTTAAATTGGAAAAAGGAAATTATAATATTTCAAATAATCTTTAAATATAGAATAAGCATATATATGGCAGTTATTATAACTTCTCTATTTCATTTTGCTGTAATGATAATATTTATGTCGTCATTAACACGCGCAAGTTCGAGGAAGCCAAGGAGCCTCAGATGAACTGTTTCAGATGAACAGATAACCTATAAATCCAAAATGGCATAAAGATTGGTGATGCGTAATGTTTCCCGATCGTTTACTAGGGGATCATGCAAGATTTGATGAAACCGGACCTGAATACGTCACTTTTGGTGCGAACTAAACGTCTGCAGTCTGGAAGCAGGTCAGGTCACTCGCGGAAGATCCCGGCAAACTCTTCCCCTCATCGGCGAAGTGGTCGGCTAGAATACTTGCCCGTGATAACTTGGGGAAGTCGTCACATTGGCATCGTACTGTATTATGGTGGGATTTCTGGGTCTTGTGATTACTTCATGAAATTCTGAAACTTCTCCGACTACACGAACGCATCCGGTTTTGGCATTAACATTTTGCAAAGTACTGGTCATGTTTTACAGACTACACGTGGAAATTTCATACTAAAATACTACCTTACTTAGCGTGACCTTTCACTTCATTAGTTATTATTGCTAGGTATTCATTTGTTCTGTGATTTATAACACGGTGATCTAAAATAAACGGATATTAAAATTGACATTTATCAATAACATTATATTACTATTCGCTCGTTTTAAAGGTAATCTGAAGAGTCTTTTCAAAACATTATGACAATATTCGCAACGGTTTTTTGCGATTTGACTAGCACTTTAATGAATAAAATTAATAGTTTTGGCATTTTGTACGGGCCCAGAGAAGTTTAGAAATTTAGAAGATGTCTGATGTTCGCTTTAGAGAAGAGTTCCGTGAAGTGAAACCCAACCGTATTCTTCGTTATAAAAGAACGTACTAATAATTCAGTATTTATAGGCGTAGAAAATAGTTGAATTTAATTTTATTCTCATTCAGTTCCATTTTTATAAGGATTATGTAATTTTAAGATACTTAAGATTACTAGTGTAGCAATATGCAGTTATTGATTTTACGGTTGCTTATAAAATGTTTGAATCCTCATGCATGAATGTTAAAATTATTTTGGCGTTGCCCTATTTTCACTCGATGACTTTCCCAATTCCACATCCATATCTAACTCTTCTTCGCTTGCGTTTTTACATCACTCTTCTATTTACGCCCTCCATACTTGCGTCTATAAAATTCTGTAATCTACGCTTATCTCCCCAGCTAAAATCCCGGAGCTTAACTTAGCTCTAGACAAAGTTTTTACGAACACGGAAGATACTAGTCATATGTTGCATAGGAGAGGGTGATAGTTTCGGTGTTCCCTTCGCGCTGCTGTTTCGAGGAATCCTCCAAACATGCCACGATAATCCCTTTCCCCTGTCTCCGAGAAGTATCGTTAAATCCAAATCCTTCTGTCGCGAGTGAATTATTATCCGCCACTAAAAAGCCTCGCGCTCCGCTTAATATAAATTTTCATGCGCTGTATTTTCTCTGCGTGGAAACTTCGGAAATAAAACGGAAGCATTGAGAATTAGCGGAGAATGATGCTCTTTGGAAAGTTTTAAAAGGAGTCATTAGAGATAGCCTCTTGTACTTACTTACTGGTATTTATGTGTTCCCTAGCTCAATCATTCTCCTTATGTAGAGTCGGCGTCTTTAGGATTACTTTGGAGAGGAAATTGCAACCTGCTACTTTTTGCCGGAGATTAAAACCATTTCTAAATTCCTTTCTCACAGCGCACCAATTAAGAGACCGTTAATTATTAGTCTGAGCGTATATATATCTAGGAACTGCATTTGGATGCTTTAACTTATACAAGTGGTGAGCTGCAAAATTTTTAATTAATGCTAGGCGTTTGTGAAAGAGGCTTACAAAAATAAAACGTTAGCCCAATCAGATTCACAGTCAAATCATAGCATTAATCTCAAGGTTTTATTCGCGGTAGAAAATTGTTTCATTTTCTATTAATATTGAGTTGTAATGTTGGAATTGAATGTATAATAAGTGGTATTTCAATGTTAAGTGGTAATCTCTTGTACTAACCGTCTCTATAAAGGGTTTTCCGTATTATACCTTCCATTGTGCCCTTTTTCAGTTTTGTATTCCATTTGTATCCAATTTATCCTCCTCCCTCGGTTTTTACTCTAATTTTCATCAAGACTTAGCCTAGTTAATCTTTCAAATTTCGTTTTTTTGTTGATAGGCTGTAAATATGGTATAGGAAAAGTATATTTCAGTATAGGAATTCATGCATTTTTCCCTCCGTTTGCCGTTCATTCTAAAATGTGCAATGTGAGAAGGAAATTATTTTTTTCACCAATCTCAGTGAGGGCATTTTTCAGAGGACCGTCTATTTTGTTACAAGAGTATAAATTACAGAATTCAAGTCCTTTCACGCTGTAGCTTACCTTTTGTACACTTGGAAGAAGGTTTTTGACAAGACCTTATCCTTATGTTAGAAAATTCTATCAAGAAGTAATGCGTTAGTTCCGATTTAGGATAAAATAAAAAATAACCTTGTGGTTACCAGCGGTCATTTTGTGTGTTTGTGCATCCAAGCTAATTTGGATGTGGGAAACTAATTCGGAAAAACCGCCTTCTCTCTACGAACAGTTTCGCCCCGCGTATGGAAGAAAACAGGTGCTATTAAATGACGCACTTGCCTGCCATCACTTATCACTTAAGCGGCTCAGTGATTTCCGGATTTAAAATTACCTCAGCTCCCCGTCAGCCTCCCCCCCTTTTACCTCCCTCACTCCTCCTCCCTCCCTGCTCCTCAAGCGTCCGTCGCGGGTTCCTTTATTGCGTCCTGCGGTGAACAGATGGCACTGGTGGCGTTGAGGGGGTCGTAAAAGGCATGCGCCTGCTCTGGCAGATTCCGGAGTGGAGGAGCACAGACTGGTCCCCGACGGGATTTCGAGTGCGTCTCTGGAAGATGGAAACTGTTGAGGTTTTCCCACGAAAGGCTAGAAAGTGCCGCTGAAAGAATAAAGAATCGATCTCTCACTAAGACAAAAATAAGGCAAAACTTTTCGAATCCCTTGGAAAGAGCACTAGTTGTATTTATGCTTCTTGACAATGGTAGTATACTATTGAAAAAATGCTCGGAATAGTTCCAAACCTTTCATTCTTACATCTCTAAAGGTACTAATATTGAATGTAAGAATGTGTTGTTGAAATAGACGTGGGTCGAATTGAAAGATTATTATTTTTCGGGCATTTATCGTGAACCTAATACTAATCCGCTATCCACAATGCGCCTTTATCTAACAATAACTGTGTTTTGATGATATCAGGTATTGTTTCATTAAAATAGACAGTCGAATTCATTGAAAAAGCTAGAGTTTTACATCTCGGTTATCTAGGAATTATGGGGCATTATTTCAACAATTCTTCGCAGGATTCTACGTTCTTTTTAGTTATCTCCTTATAATCTCCTAATCTTATGCCCTCCTCTAAAGCAACTGCATGATATTTGTAATGCGCTCATGAACTCTTTAACCGGCCCCACCCACTGGGAGCGCACAATCATCACCTTACCCGCTACCATCACACAACCCAATCCTCCAGCCCCCCTCTCCTTACCTTCCCTCCTACTCTTTCCCTTCCACCCCCCTTATTTCTATTATTCTAGTTCCTCCAACCCATCCCTGTCCGCAAAAGGGTGTGAAAACATGTCGCCTATGTGACACAACCGTTTTACATTAAATAAATCAGTTGATTGATCTATTGGCCGGAAACAAAAATGTAATTTACATGTAAAGTAAATATTTAAGATAAAGACAATCCTGGACTGTTTTAAAGTTTTAAAGTTTCTCTCGTCGATTCAATCTCTCAGCAAAGACCGAGTTTTTTAAATGTTCCTTCGTAACTTTGTAGTCTCCGACCTTGTAGTCATCTACTTAAAATGTCACAGCCAAGCGTATTACAGTAGAATAGAGGTTTATTTAGATGAAAGGAACTTATACAACTCGTTCGTAGAAAATCACGCACTCAGTGGGAGGATGCGATAAGGTATGCAAGCTGTTTGGCATCGCAGGATATTGAATCTAATGCATTGCTCATGCTGTAATGGCTCAGGGTGCTCGTGAGCAAGGGACCGTTGCCAACAGATGACCTTACCCAGTTTTTGGTGACACCTATCAGTTGCACATTTGATTGATATCCTGTCCCGTACCATCAGGCATGTGCCTCCCAATAACTGCCTCATTCCGTGGCGCGGATTGTCCATATCACGAAGTTACGGTGATTGTAACAATGGCCACATAGGCGTTCTCGTGATCGCTCTAACTTATCGGCTTTTTCCTCTCAATTGCAGAATGTCGGTTCGGTGGCTTCAAAGCAAGGGTCTCTGCAAATGCCGAGGAATTCACTTGTTTGCTGGTCTGAGGCGAGCTATTTTGTCGCAGCTGAGATGTGACTCATCACAATTATATCAATGGCTTTATTTTATCTTCGTTTTCTAAGAAACCTATAGGTCTACATTAATAATTCAATTGATGCAGATGAACCCTTTTTTCTTGTTTTCATTAACGCGATCTCTCCTCTGTTTCTTAGAACTAGCTTTTGGGTCACTATTTGGATAAAACTGTTCTTGATAACTCCGTTCTCCATATCGTTACTTTGCCATATCTTAGATTTTTTGTGCTCTACCTCAACGCCGCAGACACAAACTTGCATATATGTATGTCAATCGATTCTATAAATATAATTTTCTAAAACGCGGGAGCTGAACGCTCTCTTGTCATGAAATATCTCCGCGAAATCATCAAATATATTGATCAACATCCATGTATCGCATTGATATTTTAGCATAAAAAATAACGTGAGAGACGATAATGAATCGTAAAGTGTTCAAAATAAATATATTTTCTTAGTGACAGTTATGTAAATATTCCGTCTAATATTTTATAATAGTAATTTTAACTAATACGAAGGACTTGGAAAGCTTTGCTCATTTTACTACACACACATGAGTTATATCAGTCATTTTGTAAATGACCACTTTGTAAATTACACTTATGACGTACTCATGGTCAACGGGTATATTATTTACCGGGGTTTGTCACGTACGAGTTGGGACGTCACTTTAAATGACTAGAGTTTTTTTCGGGTGCCTCCTTCAGAAGCAACAGAGAAACGAATCATTAATTTCCGAAATAAAGAGCCCTATTGCATGGATTATGGTAGTAGTCAAATAATATTTCCTGCGAAAACAGTAGGTATTGTTTTTTGAAAAGTCACTTCGGCGTGTTCTGCGCCAGTTCTCAATCAAACAAATTTAATGTATCCATTTTTAATAAAAATTTTGGTTATTTTCCACACTTTATTTAATATATAGAATTACATAAGCTTCAGAATGTGCTAGAAGATGCCTTATTAAGGTGAAACCGGTCGCTGTTTTTAAATAAATTGTGGAAAAGTACTAAGTTTTTAAATTAAAAATGGATGTCTATCACTTCCTCGAAGTCAAGCCTGAAACAATCAAGATTAAACGAAATGTAGTTTTTATGCCTAGTTTGTCTTAGAGTGGCAAGAAGGCGGCTTTTTCGGTACATGTTCTTTGCATCAAATTTTTTGAGTGAAGTATTTTAAAATTCCTTTCCAGGTAAAATCGTGCGTTTTTGAATTAAGTACTTCATTTTAGCCACGCTCTTATTACCCGCAAGGGTATAATGTTCACGGTTCATCGATATATGATAAAACTAGCCGATCCATCCATAATATAGATGTAACATAGTTACCTAGGCACAAGTCTTAAATTTTGTCTTTTCTTCCACTGAAAAAACTTGTCAATGATGCACCTTTGATTAAGAGCCATGTGCTTGCAATATTATTCTCTCGGATAGTATTTGCCAGTAATACGATAATATTTTGTTCTATTGCTCACTCCCGCATTAAATATTGTTCTCACTTATTTCTCATTTTAAAAAGTATTCCTAGGTAGACAAAGAAGCATTTTCATCTCCAAAAACTCCTTAATGTGGTTCAAATGGCAAATACCTCTTCATTAATCCCTCAGGGTAAAACATTTTCCGCACTACTTCCGTGTATTTGAAGTAAATAAAGCGGCTTAACACAGTAAAACGAGGCCAATAACTTCAGTACTTAAATTAAAGTAACCGATGATTAGACAGAGAAAAATGTAAACTCAGATGAAGTGGGTCGATGGTTTGCTAGTGTATATTAGCGTAGAAGTTCAGTCAGCTATTGAACTGTCAGTTCTCCAGGTAAACTTTGAGGTCAAAAGAGAAAATGTGTTAACAGCTGAGGAAAATAATTGATGTTGTCTATAACCACTTATTACTTATGAATAATTTTTTGGAATTCTAAGTTATACAGAGGTGCTAATGTGAATTGTATAGGAAGTTAGAAAACTACGACATAAAAAGCATTATTATACCACTTTCACGGGGCTTTCATCGCCACAACGTCATGATACTAAGTTAAAACTATCTATTTTCATCAGTTGGTGCCTAAGGGATGGATCAATGGAGCAAACGCTTGTTTTTTAAGTTGAGAATTCATTATGTGAGAAAGAAAATTTCTAAAACTTTGCTCAAAATACACCAATGTCAACAGAGCAGTACTCATCGAATGAGTTTGATAAGAAAATCGACTGACGTATGTGTCACTCAATGTTCCATTTAATTCATTCATTTCTGGAGCATGTAGGTTTCAAAGAGTTTTGGTAATCGTAATATCCAAGGGAGATGCTATATGCTCTCCTCGATGACCTAAAGTGCAGGCATTGACGTGTTTCCACTGGGGTCCCGTGTACGCCACGATCGCTTCCCCTCCACCCCATATCTCTAGTGTGAAATCCATTCACATTTCAGTGAATTTCCATTCGCATTTTGGATAAGTAACTACTCCCTTTAAAGGGAATGGTTCAAGAATCAGATATCATTCAGCCTATCCACTCCCGATAGAGGGCATTTCATCTCCGTTGGTGAGCAAACTTGGATGCCAGACTGTGTGTAAGAGACGAATTGGGCTCCATAAAAAGAGAAAGAAAGACATGATAGGCTCCATAGGACTACGGGGGAAGTGGTTTAACAATAAAATGACTTATATGTCATGACATACATATTATAGTTACTTATAAAAATAACCTTTGCTATGTTTGATATGAGCCACAAACTCCTACCTCTCTTCGCTATTTTTTTCGTACATGGAACTTCAAATTACATAGTGTTAAATAGAAAAGAGTGTGAAAGACGGGGAAATAGTATTTTTCTGTGTATAATACAAGCAATTATCAGAAAAATCTTTTTTTGTAAGTCGTGCTGTTTCCTAGGAAATTGAATGGTGGTAATAACTCGAAGTAAATAAGAAATCGAATATTATCGTGTAGGCGAAAAGAAATGCCTTCGAAGGATGTGTTGGTCAGAATTACCCGCGCGTTATTTCACGGTTGAAGCATTTATATAAAAATAGCTATTAAAGGTACTTATATGTGGGATATGGTACAATATTTCCTTCCAAAATAAGTGAAACTAACGGATGTCTCTGATGATTACAGCACAACAGCAGCAACGCAGACTTAAATTACCCACCGAGTACTTCTTGCGTTAAGGCGCCAATCAATTTTTGTTTCTGAGTTACTTGCCAATAATTTACGAATTTCGAATGCATTTGTTCAACATAAATGTTGCCGAAGCCTGTTCCAATATCTAAAAAAATATTTGTTTAACAATAATCTAATTTTTTACCTGTATTTTGTTGTATGATAGCCATGCTAGGTGGTATGCCATCAGTGAAAGTAGTATTTTAAATAATTACAACGAAATAGTGGAAATCAGTATTTAATTTGACTCGCTCAGTCAAGGTGAAAACTACTTAAATAGGGGGGATTTAGTAATAGGAGTAGGGTGGGTTGTCTACGAGGCCTGCCTCTTTCCACTACACCATCTACCCCACACCCCTTCCTGGAGCTAGAACTGCGAGAAATCCTTACTTTTTACGCGACTCTCCGTCGAGGGGATTTTATATGTGATCGTCGCTCATTTGTTTGTCGTATTTCCACCTCGCGGACCGTTGATGTACGGCGCTTGAGTAGGGAGCTTCGGTTTACGTCGTAAATTTTCGTGTGACCCTAATTCAGGGAATGGCGAGGGTTAGAGGAGAAACTCAGCGGGAACTTTCCTCCCCTTCCCTTTGCCCACCACCTCCTGCCACACTCTCCTCTAACTTCTTCCTTACCCCCGTTACCCCTTTACCTATACCCTTCTTCGATTTACGTCTCCCCTCTGCAGTCTCACTCCCCTCACGTGGCCAAAAACCCAATATTCTCCGGATTGTGCCGGATGGGAGACTTTAGGCGCAGAGATTGGCCCGCCCAGGAATGGCCATAGAAACGATTTAGGCTTGATGCTTTCAGTTTTGATGACGGTAGAAGGGGTGAGTATTTGGATGCCAAGCAGATGAAACCAATAATCAATTAAAAGAGAAAAGAGAGGTGATTTAATAAAAATGATTTCGTGAGCTCCAACTTTAATAATAGTGGTCTCATGAGAGAAACTGAAAAATATTCACTACAGCCGTATATAATGATCATTCTGTCCGCTGCACATGGATCTTTACGGCACCTCTTTGCAAATTGAAACATATCAGCATCACTTCTCCCTTTAACTTTTTCAAAGTATATCTAGAGCCACGACGCCGTTCTCTTTCGGAGTAGGCATAGTCGAAAGAGTTTAATTCTCTCTGTTTAACCTAGAAAACTGATTTCATTTTCAAATATTCCCATCGCACTCCCCTATGCGTGCATATTTATTTCGCTTCGGTAACAGTCATGCATTGTTTCATGCGTGCTCTCCAATTCTTTAGACTCCTTTTCTTGTTCATTCTTTTTAGGGCTACTTCCTCCGTATTCACTCATGGCTTTCAAAGTCTACCCCTTCTTCTCATGCCTTTCCCTTCATCTTCTACCATATAAAAGGTTACGCATACGTACGTATGATTCAGTTGCTAGACGTAGTTATTCAGATGTGTGCTAGTAGATGGTTAGCGATCCCCCATGTACGTTCTCCTTTAAGTGACTAGTGGCACGCATTTTTCAAAATACACACTAGGGAAACTGATTTGTAGCAGCTCCACCTGCTTCACCAAAAGTGATGTATACAAATAAATCTCAGGCATTGAGATATTATGTATTTTATACCATATTTTTTTCAATAAAAATGAAAAATATACTCTAATTTCTATTTCATTATTTATATAATTCATTACTTTTTGGCTACTTCGTCAATATTTTAGCCTGTTTCAGCAGGCTTTTCAGCTAGTTATTATGTATCTGCTTAGTTGTTCAACAATCATTCGTTCTCCTAGCATAGCCAAAACATTGAAGTACGTTTTTTCATGAATATCCATCGTCAAAGATATTGTGAGCATTTTATTGTTTCAAGTATAAATTTAAGCGTGTACACTGTACACTCTCCTTTTCCATCTTTAAGCGCATAATTCCACGTAATATTTCTCCCATTTTTTTCTGAATTCTTCTGCGCTCTCCTCAGTTCATTTTATCTCATTATCATTTCCTTACCTCTTCCTTGGTTTCATAATATTCTACATTCAATAAATATCTTCGGAATCCTCACCTCATTCATTTGCTCTGCTTTCATTTATTTCCCGCAAGGAACCAGCTCTTCTCATTCTGCGGCGCTATTTTTTTTAAAGTTTTATCAGTAACCTGAGTTCTCACTATCCCTCGTCTAACAATTTGATTCCTAAGACCTCGGACATCAGAAATATTTCACTTCATGCCTGCGGACCTCTACTCTCGGATGTTTGCTATAATATCGGAACACAAAAATTTGCATGCGCGCAATTCTTGCAATGAATCACTATGATTTTATTTGACAGAAGATGAGTGTATGCCATTTTTTACTTGATTTAAAGCTTTAATCCACTTATCTCAATTACGTTATGTAAATGGCATGATATATCATATAAAAAGAGTTTAAAATCTTATTTTTGTTAAAATTATTAATGACTTATTGAGCTTTCTTTTGTTGGCTAAGCATTTGCTTCATTCAACGAGAGGAGAAACTGCTTTATGAGTAGCATGAGATAGACAACGTTTACACGTTAATTTAAGAATCCGAAGAGATGAATTTCGAGGACTGTTACCAAGCCGTGAAAATTAAGGAGTCATGTTTTGCTTTAGTATACCTAACCCTTAACAGGTGAAATGCAACACGTTGAACAAGCTAGCTTTTTGTAGATATGAAACCGCGCTTCTACACGCCCTTATACATGTTAAGTTTTGCTGAATCGCAGTGTTCTTTACGAGCGTCAAACTTCAACTCACAGTCGTGTGGCATTGGGAGTAGGTGTCTGAGGTCTTTTGTAGTGCACTCAGTTGAAAAAGTGTTGTGTTGATATCAGTTTCTGCGTTAAAGATTACAATTCTAGCTCCCGTAACGCTATGTAGAACAGGCCAATGATCCATCTCAGCGTGCAATTACATTCCGAAACTTCACCACATACCGAATAACCACGAGAGCAACAACACTGCGCTCGGGAGCGTTGCTTTGAGACTGAATTGATTTATCACCACAAAATTATCGCATTTTGGTGAATTAATAATGGATTTTTAATCATAAGGTATGAATTTGATTCTTCAAAAAACGTGAAATAGGTAATTAATAGCGTGAAAATGCTTAAATCTTTACTTTGGCGTTTTACATGATTGTCTAAATACCAAGGTCCGTTATTAATAAGCAGTTTTAAATTAGTACAAAGTATGATTTTCTATTATTTTGTAATATTTTTTCTTAAGTGGTGTAGTCCTTAATGAATTGCAGACAGGTAGAGTAATTTGTATGATCATTTGATAAATTTGGCAAATCAATGAAATTGGTTTACCTCCCGATTCGATGTTCCTTTAATTGACTCTTGTTCTTTCGTCAAATGTGCAGTTATATCTTTTATTTGAAAGCATCATATTTTTAACATAATGATAAGTAAGCTTCTCTCAAAACCTCATGTAAAAATTTAGCCCACCATTTGAATTGGCACTGAGCTGGTTATTTTACTTTAACCATATGGTCAATGAAGTGCTTCAGTCAGGATATAACTTTTCTTCTCACATGCTTGAGAAGACCCGCGAAAACAGTGTGGGGCAAATGTAGACTTTCCAAAATAAGTGTAAAGAAGTCCACCGCTTGGCCAGGTCTGGGAAATTTCCTCGACATAATTCGTTTGCTTACTAATTTTTATCTCACTCCATAGTGAGCCCCTGGACACTCTTCACAAATTTCTTCTCGTAGTTATGCTCTCATTAAAATTTGGTCTCACAGAATTTTCCTCCTAATTACCCTTAATCGGAATTTTCTACGTATAAAATGTAATCATTCTGCTCTCATCCACCCGTGTTAATTTGTTATCAGTTAATAATATTACCTTTTCATTAAGAAATGGTTCTGACACTCACTTTCATGTTACCCACGGACTCTCCTAGATAAAATTAGTTCTCGTTCCTGTGTTGTTTCTTTTTTCACGAAGAAGCAAAATAGCAAGCAAGGAAAGGGCTCAACTCTACTTCCAAAAGAAAAAGAAAGCAATACTTTAGAGCAAAAGAAACATAGTAATATTCAGTATTACGGCTTTATACGTGGCGTTAGCTTTGAAAAAGATGCGTAAGAAATTTTATAGAAATATTTGCTATTGCTTTACCGTAACAGTGAAGCAAAATAGGAGATTTCCTTATGATTTGTTTGAAGACATTCGAGTCGCCTTACATAATTGATTGTGCTACTTCTCTCCAATATGTGGTAGCTTACGATTCACCTCGATGCATCTACGGAAGTAGCTTTCACGTCATATTAGTTTGGCTTCCTCTCGGGTAACAGAGAACCTTCAAAAGTTCCCGCAAATGTATAAGCCTACCTTTCTGGTACCTGAGGCTAGTTCTAGTGAACACAAACTTAAATGAGTTCCTTTAATTGGTGGGCCATTTAACAGGATATCAGAACGTGGATATGAACTAAGACTATTTACAACAAACAGGACTTTTCAGATTTCCTTAAACCTCCTTTATTCCTGACGGTCATTGGTAGTCAACTAAGTAGGGTACAAAAAGTCACAAGTAAAACTTTTTGTGAGGATTTTCAATTCATCCAGCATTTAGCAACTGTGTGTAGCAAAACGTAGCACCTTATAGGTAGGTAACCATAAAACAACCTATTGACTTAGTGCAAGGGTTCTCAACCAACGAGGAATTCTCTCACTGCAGGGAATTCAGAAGAAAGGGGGTGGGAGTTCGGGCCACTATTTAGCAAATTGTGGGTATCGGTAGATTAGGTCAAATCTATCAAATTGTAGTTTTTTTTATTAATTTTGTGGCGCTCAGTAAACTATATTGACTGGCACCGATTAAATTCGGTTCTTAATGCATGCGCATTATTTTATTTTCGGAGTACAATTAATACCTAATAATTTATGTTTGGAGGGAGGAATATTATTCTGAACTTGGAAAAATACGTTATTGAGAAATAAAGATTGAGAACCAGTGCCTAAATTCATCTTACAAAATTATCAATTAGATCCTTAGTTTCCCAATTGGATTGTAACGGATATGTGTTCCGCAGACACTATCTAAAGGGCTTCTAAACATCAACGGCCAAAGCCTTGCCTATGATATCCATGAACTAATTATAACAGTTTACCGACCGATAACGCAGTAAAGGGGAGAGATAAGCTGATCCCATTACCATATGCAATCCATTCCGAGTACCTGTTCGAGTAACCATATAGGAGACCTCGAAGTTCTTCGAACGTGCCCACAGCAAAAAGTTATGGGTTTCAATAGTAATATGAAGTATGGGTAATAAGCTTCACGTCGGCGCTGTCCTTTCTCTTGGAATTCAAAGGGCTATCGCTAAGAAAATAAGGATGAGCGTGTATAGTTCTCTGCATTTACCACCTGGTAAGTTGAAGCCCACGTTGACTGCTGTAAACTAAGTACACGGCTAAAAGATTGAAATTCTATCAAACATTCAGCTCATTCAGCTATGTTCTACGTCATTCTTTGCATGCGAGCCGTTTCATTAATCTATGGGTGGTAGTGAGACAAGAAATTTGTGAGAAGCAAACATTTATTTATAACACTAAAGGTAGAAAAAATAACCAAACAGGTCATGTTTCATTCGAAATGTGTTTGAAAAAAACTACCCTCTTGAATTTTAAGGCGCCATCATACAAATTTAGTAAACTTTCAAGTTTGGAAATTAATCACGAGTCACTACAAGTGTAAAATAAGTGTAGCACGATATGAAATCTTGTGAGGAGTTTGCGACTTTTTGAGGCGTTTGAAATAGCTTAAATTGTTTTAATGCGATATTTTCTTAAAATGAGTTAATAATTTTTAGGTAAAACAAGTTTAAGATATTTTTAT
Source organism: Pyrrhosoma nymphula (assembly GCA_963573305.1). Lineage (NCBI taxonomy): Eukaryota > Metazoa > Arthropoda > Insecta > Odonata > Coenagrionidae > Pyrrhosoma > Pyrrhosoma nymphula. The sequence continues at coordinate 91,330,603 of OY754338.1, forward strand.
TGTGTAGTAATAAAAAATTTTCGCATTTGCGGAAAATTTCCAAATACCTCCTCAATAAAAATTCGAATCCACACAGGCAGAGATTACAAGATAAAAACTATCAAAGTATGAAACAAAGAAGACCAAAATATCATCAAAATTTCGGGATCATTAGAGAAATGCACATCCCCGAATCATAATTAGACGTTTCTTGCAACGAACACTATGAACGAGCCCGTTCATGGGCACAGGCTTTAGTTAGCTGTTTGTTTCTTCCGAATATCTTGGTGCTTGAAACAATTTTCATCCTTATTTTATAGAACAAGATGTTGTGAATGAGCAAATGCAGTGGCTATGCTGCAGTGCAAAATGAATCCTGCATAAATGCAGGATACGTAGTGTCAGTCTATTCTTACTCAAAATCAGTTAATTCAGCGCTGCTATAAGTCCCGATGAGTTACGCGAATCCTAGTTACAACGTCTATCATACCAAGTCATATTGATTGCTACAAAATTACAGATTTGAAATATTGTTATTTTTCGGTTACTAAATCGCCATTATTTAAATCGTGGCTTAAAGGTGTTATCCATATTTCCATACTAACCTCAGTTCGTTTAATATTAATGCATTTGATGGCTAGAAATAAAATATTAGTAACGGGAATGATTTTATACAAGCCAATTGACCAATTTTAAAATTTTTGCGATGCTACTATGCCCTTAATTTTCTATCGCTTATATGGCTTTGAATAAATTATAAGATGTGCTTTTTGCGATTTTGCTTTGTGCTTTTTGCGCATTTGAACAGCTCTCCGACCCCCTTAGACAACTAATTCAAACCCAACCCAAATTTCATTACATTATTTTGAGAAACAGGAAATTGGAAAGTGTCAGGTTTTGGGATAGGTAAAAAGACAAAAGGCTTGCCTTGTATTTTGAATGATTGGCGCATGGCTCGTAGTTCACTCAACAGTGAGCAATGAAGCACAGCTAACACTCATTCACCCATAGGGACCGTTTTTTTATAATTAGATATTTCCTGCTCCTAATAGTGCCTTGAGCATCTGCCACAAGATTTTGAGAGAGTTGTGCGACTGCAAATAGGTACAACTAAGTACCCCAAGTACTTGACGCCAAGTAGGTTAAGTCGCACTCGAGATGGGTCAGCAAAGGAGTGGAGGAGAGATAAGAGCACATGGTGGGAAACGCTTCCAACAAAACTGCATTTAACTTGAGAGTGCGTAAAGGTCTTTGCAGTGTGTATCACGGAAAATATTACCATCAAAACGAAGCTGTATCAAAATACGCTATTTTTCGTAGTCTAATGAAGAAAGCCTTAAAAAAATGGGCATAAGAGTCGTAGGGAACATTTTAATTCCCGATCATATTAGTTTGAGCACTTTTAAATTGGTGACGGAGGTTTGCGACATGTGAAACCCGAGTTGACAAGAACGGAGTCTGCCTTACTTCTCCATACGGACATAATATGAAGAAAATGGACCCTTCCACTAGGGTATTCTGTGCAACTGCCATCATGAGACGCTGCAACTGCAATCCTAAACCCTGATTTCCAAGGACACGGACACGGGCCATTCGTGTTATACCAAAAGGGCTTTCAGTCAAATGAGCAAGAGGATAAGTGTAAAGTAGCCTTCCTAGCAGAATGAAGCACTATACCTTCCGTCTGCTTTGCTTGGTCGTATGAATTAATAAAAAAAGAAATGGATAGGCCGTCGCATACGTTTCACCCATATACGTTCGAGCTCCAGTCATGAATGGAATCGTCTTGTGGAAAATATTCCGTCCTCAGGTGGTCGCCGTCATTAATCACAGACGGGGATTCTTCCTCGGCTATTAAATATTTACGTCCCGCTTGAAGAAGGAAACCAAATGACTGCCGTTTGGATGTGCGTTAAGTCCTAGCGGATAGGAAAACAGTGAAATCTTGGTTAGATGTTCTCATCTAACCAAGGTCACCATCCTGGTTTGTTGACTTTTGTCAATATCAATGCATTTAACAATCGATCTCTGACCAATTTCAAATAAGGCCAATCAAAAGGCGGCTTTACACATGAAAGTTGATTTCCATGGAAGTAGTATGTGAAGCGATGTCTTGATATGTATCGGTAGTTGCACGGCATCGCGTCGTTCTATATACATACTACTTCCGGTTTTTCCCAAATTAAGTAATGAGATAAGTAAACCTCCTTGGTCACCCAATGGACTGGAAATATCGATAATGAACAATCTACCTCAGTAATCGAAGCCCGCCGATGTCTATTTTGCATTTATAACGGAAACTCATATCATTAACTCAATTAAGAAATGTATCATGACAATTCCCATCCTAATACCAATATTTTCGGTGTATTATTCGCATAATTCGCACCCATTCAATGTGGTCGTATTTTCACGGATTCAGTATGCCACTCTGCCATTTGCATATACATGCGCATTTAAATGGCTTTAATATGCATCTGTGGCATCTCACCGTATGGTCTCATTAATTTTCTTTATAAACGTATGACTAGCATAACCTTCCAGTTAACAATTCATAAATGAGTTGCCCATCGGTCACCACTCAAAATAATTCCTTAAAAACACCGTGAAAGTATGCTGTTTTTGTCATCGTTTTGCAAATAAAAACAACATCCGGTGGGATTTCCGGATTTACCAAGCATCAAAAAAATAAGCATTAATACATGTCTAACAGGAAAGTATAATTTCACCCCAAACCAAGTAGTCGATGCTGGACCCTTTCGCTTCGACATGGGGGGCCTGCAAACAAATTATGGCCTTTAAGTGCGACGTGCGGGTATATATTCCCAGGCCATTCGATTAGTTGATTATTTTATTCAGCTAGTGTATTCGATTATTAAAAACCATGATCAATAATTAATAAATGGCATTTGAGTGTTTCTTTGTCATTATGAAATGATGTTCAAATGCAATAACAGGGAAGCATTTGTGACCAATGAATTATTGTTTTAATTTTTTCTGGACAATAGGCATGTTTCTGGAACCTATGCAATACTTTTCGAGGTGACATGAGGTCTAAGCTTATTGCGATTGTAATTTTTGGTCTAAGTGAGAGTGGAGTTCCTCTTCTAAGTAGCCTTCCTATTTTTTCTCGCTCCTGTTCCATGCATGGGATATGCAGCGTCCTCTCCGGTTAATTCAACCTCCATGATTGAGACTCATTCGGAGGACTTGAGAGATAGCCCTGCCCATTAAAGGCTTGCACGAACCTCAGTGGGGTCGATCTCGACAAAAACATTTCCTTCTTGCGGAACGATACGTCTCCGTTCGGTGGGCGGTTTTAATTTTGTCGTATTTCCCTGCAGCGGAATGATACACCACTCCACACTGGGTTGAGTTGCGTAAATCCGTTTTTAGGTTTTTCCTCTCCATGCCCCGAATATTCATGTGTTCCTTCTTTTATCTTAAAATGTGATCTGGAATTGGAGATGGGAACACATACTGGGGCTATAAATATGCTGGTGTGGTGGGTGTGCATCCGGTTGTTTTTCACGTCAGTTTTTTTTGCTTGGATGAAAAGGGCATTTAGCCGTACTGGAATCTTTATGGCCTTTTCAATGTAAGCTATCATTCCTTCCGACTCCTACCAAGTAAGTATGCGCTATCGGAAGCGCAAATCCTGAACGTATTTGGAGTCAATAACTTTCACCTTGATAGTCTGACACACATTTCTTATAATCAAATCATTTGATAAAATACTAATGATCCGTATGAAATATATTTAGGATTAAGTGTTTGTCTAAGGGAGCGAAAATCTTAGTGTGCTAGAGAGAAGAGAGAGAGAAGAGCGTGTAAGCGAAAGTAGTGTGTAAGAATAGGGCATTGTGGAGAAAATTTAAATGCTTTACAATGCAATTTCACATGTAAAAGTTCATATGTATCACTTTAAAATGCAATTTCATCTGTTACATGCTGACTCTATTGCAAAATGAATTGTGATATGTTTTAGTTGTGGCCTCGCACCAGCCATTTATTTTGGTATATTTAAATGGTGACAACCCCAATACAGGTTTTTTTACCTCAGGGGTGTCTCTTGTTCCTCTAACCAGTTGTAAACTTGTATTTTTGTATGTATAAGTGATGGAATAAATACCAATATCAATATCATTTAAATGCTTCGACTTTGCGTACCCCAAAAGGGAATGGCACGTTGGGTATGTATGCATTGAAAGAACACCATTCTTGTAGTGATGAACTCTTCTCGGGCTCTACACCGGGTGAGTGATTGAAATTGAGTGTAGAGTCCGAGAAGAGTTCATCACTGTAATTCGCCGGGAAAGCGTGAAATCTTACCATTCTTGTAGTCTGACAGCAGAGAAGTGACGAAATTGCATGCAGACATCGCCTTCTATGTCGTAAATAGAGCCCATATTGATAGTCAGGTGTGTTGCCCGATTACTTCACCAACACTAAAACAAAGATAAATTTCTGGGCGGGAGGGGTTTATTCGAACAAGGTAAGATTACATTGCCATTTTAATTCTACAAATTAGCATAAACTGTGTCATCTTCCTGATACATTCATGATTTCTCTCGTGAATTTCAACACACTGATTATGTCTCCCTTGCGTGAGGGGGATCTTACGTTAATTTGTGTTCCACGCAGAAGTGATTTTGCTAGTTACGGTAGTCATTCAACTACTGGCAAAGATAGACGTAAATAGTGGAATACTCATCAAACCACCTGTGGAAATCATAGACTGTAAGTAAGAGCTCCTTCATCGCTTTAACTCCAACCTAACACTATAAAAGATATTTTTGAAATATTTCTGAAATATAAACCTTGCCGTTATAATCCGGCTACGATCCAACGAGCAACATCTCCATCTCGACCTGGAGTTGCCTTCTACAACGGATGAGAAAACGTTTTGTCAACATAACACTGACGATCGCAGTTAATATTAATGGTTTTGTCACGTCAATTGCATTTTCTCTTCCATATTCGTAATTATAAAGGCCCTACCACCAGATATGTTTGGTGGGGTAATGCCAGTAATGTGTTCGTGTATACAATTTATACACCAAAAGACACTATGGAAGAGAATTAATGGCAGGCCTCATTGCTTTTACTCCTTGAAATTTTATACATAGTACCAACCGTAGGGAGATCCTTTGCTTCCAAAATTACTCGAAGACTATAGAAAAGGATGAATACGGAAGCAAATTGGCAAGAAAGCTATGATAATGACATACGTAGGTATGTGAAAAGTTAGAGACTATTTATTTTGTTAGAGAAAAGGGGAGTGCAGCTGAGTATCCAGTTCAGAATTTCGATGGTAGTCAGTAGATAAAATTTTAAAACTCATGTGACAGTGTATACAAAATTTCGCGGATTCTTAAAATATTTTAAAATTTCTTGGGTTACATACGATTATTTTGGGTTTAAGTGTTTAAATTGTGATTGCTGACGATATAACGTAATGAAGACGCTAGAAAGTATTTTAATTGAAAAAGAAATGCGGAATATTAAGAGAATATCACTCGCAACCAACTGAAAACCAGAGGTAGAGGAGAAATACTTAGGTAGAATAGGCGAAAGCCTATGACGCATAAAATTAACAAGATGCTTTAAAATAATTTGCAAGGGTGTCTTAAAATAGTTAACCGAAAGGGAGTATTAATTTCTCTATTGATGGTAGTTAAGTGTTATTTTTAATCATGTGTAAAATTAAAAAAATTATTTTACAGGCTTAAAGGAGAGCACTCGGGTCTAGCTTTTGGAGCATAAAACTGAATATATTCGTAGCAGGATATAATGAGGGGAGAAGAAATACACAAAGATTTTTCATGCTGCGTTGATACTCCCATTTTCCAAAACATCTACACCATGAGCACCAGAGTGCCGGAGAAAATCTTTTGAAGCACTTAATGAGCTTTTTAGTGAGATAAAGCATAAACGAAGAGGCACCTGTTTCAAAAGGAAAAACCAAGGCGCATTCGCTTACCTGCCTACTACAGCACGTTTATGGAAATTGGACTTTAAAAAGAAGAGCTTTTCTGATATTAAATAACTAGGGAAGAGTGTTGCACCCAGATTGACCCATTTGAACGTCAGAGTAGGGTATTTAAAAGTTGCTCCCCTTGTCCATAGGATTATTGATTTGCAAATGTGTCATTCACCTTCATCACCAAGTGTTTTGGTTCGGATTTCAATTGCCATTTTCTTCCATATTCGGGTGATTGAGTTTCTTGTCATGGGGGAAATATCAGGTTAGAACTTGGACTGAGTTATAATAACGGGTGGAAGTAGGAGAATTACATAAATCAATTTAACATGGCCTTGTTGGTTGTTTCTTGGTATTTTGTCAAATATGCTACGAGGAAACGGATCCATAGGGAAAATGTAGAGTACTCGCTAAAGTATGAAATTGACCTGCAGAAATACATAGAATCGTGTGTGACATAATCTGTAGTTTTGTTTCCATACTTAGCTGTTATCCTTAGCCCCAGTGGCTAAATGCATATTTTACCTTCCATATTACATTTCATTGTTGCTGGGAATTAATACCTGTCAAAAATTGATTTATATAGTTTTTCCTACGTCGTTCTATTAATTTTTTCTTCTAACTATTTTTTCTTGCATTATGGCCTGTGCAAAATATGCCTTTATACGCCCGTCATCGGTAACGTCAAACTCATGCCTTGTAGGCCTTTGTTTCGCAACTTTCTTAACATAATCGCAATTAGCCTGCGAGAGAGAGAGAAAAATGTCAGCAGCACGTTGCAAGGCAATAATTAAGAATGAAACAAAATTGCATAAAAATTCGCTAATACTGTTTGACAACCATGGGAGGAGCCGTCTTAAGCCATATGGAGAGACACCGAGTGCATTTTAGTGGATGTGAGTTTGAGTATTTTGATAAGGCAGCAATGTTTTGCGACCTTTGGTATGCTATTCGTCAAACCTGGAGACTACCTACCCTTCTGCTTCGTGGGGAACTTGTTTGTTTTAGGTAGACCGACTTATGCTTAAACCCTGCAATTTTATCACTACGTATGTACTCTCCCTTAAGTACTGCGTATCAACGATCAAGATCGATCGCTCGTTGTGAAGTGATCTTTGCATTCAGCCGTGTGAAGTTATAACACCTGCGGCTACGCCATAAACGACTTGATTGACACCCCTTTTTTCATTTGCATGGAGAGTGCATTTCGCCGTCTGCTTTTTATTTTATTTAAACTGAAGTGGTTGCAAGAATCTTCACGTTTTTTTTGCTATTACATTTTGGCGTTGGGATATCAGTGTCTATCCGATTCCCTTAGCCCTTGTGGATTCAGGATTCGTTGACGCCTTTAATTTTTCACACGCTTCTATACCTGTTTCCACCCTTTTTATTCAGAGTCTCCAATACACCTGACGTAAACACAGAAGACACTTATAATTTATTCATCTGTTTTGTGATGTGCGGCGGTCAGCTCTGCGCTATCCAATTTAGACCAGTGAAAAATGCTCAGTAAGGTTGTCGTTCTGATTAGGGCGGCAATTTCTTTTGCACCTTATTCAAAGCATTGAACAAGTGACAACAAAGCAATGTTGTCTCCCTCCATCCTTGCCTCCCTGCTGGAAATGCGCTTGCTCCGTTTTTCACGGCAGCCAGCCAATGCAGCATCCGTTATCCTCAATAATGCACCCTGCCAAGGTACTCGGGCGCCAAGTGAGAATTGGCTAGTTGTTTTCTCATTCAATGGAATAGAGAGCGGCAAACGGCTTTAATTATGTGGTGGTGTACTCATACATCTTTCCTACGGGATTTAAAAGATGAGAATTCGGATTTTGAGTTTTAGTATTGTCACCGACTTAAATTATTCTCCTTTAGGGTTCTAATTTTTGACACAGTTTAATGTCATTTACTTCCTGCCAGGTCTAGGAATAGGTGATCATTATACTTTTTAACTGCTAATCATTTAAAATAGAAATTTTCAATGATTATGATAATGGGTAGATAATCCTCCCTCTAAGGGGAGGGGAAGTTCTCTGTATTGTGGGTAGGAATCTTCTGGAGGAGATTAAGGAGAGGCAGAGTATGTGTTTGGAACGAGTAATGAAGGGTGAAGGGATGCTCAAGGCCTCAATAGAGGGCATTGCGTGAGTCAGATACATATATGGAATTACTTTAGCTGTTTATATCACCCTTTACGAGAAAATAGACGACGCATGATGCGTATTGAAATTAAGACGTATAACATAACCTCGTCAGCAAAAACTGATCGATGTCGATAAATCAAAACCCCTTTGGAGGACAATCGGCGTAAATTACGAGATCTAAGGGCTGACGGGAGGAGATTCATAAGGCACTTGAATCGTCCTTCTCGTTGTCTCATCACTTATGAAAATATAATTTGCATTAGGTGCCAAATGGTGTCACTGTATAGGTTTACGCGAATAATAGCTGAAAATGTTCGTTTTCTTAAACGCATGATACGAACTAATCCACAATTGATATCATTATCCAAACATATTTTATCTTCATAGAAGAACACTTTGTTAAGTTGTTCTGTATTAGGAAAGTTTGCAAACGCATTTTTACGATTGGTGTTTTCATTATGATTGGTTAAGTCCGGCAAAATGCCAAAAATTGCTTTGAATATAGTTGCTTTGAATATGGTTGCTTTGAATATGGTTTGAATTGCTCAGTTGCGTCTCAATTTCGCCAATCAAATAACTTGCTCTCCGGTATGCTGCAAGGATATGGTCGAGTATTCGAAACGTATCAACTTGAGAAAGGAACACTTATAGTCTCATTATTTCTTGTCAACATGCTCGAGAGTAAATAGTTTTTACCGTGAGGATGCCTCTGGTAGCCATCATTTCCGTGGCATCCGGTAAAAGTCTAATGTTATGCCATAAGTCATTCTTTTCCACTTATTAAATCATGCTATTGTTTTCTTTTTGCTAATTACATTAAATACGTTGGTGTAATTAAAAGTGGAGCATTGGGTCTACAATATACCACAAGCCTGTAGATTTCTTCCTGACTTCCTTCATTGAGACATCGCTACTGTTTTAAAGTAGTGGTATGAATGCACCCTTGAACAGTTGGTCTTCGAAAATTCTCTAACTTTTAATCATTCAATAGTTAATTTACTCATGCATATAAACCATTGGGAGCAAAAGTGGTGTCAGTCAGTTTTTGACCACACACTTTTGGGATGTTAAGGGCGCAGAAGAATTTCTCTAATTGCATTCTGTATGTCAATTCTCCAATGAATCTCGCTTAAAGCCTATTGTAAGGTGTATAATGCGTCAAAATATTGATAGTGTTTTAACTATTCTGAATTTTCTATAATAGTACGTCCCTGTAAAAAACCAATTACTGATGAAATTCTACGTTAATATTTGAAGCGTTACGTTTGCTTACGATTCGGTTAAGAAGAATACGGTAAAGTAGCTCTGCAAAATGCCACGTTGTCTGTCTGTGACGTCACTTATTAGTAAACATCAAAAATCCGTATTTAAAAATGTATACAATAGTGTATTCAAAGCCAAGATGCATCAGTTTTTTTCCGGGGAGTGAAATTTTGGGACAGTTATGCATTTTTTCTGCTGTACGAAATATTAAACGCATTTTTAAATAAGATTTGATTGAATAACTGAAGGAAAATTTTCAATTTTAAACTTTAATGTCCAGAACATTAAAAAATGACTCTTAATCCCTATTCTTAAAGTATTTTTCAATCCTCGCATATGCCATTGAGCATCATTCGACCCACTGAATGCATCGATGGACATTTCTCGACTGAGTGAACGTACTCACCACGGAATTTCCCTCCGGATGGAAATTTTTCATCGGTCAATTCCGGAAAATAGCCATTGCCTCTCCATCATGAGTGACTTCTCAAATTTTGCGGAAGTCACCGCGGTGAAAGGCTTTCTCAATGATCACCGCGGATACGTTTTTTTTTAAATTTTGTCGAGAGTGTTAGGTGTTCGAGCGAGGCATCAAAGCATTTTGTTCCCCCGCAGCATGATTTAAGTCGTTTCACATCGTTTCGGTCCATCGGCCCCTGAGTGCAAGGGTGCCTTATCGCTAAGATGGGGATCTCTGGGCACTAGTGGGGCATGTGCCTACGTGCGGCCTGCACTCTACTCCCCGTGTCGAAGCGCGGTAAATCACGTTCCGGCACTGAGTGTTTCTGAAACATTAACACCCATTCAAATGGGTCCACTCTGGAGGATATTAAAGGTTTGATTTAGGTAGAGAAGCAAGGCCGTTGTCGTTGAGTGAGTTATTCTGGCTTGATGGAGGAAATATGGGCTCCCAAATGGAACTTTAATGCCTCTGTAATTGAGGCGGAATCCACTAAAGCCTTGGGCTCGCTCGGCGTTCCTTGCCAGTGGCTGGCGTGAGGATAGATTATCATTCATCTGTCTAAGGCATTAATGATGGCTGAGCTGATAGTTTGCGACGTCACTTTTTTGTGGTTAGCGAAAACGTTGGTGCATCGTATGATCAGAATTTGGATCTCGAATCAAAATTGTATTATGTTACCATTGTCATCATCTGCTACACCCTTATCGCCATGATACATATCTGGTTTAAGATTACAATCACATGCATGTGTTTGCTATAAATTGCTCTACCATCATACTTGCATTAGTGAGAAATGTACCTAAGGCATCCCGGAATCAAATTTAGCCTTATAGCAAAGTTGTAAGCCATTCTTTATGCTTAAATTTCAATTTACCCATCAAGGTGAGTGTTTACCGTGAGTTAACCCAGGAAAGTAGGAACTACTGTAGTTATTTATCCATTTCAGACGTATTCAACTTAACCGAACAGCTCTGAATGACTGGCTTAATTTTCACTGCCACACAAAACACGAGGAAGAAGCTCTTGTAATGGTAGATAATGGATCCGTAGAATATGTAGTATTAATAAATTACGAACAAGACAGTGCATGAGTGTGTGCTGATATCATATGGCATCACCAAGCGTATGGGGATTAGCAAGAAATGTTATATGCATAGATCTGCCTTCCAGCAAGTAAATCTTTTGGTATCTTAGTGCGTGCAATTGTAGTTTATATTTCATATCTCTTATTAAATGGTGATCTACAAAATAATATTTCATATTATTTAAATACTCTACGTCATAATAGCTGCATCTGGATTCAGGATTCTAGAAAACACCTGAAAATAAATGACAATGGGAGTGAGACGTTTCGATTTTACTTGAAGTTATTCTAATCTGATCCAGCTTCGGAATGAATGGCCACATATACATTGAATTAAATTGCTAGGTATTAGCGTGCACATGAAAGTTAATAAAACCTTTTAACGGGATTTGTGAAATGGATATTTTCGTTCTAGATTAATATTTAAGGATATTTATGAATTTGAATCTTATAATTATTGGGGCACAGCGCTGAAACATTTAATACGAAAAATAGAGAAAATACAAAGAGAAGCTCAATCAAACACTGTTTTTGGTAAAAAGGGAGTGTAGAACAGGTGATTGAAGGACTAGGTTGGAAGTCGCCTAAGACGCGGAGGCTACACATTAGACGTATATTGCTAGGAAATTTGAGATCATCCCAGACTCTAAGGATATAACTTCAACCCCACGCTTAGTTTCTAGAATTGATGGAGCAGCCTAAATAAGAAAGATACGCTGCCATACTATTGGGTGAAAACATCGTTTTTTTCCACGAACCATTACTTAAAAAACAGAGCAAGACACTATGACCCTCCGTTAATATACATTCACAATTTCGCCTTCTGGTTATCTGATCCAGCGCATTTGTGCCATAGTCCCTGGCGAGGCTCACTATGGCGTGTCTAATACAAGGATTCTGGCTGATATGCGCATTTTCGAGTAGATGAGCGACGCGAAAACCTTCAAGGTTCCTCCTGGCTAAAAATATAAATAAAACACCGAAACTTCGTTTGCATAATGCTTCAAAGAGCATGGTAAATAGTCTCGCACAGATGTGCAAGGTGTAACACCAAAGTATATAAATTAATTGTGAAAATATCAAGCCTAGCTAACTTGATGAGGCCTTATCGATCAATTTTGCAATTTTCCTAATCTTGTTAGGTGGTAGCAGATAAAATAGAATCACGACTAGTGCTGCATACAATTCAGTTCAATAATCATTAGAAATAGAACAAACAAAATAGAATACAATTCACAATATAGAAACAATCCATATTGCAATTCACTATTAGAAGTTTGCATTTATTAAAACATTTCCACAACACAGTATTGTGTTCCACGTCAGTGTAATAATTAGTTTACATAGTCATTAACATATAGAAATTTTTAATAAATGATTTAAATTATGAAACTGGGGCTCCAAAAGTTTCTCAAATTTAAACCGTCGTCCCTCAATTGCTAGCTAGAAAACGAGCTAGTGTACCAAGGCGTCATTTATGGTGTTTGGTGGTAGTTTTATCGATCAAGGTGCTATCACCTACAGCCTAAGATTTCCACAGGTGGTTTCAAGAGTTTTCCACCATTTTCGTCTATCTTTGCCAGTAGTTGAATGACTACCATTACTAGAAAAATCACATTTGTGTGGTACACAAATTAACGGAAGATCCCCCTCACGCATGGAAGATATAATCAATGTGTTGAAATTCACCACGAGAAATCATGAATTTATCGGGAAGATGACGCAGTTTATGCTAATTTGTAGAATGAAAGTGGTAATGTAAACTAGACTTGTTCGAATAAACCATCCTCCCCAGAAATTTATCAGTGGTTAAGTGTTGGTGAAGTAATCGGTCAAGGGCAACGGCCTGCCACGATGGAAACACCGGTTCCCGATCAGTCACCGAAGTTAACCATCGTTGGGCTCGGTTCGAGTTTGGAGGGGTGATCCTCCGATTTAGACGAGTGCTGTTGCCCCTGTTTGCACGTGGCAGACGGTATGTGCGAAATGACCTAGCTTTCGAATCACAAAACTGCTACTACTAGTAATCGGCCAACACCCCTGACTAGCAATCCGGGCTCTTTTTAAGATATACTATAAGGCGAATTTGACGGCAAATTTCGTAGCTTCTCTGTTGTCAGACTACACGCATGTTGTCCTCCCAATGCATAAACATGTACACATCACGCCATTCCTTTTTGGGATAGGCAAAGTGGAAAAATTTAGTTTTCTCTATAATACCCTATTCTTACAAACTATTTTCGCTTACATTCTCTTCTATTCATTCGACTCATAATATTCCTTCCTTTGTGGAGTCTCTTCCTTGACGTTCACCCTTTTTGCGTTCTACCTCTTCCTTTCACATCATTCACTTTGCTTATTAAATCTTTTTCGTTATTCAACTCTGTCTCTCTCTCTCATTCCCTTGGCATGGCCAAAGCAACGATACACACTCCTTTCATACATGTCCATTACAGGACCGTCCAACACACATTCCTTTATCACCCACTCATTTCTAACCATACTTTTCCTGCTAACCCTTTTCAGGTAGCCTATTTCGCTACATTTAGCCTTCTTTTTTGATTGAATATCCTGATATACCCAGATATTACTGCGATATAATAATGTAGGGAGGAGACCGCTTTAGTACACTGGGATGTTCGCTTTCTTAGACAAACACTGAGTCCTATTGTAGATATTTTCCACATACTACCTACGTCTTGCCTGTCGGCATTCGCACCGCCTTACAATCTCTCCATCTATGGTTACACCTTTTGTAAACATTCGGCCAAGAGAGACAAATTCTTCTACTTATTCCATTACTCATCATTACCGTCTTTATACAATTATTCTTATCACTTTCACCATCAAAAACTATTACTATGGTATTTGACGCATATATCCTCCAATTTATGCTCCTTGCTGCTTCATCAGAGTTATTCGGGAAGGCCTGTAATTTCTGAGGGCTCCAAGACAGCAACACTGCATCATCTGCGTACAATAGAGCTCGCAAATTTATATCTCCAACCAATATACCGACGTTAGCATTACACGGATCTCTCACACATTTATCCATAAAAACATTGAATAGCCTCGGTGGTATTACACTCTTCGGCTTTACGCCATATTTTGTTTCACACCAGTCACTTAAAACCCGTTTCACTCTCACACAAGCATTGCTTTTATCATTCGTCGCTTTCTTAACATTCTATAGCGGCTCATTCACTCCATAGTCCATCATAACCTTCCGCAGCTTATTTATATCCACCCTGTCTCTAAATCCTCAAATGCACAATATGCTTTCTTTCGGATGTTCATACATTTTTCTAGCAATCTCTTAATACAAGGTTGTAAAATAAATCCAAATTTCATCCTAGTAGCTAAACTTTGTGATCTGGTTAACACACGCGCCTAATTAAAAAAATCAATCAGCCCATGACGAAGAAAAATGATCATAAGTAAGGTTCTGTAAAGGAATAAATAATTTTTATGCCTCACAATATTTTTTTCATACAAATGTTTTACACTGATTCTGGCCACCAAAGATTTGTTCATCGATTTGTAATAGCAATGGGGGTAATTTTTCTCCAATTCTATGAAAGGTATAAATCAAATGTTTATGATCTGTAGAATGACTCATGGCGCTTCATTAGCGTCATGAGTGGTTGGAATGCCGAATGGCTTAGGTCTCAATTGCGTCACGAGCTGTCTCATACTTTTTGCATTCATTTACTCTCTTCTTTTATATCAACTAAGAATCTTTTTTTTATTTATTTACAAATTAACAAGAAAACAGCATCATATTTGCAACCAACGGTCCCAAAATTATAGCAATTCAATAATTCAAATATTTCTTCACTGGAAACAAATACAAATATTTTTCAAAGTATCTCACTGAAATCATGGATGAAAAAAGTTGGATATAGGTTTATTTTGGATTTTTGCTTTGCCAAAAAATATTCACACCGAAATCAAAGATTTAGTGAGTGGAAACGCGATTTCAGAATGATTTTTCCTACCACTGTGACTTTCACCAATATTGAAAATGCATATTGGTTCCCTGTGGAGACATTCATATTGCAATGGTAATATATGGCCTGTGAAAGTATGAATACAATTACCATTGGCCATATTCGACAACGCATGAAGATTTGGATCGATTACTGAGAGGTTATAATTGCTCTTGTGCATTTAAATGTGTGCGAAAGGGCAAATTGGTTCGGTTTTATATGAGGGAAAGTCCATTCATAGTTCCATTAAAATTATGATTTTATGGCGAACATCACGAATCCAATCAATTTAAGAGAGAAGTAGAGCTAACTTCAAATCCTTTGTAGCCAACATCGCTGTGAATTTTAAGCGCTTCTCATATACATAGATCAATTAATCCAGATTCATAGCCGCAAATACCGCCGAATTAACGCCACACATCACAGTTTTGTGTTAGCATTCATCATACGAAAGTCAATCTGCTTCAATTTCAACTGAAATAGTAGTATTTAGCCCTAGGTAATGAAAGCGGTAGAAGGAAATAATGTTTTTTTACAAAAATATTTACTGGAAGGTGGGTCAAAAATCAAACTGGTTTGTCCTTGCCGACGTTTCGAAATTAAATTACTTCCATACTCAATGCTACAAGCACGATACAGAACAAAAACATCAACCACCGATACCCACGCAATTAAAACATATAATACAGCTTTCAGTTTCACCTTGACATAATTTAAAAAAACTACACTTAAACTGGCCAATTTTTTCATTCATATGTACGAACAAAGGGTATGAAAAAGCTTACGCTTACTCCTAAATCCATTTTTTTGAGCAGCTACATTGTAGTTGTTGATGCAAATAGTTGGTGTTTGATTAGGGCCAAGGAAAGTTGCTAATAATTGGGAGGTTGAAGAGGGTAAACTAGGGTCGTGGATAAAAAGAAAGAACTAATAATAATAATAACTTTTATTTCACTCAGTTGAATGCGTAAAGATTTATAAGAAAAAAACGGAGTGATGTTAGGAAAGGAAAATACTTATTAATGTTTGCTCTTCCTTGATTAATGGAGGAAATGTAATACATGGTTTAGAAAGTTTACATTAACAAACACTGTGTTATCACGCTAATTATACCTAATAGTGTACTTTGCAAAGGACTTGCTGCATAAAGAAGAAATTGTACGGAGGTAAATTGAGCAATGCAATTTACTAAAAAGTAATAGAAATCAGTTATTTTACGGAAAAACATAAAAACAATAAATCCCTGTGAAGTGAACTAAATGATATCAATGAGTTGCACTTTACGAACAGAATTCCATAATAATTCAACATTACTATCAGAAAGATCCATAATTCAGGTTTTATTTGAAAATTGTTTTCGTATTCGCAAGAATAAATTTCATTATTCATTTGAACGAAAACTTAGGCTACTTCATACTTAAAACTTAGGCTACATTTCATGATGCATCATTGTTTGGCTTTGGAATTGAAATTCTCTGTTTTTCTTTCTCTTAGTTCTAAATGGGCAAAGTTTTTTTTCCCAACCTCCGCCATTTTAAAACGGTGTAGCATTTAATAAATAAATAAATGCCCATGCGGTAGAAGTTATTTAACAGTAGAGATAAGGATTTAATTTGAAGCGTTCGCAGGATGACTTTACATTACTTCTGAGCGATTCTGACTGAGTGGATATATGTTAGGCACGTGGCTAGTGGCGTAGTAGATTCCGTTGGGACTGTTCTTACAGCTAGCGGTGACTAGCGCCCCAAGCGGAAAATGAGTATAACTACCGTACTGTGGGGTGAGTTTCAACACTTACGACCACTGCCACTGAACTCTCATTTCTTCGTCAGAGTTAATGGAGTTGTTAACTTCGTAGGGAATATGTTACGTCGTTTCTCACATTGAGAGGGGTGCATGATTAAATTACATCGAAAGGCAAAGGTGAGGTTAAATTTTATAAATAAAATGCGCAGTGGTCACAAAGCGTTTGAACTTCTACAATACAATCCTCCGTGAGGATTTTTTTGTGAAACGACCTCTTTTTCGGTTGTTGAATGAGAAATACAAATTCAATATGCAAGTTAATGGCAAAGAGTATAGCAGCGCAATAAACTGCAGCATAATTCGGAAAGCGACTCCGGGAGTGTCATTTATTTTTCCCATTCCCTCAAGACCCCAGGGGTTTGGTTGGTTCATATATATGTATAATGATTTTTAGCCTGTGTTAGAGGGTGCTTAGCTATGTAGGGAAACGTTGAGAATCGGCGTTAGCTCTATTAAAGGAGGTAAAATTGTGTACATACTGGAAGCGTGAACCAGATTTTGGAGGCAAGGGCTGAGAGAGCCTAATATTATCCCGAAGATTTAAGTTCAGTAAGCGGTATCAAAAAATTTACAGCGAAAATCCTGGCACAGATCTGCCTCAATATTGAGAGATATATTTTTCTGGAATGCATTATATGGAGTGGAGTTACGGGATTGATAATCCACTGCTTCGACGTGTAACTATTTGATATCCATTCCAATGAAAAAAATAAAACCGCTTTTTAATCGTTTCATTTTATGAAGGTTTATTGGGAGGCTTATGATAAACTTCAACTCTAACAGTGGGAGTTAATATTTTAAGGGCGTATGTATATTCTTATCAAAAAAGTATTTGGTGTGTTAATTGGGCTACGTCGGATTTATAACCCAGGCCTCTTCGGACATGAGTGATATGTGAGAGGTCATCATTCACGTTTAGTATTCCCTCACAATTTAAAGTCTCTAATGCTTGAGAGTTAATATATACGTAGCCACCCATGGTCTTATTTTGGCGCAGAAGCATGGAAAAGAACAGCTGCAGTGCAAAAGAAATATGAAACAATGGGAATTAGACGTCGTCGAATAATTATGAAGTTTGAACCGATGGAAAGAATCAGAAATTTAAAAATGCTATGGAGAATTGAAAATAAGGTAAAACGTGTACCAAGTACATTGTGTAGGTACTTAATAAAAGTAGAGGGAAACATGCAGAACATATTTTCCGACTCCGCAGCCTTTTTAGAACAATAATTGCATGGGAAATATATGGGAAGAATTACAATTGATGACCAAGAATCGAATACATTAAGCAAATAATGAAATGATGGAGTGGAGAGCTGCAGCAAACTTATCTTCGGATTGATGGCTATCAATGATGAATTAAAAACCGTAAATTAATTTAAATTTGCTGGCAAAGAGTTTCCGGAAATGGCGTGCTGGAGGAAAATCAGCTTACCCGTTGTCTAAAGCAAGGGTTCCTCCCACTCATACGCAGATACAGCATAGGATATGGATTCACTTAGGATATATCCAAGAGAGTGATGAATACTGCATAAAATTTAATTTTTAATTTAGTATCAATATTGAATAGGTATTTGGGAAGTAATTGCAACTATAGCAGGACGTATTACCCGAGTTAGACCGGCACGCAGTAGAAGGAGAATCCGTTTTGAAGAATGCACTCTTAGGTGCACTAGGGAACGAAGTTAATAGTAATTGTTCGACCCAAGATGGTTTTAGTCTCATACGTGTGTACCGAATGCTGTTATTATCATTACCTCATGTTTTCTATTGGAAAAACAATCGCAGTAGTCTCTATCTTGTCTCCTATTCAACTCAACGTCCTCAGTATATTGCCTGTGTGGTATGGTTTAAAAGCGCAACTGTTGCACAACATTCTAATTCACTCAATTTCGTTAATGATTTGTAAATTATCAGTTGTCTAAAGTGTGTTAGAAAGTTAAAACTTTTTTGGATTGGGCTGAAATAACTCTTCAGATATTTTTTGCTTGCTCCATTTTGATAGTATAAACGTATTAGAAGGGATCGTCATTCCAGTGAATATTTTATCATCACTGTGTTTGCATGGCGCATAACTATGGCGCAATCCTTTCAAAATTTGCTATTTATTTTCTATATCATATGTTTCATTGTTATAACTATATTCCTTCTCCAGCTACTTTAATTATTATGTATAGCTTCTTTAATAAATTCAGGCTGGATGATAAATCAGAAAATTTCCTTTCCCCGTGCAGAATCATCTCAAAGATGTTCAGATTTTTATTCTGAAATAGGTGAAGACGTTTGAAACAGTTAATTGTGTATTATTGAGTCTAATTTGGTATTATTTAAAGAAACACGTTGTTATCAGGGACTAACTATTTCGGGATCGGGATACGGTTTCAGCGGTTGGCGAAACTATTTCTCTCAAGGCGTGGTCATTAAGGGTGTCTGTTGCGTTTCGTTGGCCACACTCTGTGAAGAACAGGTCCTCGTGGATGTTGTAACTTCACATTTGCTGCTTTGATAAAAAATACTCTAGAATACAAAAACGGTCAGAAGGTTTCTTCTTAAGGTGAACTTCATTGAGATTTGTTTCCTACTCGACGCAAGGAAACAACAATGTTTATTGGTTTCTCCATGTTTTTCGGGCAAAGCTGCGTCGGTGTATCTTTACGATGACGTTTCGTAGCCAATGCAGGCCACATCTTCAGATCAAGTCCGAAGTCGACTTGATCTGAAGATGTGGCCTGCATTGGCTACGAAACGTCATCGTAAAGATACACCGACGCAGCTTTGCCCGAAAAACATGGAGAAACCAGCACAACAGCGCTGCGAAAGCCTCAAACAGAAACAATGTTTATTAATAAAAATCGATTGGGTTTTTTTTCAGACTGAATTAGCTTTTTCAATTCATCCACAGAGGATCTTTCAGTCAAAAACTCTGTGAGCAAACACGAAGAATCTACTTCGTCAGGGATTCAAGTTTGTATGGTGGCCGCCTAACTCGCAGTGGGAGTCTCGCTGGCTTTGCGGTTTCCGCTGCTTCACTTACTGCTTTGCTCCAGAGTTGCAGCCAGCACGTATAGCCCACCGTTCATTGGTAGGGATGAGTTGTGGGAGGAGAGGAGAGGGATCTGATTGGCTGGTACGGTTCTCTTCCGCCTTCCTTCGCAAGAGTGCCTGGGTCGAAGCAGCGTAGGCATCGGATACATATACCCTATCAGCGGCTTAGCCCGATCCGTATTTGAGTGCACTTCTGAGACCTTTCAAAGACCTTCGTTTCGTCCGTCGTTTCGGATGTTTCCGTGCTGGTTCTCTAGTACCATTCAACTTAATGTAGTGATTTATCTTTCTTAACTTTAAATAAGCCATATGCCTGAAAGGGTAAATGTTAGTAGTACGATTGAGCCTTAAAGATAGGAGGTTTGATAAGAAAATAGACAGGCGCTCTAATTTATTGAAGTTTGTAATTTCGTTTTCTTACTTTTATTTTCATGGCTGTAGGACTTAGGTGGCTAAGAATATGCTACGATTAGGCACATAATTGAACTTATGAAGTTTTTCTGTTGAACGTTTTTTTTAACATGATGTTGAAATGTTTTGTACCCTAAATGAGATGATAATATATACTCAGAGGAAAAAAGATTTAATCCATTACCGGTAAATGCTTCGCGTGCATTCTTCTCTGTATTTTCACCTGGTTACATTGGAAAAACGTACCGACGCGATGGATGAGTGATCCATCGTCTTCAGGGCAAATTTGCATGTACCCCAAAGACGTTGTACGAGTCTTCCATCGAAACGTGGGTACCTATGCCAATTTAACCCTGTAGAAATCCCCAGAGGAATTAATACGATATACTCAGTTGTTTTATTTGCATCATCATGGTTGAATGGCTCGCGAATACTAGCAATTTGCTCTGGCGACCTATTTCGCACTTTGGTGTCGTTATTTTCATTGACATTGATTTTCGGTCGCGTTATCTACTAGCTGGCTTCTCTGTCACCTTTGCAACGAGTCAATACAAGTAAACAACCGTAAAATAAACCCCTTTTATTCTGTGTGATGGAAAGAATGGAGTCAATCACCCCTTCTGTTATAATGCATAAAAAGGATCGTCGGGCTGACGCAGTATTCCTGAATTTTTTATTCGACCTTATTCTGGAGACAGTAACTACCACATTATTGCTCATTTTCAGCTCTTATGTTCAAACAACGATCGGCAGGTCTGCGTAGTCCTCGGAAGTAAAGAGCTGCCGGGAGCGGCTGTTGCTCTGTTCGATCTCATCACGGGAAACGTGAAGTCATGGTAAAGGAACTTATGATCTGAGATCCACTCAGAGTTCTGCTTAGCTCTTGTAATAATACTTGAATTTCATCCTAATAGTGTCTTCAAGGTTTGTAAGAAAGTTAAGAATACGTTTTCTATTTTACAAGACATGCTATTTTTTATGCTCGTAAAGTTAAAATGCATGCTATTCCACGATTCCAATTTCTTCTCAAAAAGCAACTCGTAATAACGATAGTTATTTATGGTTTTAGGTCAATATTTACATCCAAGTTACAGGGAAAGCAATGGATTTTATCGTCCCTTGACTAGTTTCTTCGGTATTTGGAATAATTTACCCCTGGGCGTGTGAGTGATATTATTTCATTGGGTGCAATTGTCGAAAAAAAACCAGTGGAAAAATATGAAATATATTCTTAGCTAATGATAATATAAGCCTGATCATATGTCATGCTTTAATTTAAGAACCACAGAGGAATATTTATTGTCTAAATTAGAAAATATACCTAATTAACTGTCCAACTTTTTTGTTAATAACAAAACGTTATATCCTGATCCGAAAATATATTCAATCGTTTGATGTAGCAAGAGGCACTGTAATGGTGTCAAATCAGGGTTTAAAGGAAAGATGGTCAGATTGGAGATATTTATGGATGCAGATTTGGGTGTAAATTTAATGTAGTAAGATAGACCGAAAGGCAGACAAAAAAATGATTTTGAGACTGTAGGAAAAAAATTAAATCTCTTTATAAAATGAAAACGGAGCTTAGTTGAGTAAGAGAGAGTTGGAGGATAAATTCGGTAGGTGAATGAAGTAGAAAATTAGAAGAAATGGATTGCTGAGGTTGGGAAGAAAGATGGAGTTGGTACAAGTGTATGGATAGTGACGGATTTGAATTGTAAGGAATTGGTATTATGCGATTTTAAAATTGGTTGGATAGTACAACTATCTGCGTTAATTATCAAGATAAAAATTCCATAACACCCTACGTATGAAGAAATCTTATTTACTAATGTATGTGAAATCGTATCTATTTTTAGCCCAATTGTGTGTGTGAAAATGGCCTTTTATCCCAATTAATCTTATTTTTCCCTAACGAAATATGTGCTCGAGTTTCGTTATCAATAATCACACGAATGGAGAAATATTACCAGAAACTTTTTTTAAAGGTACCAAAAGATTTTTTTATAAAGTGCATACCTCACGTTCCGCCCTTTATTATAACTTTTTCAATCGAGTGTGATCTTTAATGGCTACACCTACGTTCAGTGCCGTGTGACGCCTGTACCCACTTAGGTTCCTCGCCATCCCTTAATCAATGCCTCGAGTGACGTAAATGAGCACTGATACCAACGCACGGCCTGGGTAAACGCACAGCCCACCTTAGGCTGCTGGCAGGTTCGGTATCTTCCCCCCTACCTCGGTGTCCGGTGACCCGGATCGCCTCTTCACGATTGGCTCATTGGCTGCCCGGGGCGTAGAGGTGGGGGGAAAGGGGTGATGTGGGGTGGAGGGGTCAAGATTGATCAAATGGGGTATAGAGGCAAGTTTCTCCATCTCTTTCCCTGGGAGACGGCACCCTCTCTCCGGCTTCCGAAGGATTAATAGTCCCGCAGGATCGTTGTGGGAGACCACCCGTTTTTTCTGCGACTGCGTTCTTACAGCAGAGAATTTACATGCTCATCAATTGATAGCACTTACAAAGGAAAATTCAATGATTAAATTGTTTTCGTTGTAGTCCGTGGAAACCACTGCAGAACTTAAGCTAAACTGTGTATTTACGAACCGTTGCTGGTTTACTTCGCCTAATAGGAAGCTTAACAATACATGAACAAAAGCACATGTTCGTCCATAAATTTGTGCCTTAAAAGCCGTACTCTGAAGTGATTGAAACGCAGAGGGTTACACAGCGCTAGCGGCACTGTCGTTCGATTGGCAACCAAAATAACTAGAATGTGTGTGATACAGCTGCACTCATATATTGATCCTTGCCCCCTGTTTAATGCTATTCCGTGTGTACCTTGACATTTTAGTACCGAAAATATATTCTTTGTTTAAAAAAAAGTACTCGGATATATAGATGCGTTTGAAATTTCAGAGGAACATTCACCATTTATGGAGAATCGACTGGGTTGGTACCTAATATTCCTTGAGCACAAGGTAGAAGAAAATTGGCTCCTTTGTCTTACCTTACGTTTTCCTACATTGCTTGGGTTTATTTAGGTACCGTAGGTACTCTTCATTTTTTGTAACCCTCTTCATCGATATCTTAGCCTTTCATCTATCTTTATTATATTTACTTTTGGACTTGAGCATCGGTACTGTACAAAACCTCGCTCAATAGCAATTTCTTCACATTTTATGGTTTTCCTGGCACTTTGCATTTTTTGTGTCAGTAATACCTCCCTTTTACTTTTTAACGTATTTTTTCTTTGCGGTGCATTTCTACTATTTCTTTCATCGTTAAAAATGCTCTAAAATTTCTTAATTGGTCTATCTATGTGCCACATTTCCTTCCTAATTGCATTATAATTATACTTGGACCTTTAATTAAGTAACAGGTGAGTCATGAAAACTTACGCGAAGATAATAATTTCGATTCAGAGATGGATTTACTCCTAGTACATCTTTTATTAACTAGAAGTCATATTTTATTATTGGGAATCGGGTAGTAGCGCAGTGGTTCTCCATGTTTGGAGAAGTAGCATCAAACGCCTTGGATGGAAAGAGCCCTTGCGACCTCTGTTCTTCAGGTTGGGAAGGTCCATTTCGCGGTGGCCGCTGATACGCCTCGATCAAACAGCAAGCGGAATGACTTGACCTGGCATCGGGCATTAATGCTCTCTCTCTCTCCCAGAGTGGTCGGCCGTGTTTGAACTGGACCCGACGGTTCAATCCGAAGCCATCCACTCGTGAGTTTCATCGGTTGCGCGAATTTGAATATGAAGATGTTTCGCTAACATTGTGGTTGCGGCTGAATCCACGGGTGGAATCACGCAAAGAGTGTTCAGTACAGATACGAAGGGCAACCGCTGTTTCCTTCGTGCTGCAGCTGAGGCTCAATTATTGCACAAAACAACCTTAAAAACGGTTTTAATTCTTATTAGAAATTGCATAAAAAATTATCATATTTTCTACAAATTTATTTTAAAACAAAGACCGCATTTGCCACACCTGAGTCACGTTTAAATATACGTGGCAAAATTTCAGTGCCGTAGTTTAAATATTAATTCAGCTACCATTATTTGACTGGTTCTAAAATAGCACTTCACCGCTTCTTTTTACGTGATTTAAGATTAGAAACTAGCTAAATATGTTTTCATGTGACATTTCAGGGGAAACAAAACGGTAGCCGTTACGTATTTTGACATACTCTAAATGTCCTTGACTTTGCTACCCCTATGGTTCAATCATAAGTATCAATTAGTACAATATCTCCATGGAAAGTTTTCCCAATATATTCCATGGTTATGTTATGGATGTTGATTAGAATACTAAAGAACTGCTCAGTTTTCCTAAGTGGCATATACTTCTCTTTCTATGATTACTGGCTATACACCCCTAAAACTTATTCTATTTTTGTCTAAGAATTTAAGAGGAACGACGGATTTTTGACGAGACGTAAATGTTCCTGGTTCTCCTCTTTTTATTAGTGTCAAATTTTATCACATAGGTATCTTGTGGTTAAAATTACCTTGATTATGACGTCACAGGCGTGAAAATCGATCGGGATGAAGTTTTGATTGATAGTGACGCTATAGACATCGAAATAAATCGGGACAGAAAAGAAATGTGGAATTTTATCATGAGTTTTATTGGTATCATGACTAACGCTGTAAAAATAAGTTAGGGCTGATTCCATCAATTTACCTCGTTGGTAATAACATATGCTGTAGAATACAGCTCTTCTGATTCCTCGGAATATCTTCTTCTACTCGTTCGCCTTTTCCTGTTGGGCGCGTGAGTTGAACGGAATGGAGCTCCATATTTGACGTGATTTAGTCATCCGATCGACGATTCATCCGCCTAGGATTGTGAATGAGTATTTGATATATAATCTGTTCGTGTATTATTTAACGATTCTGCCCTCCTTTTTTTCTTATTTCTTACTTATTTATATCGATAGTATAGCATACCATTGCGTATTATTGAGAAAAAGTGTGAAAAGTTGGTAAGGGATTTCGTCGCGATTGTGTGATGTGCTACGACTAGCATGGTGCTTTGTCGTGGAGATCTCTGAAAGTTAATAATTCCTTCCCACGCCCTTTATTCCTCGAGACAGCTTAATTACTACGTAATACACTCTTCGCAGTCAATGCGTCGTCTGCTAGGCTTACAACGCTAAGAGGCACGGCGAGAACGAGATAGTTGGTTTAGCGGCCGAAACAATCATTATTCGGGAAAACGAGTTAGTCAGCAGGAGCCGGTGAGAGTGGTCGGTTGTGTTTGTGACCAAGTCCCGATATTCACTCCATCACCACAGCTTAATAGGAATTCCTATCCAAGTCTTCTTGTGTTTACCTGGTGCGAGAATCGAACCGTTGATGGCTAACTGCTTACCCTTCAAACCCATGCTTTGCATCTTCGCTCGTATGCATCAGAAGTACGGCTATGGAACTGTTGGTGCATTTATTCTCTACCTTCAAGCCTGCTCCGCAACTCTGCTCGGCTGAAGTGCGATTGCTTAAGAAATTCATTTGAAAGCTTCTCTGAAAACTTCTGCTCTCCCCGGTCGCTCTTCGGCCTGGACAAACTCAGTATTCAAAAGGTACAGTATGAGTAGAGTTTAATGATGCACTTGACCGTCAAAGCATATTTTTTAAAATTTTATTTCTTTAGAGTGTTTCTATTTCATGAACTCGGCAGTATTTGTGTTCTTTGGTATATTTTGAAAAAGTGAACTTGACAGTCTTGGTGTACTTTGTGCTATATTTTGATTGTTGCCAATCAAATACGGAATTTGGAGTCCCCCTTCTGTTTTTCCTACTGGAAGAACGACTATGCCATTTCTCCTCCCCCGCTCATGTTATTTCCCTCCACGACGAGATGGTTTCACTCAGGAATGCTCTTTTGCCACTTCGAAGATATTGATTCTTTGCCCGTCCCTCACGTGAAGAAATTCACTGACATATCTCTTGCGGAGTTACCGATACAACTACCGTTTCGCTATATTTCGTCACTACGTCCGGTGTGACTCCCGAGCCAATACCGCGGAACGTTAAAGTGTATATCTTTATAGAGGTAGTGAATCTTTGTATCGGTCACCTGCGCGAAGCGAAGGCTAAGGAGCGGAGGGGAGAGGACAGAAAATGGTAGGTAACACTGCCAACTGAATTTATCTAAGCGAATTTAACTTGAGTAGGCGACCAAGGATCAGCAGCGTGTTTCAAGAGTAGGCTAATGATCATATAAGAAGACATATCAGAACGCGCTGATAGTGTTCTAATTTTTCGGAGAATCCCGTCTTAAGAATTGATATAAGACACACAGACAGCTAGGAGGTTTATGAGAATAGCAGATTGGGGTTTTTGATGCTATCAATGAAGTTTTGCGTCCTCAGAAACACTGGTAGTAGAGAGCGCGGAAACAACCTTTCTCCCTCGTGCGCATTGGATATGGACTCTCCCATTTAAAAGAGCCTTCTGCGCGACCTCCACCATGTTTAGCTAATACTATATTTGCTTTATCGCCTCACCAGGCGTCCCGCATTGATATGGGTGACGTGTGAGCTGGTGATTTCGCTAACCTCAGTTAGATGCTTAAGTTTCCCGAAATTGCGGAGTCCCATTTTCATTTTACTCGACGCTTCGAGGCCACCCTAACTCTTTTAACGCGTGAACCTCCATTTGAACATACTTCTTTTTCTCTTCCTTTCTCGAGTGCCTCGGTGTTTTCTCCCTGTCCCCCTTCCTCCAACCCCACTCCCCTCGTTCGCTCGCTAACTCCCCAACACGGCCAGAGGGGGTCGTTGAGTGTGGAATGCAAGGGGAGGGGTTCGTAAAGGTGGGAGGGGGGGCTACTGTAGGAAACCCCAAGTCGCGAGAATTCCTTCACTTCACTCCGAGAGTGGCGAGGGATAAAGGAGAAGAAGGGGAGACGTCAAACAAAGGAGCTTTTTTATTCATATTCGCACTCTTCTGAGACCTCTCTTTTTTCTCCCCTGCTCTCTCTTTCTTTTTTTTCTTCTCTCCCTCTCTCCCTGCCTTTAAAAAGGACAACTTTCTCTCGGAATCAAGAATTCTTGCCCTTGCCGATTGTCCTTTCCCCACTTCCCGCCGAGCGACGACTCGAGTTGTTGCTCGAACGCGAATGGCCACCGGGAACCCCGAGTTCCATCGTTGAATTGGACGGAGAAAAAGGGGCGTTGGGGGGGGGGGGGGGGGAGGCGTTGGAGTGAAGGTTTTCATAGCAGAGCAGAAGGGGTGACGGGGCGTAGAATTCTCACCCTTCCCATACTTTGGTTACCACCCGCTCAGTGGCAGGAGTCCTCACTCTCAACCTTTCTATCACGCAAGGAGCGCGCCGTGAAAAGATTTGATGGCACCTGCGGCAATATAAAAAAATAAACCACTTGCGTAAACGTCCAAGCGTTGGCAAGCACCAAAAATTTGGGAGGAATTTTAGGGCGATCTCACGTTGATGATATTCGTCTTATTTTCTGGCCCTTCTACGTCTTCGTTGGAGGCTACTACGCGTTGGAGGTCATTTCCGCCTTTGAGGATAGTTGGGTGGGCTTTCTAGGTGGGGTTTGTCGTGGGAAAGGCATGTGGGAAGAAAACCGGCGACGAAATCATCCTGCTCTCATCGAAATGTACGTGACCTACGACAATGATATGTGTAGGTACTTGCAAACCTTTCACTTTGCTCTGGTCGACGATTCTCAACAGCTGAAGAACGCCGAAGAAAGTACTCTTGAAGTTAGATTCTGCACTACGCAAAGAAATTTAGTGGCCATTGACTTTTAGGAGGCCAAAATTATATAACGCCGTGCGTCGCGTGTATTCAAGTATCGTTGATAATTACTTGAACTACGAAACACATCAAGCTTTTGATATTTTTTCGATCTCTTTTCACATCGTTGTTTCAGTACTTACATATTTTTGAAATGACATTCTTGCTCTGTTTACAAAAATTATTGCAATATAAGTAAGAGATTGCTCTTGCAAGATTTTATCTCAAATAACTTACGTTTAAAACTTCAATGGAAAAACTTAATATGGGACATTTGCGCGTCTGCGGGTAATTTAATCAATTGTTTTGGGCATGATAACCAAACAAATGTTTTTCATAAAAAATATGAATAATTTCTCTGGCACTTTTACACCAAGCTCTTCCCATTTCCTGTTTCTTATTATATTATATCAAGTTTTTATTAATACGAAACTGGAATATCCTAAACATTTTCATTTTATTACTTTCCCCAGGTCATATCTTTGTTCAAAAGCTGTTCGAGTTTTCAGAAAAGTTATCGATTAAATTGGTTTTTCCCTTATTTATTTATCATTCTATTTTCACGCGGACCTTTGGAGAACAGCTATTTTCCCTAATTGAAAAGAACACAAATATTATACTGGCCTTTACACTTTTGCGTTTGCATAAATATGGCACTAGCTGAAATGTCTAGTAGTTAAAGTATCTAATGGTATGTTTTAGCAATTATTACCCAGATACCCTTTAAGACTGTACAAATAACTTCAACGATTCTATGAGGAAATTCTAATGTGAACTACGTATTAGCTGTTACATCAGCTCTTCAGTGACTTGTATCAGTTATGAAGGAATAAATGTGCTAGCCAAATATATGGTATAGATTATGCTTAATTTTCAATCAATGATACTAATAATCGGGCAAGGGGCTAGCCACTTTGACACACCGGTTCCCGTAAGATCACCTAAGTTAAGTTAAGTTAAATGTTGGGCCCAGACGGGGGTTGGATGGGTGACCATACATACCTTCACCTCTTGTCTCCTGTCTGCATGTGGCAGACAGGCATGGGGTTGGCACCATGGACCATGTAAGTCTAAGTACCCAGGCTCCTGTCGAAGGCTCCCCCTACAAACAATCTATGGATATTTATTGGTATATCATAGGTAGGCATGTGTTAAGAGAATTAATATTGCCCAAAGCTGAATTCCTTAGTGCAATTTCCGGAATGAAATGTCTTTTTCGAATTTCTGAAGAAACTTTAATGGGAGGTATGTATTCGTTATTGCAAAGAAGCTCATTTGTTAGAAGCTTCCATTGCGGTGGAATTAATGTGCGAGCCTAATAAATATTTTAGGCTAAGCTCAGTTTCTACCAATGCGAAAGCCTAAAGCTGGTTTCTTTGGTTGACTTTTCATGTTGGAATGGTTCTCCCATGAGTGTAATCATCCGAATTCCGTGCGTGGTTCCATTGTTACCCGCTGTCCTCTGTTTTCGCTGCTTGGATACCGGGGATAAACTCGCCGTCCGCGCCCGACGGTGGACAGATGACCTGGCTTATCGTGTGCGGGATTGCCGGCTCGCGATCCGAGGTCACCCCTGATGCCAAGACCGCCTTTCACTGCTCCGTACACTACGGCTGCTCGGTGCCCTCCATGCGCCGTCAAGTGCCCCAGCGGAGAGGCATATTCATTGCGGAAGTGGGGTGGAGTGGAGAACCGATGTGTCCACTACAGGCATACCTCGTCTCCGTTCTCCGTGCCTTCTCCTCTCGACCTTTCCATAGTACGTACAGATAAAAAGCGCGGAAGAGTGTCCCTCAACACTTTTATTTTGCGCCTAAGGTGTTCATTCGTGCGGAAAAAGCCCTTTCTCGATCTATTTTATCACCGTTATATCCTACACCACTCGTTTTACCGATTCAATTTACCTTTTCCTTAACCGTTACAGTTTCCTCCGAAGCATTTGCAAAAAATCACAGCTTTTGAATATAAATGATTTGCCGTTTTAGAACCGGTTAAAACGTGATGAATTGCAATGGCTTTGAGGCATTTTCTGCTGATCATCATCTTGGTGGTGACTGAATGTGTCCTGGTCCTGTGAAGTGGCCTCAGTTGAGTTTATCCCCCGACAAGGGCAGAACGGAAAGGAGTCCTTGGAATTAAAAACAAGATATCGTTTCAAAAGAATGTGAAAAAAAACGCTTGTACCGCTCCGTCAAAGCATAATTTCAAGTGGATGATTATGGAATTTTGTATGGTGGACAGCTGCAGTATATTACTGCAGCTGCAGTACAGGCTGCATATTCCCTAGAGGTTGACGCTAAGATCCCGTCCAGGAATTTGTGAAGAATGGTTCGAAAATGTTACATCGATTTTAGTTTTAAATTGAACGAAAAGCTTGCATATTTGCCTCGGGAGGGTCCTCAAACCAATGGGTTGA
The DNA here is from genome assembly GCA_963573305.1 of Pyrrhosoma nymphula. Lineage (NCBI taxonomy): Eukaryota > Metazoa > Arthropoda > Insecta > Odonata > Coenagrionidae > Pyrrhosoma > Pyrrhosoma nymphula. The sequence goes on from OY754338.1 coordinate 91,360,950, forward strand.
AAATTACCATAAACATTTGGAAAAGGCAGCAAACGGGAAGATAAATAAATGATAACCGAAGTGGAATAGAAGGGGTTGATTTTATTTTAGTTTTTTGGCAAATATTCAGCTGGAAATGAAAACAGCGAGATTGATATACCAGTGAACTTGGCGGATAACTCCCTCTCCAGATTGTCAGAAGATCGCTGGTTTGGTTTCAATATTGTTGCATGTATTTTTTTACGAATGTATAATTTATCATCTGTCCTAATAATTCAGCAACTCTCACTCGGTCTCCACTCCGCTGTAAAGAAAGAAGTTGTTATATCTTTTTGATAAACCTTTTTTTGTATGAGTAAAGGTTTTCAATGATTTTAGGCAGATCTCTACTGTAACATTGTTACAGGTTAGATTGTCGAGAAGAAATTGCAAAAGGTTATGAGTATTGTGTACCAGATCAAGGAAATATTTGACCGTAATCTCATAATTAAGTGCTTTTTAATTGATATCATATTAGGTGAGCTGATGTAAATATCACATATTTGATAAAAATGTTAGTTGGAAATAACAAAGATTGAAAAAATACAGCAGTCAAGCCTTTAGTATATTACAGCTGGTGATGACAGCACTTTTAACTGTTTTCTTCTACATTCCTTTATAATCATGGAGTTTTAGTCTGAGGTGAATAAGATTGTCCATAGTTTGTAGATCTTTCCTTAAGTCACTCATAAATTTTCCAAAGAAGGTAAATGTGTAAGCTAAAATCCCAATCGTATGACCAATTTTCCAATATTTGTATACCTATTATCAATTACCTTTTTAAAAATATTGATCTATGCGCTCTCATACGTTATGCATAACATTTCATTTTTCATAATTTTAAAAGTATATGATGCATAGGGCACATCCAAAATTGAGCTAACCACCGATGTTTTTGATAGGGCAATAAATTTCACCAAAAATGCTGAAGTCTAGGTATCTTAAAGTTCAGCCCTACCTCGTTCCATACAGGCATCAAAATGTCGTCAAAGTATAAATCAGCCTAGACGCAAAGTGGTCCACGTTCCCGCCCTTTAAATGATTAAAGTCATGGCTGCAAAACCAAATTGCCTTCGTCATGTTTAAATCAGCAATGTTTCTGTCGCCATGTATTGACATAATATGACGAGAATCGTGGTTCTCGACTTTGATATCGGCCTCCCTTAGTTTGAAAAATCCCTTTTTATCGTCCTATTTCTCGATCCAGTCGTCTATGTCGCCTTTTTTGATTGACTTTGTCCCTGTTTTCGAGTTAAAAGGGAATAAGAAAGCCTTAAATCGCCCCTAAAGAGTCGAACTCGCTTTATATCGGTAATTATTTAGCTTCTCCTGCCCTCGTGAGAGCTCCCGTTCGCCCGATCGTGAATCAAATCATGATATCCGTCTACTTCTCCCTTTTTAGCGAGTAACATGCTCTTTTACTTCATATTTGTTCGCGTGGAAGTCGTAAACTTTGCCAAAGATAAGGTATTTTTTTCTTAAATTTATCGTTTGAAACTTTAAAAATATTTCATGATTTTCCGTGTACTCTGGCGACCAAAGGGTAAAACTTCAGATTCCGATCGCTCTCTCAAAGGCACCTCCTTGCTGCTCCTCCTTCCTTTCATATCTTTTCCTGTTTCGCTTGCTTTAGAGAACACTTGCGTCCAAACTTATAGAGCGTCTTTCTGTTGACTAGGTCCCGCAGGAGAAGCATCCTTTTACGTTGCGCCGACGAGCCATGTTGCCGGATGAGGAATGCCGCGCGCTGAGGATGGCAAACTTAATTTCCATAGATCGAGTGGTGAAGTACTATGGAATGCCCTCTGGGTTAGGTAGAAAAAACTTATTTTACTTTTTATTTTTGAAAAAGTTCCCTGCTAGTCGGGTTTACTCATCCGTCTGGCTTGGAATCAAAAATTAAATTTGCCAATTTCTTTCTCAAAAGGTTGCCTTAGTTTTCGACTTAACTTACAAATATATCAAATTGTAAATATATTTATTCTGAATTTCTCATACTTTGGTACATATGGGTGAAAAAATCATTTAGCCTCTGTATAATTTTTTTTCATTTTTGGATGAAAAATTCCTTTTAATAAGTAATACCACCAACGGCATTTCCTCAATGTCTAATCATATTTCCGTATTTTATCCCTTCCTTGTGGATAATGTCATAATGCAACGAAGTGGTTGCGTGTTCTATCATGAGTCTCTGGACTCGTCTGATGAGAAAGTACCACTCATTTTATAGAGAATTTTTATTGAAGTATAAAATATTCAGGTCGGTGTACGGACTCAGGTTGGTCATGTTTACGCGAGCAAATTTAAGTCTTCTTATCTCCTCCATCAGATTCCTCTTGAAGACCCGAAAATTCAGAGATAATAACTCATCATCGTCAAACTTAGGCAACAGGAGCCTGCGGAAAAAATATGCGATGTACGATGTAAAGTTGGATGCTGTATTCCTGAGTATTGACACCTGGCACTTACATGTAGTCGTGAAGGCTCTCTTGTACTAGCCCATGGCTGAAATTGAATTTCATTATTACAAAGTTATATTATTATTAGAGTAATTACAGCGTTGGCCAAGCATAGCATCCTTAAACTGCATACGTATATTTCGGGGACTGTTAGTTAAAGTTAGCCCTGATGACTTTAAAATCATTAAAAAAATTAAAAATGGAAGAAACAACATAGATAAATAACTAATTATCATTCCATGAAAAAAGAAACACAAAGAATAAAAACATAATGAGAAAATTCGCTATCTATTGTTACCATTTACAAAATTGACGGCTTTGATCACTGCTATTTCCTGATTGCACACGGAAATATTATTTTAGAAAAAGGTAATTTTAAAACTCTTGGTGTAGCAGTAGCAGCAAATGATATTTCAAACCTGTCCATCTTAGTCTGTCTGTAAAATGTTTTGAATGTGAAATGACTTGCCACAATAACACGGAGTTTTAAGTATTATGTTCTTAACGTCTTCATAAAAGTAATTAACCTAAAATTTACCTGTAATAAACTTTGATAACGATATCTATCCCAATTATTTTAAAAGTACTAGCGATAATTATAATGACATCTCTTTAAAATCCGGATTCACCATATTCAAGGTGGGGTTTAACCAGGGTACAAAAATAGCGTAATTAATATTTCTCGTTGTATTTCTTAAGTACCTATTCATTTAATACATTCCAAATTTCTGTTCGCCTGACCACATACTTCCCGGATAAGCTTACCAGCTTGTGTTGGTGTCATAGTTGGGATTAACGATTTAAAAAATTGACGATTTAAATTAATCGTTAAAAATGTTGTTAACTATTTAACTTAACCGTTACTTTTTATAAGAGTTCACTATTAACTTTTAATAGTTAAAAATATACGTTAAATGATACAAAACTAGCTTAAGTTATTTTTTTCGTTAATCTTTGGCGAATTTCGACCTGTTAGAATTTGGGCGCAAAGCTTGCCCAACAGACAAAGGGGAAAATAAAAAGGGAACCAAGAATGCAATATAGCTGGGTAGTTGTGCAAGAATGCAATTAACAGGCCCAGACGAATACATGCAAACAAAAACGGGGTTGAGTGGAGTGACCGCCAAGTTTAGAAACACACCCTCAGACGAGAAAACAGACAGTTCGAAGACCATGTCCGCGAGGGCACGAATGCCCTCGACGACGTCGTGTCATCAATACTACATAATTTAACACGAGAAATGGGGTCGCCAAAAACCTGTGACGGGAACCGAGGGGGACTGGTTCATTCAAAGTAACGTATCTGTAAACTACGCCAGTTTACGCATAACTTACTCGACGACACCTAGTCGTCAGCGGAGTTGAGTGGAGTGACCGCAAAAATGTGTGGACCGTTACGGTCCGATACAAATTTTTAAATGAGAATGTTGCTAAAGTTAATGACTTATGAAGCAAAAGTTAAATACATTTTTTTAAATTTGAAGTTTGTATTTATGTTAACCCTATTGCGAAAAATTACTTTTAAAAGTTACTTTTTCTACGTAAGTAACTGAAAAAGTAACTTTTAACGTAAAAAAAAGTAACTTTTAACGAAAAAGTAACTTTTAACGTAAAAGTTACGTTTTTAACTTTAATCAGTTACTTTCTCAGAAAAGTAACTTTTAGCTTTTACTAGTTACTTTTTGCAGAGATTATCTTTAACTTTAATTAGTTAATATTTTTGTTAACTTTCCCAACTATGGTTGGTTTTCTTGTGCTTTGCCTTGGCTCTACTTCACCTTCATTCCATTTCCTATCTTTCCTCCTTTCTCCTCACGATTCCCGCTCTTTCTTCATTCTTTTCTTTCCGTTCCTCCATTATGCATCGCATTCCACCTCGTATCAAGCCATCCATCTTTGCCGTCCCATTCCGCGCCCGCCAATCTCTCTTGCTAGCTCGGCCCCATTCGACGCCGCCCCATTCCTCTACCGCAATTTTACTTCTCGTGCGGGCCGTAATTTCAGAGCGTCACTGCCGTCGCTGCAATGGAGCCGGGAAAAAGGGATCGAAATCCGGAACACTCGAATCGGCGACTAAATCGCTTGGCCGGAAGGAAAAAGGCTCATCCCTCTTCGCATCGCCTTTCAGAAGCGGACGGCGTCTTTTCCATCATCCGAAAAATGGAGGATAGGGGGGGGGGCCCTCTGCCATGCTCCTCTTGGATTACCGCCCTCTTTTTCGCGTCACCAAGCCGTGTCACATCACATTTTCTTCTTTATTTCCACCCTTAACGCCCTATCCTAATGCATTAGGTACTCATGGCTCTTTGCCTGGGGCTGACGAAAATTTTAAAGATCACACAAACCGGGTTTAGTAAACGTTTTTCTAGATATTTGGAAAAAATTCCAAACGATGATAACTTATACTTTGATCTGAAAATAATTTGTGCCGACATTTTTTAAATTCTTTGCACCATCGAATTACCGATTAAAGTAACAGAGTCTCGTTGCGACACGAGGAGATGAACTGCTTTTGTCTCTCGTATGTGCTTTGGTATTAATGTCTGTCCGTCGGGAGGGGTCTAGATATACCTAGCAGATGGTTTAGTTTTAAAGGTGAGCATAATGTCAGATAGCGGAAAAAGCACAAATTTCTACTACCAATAACTAGCGTGATTTTGTAAACCGTGGAAAATGGGGAACAGGCACTTGTAAAACACAATCATTGCTTCACTGCTTTGTTACAGGCTGATAATTATCTTTTTGATCCAAGCCAAGTAGATATTTTCTTAAAAGTATATTGCAAGTTTATGTTATAAAATTCAATATTACTCCTATTTGATTGAATTTCTGTTATGTATGCTTTCTCTTTGTTTTTCTAGAGTAGTCTAAACTTCATTTAAATTGATGGGGCCAAACATTTTCCCGGAGTCCCATGTTAAACTGGACTTAAATAACCTCTCTATCAATATAAAACTTACTCATTCTTCTTGTGATTGAGACAGATTTTCATACGTTACATACTGATTTCATTTGAAGTTATCCTGTTTTTCTTGAACGCACCTCATGATGACTTACGACAGTATAACCATGTATTAATGCAAGCAGCTGATAAAGCATAGCATCCTTATCAGCATATTCATTACAGTCAACAACTACTTCCTGAAATACATCACTTTTTTAAGATCAGCTACGAATTTTTTATTATCAGTTCAGAAAAGCTACATGCAAAACATGTCCTTGTTTGAGAGTTTTCTTATTTTTAATCATCATATGTTTTTCATTTATTCCGCAAATGTTCGTTTACAAAGTATTTTCGTTAATGTTGCCGTTGTTTATACCTACTGTTTCCTATGTCTTTACATTTTGTCGATTGCTTGATACCGTAGAAACCTCCGGCTGTCCAATGCCAATCTAGGGCCATAATTAATTCGATAATACATAATGAAAATGGAACTGGCCCTACTGGTCATCTTAATGGCAAACCGATGCCACATGTATCTTCTCTGAACTCTTAACAATGAATTGTACTTATAGCTAGCTTTCTAATTTGAAAATATAAATTCAGTAGACAACTTTGTCGTTAATTGCGGGAGTTCCGTTGGCTTACACTCCGGTGTTAATCACATTCATACAATGTGTGACAGGGAAATAGTCACGAGAAATGCTCTCCTCTAGGCAAAGCGTCCATCGCTTTCGTGTCCAAACCTTGAGCCCTTGTCTTTCAAAAGTTGTCATAGTACTCGTGTATCCCCCTTGCTTCAAATGAACTCTATGGTGGATACTTCTGCCCGTTGAACTCACGCTTTTGTTTCCATTCTTCTCCTTAATTATATCTTCCCATTGAGTCCGTCGTGTCCAACCCGTTTGCTCCGTCGTTTTCCTTTGCGAATGGCCACATGCACGCTCGCACACCTGAGAGCCCCCTTACGGCAGAAGGATTGGCTTCATCACGGCTCGTCGACGACTGTAGGCATTCTGCTTCGTGCTCCGCGGTGCTTGAGTTTGGTAGTGCGAGTGATACTCTGATGAATACCTCGGCAAATGACAGTGAAAGTGCTCTGAAGATAGAGTGTGGATAGGAGAATGCATTCACTCACTCTGTTCCGAGATACAGCTCGCGCAGAAGCTTGTTTCGCAGTCCTTAGGGAGGTTCTCGGACTGGAACATTCTCTTCTCTCTCTCTCAGATTGCTTCAGGGAACTATGTTGTGTGTATGATCACTTTCCTCGTGTTTATCCTGACCGCTCAAGCATATTCCTTTGTAAATCACTTTTTATTGAGTGAATGATCTTCTAATCCAAGAGCAGATGCGGCGTGACGCCGCGGGTAGAAAAGAACGGGTAACGTATTACTGCCCTATCTTGTACATTCCTATTTCCTCGGTCCTAAATGCCGGCAAAGTTTACCCCTTTTACCCTTTACTTACTTTTTGGCCCTGTACTAAACTACCCACTGCCTATCCTGTTCTGCATGATCTTTCCACTCACGTGCCGTATCCACTTTTGCGTGTGATAAGTAGAATGAAGTTTGCTATTACTGACATTAGAACATTGTCTTAGTTCCGCGGACGATTTAAATTCTACGATGTATTTTTGGCATCGCCGTTTTTTTTAGCATAATCTTGAGGTACGTTTAAAAATTCCAATATGCTGTCAACTATGTTTGAATCACTTAAAAAAATATAAATTCGCAATGTGGGAGAACGTTTAGCGAATTTTACTACATTAAAGATTCATTTGAGCGTCATGCTTTGGCTTCACTGTAGGTATAGGCATGCGTACCAAAGATGTCATTTATTAAAAGCAATAAGATTGCCGCGGACTACCAAATTTATTTACTTAAAAAAATTAATTTATGACAATATAATTCGTGTTCAATGGTTTCCGGCTTTCGTCGGTTCGTTCAAAGTTTGGTTTCACTTGGGAAAGAAAGCTTTGTTTTTTCAATAATTTTATTTCACGTAGAACTAGTTTCTACACATTGGTGTCATCATCGGATACAAGAAATAAAAAATATGTTATGAGGTATATATACCATTCAGGGACTGGGGGGTTCGGGTGAGAGCATTCCGGACGAGATTGAAGAGCTCAAGAGGTATTTCACTTAATGCAATCCCTCCCAGTCCAATTTCGCAAAACATCCGTGGGAGGAGAATCACACGACTGGCTTCATGCTGGAACGTAAGAGGGAGGAAGATGGACAAAAAAGAAAGTTAGAGATACGAAAAAATAAGAAGAAAGGTCAATTGCTATATGACATTCTTTTTGGAAATTTTCCCCACCCTAGAAGCCTCTCTAATGCGGCGCACAGTGGGGCCAAACCCCACTTTAGACGGACAAAAGTCCAAACATTTTACAATCAACTCCAAAATAGGCATGTGTATATTTTTGAGATTGCAACAATTAAAGCTGATGTCAAATTTGCAATATTTATTGTATTTTATGATTTCTTTGCAATTTTTATTATTTTTACAATTTGTGACAGTAAAATTTTTCGAATCAAATAAAAAATGTTCACGTAAATTGAGATGGTCGTCGAAAATGAATCTGCTATAAAATTTAAAAAATTATTTTTGTAATCACCCTTGAAAAATATTTTCATGTATCATAGAAAAAATGATGCGATTTGCACAGAAGTTTCACAGTGGTGTAACCCTGGTGTAACAAACATCACCACTTGTACCTAAGAGTGGACATAATAGATATAGCATCCAAATTAGACTTATTACAAACTAGTAATAAATTAATGAACAGATATTATTTACGGTACTTGCATTTACTTTCCATGATTGAAATTGTTTATGTTATAGTTTACCCGTTGCCATGCGGCCATAGCGGCCGGATGAATTTCCTATCCGCCTCTCGTGCATAATAACTTTTATATCGCAACAGTCCTTTTGCTACTCAATATCAGTTGATTTCTTTTACAATATCTAGTTCATACTTACATGAATAATATATCTCAAAATTACGATACGATTCCGTCCGATTATATAAATTTTCTCTAAATAATTAAAACTTTTCATTTTGAAAAATCAATAAATTTTCATTCGTGATAATTAATTACTCCACGCGTATTTTATTAAAAAAATAAATATTAAAATCATATTCACACTCTACTTGCTTATTTCAATCGATTGAAAGTTTAAAAAAGGCGTCTGCGTCCGTGGGACCAGTGCTCCGCTATTCTCTCACTTTGACACTCATTTCTACGCGCAGGTGCATACTTACTAACCTGTTAAATACAGCGTTATGTAGTTCAAACATCAGGTTACGCAACCTTCTATTTAAGAAACCCTAATTCAAACTTTTATTTTTGGACTTTTGTCCGCCTAAAGTGGGGTTTTGCCCCACTGTGCGGCGTCTACACTGACCACTTAAGTATGCTCAAGTTCATGTTTCACTTAAGTACACACTTTCTCACGACTTAAGTAACGGTTCCAATTAAGTGGTCCTGGGGACTCCTATTTAAGTGGACTTGGATGATATCGATAGTATACCGTCGAGGTAGTCGAAGTCTTGTCATCGATTGGTCGAAGAGTTTCGATGATCATATGCATCATACATGTGTTTATATAATTTAGGAATATGAGGAGTTACGTAATTGTGCAAGTGTAATTATTATTTTACATTTTTTTACAGGGTTATACGAGTCTAGAAATGTCTTATATTACTTCTCGGGCACATAATTTTTGTGCGATGCAAATTTCTTTCCATTAACGCTAGGTAGTACTGAGGTGGATATAATATCTGTGTGTAGACGTTCGCCTGCATTTAAATGCTGCACTCAATTACACCCAACTTAAGTACACCTGTAATGTAGATGAGACGTAACCCTAACTGAAAAACAGATGCCTTAACTCTTCCCCTCCCTCCCCTCATGCCTCCCCGCCGATAGCTTAATCTCTATTAGCCCTCAAGACTGAACTACACTTCGTCAACCACATCCCCCCTGCTTACATACCCAATACCGTGTATTTTTCCAACCCCTACCATTCCCCCTCCCCTAATCCCTACCATGAATTGTATAAATGTGTACCCCATGACCTATTTTTGGATTTTTTATAACTAATGATGATGCCGATGTGTCCAAACTAGTTGTGCCTGAAATAAAATCGGTGGAATAAAACAAAGCTTTCTTTTCCATTAGTTAAGATTATTTGTCATCACCTGATATTTCATGGCTAGGTCAGGATGGATGCCATTTTGCTAGCGTGAGAAGCTCAGTAAATATCTTACCACAGTTCTGGAGCCTCGAGGCTGGTTCGATGTAAACATCTTTTATTGGAAATATGTAATAATGTATTTTATTTTGTGGAATCTAATCCCTATGTTTTCGTCCCAGATTTTCACTGGCCTGTCAAATGTGATATAGCATGAAATATGCTAGTTAACGCAATAACATACCACTTTAGTATAAAGGTCATGTTCCGAAATGATAAATCTTCATTTTCACAATTAATCTGTGTAGTAGCTGCCGAGTAATTTTAGTATGATTTTTAGTAATCTCTATTTATGTTTTACTTGGTGTGCATAGGAGGGCATTATAATCTTCATTTAATGAATAATTAAGAATTTTTCCGAGTTATAATACTCTAGTAATCTGTTGAAATAATGTTAATAAAGTTTTTTTAACATAATAAAGAAACAAAAATACCTTTTGGAGGCTGAAATATAATTTTTAACATTACAGCTTTATTAGCTTAATGGTTTTAATCTATACTGCTCCCCTTTGAGACTCGTAACTTGAAAAGAATATCTACTCTTAAAAATTGGGTGACCAAATTTTTTCATATATTTTAACTTCATGTGTCTGCTCCCGTGGGTGACAATTTAAACCCAGTGACGACCTTTCAAACACTTGTCACTCTGCAATGAATGGGAAGGGACATACTCACTGCAACACACGTAGAGTTGAAAAAGCGCTGCTTCGGCGTCGTTAGCGCCTTCCGCTCGTCGAATGTCGAAGAAAAGGAGGTTGACGAGGAGCGAATGGAGTGCAATCAGGCGTGGGAATGAAAAGTGTGGTGGGAGGGAGTGGGTGGGTGAAAGCGCCTTTAAGATGTCGCGTTGCAGTTCCGAGGCGAGGGGGAAATGCCGTCCGAAGCAGCTTCTCGGCAATAATTAAGACTTGGGACTCTGAAAAAGACCCATCGATCTGGGAAATTGGGATTAAATCCGCGTACCGCCCTACGTTGGGGAAGTCTTTTAGCGAATTCCCGATGAATGGGAGAACAAGCCGATTCCTTCCCCTGCTCTCTCATTTTTTGTTCGTTTCCTCGAAATTTTATTGTTCATCTGTTCCCCACTCGCCTTAATTGGAGCCCCCTCCACCACCTCCCTCTCACCCGTAAGGGGCCCAGGGCACTTCAATATATGTCCGTCTGATCCGCTACGCCAATTAGGGATTTTGCCTCCTTTTTCGTTACTCTTTAATTCTCCGGTTGGAAGAGGATGGTTGAGGTTAGGTAGTTAAAAGCGCGACTCCTACTTCCAGCAGTCACGTGTGGAGACTTGGCTCCCGATAAAGAACCTGATGAACGGGCACGTGTTATGTCAGGTCGAAGGGAGTAGTGAGTGAGAGCCAGGGGGGGGGGTGAGGATGGCACTGATTCAAGGTTCCATCGGGGTTAGAGTCATTCCCCACCCAAGGACGTATTGCATGAATCGTGGGCCACCCAATTCAAAGGCCGCTGCTCAACTACTGCACAAATGTCCGCAATGTAATTGACGTAATCAGTCTGAAACTACGATTTTCACACCACAGCCAAGCTTCAAAGTGCAATCAATGTTTCAAAGTAACTTTACGGTCATTATAATCAGGTAATGAACCTAATAAGAGTAGGCATTACCAAAAAATAAGTATGACATCTAATTCGGTGCATTTCTTGATGCACACATTTTATCGGGTTCTGTCCTATACAATGAACCAATTTTGGCTATCTCATTGACATCATGATGTCCATACTGCTCCCAATTACGCGTTATTCAAGTTTCAAAGGGTAATCAATGCTTAGGAACGATTTAGCTTCGTCATAATCACGTAATAATCAACTCTATAAACTAATACCTTTAGCCAGTCTCATCCTAACGATATCATAGGGAGGTAAGGCTTAAGGTTGGTTACCCAACGCATCGATCTAAGTCCAAATTTTGCGCAAATCATCTGCACAGTTATTGATATTATCACCTCCGTACTGAGCCCAATCACACCTCAGCCAATTTTCAAATGCACACAATGAATTGCAACGTTTTCATCGTTATCATTATCAAGTTATCAATATATTGTAACACGCCATTTTGGCCGTGTTGGCATAAGTATACGATTAAGGACGCCATTGTGTATATTTTGGGAACACGTACTACCGCGAGGCAACAATATCGTCTATGTTATGAAAACAACTTTAAACAATACCATTTTCTGTTTACGTAAACAAACTAAAACAATGCCGTCTATGTTATGAAAACAACTTTAAACAATACCATTTTCTGTTTACGTAAACAAACTTATAATAATGAAAGGGGAATAGCCTATCAGATACGAGAGAAGGGGAGAAAACATGGAATGTTCTAGAACATACAGGAGGGGAGGTGAGATAGTATAAAAGAGATTGTCAAACAAGGAACGAGGCTTCTTCTTAACAAGGGAGTCACAAGAGACGTTTATCGAGTGAAAGTCATACGAGAGTTTTTGCAGTGATAATTTGCCGGAAGTAAGCAGCTTTGGACAGCAATTACCAACGCCAGTGTCCTGTGTTAAGGAAGGATCCAGGAATCCGATAAACAGATACTGGGGCATAGCGTATCGGCGGAATTCACTTTGTACAATATCCGGTGAAGTAGAACAAACATTATAAATTAATACGAATATATTTGAGAAGGGAACATACATTAATTAATTGAGTAACTAAAGTGAATTTGTTTCCTAAGTAAAGAATAAAAGGGTTATTATAAATATATGTACTGTTCAAGTGTATCATTTTTGTGCATGAATTAATCCATTAACCTTTGCCGCCAAGGACTACCGAAAGGAAAGGATCTCTCTCAAGGTAAGAAGTGATAAAGTGATGGGTACCTTTTGTGTGTCGGGCTGATACAAGTATATAACGTCGCGTGTTTAGGACCGCGTGAAAGAATAATTATTAGAACCCCTGTGATAAGGAAATTGATAAGGGGGGGGCTAGTACAATATCGTCCATGGAAAGACTTCTGGTGTTGGAGACGCAAATGAACCTTGCAACTACATTACGTTTGCTGAGAGCGCGTGAAATCCTCTCTGCGGTTCCCGCAACATAGGAGATCATGGCGAACGTGGCAGGTTTCGGTATCTCCTCAGGTGATTGGCCGTCGGTCCTTGTAAGGGCCATGTTTATTTTTCTTTCCTCCCTCAGGATGACGTATTGGTGTTAGCCGTTCTTCTCCATTGTTTTCCTCAGGTGTTGCTTCTCTTTTTCCAAGGAATTCTCGTCAGAAATAGTGAGGGATCGGCTAAACAGCGTCCCGATTACAGAGTTCTTCTGTAGTGGATGGTGGTTTGAAGAATGCTTTAGGTACCGCTCCGAGTCTTTTTCCTGTAGACCTCGTGGCCCAGTCTTCCGTCGTTCTTGTTTTTCACAAGGACGTCCAAGAATGGTAGGAGTTTTTCTTTATCTATCTCCATCGTAAACTTGATGGAGTCGTCTTGGTTGTTCAAGTGCTTCAGGAATTCATTCAGCTCCCTCTCTCCGTTCTGCCAAATGACGAAAGTGTCGTCCACATATCTCAGGAAGAGTTTAGGTGTAATCCTGTAGGTACTCAGCTCCTGCTCTTCGAACTTTTCCATGTAGAGCTTGGCGATGACTGGAGAGAGAGGAGATCCCATGGCCGAACCTTTCCCTTTGTTCATAAAACTTCCCATTCCAAATGAAATAGGAGTTCTTTAAACATAAATCCACCGTCTTCGGGATGTCGTCCGGCAATCCTTCTAAGAGGAGTTCTCGCACAGCTTGTACAGCTTTTTCCACTGGAATATGTGCCAAAAGTGACTCCACGTCGAAACTCACTAGGAGATCAGCTACTGTGATCTTTGTGTCCTTTCAGATCTGCACGAAATGCGCTGAGTTTTTGTCGAAGGTACATGTCGTACCCGTGAAAGGTTTCAGAAGACCCGTGAGGTTTCTTGCCAATTTGTGCGTAGCTGAGTCCACGGCACTAACAATGGGGCGGAGAGGGACGTCCGCCTTGTGAATCTTGGGGAGCCCGTACAGCCGAGGTGGTTTGGTAGCCGGTTCGATGAGTTTCTTCCTCTCTTCCACTGGGATTGTTGACTGGTATAGAATGTCTTTCGTTTTTCGTTGTATACCTGACGTAGGGTTGGACTTCAACTCTCGATAAACCTCCGTGTTCAAGAGGCTGAGTATCTTGCTCTGGTACTCTCATCCATCACCGCGGTAGCGTTTCCTTTGTCCGCCGAAAGTATTATCAGGTTGTCGTTTTCTCTCAGTTCTCTGATGGCAATTCTCTCATCCTTGGTAATGTTGGTCTTGGAAGATGGCTATTCCCTCGCTAATGCCTGGAAACGCGGGAAAAATAAAAACAGCAACAGCCAATCACGAGCGATCTAACCCCTACGGATAAGATATATAAGGTGGCCAACATACTGCATCCGCACTTCACTGACCTGAAGAAGCCGACTGCAACGCCGGCAAAACTGTCGTCCGAAGAAAAATGGACCTACGCGGTTTAAAACCCGGAAGAACTGTATCTTCAATTAGAAACTTCATTTGTTCAGCCATCCAATAAAAAAATCCCAGCCCTCTATTTTTAGTGAATATAATTTTAAAAAGCAAAAAATGAAACCACTTCACCGAACCCAATGCTTAGCATGGACCACCAGGGGGGCCTTTGAGGGCCCTGAAGGCTTTTTAATATAGCCTATGTTACACCCAGATACATTTTTTCTCTACATGCGAAATTTCAGCTCAATCGGTTTTTTAGTTTTTGCGTGATTGAGTAACAGACAGTCACCATTCAATTTTTATATAACTGTATTATATCCCGAGGAAAAATGAAAGTTATAACAAGTAGGAGACAACATCGGTGACTGTTGGTGAAAGGGAGCACATGTCACAAAAGTAGAAGAAAATTAGATGCTTCATATTTGTTTTTCCTTACATCTTTAAGAAATTAGTAGCAAATATATATTTAATTTATTTAAGTGGCAATCAGCCATTGGAAAATATTTTTAGTATTAATGCTTACAATAATTACAAAATACAGTAGTTCCCTCTTTGAACAATAATTCTAAGGAAAATTTAAATTTATTTTTAATTCTTTCACGATAATGAAAACATGGTTTTCATTTTATAATGTTCAGCAGTTTCAGCCTTAACTTTATGGAAACGTTTAATTATAATACCCAATCTTCAATGTGAAAATGTCACTACGCCATCATGTTAATAATTTAAGCAGAAAGAGAATTTGACTACCTTGTTTTCTCTCAGCTTTTAATGTTAACTAATGTTATTTAAGATCATATTTTGACTCTATGATGCCAAAGGTGTGAAACAGATCTGCAATGCTCTCCAATAATAGTTTGTGCTCTTATTCTTTATGCTTTTTTTCTCGTGGAAATTTCTACGTATTTTATGCTCTGTTTGCTGCTTCTGCCACCTATGCAAGCGAAAGGTATGTTCACTTAAACGATATTTCTTAACCACTCTTTCTCATTGAAATTTGGCGTTAAGCTCTTTATTGACTAATTTTTCCCTTTGACTTTTTTGTCCTGAGATATTTGCCTAATTATGTTCTTCGGTTATCCTCCACCGGCGTATTTGCAGCTCCATAATTCGCAAAATCTTTTGCCTGTCTTCGTACAAATATATTAGCATTGGCGTACTATAGGGTAGTAAAAACTGGTTCTTAAATGCGTTACTATTAGCGAAAAACTGTCGTTTTTACTTCAAAGTCTCAACTTTACTTGATACGTCCTCTCTCTTCGTATTCTCGGGTGAACACAAGATAGCTGGCTTAGGTTCAATTTTGTATACGAGCAATAATTATACTGATTGTGATGGAATAATTGTAGAAAGAATATTTAAAAACCATTATATAAATAGTAGTCCGTAGTGGATTTGTCAGTGAATCATCAGGAATTGCCTGCCACTAATTCAATCCTCGACTCAATATACTGTCATCCTCAATCTGTAACGTCTAAATTTCATATTTTCTACCTAACTCTTCGACAACCATGGCATGCTTTGTTGACTGGCTTTCATTTTAAGTTCGGGAGGTTTTTTTCCACTTAAATGTTTTACTTTTTTAATGTGCGTCAATGATTTAAACGATTAATAGGGGAAAATTATACGTGTGTAACCTAAAGAATTATTTTCTATTGAGTGTTAAATACATCATGTCGCTAACTAGCCTGATTACCCTCGTGTGCGACTATTTACCCAAATTCTAATTAAAACACGTTGCATATAGGTATTTACATTATTGTACTGAACAGTCCAAGTGGGTACAGCACTCCGTACTCATGGAGGTGGTGATGGAACGACCCATTATAATGTCGGCGACATACGGCCGCGTGCGTGAGCGCACGGGGCTCGGCAATTTTCACCCACAATGCTCCGCGGCCACTTGCGGGATGGCCACTGGCACGCGTGACAGAACCGCCCCCTCGCGCGAAATATTGGGAGCCATCGCGCGAACGGAGTGGTTGGTGCGGTACGTACCCGTGGCCGAAACGCTTTGGTACATTTGATTCCAGGGCGATGAAAATTTGCGGCCATGAATAGGAGTACGTGTTTAGGTAGGTAGGCGTACGCGTTTATGAGGCTGGGGAAAATGGAGTCGCTTGGCCAACCTTTTGCGAAGCATGACCAGAGGGAATATTGCCAAAACACGCGCGCAGGCTTAGCTGGATGATAAGCCACAACCTTTTTAAAGGGAGCCACCGATTTGATTGGCTTTGATTGTAGTAAAGCTGATAGATTATCTATATCAGCTTAGTGACGTTATTTATATTATTTATTATTGTAGTTAATTGTTTGTTGAGAGTCTAAGATGTAGTAGTTTTATGCCTTAGAGAGCGTGTATTTAGAATCCATGAGTGAAACATTTGTTCAAGCTTCGTTGCCCTGCGTTCTGCTTGTCCGTACGATACATAATTCAATCAGCAGAAATCAATATAAAAAGAGATTTAAGTCATATATTTTTTCCTCCCGAAATATTTATGAAACTTTTTTTGGCTCTATTTATTTTCAAAAGATCTCATTTCCTTTGTCTGCTGACAACGCTACTGGACTAAAGAACTGCTGCGTATGCCCAAATGTGCTGCGAAGTCTTTATCTTCTTAGGTATTTTCAACCACTGAGAAGTTTGAATTACGATTTTCCTATGCGTTGGTTTTGATTGCCACAATCACGTCATTGCCGCGATTTTAGGGAATCCCTATGTTTCTGGAGAAATGTCACTGTGTGTCAGCGTCTTGACTGGTTTCCAAGTTTCCAAGGTCAAGACTTATGCAAAAAAATAAGACACGGGCCTCTTTTTTACTACCTGAGGTTTGGTGTTATGCAATAAAATAAAAAACATGCCCCTTTGAGATTCCATAAATGCTAGGAAAAAAAATGATGAATGGATAATAAAGGTAAAATTAGGTAGAAAAGGAGCTGAAAAAAAATCAGGGATAGAAGATACTATCGTTGTATGATACATTGAACCTTTACTTATTGATTGCCGAGAATGATTGTCCTAATATCCGTTAGAAAGATCAGAGCAATAAGCCTGCCAAATTACATAGCGTAGTACCTCATTACATGGAACGTGGTGTATCTCCGATTGAACTTGTGTTGAGAGTATTAAATGAAATAAAAAATTTAGTACATTGAATTCGACAGGTTTCTTCCAGATTACAGATGCAGCAAGTTCCGCGTTGACATTTGTTTAAATGCATTTTAAATAATATGCGCATGCTCAAGCATCGATTCTAAACATTGGCATTCAATAAACCTTATTGACTACGCCAAACGCCAAAGAATAAACTAAAGCAAACTGCCTTTTTTAAGGATATTATATAATCGACAGCACTATACATTATGCTGAGTAGTGGTCCTGACTTCCTCCTAAGCACCACCCTGTTCATTCTCACCGGAAGGGAATTACCACCTGGTTGAGAACCCTTGATTTGTTGCAATAAAAGGATTCAGTCATTAGTAATAACAAATAACTTATGTGAATTGCCATGTCTATGCCGATAACCTTGCCTTGCAATCCTCATTATTTATCCCGTTAATTCATGTTTTCATACATCCGGGTGATAATCATTGGTAGAACACAAGCACACTCCTTTTTTTAGCGCCCAGGAGTATAGTAAATGGCGAACAACGATGTTTTCAGAACAAGGGAGCTAAAGGAACGCTGCTGGCCAGCGATGCCTTTGTAATGGATTCTCTTCCGCGCGCCCATCATCCATCATCATTACACGCAACAATGAGTCGGTGCAGCTGGCTGTTTGCTGCTCTGTGGGGGCCAACGGGAGCAGAGTGAAATGGGGCCTTTTGCTTGTGGAATGGAACCTTTTCAACGCGGTCCGTGATTCGTCCACGGGATTCGTCCTAGAAGGTTTTTGGCGCCAGCATCCAGGAGGCTTGCACGGCGAGAGCGATCATCGCTTTGTTGCTTCCACGTGTTGTACCTGCGCCAGGGAGCGTCCGGAGTTGGTGATGTCTTCGAACGCAATGGAGTGGAGCCCACGAGAGGGAATTAATCTGTAATGCTATCCTACGTTTCGCACTTGGCGAGCTACACTGAATTGATTCTGAGGGATAAAAAAACGGGAAATTGGTGATCAATTATTTGAGCAGAAGAAAGGGTAAAATCTTTTTCGAACATCAGACCAGAACCTGCTCTTGTAACACTGTTTGGCAAAAATAGTTCATAATTGGCGAATATTAGTAGCTGCGTTTTAATAGGCGATTATTTGCATATTTCAAATGGGTTTTTAGTTTTTCTTAATGAGACTGTTTTTAAATTACCGTGATTTTAAAATGTTAGAATTTTTGTTACACTGCAGTGCTTCGTTATTTCTACTATTTCCTATTTCAGTCTTTCTGAAAGTTATGTAAATCATTTTTAGTACAAATAACTTAGAGCCTTTTTTACGAAGTGTTAAGAAATAAAATATATGAGCGAAAATATGTACTTTTTCACTATCAATGTATCTTATTTTTATACTCAAGGAAATGCCTTTGCTGTCTTATACTCCAGGCAGCATTATATATATCCAGTGCCTATGCCACTTTCCATGTATTAAAATGACCCGTGTCTATCAAAAACATTTCTGAAACTGTCAGAGAAGTAATCCAAAAGTGAGTGTAATAAATGAACTTCAAGGAAAACGTTCTATCCTAAATTATTAAAGCAATAATCACCTCATTTACAAATTCTTTGTAGCAGTCAGCTCTTTTTATGTTCAAGTTTGTTCTTTCCTGTTTTTCTTGGTGTTAATCATTAATGAACATTTTTCCTATTTTGTGGCCAAAGACACACCTTCCTTTATCTTTGTTCCTGAAAGACGAGGAAATTTGTGTAAAATTAGAATAAATTCTCTTCCAGTTTTATTCACGTCCTCAACAAATTGTTGCATGAGCCATAATTTTACGGTGTGTGAAGGAAGCAGCGCATCTTTATTAGATACCAGTTCCTCACATGGTAAATTTTATTCTCCCAAGTCCAGTTTTTCCGAGACTATACGATATTTGTTTTCTACTAGAGAATTTCTGGCACGATAATCTTCCTCACATAAGAAAAATCCCATCCTTGGTCTTGCTTTGCTGGATACCCCATAATATGGCACCTGCTTTCAGCTTGCCAAATGCCTTCAATTTATATCCATTGTATCTAATATATTTGGAGAATATTTCCCAATAATTCATTCTACCCTTTTTACGTTTTTGGTCATTGCCAGTTGGAACGGAAGTAAGCGTATTTCCTTGGTAAAGTATAACTGTTTTGAACTTGAGTTGGAGGAATAAATATAGTCTCTCTACTCTTGTGGGTTGTATACAAAGTTCAGAGGTCTCATCAAGCCACAAATATCTTTGCAGAATGTGAGAGGAATGACATTTGTATTGTAGGAAAAAAGCGCTTTCACTTGGCATAAAATAAAAATATATGTTCCTGGGTGTACGATCATACTAAATTCGCCTTACATAACTTATGGTAGTTATATCGTACTTAGTTAATGGTATTTACTTGTAAATATCGAATATTTGTTGTATTTGTCTTTTCCACTACCAACTTCGAGTAAAGAAATAGTTTCCTAAACATTGGTACCATACCTATTGTGCAATGCATGTTGTTAAAATAATGCCTGCTGACAAGTATTTTCAGGTTTTTGCTAATGCATCCACAGTCGTAGTTTCATGAAATTTAATAGGGTATAGTCCTGGCAAAAGCATGTTGGTAATAAATTACCCCCTGCCACACACCCTTGAGGTGTCTTATACATGTTACTGGTAAAAGAAAACAAAATACATACGGAGATGAAATATTTCATTTACACATGCTCCTCAACCTACGTTGTATTTTCGTAATACGTTTTATAGCTTAAACATGTAATTACTGGAAGGAAAATTTTATAATTTCCTAGAATAAAACCCGGAACGGAAACTCAGAATCATTTCTTTTACTACCGTGTTACTACCTGCACACGATAATCACGTTGATACTGCTTTCTGTAAAACGGTCTTCTCCTTCAGCAGTATTTATATATATAAAGCTACAAAACTGACTCACTCACTGACTCACTCATTGATACGAATTCCTGGGTATTTCTAATCGAGCTAAAAGGTTGAAATTTTTAAGGGTGGGTTTGAATTTGGTGTCAGGAAAAAATCGAAAATCTCAATATTTTTCATTAGTTTCGAGTCCAGATAGGATTTTGTTTTTTAATGGGTTTAAATGGGAAAAACGAATAAATTCCGTGTAGAGTAATTTTCTTTCATTCATTAAAATATGAAATAATTGAGATAAAAGTTTCATTCTTTGACCAAAATGAGGCCAATAGATTAAAGAGTTTAATTCTTGCAACCGATTTTTCTCTATCGATCGATAAACTGAAATATATGAAGTTTAAACGCATAATTCATGCAAATTTCGATCTTTATTTATTTTCGTTGCTAAGCAATTTTTTCATTGTTCCCGAGACTTCCAGTACCTTATACTGGCTATAAACCATGCTTTAGTGCGTATTTCAATAGCTTTTAACGATAATATGCCTTCGACCTATACAATTCACAATGTTTTATGATGATACATATATAAACAGTAATTTTTAATATCATATTCTTGCAAACTATGAGCGAAAGGAATAGAATTATTAATCAAAAATATATTCATGAATGACATAGTATTACACTCTCACATCTATAAACCGCAGTGACGCTCTGATATTACTTATATTAAAATCAAAGAAAAAGTAACAAGCTCTCTCATTAAAAGGATGTTTAGAAAATTTATTAGTTGGAGGCCATGAATTGATTAAAACCTGCTAATATATTCCATTTGCCTGAGATTCCCTCTCTCTGTGTTTCCGGTTAACTTAAATCCTTGCACCTCCTTTCTGAAATATACCTGATAATGCTATTCTACAAGTCCAAACCATGTAAAACGATAATGAACCATGTTGCATTATCGCTTGGGATTAGAAATTAAGTATTCAAATACTATACCATTTTTTTAAAAGGTTCAATTTGTTTATAATAATTGAGATCAACAAAAATAAAAATGAAATGTAAAAATCCATTGTACATAGGCTGATGTTCGTTAAAATAAAAACTGCCAAATAAATGTAACAATTTTCAATTACTAATATATTTCTTCAAATTGCTCAATGGAATATAAATTATAGAATAAATCTAGCGAATACCAAAAGGAACAAAGCATATATATAATGTAACTATTCGTTTACTGCTATATTCTCATAATGATATTCATAGGTCACCAATGCACCTCAATAATTTAATTTCCATGAGTAGTAACACTAAACTGCTTTCGTTTTTAATGACTTACAATGTACTATCATACGCTCTACGCCTCCCGCTTGCAAACTGCAAGCACCCATTTACTAGTTTATATATAAAGTGGAGAGTTATTTCTCTACGACCTTTATGTTGCTTTCTCCAAAAATTATTTTGAAAATCGAGCAGTATATAATAGTCAGTATTATCTTAATGGAATTATTATACAAATGATCTGTGCTGAGATTCGTGGTCCTGGTGGATTTTGTATACCTTCCGTCAAACCGTTCTAATGATAGAATTGGAATTAATCCACCTTGTCTGGGTTTTACGCCAAATTCAAACCATTCCATCAAACTGAACACAATTATCTACTGACTTGTTGTCGACTGACAATTGTGAGATCATTCCATGTTCTTCAATCGTGAACGTTCACATATTTCCACTTTAAGGTTTGGAAACGTACCAAGAGATACTTTGAGCGGTATTTAAAACTATTCCTTTGCATTTACGCGAGCGAGCAAAAAAGAGTTTTCGTAGATTAAAATGATTTGGTTTCTTTTTAGCATTCTTTCTGTTGAGAGAAAAAATGCTAAAAAGAAAACTAAATGTTCATCCTGAATCCAGTTAACTCATTGACCAGCGATTCATATTAAATACATGGATAACATATGAACTAAGCTTATAAAGAATTATGGAAAATTAATTCAATTTAAGCCTTGGATTTTTTGTAATGCCATTTAAGTTTATGAGAAAATGCTACCGGTGTAGCTTCGGTCTCCTTTAGAAAAGAACCTCTTTGCTTTTTGCATTAAATCAACATCGAACTAGTTGTATACGGTTTCAAAGAGAGCATTGCTTTTTGCTTAGCTTATAGATATTATGCAAAATTCTAAAACTTAAGGTTACAGCTATCTATGAAAGCGTGGGGAGCCCAGGGTCCCAGATAGATTCATTGTATGTGCGCCCAATTTACGGAAGGTGATGACAAACTCTAGCCATTTAAACAGAATCATTGCAAAATGTGTAAATATCACAAAGGATTTTATTTAATACGTCCGGTTTCATCGCATACGTATACGATATAACCGGTCTTATTAAATTCATTCCGTTGTGGGATTTACAATTTTTTAATTTATTCTGTCCATATTGATTTTCACAAACTAACATCTGAGAATATCTAGTTCATCAAGCCATTTGGTTTGATCCCATCATAGTTATTGCTGTAACAAGTAGCTTGAATGTTTGCAGTAGTTTTATCACGCTTGACGTTCTGAATATTAATGATTTTCCAAAAATTGGAATATTCATGGCCCTAGGGCGAAACCCCTATGTAAGTATGCACTTCTTTTTTAAACTCAACCGTTTATAGTAATAATGGAATATCTGGTTTTCCATGTAATATTTCTTTCTTATTAGACTTAGGGTTCAACTTGCTAAGTAACCATCATGACTAAGTAACTCATGACCAAGGTCGTATTTTAGAGAAGTTCGAATAGAAAACCATGTGCAGTTATATTCTTACTGTGAATCGCTTCAAATAAGTTAGTTGTGGAACCTTTTAGTTCAACTGCCTTATCAACCCATTTCATTTTTGATGTCGTTCTTGTCGCTATATTTTTGTGATGATGATCGTACTGGTTTAGTCCTCTCAATATGAATATCGTTTGCTTGCTACACCGATAGGGAATCAGCGGTAACCTTTATAATTCTTTTTGAATGCAAAACTCATTCCTGCGATTCCTGTTACAACTATACACTCATATAAGCAATCGAATATGTACTCCAGTTCAGGAGAAAAAGGCGTTCGTCCTCTTGGAGCTGTACAATGATAGGTTTCTACGGTGAGGATTATCTCATGATTGGAGAAATGGTCGAATGGACACCGACGTCGGTGCCAACCTGCTCTTAACGAATGAAATTTAAAGGCTATAGCATTTAAACGCTCCCTCCGACGGTTTGCGTACTAAACTTTAATTCTCTCCAAATGGCACCCATGTAGGCGGTGGAAATATACTGAAAATATTCTGCCAATGTCGGGATTGTAACTGGGTCCCGCCGGGTGAAAACTAGCGCTTAAAGCAACACACCAACCTATCAATCATGTTTCACTTTCAAGGTTTATCTAAGAGTTTTATTGGAGTAACGATCGAGATAGAGGTTTGGTTTTGTCATGATGAAATTTTTTTTACAAATTCATGTGACACCTATGGGGAATCAGCGGTGTTTCACGGCCAGGTCACCCTTTTGATCCGTCTGAAAAAATGTGTCTCTTTCGTATCCTTATGTCCCCTCCACGTGCTTCTTAGCGATCAGATACACAGTCCAATTCTTGCGAAGAAGGGGACCGTCCCCTTGGAGCTGCTTCTCCTCGTTTTGGAAAACGCGCAACCCCGCTGTCAAGTCTGTTTGTCCCTCTTTTGTGCCGTCTCTCGGAGAAGAGCTGGCCGAAGGAGCCTTCCCCTGTTCCCCTTTTCTGACGTGAAATCTACCGAGGACGAAGGGATAAGATGGCGCTTTTGGCGGAAGGAAGAAGAAGATTAAGAAGGACACACGAGGCGTGATATAAGGGCGCGGAGTGAGACCCTGCCCTGCAACGCAGACTCAGGATTGGGTTAAATGAAAACAGACGGCAGGAAGTTTTACGGAAGCGCATTCCTCTGCAAAGGAAGAGAGAACAAGGAGGAGAGTGGCCACGACATTGATATTTCTTCACCCCTCATGTTTTGGCCGCGTCTCTTTATCTACACCAACACCAAAAATCATTCTTTGGTAATTTTCCCAAAATTTTATTTATTGCGTGAGCAAAATATCTCATTACAAACAATTTATTACGATCTATCGGAAATGTTCCTCTAAATATAATGAAAATATCAGTTAAACATGCTTTCTTTTTGATAATTACTTTATACGTCATTTCTTGAGAATGGACATTTGCATTGGCTATTTTGTATTAAAGTCACTTCTCTGTCAAATATGTTCTTGCCATTCAGCATAATGAATGGAAGATTAATTAAGGAATGGAATTTTTTGTGAGTTTCAATCTGTCAAATTCACTGGTACGATATCTTCAGTAATTTTTAAGAAAAATTTTAGAAAGTGATTGAATTAATTCGGGCGACGGGTGCCAATACAGCTCGTGCGTAGAACATTATGAACCCCTATTGAAGTTATATATAGTAATTTTTATTAAACACTTTGTCACTTCTTGCTGAGAAATTACTTGAGAATAGAACTAAGAGGTGAGGTGATATTCACGAAAAAATGTTCTATTCTGACAAAATGGTTACCGTTAAAAATATTCGGGATATGATTTCAAGCAGAGGAGAAATATCTGGGCCTGTACATAATTGACACTTTGCGTTGGTTTTATTTTTAAAATTTATTTATGTTAATGAATTTATTACTGCAAGTTTTGGAAATTGAACAACTAACACGCTGGGGACCTTGTATCTATGATTAAGTTATCCTGAATAAATGGCTATCATTATAAATGATAAGGAGATAATAAAAGATTGGAGCAGATAATTTTACTCGGCGGTAGACGTTAGTTTGTACTCGAAACATTTTGAGTAATACTCACCATATGTTGTTATATTTAAAATTAAATATATACTTTTTCCTTGAACAGATACTACATCAAAAGAATTGCTCTAGAGACGGGGAAACCCTTAAAATAATTATTTAACGCTCATGGTGTTGCTGTCTTTAAACGTTATGGGGGAAAGGATTGAGAAAGAGGAAATATGTCCACTGAATAATTTTCTAAGACCAAAATATGCTTTAATAGCTATGTTAGTTTAAGCCTTGTAGCATGTTGGAGTGTGCGTTTTTTATGTGAAACATGTGGTTTTAGATTAATTAATGGCTAAGCTTGCATTCAAACATTTTTCAATTTCCTTAAGTTGAAATAAACTTGACTAAACCTCACACGGGATAGCAGGATGATCAAGCAAGCAAAGTCTACGTCGCATTATTTTAATCAACCTTAGCTTAGCGCACGGTTACTACCCGGAATGGTGATCAAATTCATTTCTTTGAAAATTTCATGTGTAGTATCGTAAACCCGTGAAAATATTACCCATTTCCCGTTCATTTCTTCATTTTTACTCCCATTAATTTTATAAAAATGTTATATCTCCAAATGAGAACAAATGTTTTACCTTCTTCGTCGAGGCCTGAATCTTTATATGTAACTCTTGATTATAAGGTTATAAGAATGCAATGAATATTCTCCTCGTCCATTTGTCACTTATCATGCTTCTATTTTAACATTTTTCAATTGTTTCCAAATTACTGTGGAACTGACCGCGCTCTAAATTTTACGAAGCTTGCCACTTGCCGCTAGCGTGGCCTGGGTAGCTCTGGTATTTTATACACTTAGGTAGCTTAATTGGTTGGAGCACTCGGCACGTTATCGAGGGTTATGTGTTCAAATTCCAGTCCAGGAGGATGATTTTTCTCTGTGAATTTTGCAGAATTGCAGGATTACTCCCTAGCGGATTCACTAAGTTCGTCCACGCTCAGTTCCTCAGTTCTGCGAATTAAGTTTATGTAGCATCGAGTCAAGAGGGTAGGAGATTCATTAAATCATACGCTGCTGGCTTATTGGTTGGAAAACTGAGACATTTTCATTTTAAAGCAGGTCAGTTGGTTGGTATGGATCGAATTTTTTTAAGAAATGAAAAAAATATTAAAGAATAATCCGGCTTTGGCATAAGTCTGTTATGAGCGAATAGCGCTAAGGGGCCACAGTTTAACGTCCTACCCGGAAGACAAAGTACAACACTTATATTGATCACTGCATTGCACCCAAGTACATATCGGGGTTTCACTGAGAAAATTCTGACACTTCTGGGATTCCAGCTCTAATCATCCTGATCAGTAAACCAATAGTTTAGAAAACAAACCGACTTTTTTCCCTTGCTACGTGAATGGCTCTTAAGTATCTACATGGTCTCTTTGTACGTCTCGTCTACGCAAACAAACTACTGCTTTTTCTCCGTCCTCCATACTGACTTAAGCACGTATTAAGTGACATGATTAATATCTGAACCGTTATTCCCTTCTTTTAATTACCACCGATTTGTCTTAGCTTATATACCTGGAGGGCTTAAGCAATAATTATAGAGGATATTTAATTCTAGTGCAAGATTTTTATTTAATCTCAGAATGGATGACAATAGGTGATCATAGATCACTGTATATAAATAGATTAGGCCAGCTAAAACTTTGTGACCATTGGAAATACGTGTGAGAAACCCTTTTACCTTACTTTGGGAGAGAATACCTTATTGCCTCTTCGTAATGTTTAACATCTGGCCTGAAGATCACCGAGCAGATATCTCGTATGAACCGTATTTCTGTACACTACCCGATTTCTAGAACCGATATTTGTCAAAAGTCTTTCTTTATCAGTACCTCTAAGCTATGGAATTCCTGGAGAGGGCATCACAGAGTTAAGATATAACGCCAATGTCGTGTTAACGCATGTAGGGTTGCTACGGCAGTACGTACGCATGTTTTGTGAACGGGGCATTATAGGTAAATATTAATTGAGTTGAAATAAATAGAATATTGTTAATTTTCCAATTTCATTACCACTATTCTGCCAGTGCATATAATTTTGTGTCTATATTTGTGCTTTACATGTTCAAAATTATGTAGAATTTAGCTATTGTGTTGAGAAAAATATGATTGAAACTGACATATGTTTAATGGGTGACACTCGTTTACTATTATAGATTTTATTATTTATAATTAAGATTATATAAATATTTTATTACATTCCATCCTCCACTGCCTCTTTCTTTTACTTTGATCCAGAGTCAAAGGGGAAACCTGAGGGGAATTCCTTCACCTGAGGTTAGCTGGCATTATTGCCAGCAGGATAGCTGGCGAAACTTTTGTGACCCTTAACAACATACGTGGACGCCACCAGAAAATTTTTGATATCATTTAACTATTATGTTTCGCGAAATATGATTTGAACTGACATATTTTTTATGGGTGACACTCACTAAATATTTTATTATATTCCATTCTACACCGTCCCCCTGTACTTCGATCCGGAGCCAAAAGGGAAAAGGGGAGAGCAGGGAAATGGACAAACTTATTCCAGAAGACAAGAGTGAGGCCATGGGGGAAGAGATTTTTTTCGCGGAAGGAATGTTTTTTTACTGTCTGGATCAAAGTCTCTCTCTATGCGTAGAAGTTCTGCCCTTGTTAGAGCTGGATTTGACGGTGGTGGTGGAGGAGAGCCCGCGAGGCCTTGAGCCCGTGGAGGGGGCGCCGCGAAGCTCACGGTGGATGTATCCGAGGATTTTCTTGCTGAATGCAGCCTCGTGGAAAATAATTGGATCCCAAAGTGGATTTGTGGAAGAGGAGTGGAGACAGCTGTAAGGAAATATAGCTTGATTTGGAAAACACCTGCGTTAATAAAAATCATTTTTAACGGCCTCATCTTATAATCCTTGTCAATTTGATAGCTTTTGATGGTCGACATCGAGGACTATAAAACTTTGAAAGAATGTTAAAGTATTTTTTTTTGTTTTTCATTGGTAGAATTTCGCTTCTGGAGGTGAGGTTTCATAGCATATGTATTTCTAGACATGTTTTTCGAAAAAGGAAGGAAAAAGGAGTTTTCTAGCTAGATTATTAATATTATATTTTTAAATACATATTTTATGCTTGTTAATATCTATTGACGTTAGACGTACTAATGGGTCAAAGGTGTATAGGAAATATAGCTTTACTACTCGCATGCATTTACTGCGTTACTCAACCTTTGCTGGAATATTTGGTTACAATTATCATTTTCAATTCCAATTCGAAAAACACAGTTGACCTTCTATTTTAACAAAGAAATTTTCAAGGTTAAGAAATTTTTCTTCAAATTAACTTACACCTGCGTCACACGTGGATAAAAGTCACTTATGGGTATTTTATTTCCGCTTGTCGAAAATTCATCTCGTAAATGTCTGAGTTTCGAAAGTTCAATCATAGTATATGCCCTCTCCTCTTCAAGCAGATTCGTCTGTCTTTTCACCGTCTAAAATATTCTGATAACTTTGGCAATTGATGTCATTAAAAGTGCATTATAAGGGTTACCTATTTAAGGTACATTTTATTTTCTTTTCTTGAAATAGGCACCTATACCGTGGTCATTTCAATTAATGCTCATATTTTTGTATGTTGGGCGAAAGGTTTGCTAAAACATTTAGATCCTTCATTATCTCATTTACGAAATAAAACTTACGGTTTTGGAATATATGTGCATGCAATTATTCTAAATTTACATTTTAGCCTTCCATTAATTATGTTGACCGCAGTTTGAACGCGAAAACGTCATTTTCAATGAATCTTTGGAAACCGTTTGGAACTAAAAAGTATTCTAAATGATCAATCCAAAATTAGACTATGCTCTCTTCCCTATGATTAACTTCCTTAAGGTGGAGATTCAAACCTTCGAATGAATAATGCCTGCTCTTTTGTTCTAATTGTTAAACTACGTGCTATCCCCCTCACATGCAAACTTAGGCAAAGATATCACAGATGATTATTTTCTGACTGTTTCACTTCTATAGTGTAGGAGTTTAATCGTTTGAAAAGAAGACAAACGCATTTTAAGAGTGATGTTAAGAAGGGAAAGGCTTGTGTGGAAAAGGTCAGCTAAGGAATGGAGGGATGAGGTCAGGACAAGTTTTTTGTAAAAAAGTACGTTTTCAAGCATTCAAATTCACGTATTAGTATTTTCTGTGGAAATTTTCGATTTTGTGTATCCAGGTGTGTTCAGGTGGAGGGTCCCATTTGTCTATTCTTCATCGCGTTTTGATACCTTAGTAAACGACATGGTAGACATCTGAATTTCCGACCAATTAAAGTGATTCCGCTGTTACATTTGACTTTGTATTCGCCATTATATGCGCCTGCTGTGGCCTGGCCAAAATTTAAGCCCAGTTATATGTTCCTTCATTGCAAATTTTCATTTCCGTTCTTTCTGCTGCGAGTGTATCCACTTAATTACGGATGAAATTGAAGTATGTACTTGGATGAAGATTGCCTGACATATTTAGGGTTATAATTGATGGAAGAATTTTGTTTTAGCCGGGAATATGGGAAAAAGTCATAAATACTTCAAACGGGTTGAGGAAAAGGCGGAATAGTGATATCCCTAATGAGCTTTCCTAGAAAACAAAATGCTCAAAGACAGAATGACAGTGTAAAACGGGAATTTAAAGCTTTTCGTGCGCGATGAAATAAAATAGACAATCTTAAGCGCTCTAATTTAGATGTTTTAAATTGCTCAAAATTCTGGTAAAATCTCTTGATCATTATTGTGATTTTTTCGGGAAATAAAGAGCTAATACTTATTCTTTCTGCTCTCTTAATATCAATCACTTAGGAAAACCTTTTTTTGTGTTGCTGCAGTAGTAATACTTACTATGGGAGATGACAGGCCCACGAGTTCATTTTAGCTGGTTAAGTTGCTGAGAGTACGATTAGTAAGGGAGTGGAAGAATGGTCAAGAGAAATCTTTTGCCGCCATTAGCCTCTTATTAAGTAGATAACGCAAAATAAATAATTGCTTGACGTCTCATCTGGCGGAAGAAGAAGTACACCTGATGTGCTTTCCAAATAGCGTTCACGTATGAATAGGGAGTACTACTTGAATCTCTGACTCTCTCATGGCCACTCATGCTCTGGCACTCATGGGAGCCAGAGGTCAAACCACTGTAGAAACTTTAACCTCCTACGCCAAATATCTGCCGGTAATTTTAAAAAGCATAAGGAGTCACTTCCATCGGTGACCAATGAAAGCATTTAGATTCCTATTTGGCAACTATTTATTCCCATAGTAAATCGTGATTCGGAACAAACTGGCAGAAACTTACCGCTAAAAGGTGTGAATGTGACGCTTATTTTCGAAACTTTTACATAGTTTTCACATTAATTATTAAGATTATATTATATAATACCATTGAAGCAGGTGTTAAGTGAATTTCCAAAGTTGTAATCTTTTATTACTTAATTCATCGATGTGGAACAGTTCCACCCCACCAGATTTGGTTTTTATCTGTTGTTCAAAGGAACTTAAGTTAATTTAAGCAACAGTTTTTCTTATTAATAATAGAGAAAAAAATAATATTTTCGGTTAAATTATAAAAAAACTCAGAAAAATAAAGCACGCAAAATGTTTTTTTATACAACTGAGCTTCTCAGTAATTATTTAAATACACATATGCATGTTTGATAGTTAAACTTATTTGTTTCACGCCGCAAACTGTAAAAATCTTTATGACGGTAGAGGTTTTTCGATTTTTTCAAATGTATGGCTATGACTTTTTAATTTATTCATGAAATTAAGTGAGAAAACATACGAGGCTACATACCATTACATTTTGACGCCAGCTGTGTGATAAAATTTCCTCATATTATGAATTTCTCTCCGTAGCGTACAGACGTGCCATATCCCATGGAAAACGGCTTATATTTTTTCGTGTAATATCTTGAAAAGTAGAGCAAGAAGTGGCTGATATTTTGCTAAAGGGCAAAATATGAGATATATTTCTTTGAATGAGATAAAATTCATCTGTAAATTCATCTCGCTCAAAGTACCTTAATTTCTGGCTAAGTTGAGACCGTTGGGTCCAATATTTTGTTTTAACACTCTGCTCGTATGGTCACCGAGTACTGATGATGAGTTGTTTCGTTCTTTCGGAAGGCATACGGCAACTAAAATCATTTGCGCCGTTGAGGACAGGTGAGTAGAATGGTAAGGATTATTTGGAGATTGAAGGACAGCTGGAGGGATTTCTTCACGGAATTTTTTCCTATAATTTCCACTTTATGCCAGAGTTTTAGGTAATGTACACGTTTTTTGCTGCATCCACATCATTTATAGAGGTACTCTCCTATTTGTAGATGAGACACTGATTTTTTACTTTCATAAAAAGTTTACTGCATAATATTATACTAAGATTAAGTTCGAGCTCCTAAATTCTGTGACGGTAACTGAATCCTGCGTATAATCCGCATGCAAATCCGCATAAAATGCGTATTTCAGGATTCCAAAATTTCCATACTGTTTGAGCGGAGGAGTGGAGCGGATGTCTTTTTCAAAAGGTAACTCTTTTTGTATTTTGAGTATCCTTTGTAATCCTTAATTGTATTTATTTTTCTACCCCTATTCATATCACTGGTGCTGTATTTCACCAGAGATTATTTTATTCATAATGATGCCAAACTCACTGAGTTTTGTCTATTCGTTTCTCAAATAGAGAAGTATCAGCCATGATATGGTGAATTTCAGCATTAAAAAGGACAGAAATGGCAATTTTCCACTAGATAAAATGTGTTTTGCCTAGTGGAAAATTGCCATTTCTGTGCTTTATTATTCGTATCTCGTTCAGACTAAATCCATTTACCAATGCCGTTAAGGACTTGAAATATTATCTTTATAACACTAGTTTGCTATGTTCTTGGTTTGATTCATCTAGCGCAAAGTATCCATGGCATGTTGGTGCCGAAGGGAGATCCCGTCCATTCTACGGCGCCTTTCAAGGGTGGCGCCCGCTTGCAAATGAACCGTCCGTCGGCCTTCATTTTTTTTCCTCCCCTCCCTCGCAAAGACCCCTCATACTCCCAAGGGTGAGGCCTTGCGCACAACTTCTGCGAAATCCAAGTCCTTACCATCCCAATCCACTCCGTGGTAATCCGTTCTCTTTACCGCCCTTCCCAAGGTTACCCCCCCCCCCTACACCCCCTGACGCTAGTGCCGAAGCAATCCGTGTAATCCCACCCTCTCTTATGCTTTCCCTCCCTTTTCCGCCACAACCTTCCCTTTACCCTTCTCTCCCCTCTCAACTCTCCCTCGTCTACTCACCCTCCCTTCTCCTCTTGATAATTATGCTCCTGGTTTCAATGCGGTCGTTCCTCTAAGCCAATGGCGTCGCTGGCATCCGTTTTAATCCCGTAGTCCTCCTCGCTGCGTGCATGGTGGTCCACCGGTCCATCCCGTGTCCGTCCCCAAGGGTGCTTGAACTTGTGCGCGAGCATTAGAATGGAGAGAATAAAGGATTTTTCTTTCATCTGGATGAGGGTCGCCATTGTCTCGACGTGGAGCATGCCTGAACGTCACCTAAGCCTCGAAGAGCGTTCTTAGTTCCTCTATGCATGGGAGAGATTCATGCTTGATCCATTTCCCCAAAAGGGTTTATGAGAAGGTCCACTATAGCTGTAAAAAATAAATATTTATTTATTGTTCGAAGAAAGGAAGGATAAATGGGTGATGAAGGAGACTAGGTGGTATCAGATAGTCTGATGATAATATGCCTGATTACACATAAGGTGTGGGTTCAAGTTTCGGTGACACCAACTATTTTTCAAAATTTCATTAAGATAGATACTCTACCCTACAAGTGCACAGTAGCAGTTTCATCGGATTGCTCTAATGTTACAGATAACGGAGATAAGTCTGGAATTGCATGCTGCAAATCACGGAATAGGGTAAATTGCTGCGAAATGGAAGGCAACGGGAACTTGCTATGACCCGAATTTGCAGCCTCGGTTTCAGATATGACGAGTTGTCATTACTCTCCATGAGATATTCTGCAGTAACTTTAGATTAGCACTGTTAGAATTCCTAAGGCCTCTATCCTTGGGCTTAGTCACGGTTTTCCATGACGCGTGCGCTCTTACTTCCGTTACTATTCAATGTTATTCAAAACGTTATTCGTTAAAATTCATTGTATGTAATGGCACACATTAGGGCGAAAACGTGATCGTCTTTTCTTTAAATTTGATCAGGTGTTTCTAATTAGTAGTTGCAACCGACAAAGTGCATCTTAGGACAGAAACTGTGATTTCTTCTCTTCATAGGTGGTTTTCATTTTAAATAAGGATTACGACAACGTGGAAGAGGGACCCGTGATTCCACCCTAGGTTGTTCTTGTAGGCGTATGTCAGTGATCATTCAATTCAATTTTGAGTAAAATTTCAACCACTCATCTAGTGTGCTAGTCAATGAAAAAAAATCAAAACAAAATCCCCTGTACCGGATTTAATCAAATAAAATATAAATTGTTAACTTTAAAAACAACAAATTTTGATGGATTTACTATTTTTTTTAGTCGGTTTTGGATGATTAACTCCATTACTACCAGATTTTAGTTTTCGTTTTTTCCTGGGAGCCTCTTAAACAGGAGGGGTTGACATATGGTAAGTCGACAGCCGGGGTCATTTGCAGCCTCTTAAACAGGAGTGAGTGACAGATAGTGACAGAATGAATTTGAAATACAATATCTAATGGTCGATCTTCGATCGGGTGGTAGTATTTTCAATGTATATTCATGAAGAAATCGCACTTAGTAAATTTATTTTTGGAGTGACATTTTAAACCTGTGTTCGCTAATAAACAAATGCGTAACCGCTAAACCCCGAAGGCACCAACAGCCGTAAGAAAGGTGCTTAAGTTTAATGAGGGCATGGAAAACAATATATTGTGTTTGATCTTAAGTGTCTAAATTGATAGGGCATTAAGTCAAAATCGAGCGCTATAAAAATAAAACTGAAATTTTCTCGTGTAATTTAGTCAAAATCTCATAGTCTATAAAGCATTTTATAATGTTTGAAAATCGTAAAATTAAAAACTATTTTTCTGGTTTAATTCGCAGCATTTATTGTTTATCGCGCTCACTGCGACGGCTTGCTATTTGCACAGTCCAGCACGCACCAAAACACGCATCAATATTACTCTATTTAGATTCGGTATCATACTGAGCATTTGCAGTGGTTGTTGTTTCTGGTAACAACGATTGACGGCTTTAAAACAAGTACAAGCTTTCTTTTGTACGTTGATCCTGGGCTGAGAAAAAGTTACTCTTATTTGAGTAATTAACATATGCATAACTTAAGTATTAAACTACAAACATGTTTGCCTATAAATACGAAAATTAAATTACCATCAACCAAATACTTTTTTAGTTATAAATTATTTAATTTGGCAGGCCCCAGAGAAGAAATAAAAAATGTGGACATTTTTACTATAAACTCACCAAAAATCATTATTGAACTTTAAAAAATTGTCCTATATAGGCTTAGGTAGAATTAAACTGCAGAAATATTGGTCTGACTCGTTTTTCTTATTGGTTCATTTGTAATTAAAATAACTCGAGTACCCATGATAAAAAATCCGACCTTAAAATCCTCTATGATGTCTATTTTTTAACAAAAATGTTAGTCGTTTTCGAGGTAAATTTTACATACATGCATGCAACTTTTACTCGTTGAAGAGTTTAAGGCAAAATAAATTAGTCGCTCTGTGCCATTTCAGGCCGTCATTGGCCGCTCCTAAACCCCTAGCTGTTGGCCCTGCCTTCTTTGGTCGGCTTCATAATTTCTGCTTCGGCGCCCTGCCCTAAATTTTTCGCTTGCTGGAATGGGCGAGCGGAAGGCACAAGTCTAGCTCAGGTGACTATGAACCCTGTGCTCGGCCAGAGGGCACTCCCATAACTAGGGTCGCCGAAATAACTCACGTGCCCAGGTCGTCAGAATGGAGCGGCGGGCGTTCTCTGAATAATGCGGTCCGGGCGCTTCCGCGTTGTTTTGGGCACATGAGCGAGTACGAATGCGTTTGGCGACCATTTTGGGTGAGCTCTTAGCCAAGGAGGAGGAGGTTGTGCAGTTGGTATACAGGGGACAATAGGTCGTATTCAGTAGGGACCGTCTAGGAAAAATACGTGGCGTGATCTTGGCGTCGAGTAAGTATAAAAAGAATCCTTAAGGGTTGGCACAAACATTTACCCATGCAAAGTCACGAGTGAGTTTTAATTTTTCAAAGATACCTACGGAAACCCAAAAAAATGCTTTGAAAGGCTTTTATGAGTATTCCACTTTTTCAGAGTTTTTCTGATCCAACGATGAGAGTGGAACTGCTAGGTACGGACGAAAATATTTTTTTCCCATTATGGACGTTGGCCTCCAATGAAAATCAGTTAATAATTATATTAACGCAAAAAATTTCCATGGGAGAAATTCACTTTAACTGGAAAAGAGTAATCTTCTGCCCTGAGATCCAGGTCAAGGTGAAATTATTATCGTGGCAATTAGTTAGCTTTTATGTGCCAATATTTTCGCCAAAAGCCTACATCTTCAATACCATGCCTATCCCGCAATTAGAGATGGCAAAGGATTTAGCCTAAGGAGTGGTGGCTTCTTTGAAACTATTACTCCTCTACCTTGCCGTCCTCAATGAACCGTAAAGGCAGAGCATCGATATTCCTTAAACCATACTGATATTGCCACGAGGTTTAGGGAGCTTGCTGGTTAAGAAGGCAGCGCATTGACCCGTAAAGCCTAAGGCCCGTGGTTTGTTTTCCGATCATGGTGAATTATTTCCCATTTCACTTTTAGCTGGGCGAAAGAGAACAATGAAATTTTACTAACGATATACTACGGTGTACATATTTTCCTCATGGCCTTGTCTGCGAATTTTCATTTTTTTTCTGTCATATTCATACATCATTTATTCAATCATAGGTTTTTTTCTATTACAGATAATTAATATTTGTATCCATTGCCTAAGAATGTCGTCAAACCACGTTCCGTTTCCTTTTTCTTTGTTTTCGACATAAATTTTATTTTTTCTCTGGATCCGGGTTTCATCGCTTCACAACATCATCACGTGCCTCTATTATATTTTACTCATTTAACACCACAATGAGCACTCATTCCCTTAGAGGTGAAATTTCAACCCAGGTGGGACACAAAATTGTGACCTCCAGTACCTCAATACCACCGGCCTAAAAAGTAGAACTAATCAGGTTGAACCGCTGTAAAATTTTTCTTAGGTTTGCACATTATCGCCCCATTTTTCGTTCGGTCACTTTAATGGTTAACTATTCGATTCTTACTTTTCGTTTAAATAAAGCCAATTTAGGGAAGTACACACTTCTCATTCTTACTTTTTCCAAAAATTTCAAACCTCATTTACGATAATCCACAAATCCTTCGCAATTCATTCCCCTCGTTATAGCTCACTCTTTCCACTTGCATTGACATAATTGGTATTTCAGATTGGTTTCCGAACGAGAAATTTCGAAAACAACTCTTCAAAAAAGGTCTTCCTTGCGTAGCGGTAGCGGCTAAAATAATTCAATCTTTCTATTTTCGGAATCTTCTGGCATTGCAAATGGACCACTTCACGTCCTTCAAGCCGCAGGACCCCCATTATCTGTTCCACAACCATCCCTGTTAGGGCACGCATAGGAAGAGAGGAAACCCTTCTTTTGGCGACGACCCCGAACTCTTAAGAGGAGTGGACCGTGGCCCTTTGCCCTTTGAACTGGCCGCTGAAACACTCTCGCTCACCATCCCTTGTTACATTTCGCAAGCTTGGTTGACGATGAGAGGGGTAGAGTGGCGGACTCCTCTCACCTTCTACTTTTTCTGTCCGTGAGGGCGACCAACTAGGGAGTGCGGTCATGTTAAAATTTGTATATTCCTTGAGGAGCGCGATCACGGTTTCCCAGAGTGCGTGTGCTCGCTAATTGCGTTTTGTGAAACGATAGTGGCAACGCAAATGAAGGAATCATGATCTCAACGTAGGATACATAATTTATATCGCATTCATGATGGTCATAAATAGTAAAACAGAATAGATCGAGCCATACGGTAAGATAACCCAGAGGAATATTGAAGCCATTAAAAGACGCAATAGGCCATATAAAATTCATTATTTGTGTTTTAAGTCTGGAATCACGAAGTGTTTTGAAGACCAATTGGTTATACTATCAAAATGCTCTCAATACTTTACGACAATCCTCTACTATTTCCTTAATGTTTATATAATCTATAGTTCTCTAGATTATTTTTGACTTAAATATCACATAAGGTCGATGTGTTGTCTTTCAGCGAGGATAGAAACACTCTGGCTTTGATATTCTATGAATGTATAAAATGCCCCGAAAGAATAAAGAGAACAAACGTGGAGGGTGCAGGCATTTGCAAAAGTAGCGTGGAATGCATAAGGTAATAGTAGGGTCCCTTCGTCTGCTTCTTGGGTATAACCCGACAACAGGTTAACGTCTTATCCGGCGGTGAGGGACTTGAGGTCTTATGCAGGAATCACTCAACATACTCGGAAAATTCGTGG
Source organism: Pyrrhosoma nymphula (assembly GCA_963573305.1). Classification (NCBI taxonomy): domain Eukaryota; kingdom Metazoa; phylum Arthropoda; class Insecta; order Odonata; family Coenagrionidae; genus Pyrrhosoma; species Pyrrhosoma nymphula. The sequence continues at coordinate 91,398,565 of OY754338.1, forward strand.
AAGTGACGTCACAGCCCTAGACAAATATCAAATTTGAATGACCATATTTGAAATTTTCGCTGCTGTGACGTAAACCTCACGTCACTTTCGAGGCTCCGAGATTCGAAAATATACCGAAGAGAGCACCTGGTTACCACTCTACAAAACCTCAACCTCTCTCTCTCTCTGACAGTTAAGGCATTCTCTGACAGTTAAGGCATTAAAGTAACGCGATTCTTGCCCAAGAAGTGTAAGATGACGTTATGTAAAGTAGCATTTAAAATAATGGGGCATTTCTAATATCACTATTATCCATGAAAAATGTAATTCGATAATTAAAGATTCGCAGAATCAGATTCTACTACTAGATATTCTGAGTTTAAAAATAGCTTTTACTCCTGCAGAAATCACTCCAATTCACAATCACTTCATTTTTGAGATTTTTTTGATTTATAAGAATAAATATTTTCCTGAAGATATTAAATATTTGTTGTTTATGTTTTGTAATAAAGCTGTAACTGGCCAATAGTTGTTCCTGTTTTGCTTACCAGGAAATTCTGGTGGCCCGTATGCCTCTTTGATCCTGATAAACCACTCTGGGCTGCCATCAGGTTTCCAACCCCAGGACTTGACAGAGACCCCTCAGAGCTTAACTAAGTCACCCATGCCTTGAGTGGAGACAAAAATAACCAGGTGGGATTTGAACCCGCTACCCAGCTACCAGGGTTGGATATTTTCAGTAAAAAGTTTTAAACTACTGGATAGCATTTACAAATGTAGGACAACGTACAAATTTATTATTTTATGTCACGCGAAGGTATTTTTAACATTTTAACGCATCTCGCATTCGCATCTAGTCCATTCAGTTTAATATATATGTTGCATCAAGTTCCTATAACATCCATGAAGTGTAACATATATTCAAGTAAGATTTTGCATAATATTGCAAATTGCATTATATTTACAGGGCATGGTATTTGCATCACTTAGCTAATCAAGTCAACACCGTAAATCGATTTCGCTTTGATGTCGCATTTCTCTACGATGTATCGAAATTTCTCTCATCCGTACGGGATGAGTCTCTATCGGTTGCTTTGGTCGTTTGTACCTCCCTCTCTTTGCTGTCCCTTGCATTACGGCCAACCACTATCTCAGCTGCGTTGGTTTGTATGGTGGTATGGCATTCCTTCCCTGACCCGATTCAGTCATTAATATTTCATGAGGCCATCTGAGGATAGCGTCGGTGGTTTGGTATATGTGTGAGTGGGAGGTAGGAAATATATAACCGCCGCACAATCAATCCGTCTACTATCGGTATCTCTCCTCTGCTATGTCTCGTAAATGTTTTGTTTGGTCTCCTTCGTATTCCCATTCACCCCTCTCTTCGTCTAAATACCACTATTGTTACTTTCTCTGTTGAGGTTGGTTGTAATTCATGTATTACGGGAATTCAAAGTTTTGCAATTTGTCAAATGATGTGGGTCAATTTTCTTCCCATGGCCTTCGGTATCGCAAATGTTTTACTTTCTAAGTTGTCTACTCTTCGGATTAATGTAGTCCATTTTGGGAATGTTCGGCAGTGGAATGGATTTACATCACCCACTGGATTAAATGTTTTGATAACAAAGTGGAATTTCAGAGTTCCCCCAATTTTCAGGTGGATGTTTTTGGAGGAAATGATTCCATATCAAAGAGAATTAGCTTTTCATGCAGTATTGAGGTCATTCGTAGTAATAAGTTACCGTCAGAAATAGTAGATATGCCTTGTTAAAAGCAGCAAAACAAGAATGCATTGTTTAGTAAATATTTCACTCTTTAAAATTGAAACTTAATAGCATCACAAACCTCTGGCTGGTATTAGAATATGAGGGATAAGATAATGGTTCCTTAAAAAAATGATGAGATATCTCAATGATATATTGTGCTGTCTGGAGACTGATATAGAGGACCTTATGCTTGACGGAATAAGAGTTACCTGCATGTTTTACTGATAATATTTTGATGTGACCGGTTTTTATATTTTAAATAGTTAAAAATAACATTAAATGATTAAAAATCAATTTTTGAATCGTAAAAAATGTCCGTCAAAGTCCACATTTCTCCAAGAAAATCTGCAAAACTCTTTCATCTCGGTGATGTGCAAATGTGGGGTACATAATTTCATATTCACCTTAGTCTGTCTCCTAGCGTTGTCCATCTGAATTTTTAGTAATTGTCACAAAATGATGATAAGTAAAATGCCTTATGAGACATTTGCTTAATAATTGGTTATTAAGCAAATTTTTCTGCGTATTTGTGATTCATTGTGGATTACAAGTTTTGGGCAGTGCATACATAGAAAAGGGATGAAGGACGGAGAATAGAATTTTGAACTGAAAGGAAGAAGATGGTCCAAGAAAACACTGAAGCAACGAATAATTTTAGGTTTAACTTTTGAGTAAATTGAGTATATTTTTCACAAGTTTCACACCAGGTAAAATTATTTAAAACGCACATTTCAACAGCTTCCATAGACAACGACAGTAAGCTTCACTTATTCCTGTTGATTATGGCTGGGTTAGCTCTTGGAACGTTAGTTCCAAATAATTCAACCCGGTGTGAAACCCTTGACAACTATATTCAAGCTGAAATAACAATGTATATGAGGATCTTGATCAGAAAATTGCATAGTTGGTACCTATGGTATACCATGTGATGAAGATTGCGCAAATATTTGGCTGCAGGGTTAGTTCTAGCTAGATTTACGCCTTTATGCAAGAATACTCCATAAATGTGTCTCTATCTGTAACTACACATTAAACAGGTATTGTGCTATCACGCCCTTTGTCATGACGTACCTTTTTCAAAGTAGTGCGAGACAAAAAAACATCATTTAACGAAACAATCTCAGTTGAATTTAGGAATTTAATTCAGGAATTTAATCTCAGTTGAATATGCTTAAATCAAGATTTTCGATAATTTTAATCGTAGAAAATACTCAGTAAAATAAGTTACTATCGAGTTTTATTTCTTAAGGGTGAATAACATGGATTCTATGTGACTTAGGTATTATATTTCTCTCATCATATAAATTTATGTAAATATCATATAAACTTCTCTTATAAACTCATTACGAATTAAGCATGTGGGAACATTTACTTTTGTTAGAAAAAAGAATACAGATTTGAATAAAGACAATCTGCCTCAATTTGTTCGGCCTTCCAGTGTCTCACTTACCACACCCGATGGAGTTCCTGTATACTCCCATTTAGCCAATGAATTCCATCCATCATAGACTATTTGCAAATGGCGCTGAAAATAGTGGGTTTCGAAAATATTGATTGCCCCAATAGTCAATTTTCTCCTCTGTAAATCAATACATTTTTTTCTTTAATCTCCTTTATAAAATTCAGTGACAAAGTAACTATGAGTGATTATTATTGTACTTCATTCGATTTACGCGTTTATCTATTTCTCAGTAGCCTGTGCTTACGGAGATCTAAGGCAGTCGTCATATGCGTTAGCCCTGATGCGAATTCTCGAATTAAAATGGAAAAGTATAAAATATCAGTCAGTGTCCTTCTCCGAATCCAGAATGAATGTGGTAGTGTGTGAATTACATCTGATCGAAGCTAAATTTTCAATAGTGTTGAAAATTGATGAATTCGAATTTTAGTCGGGAATTTCATGCCCATAGATGCAATGCGTGCCTGTGTATTATTTACCTGCATTAGTCTTCATTTATGGGGTAATTTAGCGCAATATTTGTCATGAAGGGCAAAAAAACTCAATGTCATAATTAAGCTTTTTGTGATATTTTATGATCAGTTACCATTCAATTAACGCGCATGATTGTTCAAAGTCATTTATATTAATTAGCAAATAAAAAAGAAATCTGTTAGGTTTTTCCCTTGTGATATTTGCGATAGCTTTTTCGTATCGCAAAATAGGGGGAAAGCAATCCGCACCCCAGGGGTTTAATGGTGCGTGACGTTTATTGAAATAATACTCGCCGTTAAATCAATTATGAATTGCACAAAATTAGTCACCGCACGACCGCGTTTTGATTATTTTCCTGGGTTTTTCTTTGTGATTATTATTATTATTTTTTCAAATCAGTGGACGAAATCGACGAGAATTATGACAAACGACGCCTGTGATTGTGCTAGCCCACGCGCGGAATGTGAAAAATTCACGAAAAAATAAATAACTCTCCCCCCTTTCGTGCGATTTTACGTTCAAGAGGTGGTTCGATCGGACGCCGCTGCGTGGCGTTCCTCTCGCTGGGATGGCGTAAAAAGGGTTTTTGTTTGACAGAAAGAGAAATGGAAGCGGCATTAGTTGGCGAAGCTTGTTCGCGGATTGCTATGGGCGGGTCGAGGGGGATTGGTGAAAGGGTCCAGGATGAGAGATTACCTCGACTGAAGGATATTTTGACTGCGGAAGCCGTGTGGAACGACGGTAAAAATAATAGAACAGGTTTTTGCTAAGGGTGGGGCTCCGGGTGTTTATCAAGGAGAAGAGATAAATCCGAATTATTCCCTTAAGCCAGCAGAAACAATGTTGGAGGCTGCTCGTGGGATTTCGGCCGTTCGGCAATTTGCTTTGTACCCAGAGCCCGTGGAGATAGAGAAACAAAGGTGAAAAAATGTCAGTTTGAACGACACTAGGAAAAACATTCAATTAGGGGACCTGGATTGCGAAATATGTCACATTTTTGCCAGTTGGAGTTGTATGCGGTAGCGCCTGAAAGATATTCGCGGCACAGCTTGAAAAAGAGCGGAATGTATCAAATTGGATAGTGGGTAGAGCTAAGGACAATTACGTTGAAGAGAGAGCTGTTCGCTCGCCCGTGTTGCTCCACGTATCATCTGCTCAAGCAATTTGGGCCAGACACGAAAAGATTTGATTTGCGGACTGACGGAAATTTAAAGTATACCGGCGCAACACAGTGAAAAATGCTACAAGTAAGCATAAAACTGTTGGAGTAGTTAGACTAAGAGCAGTTAGACCCGCAGAGGTTATGTATACATTTAAAGTTTCTGATTTTTTCATGGCTAATTTCACCCTCTTTTGTGTATATCTTTCCACCTGTAGCGTGAGTGCGTATCAAATCATTTGTGAAATAGCAAGTATTGCAAAGATTGTCAAAAATTAGTCGGTTTAAAGCGAAAATGTGGAGTTTATTCTTTGCTACTGTGAAATATCATGCAGGAATACGTCTCCTGCACTGCAATGTAACCTAGGGAGGGGAAAATCTTATTCGTATAAACCTCCATGGAAATTCGCCTTGGATGAGGATGAGTGGTGTATAATTGATGGCTTAGTGGTGTGTAACACGCCTGATCGGAAATTTGGAGATCCCAATCCCGGTCAGGTCAAATGATTTTTTCATGACTAATTTCACCCTTTGTGGTGTATAATATTTGAGTTTTTTGACGGTGTTTATTAAAAACTAAACAAAATAGTGAATGTAGCTAAAACTAATTTAAAATTTCACATCTTAGACTCCCTTAGACGCATAAACTGTACCCTATCCTTTCAGACGACCTAACCACTTCAAAAATAATTCCTCAATGTCCTTCTATCAGCTTCAGACGCCCCCCAAATCTATCCGCCATTTTTAAAGTCACCAAATCCCTGTCCAAATGACTCAAACCCACCAAATCCCTTCCCACCCCGTGCAACCGCCCGCGATGCAAAACTTTCGCCATCCTCATCACCCAGCCCCTGCCGGGCAAGTTCCTCACTTTTCCCCTCCCCTCTGTCCCCTCACCCTCTTGCACCACACAAAACATTGTTTACATCCTCCTCTGCCAATACTGTCCCTCTTTTTATATATATATATATATAAAAAGAGGGACAGTATTGGCAGAGGAGGATGTAAACAATGTGGAAGTACAGTACAGTGGAAATATCGTTTACCGTCTCTCGTGCAATTTCTGCCCGGCATTTTATGTTGGCGAATGTACTACCCCGCTTTCAATACGAATGAATGGGCACCGCCACTCCACCACATGTCCTCCCTTCATTGATCCCATTCCTAAACATACCGCTTCCCATCGTAAGACCTTCAATAAATGTTTCTCTCTCTCTATATTAGAAGCCCTCCCCGAATCAGCAACTAATATTGAATTGAGGACTCGCGAGATGGCTTTCATCTGGTTCTTCAGAGAATTTGAATCGCCCGGGCTTAAGGAGTATTTGCACAAATTTAGGAAACAACGGAAAATGTTAACTTTGAACACAAAAACCCTAAATCCAAAATTTAGCTGTTGCACATTGCCTACTTTTTAAATAATAAGAGATTTAAAATCACAATTTTAGCCTTGCGCTCAAAAACAGACCGCGGCCATATTGCGACTGCTGTGACGTCATCCCCCTGACTCGGCAGTCGCTACCGGGTTTGTTTACATTCGTTCTGGTTCTTTTCCGCCTTGAACGGTGAATATTTTGCGCAATAGGCTATAGGGTGCCGAAGTACACCATGCAAGTACCAAATTATACCCATGGCATAATTAATACGATAAAGAAGGACCAGTGTTTAATGAATTGAACGATAATGTAAGCGATTTAAGCCTATTAGACTGTGGTATTATTTTGTTTGTTATGGCTGCGAAGCACTTATACAATCATTCAATTTCATCAATCCTGTAAAAAACAACAAAACAAAAAGAGCACAGCACAGAGGACATTGGCGCGTTAAAAACTATGGATAGTTATACAAACTGAAAAGTAAGAAAAAGTACCCCCTCGGATCTCTCGTGATCGTGATCTCCGAACTGCTAGGCGATGACTTGACCGCGTCTCCATCACCATAACCGATATTTTGACTACTTAGACTCACGGACGCTAAACTCATTTGCTCATACATGATCAACTCGGGGTTGCCGTATCTAGAAACTCATATCATTGTTTAAAATACGGGAATTATAAAATAATTTCATCCATGTTTTCATATGTTTAAAATGTTTTCCAAATGTTTTTTCATTTCACGATGGCAATATTAAAAAAAACCAGCTAAAAACCCGTGTGCACAATCTAAACTAAACTCAGTATATTTCCATTTATGATTAAGTAAGATACTTTATACTTTTCTACAAAAGTTGTAGGTACTTAGTATTTTACTTAATCATGAATACAAACAAAAATGACCTATACGAAGTGAAGCCTGCCACTGTCAAGTTTTGCGCAGTAAGTTTAGACTGTGCCACCATGCACACAAAAATAGTACATAGTAAAGCACCCGGTAGTCAACACCATTTAAGACGCACGCAATATTATAAACTAACAGCATATTCGTAGATTGGGTTTTGCTTCGCTATCTGTTAATACCAGCTGAAAATGTGCCCAGATAACCAAGATTTGAGGTGAAAATTTCTTATTTTTCCAGATTTTTAGTTTAATGATTTCAGATTAGTAAGCATTTTCAACAACTATCAATAATACTTTTGGAGAAACATTGACAGCAAGAGAAAACACCCATTGAGATTAGCGTGGTGATGAACGAGACTGATATTTTCGTGTATACACGTATCGATTGTAAAAAAGTTTCAAATAATCAAGATTGATATTATAAAATGAAGAGGGTTAGTACTTATATTTTACTCAATATACGATCATATTTTCGAGCGCCACAATGTTCATATAAAATTAGAATAAATTTTTTCAAGGTTAGAGACGATAACCTCAGAACTTCCAACCTGCTAGGCGATGAATTTACCGCTGAAAATATACCCCATTATAAAAGTTAAGACTGGCCTACGAGAAAATTTATAACTTGCTGCAAAAGCGATCGGCATTGGATATTTGGTGATTGAATTGAACAATTATGAGTAACAATAATATATGTAGTTTGCAGTTTAAGATAACCTGCATGGAGTACAAATTCGCATCTCAAAATAATAAACATAAAACGGTTTCCCTTACCCTGGCACAAGATGTACACATGCCGTCGATCAAATTAAGAATAACATAAGAAACAATATACTTTTACAGTTACGCCTTTTAAAACTTTGGTAATTTTGTCTAACTTTTACTATATTGGTAGAAAATTCTAATGAATTACTGAATGACAATTCCCCTCTTTACTATTCACCCAAAATTATCCGCATTCCACCAAGTCATTACTCGATAGTTGATGCAACAACCATAGTTTATAGTTGGATCAAGCCTCGATTATACCTGTTAACTTTACAAACTTAATGATTCCCTATTTTGAATCAGTAAAGTCGGAATAATTCGTATATTTCCACTTCATACATCCTCAACACGCTATAACACAGTCTCACCCGTCTGCTGCAAGGGGGATTACGTCACTACGCAACGAGCCAATGGCTGGGCGTAAATATATCGTTGCGAAAACAATGCTCAATAAATCGTGATTATTAAACAAACTAGGCAAGATTTAGAGCTGGTAATTTAAATATATTATTATGGAAACACAATTTACGATATAGAATGGATTTCATAGCAATCCCCCATTTATGCAAACACTCCAAGCTCCCCACCAGTCCCCTTCCCTTCTCTTGTTCCGCTTCCCCCCCCCCCCCACCCGAGGTAACAGACCACTAGTTAGTCGCTTGTCGTTGACGATGGCGGCTTGCCCGTCGAAACGTCTGCAAATTATTCTGTGAGTGTCCTTTTAATTTTCGTGTGCCTGTGTTTTAAAAGTATATTTATATTTGTGTGTGTGTATATATATATATATATATATATAATAAATAATTTCGTTCAAACAGAGGGTGAAATAAAGAGGATAGGAAACACACAAAATTGTGAAGTCCAATGGTGGTGTGAAGATGGTATGATGGCCGATTCACAATGAAAAAAAATCGACTAGACCGAGAATTGAAATTGAATTGAATTGAAATATATATGTAATATCTTCTCAGAAATCCCACTCGGCGAATAAAAAAAATTATATAAATTTTGTTTTAAAAACACAGGCACACGGAAATAAAAAGTAGGGTACTCACAAAATATTGTACGGGACGCTTCGATGGCCAGGCAGTCATCGTCGGCAACAAGAGACTAACTAGTGGTCTGTTATCTCGGGGGGGAGGCAGAACAGGAGTAGGGAAGGGGACTGGTCTGAGTCATCTTTCTGGCCGTATAAATGGCTGTCACCTTTATAAGATGTATGGATTAACTTCGTATTAAACGGGACGTAAAACCCTTCGTGGATGTCACGTGATTGTGGCTCATCGGGGTGACGCTAGGTCACCACGGGTTTTTCACTGAACGCTGTCGCTTTACCTTTTCCGACTTCGTTAGGAGTTTCGCGTCCACATTCACACCTTTTCGACATCCTACGTCGCGCCGCATCCCCTTATAGTCCTGAGGGAACATCCTCAAAGCGTCTCTGTCCCGACCTTTCGAGCCTAGCTACATATTTCGCTAATTATTCACAGAGAGAGGGATGAATGCCAGCACCTAGGCGTTGCGAAGGCTAGGAAGGCTTTAAGAGAGTGTAGGGGATGGGATAAATTATTCTCCATTCACGAGCACACCAACGCCCACGCCCCTCCTGTCGGTGGTTACCCATTCCGCACACGTCTTGCCCAAGTGTGTTTTATTAACCCTAGCCGCGCGCATCAAGCAAAGAGGACGGCCCGTTGCATTTATTTCGCCCGGGACGGTGATAAATGGTCAAAAGAGTATGGAGGAGGTCGCAGGGGGAGATCTTTAAGGGGGGGAAGGTGGAGTGAGGGAAGGGGACATAAGTTCTGCGGGGAAGGGGGAGTGTTTTTGGAACAACAACCGGGGAATATAAATTCTGAATTCAAGAGAATGGCAGAGTAGTGCGGCCTCCTCTCCGACGCCGCCGAACCCAGGCAGCTGCTCCTCTTCCATTCTCCCCCGACGCCGTCGCTCCCCCGCACCCGCCAGCTCCACCTCGCTCATCTCGCGTTCAGCGCTGCTGCCCCGCGACCTTGTTGCATTCATAAACAAGGAATGAATCACTCATGCAGCTATTCCCCTACTTAATCTGCTGGCGGGGAGGGTGATAAGTTGGTGTGCATAGAAGTGTGATGCTTTTATCTCTTCGCCAGACACGGCTGTACCTTTTGGTTTCAGGTTTATGTATTGTCTTGTGTTACGGCTTCTCATCCTGTTGATATGAAGTTGAATCTCAGCAGTGTCGGATATTTTTAAGCTTTTTAGAGGAAAAAAGTAAAGCACAATTCATTTTGAGTCCGGTTTGAATGAAACATCATAATGCAAGCAGTAGGCTAAATGCAGCGCGTATATTGTAACCGAAAGTGTTTGCGGTAAAATGAGAATGTATAGGGTTAGAAATAGGAGGGCAACAATATCATGTGTAATGAATGAATGCTTCAGCAATGGGCATGCATGAAATGAACTTACTTCGTTGGTTTCACCCTATGTGGAACGAGAAAGTCATGGGTGATTGTGGTTAATCAGAATTGAATCTTGGCAATTACGGGACGCCGTGGCGCGCCGCCGTCTAGGGTGGATGTCGTTACTGGGAGTGGGGGATTCAAGGCCCCCATGGTCATTATCTAAGGAAATTTGCACAAAGTATAATGAGAGAAGTCCCGGGCAAGAAAAACCTGATTGTGATGGGCGACTGGAATGCTGTAGTGGGGGAAGGGAGGGATGGATCTGAAGTTTAAGAGTATGGTCTAGAGATAAGAAATGACCGCGGTGATAAGGTAGTTGAATTTGGGAGAAGAAATAAATAAGTAGTTACAAACACAAGGAAAATTGGTGGGAAGGGCAACGCGAAAAAAGTAAAAGCTGGAGGAAGAAAGGGAAGTGGGTGCGCTATACGCTAAAATGCAAATGCTATCAGTTGGCAAGGAGATAAAAAACAATAACCAAGGTTAAGGGAAAGAAAGGGAAGAAATTAATTGAACAAAAAGGCACATAGAATAGTTGGGGAGATTATATGGAGGAGTTATATGACAGCTATAAAAGACCTGTGAACCTAGATAAAAAGGATGAGAGAGCAATAGACACAGGATGACCTCGGGCCGGAGATACTCTACAGGGAAATAGAGAAGGAATTGCGAGAGATAATGGCAATAAAGGTCGTGGGAGTAAATAGCATGCCTTCGGAGTCACCGAAGAGCTTTGGTTATAAAGAAAGACGATCTTTTTTCGGCCTTGGGGTTTCGTGAAAACAGTATTAATACCTATCCCAACAAAGAAGGAAGCGTCAGAATCCAAGTACAGAACAATTAGTTTTATTACGCGGAAAAATGTTGTTTACACTAATAAATAAAAGGATAGTGAGTAGAGCAAATTGCCATTTGGGGAATGACCAGTTAGGGTTCAGGAAGGGGAGTGCAACTCGGAATGTATTTGCTGTTACGAGGACAGTAATAGATAGAACAGAATATGACCAGGATTTATTGACTGCTTTTTTCGATTTCTATAGAGCGTTTTGCAGAGTAAATGTGGAAAAAATAATGCAGATACTCGGGAAAATAGGAATAGGTTGGCAAGATAGGAAATTCATCCAAACTAGTTTGTAGCCCAGTGGACTCCAGTGAAGATAGCGGACGGTGAATCAAGATGGATAGTTATAGGTCGCGAGGTAAGGCCAGGGTGCCCGAAGTCGTGTCACATTTATGCTGAGGAAATGCTAAGAGCTAGATATGGGAATCAAAGGAGGAGGCTGGCCGATAAATTTGGTTACATTCGCGGACCACCATGCGTTGGTAAGCCAATCATTGAAGGAATTGAAAGCTGTAGTTTATGCATTATAAAACAGTGTGTGAAATAAGAATTGAAGCTAAATCATGATAAAACAACAGTTATGAGATTCTCAAAGAAAAAGAAAGCGAGGGCTGGTCATAAAAGTAGGAGATCACAAGTAGTAACAAGTAGAGTAATTTAATTCCTTGGGTAGTACACTAGAAGAAAATAGTCACTGTGGCAAAGACTTTAGGGGAAGAAATGCTTTAGCAAAGTAATTGCGTTTAGGAATGTAAGAGAGATGATGACGGGGACTCTAAGTATGAATGTAAAGAAGAGGCTGGTGAAGAGCTTGATATGGAGTGTAGCGTTGTTTGGGGCAAAAACGTGGACTCTGATAAAGAAGGACTAAAAAACGCTATAGGCGTTCGAGATGTAGGTTTCGAGGAGGATAGAGAAGGTGCGGTAGACATAAAGGAAGACAAACGAGGAAGTGCATGGTATGGTTGGTGAGGAGAGGAAACTTCTGGATGGGATTAAGGGGAGGTAGGGTAGGTGGCTGGAAGCAGTAATGAGGGGCAATAGGTTGCTTAAGGCCGTGATAGAGGGAAGGATGCAAGGAGGCAAGTAGGGAAAGGGAATAGGTTTATCGACGGGATGAATGAGCGTAGGACCTACGCTGAGATGAAGAAATAAATACTGTGGGTAGATAGGGCCCTGTAAAAAAATGAAGGATGTGGAGGATTTTCTGTTTCATTAAAACCCACCTTTAACCAGTAGATTTCTCGAATAAATGTGACGGTTAGTGCATGCCTGGTGTGTAGAGTCACTCTTGCCAAACACCTTTGAGGTAGCTTTCAGGGAACCGGGTAGATGTAGATTTGGATGAATTAGTGGTTTTTAGGTATTTGTTTAGGAATGAGAAAGCTGACATAAATAAATCCTCCTGAAAATAAGAGCACCCATATTATAGTCATCGTTTTTACGACGAGCGTTTTTCAATATCTGCTTTATTCCTCGACGGCAATTTACTGGGATCGTAAAGTTGGGTGACCCACTATGGTGCATTATCCGTGCATCCATCAGGTATATAGGGTGCAGCACCTCCTTCCTCTCTGAGCTCGCAGTTCGTGCCTCCACTGAGATAGTGTGCTCTCTCGTTTTACTTTGAGGAATGAAGGCCCTGGCTGTGCCGCCTTTAAACTGCGCACTCGGCCAGCGGGGGCTCATCAATCACTCTTGAGTCTCGGGCCGCGTCCACGGCCGCTTTTCCCGGGAACCGCTCGTCTCTTTTTGAAGGCGAGGGAATACTTATAGGGCCGCGAGCAAAATGGGAGGAGAGACCGGCCCTGGTAGAGAGGTTGGTTGATGGGCTAGGATTTAGGACGGATTTCTCGGCTCTGCCGGAGGGCTAAGTGTTTCGAAGGCGTGTATAAGGTACTTTTTTAAGAAGTGGCCAGATTGAATTATTTGAAAAAAAAATCTCAATACCAACACCGACCCACACAAGGTCAATGGCATTTAGGAATCTTTACATTCCTTAAAGTAATGAATACTCCGTGAGCTGATTCATAAAGTCTAAGAATGCACCCTGCTTGAAAAATATTTTCGTTTGATAGCTTCAATTTCTCAACGTGTAGTGTATAAGGTCACCTTTGCGGACAGAATAAAGTATTTTTGTCATAAAAAAAGAAAATTACTACCATATATTAAAACAAAATCAACGTCATACCAAATTCATCTCGCCTAAAGAAACCTTAGATTAGTAGAAAAGAAATGCTTTTAGATAGAGGTACGGGAATACTTTAAGACCCTCGAGTAATATAAAAGAAGATACTGGCCCTGGAAGCGAGGATGCGTTGTTTGATGAGTTAGGATTTAAAACGGATTTCTTGGCTAAGCCGTGAGTTAAGGGTTTCGAGGGGTTGTAAAGGTCTTTGGAAGCCGTTTCTTTGGAGTAACACCCATAAAGAAAAAGCTTAAGAAAAAATCATGAATGTTCGATTAATCTCCAATCCAGAGTGATTGATGTGACGTGCTCAGAATAATTGAAAAACGTTTTTGAGGACGGCAGGTAGTAATTAAATGCACAAGAATGTTCAAAACTGAGTTATTTTATATTAATTATTTTTTTGGCTGACTCAGGATTGGAACAACTTTCCAACATGGGTAATTAATATTCGCAGTACAGTAAACGATGTACAATGCTTTACTAAGGTGAATAACCTACATTTATTATATTTTTAACTTTAAAAATAAAGTAGTATCGGCATACATAAAAAAACTACAATTGCATAACTTAGACCTACTCAATGGCGATTTATTTAACGAAAATTGTATCATCAAATGTCAATTTATGTCAAAAAAAAGTCCCGAAATTAGTAGATAGAGATAAAATACACCTGAATATGTGACCTCGTAAAGAAGCTCCTCATCTCTCACAGCCGAATGCACCAACCAATATTAACAATGGTAAAACAAGTGGTAAAATGTATAATCGCACAGAGGATATAAAAATTAATTATATTCTGTTAAGAAGTGTTACAAAATATTTCTAAAAACATTTTCATGAAAAATGTGTAGCAGTAGAATCTGCGAGGATTATTTAAAGCATGATACATCATATAAATAGCATAATAATTGAGGCAACTTAAGTGAGAAACCTATGGACAAGTTCACCTATATTTCGCTAGGTTAAATTGAAAGCTAAACGTGTCATTAATATTCTCTCTCTCTCTCTTACATGGCGCCTTTCTTGCAAATATATTTAACTACATGAGTTTACGGTTAGTAATAGAAGGAAGCTAATGACGCTAATGATAAGCTATCTATCCCAACTAAGTTGGCTCAAATGGGAGAGTTGGAAGGGGGGAGGGAGTTAGGACAGGGGGGCGGGGGAATGGGTTAGAAGAGAACTTTTGCGGATGACTCGGTTCCATGTTCTGCTGATTTTTAGGCCACCATCTCTGTTGAAATAATGTTTATTTTTCGTTATCTCGATGGCCTAGCGGATGAGTCAGGGTTTGAATTTTCCCACCTTAGCGATGACTTTGGATTTTTCAAAGTTGTCCTACGAAGAAGGATTTGTGGTCAGCCACTGCGGACTTAGTTGTTTGTCCCAGTCAAATGGCCTGTTTGCGCTCTTCCAGTCTAATTTTGACTGATCGTCGTAAAATAAACATAATTAGTAATCTCTCTAATAGCTGAAAAAATTGGAAAATTTGGATAGGGAAAAATTGCCAATAATGATCTCGGAAAATTATAGGCGTCAACTTGAAGACTTGTGGAGGAATGGGCTCAAAGGTGCAGAGGAATTATCTACGGGAATTATATCCATATCCAAATGTACGCTTCTGTTTCGGAACATAGACAGTGTAGAGAACAGATCCGAGATCGGTTCAGCTATGTGAGAGTAAATCTCTTTCAAAAAGAGGTGGGAAAACTAGGATGGATATGCTGAGATGTGACGAAATCAGAGAAATGTTAAAGGAGGAGCTATTCAAGGAGAGGATAGAGATTGCGTGGCTCTTGTCGTATAGACGCATGAAAGGAGCGGAAGTTGACAAATTACTGAGAAGAAACATTAAATACAGATACAGGTTAAAAGAACAAGAAGAAAATGATGGATAAAGGGAGTGGAGGAGAGTATAAGTAAACAAAAAGGGGATTGAATCAGAGTGACATCAGAGTGGTGGTGGAAGGAGAGAAGAAAATGATCACTATAGTGGCACTAATATGCCGAAATTGAGAACATTCATGTCTTCAACCTCTAAAAGTTATCAATATGATGTGTGAATTTACGCTTTGAAGTCCCGTCATTGATCGTTATCCGGAACCTGTGCCCCAAGCGCTGTTCATTATTACTTCAAAACTGAATATCGGCTCAAAATAACGGTTTTCGGGCTTGAAAAACCATGTTAAACAAAATCATAGCTCTTTGGATCCGAATTTACGTCGGTTCCAAACCGTGGTAAATTCGGATCCAAACTTTATTGAAATATAGTCCGGCGTACATTGGGTCGCCCCTCAGAGCGCAACCCAGCATCTCTGCACCTCAGAGGTTAAGCCCACACCATCCACTTCCCGAAGAGGTGCTACCCCTTTACTCTGACATGACTGACCCCCCTCCAACCAAATCGTCCTGGTGAATGTTTCTGAGAAATTATTGATTGTATTCAGGCATCGCATCGATCGTTTATTGAGGTGGTAAACATTGCTTTTCTCAATTCTAATAAAAAATACCGCTCTAATAAGCGCACTTTTCCACGGATAGTAGACCCGGCCAGTGGCTGTAAACTGAATTTTATTTCATGATGATTTTGGAATGAAACGTTTAGATGAAAGAAGAGTGGAGAGAAGAGTTTAGCTATGCCAATCTTTGGATTGATAACTGCTGATGTTGAACGTAATACAAGCGTTTTTCATGTTTTTTCTGCTTCAATTTAGGGTGCATAAAATAATCCCAGTTGCATCACAATCTAAAATGGCAGATGTATATTTATTCGCCAAATGCTCCGGTGAGTCGATGACAAATGGTGGTGTCGCTACTCACTTTACCGCAGTTCCGTGGACGAGTGTGTATCTACTATTTTATTGTTATTTCAAATTATCCTCATAAAGAGGCCAAATCTACTTTTACAAAAAGTGTATTGAATTTTTTTCATCTTCTTTTTCCTCTGTACTTGTGTGTCCTCTATGTTTACTCTCTTTTTCTCCTTTTTACTTCCCTCCAAATCCTTCATGCCGTCTCATCTGGAATACTGTCCTCCTCTTTACATGACAGAGAGATAGTCCCTAGCATCGTTGACGGGAGATCCTTTTTTTGCGTCCGATTTCTGAGGGCCCTCGTGACGAAAACAGATGAGCGTCGCCAAGGGAGACAGACGAGCACGAGTAATCCTAGGCGGACGAAGAAGAGTTGAGGGGGGAGGAGGGGTGGGTAAGGGGGGGGGGAGATAGAACGAAACTTTTCATTTATTTTGTACGCCCAGGATATTATTTATTATCTTTTTTACCTACCTCTCTCCCCAAAGAGGCTCTTCGCACATTCCTAACCTTTCCCATCCTGCGTAATTTTACAGCTGGTAACTCAAAAAATATCTCTCGCAATTAGATGATTAATGAAACGATCCCCCGTTCGTAAGGTCGTCGTTCCTTCGTGGGTCCCCCACTCCCACCCCCAATGTGGGACCCGGAGGTTGCCAACGTTAATGGCAGGAGCGACACTGAAAGGGAATAATATAGCACTCCCGTTGCATTTTGACGTTGCGCAGACTGCAGGGAGAGAATTAATATGGTTAGCGGCGCTTTTTTATAGAACCAAGAGCATCGAGTCGTAATTATTTAGGGCAAGGGGAATTGGAAGGGAGTATTTTTAGCATGCGAAATGAAATTAGAAAATTGTAATTTTTTTCTACCGGGAGACTTAAGCGCTTCCCCGTCCTCACTACCGGAGTATATATTTTGAGTGCTTTATGAGTTTTGGAAAAAAATGTTTTACTGGATGCATTATCAATTTCTTTTGAGCTACTTAAAAGTTCAATATACCCAAGTTAATCTTATTAATAAACATGCAAAAAATGAACTTAAGTGTACAAAATTTAGTAAGTAAGCATGTAGGTGAATATTACCATATGCCTGCGCTATTCTCACTCAATAATATTTAAACGTGAGCGTCAAAGGTAAAAGAGCAAGGCTGCTAAAGTAAATTTAATAATTGATAGCACTTTTGGAAGCTTGAAATATCATTCATAATACAATTATGATATTTCATCGATTTACGAAATTAATACTCCCTCCTAATTTGGTCAGTTTGAAAGAGAAGAAATATGGAGTAGATGGATAGGGGCTGATTGAGAAGATTTTAGTCCACTTTTACTCTCACATTTGGAAATAAAAAAGGCATGATAGAAAGTAAAAAACGTCAATGGCGATGAGTGCAACCAAAATGAATGATAAGCACATTCATTCAATGAATTAAATGAGGCTTTTTAAATATGCAGTTGAAGTTTAGGTAAGCATTAATGCCATCCACCATCTTAAGAAGTAAAATACTGTGTGTTTATTTACAATGTTGTTTTCCAAAACGATATTATTGGCAATGAGGATGCTCTCGTCATCCGTTTTACTTGAATGCGGTGCCAAATAAATGACAACCGAATTGCGTTTTACATGAACCATCACTGTATCTCATTTTCAAATTAAATGTTCAAGATAGTTACTATGATGTCTTCCTTACTTAGTCAATCATTAATGTAACCGGAAAATCATAGATAGCGTTTCCGGAATAACAGGCGAAGTACAGTGTGCGCAAGTGTTCTCCTATCAACTTCATCAAATGGCAACGAAACCTGAGTATGCCAGGATAAGCATTAGAGTAGGCTAAATGCAGTGGGAATGGGGACATGAGAAATGTTTGCGACAAAAGTGGTATGAGTAGGGACAGGAATGAGAGTGTCAAGAATGAATGTGTGCCGGATGCTCAATTCTGTGGGACGTTTATTATTATTATTTATTAATTCAGTAATTTACCATTACAATAAATACACTATTATGCCATTATTACAATAAATGGAACTAGTAAATTACATGATTTTAGTATACCTCATGAACAATAACATGTTGCGTTGAGGTAACTGGAAAAAAAATTAAACATCAGGAAAACTTCAAAATAAAAAATTTCAATCTTAAGGAGAGGACACCGTACATATTATAATACGAAAGAAATCAACACTTTACAATTTCTCATAAAAAAGAAAATAATATAAAATTAAACGAATACCTATTGTGTTCATCATTACAACAATAATGTTTTCTATTTGAAATAATAATCCACTGAATATTGCTTTTGTAGCCATTTTTTCAAAATTTTTTAGGAATATGTGTTTGTTGGTTACAGAAGATATTTCTATTGCTCCCAAATTAAAACATTTCGGGGCACAAAAATCGTATGAACGTTTGTAAAACTCCTTATAGGGTCGCGGTTTGACAACTAAGTTTCTGGACTTAAACCTAACAGAAAACACTTAGGCTCCCTAATATATACCCAGATCTAGCATAGAAAATACGCAAAATCCTAAGCATAGGGTTTAGTTTTTTAAGGGTAAAATTTGCAGGTATTGAAATAATGGAAAAGATGGTTGAAACCTAACTTTACCCACCATGCATCTAATTATCTTTTTCTGAGCCACAGTAACTGGATTCAGTTGGTATGCAACACCCCAACAGCTAAGGCTATATTGCAACTTATAATTAGCAATCGAGAAATAAACTGTTCTTATTTTTGACTTTGAATTAATTGACACTTATGAAAGGATTCTTCCATGCTGGTTTGGCCACGTTGAGAGAATGAGTCTCTAAAGAGGAGAAATGTTTGTAGACTTAGGAATAGGAGAGCGTATGTGAAGCAATGAACGAGTATCATACATACGAAAGAGGTATGCAAAGATAGGGAGTTACGGAGTAAATTATTGTAAGGGACCCAGATTTTTGGCCTACCCTTAATAACAACGTTCTTTGACATTGCCTAACCCAAATGGGAATGACGTAATCGGTAAGCTAGAGCTAGTATGTATAAATGTATGTCATTATTTTAGATGGTCATACATTATATGGAAATGTACTGCCACACACTACAAAATTACGCTCCAGCGAACTCAATACGATATTTTCTTTTAGTAGCGAAAATTGTTCTTTGGATTTTACAACTAAACTAGTGTTTTATAATCCTTGGCACCCAAAATAAATTCTTCGCTGATATTTGCATTTTGTTTTATCTAGCATCCTTATTTTCAGTAAATAGGAAAAGTATATGAGGTTTTGTAATACGTCGATGTTAAAACGTACTTACCTTTCTTGGTGTGAGGCTGCTGGAATACATGCAAAAACTGCTATTCATTTTGTTGAATTAAGATATCCTTGATTGTTATTAGGTGTAATTTACTCTTAAATAATTATCTTGTATAAATATATTTATCTCTCTTTTCTCAGGATCTCATGATCTCGTGCAGCCGGTAGTTATCCTCCTCCATAACAAAGGTAAGTTCGAGTAATTTTCTGTTTTGGTTGTGGCACAATGGGGAATCATCGCCATAAATTAGCATTTATCGTCAGTCTAACAGAGTTTTAATAGTGTAAGACCAAAGTTTATTGCTTTTTTTATAGCTTCATCATCTTGCTGTTTTAGGAGTCGTTTTATGCTATTGTTATTCCAGCGCAGACAATTCCATTGAATGATGCAGATTCGGAATATATCTCTGTTAGTGTGGGAGGATTATTTGGCAATATTTAATTTTTTCAACGAAATTAGTTTATGTGCTATGTTTTTAGTTAATATAAACCGCTATTGATGGATTTCTGTTGCCAGCGATCCCCTTTTAAAGTAAGCCCGGCAATTTTTAAAGAGTTCTAAATCAGATCCTTTCAACAGTTTTTTAGGATAATCTATGTGTGCCACTGGTAGTGTCTCAGTATCCTGGTTTGGCCTGTTTTATGGTTGATTTATTTCTTGCATAGATAATCGAAGTGCAGTATCTCGGCAACAATAGCTTAATTTTGCCTTTTCGTGCAACCAGTTCTTTATTTTATTTGAATGGTAAGCTGCATGACACTCCAGAATATTTGGATGAAAATTTAAGTGTTTGTATTTCCTATGGATGACTGCATAGCTCACCATCGCCTATCATCACCCCTGGCTATTTGAAATGTAGAGGTCTAGCTTACCGATTCAAGATACAGAGTGATGGTAGAATTAAGTTCATTGTAGAATTGGTTTTGGAGAACTGGAGGGTTCTTTTGAAGCTAACAACCGATTTATTTTCCCGCAGTATTCACACTATGAACGAGAATCCATGTTAGGGGGCGCAATTTTTTCACACATACGGTGTCTAATCGATACTGGTTGAACAAAGATTTGTATTTGCCACTAATCGTGGCTGATTTAAATAAATGCACTAGACGACTTCAAGTATCTCACAACCTTCCTTTTACTCATGGCAATCCTATTAACGTGTGTGCGCGCCAAATTCACTCCCACGAGTGGGCGCGCCGCGGCAATTTTATTGCAAAAATAATTTGCATTTCTATAGTTAAGGACAAGGTAATTTACTAATTAAAAAGGCTGATTAAGTTGTTACAGTTGAATCTTTTATTTTTTGACACTGAACGTATATTGTTAATCTTCTTTGTTCATATCCAGGTCCTGTTCATCTTCGCATGTGATACATGTTGTCTCTTGACGACATTGCCTCTGACATGTATTGTTATTACATCTCTGGCACACAATTTTTGACCTCATATTTTGATGCTGCCCGCAAACATGGCATATTCCTGGTTTAGGTGCTTTAAGAACCGTATCTCTGTTCTTATATTTTCCTAAACATTCTTTTACGTCTTTAGGCAAGTTCACGAGAGTAGATCTGCTTTGAAGATTAGCTTCCATTAGACTAAGAGCCATATTAAAAAAATCTTCTTCTGCGTCTTTTATCAGCATTATTTCCATTGAAATAACATTCGTGTTAATATCTGCTATACATAGAAGCCGATAATATAACGCGAGCGGCCATCTTCTAGTAATTCTATAAGCAGAGTAGAATGCACACATATGGTTCATGGTGTCAACCCCTCCCTTTGTGGCGTTATAGTCCAGGTTTATAACAGATATTTTTGTTTGGTCGTCAATCTCATTTGTATCATGCATGGATGATAGAAATATAACAGTCTTATTCATTTTGGTGCCGAGAAAGACAGGCAGTAATCGTACTGGAAACCGGATAGCTTCAACCTGATTTCTCTTGTTTTACTAGCTAAAACTTCAAGTGGTATCTCTCGTTTATTTTTTATTGTTCCAAGTAGGGTCAGGCCCTTCTCAAGGAGATCTTTAGCTTGAGGATAGCTTGGATAGTAGTTGTCAGTAGTTACATTTAACTTTGAACCCTCCATAGGTTTAACTATTCTTTTCACAATTTCATCGGGTTTGTTTGTTTTGAGATAAGGCTCAGGCACCTGCTTCCCGCAGTATATTTCGAAATTCAAAGTTTAATAAGTTTTGGCGTCACAGAGAGCGTTAATCTTCAGTCCGTACTTAGCCGGCTTATTAGGCATATATTGTAGGAACCCGCATCGTCCTCTAAAAGAATGCAACATCTCATCAGCAGTCACAAACTCGGCGTATTTTATCGTGGAAGGTTATTCGGGATTTCCACTGGGTCAGGTCAATTCGGCCGATGTTTCGATAAACGAGTCGTCCATCCATGCCCTGATGACGATGAACGACTCGTTCATCGAATCGTCGGCCGAATTGGAGAACCTGACGCGGTGGAAATCCCGAATAACCTTCCACGAGTCACAAACTCGCTGGCATTATAGCAAACAGTTACGAAATTTTCTTGAAAATTACGTAGATTACGCTCTTCCCTAGTATCTACATTGTCGAACCTAATAGCTCTAAGAAGGAAGCGGAAACGCTTGAAACTGAACAGCCCCCGCAAAATTATCATCCCGGTCCCATCGAAATCCCACAGCTCTGCAAAATTTGTATGTGATCCCTTTTTTATTCCTATCAGGTATAAGGCGCAAAAGAGAGCCTTAACTTCCTATTTTGTTGTTTCTATGCAGTCTCTGTTTCTAACATAATGGACATAAAATCTATTTCTCTGAATGTATACGCTAGTGTGATTTACAATGGCATCTATCATGGCATCAATAATAAGCAGGTGAAACGCGTCTACTTTTGTCTGCACATTTCTGGCACTCATTTTTGGACCGGGATGAATAATGATTATAGTTTTGGCCTCGCACATTTTATAAGACACGGTTTTACACATCCATAATTTATCTCCATCTCAGCAGTCATCATCTTCAGCGACGTTTGACAACTGCTCCACGTGTGCTTCCTCCACAGATTTCTCCGACTCACTGCTGTGGTTGTCAGCTTGAATGATATCTTCCCTCATATCTGAATCCTCCGACTCTTCCTCTTCATTTTCACCTTCCGATTATTCTATGAGGACTCTTTTGAAGTCTTCAGGGCGCAATAATTGACGAAACCTAAAAACGAACATGACCTGGGATAACTTACGAAATATACTGGTTTACAATGTTTGTGACAGCAATTTTGAAAAATCAAAGTAATAAGACGGTACCCAGCTTGTTTCTATGATGGTCTTCAAAATTTACGAGAGAGATAATCGAAAAATTAAGAAAAAGACAAAATAAATTACTCGCATGACCGGGCGCGCAGGTTACTCTATTAGTGTAGACACGTCAAACTCTCTTCGATGTCACACTACGATATCTACTGAAGCGTTAGGTGGATAATTGATTCGGATATCGGAAATACTTCCTCCTATCATGAAAAATGAAAACCTGGAGAGAGAGGCATTAAATACAAACGGTACCAAATGGCGAGCTCAGAAACTAAAATATGCGGCAATTTGCCGCTGGCTGTTAATGCACGATTTTCTTAGAATTTTTGTGATGCACAGATGGTTTCAACGCAAAAGCGCCTTAATCAGGTTCAATTTATTTCACACATGTCCTAGAATAAATAAACCAATTCATTCAGGGGTGGTTACGAAATGTCTGGTTTTGTCTGGAGTCACGATAATATATTTATTTTCTAATTTTAAACCGTGGCTCTTACCGTAAATACGGCCGTAATTTAGGATGTTACGCGAGGGTAGAATTTGGGGAATGGGAGGTGAGAGAGTTCAATTAACTCAACACCACGTGAGGAACCCTTGACCTGTTGATTTTTCATCACCCGTACCCCTAAACTCTTAATCTTTCCCCACCACCGAATACCATTCTACTCTATATTCCCTCCCTGTCCCCATTCTGCCTGAGAGACTATGAGTGTGTGAACGTGTGTGATAGCATTTTGTATTTAATGAAGACGCCTTTGCGTTGAAAACGGTCGTTCCCAAAATAACAATTATGTGAAATATACATTGGTGTGATTGCCATTCAAAAGCTTGAAGTCTATTCTATCTGTTGCCTTAGCTAAGCTCTGGTGGAGAACAGAGGGATGGAATTGTATGCCGTAGATGGATTTACATTTTTTTAAATTGCTGATAACGGATAATGCTTAAAACGTTGTACTTCGTCTCTATTTACCAGGGCTCTGGAGTCGTCATTTTCCGGCTTTTGCATCGCTTCAGCCGGTTGTCCTCTCCGCCCACCCCTGGAGTTACTTCAGGGGAAATTTTCGGCGTTCTGTAAGGGTCCAGAGTGCGTTTCCTAGTCGTGCTAGCAATTTAGTCGGTTGTGACGGAGGGGTACCAAGGGGTCGAATGTTGCGTTGGGGGTTCAGTTGGTCCACTAGGGGAGGGGAAAGGGGACAGGGTAGGTTTTTGGAAGTGTAGGGTACGTGTTGAGTCAGGGATGAGGTAAGGAAGTGCTCATTTCCATTTAAGGAGGAAACTCTCCTCTCGCAAAGGATACCCACAAACCCCATGCTGAGAAGAGGATGGATGTCAGGAGAGCATGGTCAGTGTCCCCCCCCCCCTAACGCTGCTACTTTCGCCCCAGTCATTCATTCAGGTGCTAAATATATTGGCCACCGTACGAAAAGGGCA
This sequence comes from Pyrrhosoma nymphula, assembly GCA_963573305.1. Classification (NCBI taxonomy): domain Eukaryota; kingdom Metazoa; phylum Arthropoda; class Insecta; order Odonata; family Coenagrionidae; genus Pyrrhosoma; species Pyrrhosoma nymphula. Next base: position 91,422,765 of record OY754338.1, read on the forward strand.
ATCTTCTCGACACAGAAACTGTATGGGAATGTGCTGAATAAAATTGCACGTAGGTATACATACATTCAGAAGAAAATAGTGCTTATGTAGTTCATCTGCTTTTCATTATTTTAGATGGATTACATTTATTTTAATCGGTAGTTTACTTTCTTATTTTAGCTCTCGAGGAAGGTAAAAAATTGTAGTGCCTATTCTGAAAATGTTGGTTTCTAAGGCAAAAATCTTGACGAGACGTCTCCAAGAAATATATCTATGTCCTTGTCTCTTTCTGCTCAAAATATTTCCGGTAAAATGTAAGTAGTGCTGGGTAAAAGGTACCTCTGTGATGACAGAATGGAGGGAGACATAACTGGAGATCTACCCTATTGCATTACTTTGGAGAATCAGTGTGATACTGTTATATTTAGTAGATTCAATTATATCACAGGTATATCAAACATCCCTCACTGTTGAATTTCTTCTATGGTCAGAGTCTTCTTAACCACGCATTAAATGTAAGTAGCTTATTGATATTTAATTACAGTCGTATCCAAAATTAGCGGATATTCTTATTATTTAGATCTTGGCTGTAGATTGATTGCTTTCTCGAGTGCTTCCTTCAAACTCTTATTAAATTCAGCATGGAACTGAAATGGAAAGTGGAGTCCTCTTTTGTTTTTCATCCAAGGTTTTTTCCGTTCCATTTTCGGGAATTTCAGACTCTTTGTTTTGCATTTACTCGTATAGTGTTTTTCTTCAGAGACATTCGAGCAGTCTCATTCTAATAGCTCATCATGGTTCAAATTAATATGTGAACTAGGAATTTTTTAATCTACATTTTCGATAAAAAAAAGTTCGGAAGTGTTTCCAAGAGTGATACAAAGAAGAATAAAATTTTTTGTTGTTCATTTCTCGTAACGATTTAATGTTTTTTTTGATGATATTGTACATATACATATAAAACAAAGCTTATTTTCATCGCTAAAAATATCTTTTTCCTTCCATATCGACGTAGTTCTATCTCATTCCATTGTTACGTAAAGTTAATATTGCGTTTTAAACATTGTTTTCCAATTTAAACAGCCGTAGTACTTAGTAATAAGCTTCTTTAACACAAAGAAAATTTTTCTTAGCGAATTTATAAACTATTATGCTTGAAGGCATCCTTGGCTTATACCTTCAAAATATTTCCCGGAAAATATCGTGTAGTACGACGGTGAAAAAAAAAAATTGGCACGCAGGACAAAAATTTGCGTAGATATATCGGTGTAGTAATTTGAATTAGCAGATAACAAAAAACAACAGGACGCGAGTCTTAAGCTGGCAAAATGTTAAATCGTGCATTCCTCTTACGCTCGTATGAACCGGGAGATATTTTACAAAGGCAAAAGAAACTAGGGGATGGGAGGAGGAGCGGAGAAAGGGTTGAATGGTGTAGAGTATTATGGGTAGGGGAAAGGAGGCGCGAGCTCAACGGGAGAGAGAAGGAGCCGCGGGAAAGTCTGTCAATTGTCGTATGGCGAATGGGGCTATTCTTCTCCCTGCCCTCACATAATGGCGTCCCGTCGCGGGAGGAGAGTCGATTGCAAACAATGTGGGAAAACAAGTGAACGTCGCCAAAGGGGTTCGCATGAGACGAACGAGAAACTCAAGTCTCCGCAACTGCGGAAGAGTCGTTCTAGGAGGAAGACTTTGGTTACCGGTCAACCTGGATCCGTTATCCTTTAGCCTCTAGCCTAGCCGTTGACTCGAATTTCTTAAAACATTATTGTGCGGAGTTTTACCTGTGTTTGGACCGGTTTTTCAATATCTGGTTAAATATTTTCTTAACATCAAAATAATACCGAAGTCAGTAGGTTCTCTAATCAATAACGATCAGGTCAGCAAATCGACCGGGTGTTGTAACGTACGAAGCCAAAACTCTCAGTTTACATCAAGTTTACTTAAACGCTACGTCGTCACGTGGCCAACGTTAATCAGACATTATCATACGGGGCCTTTGGCTTGTTCACGGGATCTGAATGGGGATCATGTATTGTTTTAAAAAACTATTTGTATTTGAAGTAAGTGTTATTTTATTCATTGGGAAATAAGTTTTTGGAAAACAATATTGTGCGTAGAAATGCCCACGAAATAACATCATGGAATAGAAATTGAATCACGGACCTTTGGCTGGCTGAACCAAAGCGCAGACTGCCACTCTACCCAGGCTTAAAATTCTCGTGAAAATTTTGCCAGAGGTCCATAGTTTGAATTCCCATGCAGGCCGATTTTTTCTCGTTGAAATCTCACGTACTTATTTGATCACCATAAATTTAGTAGGGATGAGTATCTTAAAAAAATATTGTATTATATCAATATTTCATATAGAATATGACTTTCTTTTCCCGGTGTGAAAATATTCTGGGGAAGTCAGAAGATGACGTCACGAAACGGTATTTCTGACAGTATCAGGACGTATTTCCAGGTAAATATCGGCTTATTATCCGTAATTTGACGAAAATATCGTTTTAGTTTCCTTTTCGAAAGCCATTGAACTAGCATAAATTGACTCCTCTCGGTGAAATAAATGCACGTAGAGCAAAGAAGCGATACCATGCAGTTACATCAAGAAACCAGCTTTGATCACGTGACATTTGAAATCCGTTTATCGACTTTAAAAGACAATAAATAATGCCTGAGGCTTACGCATGTACAAATATCATGTCTATTTGAGTTTTTGTGGAGTTCTGTGAACACTACTTATATAAGAAAAAAATCATTTCTTTGCATGCTCCCCGTTGTTATTCACTGGACCATCTCACTAGCAGGACGGGGCGAGGACATTAGGAAGCATCGCAATCTTCTGCCAAAGCGTTACAGCAATGAAATTGCTCAAGTATTGGTGAAAGCCTTTTTTTATCACTTCGCAGGTAGTTCGTACTTGTAGTATACACACCTCCTGCATAACACCCTGTTGACAGAACAAGGCGACATTCTAATTTAAGATCCATTTTGCCTTTGATGTACTTATGTCTGAGTGTCTAGATACTTATTTTCATATTTGTTACCATGATACGTGGGTATTAACACGTGGTACATTGCCTTGTGTAGCGCTCTCATATTGCCCATAGCTTTTACACTTCTGATGTAGGTTTCCGCGGGGCATGGATGGACGCTGATTCTTCTGATTTCCAGGATCTCCGCGATTTACGAGATTTCCACCGCTTTAGCAATGTTCATTATACCTCTCAAATGATTTCACGGTGCACTTTTCCGAAAATTTCATTTGTAGCATCAGTAACTTCATTCATTATATGGAAGATATTTATCACTATCCAATGTGATCTACTCTCTGGTGCCTTTAACATAACTTTGCATTTCAGGAGCAGACCCCTTGAGTATTATTGAAAATTTTGGAACAGATGAGTCATCGTATAATTAATACACGTGAATGCATATCCTTAGATGCCACTGTGGGCCGACAAGTCGGAGCCAAGTCTAGTCCCAAAGCCTCGTGCCGCAGCCATTTCCGACGCGAAGCTTGTTTTATTTCTACAAATAACCTCGATTTGCTTTTAAAATGGGAATACTGGGGACCAGACCTTTGTCTGCGGGAAGCCCTCCTTCTCGCTGACATCTTTCTTAAAGAATGCCGAGGGTAAACTTCAGGGGAGTACGAGGAATGCTCTTTGCCGGAACGAGAGAGAGCGGAAACGCGGAAGTCCTTCCACCCACTTTGAAGTCCGCCGCGTTTGCTTACGGGCTTAGCCCCTTTGAGTATCTGGCCAGATAAATGCACAATTCTTACGGAAAACAACTTCCCGAATTCCTGGCTGAAAACTCAAGAGAGCTTTGTAGGACAACGTTGCATCGACCCCAGAATACGCGATTGAGGAAAATGCTAACTCTCTTGATGCAAAATGCACGGAAACCCTGATTTTGTCATTTTATCCACTATTTGCAATACCGTGCTCAATGTTTTTTGGGTTTACAGTTCTGGTTATAACTAAGTTCTTTGACCTTTGACTCCAAAAGAGAATGGCGTGGTGGGTATAAATATATGTAATGTATTTAACAGGTTTAGGAGATGATTTTTAAATCCTTATTGTGTACTTACATGGATAACCTCATTTCACACTTACTGTTTACCCCTTAGAGAAAAGAAAAACTGAAATGGGACGAATAGGAGGATTACCCCTACGAATCCTAAACGAGTCCAATTACGCTTAACTTCGGAGATTGAGTGGGAATCGAAATTTTCGTCGTGGCAGGCTGCTGATCAGTTAAACGTTAATGCCAAAACGATTTCATTGATATAGAAGACTTATTTAGTCACTCAAGTGTTCAACTGATTCGTAATCCCTCCTAATTAATGCATAAATATATTCTTCTAATGGTTACAGTGAGTGAAGGTGTTTGCGAGAATAGTTAGCTGCTTTTATGTGCGCTTGGAAACCCTTCCGTGTTTTTTTAAATTATTCCTGATGCCGAATGAAAGCTTAGTCAACAGAATTTTCAGTATATATCTAAAACATTGATTCATTAAAATCCTATCTTACGCGGATAGTACGGTGAACATATATTAACACTAAATGTAGCAAAGAATATGCTAATTGGGAGTGTGGGAACTACGAAGTTTATTAATTATCTTTTAACCTTTTTTAGAAATAGGCTAATTACCAGTATGAACTTAACATTACTGTTGGTTAGCCAAGCATGAGTTGTGTGAAATTGACCGTAAAACAATTTATACGTGTGAACATCGATTCTGCTCAAATCCTGGTATTTCAAAACGTGCATTGCATTCTAGTACGGATTGTTGGGCATTTATTTAGAAATATACATAATATTTCTAAATAAATGCCTGTATACGTTATATTCGTGCCTTCTCTTTTAAAGCAGCGCATGATAGTAGGGTTATTACTCTCTTTACTAAAATGCATCCCAACTTTATTAATCTCAGTTGTTTTAGCCAGACTGGTTCAATTACTCTTTCTTTTTCTATCAAATTTAATTAAATGTATTTTGTCTATGAATTCAGCCAGTAAAAGGCATTAGCACTAAAAATAATATAACTTCATCAATTGAATTGAATATTTGGAAAATATATGGAAAACAGTTATTTTTTCAGGTTTTAGTTAGCCAAGTCTTGAAATGTTCAGCATTGAGTTAAATATCCTGCTGATTTTTCTCGTATAAAATTTCCTCCAAGATATTTTTATATTATATTGATCGGCGCAAGGACTCGGTCATATTTTTCTTAGCGAGACATGGGATATAATTTATTGTACTCACGTTTCACCATGAAAGTGACGGGGTCCTCTTGTCTAAATTTAAAAGTTGAATGAGAAAATGCTAGGTGATGTTTTTCATTTCAAGTAATGGTTTGTATCCACGAGTTAAAACCTGAGACAATTTTTATGCATGCACCTTGGCGTATATGCCTATAACCAGTATTAATCAACATTTTTGCATTGCATTTCCAGATTTGGTCCCTGCGCAGAAAGATTTCATTCGCTAAGTAAAAAACTACAAATGATAGCCGCACGATTCGTTATAGGTTGTTACGAGCAAACAGAGAGGAAACACAGCTGACGGAAGGACTTGGTTGAGAACCGTTGCAGACTCAAAGGCTGGACTTATTTATTTACAATGAGATTCCATTTGCAATCTGGTTTATATAGAGATGCCATTAGTCTGGATCATGTAGAGATAAGCTAAGATTTCTTGAAAGACTCAGATTGCCTAAGTTTCAGGATGTTACGGAGGCTATTATTTTACCTCCGACCCTTACAACTAGAAAGAGTGGGAACAGTAAAATAAGAGATATAAACTGCCAAGCTAATTGGTGCAAAATATTTCCACGCATCCTATTAGATTATGCATAAGAAGAATAGCCTGGCCCTCCGTAAAATATGAAATATAATGATTCACTTTCGTATTACCCCTCTTTCAATTCCTTTTCCTATTCCCACACCATTTCATGGCTTGTGTCCTATCCCACGCCGCCGTACGCCCCCGCTGCGGCAAGCAGGGTAGTGTGTTGGTGTGGAGATGCGAAACCAGTCGCTTTTCTCCCTGCCACCCATATTTCACGGTGTCCGAGTCCTCCCGCCCCATTCTTCCCGCAATAATTGACACTCACGCCTCGCAATATCGACTATTGATCCTCCCTGCCCCTCACGCAGTACCTCTCCTTTCCCCCTGTGGCGCTCCGTCAATGTGGCTTCGATGCCGGATGCGTCTCTAATGGTCCGTGCTTAGTGTAAGGCCCACGACGCTCCCCGCCCCCGTCCCCCCGTAGTACCTACCCAACTTTCTTCCATCTCCCCAAAAGCGATCTTTTTCTCGTACAAAGGACTCTTCGCACCTCAAGCTCGTTGGTTCAAATTTCCGTTGGTCTTTTATATTATATCATTTGCTACCGTGAAAGCCTAGAGCTGGTTCTCAACCTTCTTGACACCAAGGCACACTTGAGGTGTTTGGAAATGCAGACGGCACACCAGCGAACAAAGACTGTTATTTGTTATATTTAATTGTCAGCAGGTTTCAATAATTCATCGTTTTTAAACAAAAATGACAAAATTGAAAACTATCTATTAGTTAAATAATTTAATTTGTAATTGCCATTGATCTTTTATGATTTTTTATGAGCGTTTCTGCACACTTGGCAGAGACTTGCGTCACACCATTTGAGAATCACTGGCCTAAAGGGTTCCTTACCAGTTTCTGCTCTCCAATCTTTCCCACCCAGCGGTTTTTCTTCTTCCTACCTCAGTTAGAAACTAGACCTATTTCTTAATCGATGCGTGTACCTTACATTCGATGATGAAACTTGTCTTCGGCCTCGGTGGCGGTGGGGTAACGTCCTCGCCTGCTAACCTAAAGGTCGCGGGTTCGAGTCCCGCCTGGGGAGGATTTTTCACTTCCCAGGACATGGTTGTTTGTGCTTGTCCATTTGTTGATTGTTAATAATACCCCAATGTAAAGGCCAACAAGTGCTGTTTTCGGTGGTAATATGTAATAAAAAATGTGTCTTCCTATGCTTCATTTCCCCTCTATGGCAATTTTGCTTTTCCCCCTTTTACTAAACCGTTGTCATCTGTTTGAATGATGTCTATGCTCTACCCCACCTTTGTCTCTGCAACAACTCTTTGATGCGATTCGCGTAATATTCTCCTATGATCTCTCTTTTCTTTGTCTATTTACGTTATTTCCCTTAATCATAGTGATATTCTCGTCTCACCTACTTCTAATCTTCTGTCCCCGTTAGCTGTCAATTATTATTGTGATGTCTTCTCATTTCTAAGACTGAAAATTTCCCTATTCCGTCATTATTTTGGGCTAATGTTTCCACACTAGCGAATGCAATACAATGAATGATAAATACTTATATAATAGCCAAAGAAAGTCCCATAAAAGTATAGCTTTTGCAGGTATTTCAAACTGTGGAGGCAACTTTTGTATCAGACTATTTTTTTCTTTTTCACATCGCATAATTATCAGTGTATAAAATATTAATTACCTATTTCTTCAAAAGTTTCATTTGAGTTTATCAATTTAGAACGGTCATAGGACCCATAAAAAATGCAGCCTTTCACGCAGTAGAGTCACATGAGGTCAGAGAGAGTTACTTTATAGTTAAATTACGTTAAATATATTTGGTTAAAGGTAAGGTGCCAGTCTGGCAACTCAAAAGGTCGTGGTTTCAAAAGCCGCGTTATTTTTGCCTCACGATTAAGGCCTTTGGTTAGGCTTTGCAATTGTGTGTTGGCAATTTGAGCATCTAAAATTCCAATTTTATCGCTACTATTCTTAAATCAGCTAAATAAGTTCAGCTCAAGGAAACTGCAAAAGAATAGGTACCCATAACTCAAGTATTAAAATGGTAAGCGCCTACTGAAACTGACCGCATTTTTAGGAAAACTGTTGTTGTGCTTATGAGTTTAAAATAGGGGAAGTTATACCAATGAGATAGAGCTTAGAAAGGGCCTCCAGTATTATTTGTTTATAGGAGGCTAGTAGTGATGCCTTTGAGTGAGAGAGAGAGAATAAATTAGAGGATTTTGAGCTATGGGTCCGGAGAGGGCTCGGGAAAGTATAACAACTGGATAGGAAGGCGAATGAATAAGTGATTAGCCTGTTGGGGAAAGAGAAGAGGTTACATGGGGCGTTATAGAATGAAGAATAATGAAGTAGTAAGCTAGAGAGGCAAAGGAAAAGCATTGCCATTCTACACGGAATTAACAGAGGAAGCCAGTATGCTGACCTTCAATAAAGGGCCCTGAATGAAAAAGAAAAATTGTATGTTAAAGTGCTAGAAAGACGTTAAGACGTTAAAGTGCTAAAAAGTAGTGATAATGGATCATTTTTAAGAGAACTATTGCTAACATCAACCTATTCAGTATTTTTACAAGTTGATAATCTCAAGGGTCGTGAGTTTGAATTCCGCCAAGAGAAAAACCGATTCTCTTTCCATGTAATTTTGAAGGAATTCAGCATTAGGTTCAGAATATTTAGTGTCCCGGCATCAATTTTTCCATATAAAGCACTTTAGTTCTAATTTTTTTAATCAAAGCGTAAAAACTTTAAGTTTAAACATTACTCTGATGCTCCTATTACTGTTGGAGCATGTAATGCGTTTGAATAACAATTACAGTAGAATTCCAATTATCCGAACTCCAACTATCCGAATCGCCAACTACCCGGATCGCTTTTAGGGGAAAATATCCTCAAAAATCGGCTTTTTACGGTCACGGCAATAAGCTATTCGAATCGTTTATTGTATCTTTAATACCATTGATTTGATTTGGCATTTATTTTTTATAGCGCATACGTTTCTTTAGCGTTCTTTGATCAACCCGAAGCGAATACTTTTAGAAGTTTCCAAAGAAATTACCTTTTTTTGTGAGTTATCCACTTATCCGGATATTTGATTATCCGGATTGGGTCCGGTCCCAACTGATCCGATTATTGGAGTTCTACTGTACTTCTAATCTTACACACCTAAGGTGGTTTACGGGGACTCGCTAAATGGCGATCTATACTCCTTGTATAATGCATCAGGAAGTGTCTCGTAACCGGGAAATACGTCAATGGTGTGCTTATAAAATACTTTTATTCTTATTACTCATCGATAATAGGATTTATCAAGATTTCTCATTCCGATATTTCAAGATAGAATAACTCTTAATATCATTTGAGTTCATTTTTATTAGAATGAGTTCTGCATAACAAAGAAGTCTGTTTGGGAAAGCACTATAGACGAATGGGAAGACAAATTAATACGAGGTTCATATGGCAGGAAAGGATAGGACGTCACATACAGTCCATTCCGTCACGCATGAGGCAATATCCCACTCCCAACCTCCAGCATCCGTATCCTCTCACCTTCCATTGACCACATGGGGCGTCATAGAATGAAGATTAGGAAAGAATTAAGCAAGAGCGACGAAGGAAAAACATTGTTATTCTAGACAGATGGATTCCCAGAGAAAGTTGAAGATAAATCACTTTGTAATTTTTCGCACTGTTTTAACATAACTGATCGGTTTTGATGGCTAAACATCATCATCAGAGTTCAATCAGTGACTCAGAGAATATGTTTGGATTGAGTTTCTTTAAAGCTCCAATTTTACTGAGTAGTAAAATTTTCTGACTTGACTAAGCTTTTCACTACCAATGAACAACATTCCAAATTTACTTACTGATGCTCCGATACAATGATAAGTTGTTTTCACGGTGTCCGAATACCGAAAATAATGATGTACTTTTATTTACATTTATAAATACTTCCATTGAAAACATTTATTTTTACTTTTAATCTTGTGAGCACATTTTGGAACAATGAAATACTGTCTCCCTTCACTTTGTGGCCGAACGATAAGCTTTTGCAAACGAGTCTATTAGAACTATTGATTTTTTTTAAATTTGGGTATATCTAAACTAATGTAGAGTTGACAATGACAATGCCCTCCCTGAGGGACACCAAGGTTCCCATTTGATCTTAATTCGCATTTTAATGGGAATATTTAATACCCATTTTCTTCTCGTACATCTATATCCGTTTTTCTATTTTATAGGGAAATCTATATCCATATAATCACTTGGTATAACAATGTTTACGGGTGTTAACGTAATGTACATCTTTCCTTTTGAAGTTGCTTTTATATAAGACCGGTAACACCCCGCCTACGAGCAATTGAACTACCCAGGGTGCTAGGGTTAGTCTCCAGGTGTGCCTTTATACTATCGTTACCAATGATTCTATTGAGAGAGAAATTCGTGAGACTCACAAAGTGATACAACTTATTACACTACGCGAATCGCGAAGGAGCAATCTTTCTCCCTGTACGCAGTGACATACGGTGTATACAGTTATGCAACGCCTTTTCAAGAAGCCTGGGTAATGCAACAACCAGCAGTACTTAGACATATAGCCCTTTGAAGATGAAAAGGCCATCTGAATAATTCTGAAGCATGCGTGGTACTGATGGTGTAAACACACATGGTGGATATTTCAGCAAGTTTTTCAAATATAAATGTGAACGGTGACAATGTGGAGGTTATTAACGCCATCTGTATGCCGCTGTAGGATATGTACTTGTTTACAGGAGAATCCTTGATTTTCGTTCCCGAAAACAGTCGTCTGACCCATTGCAACGTTAAGAAGCGTCCCAAAGCGTAAATTTAAAAAAAATCAATAGTTGTAATAGAATCGAATGCAAAAGCTTACCGTTCGGCCAAAAAGTAAATGGAGACAGTTTTTCATTGTTCAAAAATGTGCTCACAAGAGTAAACGTAAAAATAAATGTTTTCAATGGAAATATTTATAATTGCAAATAAAAGTACATCATTATTTCCGATATTCGGACACCGTGAAAACAACTTATCATTGTATCGGAGCATCAACGAGTAAATTTGGAATGTTGTTCGTTGGTGGTGTAAAGCTTGGTCAAGTCAGAAAATTTACTACTCAGTTAAATTGGAGCTTTAAAGATACCTACTCAATCCAAACATATTCTTTGTGTCACTGATTGAACTCTGATGATGATGTTTAGCCATCGAAACCGGTCAGTTATGTTAAAACAGTGTGAAAAATTACAAAGTGATTTATCTTCAACTTTCTCTGGGAATCCATCTGTTTAGAATAACAATGTTTTTTCTTCGTCGCTCTTGCTTAATGCTAAATGCTTTCTTAATCTTTATTCAATGTCGTCTCACATGAAGCAATATTCTCCTCCTATTCTCCCACATTCGTATCCTCCCACCTTACCTCGACGGTGATTTTGTGCATGGGTTTTCTATAAGTAAAGGGCTCAAAAGAAGCGTCTTTTTTCTATAATTGGTTGTTAGGAAAAATCATGAAACTTTTACCTCTTATTCTTCGTAATTTATATCGTTTTTTCTTCATATCTTTAACTCCAGTGTGCTATATTTTGCTCTCCCTCTGTGACCCCTCATTGCTCGACAAGAATGCCGTAATGCGACGCTTCTGGAAATTCATTGCTGTAATTTTTTAACGTACAATATATTCTTTATGGTGCTTAGCATGTGGTAATAATGATATATTCGGCATGCATTTCATTTTCCATTCAAAATCCTCATTGACGACGGTGTAAGTACTGGCGTCAATGAGGTGTTCCCTCTACGAGTTGAATATAAGAATATTTGGAATTAAATTTGGAATCGTAGGGAAGATGACGTAAAGTCGAAACCATGGTCGTAATGTATTGAATTTATGTGGAAATAACAGTGTTCCTTTTTATTCAAAATAAATAGCGAATTCCACAAAGTTACGCCGGAAACCTCCAGCTTCATAGAGTATCATTAGTTTTACTGCGAGCTAGTTAGGTTACACCTCGAATATTCCGAGAGCATTTTGGATCCTGGGTAGAAACATTTATTGCGCGAAACACGACATGTGTGTAAAGGAAATCCTCACGCTTCGTTTGAAACTGATCAGAGCAGAGCAAGCAGATAACTTAAGATCGCGTAAGCCTCTGTGGGATCTAGAGGATACTATTTTAGCCGCGTACTACATCTCTGTAATAGATAGTAATGACAAAATAAGATAAATACACAGAAAAAAAGATAGGTGTAAACATTTTATTTCCACGAATAATTATTGATAACATGAAAAGCAGAGGCACTAAGGCAATTCATTAACATAGAAATCGATTCTCGCTTTTTTAAAAGAATTTGGAGGAGTCACTACCAAGGCGAATAGAGCAATCAAGGTTTAGACTTACTAAATGATGCAGATTACTGGAGTTCAATTTTATTTCTGACAAGGCTGGTCACCACCTCAAACTTAAAGGTTACACAATAGGCTAAGATTACTGGAAAAGTTCAGAGTACCAGAGTTACTCGGTGATCAGGAGGATATCAATTTAACCCCACACCGTATTACTTTCGGTGATGGAATCGACAAAATAAGAGCGATGCACTACCGAACTGATTGGTAAGAAATTTCTCCTTCTTACCCAATCTTCGTGACAAAAATACAAACAGATGAAGGCAATAAACTCTCCATATGCATAGGTACAATTCATTTTCGTCCCTCCCTTCTGTGAATTTCTTTTTTTCTTATCCCCTTTTTTGTGGCTAAGGTCCTAACACCCCCAGTCACAAACCTTTGCTTGATCGCAGGGTAATATTCATGTGTGCATGCGGATAGATGATGTAGATATTACGTACACGAGCTTAGCAGGAATGTTAGGTCATCTGGGAAATACTTGACTACCGCTTAAGAATACGGACTCCTGACCTTAATGCCTTCCTTTTGGCTGCATTATCTCCCTGTTTCATTTGCGTCTTTCTTGGGAATATCTCCCCAGCGAGCCAACATTGAATTACTTTCCTCAGCTTGCCCCCACACTGTCGTGAAGTCTCCCCCCACCCTGTAAACTGTATCTCTCCCCTCGTGTAAGGGGATATAAATCCTATAAGTTCAATATCGTGGCAGCAAAAAATCTATAGGTTTTCAAACGGGAAACCATCCCAGCTTGCGGCGGAGAATGGCAAACACATATACTAAGAAGGAAAACGATTTTTGCGAGCACCAACGCGTGGTTTTCGAAGGGAATCAAATCGAGAGAAATGAACATTCGCTTCACGCATACCCACACACACTGCGTCGGGAAACACCGCGGAGGATTTTTACGAATGCATGGACTCTGGCATTTCAGGAACGAGAAGTGAACGTGGTTGACGCGGGAAGAATTTATATGGCAGTGTCTCCCCCGTCATTGTTTCTTTTTTCGGAAGACCGATCAAATTTATCAGCGTAAAAATTGATGGTATTTTGTTCGGCGCCCGATCTTGATCCAATGAATCATGTTATTTTGTCCGCTTCCTTTCCCGAAATACTCTTGCAGACTGCGAGTTGGCCTCACAATAAATTCCCTCCCGTTTTAGCATTTAAACGTTTCAAGCGTCCTCTGGCGATATTTCTCCCTAAGAGGAATGGTGGCCATTCCCTAAATCCAGCACAGAAGGCGCCCCCTCCCTTTCATGCACCACTGGAGTAATTAAAGAGGATTGGTTTTCTTTATTGCCTGTCCGTCTGTGCTCAATTTATAGCAATGTTTTTAGGGTATTATTATTTGAGGAACTAAAGATATTTTATCGTCTGTAAAGTAATGCTCCAAAGGACTGTGACTTTTGTTTTTGCCATGGTGATTCAAGGTGGTATAACAAGGAGACGCTGAGTGCAACAATGTCTCCTTTAACCTATTTTAATTTGAAATAATCTAGGCTAGAGTTATTAATTGCTGGTACCGATGGCAGTTGAGGTCCTCTCCTGCCAAATCTAGGGTCGCGGGTTCGAGTCCCACCAGGGTGATTTTTTCTCTGTCAGGGCATGGTTGTGTGTACTCATCTTTTATTATGATTATTTTTTAAATGATAATTAACCTATCTATGAGATTTTAGGAGCTAATGAAAAAAAAAAGAATTATAAAAAATAAAACTACCGTACGATTAATTAACCAGAAAGAAGGTTGCGATTCAATGTTTTCACGCTTATTGATTCTAACATTAAAAAATCACAGGTAAAATAAAGCATGGTTAAAACATAATTATTTTAGTGTCATTTTCAGCGAAAGATTCCTGAGTAATGGATTAAATAAAGTCACTTGACATGAAATCACAACAAGAGAGTACCAAGGAATGAGAATAATAAGACTAAATGAATGACTGAGGATTTAATCATAATCTCTTGACTTCAGACGGACTATTATATTCCAGGAAACAAAAAAAAACAGACAATGCCATGTTCTTTACCAGGACAGGGCGCATACAACAGTGTTCACGTCAGAACAGGTGGTGGGAATCTCAAAATCGTACATAAGTTTTTCACCGACACTTGGTATATTCCTTCGCCGGCAGACAAGTTGGCGTTAATTTAATTCTGCTAATTTTTTTGTTGTTGAGACTAGCCACGGTGTTAACTCTACGGAGTTTTGCACTTAATCTTGATACTTACTGTAGATTATTGCAATGATAAATTGTTTACTATCAAGCCAATTATTTATCGCCAATTGTGCGACGGATGAAATGTTCAAAATTCATGCTCATGCGTTAATGGAGAATGATGAATGAATACACGTTCGTGTGATGATATTTCAGTGACTAAACGTAGAATATAATACCGAAGCAATGATAGTTCATTGGCATGCAATATTCACATTATTTTATTTATTTTGCGGATAAAACACACGAAAGTAGAAACTAGCGGGGGGGATAAGGTATGAGGCTAAAAGAAAATGAATCAAAAGTAGCAAAAGAAATATTTCATCGATTTGAATGTGAGGATGAAGCTTCGTGACATTGTCCCAACTGAAGAACAACGTACGAACATAAAATGACGTAGTGAGGAGTAGTCTATCTCCTCAGTAAACCACTGCATACGGTATTCGCGGATATGGGTCGGGCCTATCGCCACACAGAGAGAAGAACGGTATGTCCAAATTAACGGGAAACCTTGCCAAGGAATACTAAGGGACAATGGGTTTTATTGCCCCTGCTAATGCCCAGGAGCCAAAGAATGAGTGAGTTAGCTGCAAATATATCTGAATCTGACATGTGAGCAAGAGGAGTATGCCAATCCTAACTGGCACAACTCGATTTATTCTTGGAGGGTTAGAAAAAAATTGACAAGAGGCTGAAAATCAAAGGAAGTGATACGGAGAAGGAAACTGTTTCACATATTTCGAGGCAAATGTAGAAGGGAATTGAAGATGTCCACGTGGAGTGTCAATGGAAGCGAGGTGAATATAAATGTGTGGTATGAAAATTAACATCAAAGTTTAAAAACGAGGTAAATATTACTTCGCTAAAATATTGCATGAATTGATCTTTATATTAAAATTATGGAAAGGCAGCATAGAAAGGGATATGCTATCTACAGTAGTATTATTAGGGTAATCTCGCATTATTAGGGTAATTATTTCACGAACATAAATGCTAAATGAGCTGCTTCATTGCATCACCTCACGTCTTTCTGTCTCCAAACGGTCTTTTATCTACGGACTCCCATCTACGTGCAATGCTACGTTGAAAAGTGTCCCTTAATTTGATCCATTCCATTCATTGCGTCTCTGTCTCCCTCATCCGAGATCTGCTCTCGTCTTTCGCTCCCTGTCTGTTTGGTTCTAATTTGTTCAGTGTTAAATGCTACTATGCTATTAATTTATATCAATGCTGTTATTTTTTATATTGTTCTTTGTTTATTTGTTTTGGATTTATGTTGTTATTTGTCCATTGTAACTGGCCTTGAGCTGTTTTTGGATGGGAATAATGAATAAATAAATAAAATCTACCGACTAAGGTGATGGAATGGAAATTCCATCAAATTTTAAATGGAAGAGTGAAAATCTTTACTCTTCTTTCTTCATCTTCTTCACACCCTTCGCCGGTTACCCAAGATCCTCTTCTCTATCTCTGCTTTCAGCATCCCATCACCTCTCACTACCTATATCAAAAGCGTACTCGGTCTCCCTCGAATCATCTCTATACATTTACTCTCCTCACTCACCTTGCACTTCTCCGATAGTCTTACATTCCGATTGTCGTATCTCTTCCATTCTGCTCCATACCCACGTCTCAAACGCCTAAAACCTATCATCGTCTTCTTACCTCAGAGTCCACGTCTCTTCACCGTACTAAGCTACTCCACATAATTGACCCGTCGATAGTATTTTGCACTCAAGAATCGAGCCAATCTCATGAATAGAAAACGTGAACGCCGCACTCCATAATGAAATATGCCAACTGAATTGGTGAGAATTTAGAAAAATAATTAAATAGTTTATGAGTTCATACCTGAGAAACGATCTTTTGCTGAACTAAGTATCAGTCTTATTATCATCATCGCCATTGCAACATATTATGAGGAGTGAAAAGGGCCGATGATTTCCAGATTTTCTGAGTTTTCCCGTTGAATTTTAGACCACCCACTCTTCATGTTACGCGTCAAGGCTTTCACCGTCCATCCATAGCCTTGAGACCACTTATGTTTTTAGATCAGTCCCTACATCAAGGAAAGTTGAAAACTAGTAAATAACCTTAAGAATATACCGCTTACCTATCGTATTGCCGAATTCCCTAGTTTTAATGCCATTCAAGTAAGTATTATAGGTACTTGTTATAATATTGCATATATATTTATTACCATCTATATCCACGACATGTGTTCTATTTTATTTTACATGCTATTTTATAACAGCAATAATGTTACAGGTGGCAATCATCGGTTTTTCGTACTGAAATTAAATTTCCATATTTCTTGGTGTCTTCCTTTGTGATTGCAAGTTCAAACATCTCTCAAACTGGTCATAATTCTTCTTGCTCTTCCAATTATTCGCTCACATAAACGTGATACTATTTTTCGGCGTCCCTGAGTTATCAAGCAACCTCAATAGCTTGCATTAACTTAAATAGCATGTACTGTAGCCCAGTAGTTGTATACATTGGCCATAACTGGTGACTCACGGAAACAAAGTTTGCTTCAGCAACCCGGAGGTTACCTTGGGTAAACTTTCTCTTTCCCGAGGACAGCCGAAGCCAAAGCAGGGAGCCCAAAGCATCTAGCCAGAGTATACTCGTATATCAAGGTATTCATAAGAATTGATGAGCGGGCTTGGGTGCTTCCTCTAACTCATCACTGCGTCACACTCAAGCATGCTTACACAAATCAGCTCGGAGATTCAGCTGCGGCTATAGTTCCACGGAATATTTAGCAAAGGGGAATATATATGCCGTGGAAGAATCTCCGATCGCATCAGGCGTAAGCACGTATGGACGTGACGTGGTGATCGCTCATGATTAAGCACTCAAGCCAGCTCTTCAAGTTTACTGAATGTCATAATATGTGTTTTGGCTGGGATAAGATAGGTACTGGATGCGATACATTTCACGCTCCAAACGCCTCATAGCATTTGTAGCCAACTATCGAGTGGCTCGTTTAGGACTCTTGGAGTACTCCCATAGCACTGAAGACATCACTAATGATGACCTATCACTTTCGCTCCCGCCAAGCTCCAGCCGATCCCATGGAAGGCTTCTGGAGTGAGGAATGTTTATGGAGGCTTTTCAAAGTGGATTGCTCGAAGCGTTGATTATGAATGTATGCTTGGCTAAGATTCACTTAATGTACTAAGTTTTTTTCACTATTCACAATAGTATCCATTCTAAATTATACACTTTGTATTTTTTCTACAGTTTTAATTAGCGGTGCGACGCGTTTTGCCGATCTACGGCATCATCAGGTAAAACAAATTGTATAATTTAGAATGGATACCAAAAATTTCTACATTATAAAGCCTAAAACCATAGAGTGTATTCACAATAGTGCCCGAATAAACGAGGAGCTACCTCATATCAACGTTGACGTTGTGATAGTTTAGTTAAATTTCACAGATAATTAAAAATTGTTCCATTTATTTACAGAATGTGTGCTCTATGGTGTCATTAATATTCTTATCGTAACTCCAACAGTGTGTATACAGATAATAGTTTCCCACTTAAAAACATAGTGAACGCAGAGTGATTGGTCTTGCATCATTCTCTATTTGTCTCCATACTGTACACCTCTTCAACAAGAATTTATAACACGTAAAATTCCATCTTTTATGTGAAAATTTGAGTTTATTGGTCAATTATTTGATGGCGTTTTACCCTTTATATATTTAAGTTTAAGTTTTGTGAAGCATGTAGAAATTTACGTGCCCCAGGGTGCATTTTCAGTCTCGAGGTGTTAAAGAGAAGGCAGTTCGGTCAGTTCCGATAAAAGTTGCGGGCCACTCCCACCTTATCCGACGCCACTAAAGGCGGAACAGTTCAATCAATCTCCCGATATCGCTCGCATCTAATGTCAGGGCCGCCCATTTACATAAAAACCTCCCCGCCTTCAACTCCCCCTACCTCTCCTCTTTTCTCCATTGAATTAATTTTCGGGCCCACTACTCCCTCCATCCACACAAAAGTGGGTGGGTTCGGTTGGTTTTAAATGGCGAAGGAGGTTCCGGAGGACCCTTTCCCATCTACCGCCGCCGAGGACTCCCCTGTGAAAGATAATTTCCTTTATTTTTCCAACCCCCTCCCCACTCCCCATCTTCCTCTCTCTCTCTCGCACTCCATACTCTTCACGACTGGGAATAAATCTCCTGCTCCCATCTTGGTTGGTTAACCTCCTTTCCTCTCTTTCTCTCTTCTTCTTCATCTTGCCTCAGCCTCCTCCTCCCCAAGCCGCCTTATCTCGACGACCATAATTCTCAGGAGATGGGCCCACCACCAGCACCACCTTCTCCCTCCCATACCTCTTCCTCTCACCAACCGGCTGAGCCTTTTAAAAACCACCCGGCCAACCCCCTCTCGCTTACTCTGCCCGATTCTCGCACCTCCCCCGCCTCCAACTTCCCGGAATGGAGAAGAGTCAGGGTTTCGCGATATTACGTGCTAAATATCGACCAATCGATGTAGGTGTTCCCATTGTTTCATCGGAAAATATCATCATGACAGTAAATTAAAATGGAGTGAGAATTTTATACTTTTCCAAAGATTTATCGTAAACAACGACACGTTTCGATGTTTTATAACATCACAATCAGGGAATTCTTAGCACAATACTATGTTAAAGCTGAATGTATTGTGTTAAGCATTACCTGATGATGATGGTACAAGACATCGAAACGCTTCGTTCTTTAAAATAAACCTGTGTAAGAGTACGGAATTGTCACTTCATTTTCAGCAAGATCTTACACAATTTAACGCCTTAATCCGTGAAATGTTATAGCAGTAATTACTGGAGTCATGGAATCTCACCAATAAATTTATCTATAAGGATATATTGATTTTACAGTTAGCAAATCAATGTAGAATGCATGAATGATATGGCAAGTGGTGACGCGCTAGAGTGCATAGATATACTCCAAAGATGTTATAATTGACCATGAGAAAATCATAAACTCTCCGCGTAAAATTCACCTTGAACCCCCACTGAAATTCATCTTGAACTAAGAGGGCTTGATGGTGTAGTTGGTTAACACATCTGACGGGCAACTGAGAGATCCGTGTTCGCATTCCGGTCAAGTGAAATGATTTATTCATTTTAGTTTATCCAGAAAAATCTATAGTTGTGGGGGCTTCCCATTCCACCGATAGTATTTTCTTGACACCATTGCGTTTCTAATTAATGACGGAAACCCTGTATAAGAATCGAAAGAAAAGATTGGGGAATGGTCTATTGTGGGATACAGCGTCCTATGGTGTTGAAAGGTGTACCCTACGTATTAAGGATTAAAATCGGCTGCAGACCTTTGAGATGTAGATGTGAATGGAATGGGCAAAAACATGTTTGCTGGAAAGGAAGACAAACAAGGAAGTGTTTGATATGATGGGTGAGCAAGTTTCTGGCGGGAATTAGGAGGAGGTGTTTAGTACAATTATTGTTGGGCTAAGGAATTCTGAAGGCTGAGAGAGAGGAAAGGATGTTAGATAAGCAGAAAAGGGGAAGAAAGAGAATAGGCTTTGTTATGGAGAATGTTACGGAGTATGGAGAACAGACGGAATGAAGAGAGGTAGGACGTATGCCGAGCTGTTGGATGAATTCGTGTTATGAGAATTCGCCTCTGCCTTTTAAAATTATATTTCTTCTCTCCAATCTAAGCCAACTTTATGCGGAAGAGTAAACGTACAATAATGATTAACTTTTCCGCAGGTAATCTTAACACATCCACATTGTTATGGCATCCATGTTGTCCATTTTGACCATTTGGCTCAAATATCGGCGGACAGCACCTTATAAGCAGTATTATATTCATTGATAGTTTTTTTCCGATATGGTCCATGGACTATTTGTGTATTTACATATTGTCCTATCTACGCTATTTATCGACACAATCCTGTGATTTCCTTATGAGTGACAGAGCGTCCTAATTATCCATTCTACCTTGTTGACTGAAATTGCTGACGTTATCGTTATATCGGCAGTAAATTACAAAATACCCCTGGATGTTTCATTTTAATGTGGTCCAATTTGTGATAAAGTAATCCACGGTAATATTTGATAGTGTAATTATTTTCAATTCTAATTGCCATGTCTATACGCCGCCCTGGTGCAAAACTTGACCATATTGCATTTTATACGATATCCATCGTCACTTTTACTACAAATTAAAAACAGAGAAAACTATTTTTAAATTTATCACTTTCCGCATCCTCACATCCACTTTCATTAATAACTATTTAATTAATGTCTTAATATCGACGATAAAAATCGTTATATCATCTATATATTATTCGACTTTAACAACGGCACGATCGACTATTTCGTCCTTACCTCCTTACACGTTTAGACTCTACCTTATCGACTCTAGTTTACACTTAGTTTAGTTTAGACTCTACCTTATCGACACGCGATAAGGTAGTGTCTAAACCAGTGGTTACCAAAAGAAGGCGCTGCGGCCCCAGGTGCTTTAATCTAGGGGCGAAAAGAATAAACATGAGGGCTGTAGGGGGGCTGAAGGAAGGGTCCAGACCCTACGGTGAATGTACATGCCTATATTTTCTAGGATGAATAAACTATCTACCCGTTGGATTTTGAATAAACGTTAATTTAATTAGAATTGAATTAACTTTTTTTTATCAGCTTCCTGATTTGGTCATGTAGTCTATGATTACAAAGATTACGTTTGAGGGGGTTGGTTAGTGGTTTGCGGAACCGAAACCTAAAAAAAAGTTTGTGAAACACTGGTGCAAGCTATGAAGCAGAGGAGATTATTGATCTTGTCATAATAACGACCATATTGTCCAAGGGTAATAATTGATTCTTGCGATTCTAATATCGATTATTTCTCCCTTTTCATACCCTCCGGGACAATGCAAGAAAACATCGACTCGTGTTTGATGTATCTTCCAGCCTCGCAGAACCGCTAGTACTTTCCCTCCGGGCGAATTCTCAAACAAGGCGAAGAGACCCTCGGTTCTTTTTCCTCCACTTCCCTCCATCTAGTCTTCCCACTTCTTCAAAGAGCTGTGGCTTATCCTCGCCCCTCCATCTCACATCCCAAAAAAACCACCAGGTTCGTTCTTTCCCTTCGCTTTCTTCCCGTCTTTTATCTCGCCCATCGATGAAGCCTTGCCCTCTGGAATCCCCTCTCGAACGCGTCTCATCTGCGACGGGCCCTGGAAGCACGTCTTGATTACGTGTTGCTCCGGGTGGGGATGGATAGTGGAGTCCTTTATCGCTCGGAATCGAGTGGGCGCATACCGCGAGTGCCACCTCGAGACACCGCCCTTCCCTTCCGACCTCACTTTCCTCTTCCATTGGCTCCTGAGAAGGGCTTTAGATTTCGCGACGAAGTCAGGGACTTCGGAGGGGCGGGAGGTTCCCGAGAGAATGTTTAAAGTCGCTCCGCCGAGAGGAATCTTGCCCTGAACCGGAGGAGTTCATTTCGGGGAAATATTTTTTAGGAGCGGATCGCAGTGGCGTTCTTGTGAATGAAGAAGTGGCATGGGGTGAGATGATGGGGAATTTCCGGCGAAGAATCGATATTCGTTTAGGAGTTGTGGCGGAAGGACTTCATGGAAGACTTAGACTGTTATAATCTAAGAGAATATGCTTTGCTTGTTCTCGGACAGGCTTGAAAACGAGGTAATGTCCAGAATAATGGAAGAGGGGTAAATATATGCAGTTTTATCAGACAGACAAGATCGCTAGACTAGGAAGAAAATATTTAACTAAGTTACCCTTCTCCCCCCCAATAAATTCCACGAAATATACTCCTCCTCACCCCATATGCCTACGGTTACCTAATTATACTCACTCTTACTCAGTTATTCAACCCGAAGGTTGGTTTGGATGGTTGAGGGGTAGAGCTCACCCCGGACTATGCCACAGGGGTGTGGATTTCACACATTCAGAGTAGGGGGGCCAGTTCCTTTCCCTGGGCCACCTCGCACTCCGAGGATTCTTTTTTGTTCAGGGGTGTCCAAAGGCTTCACCTGGATTTGAGCCCGGGACCCTTCGATCAGTAGCCAAGTGCTCTACCCACTAGGCCACCACGCTCCCCTAATTATACACTTATCCATAATACGAATTCATTGCATGATTAACTTTTACGAGTTGAGGGAAGTGTCCCAAGTGTTATGGTTGTCATGTAACGAAACATTGATACCAAATGGTTTTACGCATTTAGATAATTTTTAATTTCTTGACCTCTTTTCCTTTACATTTGTTTTGATGACGGATCACTTGCGTCATTTTCACCTCCTTCAGGTTACAGGTTGTGACAGATATATGGTAGCTGTGCGATTATGACGGGCAATGGAGTCGAATATGCGTCTCATGCTTGTCATTCAATCATTAATTACAAGTTGGGCTAACGATCAATCTCTCAGTTTCTGATTTGGACGTCTCTCTTATCACTATATCGAATCATCACTTCTTCCATGTTCACGTTGGTCTCAGTTTTCTCGAGGACTCCCTGAAACTTTCAACTGCTTTGCCTGGTAATTGTCATCTATCATTTCTGAAGTCCACCATGAATCATTAATTAAGTTCAAGAGAAGCAAGAACGCTTAAATTACCCGTATTTTGAGGACGTCAATGACATCCAAGTCACCGACTTATGAAGCAAAGGTGCTTTGCAGCTGATTTCACTATAATGTAAGCACCAGATTAGTATAGAAAAATTTGGCATCAATTACGAGTAGTTGAAGTAAATACTTTCTTCCGAAGTAATCCACTCATTAGTTTATAGCGTACGTAAATTATTTCGGTGTGCCATATTCGTATTTACACAATTTTTTTCGAGTTCAAAACTGTCTTCAGGTGCAAACCCATTACGTTACTCTCATCGACGTTCTACCGAATGACCTACAAGACTCATTTTCATCTAATCATCATGCACGAGAGCAAGGTGAGAAGTTCTCGGCCAGGTATTGAAAGACTGTTTTTTATTCTAAATTCAATTTTAAATTAAATTAAATTTTGCACGCAGTCTTCTGTTAATGAAATTCAATTGTTTCAGCGTTTCTGCAGTTAATGGATCCGGAAGGTTTGTAAAATACCCATCTACAGCTGTTATCACTACTTCATTTGATTCTAAACGTTTTCCAGCCACATATTTTTTCGGATTTTGGATTAGGTGGAGTTCAAAGGAAGCCAAAGTTGGTGATGAAGGTGGATGTTCCAAAAGTTCTAGCTTCCAATCCCTCGGTTTTATCATTGATTTAGCACATACGTGTGCAGGTGCATTGTCCTGATGAAAGTTATTTTTTTCTTTTGCAATCCAGGCTTCATTTCGCGATTTTTTATTTTTGTATTTTACAATCCAAGCCTAATGTCTCAAATTTTTGCACTTAGCTATTTCTGGCAGACTTGCGTAGCGCTGGCCAGTTATTGTTTTCGCCCTTTTCAAGATAATTAATAAAAAGGATCTCTTTTGCAACCCAGAAGTCAATGGCCGTAATCATGCCGGAAAAAAAATCGACTTTGCCATATTTCTTCCGTAGTAACCGGCTTTCACCCTTTGCTTAGACTGCTGTTTCGTTTCTGCTGTACAGTGGTGGATTCATGTCTCATCGATGGTAGCAACTCGGTGCAAAAAACTGGTTGGATTCTTTTTAAAACGGTCTAAACAGCGTTGCAAAATAAGTTTTCGCATTTGTTTCAGGTCAGTATTCAATTAATGTGGTAAACAAATTGCAAATTTGGTTACCACATTACCGTACTCTTTCTCTTCTGAGATGATTACAGCCTCCGCCATCTCATATGCATTCAATTACCGATCGGCCAAATTTATATTCTCTAATTTATCGATTTGTTCACCTGTGGTTGCTGTTTTTGCCTTCATTTATCTGAATCATCTTTAAGAGATGAACGACCACTTTTACATTCAGCCTCCCATTTCCTCAAATGTTTTTAAAAAGAGGATACACCATGAATAATTCATACCTTCAGATGATCTTCTATTGACGATAATCTGGCCGTAAAAAAGAATTTTATTGCAGAACAGCATTGTAGTTCATCTGTTTCAACGAGACACACAAAACATGTGTATTTTGAAATACCGTAGAAAACAAACTCTTTGACAGATCAGCTTGGTACCTAACTAACATTTTTGTGACACGTGAGAAAAGAAAGAACAAAAAAATTATTTAGTAGCAATGCCATCGTTGTGCTAGGCTGAGAACTTTAGTTACTTTCTCAGTTCATGGCTGAGAATTATTCACCTTGCCCTCGTGTATATTTTATTTATCTCAGACTGCTACATTTACAATTTCCTTCTTTCCGATATGTTCAACATGGTTGGTCTAAATGGGAGATTTCCTAGCTGTTAGTTCACCTTGACAGGTATTCGTGTAGTGGTTGTGAGGGAGGATGAACAGCAACTAAGGTATACTGTATCATTATGAATAGGCTGCATGATATATCTTCAGCTGGAATTGACCTCCCTTAAGTGTGGAGAATCGTTGTAACAAAACGGCAACATACGTAGCTTCTCCAGAAAGTGATATCGGATGCAAAGAGGGGCTGAAAAAAATATTCACTCCGATGGGAATCATATTATGTTTTATTTTAACTATAAATGGGAGGCAAGTGCATCAAATTGGGAGGTAGAAGACTTTTAAAAATTCTTGTCGAATTTCGGTAGTCTTCCGGAAAATCTTGGAAAATTGGCATCAGTACTTTTACGAAGGCCCTTTCCTTGCCGACATAAGTCTTCGCTCGATCGTCAATGGCCGATTTCTCCAACCTGGTCCTTTTGGAGCGGGATGGCAATATGAGCGGAGATTTATTCTTATGGTCATGTCCTGTCAATCACTGTTTGCCAATATCTCATCGCTGTCTCATTTCCTTCATCTTTTTCCACCCCGCCATTTAATCTCAATCCTCATTTTTCTCTAATGGAATCTTCTTTTCTTGCAAGTTCTCCTTAATCTACTTACTCCCATTCCTAAGTTTTAATCCTGTGATCATCAATCTATTCGTAGGATGAAAGTGAGAGAGGTATCAAGGAGAGAAAAAGAACCCTAATTCGGAGTAACTATATAAGTTATTGGATAAAATTTATTTCGATACGCTTAATTTATGCCAATTCTGATATGTGTATTTGTAGCTAAAACAATGCAAAACAACAGTAGAAGAGATTAAAGTCTAAATAATATAAAGAAGTAAACCATGAAGAAATCTGAAAGGGATGGCTAAAATACGAAAAAAAACCTCCAATAGGAGCCTAGTTAGTGACTAAAGTAAGCTAAGATGATATGGATATTTCTAAAGAAAAGAAAAAATAGGATCTCCAGGAAAGTACTCGGAGCAGAAGTAGATGGGAGAAGAGATTGAGGTCGGCCAAGAGAGACGTGGTTGGGAATAATCTAAAAGTATGGAAAAAGTTTAGGGAAGAGTCGAAGAAAACGTTGAGCTATCAAAAGAGGAGGAAGAAGGTCAGCGATATCGCGACGCCATTCGCATACAGAAAACGGGGAAGCAGGTATTCATATGATATTCATGTTATATTGTCTATTGACCATTGTATTGCATAAATAACTAGATGCTATATTGTTTGGCACCCTACAAAATGTAAAAACGTCATAAAGGTTCGAGTGAGAATTAGAAAATTTCATTCAATCCAGTTTCATATATTTTTTCCCGATGTGGATGAGCATTCAATTTGGATAATTTTCTCTGAGAAAATCTATAGAGCAAAGTAAAATCTTGAGAAGAAATAGAGAATCAACAATGTAAAAATTCTACAAAGAGCTGAAGAGAAAAAAGTTATTTCTTCAGAAATAGAGATTCGTATTAACATCTTTCTTCCATTCTATTGCCGTGTGAGTTAATTACTATATACCTTTTTGTAGATTTTCGCAGCTCATTGTATATCTTGCTATTCTGGCTTTTCGTTCTGCGAGTAATTATTTAATATTTTGAAACAGTTTCGCCGTGCCATGCTGCCGGCTTCGCCGGGCTTTTAAGAACAACAAAGCTTTTTGTTTAACAAAATTTAGATTCGATAATGATTGGCGATCATTAAGTTTTTTCAAATTTACGCTATCTTTTTTAAAGAGCCGATAAAAATTCACAATAATGATTTAGTTACACCCCCGTTCCTCGTTCTTGTCCAATTTTATTATAATGCGTCTTATAAATAAGTTGTAATATCTGTAATGTTATGTGATGTATAACAACCATACGATATTGAGATACAAAATACGCTAGCGTTCCTTATTTATTATTGATATTTCCCTATTTGTGATAACACTCTCCTGTAATTATTCAGATAACGTATCACCCTACGGTGTCCATGTCACAGGGTCGAAAACTCAACGTATCTTTTTATGCTGCACCATGTTTTGCCCCTGTCTTTCACAGGCTCTCTATAATTTCTACGGTTGGAAAAAGAGATGTGACCATCGTTTTTGCAGATTGTGACCCACTCCCCTCCTCCCACTCTTTTTCATCCTCGACCCCGAACTTCAGTGTAGAACGCGGACACTCATTAGTGAAGTCACACCCACTCTTGGATTTACGGACCGTGACGCCCCATTTTGAGGACCTAGGAAAATTGGAGTTGCTTAATGAAGCGGCGGAAAGAGGTTCTGTCCTATTTTCCCTAGAGTCAGTCCTATTTCCCCGTACCACTCTGAAACTCCATTGTCCTCCTGGGAACCCCTCCCCCCCACCTTCCTTAGCTCCAAATGCCCCAAGTCTTCTCCCGGGAATTTGTGAATCTAGTTACTGCCATTCCCCCTCTCCCATCTCCGTAAAATGTTTGACACAGTTCGCTGCAGCGAAGAATTGATTTAAGTGCACCAATTATCGAAAATAATGGCGATGAGTCCTTCTTCATGGCTACGTCCTTTGAAGACGTAAACGTGGAATTTAGTACTTGCCATACCTGCGATCACTCTAAGGGTAGAATTAGATTGTTTCCTAGTGTCCTTCTGTGCGGATATAATAGCGCGAAAGTGTGTACACTCGTGATCTAGTTTCATTCAAGGGAAAATATGGGAAAGGTGTGATATGTGAACGGAAGCTTCCTCACTTCATTGTCATTGTCATCATTTCACTGTCATGATCATTTGGAGGGCCTAAAAAATTACAATAGGTATTGTGGTGGTATTATTTACTCGAAGGCTGTATTTTCCACAGAAAAGTCGCAGAATTAGCAAACGTCTGCTTCAGGAAATACATGTTGCACTGACATGATGGAAATCGCTTAAAGGTACAACGGGTATTACTTTTCGCCATGGTGTAACTTTATACTTTCCTGCTCACAATTAAGTTCTAAAGCATTATAACTTTTCATTCTATCTTAAATATTCTTATTTTCAGATATGAATGTTAAACTGAAACTGTTATTATTCTTTCCAATCTTATTCTCTTTGAGTTGAATTTCAAGAAAAAATAAAGTTTTACCTAACTATTCTGTGTGCATTCCATGGTACATAAAAATGCGTGTTCAGTTTCTCACGTGTTCAATCGTAGCACTTATGCCTTCCTTAAAGTGAAACTGCACTGTAGTTTTAAGGAAAATAACGGGTTCACTATATCTACCTACTACTGAAGCTAAATAAGTGTAAACCCCTATGAGTGCATGTTATGGTATGTTACCGGGTTCATATCTTTAAGTGATCCAAGTATTCTACTTTATCGATTACCAAGAATTTCGAACCACTCATAAATATTGATACAAAGGATGCCTAATTGTTCATTTAATCCTTGTAGGGTTTTATGGAAGTTGACTTCGTAGGTTCTGACCAGAGCTATGGATATTCCTTGTTGACAAATATACCCCGCGGTATCATAACTATGCGAAATAATTTGATCCGTTATTATAAAATAACTTTAACGCTGACCATTTTATATTAATATTGTATTTTAACGCTGTAGTAGCCATAGTAGAATAAATAGTCTAACTAAAGTGTCCAGGTGCAGTTGCGTCAACGCTGCCCGTAATTTCCCTAAAACCATGTTTCCATGATGACTTTCTGGGCTCCTGTATTACCCGAGATGCTTTGTAATATGAAAATGCCATTATATGATATTCTAAGAATCGCACCAACTTTTTGTTTCATAATCTCAACATATTCACTCAGTCAGTAGACACCGTTTCCGAGATATATCGTGGTTCTCAAGTTATTGAGTGTAAATCAACTCGCTTATGGGATGATAGTGCTGTTGATTTTTCTTCCACTTCATTCACCGTTTAAAATAATTGAAGGACTGGAATTTTCTGTGATAATAAATACAGTGAAATTGTCGGGGCCTGATTTAAAACAATTAAAGAGCTCTGTGGAATTCCTTATCTATTCACCGACCTATGTTTTTCTATGATGACACCTACAGTCCAAATGATTCGCTCATATATTCAAAGACCCTATATTATTATTATTACTATTGCATAAATTGTTACAAGTCGACCATTTAGTCGGGTGGTAACATATAACAAGAAAATACTTAAAGAACAAAATACAAAATGTAAAATACGAAATACAAGTTATCCATTTGGTCGGGTGGTTACATTGGACACAAAATATATGAAGACCAAAACACAAAACATAAAATACTAAATACAAAAAATAGGAAAATCCCTCAAAATTTAATTTTTTTCACCCTCGTCATAAATATCCTAGTATTAGTTGGGAAGGGCTCCAAAATTTCCCCCGGTAAACCATTCCAATCCCCTATCCCCCGATGTAGGAAGGAAAATTTTTAAGTATTTGAGAGCTGCCTCGGAGGCTCAATCTTACAATAATGATCCTTCCTCGCCAGATAACTTGGTCCTTTTAACCGGTTTGATAGGTCCCTCCACGCAGGATCACCGATAAATGCCTTATAGATACACTTAATGCGAGCTTTCTTCCTCCTCGACTCTAATGATTTCCAGCCCAGTGTATTCAACATCTCCGTAACGCTTGCCTTCCTTTTAAAATTCCCCATTACAAATCTTGCTGCTAAACGCTGAAATTTTGTCAGTTGCTTGATCTCCCCATTCAGATGAGGATCACAAACTGACGCCCCATATTCTAGGATAGGCCTAAAAAACGTTTTATACGCGAATTCTTTAGTTTTCCTGCAGCTCCTTCCAAGGGTTCTCATAAAAAAATGTAATGTTCTAAAAGCTTTGGTCGCAGTTCTTTCGATGTGCAGTCCCCATTGCAAATCCCTGCTTAAAGTCACTCCTAGGTACTTACAACTTTTGGTTTTCTTCAGTAACTTACCCATGATGTAATAATCATTCATTGTACCACTCCTACCTTTCCGAAATCTAATAAGTTTAGTTTTGCTTGCATTTATTACCATTTTATTCTCGTTAGACCATTTATCCAATATATTGAGGTCATTTTGTAAGATAATACAATCATCTACTTTGTCTATTACTCTATAAATAATGCAATCATCTGCAAACATTCTAATATGACTCTTTATATTCCAACTTATATCATTTACGTAGATAATAAATATTAAAGGTCCTAGCACACTTCCTTGCGGCACCCCAGAAGTGGCAGAGAATTCATCGGAGAATATATCGCCAACTCTAACTCGTTGTGATCTACCTGAAATAAAGGAATTTATCCAGTTTACGACCCTACCATCCAAGCCAAGCGAGTTTATTTTTTTCATTAGAACTACATGATCTACCCTGTCAAAGGCTTTTGAGAAATCAATCAGAACCCCATCGATTTGCTTGCCGCTGTCTAGCCCCTCCGCCAAATCCTGATAGAGAGACGCTAACTGACTTTCACAGGAGTAACCTTTACGGAAACCATGTTGTCCTTCCCATAACCAGTTCTTTTTTCTTAAGACCTCCTTGATATAGTCCGCGACCAGATGTTCCATTATTTTACACACGATGCAAGTTAGATTAACTGGTCGATAGGAATCAACACTGTCACGAGGCCCTTTTTTATAGATGGGAACGATGTCTGACTTATACACGAATTTTTCTATTTATTAGGAAGCGGGTAAATGTTTCCGACTATTAGGTATCGCTTTTAATTTCAAATAATCAGATGTATCATAGAAATTCACTTCCACATTAGGTGTCCAAGTACACAGTACGCCAAGGTATGGTAAAAGGCTGCATTTTTATGGTTGCCACGTAGAAAACGGGATTTTATTATGCGAGTCTATTCTTTAATTTAAAAAAGTTTTTATAATGTTGAAATTTATTATGTAAAAGCATGTCGTTTGTGAAAAAGGTCTAAAAAAATGTAAGTTTGACGTTAGAGCCGTAAATAGGTAGCCTTTCTTCAACTGCAGATGGATTTAATCGAATACATTGAAACCAATACATTAAAAAAATAAAATGTTCTGAGGGAGTGAGTGATATGCCAGATGAGAGATACATGTTAGCCTACGCCTGCAGGGTGTTAAATCAAGCAAGTAACATCCATATACAATTGAAACAGAAAATTGGAATGTCAAAAGCTGGGATTAATTTCCATACAAAGAAAAGTCATCGCTACCTCCGCAACATTTCCGTTGAAAATTCTTCGCATATTCTATCTCAATCCAATGGGATACGGATTATTATTTTTAATTACTTTAAAAAATGATTTTTTTACCTAACATCTTGTAGGCACTCAGGGGTAATTTGACCTTTCTTCGGAATTCAAAAAAATATTTTTGTTGATACTTTTCATTACATTTTTTTAAATTTGTAACTTTATTAATTATATTCACCTATATTTTAATGAGGTAAATACACAACTAGTTAAATGTTAGTGTGCAGTTTTGGTGAAGATTTAGGGCGAATAGGGTGCATTTGGCCCCTCCCGTCATTCGGAAGTATTGTAGCGTTTTCTTATCTTTCTCTACTCACATTGCTACATGTCAGCCTACATGTGTGCTGGGTGTTAAAATAAACGATTGATATCCATATACAGTTATGTATAAATGTTATGGTTTATACATTGGAAAAAGATGCCAAACTTTTAGTGGCAGTTTTTAATAAACCACTGCATAGGGTATCAACTAGATAACAATGAATGCTACTTAACCTGTAATCATGTAAGTGCCCTGATATGTACCCGGTAAATGTATGTGGCAGGTACACTGTCAACAGAGTATACCCATGATGATAAGGACGGTTTTGATGGCAACATTCAGCTTCAAGTCTTTTTATTAATAGAGAATTGTTCAATCAAAAAATCAAATATGGTTTAATAAAAAAGAAAACGAGTAAGGATCCTAGTTTACGAAAATTGAAATTATATATTGAGGCAGCATGGCCAAGATTTAATAAGGATATATAAAGTAAAATTATTATTTTTTATTATAAATATCATTTATATACAATGTGTGCTCCATATTTAAAAATGATTCTATTATAATGCATGTAACTCTACCAGAGCTCATGCCTCAAAAAGTGCATATTGGACATCTGGGTTTCAATTAGTGTGTATCTAGGTTGCGATCAGTCCGTTACTGGCCAAGCATTCGTGAATATTCTTGAATTTATGTGAACTTGTGCAATTTTCAAAAGAAGTGATAACCGTGATTTATTGTTATGTCATGAGGCGCCAGATCTACTGCGGCAAGAGGCGGTTAGTGACGTTTTTCAGTATAAAAACAAACGTATATAAAAAAATTGTAATTCCTTGGGATCTAAGTTATAAAACATCGAGCCCATACCATGGCAGGTCAAATAGTATAGGTGATCCTGCGGGAAAAACATATAAGAATGTGTTCACGAAGTGTGAGAAATCTGGAAATGTGCTTATCTGGCCCTAGTAGATTTAAGACACCCTGAGAGATAATATTCGATCATTATCCTTAAGATCCCTTATTCCCACAAACTTCAATCATCTAAAAGAAGAATTGTGTTATAAAAAGGATAGAAATGCTGCGATGCTGGAAAACTGAAAAAGAATGAAATTATAGTATCGCAGTAGTTGCCACTCAGAAGTAAAATGTTTCAATATTGGCCAACTAATTTTGTATAAGAAAAATTCTAAACAGAAAACATGGTGTGTCAAGGTACAATAATTAGTAAATATCGATAACCAAGTTCTTCCGTTATTGAAGATGAAAAGAGCGTTACGTATATAAGAAACATAATACGTATTTCCCCTAACAAAACTAAACCTATCCTAAAAACTAATTAATGAAATATCTTTATTTTATTGTAATAACTTGCAATCGGGTATACCTACCTATTGTATATTTATTATATGTATTGTATATTTTAGTGTTTAGGTATCCAGTGTTGTTTGAACCATTTTTTTATTGTTGATTCAAACAAAAAGGGGAATATTTTATGCATATGTTTTATGGTCCAGATGAGTTGGAGTGAGACAATGGAGAAGGAAATTGACTGGTGAGTCGTAAGAAAGACCCAGAGGCTTTGTTTTTTAAATATAGCATCTACCATTAAATGGTACCTGAAAGCCTGAGACGAAATTCCATGATACTAAAAACCATCACACACTCATTTACATTCCTATGGAAAATTATTTAAGATTTTAACTCTATCGAATGGGATGTTGTTTCCGTTTGAAGATTTTCTTTTTAAAAGCTTCACCTTAAATGGTGACCGCGATTCACTCTATCGTGCCGATTCACTCTATCGATTCACGCTGCGGTTAAGATGCCGTGATGGTTTAAGATGAAGTCATTATCTTCTCTCCTAGCTTTCCCATTGCGGGGAAGGCCAATTCAAACCCCTAGCGCCTGCTGGCGTGAAAGATTCTCGCGTGAACATAGTCTTAAATCGCATTCGCTCCGCGATCGAAGTGAGCCAAGGCGCGTATAAAGCGTTTTCCTTCCCGAGGCGGGGTTCCACCCGCAAATCGGATGTGCGGAAGAAGTTTGGTGTGAGAGCCTTACTGGGTGAGGAAGAACGCGGCTTCCTGATGCCTATCCGCATTGTACGGCGGCGCATAAGCTGTGGTGCATAAATCACAGCGAACGCTAACTCCGTCGTTCCTCGTTACATTTAAGTTCGCATTGGGGCGTTTTATAAACATGCTAATCCTTGCTACAGTTTCTCAAAAGAAGATTGTTAGAATTATCACTTCCCGCTATATGTTAGCTTCGACTTTTTTACACTATGGTATATGCATGGTCTAACATAGTTGAAATTATGTTACTTGCGTAAAATAAAGTTGCCCATGGTTTAATGATGTATTGATGATTACAGTTTACTTAGGAAATACAGTACTATAACTCTAGAAATCAAGCACACCTTGTATTAGGTCCTTTGCACGTTGTACTAATGGTCTATAGTGTGTTACTTGACTGCATTAAAGAAATGAGGGATAAGTACGATTTTCAATGGGGAATATGGTTATTTACCTTTCACAAAGAAGATTTGTTATTGCATTATTCATAATTACTTAACGTACCTGAAATTATACAATGCCTTTGTCTAATGCTATAAATTTTTCACACTTTATTTGTTAATGATAACGCACTGTCTTATCCTTATTTATTAACGCACTGTCTTTGTTTAAGATTTGCATTATTGCGGGCTCTAGAGTATACTAATTTCTCTCTGAGGCAGTGGGGTTGAGTTCGGTTGGGGAAAAAAATTGTTCACATTCCACCGTATAATTTATTTGTAGCATCAGGTTCTGTATGGCGATGGGACGGGAGCTCCAGTGGCGTCTACCAATACTATCGAGCTAATGCCCGTTAGCCAGACTAATATAATGTGGTATGTATCCTTACCTGACCACCAGCCCAGGTGAGGGTGTATACATTTCGAATAATTTGCCTTCAAACACTAGAGTATTAATTTGGACTTCTTTAAAAAACATGCTGTTTTAAAATACTCTATGACTATGAAGTTTTTTGGACGAATGAACACATTTCTGTTTTCTCACCGATATTATTATTCGACTGAATCTAATAATTTGGTGCTGTAAGCTCATTAATACCACTTAAATTCAGTTTGATCAGTACCAAACCATCAATGGAGGAAAAGTTCACCTTTCAAATTAAGGATTGACTCCTCACCCTTCACCCTGCACGACAACTCTTAATTCTCAGGTAACTAGATTCGTTATCGGTCCCAAGTGATTAATAATGGCCGGACTCTAATAATTTTTCCTCTTCCCTCCAGGGCCATTTGCAATTAAAGTCTCAATCGCTGCCATTCCCTGCCTTTCGGGTGGCGAGAGAAACTCGCGAATTAATGGCTTCCAGCTTGGCGATCAAATGGAGGAATTAAAAAAGATAAAAATGCACTCTCGTGTTCTCGCTTGTAGAAAGAAAAACATCCGTTCTCAGACGTGGCCCACTTCGGGAATTTTGGAATACGAAGTGCATTTTTTTCTATTCGCGCGAACGTGTGAAGTGTTATCGTTTCAGTTGAAAACAAATTTACGGCAGAAAGCACCAAAACTTATATTCCCCAGAGTCTTTTTGATTTTTTTAAGCGAATATATTTGCCCGAGCCTGTCGAATGAAGGGACTAGTGTTTTGATGAGTAGCTTTTTATGTCCCTCATTGGAATGCATTCTTGAGTTTTTTGTCTTTCTCCTCATTCGTGAAAATTCGTAGCATTATTTCTTCTGCGAAATGAACAAATCTGTTCATTTATAACACCTTATGGTTAGTTTTGTATAAAATATGTGTTCTTTTTAAAGTTTTTGAGGCTTCTGTGTAATATTAAATGTCTCTAAGCATTGAAGTGAATGGATTCTCATTGGTTTAAAGTTATTAGTTTCAATTCCATATTCAAGATAAAGGTACTTTGCTACTGCAATAAGATTTTTTAAAGCCAAATTATACCTTCTAAACCATGATGGTGAATACATTTACATTGCAAATCAAGGTTGAAAATAACGTTTTAACTTTTGAAATCGATCAGTAGAATAATTTTGTACAACAGTGCAAAATTCATTTTTTTCGCCAATATTGTTAACGTAACTTAGTTCCACAGTACTATCCCTGATTCAATCATGCCTATACCTTCTGCAGTATTCATATAGTGGTGTCTACTTGAAAAGAAAAATTCAACTTTGTCCCATCTATCAAAATTCGGGCAATGTATTAATATTGAATTTTGATTATGTTTTGGTTTATTATTTCAGAAGAGGTCTTGTTGCATCCATGAAGGATTACTTCTACTACAATTCTCAGTTTCTACAAACTGGTGTGCTAATGCATACTCATTAATTTCATTGTTACAAGGTTGTTATTTTTTTACTGCAATTTATACAGTATGACATTCGCAATGCGATTCGATGAACAGTCACATATTTATCAGGTATCTCAATTAATTTATTATCTATTTAGGATGTCGGAATGCTTCATGAATATCTAAGAGAATCAACAGTTTAAAAAATTACAAAGTCCATTACTATTTATATATAATTCTATTATTAGATGAGTAAGGAGCCGTCCAGACCACTACCTATCAGTAACTGTCTTCGCTTCCTGAGAAATATTTTTATTTCATCACTCAACTCATTCTTCTGCATTTTCTCTCTGAAGAAAATGGTTCCGTCCGTCTTAAAACTTGCACGGATGAATGCCTTTAGGTAGTTCAGCTAATGGATCTCATTATTTTAAATGGTTGTTTTTGGATCATCTATCATAATATTTTTTGTAAGTTTCCTAAGCCTGAACCCCTGAGTTCTCAAACCTGAAATTATTTTTTAAACATATTTCTGGTGACGATTTTGGAAAGTAAATGATATTAGTAGGAAGATAAAGAAAATTCAGTTTCCAACGGGAAATAAAAAAAGATCCTTTGTATTAGACCTCCTTTTTGATTTTTTTCATTCATCTTGTGATTCTCTATTGTATAATATGACCGATATAAAGAAATATGCGGACAATGCCATGGGCTGAAGGGAATATTTACCATGCGGAGAGGAGAGAATGATGATTGAAGAAATGAGAAAGAGCTAGAACGCGCAATTGTGGGTGTAGTAAATAATTATAACGAGATACTTTATGGACGGCAGTTTGTTTTTATGGGTTAGCTTTTAGTCTGTTTTTAATAATCGGAATCGCCGCTTCACGAAAACATCCAATGATGTTCATGGAATTACGAGGAACACTAAAAAAGAAAGAGGCACTCCGGGAGTGCCGACAGAAGTGAAAACTTGAAATAACGTAAGAATTTTTGAATGTAGGGAATAATTTCTAATGAAGTGTTTTATTAATCAGTAGAAAGTAGTTTCATGTGTATAATAAATTAAATATTCATTTATTGCGCTATTGTACACAATTATTTTACATAAAAATTGTACACTTCAGAATAATCAACTTTCATCCATTATTTCATCATCACCGCCATCATCATCGGCAATATCTAAAACTGATACAATAGGCTTATGGTAACTAAAGTAAGAAACGAATAATTTTGATTCGAATTTGCTTAAATGTCTTGTAAATAATGCATCAATAGTAGTTTTATATTTCGTTGTGCCAAGATTGCGATCATTAGACATTGTTAAACCAAACTCACTATTTAAAAATTCAATCAATGGTAGATTTTTATCGTCTGTAAAGTTTATGTTTATGTATATATGAATAAGCTACTCAAATTGAACGTATTAAAAGAAATTGAGTTATATTATACTAACCTTCACTATTCTTGTATCGAGTACACTCTCCTGCACGAGTATGGGCTATTATATTATCCGGCACAATATTTGAAGCAACCCAAATTGAATGAACTAAACCGTATATTAGATATATATAATGTAATATGAATAAAATTATAATATAGTTTATTTGACGGTGACGGTGACGCGAGTCCAATGGTTTTTACCCATCCACAAGTACTGTGTATATAGCGAGTATACTGTGTATATACAGAATATACAATTATACATATATTTAGCAGCAGTGACGGTGACGCGAGTCCAATGGCTTTTACCCATCCACAAAAGTGTATATACAGAATATACAATTACACATATATTTATTAGCGGTGGTGGTGACGGTGACGGTGATGCGAGTCCAATGGTTTGCACCCATCCACAAGTTCTGTGTATATAGCGAGTATACTGTGTATATACAGAATCTACATAATTATACATATATGTAGTAGCGGTGACGGTGACGCGAGTCCAATGTCCTTAACCCATCTACAAAAGTGCTCAACGCGACATAAGAAGTTTTCACTTCAAAAACACATTTTCAAGATTTCCCATGCATATGCGTGCAGAATTATAACCACGACGCTTTAATTAATCTATATAAATAAAAATGTAAATATTCGGTTGTTCCTAATATTAAATACCCGAAAGTTCTTCACCGATTGCTTTGAAATTTTGAGACAACTTAGCATTTGAATACGCGTGTCTTTTTATATAACTATTGCAAATATTAGGGTTGTTTTTACCCCAATACTGTTAACATTTACTCCCATAAGAAAAGTATTGAATTAGGTTCTGGTGATTCTTTCTTTGATTTTTTAAATTACTTGCACTCTGGATATTGGATGGAAATCTTTATCATAAAACGCATAAAAGAATGTTGTATTTGATTCATTTATTCAATTATCTTATACGCTTCGTTTTTGTCCAAGTATTGCGTTTTTTTCTCTAAATTCATCAATTTTTCTTCCATTTCAACAATAAAAATTTTTTTGGCAAGCCAGCGTCCATTTAATAGCGATTTCATGAATGCTGTTCACGTCTACAGCATTTAAAAGTCAGGTTCAGTGACTAATTTGATAGTTCGTTTTGCCTTCTCAATGACCATCAACAAGGCACTAGGTCAATCGCTTCATGTGTGTGGATTAAATCTGGAAAATCCATGCTTTTCACATGCTCACGAGTGGGACAGCCGAACAATTTATTAGTATATTTTGCAGAGGGGGTAAGCCCAAAAATATTGTGTATCCCAAAGCACTTGAATACATTTTTTCAGCTTTAATTTAATACACAAAAAGCATTGCCTTTAATTTATTATGTATAAGTAAATGTGTGCCTACTTTGAAAGAAAAAGTGGCATTGCAACGCATGCCTGGCACTTATAGTACTATTATAATATCAGTCTATTATTGCTGGTTTGTTAGCCATGAAAACTTAAGAATAATCAAAAGAGAAAGTAAAAAAGCGAGTGACTATATTCTACATGCACATGTGATTGCGTTAGCCGTGAAGTGGAGATGGAGATAAGTATAGAGGAATTCAATTAATCGAAGGGACACTAGTTAGTGTGAATGTGGAATAGAATATTTCCTTGAAAACCGCTAGACTTCCATCCTGCTTGAGACGGGCACCGATAGACACTGCGGCATGGCAGTAGTAATTTAAACGTTGATTCAGCCATGCCATCCTGCTATACTCCGTTCAGTGGACTTAGGGTAGAATCATGGCTGAGAAAGTAGCATTTGAGGGGAAAAGTGTCTTAAAAATTTTGCTTGAAACTTTTCAGTACCGGAGCACCATAAAATCGCCCCTCGATATGTTTGAAGCGTAAACTGAGGAAAATGTTATGTTCTCAAATGGTATGACCCAAAGAGAGCATAAAAGTATGATTTTTGCGACGCAAATTCATATTTACTGTTGAATGTAGATAAGGCACCTAATCGGAGGCAGTCAGTGGGCCGACAAGTGTTTTAAAATTCAAATGGGCAAATCTTTTCGTTATCTCCTTCCACCCTTTTCACTTCGCATCTCATCCTTATTTCATTCTTCCATTTCCCACAAAACCCTAATCCCTTCAACATTTATTTTTATCTCTTTCAGGACTCGCTCGCTTAGGCACTCCCCTCTCTGGTGTTCATGAAGCGTTGTATCATATTTAGGCCTCTTCGAGGACGAGTTTAAAGAACAGCTTACGCAAAGAATTATCGGACTTTCCTACCTTTTTATGTTATAACAGAGGCATTAGCAAGGGCGTAAAAAGCTTAGTAATATTTCAATGGTGGTAGATGGATGGATAGCCTCTTCACTATATGTTCACAGCAGAGAATTACTTTTATTGCTAAAAGTAATTCTTTGCTGAATCCATGTACTTATCAAGAATATCTTTATTTTATTGTGTGTTTACATATTTTTATCCATGTCAGGATAAACAAATTATCGGCTAAATGCAGTGGGTATGTGAGGTATCTAAGAATTGTTTGTGATAAAAGCAGAGGGGAGAGGGTTAGGCATGAGCAGCTTATGAAGAAATGTGGAATGCTCCGGTAATAGAGCTTTGTTGTTTGGACCATGTCAAAAGAAAGCGTGAGAATTAAAAAAGTGGTAGATTTATGATGGAGGAGTGAATGGTGTGAGAAGATAAAATGTGCCCTGTTTGGTTTGACCATCTTTTAGAGAGTAAATGAGAGTCTAATAACGAAACGTTACGTGATAAAGGAGCGAATGGCGCCAGAGGAACGGATAGACTGAGAAAGTCATGCATGCGGTGTCTGGTACTCATCAGAAAAGGGATATTAGTAGTATTTAAAACAGGAGGGCGTGTATAATGCAATACATTAGTGTAACTGAAATAAATGTGGTATGCTAGGAGACAGCAGTGTCGAAGAAATCATTATAACCGAGTAGGCTTTACATGCCTATTAGCGAGAGTTAACTTTTTATCTTTGTCAAAAGGGAGCGGTATGAATTTGCGCATGTTTTATGGCTTGACCAGGTGAGATCCACGCATGGCTGGCGTCGATATATAAAATTATATTTATATAATAACAGATAACGAATATATCTTTATAACTCGGAAACTATATATATATATAGTTTCCGAGTTATAAAGATATATTCGTTATCTGTTATTATATAAATATAATTTTATATATCGACGCCAGCCATGCGTGGATCTCACCTGGTCAAGCCATAAAACATGCGCAAATTCATACCGCTCCCTTTTGACAAAGATAAAAAGTTAACTCTCGCTAATAGGCATGTAAAGCCTACTCGGTTATAATGATTTCTTCGACACTGCTGTCTCCTAGCATACCACATTTATTTCAGTTACACTAATGTATTGCATTATACACGCCCTCCTGTTTTAAATACTACTAATATATATATATATATATATATATATATATATATATATATATATATATATATATATATATATATATATACGAGTTCGTGGAAAATCACACACGCGATAATGTAAATAGACTATGCCACAGGTGGGGCGGAATTAAATATAAACACATAAAAAAAGAACACTCACAATATTAGTTGATATTTCGGTTGCTTGAACCTTTCTCAAAGGAAGACGGATACAGAATCCGTGTATCCGTCTTCCTTTGAGAAAGGTTCAAGCAACCGAAATATCAACTAATATTGTGAGTGTTCTTTTTTTATGTGTTTATATTTAATTCCGCCCCACCTGTGGCATAGTCTATTTATATATATATATATATATATATATATATATATATATATATATATATTTCCGATCAAATTATGTAATATTCAAAAGTAGTAGAGTTAATGTCTAAAACAAATGGAATTCTTATAATTGATGACGTAATTTTACAAAAGAATATGGTTTACAAAAGAATGTGGCTATAGAATCAAGCGTCACCTCCAAGTAAAATTAGTGTGGCTCGACATAAAATTGTGCGAGGAGCTCATGATTTGATTTATTTGATAGCACATATGAACTATATATTCGTGTTATATGACAATATAATGAAATTAACTAAATTCCCAAAGGTGCAAAATATTAAAGAGATTTAAGCAATGAAATATTGAAATATTTATGCCTTTCAGGCAAAATGTTTTAAGCTCTCCATAACAACCTGGTAAATGCCCTCAGAAATAGGTTCAATGAAGAAAGAACACCAAATGCTGAATCTAAAAAGCCAAGAAGGTCATTCTTGAGCTCTTACCGAAAATATTGGAAGTGATGAAAACTTAAAGCGATAGCCCATAAAGCCACACGGATAGTATTTATGACTAATGCAGTCCCATTTCATTTATTTGTTTAATTTATTTTATTCATTTCGATCCATGTACGTCCCTGAAAAATTAGAAG
Source organism: Pyrrhosoma nymphula (assembly GCA_963573305.1). Lineage (NCBI taxonomy): Eukaryota > Metazoa > Arthropoda > Insecta > Odonata > Coenagrionidae > Pyrrhosoma > Pyrrhosoma nymphula. Next base: position 91,464,151 of record OY754338.1, read on the forward strand.
TCGTTTCACGAATTGATCACCTTCGGATCTATCATGGACACTGAGGTTAAACGTAACAATACTGCATCATAAAATAATAATGCTGCTTTTATTTATTATCTTTCTATAAATTCTTTCGCTTTCAGGAACACGCAACCAAGTTCCAGGTCAATATGATACGACTTGCATTCTTTCGTTGCAATGCCTGCACAGGAATACGTTTTCCAGGAGTTGCAACTTCCATTCCGCGTGGCCAACTGTTGTTGCAGTTTCTAACATTAAAGGTATGTCGTTCCCTTCGCCCACTCGGTAATATCCTTCGTGACGACGGCCAGGAGGTGCGAAGTGGAACGCTAAATTTGTCGGATCGTCGGGAGCGCCGAACCACGCACCAGTGGACAGCGTATTTGGGATTGGTACTCGCAAGGAACCCAGTGTGCACCTACATGTGAGTGCCTGAGCATAGTCGAGGACGGAGGGAGAAATGCTGGTAGGTAGCATTTCCCTACGCGTCCCAAAGAGCATTCTCACGGGTCTAGATGTTCCGTTGTCACTTTAAAGCTTACGCAACTGAGTGAGCGAGAGATGGGAGGCGGGGAGTAGATGAAAAGGATGTGTAGGGAGCTCTAGAGTTCGCCATGTCTGCACCAATTCCCGAAAAGAAGACTCGCGCCTGCTTACTTCATTCATTCGATTCGGGGGGTGGGCGGGTGGGTGAGGGAAATTCAAGGGTTGGTATGAGGGGCAGAGAGGGGGCCGGCTGCCCCAGTTGGCAATCACTGGGACGATCTCGATGAAAAGCTCTCACTCCATAGCCGAGTCACAGTGAGGAGTCCGTCAAACACCCTGCTCTGATTACGTTCCATCCTTCAATTAAAAGAGAAGAAAGGCCTTGGGAAGAAGTGCGAAGGTCTGTGGCTTCCGAATTTCATGGGCTCAATCTCTCAGCTGAATAGTCGATTTTAATGAGCTATGTTGCATTGAAAGTAGATTTTTTGCGTGTACCTATGCGTCTTTCAAACCAGTCTTACAATGAAGTACTAGGATGGAAGCAGCAGTATAGCTTTTGCTTAGTGAACAGTTCTGGCAATATCATAGATGATATTGTTTCTCATTCTATATCTACCGTACTGGGTCTCGGTTCCTTATCATAAAGCTGTTAAACATATTCCTTCAGCCTCTTCTGGATGCCTTTTGGTTATTAGTTTTCTTGTCTTTCTTGTTTTCGTTGGAATTCCCTGTCCCTCACTACCACCCGTTGGTTCCCTTACGTTCCTATATAATGCCTTTGCTCTTTCCTCTTTTTGAACCTCTTTTAATTAGTTGATTTTTCTCCTCACCTTATTTCCCTTACTTTCTTTGTTTCACTTCAAAGCCTGGTGTTATATTTCCGGTGCAATCTCTTGCATTACTCTGTATTTAAGCTCTTTCAGTTCATTTTATCATTACCTATATCTCTCTCGTGATCCAGGGTTTTGCAATTTTTCTTGAACATGCATTATCTAACTTTGCTTTTGCTACTTCTACAATTCCTTTTTTCAGAGTTGTTCATTCATTTTCCTCAGGATCCTCACCCGCTTCTTCAACGATATAGTTTATGCTTCTATATTTCAATTTCTTACCCTCCTACCCCATCTTATCTTTTAGCGTTACGCCTACACTGTTTTTTTCTTAAATGAAATATTACCCCTACCAATCTTTTTTAATTTGTAAAGGATGGTTGTATCTACAAGATATAAAAAAATGAATAAAGTCGAAGGCATAGCTATATCGTCAAAAATCGAAATTTTAAATTTTAAAATTGTTATAAACTTAATAAAATTGAATAAATTTTGAAATATAATCCTTTGTTATACTTTCCTATTTCATGGCCTTTAAAATAAGATATTTTGTACATATGTAGCTTCAACATTCTCGGAGATATGCCGTGAAATGTGTAGACAATTTTGTAAAATTCAACTTTTGCGGCGTTGCAATATCTCGTAAACGGCTGCATGTACTACAAAACGGCTTCGGGATTTTCAATATGCTATCCAATGAGGACGATATGCTAAATTTGGTGAAAATCGGTTACCCTAAGGGCAATCAGCTGGTCGAATTGACATGGAATGACCCATATATGTTAACGGAAGTACTTCCTCGCTTTTAGCTTGTTTTTTTGTGTTAATTCAAAAATCGAAACCACCGCCAACTGTAAACGTAGCGTTAATGTTGATGTTACCACCTCAGGATTCATGGAATTTAGTGTGGAATGGAATTAAGACTGCGAGTTTGGGCAGTCATCCGATTTCAGTCGATGCAAATTCCATGTATTTCAGATAAATATATTTTTAGATATAAAGAGACATTTAAGGTCCTTACATCAGACTGTGAGGTCCCCTACAACATGACAAATAGGAAAATATAAGTAAATTAATGAATTATTATGACTTTTATTTTAGTTAGTATCTGCAAATACTGCACCTCGAATTGACACCCACAATTTTTTCGATTACGCAATGCTTCTGTCATATGCATGCATCTATGGCTTCATTTCAAATGTTCATATTATATAATCGTGTGTAAACTTTAATCATGTAAATTGCTTTGCCGGATGTCTACCATTCTGCAACTATCGGAATGCTTACAGTGATGGCGTGGACGCTTCAAAAACTACCTCTCTTTTCACTTATGGGTGAATTAGCAATATTTGATTGTATTAAATCTTCGCGCACGAGATATTTCGAGTGGTTCGTTTGCCCGTGCATCATGATTCGTTTCCGTGGGCCAACCCACGCGATCGCCGGAATGCATTAGTTTAATTTGAAATTTAAAAAAACCCCTTCCCATTCCTCTCCCCCCGCCTCTCGCCCAACACATTTCAATCGACGGCTGCTCAACCTTTTATGCAATCAATAAGGAAAATACGGAATCCTACCATTTCGTTCCCCCGGTGGCTTTCCTGCCAAACCACCCCATACCAAAATAACCACCTCCCTCTCGCCCCAGCGCTTCAACCCCCTCTTCAAACGACCCACCCCTTCTCCCCTTGGGCCATCAATCACGGCCGCCACTTTCTCATTCCACAGTTGAAACGGAAAGTTAAATAAAAAAACTACCCCTCCTGCTGCTATACTTATCAGATGACCTCTCCTGAACCCTCAACCCCCAGGAACCTGTATAAAGTTACGATCCCCTTCCCCCCTCAAAGCCGGGAACCCTGGCTCCTCTCTCCCCTCCAATCCCCATCCTCCCCCATCGCGCATCCCTCTCCCCAACCCCTCAATGTTAACCCCACACTCCGCCGTCAACAACCCATCGGCAATATTTTTGATTCCATACCCCCTCGCTCAACCTTGCCCCTAGGGGTTGGCTGCGGCAAAGCACACTCACTTGTTACTCGAATGGGCTACGCGGTCCTTGTATCCCTAGTGACCCCTACCTAAACCTGCGGAGTAGGTACTCGGTGAACAATATCGACCTTCGATGCAAGTAAATATCGAGGCAGTGACGGTGCAATTGCACCGGTTTGAATGTACTACATAGGTGTCTTGAAAGTTCCAGGTTATATCTATCTCAGTACTTTTTGTATTGCCACATCGTAGTTTAACTATCAAATGTGAAGTCAAATCCACAATGTTGCACATATTCTTTTAACTGAGGTAGTTATCGCCTGTATTTTATACAAATATAATACTCTAAAGTCATATGCAAAAATGTCGACTGTATTTCCTTAAGTAAATGGCGAAGTACTAGGTAAATATCGTTGATATCTTCAACTGCCTGCAGTTTCTCTTTATGGGTAAAACTTGTCGTGGCATGAGAAATGATATTTTATTATTTCCTACAAGAATATCAGTTATGCGACCGATTTCAGTACCCTAGCATCAATTTCAGGCAAAACCCTTAAAAATAACGCTAGTACGTTGAAAACGGTATGGCATTTAGGTATAGATTACGATACCAAATGGTAGCACCTCGTATTGCGAATTTATATATTTATCCTGTCAGTTGGTGCAAACTCCGTGATGTCATATGTATACATATCATGTTTATGAAGACATTAACGTATACTCACTTCTATTGAAATTAAATCAGGGATATGAGTCAACAGAACATCATCTAGAATATTTTTCTTGAGTTGCGATGGCGGTAACATTTAACAATATATTTAGAACCGTTATATCGAGTGTAATTAACGATTGTATTCTTCATTTTGTCTTATTTCTACTTATTATTGACCCTATTCATTTTCAGGATCAATATATTTGATATAAAAATGGTATCAGCGTCAATATATCGAGGTATCGAATGGAACATCCCCCAGCTTTATTATCATCATCTCCAACTTGATGACAATTCCAACCCCTATACCACACACTTCCTATCATTTTCTCTCGTTTACATTACGCACTCGTGGCAATTAGGGCCGGCCCCATGATTGTGTTCCCCCGTCAAACGAAGCCCTTTTGGGCACCCCTTGGACACAAATGATATCGTACGTGTCCCTGCAAATACATCTCTTCTATAATAGGGGGATTGTACAGCATGGGCTGTGGTCGAAACTTCATTGAAATGAACCCTGTTATACATTATGAACGTTAAAATGCCCGTTAAAACCTTTACCACTCGATCGAATTTTTGTTTCCATGAGTAATTAGTCAAATTTATCGTGAATTGTATATTTTACTTTTTTAAATGTCAGTCAAATTTTACGCAGATGACGAAGAATGAAAGATGATCCAATGGCCAATCCCGTTCGGAAGATCATAATTTTGAGAAAGTATGCCTTATGTTTGGATTATGCCTTATGTTAGTGTTTGGAAAGTATGCCTTATGTTAGTGTTTGGATTTTTTATGAATAGTGAATTTGTGTGAATTATGATAATGAGTGATTATGCAAATAAACATTGGCGTGACACCCAAATTAACATGCAACCAGCGTGCTAATTTGGTTGCGCCCCGCGGCGTGAGAAAGAAGCAAATACCTGACTGTTAGATCTAGCTCCATCTTTTCTTTTCCGGCTAAGATTTGCTCTAATAGACGTTGACATTTTTAAACACACTCAATTACTTATCAGAAATCAGCGGTAAGGTAGCAACGATTGTAAATACTTTAAACCTGCGTGTTTTGTTTCTTTTCCACATTTTTAGAAGTTCTCATCCTTGGTCATTTTGGTGCTCTTCCTGCTGCTGGAAAACCAAATTCAAGCCCCTAGTGGGGAGTCAAGAAATAATTGATATACTATTAACATTTTCTGTGACTAACAGGCAAAAATATTTTATGCCTGTACGAAATCCTCAGCTCTTCAATTTTCCTATTTCACTCCTCCAGCTTAAGTTAAGCAAAAGTAACGGATGAAGATTTAGAATATTTATAAACGGAATATTTAAGTCTAGTACAACTGTTGAGTTGTGTTTATTTTTAGCAAAATGTGAAAATCGCCTTATTTATGTCAATTTGTATAATATTTTGCAGATTTTAACATTTTCAATTGTATTTATAGATAATAGAGTTTCACTAAAATGAACTCTTTTTAGCCCTACGCTTCTATAATTTTTACTTCCAATTAGCGCGAAATATAGTTTTTATGCTGCCCAATTCTGGATACGTAATATCTGCTCTTATTCTTTACAAATCATTTTTATACAGACGATCATGAGAATAGTTCTGGAAAATTCGCACACCACAAATAATAGGTCAAGTACTTTTGTGACTTCATTTTCTGCCGCAATTAGGCGCTATTCATCGTCACTTTAGTATTAAAAATGCTCATCAGGTTAAATTTTTATTATTATTCTTCGGTGGTCACATATTTCGAATGAGTAACTCCAGACTAACCAAGAAGATCTTCAACCTACTAAACAGCTACAAATCCAAACCTACTTGGTTCATTTAAACTCAAAAAGATATGGAAAACTTAGGAATAAAGATTGACACAGTAGATGACCGAACTCTTTTTAGTGAAGTAATTCACACAGCAAAATTTCCGGAAAGAAATAAATCGAGGGATGGAAGAAAATGGACGCAAGAACAAAAGGAAGGCACTCTCAAAGGATGAAGGAAATATGGACAGAAAGAAAATTGAATCAAAAAAGGCATATCCAGAAGTGATTTATCGCACCCTCAAATGGGTTATTTGATAGAAGAATATTATTCTTCGGTCTTACGATGTTCTTGTCCATTCTAATTATTTTTAACGCGTACGTAGGCGCTTATTCCGTGGGAAATGATAAGAGTGGTGTTTGAATTAAAATTGCCGGAAGTGGATTTCCATCTGACAGGTAATCTGAAACAAAACTGAGTGGATTTTATTTTCACAATCATTAACTGTAACATTAGTCTTTTAACTGAGCTGCAGCTACATCATAGCAAAAAAGGTATCTAGTGGATATATCAAGAGTACACAAATGTTTGCTCACCCTCACAGAAACTCTCATTAATTCACTCTTCAATTCCTATTGTTAGTATGAGTCAAGCTTCCCCTAAACAGCAGTTCCAAACCTGTAGTACGCGAACACCTAGGGTTACGCTGTTGGCGGTTTAGAAAGACGTACAAAAATCTGGATATCTATTGAAAAATCCAAGCTTTGAATAACTGTAGGTTAGTAAATATTATTGTTTCTTATATCAATTACGGAGTGATACACAAGTGGAAAAAGCCTGGGAAAAGCTGAACAACCATATTTTTCTTCTTCTATTACTTTCCCTATAGTAATGGCATGCCACAAAATATTTCATAATATTTCAAAGTAGAAACCTGGTGATGTCCCTAACCGGGCTTTTTATGTTTTATCTTATGAAAAAAATATACGAAGACAAAGAGGATCACGTGTTGCCGAAAATGTATACATATCATGTTGTAGTACTGTTTTGTTTAACGATTATTAATGGTAAAGTAACGCAGCTTGTGCAACTAACTACGTTATAAATTTAAAATTACGAAGTTGCTAAATGTATTTTTAACTGTGGATAGACCTTATAATTATAAGTAAAAAATTGATATAATTTCTATATTATGCAGCAAAAGTCGCAAAAGGAATTTGAACTGGATTAAATAATTATTAGATAAATGTCTTGTAATTGGAGAAATTTGTTTAGCTATGCTATGATATCTTCAAACATATTCAGATTTTATATTTTTATTTGCCAATTTATATTGATTGTAGACTAATTGTAGTTATTTTTATTTTTTTATTTTTTTCTCACTATCGTGTCTTCGATCATAGCCCGGGACGATAATTCTTTTTCGATTTTCTACGGTCAGTTTTCATCATTAATCCCCATATTGCAGTAGTTGTTGGAATGATTAAACTGACACTGTGCCCGTTGGCTCCACCAATATTCAATGCTTAAAAATATGAAACGGTCTTCAGGGAACCTATAAGGTGAAAATTGGTTGTTAACTTATTGAGAAGAATTTTCACTCGAGATGAGGGAAACTGTTGTGGTACCTGAATTTTACGACTTTCAGAACTTAATACGGTGTCTATCCCTTTAAAACAAATAAGATCATCGCGTGGTATTCGCGATTGCATACAGATATGTGGACATAAGGATTACGCAAATAATTTCTTACATCACACTCGGAGTAAAGGTATTTACCGTGCGCGCTTTCAAGCATGAAGTAAATTTGGCATGCTCAAATGCAAGTGCAATGCAAGATCATTAAAAAATAAATAAATAAAGATTGACTTCCGCTAATAATGACACTACCGACAGTTGTAATAACTCCTACAACAAAAAATATTCTTAATAGAAAACAGGCTTTACTTTCGTGCATCAAGAGGTCACCTCTTCTCTTCTTTTATCTATAAAATGGCATTATATCTAAGCTTAAAAACTGACTTCCTGTTTTTTCTAATGATTTCACGTTTTTGCAAAATTAGTTGAAATAGTATAAATTTATTGTTTCGTTGCAATGTTTTTTATTCGAGGTATTATCAATTCAACCCCAGATAATTGTTCGCATACGCTTAGAAACGAATATTGACCCCCGGATAAATAAAGCTATTCTAAAAGCCATCACTGCGAACACATTTCAATTAAAAACAATAATAATAAGTACCAACAATTTTCCTGCTATCAACTCAGCTAAATATGCGATATTATCTTGCTCCTCGGCGAGGAAAGCCAATGTTCTGGCTATCACCTCAACTCAATCCCTCGATTTCTTTTATGTCACTATGTCACTTCTCTATAGCATATGTCTTCAGTATCTGCTGCATTTTTGACGCATTAAATATTGGCCTACTCTTTCCATTGGCTTCTAGTGTAAGCGATAGTTCATCTTAGCTAACATTATACATTCATATGTACAAGCAACCAAATACTTGTAATTCACCCAAGTAAAAATAAACATCGATTTAGAGCCTGTTGTACTGTGCACCTGCAAGTTACAATATAGTGCAGTTACTATCAAATTTTACCAAATATATGTGAACTCATCTGAATGGGTATTGGGAGATCCGGGGTCGATCTTTACTACACTCTATGGTTTTAGGCTTTACTTTGTAGAAATTATTAGTATCCATACTAAATTATACACTTTGTATTTTTTTCTGAAATTTAATTTTTTTTTGTAAAACTGTAGAAAAAATATAAAGTGTATAATTTATTATCGATCTTTAATCTTTTAGTTATGTACCGCAGATTAAGGTTCTCTAGCTTCTTAAGGTCTTCGGTTTCAAATCCCAATTGAGCTGGGCTATGCTAGGGTCCCTCGGTTTTCTTCTTGGGGATTTCCGTCCTCTCTTCTCCCTCCTATTACGCTGCTTATAAACTCGTTGTCTTAGAGTGAGTTCTGTCCATCTGGACCTTGTCTTCCTATTTACTACTATTTTATGTTAAGTACCTACATATTGGACGACAACAACGGGAGAGAATTGGTAGGATCAAATATTTCACTTTCAATTTCAAAGTTCACTTTTTCAGATTTGGTAGCAACATTCTATGGCTAGGATATATTAGAATCATCAACATTGATTTTTTACTGTGGAATTTAAGCAATTTTGTGACGTATAAGATAATTTCAGTAATGCTTTACTCTGAAGTGATTAAAAATACAGTTGCAATAGTATCTATCACCAGAGGATGTAAGAGGACCACTATACCTGCCTCCCACTTTTAAAGCACTGCTTTTTACGTTTCATAATACAGCTGGGAAATCTGCTGTCAGTAGTTGGTGCCAGTAAGATGCTTTATGAAAGTTAATTGATATAAAACAAAAAATAACTTTCAAAACTTGAATTCAGCAGCAATCCAAGTTTGGTAACTTTGAAAAACTGCCCATATTTTTAATAAAATTAATCTTGATGATGGAGAGAATAGAGTTTGGAATACGGTTTGGTGCCTGTTTGTGCTCCACATGTTTTTCTCTACATCATTTCTTCTGTACATTAACTCATTACCGATCCACATTTCATGGTCCACGTATCCTTTAAGTGAACCCTGCTGCACAGACGGACGCCGGGACAGGAAGCCGCCAATCAGGATCCAACTGTTCAGGACCGCTCATTAAAACTCGATGGTGCGTTTGGATGGTGTTAAAAAGGTTTTTTGTTGTTTGAGAGGTGGGTAGTAGGGGTAGTTAGGAAACCGTTCGCTGAACTTACAGGTTTTAAAGCGGAAGTTGAAATCGGAACGGAAAATTATTATTTGTACCCGGCTGTGAATTTTTACGGAGGAAGCATATTTGAAACGGAGACGGATGGAAGAAGAGCAGGGACAATAACGGGATTGAAGCGAAAAAACGAATTGAACAGGAAATAAAGTTTTCAGGCAAAATTTCGGGGTATTTTTTTTAAACTGATCCAACGTACCGATCAGCACCGTAAAGTCAATATGTATCCTTTTAATCGATGGGGAAAATGGCCGCCAGTTTAATGCCCAAGCCTTTTCCTCTGTAGAGGCATTGCCCGTCGAGTTTTTAATTAAATTGTGCCTTAGTTAAAAATATATATTCCTGAAGCGATCGGTTCCTGCCATTTCCCGGTGCGCTGAGTTACGGATTTCCATTATATTCTGATATTTGTAATCATTCATGATTTAAATGAGCAAATTAAATAAGTAATTTTATACTACAAAGGCAATCTGAATTTTTTATAGTCTAAACAATGGAAGCGATTTTAGTTCAATGGAAGTTAAGCTGCCTCGTCCCGGAATTGATTTTCGCTTAATTTCTGTAGCCACTCATTGGTGACAATAGGCACTGATATACAGCTAGAATGAGATGAAAATGATGCAGCATAAAAATATTTAGGCTTTTTAAATTGATTTTTTTTTAATTTAACAGTGTACATTGCAAAAATGTTCAATGTGTATGGGAAAAGTTTGAAGAAATAGAAAACATTCTGGTTTTATTTTTTAACGTTCTTCCTTTGCTAAAGAAATTGTGCGTTTATAATACCTGGGAAATTATATTTGATAGCCATGTGATGCCTATTTCGAATGTTAATTGTCGGTTATGATCTACGTGCATAATCCCTACGATCCTAATATGGTTATGTGGCAGGGATGATGCTATGTCAGCAATAAATAATTAGGATATATCTACGCTGATAGCTTACGCCATAGTCCACCTGGGTTGATGAGAATTAAATTCTAATGAAACTAAAGAAATGTGTTCATAGGCTATCAACATAATTTAATGGCCTTGAAAGTTCACATAGCTGCTGTGAGGTTTGAATGACTAGTTGATATCTTTTCTGTTTTCTTAGTCTAAGAGTATGAGAGTCCTTAGATTTGCCGTCTAACCATGGGCCTGACGGTTAATGAGTGGCTATTAATTACTTCGCATCGTTTATTTTATAGGAAATTTTGGCAAACGAGGCAAAGAAAAAATGCAGATTTGAGGTTAGCTTTGAGTATATGATATAATGTCACTGATTTTTTTCATCATCAACTCTGGCGAAATACCGCATAATTAAAAAAATAATAATTTCGAAATTAAGACAGGCAATTTTTTAAAAAGCCTAATGAAATTGTAAGTATAGGAAATATTTTGGAACGGTACATTTTACTTTTTATGCTCTTAGGCTCACATATAAAAAATTTAACCATAAAACACTTTTTTCAGGATACAACCCCTTTCGTATGATTTAGCAGCTCGATCTTTATCTTAGTAAACATGCTGCACTATAATTTTAAGAAAGAAAACATGAATGCCTCATCTATAGAGGGTGTAGATAATAATGTAGGTAGTGAATGACGTCCAAAACCTGAGTATTACCAAAACCTTGGACCTGTCGTGGGGAAGTGGTGGGGACAAATCTATGAAGGTTTTGGTACTCCTCATTCATCAATTCCTAAACCTTATTCCTTACTATCCCACTCATCTGTCCTCAGCCACGTAAATGATCTCTGACAAAATAACCAGACAACTAAAGATCGGTACTCTGTAATCATATTGTCCGTGTAAACTAATTGGTGGACCAAATGATCCCTAATTTGCCCGAAATTTACCCTCGGACACTAAAGGTCCTGATATAACTGCTTCCTCAGTTCGAATTAAAACTCTCATGGAGCCCTTATATCGGATCATTTAGAAATATCTTTTGTTTATACTTCGTCTTATACAAAATATTAATATTTTATTCTCGAATATTTACCATGAGCTTTGTGAGAGGGAAAAGGGAACATTACAACATAGCAAAGGGCTAAGGAAGTTTCATTGCGACTGAGATAGTTGCCTTAAATTTATTATTATTCTTTTTCCTGGAAAACTGGCTTTTTAATTCGGTATATAAATTCCATTTTCCTCCATGGTTCACCTCTCTTCGCATTTTACACCATAAAATGCAAGTACCATTCACGAAAAACTTGTGCTACGTGTTACGTGAGATGAGAGATTTTGTTTCTCTTGTCGAACAGAGGACAGGTTTTTCAATGTGTCCTAAGACTATGAATTAAATTAAACTTAAGGCATTTTTCGGTAGAACCACCTAGAGTATAAATTCATTCATCTGTTCTCTTGCCCCCCTCCTCCCACGACCTCCTTACACAATCATCCGAATTTCTGGAGCATGCAATGCCACACTTCACCATTTCTCACGGACCAACCCCTTATTTCCTAGGTACGCCGTTCGCTCTGGTCTTCCCACCCCTTCTCCTCGACGATGGAGGGGTAAAAGGAGTGAAATTTTGGCCGCCCCTCACCGCTGCCAGAAACCGTTCATCTTCCCACTCTTCCCGAGTGGAACACTTCGAACTTGGTCTCTATCTCTCTCTTTCTCTTACTAGCCTTCTCTTTTCCATCTCTTCGTTTCAGCTTCCCCCCTCACTCCCCTTCACCCTAATACTCCCGAACATTTCTCTCGATGCCCGTCCATTTCCCCGCCCTTTCTTAACCCACCATTATTCTGCCAGCTCGAGGAGCTCTCGTTGGGAGGCAGGGGGGATAGTTTGAATGTTGGTGGTGGGATGGAGGCAACCCTGGGGTGAGAGATCTTTGCAAGGCCAATTCCAACTCCTAGTGGTATGGGAATTGATTTTTCTGGTGCCGCAAGACGTTACAGAGTAGCATAGACATCCTTGATTGTACTACACATTGTCTATAAATAGGCTAAACATACGTCCCGATTTCGCCGGGACAAACCCGATTTGATTGATCTGTCCCTGCGTCCCGCTTGGTTGGAAAATTTGTCCCGTTTGCCACTTAAAAGTCAAATGGTGACAAATGTGAAAAACTAAAACCTTGCATCAAATTGTATCCCATACTCTCTAAGACATGAGTTAATATTAAGAGTTAACCACTTGATTGAAGGGAAAAATTACCCCATGACAGTAGTTGAACTTAGCAGCGTTATTTTTTAAATTCTACCGGGGTCCCAGAGGACTAACTCGGTGGGGGGCAAGTTCATTCACCCCACCAGTAACTAGATTTGTATTAGCTCTTCCAGAGTTTGGGGATTAAACACGTCGCAGCAGATGGGAGTTATAATTTTATTTGTAATTGCAATCAAAGAATAAAATAGCTGACCAGAAGCTCAACGTTTATGAAAAGATGTTCCGTTTTTAGTCTCTTCAAAACTAGTTACTTTCCGTATTTGGGACATCGGAATGTTGTAACACTATCCGTAAAGCATAAGTCGCGTTATTGAGTGTATTTGTCATAAAGCGTTCTTTTTTTCTCTGGACTACTCAGGGAATTTGTATGCCCTTGCAAATCCGTATGCACCTTTGGTAAAGAATTGAAAGCACCTCCGATTAGCCAGACGTTTGATGACAAGCTACTTATGCGTTATCTGTTGAGTTGTCCACCCATTGCTATCAATTTACTCTGTCCTATGTTAGAGGAACCTTTCGCTCATTTGTTATATAGATTTATTTCACTGCTTTGAGAGTAAGTTGTTGTTTTCCGAATGGTTATAATGATCAGTTCGAGTGAAATTATTGCGTTTCTAGTTTTATTTCAAAGACTAGTTATTCCAAAACTCTTTAATTCTGAGGATATCTCAGACGTCTTTGTGGAAGGAGTTTCATTGTTGTTTACTCCGTTACATGTAGGTGGAAAAATGGCCTTTGCTCTACCCATTACTAATGCAACGTATTTGGAAAAGGTATATAATATTATTATTGCCTTAACAACTTTGATCATGCCGATGTATAATTAAGCATTGGATGTATTTTCTAACTAATTTTTATGCTCTAATCTCCGTTTAATAGCGTATTTAGTATTTCACATTGAAAATATCCTTGATAACGCATCCACATGCTGTCGCGCATTTGAATATTTTATGCCTCTCAGAACCATATATTAAATAAAAACTTACGTTTTTGAATGGAGTAAAAATGTTTTTGCTGCTTTTCTCATTGTCTTGTGATGATTCCGTTGCTCTGGTCGAAATTTAATTATGTTCAGCCCAAGGATTGACGGTAACATGGAATTAATTAGGAAAATATGGAAATGGAAGGTGGTACACAGATGCTGACGCGATGTAATGGAGCGAAAAAGGGTGCTGTTGAAGAAGACGATGTCCCTTCCTCCGCGCTTACGTTTCATTTACACGTTCACCGAGTAAACGAGATAAGTGCCTGTGACATAAGTTTCTAGAGCTATTTCTTCAAGCTTGAAGGACAAATTGAGGACTCAAATTATAAGGAAGATGGATTAAAGTTTTGAAATGGAATGTAGCAATTTGGATTTGAGTCTAGAGCGACTCCTGTTACGCTTTTTAGTTTCAGAGGAATCCAGTTGGCACGTTCAGGTGCTTGGAATTTTGAGAGAATGCTATGGGTAGAGAAAATATTTATCCTAGCAATAGCGATAGAGTATACTACCTGAAGTTCTAGAGTGCCAGCGATTCAAGAATATTGGAGAAATAGAGGCAAGCTGGAAAATTTTAGACATTCTTGAAAGCTCTAGTCGCCCAGATTATTGGAATGAAAATTTGGGACATTTGAAGTGTGCAGGGTACGGAAGTCCGAAGGCAATAACACTTATTTCTTTCGGGCGTTTTCCCCCATGCAATCTTTAACAATGGCGCGGGTTGTTAAGGGGACCCTTTTGAAAAAAGCGCTAGATTTGAGGAAATTTTTAAGTAGTTTTTTTTTCTCACTAATTCAAAATGAAAACTGAATGTTATGAAAAAAAAAATTAATAAATGAAATTATTTATTTTCTTGCGATATTTACTTGATTTGGTAAAACCATTATTTTTAATTTAATTTTGTAAATGAAATTGTCTTCAAGTGATTTAAATTCATTAACCATGCATTTTTTGGAAGTTGCTGCAACTGAGATGTTGTTGAATCTGATACTTTAGGTATGCACACAGTAGCCTATTATCTACATAGTGTTGACATTAAATAATGTGCAAAGATAAAAATAAATTCCAATTTGGGTTCCTGGAAGACAAGTGAGTGCATGAAAATAATAATATAATCTTAATAACGCGGTATGAAAACGTTGCAGTCTTAGGATTTCTTTTTATATTATGCAGGGGACACAGTCGTTGTTTGTCGTAGCATGCATTTCTGCCAATAATCCGCCGAGTTTTAAATACTCAAAGAAATAAGTTCCATTTCATTTCTCAATTTACGAGTGTTTTCCCGATCCTCACGGGAATTCCCTATATCCGAGCGGCGTCGATGTCATTGCTGCTCTAAGTTCGAGACAAAAAAGAACTTATGCGCGGATATGTGCCGGGGCAGAAACATGCATGCACCGCTGTTCTTCGGCGTCGAAAACACACACACACATCGACAGCAAGTGGGAGCGGCCGCCTTATGTACTTCGGCGGGGGTGTCTGCATGCGGGATTGGAGACGGTAGTGTTCTGGCGGTGCATGAACAAACACGTGTGTATATACACCGACCCGCCGCGGAGTAGGTATTCCCCCGTGAGATTTCCGCCTTCTGTGCCTTCGCTTCAATATTTGCGCTAACCCTTACCACCACCAACAACCCTCCCCGGTGTACAACTTCAGCGCGTGTGAGAGCGAAGCGCGCGCCTTTGTATGTTTGCAAACAGTATGAGAGAGTGAGATGGGTTTTCCTCTCCCCCCCCTTCCACTTATTACCCCTTCCCCCCCTCTCCTACCCCCTTCCCTAGCGTCAAACCCCACTCTCGCCTAACATCCCTTTGTCTGCGCGATTTCCGGTTCTGAATATTACGTCGTGATATTTATTTATAGTGAAGTCTCGCTAATCTTAGTAAATTTAGTCTGAGGCCATCTCAGATAATCAACTTGGTTGAAATGGAAGGATTATATGTGAGGAATAATTAAGACGTAAATTAGTTACTCCTATGCTTATTCGTGACAAGACATGTTTTTCACATGATTAGGATAAAACATTTCTACGAATCGCATTTTGTTAGGGTATAAACTGATTTCCAAATTCCGTCGCTCGTCGTAACATTTATTTACAGTGAAGTCTGGATAATCTTAGTTAATGTACACTGAGGGTACCTCAGATAATCAAAAACTTGGATGAAACTGAAGGCCTGTATGAGTGGAATAATTGAGACCTAAATTAGGCATTTCTATGCTTTTTCATACATGTTTTTGACATGATTGGGATAAAAAATTAATACGAATCGCCTTTTGTTAGGCGACTGATTTTCAGGGATTGCACAGAATTTTGTGCACGCACTCGTTATAGTTTCGATACCAGTAGGTACCACTCCACTGAAAAATCTACGGAATCCTCTATTTAGCAAATGAATCCAACCAATATCCAATGTGTTCGATAAAGTGGCATAAGCGGTCTAAACATGCAAGCCATCACATGCTCACATGCATTTGTTGAACAATATAAATTTGACTGCTGTCATAATGACCTGTTCGGTATCTTTTTGTTAAAGCACAGCATTTAGGGACTTATTACACCCTCTCTAAGGAGTGAGATGTTTGAAGGGCCAAGAGCATACCCTATTAAATCATCCCCTATACCAATAGACAACAACATACAATAAAATAATGTATCTAAATGAATACGTAATCATATTGCATAGAAAGCTTGGAAAAACATTTCATAGTATATCGCTTAATAAATTAGTACAGTTAAATATTCCACATTCTCTATATCGGACCTTGGTTAGGACAGTAGCTGTTATTATCAAGCCTTTTTGATAGTGGCAGTTATCAAGGTGGACAGGGACAGAGATAAAGTAATATGGATGCTGCAAAGTACTAATTTATTGGTTGACGCGTGTAAGTCCCCTTTAGTTAAACCGATAACCTTCTTGCTATTATATCGCATCTCCTCAAAGCGCAGCAAGCTCTCATGAGTATCGCATCACGCTCTCGATGCGCGGAAATATCGTAGAGCATCACTCCTCATTTATCACGTCTTGAGGATAGGTAGTATAGAGAGAGAGTGAGCTAAGTTTTGAGGGATAAGGAAGGAGAAAGCGAGGGGAGAAAGCTTTTTATCAACTCTCTCCATGAAAGTGGAAAGAAGAATGTTCCCGTTGCCTTTGGGGGTAAAAGGAGGGGGTTCTGGGAGGGAAGGGGGGTTTTCCTCACGAAGATGGGGGGAGGGAGGCTGGGGGATGGGATGCCCCTAGGGAACACGAGATGAAGGAGGCGTCCAGGGTTCCTCCCTCCCACGTTCCCATGCACCCCCCGACGCCGACCCTCAGACCACACCCCTATCCCCACCTTCTCGCCCTAACTGGGAAGCTCGACTCATTTGTCGTGGCTTCTTCTTCATCTTCCGTCCTCGCCGCCAAAGGGGTGAGTCGGGGAAGAGGGTATGGGCTCCGCTGGCGGTATAGCCGTGGGAGCGTTGTAAAGGGGAGGGTGAAAGTCCCCGCTCCCGCCGGAAAACTCCTAGCGTCCCGAAAACCCTATAGGTCCTACTTTAATCCCCTTTCGAAGAGATCAATCGATTGCACGATTAATCAGCGAGGTCTCTGAATTCTTCGGAGGGCTAATTTTCCAATTGCCCTTTTTCCCTCTATTTTTGAAAATTAAAATCAACTCGGATTTTTGTTTTTATAATTCTCAATTCATCGATTTTCAAATTTAGTTTCCATGAAAATTCTTATGGACATGCCCTTTGGGGTACGAATTTGCTTAACGGTTAAATTTTCCAAACTAGTACGCAGTGTCTAAAGCAACCTCACCTTTTAAAATATTCCATTAAGTTATTCGTATTTCGCATAGCATTTCATAGACGGTGATGCCAATAGAGATTATGGCAGGAGGAAGATTCTGATGACGGTTTACAGGAAGGAAATTTTAGTATCTACATTCCACCAAAGCCAAATGAATGACGTGTGGCAATAGGTGATAAAACACAATTCATTAAGAAGGGTGGGAAGAGGAAATATCGATTTATAACTGGATTGATGCTTGGTTGCAGTCACCGAAGTTTATTCTTATTAGGAGCGTTAAACCCATCCGTCCCGTTAGCAGTTTCCCTTATTTTTCGGTGCAAATTGACCTTAGCTGTCAACGCATATTTAAGGAAAATAATACCTAAGTATTTGTTTTTTGGCAGTCCTTAATGGTAAAGTGATGGCGAAAGAAAACATGGTGGAAGTTGCTAAGTTCCTCGTTTGACTACCAGGGTTTCCAAAGTCGCGAATCTTCATTGCCAGCTTCAAAATGATCAACCTGTTATTCACATCAATTTTCTATCACTCTTTGGCTATATATGGAAAAGTTGATATGAGCTTCTCCGATTGGTTGTGAAACATATCAGCGTATTTTGATCTGGCTTTGTTTGGATAGTAAACACTGCCGTAAAATGCACTGCTGGCGATTTTCCACTCTCTCAAGTTTAATTCAGTTATTTTTGTGGCTTTGATTACCATGTGACAGCATGTACTGTCCTCTCCCCTCCTTTCCTTAACCGACCCCTTCCTCACAAGCCTCCCCTCCTCAATGTCATGAATCGATCAAGTGAATGTCATCATATTTCTTCCACTTGACTTTGAAATAATGAATTCTTTTACTTTCTGTTTTATTGTGTATCTTTCTTTCCGCTTTTATTAGACATTTAATGTAGTATAGGGTAAATAATATTCTATATTTCGACCCTTCATCTGTGAGATCGTAATTTTCGCATCAAACATAGCTTCGCGAGAGGCATAGCGGCCAATATCGGTTCCAAAACCCTGACCTTTGGATATCTGGATCAATATTTCTGTTCCTTCCTGGAAGTTTTTAACAATGGACATCTTTAGTATTTTGTTTGGTTCTCATAATATATATGCTTGAGCTTGGACTCAAAGGCCAATGACTTAGAATAGGCGGGGGTTGCTAAGAGAGAAAAGTAAGGGGGTTACCACGGTAATAAAGGATGGGGAAATTCTTGAAAGAGCGGTCGGAGGGAATGAGAAGTAAAAGCCCTGCCCTTCCTATGTATGCCAAGAAGGAAACAGCCCCTTAAGTTTACTCAAGATATAGGGATACGTTTTCCGACCTCCTTTCTTCCTATTCCAACCTTCTCCATGTGCTGTGGGAGGTAATTTAGACCGAGCCGCTGTTCAGTTTCGTGATTTTTTGCCACCCAGATATTGAATATTGATAACCACGGTTTCCTCCTCCTTTTTTCTGGCATAAAATTGAATTAGCGGAGTAAACGAGTCTTTCCTTCTCAGGGTTGGAGGGGCCGGCTTTGGAGGGATTCCAACATTCCCTTTTTTTGTGTGATTCGGATGGAGACGTTAAAATTTACAGTGAGGATAAAAAATCTAAATTTATCGTCTATTCCTTGGGAAACGAAAAGAGCATTTTCAAATGTCAAACGTATCACTCGAAAGGGATTTCATTTTCCCCTAAACATTTCACCAGGGTTTTGACAAAAATGTCTTACGCATTACCTCTTGCATTGAGTTCCACCATAGCATACAATTTCTACTAACCGGTTTATTCACCGTGTGTAGGAATTTGAGTGAAGCCAATGTTCTCCATTTCTAATCGTTAGCAAAACGAAAAAGCCCTATCACACGAAATATTTTTTATTCCATTGCGTTTCGGGTTAATTAGCCACAACCAGTTGGCTGATAAATGATTGTGGCTGAGTGAGCCGAAACGGGAATTCATAGCAGAAAACAATTATATATAAGAAAGTTCTATTTCATTCATTTAACATGGAAGCCTTCGTCTTAGACTATCGACTCCATTTCTAAACGATTATTATCTCTGAAAGGATGGTCAAGACTCGTTTCTTCTGAAAGACAAAAGGAATTATCCGCTCCAAGGTAAATGATATCTGCATTAAAATGAACTTCTGCTGTATTATGAAATCAAATAGAATCGCTAAAAATTACACAGTTTTACAAATTCTGAGTAAAAGTAAAATTCTCTTTCTTCTCATAACTAAGTATATCATGAATGAATCTGTTGAACTTATTCAGAAATATTAACCATTCCCGCACTTTGTAATGAATCTATTATTATATGCGAACCTATTCATGTCGAAGCCGTTACCTAAAGTTTAAAAAAATCAGTTCATTAATCTCAACTATTTTACAACTACAGTACTCTCTTTGGTCCAATATTCTTTCATCTTTTCAATCTCTCATCTTCCCCACTTAGGACCACTTTGAACCTGCTGATTTCTCTCTAAAACTACCTTAATATTTCCCAATTTGACACTTTCTCAATTGAAATCTCACTTAATGTGGCTTCTTCTTCTGTTTTTCACTTCTTACTTATTGAATCCAACTAATTTATGATCCCTATTTCCAGATTTATATGGAGATCTTTTTTTCATCGATTATGCATAAATTCTCAACAAATATGGTCTAATTGTGTCACCATTTTTATAAAATTTATATTTTTATGCTATATTCTGATAGATTTCATGTGTACCTAAACATTAATTGACATATTTCTAAATAAGCTAAATATTATGCTATCCTAATAATTCTTCATTCCTTATGCTCTTAACTCGTGCAAACTATAATTAAATGCTAATTATTCACTTAAATCAAGATATTCTGGTGACATTGCTTCATTATAGTGTCTCATTTTCGCGTTTTTTGTTCGAATATTTTGTTGCATGCTAATTATGTTGATAGTTTTATTTTTGTTATTTTCCCTTGGTTATATTTTAAGTTAAAAATTGCAATTTCTAAAATGTTCAACTTTCTACTTCATCTTGACTACGGGTGGGAAAGGTGATGATAAAGGATGCCTACAGAGGTTTACCTGGAATTCCATATTACCTTTCTCCATCCTTTTTCTGCCAGCTTTCCAAAAGTCAAGCGGTGATCACTGAAAGAGGTAAACGTATTCCTTACTCTTTTGTGGAGGCGGGAATTCCCTCTTGGCGTTATTATTGCGTTAACGTTTTGCTCTGTGCTGGAGATTTCATCTTCCTGCGCCCCCGTCAGTTTCATATAATACCCTCCAGAGATGTAGCCGAGGCGTGCGAGGGATTGGACTGGTGGTGGGAGGTGTACGAAGGGAGGAGACGATCAGGGGTGGTGAGGGGTGGTGAAGTGGAAGGGGGTGGTTGTGTGGTGACGTAATCCTCTGCGTGGTATTCAGAGGAAGGGGGGAGGGGGATTTCAAAGGTCGAGCTTTCCGCGGCCCGCCTTGGGATCAACACATCCCCGCATTTCAGTTTCAAGGTTCCCGAAATATGATTCAGCCCAGTAAGTTTCCCAGATTCAAATATTCACTGTAGCAGCAACGTGACCGCGAGCAAATTAATTGAAACGTTCGTTTGGATTCAATCCTTCGGGTGTAACTACTGTGTATACAATGCGTTTTATATTATTATATGATCCATTTAGCACTACGAGGACGGAAGATTCGCACCACTGGAGATGTATATGGAGATCCTTTTGTCATCAATTATGCATAAATTCTCAACAAATATGGTCTAATTGTGTCACCATTTTTATAAAATTTATATTTTTATGCTATATTCTGATAGATTTCATGTGTACCTAAACATTAATTGACATTTTTCTAAAGAAGCTAAATCTCATGCTATCCTAATAATTCTTCTTTCCTAATACTCTTAACTCGTGTAAACTATAATTAAATGCTAATTATTCACTTACATCAAGACATTCTGGTGACATTGCTTCATTTTAGTGCCTCATTTTCGCGTTTTTTGTACGAACATTTTGTTGCATGCTAATTATGTTGTTAGTTTTATTTTTTTATTTTCCCTTGCTTATATTTTAAGTTAAAAATTGCAATTTCCATTATAATTAGAACGATCGTTTTATCATTTCTAATCGTTTTTGCCGTATTTGACATACGTTTTTAACAATCATTGACCACCAAAGTTGCCTCCCATCAATTCGAAGATGAATCCTAAGATAAGTTTAACATCCGTTCCCCAGGCGGTATTTGGACCTGATTACATTAGATCAGGGCCGTTAAGCCATATTCTACTGAACATTATATTATACTGAATAAGAAAATTAATTCAGGCAATATATTTTTGTTTAAACTTTGTCCGAAACCAAAACTATTAATCGTCCTGTTTATGATAGATTTTACATTCCGGTGAAAGTCTCATTGCAAAAAGATTTCCGAAGAGTATATTCAAATAGTAAAGACACAAGTCTTGACCTGATGTCAAATAAGGACAAGCATTGTGCCGCCATTTCCGCGAACCAATCATGGGGGTTGAGGAGTGGGAAGGATGGTATTTTTCGTCTCCGAAGGAGAGTTTTTCACAACATAAGGGGAAGAAAATTTAGGTTAAGGTAATCTTGTGTGTGTGTCCAGTTCACCATTCTGGCAGAATATAAATTACCATGGCCGGAAATTGCGAAAATAGTTGGTTATTGCGAGTCGTATCATGGTTGGAGTGCAAACAAATGAGGTCGACCTATGGTAAGGCTCATTATTTGCATTATACCTTCTTTTTATAGGACTATGAATAAGTAATAGGGGATGAACTACGCGGGTAGAGCATGCAACGTCACATGTATTTGTAAACATTGAACATAAGCTTGATGAAATAGCAATCAAGTTTTATTCATATGCATTCATTTCCAATTGTTTTACTAGTAACTCTCGGCAAAAAACTTAAAACTATAAGTACAATTACTCGTACCGACCTTTTCTATCTACCAGAAAATTAAAATGAAATAGTCACTAATTGTTGAAGAAATACATTGTATTTTGTGCTAAGTAATACAAATTGGTAATATGATCCTATAAAAGAAGGAATTTACAATAAATCGAAGGTGTGTCATCAAATGCAAGGAGAAGTAAAATCACCTCTAGTCGTCCTTTTAGGTATCACATTTTGCAAAATAAATGTTTTAATAAAGATGGCATATGTCATCTTTTACCTCGTCAAAACATAGGTAATGTTAAATAAAGTCGAAAATTTAAAAGGATTCGAATGACAAAGTTCCTGAAATATTCTCTTGTATTCGAAAAATACGCCAAATGACCCTTACATTCCTTCTAGTGTGGAATAGAGTTGCGTGAAATATTCCTAGCGAAATGCTTCACATTTACGTTTTATAAACTCGGTGACTACCTACCTACAGTAATTTTCTGAGAATTTATATTATCTCTTAGATAAATGCATCGGTTGAAGGATTTTGGAAATTAAGATTATTTCAGGAGATAAACCTCAACATTTATGCAAAATTATGAACATGCATTATTTAAATGACGAAATCTTTACGAAAGTGAGATTTGCCATTTTGCGGAAAGTGATCCATCTAACGTTGCTATTGCAATTTGTCCATGCAGGCAATGAATAGGGCAGTGGTTTTGATAATTTGCCATCTTTACAGATATTGATTGCGACAATTCTGCTTCTAATACCTATGTTTTCGGCGAATAAAACTACGAATCTAATCCATTCTAAAAGGCAGATTGCGCATTTTTATGGCTTAAAGTTTCACCTGTGCTATTTCACTATATGGGTTCATCTGTTATCTACTTTAATCTAAAGGGTTAATAGCATACGGCTCAAAATACATGTAAAAAATGCTCCAAAATGTGTTGGCGCATTCCGCCTTTCCTTTTTCAAGTGATGATGAAGTGTGATCGTAGAGAAGAACAGGTCTAAGGAGGAAAGAAAATCTCCCTTTCCTTTTAAAGGATAAGCACTAGGAATCCATTTTTACAGAGGAAAAATTAATTGATTTATAGCGTAAGGTGTACGGTTTGCTTGCATTCATTGCTTCCTGAGGACTGTTTTTCACAGTGACTTTGATAAAAAATAAAGAGTAATTAAATCTATCTTGCATGGATTTAGACGAACGTAATACTTTGAATCAGCGTCTGGTATCGCCACGTTAGCACGTATATTTTATTGAAAAGAAGGTGAAATTCTTATAGTTTATTTCTAATGTTTGGTTTTAAGATGACTTCAGACGATTAACTCACCAATTTATATATCTCTATACCGTCAAAGTGTATTTTAACACACGATTCCGCACGCTACATATTATCTCAAAACTGATTTAAGCTTATTTCTTGGCAGAACTGACCTTTTTTAAGGCAATCAGCTTCACCTGTCCCTTTGCTTTACAGAGACTACCCAGAAGGAAAAATGACTTGATCATAGGAATCGAGATGCAAAAAAGATTATTTTAATATTATGTCTCATGGTGGAGAGACGGCCTTAAATGGCTCAACACATCTTGCCTTAGCCTTGTCTGTGTAATTTACAAGATTTGATTTCCCTCTGAATGAAAAACGTGTTGGAGATTAAATTAGACTGATAGTGATATATTGGAATAAATAGTGTGCACAGATATCAAATTCCTGAAAGAATTATTTGAAAAAAAAATTGTTACGAGGAGGTTCATATAAAAATCTTCAAAACTTCTTCAGAGGCCGCCATTAGGCTATCCACTGCTCATTGGGGGAGTTAAAAGGCCCTAAAATGTTTCAACGTGTTTCGTATATAATTTTCTAGGCTACGGTGATTTGATTCAGTCCAAACGTCGAAAAACTTCATTTGTCCTAATTAGTTACTTATGGTGTTTTTCTATAGTGACAATTCATTTTAGCAGTGCTAAATGTTCATGCATGGTGAATATATTTCGAAATACTCATTCCTATCCCATGATTCCATTTGAAAGCCTTTGCTCTGATGAATTCGGAAAATCGTGGAAATGTCTAATTCGTATATCTTTCTAAAACTTAGCATATCTTTTTATAAAATAAATAACTTAAACGTTTGAAACCTGTAATAACCATTAGCAGATTTAAAAATAAGCTAACTAATACCAAATTATCACGCTTGACCTAGTGAAACATCCTTATTTGAAAATAATATCCGTTTGTAAAACTTAAAACAGTAAATTTCACTTGAAAATGACTTAGTGAAGAAAAAACCTGGGGCGGAAATAGTTAAAAGTACGGTGGAAATATTACCAAGTGAAATTATTTTCAAATTAGCTATCTTATTGAATTGAAAAAATCACTGTTTTTGTATTAAAGTACCACCTTTCCTCTTGCTTTACTGTATGGTATTTTTCGAAACACTGTTGTTATGCTTGTGCATAGAGATTGAAACGTTGAAAATATCATATCGTTTGTTGCATCGCCGATTAAATAATAATTACGAAGAGAACAAGGTATTAAAACTCAAATACCAGTATTGTCTTAAATTGTTATTCATATCTTCACGGTAGAGAGAGGCAGAAAGAGCCAAAACATGCCAGTATTCATTTTCAAGGGTCCGAGAATATGAATCAGACACGCGTTGGCAACTTCCCAAACTTCATATTTTACTACAACAGCGTAGCAGTGAGAGCAAAAACTGGAATAGTTCTATCCATTCATTACGTTCTGCGTCGTAAACCGATAGGTAGTGATTTTATGAGAATCAAAAGTCATTCATGGAATTTAGCTCGCACTATACTTTTTTATGTGCACCAGACCATTCCAACGAATTATCATTTTTTCCAATGATTATTGAAATGGTCTTCATATTTTTGTCATTCTCTGCTTTCGAAAATTAAAATATTCTGCAACAAGATGACTCATTAATTTAAACGGTTCCATATCGAATCAGTATATAGTTCGTACACCTCCATTTAGAAGAAAAGCCTCTATTGAGGTGTTAACAGCGGATGTATTTGCTTGTTATATTGTACTTTTACGATAATATCATGTTATTGCATCAAATTTATGGATTTTTTGCTTGCCAAGAAGTGACCAAATTACCATATCCTGAGAGTAAGTTACTTTTTATTTCATTGTATGTCTAAGAAAGATAATATGATCATGGGGTGAGTTCTTAACATACATAAATCAGCAGTGTTCAAAATCACTTAGGGTTATTTTGGAAGGAAGGCTGAAAATTATATTAGCATAATGTACTTCTCTTTTCCGGGGGCTCTGGGAATATTATCTAGCTGCGCCGGTAGAATGATTAAATTAAAATTTTACATGGAAAGCATTTTGAGTGTGAGGGCAAATTGAAATTCTCGTTCAAATTGAGTGTTAATAGTCATAACGATTATGGGTACCATAGACTCAATAAGTAGCCATAATTTCGTTTTTAATGACCAAATACTGATACAAAATGTTATAATGTTTGCTTCCTCAAATAAAGGTGTATTTGGGCGAGTTTTCATGTCAGGGCTTCAACGGATTCTCACGCTTGGATCATGAGAAACTTCATTCATCAGCATCAATACGGAGGGAGTAGTGATAATGGTAATCAAAAAAGGTATTGATTTCCAGGCTTCACAATCCTTCAGGACTCAACTGGAGGAATCGTATTACAGACAAAGGCTATCCTAATTATATTTCGAACCCAGATTTCTTTCAAGGAACGGTTCTAATAAAGTTCTGCCTAAACCATCGGAGGAAATAATGGAAAAAGTGTGTCGCGGGATTCCTCAAACAGGTGGGCGCAATTCAGTCACATCAAAATTAGTACAGTGGTTAGCAACTAATTGCGTTTATTTCACGAGCGTAACAGATTACACACGTAACAAGCTAGAGATGAAAAACCAGGCAACAAATGTCTAGTTTGTAGTCTATTAGGATCTTAAGAATATTAATGAAATATAAGTATTATGATTTTTACTTCAAAACTCTGTGTGATCAGGCATTCAATCTTTTATGAAATCGTTTACTTATTTCCTCAAACCCGTAACCGTAGCCCGGGAAAAGTTGATAATTATCGGTACCAACTAATCGGTACCGATTATGGTTGGACCGTCTATATTCGGTCGAAGCAGTTGATTAATTTTGGTAGAATAATCGATGAATGTACTCAATTTCCTGAATCCTTGAACTTAACGTCTTTTTGTACCCTGCACCCAAATAAATGTCACGGAATCATAAAAATGTTTGTATACTGAAAATTGGCCTTCCGTAGTCTCGAATACTAAGGTCGGGGCACACTTGTCCTCCCGTCTCCTTCCGCTTCCTCCCTCCGGAAGTAGGCAGGTATTTGACGAACTGAAATGCTGGTCATCTCGAAATTTGGTGCACACTACACCGTTCCCACGCCCATGCCCGCTCTGCCGGAAGATCTCGGTCGAGAATATTTGACAGTTGCGGACGGCGACCCCGAGCGGTGTAGTGTGTGCGCTGGCTTCCAACCGTCTCCTCCCAAAACACAAAGCTCACGGTGCCTTGCGAATGCTCAATAAACCACGGATTATCTATCAAAACGACTTTTGACTCCAAATGTATTTCGCGTTTCGACTTAATGGTATACATTGTAGACATATGTGAAACACGATATGGGCACAATGGTGCCAAACTAATTGCACCGGCAGGTTACAACGCCGCGCCGGGCACCAACCCTCACCAATTTCAGGCCTCTTCATCGAAACTGGCCTGAATCAGGCTGTGATCGAAAGCACTAGATTGCGAGTAAAATCCTGCTGTCGTCTTATTTAGGGCGGGCGGTGTTTTTCACAGCCTGTGGAAAAAAGGAAGAAGCAGACGGAGGCGAAATGACAAGTGCGCGCCGGATTTCATTGATTCAAATTTTACACGTCATGAAATGGATGGTTGGAAACAAATATGCGAAAGAACGGATCGCGAACATAAGGTACTAATTTTAATTGAGAGGGAATTTATATTCCCAAGAAGCATATTCTCTGATTGCTCCCAATTTGTCTATTTCTTTTCGCTGGAAACGGCTTTCCTTGACGTCAAATCTCAGGTATCGTAGTAGAAACAGAAATCTTCTCTTGTTCATTACAAGATGAAATTTCTCCACTGGAAGAAACTCCCATCAGAACGTTTCCTTCCCCTCAATTCATCTATATTTAATAAATTAGCGTGTATACACCTGCTAGATATATCAATCCAAACCAAGCCCCAACTTCAATAGTATATGTCGTATATGTGTTGCGTACGTCACGATCTCTGGTTAATATAGCATGGATTGACTTACTATGTTTATTTGTGTATATCACTATTTTTTCGGCCATTTCTTCCGTAGTAAAACGTTCCCAAGCGGCAAGTGGTGTTGTTGCATTTCTTGCTTCCCCAATTACTCGAGGCAGTCGAGTAATCACATTCACATCACACAGCGATTCCACTTTTTTATATCACAATTTTTCTCACGATCAAAATAAAACTGAGGATCACTGCGAATGTCTATATCACGGAGATCTCCATCACTATGTTCTGTGTCCAAATATCTCTCTCTGACTTCTGGCTCTCTCTCCTCAGCGTCCGCGTCACAACCTTCTTCACTCACATCTTCATTGTGCAGTAGCAAATGTACTGTACACTCTGCAGGTCACGTTCAGAGTGCAAGTAAAATATATTAGGTGATTTTTGCACTGTATAATACGGCACATTATATGACGAACTCATTGCAAGACTTCGGCATGATCGACGTTACTCTAACAGGTTTCAAGAAGTACTAAACTCGAAAGCACCACAGGTCGCGAGTCATCTGAAGGGTGATTACAGAGAATAATGCCATTAGTCGCGAGTTATTTGAGAGATTCTAAAGTCAAAATAAGAGCACAATGTATCTACAACAAGCCATTGAAAACATTTTCGGTTAGAAGAGGAAAGAGCTGAAAGATAGCATGAGTTGGTCTCCCCAGCTCATGCGTTTATAAAATGGCATGACACTGTAGGTAAAAGTCATCTCTAAGATGACGCGTGACCATTTCAGGATTAACCAAGGTACCACTGTATATACATTCTCTCCCAAAGTCATACTTATAATAAGAATAATTATTATGTCCTTTTTAAGGAAATCCCTGTCTAATTTAATGACCTTTGGGGACCAATATAACATCTTAATCTTAAAAAAAAACTGCTAAGTTGTAGAGCTCATAAAATCATAAATACACTCATTTTAGTACCCAGGCCATGGCTTTATATTATATAAATTATAACCTATATAATATGGCATTATAAAATAAAATATGGCATTGATAAATTCCCTATCCGCTGTGGTATACCCGACTCACATCACTACCCCGGGATAAATTAATTAGATCCAGATTAATTAATCAATGGTTCAAACAAGAAAAAATCTCCATTTAAGAGTTATGAGTCTCCTAATCATATATGACACGCTGGTTTTATGATTACGCCTGTTATTTTATTTTTTGTAATTTCATTTTAAAGAAATGTGAGACTACTGAACGGTAAGCATGGCTCGAGCTGGCCTCACTGTCTCTTTTTTATGTTATATATGTTTGTTGCGGGTGACTTTCTAAATAAAATAATACGCATACGTCTGTTTTGTGGAAATTATAACAATCAAGTTTATTACTTTCAAATTATAATCGAGTTAATTTTTACATTGCCGTTAGCTAACCTTTTTACATCCAATTCCAATAATTAGCCATCACCTTTGTTCAAGTTATGAGCTTCATTTAACGGCCACAAGTTTAAATCCTGCCATTCATTGTTCTCTCATTCCTGCTCGCTACCAAAATAACGTCAATTGTTTTGTAACCGCTCCTTATTTTAACGTTTAAATTACGCTGAATTAGGCTAAAATTCAGTATTTTAAACTACATGAGAATAATGTGGCCTGTTGACATTAGTGTTTAAAATAATTGAAAGAATATCCTTGAATAATTTTCTTGTTACGATATTTTGACAACTATACTTTGATAACTATCTCATTTCACTATTGAAACATGAATTAATGGGGGAAAGGACTTAATACCATTGGTCGTCGCTAAGGTACGATACAATTTGTATTTGGCTCATTATAGCTACTATTCTTGCAGCTGGAAAGATGTGTTGATACGATAATCAAGTATTCAAATTAGTAGTATAAGTTGCTAAGGGAGGTTATGTGCAAAAGGGATTTTATTCTAAATGTTTCAGTGTATAACAAGAATGCATGAATATATTTATCGCATTATAAAAAGAAGGACTTAGACAAATCTTGAATTGTAATTTTCCTATTCTGTTTTCCATCGGCCCCGAGAGGTCTACACCGTTTCTGTTTTCAATGAATACACCGTTTCAATGAATTCACCGTTTCTGTTATATAGTAAAAGACAGCGGTATAAATGTGAGAACAAAATATCATGGGTAATTTTAAATCATAAAGGAAACCCCCGTACAAATAAATGCGTGCTCTTTTTTATTTTGTAATATAAATTGATACTTAACTATTATTTAATATTAGCTGTGCAGGTATAAATCCATAAAATGCCTATTTACTCGAGCATTTTTACTGGTTCTCTGATTAAATAAACTTTTATTATCATGCTTCACATTTTTCTTGGATACAATTTGTCGGAAGAAGAACCTTTAATTAATACCTTTAATATTACTGTCCAGAGAGGCCTTGAGCATTAGTATTGCTTATTTGGACATTTTTGGAGTTTTCAGTCGCCATCCTGAGTACCTAAACAACCTACCAATATGCGTATAGGATACTTACAATGAGAGACATAAAAATGAGCAATGAGACATAAGAATGAGCAAAAGCTAAAATTATATCTTTGAGAAAATCTCATCGATGTGAAAATCCTTCTTTGGTTTTCAGGTTGATTACACAAGCCTGCAAAATTTAGGTTGTGACATGTTTTTTAACTTTAAATAATTGATTCTTTTTTTATTTCATTATTGATTCTAGCGCTGATTCCAAAAATAACCTTCATTATTTACCATCACGCCAGGGTTTTTCGAAAATCGCAAATTTAAAAACTTTTAAAAAGAGCGAAATATTTCGAAAATATGAGACTTTAAAATGTACTTAAAACCGTTTTCCTTATAATAATTTATTCTTTTTTTGACTAATGTATGCATTCTAATACCAAAACAGTTGAGGGGTCTTAAGAGCATGGTGGGAGGGCTCATTGACCCAATAATTTTAATAAAATTGCCGCAATATTAGCCTATATTTCTATTTTAGTGTATTTTTAATTTAATTTATGTTTACATATTCAACTAATTTTTATGAGGTACGTCATGCCTTTGGAAACCACTCTCCCTTTTCACCCACCCTTTATGACGAATAAAATATTTAAAATTTTATTCCATGTGTCGAAGTTTATTTTGTCCGTCCATGCTCTGTTTCGCGCTTTTCCTTTTATGTTCTGTAATGGGTTCATCTAGGAGTTACATACAAAAATAGTCAGCCATCATCGTAGTAGTCTATTTTCCTTGGTACCGCTTTTCCATTTCTTTGATGTCCTGATGAAATTTCTCTCCTATCTCTTCGATAACGGCAGCCAGATTTTCAGGAAAATAGTCTTGATTCGGATCTATGAGAGCTTTTCGGAGCACATTTTTGGTTCCTGGTTCTAATGTAGCTCTTTTTGGCCAATCTTTCTTTGTCCAATGATCTTCTCTGTCTCTGCAATCCCATTGAAACTTTGTGTACCCTCTTTGCTGTCCTAGGAGCATAGACATTATTTTAAGATTGCCGCACGTAATCCACTGGTGATCATGACCATCGTATTTAATTTTATCGAGAACGAATTCCAAATTTTTGTAACACTCTTTCAAATGGACGGCATATCCAACGGGTATTGACGCATACGTATTCTCATCATGACGATGTACAACTTTGAGGCTTCTTTTGGACGAATCTATGAACAGTCTCCAATCGGAATTTTTTTACGGAATTTTTAATTGAGCCAAAAGTCCGCCTACATCAGTGCAGAAGACTAATTCTCCTCCTTCGGAAAAATATGAAAGAAAATCCTCTTCTCTGTACCTGAACCAGGAAAATAAGGTCCAGCGTCTAGCAGGTTCATCTCTTTAAGCCTCGAACTAAGCAATTCTGAATTTTCTTTGGTCAGATGTAAGTCGCGAACCAAATCGTTTAGCTTAGACTGTGAAAACAGCTCTGGTGCACTGCTATCTTCAGGTTCGTACTCCTCGGTGTTATCTTCATTTGAATCACTAGTGGAACTATCACTATTTCAGGTAAATTTTCTG
The DNA here is from genome assembly GCA_963573305.1 of Pyrrhosoma nymphula. Lineage (NCBI taxonomy): Eukaryota > Metazoa > Arthropoda > Insecta > Odonata > Coenagrionidae > Pyrrhosoma > Pyrrhosoma nymphula. The sequence goes on from OY754338.1 coordinate 91,495,857, forward strand.
GTGGAATGGGCACTGGTATGTCTGGACCATGAGAGCGCAAAGCGGATGGTATATAAAGATAGAAGATTTTCCTTTTATTCGTAAAATTGAAACCGTGAACACCAGTAGAACTTAAGTAACATTCATTGCTGTGATTTTGTGGCTCTCGCCACACCATTGGAACTCCAAATCTCAACGATTCTTGTTTATTTATTTATTACATTGTATTGCAATTAGACATTATCTAGAGGCAACAGAATATTAGTTTAGGTTGAAATAAAATTAATAAGGTTTAAAAAAAATACATATACCTATATAAAACATCGAGCACTACTATCATTTTATATGTAACATTTTTTTTTAATTATTTACATTTCTTGGTGAAGGTTTTGTGAGTTTTTCAGGTGATTCATTCCATTCCAAGACCCCGCGATTTAGGAAAATTTGGCAGCATTCGTTTTTTGCCTCTTTCATTTGAGTTTCAGCGGGTGGTCATTTTTTCTCAAAACATTTGGTGGTTCCCGCCTCTTCTCTAATTCCAACCAGGCTGGATGTTTTGAATTGCATTTAAACATTCCCAACAACATATTTAATTTCCTTCTATCTTGCCTTGGACCCCTCCCCAATTCCTCTAACATACTGCTAACACTATCTGTATTTTTTTGTCTCCCCAAAACGTAAATTGCTGCCTTCCTTTGGACCTTTTCCAAGTTCTTTGCCTTTCCTTTATCATGGGGATCCCAGATATTAGTTGCATACTCAAGCATTGGTCTAACGGTAGTGAAATATCCCAGCTCTTTTACCTCTTTCAAGCTTTTTTTATGTTTCTCATCACGTAGTGGACGTTTTTAAACGCTCTCCCAGCTATCTTTTCTATGTGGGGCCCCCATCCAAGATCCTTTGTTAACATGACGCCGAGGTACTTACAACTATCTGACTTGGCTATTACGTCTCCATTTAATTTATAGTCAATTTTATCACTTCCCCTTTTATTTGAAAATTGAATATGCACACTTTTATTGCTGTTTATTTTTATTTTGTTACCACTCGACCAAAGGTGAATTTGGTCGTCTTTTTTGAGCGTGTACTCATCATTTCTATTTTTTATTTAATGATAGACTATTCAGTCATCAGCAAATAATCCTATGCTTGAGTTAATTGATACCGGCAAATCATTGATAAATGTTAGGAATAACAAGGGGCCTACCACACTACCCTGAGGTACTCTTGAGGTGACTTTTGCTTCCTCAGAGAAATTTTCGCCCATTTTGACTGTTTGTGATCTGCACGTCAAAAAATATCGACCCATTCTGCCACTCAACGATCGATAGTAGTTTTTCTAAGTTTATTTAGCAGCAAGTCACGGGACACGGTATCGAAGACTTTGGCAAAATCGATCACAACTGCGTCAACTATGTCGCCTTCATCGATTGCCTCTGCAATGTCCTGACATAGAGTCAGCAACTGTGTTTCGTAAGAGTCTCTCTAAACTCTTCTAAAACCATGTTGATATAGACATAACCACTCATTTGAGTTTCAATATTCAAATATTTAATCTGTAATAAGTTTTTCCATTAATTTGCATATAACTGATGTTAAACTGATAGGCCTGTAATTTTGGACTATATTTCTATTTCCACTTTTGTATACGGGACCTATAATAGCCCTTTTCTAATCTGTTGGCAAGTTTTCATTATTTAACGATGCATTGAAAATTACTCTGAGATAGGGTGAAATAACTTCATCTGAAATAAGTTTTAATAACTCACCTGTTTCGCTATTGGGGCCTTTAGATTTACGATTACCAAGTTGCTTAATTTTTTTGGCGATGTTTTTGTCGTTGACTGTAAACAATTGGGCATTATCGTAATTTACATTATCTACTGAGTTTTTTGTATTATTTTTTTTGTTTTCTACGTCAATAGCATTGGTTCCTTGTGATAAACACTTGAGAACCAGCATTTAAACTCATTTGCTAGTTACTCTTCCTCATTCATTGAAATCCCGTTTCTTTTCTTGACCTCCCTGATATTTCTACGACTATCCTTGCAGGACCTTATATGTTTGTAGAATTCATTAACATCGGATTTTAGTGTATTTTCAATATAATTACCATTATCCATACGTTTTTCCTTCACTAATTCTCTACGACATGTTTGTTATAAGTTTAGGCTGGATTTCCATCTGCATTTATTTATATGTAGTTTTCTTATGTTCCTTTTCAGAGATTTAATCCTCCTATTATAATACACAGGATAAGGATTATTTTTCCGTATCTTATGTGGGATGAACTTTTCCAGCCCTTCGAAAATTTAATTCTTGAACCTTTTCCACATATCCTCCTCGTATAAGCCGTTGCCAGATCATTCAGGAAATCTTTCCCTATGAAATTTTATGAAACCCTCCCTATCTCTACTCGTGTACTGCCAGACAATAGCTCTCGTTTTGGTACTTGACCTTTTGTACCCCCAACTCCAGTTCAAGGGAGACGGCGGCGTTGTGGTTACTAATACCTGCTGTTATTTCTGCGTTTCCAAAGAGGGCAGGGGGCCTCAACAGGGCTACATCTAACACATTTTTCCCTCTCGTGGGTTCTTTGACGGCTTGAAAAAACCCACCTTCGCGAACGAGAATATTTACTAGCTTCTGAGCCTTTCCCCCACCCATTGAACTTGTAGGAGATTTAAATCTCCTGCAACAATAGCGTTTTCCTTTCCATCTTTTTCAAGCAATATTGTGTGAAGGGTTTCTAATAGGGTGAAATCGTCGTCAGGTTTTCTGTATGCAGCAACAACATTTAGGCTTTTCTTGCCTTCTAAATCTCTCACTTTCACACACATTAACTCACATTCTTCTCAAACCCATTTGAGAGTGTCTCTTACACATATAAATATACCCCCTCCTCTGGACATTCGATCTCTTATATAAACAACTAGATGGGGAGGGAATATTTCGTTTGAGAATATATCAGGGTGGAGCCATAACTCAGTACCTATTACCAGATCAGGATTGCAAGAATCTAAGAGAGTGGAAAATTCCTCCCTTTTATTTAGCAAACTTCGGCAATTAACCCGAAGAACTCTCAAAACCATACCGTTATTGTCGCTGCAAATCATCTTCCTTTCCCCTTCCCCGCTGTGTGGCACTGTTGTCTCACTGGTGGTCCCGCTATTGATTTCGTCCTTTCTTTCCCTCCTCCCATACTTTACTCCAACCACGACACTGTTCACTCTTTCACCACCGTCTAAATCCTTCAAACTAAGCCAAGGAATTCTTATTAATTTATTCCTGCGCGTAACAGACTGAAAATAAATTTTCCACTGACAAAAAACGCCTTTGATTTACGCACAATATAGCTGATTGTTTAAACAGTACTGAGATATGCACGGTGCGTGAGTGCCGTGGATATCTGCCTATAAACATGTTACATCATGTTAGATCTTGTCATAATCTGCCAAATCTGTTACTCATACTTTCGGCCAACTGTCGACTCTACGCATTCACTGAGCAATGAAGAGCCAACTCTCCCACCGTCTCGTCAACTTCGACTCAAAAGTCGAAGTTGACGAGACGGTTGGCTCTTTCAAGGGACATTCACTGGGATAAAGGGAAAAGGTTTTAAGGACCCAAATTAACTCTTAAAAATTAAAATAATAATAAAATGAAACCTGCAATATCAAGCTCATTTATAGCACTTTCCAGTAGAAATTAAGGGGTTAATGACCCACCCCCCCGCCCTCCTCTTTAGACAACTCAACTTTTCAGCTATAATATTGCATAGTATAAGCCAAAAATGAATTAATTATAAGAGAAAAACGTTTTAATTCTGTTATGAAATCTCATATTTCCGAAATGTTTTGACTTTTTCCAAATGTCGAAATTTGTGATAAGTGAAAAATCCTGACGTGATGGAAGATTATTAAGGTCATTTTTGGATTCAGCGTTATAATATACATGAGAATCAATTATCAAAAACTAAAAACCACAACCATAAAAGGCTTGTGTTATTATTGGCGTAAACTGCCATGTGTGGTTATTTGAACCGTACCTGTTCTTGATGATATAGACAGTTTAGGGATGGCATGCATGAGGCAGGTAACCTCAGTCCCATTATTTATCTCAGAGCTTGCAACGTAAAATATCATTAAGGTATTATGGTAACTCTAGTCCAGTAGAGATTCGTCACTAAATTGGTGTTTCCGTATTGAAAGGGCCTTGCTGACCGGGATGAGTTGAGCAGTGAAATCTACAATTGCGACATTAGAGGGAGCGGGTAGCGTATTTAGTAGCCTTAGCTTGTAAAATCATTATAGTTAGCGTCTCAATGACATCCATAGGTCACATTTTACATTGCAAATTGTTTTGTGTTTAATCCGATAAACTATCATTCTTCTCAAAATTCTATAAATACATAAAAATTGTAATGGATAGCTTTTATTCTAACATTCCCAACAGAGTTAAGGTCAAATGTTAAAAAAAAATTCATTGAGCTGAAATTACAATAATGAAGGTGGAATGGTGGGATTAATCACTGGCTCCTTATAGTCATATTTGTTCTTTCACTGAATGAAGAAGACATTCTTTTTTGAAGAGTAATTTTCTCAGAATAAATGTTTTTTTCATTTATCACATTTTGCTCGATTTGGTTTATTTATCTAATTTGTGGAGTTCTTCCCTTTCTCTTCTATTTCGAGGAGTTTTTGTAAAGAATCGTTTTCTCTCCACCTCTTCTAGTGTCTTGGTGATTCTAATCGTTTTTTATATCTCCATAGTTCTATTACTTCTCGTTTTGTTACTACCTACCTATGATCCAAATGCTCTCCTTTTTTCTGTAGCTGCTGTCGTCCAATATTTACGGGCATATACGTATATATTACACTGCCGTACTCTTTTGCTTGAATGAAGTGATATCCCAGTGGCGAAGCATCGTCGTTGTGAGCCAAGCTTGCAACTTCAATATTTAATCTTTCTAACGGAATATTAGCTAAGGATGCTTCTATAATTGTGGTTTTCCGTTTACCACTACATACAAACGAATAATAAGGGGCTCAGGACATGGAGTTGACTCACTCCCGTGAAATGCAGCTCAGGAATAAGTTCCGATCGGAAAATGCTCTCACCCTTCTGTTGCTGAATAGTACAACAGAATTTGGTGTCACGAAACGCGAACACGTTTTCCAAATGTTACTTTTTTCACAATGCTTGAGTTTGAATTACATTAATATGCGAATTGATTTAGTTTGCGAATTTAATTACAATGCGGGTCATCAGTAATTAAGCCATGGTTATTTTTTTCGATGACAGTTATTTAAATCATAACTGATAGGTAGTTCTGCAGCTTTTTAATGACTCGACATTTGAAATAAAAGTAATTTTCAACCGCACGGAAAAATTGTGTCACCTAAGTGTTAATCAAAATTTAAAATTTCCAATCAAGCCACAACGCGAAATATTGAACTCGCCTCCCACAACAGTTGTATTTTAATGTTATTCCGCTTTGCTAGTCATTACTCAACGTTCGGCCACTCCCTTTCGCTAATTATTAGTTAGTCATCTCGTGAAATTAAATTACAGGGCCAAAGGATACATATAGCTTGCTCATTAATATTCCCAATTCACGCCCTCCGAAAACAAAGAACTGACTCCATCCACTCGATCGCTATGGAGATGGCCTCTCTTTGCGTGCTACAGCGGTGCTACTCAAATTTTTGACTCCATATGAGTGGTGCTCGGATTCGATTAAATTCCAATTGAATATCCATTTCCAACCCGGTATGACTGCAGAGGCGACCTGCTCTTTACACTCTCGATATCCCTGAAATGCTAATTATTGCTCTCAAATCGAATCAGTTCTTTCGTGCCAATGTGAGACCCTCTCGAAAGGCATTTTCTTGAAGTGTCAACGCATTCCATTCAAACGCTCATTCAAGTATGGCTCCAGTGACGCATCATGTCCTGTAGTGTGCGCAAATGGGGGGGGGGGGGCATCTTCTATTGGATTGACTAGCACATGTGAACGAAGCAAACCTAGCCTGATCTCTTCTCATCTCTCTATGTTTCATCATCAACAAGTAGGTGCATGTTCTACGTAATTTACGTGTGTTTTATAATTGGAAGAATTTGCGTCTTTGGTGTAATATGGGAAGATGGAATGAGATAAGATTTTTCGTGGACAATGTTTGTTTGGTTATTTGGTAAAGCGACTGACATCTTAAGTCATATGTGCTATTGAAGTAGGTGGGTAGGTTGATAATGATGATAATTTATTTACTTACTCTTAAATTACACAGCATATATTTACGACTTACTATTTACAAATAGAAAATATAGATGTTCTCCAAGATTAGGACTCGACTGGACTTAATTTAACTTTAACGTAATGTATTTAACCTTGGCCGAATGAGGCTACAAAGCGCCATCGCTCCACGGCCCAGGGCTCTTATGTAGCATTTTTATTGGATTCTCAATGTTGGCGAAATTGACACATTTATCAAGACATGAATAATTCACTATCAGTAATGCAAACCATTAGATTTTAATGAATTACAGCGACAAACACTTAAGCTAAATAAATAAAAAATCATTCACATGTTCACAAGATGGAAGCCATTCTTTTATCATTTCCAAAAAATGTACTCATAGTACATGTACTTATTTTTATCATATTAGGTAATAAAGTAAAACTTTTAGGCTTTATGCTTAAGAATAATCATTTATAGAAATGTTTTCTTGTTTTAGGCATTATAATTCAGTTAATGGGAGAGGGGAGAATTGTTTTTGAGTGGTGAAAGGGTAAAGAGAAACATGAGAAATCAGCACCTAAGTAGGGTACCATAATGTCAGTGATAAATATCGGCCACATCCCAGGGTTTGAATCCCGGCCCACGGGATAGGAAACCAGGACTCTATTGTCCATCACCGTATTCATGCTCATAAACACTCGAGTCACACTTAAACACTTGAATACTATTACCCATGAATGCCTTATAATTTTGCGTGGAGATAAAACCAACTAACCAACCGCTGATGAATGGTCAAAATTTATTATGAATATACCTACCCCACCTGTTATCAACCTTAAGGTCTATTAAATCGTAATGAGCACATCAAGGAGGTAGAAAGCGCAAGTGAATATATTAAGTTCACACATTCGGGCAGCAGAGCAAGTCCATTTACCTTTTCCTTCCGTGCATTCTCGTAAAGATCATGGGCCGTAAGAATCACCCACTTATGGTTTTTCTGGGAGTTACCCAAACAAGCAACTCTTCGGATTAAACCTCCAGTTAGTAATTTATCATTTGTCAATTGTGACGCCATACCATCATTCTAGGAGTTATACAGTGAAAACTTATTAAAGTATTTTTAAGGTATTCTAATTCCTGTGATTGGGTTTGGACGTTACTGTACTCTTTGTAAAATGCGAGTATTATGTCCATGGTGTAATTCAACTCAGGGTACTTTGTTATGATCATAAAAGAATGAGGTGACCATACCGCTCGGCCATGCATAGATCTACCTTTTGCATGAATAGATGACGAGAGTTAGAAACCACGACCCTAACCACTTCACACGGAAGTTATATTATATATAGTCATTTATAAATGTCGCAAGAATTGCCCTGAATTGTATTAATTTTTCCAAAAGATCCATTTTTAATGACGACAAAACATATCTATGATAATGAAATGTTTGCTTCATTATTTTAATGAACGCATAAAAAAAAATACTTGATGTGAAAATCATGTACGTTTTACTTCGATGTCAGCTTTGACAGCAGATTCAACCCTTATTCTATCAGCATATTCCTCTGAGAATAACGATGCATGGGTTTCACATTTTCGTTTAAGTGTGACACAAAAACGTAACTCTTGAAAAACAAATCGTTCTCTTTACCATCGTTAAACACATCGCATCTTGCCGTGATACTTCCTACATTCACCTCATTTGTAAACCGTTACTCGCCTTATTTCTAAACCGATGGAGTAAAATCTGGCCAAGCTATGTTCTCTGGGGATATTTTTTCATGCCATCACCTGTGACTGGATGCTCATCAGATGTTTATTTCGATAAATGATGCATACTTAGTTAAGTAATAAAATGTACTAGCTTGCACAAGCATTATCCTTAAAACCAAGAGATGAATGTTCTTCTAAATCAGCAGTACACTGAATTGGAAAAAAAGAGGTAGTATACCGTTCATTGCGATGGCTCGTGAAGCGAAACCTGAATGAGGAACGAGAAAATTGATGAAATAATATCAATTTTGCAGCGAGTGTTGAGTTCATGAGGTCGTAGGATTATTCGCTTAATACGTTGACCCCTTTGCAGTTGGAATTCTCCGCTAGGAGTTTGTGTGGTGAGTATGTGTGCGGCTCTTTCGCCTCATGTTCTGTGCGTACTTGTGAGTTATGGTGGCCAATGGACAGGAGGGACTGCAAACACAGAGCCGGTCGTGTTTGCGGTCCAAAACGACGCGGCGAAAGACTAACGGATTGCGTAGTTGGCGAGATATCCCTTGCCTATGCGCCGCCCTATTCTATTCATACATTTATATCTCCATGATTCATTTCATATTCCCGCTTGTTTGTATTTCCTTGCTGTGTTTTGAAGGGGCCTTAGTCTCTATCTAAGATAGTTCCAGCGTTTTACTCGTTCCATACATAAAAAATAGTCTTCATCCCGTACAAATTTGGAAACATTAGTGTGTATTTTTTTAAATACACAATAATGTTCTTGAATTTGTACGGGATGAAGACTCGAGGTAGTGTATACAAGAAGCTGGAATTGAATATGACGCTTATGTTAATGAACGTAAAATACCATTATACTATGCTAAGCTTACCTTAATGTTCTGTAAAATATTATTTAAACATTGAATTAGAAACGATAGACTGACTATGGTGTGAAATATCAATGATGAATTACATAATACGAGCAAACTGTTGTTGAACTGATTTGAATGGACGCTTTAAAAGGTTTTGCATCAGGTTGTGCACGTATACCATCAAATCATACTCCTCCGATGTCGGGAGAACCATAAATAAATCTTATCTTTCATTTTCACCCTAGGGTAATTGGCTAAGTATTTCAGGATTTTCATTTTAATTCGCTCTTCCGCATTACTACTTTCCTCCTCTATCACTTTTAATTATATTTATTTTTGTGCTTCTATGATCTATGATATATTTCCTCTTGGGACTTTCACTACCTACTTTAGCACGTGACATTTTTTTAAATAGTTACAAACGCGTATTTAAAAACAAATCTCTGTTCTATCCTTGTATTTCGCTGCTCATCTATCTATTCATCTTCCTGTTTCACCAAACAGCCTTGCACTATGCCCTTGAGGTGACGTTTAGGATCAACTGTAAATTAGGTGTATTTATTATTCGTGGAGGAATATTTATTTTGTTATATCCTACGAAACGGGGAGACACAACTGGAAATGAATAGTGTACTGAGAAAGCATCGGACACAGCTGGGAATTTTAATTTTAAAACTTAAATTATAGGTAGACGAAGAAGCGTTACCGAGTCAAAGAAACGTTTTTCGTTGGAATTGGAGACTCGTGGTGTTTTCCGATAATGAGTTCTGTCTTCTCTCCTTTGCGCAGGCACCTCACAAGTATTCCCTTTTTCTCCGGTTTCCTTGTCCCGCCCGGCGAGTTGACGGGCAGTCCACTTAGGCCGGGGGCCAGTGAATTTCCTTCACGTAAGCAAAGAAGACAGGGTGTTCGATTTACGCCCTTTTCACTCCGCCCAGGGCAGGGCGCCCGCTTTACCGGAGTGGGAGCCCGTCGCATAAATCAGCAGGCTCATCATCGCCATCGCACCGCGCACCTTTTCAATGCTTCGGGCGTTGATTTATCTCGCCCCACGTGTGCCCGTTAGTTCCGCGGCGCCACGTGAGAGGTCACCACCCTGTGCTCGGCGGGAAATTTGTTAAGGAATAAATAAAGGGTGCGAGTAAATTGAGAACGATGTCGTACGGAAGAATGGAGATTTTCTGGTGGTAAGCGGACGGGAGACGGAAATCCGATGGAAATATTATTGGTTTTGAAAAATATGGTGCCTCTGAAGGTAATGGGTGTTCACCGTTGTGGTGAGAAAATAAGGTGTGTTTACGAGACTGCTCCGCCAGCGCTCTTAACTCGGCGGTAAATAACGTCATAACAAGAAATGATGCTGGAAAAATAATTCCCCTCCCATGGTCGAGTTGCATTTACATGGTTTTCAATGGATTGCTTCATTTTGGTAGGGAAATAACCGTTGCCCATACGTCCTTCCTTAACCCAGTCTCACCGGAGGAACTCCCTTGGCCTAAGCTGTGAAAATGGATACCCTCCTGCTGTTTTCCCATAAAAAAAGTAATTTCTGTTTTTGAGGTAGAATTTTTTAAAAACTACTCCGTCGATTCTGATAAGGGCAGGCCATCATTCACGAGAGAATTATGTGCGAGAGGGTTATTATTTTAGATGAAACAGCAAGGTAACGAAGGTTAATATATTCATCATAAACAAAACAGTTAATTAACTCATCAAAATTCATTGCTGTTCTCAGATTAGGGCAGGTGGGAAAGTTAACGCATTTGGTTAAAACATGAATTGAAATGGAAAATGTGGCAAGAATTGGTTGGGTTCTTAGTTTAGACATGTAGAGAATAATATTGAAGATATTTGCACTGAACGTTGCTTAACATGTTTTTGATTTTACGAGCGTGGAATTGGAGTGAAACAAGGGCTGCATGACTCGAAGAACTTTTTTTTGTAATAACGGTTAGTAAACTGAAAAGGTGAGTTACTTCAAGAATGTAATAGAACGAAGAATACGACCATAAATTAACTAATTTTTTTGCGAAATAAATCCTGAATACGGATGCTAATAGATGCTGACTGCAGTTTGACGATAACGACGAAGTTGGTTGGAAGAATAAAGGACGGTCTAGGCTGCAGTTGAGAAAGTAAAATGGAGAGAGCGTTCCTAAGCAAGAATATTTGTTTAAGTTCTAAGTTTGTCTAAGAAGATGCTTATAGTTTTCATCTATAGGCTTCATAGAGTGAATAGTTTGAAATGGAGTTTTCTCCAGGGAACACTTTTGATGCCATCTCGTTTCGTATTACCTATAAATTGTAGATAAAATAGTCCCAGTGTTATGAAGTTAGTTATCTAGCTTTCTTTGTTATCATTCAGTTTTAGTATCAAATCAGCACACACCCTAAAGATGCGGCGAAAATAAGAGGCTTGTATCCCTATTGATTTTGTATCCCAGTCTTAAATGTTGACTAATACACCCTGAAGTGTTTTTTCCCGAGAACAGGATCGTATTTTTTCAAGTAAATCACCTCGGATATCTGTTACTATTTAATATTTAATTTTTTTCCAGTTACACAATCTAATATATATCTCTCTATGACCTTCTAATACAATCGTGAGCCAGAGTTGGTTTCAAATTTTGCAGAAAAAAGTGGTACTTGAAAATATTACTTGCTTTTGGAATTTGTTAAATGAGCAACCACCTCGAAAATCTAAATTAATTTATGGTAACAGATTATTATATCTAAGTATGTTATCGCTATAGATAAAAAATTGGCCATTCATTGAGACTAAAAGTAACAGCGAAAAATAATTTCAAATAAAAGGCACAATGAAGATTTTGGTTACATTGGAAACATTGGTACAAGTGGCCCTCTACAAGTTAGCAATCTTGGTAATAATACTGGTACGTAATAGCAATCTTGGCTAGCAATAGTGGTAAGTTAATTCATAGCATTTGGTTGGATACGTTCTAAAAATAAAATAAAAACGCATATACACATTTTTGGTGTTTACAACCGTAAGATTTTACCCTGCCACCAGTAAATTGGGAAACGTTATTTCAACCAGAATCCATCCGAATCCAGTCTAATATATCAAACATTTACTCAGCTCTAAAGTGCTGAGGATATCTTATTTGGAAACATATACGTGGGACGTTCTACGGGTATTTTTAAACAATTCAGTATGCCTCATTAGCGATTGATTTGGATTAAACTAATTGCATCTATTGCTTTTGGGAAGAATCAATCTTATTTTAGATCGAAAAGGAAATATTTATTCAATATCGCCTCAAGTATATTATTAGGAATATGCTACAGACGTTATTTTTGACCTTTCAATAATCAATGTTTGGGTTAATAGCCATCTGGTTGTTTGTAAATAAATCCTTAAGCCACAATAAGCGGACAGAAAACCGGTAGATGTATATATCCAGATCAGTGATCTCCCCGTCGTCTGTAGATATTAAGGGAATCCATTGATCGTCCACGCATGCACTGAGCACGCTGCTAACCGTCTGCTCAAATACATTTCTCCACGGACGCGTGAGCCTATATGTTTTCCTTTGAACACCTCGCTGCACGCTGGCTTCCCTTCACGATGGAAAGCGGCCCAGAGTGTTGTAAAAGGTTGGTAACCTTGGTTCAAATAGGAAGGGGTCAGCAGACAGAACCTATGCCCCTTTGTGTAGACATGGAGGCAGAGGTTGGAGAGAAACTTACTTTACGAGGAGTGTTTGGTAATTTAGCGATCATTGAAAGGTTTCAATAAACTAAACCCACTTGGCGTAAACTTTGAAAGTTCGTAGGCAGCTGAAAAATCCTTGCGCCTTGCGTGTCTGATGCTACGTAAGTTGGCTGGAGTGGCAATCGTGGGCCATTGAGTGCACATTTTATTAACTTTGACTGTAATTAAAATTATACAAGAAATGTATTTTAAAATTTTGCCTTAGTAAAAGCATATCATGACTTGAGCTAGTGGCTGTTTTTGTCGCGAAATGTATAATTTCGAAATTTATTTTATAATTTTCGAAATGTATACTAATATTATAGGTATTTAATTATTATTATTTCGAATCATTGATTCGGGGAACCAGATTGATATTTTTGGCAACTATTTTAATAATAATGTATTATTTGAAGAGTACAAGAAAATTTGTGTAAATTTTAGTGAATTATTGCGATACATATTTCATGTGCCATAATGTGATAAAATGTGATAAATTTGATGTTATACACATTTGATGTGCCGTGTTGTAATGTCATCGAATTGCAAAAAATCCAAATCGTTAAAGTATATTTTGCTCACTCTTATCTATAGATACATGTAACTGATGGTAAGACGAATGCAAAATTTCTCGTAAAACTGTAAGAGACAAAAATCGCTCCAGTCACCTAATTATTCGGCGGTATTTTGTCAACTTAAGAGTAGCTCTCCCTTATAAATATATGCAAAGTTTTCAAATTTTTCCGTTCCATGATTCTGATCCTACCTCTCTAATTGGGAAATTACTCATAAATATCGCATCAAGATTCAATGGACGGGCAGAATGACAGCGTCACGTATCACGTGACCTCATGAGCACATCTGAGCGTTGAAATAATTATTAATTCTTATTTTGAGTTAAATATAAATTATATTTTAAAATGTGTGCTTTTTTAAATACTTCATACCATGTGAAGTCTCCTGTAATCTTTCCATAATTTCAACTGCTTCCTACGGCAGAGCAGACGCAAGGAGATGGGTCGACCGAAATTTGCTCCACTATATTGTCCACATGCATATTTGAACACAAATGGTGATAAATTATAAGGAGTACTTTTCTTGAGTAGTAATCAATTAGTAGATGTATTTATGCATGAGATAGCCTTGTTCTCACTATGATATGCAAGTCCATCTTCATTTTGTGAACTTAATGAACTCACCATAGCATTGAATAGTCTATTTTCCTTCCCTCCATTCTTAGAGAATCCATATTCCAAACATTAACGTTTTAAAAATGGCGAGAATTCCAACCTTTGTATTCTCGCAGCGCCAATGGTAATTAGATTTGAATCATAAATCAACTTTTGACAAAAATTTATTTCACGTTCGTACCGCATGTTTTATGAAGTTACAAAATTATCCAATTACAGAAATCACCTGATTAACTATTTACTCTGCTGTTTACATTCACAATGATGGCTTATTACTAGCAAATCTCTTGATGGAATCTTCTTCCCAACTGAAGTTAATGATTCCACTTTTTTCACAATTATTGTGCTTCTATGATTGAAACAGGTCTTTTTGCGCTGCATTATAGTATGTTTTAATGGCATAATTTTGCCTTTTCATTTTGCCTTTCAATTTACGCGTAAATTGTTTCAGACTTTAAGATTTCAGCCGGTTTCACCGGTGAAGCTGTTGCCAAGTATGATGATACCACGCAGAAAACGTACAGGAAATCCAACTACTCCGCTTTTATAATGTTTTGTTACCGCAGGATGATGTAGTTTAAGGTTAACTTAATGTTAACTGCGATTTCGGTTTTTTGTATCACCAAAATTTAGACTTATCGATTGGAGAATGAACTAATATCTGCTATAATGCCGAGAAAATATTTAACAAGACATTATAAAAATGTGCCTATACGTTCTTGAAAGAGATTATTTTGATAGTTAAAAAATAGCAGAAAAGCTGTCCATTTATTCTTTCACTGAAATAATTAAAGGAGTTTACCATATGCAAGAGACAGTTTTGACAATGGCACTGTGAGTTTAAATAGTTTTCTGTATTGGCGTAGTTTCGAATTAAGTGCATAAAAATGTGTCATATTTTTATCATACTATTTTTATCGTAATTTTCATCTGCATCTACTAAATACCATGCAAGCCTATTCCAAGGTATATGGAACGGAGTGATTCCACACCCAGCATGCAACTCTCGTCCCAAGTCATGGCCAAGCTCCATATGCTCCCCTGACGGGACTCAGACAAATAATGCAGTCAGGAGAACTATGCACGGCCTAACCAGAAACTAGAAGAGTGCTATGTGGGCAAACATGCTAACATGCAGATCGCTGGTTATGGTACAACTACTGACTAGTTTTATTAATACCTTTAATTCTTGAATACTTCAAAATGCTAATTCATGCCGAAATTAAATAAATGGGGGACATGTCAAGCGGGGTGAGGGGTAAGTAATAAGGGGTATGCTATTAAACACAATTAAAGTGTCTACTCTATAGCGAGGGTAAGAATTCCATGCAAATGACCCATCTAAACTATAAAGGTCTCTTATCATCCAAGGAAAAATGGCATTTTTAATATATCTATCCTATGCTTGTGATAATTTCTACCATAATACCTTTGCTCTAGAAAACATTTTGAACTTCCGGTAAATACTTCTGCTTTAATGTTAAGAAAAATATTAAACCAATCTGTTCCCCTTCCATCCGTGAGTGAATTCCACCCTAATTCCTTAAACACCTGTATCTCACTGTCATGATTATCGTATTAACTTTCTACATGTTTAGTTCCTTTCCTGTACTCAATTTTTCTCTGAGACAAATCGTACTTCATAAATTTTGATGCGAAATGGAAACCTTACATAAGCATCTGTGCGTAATACGTACATACTGCCGTCGTGCCTAAGTTGAGCATGGCGTGAGTTCCAGAATTTCTTGGATTGAAATATATCAAAGGGTCAACCCCTTCAGCATCGAACATGTCTCTGTTTAATGGTAATTTTAATCAATCAATTTAAATAATAATTAACTAAGTATCCTAATTGCACTCATGATATGATTTATTTGTACTTCTTGCGCATATTTCTGACCGCTAGAATGGAAAGGAAAGCAAGTGTCGGAAAACATTGGAGAATATCAATTTCAGCATTATTATGATGTCGCCGCATTTAAATTAAGTGATGGATTCACCTCGAGCCTAATTGGGAAGCCGCCCAATGATTGTCCTGGGGGCAAAACCCCTGAGGATGGCCCAACATAATCTTTGAACTCAAAGTAATTGGTCTTCCTCGAACGCAATCGTATTAATTAACCGTGGCGATTCCGAGAAACGCGCCCATGAAATGAGGGGGGTCTTTGTAGGGAGGCCGTGTGTGTGGAGTTAAAGATATTCTATTTGTGCTTGCGGGTTATGAGAAAAAAGAAGGGAACAAGCATCGGTGACGCACACAAGAGGAGATAGGATACAATACGGTGAAGTTAAGGTGGGGCCTAAATTGTGGTAGTGTGAGCCAGGTATCGCGTAAATTTCAACGAAGTTCGTTAATTAGCAATAACTTGAAGCTGCCTATTGATACCTAGATAAAACTGATTATTTTAAATATTCTAAAAAAAATGGAAGCCAATTTTCCATGGGTGGAATATGGTGCAACTCTGCACCCCTTACGGACATTGCCAATACATTTAAGTGCTCATTCATTTATCGCGTCAAAAATATAGTAGTGACTAGTTCGCCTTTTTTACACTTATTAAAAAATAAATTATTTAGGACCAAAAAATTTTTAAAAAGCCTAACATTCTTCCGTTTTGAAGGCAAGCGGCGTTCAATAAGTTGAGTTACATCCTCAAGTATGTATGTTTAGTTCAATACTGAAAATTACATACACAAAACGTTATTACGGCATTAATATTCCGATACTGGCTTCAAGTTTCTTACACCTCTATCAATTACAAAAAAAATCGAATGTGGCTTTTATATTAAAGAAAAATAGTTAGAAAATAAAAAAATGTAGCTAAAACTACTTTGCAAAAACATAAGGCAACGTGGTATATATGTCACGTTGATTTATGTATATTTGTTGAGAATTGAACGAAATAAAGGAAAGTTTACTGGACAAAGAATAAACTAAAAAAGAAATTTAGGTATATAGATAACATTATTGTACCAAATTGTTTGATTGGTAAAGGAGTGTGGGGAATATATCTCATACTGTTTACCAATCATTTACCAAGATAGGGAAATTGATCACTGGTTATCACGTTAAGTAAAATCGTATATATTCCATCATAGGTTTCCGCGGCGTTCAGATGAATTTTTCTGCGTTTTCGGGTTTCCACTGCGTAGGTTGCTTTATATTAAATTGCTGGTACTTAGACCTGAAGACGCCCGTTGGAACACGGGCGAAACTGTTGTCCTAAAAAGCAACCTACGCGGTGGAAACGCGAAAATGCAGAATAATTCAAAATCGTATATAATTGGTCCGTGAAGTCTCTTACATGGAGTGTGGCATTACATGGTTGTTGGCAAATATAGTTGGCGAGCGAAGAGGATGAGTGTGGATCGGAAGTCTTCAAGATGTGTGTTCAGAGATAGATTGTGGAAATGAGTCGGTAAAACGATATAAAAACGAGGAAGAGTTGAATAATATGACGGTGGCGAGTGGTTCAGTTGGGAAAGTTCAGAGGGAGGAGATATGGTTGAAGGAACTATTAAGGTACTAGGCTTTAGAAGAGATTGATAGAGTGAACATTGATGGGCAAGAAGTGAAGAGGTACGAGGAAAGTGGGTTTTAGACTCGGTGAAGGATCGTTTAACCTTCGTAGGAGGGATATGAAGAGTTTAACGGTGAACGCCTAGCGCTAGCATTTGGTGTGAAACAATTCCGTGAAATCCGCTGCCCAGTGGCAGAGATATGGGTCTGAAAACGTATCAGGCAGGACATGGAGTATTTGAAATACAATGTATGTTTATGCACGATTCGTAGCTTTTCACATAGGGCATCATATTTTTTTCAGATGTTTGGTGTTAATTTATTTTTTTAAATCTTAGTTTTAGGTTATTTTTTACTATTTAAATAATGTATTTATTCGTGAGCATTCTGGGTGGTTGTGATGCTCATTATGCCCCTGTGGTCCCGATAAACCAATCTTGGCTGGTAATCTGATTTTTTAGGGGTCGAATCAATAGAACTGAGAGTCATCCATGCCCTAGGTGGAAGAAAACTTACCTAGGTGGCGCACGAAACCGCAATCCTTGGTTAAACAGGCGAGGAATTTTCCTCGCCACTACCAAGATAGCGTGTTATTTATGAAAAGTATAAAATCTTTCTCAAGTGATATAATATAATTAACATGAATATTCAGGATAAAATACATCGTTTTCAACTTTAAATAGCCACATATTTCCAGAGGAGTATTGAAATATTCGATTTCACATGCGTGAATTCAAACTTAAAATCCAATAAAGCTGGATAAAATATGTAATTTACCGGGCTAAGGTTGAAAATAATACTGGAAAATGAAACATATGTAGTGATTGTTGGACTTGAATGGATCAATGAATCCGAAGTTGGGAACTGTCTTTATAACCTATTAACACACTCAATGCGGATGCCTTGAATTCAAGACATCCCGTGCTAGCCAGAGGCGCGGATGCCTTGAATTCAAGGCATCGGTCCCGTTACTTTTCTCGGTTTTCCCTAGTTCCCAAGCGTCGGCGCTGACACTTGCAACTTCCTTCAGCGTTTTAGTCTTGCTCTAGGCACACGTAGATGAGTTTCGTTCTTTGCTGGGTGTTTTTTCGTTTTATATAAATAAACGAAAAAAACCCTTCAGCGTGGGAACAAATTTCATGTCAACAAGTCAGTATTGAATGGGTTAACCTAGGAATATTCATCAGTAGCGCACATAAAAATAATTCCTCTGTGCGTTACGTTTGTGAAAGTGCACTGCACATTTTAAATACTACCTAATGATTTCAATGAACATCTGTCAACTGGTGTCTCTGGTTTAGATAGGTTTCATCCCTGAAAAATCCGATTTCTAAATAGCAAATTTAAAGATGTCATTAGCCCCATGGGTATTAAATAGAGGCAATGGTAGATAATAAGACAATCGCATAGATAGACAATTAAGCAAATAAATTGATTTTCCACAAAATATAAGCTTTTTCTACATTTTTTTGCAAGAAGCAAGCAGTTATTAACCATTTGCAATGATCAGTGCTATTTCTACGAATGTTGAACATAATTTCAGCGAAGGCATCATTGAGACCAACGCCAGTTATCGAACCTTTTCTTAAAATTTTATATGTTATTATTATTTTTAATGTTTTCAAACAGATGTCAATCACTTTTTGAATTTGAATTTTCCAATTTAAAAATTAAATTGAGTGAAGTCAATAATACTTAAATACCTAAAAAATAATACCTAAAAAAAGTCGTTTCACTTGGTTCATTTTTGTTCATTGGTAACACGCTCAGAGATATCATTTGTCGTCTTAAATCTCATACAAAACATGCGGACGTTTTCTCATGATAAAACTGTTCATAAAACCGCAAATAACTACGTATCTGCCATATATAGGAATAATTGCAAATGTTTGAATTCATCACAGAAGCCCACAAAAGTAAGTTGTGACATGATGCTCCTTTCTGAGTGTTTCTTTGCATAGTTACCATAATTCGTCCTTAAGTGAAAACGAAGGGCCTCCATCATTAATGGACTTCCCACCACGTTTGTTCAGTTCTTCCGTTACAATGATTGTTTTGTGTCAAATTTCCTCCACCAATGAATCAAAATGCTACATTTAATTGGTCTATTGCTGGCATAAATGGCGTTTGTATCATCATAGCATCAATCTCTATTCACTCGTTACTTATGCAGTTTTCTCTATGCGTATAGCGATCGATATTAAAAAATATCACATTGGTATCAGCGTATCGCTGCATCCATAGATTAAAGAATAATATGTATGGAATCATAAGGTACAATAGCATAGGGACTAGTATTGTTAATAATATCAATTCATAAATCCGTAAAGGATCACAACCAACCATGCTGAATGTATCAGATATGTGGTTATTACGCTGAAAATATAGGCATTAATGACGGAAAAATCACGGTACGGAAGAATTTTTTAATAATAAAGTGCAAAATGGAAAGTCACTGCATATTTAATTAGATATTTTGACCAACTGTGCACAATAGCTATGTTAGGTGGATCATTTTTGTTTAAAAAACACTAATAATGTTCGTCCACACGTAATCCACTCCATTTTTTATCTATGGTTGCGTCCTACGACACCGTCTATAGGCGTTGGAACAGAATTAAAGGTAGTAAATTTGTGTGCGCTACCCACAGGTATGAGAAAAGGTGTCGATAGGCAGAGAATGAGGCATTGAGGTGGCCAGGGTCAGGGAAGGTTGATCTTGAGGAAAAACAGCTTCCCCAAGGAGTAGGAAGACAAGCGGCGAGGCGCTAGATAGGTACCTGAAGAAAGAGCCATTATAATAGATGGCGTGGAGGAACGCCGAGGAAGGGTACGATTTCCCAAGAAGCATTTCTTGAATTCATTTTTTCGAAATGGGACGACAGTTGAGATTATTTGTAAAGGAATCGTACCCGGTCATATATTCATAATAGATGACTTGGGTGATATTTTAGCATTAGCATGCATTTTCCTCGTGTCCAGGACCTTATAGTGTAATGTTGAATAGTTACGTTTTTTTATGCTCCAACTATTGTTGAGTCTCATCAACTTTCTTCAAGAACTTTTGCCGCAAGTAGAGATATAAGCCTTTCAAGGAATACGAGACTATCCACAGTGTATAATCGTCGACATGACGACTCCATTAAATAACCGACTGGATGCCTTCCACAAGGCAATTGCAGCCGAAAAGGCATAAACGTAATGCGGTATAATCAATTTGACTCTGTAAGTTCAAAACACAAAGTTGAATGAAATTCACGCGTCAGGAGCATCAGGCATGTCCCTTTGCTAGAGGCGGGCACATTTCGATCCACTCCCGCTCGACTCTCGACCCGCGTAGCCACGGGATACCGCGCAAGCCATGCCTGCGCCGCGCCGCAGGCATGCTCACTGGACTGCAATGGGACGTGAGCTACGGTTGTGCAAGAATCTCATCAATCCCAATGCGATTCAGGCGGACTTATTATATTTTGGGTTTTATTAGCATCGCTTTTCCTTTGTAAGCTACATTTATTTACTTTACAGAATATTCTCCTCCTTGTGAACGGTGAAGCGAGTTTGTAATGGATGAAGGCTTCTCGGGTTTCCATCCGGGTGATTGGATCCATGACCGACGTTTCGGCAGTGTACACTGCCAACAACATCTGGGTGATGATACACTCATCACCCTGATGACGGCAGCAGTGTACGCTGCCGAAACGTCGGTCATGGACCCAATCACCCGGATGGAAACTAGAGAAGCCTTCACCCAGTCTATTCACCGGAAAAGCCTGAAACGGGTTTGTAATGCTTTGCTTGAGGTTTAAAACAATTTCTAAAAGGAAAAAGAAGATATTCTAGTGTGAAAGGTAATTTATTCGATAATTCGGCATAAAATAGTCTCGAGATTTACGGGAATGAAATTTTATTTTAACTAGGTAGTAGTTGCAATAACGGAGAAATTGTCACCGGAAAAAGAGAAAAGGGAAGCCTGGGTAGCGTAGTGGGGTGCGCATCAGCCCGGCAAGCCAAAGGTCCGCGGTTCAATTCCTGGTCGAGGCTGATTTTTTCCTGTGGCAATTTCTCCGTTATTTCATGCTGTATTTGCGGTAGGCTTGAATATCATCCAGGGGACAGTTGATTACGGGACGCGCCCCCTAGCTAGAGACCGATCCACTCCTCACAAGCACAGTTGGCGCACATAAATGGCATCGCCAGCCCACATTGGGTCTCTCGCATTTCAGAGCATTCTAATGCGCCAACGCCATAGATTATACACCTCGAGAGACGAGTCCCTCGCGCTCCCTATACTTCGCTCCCGGGAGCGACAATGATAATACCCAGGAGGGGCTCCCGCGACGGGAACGAGTGGGAATAAAACGTCCTGTGCACGCCTCTATCCTTCGCCGACATCCCAGTTCGCACTCTATTCAATCCTGCTCGTATCACTGCGAGTCGTGCGAGGTGCGGTGCGATATTGGTTTTTACGATATCATGTGATGCGATATCATACTCTAGGCGATGCATCGAGTAAAATTGGTACAGAGGCTTCCGTGTTGATTTGATAAATTGCTTTTATTCGGGTTTCTCTGAAATAGGACCTGACGACGCTAGCTGGAATGCAAGTGAAACGGTTGTCCATAAAATGAATCAACGCGGGAGAAACCCGAATAAAATATTTCGATGCATCGAGTACTTTGAGAAGCCAAATTAATTTTTTTGTTTTATTTCATTATTAGTGTACATATATATTATTCGAGAGTAGCTGAGTGTTCCTTAAATAGAAAACAGAAATGTAACAAAGGAAGACTCAATTTATTCTATTTGATATAAATAATTACAACGCAAATTAATTTTCTCTCTCAGTTGGTAACCATATTTACCTACTTCCCTGCAGTTTCAAATTTCTAGGGCAGTATATTGTTCCAAATCAGCTTGGGAAAACCACATAGACTAACTTTGTAGTAAACTCAACTCAAGTTTTATTTACTCTCCGTGTTAAAACTATCTATAAGCTCCAGTGTCATAATGATCATGTATTTAAGCTACTTCTACTCTGGGGTGCCATATCCAAAATCTTACTCTTGGTTTTATGCAGTTTTTTGATTTTACGCAGTATAACTTCAGTCCCAAAGAACAAAATACTGGTATTACACATTACTGCACTCAGTATTATGCATCTGATCATCACATAATGACCTCAAGAGAAGTGAACTATGGTTGGAGAAAGGCCATTTCAATAGTACTAAAATTCAATATATATTGTCACGGAGTTTGCTAAATTTGCATGTGGGGTTCCTCTTGCAGATTTATCAAAATGCTAAGGATCCCAAACAATACTGCGTACAACTACTAATGTTCCTTTTAGGCGATCACCCAGGGGCCTAATTCTGGTTCTTTCGTATAGTGCGATACCGAGCGCGAACGCCAATTCTAACGCAAGTTGCGTTACGCGGTATTCTCTTAGTGACAGTGACAGCGTTCGTGATAGCGTTAGCGTTAGGGCTTGTCCAATCACAGTGGTGCTCGGTATTCTCTTACTACTTATCACGAGAGTTAACGCACGTTGCGATGAATAGGTTATCACGGCTTTCGAGGCCGTGATAAGTCGATGGAATATTATTATGGAGAAAATAATAATCTTAGAATAACTTATTTAGTTACTATTTGTTATTATACATCAATATGGCAACAGTGTATCACTTAGCTTCCTCAAGTTCCAGCGAGAAATGCGTGTTTGTTTTTGATGCGAGTGGAATAATCAGTGAAAGTTTTGTAGATTTCGGAGGATATATTTAATCTTGAGATACCAATGAACACTATTAGGGAGGAATAATGCAATTAGTTGTACGTAAGTAATCGTCATGCTAGGCTTTCATTTACTTAATTTCGGTTATTCATGAGATTACATCTTTGTGAGCAAGGTTTTTGGTGGTTGTTTATTTTAATTATCAACATGGAATTATGTTTTCAGTGTGCATCAAAGTAATTTCAACTACAAGATTACTCATATTCGTGAAGTGTCATATACGCCACCAATTGGATATGCAATGCATTATGCATGCCATTTCATGAAATAGTATTGCAACTGTTTTGATGAAGTGAACGTCTGTTGTTGTGTTGTTTTACATCCGAGGCTATTTGTGGATAAATATGAAGGTAAACGAAGTACCTACATATACTCTTCAATATGTTGTACCTACCTAGTGTGTCTTTGCTATTATTTGGCTATAATGTGAAATACCGAGTGATCGTTCTTTGTAAACAGCTGTTGAGCGCAACTGGTGAAACATAGTTATACCTACATGGAGCTAGGCTTTCATTAACTTAAGTTCGTTTATTCATGAGATTCCACCTTTGTGAGCAAGGTTTTTGGTCGTTGTTTATTTTA
This sequence comes from Pyrrhosoma nymphula, assembly GCA_963573305.1. Taxonomy (NCBI): domain Eukaryota; kingdom Metazoa; phylum Arthropoda; class Insecta; order Odonata; family Coenagrionidae; genus Pyrrhosoma; species Pyrrhosoma nymphula. The sequence goes on from OY754338.1 coordinate 91,519,455, forward strand.
ATTATCAACGTGGAATTATGTTTTCAGTGTGCATTGAAGTAATTTCAACGACAAGATTACTGATATTCGTGAAGTGTCATACACCCCACCAATTGGATATGCATGACATTTTATGAAATAGTGTTGCATCTGCTTTGATGGAGTGGACCTATTGTTGTGTTGTGTTGTTTTACATATGAGGCTATGTGTGGATAAATTTGTTGGTAAACGAAGTACATATACTCTTTAATATGCTGTAAAGTGGGTCTTTGGTATTATTCGGCTGAAATATGAAATACCGAGTGATCGTTTTTTATAAACAGCTGTTAAGTGAAACTTAGTTACACGGAGTTTTTGAGTAAGTTTAGATGAAATACAGGATCCGTAGTGGATGTCTTGGTGAATGTTTGTGCATTTAATGGTGAATATGTAATGTGAAATACCGAGTGATTGTTCTTTGTTAAAAGCTGTTAATTGAAACCTTACGTGGTCCTTTTAAGTTAGTTTCGATGAAATTTACAGGATCCGTAAACGGATGTCTTGGAGATTGTTTATGTTGTGGATGTAGGAAGTGAACAAAGTGAGATTGAAAGGACTCGAATAAGTTCAATATACATCATTTTTCAATCATTAATTAAGAAATTCAAAAGTGAATTTTAGTGGTTTCTGTTATGTTGGCGCTTTTATATTTTAACTAAAGGTCAATTCTGAACTAAATATGCTCTCTAAACATCTTCCTTATTTCATATCGTATTTGAAATATGCACATGTCAATCAAGGCTTAATAAATGAATTTACTAATATTCTAATTATTTACTAAGCTCTTAGCGTCAACGTCTGTCTCTTTTTGCCTAGGATTCAAACAAATTTGATTGGTGGAACTGAAATGAAATTCTTTGATATGACAATATCATATTAAGCCATTGTCGTCAATTGGCTATTCATATTGCTGTGTTTTCCTCTCCAAAATTTGCATTAGACGTATTTGTTCTTAGGTACCTGTGTAATTGGATCTATTTGTGATGGATAGTGCCCATCGTACTAGATACTCTCCCTTCAAATTTAGGTTAGGACCTTTTTGAACTGGTTTTATTTTCTTCTAGCATGCCTAGTAATCAAGATAATAAGGAAGAGTAATCATGATAAGGTAAACTGTAAGAAAACGTCGGCAATACCAAGGAAGAGGCAAAGATATAAAAACATATAGGTATTAGACCTCAAACCTCAGCATTGTCTCCAGCTATTAATGTCGCGGTATGTATACCCTGTGAAATTCATTCCCTCAAAGGAATCGTTTTAGCCTAGTAGATTAGGTGGTTGGCTGTCAATGCCAAGGTTGTAAGGTCGATACTCTCTTAAAGTAAATATTTTTCTATCTAAGTTATTCGTTTTTGTTTTATTAATGGTGTTCTTATAATCGGTACTTCAATGAAAAATGTTTTTGGTCAATTTTTTAAATTATCAATAGGATTACATGCAGCCCAATAGTAATTATATTTCATATCTATAGGACTTCAGTGATTATATATAAACACTGTTGTTCCAAATAACTATATGCTATAGTTATTAAGTATGAATAGTTTTATAGTATTTTTTTCTAAGGGTACCCCGTAAGCACTATATTTTATGCTATCGTATTATCTAAATGAATAAGTGAACCGAATCGCCGTAAGTAAATAATCGAATACGATTAAGTTACAATTGTATTAATAATAAAATTATTACTAGCGCTATATCATGCATAGGTTTTGGTATCATGAATATAATCTTTTATATTCTGGTACATATTTTTGACTTTCCCTATACATAGATAGGTCTTTGGCCCATTAATCTAATGTTATTACTCTTCACTTTTGTAATGCGACATTGGCCACAGAATGCGAACTTATAACATTTAAGCGCTTGAAAATGTTTATTTGCCTATTCATGGCTTATTCTCGCCTTTTCGTCTGCAAACAGCTGCCACTCGAAAGTCAACTCCTCTCGTATTGGCTGAAATCGATGACGTTAGTGGTGCTGACGTCACTTCCATGGTTACAGAGCCGAAGTTGCCCGAGCCTTATCATGAACGCGAACGCATAAAACGAGAATGGGAGACGAACGCAATATGCGTTACGGGGAACGCGTGATATCTTGTCCCGCACCATGAACGAGAATTAGGCCCCAGGCCTCTGTTTAAAAAAGCATAATACAAAACCAGTTCCATGTATTCATCTGCCTACTTTTGTGTGTAAAGAGAAATTTTTATGACTTTAATCTAATTGAGTCTTTTCATCAGCATCACACTATAAATAAAGATACACTCACCTTATAAATTCCTAGATAAGACATATACTTATTAAAAAATATGAGTGCTTACAAGAAGCTGCCAAATACTTTCAATGAAATAGAGAATGTACCAAGGTTTAGGAGGACTTTATAAAAAATATTTTTATCAATAAATGTATTATTCTGTTTAGAAATATTTAGAGGATATACACAAGAAGCGCTATATCATGCATAGGTTTTGGTATCATGAATATAATCTTTTATATTCTGGTACATATTTTTGACTTGCCCTATACATAGATAGGTCTTTGGCCCATTAATCTAATGTTATTACTCTTAACTTTTGTAATGCGACATTGGCCACAGAATATCGAAAAGTCATAGGAATGAGGTACGGAGTAGGGATGGGCGTTGCTCCAAAAAGTACTGGTATTTTCTATGAGTATTAAAAAACAATAATACTACTCGTCCGGTAGTACCGACGAAAAAATACCACAATACCGGTATTTATGTGGTTCATTAAATATTTTAATTAGTTACAAATACACATACGTTTCGCCCTAATTTTCCGGTATTTCGGCAAATTAGAATATCAATCCAAAAAGATACACAGAAATTTCCATCCATCGGCATTTTTAATGAACATTCATCTTTAATGAAATATCTAAGGCTTTCCCGGCGTTTAGCGTTGTTGGTGGTTCTTCGGGTTTCCGACCGGGTCAAACTCTCCATTTCGGCCGAAGTTTCGATGAACTAGTTCATGGAAAAAGTCGGAAACCCGAACAAACCCAAGCATTCATCGGGAACATACATCGGCTATTCAATAAACACTTTTTGTTTTACGCTGTATGTTTGCGCTCGTCACATTTTGTTGGAATGATTTTAAATCATATGAAGAACGATCGTAATTGTTTTAATATTGTGGTCACGCAAAATCCCCTGTGAAAGTGATCAATCCTTGGTCACACTAACGTTTAACTTACAGGAATAAATATTTGTATTTTACGGTTCAAAATCAACGATTATCTAGTGTTCGGCATGCGTCAAAAATTTTATACTTACCTATTATATAAATAATGATTACAAACATATCTCAACTTCACGGTAATGTAAATAAGAAAAAAATACAACATATTACGAGAATATTTAGTTATTTGTCGTAATTAGTTCCGTAAGTTGGCGCAAGATGGCAGCGCTGTCGAAATACAGGTATTTTTAGTGCCTGTACCGTCGGTAGTACTGATTATAAATACTGGTCGGTACAACCGGATTAAAAAAAAATAATAATCGGTACTACCGAATACCGGTATTTTTTTGCCCATCCCTAGTACGGAGTTGAAAATGCCTTGCATCATGGGTAGTGATGAGTACGATTTTGTGGTGTGTTCTCGGAAAGGGAGCATAGTGAGGATGGAAGAGCAGTAGGATCACGAGGAGGCTGGGCGGGCAGTAGGTATAGTACATAAGATAGCAGGCGTCTGGGAAGTACGGGGCTCACTCTGTCCGAGTGAAACAGAGCAACGTTGGAATGTAATAGAGTGAGTGGGGGTGCGAAAGTCTCACTTTAACGTGAGTGGTGGAGGAGGAACGTGGTAAGGAGTTTGGTGTGGATGTGAGGGGGGGCTGGCGGGGGGAGGGAGGGGTTGCTGTAACCTCAGGAACTAGGGGGGTGCGGTCAGTTGCTCTTGGTTTGTGCCGAGAGCGTCTCGGGATTTGAAATTCCAAACTCAAATACGGCACGTTCAGCACCCGAGTCTCTGAAGCTCTGATGCGCCGCAATTAAGGGGTAAGGTAGGTACTCTTGTGACTGAAAACAAGTGAGAAATGCCAGTTTTACTGACTTAGTTTACGGCGTTGTAAATTGTGTTTTAACTGTTAAAATAAACCGATAATTGAAAATACCTTAGTGACTATTTAAAATTGTGGAGTACTAAAGAGCAGTTTTTTCGACGAACATGTTCTTTTGGGAAATGTCATTTCCGTTAGACCTTAATGCCAAATACTTCATCTTATGTATCGCACGAAAGCTTCTGAGCTTGAATTAGTTGAAATTCACAAGTTACTCGAAATATGACATGGGTTAATGATTAATGCTATTGCATTCTTTGGATAAAAAGACTTCACTGACGTTTTTCCCAAAATATGACAAAAAAGTTTTCTCTCTGAAAGTTATTTATTCCCAGTCCTTGCAAGTTTTTCCCTTAATAGAGTTATATCCATTATTATCGTGGTTTATTGAAACATTTGTTATCAAATGTGGAGTTTCTTTATCTGAGCCTTAGTTTGAGAAATTTGTTTTGAGCCGTGCACCTCCAGCAGCACAACTTCATTTTTAATATTGTTAAAAATTATAGTACTTGAAAATAGATTAATTTCCCAAAAGCTAAATGGAAAACTTATTTTCGACAAACAACTTTTTTGTGTACGGCTGAAGGAAAATATATTCTTACATCATATTTATCATAAGTAGGTACACAATAACCCAATAATAATCACACCGAAATAACGTGCGAGGAATAGCAACGGCGTATTTCACGCAAAGAAATGCTGTTTATGTGGTGGAAGTATAACATTGGGGTTGAAGGCTTTGTGAAGTGAACGTATTATAATTCAATTATGCATTGGTGATACGGCCCCTTTGTAATTCCATCAAGAAATTTTCGTATTAATATTTGTGACCTCCTTCATAGAGCTAAATAGCAACATTTCTTCATCATTACCTTTTTCTACTAATAAGGAGACATCGCGTATTTGATGTTAGGGATCCAAATGCCGCAATTATTTTCTGAAACTATAGAGAAAAAGCGTGAAAAGTGTCACGGCTTTCTTCCATTTGGACCCGAGTTCGAGAGAAAAACGCAACTAAAGAATTTCCCTCCGTATAAATTCTTTACTACGCGGAGGTTTACCAACCGAAGCCGTGGCGGAGCGGTTAGAGCCGCTGGACCAGTAATCCACGAAATGTGGCGCGTTTTCGAATGCTTGTCCGGTCAATTTTTTTTCTTTCTTATATTTTACGGAGTCTCTGTACATTGCCCTATCCCATACATTTATGGCATTAACATCAATATTTTTTAATTTTAAGCCTATTTTCTGGATTTTCAATCAACCCCCTTGGGAGAGTGTCGAGTCTAATTTCGGGAGTCTTGTTCGGCCGATAAGAGGTTTCACATGCCGACAGGCCTAATTTTTTTAGACTTTGAAAATACAAGGATACTCCCGTGAATAGGATGAGCGTCGATTGGTCGTGGCTCTTTCTCAAGGCGGTACACAATGAATGGATTATTACTGTTTAATATACAGAGATGTATGCACATCAAATTTCCCAGGAACTGCGTTCGAACAAGGACTTTTGTGACTCAATTTTTCTTTCAATAGTGAACATGATATAAGTAGAAAAGAGATCGTAACTATTTCCGAGGTTATGTAAAAAATAGTTGCTATGACCTTTGGAGCAACATATTATATTGAAGGGAAATATGAGAAAATATATAAATAAATGGTCTGGAGTTTGTAGACCGGATCTGCGTTAGAGCAGATGCAAATGTTTTGGCGACAGAAAACCAATTGGCTTGGTACAGAAATATTCTTTGCTTTATATGTTTTTACGATGAATATCATCCGAAAGTAAGCAATTCTACGCCATGAATGAAAAGTTAAATTTCTTTACTTGAAATAAACATGAGGTGGGAAAAGAAATAGTTTAACATTACGTGATATTTTTTGTCCTGGAATCTTATATCTTCCTCTCCCCCACGATACAGGCTTCCCTTTAATATAATATGTTGCTCCAAATATGTATAAATAAATGTGTATAATACGCTGTCAATTGTATTATTTTGTACAAACCCATCCGCCTATTGCATCACCAAAATTTGTTAAGTTTAGTTAACTGATTTATGAGTCGGCGCCCCTTAAAAATTTTCTGCCCCCTAAACATTTTCCGCCCCCCCCCTAGACCCAAAACCTGGCTATGCCACTGGCTAATCTCCCACAGTCGATGTTTACCGATCTGCCTCAATGCTAATGACAGCCTATTGATTTACGCTCTCTTAGTGGGAAACTAACGAACTACAACCTCTCTAACAAGAAGCAGCCACGTGCTGCCTAAGGCCTAAGGATACAAAGTGACAAGATCTGTATTTTGTGATCGTTATTATAAGGGTGATCTACCGGTTAAGGTAGGTGTTTTTGGAAGAGAGTAAAAATCCTCCAGTTATGCAAGCAACTATCTGCTTATTTTGATTTATTCGTTTAGCTCGGCTTACGTCCTATTTCTCCTCATCCCGTTCATGAAGCTTATTCCTTTTCTTCTCCCTTCCCTACTACCCTACCAAACATCATCTTTAATATCACGGCCTTAAAAATGCCATCGCCCCTCTTCTTACCTCTTTCAACCACCGACTTTTCCTCGTTCGTCTTCCTTTCTGTCCACCGCACATTCTCCATTTTCCTACACAGTCGCATCTCAAACGCCTACATCATACTCTCGGCCTCTTTCCTTAGAGTGCACATTTCTGCATCATACAACACTATACTCCATATCAAACTCTCAAACTCTTAACCTTATTCTGCATTATTATACAAAGAACCCATCATCAGCTCCCTCCCTCCGTTGAATTTTTTTTTTACTATCAAAATTCTCCTCCAAATTTTCTTGCTAATATACCCATTTCGCTACAACGTACTATCCAACAGTCACTTGTGTACTTAGCTAAGTTAAATAGACATCGAATAATCGGATGAGAATGGCCGCAAGAGAAGCACCAGCACAAAGATCGATTAGCATGATCTAAAAAGGCATAAGGCGTAAATGTGATAGATAAGGCTATCGGGTAGATCTTTTATTCAAAAACGTTTTATGCTTTGGCTAATTTTTCTAGGTATCTTTTTTATGGAAAAGAAGAGAATGTTGTGTCTTTTTGTATTTTTTAACTTTATCATTTTGAAATGGAATATAACCATATTAGGTTGCAAATATTTCCAGTTTATAAAAAGATGATGCTTTATTAATATCATATTGTTCACTTGTCGATCTTTTACACTTTTAGTAGGATTATATTCTTTTGAAAATTTCCTTGCCTAATGCGAAATTAGGTGGTCAACCTCACCCTTGAAATTCCCTATTGCTTCACTATTCCCTATTCTTATAGTGTATCAAAACTTCAGGTTGTTTTAAATAACCACCAACATATATTTAATAATCCTGCTCATTATTGTTCCTAAGTGATATCCTTCCGGTCAAAGAACTTTTCTTGAGGAATTTGCTCTCCCTTAGTCAGTAGTACTTACCTTACTGGTTGTAGCTCTAAAACTTGATGCTGCAGCTAGGTGACGAATGTGAAGGGCAACGGTCTGCCATGATGCAAACACCGGTTCCCGATCAGCCACCGAAGTCAAGCATCGTTGGGCTCGGCTTGAGTTCGGAGGGGTGATCCTCCGATTCGTCCGAGTGCTGTTGCCCCTGTCTGCACGTGGCAGACAGTAAGGGCGAAATGATCTTAGCCGTCGAAGCACTTTAAACAAAATTACAACTACGAATATGTAATGAGTGGGAGAAATGAGAAATAATGTGCATTGAATAAGTCAGCCACGAAGAATGATTACGAACTAAGACCTGAATTTGTTTTTTAAGGTCGCCGGAAGAGAAATAAAATGCAGGCATCATAAGATCAGTATTAATTATCAAGCTGACTATTTACAGTTCTGATATGAAATATTAGGGCATTCAAAAGTTAGTAATAATATTGATGAAGAATAATTGATATTGGCACTTTACCGGTATAAAAACTAATTCTTTGTAAGGGTGGCAACATTGAAGTCCCAAATGCACTGAAATTCCCTCCTCACAAGCATTTATATGCGCATCAAATAGTCGAATAGCAGCATTCTTGTCGAAGAGTGAAGGGGACGCAATTAAGTGTTTACTGTGACAAGTTAATGATTAAGGCCACCCTACAATTTTCCCCTGGTTAAGTCATACCTTTGTAGCCCCTATTGACGGCAGCTTTTATGAAATCTACAAGTTTAGGGAGTGGGAATGAAATTTTGAGGGGTACTACTACTTAAAGAAGCACTACGAAATAGAGTGACCTGCGGTCCGGATCAAAGGGATTCATAGGTCTCCGTGGACCCATCCTTAAGAGATCATTACCCATAGCATTTCTAATCCTGGCTTTGCATTTTTCTCACGTCCACTCCCTCATACATAGAATTTCCGAACTCGCGGTCGTATTTTGATGACCCTTTGGGTCATTAAGGGACCCGCGCGACAGTAATCAAGGTCCCAAAGGGTAGCTGGCGCTGGCTACGGGCGACTTACACTTCGTGCGGACGGACTTGGATGTGTAGAGGATTCCGGGGGGAAACCCGCCTCATAGTTAGAGAAGGAAGGATTAGTGATTATAATGACGGGAGCATTTGACAGTCGAAAAGGGCCAGATTGGATATCGCTACGGGGAGTGCGGGCGGAGGCCATATTATTCCTTGTTACTTTAATCGGCCGGATTGACGAAAACATCATGGAATCCCTTACACCTCTCTCCCGGAAAGGGCATCCCTGCCAGGGAAAGGTTGCTCACACAATAGGGCCACAAAGTGCTCTGTATCCGCCTTTGGGGACGTGAAAGGGATCTCTTCTCTGAGGAGAGATTGGACTTAATTATTTCGCGCGATGGACGCAGAACACACTCACAAAGTCTCTCCGAAGGCATCCTTTGATATTCCTCGTGGCCTGGGATTTTCCCGCATGGAAAATCATTTTCGGAACAAAAGGTTTTGGGAGAATGGTGTATGACAGAGTAGTCTAGAATGGATTTGCTCTAGTGGTTCTAAGTTCAGTAGAATAGAGGAGTAGCCTATTCGGGTAAACCAGAGTGCTGCAAAAAAGAAATAATTAAGATATTATCCTCATGAACTCCATTTATTGCATATAGTTAAGGTAGAGGTAGAAATTAGGAAAATTTGCAATTATTAATACAGTAAAAAATCTTCTTCTTTAGATAAAGATGCAAACATTTTAGAACTATGAATAGCTACGGAACGCGAAGACTGATTTTAAGTTCATGAATAGGAAACGCCACTTATGTGATGCGTTACTTAAAATGGATACTGCATAAACTTGACTGATGAAGGCTTCACTTCGCAGAAGTAACTAGTACTCCTAATTGTCATAGCTTAGTACTTTTCTACAACATTTTATTATAGCACGACGCGTTTCGCCGCTTTACGGCATCGTCAGGTTAAAGAAACCTGCATATTATGTGCTATTTTTTTGTTAATATATATAAATGCACCAAAGTTGTAAAATAAAAGAAATAAAAAAATAAAGCATTCATTTCAAAAATAGCTTAGCAAAAATAAGTTTCACAGGAAACTTCTCTCATGAGTACCTATCCCCCCGCGGCTGGGAAATCAATTGCTGAGAGGGCTTGCTAATTCAGTATATATTTTATTATTTTATTCAGGATGTGAGAAATTGAGAAATATACTGGTAATTCATCTTTGAAAGATCTGATCCAAATAATTTTAAATATTTCACATTCTTTGATGTTTCACAATATTTTGAGTTTTATCGATCCTATACATTTTATGAATGACTTAACACTTTTCGACTTCGCAGTGGCCAAATACCGCGGTAAAACTACTAAGACAATTTTGTGTTTTACGGGAAACGGACACTTATGATTCACCTCGGCGAGAGGAATTTGAGAGAATTCAATTGTTAATATGCCTAAGAAGAAGGGGATCTAAGAAGCTGTGAAGAATGGATTGAGAGAGGCAGAGAAGAAAGTAGGCAGAGAATAGTTCAGTCTGTGAAGTCGTTTTTAAAGACGGTAGGTACACCTTCCATTAGTAAAGAAAATGAAACTGGAGGCAAGGGAACCGAACGGTTGACAGAAATTTAATAATAAAAAAATTGAGTAATTAGGCATGCAAAGAAAACTGTTTGTCATGGTGCTATCTCATTAACTTTTTTTGGAAAGGAAAATAGGTATGGCTGTAGATTAGCAATATCGCATTGAAACGCTCATCATAATGAAGAATAGCCTTCAGCCTTCAACCTAGTGAATACTAATTACGATGATAAATTACATGAGTCCATGTTAATTTTCCTTATAAATTATTGAATTCGCAGTAGTTCAGACGCCTATAAAAAATCATAAGGTAAACTTTCGTCAATATTTGAGAAAGATGCTGGGTAATCTGGGCTGGGGGAGTCCAATAAATGAGGAAAAAAGTAAAAGGTGTGTGTAATGTTTAGAATAGTAAAGGAAGAGATAAAATCTAATCTTTGCGAAAAAATAGAGGAGCCAACGTTCATGGGAAAGAATTACCATGACTTCGAAATCAAACAGAGTATGCAAATAAAACTAATACTAAGTAATATTTATTTCTGAACAGAACTATTCGAGAATGAAGAAAATTACCTGGGGAGCTTCTAAATCCCTTCTCAACAAGTGTGAATGTATTTAAGTAAAGATACAATGCTGCATTTTCTTAATTACTCTGTTTGATCTAAATCCTAACTCTCAGTAATGCTGTTTTAATTTAAATGCTATGTAATTTTAATTCGAATTATATGTAAGATTCTCGATATGAAGCTAGGAGGGTAACCAAAGTTATGCCGCCAGACTCTGTCTACTTGCACATAACCAGCTGATAAATAATAATTACTTAGTATAAATAACTATTACGCCAAAAAATTAAAGTTGCTGCAAGACGCGTGCTAATTAAGTAATGCTAGCGGAAAACATTTATTGGCTACATTATTTACGAAGGAGCATTATTGTTGAATTAAGAATGTAATCTTTTTGAAATTAATATAACGTCCACGAACTTATAAATGTTGTATCTATAGAACATATTCATGATTAAAAATTATTTTTTTTAATCCACAATTTTTTACTTAACCCTTGCCAACTATTTATCGGCCCACGTTGGATGTGCGAAAACTGTCACGGGCCAATTTATCGGCCCAACTTTAAATACCTGAATATAATGGCCTTCCTATAAAAACCTGAAGAGAGCCTTGGCATTCTTCGCACATCCTACCCGAAATGGGCTGGCAGTATTATTAAAATAAAAAGTGTGGATGAAAACAAAATAATTTTTAATCATGAATGCTTGTGACTTCCACAAAGTTAAGCCTCATACAATTTCTTATATGGAACATTTTCGAAGAAAATGTTGCTTTACAAAAGGTTGTCAACTTTTCGCATCTTGAAGTACCGCTCTTAGTCTTTCGGCCGTGTATTGACAAAGGATGATGGGGGGAGGGGGGATTGGGCTTTGGAAGGGATGGAATAGCAGTGGAAAGGCACGGTGGGGATTGGGAGGGGAGTGGAACGCGCGGAACAGTTGGATTTCGCCGCATGCGGAGGGCAATGGCCCAACGAGTCATTAATTATGGTCGTAATCCCTGAATCACGGGGGCCGATAGTATTCCCTCTTGACCCCTTTTGTATTCCCATGTGCCGCTCTTGCCTTTATTCCCGGCGGCGCAGATAACGCACCTCGGCACCCAACGCTCAAACCCACGCTCGCTCCTCAGGTCCTTTCTCGACTGCTAGAGGTCCCTTGAACAAGAGCATTATAACTCCACCCAAAACTTCGTATAATTTCTATGTCATGGCTACATACACCCATATAAAGGTGTGTGGTATTGCTGACGTCTTGACTCAATGCTACAATGCTTAGCTTTGGTGATTGGTTGGGACCGGTGTTTCCATCGTTGCAGGCCGTTGCCTCTCGCTGTATATTTCCGTATATATGTTTCGGTATTCTTTCACCTTCCATTCTTTATACTTGCTCTCTCCATCTATTTCAGCATTCTCTTATTGTTACTTTGATGCCATACCTGCCGAGATCTTTCCTCATATCCGTATTTCTTCTTTGGTCCGTTCGTGTGTAGCCAGCAGTTCTTAAAAGCGTCTTCTCAGATGCTTCTAATAGTTCTAATTTACTTTTGTAATTCTCCAGTCCAATCCTCTGTCAGGACAAAATTAAACATATAATTGGAGCATACATTTATGTGGCAGTGAAGCTTTGATGATACCTTCAGCAGAATAAAGAGGGTTGGAAGCAATGGTAATACAAGGCTACCGGAGAAGGAGGGAGGTCAGGTAGTTCAGTGAATTACCGTTGAAAACTTCAGAAGCTGAGAAATAATAACTTTAATGAAAACTCAGCAAAGAAGAATTAGCAAACGTATTTCACAGTCTGCGGCACAAGAGGTCAATTGAAAAGAGTACTGTGAGGAGAAATAAATTAAATGAATTATTTAGGAAGACCAAGGGTGAAAGACATGGGGAAAATTATGTGAGACATTAAGATGGAAAAATGTATTTGCACTGACAATCGTATTCTACCCATGGATGACGAAGTTTTCCTAAATGCACTTCATCTAGTCCCATCCAGATTGAAAATATGTCGGGTTTTCCACTGCGTAATGTTATTCAGTGTACATAATTACTTCCAAATTTCCAATTTCTCAGCATCCGCTTCGTTCATTATTACCAACGTCTCTACAGATGGCTCTCCCATCGTCTTCACGGATCCTGGAATCCATTGGCATTTTGTTTCTCTTCTGCCAAATATGCGTTGAATGGTCAGGTGGTTGCTGATTTTCTACCGGTTTTCTTTGCCCCAAGTTATAGCAAACGTTTTGTCGTTTTCTGTTCCAGGAAATAATCCTATGTCTTCCAAAGTTTGTAGACTGTTTGTACCCTGTTGAAATTGTTTTTGTGAAGTCGGACGTAGACAGACCAGGTGACAGATTTGCACTTGATTTCAGGATCCCGGATGACGATGGACGATTCGTCTGTTAGGAGTAATGGAGAACCTTACCTGTTGGAAAACACGAGAGATTTTCTATCAAAATTTGTGATGGGAAAGACCTTTCCTTGCCCATATTTCTCACTTTAGCCCACATTGGTCCCTCACTTTCTTTAAAATAGTCCTCACAATGTCTTCCCAATTTACTCTGGGCTTTTTCTTCCTCCCACGGATCCTGCTTCCCAGGCCCTTTGAGGGTATCGATAGTTTTCCAGTGACTGAGGTGACTTAGAGTGACTGAGTCACCTCAGTTGTGCCAATTTCTTCATTTAACTGTATATATTACTTTGCATTAGTTATTGTGAAATTAATTATCATGAAAGAATATCACAATGATCTGTATCCTTGCTCATTCCATGATTGAATGACTTTAAAATGAAAATAACACATTCTACCATTATTTACTCATTTTCTAGGAGATATATTCAGTTACAGCAAAACCTGGGTTGCAAGCCACTTTGTTTGCGAGTGCTCTTCAAGACGAAGAAGCATTTTTTAAAATTGTAACTTGATGAACGAGCGAGGTTTAGAATTGCAAGCATCACGTGAATCTATGGTCTCCCTCTCCTCCACACTACCTCTCTCACTATGCGAGATTGTGGGTAATTTTCTGACGCTAGATTCCATTTGGCGTGGCTTGCTCAAACAGTCAAAACCGTACGAGCGTAGGTACTGAAAACAACGTCTGCGTGTGCGTAAAGCATTTTTTGTTTATTTGTTGGTACTGTAACTGTGCTGAAACAATGAACTCGGTAAAAAAAACGATTGTAAAGGAACTCCGTATGACGAAGGAGATAATTACGAAGGGAGTTAAGAAAGAAATGATCAAAAACCACGAATAAGGTATGCGAGTGGCCGATACCGCTATATTTTGTAAGAAGTCTACGTAAATGATTTGCACATTATTGAAGGAGAAAGAAAGGGGCTAGATGCTACAAAAGGAATCATAATAGTGTGAAAGGCCGTGTGTTCTGCAAGATTGCAGAAATGTTGCTTCTAGTTTGGATACATGAGAAGCGACTAGTAGGTTATACTGTGGCCGAGAATTTAATCTGCGAGAAGGCTAAGGTCTTGTACGCTGACCATGCAAGTAAACTGCCATTTACATAAGCAGAAAACTAGGAAAGCTTCAATGCAAGCAGGAAATGCATTTAGAGGCTGCACGTTGGTATGGTGAGGCAGCTGAGGCATTCGCTGCCGAGTCCCAGAAGCTCATTGTTTCCGGTTCTTAGCTGTAGAAGCACGTTTTTAACAACGATAACACTGGAATTGAAAAATAAAAGATGCCAAGTAAGACTTACATTACAGCAGAAGAGAATGCAATGCCCGGTTACAACCCCATGAAAGACCGTCTCACCCTCTTGCTGAGTGCTAGTGCAAGTGGAGGTTTAAAAATGAAGCCACTGCTCTTGTATTATTCCGAGAATCCACTATCCTTCAGGAAATGCAACGTGCAGAAGAGCCAGTTTAACGTTATGTGTAGGCCCAGCGCTATGGCTTGGATACCTCGTTTATTGTTTGTTGAGTGGATGAACGAGATATTCGGTCCTATAGTGAAGAAATACCTTTTATAAAATACTCTGCCACTCAAAGTCTTGTATATTATGGGCAATATTCCTATTCTTTCTCCAGGTCTCGAGGATGACGTACCGGAGGTATTCAATTTCATTATGATGAAGTTCCTTTCTCCAAACAACACTCCACTACTTCAGCCTTTGGATCACCGTGTCATGTCCAACTATGAGAAGTTAAACACCAAAGCCCTATTTCAGCGATGGTTTGAAGTGACCGGAGGAACAAACCTTACTCTCCGAAAATTTGGCAAGATACCTTTCACTAAGTGAACTGTCTCGAGATCTTCGATTAAGCATGGGATGAGGCCACCAAGATAACCCTCAGTTCTGCTTGGAGAAAACTGTGGCCTGGCAGACATGGCTTTGAAGGATCTGCTGGAGGACAAAAGCCACCTATTATCGTTGAAATTGTGGTCTTAGGGAATACCATGGTTCTGGATGTGAATAAGACCGACTTTCAAGAGCTGATGAAGGAACATCACCAGGAGCTGACCTCCAAACGAACTGATAGATCTACATCGCGAGTAACAGCGGTAGGTTATTTAGGTTATCTCGTTTGGGGAAGAAGAAGAAATTCGGAGGAATCTCTCACTTCAAATGAGATTCGGGGGTTGCGCAAAATGTGGGAGACAGTGCAATATTTTGCAGAAAAACACCAGCCGAATGTGGTTGTAACAGTGCAAGCAATGAATCTGTCCAACGGCAATAACCCTTCCGTAAAATCCTCAAAAAGAGGCAAAATCGACAGTTTTTCGACAGGTTCCTCGTTAAAAATTCACAAAAATAAAGCAATTCCAGCTTTACCAATTCTAGTTTTACCCAGCATTAATATTTCTCATATAATCTCTCTTGTCTTCCTCACACTAACAAATGCATCGTAAATGCAGTTTAAGTTGCTTTACATTGTATTCAAAATGAATAAAACACCATTACAGATTTATCGAATGGCGCGACGCATATAACAGTCTGGGACATAAACATTCGCCTTGATTATCCCTGAGTTCCATGCACATCAATATGCCACAGAGTGGTGCCACGCGTCGTGTCATTCAATACATCTGGGGAAGATTACTGTTTTGTTCATCATAAATATCGACATTTTCCGCCAGGTCCAGGCTGACACTGTTATTTAAATTCATATTTTCTTTATTGTATGCATTTTGTGTTAATGTTTAACAGTATTAATATCAACCAACTATTTTGTATTGTGGAAAGGATCATCTGCGTTTCAAATTTTTACGATGGGATTTTTTTAAATTTACGAATGCTTTGGATTGCAAGCACGTTTTCGGAACGCAATATGCTAATAATCCAAGGTTTTACTGCATCTATATTTATTCCTTATTCAATGAGGATGTCTTAAAAGAATTGACCTTTCGTCTAGCTCGAAGAATTTCACTTGGTAATTCGTATACATGTGGGACGGCGTTCATTGAAGTTCGTGCCTTGTGGAATGGAAAGGAGGGAGGCCACCGTAAATAATTTATGCATTCTTGATGGAAAAGAAGGGGAGAGGGAGCAGTTTAGTGCTTGAGAGTCGGTCCCACCGGCCCCTGTGATGTCCTGTCGAATGTCTTACCTCTTCCGTAGGCCTACGATAAAGATATCGCATGCCCTCGCAGCAGCGGGGCAGAGAAGTGACCTTTTCGGAGGTATAATCAGGCAAGGACGGCGGAGGTTAATAATTACCCAGGTGGACGTTGGCTGGACGTGGGAGAACGACGTCCGTGGGACTAATGCATCGTTATGCCGGTGGTGGAGGGTTTCAGAGGAAGAGGCGGTTTTGGGTCGGTGCGGAGTGTAAGGGCTAAGAGAGAAGGAGCCAGTACCTACTGTCCTCTGAGGGGAACTCAAAAGGACTCGGCTAGGGAAGTCATCCCTCTTAAGACTGAAATAAAAATAGGATGATTTTCCGCACAAGGGTAGAGTAGTACATAAGCAACCAGCTCCTACGCCCATGGCACATGAGTGCAACTAGGTGTCTTTTGTGTGAGTAATGAATAATGGCACAAGAGACGACGTTAGGGGTCTACCACGTTACCTTCTAAGAATGGGTTTTATATGAAGGAGAATAAAATTGGCTGCTAGGTGTTGAATTCCTGATAAAGAATGACAATTTTTAGTGATTGTTTTATGCTATATTGTGTAGTTAAAATGAATTATGTGATCATATCATGACTTTATCTGCATTTTATTAAGCAAATATTTTCATTTGCCATTTTTTCCAGATTTCTTCTTCACATGCCTCTTTTCTTTTAATTCCCTCCTTCAGCTCAACATTCATCCCAACTTAAATAGCACTTCAAAATAGCTTTTATTGCTCTCTCATTCTCTGTCTCGCTGATGCTTACCTAAATTTTGTCCTATGGCATGGTTTACATCATCCAATTGCCTCTATTTGCTTGCTTCATCCTCCCAGTAAGCTTTATTCTGAATTATATTGATGACTACCGTTCCTCATTCCTTACATCTACATCTACAAAGTACCGTGCAAGCCACGACTAGGGTGTGTGGCACGGAGGGATCCCTTACCAGGCATGCAGCACTCGTCCCAGCACACATCAGAACCTCACACGCTCCCCCTGGCGCTAGGCGCAGGCCAAAAGCAGTCAGGAGAACAGTGCGCAGTCCAACCGAAAACTGGGAGAGTGATACGTAAATGAACATGCAAACATGCATAACAATGCTATACACACATCCAGTGGTTAATATAACTGATACTGTTAATTTATGAATGCTACGAGATGCTACTTTATGCAGAGAACAAAATAAAATAATGCCGGACAAATCGACTTGTGTGAAGAGTTAGTAATGATGTTGTGTTATTAAGCACAAGTGAAAATTCTACGTCCGGCAACAAATTGTCTGCTCCGAACTTGCGTAAAAGATTTAACCTATATTTCTCCATTCTATCGGTTAAAGATTCCCACCCCAATTCCTTCAACAACTCGGTAACACTGCAAAGTTTATCGTAACATTTTTTCACAGATCTTGCTGCTCTCCGCTGTATTCGATCTATTTCAGAGATTCTTTAGGGTCCAACTTCTTTAGGGACCCATATGCTAGCGGCATACCACAAGTGAGGTCTCACGAGTGAAAAATAACATCGCTCTTTAGCGTTATCGTCGCATTTTCCTAATATTCATTTGATAAATCCTAATTTGCGACTAGCCTGTCCGCAGATTTCCCGGACTTGTTTCCCCCAAGACAGGTCCTGAGTAAGGGTCATAACTAATTATTTAACTGACTCTATATTTGATAATTCTGTTTGATTAACTGTGTACGTTTCGTTGACCGAGTTATTCTTTTTACAAAAATTCATAACAACGCACTTTTTAAAATTCAATTCTAACTGCCAAATATTGCACCATTCACTTAAAGCATCTAGGTCTTTTTGTAACGTAATCTTCTCACACTCATTGCCTAGATCCCTGTACAACACTGCGTCACCTGCGAAGAAGCGAATTTTGCTCGTAACAACGGTAGTTATGTCATTAATATACAAAAGGAACAATAAGGGACCGATGACACTTCCCTGGGGTACACCTGATGTTACTTTCACTATATCTGAACTAACGCCATCTAGAACTACCCTCTGTTCGCCATCGGCTAAGAACTCTATAATCCAACATATTACGTCGTGGTGTATTCCGTAAGTTTCTAACTTAACGAGTAACTTCGAATGAAAGAGCTTATCGAAAGCTTTTTTGAAATATAGAAATATTGCGTCTACTTGGACAAGCTTTTCTCCCGAGGAAAGAATGTCGTGAAGGACGAGGGCCAACTGGGTTTCGCAAGACCTACCTTTCCGGAATCCGTGCTGATTTTGCGTTAGCAAGTTTTGACTATCCAAGTACCCCATAATCGAACTGACAATTATATTTTCATATATCTTGCACGAGATAGACGTAAGGGAAACCGGTCTATAGTTACTCGGCTCTTCCTTATCACCACTTTTAAATATTGGTGTTACTTTCGCGATTTTCCAATCGTAAGGAAAACGGTGTGTTAGGGATTTTTCAAATATAATTTTCAGGTATGGTGCTATTTCTGATGCTAATGCTTTATAAACTCGGGCGGGAATTTGATCTGGACCGGGTGATTTTTTGGAATTGATGGATTTCAGATGACTTTCTATTCCACGACTTGTGATATTAATAGACTGCATCGGGTGCTTATATAGCCTAGGCATTGTAGCGGTATCATTTGGAGAGCATGTTGTATAGACACTTTGAAAGAAGGTGTTGAGGATATTTGCTTTATCTAATTTGTCGTTCTCTCTTTCTCCTAGATTGTTCTTTAGTGACGTTACTGATGATTTGCAGCCTTGAACCTCCCTCACGTATGACCAAAATGCCTTTGGGTTATCCTCTAAATATTCACCCAAAATTTTATTTTTGAATTCCGTTAATACTTTTTGAAAGGCCGCATTAGCTGCTGTTATGGCTTTCTTGTATTTTTCACATAACTTCTTATACTTCTCTTTGGGGAGACCCTGACGTGCGTTCTTCATTTTTGCGTGCCAGATTCGTTGTCGCTTGAGAGATTTCCGGACGTCCGCATTGTACCACCTAGGTTCAGTATTGACCTTTTTAGGTTTACTTGGTATTGCGCTAGTTATGGCAAGTCGTGTGATGCTACGAAAAGTATTCCGTGTATAGTCAGTTAGTCAGTACAATGGTTTTCACTAATATCACTAAATTTTTTATACGAGGTCAATATTTCTTGTTTTAAACCTTCGAAATCCGCCATGTGAAATAAATATACCCTCCCATTTATGGGTGCCTTTTTGTCAGTACTAATATGGAATATAGCTTTTACTGCTCAGTGATCACTAATTCCATTCACTGTTACTACGTTGAGGACGCTTTCAGGCATGTTGGTTGCCAAAAGATCTAGAACGTAGTTTCCTCTGGTCGGTGTTGTGACTAATTGATGTAAGGAATTAGAAGTGAATGTGTGGAGTAGAGTGTCGCACAACTCTTTATCTTTTGCCGCAATTTTTTAAATTATAAGTCTTTCAGTCACTCGAGGGAACGTTGAACGTCTTACCGGGCATTCATGATGTTTAATTATTTTCTTACCTATCAAATCCCTATAAATTATAGTAACAATCTTCTACCAATTTACGTTGAACTTTTATATTCTAGGTTTTCTAGTTATGCCACGTTTAGGTACAAACTCTCACCTTACGTTTTCTAAATATCCTCGATCACGATCACATCTCATCTCGAATAGAGCCCTTATACATCAGTAGCAATAACATACAAATAATTTAACTATAATGGAAATAAAATGAGTTTTCAACTTAGGCACCATGGCGCTTCTGTCTTATGGCTTTGTATCCGTAGGGTACTATAAAGCCATGATAATAAGCCATCTAACTCGGAAGATAATAGTTTCTTTTTTAATATGTGTTTCTGACGTAATGCATCATATCCGTATTGATGACTTTTCAAACTGTGAAATCAAGTATAAGCCTAATATTCACTCATGTTGAATGAGATGCTTTTAACTTACTCTTACGCAAAAGTAATCCCTTCAAATATTTCTCTCGGTATCATCGGGTATCAGTGAATTTTTAAACAACATAATTTTCAGAACGCGTCATTATATGAGTGATCTGCAATTAAGGAACTCCGTGCATATTTATCTGTAGGTTCTCAGAATACTTACGCATATAAAAAAGTGAATATAAAAAATTGACTCTTGAGAGGACAACATCTATTGTTATGGTGTTTATTTATTTTTATTCGTTCAGTCTTTATGGGAAATTATTACGTCATACGAAGTTTTAGTCACTCTGTTCATTATATTTAAATAATATCGATTCCATTCAATTTCCCTACCAATAACCTCCACATGATAATTAATTACTCTTGATTTTCAAGGAAATACATTTTTTATGCTAGATTTTCCTTTGTATTTATTGGAACATTACCGTATATTAAACAAAGATTTTAGTAAGTGCATGCTCGCTATAACTTCGAATAATCTTCCTCATCCCCTGTCTTCTAAAAAACTTCCCAATTTTTAAAGTTCTATAGCTTTTGCTATAGGATTCTGTTACATTTAAAAAGGAACGGTGATGCCCTTAACTTTTGTGACATCCCCAAATGGAAACATAAAAAAAACTGATGACTTATCTATTCTATCAATAAGAACACTTTCTACTTCTTTTCAAATTATTAACTATATTTATTAACTTTTGTATTTCTCTCCACATCCAAGGTTAGATATTTGCCCGTACTAACTTATATAAAACACAACACGTCACTCAAAAAAACCAATTATGCATGAATAACAATATTAGGTGTATTTGTTTACCCTTGTCAAGTGTATCTCATTGGTTTCTTCGCTCTTTGGGCCACTGCGATAATTCCCCTTGGGAATTTCTATTTTCCTTCACGGCTAGAGATTCACTTCACTTGTTGCACACAAATGTATTCACTTAAACAAAGAAATACGTCGGCTTTATCCCGTCGGCTCCGGTGGCGACGGGGTAAAGTCCTCGCCTGCTAATCTGAAGGTCGCGGGTTCGAGTCCCCCCTGAGTGGATTTTTAACCAGTCAGGACATGGTTGTTTGTTTTCTTCCATTGTTACATGTTAATACAGCCGATGTAAAAGGACATTCGTGCTGTTTTCGGGGATGTGGAAATAAATAAATAAATACCCTTTACCAATTAATTATAGTTACATACGTGCATATATTATGAATTCTTTAATGGATGTCGGCATGACACACATGCTTTGCGTTGATCCTTCGACTGGCTAAAGGAAATCCACCCCTACAGGTACTCGGCCCCAAGGTAGACTGCTCGCTGGTTATGTCTCGGGTAGTTTCCAGCTGACCTCGGCTTACTTCCTTTTACAGTACGACTAATGCTTCCCTCGTACCGGAAACCACTACTTTTGAAATACTTCTTCAGTTTTTTGTGGTCTCTATGACGCAATTTCACTGCAGAGAGTGGAGTGGATTCGACCGTTATCTTCGTTGATTGTTTAATCTGCCAGCCTCGTATAGAGTAACTCGCCTGTATACATTCCAATTTTCTCCCTCCTTCTATTAGAATGTTCTCGAAGGGATTTCCCCTCGTTTCCCTTCGTGTGCAGTTTTTCAGAAATTTAAAGAATAGTGTTTTACTGCTATCGGCTATTGTTTAGTTTCAGTTTGATTACTCGCTCAGGTTGTGGTCGCCGCAGCGTAATTGTTGCTACCTCTCAACCCGAACAAGGCGGAATCTAAAAATAGGCTTCACTGCACGCATGTGGTTGCTTTTAAAATATTCCTTTAAAATATTAAGCGTCGAAATGCTCAATATGGCTAAGATTACGATATGTTACAATGCTTAGAGGAAGAGAAATTAGTTGAAGCAGGGAGACTGGGAATGGATGAGGACCTGCGCCGTCCATAAAATCCTTGTACATCATGACATGGACTTCATGGCACAATGGTTTGGGATTGAAGGAGTTTTGACTGAGTGAATGAGGGAAGACTACTCCTTATCTCGTTTTTCATTTTATAAAAACCCTCACCCGCAATTGCAGTGAAAGTTACCGATGCATGTGCTTATAAGAGAAGGTTAGTCTGTAGATATATATTTATATGAATGAAAATTAAAAATAAAATACACAGCTAAGACATTCTAGCTGTCACCTAAAATATTTTTCCTGGTAATGGAAGAGACTTTGAATAATGGTAGCAGTATTGGTAAATTTCACCTTTCCGTGGTATAATTTGGGGAATAGAAAAAAATATTTGATTTCAAAAATTAATAAAATAGCCTAATAAAAATCTCTTTTGAGGAAAGAACTACTCAGGGCACCGTAAGTAATTACAACTAGAGGAAATCAAACATGAATTAAATTCTGTTAAGACCACAACACTGGGTTTTCGTTACATATCACAACACTGGCAGAGCCACGACTAGCAATGCGGAAGTTTGACAATGCACACCAGGTGCAGAAATGTTTTGGTGATAGGATAAGTTTTTGTGTGAAGAGTTGGATTTTACGATAAAAATGAGGATGTACTCTATACTGTGAAAAACGCAGGCAGTGATGAATTGCTTTACACCCAAAATCATCTAAGACATTGCCTTGGTATGAGCAACCATGGCTTCCATAGGTAGTTTTATCAATATCATTCATTTTCCTGTTGGAAGAATTACCAATAGGTGTACTTATACAAATCGATCATGGATTGGTTGTGGGAGTATCGGCTTGCATGGTGGTTAGTCCTCCGAACGGAGGCCTTGGTAGTGACGGAAGAGTTTATTGTAAACCCGGTTCGTTATATATTATTATGCGGAGAGAGCATTAAATACATAGTATACTTCTACTCCTTCACGGGTCGCCATACCTAGAGCGCGAAATGATAGTACTATAGTTTTCCCAAGATATATACCGTTATATATAAGATACCTTTTAAATCCAAACATGCCTCGCTTGTATACATAATGGCTTTTTAATTAAATTTAACACGATAATCATTAAATAAGAATCTGAAATGGTGATTCTGTTGAAATTTAGTGGAATTTGTACTTGAGAAGAAATAACACGTGTAATTTTCCACTAAAATAGAATTTAATTTCGGCCCGGGTTTCAATGTTGATACATGATATGAAATACAAGATGATATATCAACATTGATATCGTGGAGAAAAATCGCAAGCCTAGGAAGAAATAAACCATTTTCAATGAAAAATAATAGTAAAAGTAACTAACTTATGAGACCTACTATGATCTTTCAACTTGAATTTCATTCATTTCTCGGCAATGTAGGCTTCATGTAATTTATGCTCATTATAGTTAAATTTAGTCTGAACTAGTTTCAGTTGCGATAACCGAGGATGACGCTTTACTTGGCACCCTGACGGGCTGACTGCACAATTTTTCCTCCAGAACCCCGCAGTCCACCATAATCACCTCCCATTTACAACCTCCATGTCCTTTGCGAATTCATTTTGCTTGTCGGCCAACCTTTCATTTGCATTTTCGAAAAGTGCGCAATCCCCTTTAACCACCGTGCGTTGCAGAAAGAGACGGAGGAAGGGATTCATTGAAGGGATGCGCGAGAAATCGAGATCAAATGAGAGAGATGGATTTTAAAACCCTTTAGTTTCCACCCTTGTGTGTGTGTGTATGTTTTTATTATTATTTTATTGTTCGATAAAATCAACAAAGTACGACGATAATTACATTGTGAGATCTACATGATCGTGCATTTAAAACAACCGGTGTGGCTGGGCGGGGATAGTTCGCTCCCAGGGGATTGAGACCGCCTGCTCGCGATCTTCTCTCCCTGCCCTTCCCATCGCTCCTTCCTGGAAGAAGGTGATAGCGGTGATTTTCTCGAGGACCTTTCTTGGAGGAGGTGGCCTTCACGCCATTTCTTATGCACGGCTGCCTGGATCATAGCGCAAATATGTAGTTGAAATATCTATAAACGAGAGATAGAGGTTAGAGTGTAAATTGTGGGTGATGAATAAATGAGTAAGATGGAGAAAAGGAAAAAAGAAAAAGGGAAAGATAAGTGGGTAGATAAAATAATCAAATGAATAGTTCAATAACTTAAGAATAAGAGGGTTAAAATTGTGAAAGAATGGAGGTAGAATTGTAGGGAATTAGGAGGAGGAGGAGTAGTGTGGAACTTATCGGGACTCATTTTAAATTTAATTTTTTTAAGAGTTCATCCTCACTATTGCAGATAACATTTTTATAGAACCAGAAGTTCTTGAATCTCTCCATGCTGATATGATACTTTTTGGCGTTCACTATGACGATTTGCATTTTTTTTATTTTCTGCATATCTGACGTCCTGAATCTTCCCTTGAAAAGCGTGAGTTCTTCGTGCGCCCCTTACCTGAGTGAGAACGCTTACTTCGCCCGGAAGATTTTCGAAGAGATGAGAAGGAATAGCAGGGGAGAGGGAGAGAGGAATTATGGAGAGAAAGTGAGAGAAATGGGAGTTTAAGAGATAGGCGAGAGTGAGGGAGAGTTGGGGAGGGATAGTTTCGAAAGATTAATGGCGAGAACGAGATGGTTGGTTTGGGGAATGATGGGGGGGGGGGGTGGGAAGGTGGGAAAAGGAGGCTACGAGGGAATTCAGGAGCCGGAGGAGGAGGTAATTTTTGGAAGTTGGTCGGATGATGACGTGGGGGGTGGAGTAAGAGGGGGTGTAAGAGGGTGGGATGGAAACGTACGAAAATAAAAGTAGGGGGGGGTGGAAAGCGGAGAAGGGGTTGGATTTTGGAGAAAGGGGCGGGGTTTCTCGGTGAGGATGGAATTATTGGTGATCTATGGCAGACTCGGGCGTCGGTGGTGGAGATGACAGCGGAAGAGAGTGTGAGTCTGTGCGTTCCTAAGAACAACTTAAACTCCCAAATTGCGCGCTTTGTGAACAGGAATAGAATAAATCTGCATTATAATTTTCATCGACGGAGGGAGGTGTGGGGGGGGGGGGGGGGGCAGATTTTCTAGCGCGCTCGCGAGATTCTGTGGAAGGAGGTGGATTCATTGCGGGAGAAGTGAGACGCAAGTAATCTGCCCTAATTACTTTTGCGTTTTATATCCCGAGTATAATAACCGAAGAGGGATCCGCGGCCTGTTTAAAGGTCTGTTGGGTGTGATTCAATTTGAATTCCCGAGTTTAGAGACAAGAGTAATGAAGGGAGTAAAAGAAGTAATGGCTCTCTTATCTTCCTCGCATTTGGAGGAAAATGATTAAAGTATGTTTAATGTAACGGTTTATAAATATTAATTCACAAATAATAGTTCTACTGGTAGAATTTTACCAACGGTATGACAACATCTTTAGTAGTTCAATCCTAAGACTGGTTGACTGGAGGCGTCCATTCTATTCTGTCACCTGGTAACTGTTTATGTTTCATATCGCGTTTAATTTGACATATCTAGGTATTTTTCCCTCAGTCTTCTACGTGGGTTCTTCCTCCTCCTAGCATTTCTTTTTTATGTTCCTAACGAGTTCGTCACGTATCAAAGTGAGGCCTCTCCATCTGGACCTTCACTTCCCAATAGTGCTCCATATTGGGATATCCGCTAGTATTCTTCCACTCACTTCGTCGTTTCTAATCCCATCCGTTTATTTCAACTTCAGCCTCTTAATTCAGGATTTAAATTAACTTTTTCGGTGTAAGGAGCTAAATTTTATGACTAAACACAATTAGAATTGTCATCATTTGGTTTTTTAATTTTTCGGTTTAAGCCGAAATTGCCGAAGGTTGACACTCATTTCCCAGTTTCATGGGCTGAGCGTCTGGCTGTTTGGCTAGTGAGCAATCCTGACTCACTCGCCGAGGTGAAAAGCTGCAGCAGCAGATATTGAGTGCCTAGATTCCTCTTTCCATGAAGGCACTCTTTTCAATGTCTCGGTAGTCCACCAATAATGGCTGACATAGGTGCATTATCTTAAGGAAATCAACTAAAATTAAGCAACAAAATTATATTATCTGCTGGTACGCATTATAAAATTAATGTTTATGGGGTAGGGGCAACAGTTTAGATACTGCTCTAATAGTAATGCAGATTTAAGTTTCATTAGAAATATCTCTGGGGTAGATATCGATGATTCTTCCCAAGCTTCTCCACAATGAATTAATGTTATCTTCCAGTAGTATTAAATCGCCTGGACTTAGATTTGGACTCTTCGTTGTACTAAACGTGCTCTAATGAAGACCTGTGGATTACTTGGATCATCTGTGCCAGGCGTGTTGCAGAAGCAGCTGACCCTAGGGCTGCCTAGACAGTAGTGTAGCGACAATGGTCTAATGTCATGACCTGCAGTACGAGTGAGTACAGTACTAATGAGGAAATAGCCTGGGGTCAGAGGATTGATATTGTGTGGATCAGGCGATACAGGTGTGTACAAAATACAGGAGTTAAAAACTGCTTCAACTAGTGTAAGAGAAGTTTATAGTTCTTCAAAGTTAAGATTTGCTTCCTCTGACATAGATACGCCTGAAGTGGAACTTGTCAGATTTTGTTACTGCTCCCCAAAGGCCACAAAAATGTGGAGCTCTCGGATTAATGATAATTACATTTAATATTATAAGACTTGGTGCTTTCCTGACGCACTGTGGCACTCAACGCCCTGAGGACGATGGCAGAGTTAACCATTGAAACGTCGGCTCTGGCTGAACATCTCACCTGGTGGGAATCCCGTGAAGAATTCATTCACATTTAATATTGTCTTTAGTTATTCTTCGTCTCGGTAACTTCAGATTTAAACATCCCCCTGTTAACTAATAATTAGTTAAGACACTGATTAGTTGAATTTCTTATATTCCTTTATGCATCACCAAATTTTGTGTCAGGTTTCGCACTTTGTTGTATTGCTCTTCAACTGGGTGTTTTCTTTAACTCTCCTCTGTCCACTTATTCGCTCTGTTGTTCCGTTTCAAGATGCAGTCACTTTAAAAAGTCACAAGATTTCGAGATAATGGATCATGTTGCTCGAATGTATCTTATTGCTATATCGCTCGAATTTAATGCTGGCAATTAGGGAATTTGAAATCCCGCATCAACTGGCAGGCGGGACCGGAGATTGAGTATCAGAATATACGTATCATACAATTCTTGGAGATTCTTCTGTCGTTGAACCTATTATCGTAAATTTGACTTTCATGGCGGTTGATGGTGAAAAAAGGAGCATTGAACCTCTCAGGTGTATTAATATTCATGAGTACTGCGAGCTATGCGTTTGTTTTTAGAGTTTTAGATTTATGACGTGAAAAAATTCCTCCATTCTTATAAAAATATGGTACAATACGATTTCATACGCTCTAACCTCAACCGTGAAATTGACTTACCGTTTGTTTTTATGTAAGCGGTTATTTCTTTTCTCTATTATTTAGCAATACAGTATTTTCTGCCTATAATTCCTTTGTAGACCAACTATATTATTCGTTGAGGCATGTTGGTTGGGATATATGGGAGGCGTAGAGAAGTTGAACGAATAGTATTTGAAAGATAGTCTTTTATATCACCCGCAAGCTACTTCCACATACGTGTTATTATGCGCCAACACCTTAGGAATATAAAATTGCTCACTACATTGTCTAAAAAGTCCGTTTATTTCTATGAAAATTCCATCGCTAACCCTAAATTGTACTCGTACTTCATATTGCTGCACTTTATTTTACCGGTAGAGAATTTAATGCTAAAATATGAAATTTGACACGTAAATAACCATGGATAAGTAAATAATTAATAAAAATACCACCCCCACTTCCGGATTCTAGGTCGGAAGGAAATACTACTGCATTTACGGAGGAAAAGGCTAAGGTAAAGATATTTTACCTTGTATGTTTGAAGTATATCACCTAAAGGTTTTCATAGCAACATCGTTAAACATATCAATTTTAGCCTATAATTCCGGAAACTATTGGAAATGGAAATAATGCTCCGGGGTTGCATTGCTATATTATTTACACTATGTTGGTTTATGTCTAGTCGCTACCTATATACTTGCATAGTTGAATGAGGTAAGGGTGATTCCACCTTACTGCGAACTTTCGCTTTTATTATCCGGTCCGTGATCTCTAAGCCAATCTAACACCCAATTTCCAGCTTTTTGATTTAAAGGCTTAAAGGAAACGTATACTAGAATGCGCAAGCAAATATGTTGTCGCTCAATGTTACTCTCACTCGGAACTTAAGAATGTCTCGTATTTTGGTCGAAAGGCCAGTAATAGACTCGCGATGATTACTTTTGCACGCGCGTGAATGTGGAACGGCTGTGTGCGAAATGTTAATTAACCTCGAGTCTGCTTTGAAAAGTGGACGATCGTGGTTGGTGCACAGGGCGGGAGGCAGTCGGTCGGAGATCCTAAGTTAAACTCGTTAAGGGGACGACACGTCGCTCGCTGGCTGACTTCGAAGGGGAAGGAGCCGCGTGAATTTGCGGTGAAGGGGGTCGCCTTCCCTCCCCCCCCCCGCCCCTTCCCACTCTCACAGCGCCCCCACGCCCGAGAGAGTGGGAGGGGTCTGAGTGTGTATGGGTGGGAGGGGGTTTGGATGGCGGCAGGGGGCGTTAATTAGCGTCGATGGATGTGGCGGAATCAAAGGTGGCCTCGCGGGCACCCCCTGGGGGACGCACGACGGGGAATATTATGAGCCTGGGAAGCGGGACTAAGATCCGTGGTTTACCGTGATTGCTCAGTCCTAGAGATGTGCGATTCTTCATTGATGTATCGCATGATACTTTTAACCATACTAACGTAGCTCTATACGATATTCTGTATCGGTATCTAATAACCACCCTGCGAGAAGCTACGGGGGCATGTAGCAGGCCTGCTCCATCTATTAGTAGGGGGTGAAAGCGGAATAGGAAGACGGAAAGGTCGCAAGTGAACTGTGTTAATGAACTGTATCTTAGTATCCCGCTCTCTATTTGTTGTAGACACTTATGGCGCGTGGGAGGGAGGAATATTAGTACACATAAGTTCCGCAGGGAATTTATCTTGTTTTGTCGTTTCTGTCGGTTCTAGAGATGCGTATTGCAAGTGGTTGAAATAATATTCCTTTTTGTCATACCGATACAACCATGGTTTTTTTACTTGAATTTGAACCCTGGCGTGTAGTCTCTGAGTCAGTAGCGGCTCTTGACCTAGCGTTACCATCAGTAGTGTCATACTCAGGCAGCAGATTTAAACTAAGTGTGAGGTTTTACTTTGTATTTTGTGTATGTAGCCTATTAAATCTCTATGTGTAGGTTCCAAATGATCGTGGCATATTCGATATGTTGTCTAACTTCCCTATATTTCATTTGTGAACCTTCCTACCCTTTGCTAGATAAATCTTAGTCTCGTTCATCGTATATTTAATGGACAATGCTATGCTCTACTTTGCGATGCAAAATTTATTCCCAGGGTTAAATGTATGGGACACTAGTGAGAAATATTTCATGGAGCATAAATTCTATGTATTGCAGCGTGTAATATAGAAATCATTAGCTTACTCGTGCTTAGTGTCGGTATTGCATTTTTCCACTTGCGGACGAAATGTTTCATATTTAGGACCAAATTAGGTATAATGCGATATGACGAAGAAAATAGACGTGCTACACATGCGATAGGTGTATCCTGATGACGAAATATCTACTGCTTACGACACAAAAAGCGCATCCTTATCGGAATTCCAGTATTACAAAACCTTCTCCTTGCATACAGCTGCGTATTGAAATAAGGTGTTAGTGAGTTACTGCAAATTATTGGATTGAAAGAAAGAACGCATACTTGTCTCTGTAATCACTCTGTAATATCAAATATTATATTTCTTATATGTAGTGGTGCAGGTTTTACAGTAATATGCTAGAGTCAGATATGGGTTTATCGTCAACATTGATCGATTTCGTACCTGGCAAAACAGGTCAAAGCGTGGGGCAATGAGCGTTTCCTTGGAATGCATAAACTCAGAAAGATCGGCGCATAATATCGTAGCTCGTGACGCAGTGATAAACTAGAGCATATATGATGCTCATCAATATACGTGCCGAAAGGTATTTTAACTCTATAAAATATGCAACTAATTCGATGTGCAGTTCATTCATGTGATTTCCGTGAATATGCAGGATTGGTCTAGTGAAGATATTTGCAAAAGAACTCCTCCCCTGCATGACTTCAATCACTCTGACATTGGAATAGAAAAACAATATTCTATTTTATTTACAACCTTATTTTTACCACCCATTCACTAAAATGTGGTCAAAATCACAAGTTGCTCAAACGTAGTTGGTAAGTTTCTTAATTTTCATATTGACTTTAAACAATATTTTAGAACATTACAGCTCTACTCGTATAAAAAATGCTATGCAATTATTTATTTTCTCGATGACCAATCAACCCTCCAAAAATTACTGAAGCACTAATTATGTATGCTTCAAGTTAAAACTGATAGTTTAACCATCGGGGACCAAAGTAATGCCCTAAATATGAATGAGACCATCGCATTAAACTGGTTTCACTTACAATACATTTTCCGTTATAGCGCTATGAAATTAAGATAGGTTCAAAGGAAATCTTTAAGTGCAGTTCAGGGTGAGGACTTAAAAAAAATAGGTTACTGAGATTACTAGTTTTGCTTTTATGTATCTTACAGTACAAGGCTTGTGAATTTTTCTTTTGTTTATTTAAAGAAGTCATTTAAGAATTTTCCCGATAACTGCTGGTTTAGGGATGTCAGGGTACAAACCAAAGCCTTGGATACACAACAGTTTAAGAAATTATCAGCACTACACCCATGCCCGTGCAACCATTACCGAGGTATACATCTGCGACACTTAACACCACTTCCGTCCAATTCGACGTCTTTTGCTTTCGCATCCCCAGCGTGACCATTTATCGGTCATTTTATTGAGACCGTCTAAGCCTAGCTCCTCCCAACGAAAGGGTACTCTCGTCTAAAACGCTGAAAGCTTCTAGAGGAAATGGACGCACTGCGACCGAGTAATAATTACGAGTGGTCGTTAATATTACTTGGGCAGCGGTGAAGAAACTTTGACGTGTGATGGTAAGCATTGCAGTATCTCAGTGAAAAAATGCCTTTACAATTACAAAAGGTTGTGATTAGGCAATCAGATCTTTTATAACAAAGCTATAAATGCCATGGTATATTCTAAAAAAAGACAAGTTTAGGAGCGAATAGACTTGGAGGCTACAAAGTAGGCTTATATTACTTGAAATAATTAAATCAGACGTGTTTCAGTGTATCGTGGAGTACATAATTTTGATGCATTACTATATCTGTATAACTCGTAGAAGCGACGAAGTAAGTGAGATGAGATTTTACGAAATTCCTTATTTTCAAGTACCATTAGTGGCCATTTAAAAAATAGTGTGTGTAATTTCGATTGCTTCATGCAATTCAACTTTGTCCTCTCCCTTTCCTATTCACTTTCCGTATCTCGTCCCATTCACATGCCGGACCCCCTGGCTTCAAGGGTTGTATGCTGATGTAGATGTGAAGGGCGATTACAGATAATACGCCACATCTCAACGAGCCCCCTTCAAGAAAGATTTCAGTCTCGTACTTGGGTGCGATCCGGTGCACTCATCGACGAGCCCTTGGAGTGCATTGTGCCGAGGTGAGCACTGAGCGATGAGACAAAAGAGGGGGATGTCTTTCAAAGGAGCGGGAAGGAGGACGCTGATTGGCCGTAATGGGGAGCAGAGGGGTGAACCAAGTAATTTGCCGCTCACTTGATCGACTGGCGCGCAGTTCAGCGGAATGCGCTCGTCCTTCCACTCGTGCCTCGAGTATCTTCGCCCCTTTGAACACTCTTTAAGTCTCTTGGAACCGATAGGAACCGTTTTAAAAGGACGTCACACTTAACGCCCCTTATGATCACACAAAGAAGTCAGTGCAGTGGATGAGGCCGCTTCGTTCGCAAAGAATTCCTGCCAGCTTTATGAAGTAACGTTTGTGCAACCTGAATAGGTGGCTGTTCTATCAGAGCATTTACAGACAGGTAGGCATACACAATCATAGTAAAAAAATTATCGGACCATACCAATAAATTTGTGTTTTTTATTCTAGCTGAAATAATCGATTGCATGGCCATTCGACCGATTAATTAGTACATAATAGATTGGGCGTTGCAGGAGGAATCTGCATAGCCCCTGAAGGATATCATCATATCGTATTCTACTCATTATCCACTCTCCTTCGACTCAATGGTTAATTTGTATTTATTTCCCTTTTCGTTCCCTTTTAATGTAACCTCCACTAGTTTTACTAGTTACCCTACTTTAAGCTTATATGAGTATTTTTTTACTTTAGTTTACAATTATAGTTTTCATAATTATTAATCAAATTGAATATTTTTTTGGAAATATTTATTTGAATTAGGTAGTTTTATCCTCAGTTCTTCTTCTGGTCTGTTCTTCATTTTTGCTTCACAATTTTCATCCTTTTTCTGCGTTGTACTCCAGTTAGCTGGTGGACTCCAGTATGTTGGTCATATTATTCGACTGGCCACTGGGCTCGTCTTTCATCGCTGGGCTAGTCCATCGGTCCTGGGCTATCTTCTTTTATCATGAAATTTTTCTTTTCCTTTCTTTATAGCATTTCCTT
Organism: Pyrrhosoma nymphula; assembly: GCA_963573305.1. Lineage (NCBI taxonomy): Eukaryota > Metazoa > Arthropoda > Insecta > Odonata > Coenagrionidae > Pyrrhosoma > Pyrrhosoma nymphula. The sequence continues at coordinate 91,552,206 of OY754338.1, forward strand.
GATGATTTTTTTTTTCAAATTTTCCCTGATTTCTATGGACCCAGGTAACCCCTAGTTCTTTTAGTGAATCTGGCCAGTTATCTAGCATGGTATGGAGTCAGTTTCGTTCTTGCTGATATTTTCAACTTTCGAAAACTTGATGAAGGATTGAGTTTTTTTTAAGAAATCTACTGGCATATTGATGGGTTTTGGACAGTACTCTCCCTCACTACCAAACATTTGGGATACATTTTTATTTTACCTCATTTGACTTTCTCGCCATCAGGTCTCTCTTTCACACCTCATACCCTTTGCGTCTCCTTCTGTCGTCTAAAATTGCTGTTCCTCTCACTACTCTTCCATGCTTCCCAAGCATCCTCTTTTCTCTCAACCTCTTCAACATACCAACACCTAAAATTGATGTTCGGCAAGTTTACTGGGTGGAATTTTGACAAAGTAATGAAAAAATCAACTAATTATTTTTTGTATTACTATATCAACACCTCTCAACTTGTCCTCCATCCTCTTCCATACCTTCTCCTAATCTCTGACTTTCGCTTTCTCTCCTCTCCCACCATCCAACATCTCTTCATTCATATTCCTATTCTCCTCCCAACTCGAATCTGAAAACACCTCCAGTCTTTGCACACCTTTTATCCGGCTGGACCATGTTGAGGAAATTATATATCAAAATTTTTTATGAACTACTCCTTTCTTGGCTATGGCTGGGAAAACATTTTATAGTGTCACGAAAACGCCCAATTTGTATGACCATACCGGATGCTAGCCCAAAAATGGTCTACCATGAGCGTGAGTGTCAAAATTGACAGAGGGGTACATATTTATGCACCATTTCAGTTTTAGATTTCATTAATGGCTAGAGGTCAGCGTTATTTGGTGTTTGCATGGCAACTGCAAAATGTGCTGGATAAAATGTTTACGTTACCGTAGCTCTGTAAGCAACAATATACGACGCTCTGTCTTTAAAGAGAAAATGAATGGTTGAAATTGTCCATGGATCAGAAACGTGGACTCTGATAAAGTAAAACGAGAATAGGCTGCAGGCGTTTCATATGTGTGTGTGGAGGAGGAGAATGGATGAGGTACAGTGAACGGAAAGTAAGACAATCGAGGAAGTGTTCCGTATAGTCAGTGAGAAAAGGAAGCTTTTGATGGATATTAAAAGGAGGCAAAATAGGTAATTGGAGGTGGTAATGAGGGATGAACGGATGCTGGAAGCCGTGATAGGAGGAGAGGATATTGAATGGGGGAGGGGAAAAAAGGTATAGTTTTTAGGGACCAAATGAAGAGAGAGAGAGTGAGATAGATATCGCGATAGAAGAAAGGGGTCTGCGCCAGTATAAATCTCGAGAATTTATACTCTCTCCCATTGAAACTTATTTTAACCGGTACATTACCCATTAAATTACAGAATTTATTCAGACTCCTCTCGAAAATCATTGATTCATAATTTTTGCCTCTCCCAAAGTGCAAAAATGCATGGTGGTCTACACCTCCATCGTTGCTTTGCGAAGAGAAGGGAGATACGCAAAGAGAAGACTCGTATGTATGAATATGAAGGGGGTAATTGACGTGCAGAATGGTGCTCCGGGGAGGGAGGTTTGGAGGGCGAGAGAGAAGGAAAGAGTTGCATGGAATCGTATTTCATTTTTCCTCTTCCCATCCCTATTTGACCACGTTCAAAAGAAAAAAAGAGGTTTGCATGGAATCGTATTTCATTTTTCCTCTTCCCATCCCTATTTGACCACGTTCAAAAGAAAAAAAGAGGTTTGCATTGTAAGGCAGTTTGGTGTGCTATGTCGATGACTTTGGGTGTCGAGGAACGGATTGTAATGAGTTGCGTATGGATTGACACCGTGTTCTCATATGAAATTAGTTAAAAATACAGACAATCCGCTGGTAATATGATGTTGAGCTAAAATTTTGGAACTACCTATTACAATGACGCATCATAAACCCCTAAAAATTTAAGTAGGTACTGGTTAGTTCTATTTTTTTGGTCGAATGTACCATGCGTCCAACGAATCGTACCTAAGGCATATGTAAAAGAGTAGGAATCTCGATGAAGTTAGTCTCAAAATTGTGCTAATAATAAAAAATAATTGATTATTATTCAGCACAAAGTGTTATTCCTATTTCTTTGTTTCTTTTACCTTCTTAGCTCTTGAAACTGAGCTTGGATGCTGAGCTTATAATGGATAAAATTGTTGAAATATATCCTACACTTTACACCGAGAATTAATCTTTTTTCTCTATGCCTACTCCGAATGTTATGGCGTGATGGGGGTGTAGGCATGACGAATTAGATGCGCCTAGGCTATGTCTAGCTATATTTATTTATTTTTCTTTCGAATCTTGGATTTTTGGAATGATGGTACTGGAGAGAATAACCTCGGTCACCCTCCACTGTGATTTGTCCTCCACCAACGGAAGCGGTCATTTCCACGAGTTTCGTATTCATGGAATATGATTTCACGGGGCCACGATTCAATGTTTTTTTGGGGACGGGTGGACAGTTAGGAAGGAAACTGGGATTTGGGAAGGATTTTGGGGATAAGGAGGTGGGGGAGGATTGGTTCGAGGGTATAGGGGGGGGGGGGTCAAAAGGATGAGAGGGCATTGAGAGGTGATGGGGTTTAGTTTTGTTGGGGATAGGATTTCCCTGAGCGCTTGTGTTTTGTTTTTGATGGAGGTCGCCTTGTAGGGGTATGGGGAGGGGATGGAGTGTGAGGTTTTCCAGCGCGTATAAGGAAGCGGTTACTGCGGTAACCGCCCTCTGAACTCTCTCCCTCTTTCACTGATTCTCGATTTTTTTATTTAGATCCGGATATTTTCGAGGCTGAACGTATTAAAAATGGAACGCAAACGGTTGGGTCGTCTAAGCATTGATTCATTCATTCTCTCGTTCGTCTCTTGATATGAAAATTACATACTTATATATATTATTTCTTTAGAATGGATCTTGTGAAATTTGCCGATATAAAAGATGAATTAAACATTTGGTATTCTCAAAAATGTTTTTAGCTGGTACGACGCGTTTCTCCAAATGTGGCATATTCATGCGCAGAATTTTTGAGCTTAGCTGAAAAATATATAGCCTTAAATATCAAGGTGAAGTAATGAATGGCTACGGATGTATTTTTCCGGGACCATGTACACGGGCTTTAAATAAAGATTGCAAGATCCGATGAACAGATGGATTTCCTGTTGTACGCGCTTGTACAAAATTTCCTGCTGCTTCAGGAATAAATACATAAAATTGTTGGCAATCGCCATGTATCTTGTCTTAGGCTAAGGAGTTTTTCCTTATGCTTAAAATGCTATTGACATGGTTTTTATCTCCTAGAGAAATGTGTACAGCGAAGGTTAGCTCATCGAAATTATTGACCATAATTTAATGTTAGCACAGATTTGTGCGAAGCGTGATGGTAGTTTCATTTAACCTAATGTGACTCGTACACGAATTGATTTAAAATCAGTTGGAAGAAACTTTATCAAGTAAAACTTCAGCGTAAGATAATTTTCTATTTCAACGATATATTGACGTCGGATTTTTCCGTTAGGGAATAACCTTTCATGTGACTCACAGTTAGTGTGTGAATAATATTTATTTCCCTAGGTCATCAATCCGAATGTATCAATAATATACTGTTTGTCGAAAAATGCTATCATTCAACTCGATAGTGTGCTTCGTGTTTTGTGCTCCTGGGAATATTTGCTAATTGTTCTTCTTTATGCTTTTTTCTTGAGTTCGTATTTCATTCAAGTTGTTGACAGAGAGGGGAGTGGAGTGCACAGCTGCTTCAAACCAATCTTCGGATTTATGGCTACTGGTGATGGCATTATTTTTTAAATCCATAGTTCGACTATATTACCACTTTTTTAAGTTATCGCATGGCTCACGTGGCACTAAAAAGGTCTTGAGCAATTCAAAATGAATGCACGATAAAATTAAAAATGAGAATCATACACAGGAGTGAATCAATCTTGAAATTGAAATTTGAGTTAAGAGGTAATTCTTAAATGTGACTTGGAGCTAATTCTCCCTATTTCATTCAAATATCTTCTTAAAATATCTCTTGTTATTTCCAAAAGTCATCATCATTGGTGTATCTGTCCGTAGACAGGTTTCAACGGTAGCGTTGTCTCCACAGCATTCTGTCCTGGGCCTCTCTCTTCATCTCCGCATAACTCCTTCCTTCTTTTATATCCCTCAGCATTCCGTACCTCCTCTTTCCTCTTCCTCTCTTCCCTTCTATTTTCCCTTCTATTATTATTTTCTGTATGCTTATTTTCTGTATTCCTTAAAATATGTCCTATCCATTTTGCCTTTCTCTTTTTAATTTCTCTCAGTATGCTTCTTTCTTCTCCAATCCTCCTTAGCACTTCTTCATTCGTGATCTTATCTTTCCATCCAATCTTTTCCATTCTTCGCCATAGCCACATTTCAAAGCTTTCTAAGTACTTTTCTTCTCTCTTCTTTAACGTCCACGTTTCGCATCCATACAACACAATGCTCCATATAAAGCATTTTGCAAATCTTTTCCTAATGTCCATCTTGATGTTCCTTGCTGTCACCAGTTCCTTAACCTTGCTAAAAGCTACTTTTCCTTGCCCAATTCTGCTTTTAATTTCTTCATTACAGTTGCCACTAACTGTAACTATACTTCCCAGGTACCTGAAAGAACTTACTTCTTTTAATTTTTCTTTCTCCAGCCATATATTTAAGGGCCCTTCTGTCTTTGCTATTCTCATTACCTTAGTTTTATTGCTGTTTATTCTCATTCCTTAGTCTTCACTTTTCTTCCTAATTCGTTCCATCATTTCCTGAAGTTCTTCTTCATTCTCTGCTATTATAGCCTGGTCATCAGCATATTTGATGGATTTTATCTCTCACCTCCCACTTTTATCTCCCCGATGTCTTCTAAAGCTTCTTCCAGCAGTTTGTCAGCATACAAGTTAAAGAGAGATGGTGACAGACAGCAACCCTGCCTAACTCCTCTTCCTATTGTGGTTTCCTTTGTTTCCTCGTCCCCAATTCTTACCGAAACTTTCTGATGGATGTACATCTGCTTTATTAATCTTCTATCCTTCCAGTCTATATCTATCTTTCTCAGAAGATCTAATAAGATATCCCATCTGACCCTATCAAATGCCTTTTCATAATCAATGAAGCATACGCATATCCCACGGTTCAACTCTAATACCCTTTCTGTTAGCATCCACATACATCCAAAAGCATCTCTCGTTCCTCTGCCCTTGCGGAAACCAAACTGGTCTTCCTCTAATTTTTCTTCTATTTTCCTTCTCATTATTTCCAATATAACTTTGGTTATAACTTTTCCCACATGTGAGATAAGGCTTATAGTTCTGTAGTTTTTACATTCCTGTGCATTACATATCTTTGGTACCGGCACCATTATCGTTTTGATAAGATCTTCTGGCCACTCCCCTGTATCATATATTTTATTAACCAGATCCGTGAGCCGATCCAACCCATTCTTCTCTAAAGCCTTTAGAATCTCTACTGGTATTTGGTCTCCGCCGACTGCCTTCCTATTCTTCATTCCTTTTACTTGCATTTCTATCTCCCCTTTCATTACTTTAGGACCTGTATTGTCCCTCTCCTCATTTATGTCATTTTCCAATTCTATTTCACTTCCTATTTCTCTTGTGTAGCACAATTCTTTTATATATTCCTCCCATATTTCCTTCACATCCTCGTTATCTGTTGTAACCCTTCCACACTTATCTCTCATACCTTTCTTCGAAATGGCTCTCTGTTTTCTCGTAGTCAACATTCTCACTATTTTGAACATTTCCTCCGTATTTCCTTCTTTTTCTAGCTTTTCAATAACAAAGCACTGCTCCTTCATCCACTCTTCTCGAGCTTTGTCTGTAGTTCTCGTTAATTCATTGTTAATCTTTCTATATTGTCTCTTTCCTTGTTCCGAGCCATCTCCTTTCCATTTCCTTCTTTCTTCCATTTTTTCCAACATATCTCGGTTTATCCAGCTTTTTCTAGCTTCTTTTTTGTTTACAGTTCCAACCTCCTGTTCGAGAACCATTATTATTCTTTCCTTAATATCCTTCCACTCTTCTTGAATGCTTTTCTCCCCTTCCCCCTTCTCCAGCTTTTCTTCTAGGACTTTGGTAATTTTCTTCTTATCCTCTTCCAACTTCATCAAGTTCCACCTCTTTATTGATTGCTTTTTCCTCGTCACATGCTTAAGCTTAGTGATCATATCTATTATCAGAAGATTGTGGTCTGTGTCTGCATCCGCTCCAGGTAGTGTCTTCGCGTTCTTTACGCTATTCTTAAATCTTTGATTCATCAGTCTAAAATCTATTTGATAACGCTTGTTATCACCTGGGCTTTTCCACGTGTAGAGCCTTCTCTTGTGATTCTGGAACCAAGTATTTGCTATCCATAACTGCTGTTGTTCACAGAATTCTATCAATTTCCAAAAGTATCAGAGGATATACATCTGGCGCGATTTTTATCCAGAAATTTCCTTGTCACCTTAATTCATGTGAGGCCGCGCTATAAATTTATTTTTCCGGAGAAAATTATTTTTTTTCTTATGCAATTATTTCACTAGCTCATTCTCTGAGAAATGTCTACTAAAGAATATAAAACCACACCGACTTGTGTTATTACTCCGATCCTCGCATTTGTAATTGAAATGTTAATAGTTCCTAATTTCACTATTTCCTAATTCCTCGGTATTTAAATTGTATACGTATGTGACATTAGGGTGATTACAAAATTGGCAATGTTCGAAATGTTGACCGGCTTAATCGGTTCTTGGTTCCAATCCGGTAAAAAAGAAAGGGGAAAAAATTTGGGCTCGATAGGACAACGTTTAGGGGTCGCGCAACGGCTTCAAATTTTGGAAAATAGCAATTTTCCCCTGTAAAAATACATATTTGCCTATTCTCCAGGGGCATTGGTGTCGCTTGGGTGGGTGTTTCACACGGGAGATGCTTCCACAGTGTTCCAGCAGTGATGAAACACCAATTACGACTTCGCCCGATGTGAAGGTGCTGCAGAGGGAGGGATAATAGCGACTTTTCGATCTTCTTCGGCGTAGGTAGGGACGCTGTACATTAGGCGCATGGGCCGGGACTACATTATTTTCTAGCCGAGATGCATCCTGAAATTCGCGGCCCTACAGTTTAGATGATTTACAGCGAGGATTTTCGGGGGCTGTGGACTTCGCGTACGGCTACGCACACCGAGGTCGCTACATTTTGGGAGCGAAAATCGTTTTCCTTCGTGCGTTTAAACCCGTAAGTGACTCCAGCATACCGATTTTCTCTCAGGCTTCATGGGCAAGAAGACGAGGCGAGTCCATCAGATTTGCAGATTGGGGGCTCCATCCCGCGTATTTTAAGTCCAAAGCTCCCAACACTTCACCAGTGCTTACAGTATTTCAAACACCTTCATGAAAATGAGAAGAAAACTTCGTGAAAGTGCCAGGCTAACTATTTGGAAATTTGAGGTGTTCTGGAAAAAAGTAGGAATTGCGATTGCAGAGGTAAGTAAAACTACGAAGAGTCTCGTACGCATTAACATCAGCTTTTTATGTCTTAAGAAAGAAAAATCACGCATGGGGAAAACGCGGGGAGACGCGGCGCAATGAGTTAATGACTGACCAAGCCAATATTCTTGACATTGGCCATATCAATGCCATGCATATGATGAAGCTAGAATAGGATTGATTATTCTATAAGTCCTTGGGGGAAAACCGCTTCGGTTACATGAGCTGTGTCGACAAGGATACTGCTAAGCACGAGGAAGGTAAAGTAAGATGGTCCGAATAAGCTGGGACACAGAAAAGGAGTGAAGAAGATATTCGATCAGCTATTGGGAAAAGTGGAGGTGAATCGTATATACACCGAGAGTCCTGAAAATCGTTTGCCGACGAAGATTCCAAGGAAAAGGGTTAGTAAATTAAAGCAGTTATTGTTATTTTGTAAAATTCCTCTTGAATGTTTAACGTAATAGGTCATACGTAGAGTTGAAGACTAACCCAAGGTGCTGTTAGGTAGCGAATACAGTAAGACTGCTTTTAGACAAGGAGCGTCCTCATTAGAAAGGACCCAGACAAGTCACCGGAACGCTGTCCATGTCATAACTGCCGCAGCAATAGCAACTGCACATACTCTTGGGATTGATAAAAACATTCTTGAAATTTTCGAAGGAGTATTTCAGTGCGCAAACATCGTAAAGAGAACCGTCAAGGTACCTTTTATACGTCAATGAGTCATTAATTGAAGTACATTAATTTGAATTTCATTCATTCATCTTTTTTTATGAAATGTTACTTAAATCTACAACACACCGGTGTCTTGACGCTGCCTGAGGAATATTTCCAACCCCGACGAAGTTCTTAAATTCTGCATCCAGGAAGTTCAGGTACCGTTACAACTTCGCTTCAAGTTCGCACTGCCGTCCTTATTTACGTCACCAGTTTATTGAATTTTTATTTCGTCTATTTTTTCCAGATTAAATAACCACGCGGGGATTATAATGAGCTTGTGATCGGACCATCATGTTCCTTGGTGTTCCTGGGAAAGCTGTCTATTCGTTCAAAACGTCAAGTGCAATCCATAAAGCTCGGTGGATGGCAAAGGCATTGGATTGCATTAAGATTTGGATGTTCAGCAAACAATTTAATTTAACTGCTAAGCTCGAAAGCGCCTTCTTCCGTGTGTGCGTTTTTATTACGTACAATGCGCCGGTCAGGTACCGAGCACCTTTTGCAGCGGATGCGCCACGCAATGACCTGCAGAAAAAAGTGGCAATCACTGGAAGTTAGTCTATGAAATATTTGCAGCACATTGTTGGTACTTTTCTGAAGTTATTGTGGGGCTCGCTTTTTTATCCAAGTATTACATAACATGAAAAACAAGAAATGGGGAAAAAAGTAACGAGAGGGAAGGGCAGGAAGTCCCTAGGCTAAGGCGTATCCTATCTCTAGTGGAAAAGTGGCTTCTGATTTTGTGAACAAAAAACACTAGCAAATTCTTCGATTTCCTTGGCATTGACAAATCATTATTAATTCAGGATCCAGATTTGTGGATGAAGAATGAAAATTATCCCGCGGGACGGCTAATAGTTTTGAATATTAGAGTAATAAATGGCACGGTTGAAAGAGGGGTTGCTTTGATAACGAAGTTCCTTACGGATAATAACCTAACCAAAGATGAACAGCAAAGGCAGTATTTGTTAGCTATTGTAGCTGAGCATAGGATAATTTATGATTTAAAAATTCTGTAGAAAATTCCGAGTGAAATATGGTTTGTGTGATCATTGTTAGCAAAAATAAAAATAAAATAGTTTTCAATGCGAGGATTTTTATTGCCGTTCCCATGCTCCCAATGTACAGCGTCACTACCCACGCCAAAACACCGGACAGTCGTTATTATCCCTCCCTCTGCAGCACCTTCACATCGGGCGAAGTCGTAATTGGTGTTTCATCAATGCTGGAAGACTGTGGAAGCATCTCCCGTGTGAAACACCCACCCAAGCGACACCAATGCCCCTGGAAAATAGGCAAATATGTATTTTTTACCAGGAAAATCGCTATTTTCCAAAATTTGAAGCCGTTGCGCGACCCTTAAACGTTGTCCGATCGAGCCCAAATTTTTTCCCCTTTCTTTTTTACCGGATTGGAACCAAGAACCGATTAAGCCGGTCAACATTTCGAACATTGCCAATTTTGTAATCACCCTAATGTGACATGAGTGTGATTGGAATTGGATATTTTAATAGTTTGATTGTGTTTTTGATTCCATTACTTATCCCGTACTTCAATTTGTAGAACGTTTTACATTTTTCTTGGAAAGTTTTCAAATTGTCCTATTCGTTTAGCCAAGGTGTAAGCAGTGAATTATAAAATGCAGTGGTGCAGAAACCGGTTGGACATCTGAGTATCAAAGTAGACAGATACTACATTATATGCTGAACCATGACGCATATCCAGTATGAGAATAATCTATCTCTCTAAGGTAATCTATCGGAGGTCATCCCTCTTTAGAAAGGCGTATTTCCACATTTCTATTATTAGATACCTATATGCACTTTAAAATCGCTTAAAATGAGACATTCATTCGTCCCTAAATTATTTCCAATTGGTATTCTAAATAATTAGGTAAATAATTGGGTATATTCCATGTACGAATATCGCGACTCTCTTAATGACTATTACAAAGTATGTACGATTTCTCGAAACTCTTAGTTCTAATTTCAGGTGCTAGGTAAATATTCTTATGTAGTAGCTTTTTCGGCTCTTAAGATAAATTTTCATAGACTATTATGTCTATAAATGTTTGCATAGTCTAATATGAGTAGCCCATTGTGTATTAATGTTTTTATAAGCCTCTTTTCGTGGTTAATTGGAGTATAATTCTTCATTTTTATAAGTATTTAATGGCTATACTTCATTAGATTTTGTTCTATTTCCAGAAGAATTTAGTTCATTATTGACCTTGTTTGGTTGTATGATAGCCCATGTTTGACTTTTACATTCTAAAAATTATTTTCACCAGATCTTTAATCTATTTAAAGCCATTTACGCATAGGTTTTGCTGCATAAGCACTTTCAAATTAACAAGGGAAGTAGCCTGTAACAAACAATGCCGGAGTTTACTCCCGGTGGCGTTAGTCAATTCTAATGGAAGTCCATGAATCAATGCTCCCAGAAACATAGTGAGGCTGTAAAATTGTCTCAAAACATCGACTTCACTTGATTAAGCGGTTTCCGATCTCGCGTCCATATTCGAGTAACGCAACAGTTAATCCTTTCCCCGCCTCCGTCTAATTACTTCCGCCCAAAGTGTTATTTTCCCCCGAACGCCACGTCCATTATCGCAATTTTAATTGGCTCGCGGGAGCCGATTATCATCCCTTCCCCTCGTTTCAAGTACTGACCGTTCCCGGAATTCGTCTTCATTCGACCCATATGGTGGACTCATTGAAGTGGTTCACTCCCCAGAGCAACTCACTTTCACAAGAGTCGACGGTGGAAGAAACTGTATCATTCCATGTACACCATTGAGATAATGACTATAGTGGTTCGTCAATAGACAGGCATACTTATACGTACGTCTGCACAATACCTGCCAAGGTTTCCTCAAAAGGTGATTTGCGAAGGCTTGTTTTTATTTAATAAATGTGTATGCACTCGTAGGCCCGGTTTTAGGCCTGACTAACTTTAATCGCAAGATGACGTTGCCCTTTCTTTAATCTGACATCATACTCACCTATTAGTTAACAGAAGCGTTATTGATAGCAGGACGTATAACATTATCTTTCTTACCGAGAATATTTTGAACCAGAGATTATAAAAACGTGACTTAGTGATATCTATTTTCATTGTAACTTAAAAAATAGTAAAAATACCGGGATAAATGGAATGTAAACTAATATAATGCATCATTATGAATTAATCTTTTATAATATCAATATGCAGCTTGCATTGGCCATGTAAGTTTGCAGTTTGTGTTATCATTATCAGTTTTCTAATACTTCATTTTAGCAAAAAACAATTATCAATGAGTTAGACGGTTACATATAACACGTAGTTCTTAACGCTGACAACCTTTAGTGGCCGTCACGGGGGAAACATGAAAGTTGAAACACGATAGTAAAAAAGTAAACAAAATGGATAAGTGGCTTATTGTAACTCTGTTTAATAAGCGGAGGATAGTGTATTTTCTTTCGAAACCATTCCGGATGTTGGGGAAAGTCTTATGGATGCGGTAAATTCAATTGTGTTTTAAATTTAATGTCTGATTTTCACTTGCTTGCTGCAAATACTGGAGAGAATGGTGCAGAATCAATTACTGTAACGCTGTAGTATTGGGAATTCATGTTGGTTAGTTACTAAAGTAGTAGTTTTTGTGGTGGATACAGGGTATTAAGAAGCCTGGAAATGGGATAATATTTTTGGTGAAAATTAAAAAAAAAGTAATAATCTCTCTTTAAAACTCGATAATCTCATTATCATGCTTTATTTACACATTTTACCTTATTAAACCAGAAATCAGGTTTAGGTGAGCAGTGGCCTGCTATGATGGAAACACCCGCATCCGATCAGTCATTTAAGTTAAGCATCGTGGGACTCGGCTAAAAGTCAGAAGGTTGATCCTCCTATTCGTTCGAGTGCTGTTACCCTTGTCCAATAGTAGCAGATAGTATCAGCGAAATGATCTCAGCCGTCGAAGAACGTTAAACAAATACATAAACAACTGTCAAGTTGAGGTTATAGCTAGGTACCGGTTTTAATGTCAAGGAACCGGGATTGTATTTTGTGTGTTGCGTAGACTTTTTAAAATTGAGTAAAAATTTCTTCTTTCATGAAAAAATAACTCAGGTTCCGTATCCGCTTGTCGGACGTAAATATAGGACCTCCTGGAGACTTTCACAAATTGCCTTGGCCGAATATCACCATGCATCTTTTTCTTTTCTCCTCCTATTCACCGATTGAGAAGTCCTGGCGTAAAAATCCTATTACCTATCCTTTATGATTCATATGATCTTGGATGTGGTCACCGTCCCTCATATCAAATTCAACTACATTTAAAAAACTACTAATATTGAGCAATTTGGATCAAAACAGTGATAATGTTGAGTGGAACACAGATACAGAAAATATCAAACTCCTATTAAAATTCAATGCACAAATATTATAAGATTAAGTAACTGATGATTAATTGTACCTTGAAAATCGTTCAGGACACTTAAGTACTATTTCATTTGGTACTGTTTAATGTAATAGTTTTAACAATGTTTTGATGCGTTTTTTTCTTGAAATATTCTTCCAGTTTAAATCTTTTTACTGATCGTAAAATATTATAATTTTCGTAGATCTCGTTTCATAATTGTTCCTAGTCATTCGTGAGAAATAACAGTTCCACATTTTCCCCATTTTGCTAGGGGGAAATATCAGGGTGAATGATGAGTCAGTAAGTCTGCGTTTCCTCATATATTTCAAGTAGATTTCGAATTTTGCTGCATAAGTAGACATTATCAAACAGATGCTTGTGAAACGATTTCAGCTGACTCCAGGAGCTTTCAGCTGACTGATTTCATGCATGTGATGAATCAATTATGAAGGTTCACTTGATATTTCTGGGTAGTTAAAGCTTGTCTCCTATTCGATTTCCTCGGTAAGGTCTCATTTTGCTAAATGGGACAGAAATAATAACCTATCGCAAAACAATTTGATTAAAATTCTATTCTATGGAGGCCAGTTTTTTATATATCTTTTCCGCAATGAGCTGTGCTTACTGAGAAAATGTAAAATTTTTATCGTATTTAGCAATGAAGGGCTACTCTAAACGTTACTGGCCACTTATTTTAAGCATCCTCTTGATTTGAAGTGAAACTCGAATAATTACTCTGCTGGAAAATTTAAGTGCCGGAACAAAGGATAGCTTGTGTTAGAATAAGATGTTGTTTATGTTTGCGTAGAGGGATTTCATTTCAACGGCTCAGTGTTTCTTTCAAGTGGTACAGCTCTATCAGATGTCACTAACAAATTGGTTGAGAGTCTTATTATTTGATCAATTTGAAAATTAATTTCATTAGAAAGGTTACTTGACAGTTTAAAAAAAATGAAAAAATGCTATGTTAAAAACTTTCCAAAGTTAACATCCGATACCTTTGCTATAAAAAACTCGAATCTTAGTTTTTAAGGTAGAATTTGTTTTCTCAAAAAGAAACCGTGAGTGCAGAAGTAAAAATTCATAAATCATTACGGTGCATTTTTGGAAAAAAAATAAGCTTTCAGAGCTCAGGTGTGCTTTCTTCCCGCCAAAAGACTTCCCCCTTGAAATTATCAGTTTTCCCTTAATGAATAAAAAATAATCCTAATATTTTAGAAAATCCTTAGCACCAACCTCCCATCTTAGAAGTGATCATGTTATGTGTAAAATTACATAATTTGCGGCATGGTCAAAAACCGGGGATTAAGTTATTCGTTGGAAGAGTGGAACTTTTTCTAGAAACTAGAAGTCGTGTCCTCTTTAAAAGATAATGGAGAATTCTGAATTAAACGACACCCTTTTGGAGATAAATGCATGTTTAGTCGGTAAAAAGAGGGGTCAATAATGCCCGGCAGCAAATTTCATTGAACACTCGGCTCCTGTCATGTTTAGAAAATAATTGACATGTCTCTGAGAACTAGTCTCAAATTTTATTTTGGGCATTTTGTCTCCGGTTTCCGGGAGGACGAATATGAAGACATGGCCTTTTAACAGCTCCAAACCTTTTGTATTGAACCAAAGAGATTGATAGGAGTGACGAAAAGAGAGGATAAAGGGTGCTGGGAGGATAGATGGGAGGGTCTATTAAAAAAGGGCTACGTGATACTTAGATTGGTGTACATAGATTCCCGCTGCAAAATGATATTGATGAAGTAGCTACGGTTAAACGATGTTACGTAAATGATGAGCGTATTTTATACTAAGTACACAAATATAGAGTAATCTGGGGCTCCAATGTGAGCGTACGCATTCAGAAATTGTGCACTCGTTATCCTTAATTTTAAATTGCGCTCAAGAGAACGAAAACGTCATATTTCCTCAAACTTTTCAGGTGCTTTAAATCACGAGTGTAAAGTAATGGCGTGCATTCTCAGCACGTTAACTTTGAGAATTTTCATTTAGAATTGGCCACCTTAAGATTGTGAGGCTGGAATCACTCGTCACTGACCGTAAATAAAATTATACTGTTATTATCTTATTTACCAAACATGCTGGAGGATTTCAATAACGTACATGGAAGGGTATGTACAATATCGTGCATATAATCACCATTTTCTAAATGCCGTTACCTCTCCATGCGTCATCCAACCATATGCTCTGCCTCACTTTAATTTCTTTTTTCAGTTTTCCTGTATCTCCTACCCTATATAACACTTCGCATGTTCTCCAGCGTGCTTATTCTTTTCGTCATTCTCCCTTCCCTGTCTACTCCCACCCCCACTTTAATTTCTCCCCAACCCCTGTTTGAGTTACTTCCCACCCTAGTTCACTAGGATTTTAAATAATAATTTCTTATTTACCGTTTGCAATACTATCTTTTTATTCTTATTGATAAATTCTCCAATCTGTCTGCCACATTTTTGTTAAATCTAATCCTTTAGCAACCGAATCTTTTTCTTTTGAAACGGATCCAAAAAGGTACAGAATTGCCCCTCTAGGGACCCAAAAGTTACAAAATCAACCCCCCCACCGGCCGATATTGCACAAATGTTGACTTTGTATCGATGCGTTCTTTTGTCTCGCGGCATTCAAAGATACAATGGTGAATGAAAATGGCAGCGATTGAGGGGCTTTTGTTCGTGGGTTGTAAGACTGTGGTCGGTGGAAGCAGCGTTGGTGTAAACCCTTAAGAGAAGCGCTTGTAATGGTGCTGGGGAAGGAGGGCTTCCCTCAGTTCAATGCCCTCCGGGGTGGAGTAAGTTGATCCGAGGAGACGATTTTGTATTGGTAGAAGGGAGGAATTGGGGAAGGGGTGGGAAGGTCAAAAGGTTGTTGCGAGGACGAAAGATAACGCCAGGGTGTGGTGGGTCCAACAGAATAGGGGAAAGAGGTGTCTCCTGCCGGAAATGTATCCCTGGTTAAGGGAATTGTTGGTGGCAGTGCGTGTGGAGGCTGAGGCGGCGCGAATTAACAAGAGAGCCGAAGAGTGTGCTGGGGGAGTGCAATGGCGCTCTCCGAGGAACACTTAGGATGAGTGAAATGGTAGACGGTCGGGGAATGAGGACCACTAAATAACTAATGCGGAGCAAAAATGATCATCATCTATTTGGTTAATAACGGCTGGCATATACGCCTGGCTCTTGTTTTCGCCTCTCGCTTTCCTCTGATAAAAGGACCCGAAAGGGATTGGAGGCTCCATTTTCAGTTCTAGGGTAGGAGGCTAATTTTTCTCATACCTCGCACAAACAATGAGGAGATGTTTAAGTACATAAACGGAACATTTAACGATGTGAGAAATTATAATTTTTTTTCCGTTTGTAGCACTTAAAATTATGCCAAATATTACCCGCAAGTTCGTTTTCATTGTATCTCTTCCTATTACCTTATTTAACTACTTCACCATGCTCTATTACGCACTAACTGTTGCTTTCAATTTTGGTAGAGAATCATAGTATTTCTTAAACATTAACTTGGTTCTTAGCGCCAGCTAAAAAAACTGTGGATCAAAAACATGTCGTTGACGTACATTTATGAAAGGCCCTTATTTTTTTACAAGTAAATAATATATGGATACAAAATTCTAGGACAAAGACAAGCACAATAGACACACAAAAACACATGCATCGCAGAATTTTCAGTTTTTGCAATCCTCTTCCGTAAATACTGTAAATAGTAATACCGTCTGTAATGCCGTAAAAGGCAAAAATCATAAACTTGACTTCCTGCTCCTTATCTTGACCCAAGACTTTTAAGTATTCAAATAATTCATTCATTAAAAGTTTTTTTCTACTCAAGATGGCTATTATAGTGGGGCTTAATGTCAGTTGTTCTTGTATTTAGAATGCGCGTTTATTTTATAAATTATTAGTATAGTGAATTGTTATAACTCATTTTTTTACTTTTCAAATATATCCAATACCTATGGTTAATTTATCTTTTGTTTTTATCAGTACATAAGTTATAATAGGCTTAAACTTCTGAATATAAATTAACTGATAACAGAAAATATTCCCAGCATAATTTTCCAGCGGCAGATTTAGAATCTGAATTATTAAAACTTGAAGAAGATTTCCGATAATTAGAGATTCAATGTGAAATTTGTTAAATGTTATTGCAATTTCTCATCCCTTAGGCCTATAGTCATTCAAATTCTACCCACCAGTCTTTGTATTTTGTATTTATGTTGTTGATTCCATTGCTAATATTCTCGAGAGGAAGATCTGCAAATCGTTTGCGGATGTGCACCCGTGCAGAAGTAATATGCTCTAATTCAGTCGAATGCACAATTACCCCCGGCAACATACCTTAATACGTATGTCTTATGAGTTGAACTAATGTAATTATAATCATATAACCGACGAGAAGCATTTCATCTAAAAATACATTTTTATTCACTAAGAAATATATTTCTATTCTGTATGCATTATTTTAAAACTTTTTGCGAAATTTGTCTACATTTCAAAAGCATTTCGATATAATTATTTTTTAATAGCTAAAGAACATGTGGCATTATATTAGTTAAATGATCGATATGTGTCATAAATAGAATAAGGCTTCAGGTCGTGCGCATTTTTTTGTTTACAAACCTAATCATGAATCGTTTAAGAAATAAGTATTTATTGCCTGCATTAATATTTTTTGACTAAATTATTAGTTTACATTCAGTAGTGAACCTATTCTTTTAAAGATGCCTTGTTTCGATAAAATTTGGAGGTACTTAAAGAAATGATTAGCATGTGAATTTTTTCATTATAAATTATAAACTTAATTTTAAACAATTTTTCTGGTAACATATTTTATCTAAAACATCATTCATATCAATAATGCATGTTATTTCTTTAGGCTTTCCATTAAATAACTGTTTGTAGTTAAAAAGCCATTAAGATTTTGCTTGTTTTTTAATTAAAATTATTATACAAATCTTATCGTTCCTTAGGTAAGTGAAGTACATAATGGGCTATATGCAATTCTGTTTTAAATTTGATTCCAAATTCGTCCAATATCGAAGTCATTAGAATGAAATAATTTCATGTGTTGCTTTGTAATGGAAATTGACAAATCCGTTCATCATTGGGAACTCCGGGCCAGTCCTTCACGGGAACCGTTCCTTTTCACTCGTTCACCGTTCCTATATTATTGGTGGTCGTGCACTTTTATTATCAATTTGTGCATATTGTTTTAAAAAAGTTAAGGTGTAGATGTAGAAATATTTGGGATACCGTGATAACCACGTTTTACAGTATTCGATAAATTAAATGAAACAATTGGTATTAGAAACGTGTGGATAGTGGGGGAAGGAAAAAGAACGGCCGAGACCGATACGTGGGAACGTTGGAGCGTGGAGTTCATGGGAACAGTAACGAAAGGAACGGTCGGTCTATAAAATTCATTCCTCGGTCCTTCCGTTCTATTCATGGACCCGTTCATTCGGACTCGATCGTTCGCGAATAACCCACATCTAATCTGTAATGGCTGTAGTTGATATCGTCAACGGCTGCATGCATATGTGAAATTCCCTAATATTTAGCTCTCAAGAAGGTACTACTGTATATGTAGTACTATCTTTGGAGTCACATGGTAAAGTGAGTTTAGACACTACCAGTTTTCGACTCATTAGCTCTTCACTGTGCTATTCTTGGTATATTAAGGCTCATGCGTATTTATAACTCCTTATCCATTTCCAATGGCAACTGCATTTTCTATCAAGGTTTGATTCATGAGCACTCTTCAGTAAGTTGAAGACTTAAAGTAGATTTTGAGTTATATCATAGATTAAACTGGTTTCGTGTAGAATGGCACTCCCAAGATTTGATGAACACTAATTTTTAAATATTTTCCCTCCGTATTCTATAATTCCATACCTTCGTATTTTATTTCCGTTATTCACTTATTTCAAAACTCCAGTCATTTCAATTTTATTTGAGTTACGCGTGTGCGCTTTTGTGTCTATTATCATATTTTTACGAAGGTGATAGTATTATAAAATATTCGACGAAATGAATAGTGACAGTAGAAGTGTATATTAAGTCTTGCAAAGATGGAGTGTGTAGTTTCCTTTTCTAAAAGAGTTATAGGACACTCCTTCTTCAGATGAATATAATTTCAGAACCCTGCTCATACTGCGTTGGTTTATTTGAGTCCGTGAAATACGACCCGGCCGTTCCACTAGTCACCAAGCGCCCGAGATATTTATATACATATATATGTATGCATACGAGAGTGGGGAACGTTTTGCATGACCAAAAACAGTCCAGATGGCTTTGCCTTTATCGCCATTGGGGGTTACGCCTCAACTCAGATAACCGTTGGTAGATACTGCAGATATAGCAGTTCCCTCTTTTCTGAGTATTTCGAACCGCGTATTAAGTGGGTGGTTTGGGAGGGAGGAGGGAAATGGCTTGAGGAAGGTCGCGGAACAAATACCATGTGGACGGCCGCACACTTCGGTAATAAACATCTCCATCGACTCCGTTTCATGATCTCTTTGCGAGCACGAGTGCGGAAACTGCCCTTTTCGGTTCTAAACGCTCCGACGGCCGTCTAAATTATCCGTTGTCCGTTTGTTATTAGCATTTCCAGTGCTTGCGGGACAAGGAACATATATTCATCACCATCAGCTGAATTGCAATTTCAAAGCCATTCTGAGGTCTGCCTGTGGCTCAGTCTATCTTACTTTCTCTTGACTTTGTCGGTGACCTATTGCCCATATTTCTGCCCATATTTCTCCATGGCCTTCCACCTGGATACAATGACCGATAAAATGAATAATTAAGTATAATTAGCCCCGTAAAATAAATCAAAGCTATAAGTATTGTCATTTCTAAGCATAATCTTTCCTCCAATGCATAAAGTTGCCCCATTTCTACGTTAGATTCCATAATCCCGTAGGTTAGTAATACCTTTGTTCCTCTACTCGTATTTTGTTTTTCCTCTAGTTTTATTCTATAAATATGATTTAAGGAATGCTCAAGGTGAAAATATTTATGAAAACTATTGGTATACTGTGCCGAGTAATAATGTATCGTAAACAATATGGTTTATCACGGTTGAGCAGAATTTCTCAAGCATTTCTCTAGAATTTTCAAGCGCGGGAATTGCGGGAAAAGCGCGTCTAACTTAAGATATCGGCGGGTTAATAGCAAATTCATGGCTCAAGTCTATTTATTATGTTTTTGGAAGCAAGAAGCCTTGTTGGTGACTAATTATTTTTGCAAACTTATTCTGCGACCATTATTATGCTGATGGTATTGAATTTATTATTACTTGGCTAAAATTGTCCAATGCTTTCTAATTGAAAACTCAGATGTTTGCCTAGCATACTTAAAGGTAATTCAACAATGGTTTTAGTGCGTCGTCTTAACTTACCTATTAAATTACGGAAATCAAGGAGCGTGTCAAGTAATTTCTGCACTGAGAATGAGTGGCAATAACCGAGAAAACTTTCAATGAATTAACATTTATTCAGCAAAAACTTAAACAGCTAACTTTAGTATGTTTCCTTGCAATCTTAAATTAGGATGTTTATTAGAAATTGGAATATATATATATATATATATATATATATATATATATATATATATATATATATACATATATATATATATATATATATATATATATACATATATATATATATATATAAAATGACTAGCGGAAAGTACCCGTTGAGATTCAACGGGTGTGATAAAAATTTAACTTATTTTATAAGAAAACCACAAATCCTGAAGAATGCTGTCAGCGTAATTATTTGAGGAGGTTGTAACGTATCCTGTATGTTGTGTTCGTTGTAGTAGACACTTTGACCGTTTTCCAGGTGCACGGAGAGATAAGTGACTGCTAGTCCTCTTTCATTTACGGGAAACCCAAAAATGGGCCACGCAGACTCATTACTACTTAAATAACTCCCAGGTTGATAGAAGGTCACCTCGCCCCTCCGGTACTCTTGAGCCGTCTTCTGAGTGATTAACAGCTTGATCGCTTCCCTTGTGAACATACATATATTTGCATTCAATGACTTAATTGAGTTGTACTATTCATCTTTGATATCTACGTTGAGTATCAGGATTGGAGAGTAGGGTACAATCCAGCGGTCGACAACGTCAAAAGGAGCATTTGCAGCAGCAGCCATGTTTATTTGTCCTACGGATCCTCCATCACCCGGATTGTGCCTTTGGCATAATGGGTAGCTATAATCAATGGTTTTGGTTGCTAAATAAAAAATCTATGGTGAATATGAATGCACTTGCCGATTTTCATGCACGGATATCGTTCATTGCGCAGAATTTCCGTTCTTCTTTCGGGTAAAAATCATTTAGTGAATTCAATATAAATTCCGCCTTCTCAAAACCGTTAGATGTTTCGAAGCAGATGGGTAAATATTTGAACCAGATTTATAGCTGGTTACCCGTCCGTAGGTTGGGTTAGGATAAAATTTGTGCGGTTCTTATTGTTAGCATAACCCAAGAAACACCGAGGGGAGATGCTCATGAGATCACAGGGGGCATGTCTTTGAGCATCCAAGTATAACCTTAAAAGCCTGACCTTTAGTACTCTTAACAGCCCGGCGAAGCCGGCAGCATAGCACGCCGAAACTGTTGCCCAAAATATTTAATAATAAATCGCAGAACAAAAGCATAATAGCAAGCCTAATCGTTATCATTGTTCTTCCAAGGACTCATTTTCTCGCAAAGAAGTCATTCCTTTTGCTTTAGAAGATTTTTTCGAAAGGTTACACTTTTTTCTCTTTTGCATGTTTATGGATATATTTTCAAGTCCAAGTCAAGAATATATATAAGTCCAAGGAGGAGAAACATTGGCGTGTGAGAATCTAGAATAGGCAACTCGATGATTGAGTGAATGTTAACTGAGTGAAAGTTGACTTGTTGAAAGTGAAAGTTGTCGTAAAGATTGAGTGAAAGTTATCTGAACTTTATCAGCTTTCAACATATGTAAATAACTCGTTACGTTAATGATGTGGTAATTGGTTTAAAAACAGTTCGCAATGATAATGAGAGGCAGACGGTTCCATTACGTGTAAAATATTAAACGATGATAAACAATGCCGTGTTTGTTGTAGCAACGGAGGCGTTATTACCATTACTATTCGCTGAACGTAAACATTCTTGCACGTTTAATTCCTTTATGTAGAGGTTTACTACGTAAGTTTTCTCTCATAGACATACAGTTTCCCTATGAAAGCTAATTTCCGGGTAAGATTATTTAAATGGCTCAACGTTTCAATGGTTGATCCGCCAATGGAGCGGAGATGTTGGAAGAGAAAGAAAAACACATCGTTAAGGCTTGCCTTCCTTATATATCATCTATATCTAACAAGATATCGAGGATTTTAAAACGACACAGAGTGGAAACGATAAATAAACCCAGGGGCGGTCTGGCTAGGTCGGCAGGTCGGCGATCGCCGAGGGTCCCCGGCCTGAGGTGGCTTAGTGGGGCCCCCGACAGGTGGTGTCAACAATATTAGCAAGGCCAGAAGATAGTCTAACATCGCGCCTCACGTCAGCGGATTTACTCGACAGCTAATTGCCCTCAAACCAGGCTATACCAAGCGTGAGTATTTGAAAAGTTAAGTTTATCGTACTTGGATTTCTAAGCTCCTCGTAAATATTTAATCGCAGGGCCCCAATATAGTTAAAATTACTAATTTAAAAAATAAGGAAATCTACTTGTGGTCTACGCTCTCGATTTTTATATAACACTAGCTGAAGGTACCCGTTGGAATTCAACGGGTGTGAAAAACATTGAACTTATTTTTAAGAAAACCACAAAGCCTGAAAAATACTGTCAGCGTGATCATTTGAGGTGTTCGCATCCTATCTTGTATGTAGTGTTCGTTGTAGTAGACACTTAGACCGTTTTCCAGGTACATGGAGAGTTGAGTGACTGTTTGTCCTCTTCCATGCACGGGAAACCCTAAATTGGTCCAAGCAGGTTTATCACTACTTAAATAGCACCCAGGTTGATAGATGGTCACCCCGTCCCTCCGTTTTTCTTGAGCTGTCTTTTGTGTGATTAACAGCTTGATCGCTTCCCTTGTGTACATAAATATATTTGCATGCAATGACTTAATTGAGTTGCGCAATTCAACGTTGATATGTGCGTTGAGTATCTTAATCAGGACTGGATAGTAGGGTACAATCCAGCGGTTGACACCGTCAAAATGAGCTTTTGAGCAGCAGCCATGTTTATTTGTCTTATGAATCCTTCATTACCAGGACTACGCCTTCGGCATAAAGGGTAGCCATAATTATTGGTTTCGGTTGCTAAATAAAAAATCTATGGTGATTCTTAGTGCACTTGCCGATTTTCATGCACGGATGTTGTTCATTGCGCAGAATTTCGGTACTTCTTTCGGGTAAGAAGCATGCAGTGACGTCATTATAATTTCCACCATCTTAATACAGATTGAAGTTTAGAAAAAGATGGGTCTATTATTGAACCAGATTTATAGCTTGTTACCCGTCCGTAGGTTGGGCTAGGAAAACATTTGTGCGGTTCTGAGCGTAACCCCTGAAACACCACGGGGAGATGATCATGAGATCGCTGGTGAGCATGTCTTAGAGCATCCAAGTCTAATCTTTGTCGTTTTTCTTTCAAGGGCTCATTTCTCGCAAAGAACAAATTCCTCTTGCTCTAGAAGATTTATTCGAAAGTTTACTCTTTTTTTTCTTATAGGCATGTTGATGGATATATTTTTAAGTCCAAGGAAGGGAAACACAGCGGCGAGTGAGAGACTTGAATAGGCAACGCGATGATTGAGTGAATGTAAGTTTACTGCACTTTTACACTTTTAAACATATTTAAACATATTTTAAACGTATATGACGTGGGTATTGGTCTAAAAACTGTTCGCAATCGTTATCAAATTCAACGGGTGTGAAAAAAATTGAATGTATTTTAGAATAAAAACCATAAACCCTGAAGAATGCTATCAGCGTAGTCAATTAAAAAATGAGGAGTTCTTAACCTAGTATGATACTCGTTGACGTTCCTTCGTTCGTTCGTATGATGTGGAAATTGGTCTTAAAAATCAATTCGCAATCGAAATGAGAGGCAGACGATTCCACTACGTGTAATACATCTGAGTATTACACGATAATAAACAACGCCGTGTTTGTTGTAGCAGCAGAGGCATTATTACCATTACTTTCCGCTGCACCTAAATATTCCTGCACGTTTAATGCCTTTATGTGTATCGTTTACTACGTAAATGTTCTCTCCTATTCATGCAGTGCCCCTATGAGAGCTACTTTGAGAATAGACCTTGAAGAGTGTACTTGTTGTAAATATGTATTGAATATATCGATTACTCCCCGGAGCATCTGTTATGGGGCCCTTGGGACTCTGGGCCCTTTTATAGATTTTCTTTCTACGTGCTATTATGGGCCTGCTGAAAAAAATAAATGCCAGAGGCGTGAATATCCTTTTAAAATCAAATCTCTGGTTGTCATGGAAATATGCTATTGTTGATTTCAGAGAAAAACGTGAAAATTTTCAGCAAAAAAGATGTTATTCAGACAATTACGAAGCATAAAAGAACATCGATTGAAAGAATTTCAAACTTAATTTGTTCAGCCATCCGATAAAAAAATTCCAGCCATCTATCTTCAGTACAAGTAATTTTTAAAAGCAAAAAAGAAAACCACTGCACCGAACCCAATGCTTAGCATGGACCACAAGGGACCCCCAGGGTCCCAGAGGGATTTTTAGTTTAGCCTATGTTACATCCCGATACATTTTCTAACTAAATGCAAAATTTCAGCTAAGTCGGTTTAGCAGTTTTTGCGTGATTGAGCAACAGACAGACAGACACCATTCAATTTATATATATTACCTACTATGATTAACGGCTAAAGAAATTGCTGTTTCTGTTTTTACGGGAAAGTGGTGAACAATTTTGGAATAGGTACTGACCGCTAGGAAAATCAGTGACTACCACCAATTTTCAAGATTTTGTTGTTTGAAATGAAGAGGTGTACCGTCCTGCGGGTAACGAAAACTACCTTCAAATTCCTATATTACCTCCGTTTTTTTCACAAATCACGAAAACGTGAAAATTAGAAAAGGAAATTTTTTAATGTTATTGCTTATGTGAAATCCTTATATCGGATAAAAATGTTCTCTACGAGGGCATAATTCGTGTAAGATTTTTGTATACATTAATAAAATTTAATTATTAAAAACAAAACTATATTTCCAAAATGGATGGCGTCAAGGTTTTCTACGTGCTCAAATGCGGAGAATGAATGCGAAGTTTACTAGCAAAGGAAGAAAAATTTTATTTCGTAGATGTTTTTTAAAAATAAAGTAGGTATGAATTAGAAAACATTTCTGCATATTTAAAAAAATATTCAAAAGTCCGTATCACGTCAGGTTTTTAATAATCGCGAAAATAGGGAAATTGAAAAATAAAATGTTTTTTTTTTTCAGTGGCATCATATGGCATCGCGGCTCTCTTTTAACCTTTATGTGCAATATTTCGTTAATAAGATAACCAACGTAATTGGTACTTTGGGACGTAATATCATTCTGAAAGGCCAGAATAATAGCATAGTGTTTAGTCCAATGATTAATAGCACACAAGATGTTGATCCTACCAGTGTTGGCAATTTGTGTCCGCTGTGTAGTCGAAGGGAAGATATATGAAAGACATTTCAGTTAAATAGTAGTTGACGATTCCAGTGGAATTGCTAGGTTTAATCGCATAAAATAAGAGCTAGCAATGATTGGGGTTTCATCTCCAAGCATAATTGCTAGCTCGCTTGATGGAACTAATAACATGAGAGGTTGTTACATTGGCCTACAATCCCGCTTTAAAAGAGAAAATCCTGATTTTATTTACACCCACTGTATGGGGCATGTGTAAAATTTGGTGGTAGCCGATGCATCTGTAAATTTGGTGAAAGCAGAAAACTTATTTGGTTTATTAGAAGATTCAGCTGTTTTCCTATGCTGGTCCTTCCAGAGAATATCAGTTTTGGAGACGGAAACAAGAGGGAAACATCATGCTCATGATAAACTCTGCAGAATCCAAATGATTGGTGATAGAAGGTGGTGGAGTAAGCATAGGACACTTGGATCGGTTGTAGATGAAGAATATTTAAAATTAAATGGATACGTAATCAGGGACTTTAACCAATCTAATCAGTGTATTGTGGGACATATCCACTGGAAATTTTGACTGCAAATAAAAATTCACGGCCAGAAATTTAATAAGCCAATGGACAGCATTTGAAAACATTTTGATATCTTTGGTTTTTTAGATATATTTTTGTTACCTCTCCTGTGTATAAGTAACTTCAAAGTAAGAATTAAGACTACGCTACGGCCTGGAGTATATTGGATTGTTTGTTGCAGCAACTCAATTCTAAAAGATGTGATGAGCACTTTGAATATCTTTACGAAAGAATGAAACTGTATGCTGGAAAAGTGAGAAGTAATTTTGATAACTCAGCTGACGTGGAAGTGGAATTAGATATTGAAACACAAAAGACTTCAATAAAGAAAACTATGTCAGGAGAAAAAGCCAATGAAGAAGCACCTGAAAGTTTTGCAACTCAAAAGTATAAATCGATCTACTTTAGCTTTATTGATCGCGCCAGAACAAGTATTGAATACAGATTCGTATTCAATGGAGACATTTTAAAAGATTACTCTTGACTTGATCCTAAAACATTTCCCAAAATAGCAAAGGCAGATACTTTTCCTCCCTACATTATGTGCGCCATTCTACATCTGTGTAACGTATAAAGTTCTTTACTTATAGAACTGAAGCAGTGTGAAGTTCAGTACGAAAGTTTTACCAAAAGAGAAAAAAATGATTAAGATGAAGGAGAAGACATACCTAATCTTAGAAAAATTCGAAAAGACAGTAAAGATGATGAAGTCAACTTTGAAGAAGTGAAAGAAAAGTAGTTAATTCATTGCACCCCAAATAGAAAATGCTACAAATGTCTGCCTTGCTTTCCTCTACGAACTTTCTCAATCTGGTATTTTTATTAACTTGTACACTGCATATAAGTTTGTTGTTACCCTTTCTTGCACTCCGGTATCTAAAATCAATCCGGTATCTAAAATAAAAAAATGTAAAAGAGTATTTTCTAAATTAAAAATCGTCAAAGGACAGACTTAGATCTACACTGACTCAAGATACTCAGTCCAATTTACTTCTAATGAATGTGGGACGAGATTTGTTTTTCAATTAAGATAAAGACATTATCATTGATAAATTAATTCCTTCTTGAATTATTTATACTAATGTCTGTTTTTTACTTTAATCTATGACAAAATGTACTTTCAGTATAGTTTATATAATCATTTAAATTATTATACGTAGTTGAAGAAGTATTTATTAGTGCCCTTTTTTCTTGATATTCATGAATTATGTTTTCAAGGTTTTCATAATAAACATAACGTCCAAGTTCTGATAAAAATTCCTACTTTACGTTAGGCCCGCAATTACAAGTAGGCTATTGGGCCTGCACTACAAAAAATATTCTCATGTTCCTGTATTGTGGTGCGGGCGCATAATAAAATAATAATTTTCGTGGATGTTTCATACGATCGCGGACACAGTTGATTGGTGCGCACTAATTCGGAAAAACTCAAGCAGCTGCAGTAAGAGAGAGGATGTGGCGCATGTGCCACAGCTTGCGAGATCGTTTTGCTATTTGAATGATGTTTGATACTTATTAGTTGAATAGTCTCCATATTGTGTAATCATAAATAGTTCAATTCATTTATCGAGGGAACAGTAGACACGCCGGTATTTGGAAACCAGTTGGTCGCGCTGCCTCTTACAGACCCATTTTAAATATTTATAAACACATCTGTATATTATGTATCTCGTTTATATCGCAATAAAACAAAAATATTATATTTGAGAATTCTTCTGGTGTCCAAATAGCATGGATAACAGCGCTTCCTTTCTTGGAACAACAGCCACCCCAAATGTACCCACCCAAACATTTTTGTAGCTACGGCCTTGCAATTCATCAATAAAATGAGGGGCCATAAATTAGTTTCCAGTCGAGGGCCCCCGACGATGCCAGACCGCCCCTACATAAACCGCATGCTAAACTCAAAGATTTCCTGGTCACCTGTAAGGACAAACTCGGTCTGAAAACAACAGGGGTATACCGCATACCATGCGAGTGTGGTAGGGGGTATATAGGCGAGACCGGAAGGAACATTGAGAAAAGAATAAAAGAGCATGAAAGAAGTATTAGGCTTTTCCAACCGGAGAACTCTGCATTTGCAGAGCATAGCCTTGACCAGATAGTCATCGTGTCGATTTCCCAAATTCCACACTACTTTCCCGGGCGTCCAAATATTGGGAAAGAATAACGAAAGAAGCGATATTGACACCGATGGAGTAAAATAGCATCGATAGAGGTTTCAACGGTTTCAACTTAAGGAGGACTTGGCGCCCAGGAATTTAAATTCAAAGAACTCGTAACGACTCCCACAACAATGGGGCATCTGCGACTAAATATAACTGCCAGCATACTCGCTCGACTCATTATCCTGATGAAGATGGCTGAGTCAACCATCGAAACGTTGATCTATTTAAATAATCGTGCCCGGTGTGAAACCCGAGAAAGCTTCACGTATATAATTCGCCGGGAAAAAAGTAAATCCTTATAAGAACTATTGTTTTTATGTTAAAATTAACTAAAGAGGGCTGGATGATGTATGGGGGCGAAAAGCTACGGGAGTGCTATCCTAAATCCTACCAGTGTTGGTAGTAAACCCTTGATACTTAAAATTTCTCTTTTATATTCGTCGCCCGTTCTGCGTTACACTGGAGCCCCTTTGTAGCCGTGTAGTGAGTTAATGGTTTTCCCCTGACTTCCCTCTCGAGGAGCAATGGACTAACGATCCACGGAATGCGGCCGCGGTGATTTATATTTGTTCTCACCGCTCGGGATGGCGATAAAGAATTTTCTTCCGGAGTGGTTGGTTAAAGTTGGAAGCGGAAAAAGAACTGTCTTCTTTAAGGGGGGTTGTTGTGTGGTGGGGTGCGGTGGGGGCATTGGAATGCTTTTGAGGGTGAGGGTGGCTTCCCAGAATTCCCAGCGACAAAAGGAAGGAGCCCTTCGCGTGGGAGAAGGCGGTAGGGGAGTAAAACGCGTTTAGGATGGTCCATCCTTTTTTTATATTTCCCGGCGCCTCTAAAGAAATTAGGCACCCCTTTCTGAAAAATCTCCGTGCGAATTGAGTTCCGGTGTGGCGCATTCATTCGTCATAAAAGGTTCCCTCACAATGGTTGCGGTACAACCGAGTGAAATCTTTCATGGTTGTTCATTCGACTTAAAATTTGATCTATTACTACTCTTATTACATGCGATTCAGTGTGAGGTTACTGTTTTACATGGGTTTCTTAAATATGAAATTAAACTGTAGATAAGGACGGAGTTGATTTAGGTTCAAAAATATTTCAGAGAAATTTAATTAGGTATATCTTTGAATTGGTTATCACGGCAGTGCTTCGTCAATTGCCATTCATTCCATTTTGTTTTTTGGAATTAGAAAAAAATATTAGGTGTTTTTATTGAAAGTAAAAATAGATATATCGATCGAGTTAATTCTTAATTCAGCAGTAAGTTATGTAGAACACTATCCCGCTTCTCATAAATATATTTTTTTAAGTCAATGAAAAAACCTCACATTAAAATTGAAAATTGCTAAATATTTTTATAATTTATTAATGGTTTGAACTCGGTGTACTTTTGGATGGATTTAAGCTATAATATAAGGGAGCAAGAAAGTTCTAATGATGTTGAGTAAACTTAATAGAATAAAAATAAGGTTTATTATTAGGCATAAGAAAAGGTATTATTTTATAATTTACATTAAATGCAGATTATAGTTTTATAATCTGATAGCAATGGTCTTCCCATTATGCTCTCCGTAAATTTACTTGTTTAATGGCTTATATCCACTGCAAGGGCTTACCGTGAGCTTTTACATTTTCAAATGTGTGAATTTATCAAACGGTGGCCTGAATTATTTCGATTATCCTCGAAATTAATTACCCAGGAGTAGATCATATTGTCTTACCGTTCCCGTTGGTAAACATTTATTAGTATTAAGCTAATTCCACTGCGCTATAATGAATGCATTGTGATTAATGATCATGTAGGAATGGCGGCTATCATTAGTGTTAAATTAGAGCTATGCAGCTCTCTCTCCGACGTTTAATCCTCACGCATTAACACCCATGCCCAAGCGGAAGAAAACCCAATCAGGTGGGACTTGAACCCACGACCTTTGGATTAGCAGGCGAGGACTTGACCACGTCGCCACCAAGGCCGGCCGGAATATGAGAGGGAAAGAGTCAATGTAACTCATTTTACTATCCTTAGTTTCTTAATCTATTAGGGTATTTTCGTGTCAAGACTACTTCAACATTTACATTCTTCACCATCCATTCAATATTAGATTTTTATTAGTTTCTTGTCACTTGCAATTGAAAGAACTGGTCTTAATAGAAATTCCCG
Organism: Pyrrhosoma nymphula; assembly: GCA_963573305.1. Taxonomy (NCBI): domain Eukaryota; kingdom Metazoa; phylum Arthropoda; class Insecta; order Odonata; family Coenagrionidae; genus Pyrrhosoma; species Pyrrhosoma nymphula. The sequence goes on from OY754338.1 coordinate 91,582,442, forward strand.
CGTATTATTCCTTTGACTATTATTTCCATATATTTGTTCGCTACCTCTTTTTTCTTTAAATGTTACCGACACTTTATAAATTTTATTAAATATATCCTGCTAATCTAATGACTTAGAGATTATTATGGTCGTATTCAAATAGCAGTCGATATCTACCAGATTTTGCGAATGGCTACTTGATTGAAAGGTTATTTTCCTTGAAGGTTCATTCCAATTCCATCTACCATATATATATCACTAACCCCTTTATCCTCATCCCAAAATTTGTCCCTCTTTAAGCTGCAGCGAAATAATCCATATTGAATTAAATTATACCGCATGAATTTTATCTCTACTATAGTTAAAAGAGAAAATTTTATTTGTTTTACAAATTTCAGCTAAAATTCAGCTAAATTTCAGCTACAAACAACTACGTGAAGGCCGACTATGAAAGAGAAAACTTTCATCGAATCTGTAGATAAGTTAAGCCATATTCTACATATCGATCGTCAAATGAAAGTCTTCACAATGTGTTGTAATTGTTTCTTAATTTGAAGTTGCCACTTTCTCTTTTCAGTTAAAGGAAAGTTTTTTATGCTACCTAATTTCTTTGCTTAGAATACGTTCCTTGCATTTGGAAATTTCTTTGCTTACGCAAATACGGAGATTATCCTCATAAACTCGAGAAATTCAAATTATTGTTTTCTATATTCGACCACTTATTTCCTTGCTATATTGTCATCAAAGCCATGAAAATGTATTCGTTGTAGATTCCTGGACTTACCTATGTGCAGCTGATGCAAATTCCCCTTGCAATATTGAATGGGTGGCCCATGCCATACACCCACACATACACCCCACCGCCTCCAGTGATAGCTGGCGGGGTGGGAAATGGGTAGTATTGCTAGGGCGTCAATTTGCGAAGGCGGGCTGAAAGGAGGGCTGGTCGACCCGCCCCTGGTCCTTTGAGGGACCAGAGGTGCGATTAATGGGCGGCTAAGGGAAACTTACGACCAACTCCGGCCGCCCCTGGTTGCTAACGCTTCATCCGGCGCCAGAAAGTACCGACCGATGCCTCCCTCCGGGGCAGGGCCGGCCGTAGAACTGAGGCCGGCCCTTGCTCATCTCATTGCTCGTGTGTCCTTCCCAATTGTGAGCGAGACCCTACCCACTGTGGTTCCCTTCTGATCCCTGAACGAAAATTCAATGACGCCCCCAAATGGAACCAGGGGCTTGAATGTACACCCATGCGGTCTTAGGTGGAAGTTTGATCATCAGCTGACCATCCGGATGACTGGATTTGAAAATTTTCCGGGAATTGAGTGTACCATCCCTGAGTTTTTTTGTTTTGCGGTTTTAGGTGGAAGTTTGATCATCAGCTGACCATCCGGATGACTGGATTTGGAAATTTTCTGGGAATTGAGTGTACCATCCCGGAGCTGAATTGTTTTAGTTTGCCAAGTCAACCAATAATTTAAATTTAATGTTAATGCTCTTGCTTATGTTTTAAAAAGTTAAGTGTTCAAGGTATGGAAAAAGTTGGTAAATGATAGATGGATAGAAGACTTTTATCAAAAGTTAAACTTAATGTAGTCCACGAAAAGCTTTAATCAAACTTTCCCGCTAATGTTTTGACTCACTTAGTCATGGCAAGGTCTCAATAGATAACAAAACTTAACAATCTTAACAAAAATATTCTTGTTAAGCATGCCGACTATGATTTCGATGAAGAAGTGAAGCCATTATCATGGGATGGGATTGTTTATGGCAAGTTGAACTGCAAAATATTTCAAGATTATTTTGAAGTTTATCTTAGTTTCCCAAAATGGAGTTGCAACACTTGACACATGAAAACAAAGACTCATCAAGGTACCATTGATTTCATTTGTTGTGACGTTGTCTTGTCCTTTATTCCATTTTCTCTTCATTCTGCTTAGTAAAAGTGAAATTTTATAAACATTTTCTACGATTTTGAAAAATGAACGGATACAGAATCAGGTATTGCTTGAAAAAGAATACCAGATTAAGAAAGGAGACATTAGCGGGAGGTTATTTGGTGTGAAGGCTGTGATCGAAAAGATAATGTGTGGTTGAAGAAGATAAGGAAAGACTAAGGGCTATTGATGATTTTTTCTGTCCAAGTATAAGGTGTACTTAAGGCATAATGAGTAAACAATGACTTTTTAAACTCCCTGCGGAGTCTGTTGGGACAATTTTTTGTACAAAATCTAAGTAAAACCTCCTTTCCCCGAGCTTAGCCTGAAAATATTAATCGGCTTCGTAAGACAATAGAAAATATGAGTGATCAAAAGGGGAAGTGATGCAGGGAACAATATTATATGTGCATATATATATGTATATATATGTTCTCAGAAATAATTTTTTTCTCAGAAAACGCACTGGGCGAATAAAAATATTTTTTAAATATAGTTTAAAAAACAAAGGCACACGAAAATAAATGGGATACTCACAAAATATTTTACGGGACGTTTCGACGGTCAGGCCGTCATTATCGGCAACAAGAGACTCTTATGCCGACACCATGTCCATTTTTCATCTGGTTACGGTTCGTCAAGAATACATAATGGGCTCAATTCTACGGCATTGATGGTACCAGGAAAACATGCTGACCACGTTGGTTCTCATTCTATTAGACCATCGATCTGGGTGTGAATATTTTCTCTGAGGACTTTTCATATAACATATCAAAATTTCCTCACATAAAATATCATTGAAGGCTAACGAAAACAATTGATCACCATGTAGTCTGAGTAATATACTTAAACCTCCAATATTTCAACATATCATGCCTTCAGTAACTTACTTTTAAAAACTATGCAACCAAGTTGTTTGAATTTACTTTATCATTTACGGACATTAACTTCCTTTTAAAAAATTCACATTGTAAACATACTACTCAAACTTAAAGGACAAACAGAATGTTTTCATTTATATAACTGCAGAATATAGTGGCACTATTTCAACCTTGTTTATTCATTCGCCGTTGTGAATGGAAAATAAACATGCCCTGGTCTTTACTATGATTTTATTCCCTGTAATAACGTGTCGCAAATTAAGTTTTTTTACCAGTAACCCTACCATTAGTAGTACTATTAAGATATTGAAATGCTTTTCTCTTAGAGAATTTTCAATGACATTCCATTCCTAAAGCTTGGGAATTCTGATGCCTAATTTGATTGTGTTGAAATAAACGTGCAGAGCAAAAATCAATGATGTAAATATTTAAATAAATTATTTATATTTTCTATATTTTTCCTCTTCTATCTTAATCGGTGTTGTTTTTCTAGTAGAATCTGGTTTCAATTAGTCTCAAATTTATCTTTGGGTGTCTAAACGCTATCTTGTCTTATAATTTGTCATTAACCTCCTCCTGTGCCTAGATTTCTTTTGACCTTCTTTTGTGCAGCGATTCCCCTCTTGTTTAATATTGTGTAGTAAATTTATGAATAACCTATTTAGCGATTTCAAAAAGTGTTTCAGTTTTTCCTTGGTCCTATAATACATTTAATTACACATTTATTGAACTTTTCCGGCTGTGATAGTTCATTAAGATCATATTTTAGATGTCATCAAATTTTTTTTTGATAATTAAAAAAAAGAGATAAAGCAATGTGCATTATCAAACTTCCCAGATTCCTTAAACACATGAAATTAAGGGCGGAAAATGAATTGTTACATTTCCTTCTTAAAAGAACCATTCTCGTCTCATAACCGCCACTTGTAAACCGAAAAAAAACAAAAGCCTTTCCCCTTATCCCTGTGCCCCAATCAAGATACATATATGTGTGAGGATGTTCGTTTATGAGTACATGTATGTAATGTATTACACGCTTACATAAGTTATTCTGGGACCGGCGTGGTGGCGTCTCTAGTAATCCATTATGAGGCTTATCTTGCCGCCACGCTGTTTGCAATCTCTGCCACACATCTCTCACTCACTCCCTGTTCTCCCCGCCTTAATTAGCTACTTTCACCCTCCTATCTTATCAACAATTCAATTTTTGTTTCTTTTTTACTGATAGGAAGAGTGTCCGCTATCACCGAAAGCGTTTTCATTAAGGCAATTTCCCGTGTGGAGGCGCTTTATTCGTGTGCCTGGGAAGGGGGTGAGATGGCTTGGGAAAAATATGAGGGGTTTGGGTTGTGGTATGGGTTGAAAGCGGAATCCACACCCTCCCCGTCCACTTCCTCAATAGCGGTGAAAACAAAAGTGCTCTTCCTCGGTTGAATTCGATGGAAAAACCAGCCAACCCTAGTACGAAAAGGAGGATTTTTTTGCATCCGTGGACAGGGACCGAGAGGGAAGTCGCGGTGACCAGTGGTAAAGGGTATTCATTCCCCTCCCCTCCTGGGGTGATGACGGACTGGAGCCAATTATCGTATTTCACCTTCGAACGCTCACATGTGGGCCAACGTGTTCGTTAGCAGTACTCACCATTTCTTCGCCCGTTCCTTTTTTTATTATCCCATGTTTCGCTATCCCAGTTAATCAGTCTCATGCGCATGCTTGTGGACTTCATTAACAGAACATGAATTGAATTAAAAAGTGTATCCTCACACGTAATTTTTATATGTTTAACATTAATTGAATTTTTGCTGTTAATTTTATATGCAATCAACTTAAAAAGAATAACTAAGCTAAATTGTGTCTGGAATAACCTTGTGGCACTCCTTCACAATGGAATAACTTATTGTACACATAAACTTTTCACGACTTTTTATCTCCTTCATTATCATCTCTTTCATGAAATGAAATTTTCTGACCATCCTTTTTTTGCTCATTTCTAAAATTATGAACCCATAAGCCGAAAATTACAAGTACCTATTCCACGGATGGGGGAGAACTATTTGAAGCAGTAAAAAGTAATTAGTTACCTTCCATGGCTTCCCCTCTTCACGTGTCCACCATGTGTTACACGCGACTGGAGCATATCGCGCATAGCAATCTGTTCAGATATAATATCTGACGGCGTGAAGAGAAGCATATACACGACAATTAAGCGTAGGAATCTGTGCTTCTGATTGTTCATAGATCACACTTTTGTCTCTATTGCGTCTGTGAAAGCGTAGATCTACTTTTCACCTAGATGCTGTACAGTATTATCTGGTAATAATGCTGTGCATTGACGAAACGTCGGTTGTAAAAAATAGAAACTATGTGGTTGCACTTACAACTTCATTATTACCATTTCATTTAAAATTTGGCTAATAGTAAGAGAACCTATTAGACGTAGGTACTACTTCCGTGCCACTATTGTTGCCAAATGTGCAAATCATATAACCTAGTTTCTATTTGATTTGCCATATTGATTATGATATTACATTGACTTATACTTGACCATGTAACACCTATGTTAAGGTAAATATGAAAACGTAGTGCGATATTTCACAGGAGATAAATCATTCGCCGTGACCCGGATCCCTCGATTTCGCGCCGAGTGCTTTAGCAAATTGTATACAATATGAAAATTTAAATTCTTGCGAATTAGACAAACGGACCAGTATGCCTTTTATGTGTCGCTGCTGCGCACTATGTTGTTTTTTATGATATTTTGTGACAGTTTGTATTAAATGAACCAAAACCACTCGGTTAACCTTTTAGAAAGTTGATCTGATAAATATTAGGTCTGTTAAATATTTATTTAGATGTCCTCGTCCTCTCTCTTACTTATAGCATTCATAACTTTCAAAAAGCGTTGGCAGTAGGGTTGAGGGGAACAACCTACAGCCGTAGTCATTTGAAACGGAAACATAACGGTGAAACCGAGATGTTGAGGGCGATATCGCTGCGTGGTGCATAAGGCACAACATTTCAATCGACGTTAGCCATGTTGGGCATTTCTACTTCGCTTTGCACTCCTGGTGGAAGGGGGGAACAATATACTTAATAAACAAGCAAAATCGCTAGGTGACGAGGAAGCCTATAACGTGGATTTACGGGTTCACGTGAGAAGAAGTCGGGGAAAGGAGAAGGGAGGTAGCAATGGGAGTAGTTGAAATCGGGAGTGCCCATGGAGTCTCTGAAATAGCAAAACGTCCCGAGACGAGAAAGTTAAAGAGAGACGAAGCACTCTTTTTATAACTCAATTCACGTTAAGAATTAGAATAAATTCACACGGGTGCATCCCGATTGCCAATTATTCTGGACAGCAGTTTAAGAGAGGCGAGAATACCTGGCTGGTCAACCAGGAAATAGTGGGAGCCCATCGACGCCACTGGGTCGTGCAGGACACAAGAAACCATCCGAAGGAAGGAAGCCCACCTGTGTCGTAACTATATATATTTTGTGTAATGTGTTTATGTGTTGATTTAATGTGTTAAGCTAATTGATGAAGAGAGAGTGGGCAAAAGGAAAAGTGACTTTAAAAGGAACTATAAACATTAAGCTTTCATGCCCACTTCATTTTCTGAACAGCGATCTAACTGGGATATGATTTATATATTAAATAAATGTAATTATTGTAAAATGTAATAAAACACAATTCATGTAATATAGTAAAGGGTAATTTATGTTTAAAATAAGTATCATGCTTTATTTCGCTGAATTAGCCAGGCAAAGAAATAAATAAAAGGTATGTATTAAATAAAGGGTGTAGAAAAGAGCGAAGTTCAGGGATAATAGAAAAACGTGACTAGGTTGTATCACAAAACATTAATGGTAGGTGGCTAGAATGTGAAAGAAAGGAAGATTAGGGAATGGTGGACGGGTGTAGAGAAACCAGGTGTCGTCAAATGCCAATACTTAACGACAGGCAGTCTAGGGACTACATTACTCGTCAGATATCATTCTCTCGTACAGGCCATTGTGTACCTACGTCCCTTGAGGTTCTCTCCACATGAAACCCCAGTGAGGAACGGGTTTCAAGTGAAACAAACTTCAAAATGGAGCACTCGGAATGGGAATTTTGTGGTCTAACCGCTGAACCACCATGGTGTCATATTCAGAGAAACCTTAAATTTCCGAGCTTCAAAATGACGAAATACTGACGTCACAATGTATAAAAATAATTATATTGCTGCTCAAAAGCCGAGAATTACCTAGGATGTGACGTCAATTGGATGAAATCGTCTTGGTGAAGTCCCAAATTATGACTCCTAGTCTTTGAAAATACTTTTTTAATATTTTTTATAATTTCACTCCTACAACAATTCAGGGAACCACAAGGAGCTAGAATAGTGCTATTATCACTTTGTTTAATTATGAAACATCAGGTGATAAATTCCTGGACGCAGTGATAATAATTGCATGCGAAAATAGAAATTGCGTTGAACGAATTCGTTGATTCCGTTGATTGCTGAGGTGTCACATCTTGTCCAGACGTAATAACTATCTCATGCAAAATAGCAAGTGCTGGTATAGCATGCGATACTTCAAATAAATCATGCGCTAACCTGCTATTTTCGCATGCGATAATTATCATGGCTTTTCTGAGAATTGACGCTCCGTTCCCTCATGCATTGCGAGTTATGTTTCTAGTTCTGATGCTTAAATAAAATAATCCTCCTCCTAGGATTACGTTCTTGCTCCTTTTTTTAAGTGAGGCTCCGAGCTGAGTGGATTTCCAAGGCCTCAGGTCCTTTGGAGAACCCTAATATGCACATCGTGTACCCTGAGGGGAGGAGGCACTCAACTCCCACTCATGGCCCACTAAAACTTGATTCCTCCCCAGAGACGGGACGAGGGGTCTCACGCGGTCCGGTCGAATTTCTTGGAGGGAACGTAAATAGTGACCCAATTAACCGGACCGGATCATCAGTCGGTTCTGTAAGCGTACTACGCCCCCTTTGATGGTCATTCCGGAGCAATCCCTTGGCCGCTTTCCGGTCGGTCGGCTCCCTTCGCCTGGAAACATGGATCACTTGCCGAGTGTGCATCTCGTGTCCGACTGAGTGGGAGATCGTTGCCCGCGGGCGGGGCCCCGTTGCCCGGTCCCGCAATATTCCGCGCCCCGAATGCCCACGAGTTAACTGCCTTGCAGTCCTCCGCAAATGACCCTCCTTTGATGCAATTTCGAAATCAGCTGCCCGTGCAAATCCCGCTCCTCCGGCAAGATTAGGTTTCTACCCCTTGTCATAATGCCGATTCCCTTGAGAACAACCTCCAAACCCCCCACTCAAGGCACTCGCCATTCCTTTCGTCCACTAAAACCAGCCCCCCTTCCCCACATCGACGCCTCTGTGCTTCCCGTTGCTGCTTTCCTCATCGTCCAGTTCCAGGGGCAGAGTCCATGCCTTGCGGCAAAGAGATGGTACTTCCAGCGGCCATCCCCGTTCCCTTGGGCTCTATATTCTACCAGCTTTGTGTCCGGAATCGTCTGCATTCCCGAAGATTTGCATCTCAGACTCATATCTCATGCGCTTTTTCGGCTGTTCTTTTTTAAATTCTCTTTGCAGAAACTTTTATTCAATCCTTCCCCGGGGTGCTTTCGTGTGAAAGTGTAGAGATGTTCTAAATAAAGGTGGTACAAGTCCCAGTGCATGCCATATCATTAATAGACGTGGCGGAATATCATTCCAGGCGTGGTATCGTGAACGTCATATAGTACGATTTTTTCGGGATAAGATTCCCAGTAAAAGAAGATTGAGTCAACAAAATTATATAAATGTAGCAGTAGCAATCAAAAAACGAAAATTGCAATTTTGATCTTTTTGCTCGTCATTTTTTTGTGTTTTCAAATTCATTTTTATTATAGTGTGCACTATAATAAATTATTCTTTGAGGTAGGATTTGTAGAATATTTGAGCAACTATTTTACATATTATTTCATCTATTTAGTTCTTTCCTTGGGTTTCGCACTGTGGAATAGCTAATAAGGTGTACAATTACGGTGCTCCCAGTGTATCTCTTGTGTATTGGCTTCATTTACTTCAGCCGCGCTAAGTCAAAATTCAGTACGGCTAAGTCCAATTGACTACTTTTATTGGAAAAGTTTTATAGTAAAAAGTGCTGGGATATAGTAAAAGGTATTGGGATAAAAATAGTGTATTTGTAAGGGCACGGAATTAAGTAATAATTTTTCATCGTTTGTCAAAAAACTTGTAGTAATAGTCAAATAGTATTTACAATTAATTTATGCATACTAAGAAATACTTTCTAGAGGTGATATATTTTTAAGTATTAGCCAATATTTCTGAAGACATTTTCTTTTTAAGAAGATAATAAATTTTCTTTATGTTTCTAAGAAGACGTATTCCATATCTTTGTATAATAGAAGTCTTTGAAAGATAGTTGCACGGAAAAGATTCACATTTAATTATTTTTAAATTTAATATAAACCTAAACTAATCTTCAGAGAGAGTTATATTTGGCAAGGGGATTGTGAGTTTGTAGTTTTTATATGCTTCAGCCTCAATAAATATATCCATAAATAAAGCGTTGCAGAAATCGGCTTTTATATTCCATTTTCAATAAAAATATCCCATGTCAGATTGTTAAGTAACGAAAATGATTGGTAAAATTCCGCTTGCAAATATGGTGACAGATAAAACGTAATCTATTATTCTTCAGTTATTCTCCTGACTTTCGCATTGTGTTTGGATTGTGATTATCAGAACAAATAAAGCGTTGGCTTTGCAAAGCATATGCTTCTAATTTTTAAAGTCAATTTCTTCCTGAACCAGTTGTCAAACTTGTTCCTTCACTTCACGCCCGGCAATAGTGTAGTTGTGTGCATCGAGTTAGGAAAGCCCATCCAGCGTAACGTTTACTTTTCGATTTTATATTGATCTTTACTTAACCTAAGTGGATGAATCAAAAGCGGCGTAACTCGGCTCAATGTAGCCGTCGTCATTTTAAATATTTGTCCTCGATCAGTCCTATCTAGGCCTATGGAAACTGTATTTTGTGTCTGCTTAGCCATGGTCAACTGGGTTAACCTCCAGAATGAATAGCATTCTCACGATCATTTAATGTACTACCTTGTCCAATTACTTAATGAACGCTAAATCTATTTATTTTATGAACTTTAGTTTTCAACGGCAGTAAAGTTATAATCTCCTCACTTATTTTATTGGGTTTCATATGGTCAATTTAATTGATATTAAAATTCGATAACTCATTAAAATTGCCTCTTGAAATTGAAAACTTGTTATTAATATTCTAATAAATTCCTAATGTCAACTATTTCCAATTTTAATTTTTGAAGTATCCTGATAATTTGAATTTATTTCTCACATTTAAGAAACTAGAGACCAGAAAATATTAACGAATTTATTTTGTACTATACCACTGACAATTGTATTGCTGTCAGAAGTGTCACTCCGAAAAAAAACGTGTCCAGAAAAATTACATTTATACTGTCGATGAATGATTATACGTCCACCCTAAGCCATGGTTGACGTGGCAAAATGTTTCACCTCAGCGTTGAAATTTATCTATTATTCATTTTAGTAATTACCATTTTTCGATACATTAAATGTCCTTGCATACCCAATGCCGAACAGGTTATGGAATTGCACTATCTATATACATTGCAATGTATGTAATGGTGGGTGTTAATCGCAGTTCGGGAAAGATTAAATTCCAATTCCAAAATTTAAACTTTAAAAAAGGTATGTGTTACTAATGCATAATAATTTTAAATAGCTGTTAGCTCTAGTGATGAGTGACGAAAAGTATTAGCATAGCGGCACATAATCCTGTTTGATGTAGCAATATTAGAAATTCTTCGCAATTTCATTTCCGCGTTTTGAATTTCACTTGTTTTATTGACGTAATCATATTACGTAACATAATCATATTACGTTGAGCATGAAACAACAGCTAAAAAAAGTTGCATGACATTCCTTGTTGTTTATAAATTTAACTACGATTTACGCTACCATGTGTCTAACAAGAGAATATATAAGCGTATTGAGATTATTTTTTTCCTTAGAAGAACACTAAAACTAGCAGTATATAATATGAATTGAAATACCAAAACTATTGAAAATATGAAGCACAACGACGTATTGCTAACTTTTCTACACATTTCAGCATTTTAGCTTGTTAACTCCACCTACTTTTTAAAATTATAGTTCCCGTGAAAGAGGAAATTATAGATTATATCAATAGGAGAGGAATATTTACGAAATCTCGCGTACGAGTGAAAGAGGTACCAGTATGTGAAAAAATTAAATAAATCTTTGCATTGCGACGACGGTATTAGTCTTACGAACTGTCTTTTACTATTGAAAACTATGCCATTTGAATGTTAACACTAGGACGGGATTGGTCATTTTGACCCATAATACGTTTTCAAAATCAAATTTAACTACTCATTTGTGAATAGATTCTTTTTAAATTTTGCGACTTTGTGCATTTTTACTTATATTTTACTAATATGGAAAGAAAATTTCGTAATTGTTGTTGCTTAATTTTTTAATTGAGGTTATACCCAGAAGGACGGCTATGGGTAATTTTGACCCATTACTTCTTTCTGTATTGAAGTCAAGTATTCTCACCATTTTCTTCTACTATTGATCAGTGATATTCATTTACATCAACTAAAATATATCGGCGCACATTTGAATCAGTACTTGAAGTCTCTTTATTTCATTTGAATGACATTCGTCGATAGCGGAGCTCTCTCGGTTGCGTCTTACAAAAATTACAGAAATATTTTACTTTCAAATTGTCTTTGAATTTGACTTACTTACCTTGCCAGAGGAATAGGATTGAAAATATGTCACTTTCATTCTACCGTTGTATACATTATTATCGTATTCATAATTAATATATGTAGCGTAAAATATGACAGATGATAGGAATGTGAACAGCATTGCTTCCATTCCCAGAAGGAGAGATTACAGTGACCAGTGGTCTGGCAGTGGAATAGGATAGTCCCGACTATCACTCGCCAAACTATTTTGATCTCTTACTAGAGATACACTCGTTCGCCCAGATCTTTTCTGTCACCGTAGCGTCGGCACACTACTTCTGAAATCCGTCTAGATGATGCACCGTGCTCAAATTGTAAAATCATTTCCGAATCGCCTATTCTTTATTTTTAGGGAAATCACTCCTTGGGATGCAAAAGAGAGAAGGAAAGAGTTTTGACTATTATTAGAGCAGAGAAGCCTAATGCTTTTGTCCCTCCTAAGATTAGTGGGTACATTTGGAGTGTGAGGGAGCGTCGAAAAACTCCTTCCGCATGCTTTCTTTCTGTCGTCGGCTCCTTTTACCGCAGGTGGCCGTGCACTTGACCCCTACCATAGTGGCTGGTGGCGAGCGTCGTTCACATAGATACTCTCAGGACCTTCCCGGAAAGGATTGAGGCTACCAGGCGGATATCAGAGGTGACGAATAGCAAATAAAAAATAGCAAGAAAGAAGTGACGAATAGCAAAACTAGTAGAAAAAAGTATATTCAAAGACTGGTTGAAGAAGTGGTGGGGATGCCAATTGGAACGAAACCCTCTTCTTCCCGGGAAACGCACGCTACTACCCCAAAGGGTCGGAAAAGAAATAACTGTTAAATTTTAGAAAAATTTCTCAAAGAAAACTGCCAATGTATTTTCTCAATGCAATAGAAGTGTTTTTGGAAACTGTGCTGAAAAAATAACTGTACATGGAAGTTCTATCACATCCATATATATATACCTTTTTCAAATTATATATATATATATATATATATATATAATTTGAAAAAGGTTTTGTAAAATTAATATTTATTAAAAAAAGGACAGTTATGTAAATATGCACTACATTCAGTCAGGTGTCTTTAATTTCAAACTTTTATACTTGAGAATAGCCTAATATGAGCACTGCTGAAGACTGTCAACTGAATCAATTTAAATTATAAACAATTATATAGTAAAATAATTTTTATTGCTGATAATATGTAGATTATTATGACTTCATAATGTCATTTGTGGAAAACAATAAGATACCGGTAGAAAAAATTAGCTATTTGATGCTGAAAAACTTTATGGGTCAAAATGAGCCTTGTCCGTCCTTCTAGGTAATGCGAAACTACCGTTTTCCTAGTGGTAAGTGTCGTGAAATTCAGCTACTCCATGACTTTCACATAGTTTCGATCTACTTTCATAAGTGTATTGAAATATTTTGATCTAGCAACTTTTATATTTTTTTAAATTTACCTCATATATAAACAACCTCATGTTAAATATTTTGTTTAAGACCGTAACCACTTTGGCAAACAGTCTTACACTGAGTATGAACGATTTCCTTCTAATCAATGGGAAATATTTTAAGGCAGTTATACACCAAATGGGGAAAATATCCATGAATAAACATTTAACTTAACCAGGATCTAGCTTATTAGCGAACTCAGGAAAATAACTCAAGTTTTAAGTTTCTAGCTGAATTCATTTATAGCAAACATGATGAATGAGAATATTTGTCTATATGCCACTCTTTTTGTCTAATGGCCGACCATGGTATCAGTCATATTAAAAATTTTCAAGTGAAAAACTTTAAAATGTTACATAAAGCCTTAACCTTGGCCGATTATTAGAAATTACTAGAAAACACAAAATTTCCCATCCTCTTTTTTATCATAATTTACTCAAAAATATTCCATCAAATGACGACTGAGTTATACTCTAATGGAAATAAATATGTTATTGATATAAGTTCGAAGACAGGAGTTAGTATCTATCTACTCGCTAGTGGCACTCTATTTCTTTCCATATTTCTTATTTGCTATTGCAAAGGGAATCAAGAAAAAAATAGATTAAAAAAATAGTCCTGTAATCGTACTCATGGGAACGTGTGTTCGAGAAATTGCGCCTGAAATGATATTCCTTTGTATAATGGGATATAATATTCAGCTAAGGTATCTTGTTTCACATTTACAAATAAAGTTTTAAATTTTATAAGAAGGATAACGGGCAATTTTATCTGAAAACTGGAGAATCGGAGTTTTTAAAATTACTCTTAATAAACACTATTGGTTTTTGTTGCTATGAAATAACTGTCAGTCTTGCGAATGTGAGAATAAATATGAAATGTGATAATTTATGCAGACATCAGGAATTTTAGGTATTTTAGCTACATCTTTTAAAAAAAGATGTTGAGCTAAAACTTGACATCCGAGGGGCGAAAAAATCAAAATATTTTTCTTGGAAATTTACAATTCTTTAAAGTAAAATTGGCAAAAAAGTCCCTGTATATTGATTTACTTCGAGTCCTTTGGTACGGAACCTACCTTGCAATGCTGCTCCATCACTAAGCACCAGATATCATCAATGAACCTCTTCATTCTTGAAGAGATTCATAGGCCATTTTTTCATAAACCATTTGCTGTCTTCTCCAAAAATGGCTATTTTCTCGATCAGAGAATTTAGTGAAACCTAACTCACAAGTTTCAGTGAAATAATCAGTCCAATGGCTTGAACCTCTTCTTATCAGAGAAACTTATACCGTGGCACACAGAGGATTTACTAAGTCACTTCTTTTGGCCTCTAACCGCTTCTTTCCCATTCCCTTTTCTCCCTCTCAATTCATTCACATTCATTTTTCCCACGGATAGAGTTTTTCATCCCCTTTCCTCTCTCGCGCTTTTTCTCGAACGGTTTTCCGGGTTTCCTTGTGAATGCAAATGAATCATCCCAGCGGAAAAAATTGGTCGACTACCTGGTCGCTACTTTTTCTTCCAATCCCCCCGTTGATCAGGGCGGAGGACGCCCTTACGTGACTCCCATCATCTTAACTTCGGAAGCCGGGTAAAGTTTCGGCCCATCCCACCTCACATAAGACAAAGCGATTGGGGGTCGATTTTGTAAAATACTTTATCCACAAAAGCTCGCTCATACCGAGTTACGCTTAGTTGCAACTCGTTTTTGGCCCAGACTCAGTAAAATGTGCGTGGGAATAGTAAGTGCAGCAGAAAAGGAGTTAATCTCATTCGAAATTAAAAGAATTTTAAAGTCGTGTGGAAGGTAAGTGATGAGAACTGAATCATTAAACGGGTGCTCTAGTACATATAAGTGGACAATTAAATGAATAATCTAAGATCGCGTGCGAATCAGTCGAAAATATGTTAATTATATCAGGTCCCTCAATTACTTGAATTCATCTTCTAGTATATGCTAAGGCAAATTGATGGGAAGTATAGACAAAAGTATTTGCTTCTAAAAAGAGCTTTTTTATAGGTATTTGATAAACTGCAAGAAAATATATTTTTAAACCAGAGTTGATCCCTGTGGTGAGAATATTTTACTTCAGGTAATTATTCCAAGCTTCTATAGTGATAACTATTTATTATGTTTTGGTGAACGCTAGATCCCAGTTTGGTATTTTGTACTGGGATGGAGCCTACTTGAAAAATTTAAACCCATAAAAAGATACCTACCTACTAAGGGTAATGATGCAGGTCTCCAGTGCAATTTATTCTCTTAGTCTTCTTAAAACTCTTTTTTGCTCACCTCTGTGACACTTACTTGAATTTAATTTTCTAAGATTTTTATAGACATTGTGGTGTGCTTGTAAAGCTCGGAATGAATAGAAATGTATTACATTAATTATAAACTTTATATAGGAAAATGAGGAAGTGGATGTAGTAATATCTGGTGCTTTCGAGGTTCACTTGAAGTATGAATTCTTCTCGGATTCTCTACCGGGTTTGGCTCTCCATACTGGCCGGCATTTCGATGCTATACTCGTGCATCGAAACGCCGCCCAGTATGGAGAGCCTAACCTGGTAGAGACCCCGAGAATAATTCATACGAGGAAGTGCAATTTTTGCTAAAAATGTGTCAAACAAATATTTTCCTTGCAGTGCGTATCGTATAATACGTATATAATTTTGTATAAAATATTTTCTTACGTTATTAAAGTGAAATCACCATATTTTCTTTAATACTGTAATTACTTATTAATATGTCCCAGCATCCAAAAATTATCAACCAAATGTACTATAAAGATTTTGCCATGATTAAAATGTTTTTATATTTTATTTACTGCACTTATTAAGTTTGAAAATTTTGGAATCCAAAGATTTGAAATATTGGTCCTATAAGGTATTCCTTATATTGAAATCCTGCGTTAATTTTTTTTCTTTTTGTGATGTACTACAATGAATTAATTATTATTGTAATTCAGAATGCTTTCATTTTATTAGAGAAATCTTATTTTTAAAACACAGCAATTTTCAGTGACTCGTTGGTTGAACCGTCATTTGCTCTAGTTTAGGCGTACCAAAAATATACTTCAAAGATGTTACAATTGTAACAGTAGGTGGAAAGATCTTCCTTACGCACGGAAAACAAGGAGGCTGTAATTTAGAATGCCACAGTTGATCTGGATACACGCCAGATAGTTATAGCTTAATAGAAACATTAAACGCGATAAAGTTTGCTACAGGAGGGAATAAAGGCTTTCAAAACTCGGTGCTGGAGGCGGATTCTAAAGATCAAATGGACGGATAGGATCTGAAATGAGAAAATTACAGATTAATACAAGAAGATAAAACATATGGAACAGTTTTAGAAAGTAAACGTACGGATGGAAAGAGCACGCATTGAAACACATCACATTTGAATGAAACACAATAGACTGAAAAGTCCCATGAGGAAGACCAATGGACAATGCACAAGTGAACTAAAAAGGGTTATGAAAGCTGAGAGTTTCGTGGGCTTAGAGGAGGTTGCAGTGTACAGTGTAAGGGCTGCAGTCAACCTATTTCAGAATTAGATGACCAGTAATGATGCTAATGAAGACCAAGCGGATTGAGTGAAATATTCCTGCTTTCAAACTCAGCGGCCATAACAGGACAGAAGGTGTACCTACACACCAAACGAGTTAGATGGAACATAATCGTTTTCCGCTCCACATTGTGATCACATCAGTTATTCACCAATTCTCAATTAGAGGCTGATGCCCTTACATCCTCTGCCACTCACTCTTGTAGCGTTTCGCATGGTATAGCATGCATGTAGAGTTGGGGTGAGCGATTCGATGTTCAGCCCACACCCCTCCGTGCGTGTAGAAAGGGGGAGTTGAATTACTCCCTTCCCCTCGCCATGCTTCCCCCATTCCCTTTCTCAGGGTCCTGAGTCTGCGTCCCTTATTACCGCCACAACCCTTCGCCGTAATCTCGTTAGCTGTTCCGAATCCCATCCCATTCTGTCCACTGCCGGTTTCCCCGTCACTGGTCGAGATGGGCGCACACTCCACTGACCACGAGTAGGCCTCGGCAATACCCATTCCACGATATCGATCTTCGATACTGAGAAATAGTGCTGCCAAGGACGACCGATGTAGTGATAATTATCAATAGTTTAGGACCTTATCGTTTGCGAAGCTCATACGGCGTATTGGATTGTGAGTCAGTCAATATTTTGCTAAAAAATAGGATGGAAAATAAACACTGTCAAAATGTTTTCCGGGTTTGCCGCGTGATGATCAGGTTTAGCCTGACCCTCACCGGCAACGGGGACAACAATTCCCTCTTGAAGAAGTGACCAGTAGAGGTCACGAAACGTCAGGCCAAACCTGATCATCACGCGACACACCCAAAAAACGTTTAGATCATCATGAGCCGCGAAAGCTCCAATGTACAATAAACATTGTGTATCTGGTAACTCAGCTCATCGTGATTTCAATGGGATGAGAAACTTCGTAAGACAGAAAAAATTTAAAATATATTACATAAAATTCAACTTCGTATAAAGAGGGTTATCATGTTTGGTGACGTCACTGGGCATTGTCTTCGTCTGTGTATTTGTTTAAATATTAGTAACGGAGCTTTTGTGGCTGTCGTGCACTTGCAAACGTCAAATAATCTAGCAAGATTTAGAGATCTATAGGCTTTAAGACAGGTTATAAGAAAGTGAATTGCGTTTGCGAAAGGAAAATTCTCTTAGAATTCCAAATTTCGAGGTATGGTGTTTAAGTGTTCCTAAACTTACTTACTTACTTCCTCGGCACTACAGCCCGGTATGGGCTATGGCCTCCCTCAAGGCGCCTGTCCATTCTCTCCTGTTCTGCACTTTCTCCCACCATCTGATAAATCCTCAAAGCCTTTATGTATTCTTCCACATCCTGCATCCATCTTTTCCTTGGTCTTCCTCTTTTTCTCTTTCCATCCATATTTCCATGTAGCAGCTTCTTAGGCATCCTTTCTTCACTCATTCTTTCTACATGACCTAGCCAAGCTAACCGTTGGGTCTTCACAAATCTCACTATGTCTTCGCCTCGGATAATATTTTCTATTTCCCTGTTTGTTCATATCCTCCATGTTACCCCATCTGTCACGGGGCCATATATCCTTCGCAAAACCTTCCGTTCAAATATCCTCGGAGCTTGCTCATTTCCAGCGGAGATGGTCCACGTTTCTGCTCCGTATGTCACGACCGGTCTGATATGTGTCTTATAGATCTTGACTTTCACCTCCTTAGATAGAAGAGTTGACTTCAGGAGCTTAATATTAGCAAAGTAAGCCCTATTTCCAGCCATTATCCTCTTGTTGATCTCTTCTGTCATTGAGTTCTTACAGTTTAAATTAGTACCGAGGTAACTGAAATATTTTACATTTTCAAAGTTGTACTGCCCAAATGTAACGTTTTGAGTCCATCTTCTGTCTTCCGTGGCCGACATTTTCATGTATTTCGTTATTATCTCATTGACTCTGAGCCCTATATTCATACTCTTCTGTTCTAAAATGTTGAATATTTCTTTCAGAGAATCCATACTCCGTGCCATTAGAACTATGTCGTCGGCATAGGCATAGGCCTGAGTAGATTTATGCACAATTGTTCCCTCTAACCTCAGTTCTATCATGGCTTCATGTAGACACAGATTAAATAGTACTGCAGATAGAGAATCTCCTTGTCTTACTCCAGTAGTTGTCTTAAAAGCTTCACTAGTCTTGCCCCCGATATAGTGTTGCTAAAGCATGGCAAAATATTTGACCGCTTGGTTGTTGCATAGATTTTAGGGGTGAAGGAAAACTCGTTGGTAATGTCAAACTTGGTTCTTTAGTCTATGTTATTACTAGATGCGTAGAAGTGTAATGTTTTATGTGACATAGAACTGTGTCTAGTGATATTATCATCAAAGACAACTTGGTGGCGTGCCATTTTCTCCACAACCTCTATCTAAAGTTTTTTATAGCTAAGATGACGTATTTTTCGGCATAACATTTTGATTGTAAAGTTAAAAAATAATAAAAACACAACTTTTTTATCAGTAGATTTATTCCATTTCGCAGCATCGTGACATACATTTGTTATTATGCCACGGCAGTTTACAGTATGCTTTGTGTCGCTAGACCGGCAGTAAATTGTGTAAAATTGTTGCTTCGGGGTAATTGCCAGCGATGTCGTTACCTATCCCGTTTCCGCACAATCCTATTAGTTAAAGTATTTTAAATACTGGTCATAACGTCATAGGAATATAGCAATAGTTTCTTCTCATTGAAAAAAGCATCCATAGTGTCGTGTGAATGATAGTTATCTAAGTTTTTGGACCCCATGGCCGCATTTTATATATTACCATTCCGAGGGTCCGGGTTCGACTCCATATGGTAATGGTCTCCACCTACATCTACTTGTGTGTCAGTCACCTTCACCTAAAATACAGTATTTTTAGCCATATTCATAGTATGTATCAGCTGCATGAAAATTTGCACACATTAGCATCCATATCTACATATCACCCTTCGAGTCACGGCGGGGGTATATATTAGGGGGAGTCAGCCATGTAAAAGAGCGGAGATAGGGCAAGAAAATAGAGTAAGGGAAAAGGCAAACGTTAAACGTATGTTAACGGAGTGACTTAATTGTCTTTCTCCGTTTTTGTAATAATCACTAATGCAGCGAGGTAAAAAGAAACTTTACCAATAATTTAATCTGTCTAATTTTGTCACTTCTATCAGTTCCAGGTTTATCATACGGCATGGAAATAATATCCTCAATGGTTTGCTGAAACTCACCTGATCTGAATTTCTTAAGTAATCTGAGCAAAGCGTGGAAATACAATAGTTGTAGCGGCTCCCATCTATCAACCATGTTACATGTACTCAGTCTGTTCATTGTTAGAAGTTTTTAACGAAGAGTCCGGATTTTTTTTGCCAGAAATATGCAACTTATTCGGTACAGGGTCCAAAATGCCCTAAAATTACCCTTATATTTTCTCATTATGAGGATCTGAGTTTGAACATAGAGGCGAAGATTTTCAGTGCTTTTTTTCTAATTTTTATTGACCATATTTACTGTGATAAGTAGCTGCCTCAGATATTAATTACAGATCAACATCTACATGCTATTTTATTAGGGCTGGCGTCATCGTCCGAGTCAACGAAGACGTCACGGTATAGGAATAATGAAAATCTCGAAGTGGAGAAGTCTTCCCTTCTTTTCTAATTAAATTTTCCCGAGGTCCGTATAGTTATGGCCCGTAGTGCAACGCTCCTCAAGAATTTTCGTACTAACTGCTTGGCCTCACACGTCAATTTACCACACTGGATCTGAAATTTGAATGATCTGAATTTTTTTGGCTAATTCTTTCTCCTTCCTTCGCCTTGTGACTCTTAACCCAGTCACTAAAGGGCAATGGTATGCCGCAAGGGAAACACTGCTTCTCACTCCAACACCTAAGAATCAAGCGTTCTTGGCCTCGGATCTAATTTTGAGGGGTGATTCACCTTATTGTCTGGTTGTTTCTGCCTCTGACTGCATGTTAGCGTAACGTTAAACTTGAGTACTACTACATCCGTGGTTCTTAAAGTATCTGAGTCACGTTTCCAGAGCTGTTAGATTCGGCAAAAGTATCGGATCTGTGCCGTTACATCTGAACATCGCATACCCTTTTCCATCAAAGGGTCCCTCCGACCCCCTAGTTCCTTGATATACTCTTCCCACCCTCCGCTATGCCGCCGATATCCCTCCGCTAATCAAGGGGCATTAAATATGGATCAATACCTTCTGCGTTGGCTTTGTTGAATACTTTATGGCCGAGGCAGAAATGAACCCGTAGCGAAGGAGGTTGAGCAAGGAAGGATTGCAAACCTTTCTCTCCCTCTTCCCCAATCCTAATTTTGCCCCCTCTTTCCTCATGTTACCCCCTCCCCCTTGGGGGATTCACCGTCCCCATTGTTAGACTTAACAACGGCAGAGGGTGGCCGTGGGCACTTTACGGGACTTGGGGGAAGCGGTGTAGTCGCGCAACCACTCGTAAGAATAATAAATTCATCTTTGGTATGCGGGGCGCAACCGGGCATCGGGGTATTTTGTGGGGTGGGGAGAGGGGTCCTTGTCCCTCTGCGGGGGTACCCCCAGGGGGAGAGGGTGTGGGCGGAAATAGGTGGAGGGGGCTCACCCTGATTGTGTCCCTCTTCGGTAATAATGAGCTTTGATTCTTTGTCTTGCGTTCGCTTCGGTGGGGCACGAGGTAAGCTTTTTCTCTCGGTGGCCGAGTCTGCCACCCCTTGCGATAGCCCCTACCTCCCTCGTTTTGCTATCCAGGGGTGGCCCTCAATGGAAATTCCGGTCGTCTGCCCATCCATGGACCTACATTCTGCCTGTAGGTCCTCCTCAATCGCTTCAATATCTTTGGGTGATCAGATAAAATTTTCTACCATAGGCTGGCAATTCTTTCTCCATCTAATTACAATTAACGGCGATCATACTTTAGAGGATCTAATCTAAGGTCGTGCAGGCAATGAAACAGGGGTATTTCTCTCATTTTAAACGGAACTGATTCGTTGGTTGGTTATTTGGGAAGGAGACTTACAACAGAGGATATATGAGCCATTATTGGTAGGTCGGTTGAATGCTGGGGAATGGAGGGAGTGTAGAGAGAAAACCGGGAGTCCATATTAACATTCTTTTAATGTGAGGCGAGAAGGTGGTCATAGTTTATGGGTATATTTTTTTAGATGATCTCCTCATAGCAGTTATAGATATTGAGAGTGATATCTTGAAGCATCACTCGGATCCATGCTTCCTCGAGCAAATGGTAGAATGCCCCACATGCTAAGCTACCTTGCTATCATAGCGACACCAGTTGAAAGATAAGTTCGATGTATGTAAGCTAAAGAAAGATGAAAGATCGTATGTCAGGTGACGGTGGGCATAGCATAGCAAGAAACGAATGAAAGGAGGCCCTTGGGCAGTGGAATTCCTTAGAGAGTTAGCGGCATAGAGAGAACAAGAAGTTCTTCTTGTGTTGTAATCGGACGTTTGATAAATGATGCAGGTTCAGGACTAACTCATCTGTCATTAGTGATGTAATGGATGAATGAAACATCCGATTTAAGGCGCAACGTAAAGGACTTATCTAGTTAGGAAGCCTTGAATACGGTATGCTTTACTTCACTTTAGAGAGAAGCGATATGTAAGACGATAATATTTTTTTCCATATAATTTATGACCCGACATAAGGAAGAAATGTCGGAATAGTGGATAGCGGACCATTCCAGGCATGTGGGCTATATATCTGCTTACCTATGCACTGAGTATGAAAAGGAATTATATCCAGTTTAAAAAACACGCAAAAAGGCGACCAGAGCGATAAATACGTAAAGAAAGATATCTTGGATAAAAACTTTGTCAAGAAGTAGGTAATTAGTGGAGAGTTTGAAACATTGAAGGCATCGAGTAGAGTACTGCTTACAAATAGATCAATGCTTTCTTACCTTTAAGCTATGTTAATGAAACTATACTAAGTTGCTATTAATGTATCTGAAACTATGTTGCTAGTGTTAAGTATTTTGCTCGCCTTTGGAGCTTACTTATTAGCGTATAAACAATTGATAAATATGACCTATTGGATAATATTTACGGTTTATCATTTAATTCAAACAGCAATGCAGCAAAAAAAACGATTTTAACTAGGATTGTTGGATCGAATGAATGGAGATAGTGTCATTTATTCGAAATATTGTAAAACCTAAGAAAGGGCAATTGATTTTATAATAAAGTGTCGTACACATTGCAGTTTCGTCTGTGAGGACAATAATGTTGAGAAAATATCTAATATAAAACTATTTTTTGGCCTCTGGTGTTCTATCTCAACAGAATTGGAAACAAAAGTTTGCCACTGACTCAAGTTTGGGATACCCTGGTCTAAATTGCCTCCTAAATTGTAAATTAACTTTTGTTCGCCCATCATGAAACTCTGGGAAGAATTCCTAATTTTTCCAATAATTTCATGATCACAACCTGTGAACCGATCAGTGACGTTTCCTTTTATTCTTTTCAGGAGCATTCCCTGCAGTAGAGAAGTCAGCTATGGCAGGTGGCATGGAGTGAAGGTAAGCACACTTTTCTGTTTATACCTCATTCAACTAAATACAAGTGGTATCCACCAATTCATTCTGGATTTGTAACAGGAAGAATCGAAAGAGTAATTTTCCAAAGAGGGTAAATGAAGGACCAGAGTAATTTTTTAGCGTAGGACAGATGGATTGACGAGGAAATTAAGAGATTGGTGAATTAAAGAAAGTCGTAAGCAGTTTTAGGAGTGTATAAATAATGATTGTTTATATATGGAAGCGAAAATTGTGGGATCCAAAAGTCTTCCCCACTTTTTTCATGGAAGCAGCACCTGAGTAGATTCTAGCATAAACATAAATGTAGGCTAAATGCAACAATATAAGAAAATATTCGGAGAACGCATGTAAAGCGAAATATACCTAGTACATCGTGGAGGAAATTGATAAAGGAGAACCTGTTCCCGAGACCTAATACTTGAGCTGTGTGACTGTGGCTAACCCGATTGGAAATGGCGTGATGGGTCTGTAGTTTCAAAAAATGTAGGACTCTGATTTTCATTTGCCTGTCATTCATAACTATCGTCATTTTCTATTTCTTAAGCGTTTGATATAAGAGAAAATAAATAATCATATCGTAGTCATTGTTGTTTATCACATTTATGGTCATATTATCACTATAGCAAAGAAATTATCTGTTTTTTTCTTTAAGTTTCATTTAATTACCCGCGTGAGTCTTTGACAGTGCCTTGCTAACGTCTAGCTGTAGCAATGAAATTATTATTTTTTATTCATTAGGGTCTTGTCGATTGATAGTCCATTTTTTGTCTCTTACTGCTCATTTTTTCCCTAAAATATATGGAAATATTCATATTGATGAAATTTGAATCTGATATTTTGAATATATTAATCAGCTTTTTCACTCTCAACATACCCGTGAGAGGTGTGTGTACCAAGCTGTATTAGTTTTCAAGTGAAATATCAGGCCACTGATCTCCTTTTCCTTGCGTTATTGCCGAATTGATTGCCAGTGCCTCCCATTTAACTTTTGTTTTACTTTTTCTATGGAAACATTTTTTGGCATTTATTTTCCAGACACTTTAGGACTAAAAAATCCAATAATATTTAGGAGAAATAAATAGGGGTCATCCCACGTCAGCTTAATTACGATACCACGATTGCTGTTTCGCATTGCAATATTTTGTTCTTTTTTGCTATTTTTCATCCGGTATCTGGAATGGGACCACGGATATTTGGTTTTCTGAGATAATGCGGCTATTTCCACGAATTTCATTGCCGTAATTTGGCAGTAATCAAAATAAGCAAAATTGAGCACATTCATTCTTAGAAATAAATATATATGCGTGTATATTCCACCGGGGTATTGCCCGCGGCAAATTGCCGCATATATTACTTTCTGAGCTGTCCATTTGGTACCGTTTTAATTTAGTGCCTGTGTATCCAGGTATTTATTTTTCATGATAGGAGGGAGTATTTCCGATGTCCGGATCAATTATCCACCGAACGCTTCAGTAGCTGTGTGACATCGAAGAGAGTTTGACTTTTGTCTAAAGATATAAAAGAAATTTTAGGAAAATATAAGAACAAGGAAACGGTTCCTAAAGCATCTAAACCATTACTATGCCATGTTTGCAGGTGGCATAAGACTTGCAGGTCAAAAATAATGTATGCCAGCGATGTAAAAATAATGTATGAGGGGGGCATTGTCGTCATAAGACAACATGTATGAGATGGGAAGATGAACAGGACCTAGATATGAACTAAGATGATTAAAAATGTACATTCAGTGTCAAACAATAAAAGATGTAACTATAACAACTTAAGCATCCTTTTTTATTAGTAATTACCTTTTCCTTAAATATAGGATAGCAACTTTTATTTGCTGTCAAATTACCGCACTCACGTCCCCACTCGTGGGAATGAATTTGGCGCACCCACCGGAGGGATATAGAAGAATATTTAGTGAAAATAATGTATGCTATAGAATGAGCATAAAGATTTTCAAATATGGTGTCATACTGATCTCCACATTCTCACGGTAATTGGTGTAAATACTGAAAACCGACAATTTTGACAAAATAAAGCGGGTGGAAAAGGATCATAAGTCTTTCGCGCTTTTTCTTTCGTGAAAGTGCTCTGAGAGTTAGGTCGTGCTGGCTCATGGCTGAAATATTTGGGTAATTAAGCCTGGAAACCGGCGAAGGGCGACCGTAGAGATGAACGGAAGCACAATGGATGGATAGGCGCTCAATCGTCTCCTTCGAGTGCGTCTTAGATTGTTCCCAGTTGTGGAACTTCGTGGGGGTTTAGCGGCGCGAAACCACGCCATCGCTCGATTAGAGGGAAGAACTTCGGCAAGAGGAACTGCGCGCATTCTATAGTCAAAAGCGTCTTCATAAATGGATTTCGGTCGCAAATGGCGGAACAGTTTTCGTTTATCATGCATTGTTATGCCGAAATATGCATACTTCGAAGATCTGCACTGAAATTCATTGAAAATGTCAATGCTCAAGAATTCCATTCCCTTCCTGTTTTTGTCTTTTCCCCGTGTGATGACTTCTGCTTTCTATCCATCCCATAAAAAAATGGTATTTTGGGTTACATTTGTATGTTATATATATATATATATATATATATATATATATATATATATATATATATATATATATATATATATGTGCGGAAATAAATTTGTGATAATGATAAATTTCCAATCATTGCATTTACACAAATGATGCAGTCACGCGCACGGGTGCGAAGTTATACACCAAAGACGGTGAAATTCGCCATGAAATAATCATTTGACTTGATCCCGGTCAAGTCATTGACCGGGATAATGACTTTAATACGACAAGAAATAATATACCCAAGCATTCTCTAGAAATATTTCTGAGAATGACGGTATGCACTTTATGTCCATGTGTACAAATAAATTCGTAAATTTCTGTATTAGAGACAAATTCATATAAATTTGTGAGTGAAGTTTGAAAGTGCTGATTGGAATATTTTATATATTGACAAACGAAGCTTATCATTACATCAATTTATTTCCATCTGGGCATTCTTTGGAACTTTTCCATTAATACATACAGCCCATAATTAAATGTTCTCGGCAGTTTTTAGACTTAAAATGGTATTTAAAAGTTTAAATATACCTATTCAGTTCTTCATTAGCACCTACGTAATTTTCCAGGCTATAAATGTTGTAAACATCATGTTTTTATATCAATATGCAAGGATTATGTATGCCAATTTTTCACATATTAATTGATTACCTGTAATGCATTATAATCGGAAGTTCATCAATCAATTATACCGATTGATCAGAGGCTAAATAATCGATTATCGTACTTTTTACGTCGTGTGTTTGTGCAATTTTTTTATACACTCACAATTTAATTTTTAACACTCTAAAAGGTTATCAGGGTTATTATCATGGTAGCTCTCCATGTTGGCTATTGATAGTGTATCTTGAATATGTGCCAGTTAACTAAGTATAATTTAAAAAAAATGTTAACTGAACAGCGTCTCTGCAAGCGAATTCAAACTATAAAAATTCTTTTCAAAAATATTGAATCAAGATTTCTAATATTTCAATTGTTATGATATTTTTACTTAACTATTCAGGAAATATTTCAGAAATGAAATACAGTGGTTAGCAACTATTTGCATTCATATTACGAGCTTAAAAAATTGCCCACTTAACAAGCTAGTTATATGATCAATGCCTTAGATTAAGTTTATATAGTCCATAAAATAAAAATCTTTAAAATACCAGTTCAATAGCATTATGATTTATATTTAAAAGGGATGAAACTTCCTAAATCCTTTCTGATGAAACTTCCTTATGATCAGAAACTCAATCACTTATAAAATCATTTTTTAATTCTCACTATATGGCAACCCTCAAAAAGTTGGTGAAATCGGTCTCAACTAAACAATTACCAAATGTAATCGGAACTATCCATAATCGATTAAGTTTGGTTCAATAATCGATTAATCGATTAATTTAATAAAATAATTGCATCCTTAGTAGGGATAGATATTTATTTACAATAAACTGTCACATGAATTTACAAATCGATTTGCAAAGCCATTTGAGAGTACAAGCTACTCGAAAAGATTATTTCCAGACATCAATGTAAATTCCTTCTATTCGGCCAATAAATTGTTCATAAGTGTGCCTAATAATTTTGTTCCATTGCATACACTTACATACCTATCCATCAAATGGGTATACGCATGAATGTTTAAAAAATATTTATATTTCCAGATTAGGGCCCAGTTTTATCATATCTGGTCTATGATTTTCTTAGTATGATATTTATTGTAGGTCTACTCCCCTGTTGATAACGCTCCCTGAAACCTTCCGAGAATTTTATGCACTTCACTAAACCCTAGCTCCCATTTAACGTCAGGTTAAAATAAGGGTTAAGTCAGCGAAAGGTAAAAGTTAACCTGGCGTTATAATACCAGGCCTAAATATAGGCATACATAGGAATGAGCCACATGTGTGGACCTAGCTTTTCTCTTCAGGTGAGAGAAATGCGTGACCTGAGATCAAAAGCAGTTACTTCATACTTCTGACCTAGTGAATGCATTATATTCATCATATATCTGGAAGGCATGAGATATTCATGGTGTTAGCCATGATCAACAGAGCGAGCAACTATGAGGTTATAGCATCTCGCGGCCCTGAAACTTTGGTGCTTCTAGCGAGAGAACTAATGTTCGTTTTTCAAACTGCCAGCAGCGATGTCCTCTCACAACCCGTTCATTGCTGTACGCTTTTCGGTTGAAGTTTTGCCCCGGACTGATGGTAGGAGTTGGTCGGACGTGCATGCATGACCTGCAGGTATTTTCATTGTCTCGGGAGGTGGAGGGAGGTCGTCGCTGCTCGCATTGATGAGTTGGGGTGCGTCCTGATGTACTTGCAGTGCGATGGCTTTCGTATCCGTCGGTGTTTAGTTCCAGGGGGAGGTTATTTAGCTGAGCGAAAGTACGCTACGCCGGAGTTTACTCGTGGACCAGGCGATTCATCCCGAGTTTCAAATCAGATAGACTCTGCAGGCATAAGAATCAGGGGCGAATAATGTCCGTAAGTGACGTGAGTCTCTTACAGATCTGCATACGGACGTCGCCGTCTCAATAATCCAGCGATGCAAACATTTAAGAAGTGAGGTTTGAATGCAAATTGTGGTTTTCCGCAGGGAATTTATTTCACCCAAATCTGCTAATCAACTAGAGGAAAATAATTGCTATAATTTTAATGAACTCTACTCGGGATGTCCACCTGGTTAAGGAATCCATGACTGTCAACGTTTCGACGGCCGAGTCGTCCATCGTCTTCAGCTCTGAAGACGATGAACGGAGCCGAGTCGGCGATTTAAGCGTCAGCAACCATGGATTCAGTAACCCGGTGGACATCCCGAATAGAGATTCCTAATATCACACGGCAGGAAAGCCTCAGAGCTTAAATCACTAAATATTGTTTTTTCTAAAACTTTATCAGGAAAAAATCTTAGTATTATCGATTTCAGCTTTGTGAAAATTAAAGATGTGTGAGTCAGGATGGCAATGAGGAACATGCATTTGTACTACGTATTATTAAATTACAGAATTTTAATTTATATCCGAATAAAATGCTGTGTTACTGAAGCGTTTCCCGTTAGAAATTACGCGCGCTGGGAGCGTTAGAGCACTACGTCACGACGATAGAAGCACACGGGCGATGACGTACGGGAACGGTAATTATTCCAGCGTATCATTGTGTTCCCCCGTGAATTTCGGCTTTTCGTCAGAACTTATCGGCGAAATAATCGTATTGATTTCCTACCAGAATGATTTGATCATTCACGTTGAAATACACGTAGATTAGAGAACCGATATCGTGCAGCGACGTCAAACACCCGATATGCCGTTTTGGATCACGTGACTTTTTAAAACTTGTATTCACTTTTGAAAGGCAATTGTTAATGTCTGCGGTTACACATATGTATATTATATATTTGAGTTCTTCAAGATAATTTTACCGTGTACACTACTTAAATTGTGAGGAATAAATCTCATGCATGTTCCCCATTGCCCATACACTTGAAATAGGAAAATTGGAAGAAGTTGTAATCAGCAAATTTTCGAATGCAACTTCATCATTCACCATTATTTATAAAGTTATTGGACAAAAATTAGCAATGCGTCTATATGGTGCTTACCTGAAGGAGAATAAAGGAATTCAGTCGACCAATTTCCCAGGACTGAAAATCATATTACGAGCGGGAAGAGCCAATTCATGCCCAGAACCATTACCTCTGGTCTCGGCCAATGTCTCTGAATCTGTGCCAGAAGGCTCACGAGTGCGAAAACACCATCAAACAGCTGCTGCACCCTGTGACGACCCCATCACGACCCCCGGGGCAGTTACTCATGCATCACGATCCTTCCACCCACCCGCGACAACCATCCTTGGCCACTCTTGGCGCTCCCGTATGCGAACCGAGAGGAGAAAGATTATGGCGGCACCGAGAGCTATATAACCCACGGTCAGTAGTTATGCATGGCGGCATTTTCAGGTTTGATTGGTGCGCCTCCGTGAGGCCGAGGCTTGAGTTACGCTCCCCTCGGGGCCCATAGCCGTGACGTGACGAGCCTATGAGACCACGTGTGCACGACGCCGTGCCGGGTCGTTTCCACCTGGCGGCGGAAACTTGAGTCATAAAGAGACGTCAACTGCATGATAGAGGGTGGATAAAAGTAAAAGACAGCGTGGACTCCTCGACGATCCTAATAACAATCATAAAATGCAGGTTCGTGGATTAGGTCGTATTTCTAAGGTGTTAAAGTAGCCTTTTAACATTCATTTCAGGCTTCTCTGTGTGGCTGACTGAGGAAAACTATCTCGTCTTAGACCTATCTACTTAATTGAATAGAGAAGTGTGAAAGACCAAATTTCGGTTATCATGGTTCAAAATTGTTTTTGAATATGCCTGATAAACGTTCGCTGTTAGTCTTTAATATGCTTGATTTTGCGGTGAGTATAGCCAGCTAGTGAATATTTCTTGGCACCACATGCCTACAGCTTGCTACAACACACAAGGGTGATATTGCCAATTTAATTTTGCGAATTATTTGAAGTGTTCAAATATGTATCTATAAAAGCTCTAAGATAACTGTTCTGCACCTATTCTTCAGTTAAAATACAAGACATTGTCTATCCATTTGATGCAGTCGTCGGAAAAAGCGCACCTTAGGTTTAATTAAATATATGATAAATTTCTAAATGCATTCTGGTAATGTTTGCCATCCAAGGTGTCATAATATTCTTGAATTAATTCAGAACAACCCACATTTAGTACAGATTTAAAGTTGTATCTTCTTCTAATTAAATCAAGTGTACGTAAGAACCTCGTCTTACAAACTATGGTACACGTCAATGCAGAGGCGTTGGGAGGTTCCGAAGCCAAAACGCTCAAGGATAGAAAGTAAAGAGAAATTGAAGGCCTAATAGATTGAACTTAGTAATTGAATGGAATAGATGAACCGAGTAGAGATAATTGTGTGGATATTAGGAATTAAATGAATTCTGCAGGCAGCTATCGAGGAGAAGAAATATCAGATGGAGAGTAAAGTGAGGGGAAGTGATTGGGGTTTTTCTATAGTAAAGACCGTACAGAAAGAACATACAGAGAGGCAAAAAGTGACAATGCCTGTAATAACCTTTAATCATTCTGCCATGTTCTTAACATGGTCCATCCCGGCCAATTAATGGTTTGGAAGTGGTAAACCGTAAGCGAAAAGCTTTTTAATGATGGCTTTTTAAGGATAAAAGAGTTTCGAAAGTATAGACCAAATGAGGGCAAGGGCCCAGCCACATTGACACACCGGTTCCCGTCTGATCACCGAAGCAGTATGGGCCCGGACGGTGGTTGGATGGGTGACCATACATACCTCCACCGTGGCGCTCTTGTCCCCTGTCTGCATGTGGCAGACAGGCTTGAGATTGGCACAATGGACCAAGAAGGTCTAAGTGCCCGGGCTCCTATCGAAGGGCCCCCTGCAATCAATTTAAGGGCAACTGAGGTTGCAGCAAACAACAACCAAACCCAATGAGATTGTAACGGGATTAAGTGAGCATCATATCTTATTTTGATGTTTTTGAGCCTAAACAAAAATATGTGCGCTTTCATCACATTTTCAGAAAAGGAAAATACAAGAAGCTTGGTTATAGGATTAGAGATGGTATGACATAATGAAATTGTTTTGCAATATATCCTTCATATTTGCCTCACGTTAACAAGGCATAAATAAGAATGCTATGTGTCTCCCTTAAATTTTGACGGATTTGAATGTTTCTATTAATGCCTATGAATCCAAATTAACTCCATTTCCTGCCCATTGATCATAACTTAAAGTTGGATCTGAATCAACTGTTAACATAATTTTCATTTCGCACCACATCCAAGTATACAATTGCAAATGACCCTAGCCGTTGACGCACCAAAAACCCAATTCTACTACTACCAAATATGCAACTTATCAAAATCAATTCGCGTACGGCAATTACTAAGCTTTGAACCTATGGAACTGGCGTAGAGAGTAGTTCATGTTTGCACCAATCATTAACTCAAGTAGCATACGGAGAAAGCGATTTGGCCTGCATAGATGTACCTACGTTTTGCCGGTAGCTCATTCACCAAACTAGAGAGATAAATATTATTTTTGTGGAAATGGTAATTTTGAAAGTGAAACTGAACTATGTCAATTTAAGCGCAGCCTAGACTTAATGAAGCTTTGTTATAGTAATGGTGACTCATGAATCCGGATTGGAGTTGTTGAATGAAATAATTTCGACAGTCCGCTCTACTTTGTGAATGAAGCCCCAACTTGGAGCCGGTTGTGATGCACACCTCACCTTCGGAAATCGCTCCAGCCGAGCGGCTGGCCTTACGGACGCGAGTGCGTTTTTTCCAGACGTCCATGAGAGGCGTCGGGCTTGTAGTGGGGGGGATAGGGGATGGTTGAGGAACGCAGCATGAGGAATTAGTGGCCATCCCTTCGGCCGGGCACTTAGAGGAGAGCGGCGCGCGATTGCAGTAATTGCAATCAAAGTCTCGTCCCTTCGGTCGGGGATCGAAGCTCCAATTTGCATCGATGACCATTTCGACGCCGTAGTATTACCGGCTGCTGCAGGGAGGAGGATTGAAATGCAATATGCCTAGATCGGGTAATTCGGTTACCTTCCCTCCTCCGATATCTCTCTCACCTGCCGGGCGTCTGCGCCCTTGAACCCTGGATTTATTGCGCTGCCGGGGGATGATAGATGCCTGGCGGGGAATAAAAAGTCTGTAAGTCTTCCATAACTACGCGGAGCCAATAACCGAGGATTTTCCTGAGGTTGAGCTGGGTCGCCACGGGGATTAATCCCACGCCATGGTTACCCCAGTCATTTCTGAGCCGAGAACCTAGTGATTGGCATTTTTCAAGCAAGATCTATCTCTTGAATTTAAACTCACTCACGACCTTATAAAACGGAGAAGTAGGCTATGTTCAGTTCAACCGTCTTAAAGGTGGTTCCACCAAAAATTACTTAAATGTCATATAGTTCATTTTTGGGCTGCTTAAAAAAACATTTCATCCGTTTAATATATGTCACAAGATCATATCTCTCCGAGCAATATTTTGCAAATTGAACGTGCAATTATATAGTGTTACATGCAGAGGAAGGTGAAACTGAAATATGGTATTTTTCTATGTAATATAAATATCAATGCCGCAAAATAACAGTTACTGTGAAGATAATTTTCCCAGTAAACCTCTCAGGAAAACGAAATTTAGGCAACTGCCAATTTTCTTATCTTTAAATGGCGTTAAATCCATATAAATGGTTCTGTTTTTCGCTTCTTTGGCTGAATAAAGTGTTCTATAACGCTTTAATTCGTAGAATAATATGCTTATTCTTCACCTTAATTCCCTTATTTAAGACCTTTAACTAAGGAATACATACGAAGTTTTTTTTGCGACTTTATAATAGTAATGGAGTGATTTGGAAATTTATTGCTAAAAATAATTGAAAAAACAAATCGTTACATTTCTGAGGCCATCTGTGCTTAAGAAATTCTTTATTGCTCTAATGAACTTCTTTGACCTTAATAGCCGTACCATATCCCATAAAAAAATATTCCAATTTTCTGGCAAGTATCACCTTGTCCAATAAGTGACTAGTTAACTGGAATTATTAGAAGAAACAGATATTTTTCTTTGCAATGAGGCCGAAATTATGAGCAGTGATATCTCTCTCAAACTATACTTTATTCTCGCTCTTCTCGAGTAGCTGATGAAAACTTGAATGGACTCGGCCGTGGCAGGCTGAAGCAAAGTGAGGCCACCCCTGAAGGCACTCTGCCAACCCAATCGACTCCAATTGCCACAGGGCCGGCAGAGCGC
This sequence comes from Pyrrhosoma nymphula, assembly GCA_963573305.1. NCBI lineage: Eukaryota > Metazoa > Arthropoda > Insecta > Odonata > Coenagrionidae > Pyrrhosoma > Pyrrhosoma nymphula. Next base: position 91,616,058 of record OY754338.1, read on the forward strand.
CACCTTTATCCCAATAGCGCGTTTCAATCGAGGCACCCATACCGGCTGCCCCAGTTGCCCTCCTCTCTCCCCTAACATGAAGTAAGAACCTCTAGTTGAATGGGAAAAGGTCACGGCAGTACTCTGAATTGAAGTTGCGTGTACTTTGGGAACACACCAACTGTTTAAGTTTATTCCGGTGGGTTTTCGGATCGTGAGAGGACAATTACGAGGGGTATTATTTAGCTGAAAAGAATATAAATGAGACTATTCGAGGAAAAGCAAGTGACACTCAATAAGAGATAAGTATGTATTGAAAGGAATAAGGTCTGTTTTCACCCATTAAACTTAAACTGTCATGTAACCTATTTGAAATTCAGTTGGCTAGAATTACAATTCGTTGCTCAGAATTTGATCTATATTTACCTTTCTAGGTATACCTATTGACTGATTTGACATTATTGGCTTAGGCTGAAATTACTTGAAGATACATTTTAGGTCGCTATTAAAGTTTTAATTTGCCAATTTAAAGGTCAGCTTCCGATTGGGTTGTAACTTTTCTTTTGGCAAATTCATGAGGAAATCTCACAGGCTCACAAGATTAATTTTAAGAGCGTCGTTGAAAACCTCGTCGTTGCAAGTTTACCGATCGCTCACTTCTCTGGCGTATAACATTTGTCATATTTTTCACTTATGACATTTGTCATGTTTTTCTTACGTAAACAAACTATAACGGTGTTAATCACAGTGTTAATCTTTAAAAGGACAATCAAAATACTGAAGTAGTGTGTTTCATCTTAAGTATTTATCTAAACTTAAAAACCAGCAGGTCAAAATCGAAAGCTATCAAAATAAGGTTTATACTTCATCATGCAAATTAGTAAACATTTGAATGTTTTAATTGTATTTTATCATTTCAAAGTCGAACTCAATTTCGAAGTCCCCGTTCATACCCATGATTTTCTTTTGAACTGGCCTGGAAACGTTTTCCCTGTTCAAACTCGTTCCCTTAACGAGCCTTTCCGAAGCGCAATTAAAGTGTTGTACATGAAGCCCTCAAGATAATATCTCGTCGAAATCGTTTTGTCTCGCGGTTTTCGAAATAAAGTTTTCCAAAAATTCGTAAAAGTATTGCTCGTGTAAGAGTGAGGCAAGATTTGTTGTTGGAAAATCATTCATGATTTAGCCATTCATCAACGCCAGAATCTTCTAAATGTGTTGCAATGAAGTAGACTGGTTGTTTCTCCTCCCCCACGGAATGGTCCAACGTCCACGAATGGCCGTCATCAGTGACCGACTCGTCAGGATATACATGGGAAGCGCACGTAACTTTCCTAAATTGCGCAAATGAGTTTCCAAAGCAATTGGAGCATTAAGCTTGTCACGGTGGCGGCTTGACTGCATAGAAGTCCGAAAGGGGTAATCCTGTAAACGCATTGAATTTGCGTGAATCCCCGTAGTAGTAGTTATAAGTTTGGAATGGCGTTCCATTTGGCAAATCCGTGCCGTCCCCTGGAGGCGTGATAAACTCCGCTTTCAAAAACTTGCGTTTCACGAGTTTGGCCGACCCGACGAGCCGTCTGATTGACTCCTCCCTCCGGAAAGGAAACCAGGAATCCCACCTTCCGGGATAGTCCGAGTTTTTGAACCAGTGAACTTACTGAAATCCCCATAAGAAAATAATAATATCCACTTCATCCAATCTTTGTGTGGTGATTACACAGGTTTTCAGAATTAAATATTTTCCTGGGGAAAATTCTTATGGAAAGAAGACTGGTTTTTCACATAGCTTCGAATCCTCGAAATACTTTTCCTCTCAAAAACTAATTTGTAGTGGTTTCGATTATCACTTTGACTCCTCTTAGCTATAGCTTTGAGATTATCAATACATGTGTCTTGCAAATGAATTACGATGAAATCGCTGAAAAATATTTTACTATCAATTTTATTTTCCCTTTCCCCATATTCCCAAATAAGGTAAGCCGTTGTCGCGACAGCTCATCGTATTTGTCATATTCCCATTTCTTTATTTATAGATAAATAAACACAATTAAGTGGAAAATAATGCAGTGCTTGGTCCAATATTCCATTGTTGCTTGGGTGTTTTTACTTTTTCCCCGAGGTAAATTGGTCTTTAAACATCGATAAAAAGCCATTAAAAGTTTTTCAAACTAAATCAGGGGCTTAACTAACTTGTTCATTGATCCTTAACCATAAAAAAAACTCTGAACTCAAAAACTCACATGATGAACTTACTATCCTTTCTTCGGTTATGGCATTTTTACTCACTCCCTGGAGTAGGTTATATGAAATGCGAATAAAATGTTGAAGTGTAAATATTCTTTCTCAGTAATCAATTATGCAATTTCGGAATACAAAGTTCATTCATTATGTGTTCTCAGGAATAGTGATATTTTGATCTCGTACTATCAGTCCTATGTATTATTGCAAAGCTATCTGTAGGTTAGCGATGATATATGCTATGATAATGTTTTAAATATTGAGTCAAAGTGCATGACTTAGATAAACGTCTAAGGTTTTAAGCCTCTTTACAATCACAACAAATTTTAAAATCATCTTTATCGTGAAGATGAAGAATGTGGTTATTGATTTTGATTTGAAGGATAATAGGACAATACATGTCCAAAGATTATTTCTGTAATTTAGCAACCGTCGACGAAGGATATTTTGCTTGCTTGTAAAACCTACAGAAGTATTTCCAGTTGGTGAACATGATACCTGCTATTCATATCACGCATCAGTTTTTTTTCAGTTGATTAGCATTAGTAGTTCAGAGGTAACTTTTATGGAATCGATTCTTGTAAGAATGAAAACCTGCAATAAAGTAATGTTTTGACTTCATTCTAAGTTAATTAAAACACGTTCTACACTTTAATAAAATTATCATGAAAATATATGTGATTTAAGAATGACTTCATCGTCAAGCGTTATGAAACAATGCTGATGAATATATCAATTCATGTTCGAAGATTTAATTTTGTGAAAAAATTCAATTGTTCTCTTTATCGTGAAAATATTTTTTTTAATAATTCAAACAGATTGCATTTATTTGGGGGTTTTCTAAGGAATACACATCGTCGATACCGAGGAACCCACCTTTTCTTCTATAAAAAGCCTCATTTAGACTGATTGAAACAGTTCTCATTTTCTTAGTCAGATGACGCTCGTTTTGAAGTATTTTAGTCTTATAATTTCCTTGGCACTTCAAGGTTTTCTTCGTCTAAGGCTAGTACCTTTGTGTTAAAAAAATCCTTTGATTCACCAGAAGCTGTTTCGCACATTTTAGAAATAGCACAAATGTTCATACTCAAGTGCTCATATTTTTTAATAAAATGTTTTTTTTTCTCTAAAGAGAAATTAGTTTTATGTCCTCACCAACCTGACGTTGAGCAAAAAGCCGATTCCGATATTCATCCAGAGTATTCGTTTATCTCAAAGCCATGTGTGCTAATTTTGGTACACACGATAATTAAACGAGGATTATTCCTAAATAGTTAGGGACGTATCTTATTAATCAAACATAAAACTTCCATCTAAAAATGTATACCCGTAATGCCGTCATGATTGATTGTTTGATTTCACGTATACGTTTTTCTTAGAAATAATTAGACATAATTCCGACCTACATATCCATAATAAACATTAATGAGGCAACAACGCACCCAGATGATACCATTATGTAGCCTAAGGAGTATTGAGACAATTGAGACGTTAAAGAAAACGTTAAAGCTTGGCGAAGGTTTACATGTCTTTTGGTCATAAAAAATACTAGTGATGCGAAGGTAAGATCCGCACGCAAAGAAAAGTACTCTTGAGTTTATCAGGATCTATTTCTGTTCTCTTGTCGGAGTAGACCAGGGTTTTCGGTTCCCTAATGTCCACAGAAAAAGCAAGTCATCTTATCTGATGCGTGGTGGTCACGGTAAATTTTACTGTACAACGATTTCCTCAATGAGTCGAACCTTAGTAAAGTTGTATCTGAATGTAATATTTTTTATTTTATATGGCATATTCCCTCATTTTTCTCATCCTGGTGACCTACTTCCCCTATCCCTCGCTCTTGTGGCATCCTGCAGTGGCGCTTGCAGTTGTACATGTACCCTGCCTAAATAAACTTCCAGTCTCGTTAGCCCCATACACAGGATTCCACTTTGTAGAAACCCTCATTTCAGTGGGGCCTACTTATGTTCCCTTTGTCCTCCTTTTCTCTGTCTCAAGACGTTATAAACTTTTCCCAAAACAGGATTCAAACGTGCGATTTCTTTTTGTTGCTAGGCTGACTTGACACAAATACCTCTACCACGGTGGATATTTTCTCATATACCTCAAGAGTTACTGTGTAACTAAGCTGTATCGCGTGAAATTGCTCCTAATGTTGTCATATTTATTGCGCTATCAAAACGATTTCTACGAGCTGAAATTGAATTATGAAATGTGGCAACTATGGACTTAGTATCATTCGGTATTTAAAGATCTAAACTTACTTTTAGGAGATAAAAGACGGGTTGTTACGTTAATTACTGGTACCCAATCGATCATTCTGATATGGTGGCTGAGGAGAGGAAATGGCGGGAAGAGATTACAAGGCAAAGTAAGTGGCTGGAGGAGGTAATGATGGAAGAAAGGATGATGACGACTGTGATACAGGGGAGGATTTTGGGTAAGCAGGGAAGAGCAAGATGGAGAATGGGCATGGGATGGGGAGAGGTAAGGCACATGCTGAGATGAAGAAGGAAGTCGCGTAAGAACATTAGGGCATGCGCCTGGGGAATTCTGGTGGATATTCGCTCTCTTCCCCTTCAAATTACCTTAAGCGGTAGATCACAATTGTAATAATAGTTCCAGCATTTTTGGGTTACCGCCCGAGTATCAGGAAAAGGATGTCAAGAAGCAGTCAGTCAGTCAAGGCAAATGTGAATTAATTCTTGTCACCTGGGGCGCGATCACGGTTCTTCATAACACCGGCACTCGCGTTATTGTTCAATGGCGCTCATGAGAGCTAAATCGTGATCGCCACTCTTCAAGTTTTGTCAAGTGCTTAAAATAAAAAGTTTTAACTGATGGAGTACGTTCCTAGAACAGTAACTGTGAGCGATGCCCTTCTAGAGCGGTTTGCTCTTAGGATAAAGATAACGACCACGTGAAATAAGGAACCGTGATAACATCACTGGGCTGGCGGGTGCTGCACTATAACTGCCCAGTACTGCACCGAATCTTGGTGCTGCTTTCTGGTTGCGTGGGGCACTTATTGCTCTTTTCCATGCGCTTTAAAGAGGATATCAATCTTCCCTGTTATTAATTCATGGGTGTTTTTTCGGTTACTATTGATGGGGGAATGTGTACTTTGAAATTATCTGCGCTATCGATTTTTTCTATTTATATCGGTTTTTGTCCCAAAAATTTTGGAATCATGAAATCACCGTGGAAACATAATAAATTACAAAAGTAAAAATACATTAGCAACAATGTCAAATTTTCGATTTGAAGTCATAAATTTACAGAATATATTCCGAGGTGACCTACCTATCCCTGGTCCACGCTCCACAAGCGGATTTCAGGTTTCTCTGTAGTTGTAGATGTAGTCTTCCCCATTTTCGAGAAACTTCCGGCCTCGCTCGCTTCATACAAGGGATCCCACTTTTGTGAAACCCTTATTTCACAGCGGCGCCCAAGTGTCCCCTATGTCCTCCTCCATTTCTTTTCTCTCTCTCTCTCTCTCCCTCTTTCTCTCTTCCCCCCCTCACACAAAACTCGGTTCATTGTCCTCCCGAGCCAGCGTCCCTCCTCTCCAATTACCTCCTCGTGTGTTTTCAACCCCTTTCCCCACACACACAAACACACGGAATCCCTATCTTGGCCACGCCTTCCTTCCTTTCCCCATCTTCCCTTTCCTTCAGCCCTCCTCCACGTTTTCATCGACCCACGGTCAATTTCGGGTCCAGGGGTCCCAAATTCTCCCTTTTCGTCCAACCCAAAGGGTTTATCCTCCCTCCGCGACATATTTGTGAGTGTGTTTTGTTTCTCCTCTCCCCTGGGAAACCCCCATGTGTACTGTAGGTGTAGGTATATGTGTTCCTTATCGCTTCAATCGATTGAAGTTTGGCTTCTTGTTCCTGTGGGCCTGTCCCACCGAATCCGACCCGGGCCACGACGGAATCCAAAAACGCCCTTACGGAAAAAATCGCGCTCCCCCGAGAGTGTACGAATTTATCTGCGGGCGGAAATCCCGCTTGTGTTTTGACCCATATTTCTTTGAGAAAAACAAACCCTCTCAGCGTATGGAAAGAGTAGGATGGTGGTCCGAACCGAATGGTCCTCATATCCTATACCTACCCATTTTGCAATCGAAGACGCTCTTGGCTTCATTGGATAAAAAAATAAAACGTGAAGAGAATATTTTATTTGTTCCAGTCAAAATGACCCATAGTGGTATCATACGGACTACAGCTCCATAATTCAAACGGTTACCTGATTTTTTTTCAAAGAATCACGTATAGGAATATAGAACGGCCGTTTGAATAAATGGAATTACTTTTGTATTTTTGTGAGCTTTTGGGTTCCTCCGCGTCTATGTGATATCCTTAGAGCTGAAATTTTGGCTTTTTGCGGGAGGTATTGGAATACTTGTCATTACTTATAAATTTTTGATTTGTATTAATTTTTCAACGGAAGGTGGGATTGACTTAGGCCTGTACTGCTTATAAAGGTGTGTTGCGACTAGTAATGATAAAGACCTAGTGTTTATCTTGGTTATTTTATCCATGCTGACGAATCTAATAATGTGGTGAGATATTGGGTAAAATTAATGTTAATAGTGAATTTGGATCCCTTTTTTCTGTCGAATAATGTAAAAGCTTTCTCTTCCCTCCTTTGAAGCTTTAAGTTCCTACTTTAGTTGATCTACATCTGTATCTTTTGGTTATTAGCTCTCATAACTTGAACAGTCGCATCGATGTAAGTTTGATACTTTTCAATTGACTGAGCTCAATGATAGCCGCATAAATCCAAAACAAGAAATTGGCTCCTTTGGTGGTATGACATGGCACTCGCATTACTGGACCGTAATTGAAAATATGCCTTTGTTATTATCTACAGACAATCGGAGAGATGGAATCGGTATTTCGGAATCGGGACAAGAAAATCCGCTGTAATTGTGTAAAATTGCTGTGAGTTATCTGAAAACTGGAGTAGGCAGCTTCCTTTAAAGATGATTCAACGCAACTGTTTGAGTGGAAACAGTTAATCTACCTTTTCGTTTTTAATGTTTAAAAAATACCTCTTTCGTTGATTTCGTTCCAAGGCTACTAAAAAAAGTTAAGGTACAAAATGCTCAGTTTAGTTGATGAATATATTTTAAATGAGCACTTTTTATGCCTTCTGACGAAATGCAGTGTCATTCTCATTGACCTTACGCCTTTTGACTTCATACATGGCAGTAATTTATTAGGAACTCAAAGCATATGCTGAATGGGTTACTATTGTTATCACCGTCCTATTCCAATGGATATTTTGCTTCTTATGAACACATTTTTACGCAACGGAATATATATTAGAAAGAAAAATATTATATGTTCATTTTTCACTTATTCTCGTATTTTACACCATTTAGTTTTAAGTAACTACAATTCCCGAAAATTTTTGCTAGAAAATATTCTTCTTTCAATAAAATACGAGTCATTTTATAATGGAGTCATTTTGCATATTTTCGATATACAGGGTGATTACAAAAGAATGCGTCGGTTTCAAAGATCTATATTTTTCAAATGGTACAAGCTACAGAGCTGCGCGGCCTCTTAAAATGACCGGTACATTCTCTAGGTTTGTTGGGAAAAATAACATCACATATATTCCATGTCCTCCCTGAGTAACCCGAAAAATGTCAAGTCGATATTCAAATTCCTCCCTCACTCTGAGAAGCATGTCAGAAGTAACAGTCTTCACAGCCAAAGTTATGCGTGCTTTCGATTCCTCGCTGTTATTAGGCAATGTCGGCGCAATGAATTGACCCTTGACATATTGCCACACAAAAAATCACATGGTGTGAGATCAGGTGACCTCGGAGGTCACAGTTGAAGAGCGTGGTCTTGCTGATATGCTTCACAGAGTGTGGGAGGAATTTGAATATCGACTTGACATTGCTCGGGTTCTCAAGGAGGACATATTGAACATTTGTGATGTTTTGTTCAACAAAACTAGAGAATATACCGGCCATTTTAATAGGTCGCACAGCTCGTAGCTTGTACCGTTTGAAAAGTAGAGATCTTTGAACCGACACATTCTTTTGCAATCACCCTATATTTTCGAAATACGAGTCATTTTCTATGCCTTTATCTCCGTAATTAATTTATTCCCTCCTACCCATCCTCTTTCCTTTGCAACCTTGTGACCTATTCCATGCAGTCATTTTTCAAGGTCATGAGTAGATGTAGAAGTATTTTTTGTAAGGATGGGCTAATAAAAGAAATCACCAGGCTAGACTTTTTAGACTAACTACCGAGTCATTTTTTATTCGCAGAGTTAATTATTATTGTGACATAACAAATTTAATGTTTAGGAGGACAATATAACTACCATTTTTTTATTATATGATATGTGTGGCAATGATATCGACGTAATCATCCTTATCACCGCTATAGCCACTAGTTCATTGATCCTCTTGCCTAAATTCCTTGATGTCTCTGACAGGTGTCAAGCACAGGAATCTGTTTTAGGGGGCTCACCCTGTCAATATTGGTCTTTGGAAACTTTCAGAGGAATAAGGTTGACGTTCCGATTCCCGAAAACAGCGTCATGTATCGATAGGCGGAAAAAATTCGGGCAGGTGACAGGGTTCTCTTAATTCTTGTTTCTAATACTTGGAGAAAAATTCGGAATTTTTTTTGCGTGCGACAGACTTTTAAAATAATTTTTGGTCCAATTAAAGTTGTGACACTTTCTCTTAGAAGTTATTTCAGATGAAAAATTGGCAATTTAGTGTAAATGACGACATCAATCATTGAAACATATTCTAAGTCAATAAGAAAATTTCAGACCAAAAATACTCTGTTTTTTTACATTTCTTACTATTTAATTTTGTTGATAAACGCTTTTCAAGTACTAAGGGAACAGTTTATGAAGAGAAGAGAAAATGGAGCGATTTGGATTCTGAATCAGTAAAAAGAAGCTTGGTCAATGTATGACAAACTAATTGTATAATTATCAAGCTAATTTAAAATCTAGACTGGTTTATTTTCCTCATCGTCCTTGTTTTTTTTATTTTTCTCTACTGTGAATGGCGCCTATGTCTTGAAATCAGCCGAGATTTGAAAATAAAATTGTTTGGAAATTTCGTATTTTTTTCATTTTAAGGTTTACAGGAAAGAAATTATTTTCCTCAAAAGAGTTCTGTAGTTTTTATTGGAACGTTTTAATAGGATTTTGTATAAGTAAAAACACCATTACTCCTAATTCTTGCAAAGCCGGTTTTCAAGGAAAAGTTAAATTGTGATTAAGCAATATGATATGTAATTAGCATATTTACAGAAAATCTTTATAAAAGTGCTCAGGGAAATTTTTACTTCGGAACTCAGTTCGAAAATTGCTATCAGACCGTTGCTGAAAATTTGGACTTAATCATATAAGGTAGTTTCTTTTCGACCTAACTTCGGACTTAATTAAAAACATTTTATGAGACCCAAAATATTGCAGACGATTGAATAAAAAGAACAAAGTTTAGGAAATAGACTGTCTAGTTAAAAAGTTGATTTTCTATCGAAACCTTAGGTATACATAAACTAAACTGTGCTAATAGCATATCCCAAAATTCGTTGGTATAACTTACATCTACAAAATGCAAATTTCTGTGCATTTATTTCACTGCAATATACATTAATACTCGCATTTTTATTACATTCATCCCCTGTCACACACCGTTATGGTAGCTTTCTGGGTAGTAAGTAGATGTAGAAGATGATATCTAACCAGGTTTGGAATGGATGCATACCATTATGAAGTTGTTATCGTCTTGGTTTTATGTTTGATGGTTGGTTCTCATTAATTCTTTTAAATTTGGCCCTGAGTAATTACACTAATGCCCTGAATTTCAGTTCCTCAATGCTATCAACAAAGAGATGCAGATTTTTTAGCTGATTTTAGTGAACGTCCATTTTCCTTTTTTAATAAATACGAGCCTTGGTTGGTGCAGGGGGTGGAGGAGGCGGATTATGGTTGTGAGGCAGCGATGAGGAAGTAAATGGAGCAGGCGTGGGTGGGGGCAGGACAAAGACGGGAAGAGACGGGAGGCGTGAAGCAAATAATGACAAACAAGAGCGTGGAGTCGTAAGGTGGAATGGCAGCCAGGGAGGCCGTAGGGATCACGAAGATTACAATCGGGTGAATTAATTTATTAGCGACGGCGCCCCTTGTCGCGGCCTCCCTTTCATCACGTTAAACTTCCATATCGCCGGCGATCTAATGTATGCCGTGCAATTAACAATTAAATTGCGGTTACTTCACGTCTGCTGTTATCCTGCCGTGTGGACCCAAAGGGGGGTAGCATTTTAAATGGCTTTCCTTCAAAATAACAACTATTAAATTATATGCAATTGATATCCGTTATCGAAAATGTAGGTTTTATATAATCACGAGCGGAAGGTACCCGTTGAAATTCAACGGGTGTGAAAAACGTTAAACTTATTGTATAAGAAAACCGCAAAGCCTGAGGAAAAACAGTATTCGTGGTCATTCGAGGAGTTCGTAACCTATCTTGTATGTTGTACTCGTTGTAGTAGACACGCTGACCGATTTCCAGGTGCACGGAGAGATGAGTGACTATTAGTCCACTTTCATGCGCAGGAAACACAAAAATCGGCCATACAGACTCATTACTACTTAAATAGCAAAGGTTGATAGATGGTCACCTCGTCCCTACGTTTCTCTTCACCCGTCTTCTGAGTGATTGACAGCTGGATCGATTCCCTTGTGTACATACATAAATTTGCATTCCATGATTTAATTCAGTTGCACTATTCAACGTTGATATGTGCGTTGAGTATCTTAACCAGGATTGGACAGAAGGGTACAATCCAGCGGTAGACAACGTCAAGAGAAGTTATGGCAGCAGAAGTCATGTTTATTTCACCAATGAATCCTCCATCACCCGGACTGTGCCTTCGGCATAGCCCTAATCATTGGCTTAGGTTGCTAAATAAAAAATATATGGTGATTCTTAGTGCACTTGTCGATTTTCATGCACGGATGTCGTTAATTGCGCAGAATTTCAGTTCTTCCTTCGGGTAAGAAGCATGTAGTGACGTCATTATAATTCCCGCCATCTTAAAACAGATTGAAGGTTCGAAACAGATGGGTCTGTATTTGAACCAGATTTAGAGCTGGTTACCCGTCCATATGTTGGGTAAGGATGAAATTTGTGCGGATCTTAGCGTAACCCGAGAAACACCACGGGGAGATTATCATGAGATCGCTGGTGGGCATGTCTTTGAGCATCCAAGTCTAAATTTGATCGTTTTTATTGCAAGGGTTCATTTTCTCGCAAAGAAGACATTCCTTTTGCTTTAGATGATTTATTCGTAAGGTTACTCTTTTTTCTATTAGGCATGTGGATGGATATATTTTTAAGTCCAAGGAGGGGAAACATAGCGGCGAGCGAGAGTCTTGAATGGGTAACTCGATGGTTTAGTGAATGTACCTAAGTTAACTGCACTTTTACACTTTTAAACATATAAATAACTCGTGACGTTAATGATGTGGGAATAGATCTAAAAAACAGTTCGCAATCGTAATTAGTGGCAGACGGTTTCACTACGTGCAATACATCTGAGTATTAAACGATAATAAACAACGCCGTGTTTGTTGTAGCAACAGAGGCATTATTACCATTGATATTCGCTGCACGTAAATATTCTTGCACATTTAATTAAGTGTGTATTCTATTAATTCCTTTATGTGTATCGTATACTACGTAAGTGTTCTCTCATATACATATCCCTTTGAGATCTACTTTGAGAATAGACGTTGAAGAGTGCACTTGTTAAATATGAATTAAATTTATCGACTACCCCCCGAAGCAATCTATCATGGGGCCCTTGGGACTCTGGGCTCTTTTTTATACAGATTTTCTCTCTACATGCTATCATGGGCCTGTAGGAAAACGTGATATTTAATAGTTAAAGGGCGTGTATATCCTTTGAAAATCAAATCTATGGTTGTCAAGGAATAATGTTATTGTTGATTTCAGATAAAAATGTGAGATTTTTCAGCTGAATACATGAAGTTCAGACAAATACGGAGCGTAGAAGAAAATCGATTGATAAAATTAGAAATTATATTGATTCAGCCATCCGATTTAAAAAAATTCCAGCCCTATATCTTGAGTGAATGTACTTTTAAAAAGCAAAAAATGAAACCACTGCACCGAACACAATGCTTAGCATGGACCACCACGGGGACCTTCGGGGGCCTTTGGGGGCCCTTAGGGCTTTTTAATATAGCATATGGTACAACCAGATATTTATTCTATCCACATGCCAAATATCAGCTCAATCGGTCCAGTAGTTTTTGCGTGATGGAGCAACAGACAAAAAGAGACCATTACATTTTTATACATATTAGTAAGGATCACACCCTTAACCCTGAAAAAATAAGGTTTCGGTTAATTGAACCCTACAGTGTTTGTTGTCTACCAGTAACAAACATGTGTTCCAAATTTTATCAAAATCGGTCCTGTGGTATAGGAGGAGATGTGGAACATACATACATACATTGACTTTTATATATATAAAGATGATGTAGCATTAATCCACATTTGTAATTCACTTCCGAACATGGTTTTAGCAGATAATATGCCATTGTTTAGGTGCCGAAACCATGGTCCAAAACAAGTAATATCGTTAACTACCGTTTTTTACCATTATAAACTACCATTTTTATTCCAATGACCTGGTTCCACGAAGTGAGGGCAGAATCAGTCCTTGCTTCTGTGAAACAAAGAGACCCCAATTCATTTTTCGCATTTATTTCTTTCCCTTTGGATTAGATTCAGTTAATTGACTAGTAGAGACGTTTACCCAAGCCAAGGCAGTGTAAGAAAAATCTATTTGCACAGGGTCAATCGTGTTCTAAGTATCGATGGGGTGGGGGATTTTATTTTTAAGCAATTGATTCAGTTTCAGATCGCTTTTGTTCAGGCTCTAGCACCTCTATGATGCCAGCCACCAAGCTTCACCGCGATACAAAAGTGACACTGTTGTACATCATGGTTCAAATCTTTAGGAGAGCTCCTAGTTCGAGGTGTCGAGGTTCGAGGTGTCTGCAGTCCTCTTCCGCTAGGAAAAAAAACGTCATGCGTGGCATTTGCGTGCCCATGCCTTTAGATCCCGATCTGAAGCCCAGTCATCCAGAGAATCCATTTGAGTTTGCAGTTAAGTGCTCATCTGAGAGGAAGCGACTTTGGCGGCTGAATTCAACCTTAAATTGCATCAAAGGACCAGCATGCTCGTCACTTTAGACGCGTTGAGGAAGTGAAATCACTTCTGAGATTTTCCATCAGATTCGTGATATTAAATTTCTAAGGTTTTGTTCGAGTTGGAGACTGTCATTGTATTTGTAGGTTATTTCAAATTAGCATAATTTATTATTGATCAAAGGGTTTACCTTTTCCTACTCTATCCCCTGAAATTTTGCATTTAGCTGTGTAAGGGTGAATAAATTATGAATTTTCCGATAGCTGCAAAAATTACTGAACTCACGTATTCCTGTGGTGTTTCATATGAATTCGTTTGTTGCTTTGTATGTTTATGAATCCCAGTCAAATCTTGTATAACTTATCCGCGTTAGATTAACAATCCTCATAAAATGGCACCCTTTGTATTTACTTGAACACCTATAATACTTCTTTTTGAACGCCTTTTTTCATAACTTGTCATTCCCTTACTGTCCTATTGACAGTTTCTAGTGTACTTAAAATAGTATTTATCGCTTAGGAGTGGAAAAAGTTGAAGCATCTGTTAGAATCTGCTTCTTAAAAATGCTTGCTCAAGGTGAGTGAGCTTGCCAAGGCCCTCGAAAATAGAAGACTTGGCGGAAAAACACAAAAAGTGTTTTGCTAGCCTTATGCCATTTGCCTTGATGGATTGCCAAAGAGGATTTCTACAGAAGATAATTTTTTGGAGGGTGCTAGTGGCATTCAACTATCTTGAATTTGGCCATATTGTTTCCATGTGTAAGCTGGCGTCCAAGATGATGCAAGCTATATGCAGCTCACTACTACGTTTTTGTCAAAAGCTTTACTCTTTCGTAAAACTCAGAAAAATACGTTGACCTCAAATATTGGAAATTCTCCGAATTATCTGTTGTCTAACCTAAAACCTATATCGAGAAAATTCCAGTCAAAACGTTTTTTTGCCTAACAGAAAAGTTTTTGTACATCTCTTTGCTGAAATTAAGTCTTATCATGAACGACTGGAAAAGATACTTTCCTTTCGTGCTCACGCAAATTTTGAATCAAATATTTCCTCTTTCACTGGTTTGTGACTAGTGATAGTTTTAATATAATTTAATTTAATAACCATAAAAATGAAACTTCAGAAGTGAATCAGGATCTGCTTTCAGTTACTTCCTTTCTTTCCAGAAGACACCATTATTTTTTAAGCCTATGTTCACAATTCTATGGATATGTAATTCATAGTGAAGCTAGGGCTTTCAACCTAGGGTGGTATTGCTCTACCAACGTCGAGTTCCGTATTTCAGTTCTATATATTTTACATGGATCACGGCTATTTATCGTCATACCATGCTAGAGCATTTTAGTGTGAAGCTGTAAATCCTGAGATATTTATGAATAAAGAATTATAAAAATAAATATACTAATAGTCCTGATATATTTTACGTGAAATCTATTGGTCGCATGGTGAAAATGATGCAATTAAAACACCCATAAATGAAATAGAAGGTTCTTAGAAGGATAAGTGTAGATAAGTCTCACTAAAAATTGTTGGTTATATGAAAGAACTCACGGACTCCAACGATTTTTCGTTTAGAACCACGTATGAGAGAAAAAGTACAGCAGGGTTGTGTGCCTAATATGGCAACACCTGAATTCGATCTAAAGATCTTGATTACAGAAGCTGAAAGCTATACTCACTGGACTTAAGGGATGAGAGTTTTTATCAAATTATTCGAGATGCTCTGTAATATAGTTATCGAGCAGAGACAAATAGATTCATTAGCGCAGCTTAAGAAATTTGCTAAATTATTTCATAGATGTAGAATACATATTGTTAGAAGTCGCTTTTTATTAAATCCCTCCTGAGGCACACTGATATTGAGGATATGCATGTCAACATAAAAAAACGAGCTTTTATGACCAATAGTGAGTACATGTCATGTAATGGAGTATAATGTACACTACCGCGCCTGCTTTATGCGGCAAGTATTTGAGACCTGTGATAAATGAAGGTGTTCAGAGAAGCAAATAAAGGTCAAAGAAGATTCACCAGATTTGTAAAAATAAATGGGGAAAAGCAAGGCAGCTTTAAACTTGTGTTTAATAACATAGCATAATAACTATCACCACACCCCGCTTGAAATGTCCGGAATTATTTTGTTTTCTGCATGAAGTAATATCTTGTAGTCATCGTAAATTAATACAATCAGTAATATTAACCGGGAGTTGTCTCTTAACCGGTGTACAGTATGTTTGCATGTTCGTCTACGTAGCTTCTGTTTCTGGTTTGTCAGCACTCTTGTTTTTGTACAATCCCAGTTTCTGGTATGACAGCACTCTTGTTTTTGGCCTCGCCTAGCGGCAGGGGCGGCCGGGGGAACTTGCGAGGTCCTGATTTGAATTGGGACAAGATCTGTATATACGCCTGGTGTGGAATCATCACATTCCACGCACCCTAGTGGTGGCTCGCACGGTACTTTGTTGATGTAGATGAAGGTTTAACTGTGTTAATGAAAGAACTGGGTTCAAAAAGTCCCCATAGGGGATAAAAGCAAGTTAGGTTTAAACGTCTGGAAAGGTGGAAAGGACTTAGTTTCAATCTTTTTTCTGACAAGGTAGATAGACGCCAGTGACTTGAAGGCTACACGCTTTACTTAGATCACTTGATAAATTTATAGCACATGAGTTCCAGGATGATACGAATATAACATTTTAACCCCATACCATATTCCTATAGCTGATGGAAGGGACCAAATAGGAGTGAAAAACTGATTGTTACAAAAATTCTTCCTCTCCAGGCACAATTTGTGATCATAACACAAACAATGGCGTGACAATATGAAATCCTTTACTACTAATCCATTTTTACTATCACGATTCAGGACCCCTCTGGAGCCACGGCAGAGCCTTCATAAGCATTAATACCTGAGCTTTGACCTTAGCCGAATGGAAGGCTTTAAGAGCTAAAAAAATGTATTTCCCATCCGACGGACGAAGTATAACTCCTTGAGGTGTGTCTACATAACAGACCATGTAGGAACCGAGGTGACAAATTAATTCTCCGCCACACCGAGGCGAGAATCCTCGCCGAGGCCACCACACCGGCCCGATACGCAAGGCTGATATTCTATCACCACCTGCCACTCGCCCTTATGGAGGTCACAGGGCACTATGTAGATAGGGTTACCATACATCCTCATTTTTGCGGGCATTTCCGTATTTTCGACTTTCAATATGGCGTCCGCGTATATTTTTACGATTTCTGATAATGTCCTCATTTTTTATTTTTTGTAAGTAAAATCGTTTGATTTTTGTTTTCATCTCGTATCACCAACTAGTTTCATACATTTTTATACCGATCATTGAATTACACCGTCAGCGATCTGTTGGGGTGCTTTCCATTTAGGGCTATAGTCGGCGATAGACGGCCATCGCCACGCCACGGTGCTTCCGATTTAACTGAATCCAGGGCCTGGCATGATTTATGGCGCTTCTTGGTATGCTATTTTCTCTGTACATGAATAAATGAACTGTTGATAGATGGCACTACTGGTCTACAATGGGTTGGTACCGTGTTGATCAATCTGGGGTGTCCGCATTTTGGGGTTTAAAAATATGGTAACCCTTCATGTAGATGCAGTGGCATTCCACTCTCCGAAGGCAAGTGCTCAAGTGCAAAAATCTATAATGGCTCCTTAGTATTAGGAATACAAAAAAAAAACTTTATTTGGGTTAAAGGCCGGCTTAAGTTTGACGTCAACGTGAACTTCAATCGCAATTTTAATGCATTGGTGTTACAACGGCATTTGTGATTGGAAGAAATCGTCAGCTGTCATACCGTAAACCGTTAACTTTGAGGTTCAACCAGTGTTGACTATCACGTTCGCGGTTCAAGCTAGGTTCACGCCAGCGCGTGCGCAGTTATCATTTTCTATCATAGCCTTCTTATATTCGCTGCATTCCCAAGGCTAACACAGCTTATATTATTTCAATATTGATCGAAGCAGCGTAATCATTCCCAAGCATTATGCTCTACGGACGCATAACGTAATCCACAAAAACAATTGGATCATCTTTATGTTTGCATTCACAGTGGTGGCTTTTTACATGAGGCAGTGCATCCTACGATACACGAAAATTAATAAGTTTTACCGACGCAAGTTCTAATTAACAGCCAATTGCAAAATCGTAAACGTGACCCCAAGTCAGGGTTAATATTTACTTTCCAGTTGTTATGTCAAGACACTAATCGTTAATTAGGCTTTATACAGTATTTTAGAGATAACAAATGAGGGAATTTACATTAAGAATTGCGAAATTAATAATAAAAATAAAAACTTCTTTGTGAAATTAACTAATTTTCTGCTTATTGTAAACCTCTTGATAATGAGGCGCTCATGGATAACGTCAAAACTTGTCGAATT
The DNA here is from genome assembly GCA_963573305.1 of Pyrrhosoma nymphula. NCBI lineage: Eukaryota > Metazoa > Arthropoda > Insecta > Odonata > Coenagrionidae > Pyrrhosoma > Pyrrhosoma nymphula. The sequence continues at coordinate 91,633,923 of OY754338.1, forward strand.
ACTAAATAAATAAGGGAATACACGAAGGGAATACTCTTTTGATACGTATTTGCACAGTAGGCATAGTTATTCGGTATTCCTTTGAAACACTAAACTGAGATAAGCAAACTGTTTAAATAAATGGCTGATTTCCAATCCCCTTGCGTAGACTAGTGCACATCGTAGCAGATGGAAACACATGAGCACACACATTCAATACGCCGATTGGAACGATCTCCACTGGTAGTCACAAAATTGCGGGATCATATTCATCTTCTATAACTTATCTCTAGAAAGGATAAAACTCCGAATTATTATTTTATTCAAGAAACCATCATAATCGTCTTAGAAATTGAGCTACTCCCTTTTCTATTGCTACAGATTTTCATGCCATCGCAAATGTCGTCCGCTGGCGAAGATGTCTTTCTACTTACTTGGTGCAGATGACTTAAAAATGCGAATGAAACTTGCTCTGCGCTGAACAGATTGAAACAGTTCAGCGCAGATAGTTGAGTGGAAAGCATCTTATATGTCCGAGCACATTTTCAATCACCTAGTTTTTTTCCTATTTTTGACTTCAGTGACGTTCAATTCCTGCTGTCAGGACCGTGCGTCTGTCACAACCCTTGATTTATCTCTTGCTAAGCTACTTCCCCTTCCCAGATCGAGGCGGAACCAGAAGCTTTCAGCAGTACGAGTGTTGCGATTCCGTGTAATAATTCTTGCACTTGGTAGTATATACATTATTCATTTGGTGAATTTCAATGAAACTTTGGGCTCTGGCTGCAATAGTCGGTTTGGCGAGTGCAAAACTCTGTCTAAGGCGTACGGAAGTTTACTGAAAGTTTCGCTAGTGCGACAAAACTAATATTCCTGGATAGGCGAATAATCCTGTAACTTTGGTGCACAAAATTTCCATGTCTTACCCTGCTTTCCACTCATGTGCAGGGCATTCTTTCTTCGACCTGTAATGAACTTAATGTTGCTTTGGCAGAAATTTCATGAAGCGATTTGATCATTGAGGAAATTCGTCAAGTTCTGGATTTGCCTAAACACATCTGCGAATGCGCGTTCCGTAAAGTTTACTGTTAGGCTTCGACTTTCGTGCCAGTACCGATTACGTGCAAACTAGATACGGAAAGAAAATAAATACTGGCGCAAATTAAATCTTATGGCTAAGATTGAGATCTAACCGGGAGAAACACGGAGCATATGCTTTAGAACCGGGATGCGATCTTCCACAAGCATAGTTTACCTAGTATAAGATTTTTCTCACGTTAATTTATTGAGTTAGGTCTTTTAACTTTCTTAACTCGAGAAATTGTGGGGTCAAAAATTATTTATTTAGAAATATCCGTGCTCGCACATTCAGATCAGTACTGAATGAGGATAGTAATCACTCTCTGCCATAAAACAGCACTACATAAATCCAGACACAATTGTTGATTATGACCGTCGTCAGTGTTTGAATCCTGGAATAATTTGACTGTAACCGTGCATTTTTCTCTAATCTCTAATGGTTTTATCACATGATGGTGGTTCTTCTTGCGTGCTCTTTTAGATAGGCCAATCCCTTGATCTTCCTAGTATGACAATCTCTAAGATTTTCTCTAAGGTAACATTTCCAGCCACTTTGTGATGTCTAAAATCCGTATTCAATCCAACTGGTTCTTCTTTGTCGTTTGATTTTTTGCATTCTTGAAGTAGTTTTTCTACTGCAGAAATTAATAGTACTCTTATAGCACTGCAGTTTACCCTCGCTCTTCTACTTTTCACGGCAATGTTTTCTTAGCATGGCAACATCATCAGGTGGCTATGATCACGTGATTACATTGCCTTACAACGAAACCATGGTCGTGAACAATAACTTAGTTAGAGCCCGTCCAAATTAATAGCACAGCTGAAATATACTAATTTGACTTAGAAATAATTTAAAAGTAAATAATAGTTTACGATTATATGGTTTAAACAAAGGCCACCCTCATGGGATTACGATATTACCTTCCCCTAACATCATTGGACATGTAAATAAATTGGCTGCGTTTCTTGCTGTCAACTGTGATATTATCTTGTACGCAATGAAAGTGAAAATTGCAGCGCTTTTAAGTTCATCTTTCATTCCTACGATGAAAGACTCCATGAATGTGTGTTCGTATTAAACCACTGTCAGGGGTTGAAAATGCCTACTGACTTATAGGTCTTCTCGAACCTCTACTAGGCGTGCAATGCCATGTATGAAATAAAGCATGTTCATTGCTTTCTTTTTGATCTTAATACTTTAAATTCCTCTTAATCTCTAATTTATTTTATTGCTTCCTAAAATGAGTATTTTGAAGAGCAACAGCGAGCTCACTTTCTCACGACTTTGTTGATTGCAGCTTCTATATTTCTTCCGTCATTCAATTATTGATTGTGCTGGTGTTAGACAATTCTCCATTGGGTGTTATATATAAGTAACTCCGAGGTTGCATATTGGGGCAAACGTTATATCATGAGTTTAATTAATCCCCGCATATTGCGATTCTTAATCTTTCAAGGAGAGCTGGTGAGAAAAAACACCTCGTGTACAGTAAATTGCTATATTTCCCTCAATGTTCAGAAACTGCAATGCCTTATTCGGTATGGGGTAGTAATATCTGATTTTAAAAAACCCTTTTTATAGAGAGGAACGAATTTTCTAGAATTTAGTTATCAGATGATATTAATGATTATGATATTAGATGGAGATCATTTTCCAGTACCTTCTATTTTTTTAAACAATTGAGCGAGCAACGTAAGGTAATACTTGGAGATATAAAAGCGTATCAGGCTTAACATTATGGAAATACTTTATATCCATTTTAAATAAAACAAAGTTGGTAAATTTCCACACAGTATATTATCAACCACAAAATACAACACCGACCAAGGTTTCGGCACGTAATGCCATTCTCAAGGCATTACGTGCCGAAACCTTGATAATGGCATTACGTGCCGAAACCTTGGTCGGTGTTGTATTTTGTGGTTGATAATATACTGTGTGGAAATTTACCAACTTTATTTTATTTAAAATGGACGTAATACTTGGAGGATTAAATATTATTGAGAAATTATGGATTGAATGAGAGCTCCGGATATTGTGACTTACGGCAAAAGTGGTGAAGGAAGGGGATTGAGGCGACCGGGTCTTGTAATCAGAAATCTAGGAGGAAGGGTATAAAGTCTGCATGAAAACCCAGGGAAAAAGAAGGCCAAAAAGCAATAGAATGAAGAGATTAACTAGAACTTGAACAAAATAAATATATCCTAGGGGGATACACAAGACCGAAGGACATGGAGACTGGGTGTTAGTGAGGCCAAACTTCAGCTGGGGTATATATTTTGATGGCAATATATAAGTAAGCACATGGATGGAAATGGATTTTTATAGTTTACCCAAGATGATCATCTTGATCTCGCTCTTTTTTTTAGGAGATTTAAAACCCCCAATCCCACCTAATCCCACCGCAGATAAAGTTTCGGCCCCCGGTTTAATAATTTGCCGTCGCTCTTCATTCGAAAAGGAGCCCTTCGCCGACCTTCCATGTGTATCGGACGGTCTGGTTTCCATCAGGGTGATCATATCCGTCCTTCAAAGGGCTCCGATCCGCTGCACAAAGCACATTTCTTGGTCGAGTCCACCTTTTGGGGGAAGGGCACGACGTTGAAAAAAAATAAAAGGCCCTCCCTTGAAACATTGAACGATGGAGAACTATCGGATATTGGTGCTTGTTTTTCTTTTATCTCCCCGTGATCAAAGAAAGACTTTAATGGCTTTATATCGCGCCCAGGGAAAGGCCAGTCATGAGCGACACGGGCGTCCAGCGTATCCAATGCTTCCTTTATTTCCTAAGGCCAGTGTTGGCAAAGGTCTCTCTCGCCAGTTCGATTCAACGTCTGTGCGTGATACGCTGTCGATGGTCTCTTCAATATTTGAAACACGATATTTTCTCATGTTACCGCTGAAACACGGCCTCAGTGTGTGTTTCTTTGAACTCGGTTGAGTTGCCTTCCGTTTGATTACTTCCATTCTGGTTTATACTGGCACGGACTCCGTCCGTGTTCCCTTGAGTTGCCACGCGTCCGCTACGCCTTCTAGTTGGAGGACCTATATTCAAAACCCCCGTAGGGCGACCACCGACCATGGTGCTACGAGTGAGCCTACATTGCATTGCGATCATGGTTATCGTCTTAAGGTAGTTTGAGCGAGATAGTTCCCTAGTCATAATGGAGACTATATTGAAATATTATGTTTTAATTTCAGCATCGGTAAGAAGAATGAAATAAATATTGTAATATTACTGGCGCAAATACATAGTTATATATTACCAAAATTCTCAGTAATTAAATAAATAAAGGTATATGAGTCTCTGACTTGACTCATTTTTGACTGTTTGTTTTGCGATTCTTTCAAAATTACTGTGGTGAGTAATAGATTATATTTTATGAATAGTTGAGAAACATGCAATCTACACACTGTTAGTTTTTTGACGAAATATAGGTGCTAGAAGTTCCTAATTTGATTAATATTCTCCCTCTGGAGCGCACAGCCATAATCTATCACATGTAAAACCGTTAATATTTTGAGGCAAATTGCTCTAAAAGCAGTTCGGCAAGGGGTTGATATTTTGATATCATTGAAAAGATGAGTTTTTTTATAAAATGATGCCAAATTCATCAAATTCTGGGTGAAGTGATTTTTCGCTCAAAGCTACCTTAAGGGGATCATAATGCTCATTGGGGTGAGTTGGCGTTTTGAAGCTCTTTGTTTTAGTGCAAGGTGTTAAAATATATCTGCATTCATTCCGTGGATTAAAGAAGAGAGTTATGGAGCCTTACGGGAGGTACAATAGCACGGGTGAATACTGAAACCATTTAAATGAATAATCGGCCAAATATTGAATGGATCACTTTTTCAGTTTGTACGCCAAAAGCATATAAATATTACTGTAATGGAATAGTGGAGGTACTGGTAATTATGTATCCGGAAAAAATGCAAAATAGACACAATTTACAATAAAACACTGCACTGATGATAAAATGTATTGACAAATTACACGCGATGTCCATGTTAGGTTGACCATTTTTTTAATAATCAACCTAACATGCCTTACTTTCGTTCTTCAAGACACCGTCTTATCTCGGCTCTAATCTGTCATCCATATTTATTGAAAGGGTTCCTTTCAAGATAAAAACTAAAAAAAAATTAATTCTTAAAGAGATTTTAAAAATTTCTCTTCGGCCATGATAATGTGCTCTCATTCATTAACATAGGCATTCTGCAATACCCTGTTTATCCACAATGCCTCTGCTTCTGTCGTTTTCATGAATTGGAGAACGCTGTATTTTTCTTAGAGGCTTGTAATATTTTCCCTAATATGCCTGTGAATAATGCAGAATAGTTTTTTTATGACTTCATTTCAGAGCAGTAAAAATTCTACCTCTTCTGTTTTGTTGAGTATTATTCATCTTTCATATCCGTATGAGCAACCGAACCAAATACACTGACTTTTACAGCGCTCATGACGCATTTATTCCTCACAGTATGCCTCTTTGTAGCCCCTAAATACCCCATACTTACCTAAGTACACCGTAACCCCTTGTACGATAAGTTCCCCATACCCACCAATTTTATCGGACATTAGGATTTCCTTATAGTGCTTTGATTTTTTCCTATTTTCAGTCATTTATCCACGGGTACACCTTTTTAATAATCAAAGAAAATGGATACATTGATTTTTGCTGTATTTGCATTAGGGAGAGAAAACTTTTCCTACATATTTCTGGCATAATCCATATTCTAAACATGCATTCATCTCTCATCAGCATCAGATTACATTAAATCGAACAATAATTTCTCTTCCTGCCTCTGAAATTTCTTTTATCGATGCGATGCCACTGAACGTTTCTATAAGACTATGTTGCAATCAACTTAGAGTTCATTGATAGTATATAACTAGTTTAAAATATACGCTTTTTCATTTGAAAGCAGCCTTTTTAGCATTGAGAAAATGTTTTCTAAGTTTTAATGGCTCTAAAAGCCTCAAATTTCCCAGTCAGGTTAAGCACTATTGCGAACTTTTGATATTATTTTTGTTTATCTTCGAAATATAATACTTTAATGTCGGCATTGGCAAAAGTTTTTGTTGGGGTAGCTTGAATATTCAACCCTTTTTTGCAGTGCACGTTATTTAAACTTTGGAGCACAAAATACATTTTTCCTTAAATACATCCCTGTACTTCAGTGTTCTCGATACACGAATGTAAATGTATTCCGTATGGTATGTACTAAAAGGTGAAAAATAAAATTTTAATGGATGTTTTGGTTTAATCCGCATTCTTTTAAGAAAACATTTAAGGAATTTACAAAGCAAGTAAGCAATAGTCAGGTGGACCAACTGAGAATACCAAGGGAGGCTGATATGGACGGCAGGTTTTTCATGCCTATGCTGTAAAATATTCAGCTACAGCTTCAAAATTACTTACATAGTCGTACGTAAACAATAATTTATTTCTGCACCCATTATGTGGAAGGCTACTTTTATTGTTCAGTGTGAAGTTTTGTTTTCAAGAAGGGTAAGGTTTTTTTTAATTCTTGATATTTATCGGGCAGTAAAATGATCGATTTACTTTCAAAAATGTTAAATGACTTTAACCTTTCACTAAGCTCGTAACGTTAAAAGCATGAGTATTATGCTTTCTCTTGCGGAGAGATCTTTCGCCGATCAAAGTTGATACACTTATCCGTCATAAAGGGCAGTAATTATATTCTTCCCGTGATCTCTCATGACGGCAGCCCGTGGAAGGAATCCCTTTACGGGGTAAGATGCGAGATATATTTCATACGCGGTGCTTCCACCCTCGTCAAGGATGTGAATAAATTTTCCCGAAAGCTCCAGGAAGTGTTAAAAGTATTCTCTGCCCATTCCTAGGTCACAATTCGGAGGGTGGCGAAAGATAAAAGGTGCCGGGAGGATTCTTTTATCACTATATTTTCATACCCTTTATACCTCTCAGGGCTCCCACCAATACTGAGCCCTTCCCAGGAGTCAGGTCTTTCCACTCGCACTCCCCGCATCCACCTCCGTTCCTTCCCGCCGGTCCCTTTCTTCCAACACCCTGAAAAAGAACCAAATTCTCTCCCTATTTTTTCCACGCAACCCAAGACCCTATAACCTCCGCCCAATTCTCCCTCCCCTCGCAATGCATCGAAAGCCCGTCCCATCGAATTGGTTGGGCTCGACTGTACGTATTCCCTTTTATCCTTTTTCTTTCACTTTCCCCCAACTTTCAGAGAGGCAGGAACGTGACCCCGCTCCGTTTTCACCGATACGCCTTCACTTCAACCAACCAACCCCAGTTTTCCCACCAACCTCCCCACCCTCCCTTACATAGCCGACAACCACCCAACCTGTCATGCATTCACTTACTCTCCCACTCCTTACATGCGCCGAAACGAATAATCTCTTCCAGACTCTAACACACACCGTTGCCGAAGCACTTAGTACGCGGTCACGTGGTTCATATGTATACATTCACAATATATTGCCTACGTAATATGTAGTAATCTATAATGCGACCTCATTTTCAGTTTGCTGCCAGTATTTGGGCTTCCTATGAGGTAGGATTAAATAACGTGTTAGGATGCATTCGGCGATGATCGGCAAGGTATGTGAAAGGCCGTCGCGATATTTTCATTCATGTTACAAGCACACTGCAACACCTAGGATGGGAATCGCTGTCAGACCGTCGTTTAAAATTTAGTTAAATCTTTTGTGTAAGCTCTGAGCCCATATATTTACTGACAACATCATACAAATTTAATTAAACTTAACCTACGACGGTAGAATAAATTTAGGGGAACTTGGAGCAGAAGGAATAGGTTTGAAATGTTATTTTTCCCGCACACGATAAGAGACCATAAAAGCTTCCACCGAGACTTATAATTAGGTATTATCATGATTTTAAGCGTGGGATATCGTCTTTAAATATTTTTTCATTAGCATGTAAATGGCTGGTTTCATAACACCCTCTCTTACGCTCTATGGAAGTGGCTTGCAGAATTCATGGTACATGAATGATTTTCCACTTAATTTAGATCGATATCTGATCAATATTTCCGATATTAATAGATCTCTTCGTTCAATTTTATTTTCCTTTTTTTTGGCACAGGCATCGTGCTTCTTTGCGTATGCCGGCTGCCTGAACCGGACTCCGCTAAACATGAGAATAATTGATTTTTTTCGGGATCACCAACGGACGCAAATAATGTTTTTGAAATAATACTCCGCAGGTCTTGGAGAGATTTGTGTGTTGATATGTTTGTGTCTATTGGTGTTTCCTTTTACTTTCTCCCTACACAATTGCGAAAAATTTATTGCAAACATGCTCCACCATTTTTTTGCATACCAATCGGTAAAAATAGCATTTAAAATAAAATATAAGATAAGTTTTAGGTATGATGCTTCTCTTATTTCGTCGCGGAGGCCTCAAGAATAGATTTTGTATCAGCTTGATTCTCAGAGAAAATTGAAGGTGGGATATTTATTTTCAAAATTTGTTGAAGTTAGTATTCCTATATTGTCGATGCGTCAGAACTGAAGCAAGCACCATGCATCACCTCATTCACCAATCAACGGATAGTGACCATGCGAACCATTTCAACTTCCGGTTAGAATAAAGCACTTTTTCGATTTCGGTCAGCTTTTTTCGACTTCATCCTACTGCGTGATGGTTGCTTAGATGAAATTAGTACCTACTGTGGAGAACTCTAAAGGCTCGTTCACAACAACTTAACTTGGCGTAACTTGGCTTGACTCGGCGCAACGCCAGATATAAGACCTTGAGAATAGCCTCTACTAGTTCACAACGGCTTTAAGCGGCGTAACTCGACTTGTCGTAGCCTGGAGTTGAGCTCAGCTCAACTTTCTCTTAATTCCAGCCAATAGCATGGCATGCTCTACTATCGATAGTCGGGCAGCAATCGATTGCTACCCTCGATATCTCCTCGAGCAGCCATATTGAAAACGTGATTTTGTTGTGAAGTCGTAAGAGGATACGTTTAAGCGAAAATGGATGCGGATAAGTTGATTGAGTCAGTGCGAAATAACCCTCACATGTTCAACAAACTTTCCATTTTAATACTTCTATAGTTCAACTCACTATTTACAATTTATACTTCACATATCAACTGATCTGTTTCGGGGGAGCTTACTACCACTCTCGAAACTCACACTATCGATAGGCCTCATCAATCGATTGTAAGATCGAAATTGGCAGTGGTGGGTTGTGATTGGTTAGAAATTTCGCGCACTGGTTCGCCTTCGACGAGAGAATAAGTCAAGTTACGCCAAGTTAAGTTGTTGTGAACGAGCCTTAACACCAGCGTCAACCTTACTGTTGGGTCGTTTTCCTCCCCCCTGTCGGCTCCAGTGGCGAGTGTCGCCATTTTCCAGGTTTTCCTACGATTGGCATTTCGGCCGGTTCCTTTCTCCCGCGATCGCCAACAAGGAGGATTCACTCACACCCTTTGGAGTGAGGACTCTCTGGCGGTACCGCTATTCGAAGGTTCAGTAACCTTGTCTCATCCGAGTCCTTTGCCTTCGGCGTGGGTGTCTCGTTGGTTTTTTCAGCAGTGTATCGAAAGCCCGGAGCGTGTGGACGCGGACATGTGTCGTGCGCTTCGTCGTAAGTCGCGCGGGAAATAAACAGATTCGCTTGAAGGTGCCCTCACACTTACTTAATCACAACCTGGGGCACACGGCCCCACGCGCACATTTTTTGTCCTTCGGGCCGGATTGCGCACACTTACTATGCTCACTCCTTGATGCGACTGAGGATTAACTCCTCCTTTCCTTCCATTCCTCGATGCAAATGTAAAAGGGTGAGAGAGGGGTTGACCATGTTAATAACCTTTTCCCAGCTCTCGCGCGCTTTCGTAATCCAGCCGAACTCCCGTTGGCCCATTCAAATTTATCTCGTACCAACATTTCCCACCCCTCCATTAGTCCCTTTCCTCTTCATCCAACTCCCCCTAGTTCGCCCAATCACCTCAGATCCCGCATTTTTGGCCTATCGACTCCAGAATTACGTTGTGAGTCTGCCTAGCCCACTGTTGAAGGTGTTACCCCATACTCCAATGAACTCACATTTGCACGAAATATATGTACCCAATCGATTTTCTTCAACATTAGACCGTCTTATTAATTCATAAATGTAGATTTCTGCCCTAGACTGCTTGAATTTTGGAGTAAAGATACTTTGTAATTAATTAGTTACTCTATCTATATTGCATATCTCTATCTAAAATATTAAGTGCTCAATCACTTCCAGCAACTCCTTTTATTTTCCATTGGAATGTGACCAAAGATTAATATCTACCTTTCTTTAAACCGATTTCCAAACAGGCGTAGAAACTTCGACAAACAACTGACAAACTTGTTCGACAAACAACTGACTGGGGTTTTAATATAATACTCACCACTTTCCGAAAACACTCGAATGTTTTAATTACACAAACAAGCAACCAACCAACAAACAGCACGGAAAATAAATAATAATAAACAGTTAAAATAAATAATAGGAACTAATAAAATAGTGAAAATAATAGTAAATAATTTTTTACGGGGAAAAAATAATTGGGAAGGAGTTAAGAAAAATCCTCTTGCCATTTTGTTTACGTTGCGATAAGTTAGTTAACCGTTAGGTAATGAATAGAGATGTGACCAATTAGTTTAAAGAAATTCTAGTGTACCTAAATATGTATCTAAACTTCAATGATATCGTATTATGCATGCCTTTAATAATTAGTACTAACCGTGCCTTACCAAATAGTAATGCAAACTTTTAAGCAAAATACAACTTTTCTTTTTTTAACCAATATTTAAAAATAATTTTATTATAATGAACCTTAAATGCATTAAACATTAATTATGGCGTGATATTTTAAATCAAGAGGTGTTCGCACTTTTGGGTAACTAATTACACGTGGTACCTGGGGAACGTTTCTCAATGTCTCATCGGTCGAATGTTGACGGCTGGCATCCTTATCAGCTCGGCTGGCGACATGGTGTGTTCCGAACGGTGCTCCTGTAAGACGCTGTTTCTATATATATATGACTCATCAATTTTAAAGTTCTTTTCGTGTGAATTCCAGTGAAGTCATTTAAAAACTGTTTTGACAATGCCTGGTCACCGTCTTGGTTGATTACTGTATTCTATCCTCCGAGAGTGGACCTCGAATTCTCGATACTGGGAATGTCTTCTATCTTCGTGCGGTCAGAGTCAGTGTATTTCCGCTTGCATTTAATTTGGGACAGTTCATGGTGGTTTGTATTATTATTGAGCCTCTTTTCGTTCACGTTAAATCGGAACTCGCTGTCCTTTTTTATCCATGGTCCTTTTAATTCGAGTATAATAAAAATAGCTTCTCTCCTTTAAACTTGCATGTGATATCGACCAGTCCGGATGCAAATGTTGTTGGAGACTCAATTGTGATGCTCAAAATGGAATTAACCTAAATTACAATAACGGAAAAATATGAAATATGTCATCATTTATTACATATGAATATACGGTCCTACAATTGGCGTCCTATCTTCCTATAGAGAGGTGACAAACAATGAAGTATGTTATTAGTCAATTTTTGTAATTTTAGTCTCATTATGATTTCCTCCAATTTACAACTTGTTGGCCCGAGTATACCTATATTTTTAATAGTGTAAAATGAACTTCGTTACAACAGGCCATCCTCGGGGGTATTATTGAACAATGACCTTACCGAGCTTCTACAACACGGAGTTTTCGACGTCACACAATCATGACGCCGCAGCCTCCCGGTGGCGACTTTTAACAATTGAAAGGTTCTTGACGTCGTCATTGTTGTCACATCGATCGTTCGTTATTGTCCAGGCTCTAAATTTTTCCTGGCATGTATAAAACCTCTTGAGATAATTATAACCTCTTTATCTAAACACAATCTCTTGCGAGTGCCTTAGCATTTGGGTTTTAAATACAATCACTTACGATTCCAGAATTAAGTGTCCTAGTAATATTCGCTATTTACGAATCTGTTTTCATGTCCAGGTTTTTTTCTTTCCTGAAAGTTTCTGATATAGTTGTATATAGAAAGAGACTATATTCGCATTGGTTTCAAAAATTATCTCATCATAGTGCTCCATCAAATATTGTTGAGTGTCAACCATGCAGAGTCCTTCAGGATCATGTAGTCGTAAGCCTGTTTCACACAATTATTATTCACATACAAGTCGAGGGATCATTTACTTGATGATCTTCAATGATAGGGGAAGCGGTAGCTTGAGCCATCGTTTTCCTATTTCTCACGATCATTTGCAGCGTAGCAGGGAGATTCATTTCTGAATTGGAGATTTTATAATTTCAACTATCGAGTACATTCAAAACTGTGAAACGAACGGCTCTGATTGGCTGCAGGCCATTTCACGTACGTGTTCAGGGGTTGAATACGCAACGGTCACAAATGACGTAAATAGGGATAGGTATCCCAATCATTTCCGCTATTCCTTAAAATACTGATTTGAGATGCCATTGCCTCCACCCCTGACCCTGTCCATAAAAATGGTTGCGTGAAACAGGCTACAGCGTAAAAGATACGGTTGGAGAGTTTAAAGCAATTTTGCGCGTTCAAAATTTTTTTAAAAGACTTAATTACGACCTAGGTTTCAATATTTTAAACATCATCTTCAGGCCTAATGGTATTAATAACATTGAAACCTAGGTTTTAATAAAGTCTTTTAAAAACTATTAACTGTGTAAAATTGCTTTAAGCTCTCCAACCGTATCATGTATAAATTCCACGCCTTATCGCCATAATCTTCGGAATTCATAGAGCGTAAAATATACCAAAACAGTAACTCAGAAGTAAGGAATTTTCTAGGCTGTAATTTACAATTTTCGGAATACTCAAAGATTAAAAACTTTATATCCCTACTAAAAATAAGCTCTCTCAATCGAGATATCTATTAATTATGACAATTATTAAACTAAAGTTTTGAACCCTCAATAATTTGGCTGACGTAAGTTAAATATTGTGAAAGTATTTCCATAAAATTGTTGATATTTATCTTCAACGACTGACATCTGAGGCCAATTTTACTCTAGAGGACAGGTGGGGAGTCCAGAAAGGTGAAGGTTAGAGATGAGAGAAATTGTAGAGAAAAACCCAGTGTCAGCATTGTTACACTTAACGAAAGTCTTTGAAAGATCCACAGTTAACTGTTCCTTCTTAAGAAAGGAGTCCTTTACCTTCTTGGAGGGTTCTCACAACTACTGCCTGTTCACAAGAGCTTAACTCAACCAATATTTTATAGATTTAATGTAATTTCAAGTTGCTTTGTTTGAATGAGGAGCAGTTAAACAGGGCGTCAGTCTGGGTGATCTTTCATGTGGCAAAGGTTTAGCAGCTCTTAGGGACTCTACTAATCAATAGATATGATAGAATAGGTATGCGGTAAGTTACCTGATATAGATTTTGCAAAATGTTATAGTGAGGAGGCATGCTACACACTCTGAGTCGTGTCATAAATCACTAACCATTCCGTGTTACTCTCCGTGTGAAGATCACTGTGAAGATCATTTCTCTTTTTTGATCCCAGGACCGAGTTCGATTCCATCTGGCGAATGGTTGGGCCTTTTTTATTCGTAACCTCCACTCCCAACTTTTTCGCCTCTGGGAGTAGACCCCTATTCTATGAATTGCGCGGAGGATATAGTAGAGAAGTTCTTCCAAACTTTGGCGACATTCCGCCCTTATTTCCAATTCGAATTTCAATTGCGCCTTCCTCCTCAAGGGAATCGATGCTGCCGAAAGTTGCCTTCTCCGTTAATCAACCCACTTTGCTCCTAGGTGCCATTATCGCGGTAAATTATGGCCCATGAAACGTTTCTTAGTCTAAGAATGCGACGCGGTAATGACTTCCCAAAATTGCTCTATCGTTGTTAAGAGAAGGTGGCTCGCACTCGGTTAACCCTCATCGTATCCCCCTCTTGAAATTTAACATTATTCTGGAGAGGGAACGTTATGAGTGGTTGAGAAGGAATGGGTTTATAGCACAGTTAGAGATATTTAAAAAGTAATTAAACATGTATGAGGGACTTATACATAGAAATTGTATATTTTCCAAGATGCAATTATCTTCTGAATGGCTTTTTCATAACATTGCAGTGAAATAATGAAAACATGGAAACTATCAGGGCACTCATCATTCATGTGAAGATGGAATTTAAGATATGAAAGGCAGAAGCTGAGTATAGGCATGGCAAATTTGATGGTACTGGTCAGTGGAGAGTTTGACGTCCGTGACGGTGAACCATGCGTGATTGAGCGAGCAAATGTTCCAAAGTACTCCTGCGGGTACCTCTGGAAAGATTTCCGGCCACCTTTCCCCACCTCGCACCATTTAATTCAAAATCAAGTGACACCATATTTCGCTACCCCTGTACAATGATAAATACACTCATAATATAGGTGTGGACAATTTCTACGCTCACGGTTTAATTATCAGGATTTGACTCCAGAAATTTATTCCTGAACCGGTTATATACGCTGAATGAAGGGATGCATATGTGCATAATAGCGTTAAAGGACATGTTTTCAAAATGTATCACCGGACACAATTTTGATACGAACTCCAAATCAAAGAAAAGCACCGAATATTAGTCAGTGCGATATCCTGATCTCTTAGCCGATTGTAATTCATATGCAAATTGCGTTATCTTTGAGGTAAAAGTGTTTAAAGCAGAGAATATCATATTTAAAATAAAAATCATTGCGCTATGATTTTACATGCCGATTTCAGTGGTTCGTTATTTTTCATTGCTATCGATGTTTATTGCAGAACTAGTATGTAAATTTTAAAGCATTCGCCCCTAAGTTAGTGAGAGTAAATAAACTTCGAATTATACTAATTGAACATAAACACTAAAGCACAAAGAATATTAATGAATATAATTCAGAAAATATTTTGCCTAAGTGTTTACTACCATGGAGCAATAAAATCTTTTAAAATAGACGTTCTCAACGTCAACTAGAAATATCTCCGAAATTAAGCAATCGTGGATATACTGCGATCTAATTCATTATCAGTAATCGAATTCACAAAGATTGAGTATAGTTTCTTTTTTTAGTTCTACCCGTTCTACGTACCATTTCCATGTCCATTGTTAGTCAAAACATTGTTTTTTTGCGTTAGATCCAGGAAAGAGGCTCAGTTCTTCTAGTTTATTTCTTATATTTAAACACTATCAGTTCTCTTCAGTCTTATTTGTGCATTGAGGTGGACATGTTTCCTACTCTTGAGTTTTACTATACCTGTTCCCAAAGAATATTTTTTCGACTCGTACCACTTAGACTATTTAGCTCCACCCCTTCCTCTAAAAACTTCAACACCAATGCCGTACATTTTCTTCGTAATTGTATAATGCCCGTTGATTCTATCATCATGATCAAATCATCAATTTACTCTTAATTTGCTCTTGTTCATTAAAGGGGATATAAAATCTGAACTTTTTCACCAGTCACCCTATCTCATGCACACTTACCACTTCTGCTCTTCAGCCAAAGGACAAGAATTATCGTTAACGTATCATCTTGTCTTGTGTACGTGATTTACGCTACCTCGTTAACATATGGGAAGAAGCTCAGTGACATGAGGAATCATTTCAGCCTATGGTTGATAATGTCTGTACACCTTTCACCTTAAGTTGTACTAAGTTGCAGTAAAGTTGGTCATATTTAAATTTGGCAGGTGGAACTTGTTGTTGGTTTTTACAGGTAAATCATTGAAAAATCCATGGAAGACATAATTTGGTTATTCATCTCCCTTTATTTCCTTAGGTATGTTTTAAATATGTTAATTAGTCGAAAATAACCACTTAATTAGTATTTTTACTAGTGGTTTGAATGTGATGAGAAATATTAAGGTTTAGGAGTATGGCAGGGGCTTGATGTTTACTTTTTTATTTTGTAAGTTACGCAATAGGCTAGTAAAAGATAAAATTCGGCATGTTATGTAATAAGATGGCCATTAGTACAGATAATAGCTATGTTAAATTAGATAGCTGATAGGATATAAAGTTGAAATTTACTATTTGCAAAGCGAATAAAAAGGCAGATTAATTATATATTTTGAATCAGATAGTTTTACCGTATGATAAATTGTTTGTATAGAGAACAGATTGACGATATGAGTTAGGAGTAGAATAATGAAATGAAGGCTTATATTTCACATCAACAGTCCTAACAGGCCTGGAATAGGTCTGACCATCCATTACCTAAAGATGGGAAGCGTTACCTGTGATTTCATCTGTATTTCATTTGAGAGATTAAAGTTATCAAATGCTCACGCAGCGTATAATGAAATTATTGCGATGCCTTATCTTCACCGTGAACGATTTCTCTAATTCCGTATTACGGACGCACCATTTGGAGTCATCTGCGGCAATCTGTTCCCCATCTCGATCCAGCCTTTCCACACTTGGGTGAGCCTATTTCACATTACATCTATCGTCCGTGGCAGGCAGATGTGAGTCGCTCAAGTGGGGTTTGGGTAATAGACGGTAGGGTCTGCGGCATCGTCTGCCCGTTGCCAACAGCAAAAGTCTCTTAAGGTGCCCCATCAGACTGACAATGGGCACCAACTGTCACTATCCAAGCTATCACGAGCGTTAATTGCGTCTACCTCGGGCTGGGCCTGCCTATCTAAGTCATTTAGACTATTCCATTCCACACGTAGAGTTGATTAAACAAACAAGGTGTATATCAGTAGAGCTATCTGGCTTTCATAGCATTCTGGAAAGTATAGGTGTATTTCAAGCATCATTACTTTTGGCTAATTTTATGAATGCTGAGGCATGATCATGTCATGCTGCTGCATTTTATAGTCATATTTATACAGCATCTTGTTTAAAAGCTAATCGCTTGTCACTTATCAGCTAATATAATTGCTTAGTTTTTTTAAATATTAGTCTGAAACCATATATTTTCAGAGGTGAATAATTCTCCTTTTACACACTGAATTCAAAGAGGTAGAATAAAGAGACCTTACGTTACTGAGAAAGAAAGTAACTAATTTACGTATTTGGTTACTTGTCCTGCGTCAATCACTGAGATAAATAAGTAAAAATGCTAAAATATGTAGTCCATTTATTCTTTTTTACTGGGTGGCCATGGACACCCATAAAGTGTGTACACAGCCATTGAATCCGAGGCTCGTGAAACATTGCTACTATTAAAAAAAAATAGTTTTTCCCCTCATCGTGTAACATCAATGCATCAAAACCACGGACGTGCCACACCCACAGATTCTTATATTAGTATAGAGTGGGCCACCTGCCTCAATGATCTCATCTCTTTTTTCCCACTGTTTCCATTTGCAATTCAAATCATGTTTTTCATTATGAGCGGAATTCGAATTGTATATTTTCATTTTAAAAAATACCACTGCTGACCGTGGTGGGCAGGTTGGTAAGGGGCAGGTCTGATGCCTCGAAAGTAGTGCTTTTGTATCATTACTCGAGGCTGAGTCAGTATATGTGATGAAAGTTTACCTAGTAAATATTTCAAAATTTTTTTACCATCATTCAAGACGATGAGCAGATAAGTGTCTCATGGCTGACATAGTGGATTGTAATTGAATTGTAGTGTTCATGAGTTGACTAACGTAATCATAATCGCATCATTAATATGGACATTCTATAGCAATGCAACACAAGTACCTTGAGGATTACAGAAGTGGCATATTCGTTTGACTCTTCTGTATGAAAAAGTCGTCAAGGCAGTCGGAGACAAATGATGTTCAATGAAAAGTCTGAATTTTATAACTAACTAACATATGGGATATCTTCTGTGACAGTGCAACCTCTTGAAAGATGTTGTGGTAGTAAAAATGAATAGGAAGAACTATAGCTGAAGAACATGGGTGGAGTACATTACATGCATACAAGGGTTAATAATGAGTGACTTTTAAGTACAGACTTATGCAGGAATAAACGGTATTTTGATATGTTAGTGGAGTGAAGGGTACAGTAAACCCATATGACTGCTAATAGTGGTTTACTATAGGTATGTGATAAAGCTCGTCGGAGTGTCTATAATCAGCTCCAAGCATACAAAATAAAAAAGAACCTTATTCGCTAGCCCTAACCTGGGAATGAGATCACAGTTCCACTTATAACACCTTTTTAAACGTTAAATATCGTATTTAATAGGTAAATTAAATTTTGTTTTGGTTTTTGAAAAATGTTTTTGGACGTTCATCGTTGGTGCACTTTGATAACTATCTTTGTCAGTTTATGAGGGTCAGTTACTTCATTAGAGTAAAGTTAAAATAAGAAAGATAAGGGTAAAAAAGATTTTTTTCTATGGACAAATTCATTTTTGCACCTCATGAATTGAAAGTTAAGGATTATTCTGTGTGTTTAAGGATTTCGAGTGAATGCATTACAATAAAATGATCGAACTTAATATATTATATGAGATATGGGAAAAACATTTAGATAGATACATGAGTAGTGAGGTAACTCGTCTATCAATGGGAAACTATCTAGATCAGCTACGGCCGAAGATTCAGAAACTCTCAGTGTTCGCTCTCACTATCTGCTTGGCATGAGAAAGTTAAACTCCGAATTATAGGCTAGGAATAAACAAGAAAGAGAAATTTAAAAGCCACATATTTCCCAGCTATTATGTTGTTACTTCTTTTTTTTCTATATTTGAGTGAGTAAATGTATGCATGGATGTGTTAAACCCTCTGTCATCACATGATTACGTAAGTATTTCATCGATTCTCTAGGAGTTACTGACTTTTTTGGAGGAGTGGCTAGCAATAAATATGGTGGTTCTATGTGATTATTTTGTTCCAGTGGTAACTTTTAGCAGCCGTTTAAATGTGTAACTCTTTGCTTTGGGTTCAGTAATTGCCCCTTTGAAAACTGAGAGATTTGACGGCATTAATATTTACATTTAATCTTAATCGAAATAGGGGCTCTACCTTTCATAATGTTGGCATTGACCACTGTACCTCGGATATGAAAAGGCTTCCATTATTGTTCGGGAGAGGGTGTGCTGGACGCTCCTAGGCAAAGAAGAATGTGGTATGGGTCGGTCGCCTCTGGAGATCTCCGAGGCGATATGGCGACCGCAGGCTTAACGGCCGCCTGACTCACTGACAGGTGGGCCAAGGGTCCGGCCCCTGGCCTCCGCCCCCTTCATCCTCGTCCCTTTGATGCATCCTTTCAGGGCCTCTTTCCGACTGCCGGCCCTTCTGTGTCCACCTCGACCACTATAGATAGCATCCCATTTTCACCCCCTTGGGGCGGATTGGGTGGATGGGGAAAGTGAACTGTAAAGCTCTATCTGAGGAGTCGTCCCGGAGCCTATTTTGAACGGCGCGGGAGAGATGGAACCCTTGGAGCTCAGGTGAATTGTTAGACGGTGGCCTGAGAAGGGTAAGCTGATATTGCAGGAAAATTTTTAACTTTTGACGTCAATATGTTCTATATCTGCCAACGGGGCCTAACGGGGGTAGTTATGTAACGGAGACAGCAAGATGCAAATAGGTGTGAATTAGTTTGCCGACCAGGAAAATATCTTCGGGCATGTGTACAATAGAGGCCACGTGCACTATTCATGCAATGTATTCTTTATAGGGCCAGAGCAAGTAGGTACATCAGGTGTCAGACATGATTAACTATTGAGGTGTTAGCGCGCGGGAGGCCGCAGAGCGCGTTTTTAAATAAAGAATTTCTCATCCCTACCTTGTTTCATGGACCTTAAAGATACTGAGGGTCCATTAAACGTAGTTATTTTGGCAAAAAAATGTCTTATAAAATCATATTTTATCGAAAAGGTACATCCATGTGCTATTCCGCGAATAACGAGCATAAGTAACTAATGGTGCCTACTCCTTTAATAGGTAATCTATAACACCTGCTTTCGTTTAGAATTTCTAAATTTCACCAGTAAAAAGGGAGAAATAGATATTTGAATAACAAAATTACTCTTTCGCATAGGCTCTCAAGGCATTATTGGCAGCATCACAGTGTCTGACGTCGTACGCCTGTGGATGGCCCTGGATATAACATTCCCCGCCGACCCCGTGGGCTCCTTTGTACACGGCTGAAGAATAAAATCACAGCCAAATGAGGAATGAAAAAATAATCCGAATAATTAAAATACTACCTAATTTTCAGTTAAATGTTGCTAGTATGAAATACTTTTGACTTGGAGTAGACACACTTGGGAATATTTTACTAAAAATTACTAAATTTATCAATACACAAGCCTGTGCATGTGTCTACCAAAATGTATTCAGGGAGGGGAAGTTTCAAAGCTTAATTAATAAAACAATAGCCGAGTCCACGCTAAAATTTATAACCGAACATGGTTTCAGCTATTCATTATCATTATGCCTTGACACGGGAAACATGAAGCCCTGACACCTTTTACCTATACCTTGATAATGACAAGGAATTGCTGAAACCATAGTTGGCATTAAATTTTACTGCCGAAAATATTGAGATAATGCTTTTATTAATCATGGCTCGGTTTTACAAACATGCTTCGGCATTAATCAATGTCTTGTACACATAATTTCAACACAGTGGTATATGCGTATAAGGAATTTGTATGAATATACACATGTGAGGAGGAATGGGAGGAAAGAGAGGTTGAGGGTTGGGCTGCTTTAAGACGGGGGCAGGTTTTTTTTTTCGGGCAAAGTGTGTAGAGAAGGGGCTTAACTGGAGATAATAATGTTTTTCCTTCCATGATAGGGAATCCTTTAGCAGTGATGAGTGATTTTCAAACACAATTTCAACGATTCCTTCTCTCAGTTGTCTGCTGTTACCCTGCTCATCCGACTTGACCACCTTGCACCGAATCCCTGAGAGGTGCAAAATTTCAGGGGTTAAGTCACTTGCACACCCCTCCTCCGATAGAATGACTTCAATCTCTTGCACTTGAATATAATGAAACAAAAATATCTTGTTTTGGGACCCCTTTACGAGTTGCAAATGGTTGAAGATCGATTGCAGATGGTCCTAAGGTATTACATACCCACGTCCCTTCGCCTTCCCTTCGTCTCCCGGCTGATAACCACGCCCCCCGTGATCATATCCAGCGCCCGCCTGCGCTAAAAGACTTAATTGAGGGTTATTCACTTCTGACGCCAAGGGTAAGGGATTGCCTCTTCCTCTCACCCTCGTGAATAACAAAAAAAAGAACCAAACCGCCCATTCATGAACGGCTGTGATTAAAAAAATATATTTCGTGAGGGATAAATACACTTGATGTTTTATTTATCCCGCCCTCTCTTTTCTGTGGTAATGGCCCCTTTTTCGATTCTTATCGCAGGTAACCTTTTCTAAAGGTGCCCAATTATGTGCACGAGGCCATTAGTGAACCTTTTAAAAAGAGATTTTATCCGTAAATGGATACAAAAAGGAAAGAATTATCCCATGGGTTTCGTTGGGGGAAAAATAATTGGTTCCAGAATGTATGTGTAAGTGACCCAAAAATGTTATAATTTACTCCGACAATTGCAAATTAAAGATATCCAGATGCCCTTCAAGTGGGCTCAAGAAAAATTCCTCCAAAGAAGGGCTTGCCTGTTTTAACTCTTGCTTCGTTTTCAAAGCCCATCTGGACCGATTACCTCGGTTTTCGAATAAGCATCTCTCGATTGGGAGGCATGAAGGGGCCAAACACTGACTGATGTTACATTTCATCTTTAGTGCTGATGAACGTCGTAAAAATGCACAGCTGTTGAAAGCCAGCCTTTTTGTACACGATTTGGGAGTACAGTTCACTGGAAACATGATTTGTGAAATTTATCTCGAGTACATCTGACATGTAGGCGTTTCGAGCGTATTTATTAAATTGATCTGATTTAAATGCCATGCTAAAGGAGAGAAGGTTAAGCAAATTTGTTCTATTTCCACCGTGATGTGTGAATCGTGGTTCTCAAACTTCGGTAAGTTACGCTATAAGTGTGGTGTAGAATACTTAGTGTGTCTGTATTGGATTGGAATAATTGTGTGTAACATGACATGCCGTGATTCTCTACCTTAAACGAATCTATGTAAATAATATAACATTAACTATCAATTAGTAAAAGCATGTATGAAAACATTATTAATTTTAAATTAGTAAAATTTTGCCGACATATTTTTAGACTTGAGTTTCTGCCTCTCACATATGGTCAAAATGCGTGATATATACGGTAAACATATTTTTAGCGGTATGTAATTTAAAATCATTCATCTATTTTAAGGATGGAAATCCCTTCGCTCAGTTCGCGAATCTCTGCGACCCGGCAGCGTTCTCGAAGAATTCCGTGGGTTACCAATTGAAAAAACAGAAGCCAGGTTTCTGCATGAATATTTTAGTGGTGTACTGGACGGTGCTCATGTCAAATGCAAACGGACAACTTTATGTGGCAAGTAACTTTAGTCAATGCTCTTCCGTCAAAATTTCATTGCCCGCATAAGGTCAGGGTTTAATTATAATCCTGCCTTTTTACCCCGCAGTCCACATTTATGTATCAAAATCATGACAGCCTAACTCCACCCTTTCACCCCCTATCTCTGGCTTTCCTTTTAATCGCTCACGTCTACCCTGAAATGACTTCATCCCTGCTTTCCGCTCACCCTCACCACTCCCCTCTCGCCAAAATAATTAAAAATGCCCCGGCCAGCCGAGCGCTGCCCCCCCAACCGATCTCTTTCGCTGGACCGGCAGTGTGCAGCGTCTGGCCGTCATATTAAACATTCTACGCCTAGGAATACGTCATACTGTAAGGGTTCTTTCCAGAGAATAAAGTTTTAAACATATATACACAATGATATATAACTTTTTATTTTCCTCGCTATTTTATTCTGACCGAGAATAGTTTCGGCACAAAACATATAATATTATTAAGTTACGCATGAATTGTCAAGTGTGTTTAAAATATACTTCAGGTTCAATTGGGGATGTTTGTAACCATTGGTTCTTCTCCTAATTTTTCCGATAAATATGCAGGAGGGTGGACGTTTTACTGGATTTAATACGGATATTTTAACCGGCGTTGGCCGCGCCTCCCCTTGTAACACCATGGGTCGCGCTATGGTCGATTCCCCGTAGTGCGAGTGCGTATTTGGGGACAGCGATTTTTACGTCTAAATAGATTATCTTTAAACAAAAGTCGCTTAAAATACCGTTTTATATTTTGTTTACTATTTTCAGTAAAAATATGGGCAAATTTTTGCATACAATCATAAGTTCGTTGTGAATAAAAATAAATGTAAAAAGAATTAATCTCCTTCATTTTCATCAGTTGCATATTCTGTACACATAAAATATGAATTTTCCTTGCATGTATAGGTTTCACATCTCTTGCGATGAGTTTTGTATTCAGATATTTTTAGCTGAAGGACATAATCCATGTCTCCCTATTACCTCACGATGAGGTCTCATCGGATCTGGCACAGGCAAACCTGCATACCTCCTAACTTGACTCCTGAGGTTAATAGGCAGTGTAGATATTAAACATTTCTCTACCATGTAGTCATATAATAGAGAAAACCCTAACTGCTTCAAGTAAGTAAGTCTTTCCGTCTTTTCGATGGTATTGTAAGCATATATCACTTGAGAATTTATTCCAGCGATGTCCATCTAAGTGAACAAAATTCGAAGAGGCTAACGCCTGGAAATCCTCGAAACCGTGTAGGACGCTTTCAACTCATCTATACTGTGTCCACTCCTCCCTTTTTACTATTATAAAACCTTATGATCTCAGGCATCTTCTCCATTGTATCATCCACTTCAGCATCGTGGTGAAAAGTGGATAGGAGAATTACGATCTTATCTTTTTTAGGCGCATATGACACCAAAGTTTTTTCTTTATCAAAACCAAAAACACTAGAATACATATTTCTGTTTTTCTTTTACGCAAAGGAAATTGGCAGTTCCCTTCTATAATTGTTGCATAGTGCCTAAAACGGTGAGGTTATGATTTTTTAGTAAATAATCCCCCAGAGAAATGGATGAGAACCAGTTATTCTCTGTTATGTTGCACCCAGTCCCCGAGATTGGTGAATCTAAGCGGCGCACAACATCAAAAGGTGTATTAGAATGCTTAAAAGGGCCATCTGGTTGTTTACCCGGATATATTTCCATGTTAGAAATATAGAAGTTCTTGGCATCGACGAGTGAATACCATTTCAAACCGTACTTGGCCGGTTTGTTTCTCGTATAAACTCTAAATGCGCAACACCCTCTGAAGCTCTCCAGCATCTCGTCAATTGCTGCATATTGACTTATTGTGAAATTATTTTTACAAGCAGAGACAAAATCTGTGAATATTTCCCGAACTGGGGCCAGCTTGTCGAGCCTTTTTCATCCCGCTCGATCTCTAATGTCATCGAATCTGAGACATGGCAAGATAAAACGTAACCTATGGTTGGAAATAATGGCAGGAAATACGTCAGCACCAGTTCCAACTGTGCTGTACAAATCGTCGATATTTCGATGAGAATTTTTCATGCTCCCTGCTACGTACAGTAAGCCAAAATGGGCACGTATTTCTTTTACTGAAGTATCTCTAGCGTCCTTCTCCCTAGCAAATTTACTTTTAATAATTTGAGTGTATAGGTTTGTGTATTTTGTGATACGTTCGACCATCTCATCAGAATAAAACAATGACCAAAACTCTAAAGATGTTATTGCGCTTTTGGCTGAGGCACGGACTCCAGGCAAACGAGTTACAATGTTGTGAGCTCGATTTCTTGTACTTGAAGGGGGCTTAAAGACCATTTGGTCTTTTTGTACATATGTAAAAATGCGTAGTATCCTCTCTTCCACCTACGGGTGGGAGGTCTTCACCACTCTGTTCGGTGTCAGAATTGTGATTGGAGTCATGCACTTCATTGGAATCACTATCATCGTCCTCATCAAATTCGGGCACTTCCTCATCGGAGGTAGATCGAAAAATTTCCAAAATTATCGCCTGTTTTTCCTCGTACGGATCCATCTTCGTTCGTTAGGATCCAATTTCTCTGAAGAAATAAAGGTTTTTAGTCAAATAAACCCGGTATAATAAAATTTTAATTATTAATTATCTTGGCTTTAACGCAAAATGTTTATAGTAGAAATAGCTTACATTTTTAGTTACAAGTTAAAACCTTAATCTTCACCGGATTTTCCACACTTGTGCCCGTCTATAAGTTCCTCAGGAAAACTCAAGTTAAAATTAGGAATATTTTGCTGGTAAAAATTTAATATTTACTCAAATTACGCCCGTGACCCTATGTTAAATGCATCTAAGGTTTATCAACAGGTTAACTGTATTGTAGTGATAATGCTACTTACAGTTGAGAATATATTCCTTGAGCTATTTCCGCCAACGCCGTTGCTCGCGCTATGGTCAAAATTACCGATGGAGTATCGTCAGTGGTCGCGCTATGGTCTAAAAGACCGAACCAAATGTATGAGCGCTTTACTCGCCACATCCAAGGAGCGAATGGAGCGTGGATGTTGTGATACAAAGTAAATAGTATGTGTAAGAATTACGTGGAATAGTAACCGGATCCGCGAAGTCCTCGTGGAATGGATCACATTCTTACAAAAAACACGGGGAAAGGACCATAGCGCGACCAACGCCGGGTTAAACTTGCATTTAAAAAGGAAAACTTGGCATTTCTGAAGCAATATGAGATAATATTTGTGGCAAATATTTTACCATGAACTATTCATTCATTGAGGGCTGTTCATTTTTATGTATTTTGTTGTTCAAGGCTAAAACTAATGAGGTTTTATGTTTAAGGTGCGTGACTTGATAGAAGGAAGATGAATTTCTATAATACAGTAGGGTTTGGGACGTAAATATAACTACGCCTTGAGCATTCCACGGAAAGGCAATTGATAATAAAGGAGAATGCCTATCAAAAGGAAAATCGTTTACAGGGTAAACTGTTTGATGAATATAATATATTCACATATAAGTTCATGCTGTTCCCTTTAATTGCATGTTTAAAAATTAAATGTTTAAAAGCCACTAATATCTCCTCACTCCAGCAAGAGTTTGGCGAAATTTGAAGATACATCACTCATCTCAACCATCCCCATTTCACTACCCCCACTTGGAGCTAAATTACGTGAGGGCATTTCACAATTTAATATGAACCTTGATAATTACGTGTGTAGAAGCCACGGACGTCCAGAATAATGATGAGAAGTGTTGAAATTACAAGGTGATACGTCATTTTATGTGATTTACTCCAACAAACTAAATATTGAAATTTTATTTCGTAAGCTGTTGTTACTTAGAGTCAGATATCACTAATCATAAAATTGAATGAATTTTTTCTCATTATACAAGAAAATGTCTTATCTTTATGATGTCAACAAAGCACCAGGCACTTGCGTACTAATATAAATACTTTCCAAAAAATTGAAGCCATTGCGAATGTGAGATGGTACGGTTGAATACTCTCGAGGGACATCATGAGAGCAATAGGCAGATCTTTTTAAGGGATCGTGTCACAAATGTCACAGTGTTTACTTCGCATGTACTCTCAATTATTTTGAAAAATAAATTTTGCACTCAGCGCCATACATTTGATAAAACGCAAAAAAATATTTGGCTGTGAAGATGTTTTCATCTCAGAGCGTGAAATTCATAAGTTTAAAACGCGTAAAAGATGTAAATTTAGTCACCTGTTCAACAATTAATCTTTCCAATCATCGCGATTGCACAAATGATTTGGTACGCAGTCACGCGCACGGTTACAAAAAGATATAAGCGTTGAAACTTTGGCAAATGATTTTTTCATGGCATATTTCACCCTCTTCGGTGTATCGCGCACGTGACTACGCACCAAATCATTTGTGCAATCGCCAATATTGGACAATTGTCAAAGTTCTTAATTTCTAAAGCGACAATGATGGGTTTTATTCTTCCGGATTTGGCATATCAGGCACGACTACGTCTCCTGTGCTACAATGTAGACTGGGGACGAACAACTTGCTCGTATGAACCCCCGCTGATATTTGCGGTGAATTAAGATGGATTGGTGGTAGGAATAGCCACCACACCAATGAAGTTCGGAGTTGATCCCCGGTCAAGTCAATTGACTCTTTCATAGTTACTGCACCCACTATGATGGACCTAATCGGTAATTCAAATGACAATGTTTTTGCCCATAAATTTTACTATCTTTACTTCGTACATCTTGCAACTGTCAAAACTTTAAATTCACATTCGAATGTGATCCTTATTATAATCAGAGAAAAATCTCGCGCTGTGACTTTAACTGTGTAACTGTATAGTGAAGTAAAATATAGGTCGTTTGTGAACGGTTATAACATTTGACCCAGAATCAGATTACTAGCTGGAGCACAAAGCTGCTCTTCTCGTGATTCCCTATTTATAAGAGTATTTTAGGAACCTGCACCTCTCTATGCCTTACTAATTTTCCATTTCTGGTTTTATTTTAAGGAAAACTCTTTAACTTCTTTGATTTCATTTATTTGGAATACATTTCGTGGACGTTTCCATCATTACATGGTTGAAGGGATTCATGCTTCAATGTGTTTCGTTTAATCAGGAATGCATTTCGTCTGGCCGAGTTTCATTGACTCGGACCCAGATGATTCCGTTCTGGGTTCCTTATCGAAAGATTAAGAGAAGTGTTACTCCCAAGAACGAGACATTTTCACAATTCTATTAATAAAGATATGAACTCACTTATTTTTGCAAAATAAACAATACATATTTTTACCCCAAAATTTCACCAATACTCGTATATCTTGACTAACGTCTGCCTTTCTTGAAAATTTTGCATGAAATGCATGCAATTTGTCAAATAATTACCCTGAATTATCCGGAAAGTTTCCCACGCATTGTCTTATCGCTCTTAGTATACTATCTTTTCTTGCATGTGTTTGTGTTCGGTGAAATGTTGTACAGGCCCTTGCAATCTTCTTTAGGGTACACCACTAAGGATGCTTCTTCTGTCTCTTCAAGCTCGTGCCATCAATGGATGTTTTACCTGGAAGAGATGAGAATGATCCGATGAAAATAAACAACTCTGTGACTATTACATCATTATAGGGTTTTTTTCTATCACAGTATGGGAGCAGATCGGTGAGAATACACTTGTGGTTGCCATTATTTAGTTCTTACAGTCGGTAGAAGCCGTCGGCGCGAGAAAACCGGCGCGGCGTTAGGTCGGTGGCTCATTCAGATCATGTCACGCGGACGGACGGACGTCATTGAGTGCAGTTGGGAGGATTGGGGCGTAGAGGAGGGGATAAATGCCCGATGAGGACGTGATGCGCGGCCCAAGTCGTGGTAAGGGATGGAGGGGGCGCCTCTGCGGTCGGTTGCTTATATATATATGTCTGTGTACACACTCACACACACTCAATCTGCCTTAAACCGTCTCGGGTTGCTGCGACCGATGATGGGACCCTGGGCCCGAACGAGTGGGAGTGCTTGTTGGAGAAGGGCCTCAGACGTCCCCTTCCTTCTCTTGATTTTTTTGTTCGTCTTGTGTAAAGGAAGAAAAAGAAAAAAAATAGAAGAAACTCTTGAGAATTACCGTCCACCTGCCACCCATCCCCCGCAGCAAAAGGCTCTCTCCTCCGCTGCTCAATACGCTTTTGGACTTTTCCTCCGTCCTCATGACATGACGACCCTCCCTTCCCCTCCTCTAGGAGGAAAGAAATGAAGGGCACGGGACGCTTTCCAATTGGACCCCGTGGCCTTTTAGAGATCTCTCAGACTCCTTCCCCCACTCAGTGCGGCTTCCCTCCCGCGCCAAGCCCTCCCTCCTCATCCTCCTCCTCACTCACCACAATTTCGTTCCCCTTCACCTGGAGGGGCTCTTTGCCTGTATCCTGGCTCCCTCTATCCTTCGGAGGAAGTTTCGTTCCCTGCCTGTCTTCGTCTGACCTTCTACCGATTCGTGTACTCGAAACTCGTTTTTATTCGTCCGTCTTGGTCTATCTCGTGTTATCTCTGTCCATTAGTTTGTTCATGTAATATTCATGCGAAGATACGAATTATAAAAAAAATAGATAAGCTGAAAAGAGGGTTCAAAAATGAGCCGAAGTTAGATGGAATAGTGAAAAGAAACTTTGGTCTGAGAATGGGATCGTGTAGGTGGAGAGACATTCAAGTGTGGATAGCATCGTATGATGTAATTGTCAAGACGTTTTAAAATAATGTGTTTGGTTTATATAAACTTAATATTCTTTATTGCATGTAAATATATGGCAGGGATATATTAAACCCTCTGGTATGAGAACAGTTTAAGTGTAATAAACATTCAGGTGCCTATTTCGCTTTGAGTACGCTTTGAACTCGGGGATTACTTCTCCAAACGGTCCTACGTTTTTAGGTTTTTGGGCTTTTCTGAATTTTTAAATTCATTCCATGATTAGGAAAGAGGTTTTCAAATAAATCTGTCTTTTGCGGAGGGTTTTGGTGGAACTTATAAATGATAAAAAAATAACTCTTTACAATTTTCCACAAACAAATGCTTAATTGGAACGGTTTCAATGTTTTTCATCATCATCAAGCCTCAGCACATAGATAAGTATATTTTTCTGCGTTAATTTATGTGGAGAGAGATTTTTACCCAACTAATTCGACAGCTCTTGCCTCTAAACCATAACCGTTTATGTCTATGAACATTTAATCTGAAAGAAGCTCAGATTTCCTAATAATGCTCTCATTTTTGTTTGAACATGGGTTATGGCATAATAGAGGTTATAAGCAGAATTGTATTATGAAAACGTTGAGTCTCATCGTGCAATTCTTCCGCGCAATAGTTGTGGGCGTGCTCCATTACATTCTAAGTTGGTTTTCTTTTTTTTATATACAACATGGTCTTTACCTCTTGGTCTTTACCTCTCTTTGCCTCTATAGCGCAGAACTTTGCCCTCAATCATGTGCCTCATCCTCCCATTACCTCCTGATATATAGGGCGCCCATTTATCCGCCACCTTCAAATTTCACCCGAAAACTTCCTTCTGTCCCTTTCCGACGATACCTCCCCGTCCCTTGTTTTCCTCTTTGTCGGACTTATTTATTCCGAGATCTTAAAAGCCTCCATTTATACTGGTCCTCATATGCACACACCAAGTTTCCCGACCGTAAATCGCGAAGCTACTTTTTAAATTGTTTTTTTTTTCTTAATGGTTTTATGTTCTTTTTTCGTCCTCTTTAACATCCTTGTTGTTATCAGTTGCCAGTCATTGTAATTTGGCTAGATTACATAATATTTCCCCACTTTTTATGCTCTTTGGTACCTATTTGTGTCCTGTTTTGTGGACATGCTCAATTATTTTAGCCAGGTATATTTTGTTATTCAAATTAAATGATGTTTAGAACCATGGTCTGATATTTTCTATCGTATTGCGTTTTTTCAGCCAGCATGCTTTCCCTTTAAAAAAAGTTGAAAATGTTTTGATGAATATTGAGTAACCTCGTCGATTTAATCAATCGTGTCAACTCATCCTCATGTTTGCAGTGTTATGCTGTAGCGTAATTTGTCCAATTTTGGCTTCCAGGGTTAAAATCAATACTAACTCATCATGGTTTACTATTATTTTTAAATATGGTTGTTGATAAATATTTGCCTGAAATTAGCCTCTTCATTTGTAACACCGTCCTTTGATATTTGCTTTAATGTCATATCAAATCGGTATTTCTTCAAATGAATAATAGGCAGTTAATTTATTATGTACTATCATTGTATATATTGAAAGGACTCTTAATTGCTCATTAAACTTCTACTTACGTGGTTAGTAACTTACTTTCACCCTAATAATCCACCTCTGCATTTCTACACCTTTGGATCAATGAAGATTACATTTATCTGCCCTAGGTACATAAGTTTTTGTGCAACTAATTTCGAAGATTCTAATAATTTTCAAGCTGCCACACTGAATTTTGAATTTTTATGTGTACATTTTAACATTTTTTCAATCATTAGAATGGCATTCCTTTTCGCGCAATGCACGGTCCGATTTATGCACAAAGAGGATGAGTTTTTAGTTTCCTTTGATGCTCCCCTCAGGCCTAGTAAACTTTGTAGAGTGGCAAATGGATGAGAAAGTATTTTCGCCATCAAGAGTTTAAGAGGAGGTTTCAGGGTTGATAGGAGATGAAATTAAGTTCTCCAACCGGTCGCCCATCTGCCAGGAAAAAATACGCTTTTGCCAATATGATTTCCGATAGATAGCCTGAAGGTAGAGTGTTTCAGATAGAAATTCATGGTAAAAGTGAAAGGCCGTGAAGCCTTGACTCGATAGGGTAAGAGAAAGTTTTCCAGTTTTTCATAAGATTTTTTTAATGGATCTTCTTTCAATGAACAGATATGATGTTGGTACCTTTTTAGAGCCTTTCATTGCGTAAATTATTGCCTTATATGTGGTAACTTTTGCTATATACCTACGTATACGAGGTTTTCTTATTCTATTACTTCATCGTGTGATTGGACGTCATAACGAAATAGTGCCATATTGGTGTTTCAATTACAATAAGTATGATGTTGAAATATTTTGGTCAAAACTGTAGGATGATTGTCGTCTCCTCACGTTTCTGCAGTAGTTTCATACGAAAGAAAATAATCCAGTTCCTTCAAAATAATTATTAAGTTACAAATTTGTAAGCATTTGATATCTTGTAATCTTGCCGACTTATACGAGTATGTACGTTACTTTAACTATTACCACTGGGTCAATTCTAAGTTGTAGTAATGATCAATAGTAATATAGTATTCGCTGTTCATTCCAAGACCCTAGGCTCAAATTGCTGTTGCAGCAGGGATAATTCACTGACATTATCCATTTCCGTCCCCTTCAGTACTTATTTACGCTTTTTCACTAGCCTGAAATAGCCAATAAAAGTGGTTAAAATGTTTATAGTTAAAAGGATGTGTATTTAAAAGATAAATAGGTAAAATAATATGTAGGTAATAGCTGACATGTGTAAAGTAAATAAGATTATCTATTTTAAAAGTTTTTGTTTTTCTGGATTTGCAAGGTGGGCACAAGGCTATCCGGATATTTAACAACTATGTTAATTCCTGTTATTGGTAATTGATATGGGGGTTGTTGCCTAAAAGAGTTGAACTTCAGAGGGGACAGTACATATACAGGCTTCCATGCCTTGCGTAAGATGGAAAAAAAACTGTGTTGTACTGTGCTGCCACCTTCGGCAGCCTGTTAACAAGGTTCTACGTAATCGGCGACAAAAGGGGGCCGCCTAACCCCTCCCGTCGGCCACTTTGAACCCACTCTTCTTGCCGACCCCTGTCCCTATCTCCCACCAGCACATTCACTCTCCCATTCTCGGACAAGACACGACGTCGTCAGGCAGCGTAAATGTTCCGAGAAAGTAGAATGGGGAGGGAGTGTGAGCTGCAAACTGGGTCATCTACTTACCACCCGAGTGAGACTGTAGGGTGGGACTCAAGGATGAGTGAGGCAGGGGAGATATATGGTAAGGGTGGGGAGGAGAGGGTCTGAAGAGAAACCTTGGTCGTTGTTTCTACCCCGGCACGCATTTCTCTCTCCCACTCTCTCCTCAAAGGCCTAGGACGTGAGAGGAATCTTTAACCTCCTCCTATTCCCTCTCATCCGTCTCCTTTCTTCTTCTCTCCCTCTCGATCTCTCTCTCTCTCTCTCCCGGGGACCCGAATGCAAACAACCGACGTAATTTACCTCCCTTGGAAAAAAAGGACACAATTCTTCGAGATTGAACTCACCCCCTCTAATTCACCCGGTATAAAACGCGCACTTCATTCCGTGTCCTTTGGATGTGTTTAAATTTTTTTTCACGCGCGCGTGTTACATGAAAATGTTCTGTGCCACTTTTGAGTGAATATAATCAAGTTACGAGATTGATCCTTAGGCCTGTATAATGTCATCACTTGGATTTAGAGCCTCAAAAAGAGATATAAAGATGGGGTGTTCACCTTCTGTATACTTGCACATCGTTCTGCGGAAGTAAGCGAGTCCGCTTTCAAAGATTTAAGTTCCTGAGTCTTATTGAAATGCATTAAGTAATGTTCTTGTTGCTAAAAGACGCCCGCAAAACACGTGGAGTTAAATAAGCCCAACAGCAGGCTTTCGCGTCGTTGGTAATAGGATCTCAACACTTTCAAGTTCCACTGAGGACTAATAATATTTCCTAAAGACACACTTTAGAATACAACTGAAACCGTTATCTACGGAAACAACAAATGAAAAAGATACCCGAAAATGCAGAGAATCAAGTGAATATCTTGCTCATATTTCTACATGGTATTAACTCGTATAAATAGGAGTTATTACCGCGTGAGTACATCAACAGTCATCAATCCGATCGGGTTACAATGAAACCATTCCCTTTGATCGCTAATTTAAGGGTTTGATAAAGTTGACATCCGTTGGGAAGTTAACCCCATTCTCCATTCGTTTGTACGACTTATTCCTTTTTTAATTTTACATACACGGTAATTTGATTTTTGCATTTAACCCTTCATCTGCATTCCTTCTTTAATTATGGTTTTCCAAAGTTCGTCATGCCATGGATTATGGTCTTTAAGCGTGTCTGCAGCTTTTCTCAGTTTTCCAGAAACAACTTTCTCCCCAGCTCAAATAGTACTTTTTCATATGTGATTATTCTTTCTTTCAATTTCATTTAATTGTTTTTTTGTTGATTACAGATTTCTACTCCTTTCAATCCTTGACGATTTGCAGCTGTTGTCATCCAAGCTTCATCGTTGCAACTATGCTTTCTCTCTATATATATATCTGATGAAGTGCTTCCTTAATTTCTCCTAAGTTGATGATATAGTTTCATGTAATTGTTTTGCAACATGAAGAAAGTGGGATAAGCTATAAAGCTTCAGCACGAAATCATTATAATCGTTCTGAATCAGTCCTTCGTCAAAGACAATTTTCTCTTCGAGAGTTGAATGCTGCGTACGAAATTGGAGTGGATGATACCGGATTCTAAGCGTCTGTGAAGCATCCGGAAATTTCTAGCTAAAGAAGTGATTACCTCATTACCAGATTTATTTTAAAACAACAGGAAAGACGTGGAAAGGAGCTGGTTTCTCTACTCTGTACAATGTATATGCTTATTGCTCATCATGCACCGTTCTAGGCATGGTCTCTGCCTTCAACAATTTAAAATATATTTCCGTTTAAGACCAGGTTCTTTTTTTTAAAGCGATGGATTTAAATTTTTCCACCACTTTACATTAGAATGAACAGCAATTGGCACTCAGAATATGTACTGTAGTATCATCCCATTGAAGCATATCGTAGATGTTCATATTTTCATCTCTATTTGCCTGGTTTTTCTCTTAGTGTTCTAAATTTTCGTGGGATGGATCAAGTAAACAGACACATTTCCCGTCAGCGCCCAAAGTTTTTTTAAAATCAAACATCGTTCATTTTTCCAAAATATGATACATATGAGCAATAAAGAAGGCTCCTAAAATTTTTCCCCAAAATATTCTATAGATCCAGAGTTACATGCCGGTGCCATATGGCACCGCTGGGCGTTAGTGGGGTCTTTTCGCTCATAAATGTATTTTGGGAAGAATCAAACGTCGTCAACTATAATAAAACCTCTATTTAATTTATTTATTACACATTAGATTTGGAATGGTAATGAGCGAAACATTGAACACAAAGACCAACATTACATTTCTTACACTCGGTTCTTGTTTGAGACATGCAATAATCACCAGCACATTTTCTCCTACTCCCCTTTTGGGTGGGAATAACGAGATGGTTTATGCCATCGTATCGTAGCATATTTGCTGCAAGGCGTACGGCATTTTTCCCTATCTGTTTCCCCTGATGTGAGCCAGTTCCGTACTCAACCAGGTATACTTGGACAATAAGCCTCCTTACCTCCAGCTGCGATATATCCACTCCTGATTTACGCATCTAAATCCAAGTGTTGTGTACACAAACATCTAACAGCCACGTAAAAATTGGCCACCACCATTTCTTACGGCGCATACCCACTCTGTAGCGATTTATTCCTCGGTCCATCAGGTCGGTACCACCCATGTTCTCATTGTACACCTCAAATAGTTTTGGTCGCGTCACAGAAATTATCTTTTTCGCACCACTCGAGTACCTTGCTACGCTTGTCACAGGATGCACACCATACCGTGTTGATGCACCCATTACAACCCCATTGTCCACCCATTGAACAAGGATTATAGATGTCTCTTTATCACAGCTGTACTCGTAACTTCACCGTGGCTCCTTTTGAAAAATGGATTTCGGGGTGAGGTTACTTCCTTTCGGCAATCGATTGCTCCGGAGTGTACCAGTGCCACTATAGCCCCTACTTTTCAGCCCCATCAAGAGGTTCATTCCTACATTTAAAAAAACCAAAGCTTATTTCCTTCCCCTCGTGGTAAACAGATAGTGACATCATTTTATAAGAATTACAAATATACCGCCTACCTGTAAAAAGGTTGTCGAAGAAAATATTACACGGCAGGTGCCATGCATCTTCTCTGAGATTGTCCAACATTGATAACATCGGGGCTGTTGATTTTCCGCACCTCTTTTCGTATACTTCATTTCCATTATGCCTTTTTCCCTGGTATGCCTCGAAGTCTATTAGGTAACCAGCTGCACTATTCAAGCACCATACCTTGTAGCCGAACCTAATAGGCTTGCCTCTTATGAATTGCTTACATCCATGGGATCCGTAGTAAGCCACCATACTCTCCTTATAGGCAATATTTTGCTCAGGTCTAAATAATTTCCTAATTCGTTCCTGCAATAGGTTCATTAGAGGTCTCAATTTCCAATATTTGTCAGTGTGATGAGGAGCATTGCTGTCCGCACAATGTAGAAAGCGTTCAATCTCCAGGAAACGGTTCCTTCGCATGGCATTGCACACAAAATCGTTCCGGACGTCTCCCCCTTCTTCCCAGTAATTGCGCTTGTCAGGGACCTCATTATATCAGGAGAGAATTAAAATTCCCAAGAACACTTTCATCTCTTCGAAAGAAATATTAGGTGAAGGGCAGTAACAGAATAGCACATAATTATTGCTCTCAGAGACTAATAAGTTAACCACTTGTTCATCAAAAAATAGTTCAAAAATATCCACAGCATTTAAATTCCGGAGGTCTGAATAGTCAGTGCTAGTGAAGAAAGACTCTGTACCATTGATATCTTGGTTTTTCTGCCATATAAATTTAGAAATTTCATTATTTTTCTTCGAGCTGCAGTTAGATACATCTCCATCCATTTTTTCTCTCCGTTTTTTAAGATCCGGAGCTCTTTTTCTTTTCATATTGCGTGACATTCCGGTGACGGGCTTACTAGAATCAACCTGAATTGTTGAGATATTATGGCCACTTTGCTCATCAAATTCTTCATCATCATTTTCTCCACCTTTTAAAAACAGTATCTCTGCTTTTGCTCGGAGCTGACGACCAGATAAGTTGTCAACTAAGCCACCGTCATCATCACCTGAAACTTCGTAAGTCAAAACGGTGCTCTCTGGTGGCTATACAAATATTTGGTGGACGTTATCAACTTCTTCTTCCTCTAGGAGGTCTAAAACCTCTTGAAGAGTTAAATTCCTAAGTGAACAAAATATAAGTAAGAGCTTGGAGAAAGTAACGTGGCATCAGCAATTGAAACATTTTAGAATAATAGAATTTTATAAATGTACATAATTGTAGAATTATACTTTTAACACTTCATTCGCATATTTCCTCATGCAAACATAATGTATCGCTCTACGCATGAATGAAACAATTCTCAGTACAGTGATAAAAAAGGGTTTATTTGTAAGAAAGATATGAGACTAATTTGGTGTTTGAATTTATTCGAAAAGTAAAAATTCACGAATCATAACCTTGAAATTAACCCACAGCATTATAAATCTACCAACAAATCCCACGCGGTGAAACCCAGAAGTCATGCAAACGTTGGGAATTCAACACCGTGGAAATCTACGAGTCAATATTTGTATTTCTTAAATCTTATTTAATAATATTTTATATGAAAATAAGCCTTAAACATAGCTTATATACCTTTTAAAAAACGTTCAGCACCCATTTCTGTTAAGAAAACTGCTTTACGATGAAATATAGAGCTGTAAATCGCAACCGTAAGCAAAATAGGACCACAAGGTGAATTGATACGGGTAACGCCCAGCGGTGCCAAACGGCACCGCTAGTGTTTAACTTCACAAATCTCAACTTTTAATCACTAGATCCTGCTAATTCGTTTACAAATATTAGTTTGTACTTTACATTTCAAGAAAAAATTAAGGTATAGCTTTTAAACTAATAACTATAGACACAGTGAGCACTTACCTCGATCGAGTACCCATAACTCATGGGTCCGGAAAAAAGCCTTTTGCTGTGAAACAGACTGGACGATCCGATGTGTTGCGAAACACAATTCACACTGGCTGAATGATAGAAGAAACCTTCTACTAAGTATGCGCACCGAAATGTACGCTAAGAGTCACATATTAGTTACATTGTAGGAGTTTCGGCTCGGCGCTGCACTGCGGTGCCGTATGGCACCCGTGGGCGCTGACGGGTTAATGCTCTGGAAATGTTGACTTTGTATTCTCAAGCTTTTCAATGCCTCTGCAAGATTTTGTATGTACCCTATCTCAAGTTGCCTTGAGTTTCTTCATTTGGGAACCTCATGCTCTTATTCATTCATTATTATCCCTAATAAATTGTACTTGCGATTGCTACTCCTAGTATCCTTCAAATGATAACATTTCACGGTGGTTACTGCAGTGATTATCGGAACTGATGGGAAGGCACTTGAATATCTGATTTAAGGTTCACAATTATTTTTTAATTTGTGCCTTACTCTTTCCACTAGCTGGCTGCGTATTTGTCTATGTATGGACTCTGTAGGTCACCTTACCGCATTCTGGATTGGTCTTCAGCTGAGGAATATGTGAGCTCCTGGGAAAACAAGTATCAAAGGAGAAAATATTACTCATGATGTAATAGAAAAATATGGGCTCGTTAGTTAAAAAGCATGCATTCATTAAATGCAAGTTCCATTGTAAGCAGTCACAATTGATCGTAATTTTTTATTTGCCTAACAACTTGTTTTCTGTACAATATCTAATTCCATTAATTTTTGACCCGCATAAACAGCTAGTTTCATTTTCTTTAGCCAGGGTGCCTTTATGGGATACCACTTAAATGTTGGTGATATCTACGTAAAAGATTAATCCCTGAAGTGAGTGGATTCAAACCACACCGTACGTGTCCCATTTCCAAAACTTGGTTCTTGACAACTTGTCACATTTACATTCTGCAGCACACTTTATTGGTATAAATTATGAAAACTTCTACTTGGGCTGAATTTTCCGTGAGTGCATGAGCTTTGCTGCTGCCTGTTTCTTCTTTCGACAGCACTGCATGTGCGCTGAATATCGTTGCGATCCAACTGCGTTACGTATTACCTCGTATAATTCAGCGCTCTAAAATTCCATAGGAAAACGCGTCTGAAGCACGCATTGCCGCTGATTTTATTGCCGCAGTGGCGTTGATTTTTTTTAACCTTCTAGTTTACCTGCTTCATGTTTATAAGTCTGCTTGACCATTTGACTCCAACCATCAGTAAGTAACTATGCGCTTCGTGCGATTTAAATAGGCAATACCTACGCGACCGATTTTAAAATGATGCTTAGGGCAAAAACATAATACAATGGTTTGTACATTTAGAATGTGGGATTTGAAAGATTAATTCCTTTAAATATTTCTGATTGGCTTTAATGATGCGACACCTTAACGATTGGTGCTGTGCTCCAATTCAACATTTCTTTCGCTTCTATCAACTCCAGTTCTCTGATACCTTCTTCCCGATCACGCGAGCATTACCAGTGAACGAGGTAGAGCCAATCAGGTGCCTAGCCTTGCTCGCCGGCTACGCACGAGCGAAGATGAGGAAATTTTAACTTTCTACCCGTGTAACACTCACAAACAGGACTAATGCGCGTATTTCGGCCATGGAAAATGCATACAAACTAGATAAAAACGTCCGAAAATGGTGAATATAGAGGGGAAATTTGACGACATCTTGGTACCTAATCAAATGGATCCTGACATGAGGTACCTATACGCATCCGATTCTGAATTTTTTTGTTTTTTTATCATTCGCTGTTAGATGTCAGCATGTGGAGTCGTTGCACTTGACGTCACCAACGCTTGAACGTGAACATTTTGCACGTTTCGTGCGTAATAACTACGTACGAGACTCCTGTGTGTGAATCCGACTTTAAGCGTGAAATAAGCCTACGCTTACTAGTGTGGTAAGCTAGTGGAAACTGTAATAATCAAAATGGCATGCTTTTTACATATGTTTGACGTCATGCCCTTAACCATCTACCTGAATGAGAAGATCGGCCATGGGGAGATTTCCTAGCCTGGCCCAAAGTTATTTGGGTCTGGATTTGTACTCAGCCCGCTCCATTTCGGTCATGCCAACCCACCCCCTCTGGTGATTCGCACACGGAGGTGGGGAATACGACACAATGCGGTTTTGCGGACGTGGATGGGGCAAGGTGTCGACAGAACCCCTCTCTGAGGCGATGTTTGAGGGAGCTCGTGTTTCACGAGGATGCGATGCAATGGACGGGATGAAGAGGGGGGAGCAAGCTGGTATGAGGACATAAGGGAAGGCTGAGGCCTCTGGTCGTCGCACTTCGAAGACCATTCGGGTTGAGCGGTGGTCTCCTACCTGGCCGTGACAACAATGGAGCGCCATGCCCCTGAAGTGAGTTGAGGGACTGCTGAGGAATGGAAGAAGTAGGGGCCTCACAACTTCCTTTGGGGGACTACTTCCCGCCGACAAGAACAAAGAAGGTGAAGCGAGGAGGGAGGAGTATAAAGATAGCCCCAGACCTTGCAGCTTTTGTGGTCGTCTGGACTCTCCCCTCAGAAACACCCCCTCCTTTATCTTATTCAGGTGTTCCTCCCTCCCTCCTCCAGAACCATCCCTTTCTAGAAGCCACCCCTGCCCAGAACTACTCATCCCCATCTCCTGTTCCGCCGTCCTCCGAAAGCGTTCGCATCCCTCTCCGCTGCCCGTCAGACAGTCCGTTTTTCGTAATGGCCACAAACCACGTGCCTAGGGGAAGTCGGTGGTAGGTTGGTGCCTCCAGGCGTCCATTTGGGTGATCCATAAATCGAAGCGAATTCGACTAGCGTGACGAATATACGGGTTTAAATGCTTGGTGCCATACCTTGGTTCTCATTTTGCCGATTCCTTTTAAAAGATTCACGGCACCGAAATGAATTCTGGGATTCGCATAAGCGCAAACTTGTTCGTTTTGTCAGTTGTCAAGATGTACCTCCTTTCGGCCCCCTTTTAGCTTCCATACTTCTGTGTTGTCGTGTTTTGTCCCTTCTTGTGTAGTCCTGAATTTTCCACAAGGCTTTTCCTGTTCATCAGCAGATGGAAATTTTCTTATACGAGTATGCCCACAATTGTGGATTCCAGCTGTCCTCAACGGATGGAGGTTGAACTCTGTGTCTTCTAGACATTTGTTGATTAATTGAATTGGTTGGTTTGGTGGGTAAATAGACACAATATTTTGCAAGCCACCCAATGCATGTCATTCGCATTTCAGTGCACGACCATTTTTAAAGTTTCTGTGGACTAATTGACATTTATGTTCTATCAGGATTTTCTCATTTAAATGGCTTCCTAGGTGTAATATTGTTGACTTATTTACATAGTTTTTACATTAATGATTGTTTAATTGGATCGGAAGTAAAATTGTCCATGGTCAATCTGTCTGGAAGTGAAGTTCGAGATGGTATCCTTGATAGAGTAGATACTGTTGTTGATCGTGAGCGTGGATGCATTGTATTCCAATAATAATTGCGCGTTGAGTTGGTCCCAGGTAAGGTTTGATCCCTCACGCAAATGACTTCACATTATTTTTAACAACAACCTTTTTACCTTAATATTTACGAAAGACGAAATCGATTGCGACTTTGGGAAAAAATAGTTTTCATTTATAACGACAAGCCGTTGGAGCTCACCGCTTTGTTTATTATCAGAGCTATTTCCGAGTTCGATTGCTCATATTTACCGTTTTGCAGGAGGAGAGAGGAACACTTTCACCAAAATAATCCGTAAAGACACGGACGCCACTTTCACAAGGAGGAGCAACGATTTACAATAGAAAAACCGGCGTTACCTGCACCTAATGCGACGAAATGATCGGCCACGTGCGACAAATTGCTATTGGCGTTCCCGTAAGGCCGAAAAATCTTCGTTACTTTCAAGTATCGCAGATAAATTTTAAATCGATTGCGAATTGAAGAAAAATAACATGGCTGATGCAAACATTTCGTGAGAATTTCGCTGATAAGTTGTCCTTATCCCCTAACATGAGCGTTTCATGTGAGACATTTATTCCTACATGTTTCCAACCGCTCCTTATGTCCATTTTCTATTATTTCGAATCTAAATCTTGTGGCTCTTTTTCGGTTGTAATGATTTCTTTTCAATATGAGTCCTGTTTTGTCTTCCATTTTGACGAAAAAATATCGAGTTGATAACCAAAATGATGATTCCACGGTGCACGTCTTTAGTAAACACGTTTTGTACATGGCAGAGTTATATTTGCTTTATGCACTTTATTAATATTCTAGTTAGCAAATAATAGATTATGTCCTAGCGCCCACGACCTCACGCCCTACTGCATCATAATCAACGATTAGCTCGGTAGGCAAACTCCAGGGTGAATGGTACAGGGTATTTGCTCATCAGCCAAGTAATATTTCTTCCCCTGAACGCTGAACGAGATTCATAGGAAGTCAGTCAAACAGATCAAGTCAAGGCATTAAACTATAACCGCGCTACTCTATGAAATATTTCCAAATGCTGAACACAGTTTGGACACTAATACTGAATAATTACGGGCTCCTATCCATTAGGGCAGCGGTTCCCAAACTGGGGGTCGCGACCCCCAGGGGGGTCGCGGGCCGTTCGGAAAGGGGTCGCGAGATGAGGATTGTAATTAATTTAAAAACAATATCATTTGAATGTACACATTGTTTGTTATTTTTAGGGGGTCGAGGCTAAAACGTATGGGCTAAAATGGGTCGCGGAAAGAAAAAGTTTGGGAATCGCTGCATTAGGGTGATGCATTTGTAATAATACTAATAAGTTAATGGAATCAAGTGCCCGGTATAGGCTACCGATTGAGAGAAATAACTTTATAGACAGAATAAATTATAACAATTAATGGCATCTTACTACCCGTGGAATAGTGGCATTTAAAATCTCTTCGTTTGGTCACCTACAGCAACCTTGCGAGGGTTAATTTAGCACTTCGTATTCGTGGATTATTTTCAATGGCGAGAAATAAATGAAATACTCAGGAAACAGCTGGTTAAGCTAGCCATAACTTAGGATTTGCTATTTGGGTAGGTACTTCGTAGGGACCTTGACTACTTCTCCCTTGTTAGATATCATTTGACATACACTGCTAGAAAATGGCACCCTTATGATGTAGGCTTAAATTTAGATTTGATATGCAACGAAGATCGCCAATATATGTAAGAGGTCGTTTCGATAATTTCATTTTTCTCACTAGCCTTCTGCTACCACTAGGAATGGCGTCGCTTTCACCCCGTCGTTAAAATTGAGGCACAAAGATTTACGCAAGTACCATGCCGATCCATTTTCTGAAGAAGTCGAAAAAATGTTATGAAACGACCTACCATGGTTGATTAGGTCATTTGATCAAAATTATGGAAATAGGCTGTAGGATGGACAGGTTTAAAATTTTATTTTTCCTGCAAAGGATAAGCGATCAAAATATCTACCACTGAGACTTAATAATTTGGTTTTTCGTTTGAAAGTGAAGCTAACTATTTGGTTTGCTCTTTGACGCGTCTCCTAATTTGCCTCATAGTAATTACAGTACGTCTTGGATGTTTTTGGACGACTTTTGTACCTCTCTTCGTTTACATGTTTATGGTTTCTTTAACATTGGTAGCATACCTTTAGTGTAGTGCATGTTGGTGAAATTTCACCACCTGACATGTGATTAATTAATAGTCGAAGGTTCAATAAATCAGTAGATAATTGTGCAGTGCATGTTGGTAAGAACATACCCTCTTCAATACATTCTTAAGGTGGCTTACAGGGTAGATGTGGAATTATTTGGCCGTGACTGATTTTCCACGTCCAAAGGAATCGCGCTAGAAGTGTGGTTGCAGGTTGACACCCTATTGGGTGCCTTGCAAACGCGTGAGATAGGAAGATGGCAGGAAGATGACGTGGATATAACCATCTCAAACACCAAAAAGTTTTATTTTCCTCACAAGGTTTTGCCTCTCAGGTTCGGTAAATCCCGCTCATTTCTTGCATCGATGCGTACGTTTTGTGCTCATCCGATGGGCTGTATTCTGTTTTGTTATTCACCATCGCGCCTCCGCGATATAAATCAGTTCGTGTTATGATCTCCGGGGAAGAATCCAGGCCAATATGCCAGTTTGTAAGCTTGTCGGCCTTTGCAGATGAGGGCATTCTCTCATCTTGACATGGACCCCGCCCCCCTGCCGAGCGGTTCTCGTACTGTCCGGGACGAACGGTCGAGTGTTCTCGACGCACTGTTGCATTCATTCCACTCACGTGGACCGACCCCTGCTGGCCGTTCCTTCGAGCAGCATTGTGGGCCAGGGCAGAGTTTCCCAAATAATCTGGTGATCTGAACAAGATGTTTTTTCCTTGGTTCTTGGGGACGGTATTGTGTTGTTTGCATAGGGATTAGCTATAGGTGCACAAATAGTTTTATGCGGATGTTTTACATGGAGTATAAATATGGGGTGAAGTGGAGTTAGAGTATGTGTCACTTTAACATAAACACTTCAAGTTACAATATTACGGGGCTGACAAAATACTACTAAAAATCCTAAAAGTGTATCTACAAATACTGCTCATTCACTAATGCCTGCCGGTCAGTCAACCGCGATAGCTATAGGGACTTGCAGGCAAGCTACCGGGAGGTGAATTTTGGTGAAAATATTTTATCAAAGCTAATAACCTACAGTAAAATATTAAAAACTGTGAAATAAATTTAAAGTCGTTTTTATCTCATAATTGTTAACTTATAGCCCAATTGCAAGGTGTTGATTTGATGGAGAGGTTTCTTCTTATCTTCTAAACTTCTTCCGTCTAAGATATAGGGGTGAAATTTTCAATAACGAATAGCTACAAAATGAGGTAGTTATTCAATTATTTCATGTATATCCAAAAGAATTTTAATCCAAATTTTATTGGATTACATTCTTCTTGTTGATGAATTTCATCGGGTATTCTCTTCTAGTTTTGAATATAAATGGCTTCTTTGTTAAATACTCGCTGGGAAATGATTTCCAAAAAAAGAATCTACGTCGAAGAATTGCAAAATGGTGAAGTCAAAGCCATGAGGTTGGTGAATACGGTTATACTAAGGTATAGTAGAAAGTATATTGCCATTTTAATTATTTAATGAACAACTATTTTCGTGCTTTTTTGAAGAGTGCCTTAAGTATAGTAAATTTTGGAAACTTAGGTAATATTATTTTTTAACACTCAGTCACACCATCAAGGCATTGAGATTGAATAGTATCTAGTGTATAGCAATAGAATAAAAAATTATTTGGGTAAAATTGGTTCCACGTGAGAGAAGACGCAAAATGATCAAAATATGGTTTCGTAGTAATAAATATGAAATAGATGTTTTTTTTGGCAGGTGAGCGAACAATAACAAAACAACAACAAGCATTATGCTTAGGTATTTTG
The DNA here is from genome assembly GCA_963573305.1 of Pyrrhosoma nymphula. NCBI lineage: Eukaryota > Metazoa > Arthropoda > Insecta > Odonata > Coenagrionidae > Pyrrhosoma > Pyrrhosoma nymphula. The sequence goes on from OY754338.1 coordinate 91,678,768, forward strand.
TTCGGAGATGTTACTTTTCGGGGAGGTTTCTTTTGATTAAATGGCATCAGTTTTGAGAATTATAGAGCTAAATGATATTGTGAAAACAATAAATCATGAAATCTACCATGCAATATACAAGTTATGCTAGTCAACAACATTACAGGCTATTTAAAAATGTTTAATGACTGACCATAGCTAAGGTCTTTCCTTTATAATTATCCAGGTGTATCCCACCTTTTAGTTTACCTCCCGAGCCGTTCCTATTTTTAGTTATCTATTAATTCCACTTAGTTTAATTTTCGTTACACTCACTCCCAGGAATTGTCACCAAAGAGACCACATCATTGCTATGACACCATCATTTTGTGTTTCTCCCTAAGTGTACGTGGCTACTTTTCTTTCTATTTTCGTTGAATGATATTATTTTTGTACGAATTGAAAATTTAAAAGAAAACTACAAAAGAAGGCTCTCGAAAATGCTGAATATATCAAGGGATGTAGAAGGCCGTGGATGAAAAGAAAGAAAATGTTATAGGCGGTGAATACGAATGGAGAAAGTTTATTCATCGAAGTAATTACAAAAGAATGATTGATTTGAAAGTGAGAAACATATATTGCTTTATGCTGATGATGCTTAAGCGTTAAAGCTATCCTTTTATTGATTGACTTGAGCAAAGATAGTTCAAGCTATAACTGCACATAAAATTCAATGAAATTGGCCTCAAGCTACCATAAAGGAAACTCCCTAAAAACAACAGGAGAAGCCTTGATACTCCTCGCCTTGTATATTTGCTAACGAGGTTTGTATGGCCACAATTCCGCGTATATATTCTAATTCCAGCTCCTGGGGCCTCCTGTGTAGAAGTGTAGGGTTGCAATGTATGTATGTATATATATATATAAATAAACTTTGCCACAAGTAGGGCGGAATTAAACATAGACACAAAAGAAGGAACACTCACACAATAATTTCTGATATTTCGGAAGCTGAAAGCTACCTTTCTCACAGATGGCATCTGCGAGAAAGGTAGCTTTCAGCTTCCGAAATATCAGAAATTATTGTGTGAGTGTTCCTTCTTTTGTGTCTATGTTTAATTCCGCCCTACTTGTGGCAAAGTTTTTTAAATTCTCGCGTGTGTGATTTAATCCACGAACTCGTATATATATATATATATATATATATATATATATATATATATATATATATATATATATATATATAAAAACTTTGTCACAAGTGTGACTAAAATGAGAACACATAAAAAAGACACTCACACGGGTTGAAAATTTTTCGGTGGATCGCCGCCACCTTCTTCAGCGAAAGGTATAGGAAGAATCTTGGATGATTCTTCCTATACCTTTAGGATGATTCTTCCTATACCTTTCGCTGAAGAAGGTGGCGGCGATCCACCGAAAAATTTTCAACCCGTGTGAGTGTCTTTTTTATGTGTTCTCATTTTAGTCACACTTGTGACAAAGTTTTTATATATTTGTGTTCACGCTCGTGAAAGCTTCCAATGATATATATATATATATATATATATATATATATATATATATATATATTGGTCGAGTCCGTGAGATTAATTGGCATGCGTGCGGCGTCACGCGAACGATGTGAAGGTATTTATCCCCCTACGCGTGTTCTATGCTTCGTTCCACCTGGAGGAATCAACTCTCCAAACCCCTGAACCCCTCCCCCCCTTAATACCCCTCCTACCTCTGTCCCCCACCCTGAGTCCCATACCTGTGGCCTAACCCAAAGGAGCGAGAAACCGTAATCTCAGCTTTAGCATTGTCCGGGCCACGGTCTAACCTCTATCCCTTTTGCCTGCAAGCCACACGGCAGGCCGTCCGGCGCTCGCTGATAGCCATGAATTCCTAAAGCCGCCTTTCCACCCCAGTCATTTCTTTCGCGGCTTGGGTAGGAAACCCCTCCTCCTATTTCCTCCCCTCTGGTTAAACCCTCCCTCCCGTTTGAAACCCTCTTTCCGAACCCCAAACCCTTAGCTGAGGGTTCCAGGCGCGAAACAAATGGGCATTATCGTTTTCCGAAGCGGAAGTCCTTTCCGAAAAGGGAGAATCAAGCCCACGGGCTTCACGCGATCCATAATCTCGCGCCGACTTTCCCCTCCGCCTCTAAGGGCGTTTTAAGGCGGGACGGAAGTCTTTTATAACAAAGCGAAGTAATAAGTTTTCGGGCAAAGAAATATTTCCATCGGTCATGAATGCCCGAAAAATGTCGATGAAAATTTTATGAATGGATTAAGAGTTTCTAGAATTAACGCCGTGGATTTCACGAGCCAGAAAATTTAATTTCCCAACCTCAGGTTGGAATAGGGAGCGACATAGTCGTCTATATCATTCTTTGACTTCCGTAAATTGAATGCGGTTTTTTCTTTGTAAAATTTTCAATTCCGCTTTGCTCACCTCTATTCAAGTAAAATGGAGTTATTTTTCCTAAGTTTATTGGCCAGAATATCGTGTAACATGTTTATGCATTGAATCACCATTCCATGTTGCTATTACTCTGTGGACTAATAGGTTTATTATTTGGTAAACAATAATGCCAAAGAATTAGGTAAATTATAATGACGACAAAACCATTCTTCATTATTAAATGTCTCGGCATAATATCATTTGGACATTAATTTATCTGAAATATGCTTAAAATTTTCCATGAATTGCTTCAGAAGTATTTGATCGTATCTACCTTTATATTATGAGCATTGTTACTTCTTCTACAACCTCTTCCCCTTGGTCCTCCTAAAGCCTCGGTTTTCCTAGCATTTTCTAGACTACATCTTCTTTCATATACCTGCTAAATGATTAACATCCATTGTTCAATCATGACCAAACCAGCGAAGAAAAATCCTTCATACTTGTCCACAACCTACTGATACTCTTCTTGCCTTCCTATTCATAGCCTTTCGTGAACAATTCATACCTAACCCTGTATCTTTTATTACCTTGTCTGTTTCCCATATCCTTGACATTAAAACGCTTTCAGCTGCCAAAAACATTTTGTTTGGTAAAATAATAAATAAAATTAACGTCAGAAAAAATATGTACGACCTAAAAAATTAGTTTGCCTACGCCTCATTCGGTAAATTTATAGCTTTGTTATTTTATCTCGAGTTCACAGAAACCTCTCTGGAAGAGATGGATTCGTTCTCGTGATATTTCAAATTTTCTTTAACTCATTTTCTGGAATTCATTCAAACACTTTGACTCACTACTTTTGATGAAAATTTGGAGAAGCTTTCCCTTTGAATATCGAAAGGAATCAATCCCGCATGGTTCCACCCCTTGAAAGCATTTCGAAACCAAAATTATGTTTCCGACAGGAACCTGAGTCTAAACCTCGCTGAGCCTAGCGGGAAAGGTCTTGCTTATAGGGACACGCAACGTTCCCTTCGTATTATAAGTATCATCTCTAGCGTCATCTCTAATGCTTATATTCATTCGCAAAATGCCAGTTTTATTTCTCTTTGTTTTAAATGTATTTCCTCACCTTGTTCCATTATGTATTTCAAGATTTCAAGCCAAGCGTGCATATTTCTTTGTTTAGCTCACATCACCCTTTAGAAGATTTAGATAAATTCTCATTTCTGGCTGGATTTTCTTTTTCACTGTTACTAACCTCAGGATGTATTGAAATTTAATGGAACCGAGTAAATATATTTAGATCCAACATCCACGTGAAAAATAATCTTTGTCATTGTCATTATCAGCATAGAAGACTGTTATTGACGATTTTCCGGCAGGTTTAAAGATATATTTGGAGTCTGAAATGGTTTCGATTGCAATAGACATTAATATGGCAGTATTTGATAGCATATATAATGTATCCCGCTGATGGTACATTTGTCTGTTTATAGCGATTTTCGTTATGTTGACATTCTCACCAAATTCGTATATATGTCGTTGCTTAAAATAATTAAATACCTTTATTGTGTATCATCCATTATTTAGCTAATTACTAGTATCTTGGCATATTTTTAATGGTAATTTATAAAATAGTACAGAAATTAAATGTTAACTACCATTGAATATTTAATATATGCCTTAAAATAAAAAACTATTGCCTAGGCATAAAATAACTTCAGCTTCAGCAATGTAATAGGTTTTTATTCGCTTAAATACGAATGAAAAGTTTCCATGAAAATTAAATTTATCTTTATGTAGTTTTTATGACAGAGAATCCAAAAGTGTTCTAATTCTTTTTAATTTAATCTATTTTTCTCTGCAACACAGGCATTTTGCATCGAAACATACTCACACATGCTCACTGGTAAATGAGCTGAGTTTCGGTAGAATAGCCCGAAAAATAAGAAAATGTTTTTGCAATGATTTTGTAGGACTTTATTTTTCTCCACTATTTGAGTTTAAAAGGGCAAGGTAACGCATTTTATCATTCACTTATTCCGTCATTGGCAATTTTTCTACATTTTTTGTTTCATTGTTTAGTTGGATTAATTGTCATTCTTTTATCTCCTTCTCGGAATACGTATTACCATTAGCCCCTCCCGTCACACGTCATTGCAACTTCATGGGTACATGTTGGTAGATGTGTTTAAGTCGTGTTTTGGATCGAATGTCTCTCGTGATATCAAATTCCCTGGGGTTATGTATACATTTCGGTGGATGCATTGTCACAAGCAGATGCAAAAGAGAATTATTGAGAGAGTCATTGAGGTAAGGTGCCATGGGTGGGTAAGGAAAGGATTATTAGGGTAATAGAGGCAAGGGTGGAGAGAAGCGCGGTTTCGGCATTAACCTGCTCTTGACAAAAATGTCTTAGGGGTCCGTCGATTAATGGCCCATTCTATGAACGGAGTAATGTACTGCTGATATGTAGAACTCCGGTAATCGTAGGTACGTGTTACGTAATATTTGAACGACCCCAAACTTCTCTTAACTGGAACATTTTCAACGGAGCACTGCTCGGTTGTGAAGCAGTACAATTATACGATAACCAACTAACGTATGTATCATGCAATGTTCCTTCTCTGGAGTGTGTCTTAATTTGTCGATGGTAAATGTCTCACAGAATTATTCGTCATAAGCCTTCCTCGAATGTCGTATGCCTTCCTCGTAGAGATTCCGTGTAGGCCGTTCCGTTTTTCAGAGCCCCGCAGTCCACCCAAGTTGAATACCCTCCACTCATAACCAAAATGTATTTACTACCCTCTAGTAATAATTATGTGGCACTACCGTTGAGCGAGATATGAATTCACATATAATTTAATGAATTTGGCAAAATTGTAAAGAAATCACCTCATTTTTCCAATGATAACAAAATAATAGCCACTTACCATTTAATTTTCGGCATATTTGCCAAAAACAAATACCAGCGATTGCATGGAAAATGACACGGGTATGAACTCCAGAGAGACGTTATCTAAAAAATGATTAATTTCTAACAAATATATCTCAAATATAAAAGTGCGTAGTTTGTATGCTTAATCAACTTCTTAAAAATAAATCTAATGCCCACCACAGTAATGTTTAAAGAATAACAAAAAGAAACCTTCGGTTGTGAAGAGGTTTTCAGCGCATAGCGTGAAAAAATTGATCAAGTTGAAAACCTATGGCTAATGACAAAGAATTTCAGTAATTTTAAACAAAGTATTTGCGTTCTTAATTTTGTAATATTTACTTCGTGCTTCTTACTGCTGCTTGCATTTAAAAATAAATTATGAGTACTTTGTGTAAATGCCGGTATTATTTTACCTATAAATCTTGCTCGAACTACCTCAAAAACCTCCCATTTCTTCAACAACCCCGCCTTGCCCACTCTCACACCAATTCCTCAGGGCAGCTGCAACTTGCCCCGACCGCCCTCTCGGACCCTCAGTACCCCTACCTCCTCCCCATATTTCCCCTCTCCCCCACCCTCCCGCTACCACTCCATTCTAATGCACCCCCGCTCCCGGCGGCAATTTCCCGCAGGAAGAAAGAAAAGGGACGAGAGGCGGGGTTCGGTTCGGCCTTCCCTAAGAGCTGACAATTGAAGTGCAGAAACCGCAAAGGTTATCGGATGCGACCGCATCTCGTCTGGGGAGAGTTTTTAGGAAGGCAGGAAGAGAACTAGAGAAGTGTAGGGGGGAATAAGGAGGGAACAAGCTTGGAGGTTTTAGAGGCAGGAAGAACTTTTAGGGGGGGATGGGAGGGAGCTTTGGGGAGGCTTTTGTCGTGTGTTTGATGGTGCGAGGCGTCTTCCCCTTCCCTGCTGGGGCGTCCAAACGCCCCCTGTGGGGTTCATGAAGGAATAAGGCCAGAGCGGATGGGGGAAATATCCAAACAGTGAGCCCCTAGATGGACGGATGACAGTAATGACCCGTGGTCCCCAGAGGGAGGGCTTAGCGGCAGGAGAATAAAGTCTTCCGCAGAATCCGTCGACTACTTGTCACAAGATTGGCATTTTTAGCGCGCAATTCGGTCGTTGCCGTTGCAGTGCATATCCTTTCGACAGTTATGACTGAATGCTCCAGCCAACAGATTCACAAACACCCACATGTTCAGTGATCGGTAGAATTGGGATACATACGTGCTTTGTCTACATCAGGCCATCATCTTCCCGCTACAAATGGTGACCATGCTGGCGATGAAACTTTTTCGCAGGGTTTTCTAGAAAATCTATATTTATATGTCTCACAAAATTAGACTGATTTTTGCATAAAATTTCCCTTATGTTGTATGCATTGCCATTTTAAATGTGAGAATTTTTGCCATGCTATTATTCATCAAGAAACATAATCTTCGTATATCCTAAGATTGCTTTTACCGTAGGGAGAATTTCCTCCTTGTAAAGTGATTCTGTGTTTTTTTTATCGTTCCGGGTGGCTTGGTACAAAAAAATTTTTTCTCGTATGTTTTTTACAATCTTCAATTATATTCTCCACTATCCCCTAAAAACATTTGTTTTTCCTACTCCAATCACACCAAAACACCCTAAATGCTGGAAACTCTCTTCAAATAATTGAGTTTTTCCCCGTCTACAGTTAAAATTTCTAGAAGAAACAAATTATTAGTGAAAAATACTTGGTTTTAACAACACCATAGGCTTAGGTACAAATGGAAAATTCCGGGTGATACTGGGAGATATCTAATCGATTACATTATGGCAAGCCATAGATTTAGGAGTGTAAAATGATTCAGTGTAAATAACTCGCGAAGCTTTCCAGGGGCAATCTAGATAATGAGGGGAGACGATTATTTTTCGAACTTATTCGTAGAATATACGAGGCAGGAGTATGGCCTGAGGATTTCGTGAAAAATGTATTAATACCATCCCGAAGAAGAAGAAAGCGTCAGAATGCGAGGAGTATAGAACAATTATTTTAATTTCGCACGCGGAAAAAGCTTTGTTTAGAATATTAAATAGAAGGTTGGAGAGTAGAACAATGGACTATTTAGGCGATGACAAGTTTGGGTTCAGAAAGGGGAGGGCAAATCGGGACGCGATCGTAGTAATGAGGACACTTATAGATGGAGCATAGAGTATAATCAGGAAGAAATCAATTGTGTCAGGCCTGATGTGGTGGAACTGCATTATCAACAATGAAAGTAATCGATATCGTACTGTCCACTTTTATTTAAATTTACAACACGTCTTTTGGCTTGTTATACTAAGCCATCCTCAGGTAAAATGTTAGATTTCCAGTTTGCGGTTATTATTTATACATAATTTCCAACGGAAGGGGGGCGGGGGGGAAGGAAGGTAGGGGGAGAGGGAGGTTGGGGGTTGGAGGGGTTAAGATTTGCTGGTATTGAGGTGGAATGAAAGGAGGGGTGGGGAGGAAATGGAACTATGTGGGTAAACATAATAGCTAGGTGATTAGGTCATCCCAGTGCCATTCGTCACGTAGGTGGGGGGAGTAGTGTGGGTGTGGGGTGGTTTGGAAGGGGGGTGTGGTTTTGTCACATTTTGGGTTCTCGGTAAGAGGAGTTTAGGATGGGGGAGTGGTTGTCAAATTCAATATAGTTTAATAATGTTATTTTCTTTTTCTTCCTCTTAATGATTTCCCACTGCTCCAAGGCATCCGGGCGACGTCCTTTGTTGCAATTCCGTCGGTGATCGACTTACCAGCTTCTGGTCGTCCGCGAATCTAACTGATATTATCAGCTGGCCTCTTACTTTGATACCCACATCTAGCTCTTCCCATGCCTCTCTTACCATTTCCTCCGCATATATGTGAAAAAGGATCAGTCAAAAGAATATAATCAGGATGTCATTTGCTTACTTTGTGGATTTCGAAAAGGCGTACGGCCGAGTAAACTGGGAAAAACTAATGCAGATACTGGGGGAAATAGGAATAGATTAATTCTTCCGAGTGCTGTTGCCCCTGTCTACACGTGTGAGACAGTATGTGTGAATTATAACGTTAGCTGTCGAAGCACGTTAAACAAAAATACTACTAGGAATAGATTGGCGTGATAAGAGACTCATCCGAAACTTATATATGGGGCAGAGGGCTCAGGTGAGGGAAGCTGACAGTGAATCAGGGTGCACGTTTTTGCCTTTGCTTTTTAACATATATGATGAGGAGATGGTAAGAGACGCATGGGAAGAGCTGGATGTGGGATTCAAAGTAAGAGGCCATCTGATAAAATCATTTACATTCGCGGATGACCAGGCGCTGGTTGGTCGATCACCGACGGAATTGCAAGCTATAGTTAGATGAATTGGAAAAGCTGTGCGAGAAATATGGAATGAAGATTTATCATAATAAAACAAAAGAAATGATATTCTCTCCTATAGCCTACAGCACCATAGCGCCAGCTAAACAAATTTTATATTTGCTACGATAGTGATATATTCATGTAGAATTCATAGTTACGCACAGTCACGTAGCCTTTCGCTTCATTTTTTCATCCGAATTAAATAAAATATCGCATACCATAGTCTTTGACATGCGACAATATATGAGTTGTGTCATTTTACACGCTGCAACAGTTGGCGGAAATTAAAACATGCAACAAATATATAATCATCATCATTATTGGCGCTATAGCCCATGTAGGGCTCTGGCCTTCAGAATTATCTGCCCCCATTCTTCTTTATCTTCTGCAATACGCCTCCATCTCCGGACTCCCAGTTTTCTCAAGTCTGTCTCCACATCATTAAGCCACCGCTTTCGTGGTCTTCCTCTTCTTCTCCTCCCTCCTGGAGTGCCATTGAAGACCTTTTTGGCTGCCCTGCTTTCCTCCATGCGTTGCACATGGCCAGCCCAACGAAGTCTTCCTTGCTTTATAACTGATATGATGTCTGGTTCACCATATTGTTCATAGACTTCAGCATTTGTTCTTATTCTCCATATTCCTGCATCTATCACGGCACCGTATATTCTTCTGAGAATCTTTCTTTCCCTTCTTCTGATTATTTCTTCTTGTGTAACTGTTAATGTCCATGTTTCAGAGGCATAGAGGACAACAGGTCTTAGCACTGTCTTGGAAATGATTATTTTGGTGTTTCTTGAAATATTTCTTGACCTGAAAATAGGCTGCAGTGCATAATAGCATTTATTACCTATGTGTAACCTGTCTTGAATTTCAAGGGAAATCTGATTTTTTGCTGTTAGCAAGGATCCCAGATATCTGAAGCTTTCCACTCTTTGAAAATGTTTGTTGTTAATTTTTATTGTTGGTTCTCTAGTTTTTTCTTGATTTCTTTCCATTTTCAAGTATTTTGCTGTATCTTCATTAATTTTTAATCCCAGTGTTTCTGATGCGGCTTCAATAGAATTAAAAATCTCTTCCATTGAGTGTTTGTTTCTTGAGACTACAGCCAGGTCATCAGCATAGGCAACAACAAATATATAATATTCACCAGATATTGAGTTGATCACGGTATTGGATTAAATTTAAGGTACATCTGTCGCACGTATTAAAATGTTCCTAAAAAGATATGAGTTATAGACTAAGCGGGAGTAGAGTATTTCCAAGAAAAAAGAAAATTATTTAATCAAATTTCTGATAAGTCACAGTTTTGGTGTGTTTATCTGGCTCTGTGAAGTTACTGTACTCCCTCACCACATTGGAGGAATTGACTGATTATAAGTAAGGGAGATGTACATTAGAAATAATAGTTTCAAGTATCTCCTCATGGCCTTGGTGGCTTTAGAAGCTGCTTCTTCAGAGTTGAGTTACCGAAGTGAAACGAATGTGTCAATAGCAACCGAACGGTTGGTTTTTTTTCAGAGAAGGCATCCGTCAACTAAGGTCATTTTCATCGCTACAAATAGAATGGCTGGTTGATAATGGAAAACTTGCGCGAAGGATCAATGGTGGAGAGTAACCTTGCGTTGGAATAAGCTTGAACCTAACAAAAGGTGTCAAGAGATCGAAAGATTTGCTTCCCATTCGAGAGTCCGGGGTACTACTTTTAAATGTTCTTAACATCACACCCAAGTGGAGTTCAGTAATCCACAAAATATCCGCTAATGGGATTCCCTAAGGGATGAGAAGTTAGCACTCTAGCCAACATACCAACCATGGTGAACAGCACCTTATCAATCATAACCCCCTAAGGTTAGCGTATAAATTTTAATACCACGTAATGGAATGTTCATGAATTTATTTTTTAGTTATCAGGGATGCACCGGAAGATAAACCACCCGTCGGAACAGGTTGTATGTATAAATGAAGTATAGGTCAGTTTTATGCAGTAAATAATTTTTTTTAGCATATAGGTACTTGGATAGATAGGCAGGTTTTTGGTTAAATTGATAAATTCCAAAGTATTTTACGGTATCATAAGTTCTTCACTAGTCCTTTTATTCGTAGCTAAACTTAAAACCAGAGGCTATTTTTTTGAGTTTTCAGCCATACCCAAAATATGATAAGGGTGCCAGACATACGTGTAGCGGCATAAGATGTTAAAGTGTACTCTGCGCGTAAGATGTAGGTGATTTTTTTCTAGATCTACCTCTCGCACTTTACCCATCTTTCATTTCTCCTTTCCATTCCGTCATTTTTTGTGACTTACTTGTGTGCGGCTACGTGTCTTCCTCGGGGCAACAGAGTGAGAACGGCGCGGTAACAGCGGCGCAGCGGAGCGCGGTGACTCCACGCCCTCTGTGGATGAGAATAGCTCGCGTTCGCGTCACGGCGCCGAGCGTATGAGTGAGGCACTGACATGTATCGGTTGAGCGCTCGTAGAAACTGAATGGAAGCTGTGAAAAAATACAATAAATGTGCTGTTATGCAGGGATGTTACCCTTGAGTATGAATGAGACGATGACACGGACTTGCAGCTGTAAGGTATAACGGAATAATTTCAACCACGGCCCCTTCGTTATTCCACTACTGATATTAAATCCAAGTATTTTTTTAAATATAAAATTGGTGGTGTTAATTCTTTCCTTACGCATGGAATTAAGAAAAAACTATTTTACTATATCTAAGTTGGTTCTTTTATTAAAATTAAAGCAGTTTCGGAGATAATTTGTTTTGTAGATGAATCAATAACTAGGCTTAGTATGCATGTGTGTGGTAAAACGTTTAACACTGCGTATTTGAAAAATTTACATATATTCTCGCTGTTAGAGATTGGTTGCTAACCGGGAGGCTCAGATTTGAAAACGGTGGATATGAATCACTTTTATCGCGTGTGCTTTCTTGGAATACCTACTTCTAATTTCTAATGTAAAACTTCTTGCTACTGTATCTCATCTCATATTGAAATGTTGAAATAATATATATGCTCAAATATTGAAATGTAACAAGAATAATAACTTCTAAAACGCAAAATGTAAACGGGTAAAATACCGTAAGACATTACCGTGGCCTGCAGCTATCCTTATGACAATATGCCTAATATTGACAGTATTAAATGACAATATTGTCCACTAAAACCAAAATCAGAGGGAAATCTAAAATGTAAGGATTCATGTAAAAGTTTTTGTTTGTTCTTTTTAATGTTCTGACTCTGGCATCTCTTGTTACTAGTAGGTGACCTCACGCAATTGAATTCAAACGTAGCTGTTGGTCCGATATGTGCGGACCGATTGACACTCAAATTACCAAATTGGACCGTAAGGCAAAGGTACATGTTTGACATCGTGCATATCGTGAGCCTTAACCTCTAACTCCGCAAAAACTTGATAACTCTCCTAACATGTTACATTTAGATGTTAAATTAGTATTATATCCCTTATAAATGTCACGGATAATAATTTCATTCCAACAAAGGTAGAAAATCACATTTATTATTGAATGAAAAATTATATTTTTGTACATTATCTCTATTGATTAAGTAGCTCTTATAGTCAGTGGTTGTTTATTATCTGTTGCTTTTCATCTAATACGTGATGAAAGAGATAAAAAATATTAATGTAAGATATAGTCTCCCTATGCTGTCGGAACAAAATCCCACATGAAATTTGAATTGCTCTACGTCAAGCTGTTAAAAAAAACATTAGAAAATTCACCTTTTAGCTAGAGTTACGTTGAAAATCAAACTGCTGTCATCAGAAGAAAACTTTATGCTTTATGAATGTATTTTCTTTTTCATAATAATAAAGCTTACGTTTTTACAAATGCATATTTCATGTGGACAATTCATGCTCATACTAATGGAATTAGCAGCAGCTTCAACGCAACGCTCTAGGGTGGCACCAGGTGAAGTTGTCAGGAGTTGTAGTTAGGGTTGCCAGCCATCCCGTATTTCCCGGGAGCCAGGAGTATTTGGCCCTGCCAATTTTGGCCTGTATCAATAACATAAGCACCTTTATTGATATCAATTTAAACTTTAACAAAGTATGTGCTTTGTATGTCTTTACTGAGTGCATGCAGAATGGTTTACGTACCGTTCAAAACTCAAAAAGTAGTGTTTTCTAGTGAAATTTAGTCGAGCTCCTAAATCTCCCGTACATTTTTCAAAAAAAGTTCGCAACACCAGCTGTAGTACACAGTACAGCACCTTCACCAGGGTACTGACATTTCACAGGGTCATCGTTCTCCACCCTAGTGATAACGATCCGTCCTCAAACACAATCGCTTGTTGCACGGGGATGGGTCAAGGCCCCATGCGTCATTGACTCTGCCTTAGACACGTGCTCTTCCGTTTAGTTTTTTGGTACGTGTGTGACACCGGTCATCTAAATAATTATGACAATTGATGCATTAATATCATTAAAATTATTTTCTTTTTTTTCAATCTCATTATATTTTCCAATCCTTGCGGTTGCACAAATGATATGGTACGCAGTCACGCGCACAGGTGCGAAGATATACGCCAAAGACGGTGAAAATTGCCATGAAATATTCATTTGACTTGACGGGGATTCGAACCCGGATCTCCCAATGGCCGGTCAGGATTGCCGCTGAATTTCGCCTTGAATCAAGATGGCGTAACAATCGTATGTGGTGTAACAATCGGATTCAACATAAATTTTATTGCATACTCCAGGCTTATTTTTATGCTAATGTTAATGAGATTTGCAAAATTATAATTCAGAATAGTAATACTTACTAGATATTTCAAGAAGATAGCATGATACACTTTCTGTATATTCCTACTTTAATCTTTTTCAGGAGCTGTAAAGTCTATATGAAGATGAGTTTAGCGCTGTACGTTTATTAAAAATGTATGTTGGCTACTGAAATTATATTTATGTCAGACTGCCTCTTAGTCGTAATATGGAGTTTAAATTTTCATTAGACTTCCAATAAGGAAAATTTGATCTCTCATGAGTGTACCTCTCTCATACCCTGGATTACGTGGGATATTAAAAATGCCAGGCATTTCTCTAGTCGCATTTCCAATTCTTTTCCGCAGTCGGCCTTCAAAAATTATTTTTACGGAAGACAAAAATTAATAAGCCTGTAATTCGTTCTTTGCTCTGGGAACGATTAAGTTAATGGTGTAGCACGCAGTTGAGCTCGATGAAATTTTAATATAAGTCGCTCATCGTTTTGCTGAGAAAAAACGGCCTACGTGCTGTCCACGTATTCCAAATTAGAAACTGTCCACCAAACTTAATGGCTTTACAGTCATTAAATTATAATTGAAAATTTTTACTTAATTTTCCATAACACTATTCGCGTATTAGCTTTCATTTAATCAAGATCGTGGCTTTTCATCGCATGGTAGTTCTGCTAATAGCATTTTAGATCAGACTTCGGTGATTAAATTGGCAGTAACGTGCGCAGTGCGTAAATGCTTTGCGTCACACAATGCCACATTTATTTAGTATGTCAATGAATTAATTAGCGATATATATATAAATGGGCGATTCTAGTATTTTTGGGCTCATATCCGCTGTACGTTATACAATTTGAGCGTTGTTCTGCTTTCTGCTGTACGATGTACGGTGGTTTCAAGGACTGTATACGTGGACATGAACTCGAACATACTGATAAAACTGATCAACGCCGCGGAAAACTGCGAACGAACACATCTATACACGGTTTTTCTACACTGTGATGATATAATTTTTAATTTTTTTTCGTATAAATATTTAAAAACATATGATGACTCACGTCTTTTCTTTATTTGTTATACTTAAGTTGTGCAAGAAACTGAATGCCAATGAATGTGCATTGTTATAATATGCTCTCCATCACAATATACTTATTTTACCCCTGTTTTCCGTGTTCTCGTTCGTTTCCATTTTAATATGTTTGTTCTAGCATGTTATCACCAAATATTTTCAACGAAAAATCTTTGATTGTTTGGAATAAGAGTTATTTGGCTGTGGCCACTAATATTACATTTTGTGAGGACGGCCCCATTTTCCATAAAAGTTACAGTTGGCAACTAACCACGAATCTCATTATCTTTATCCTAATTATATTTACTTTCTATCTAGTGGTTTCCAGTCCACAAATGAGAAGTTGGGGAAAATTCAATCTTCCCCGTGAGTTCTCCCGGGTGGAGTATTAAATCAAGACCTGGGAGACCGTTTGTTACTTGCCAAAGCGGGCGTTCTCACTACTCTCGCCCACTTCCTGTCGTGTGCTCTCATATTTGAATCTCCACGTCTTGCCTCGGTTTAATAACCAGGCGGCCCAATTTCCTTTGAAATTCTTGCTTATTATGCAGCGTTGTCCCAGTATATAAAGCTTAAATAATGTGGATAAATATAGTTTGTTAGTGGAGGAATAAGTTGGCCTTGGTACACCGGGGTTAAGTCCTAGCCTTTTACCCCAATGAGTTCCATCTGACAGATTTTTCAGCACCCGGAGCAAGGCTATTTTTAAGCGTATTTCGTATTACGATATAAATACTTTGGTTTGAGGTATTTACTGCTTATTTCATTGGTAGATAAAAATTAATGAGAAAGTGTTAAGGATTTGGGTATAGTATAAATTCTAGTGGTGGTGGTGATTCATTAAAGGAAACTTGGAAGTGTTCAAAATGGATTCAGTATCAGTACATTTCGCAAAGAATTGTGCTGACAGAGGAAGCATTAACAAAAAGAAAACGTTTTCTTAATTTTTCCGTCATTTTACTATACCTACTACAAAATATACTATACTACCAATATGAACGTCAGTTTAAAAGAAATTGGCTCTTTTGGTGTGTTTTATGTATTATTTGTAATATATTCTTATCAAACGCTAATTTAAAACCGCTGAAAAAACGTATTACCTTAAAAAACGACATCACATGTTTGATGTAGAACCTGATATGACAAGAGAGTTTCCTCGTGCTACGAATGCTAAGAGAAATAGTTAATAAAAATATAATTTTTTTACCTCATTCCTCTGTTATTATGTCACTGCAAATTGGTGTATGATATGAGGTCAGCCCACATGCATCACTCGATATCGCATAGAAATGTTTTGCATGTGTAAATATCACTTTAGTTCAATTTTATGACTTCACGATGCACTTAAAAATGTACGTTTTACTCAAATTGATCACATTTTAAGTAATATTCATTACTTTTTTGGGGGTAATTGTCGCTATTATTGTGCATGGCGTGCCAAACAACTACGTGTCTTTTGTTGATACAAATATCTCGCGTGTCAGCCGTCCGTTTCACACGATATGCATTATTAATTCATACTAATGCAGTCCCTGAAATTAATATGGTATTATGTTCTCTTTCATTGAAAAGAGAGTGTGATTTGCCCATTGTCTCAAATGTGGGACGTTTGCAAGCGTGTGTCTCGTGGACTTATTCAACGATAACAACTCACATACATAATGATACATGGCTTAATTTAATTAGTGCTGAAGTTTAAACTTCCATATCGCATTCCAGGAATAATTAACTCCATTGATTTATGAATTATTTTGATACCAATATGTCCACACCGAGAGATGCTTTGACTGTCCGTTAATTATTGTCAAATTCACGTTTAAATTTTAGTCGATAAAATTAATCAAGCTATGAAAATGTGTGTGTTTTGCGTCAAATTACCTTGCAATTGCTACTCAACATTTATTTATTCTATACATTGATGGCGAAGTGGAAAAGTAAATTTACGATGAAAGAATTTAAGGATTTACAGATTGACATTTTTAACATTAGCGCAAAAAGCAATATATGAAGGAAATTGGTAATAATAACAGAATAGTTTGGATTATTATCAAAACGGATTGTAATTTTGTACTCATTATACGGAGTAATGCCATTTACGGAAATACCTAATTTCACATCATACGCGATGCCCGTCTAATCAACGTGAATATGGAGTTTAAATTCAATGACTACGAAACTGATTTTTATTTATATGAGAGAATTGTAAACAGGATTCTCGTATAATAATTTCTATATAATATGAATTCGGGAGAGAAGCGTTTTATATATTTAATCTTTTTATTTAACTACTTTAGTGGTATAAATACCAATGAAGTGGATGGCACCAGCCAAAATAAGCTCTTTTGTTGCATTTCCCAATTCCAAAAATTTCTTATGCGTCATTCTACTTTTATTCTACTATTTATTCAAGCTTTAACGTAAGATGTAATTTTTCCGCTACTATTTCATTCTACTTTTCATGTCTTATGGTGTGATTTGGGCAATAACCTTCCGCAAAACAATTCATTTTGCTGAGAAATATCTCCTTGACTTCAGGCTAATTGTTTGCGTGAAGCAAAAATATGATCAATTTTTAGCCTTGGCGAGGTTGAATCAACCTCAATAAGACATGGGCATGTGATGGTGCCGTGTGGTTAATATTCACCCGATCAAAATAAGTATTATAATCCCCGCAACGAGTCAATCTACTCATTCCGTATAACTGCCTGAAATGAATGAAGTGATCACAAATGTGTATCAGAGCTAAATGTTCATCAATAATGTGTGAGTTTTCCTGTTTTGACGATGCTACTCTATTTATCATCAAACTTATTCATAATACTATTGAGGTGTTTATGTAATCAGATATGTAATCGTATGATTTATGGAAAATAGGCCAAGTATTGTTCTGGGACGTCAGTCGGCATGGACTCAGAGAGTTTATCCTCTTCCCAGACTTAATATTGACGCTCCGGTTTCGGGAAATCGATTACTGCATTGATTGTTCTTCAAGCTGTTTAGTAAAAAAAAATGAAAAATTGACATTTTTTAAGAATGATTTTGAAACTTCGAAGAAGGTCGCGCTTAGCATTACTGAGCCCTTCTTAAATTTAGCCCCGGAATATCTCTATCTCTTTCCTACTCCCTTTATCAGAATAGTTACGATGGAGCAAAGGTGTAACGTAGTGTGCTAAGTCATACTGAGACTCAATCTTTGTTCCGCATGGCCATTAAATCTGATTCTCATTACGCTAAACCACCCCTCCTTTGCTACTTCCCCCTTCATAATCCCCGTCCCGTAACCCCCAGTGGACCATCCTTCATATCCCAAACCCCATGAGAAATACGGAACGAAGTTTAATCTTAAGAAAGAAAAAGTGATGACATTTTATATGGAAGAAATTGTAAGGCTGGTCATTAATGTAGGAGCGCACCAAACGAACGAGGAATTCCTTAGTATGGTGGGTGAGGAGAGGAGGCATCTGGAGGAGATAAGTATGAGGCAGTGTAGCTGGTTGGAACAGGTAATGAGGGGTGAAAGGATTCTAAAGTCCATGCTAATAGGGAAGGATGTTATGTAGTCGAGTAAGGAACGGAAAGAGAAAATACTTCATGAACAGGATGAAGAGACGTAGGACGTACCTACTCTGAGATGAAGAAAGAAATCTTGAAAGGAGACAGGGGCCAGGGCCTGTACAAATCTAAACTATATTTACTCTCTTCAATAGAAACCTACTTAACTAGTAGATCGCCCTAATAATATTTATATTTTGAATGAAGTTGCATGCTGCTAAAATCAATTACTTGCTACGTCCTTTGGAGAGGTGACAACTCAGACCATGTGCGCCATTGAGGACAGTAAGTTATAAAGAAATGAAGGATTATTGGGAATGGAGTAGGTGTGGAAAAAAAACCACCGTCGGGATTAGCGTGCTCCTGTGGTTGGCAACAGATATGTGTACATGTGCCATATTTTCTCGTGCTTAAACTTTAATAAAATTCCGGGACCATAAGAATTGATTTTTCTTAAGGAAAAGAACGAATTTTCATGGAGATGGAGTATTATGTTGTAATAAAATGTAATGTAAAATGTCTTAATGCATTAGAATATTTTTTTTCATAGTAGACACAGCTTTGGTATGAGCGGCACCTTTAACTGAGGTTTAATAATTAAATACATAAAGTAAATATTCACTACCCGTATTCATTGTAATAAGGAAAAAAATCATAAGGAAAAAAATTATTGCAATATATTTTCATTTTTTTTTTGTTTTGGTCCAAATAATATATCAAGTTGCCTTTGCCAACGTTTTGATTTAATTCTAAATCATCATCAGGGCTAACATGGAGAAACGAACATACCATTGAGAAATAACAGCTCAATCAAAACAAGAACTACATGGATTCTACATTCTTTGGCAAGGCACTGACATTTACGAAATATATTGGTAACTTTTTAAGCACCAACAAACATTTGTTACATAACTTATTGTAATTGACAACCGGCACCAGGAAATAATTGACAAAAGAATTATAATCATCACAATCGTTAAAACATGTATTGACTTGACTGCACTGTATCATAAGAACTTGACCGCACTGTATCATAATCGACACCATAACAATTTAATGTTGCAACCCTCTTGTGAGATATAAAATTGCTTTTATATATGCTGTTCAGATGGTAATATCAGATCATTTATTGCACGTGTTGGGGTCCTTAAAAATATGAATCATTTCCTTAGTTAATCTTTTCATGGTGTGCTTCTGTGCATCTATAATCTTTGCGTTATCAAAATTGATGGAGTGTTTTGTATTGCAGGCTTGTTCTGCCAGTGCGAATAATTTTTTTCTTTTTATACCTGATTTCCGTTGTGAGATTCTGTTTTTAAGGTACTGTGATTTCTGTCCAAAGTAAATTGCATTACAGTATTTACAGTTAATGGAATAAACCACATAGATGCTCAGATCCTCTGGAACAGGATTTCTTTGAGAACATTAAGTTATGTTGGTTGTTTTTATTGGGTTGTACGATGAGGCACTTCGTTTTTTTCTTGAGTACTTTGGTAAGCTGCTCAGATAGCCCATTTAAATATGTTAAGCTTTTATATTTTTTGGTTTTGCTACTTATTGGAGAATTCATAGTGGCATTTTCTAATTTTTCCTTAGACGAATTGTTATCAGAACTCTAGAATACTTCCTTAGTTGGTTGGCTTGTTGCGTTGACCCGCTATTGGTCGCGCAATGAGATTTTCTCTCGCACCAATTTTAAACTTGTGCTCACTATATAATCATAAGTTAGAATAAGCTTCCTGTCCTTCTAGCTGACTTTTTATCTCTTCCTATTAACCGACCGTCTCAAGAAGTATAAATGAAGCGTCCGCCGCTGTGTAATGTTATATCTGTTACCGTCGGCTACAAAGTGTGAGACTTTTTCTCATCGCGTGACCACTGACGTTATTGTTTTTGTATGACTCAGTTGCGTTACACTTTCGCAACATGCGGGTAAAGTTGATTCATTTCGTGGAGATCAGATATTTTAATGCAAATTTATGAGTCATAAGAAAGAATGTCCTCATAAATCAATATTTATTCGTGATAATGGTAATTTTCTTAATTTATACCAATTATATCATCGCAAGTAAAATTAGCGATGATTACGTAATTGTATCAGTAATTGTGTACCTGTGGATACCATTGTTTCAAATGAACATTTAGAGAAATAAATTGTATCTAAATACTGTGTAATATATGCTCTATGATAGATAATCAATGATACATTTGAGTGTGAGAAAAAGTCTCACTCGCGACCGCTCGCGTGATAGGTAGCTTAGCGAACACTCCCGGGTTAATAATACCACAATGAGTGTCATTCTGTTTCCTTGTGTACAATGGTGGTTCATTCTTGAGCATAGCGAATTTCTAGATGATTAGAGATATCTAGATTTCTAGATTAGAGAAGCATGTTATTTATGAGTTTTCTAGGGACGATATTCTTTTGAAAGACTTTACCTACTATTTTGATATTTATTCACTCCACTGTAGGGCTCTATTTTTTAGGGCTAATGGCGTATTGATTTTATATTGTTGGGGATGGTGGGAATTGTAGTTAACCCTAAAAAAAAAAGAAAGTTATTTTAAATGGAATTGAAAGTGGTCGAGAACAAGAGTAAAAACATATATATACTCATCAACAAGATTTTTATAATTAAGAAGAGTATAAATTATCAGTTAGCTTAATTTAGTATCATTTTCTAGGCGTGCCACAAACAAACGTTTTCGTAGATGACATTGGTTGCCGATTTCCGGCTTACTCATTGCGTCAGAGCAAAGAAATTTTACAGTTTTACTTTCCATCCGATGGTCAGAAGTTTGCACCGTAAGTGCTCACCAAAAAAGGAAGTACCTACACTAATTCCGCTGGAATGTCTGTTACACTTTCAAGATTTGAACCTTGGCTCTTGGAGTGGAAAACCAGTACTCTAATCAGTACTCCAATCCTATCCCCGATGTATCTATAATTATTTTTCGTATATTTAATGTGCAATGGCTAAATAACGTTCAATATTTGAGCACGAGTACAAAAATTGATGCAATATATGAAAATCGATATATCGCAGTATCGTATGAGCGTCGCTTTATATCCATTTCATGGATCATTAAACATGGAAGAAGCCTAGTACCCAGATATCTTCCTTCCCCTTCTTCCATACCAAATACAAGTTTATATACTTTTTCATCAAAACGGTTTCCATGTCCGATCCATGCGAACGAACACATCGGCACTTCGGGGGACTGCCCTCCTCCATTCCTCAGATTCTGTACCCCACTTAGGGAGGGAAGGTGGGAGTGACTGAGCGGCCCTTATGATCGAGGAGTAAAGGGGAGGGACTACTGTTAAGGGTTCGTGAGAGGGAAGCGTGGTTTGCAAGGGAGATTCTGGGGGCTGGATGGAGACAGACCCTTTTATTCCCATGCTTGAGTAGATCCGGGACTTAGCCAAACAGCCTTCCTCCATCAAGGGGCCCTTCTCACTTGCCCGGCAATGCCGCCGCTGCCGGCCCTGGGCCGTGAAAGTTACGGCGAGGGGCTGCACACTCACTCTTACGGTGTTTCCGTAACAGGACGCGGAGCTGTTCTACTTCATTCCTCAGTTCCACGACTCTGCTCTGATATTCCACTAGTTCTCCTCTGACTCTGGAAATGCAGGGGTGTGACGCCGAAATCCTTACCTCTGACTTACTTCACTATATTATTTCAGCTCCCAATTATATTGTGATTATCAGTCAAATAATAGAATACTTATCCCTATTTCTTACAGTCGTTATTTCGATGTCGTTGTGATTAATAAATAACTTGAGCCAGGGATGACGCTCAAAATGCATACTGAAATGTACGTGTTACATAAACCATCTGATTTTTTTTAATGTGTGGTTTTTTTAAGGATATATGCCAAAAATCCTAAATTTTTCACGCGAGTACTGTAACATTTCTATGAGTACGCAATATTGATTATTATAGCCTAGTTATGGCAACGACCAATCGCTTTGGTAGCATATCATGTTGTATATCTTTGTGTAAAATATTTGATACAAACTGATTGTTGAGGGTTTGGTCAAGAATAACAACCAGCTTGTTTCAATGGATTTTACTGTGGTCGAAAACAATGATAGCGAAATATTTTTGTATTCCTGTATCCATGTTAATAGGTATATTATTATTTTTTATTTGAAAATGAACCTGCAATTGGTCTACGGGTGATTTTACACATAATATTCATTAGTTTTGTTGTTATAGATATGGTTAAACACTGATGACGAATTGATAGGTGAAAGAATCGCCTCTTAAGTAGCCGTTTTGACCCAAAAAGAACATATTTATACATCTCTCTCATTTAGGAAAATATGGAAAGTTACAAGTACTAGAGTCTAATAGTTTCTGGTTGACAGCGTGCAAGGGTTGGTGACGTGTCAACTCGCTATTGATCAAATTCGAGCGCAATTGAAGTGAACTCTCTTGGCGTTACATAATCTCTGATAAACCTTCGATTTTGTTTTGATCTTCTGACTGATTTCTGGTTCTCGTCTAGTTGCCGGCGAAGTGTTCAAGGTTCTAATTTTAACTAAAACGAGCACTGCATTCATGAAATAAAAACACCCCGTGCCACAAAGCCTGGTGGTAGCTTGCACGGTATTTCATAGATGTGATAAAACATGAATATATTACTGCTCGTAAGAGCAAAATTACTGTTAAGACAGTGGTCTTCTGCTGCCAAGCGCACGTGAAAAAAAAAAAGAAACAGTTTGATCTGCTCGTTAGGTAAACCCACCTCTTTGTAGGATTGACGTTAAATTATCTTCAATGGCTTCCTGGAAAAGGAAAATAAAACTATTGCGGGTTGGGCAGCATGACGCTTTATCATTGAATGAGTTAAAATTTAAAGTAATGACAAAAAAAACCCATTCGATGAAGAAAATAGTACTTTATACCACGACAATGTACCATCCGATACTTATGCAATTGCATCAATCTCTGTGAAAAGGCAACATTATTTTATGAATCCCCACCCACCTCTTCTCCAGTTCTGACCAACTTTGAATTTTTTGTTTGCAAATTTGAGCTACTGTCGTGGTAGAAAGAGATCTTATATCGTAAAAGAACGTAATCGCTGAAAAAAACGCATACGTTGCAAATTTCGTTAAAATTCTGCTTTTGACAGGACAGTTTTATCCTAGAAATAAAGTGTTTAGAGCTAACAGTAGTTAAATTTGAAATGTAATTTGAGTTTCGAAAGAAAAGAGATTTTTTAATGGTCGTACAGTGATCATTGTGTGGATTGAAATATAATCACCTTGTTTAGTAGATAGCCAGTGGGCTACTTAAAATTATGATTTAACAAATACATGGTCATTGAGAAGCGAAGTTAGTCTTAGATGGCAGTTTGCTTGGCAGCGGTTGAGAAAAGAGAGGAAAGAATGAGATTGAAGTGGTGGAAGACACGCGAGAGGGTGCTTCCAATGGTAGGGAAAGATGGGAAATCTTTTGGGTAATTTGAAGATAGTAAAATTTTATATCGAAATGTTGAGAATCAGCGGCAACGCTGATGGGTTGGGAAATGGAGGGTAAGCGGATGAAGGAAAGAACGAACATGACATTTGGATGGCTATAAGGGAGTCTGAAGTGTCTGAAGCCACAAATGAAAAAAATGATAAGCAATGGAAGCTACGTGCGTTTAATTTTGAGACGTGAAGTAGTTGTATACCTTGCGGCGATCTGTAATATTTTTCGAAATAACCATCTGGTTTTATTTTTGCATCACAGGAGTAACAACAGCCGTCACAAAATTGTACTGAATCCCTTTAAGATAATAAGAATTGTTGGAGTATGACAGTTGAATTTAATTGTCCCTTATTCCGTTTCCTTAGCCTAAAGCCACTCAAGAAAAATTATTACTTCTGTTAAATTCGTGGGTGTATTCACACGAATAAATAACCGAACCACTTACGTTTTACTTAATTTTAAAGCTCTTATAAATATTCCCATGATATTTTTTCTAAATAATTTCATATTTAACGGAGGAGAGAGCCTTTCGTTAATCTATTCACTTTATTTAAATTTTCCTACACATTTCGTGCATTAATTCGAAATTACTAATTATATTTTTTTTCAATTATTAAAATATTAATCATTTATTCCTTTCTGTTTACTTGAAATTTTAAGATGATATTGGCGCCTAATCTGAGCTATCTTGTATAAATAAAGGGTAATATTTTCTTTTGTCATTTAATTCTGAGAAAGTTTTGAATGTTCCTTAAGCATTTTTATGTTTCCCATATAAAGTCTTTAATATTGAAAGTTTTTTTTCTAAAGTTGGTATTTGTTTGTAATTTTAGGTTTTGAAAAGAGAATTGACCCTTGACCTTGTTTAACCACAATATCCATTGCATTCATTTTGTACCTAAAGATGCAGTTTAAATCATTTTTGACCTATTAGTTGAATTTCTTCGAGTGTGCAGTGGTTACTGTTTCCCTTGAATGTTTGATTTGAACCATGCGCAAATCAATTTTATCTACTTTTTATCCATTGGTGAAACATAAATTTGGCGTTTATGGAAATCGTGTAGAAGAAGAAAATAAATCAGAGGGTTTAATTAAAATATGTAGGTAGTAACTCAGGATAATCGCCGATTCCGAGTAGTGGAAGCATTCCAAGGTTACCACCAGCTCAATTAGTTGGCCGACGTGCAAAGTTGGGATCTAAACTGTTCGGGTGCTAAGTGTCGTAGGTAGTAACTCAGGATAATCGCCGATTCCGAGTAGTGGAAGCATTCCAAGGTTACCACCAGCTCAATTAGTTGGCCGACGTGCAAAGTTGGGATCTAAACTGTTCGGGTGCTAAGTGTCATCCTCTAGTGTCAATATTAGTGACGCACCTCCAAAATGGACTTTTTCGTAGATTATATTTTACCAATAAAATGTAATGGATTTGGAAGTTTAATGCATTGTACCCTCTGATGGAAGTAATGCTTATATAAAGTGATTCTCTTCACCTTGAAATTGTCATTTCGTTCAAACTTCTTTCCCGAAATCTGCCTTGTATTTTTGTTTAGATAAATTTACATTTCCACTCCCATTTCTCAATTTCCATGAATCACATAACCTAAGATGGGACAGTGGCAATCCTCCTTATTTATTATTTACACATTGAGCTCCTTGTCGTCTCACTGCTTTTTGAATGTTTATGAAATCATCACTTTTACGTAGAGATGTGCCCATTCTACGTAAATATCCAACTTCACTAGCATTCTTCCAATTTCCTTTGCTATAGTCACAACGATTTATCGGATGACACATCTAGAGTTACTTCGTCATTGAAATTTAATTAATGCCTTTTCCGATCTTCGATTTTCGGTGGTTTCCTTGCATTTCTTCCTTCCCCTAAAAATTTATTCAAAATGGTTATTGCGAGAGCTCAGTGTGTCACATCCCTGTGGAGTTAAAGGGAAAAATACTGCGCGGGCATTTCTGGGGCCTTGGGTGAGCTTATAAAAATATGCGCGCCGCGTGCGAGATCTGTCGGGAAGTTCGGAATTATGCCCATCGGGGAAAATTCAGCCGGTGGAATGAAATTATGCGAATTCGGAACGGAACCGAGTTAAGAGAGTCGCCATCACATTGCTCTGAGGACGTCGCATCCGGTGGGACACTTTTTCCCCGGCGACGAGACTTGGATGCGTTCCCATGAAAGCAGAATTCGGCCCAATGATTTCGCTAGTTCCGGCGGTGTAATTAGTGACAGAATATGTGAATATATATTACAGACATTCACTATGGACTTTTTGTATTCCTTACTTATTGAACACCTAGTGATTTTTGGTCTACACTTTCAGTAATGATATTTTATGTTCCTTTATTTTTACTATGTACAGTGCCCATCGTATTTCGCTATGCTTGGGAGCTTCATGCTGAAGAAGCTGAAGAATCTGCCGTAGCGATATTATGTCTTATTCAATTGTTATCGCCTGCTATTAACCGGAAGTAAAACACTCTTCTGTTAATCCCGTGGAGATAATTCTA
Source organism: Pyrrhosoma nymphula (assembly GCA_963573305.1). NCBI lineage: Eukaryota > Metazoa > Arthropoda > Insecta > Odonata > Coenagrionidae > Pyrrhosoma > Pyrrhosoma nymphula. The sequence continues at coordinate 91,704,807 of OY754338.1, forward strand.
ATGCTCTGCTCAACTCAATGCTTAACCCCGTTTTCCACCTATTGGACTTTTAACTTCTGAGCTACCATTGCTTTTTGGTTGCTACATAGAGTTTAAAATTGTTCGGTGTTTTTTCGCTAAATGTCATAGTAAATGCCTAACATATTTACTGTGATAAATTATTTACCTCTTTTCAGAGACGGTGCACTATCAAATCTGTCATGGTTTTTAATATTTGTTTCGCTAACCACTGAATTAAGGGAGGCAAGTAGGGTTATTTAAACAAGTACGGACAAATGACAATATTCTCCTTTAACGTACATAGGAGAACAAAGATGGATTTTTTTCCCTCTTTTTGTAGTGATCTAGAGAGTAATAATAATCATATAAATGTCTGCTACGATGTAAGCGTACGTATACTTACATCGCAGCAGACGTTTATGAGATTACGAGCCGAAGGTACCATTATAATAACATCCTATCTACAAACAGAGAAATCTTTCCTCTAAGAAAATAATGAAGAAAGAACTATGCGAAATCCCAGTGACTCATAAAGTATAATTTATTTTGACCAAGCTTTCGGCATGTTATGTCATCATCAGGTAATTATCACGGCATAACATGGTAGAATAGCATTATTTTATCTAAAGTGGAATTTTCAGTAGTTCTTTAACCATAACTTCCTTGATGGAGACATTCCGCAGAGTTAAGCTTGAGATCGTTCACTACGTTAATCTGTCCTCTAATTGAGATGAGCCAAAAACATTTTCTTTCCATGCCATTCTTCCTATCGTTGAATTTGAAATTTAATGATGTTAAATGCAAGAATGGGTGAAGCATTGAAAACTTTTGCAGCTTTTTAAAGTTGAAACGCCAATCCCGAAAAGAAAACTACTTATAAGAAGACAAATCTGCTATCAAATTGAACGGTATTAAAATATAGGCTCATAACTATCGTATTGTTTGACTTTTTTGGAAATTACTGCAAAAATTAAAATTAATATGAGCAATTTCCTTGTAAATGGCGCTGAATTCGTCTTCTAAGGCTGAAAAAAGTGCTTGTTAAAATGTATTTTTCGATTAATCTATAAATGTTTAACCCTATTTTGTTTTTAATATCATAGGCATATCTTTAGGGAAAGCAGAATTTTTACAAATGAAAATGTGTGTGAAATTGGGAATGTATATTTGTTTTGACTCGGAGAAATGAATAGGGAGAATTACTTAGAAAAGCCAAGCATGTGACATTTTAAGGCTCAGTAACATTAGGGCTTTAGACGTTATGGGATCGGTTTTCGGAAAGGAGGATGGGGTGTAGAGTTCCGGCAAGCTTATCCTCTAGTTTATTACTGCTAATAATGATGATCGGTTCCTAGAATTGACCTAGCTAATCAACTGAAGGAAGTTCAATGGTTACAGTTTAGTAATTGAAGCTGGTCTTCATTAGATCTTTTTCCAAGAAGCATCGGTAGCCGTGGTAGCAAACTTATATGGCTGTTCTTTTGGGACATCTTTTGTGCGGGATAAAAGGACGTAGCAAAGTGGTAATTTTGGACTCGTGCGGTGCTGATACGTTTTGTTATAGAGAGCATCCTGTAAAAGGGGTATGCTGCCTAGTGTTTAGCCTACCACGACTTGGAAACTAGGGTGCAGATAAAAAGAAAAACATAATCGTTTATTTCTTAGGTTGCGACGTAAACTGATATGAAAATTGCTATGCAAGCTATTTCACTGAGGAATGTCCTAAGGAGCCATAAAAAAGAGAAGAAGGAGATAACGTAAATTTAAGATTAAAAATATTTCCCTTATTCTTTACTGTCCGTAATTCCCTCTCCATTAACCCTTGAAGAGTTACAGTGGTAGCGATACTTGGTGATCTGCAGGGGATATTGTCCGTGGAAGTGTTGGTAAAGGATCGAAGGGAAGAGGACATCTTATAGTTAAGCAAAGCTGCCTAATATGCTGCTAAATCATTGCAATGCAAAGGAGACGGCGGGAAAGAGTCAGTAGTGCGTTTCAAGGCAAGTTTTATATAACACATAAAGATGGATCAAAAATCTCTGGTTAAGTTCGAGGTCCATCGTGAAACCTCACAGATACAGTTATACTAAAGGCATCAGAGAGAATTTAACTTTATATGTATGAAAAAAACAGATAAAGCATTTTTATATTGGCGATGAAAGTGTGCTTTCCTCTGATCCCTAGTGGTATAATGCGTTGTTTGATTTACTACTCCGTGCGAAGCCAGTTTGTAGGCAACGAACAATTCCGCTGACAAAGGTCTTCTGTGCTACGGGCACCTAGTTTGCTACTACTTTTACTCACTTGGTAGAGAGATTGGCCCTGGGATGGAGGTATACGGGCTTGAATTCAGATGCACTATTATATCCCTACATAAATAATTCATGGCAATTTTCCATGGATGTCAGCGCAATGTTTAATCAATGAGCAGTGATCTGAGACAATATGTAAAAATCCATAGGAATCACAGACTTGGCCTTCATGCTTTGAAGCGTGAGTTAAAGCATGTGCCTCGTACGAGGACATTTCTTCTATCGCCTATCATACCATCTTCAATATAGATCAACGTGTTAGTAAAAATGATCGTTTTGATTACTTGTAGACCCAATGAAGACCGATGTTTGGCTAAATTCCTTGTGAAAGGATTCGATGTGAATGAAAAATTTGTGATAGTTCACCATTATAAATATTACATGATCTGACCCGGGCGACTAAGTACCTACAACATTAACCAGTGGCATAAAGGAAACCTTTGAAGTATTGTTAAAATTTCAAATATTTAATATTATTTTATGCAAATTACTTATTGCCACTGACGTGTTTACGATGATGCGGCTGACGTGTGACGATATGTTTACCCTATTTTTTGGTAATTCTTGATTATGTGAGTAGACAAAATATGTCAGGCTCCCTAAATAGACCCTAAATAAGGAAGCATTTTATTTATCCTAAGCCATTTCTTGAATATTGGAGTAGCTATTAATTAAACCTAGATGAAAAGACTTACCTAAAGTTGGACGGCTCCCAGCATTTTTCATTTGCACATATTGTAAGAACTAATGGCCGTAAAAACTCTCGAATGAGGAATGTAAGCTGTGTTGTTTTGTAACAATCCTCCTTGAAATTGCTGCTACTTTACGAAGCGAGCTTAGCCTTGCGCTCAAGTACCATTTAGTTTAAGTAGCATCTTCCGTGCGAGGATGCAGTTTCTGAAGCCGTTTAATTAGTGGACACGCAGAGATGAACCAACTTCTTACTGCTCACTGTACGCGGGAATTATTTTGCAGTGGGCAGGATGGTAATGGCTGCTGACTTCACTGGGTTCACCCAGGGTTGAAATTCGCTTATGTTCTGCGGAGGTATATGGCGGGGATTTTGAAAATGCATGAGGGTCAGTCACGAAGGGAATCGCCTAGGGAGTTAAGCTGCAAGGGAAAGGAAACGGGTTCTTGAAACTAGTTGAATGGGGAGAATACAATTTCTCCAGTAGCACCCGAAGAGAGGATTGTACGAGGGATTTCATGATTTGTGTTGGTTTTCTATTTAAATCTCACGTAAATTTCCTCCGACCCGTACAGGGATTTCTTCTTCTAGCGTTGAGCACAATTTCCTACTATGATATACCTACCCCTAATTACAACACGCATCATAACAGCAACTATTTCAGAACATGTAAGGGCCCGAGGAGTAGGGAAATTGAAGTCAAATCCTTCCTAAACTGAAATGAATTACTTTTACTTTAAATCCAAGCAATGATTCAAATAATTTTTATTGACAATTGGAAATTGAAGTCAAATCCTTCCTAAACTGAAATGAGATACTTTTACTTTAAATCCAAGCAATGATTCAAATAATTTTTATTGACAATTGGAAATTGAAGTCAAATCCTTCCTAAACTGAAATGAATTACTTTTACTTTAAATCCAAGCAATGACTCAAATAATTTTTATTGACAATTTGTTAATTTATAATGATAAGCTTACCCATATTTCAAATCTCATAAAATAGGCTTTCAGTAAACACGCACTATTATATGACTCACCTCTACACCTAATTGTTTGTCTTTTTCTGACTTTTTCTGATGCTCCTCTACTTTCTAAAATTTTAACATGTCACCTCAAGCAGAGAGTAAAAATCTAAAAATCCAGTTAAAGGATTCGAACTGCGTTCGATTATAGCGCGCAGATTATTGCAATCCTTTTACTTGCAGCGTTTCACTCAGAATATAAGATGAGAATTGATGATATTTAATTTTTCAATTTATAAAAATTGAAAGAAACTTTTCAATATGAAATTGGGTTTTCAATGTTCATTTTTATGTTAGGCGTCAGTTATTTTGCCTTGTTTTTTCCAAGCCTTAGAAACAATTATTGGTTGTTAAAAAAATAAATGTAATCAATGATGTACGGTATAAGTCGAAAATTGTTAGCAATATGTTTCACAGGAATATTTACGTACCAATGAGAGTTTACAGAATGACAACTTTGGAGCAAATTTTCCGTCTTAGCTTTTCATACTGACTGTGTAATAGTCGAAACCCTGGGTTGTAAGAAATAAAACTTTCTGTGGAATATTACAAGGTGAAATTATGCCCAATTTATCAGAATGACCAATATTGGGTCATAAAAAATGTTTTAATTGGTACACATTCAATGGAACAATAAATCCCAGTTGAGTAACATTCAGTGACTTCATTTATTTTTTCAATGTGTCGTCAATTTATTTAATATTTTAAACCATCTGGAAATGGGATACTTTTTTATTTTATAATTCATCATATCTAAAATTATTTCAACATCTTATCACAGTCATTGGTACATCATTTTTATAAGTACAAAGCTGTATTACTGTAAAAAGCAATGAGGATGAATCCCATTGGGTTCCACAGTGCATTACTGCGGACGCATCCATGATGTTTTCATTAGAACATCACTTATGGAGCGGAACTATTATCTCGGACTGCTGCAAAAAAAAACTTTGATAAGGATGAAAATTGAAGCAAGTATTTTCACCCAATATTTTCTTTGCTCGGAAATCGCTAATATCTATATTAAAACGGTTGTCTTCCAATTTGAATCAGTATTTTTTCAGTCATATGTTTGGTTTCTTAAAAACCGTAGTTTTTGCTGAATAGTAGAAGAGTTATTTTCACCAAATATACCTTTCTCCCTTCAGCAAGCACTCGGCTAAATTCACCGTGGACGCTGGGGATGGAAGTTGGAGGTGTCTGGTGGGTAGTAGATGTAAAATTTGGGGCGGAAGAGTAGTAAGGGGAGAGAATGGATTTGCATAAATGCGAAATCCACGGTGGCAAGTCGGTTGGTTTCTCTCCTCCCGGGGACGCAAGGATATTGGAGTCCGGGTTCCTTGATTCATTCATTCAATTCAGAGCGAGGAGGACGGATGAATGGAAGAACGGTTAATGAAGCATAGGAATAAGCGTACAGGCATGATGGGCGATGAAGGAGGAATAGTGATGATTAGGGTGGCTTGATATCCATTTGAGCATGGAATGAAATATGAAAAAAATAAAGATTCGATGGATACACCTGCCGTGAATTCATTAAAGTATTATGTATTCGCTCGTTTTCACGAAGGCAGTAAGACTTTAATATATCGAGGATAATAACCGAAGGTATAATAAGTGTAAATTTAGACATAAAATACCGATAGATTTGTTTTGTGGACGATGGCAATCGATAGACTCGTCAGTCGTATCATATCCAGGGTGACATTTAGCGTGGTATTCGCTCACTATCGGCACTTTTAATTTTTACTGGTGATAAATACCGATGGTGTAGTTAGCCTAAGTAGATGAAAATAATGTCCATCTTGTGGACTATGGCTCTTGGTATTTTGGTCAATAGCACCATACCGAGAGTGACACTTGTTGTGCATTGTCAATGAATATTATTGAGTGTTTCGATGAAAACCTCATAAACTGGACTCACTTTATGCCCATTATATTGATCATACTAGTGATAAATATCGATGATATCACTCCTGAAATCATGTAAAAATGGAAATGCAAAAATTCTAGTGGTAAATAATTATTGACATTATCGGTTCGTGCTTTTATATGTTCCATTTATACGCGATATATTGGAAAATATATATTCTAGGTTTTAATACATCGTTAAATCGCGCCCTTATGTGGATGACGGCATCGATTAGGGAAGTCTGCGTGTTGTATAAGAGATCTGACGAAATCTGCAGCTATCCTCCTCACTCTGATCAAGAGAAGATAGATAAAAAGTATTTTTGGAGTGGTGGAGGTAAGAGAGTGTGGGTAATGGGGATGAAAATCAGCGTTGGAATGGCTACAGGGGAAGGTAGAAAGTCGACGTCACATGTCACGAAGCCGCAGGGATTGTGGGGAAACTTCAGGAAACCGTACTTCCCTTGCGCCCCAGTAAGTGATGATCAAGCTCATTTGAGCGCGTGAAATACTGGTAATTAAGTTGAATAGCAATGATTATATAAAGACTTAGCCTTTTTAAATATTACGTGTCCTACAATGTTATCTGCCGTGTTTTGTTCACTTCAAAAGTAAAATAAGAGAAAACACTGTATATATTTCCACTTGATTCGTGTGGAAATACCATGTTTTTTCTTTCATTTTATGATGAATTTCCACGAAAAAGAACCGGCAAACTTTGATTAAACTTTTACAATATCTATTGATTGATTCTCACAAGAGAGCGGAGAAATTGCTCAGTGTTTGGTCAAATCAATTTCACTCCACCATATTGTCCACCTGTCTATTAGTGTGCTGGACTGTTTACAAGTGCCTCAAGTGTTACATTTGTCATGCGTTAAGTCATTTGAAGAATTGCCCAATAGTAAGGGTGAATATTTTATGAAGAGTGATAGTTAGTTTCGATTCCCACTGAAAACAAGACTAAAGTCCTCTTCTCTTTAATATCACGGATTTCTTACCAACAATTAAACACCCGCACAAAACATCCATTAAATGGTTAAAACTCCACCCAGTTGAATTTTCAACCCACGATTATATGGTAACAAGCATGGACTTTACCCCGCCGCGCCGCATCCGAAGCCAAGGAAATGACGTGTAAGGGGGGCTAAATGACGTGTATCTGCAGATTTTGTGGGTATGAAAAGTGAGGAATAGTCAGTGAATTGAATATTCATCTATGTCGTCACTATGAAGAAATGAAATATACTTTAAATGAATAACAATATTTGGAAAAGTATTGTCGTTACTGTTTTTATTATGATTCCGCCAGCATGGAGAATATAGTTGAAAAACCTTAGTTATCGTCCAATTAACGATATGGATGATGTAACACTATTCTATATTGCACTTTCTTTGTGGTTTTATAAATAATATTAATATTTTAGTTTTCGTGATGAAGATGATGTGGAATTTTCGCCATTAGGGGTTATTTTTTCCAGGAGCCCGACGTGTCCATTCTATCAAATTTTATCGTCTACATGGCGAATTAGGTCGATAAAAACTTGGAAGATGCAATTTTACACAGATAAATTACTTATGTCGATGTAAGACTACATCATATGCAACGGTCAATGTATTAACGCTTGTTATTTTATGAAATGCCTAGTACATATCGTCGCTACTTTTCGTAATATCATTCCTTATTTGTTTGGTATCTTCATATTCTAAATTATTTTGTTGATATTTTTAAAATGCATATATTTTAAGCGTAACCGGGAAAGGATACAGCTTCCCACTCGTTCTGAAGACATTTTAAATTTATTTATTTGTGCTTCAAGGTACGCACTCTGAGGCAGAGGCTGGATTTTTTAACGATGCGGTCAACAATGGTTACCACTTGATGTGGTTTTACTGCCACTTCATAATATATCCAGCGGATTAGCAGTGCTTGGGACTATGATGAATAGGTTAACAGTTTGTCTCTCATATTCTAATTGAAACTATGAATACATCCATGTCTTCATTCTTATGGCATATATTTCTATCCTTTTTCATCCTACTCTTCCTTTGAGAAATACTTTATTGGTTTACTCAATCCTCACTTTCGTAGAATGTACTATGTATTTCCTTACTTTCGTAGAATGTACGATATATTTCCTCACTTTTATATATTGTACTATTTATTTCTTCGATTTTTTAAATCATTAGATTGTAGTCTGGTGCAGTCTATATTATGCCATAGCTAAATGATTTCTTCACCATAGTATGCTGACATGAACCCATCTAATGTGTATAAATAACAAGTTTGGCCTAATCTACAACTTAAGTGTGAAACAATGATATAAAAAACCTGTATGCGCTCCTTCTTAAATCACACCATCGTGAGAAGATACTGCTCAATGCAGAAGTTAGCTCAGAAAAATGCGAATTTCGGTTTTTACTTTAAATGGAACTCTTATGAGTCTTGGGCTTTTGCCCGCTCCACTGTGGTCTCCAATAACAAAACCCCTTTCTTATTTCCCATGTCTTACGCCTACATGAAAATCCCTGCGGTAACATTTAACCCTTTTAAGCATCTGACGTTTAACGTAAATATCGGGATCTCCAAATCCCATTTCTCGGAATTGGGAATGGGATAGAGAAGAGTCCCCTTGCTAGTGCGGTTGGTTCATATCATTCATAGTTCCAAGAGAAATATTATCTCGCTGTATCTTTTTCGATGTTTACGAAAGCAATATTACATTATTTCTTCAATAAAGATCACATATAATATGGAAACAAGGCTTAATTATTGACATAAGAAGCTCCTGAGTAGCACTTCGGCTTCTAAGTTCTTTAAGTCCAGTGGCCCACGTAGGTAATTAGTTTTCCTTAGAGACATTACTCTTATCCGGATGAGAGATGGGTTATACCGCAGAACATCTTTTATGCCTTTTCCAGAAATTGTCACTGTCACTCGAATGTTATTTCATTTAACTAAATCATCTGCATTTCTCAAGCCAATCATTTCCATATCAATCATCATAGTGTTTCCAATCCTTAAACCAATCATGTTTCTGTTTCTTCACTCCTCTCTTTCTGTCAGCTATCAGTTTCAGGAATCATTATCTTGACTTTCATCAGGCTTTGTCCTATATGTTCGAGCTTTGTTCTTCCTTGTTAATTCTGCCTAACCATTTAACATTGTATTGTTTTCTGGAGGTCATTATGCCACAGAATATTCAAAATTAGGTCCTCCTACTTCGCAGTTATCATTAAGAATCTATTCTAAATATTCTTCGACATATCCCCTCAGAGATTTTTTATGTGCATTTGATCTCATAATAGCATAGTAATTTATGAGCAGTGATTTATAACTATGCCAATGGTTTCCCCCCTTACAGCAATGGTTTATAACTAGAGCCAAGTTTTTTAATGCTTTCTTGGATCCTTTTTATCTCGCAATATATTGGACTCCATATATTTTCCACTCTAATCATCTGGAGGCTTTTATTATGGAGGTAGGTTTCGACACCTTTCCTGAAAGTCAGAAGAAGAACCTTCTCGTATAACTTACCCTTCGATGGTGTGCTAACTGGTCTTATTCCCCGTGCCGGCAATTTTCGCTGAGATAAGGCCCGGGTACCGTTATACGTGAGGGGAAGAGGGTGGGAAGGGCTGTAGATATCTTCCTAGTCTTGTACTTCAACGCCTCGCTCGGCCATCCACTGGACCCAAATGGTGTATATCCACACCTACTCTCTCCATGCGCGTCCACGGAGACTGGATTCCGGGGGAGATGAGAGTACTGCGTGTGGGTGGAGGGGGGAGGAGAGAGGGAGAAGAAGAAGTTGCTAGCGTAAATGGAAGGGAAAGAGTTGGCCTGGGCACATTTCGGAGGGGGTTGAGGAGGTAGAAAAATCGTGAGGGGTTTTAGAAAGTTGATGCCACTGTGCGGGCCGGGCTGGTCTCGTGCGAGTGGCAAGTAGAGAGGAGGAAAGGAGGGAGAATGAGGGAGGTGGGTTATTAGATTAGCGGAATGGGGAGGGGAGAATGAAGAGAGTGAGTTCGTAGAAACGGTCCAGGGGCGTATTAGTGAAGGAAGAGCTCCCGAGGGGGCGGGTCGGGAGGGGGTTCCACGTATACCGGGTGTGCGTAGGGGATAGCAGGAAGGAGAAGGCATTGGGGAAGGGATGCGTTTTGGGAGAGAAAGAGCTTGAGGCTAAAGGCCTCCACTCCTTTTCGCGTGGAGGTGCCGTGGAGTATCCACCTTGAAACCTTAATCCTCTGAACTACGTGAGTCTGTAACCATCTTTTGCTGAGCCATCTCCCCCCCCTTGTCCTTGCAAATCCACGAGTGTTACTCTCCGCGCTATCTCCTCTTGCTATCTCTCCTCCCTGTAGACCACCCGGAAGATCCTCTCCCTTCACCTTGCTATCTCCCCGCGTAATCTGAAAACGACGGTCCCTCTTTAGCGTTTATCTGCCCCAGAGTGTTTAGGAGTTGGTCCGGAGAGTAGAAAGGGATTACCTCTTTCCTCTTCTTTTATTCTAAATTATGATTAGCCTGCTTTATTAATATCCATCCTTGGCCAGAGACTCTTTTTCATAATCTGATAAATGTGGGCCGTAATTTTAAAACATTCATCCCACCTTAATTAACTGCATGTTAATTTGAGTTCCCCCTCGTTGGTGTAAAAATGTAAAACCTGCTAGAATTAGCCGATTAGGTGCCTAACAGCCTGTCGTCGAAGAAGAAGGCTTCATCAAGAAGGAATGCGACATTCAGCAGGCCTTGTTAAGACAGTTATTGTTGTCAATGGGAAAATAAATAAAGAAAAAATCCTTTAGAGCCCGATGTTTGGCATTCACATTGCATATAAATTTCAAATTTCCATCCGTTTTTCTAGAATCAGCGAAAATAATTAATAAAGAGCCACGTTTAAAGAAAATAGGAAGTTAAAGGAGAAAGAAAAAAAAATCAAAAAATGTCTTTTGTAAACCCTCCATTCATAGGTTTTCAAGGCATGGCAACAACAGTTGAATATCCTGCCAGTATTTGAGCTTTTTATATGATATAAATGGAAGGTTATACATTTCTTGGAAAGTGAGAATTAAAAATTATCCGATTAATGGACTAATATTTGAAATAATTTGTTTATTTTGAAATGCTATCAGCAGAAATGAGTGTCAAATCATGATACAGATATATGATATAAGAGCGATATGATCGAACAGTTTTACGGTAGGCTAGACAAAATGTGACTATCAAGACTCAAATTGAAGAATTGTTAGTAGTTTCGGGGACCAGATGTATGTATCTATTATAAAATTAGTTTGATACTACTGATCAAACGCATGGACATTTGAAGATACGTGCCGTTTCATCATTTACACAACACAAAAAGCTGGATACGAGAAATTTATTTTCGGGTGTCATTTTCTTAAGAGCAATTTCAACTTAATTAGATTTGTATTAATTGTCTTAATGAATCATTACAAACAGTTCATCTTAGAAGAAAAAGGTTTTTTTCCCCTTTAGTTGTCATCTTTTTTTCATATTGCTGATTTATGTTTTTTGTAAGCGTTTTAATGAAGGATAAAAAATAATTGCAGGAAGATGCAAATAGATAAATGGTATCTTTCGAGTTTATATGTATGTACACATCCAAAATTTGGAATAAGTCTAAGGTGAGACAATTTCAACAACTAAATTTAAAAAATGGAAGCAAGCGAAAGCAAAAAAATTTTGCATCGTTTACGCGTAAAAAGTAAGCGTTAAGCCCATTTATTGCAACCGCAACGGTCCTTTATTAAAGCGTAGAGCAATTGAATGTAAATATAACCAAATATGTATGAAAACATAGAGTGAAAATACTGATGAAGAGGAAGTTATATTTTTGGAATTAATATTGTTAAAGATATCACTGCTAGAATGTTTTACCATATTCTCATAAATAGGAGGGGATATGCCATCGCATATGACAGTGGCCCCTGCTTAATTTTTTATGACTTATATATTATAATATACGTATAAAATAGATTAGAATCTTTAACATATTAAAAACTAGACTATGTTCACTTCAGACCCTCTGCTACCATTCTTGTATTAATAGTAATTTACTCAAGACAGTTGACCGCGCTGAATTGATTTAAGCGACCTGGAAAACGATTGGATACAGTGCGAGGAAAGTGTTTCCAGAGAAAGAGGGTCAGTCGAACGAAGGACGACAGTTTTCCCTTGTGAGTGATATTTTAGTCGTCCGTACTAATCAGGGCAGTCTAACGTGTGGATTGCTCTTCGTTAGCAGCGCTCTCTGGCGGCACCACGGGGAATAAGGTGCCGCATCCTCACCCTCCTTCTCTTTTGATTACTCCTTTCCTCTGTTTTTATCTCTCGGCCTTTCTCCTCGTGGCGAGGCGAAATGTGGAGGGATATTGCGGTTAAAAGGAAGACCATTCTCCCACTCTCTTCCATTAAGATAGGTTCTAACGCAACGGCGCTGTACGTATCCTGCGAAAGCGCTCGCCGTGCACGACGCTCCCGTAAGAAGGGACGCCTGACTGTTATAGCGTAGACCACATGCCTAAATGGGCGCCCGCCTTCCGTCGCAGATAAGCGCTAGGCCTTCAGGGTGTGCATCTCATAACAACCCTCTCTTCTACTACGCCAGTTGAAAAATAAGGCCGTTAATTTTTTAAAATAAAAATCAACTAAAATAAAGTTCATTATTGCACTAAGAATTAGTAGAGTTATGAGTTTTTAGGAAGGAGAGTTTTGAATAGTGTTAGATTGTAGAAAATGTTTAAGCGTAGAGTACTCCGATTGTTACAGTGTGGGTCCAATTATAACAGGCTTTTGGAAAGTGAATTTGATGAATATGGATATAAATGGATTGAGCACTTTCAATGAAGTCTTATAAAATACAGGTGAAGTGCATGTTACGTTGGATATTGTCTTGATTCGATTCACAGCGTTCTTATTTTTAATGCTGTTTTATAGCTGAGTCCGAATAAAGATGGCAGGAGGCACTTCTCATATCCTATGGAGGTTCCATGAACGTTGATTATAGACATTTTCTCGACCCAAGGAGTCGTTACGATAACGCGTCTTTTGTTGCGTGGAATGAAAACGATTCAATGTGTAATAATGATCCTTGCACGTCAAATTTACGGTAAAGTAAGAACAGATGAGTAAAATTTATCGGTCGTTTATCATTCGTCTTGTTGATATTCATCGTTTAGAGAAGAAAAAGTAATGGTTCACTCATTCCTTACCGGGTACTAATCACTTAGTTATATCCCAATCAACTATTTTACAGATTTTGCATAGACTACTGCGAAGAAGTCTGGTGTCAACAGTAAGCAATGGCGCCCTGTTTCTTGCTTTCACACCTCGTACAAGTAACCGAAATGGCTCAACATTTTAGTTCCTATAGTAACCTTTGAAACATTCACTTTCTTCACATAATGAACTCTCACGACGCGTTCTGTTCTTTTTTTCTCCTTATCTAATTCCGTAATGAACTTTTTTAGACTGAAAAGAAAAGATAAAAGAGTCTCGGACGATCAAATGGGAGTGCTAAGTGATCTCACGCACAACAACGGCGGTTGGCATTGTTCGAGTCTGAATGCCCTCGGTCCCTCTCCTTTTCATTTTTGTCGCGAAATTCGTCCGGCGTCCGCTTTTAAGTGCCGCCTCCCTACGCAACGTGTGAGGAGGTCCTTCGCATGGTCGGGGGCGTGGTCCATATTCGTCCATCCACTTCTCTTTTCTGCTCCCTCCCCTCTCTCTCTCTTCCTTCGGGTTGCGTGGCTAGGAGAGGGAAATAGCGGAAGCGGTGGATGGGGACGGGCGGCCGGCCGGCCCTTGTGAACCAGGGCCGGCCGTCGGAGGGAGAGAGAGTGGATAAGGGATAAATGAATTTCCAGCCCCGAGGACACAACGGATGGGGGAAATCGTGGAAGGAGAGAGTGCTTGGGCGTTTGGGACGGGTAAGGATTAGAGAACTGTTGAGGGTGGCAGAGTGGAGTGGATGGAAGTAGGAGTTGAGTAAGCGAGAGAAAGTCTATAGAGGCCGCTGTACGTTCAACACATGAACGTAACTTAAGGAGAGGGGATACGTTTCGAGAACGGAAATGGACATTCGGAAAAATTATTAAGGATTTCCCCAAAGTGATATGGAGGTGGTGGAGGGGATGCAATTCCGGAGGTCTGGGGGCCGCGGGCGGGATAATTCTTCGACTGCCTGCACGGCAGTCCATCGTAGAAAGCGTACGACTACCTCTTGGTCATTACGATTAAAACAATTCTGTGAATTCGAAATTCTGAAATGAGTGAATACGGTAGGGAGTGTCTCAGACATCACTTGCTGGAAGTCTTTATTGATCAACATATCGAGTAAGAAAAGACTTAGTTTTCCATATTATCTTTTACTTTCTAGCAACCGACCGACCGACCGGGTTCGGTATTATGTTACATTATCGTGAAAATAGCGCATAGTCCTGACACTATGGTCGGTTGCTGGAAATTAAATTATTTTGCAAATGGTATATAGCACCAAAGCTATGTTCTGTTGTTAGAAATGAATAATTATGTGTTTACTTCAAAAGAGGACTCTTTCAATGGTGAGAGATAATTCATTGCATGACGCATTCACCCGCTGCTTATCGCATCACTCCCCATTACCAAATACTACTCAGTTTGTGATTACTTCTTTTATGCATTATAGGAATACACGATAGAAAATAACATCCCTCCCATTGCGCCATGATTAAAGCAAATAATGGTCAAATCAGATATTTTTATCCACTAGCATCCAACCGTGTTGTTGTAAACCCCAGCGATCTGTAAACGACTTCTCTGGCGTAAATTCAACTCCCATCATGATGAGAATACAATCGCCTCGCTCTTCAAACCGGCTGATGAAAATACTTTTTTCTTTCTAGTGTTGGATTTTATCCCTGTCCTAGTGTAACAAAGCCGTAAGTTAGTTCACAGAAAATGGCATAACCTATAGTTAGGAAATAAGTTCAGGGGGTTCAGTGCAAATTGAATTACCAATACGAGATGTCTCTCTAAGTTTCTTGTGTAATGTTGCGCGATATCAGTCAAGTGCATGGACTATTGGAAAGCTGGAATGGAAGAGACAAGAGGATTCTGAAGCTTGGTGCTTGAGGCAGATGCTGAATGTCAAATGGATGGATTGTGTCAGAATCGAGGCAGTATGCAGAAGATTTGAAGAGGAAAAACCCTGTCGAGCACTATCTGGTGTACACGCTCCATATGAAATGGCCAGCCTTTGAGGGAATTTGGAGAATTGGTGAGGAACATAATAGTTGGAAAAATATAAGGAATTGACCCCATGATTAAAATCGAGGGAAAAGTTCCATGGGGGTCATTCAATGTAAAATCACGGACGAGTTGCCCTTTCCATTTCAGATTAGCACGAATTTTTTTTATTTTTCCTTATAAGGAACAATTTGTTTTGAAAAATGTTAATATTTTGCGGAGATACGGGGATATGAAAAATTCGGCATTTTTAAAATCAAGTCCCAGAATTTGCCCATTTTTTCAGATCTAAGAAAGCTAGAAAGTTCCGGAAAGAATTATTTTGTACGAGAAGCATTGTTTTATTTAACGGTAAAATTTTATAAATTTAAATTTTTTTGAAATTAAAAAAAAATTGTAAGTTTAAAATTAAATTTTCAAAATGTACCCCACCTTCGATCCATCTCAAATTTTAGAATCATGTAGTTCCTTGTATTGGTAAAGAAGCTACAAAGGTTCGACATTGTAATATTTCATTTAGAGGAGAAAAAAATTTTTGTTTATCGCATGCACTTCACCGTGTCCACTCCCATCTGGTTGAGCAGCAGTTAGGCCTTTCCTTACTTTCCAATGGAGATAGAAATGCACTATAAGTACACTTTTGTCGTAATGTAGAAGTGTTACTTCAAAAAAGGGTCACTTTACATCGTTGTAAATGCTTGAAACAATTACTTCACACTTGGGTTTACATAACGGCAGTGCAACTGCTTAAATCTGGCGGCTGATGTGGGTGAATCTGCACGGGAGGTCGTACGTTGACCCGGAGCTTGAAGCGAATCAACCATTTCATTTTGATTATTTAAATGATTTTTACCGGATCGGTTTTAGGAGTAGATTTAGTTACAACTTTATACATTACCGACTTCCAGTGCTCTCGGCAAGAGGCAACGGACGACTGCCGTCCGCGTCGCCGGCACCCGCTCTCTTGGCCCGGGGTAACGGGTTACTACCTGCTGAAAGAGTTGGAAATCTGTGCTCTAAAAAGTATACTACATCAATGACTATACCGGGCTTAACATCATCCTGGCATCAGAGTTTTTCGTTAAGATCCCTCGCCGCTTTCCCTTCCATTCCCCTGCCTGCTGCCCCTCCCTCCATTCTCTCCCCGACTCATTCCTTCAGTAGACTTTCATTCTTCAATCATTCATCCTATCCTCCATGCATTATGAAGGTATTCATTTTGAAGAAACTGAGCTTGCATTATGGAATCGTCAATATGGTGCTTTGGCATGGAATGACCCATGGTCCAATTAAAACGGGATATGAAGCAGAAAAATAAGGACATACGAAAGTTGGCAGGGGGTAGGGTGGGATGAAGGACTGCAGTCAACCAAATTCAATGATTAATGATGGCGCTTCTATGACTGCAAAAATCGTTGGACAATCTTTATATTTTGAACAATAATTTTATTTTCAACTAGTTAGGGCATCTAATAAGTAAAAGCCGTAAAAAGTTTTATAATTTGAATAATTTCTGTATTTATTTTGACCCACATAAATAATTTGTTATCTTGTTTTAATGAATATTCTTAAATTTCTGTTATTTAGTTCTCTATCTATGTCATGTTCCTAAGTTTTGTGTTTTGCTCAACGCAAACCAGGCTCACGGTACGTTATGTTCTATAATCGTAGGAAATGTCGTTTGCAAACTGCAAATCGCACTGTTCTCTGATACTGAAGATCTTTTTTATGCGTTGGTCCAAAACTATATAATTTACCACCAAATTATGAAAAGTTCAACAGTATGTGTTTGCATTCGTAGGAAGGGTAAAGGCATGGTTTTTTCACTCGAAATCCCTAAATTGATGTTGAGGTGAAAGTTTAAACAGTTTTTTTTATACCCACTGCCTAATCTTTTTCATACCTTGGCATGTCTTTGTTTTTTTCATCCACATTTTCATTGCAGTTTTTATACGTTAAAGTTACATTATATTTCCTATTCAAGAATGCTTTTGGAACTCCCTTAAGTTAATATTGCAATTTTCTAAATTTATGAGCAATTAATAACATTCCAGCTAGGTAAAAGTCATTTCCTTAAGTTTTCTTATTAATTCAGGTTCTTAAGTTTAATTGCTCATTGCTAACCGGCTCAAAGGCTGGAAGATTCCCCTGCCGCTGCTTTCCCTCCTTTTTTACCCCTATCCCCCTGGAGATGAACCAAAGTGGCTACTGGGCGATTTGCACTCTCCCTACCGCCACCTCCACATCCCTCGAGAAAATACACTTCTTCCTCGCTTCCCTACTATGGAGGATCACCGCACTTCACCATCACCACCACCACCACTGAGATCTTTCCCTTTCTCCGCCCTCATTCCTTAATAAACCGTATTTTCCTCCCTCGTTTCCAACACCCACCCGCGGCCGTTCCGAGTGTTGCTAAGGGACTGCATCTTCCCTCTCTACCTCTGTTATGGAGCTAAGGTCGATAGCGATGAAAGCAGGAGTGGGCGGCCCGGGCTACGCTTGCTGTTGAGGGTTGGGCGGCGAGAAAAATTGCCCGCTGATTAAAGGAAAACGCGTTTAGTTCTTGAAAGTTTTCTCTTCCTTTTTTCCCTTCTTCTCTCTCTACATTTGCCGTCGGGGACGAAACAAAAGCAAGCGGACGACCTACGTCGCGATATGTAATTTTAAATGCTCGTACCGGAATTCCGCGTGGTGTGTTCGCCTGCCTTCTGTCCTTTTTCATTTTATCTCACACCTACGTTTCCGCTTGCGATGAGCGCAGGCTGAGTATATAAAATAGCCGTCGTTAAGTGATAGTATGTTATTATACTCTCGTCGCAGAAATTTTAAGTGGCTCGGAAATTAGTGATTATGCCGTATCTTGACTACAATTATTAAGCAGCGTCGTCAATGTTTCCTCAGGGATGTAATGATGCAAGGCCCGAAGCTAGGCAAAACGTGAAATTATATTTCTTTTTAAAAATAATTTCACAGCACTAGCATGTTTCAGCTTTAGTCTAGCATGAAATAACACATATTAATGTTAATGCAGTTAATCCAAAGTTAAAAGGTATACAAATAAGGGAATTTCAGAATGCGTTATAAAAAAGAGCATATTTTCAATTTATAAATAAAAATGTACATTGAACATTTTTATTTATAACTTGAAAATATGCTCTATAACAATAAAAACTCCTCCTGTACATTGATTGTGGAATATAATCACTTGGTGGATATATTTTATAAGACAAAAGAGATGGTTTTTACGTAATAACTGAAATATGGAACGAACTACATATAATCGACTCAGAAAATAAGGTTGTAATGGCCGAGAAAATAAACGCAAAGTTAAAATTTGGGGTTTTCAACTTTTCTATCCGGGCTCATGATTTCAATTGTTTCAATTAACTAACATGTGTTTTAAACTTTGAGAAGTATACTGAGTACATTTGTCATTCGTGTCTAAGCTCTCTGAGTGAATGAAGTTTCAGATGCATTACATTTATAAAAATGGTATATATGGTATTACATATATTTTCAAGTTGGAACATATGGTGTACTGCTTTTATTTTTGAATTAAGAATGACACTGAAGCCTGAATCCCGATGTTTATATCTTTGCCTTTTTACGTATTTTTTTGCATGATACAACTTGAATATTAAGTTAGCAAGATAACATAAATACTTTGCCTTACTTTATAAATTTTCATTCACCTTTATATGGTAATGTTTGCATAACATTTGCGTGAAATTATTTGCGAGTCTACGTCCTAGTGACGGATGATTTTGGGAACAGTTTTTCCCGTTTAGGAGAAGAGTGTATCATCATTTCTGGAGCGTGAATGCTCCTCGCAGCGAGACGCCTCCCCGGCGAATGAGAGTGGGGGACCGTGGATGGTTTTCACACTGCCGGGCGGGCGTTAATTGCACGAGCCGGGAAAATTAAACGCACGGCTGGAAGAAGTTGTGAGAAGGCTTATAAGAGTTTTTTGAGAGAACGAGGCGAGACGAGCTAAAGTAACACCATGACACAAGAGTTTTCGCAGTACTCAATTTGCATCACCCCGGTGCAAACAATAGCGTTGAGATAACGTTTGGCACATGTATTTAACGATCACACTTCTGCACGCTCTGGTAAAATAAAAGAAATCAAGAGAAAAAATTCACCATCACGCTTGGGACGCAAGATGATTGAAATTCAATTAATTAGTGCTATTCCGCACAGAAACTACAGCTTTATTGCTATATGTAAAACTTTTTAAAGCACGTGTCTTGTAATATATTTTTAGTTGCTAAGGAGAAAAGCGCTTTTTTATTGTGTTTTTTTTCATGAGTAACTTCCACAAAGCGTAAAACTGTGGGCAGTGTGGGGGCAGAAATTATGGAAAGAAGCAAGTGGAATAATTCTTAGAAGAAGGATAATTATCGATGGAATTAACGAGTGTGAGGTTGTGAGAACAGTAGCCCAAGTACAGGTTTAATGTTGGAAAACATTGGACTAACAGCTGGCAACACTTGCTTTCAAGTGAGGGAGAACTTCATCGAAACATCTATTTTGTGTAAACTCATGTATGTTAGTGAATTTTGGACGATATCACGTAAAGGACAAAGGGAATTAAAATTCATGGTGGTGTTAACAAAGAATAATGTAGAGGGTATGGACAGAGATGGCTTCACAAAAATGTCTTGCGAAGAGTTTAGATCAGCATTATCATAAGATCTTTATTCATCTCTGCCTGCATTGCTCTCTCATCGGCAAAACGTAGCGTATAGATTTTTTCTCGATGCTTCGCTACGTTGACGATAGTTATCTACGAAGATTCATCAATTCCTTTTCATTTGCTCCGTAGCCGTATTGATTGGATGTTAAAGTGATGCACAAAATTGAAAGGAGTGTGTTTCGATGGGTAGACCATTTTGAGAGTGAATGGGGGTCGAATAGCGAAACAGATTTATGATAAAAGAGTGAATGGGGTGAGAAGAAGGGTTATTCCGTTAAATTTATGGAGGAATGTGGTGGAATAAAATCTAGACAGAAGGACTACTAGGAATATTAGGACTAGTAGGGCGTTAATGAAGCAATGCATGAATATAGTAAAAGCGAAAACTGTGTACAATTGTAGGGCATTATGGATGACATTATTTCAAGAGAGCAGGTTTCTTTGATAAGACAGCAATGTCTAAGCTATTTGAGTGCGCCTAACCGGAAAGGAAACCGCGTGGTCGGCATGTAAGCATGTATGTGCAGACTTGGTAGATTCTAATAATATATCGGTTTGACGTCAGCGTTTTGTAATATCAAAGCCGGTGGATGGTGAATGTATTTCGGGATGAGAACTCCCGGGGAAGAGATGGGTCACATATGTGTGAGGTGTCGTTGAGGAGCAGTGGAAGGGTTTTGTGGTCAGGATTGAGACAGGGGTAGTGTAGAGAGGGTAGGAAGACATGGGAGGGGT
This sequence comes from Pyrrhosoma nymphula, assembly GCA_963573305.1. Classification (NCBI taxonomy): domain Eukaryota; kingdom Metazoa; phylum Arthropoda; class Insecta; order Odonata; family Coenagrionidae; genus Pyrrhosoma; species Pyrrhosoma nymphula. Next base: position 91,725,435 of record OY754338.1, read on the forward strand.
TCGTTGTGGGACGTTCCAATTGCGGGACTGTGAAGCAAGGGCGTTTTAATTCTATTTGCGTCCGGGCAGCATTCCAAACTTCCTATCCCATTTAGTGTCACCATTGCCTGTTCCATATTTATCTCCCCTCTATCTCCCTCTTGTCTTTTCCATTTGTCCTTAAGTTTCATTTCCTGGCACTTTCCTATTCTCTGCCTTTCAGGGCTTCCATCGCTGCTCAGGAAGGCTCTCATGGGCTGTGTTGCATTAAGTGTTTAACGCTACCTAATATTTTTTCGAGCCATGTGTGAAAAACCCTTTCGAGTATTCACTTGCGCGTAGTCAATAAAGTATTAGGATAATATTTTTGTGTATATCCAATACTTTTAGCACCATATTCAGCGGAAAAAATCATTTGGTTACTTAAGACCACTCAGCTGATATTTCAAACTTTTACTGCCTCTGTTACGCAAACTTTAAAAGTTTATTATTTACCTGTAATGAAAATCTTGCATCACTCAGTTTTTTTAGGGATCAATATTTTTTATACAAACATTAATTCTTTCTCTCCTAAAATGTGATTGAAGTGTATGTGTTGATTTGGGCTCCAAGGTAAAATTACCCCACTCTGTAACACCGACATGGTTTCTTGAATTATTCTTTTAAAGCATTTAAAGTATTTGAAGCATTTTTGTACATGAGATACTTTTTTATTATCTTTTACCATGCATTATTACAACTGCAGGATATAAACAAATTGAGCAAAAGTTGTACCAGTGGGTCACAGTATACAGTCAGTCACAGTCACATAAGGTCTCAGACTAGATGTTATGCTATTTAGAGTCGTTTTTAAAACCTTATTATTGAAACCTTATAAAGTAAGTGATTACCAAAAATTTAATAGAAAATATTTCATGTAATAAATTATCTAAAATCACTATATTTACATGTAATTAGTCATTTGATGATGTCAGCTAAGATGAATGCATGAAATTTGACTTTACTGTTGCGGTTTTTTGCTCCAACCTTAGTGAATACTAAAATAAGCCAATTAATTACAAAGATATTGATATTTTATAGACTAAAAATAGCTCATCTTCGTGGAAATCATGAAACGGTTTTCGTAAGATTATTTTTTGGCATTCCTAATATAGTGGCGCTAACATTAAAGGTTTGAGGTTAGACCCATGAAGTATAATATAGATTTGAATTTCTATTCATTGCGTATTTGGAAATGTTCCACTTTTTTGTTTTATTTATCTACTCGCATATCTAATTGCGAAGTACTTCTATTGTTCCTTTATTCTAAATTATTTTATACGGCGAATTCTTTGTTTACCCTTTGATAATATTATCGTCAAGAATTACAAGATTCATTATGTGATGCAAGAGATTGACTTAAATACTAGGCATGCGTCTTGAATTTATCTGTCTTGGTGTTTTTGATGGCTGATACACCTGATCATAATTTCGGAGACCTGAGTTTGTATGATGGTCAATGGCGGAGTTTTCTTATTTTGGTGTTCTTCAATTCATCATATTTGGCGATCGTAAGCCATGATTTCCGTTTCTAATGCAAAACATTTTCTTAGATTCGTTGTGTAAGTACCCTTTATCTCTCTTTATAAATGGGGTGGCTCAAAACCCTACATTTTGTCATCTTCAATCCATCTAGGGTGGCAATTGCTTAAGGTTTTAACTTAATCAGTAATTTTTACTTTCTGGAATGAGATATATTTCGAATAACTTCAACATACCAAATGCTTATGGTGGTCTTATCAACCCATGTGATACACAGTTTGTCTAAAAGTAATATTACTCAAGATTAACGGTGTGACTGCTTTGCCCTGAACCCACTGTTGCATATCAATATGCTTTACCTCAAACTTTCGTACAGGGCTACATAAATATGAATGCCTTCATGCATAAAAACTCCCTTATTACCAAAAGGCGCATTAGGTAGCGGACCCATTACAAACAAGTGCAAGTAATTTTGGTACACTTACAAATTTTTACCAAGATTTTCATAAATGTTAACCTCTACCGTAAATTTTTATGATCCTCCTCTCTCCCGTGTGTTACTGCAAAGCCTTTGCGCTCGGATGGGAAACAGCTCTCTCTCTTAATTGGCTTATGTTCTCGGAATCGCCCTTTCACATGCTATATTGCCCGGACGACGACGCATCTCTAGCCAAGGTCTCACGGTAACGGTGTAAAGTCACGAATGCTTCTCCGTCCAACTTTGCCTCTGCAATAACCGCCCAAGAGCTCCTCAAACATCGGACTTAACGCTTGGCGAATTTCGCAGCTCTCCGATCATTCCCTGGCCTTATTTTTTTCGGTATTCGGGGTCATTTCGAGTCATTTCATCAAACGAGCTCGGGGGTCACTCTCGCATATTACTCCAACTAGCCGTGTGGTTTTATGTCCCTCCTTTTAACAGTGCCATGAAGAAGGATGTTGAGGAAAATTATTTGCATATTTGAATATTTCCTCAGTAAATGTCAAATTGTCTTTGTTGTGGTCTTCACTTAAGATTGCGTAAAATATCGTGAAAATCATTTGTTCGTCCAGCTAAGCTTATGCTGTGCTTGGAGGTTTTATCTGGAGAAGTTACGTTATCCCCGACGGATTTCCTATCTTACGTAGGCCAAAGCACGTTGCTCGCCACTGATCCTTTCGATCGTTTGTGTGTATGTGGCTGTAACTATGTTTTGAATAGGTGACATTTTACAAAGGGCCTTTATAAAATTTAAGAAAACAGATTTTTCTCCAGTAAATCCACAGGTTATGCCAATGCTCACTGATTTTATAAAAGATTGCGTAAAAACATTTTATGATTCTATGCATATAGAATTGGGAATATGGAAAAATAAAAATTTCTCGGATTGACTCGTATTTGTGGTATACTTTTCAACTATCTTATCAAAAGTAAGAATATTGGTTGTTTAATTATTATGGGAGGCTTAAGGCACCTGAGGTTATTTTGGCTATAGTGGGTAAACTGATGCCAAAAGTTGGTGGCAGGTGCTTGCGCGAAGGGTGACGTCAATATCAGTTACGAACACATCAATGGAGTTGACAAAAGAGATAGGAGAAGCTTGCTTGGCAATGCTATCAACATCACTTAATTTAAGAGGGAGAGTCACCTGTCTGCAGCACAGTGCATGACAATGTCTACGATCAAAACAGCTGCATCAAAATCTGATATTAGTAACCCCAATTGGAAGAAATTCTCAACAAAAGACCATTTGATTTGATCGGGAGCTGAACTCGGATCTCCCAATTGCCAGCCAGGTTTGTGTGTAACTGGCTAATACATCTGACCATCAATTGAGAGATTCGAATCCCTATAGAAATTCTTTCAGCGTGCCAGTTTCAGTATTTTATACTCACTGAAGAGGCCCATCTACGAATACGATTAAAATCAGCAGAGTTCATTTTATTGGATATAAATAACAGATTGAGTTTTTTATTTTGGCAGCGTATGTTTGCACCTTCAGTAGTCAAATGCGTAGACTTCCTTACACCTACGGACGCAGCCAGTTTCTAGGCAACTTACCCTTTCCCTGAAAAGGAGATTACTGTGCCACTGCCTGTATGATTCACTGTCACTATGTGTGGGTAACTTGATTGGGGTGGTAAGTTGACTGAAAAACTGAAGAAAGGAAAAATGAAACACGGCGTCGGCAACTAGTTTGAAATCACTGCCAGAATATGGACCCGAGCCATCAGGATGTCATTTCTGTACACCATACCGTCCCGATTCATAAAAGAAAAGAGTATTATTTATCATGATGGTAACGTTTTTTAATGCCAGTTGATTTAATCTTGTGAGTATAGCGTTCACTTTCGTGGACGACAGACGCAGTTTTTTATTCTGCCTCGCATTAGGCATCATGGGAACTTGTGGAAAATAGAAATACTTATCTGACAGAACGCCTAGAACATGCCAAGCCAAATGCATGATAAAGTAAGAAAACATTCCCTTTCGGCATTTTGCCTACAGGTGCAGGTAGATTTCGAAGTTCATATTTTTAATAAATACTAGCGAAAAACACGAGTAGCTAAATTGCACTCGGATGAAGTATTCAAGTTTCAGCACAATCAACTTGATATTGGCCGAGTTGTAGCCAGATATGTATTGCCGCGTGCCACCTGGGTGGTAAAATTGTTTGATTCTGTAACATGATGCATTGGAGGCAAATAAACACTTTAGTACAAGCATGAGCTTCAGATGACGGCTAAAATCTGCCAATGAGAGTATGTCTTTTGAAATCATGACGTCAGGACACTCTCTGCCGCTGACTAGCGCTGAATCGCCGCAAAATATTCACCCCAACTGAAAGTTCCAGGGGCAGCCGCTTCCTTCCAAAACTGTGTAACATAACAGCTTGGAGCATTGTTGTCAAAAATCGGGCGGAGACGAAAAGGGACGCCATATTGGGCGTGTGTAGCACGAACTCGTGGCGAATACACAATAATGGGAAGTGGAGAAACAACAGCCAATAGGGCAAGCAGAGCAATAATAGCGAAGCACCAACAACCTCAATCCTCCTTTTCACCGTTCTATTAACATTTCCTTATCCAGGAAAATGACCTCAGCTGTCAGTTGCTGTCAGTCAGTCAGCTGTCTTCAAACACCAAACTAACCAACTACAGTAATATCGTATTAATGTTATATGAGAATGACGGGGTGATTAAGATTAATTGGACCAAAATATTGACATTTCACCATTAACAATAACACTGAGGATTAGTTCCAATGAATAGGATAGGCAAGAATTCAGACATCCCTATTTTGATTTTTTTGTTTCCGTAGACATGGTAAATGTCGAGAAAGGACGGATAATTGATAAAGAGTGACGTATCTACAGTTAGACGGAAAAGGTGGTCCGCTACGGCCGGCATATTAGGCATTTAATGTTTTAAACTATTTTTATAATAATACATGAAGTATAATTTCGTGAGGGTTAACAATAATTAATTACAAATATACATTGGGTATTCTGTCTTCATTAGTTGTAAAACATCAATTATTGAACGAAAAATTTTGTATTTTTATTAATATATAGTAGAAATTCATTTAATTTTTCTAAAATTAAATTTCAGGTTTTGTCTAAGTACCTTTTATTTGTATTATGTGTTCCACAAACATTGAAAGACCACTTCAGGTGGTTAAAACTGGAGCTACGTCACTGTTAATAATCGTAGATTGATGCGAAGTACCTCTTTCGCATCATGCTGAATAACGTTAAGGTTCTTAAACGTGGAATGGATTGAAACAAGTGGAATTGTATCGCTTAGCTTTTTTGTCGGTACCTAAGTGAGATGTCCTTCATTGAAGCGCGGAAAGGTGCTCATTAGAGGATGTTTTTCTGTTTCTCTACACGTGAGTTGCCTTCTATGTCAAATTCCGTGTTCAGTGCTCCATCCGTCTCTTGGTCCACGTCGAGTCCTTCAGCGTAGACCTACTTGCGCCCCCCTTCGACCTCTAGCCAAGTCAGTCCTCAGTTTCTCCTCTATATTTCTTTATATTTCCCTCTCCTTCTCTCCCTTCACATCTCTTTCGCCCACTTGTATCCCGATCACCACGGGAAAACCCTGTCCGGCCTTATCCAGGGACCCGAGACTGCGTGCCCCGTGGACCGTGTACACGCGGCCTTTTCCCCAGAGCGATCCCGATCGGGGGTAATGAAGAAGAAAAACCAACAAAAGGAGGTAAAGCCGCACTCCCAATTCTGCCGAAAAATATTTTTTTCTTCTTCTTCTTCCAGTCGAGGGTCTCCGTTTTTGGGACCGAGGTACGGTCCGCTGGCGATCGCCGGAGCGAAATGTATAAAGATTGATTGCTAAGGGGAACCGCTTTGCGTGCATTGGCCGAAGGTGAAATCGGTGGAAGTTTTGCGGGAGGAGGGGTTTTCCCGTATCTCCATTCTCTAATCTTACATCCTTGCCATGTGTCGTGGACATAACTCTACCGCAACGGATTCTCAGTTAGGCGTTTTTCCTTCTCTTATTAAATTTCACTTTTTACTTGTACTCGATAAGTTTGGGAGTTATATCTGGATTTAGGTACAGCCGTTCAGTTTAGTCCGTACTTGTCTCCGATGACAGGAATGCAATAAAATTACGTGCGCCCATGGCGTACCATTGGCATAATGGTTTCAAAGGTGATACAAGAGTAATGTATCATGAAAATGAAAAGAAATCATGTGGAAAAGGAATGTGGTATATTGTTATTCTTCCTTATCATGTGCTTCTGTAAAAGGAATGCATATTATGACTTGGAGCAAAGATTTGTTAGGAGACTCAGACATTTTGGACACACGTGCAGATAGAAGAAATATACAGACAGATTATATATTTTAAAATCCATAACTTTTCATTACGCTTTCAACGAAATTCTATCTTTGGCAAATCTATCAGGCAATGTCCGCGACATTTTTAGATAGATTTACCGTTGTAAGACGTCCTCTTGTTGATTCAGGGATATGCAAGGGTGCAAGAAAGAGGGTCACAAATACTGTGGGGTATAACTTCCGTAAACGGACACCTCTAACTCACGGACAGTACTTAAGACCTGGGTTGAGTTGAATGCAACTTTGCTTGTGTGAGCTCTCATACCTATGGACACTCCAACTCAAGTACATGGCAGCTATATAAAATACTTATATCCAAAACGTCCCTATTGTGGTGATTTCATTAAGTTGACTTAAATTTTTAAATGTTTGGATTGTATCGTACAATATTATTCATATTTTCCTGATCATTTAATTGCTATATTGTAGTTAAATTATCATGACTGCAAAAATATTTTGGCTATTCGTCATGTTTTTTTCAAACCCTGATACATCACCTTCATTCATGAGACAGAATGTGGTAGCTAAACCTCTAATTTAAAGGCACCTCTCACATAAGGTTCTGATTCTTATGGACCGTAACATGCAGGTTTTACTGTATTATGATAATGGGAAGAATTATAAGGTGAACTGAGGCGCAGGTAACGATCAGTCCTTACATAGAGAGTGAGGACTTGTCATTATTAAGAATGCTATTTATACCTGTTTGAGCTTATACGAGAAGTTTGATTCTAGGCATTGGTATTACTGCAAATTTTATTATATTGATTCAATTTTATCTTTCTTTAATATCACCAGGCTATTCCGAGTCCAAGGTCACTTTTAGGAATGACCCTTCTCAGCCGGACTAATGCCAAAAATTTCATTTCCTGGAGTCCTTGCTTCTGAAGCGTCCTTCAGCGGAGCTACAGCCTCATCACATCGGTAAGTAGCAGCAACCGCTGAAAGCACGCAGTATCGTCGAGAGCGCATGCTATTGCTTTGAGTGTCCTTATCTTAAATTCCTCTGGAATACTGAGGATGAACCTTGTTCTTTTTTCAAATTGCGTTTATTTAATGGCAAAAGCGATGGATAGAAAATTTGAGATGCATACCTTTTTAACGCTTGTTTCTTCCGGCTACCTGACAAACAACTCTTCAATCTTGATGGTGATATTTTTCCATCGTATTTGAACTTGGATAGAGCGAATAGTCGTATTATTTATAAGCAATTGGAGCCCTGGGCCGGGGGAAGGTGAGGCCGAATTTTGGCCTCACACGGCCCAGGTAAAATAAAAAGCAAGTCCAGTCCAGTCCTCAACAGAGAAATTAAGCGGTTCGAATTTTATGTTTTACGATTGAACTCAACTAAATTCGTCTCTAGAATATATCTCCCACGGGTCTGCTGAAGGTAGGGTCCTTCTTGAAAATAAATAATCCATAAATATTTTGGGAGGACAAATGGTGCCATTTTTTGTGTCGTGTTTTAATTTGGTGTGCAGCTACATTCCTCTGCATGTGTTATGTTTTCTTCACTTGTGTTGTTTGTCTAGCTTCCGCATTTTTACTACTGCAAACGTAGCACGGGAAGCGTACATAACCTAGCACGGCAGCACGTAGGAGTTTTTATTTATTTTACTTATCGCAGCATTTTCTATCAATTGATATTTTTAACTCGCATACCATTCTTGCTCTCAACGGCACATGCATACAACGGCACATGCATAGAATTTTCCAAAAGAGACGGGATATACATATTAATCCGTTCGCACAATTTATTGATTCAGATAAAAATGACTGCAGATAAAAATTGTCGATTGATGTAAGTTTTTCACTGAAATCAGAACTGTCCTGACAGTTAGTTGTTTCACGCTTATGTTTGCTGGTTTGAAATTTCCGGGATAAATCAGCTTCATGCTCATCATGCTTTCCAATATCTTAGTTTTAGAAAACACTCTTGATACGAAAGTAATAACGTCTTAGTCACATATTTAAAGTGTGAGGGAATTAGATGGTAATACAAAAGATGAATGTAAATCTTAATCATGGAGTCAAAGAGGATCCTTCTGACTCAGCTCAAACAGCTCTGTAAATCAAATTATTAAAAAATATTTTTTAGACGGGGATCAAGGTACTCATTTGAAAAAACTCTTGTCCAATGCCAGAAAACCAAGCAGATTGTGGATATCAATTGGAATCTGTTTTTCCTTCGAGAAGCATAATTCATCTCTGACCAGAATCCGGTTCTTTGTCAGTTCATAATTCCCCTCCTAATTTAATTCCTAATTTACTAGTTCCACAATGCCCTGTACCATGACTTTCAAAAGCCCATTCCAATGACTTGCATACTTCTTTCCAATATCACCCTTTATTACCTTTTGCAGCCCTTCCCTCAAACACCTCGGTAACCTTCCATCTTGTCCATTTTTTCTGAAATACGCATGATAATAAATGTGTCATTGATTGATCATAAATTATATAGATTTGGTAATTCCAATCTTGTCAAAACTTGATTGCGGTAGGCTCACTTCGTAAAGTTCATAATGTTAGTAATCATGATTGATTAAAATAGTCTGTACTTTTCTACAAATTATTTTATTGTACGATGCATTTCACTGATTTGCCCCGCACAAACAGAAAGACCAATACAATTCAAGTGGTCCTCTCTCCCATTACTTGGTAATATTTCTTACAGAATTTCAAACCGCCTACCAAGCTCCCTTAAAGCAGCATGCTACACTCCCATAACTCTTTAGAAACTTTTAGTCAACGGAAAAGACAGAAACGATGGACCCCAAAACTCTGGTATTTGCACAATTAATCGCAATAGCTGCAACAAGGCATACATCGGTCATAATGGGATAAGTTTTATCACACCTATCAAAAGAACACGCCAGAAATTACAGAAATGTGGATACCACCTCACCTTTTGATAAACACCTACATGAAAACAATCATACAAGCGGTTTTATACCCAAAATCTTACTCGTTCTTCCCAAAGGCCTGAAAATGGATGCACTGAACAAATAGAAATTATTATAGAATCCAATAACCTTTGTAATGGATTATTATTTCTGCATCTCTCCCCTTTCCTCCCCAATAAAATTAAAATTTTCCGCCTCACCAGCCCTTGATCAACGTGTTTTTCTCAACCCTGCCCGAATATTTGTATTTTTTCTTCTCCACCCCCATAACTACAACAACAATTAACACATAAAACAAACTTTATATACCTGACGATGCCGTAAATTGGTGAAACACATCGAACAATAAAATAATTTGTTGAAAAATGCTAAGTATTTGAATTAACCATGATATCCAGGCCAATGTTGTATTTCGGTATTTCGGTATTTCGGTTGTCCAGGTATTTCGGTTGTCGTGTCCAGGAAAGCGATATAATTTTCTGAGCTGAGGTTCGAATGATAGAAAAGTTAAAAAAATAAATGTGTAGGCAATACAACATCAAAGGATCCATAGCGAAATATTTGTAAATATATTGGATAAGGTATGGTGAATGTGAAAGTTGAAATTATGTAATCGTGTTGTGAATCCACTGAAATTTTTACAAGCTAACAGACGCAAGTCTCTCATAAAAATTATGAACAATAGCAGCTGGCAAAAGGATTACGGAGTTTATTCGTGGAAAATCAGGAGGGTAAAGGATCAGTAGTAGGCAGAAGCGCCCCTTCATGGAACGACGGTGTGTGTTCGATCATTTTGCTCTGTGGAACTCACCGTGTCCGGATATCATGTCAATGTAACACGCATTCAGGACTAGAAGGAGAGGAAGAATTGAGCTTTCAGGGGAAGATGTGAGCTTGGATCTATCCCAAAAATTCAATGTGCTAGAAGAAAAAAGTGATCCCGGATTTCGAATCCCAGGGAGTTGAAGCAGAATCATAATCCCAACTTGGGTTCCATGTGGAAAACTCTCCAAGTTTTGCACTCCGTCCGTCGGATGGGACGTTAAAACTGTGATCTACTAAGTGCCATTCTTGAAGAATTGAGCAAAGCCAACGCCTGGTTTGTCTCCACCCTACCTCCATTCTCCATATAATCCTTCTTTAATATAACTACCAATTCGTCCTCAATCGTAGAGATGGCCTGATTTTCCGGTGGTCTCCTCCAAATAACGAACCAACATCATGCGTAGTGATATCTCGCGCGCACTGCTTCAACTTCCCACCGGTTCGCACCCTAGCCATAGCGTAAGAAGTTTTCCAAGAAACGCCTGTTTGACCATCATTGCTGGCGAGGGCACGACTTCCTGTCCCCAGATCAAAGGAGAGCTTTTTCGTCCGTCAATAAGGGCGTGCCCTCGCGTGACTGGTGTGGTCGTAAGCTACGTAACACGCGTGCTGGTCGCCATCCGCTAAGAGGTCGAATTCTCATCACAGACCGTTGCGAGGCGCACAATTTTATCACCATTATGTTTATGACCTCTTTATATTTTTCCTTTCCCCAGCGGTCTCCATGTAAAGGGTGGAGGGATCATTCTTTCATTTGATACATCGTGCAACAGTGGCTGATAGTCCTGGAAAAAAATAAAATCATATGGGAAAAATTTCACGTTGATTAGATGGACATCGCATGTTTGACAAGGTTTTATCCAAAATATATCCAAATTGTAGCAGTTATAATGTATACTGTAGTCATTTATATTGTATTTTGGAGATCATTTAATCATTCCAAACTGCTCCACTTTACTTTATCTTATTTATCCGCGCGATCTATTCATTCTTTCGGCACAGCATTTTTACTTTTCTTTACCAGCCTACGTTAATCCAAAGTATTCCCTTCTGTCACGGCGTTTAATGTGGAAATGTATCTTAATATTCCAACATAGAATCATCCAACATAGGTAGCCCTAGGTGTAGCTGCTTTAAAAAAATACGTTCAATAACGCATTACGAAACATGAATTTCCTTGGCTCTGAGACCTATCATCAAAATTCTCCGAAGGGCCAAGACTTGAGTATTTTGTTCACTGCGACTCAATGCAGTAATCAATTCCTTCTGAGTAAATAATTTATTGATGCAATCAAATTAATTCGCTTGCTATTAGAGCGCTGAATATATGGGCTACATAAAGCGTTCAATAGTACTTGCAAATATGTCATTTCCTAATCTTCTAAAATATAACTTCCGGAATTAGATAGGGAAGTATTTTTTCAGGAGAAATTGACCTTCTGTATGCCCTCTCAAGTTTGAGATATTTTTTTCTCTAAAGTTAATATAATTTATATTCATATTGGTTGTATAGTTCAGATGGTTTGTCTGATGCCATCCATACTACCTCATCCCACGCTATTTTCTTTTCGTTTTCGTCCTTCTTCCTCCACAAATCCCCTTATTTTATTTTTGAGATTTCTCGCAGTACACTCATATTTTCTCATTCAGTATAATTATGTTGCATTCAGTATACTTCAGAATATTTTCGGTCCACAGTGTTCTTCTTTTTCGTGTGTTGCTCCATTGCGTGCATTTTTCTGCCGCTCTTCTGTATTATTCGTTTGGCATACCACCTATCTCAATTCTTCCCTCCAGTTAATCCTACAATTCTTTCTCCAACTCCTGGCTTCAAAGGATACTTTTTTCTGGTCCGCTTTGATAATGGTTGGCGCCACTAATCCATAGAGTTATGCACCCGAAGCGAGTGTTTTCACACACTGTTTTCTCGAGCCCTCTCGTGGCACATTTTTCTCTCTTGGTTCTTCTTACTAGATACGATATTCGCTGTATCAGCACCACCATTACGTTCTGGCGCTTTTCACTTCATGAAATATTTATGGGGTTGAAATTTAAGATATCTTAACTTTTATGTAGGCTTTAAGTATTCATTCAAACCTTTTACTGCATTATTTGCGATAATTGTTTTCAGTATCACTATATTTATTTCTCTCATCCAAAAGAAGTCCGCTGGATACGCCTTAACCTTTTACCAAGTCCCGCTCTCCTTATTCTTTCGCCGTATCTGTATATTCAGGCACATTTTAAACTGTCAGAAGACCTATTGCTTCGGTGCGGCATTTTTCCCAAAGACTGAGTCGTAATCACTCATGTCCCGTCGGGCAGCAGGTGCAACTACTTAGCTATAATAGATGGGCGCTAGCCACGCATTGCCGCAGAATGCGGTTCTGGTAAACGATCGAGGGAATCACGCGAGGCGCAGTGCTGAAGAATGCATTTTAATGATATGCCCTTTTTACATGCATTGTCGATAAATATGTTTAATATAATTGCTGCCAATATTTCATCTACATCTACATACTACCCCGCAAGCCGCCTCAATAGGCATGTGGCGGGGGGTGTTAGGACACCAGCCGTTTACATATGTAAAGGAAACGCTCTAATGAAATTACGCCTAGCATTTATTAAAGTCCCTTATTGTTCGGGGGAAAAACGAATTCCCATACCTATCCGTTCGGCAAAATATCTCTCTTAATTTATCATTTCTGTCGGACCTGGAAATATAGTGGGGTTCTAATATGATGTTCTCCGTGTCGCTCCTAAAGATATCTGTTCTCAATTGTTCAAGCAATCTAAGCCTAGCGCGCAGCCTCCGAGTCTCTAGTGGCTCCCAGCCTAATTCGTTTAACACTGTCTGTGTGTAACGCTGTCTGTACGCCCGTAGCAGTTTTTGACGAATCGCGCAGCTCTCCTTTGTATTTTATTAAGTTCCCGGATTAAGTCTTTTTGCACCGGATCCTATATGCTCGCTGCATATTCAAGGTGTGGCCGGACGAGTGCGAAATAGCACCTCTCTTTTACTTTTTCATCCGAAAATCTTCCCACAATACGCTTGACGAATCCTAGCTTCTTCAGAGCTCTGCCACAAATATTTCTTATATGTGCTCCCCACGATAGGTCCGAAGTTATCGTAACTCCTAGATACTTCACTTCATCTGTCGCCTTTATGTTAACACCATCCACAACATATACATGTATATTCGTCGAAATCCAAGTACTAAAAAGTTAAATCAAATATTAGCGGTGACTTTTTATTGAAAATTGCATATTAGCCCCAAATAACGGGCATTGAATGCCGATCTAAATGCATAATGCAATGCCCACCCTGAGCATAGGCATGATAAAAAAACGTTAAAATATGGGGATTGGATGCTTCGGGGACACAGCCCTAGGTTTAAAGTGAAGTCGTCCGTGTCGATTTTCCAATGCTCCCGAAGTTATCTCATCTACTCCACCACACCACAGGCATTGAGGGACTAGTCGATGGCTAAATAGACGCCCTTTCCAATGAGATGCGTCATTTGCATTTCCTCTGAGTTTCTCTGCTAATATGGGACAAAATTGGAAAATTTGTAAATGTCGTCACTAATTTTTTTTGTTTTCCACCGGCAAACATCATATAAAGTCAGTTTTTTGGCATAGCGGGACAGATCTGGACGCTATATTCCGTTTGAAATCAAGAGCAGTGCTCTAAAACATCTTACTCACGATATTAACGAATGAAAGTACTGTACACGCTCAAAGTGGCCGCCTGTCACCGTGGGCTCTCAGACTAGCCTTGAGGTACCTTACCTTCGGATAATGACTGGTTAAATACGATTCTAAGAATGGTGTAATCTGTGGTTATTACCCCTTAAGCACGTGTGCTTGTATTTCCTCAGGACCTGGGGACTTGTTACTTTTAATCGAGCGTAGTGGTTTAGTTATTCCATTTATTTGAATAATGCTGTTAGTCATCGGTCAAATTTATCAATCCTTGTTCGAGTGTGCATAATATTTAACTGCGCTTATAGCTCAGGAATACGCCGTGGATCAACCAATTTTAGTGTACTTCATTTTCTCCATAAATAACCAATCTACTCGCAAGTCGGTAATACCAAATAGAAGAGTTTAAGCTATTCAAGAATGATAATCATCGATTATTCTCTTGGGTTGACTCTGTAGAAGGTACATCGCACGGGAGAAAATTCGTAATTCTTCCCTTAATATTTTATTTGGCTTACGTTGACTAATTAGGATAGCAAAGTGGAAGTTTACAGATAAGTAATCGCCCGATTGAGGTAAGCTTTAATTGAAGAAATAATTTTGTTATCTATGAAGCCGTAGAGCATTAGTTCCTTGCATGATTTAATCTTTCATCTCCGCACACTTCCTACCCCTTTTTATCCCATTCATAACACCTATTCCCTTCCTCCCTCTTCCCCGCTTATCTTCCCCTTTATCTCGGCCTTCAGCATCCTTCGCCCCTCCATCTACCAACTGTGGAATAGGTTCGCTTAATTTTGTCAGCACAGGTAAGAAAAAGGCTTTTGACGTGACCATCCACAACTCATGTCGAGGTATGGTCTGGAGGTTTTTCTTCCGATAGACGCGACTGTGGTTACGAGTGAAAGTCGGCCGGGACATTCATTCCTGAGCCGGGCTGGCAATCAATGACTGCCAGCTGGGAGAAAGAAGAGAAGGACGGCCGGAGAAGTGAACAGGCCTCTCCGTCTTTGTCTCTCTTCACCTTTCGCCTCGAGGTAACTCTGCACGAGGCCACCCGGACCCACCGATTCGGTTACATTCATCTCCGCAGACCGCTTCCGAATCCTCACACGACTTAGAGGAAATATCTCCTTCCGTATACTCATTTTAATATTATCAATGATTGGGCCACTCTGTGGACATGACCATCATGCACATTTGAAACATTTTTGGCGCAGCATTTAAGAGACTAAGATTTATTAAGCTTTAGATAAGAGAGGTCCTCAGGTAAAAAAGATTGATAGTGAATTCACTTCACTCTCGTTGGGCCACATCTTAAGTATGCCATGAATATAATTTACTCTGTGCGTAAATAATTAATACAAGTAATAAACAAAATACTAAAGAAAATCCAAAAAAAGAGAGTCTACTAACTAGTAGCTCAGCTGTTGGAAGGACGAAGTTAGGAACCGCTAGAGACTTGGAGGTTTCACACTAGATAAATGGTACTTCAATAAGTCAAACATGCTAATTTTGGCGTGACATCGAGGATATTTTTTTACCTCGTACAAAACCTCTAGAACTATTAAATGTGACAAAGTAAGAGAAATTCACCGACGAACTGATGCGTACAAAATTCTTTCTTGTCATGCACCCACAGTAAAAACAGTGCAAAACGCTAAAACACGCTGTTAAAATACAGTTCACTTTCGTCACTCTTCGATTCCGTCATGGCTAGTGTACTAACACCCTAGTAACATGCTCCTGCGGTGGTTCACAGGGTATCATGTACCTAGATATAAATCACTAATTCTCCAATCAGAAGGTTGGAGGACAGCACTCCCTAACAATTTGGAATGTGAAAAATAGATAGGAATTTGGGGGCCATATAAGATGGCGTGTTTCTTTGGCTTGGCCATTATGAAAGATAATCGACTAGTAAAACATGATGTTAAGGATTGGCTAGTATGAGAAGAAGAGCTATCCTGGAATGATCATGGGTAGATGTTGAGGAAGATACTCTGAAAAGGAGGAATACTAAGAATTGAAAGAAGGAGAGATAGTGTACGAAGTAATTCATTAATCTAGTGGAGGCGGAGGTATGCAAAGGCGGTCGGTATGAAGAAAACTAATGAAACAAAACTTTTCTTTTGATCATTTTTGGTACGATCGCGTTTTGTTGCTTATTTTACAACGTTTCGTCTGTCATTCTGGAGGTTGTCATAGACTGCTTTAGGCTGTGTACTTCTTTAGGGACTTGTTCCCTTTTTTTAGCCTGTGAGATTCCACTCTTTGCATATTCATCAACTGCAGGATATTGTCACCTACACCACTGTTTGTTTTCAGAGGCAAAGAAAATGAGTTGTCTGCATTACAAGTATCTGGTTCTTCTATAGGATTCCCTTGTAATAAGATCAAGAAATAGATAATACTCAGTCAAATAGAATCTAGTGCTATTATAGCTACTTTTAATATGTAGTTGAATCTTCTAATATTATGATATACGCTGTGAATCTATCGAATAGACAACCAACAAAATTGATTTTCACGTGATGGTAATTGAAACACAAATGGTTTACATTTTTTCAGTCATCCAACTATGAGCATCAAAGACGAATAGACTAAGCCAAAAAATCATTGCATATATGCAAAATTTTATTTATCAAATTTGAGAAATTCGGGGCATCTGAAGGGATGCGGGAAACGGCCTGCCACGATGGAAACACTGGTTCCTGATCAGTCACCGAAGTTAAGCATTGTTGAGCTCGGCTCGAGTTTGGAGGGGTGATGACAGCCGTGATAGAGGCCAGCACTGGATAAAACAGGATTGGGAATGAATTTATAACCTAAAAGCAAAAATATAATTCATTAGAGTTTAGTTGATCTGAAGAAAGTTTTCCTGCCTCCACTTCATGATTTATTAAACCATTTGTGAAGGCTTTGCGAAAATATTATAAATATTAGAAATATATTTGTGAAAAATTTCCGGAATTGTCTGAAGAAAAACTGAAATAATAATTTTTTGTTGTCCGGATATTCTGAAACATTCTAGGGATGAAGTATTTGTAAGAAAAAGGAAAAAAAAGTGCAGAGAAAGGCATTGATAGCTTTCCATGAAGCAGTACAAATATTTCTTTGAAATGCATATTGAAAAATCACTTAGTAAATTCCAATTCCAAATTTTTCAATATGCATATTAAACATTTCCACCAAGTTACGCCGGAAACGTTTTATCATATTTCTTTGAAAGGTTAAGGACACCAACTTGGGGTAAATAGTGAAAATCATTATGACTAAATTTAAAATTTGGACTGTTCATTGAATTTGAAAATGAACTTCCTCCATTCACATTTCATGTACTTTCCCAAAAACCTTGGTGATGTTAGTGAGGAGCAGTTCCATCAAGATGACGAGGAAATTGAACGCAGATACCAGGGCAGATGCAACGTTAACATAATTGTGGATTATTGCTAGATGCTACACATACATAAGCCGCAAGTTTTTCACAGGAGAATGAGTACCAAAATCAGCTATGAGAATAAACGAAAAAGGGTAAATAAAGACTTGTTTAAAGGGTAAATAAAGACTTGAATAAAGATTTTGAGGCTTATTATCCGTCTACAAGAATATCATATATTTTTGGGTGATAATGCCACTCAGTGCAATATATACCAGCATTTTCTCAACATTTCATGGCCTACTTGTGAATTTTTTATTTGTAAATATTTCGTTCGTGATGTAGAAAAACTATGGTTACATTAGAAATCAGCGCAGCCAACTAAATTGGAATAAGTGGAAAAAATAATTTTCGATAACCCGAATTTTGCCGGCCTGTGTAATTTAGTATCATTGAAAACAGCAACACGAGTTAATTTTTCCACATTTTCTTTATTTATGAGCTGCTATATTTGCATAAATGAGAATTATAGTTGCAAAATATTTCAGTTTGTAAATAAGTACAGTTCCATCGGTCCCGCAATTCATTGATCGTGAGAAACGTTCCAAGATGGACGTTATCACACATTAGCTTTAGTCTTCAATATCAAATACCGACGAGTGAACTAGGTTTTGCTCTTGAACCAGTAATAAACCTAGCACGATAACCAGTATTTGATAATTAAGACGTAATCTATTGTGCGATGCGGCCTCTAGGATGAAGTTAAAAGCTCTGGCACCGATGCTTCAAGATACATTCTTTATTAATATTTACGGGCAATATTTTGATTATAAAACACATTTTTTAACAGGAAAACATTATTTATTGCTCGGAAACCAGGATTGAACACATAGATAGTGTAGATCAACTACCTCATGCTCAAGAAGATTAACAACAGTCACAGGTTTACAGCATTCAACGTTTCCATTTTCAACGTTTCCATTTCAACGTTTTGAATTGGTAGTATAGGTGAATGAAAACAAATGAATACATTGTACACATCAAGAAAGATTGCCAAAAGAATGGCTGTCGTAAATGATTACTCCTGTGGGTGGATTAGTTTCTTCTAAGTGTGACAAACGCAGGTTGATTTAAGAGTGCCATCGCAAGTTCCTCCACATTGGCCGATACTCAGGCAATGCTCGTCACATTCGTACTCATTTAAGGGACAGCCAAACTCCCCGCTCCAGACTAAAATGAAAGTAAACAGAATTAGAAAAAAAAACAATGTATCATGATATCAAATCCAATATCTTCTAGTTAAGTTTTTAATGCACCAGAAGTATGATACTGATAGTGATAGCAATAATCATTCTTTGTACAGTTTTTTAAGGATTGGTAATTTAGGAATGTTACTCGTGCACCAGTATGTATTGGTTTTTACCATTAAGTTCTGAAAGTCTTTCGTGTCTTGCCAAAGGTGGTTTGCGAATCTTGCTTCCTTTTGGGCCTTGGAAACGAATGGATGAATATTGATTTAAAGCCTTATTGCCTGTGTAGTCCATTTCACGTGGATTACTTACTTTAACGTAAAAGAATGTTAAGTTAAATAACCAATAACAGTAGTGAATATGTTTGAACTTTATAGTATGTTAGTGGTGAAAACGACCTCTGCATACACCCATGTGGTGGCTTGCAGGTATCCCGAAAGAGTAGATAACGGATTTCCAGCAATATTTCAGCTTGGTTTAGTGGATGATTCAGGGATGCGACAAAAAGTTGAGGTTATCTTAGCCATTGGTAAGTAGGTCGGTGATAGGAGCGATTTTGTATATGAGAGAAGGGTAGACCCGGCGTAGTCATAGACCGACTCCAAGCGAAAGGTGCCTACGGGACCTCAATTATACTTGTCATTTGACTGAAAAGTTGATGAACTTGATACGCTCTTCACAGGACTTAGGTTTCTGGTTTCATCTCAAACATCTAAACTTAGAACTTAAAATCTTTGCCGATACTAAACCTCAATCCCTGATCCTCGATGGAGGTGATCAGTACTCTGTCCACAACACAAACCCGATCACCACATCCATTTGGGAATCATAAAATCTGGCTCATCGTAATAAATTCATGAGAATCCAACAGTGCATCAAGAGAGAAACATTATACCTTTCTCCTACCTCTTTCGTGACAGGCAGAATATTTGACATTCCGTATCTTAGTAAAGAGTTTAAACTTGCAGTTAAAAGGTCCTATTGATGTAAAACAATTTAACCCCGGATTTAAAATGGCTGGTTAGTGCTAAAAATCTGCTGGTCTACATTTATATTTATTTGATGATGACTGATAAATCATGTCCCATCAAGTAAACCTGATTACCCGTTAGTTTGCATGAATAAATCAATGATATACTCTATCAACATCATTTATCATGCCCAGAAAGTATTTAACCAGAGGTTATAAAACCGGCGCATATTCAACGTTAACATTTACGAGGATTGGTTGTCAACTGTTGTCCACCCGGGTAAACAAGGATTTCTCAAACACTTCACCTCGATTCGTTAATACTTACGACCTGCGCTGGCTATTGAAGATAATATCAGAAGGACACCTAAGGTGAGAATCAAGCCGGTAAGATGCTTCATGTCTATTAAATGTGAGGGCTGCAAAGAAAATGAAGTATATTTAATTCACTAAATATGATACTGGTATATACGATTAACAGAAAATGGGAGTAATTATTTGTGATCTTAATTCAAACCGGAGTTACTTGCTGTTAAACTGCATGATATTTCAGAGACTTACAAGCAGTGATTTCGTTCCCTTGAAGTACGCGTTGCTTCCTTCAATGAATGGTACTTTTTCTTGAGGCTGACTCCTTTTTATAAGAAGCGATAGTTTGTAGGCGGGGCTCGCGTTCTTGTTGCTTCCAGAACTTTCGCCAGCGGCAAATATTTACATAACAATTGTCTCATCGTTTGGATTTATACTTATGGCACGTCATCAGCCAGCGCACGCATATAATAACCACTACTACGTTTTTAAATATACCCACAGACATCCTGTTACTCAATAACATTCATCGGAAGTGAATAAAGGACGTGATGCGAATTTTGTTCCTATAAACATCGTTCATTGGACGGAAATCATGCTTCAACGTATTTTCAAATTAAATTGGAAGCTTATCACTACGAGAATCATATTTCTTTAAGGTAAACGTAGACCATGAGGTGACATACGCACATACTGTTGTGTTCTAAATATCTTTGGTTATAAGTTTAGAAGAAGCTGATGAAACTTTTCCTGTCACAGGAAAGTGGAGTTTAAATATTATTTTAAAGAAAATGGCGATACTAATTTTCCCGAATCCCAGTTCCTCGATAACGAATGAACACAACCGACTCGTGATTACATTTGAAGGATATTTTCGTTTCTCGAAGCTACTACACCTTGAAAATGAATTAAAGTATGGTAAAAATGATTGGGTTACAACTTAAAAAGAAAGCAAGTATATTGTAAATGTTTTCCCGTACCGAGGATAGGACGACTCCCATCAAGGAACTGAGAGTATTGTCAAATCACATATGTAGAGCGAGGGGAGCTAGTTAGACCCCCTCTGTACCGTACCTGTACCGTCTTTTAACCACGTTCTTGACCTAACAGGTATCAATACAGATGCGTTATACAAACTGGCTAATAAGTGCACCATGTCACATAGGAATTTTCTTGAAGCTACCTGAAGAATTGGCTGAGACGTACGCCTCAGAGAAGCTTACGTAGCAGCCATGGAAAATCACGTTGGATGTCAGATATAGGCGAAAGCCTCCGGAAACAAAACGGACATCTTTTTTCATGTTTGCAAAAAGTCTATTTAACTTTTTTTGTAGATGTTCGCAGCTCATTGTTTATGGTATTCAGGCTTTTAGTTCTGCGATTAATTATTTAGTACGAGGCAACAGTTTCACTTATTATCCAGTTTGTATAACACATGTGTATTGATACCTGTTAGGTCAAGGACGTTGTAGAAACTGTTGCCTTATAATAAACAATAATCGTACAACCAAAAGCCTGAATACCAAAAAGTCTATTTGTTTGAAGTTTTGCGGTGATACAGTCTATGCTGGGTTGCAATGCAGGGAAAATTAAGTTTCCCTCCTACTAGGTACTACCTTTTATGTAACGAATGCCTGTGATTTATTTTCATATGTGACTTAAAGAAATTGACAGCTACTCTCTAAAATAACTTTTTCCATTTAAATTTTTATAATTATTTAAAACTTATTTTGATTTTTAATTTTGAAATAAATAAACATGTACACTTTCCAAGTTATTTTTATTCACCTTAGCAATTTCTTCAGAAGCCATCGCCGAACTCTAAATTTATCATACTTTAAGGTGATCGAGCGCACGCCGAATGCATAAACACCATATCGATACACAAGTACTTCACACATGCAAAGCGGAAATAAAAGTTTCTTGCAAACTGAACTCATAATTGAGGAAAACAAGTAAATTAAATAAAACAAAAGGTAAAATTTAATTAATTTTTGGCAGTGCACAACACTACATGCATGACCTAAATTTATTTTGGACATGATACGGTCTTGTATGATGTTATAAAAGCGTATAAACAATTGGCAGTTCTTTTTTACCAGTGAACTACCGGGAAATAGGGAATGGGTCTGGCCAGACCCAATGGCGCAGTGGGGGCTGAAATCGAAAAAAGCTGTCCAAAACCAAAAAATGTTTTTTTTTTCAGTCCGAAAGTGGTACCTTTGTACAGTCATTCTCCATAGGTTGGTGCCTGTGATAATGCATACCATTTGTCATAATTAGTACGCATTAAAAATATACATGGGCTCATAGTTAGACCAATTTCACAAAAATTGTCCACCTTCATTTTTTTCCGAAAACCGCTGAATTCAAGCTAATGCTTAACCTTTTGTGGTAAAGATTTGGAGTAAAAATTGAAATGGTTTGGTATAAAGGTATAATTTCATTAGTTATTACGTACTTTACGTTCAAATTTGTTATATTTGTCATCGATACATAATTAAATGTCGGACCTTGTTTTTCGTCAATTTTTCGCCTTTATGCAACAAAATACAAAAATGGACATCGACGGACACTGAGATATTTACATCACGATTATAGGGAAGCTTTTAGAGAGTGAATCCGAAAAAATAATCTGCGACGCCGAAAATAAATTTTTTTTCCGATCCGCCGATTTTTCGATCGTGCGGTCCAGTCCGGTTCTGACCGCTGGCAACGGGGAATTCTGTGACGCGGCGTGTGTTGGGAATCGCTATTGCTCCATAAACTTGGTTATGGCTATTTTCAAGCCATATCAATTGAAAAAGACTTCCATGTGCGTTGTAATGATGTTAATACGAGGAAATCGATCTCCTTATTCGGTTTCTACTGTTAGCCAAGTTAGCATTTAGCCCACTGTCCTCGGATGAAATACAGGCTTCAACACTGGCATTTCTCGCGTATATTTTAGCCTTTAGAATGATATAGCAGCTTTTTTTAGGCTACTTCTAGCCTTGTAAGACACGATAACTTATTTTTAACGGTACCAGCGAGCAGGTGGGGTCTTATTGCCGTTCCACCCTCACTGCGGTGAACTTTGCAAATGTGGTCTTTTTTATGACCCTGCGTACCGTTTGCGAGTTCTGCCAGAGAATATATCCCTGCTCCTATTTTTCTGTACGACTAAAATTGTAATCATAGTTCATTAATGTATCTAAAAATATGCGCTCAATGGGAGTGGTTGAAGCCGATTAAAAAACTTTTATTGATGGAATTAGAGGCGAATGCACTTTCATCGAATGATATCTAACGTAATGTTAGAAAGCAGAGAAATTTTCGTTAATTAAACTTGAAATGTTATTGCTTTCGGTTTTGGATTTTAAAGTTAAATATATTATTACTAAATTGCTGGATAACATTAGAACAAATTTCGTGCATCTTAATGGTATTATTCTGAGCCGGCTGAAGAATCTTTACTCCCTTAATCTAACATTTTCAGTTCATCATCGCATTGTATTATTATATCCCTTTATTTTAATAAAATAGTTTAATATTATTAAGTATATAATAATTGAATCTTTATAGACCCTTTGGCACACTCATTGTCTTTTTCGGTATTAATGGTAAGAAGTTAGAAAATAAGGGGTCCGAGATAAGGATGAGAACTGAGTCCTCGTTGGTGGCCAATCACGAATTCTCGTCTGGTGATACATTCTATAAATTTTCTTGCAACCTTATTTTGTGCCTCTATAGTGTCTTCTTATAATTGGCCCAATGGAAGAACCACCTCCTTTGCAATTTCGGCTACGTGTATGAGAACCTTGTGAACCGCGGGAGGCATGTAGAACCGCGAGTTGAGTTTAGAGAGAGGAGAGAGAGAGTGGTGAGAGCCATTTCTCGTTTTCTCTCAGGAATCATTCGTCATTCCTAGGACTAACTTCCCTCTTCTGTTGGTAACGCGCCAAGAAGAAGGACATCAGGAAATCATTAAGGGCCTTAGTAGCGTTAATATTACCTTCCAAGTAAAATTGTCCTGATAGATAATTCAAATGCCTGTTAACCCTGTTAAAGTTAATGCCATTGGTGTTCAAGATATGTACTTTTTTATGCAACAGTAGACGAGATATCTTATGGCGAGATTTTATTTTTTCTAAATGCGTATAAGACACCCACACACTGGGGAAACAAGAAACATTAAAAAATATGAGGCACTTAGTGATAGCAGTAGGAAACTAATGCTGATATTACAGTTACGATTTTTCCACTTGGTAGCCTCTGTGAATATAACGAGGTGTACGAAATAAAAACACATACCTGTATGGATGGTCGAATTCTGGTACGATAGATGAAAAATATCACAACCCGGAAACGATGATAAAGTGGCCAGAGGTATTCACTAATTAAAGTCAAACCAGTCAATTGTTTCCAAAAAAGCACCAGTGTGAGACTGTTCTTTTCCACTGTCAATTCAAAACTAAATGCACAATTGAATTTCTCAACAAAAATGGTAGAAAAGCTTCCGAGAATAACCATAATGGACCGCACAAACGGTCCGAGAAATGACAGTGTTAAAGCCTGTATTTCATCCGAGGAAAACGGGCTAAATAATAACTTGGCTAACAGTAGACAATAACAGAGAACTGGCGGCGGGGTAACCTCCTTGCCTGCTAACCCGAATGTCGTGGGTTCGAGTCCCGACTGGGGAGGATTTTTCACCTCCCAGGGCATGGTTGTCTGTGCTTGTCCAATTTTCTTAAGTTAAAATGCCTAATGTAAACCACCCCCGAGGCTGTTTTCAGGATGATGATAAATAAATCAATAAATTTCCCCGAATTAACATCATTTTAACTCACATGAAAGTCCTTTTCAATTGATATGGCTTGAAAATAGCCTTTGCCAAGGTTATGAAGCAATAGCGCTTCCCAACACACGCCGCGTCACAGAATTCCCCGTTGCCAGCGGTCAGGTCTGGACTGGACCGCACGATCGAAAAATCGGCGGATGTTATTTTTGGCGTTGCAGATGATTTCTTCGGATTCACTCTCTTAAAGCTTTGCTATAATCGTGATGTAAATAGCTCAGTGTCCATTTTTTTATTTTGCTGCATAAAGGCGAAAAATTGACGAAAAAAAGTGTCCGACATTTAGTCATGTATCGATAGCAAATATTACAAATTTGCCAATAAAGTAAGCAATACTTAATAAAATTATACCTTTATACCTAACCATTTCAGTTTTTATTCCAATTCTTTATCACAAAAGGTTCAGCATTAGCTTGAATTCGGTGATTTTCGGAAAAAAATTAAGGTGGGCGCATTTTGCGAAATTTGTCTAACTTTGAGCCCATGCATATTGTTAACGCGTACGTATTATGAAAAATGAAATGCAATATCACATGCACCATTCTATGGAGAATGACTGTGGAATTGTTATACTTCTGGACAGAAAAAAACCATTATTAGGGTTTAGCCCGCTTTTTTCGATTTCAGTCCACTGTGTGGCGGTTCGAAAGGTATCCAGATTTATGGCGGTTCTAGTGTTGTTCTACTTAGCTATCCCTGTTTAAACTACCTAACCCCACAACCTTATTTTCTTTAAATTATAATGAGTTTATTATGTTTTCATGAAAATGAAACAAGCTTTAGAAATCATGTAGATGCAGACGACAACCCGGGCCAGAAATTTTACTACTCTTGGAGTTTTCCCTTGGTGAATTTTTGGAGTTTTTGCTGAAACAACTAGCATGCATGTAAGCTTGTTTCGTGTATTAAGCTCGCTCAAGGAATGAAAAAATTTATCAGTGGAATAATCGCGCCTAGCAACGAATCACCTGGCTGAATCACGTGACGTGATAGAAATTTTTCATTACTTTTTTTTAATCAGCACCAAAAAATACATTAAGCTCAGCTATCAATTCCCTTATATTTTTTCATCGCAGGCCTCAATTAGGCAATCAGGCAATTATCAATTATGTTTACGTTCCATCTGCCCTGATATCTGCGTTCCCTTAACTGGTCAATGTGATGGAACCTTACTCCTCATTAACATCACCAAGGTTTTTGGGAAATTAGTTTGAAATGTGAATGGAGGAAGTGCACTTTAAAACTCAACGCGCAGCCAAAATTTTAAATTTATTCATTATTTTTCCCACTTTTTTGTGTTGGGATCCTTAGATTTTCCAGGAAATGTTTGTACTGCCTCTTGGAAAGCTATATATTCCTCTTTTTGTATATTTTTCTCATTTCTTTTTTCTTAACAATACTTCATCCCGAAAAAGTTTCAGAATGTGTGGACCAAGAAAAACATTTTCGTTTTTTTATGACAATGCCGGAAACTTTTCACAATTATATTTTAAACATTTACTATCTTTTGGCTAAGGTTTTACAAATTGTTGCATTAACTATGAATTGAAGGTATGAGAACTTCCTCCAGATCAATAAAAATCTTTTGAATTATATTTTTGCTTCCAGGTTCTTAGTTCATTCTGAAAGGCTAATCCTTTTTAAATCCATCTATCACGGCTGTTCCATTCACATAAAAAATCGGTATTTGTCGTGCATCCCCCCTGTTGTTTTTGACGCATCGAAATATCTTTACGTAATACATCAATTTCCCTTTTTGCAGTTAAGGGCTTAATTTGTAATTGGATTAGTTGTAATTTATAACTATTAAACATAGACTAACTTCATATTTCTATTTGCATTTTGAGAGTTTAAACTTAACTGCAGTTCTCTTTAACCTGTACTTACCTCATGTTATGCCCTTCTGCTACATTCGGTAAATCTACGCCGTTGTAGTCTCCATAATCTTTACTCCACTTAGTCACTGCCGAACGAAATAACTATGTTATCCATAAGCCATGTTAACCTCGGAAGGTAATATTTAAAAATTATCAGTGTCTTTCTTTTTCTTTTGGATTATGACGAATAAGTGCTTGGTGTGATTCTTGAGGTAAGAATGAGAAAAGGATGAAACGTAGGTGGTTTGGAGAGGTAATTAAGGGAGAAGGCTTGCCTAAGACCAGAGTAGAGGGGATGTTGGGTAAGCGAGAATGAGAAAAAAGAAAATTGGGGATATGGGTGGTATAAAGAAGAGTAGGCATACGCTAGGATCATGGAAGAAAAATTATATGTAGATAGGGCTCTGCAACTATCAGTAGGATTTTCTCTCGCTTCCATTATAACTACCTAAATCGGTTGATAAAATTAATAATATCGCATTTAAGTACTAAGAAGAATAGAAGAAGAAGAATAATTTATTAATTGTCCAGGGGATATACCCCTTAAGAACAAAAGCAATTAAGATTTACATTTTTTGAGTAAAATAAAGAGAAAAATCAACAATTTGGACAGTAATATAATGAAAAAATTAAATATAAATTAATACAATTTTTACAATGCTGAAAGCAAAGTATTATGGAAATCATGCCGTATAACAAATTCATCTGCATACATTTATAAAGTTAACAACAGAAAAAACAGCACCTAAATAATATTATTAAATACGCAAAAAAACTACTATAAGCAATTACAACAATATGAAAAATAATAACAACATTTAGTGGTCAGAAAGTAACATATTATAATATTTCATCTTAAAACTAGCAACAGAAGAACAATTTTTTATGTTTTTGGGCAGGGTATTCCAGAGATGACACGCAGTGACCAAGAAAGAATTTTGGATCTTCGTTGTGCGATAAGTTAAGCGTAATTCTTTCTGCGCATTATTTTAGAAAGAGGCCAATGCATTTTTTTGGTAAATTTAACGGGAACGTATTGCTGACCATGGTTTACATCTTCATTGAGGCCTGTATTTAAACATGTTGCTGTAGTCATAAATAGTTTTGCACGGCTACATGGACACCGAAAGTATATTTTATCTTTCGTCCAACAACTGCAAAAATGACCTTGGGGAAATGAAAAGTGAATAAATTTGAGGAAGAAGTACGTGGTGAGGTAAGGCGGAAGAAATTGTGGCTTAAAAGTCGAGGTCGAAATCTTTATGTTTTATTGTGGGCAGACTATAGTGACCAAGAGCATTGATTATTCGGGTTTGATAGCCGGAGCACTGGATGAGGAGCACTAGTTTTTATATGTACCATTGTTTTGCGCTGTCTGATTTAGCTAAGAAATATATTCAAATAAATTAGCTTTTAAACTTTTTAGTTTGAGGGTTACATTTTTCTGTGATACTCGTAATGACTTTCGGAGAAATAAATTTTGGTTTTTAATCGAGGAGTATTCTTCTGTATGGCTAGTTTTAATGGGAGAATGAATACCTATACTATGTTTTGCAGTCGCACGGTTTCTTCTCAATTCACAATTTTATTCTTCATGCATATGCCCTCCCCCATCCGGAAAGTCTCTTCTCTTTTTTTATTCTTACACTGGATTTCTGTCATAACTACTCTCCTATTAGTAAATACCTCATTTTCTGATGCTTTCTTCTTCTAATATATTTAGTGCGTTTCCTATTTTCTTCCAGTGTACTTCCGCACTACGCGGAGCTGTAAGTTTCGGTTTGAGTATGGAGAAGCGTGGCTGGGGGATAAAGATGCGACATGAAGGAGTTATGAATTGTATGCAGGATCGAACCGCGTAGAATAAGAAGATATATATGAGACATATTTGTGCACATGTACGTATGATCCTGGGTGCGGTCCTAAAAGCGCTACGGGGCGCTCCAGACGCTCCCGCCGAAAACGCTCCAGAGCATCGGTTCACGTTCGCTCCCAGTGCTCCGATTGACTCCCAGGAGACATTTTGGACCGGTTTCGGAGCGTTTGTGTCAAAGTGTCATGGCCGCCGTTTTTTGTTGCTCGGAAAGAAGGAATCGTCTGCTATTTGCATTGGAATATACTTGCTTTCAGACGAATTCTCGTTTCCCAAGATGATTAATTAATCTGTTAATGGTCAGGTCGGATTTCTGGCAATCTTGAGAGTAATGATTGGAGACGATGACTACTATTTTTATGATAACAAGGGAGATAAATCGGGGAGGCACTGCTTTCAATCGACCATTGGGACTCAAGTTTTTCAAATGGAATTCATATATTTGGCTATCTATTAACAACTTGCACCTACATTACTTTAAAATTAATTATAAATTAAAACCATGCATTCTTACTTAACTTTCCCGAAGTTTGCTGATGATGTGATGGTTTTCTGCAATAAGATTTCATAACTGTACCTATAATGATAAACAATCGACCTGAAACTTTGGCTCATAACCCTTGAGAAAAAGCTCAGAATTATATCCATGTCAAAAGATTCAAGGCATATTATTGGTCTGGAATAATTCGACTTTCACGCGGCCTCTACATGAAGTACGGTGTTTGTATACGCACGAAAACCTATTCTCACACCATTGAAATTTCAGAACACGAAAACTGTTTTACTCCAACGGCCGTGTAAATAAAAATATATAATTAATTAAGACACTTGCGTTCATAAATTTAGAGCACAACAAATATAATATATATATAGAAATATTAAAAAATAATAATTCACATGTATAAATAAAGAACACTAGATATATTTTACTCCAACGGTCATTGGAGGAAATATTTGTCTTGTTCTTACATTTGGGGACGTAGAGCTTCTTAACCTCATATTAATGTAAAGTTTATTCCAATTAACAGGATTCAGAAATATCTAATATTCTGGTAGGCTGATCACTATTTCAAATAGTCAAAGCACTAATTATATTGAGTGGACTTAACCTTGTATGCATCCACGAGTAATTTTCCGACCTGTCATCTTTGAAATCCCGCCTTGAAACCATGAATCGCTCCGGTCGCCCCTGGTTTCTATCGCGAGCGTCTGTAGCGAGGCGGGAGCGAATATGATGACTTCTTCCTTGACGTAATGGGATAAACCGTAGCGCTCCGGAGCGACTGGGAGCGACTAACGGACCACTTGGAACCTCGCTCCAGACGCTCCGGAGCATCTGTAGAGCTTTTTGGACCGCACCCCCTGAAACTCTTCTCAGGGGCATTTGATGGATAATTAGATGAACGACATCATTGGGGCAATATTAACATTAGGCAGTCCCGTCTTCCAGCGAACATTTGGCAAAAGATACATCCGAGTAAAATAATTTTCTAGATCATTTTTCAACGCATGGTACATAAGGGTGGTAAGTGTAGAAGGATAGGAAAAGCGCTAGAGATGAGAGAGGGATAAACGATGGATGGGGTAGGCAAGTTAGAAGGATAGAACTGTAATAAGTGAGGAATATTCGTGTGATGATGGAGAAATAGATTAAGTTGAGTGGTGCTGGGGGATTGCTTTTTGAGGGGTGAGGGTGGGGTTATGTAAGTGGATTCTACAGGGTGAAAATGGACAAAGATTTGTGTGAATCGGATACTGTGCGTAGTGACTCCCATGTTTATACGTGAGAATTAATTCCAGGATGTAAAAATGAAAGGATTGCTTCCAAATATACATGATTTCTTGTTTTCTACAGGTATTTCTGTTACCTCATGATTGATGTTGAAATTCTTTAAGTGTCTCTGCACTGTAACTAGCTTGAGATGTGTTGATACATTTTCTTATCACATTGTGAACCTAGATGAAATATGTTGCTTGTCAATTTACAATTTTACAACGTCAGCCATCGTTTCAACTACCCTTCGAGTTTTTCTCCTTCATTTACCTCCCTTGTAAAATTGTTGGAATGTTTGTGGAAGCTACACGAATGCATCATGTACCTACGGCTTTTTATATTATAAGCATTAGTATGTTTTTTCTTATGCCTTCCCAAGAAATTACAAATGGTATTGGTGAAATGATCGCGCCTGGCAATGAATCACCGTATTCTTCATTGTAGATATGGGGTTAATTTTATTCATTATTATTTTTTATCGCAACAATATCGTGAGTTAATCGGATCTTTGTATTGTTATGATAGCAAGGTTCCCTCCTGGAGGATCAGGGATCGATTCTATTTGACGAATGAGATTTTTCTAGAAGTATTCCGGCTCCTACATCCCCGATGCTTAGGCGAAGAGCACTTAAAGTGCAATTGATGATACTTCCGAGGGGTGGGAAATTTAACTGTGGACCGCTTCGAGGCTTAGGTTGGCAGTAAGTGGGTGCCTACACCGGGCTTTGCCTCTGCTTTTCAACAACCCCTGACAATTCTTTTCTCAATAACTTACCCACCAGCATGCATGGATGGCCTCAGCTGACCGACTTCTACCCAAATAACCAGCCAAACAATACGTTGAGGGCACCAAATTTGACAACTAGGATTATTTTTTTTACAAAAGTCGTTCCCTCTCTTACAATGTCAGTGGCAAATATATAATGAGATATATCTAAAAG
Source organism: Pyrrhosoma nymphula (assembly GCA_963573305.1). NCBI lineage: Eukaryota > Metazoa > Arthropoda > Insecta > Odonata > Coenagrionidae > Pyrrhosoma > Pyrrhosoma nymphula. Next base: position 91,756,422 of record OY754338.1, read on the forward strand.
TTAAAATATGAAATATATTTTTTTCTATTTTGGTGGCCATAGTTCCGTACTGCGCAGAACTCATTTGGCTCAAGTTATGAAAAAAAAACCATAGTGAGTCTTCCCATTTTCCCGGTCTTAAGCGAGCCTTTTCTGATTATTGCTACTTTCAAACACCAACTTTACCTTCACGTATATATTTTTTCTCCACCTTATCTAAATTTTCAAAGAATCACTTTGGGCACAATTTCGGCTACACATGGAAATACTGAGTACAAGGTGGTGAATGTTTCTTTTTAACTATTCGGAGATATACAGAAAAGATAGAAGTGCTGACAGATTATGGTGACAGCTGTCGAAAATGGAAATTACGTGCTCATTAGAACTATGTAAACTGAACTCCGTTTCCTACGATACTTGATACAGCATAAGAACACTACTTTCCAGTAATGTATGATTCTGAACCAGCATGCATGCGACCAAATGGTCACTATCACACTCGCTTAGCTACTTGATGCCATACAGTACATGTTGTGCTAGTTTGCTTCTTCCTCCACATTAGGATACCGTATCTGTAGTTCTATATCGATTTCAGAGTTCCTATTAGATGTTTCCGTTTTGGAAATCAGTGCCACCTATTTCTACTTACGGCTACTTTATTTATGCTGATATTTGCAGTCACTGAAATCAATATCAGCGGTAAATGTCTGCTTTTGTTTTTTCCCCATATTTGCTTTTGTTCCTCAACTGTTATATTTGCATAAATGAGAATTGTAGTTGGAATAGATTTCAGTTTGCAAAAAAATACATTGCCATCAGCCCAGAAATTTGTGGATCGTAAGAGACGTTCCAAGACGGAAGATATCATACAAAACATTTAGTCCTCAATATGAAATGCCGGCGAGCCAACTAGGTTTAGTTCTTTAACCACTATTAAACCTAGCATGATAACCAGTATTTAATAATAATAACGTAATCTAATGTGTGATACGGCCACTAGGTTGAAATTAATTACTCTGGCACCAATGCTTCAAGATTAATTCATTATACATATTAACCAGCAACATTTTGATTAAAAACACAATTTTCAAAAGGAAACCATTTTTAATAGCATGAAAACCAGGAGTGAATACATGCATTAAGTAGAGTAACTACTTCAAGCTCAAGAAGATTAACAGCAGTCACAGGTTTGCTGTACATATTCAATATTTCACAAAAACAATATTGTAGTGTTGAATAGGTAGTACAAGTGAATGAAAACAAATGATGGCATTGTACACGTCCAAGAAGACTGGACAAAAGAATGGTTTTCGTAGATGATCACTCCTGTGGCTGGATTAGTTGTCTCTACTTTGTACAAGTGCAGGTTGATTTCAAAGCGCCATCGCAAATTCCTCCTCGATAGCCGTTATATTGGCAGTGGTCATTACATTTGTACTCATTGAAAGGACAGCCAAAGTCCCAGCTGACTAAAAAGGAAAGGCAACAGTGTTAGAAAATACAGAAACGTCTATCATGATAGATACCCAATTCAAATTCTACCAAGTTTTTAGTTCACAAAAAGTATGATAATGTGAGTCAAGACTCATACATTGTACATTCAGATAGATATTGGTAAATTGATAGGAATTATTATATAAATCTTATCCATAAACTCTTTACACAATCCGGGATTTCACTGCTGTGACTAGAAATTTATGGTGACAGGTTTTCTGGAATATCGTAAGATAGATGCCAGATAGAGAAATGTTCTGAGGATAGGATAAATTTAAATTTGTTTTAGATTCTTCCATTATCTAATGTTTAAACATGTTTAAGGAATGTTTTTATTTGTTCCTTGCGGAAGCAAGTTAATACGCACGGAAGCCACGACTGATACACATTCCACTTGCACGTAAACTTTCCTCATATTATACGGAACTGTACCACCTATAGATCAACTCCAAATGGTTGAAACATTTACATGTATATCAAGGATTTCCAACATGGTGTCTGCTGGGTTTTTTGATTATTCAGGGTCGCAACGGAAGATTTTAGGTTATTCCGAGCCAATGTTTGAAGGAAAGTTGATGATAGGAACAATATTAGGAATGGGGGAATGGTAGAGAGATACCCGGATTGGTTATAAGCCGACTCTTAACAAATGGATTTTTCTAATAATATCATCTTCATTGGTGGATTAATTAGTGAAGGGTCGGGACATATGTGATTAGCTGAGCCATTGGTAGATAGGTCGGATAGATTGACTTTTTTGGATATGAGAATGTTTTATTGATAAACCCGAAATTATAATAAGCCATCACTTTAAGACAGACGAAAACGGGGCCTCTGCTTTACGTCACATGCGATGGGTTGTTTATAGCACTAGAAGCAGTCACCACATTTCTAAGGGTTTTACTTGTTTCAACGGAAACATCTTCGCCACTATTAGGCCTCAAACTTGGATCTTCGATTAGGGGCCTCGGTACTCTAGTCAAAACAAAAACCTGAGCCTCACAGGTTAAGGCATTCATAAAATTTAGCTCACAGCATTAGCTTAACGGCAGGGCAACAGTGTAATTACAAAGAAGCATCCTAGAGTTGGTATCTTCTACCTGTTAATAAGCCGCGAATTATTTGTCAGTTTGTAATCTAGTGGTGTAGTTAACACCAGCTGTTAAAACACCCAAAAACTTTTAATAAAGTAGTCCTGTTTTACTATGCCTGGTTAACGTTTACCGTCTACTAAAGTAACATTCACATTATTGTGATTGCAACAGAACTTATGTTTCGCTGAGTAGAACTACCTGCGGGGGAGTTGAAACGTATAAAATCTCTGAGATAGAATGTCTACATCTGCTATCATAGCCAAAATATCTTTAAACCTTAGATTATTTAACCGGACCATAGTTTAGGTTAATAGATTTGAGGGTTTTTCAAACAGTGCACCCCGATGCGTTAATACTTACGGCTTGCGCATGGGGTGGAATACGTTATCAGAAGGATGAGAACCCCCAAGATGAGAACCAATCCGGTAATAAGCTTCATTTCTATTAAATGCAAGAGCTGAAAAAAAACGAAGAATATTTAATTCACTAAATATGATACTGATAAATACAGTTTACAGAGAATGGGTGTAATCATTAGTAGGTATAATTCGAACAGGAGGTACATACTCTAACACTGAATGATATATCAAAAACTTACCAGCAGTATTTCGTTCCCTTGGAGTATGCGTCGCTTCGCTTTCTTCAATGAATGGGACATACTCCTGAGACTGACCCCTTTATATTTGAAGCGATAGCGTGTAGGCGGGGCTCATATACTCGTTGTTTTCAGCACTTCCCCCCAGCGCTGACAAATATTTACAAAACTCATTTTCTTATCGTTTGGAAATGCATTAATCGCGTGTGGATCCAACGCACGCATGCAAAATGGAGTATGCATTTTCAGAAATACCCACATACATCCTGTTACTCGATAACATTCGTTGGAGGAGAAAATAGGAAGTGGTGCGAATTTCATTGCTGTAAAAATCATTCATTGGACGTCAATCAATTTTCTTCGTATTTACAAATTTATTTGGAAGCTTACAACTACGAGAATCATACTTATTCACGTTAAACGTAAACCATGAGTTGACATACACCCATACTGTTGTGTTTTTAATTATGTTTGTTATTAATTAGGAAGAGGATGATGCAACTTTTTTTGTCACAGGAAAGGAGAGTGTAAATATTAATTCAAAAGAAATGGCAAAAATAATGTTTCCGGATCCCAGTTCCTCGAAAAAGGAATATCACAACCCACTCGTGGTTATAATTTAAGGATATTTTTGTTTCTCGAAGTTACTATATCTTGTGAAGAAATGTCAACAGATTTTATTGAACACTCTGCCAATAGTTGTAGGGATTCGATGTACTAACGGCTGGGAAATAATTCACGGCACTTTCGATGACAATATCGTTGAAGAAGAATAAAAAATGGAGTATACGCGAGGCTGATATAAGATGAGAAGATGAGGCAGATGGTAAATGTTTCCCAGAATTAAATTCCCCACAATCATATATGCACCTTGGTAGTATTTACTATCGATTTTAATCCGAAATTCATCTTCCATGTGTAAAATATTTTTCTGAATAACTTGAACCTTATTATCTTTGCCAGTACGAAACTATGGCGACCATGTAAAACGTAGTAAATTAATAATTTTAAATTATAAATTAAATGCAATTGTGTTTTATTTAAAAAATAGCGGAAGTTACCCGTTGAAATTCACTGGGTGTGAAAAAAGTGGAACATATTTTATAAGAAATCCACAAATCCTGAAAAATACTATCAGCGTAGTCATTTGAGGAGTTCTTAACCTATTATGCACGTTGTGTTCGTTGTAGTAGATACGCTGACCATTTTCCAGGTGCTAGGAGAAATGATTGACTGTTGGTTCAATTTCAAGCACGGAAAACCCAAAAATAAGTAATGAAAGTTAACTGCACTGTAACACTTTTAAACATGTATAAATAACTCGTTAAGTTTATGATGTGGGAATTGGTCAAAAAACAGTTCAAAATCGTAATGAGAGACAGACAGTTTCACATCGTAGTATTTAGCAATAATAAACAACGCTGTGATTCTTGTAGCAACAGAGGCATTATTACCATTGCTAGTCGCTGCTCATAAGTATTCTTGCACATTTCATTGCGTATGTAGTCTATTTAATTCCTTTATGTGAAACTTTTACTACGTAAGTATTCTCTCATATACATGTATTGCCCCTATGAGAGCTACTTTGAGAATAGACATTGAAGAGTAAACTTGATGTAAATATTCACTGAATTTATCGATTAACCCCAGAAGAAATCTCTCAGGGAGCCCATGGGACTCTGGACCTTTCTTATACAGATTTTATTTCTATGTGCTATCATGGACCTGCAGTAAAACGTCATATTTGAGTGCTAGGTATGTGAATATCCTTTAAAAATCAAATCTCTGATTGCCAAGAAAATATGCTCTTGTGTATTTCAAAGAAAAATGTGAGATTTTCATCAAAAATATAATTTTCAGGCAAATACAAAGCGTAAAAAAATGAATTAAAATAATTAGGAGCGTTATGCTGCTTTTTGTATGCGTGCGTTGGCTCCAAGTGCAATTAATTCAATTCCAAACGATGAGACAAAATGATTTTGTAAATAATTGTCGTCAGCACGAGGGGGAAGCATTGGATGTAATGAGCGTGTGGGCTTCGCCTACAATATAATTCTGAGTCAGTGTCAAGAGTGCCATTTATTAAAGAAATCGACGAATACTTTGAGGGAACGAATTCATTGCTGGCAAGTCTTTGAATTATCATTCAGTTTGAAATTGTGTCACTCCTGTTCGTATCAAGATCGTAAAGGTCTTCCATTTTTTGTTCATTCTTAGGTGTCCGCGGCGATGCAATGTTCAGGGCATTCAGGGCTCGAATTGAGCCATGAATTCTTATACGTTAATCGGGTGTTATAGCTGCTAGTTTAACCTACTGTAATAGATCATATGCTGACAAATATTTTGCGTGTCATAAAATGGTAGTAGATACTCTAGGATGCATCTTTCTCATTACAATATTGCTCTTCCGTGAAGCAAATTCTGTGAGCCTGAAATGTTTGAGAGTGAGAGGGAGAAAGTGAGTGAGAAATTATATGATTACCTATAAAATGTGAGGTTGTCAATCAACTCACATTGGGGCCTAACGCCTCAAAGTTTTGCAAAAGACCCTTTAATTTGAAATCTAGGTATTTTATATACTTGATTGTTTACTCGGTTAGTAGCGCTACCGGATAATGTATTTGACAGACAGAAAGATGTATGTACACGTGCACGCACAATTCAGTGTTGAAGTGACAGGTATGTAGCACACTCGTGCACCGGACGACAACCCGCAATGAGAAGGTCACATTTGTAGTTTTACTGTACCTCGCCAACGTCATCGATTTTTATTTTGGAAAAAGGATTCGCTGCCTCAAAGTAAGAAGATTTCAAACGTTAATTTAAAAAATTAATTAAGAAAACATAGCAAGTGTTATTTCAAAGTATTATTTTCATATATCTATGAAATATTATAGTTTAAATTTTGGAATAAAATTTAAATAAGTTATATTGCAGCTCAATGAAGGCAATAAAAGTTATATCAATGTTTAGACTAAGATCTTAGCTATTGAATGATGTATAAAAATTTTTCATAATCGCTGCGCAATACCACACAACAAAACAAAATAAGTGAATAGTTTTACATCAACTTTGCATGACAATGAGGCAAATACAAGCCATGCGGGCGATGCGTTCCCCGTTGCGTGGTGACTCCCATGTTTGTACGTGAGAAATAAATTCAGGATATAAAAATGAAAGGATTGCTTCCAAATATGCATAATTTCTTGTTTTCTACAAATATTCTTTTGACCTCATGGTTGATGTTGAAATTTTTTAGGGGTCTCTACAATGTATCTACTTTGAGATGTGCTATCAGTTTCATATCACAGTGTGAACCTACTAGGGATGGGCGATTATTGAAAAATAATCGATACTTTGTAAATCGATTAATCGCAAGCAGCCGATTAATCGCGAACGATTAATTGCTTTTACTAATCGATACATCGATTAATCATTTCGATTATGACAACATCCAAAACATACCTTGCAAGGTTATGGTTCCTCCATAAATAAAGTAAAATAGTTCCATTTACATTATTTTATAAGGTTAATGCTATCATAAGTACAAATTCTAAAATATAGGTAAACTTCCAGGAGGCGTGTCAGGGAACAGAGTTGTGAAAAATGTTTTAATTCAATTTAAATTTTGGACGATTGCCGAATCTTTACGGGAGCTGAAACTAAAACTTGCAATTTTGATAAGTTGGTACTGGTAAGGCGGCTTCTCAGATCAGATTGTATTAGACTCATCTTGGAAAAGAGTTTCTCTGACAGAACTGATGTTGCTACTTCTGGCAGGTACTTCGTGGCTACCTGATATAAGTGAGGGTTTTCAGTTTCCATTGATTCCCACTCTGAAAAAGGATTCAAATGGCGATGAACGACGGGTTGGTTGAGGAATTGTCGTAACTCAAATGGCAGGTACTTCCTGGCTACCTGATATATGTGAGGGTTTTCAGTTTCCATTGATTCCCACTCTGAAAAAGGATTCAAATGGCGATGAACGACGGGTCGGTTGAGGAATTGTCGTAACTCAAATGGTGTCCCACCTGCGACATCTTCATTACACAGGGTTTTCTGTGATGCTGCTTCAGTGTCATGAAAGCTCTAGAGGTCATCTGATGGTGCTGTATCACACTCAGCGGGTGAAAACATCTGCAGTGCGTTCACCTGATCCTCCTCGTGAAACATCACAGCGATGACAGTGCTCATGGCATTAGCTGTAGCGATCGGGCTCTTGAAGTGAATTTTTTTTAAACCGGGGGTCTAGCATCGTGGCGATTGAATAATGCTTTCTGGACTCAATAGGAACGAACTGACGGTCCAGCTCTGACAGAATCCGCCTGGATAATCTGGATCTACTCCTGATGGCTCACTCTCTCCCGGTCTGTTGTTGCTGCCGCTGCATGTTTCGCTTGCCGCTGCTGAAGATGCCATGCCTCTTGATGTGGCTCCGGAAAATAGTTGTATTGCCACAGAAAGCATTTCTTGCATTTGGCCTCTTTATTGCTCAGCCTCATGAAATGCTTCCACACCGGACTAGAAAACGACATGATGATACAATTCACTTCAAGTCCGAGGGCCGGGTAGAAGGATAGGGCTCTGCTCGCCATGTCCAATGTGACAAGGTTGGGCGGTTTTCTACCATTTGAGCGGATCTTAAAGCTCAGTACGTAGTACAAAGTAACGTTTTGCGGGAAGCCGCCAACTGTGTGGAAAAAATATTTCTTTGTCGCGACCTTTGTAAAAGCATTTTTGATAGCATGGAGAGGATACCAATAAACACATTCTCGCCGATAAAAAGAAATAAATCCACATTGTTACCAATTTTACTATCAAAATAACAAGCGAACATAAGACAAGGCTGTGCCTGGTGAAGCAACATCTGACACATGACACGGGAGTGGCCGGCAAGATGTGGTGCCGCGTAGAGTTACGTGGTTACGTCGTGCGTATTCTATTTTAATACCTCTGCGGCGTCATCGCGCAGAGTTCAGCTACAGTCAAATTTTCGAACTGAAGACGAATGTGAACCGCTCTATCCATCATAGTTCACAAGATTGCGTAAGAATCGGTAATCGGTCAAATTAATCGGGTATACATAATCGATATCATCGATATCGGCTTTTGCATTAATCGAATCGAATTCCAAAATTTCGATTAATTGACAAAAATAATCGATTATTCGATTAATCGCTATCGTAATAGCCCATCCCTAGAACCTAGCTTAAATTTTGTTTGTTAATTTCCGTGGCTGATTAATTTTCTTAAAGTATCGATGGTTTAACCATCTATACTCCACGTTCTGTCATAGAAAAATCCTAATGAGGTATGTAAAAGGATATTAGCTTCAGATATCATGTTAGGTCAGTGTGCATGCTATAAAGTAAGCCATAATTCTAATCTCCCTTCAGTTTTTTCCTTCATTTACCTCCCTTGGAAAATTGTTGGAATGTTTGTGGAAGCTACTGGAATGCATCATGTATGTATTTTTATATTTTAGGCATGAGATTGCTTTTCGTAAAATCTGCCCTAGAAATTACAAATGGTATCGGTGGAATAATTCTAGAAAGGAATCACAGTACTCTTATAGTAGATTTTGGGTTAATTTTATTCATTACCAGCTGAGACCGGCATGTGTTGCAATGCATTTTTTCTTTCTAAGTAGGCACACGCTCTTAAAGCAGGCACATTTACATGTACCAATGAAATTAAATACAAAGATACTCTATCCTGAAGTCCCCATAATTGCCATACTTTTCATGGCTTGGCCCACAAATCTTTTCTGGGTTCAAAATCGGTCCCTAAATGAATTTGAGACCTTGTCCAATGAATTCGTCGTACCTACACAGGAATTCATAACGTACGTAATGGCATGGGTTTCCATTCCATGCCTATTTTGCGGCTTTCAAGTAAATCAAATATTCTATTCTTGAAGTAGTGCTAAAAATTAAATACTACGAAAATCGAATGCTAGAATTCAAAACATCTTTCTTTAAGTTATCTAATGACAAGCAATTAAAATCCAAAATAAAACAAAGAGATAACTGCACCAAATCTTATTCTATATGCAAATAAATTACATTCCTTAAAACACAAGTAATGTCTCACTGATACGATTCTGATGCACGTGATTGAGAAACTCGTTAACGATCAGCTTCGTAGCTTGTCGTTCCTCGCTTGTTCGAGAACCTCGCGTGACAACACTCATTTGTTGATATGACTCCCGGCCCACCTATTATTAAATGGATTGAATATTCAGAAACCTTCGAAGGCTAGCGCACAACAACTCACCTGCTTTCCCGGAATGCGTTGTAATGCCTCTTTTTTTTCTATACAGGCACACATATATAAAGCAGACAGTTTAATGTGCAAAATAAATTAAATACAATGATTTTTTGTGGTTTAACTTAAAGTTAAAATATGTTTTCAAGTGCTTTTCAATATAAATTAATAATGGTGTTACACATTTCTTCAAAAACAAATAAATTTTTTGGCTGCCTCACTCGCGAGCATGTGAACATCATGGATTTTCCAGTTTTTATCTACACACTTGAGGCGATTGACGTTTTGCCTTCTTGATGGTCATTAAAAACGGCGATGGCCATTGAAAACGCAAGGCGAACGGGGAACTGGAGTCATTTGATTACAATTATCATGTTCGCCACTGAAACATGCCGTTAAATGCTGCAGACGTGAATTGCCATTCATAAAATCGCTATTAATGGGATATTCACGTCATGTTTCCCAAAGAAAATTTATATTGTTGGAAAGGAAGAAAAGTTCATGAATTTTGAGAAAAAAAGTAACACATAACACATAGCATAAAAATACTACTTTCTAGTAATGTATGATTCTGAACCAGCATGCACGCGAACAAATGATCGCTACCACTCTCGGTTAGCTACTTGATGCCATACAGTACATGTAGTGCTAGTTTGCTTCTTCCTCCACATTAGGGTAAAGTATCTGTCGTGCTAGAATTTCGAGTTCCTATTAGATATTTCCGTTTTGGAAATCAGCGCCACCTATATCTTCATGCCTCTAGTGATAATGTACACTCACTGAAATCAATATCAGTTGTTAATGTCCCCACATTTGCTTTTTTCATCAACTGCTATATTTGCAAGAATGAAAATTAAAATTGAAACATTTAAGTTAAAAAAAAAACAGTTCCTTCGGTACAGCAATGCTTTGATCGTGAGAGACGTCCCAACATGGACGATATCATACAAAATATTTAGTCCTCAATATCAAATTCCGGCGAGAAAACTAGGTTTTGTTCTTGAACCACTAGAAAACCTAGTATTAAAACCAGTAGTTGATAATAAGGACGTTATCTATTGTGTGATACGGTCTCTTGGATAAAGTTCAATGCTCTGGCAGCGATGCTTCAAGATCCATTCTTTATTAATATTGACCAGCAAAATTTTTATTAATTACACAGTTTTCAAATGGAGACCATTTTTTATTACTCGGAAACCAGGAGTGAATTAATACATTAAGTACTACGTCAAGCTCAAGAAGATTAACAGTAGTCACAGGTTTGTAGCATTCAATATTTCACAAAAACAATACTGTACTTTTGGATAGGTAGTACAAGTGAATGAAAACAAATGATGGCATTGTACACGTCCAAGAAGACTGCACAAAAGAATTGTTTCCTTAGATGATCACTCCTGTGGCTGGGTTAGTTGCCTCTACTTTGTACAAGTGCAGGTTGATTTCAAAGCGCCATTGCAAATTCCTCCACGATAGCCGTTATATTGGCAGTGGTCATTACATTTGTACTCATTGAAAGGACAGCCAAAGTCCCAGCTGACTAAAAAGGAAAGGCAACAGTGTTAGAAAATACAGAAACGTCTATCATGATAGATACCCAATTCAAATTCTACTAAGTTTTTAGTTCACAAAAAGTATCATAACGTGAGTCAAAACTCATGCATTGTACATTCTTATAAATATTGGTAAATTGATAGGAATTATTATATAAATCTTATCCATAAACTCTTTACACAATCCGGGATTTCACTGCTGTGACTAGAAATTTATGGTGACAGGTTTCCTGAAATATCGTAAGATACATGCCAGAAAGAGAAATTTTTTTAGGAAAGGAGAAATTTAAATGTATGCCTTAGCTTCTTCCTATATCTTATGTTTAAACATATTTAAGGAAGGTTTGTCTGTGTCTTGCCGAAGCAAGTAAGTACGCACTGTTGCCACAACTTGCACGTAAACATTCCTCATATGAGGTGTTTTTCAACCTGTGGGTCGCGGCCCTCAGGGGGGTCGCAAAGGCTTGATGGGAGGGTCGCCGTCGTAGGACAGGTAAAATAAAAAGCATGGGTTAGCTAGGTCCTACACTACAATAAAAATACAAACATTTCAAAGAAAAGTTTATTTTTTAATATTACAATCTACACCTACGCTATATTAAAGATGCAACAGTAATTCCAGTGAAAAGACTATTTTTTACCAATTTGTTGAATCGTGGTTCTATTTCTGAGAAGCAAATAGGGGGGTCGCATATTCAAGAAGGTTGAAAAACACTGATCTAAACGGAAGTATACCACGTATATATCGAATCCAAATAATTGGAAAAATTTACGATGTCACTACATTTTTCCAAGCAAGGAGAGTGACTGTGGGGCATAGGCTTAACATACTATATCGCAGAGATTGGAAGCCACATTAATGCATGCACAATGGTTTTGCCTTAAGTTATAAATGTCAACCGAAATAAAAAAAACTATTATGACAATTATGGCTTTTGAGCAATGGCGTTCAGCTTTCATATTTTTAATAGAACAGATTTGTACCTTGGTTTTGAATGGGAAACGTATGCGGTTCTACTGCATGACACAGTTTGGCTTCAAACTTAAGCCATATGTATGAGAATTTTAGAAAAATTATTAATAGCCATATTAATTGTTTAGAGCCCTTTACATGTATTACTTAGCATAAAGGAATTTATAATCAAATAACGAACAATAATAGTAAATGTGTTTGACGGTTAGTGAATGACTGATGTGGAATCACCTTCAGCAGCACGCCTATGAGTTGGCTTTTACGGCAATTAACTTTTGAGATCTATGCCCTGTTTAATCATGCCTGGTTAACGTTTACCATCTATATATATTAGTTGTGTAGCGTGTCGGTCTATCAGCCAGTCATTCCGTATCCATTTTGTTTATTTATCTCTCAATTCTTGAGCTAGAGAAATGGGGTTTAGTGCATTAAATGTGGATTCTATAACTATATGAATTGGTAGTAGTTTTGGATTTTTAGCAGCTGGTAGTGCAAAGAAAAATGCAAAAAAAAACGTGGATATTAAGCTCATAACCCGTAAAAACTGCTTATCGATGAATTTATTTAGATTAGCAACGGTGAAGTAAACAAACAGTACTCATTAAATAACAATCAGTTACAAACCGTATGGACTATATGTAAAATGTTGATTTCACTACGGTATCTGTATTACTTTATTTTCATTTCTTTTATTTCCCTTGATATATAGCTACTTTTACGCGAATGAAGTTATTCAGTGAAGATATTTAGAAATCATCCGGGTGGCTGTTTAAATAAATGCCACTCTTAAGCAACAAGGTTCATGTAAAATTTCTGTAAACACAACGTTAATATTATCATTTAAGTGTTTTGATATTGCCATTCCATATATTTGATTTATTGCATAATATATACGATTAGCTAGCGTAAGTGAAATGAACCTCAAGAGTTTTCCATGCATTAAAGTGTCTGGATAAATACCACAGGTCGTAAACGTTTCAATATATTTGCGTGTGTCGCTGTCTCTATATTGATACAAACATCACGTCGAAATTTTAGAAGTATTACTTATACCATTGCAAATGCTATATGAATGTGCGAGAAACTGACCTTGGAGATATTTCATTACCATTCTTTGTTAATATATGTCAAATATTGCTTCCGTGCTTGTTGTTTTGGGGAAGTAAAATTGCCAGTAGGGCACCTCAAGAGCACACCAGACGGAGATTGCCTGCAAAGCAGGCAGCTGGTCTGCTAGTCTGTTAATAAAGTAACTTTTATATTGTTGCGATTGCAAGAGAAAATATGGATCGCAGAGTGGACTGCCTGCGGGGGAGTTGAAATGTTCATAATTGATGAGAATGCCTAAATCTGCTATCATAACCTAAATGCCTTTTAACCTTAGTTTATATTAACTGGACCTTAGTTTAAGTTAATAGGTTCGAGGGATTTTCAAGCTGTGCACCCCGATGCGTTAATACTTACGGCTTGCGCAAGGGGTGGAATACATTATCAGAAGGACCCCCAAGATGAGAACCAATCCGGTAAGAAGTTTCATTTCTATTAAATGCGATACCTGCAAAACAAACGAAGTATAATTAGTTCACTAAATATTATACTGATAAATACGATTAACAGGGGTTTAATCATTTGTGATCTTAATTCGAACCGTAGTTACAAATACCAACACTGAATGATATGTCAAAGACTTACCAGCAGATTTCGTTCCCACGAAGTATGCGTCGCTTCGCTTTCTGCAATGAATGGGACTTATTCCTGAGACTGACTCCTTTATATTTGAAGCAATAGCGTGTAGGCGGGGCTCATATACGCGTTGATTCCAGCGCTTCCCCCTCCTTGCTGGCAAATATTTACAAAACTCATTTTCTTATCGTTTGGAAATGTATTAATCGCGTGTGGGTCCAACGCACGCATGCAAAATGGAGTATAAATTTCCAGGAATACCCATATACATCCTGTTACTCAATAACATTCGTTGAAGGAGAAAATAGGAAGTGGTGCGAATTTCGTTGCTGTAAAATATCATTCCTTGGACGTCAATCAATTTTCCTTGTATTTACAAATTTATTTTGGAGCTTAGCACTACGAGAATCATATTTCCTCACGTTAAACATAAACCATGAATTGACATACGCCCATACTGTTGTGTTTTAAATTATGTTTGTTATAAATTAGGAAGAGTCTGATACAACTTTATCTGTCACAGGAAAGGAGAGTATAAATATTAATTCAAAAGAAATGGCAAAAATAATGTTTCCGAATCCCAGTTCCTCGATAAAGAAATAACACAACCCACTCGTGGTTATAATTTAGGAAATATATATTTGTTTCTCGAAGTTACTATATCTTGTGAAGGAATGTCAACAGATTTTGTAGAACACTGCCAATAATTGTAGGGATTCGATGTGCTAACGGCTGGGAAATTATTCACGGCACTTTCGATGACAATATCGTTGAAGAAGAATAAAAAAAGGGTTATACGCGAGGCTGATATAAAATGAGAGGCAGAAGGTAAATTTATCTCAGAATTAAATTTCCCACGCTTATGTAGTCAGTAATATTTACCATCGATTATTTTCCAAAAGGCATCTTCCATATGTGAAATTTTGTTCTCAATAACTTGAACCTTATTATCTCTGCCAGTGCGAAACTATGGCCACCACGTAAAACGTAGTAAATTTGCTGTTATAACTTATCGATTAAATGCATTTTCAGTGTTTTATTTACATTCATTGGGAAGGAATAATATTTTATAAGTAAAAAATAAGCCTCACGGCGCCCTCAAGGCATTGGTAGGTTGGCTTTTTGAGATGGCGACTAATACCAGCTGAGGCCATTTGATGTCGTTTCAATTATTCATGTAACTTCATGATTGATATTAAAATTCTTTGGGACTTTGCATTGAGTCAACCTTGAAATTTGGTGATAAATTAATTGATATTTGTATCACAGTTTGAACCTAGTACTAGGATGAGTGGTATTGAGTAACAGTACGTCTATGGGTATTTCTGAAAACGTTATGCTGCTTTTTAGATGCATGCGTTGGTTTCAAGTGTCATTAATACCATTAAAAACGACGTGACAATATCATTTGTAAATATTTCTCATCATGGAGGGAAGTGCTGGAAGTAACGAGCAAGTGGGCCTCGCCTACAAAGTATCGCTTTAATATATTTAAAGGAGTCAGTGTCAAGAGAGAGTCCCATTTATTTAAGGAATTGACGTATGCTTCGAGGGAACGACATCATTGCTGGTAAGTCTTTGAAATATCATTCAGTTTGAAAGTATTACAGTCCGGTTCGTATCAAGATCATAAAGTTCTTCCGTTTTTTGTTCAGTCTCAGGTTTCCGTGGCGATGCAATGTCTGAGGCAGGCATCATCGCCAGCTGTCCTGCTGGCGAGACATGCGTACTTTAAATCTTGAACGCGGTACAACCCAGAAAATGCCTGCCGCATATTCCATTTTTAGTTCACCATATATATCAGTATATAATATTTAGTAAGCTAAATATACTTCGTTTGTTCTGCAGCTCTTGGATTTAATAGGAGTTAAGCTACTTACCGGCTTGTTTCTCATCCTGGGGGTCCTTCTGATAATGTATTAATGTAAAACGCAATTCGTTGTTAGTACTAACGCATCGGGGTGCAATGTTTGAAGACCCCTCAAACCTATAAATGCTAACAAAGTCCCGGTGTTATAATCTACGGTTAAAATTTTTTTTTATGTTAACAGATGTAGGCATGCTCTCCCATTGATTATGTTTATTTTAACTCAACCACAGGTGTTTCTACTCTGGGAAACATAATTTCTGTTACAATCGCATTGACATAAAAGTTACTTTAGCAGATTGTGAACGTTTCCCAAACATTATAATTGGGTTCAATTCTGATACGTTCATTGGGTGTTTTAACTGCAAGTTTATCCTACTCAAGTAGATTACATACTGACAAATAATGTGCGTATCATTAAAAGGTAGTGGATAATCTAGGTTGCTTCTTTCTAATAACTCTGTTGCTCTTCCGTGAAGCTAATGCAGTGAGCCTGAAATGATTAAGATTGAGAGAGACAAAGTGAGTGAGAAATTTGATAATTGCCTATACATTGTGAGGCTACTCATTGATGGCTACTTATGAACTTTTTAACATTCTACTCCACTACTGAGGATCGAAACCACTACGGCCAACCACATAGGATTACCAGTCAAGGACCTTGTTTAAAGTAACATTGTTTTTTTTTAAACTAGCTATGAAATGCTTTGCTCAAAAGCCGTCAATGTATAAAATGGAGTGTTTTTTGTTTCGAACGACTTTCAGAACTATTAGGCAAAAACCATTGGGCATTCATGCATGTTCTTTCTCTGGGAAATAGTATGCCTATCTCATGCTCCACTTTCACACATAACCTCTGCTGTGATACATTTAGTCAAATTAGCGAATTTGCCATTCTATTCGGACTCGAGCTACTCGCGGAACACTTAAGTCAAATATATGAGCACATATTGGAATCTGTAATTGATATCGCTCTAATGCGTATTCACTTACTTGCTTCCGCAAAGAAGAGAAAATTCATGCTATGCAATGGATAACAAATATGCTTAGGTCCTCAATTTTGCCTTATTTCAAGAATACCCTTTCTGGCATGTACCCTACGACATTTCGGGGACCCTGTAATCATATAAATTCTAGAGTCAACTCTCAGCTTTTATTGGTGAAGCAATCGCGTATTTGTTCCAACTATCAGGACCTATGGAGGGTTATATTTAAAAATTAAATGTATGCAGCCATGGGGCATTCAAAATCTGCTTCTACTGACCCAAAGGCGCTATGTTTACTTGGCAGATTGGAGAGGATGATTTTTAAATTGCCTTTGTTTGGATGAGGCATATATTCCGGGTTCTCTTCTGTGATTTTATCCTGGTAAACGACATTATTTCAGGTGTTCCAGGCTCCTTAAAAAGAGTTCTGCTACTTGGGAATTCGAATAACAAATTACAATAAATGCATAACAGATGTTAAGAGAAGAATCACCCTGGCCAGACAAGCTTTCCAATGGAAGCGTAATCTCTTGGTAAACTGCCATCTCTCAATTGACGCGAGGAAGAGATTCGTAATGACATTCATGTGGAGCATACTCATTTACCGTTGTGAAACATGGACTTTAAGAAAACAAGAAAAAGACAGACTCTAGGCAGCCGAAATGTGGTTCTGGAAGAGAATTACCAAAACAAGTTTGGTCATGAGGAAAACGAACGAGCAAGCTTTGAAAGAAGTAAGTGAAAAAAGAACGCTTCTCCAATCAATTCACTCCAGGAAAATTAAACTCGTAGGTCACCTACTAAGGCATAACGAGTTCGTTAAGAACATAGTGGAAGGAAAATTTTTGGGGAAGAAGATGAAAGGACGACCTAGGATGTCCTTGCTCCACAGTGTGATGTCAATTATGAACTGTAACTCCTATGGTGAAATGAAAGGAACAGCCTTAGAAAGAGACAATTGACTACTAAGACAGCGACAAGGCCTGGCCTTTTGAGAGACGACAACGTTCCAGGCTCCTTCTGTTAATAAGTATGCATTCAGTTTGTTGTCCAAAGCTATTCCTTCGCACGTCCTTTTCCGAGATTTGTAGAAAATACTTTTACAAGCTCTGGGGAATGTTTAACCACTTTTTCTAATGATGTTTTACTGGATTATTTTTATCTCAATAGTATATCAAATTATTGCTAAGCAAAGGCGCTCCTCCCCAAGAATTCATAATATTATATTATAGGTTTATAAGGCCCGAACCATGTGAAATCTGTAGGATTTTTACTCACTACCTTAATCGGTAGATTACCTTAAAATAAATCCGTTTCCTCCTGCTCTTTTATAGTAGTTTCTTCAACTCACCCACATCACCGAACACTAAATCGTTTTTCAAATTTTCGTTCATTGCTCTTTCCATTCTCCTCCACACCTACATCTCAAAATCCTTCCGTCTCTTCTCGTCTACTTTTCTCAGAGTTCAAGTTCCTGCACTATGCAACGTAACACTCCATGGCAACCTCTTCGCCAATCTATTCTTTACATTCGTGCTCAAGGTCCTCATCATTAGCTCCCTCCTAGTAGCAATAAATACCTCTTATGCTGAACTTTTCTCTTTCTATTATCTTTACTACGTTCCCTTTTTCTTCCCATGTATTTCTCAATTAAGCTGAGTAATTAGGTTTCCTTTGAGTCAGGAGAGGATGGGAGAGGAATTAAGATGCGACATCAATGAGTAAAGAGTTTTATACGAGAGAGAACAGTGTGGAGTAATAAGATAAGACATTATAGTGGACCTATACATATAACCCTGCGACTCACCTCAAGGGCCTGCGGTAAACTGATTCCTTTGGGCGAGATTGAGATTAGGTAATCCCTTCTTCTAGCTAATCCTTTGGCAAAGTTATATCCGAGTAAAACTATTACTAAGTGAATTTTACAACACATGGTTCATGGTGGCAGGGTAAGTGTAGAAGATATATAAGAAGTGCGTAAGAGATTGGGCAGGGATTAAAGAGGGAAATTGGTTTGGGACAATTGAGAACTGCAATAAGGCAGGGATGTTTTTGTGGTGACGGAGAAACCGCAGGAATGGTGGAGAGGTTGAAATATGAGTGGATTCTGCGGGCTGGAAAGGGACAAAGATTTGAAAAATTGGGCGCTGTGCGTGGTGCCGCCCATGTTTGTGCATCGTCGTCGGCGTGGCAGTCGTCCCGTGTCGGCGGAATTAAATCCCTGGTCTCGCGTAAATTACGGGAATGGAGTAGAAGTGAGTTTCAGGTTGGCGACGACGTAACGGAGGCGGAAGAGGAAAGGGCGGAGAACGAGGAAGAGCGGCAATGAGTTTAGAAATAAAAAAATTGTTTCGGTTGTTGGAATAAATCAATTATTTATGAAGCTAAAATTTTTCGAGCCGAAAAAATTAAATTAGAAGAGTGGTTGGTGTAGGGCTTCGGAATCACAGAGACGGAGAGGAATGGTCCCATCCGATCCTCCTATGGCTCCTGCTCGCCACGAATATTCTGCTACCCCTTCTACTACACCTCCTATTCCACCCCAGTGCGTCCATTAATTCCAGTTTTGTTCATCTTTCTCCCCAGACTAGGGGTCTGGAGTGAGTTGGTGGGTAATACGGAGGCGGATGGAAAGCGGTTTTAAATAAAGTCACATCATAGCCTCTTAACATTTCTCGGAAATGAAAAAAGTAATCAGCGCTATCAACGGGTTGAAATTTCGTAAAAAGGACTTCTATAAATAAAATCACCCCATGCCGATGAGGTCGGAAATGAATTATTTAAACATTTGAGCGCTCATGCCAGAGGAAGGATGATGGATTGCGTATTAACTGCGGTAAATCATCGGATGCTCTCACTTGACTGTCATCGGCCATAACATTCATCCCCATATCTCCCGAGTAAAAATTGAATTAGGATAACGGGTATAGCGCATGCCAAATTCTTATTTAGCACTCAGCCCATCCATTATCACAAGACTTATCACAAGGATAAAGAAATCAAAAGAAAGAAATGCTTCTTTATTTTCCACACTTTGGTGTAGTGTAAGTAGAAAAAGTTAGTAAATTCACGAAATATTTCTTTATCCTTGTGAGAAATAATGTGTCGGTTCCGCTGAGTTACGTCGCCAACAATTTCTTCCTTCTTTAGGGGCCATTTAAGTATTGCATAAGACGTTTTGTGGGGTAGTGGAGTTAAGCTTTTCTTACGTTACGGCGACATCTTACGTAAGATTTTAATCACTTTTGAGATCGCATTTTTTTCACCCATTTAAATTATTTTGTGAGGAAAAATTATACTCAGTAGGATTACCGCCGCAGATGTATGCTAAACATGTATTTTAAACTATAGAAAAACTAATGGTTATTAATTGGCGCTTATTAGTTTTGAGACATCTAATTATTAAGGTTATCATGTTTATCAATTCGCTTCTAGTGTGAATCGTGAAATCTTGACAACTGTTATCGATATTTGGCTAAAATATATCTCAATTGCTTTCTCAAGAGGGCCTATGAATTTTGAGGGCCTAAAAATACCGGAGACACTGCGGTCAGTTTTTGTACCCTTAGACATGGAATCTCCCACATATTTCTAATATGTGCACGATTCCGAAATTGTATGATAACTTAAGGAAGACTGCGTAGGTATTTAAGCGAGAGGTATTCATGAAATCTTATTTTGTCTCACAAGGGGAGGCAGGAGGGAGTTTAGAAGGGGCCGAAATCGCCTTGCTTGAATTATCACTTATCGTGAGAGATTGGCTTATCTAGCCTTTTAAATATTACCTAGCACCGCTCTTTGAGACATTTCTGTTATGCACTTAATCTAAGAGCATCGTGAGTGTGGTATATTACCTTTCTCACTTTTCGTAGTTTTCTATACGAAAAGTTCGATTTTCACTAAAAGGTTTTTTGTATTCTTATTTTTACCCCATTCCATTATTAATTAGTTAAACTATAATTTACAGGAATTATCATTTTGGCATTTTACTGAATGTTAATAAAATGACGCCTGGTATGTCTATTACGTCGTTTTGTAAGTAGCGAATTGCATAGGTATTTTAGAAGTACAATGTTGGAGAATTATACCACAAAATGTCTAGAAGCGGGGAGTTAGCGAGAAGAAAGTACGTTTCTCTCCAAATTAGTGTTTGGAATGTGATATAAATTTAACAATAATCGAAATGAAACCACCACTTTAAAATGTGTAATTGGTTTTGCTATTACGATTAACGTGTTCTCGATAGATGCATATTTGGCATAACAGTGTGATGGTCCACAAAAAGCAAAAAAATAGCCTTCCTACCTTTTTATTGAGTTTTCGACACCGATGATTTCGAGAGGAATACCACTCTAGCTCTGAAAAAATGTTTGTACGCATTTAATTTAATTTGTACGTTGCCGAATAATTTCCTTTGAATGATGATTTTTTTTAAACTCCAGAGTCCATCTAGTCAGTAATTTGTTCTCTTGATAAAAATTTGCACCATTGCTCGCTTCTTTCTGTCATGGTTTATTGTTTATCACTAGTATCGGTTTATCGAACGCCATAAATCTCTGCATAGTTGCCTTATTTCTATTTTGACGAATTTTGTGGGTACTGGGACTATCCGCTGTATTGTTTTTACGGAGTTACACGCAAGTGCACACAGAAATCAAAATTCTACTCGACTAGAACCCGGATTCATCGATATCGTGCCGAGTGATTTATCCAGTTAGGTAAGTTTCCGATGCGTCTTTCTCCGATGTGGATTTTGAACAGCTTGCTCCTTTAAAACCCTTAATAATCCCTAGGGGGTGAGGATGCCTCAGCTCAGGGCTTTTTATCTCGATTTATCGGGCGCACTCGGGGCGATTTTATATCATGGGATCCGGGTTCGAGTCCCGGTGAGGGCGAATATTCGAATGTTTGTTCCTCTTTGGAACTCCACACTTATTTCTAATCTGTATCATACTTCCGTTTGGTTGATACGATTAGTATTTTTACGATCAAACCTCGCGAAAAACCTATTACCTAAGGAATTGACGGAAGATGCTTATTTCACTTCTGTAACTATTCTTATTTAGAAATGAATGACCCTCCTTCAATTGCTGCCCTCGTATTCCTAGTATTTCTCTGTTGCAAGACCATTCGTCACCTGTTTATAATTCTTTGATAAGTCATAGTCAGGTTGTAATTTATGACTGCTATCTATAAACGACCGTCAGTGCTAACATTAGCATTGTAGACTATGGTGGACAAAAACAAAATTGATTTAATTTGTATGAAAACATTTTTGACGCATTGTTCATTAAATCGTTACGTACATCAAATCGCTGAAACTTTCGTAGGCAATATTTCAAAAGATGGTTTCTCTTATGAGACTCTCTGCGTCTTTATTTTTCAAATACCGGTGTTACTTCCCCTTTGTCGAAGACTTCCTTAGGTTTGATACTAGCTGCCTTTTTTGTGTATCGGATTTTTTTTCTAAGGAGATGGTGAAAAGGGAGTGGATAAAGGACGTTATGGATGTTATTTATTCTTCTGTAAAGTAACTGAAGCCTTGACTCACCAATTTTTGTCCCAAGTATTTAGATGTTGTTTTTGTCTTTTGATTTCCAATGCCACCCGTTTGATTCTCGCCTTGGATAGCACGTTTGGCATCTTGTGATGTCTTTGTCTTGGTTGTGGAAAAGTTATCTAAATTTCATTTAAAACATATCGGAAGAGTAGATTTGGTTTCCTTACTGATAGATAATGCAGTGCTTGAAACAAAAATCCGAAATGCATGACTCGAGAACTTTACAGAAATGTTCACATTACCCGAAAAAGAACTGAGAAATAGACATTTACATAGGTTTTGTTTAAGCCGAAGTATGTATTGATAAAAGGATTACTACAGTGTAGGGACTGAGCCATCCAGGAAAAGGGTGTTACTGGGATAATAGTGTTCGTGGATGAGGAAATTCTGAGAATAGAGGCACGCATGGCTGGCATCCAGCACAAAGATGTGAGTTACAGGTGAGTGCTTAGATAAAGTACGTGGCACTGAGCAATAACGTTCCTTGCTACTCGAAGTAGGTGGTGAGAAACGAATCTCGGATACGGTGAATATAAAGAAATTCTAAGGAAGAGGAATTGGCATGAATGAAGGAAAAATGAAACTTTGGAGGAAATTCGGTGACGGAATAAATATAGGGAGGATATGAGTAGAATATGACAACATTTAGGCTTCGCATAGTCTAACGTTATGTACAACTACTCCTCGTTACGTTTTAACGCATTGTATCATCACCATCAGGTATACAGAGGACTTAAATGAGTGAAAAGTCAAAATATTGCATTATTCTTACCACCATCACCCGTTCACATTTAATATGTGATTAAATACCTAATGCATGTGTATTGATAGTTATTCTTTTACATCAAAGGAGAGCCTTAGTTGATGAATTGAATTATCAATTTAAATTTCTTCTTTCTTACTCCTGTTTACTTTTGCATGCTCTTTCGTACACCTTCCCACTCACGATTGTGGCTGATTTTGTGATATATATGGAATAAAGCAGACTTAAAACCTGATCCTAAAACAGGTAAACGTTTGATCGAGATGGGACTTGTCATATAATGGCATTTTGCTTTGAATGGCTGTGATTCAATAACCAAGCCACCTTTGACCAAGGGACGCTCACCGGGTAATATGCCCTCAGACATCCGATTTGGCGACCAGGTGACACATAACACATCCTCCCCACTTCCAAAAACCTCACTGGGCTCCCTCCCCGTACCTCCGTCCAACAGCCCAATGTGAATGCCGTCGCGTCATTGCAAATCCAGTGAGGGACTGGTTTGGTATGAGAGCCCTGAATGACAACATGGAATTGGCTTCCCTTTCGCTATCCAGTTCTGCGGCAGATTCTGTAAGCTTCACTTTCACCTTCATATGCGGCATGTAAAGCCAAAGAGAACCTCTTGCTTTTCTCCACTAATACCCCCCGCGGAAAACTGTTGACTTCAGTCATTCCCTCAGGGACGATTGTAAAAGGACTTTTTTGTGATCTAAACCCTTTCCGCTGAGCCGTTTTTCTCTATTTGAAATCGGTTATCGATAAAATATCCCGGTGTCTTTAATGACGTCCAAAGAAGTACCTCATAAATTTATTTAATTTATTGTACTCCTCTTTTAAAGCATCGGTTATGGAATGGAATCAAGGCGTCAGGATCAGTCAATGGAATCAAGGCGTAACAAAAAAATAATCTACATAACCACGTGAAATCAAATGTGAATTTTTCATGGTCATAGGGTTTCTGATGCAGTCAGTTGAAAGAATGGGAATGTGCTGAAATGTTAGGTGCAGGGGACTGGAGTAAGTGCGGAGAACCAACAGAACCACAAACGAGGAAGTGATAACATAATTGGTGAGGAAAAAGAACTGCTGGAGGAGATTAGGAGGAGGCAGAGTAGGTGGTTGAAGCTGGAAACTACAGGTGAGGGGCTAATCGAGGGGAGGATGTTAGGGAAGCAGGGAAAGAAAGAATGAGAATAGGCTTAAGGATGTTGTGAAGAGAGGTAGGGATTATGCCATGCTGAAGAATGAAATCGTGTGAGGAGGCAAGCGATTGCGAGTGTAAAAGATGATTTACACATTGTGGTCTTCCTACGTTTAATGAACCCTACCTTAACTTGTAGATAACCTCTAATAGTTTCCCTCTCTTGTATTTGTTCAGATTTTTTGTTCCTTATCCAATTACTTCCCTATGGCTCCTACCCAAGGTGCAGTAGTGTAGCCTATCCAATTGCTTCTGTTATTCCATAAGTGATATCCCTCTGATCAAAGAGCTTTTCTTGAGGAATTTGGTCTCCTTTAGTCAGTAGTACTTACCTAACTGGTTACAGCTCTAAAACTTGATGATGCAGCTAGGTGACGAATGTGAAGGGCAACGGCCTGCCACGATGGAAACACCGGTTCCCGATCAGTCACCGAAGTTAAGCATCGTTGGGCTCGGCTCGAGTTTGGAGGGGTGATCCTCCGATTCGTCCGAGTGCTGTTGCCTCTGTCTGCGCGTGGCAGACAGTATGTGCGAAATGACCTTAGCCGTCGAAGCACGTTAAACCAAAATACTACTACTACTTCTGTTCGCGCCCCGGTAGCCTCGTCTGCCCCTTACACGGAAATATCCAGAACATTGAAACGAAACTTAGAAGGGACTAGCCTTGAACCAGGAACACAAAAATTAATAATAAAGGGATTAATGAACGGGAAAACTGTGACAAGGGAATGCAAAAACAAAATGGAAAGGAAGTGACAGACAGCTCCACCGCGTACTTGACTTGGTCTATATCTGTGGTGATCTGCGTGTGCCCGTTGATGTTGGGAGGCCACACCTGCACACATATCTCTCCGTGTGCTCCTTCACACACTACTCTTCCGACCTTTCTCACTGACTGGTCAGGCATCGTACTCATAGTCGCTCACTGTCTGATCAGTGGTCATCAAAAAACTCACTCCTACCTCCAAGCGCCACCATGAGGCCGCGGGCATTAACTTCTGCCCTAACAAATACACGCTGAAATGTGTGCCACGACACCAGGGAGGGAGGTTCAAAAGGAAAATAAAAAAGGACCCCGTCCCGCAAAACAACGCGTAAAAAGCTTCCTTATGACCCACTCCTACTGTAAAACTAGGGAACGTTCTAGGCTGTCCTCCTTCCGATCCACTTACAACCTTGCGTTGCAAGTGATTTCTCCCTTCAGTTCGCCGAAGAGGGCCACCTTGTGGCCGAAATACGCGTACCCGACGCACGCCCTCGTCTTTTCTTGTTTTTGTGCCGTTTCTTGACAACGCTCTTTTGAGCTAGATTCTCCCAGAAGTTGGACCCGTTGAGTGTGTGAGTGAGTGAGTTCTTGAGTGCTTGTGAGTGTGTTTGTGTTCATAACACAGGTATTCTTAGTTGGTTCTCATTAGCCCAGCAAAGAATCCCTCTTTGGGTTGTGTGTGTGTGTGTGTGTGTGTAACCCAGGCATCCTTAGCAGGGTCTCATAAGCCCAGCGAAGTATCCCTATTCGGGTTGATTGTGTGTATGTGGTTGTCACTGGCGAGGAAGTAACATTCCCGTAAACCACCACAGGGATTTTCTGGTCGAGAGGTTGTGGTTGGTCACTGGTGTGGATTTCCCCCCCATTTTTTCCCGCAAACCAACACAGCAATTGTGGCGTATTTTTGACGAGTGGTGCCAATTTATTACGGCCGTTGGAGAATTTTATACCTTGTCACTCCTACTGTACTGCTTTACCTCATTTCTTAGTTTTGCGGTCCTCCTGGTCTACATGATCCAGCACCAATGAGGATTTTATCTTTTCTGGTCCATTTTCCAATTCAATAAATGTAACCAAGCTTAATTTGACTTTCGATTTCTCGTACTGCTAAATGAATTTCATAGCTGCCCGCTTATGGCAATGCTAGTAAAACCGCTCTTACATTAAGCATTTACAAATGGTTTACAGAAAAAATACAAAGAAATGCACTCTCAAAATCTATTGCATTGAATAATAGTCAATGGTACGGAGGTTTCCGCGGTGATTTTATGAGTCACATTTATTTGTGTTTTTCCCTCGTTGATTCATTTTAAGGGACAACAGTTTCGTTGGCGTTACAACTAGCGTCGTCAAGTCCTGAATGAGCTCCAGAGATTTTTTTCCGTTAAATATATACCTAACGCTTGAGAAAATTACGCGTGCGCTGATGGGCCGGATGGACCTTTGAATTTAATTGTTGGAAAAGACGTTTGAACGTTGAGGAGAGAGGATAGCCGTCTGCCCTGTTAAAAATGTCTGCGTTTTTGGCTTTTTCAATCGCCTCTCGTTTCAGCCGAGGGAAATATCTATTTTCTCTGGCGATGATTTCAATAATAACTCAATATAAACGACGATATGGCGATAACTCAATAATAGTTAGTGATACCGATACTCACCTCGAAGCCAAGCTGAATTATTAGTCTGTCGAAAATTATAAAAATCACAGTGTAGTTATAACTTTTGGCATAGTGAACCACCATGTACATGCATATCGTTTTGAGTTTTAGTACGAATGCTAACTTAAAGATACAATATACCTCAGCCACATTTTCATAAAACTTCCCAACTGGATTAAACAAAGAGCCTTCATTTCTATAGCTTTAGGAATATCTAAAGGGAATATGTGACGCTCAAGATCAAAGGGTTCCTATTTCATTTGATGACTGTAGAGCATGTTATAGATCAGCTGCACTAACTTCCATTTAAATTTTCGTACTGTCAAAGAATTACGCAAATGCGACTTTCCTTTTGTTAACTCAGGATTTATCTGAGGTGCAAGCACTCGGACCTCTTTTCTTAGAGGACACTCCAAAGTGAGAAAATAAATGATATTATTTTTATTTCGGCCAAATATCAAAGAGCTCCATCCGTTTGAGGAATAATCATTGAAAAAGCGAACAAATGAGACCAGCTCACAGAATGTGCTGCATGTTTTAGGTTCAAAAAGGAACATGAGAAAATTGCGTTGTGGATGGAATAAAAACGTGAACATGTTTATGCATAGCAAAGAGTGGTAGTATATATTTTTACTCGAAAAGGTACGTGCTCTAAAAATCAAGGTAAAAACAAGTACTTAGGTCGTGACTATAAAGGATTCCTTCCATTAAGGTGGTATGAATGTTATGTTTCTTTAATCATGCGAACGCCTTTCAATATTTAGGTTTCTTTGCCAAAGCCAATGTATGCATTCTCCATCCCGTCCATCAGTAGGTGAGCTTATTAGTTATTACCCCATGAATAATTTCTATTCATGATGCATATGAAATATTATTAGTGTCTATTTTAGTTTCTTTATACCAGTACAGATGAAAATACTCGTGTCCAAAATTCTTGAACAATAAGTACGAGATGTTGTTTATGATATCATGTATTTTTCGTTCATCTCTGTTTAATGAATGATCAATGAAGCGCTTGAGACTAGATGACAGTACCAAAGTAGTATTTTAGTGGCAAGATTTTATAAAAATATGTTTGTCGCTTAGAAAATTTCAAATGCCCCCAAGATATACGAGTATATCCGTCATTATTACAGCGGTATTTGGAAAAGGTTAATTAGGACATTTAGTAGTTAATTGTTTATTTAGTTGATGATGTATTGCAGGTACGGTCATCGTTTCTGGAGGTATCTTTAATTCCCCGGATCTTTTATTAATCCCAGTTAAATATTTCTTATATCATTTACCGTAAGAGCAATGCTCTCTGAAGTTTTACAAACGTGTAGCGTCTATAAAAGCCTATTTTTTAGCCCATAATTATTTCGTTTGACTGGTCATTTATGATATCTTGGCATTGATATATAAATGCATCGATATGTACTGATTGTCTTTCTCTTATATTTCCAAAGGTGAATCTTCAAATCTTTCTCTGATTACTTCCTTGGCATTGCTGGCCACACCTTTTAATGTAAAAATAATTTTAAATTTTCAACTTTGAATAATGAGGAATTTTTTCCTCCTTTTGGTGATTATTCTGCTGAATTTTAGAATGAATTTTATTTGTATGGTAATCAAATATTCCTGCTTGCTATGATTTATCGCTTTACAAGATTTTGTACAAATTCCGACAGAGTTATAAAAATCGAAAACAACATTCTTGATGAGATTCAGGGGCAGTTTGTTTTACTTATTTAACCTTCCTGAATGAATTTGAAGTTTTGTTATTGGGTGCTATTTCTCAGCATTTCTATAGAGTATGTCTTTCCTTAGAAATTTCTGATAAGTCTGTTTAGTATTTTTTTTTATGGTTGCGCAGAATCTCGTCTAAAATTACAACGTTAACTAGGCTTTCTTGTTTATCCATCCCATCTACTTTCTCTGTCTCATTTGAGTATCTTAAAGTCACGTAAAGTATTAAATATGGCTCCCAGCGTAGCACAGCTATCATAAAATATAATGTAAAAATAGTTGAAGAGTAAATAATAATAGGTAGGAAATTGGAAAAGGTAGTGAATAATAGTTGTTGAGTAATATTATTAGAGCCAAATATTATTATTCATTTAGGTACCTATTTATTTAGTCGATTTAATCGGCAAAGAATTAAATTGGGTCAGGATATTAGTACCATAGAAGTAAAGAGATACAATCCCATTCATTTTTTCGTATTTTATGCTAGCATCAAGTGCCTTGTAATCTGAGCAAAGACTGTACACCGTTGATTTCCAAACATAATTTTATTACTGAGATTTATTATTACTGGCACCTTTTTATTATTTTGAAAGTTTTCTCTGCAATAAAAGAGATATTTACTCTGTTCCTTGAAATCGCTTAATTCCTTGTTTTAAATCGGTTATCTTCTTGGCTGATAATATCATCTGATTACTAGATTCTGAAAATAGATACCTTTTTACCATTGTTTATGGTAGCTGCTACTCTCAAATAATCGAAAATATATTTCGAAGCTGTCATTATTTCGTCAAATAGCGTCTTGATGGATAACACCATTATTTCACACCATAGCATTACTTTTTACTGCTCTGCCATTGCGGTACGCCCTGAATTTCCTTTCTTTCACTCCGACCCTGCTGTGATTTTCTGGTGAAGGGAAAACCAGGTAACTCAATAAGTATGGGATGAAGATCAATCACAAGAAAACGAAAGTAATGAGATTTTCTAGAAGTAAGAAGGCGGGGCTGAATATAAGGTTGGGAGGGCAGAAGATAGAGCAGGTCGAGAAGTTGACGTATCTGGGTAGTATTTTGGAGGCGAATGGGTTTAGTGGTAAGGACATCAGATGCAGAATTGCGCTCGCTAAAGAAGCATTTTCGAAGAGAAGGGAATTGATGAGGGGGGGTCTGAGAAGAGACGTAAAGAAGAGGCTGGTGAAAACTTTAATATGGAGCGTGGCGCTATATGGGTCGGAAACTTGGTCATTGCGAAGGGAGGATGTGCGTAGGCTTGAGGCGTTTGAGATGTGGGTTTGGAGAAGGATGGAGAAGGTTAGCTGGATGGCGAGAAAGACGAACGAGGAGGTATTGGATATGGTCGGAGAGGAGAGGAAGCTTGTGGCAGAGGTTCGGAGAAGGCAGAAGAGATGGATGGAGGAGGTTTTGAGAGGAGAGGGCATGTTGAAGAGAGTGATAGAGGGGAGAACACTGGGGAAGCGTGGGAGAGGAAGGAAGAGGATAGGAATTCTGGACGAAATAAGAGGAGGTAGAAGATATGAAGAATTGAAGAGGGATCTAATAACGGGCCATTCTTAGGAGGGAAAGCGAGACAATGTCTCTGAGGTGGGATGCAGAATGGGGACTGTCCAAGAACCTACCAATCAGCTGGTAGAATACTTGAATGAAAAAAAATGATGTAATTATAGTGGCTGTTTATACAAAGCATTGTAAGTGTTATGCCTATAATCTTTTGATGTAATTTTTCCGAGACAATACCTACCTCTAATATGATATCTCCTGTATGTCATTATGTAGCTATTATTTTACTTTGTTTTTGTAAATCTTATCACCACTTAAAATATAAATAAATGTAAATGCCATGTATTTGTGCTCCATGGGACTATATAGTCCCAGAGTAAATAACCTTTATCTTATCTATAATAATGAAAGTTGCCCCATTTCACGTATATTTGATCCATAAGAAATCAATTCAAACCATTGCCCTTATTGATTTCCTTTCCATTTATTATGTTCATATTCATAATTCAATTTTTTCTGATAAATGTTTCATAATAAAGTAAAAATAGCCTAATTTTTCTATCTCTGCTTTCAGATCGCCGGAAGTGTCACCTGCCAGAATACACGTGAGTTTAACCTCATATTTTATATATTTACTGCAAGCATTTAGCTGGGTGTAAATCTTCATACAATTAACATAGCACGTCCACATTATTCAAATAGAATTTTATGTGCACCACCTTCCAGTGCGATTAGGCAAAGAAATTAACGTATCTATGCCAGTGTAAAATTAATATACCTACCAAAATTAATGCCATATTTTTTCATGAGTGGTGAATACTTTGTGATAGTTAGTCACTAAGACTGCGTAATCTAATATATGATTTAAGCTTTTATATTTATGCTAATTTTGGCATTCATTGAAGTTTAAGTAACTCTCTTCAAAAATAATTAATGTATTTATTGACCACGTATAAATAGTCTCTTCTTTTAATTGATTGAGTGTTGGTCAATTCAAATTCCTTTATTTCACTGCCAATGTTTCGGCAAATTTATTTCCATCCTCAGGGCCAATTGAAAACCATAAAACAAAAATTAACATCATAAACGGGTAGAAACAAAAATACAATTGTTATAACAACTTTGGTTATAACTACACTGTACATTTTTATCGGGTATACTAATTTAACAAATATCAACAAACCTGAGAAGTTTTAGTTACACTAACATGATGTCAACTATTCCAATTTACAGGGTAAATATAAACAGTTTCTTGGCAATAAGAGAACACACCAGATTAAACCAAACATTAATTTTGAAAAAATCATGAAAATTGCTTTATATAAATACTAAAATAACAATAACATCAATTTAAAAAAACACACATTTATCATATTTTGTAAATGTAAAGCGCTATTAAAAAGCATATATTAAATTATAAATAATACTTTTAGATATATTGTGTATTGAGATTATTAGATATATATTGATTATATATTATATATTAATTATACAATACATGTATACTATATATTCTATTTTAAGAGCAAAAAAGCAAGCATAATTTAAGATTATTTTATTATTTGGTTGGAAATTTTCATTCGGAAAAGTGTTTTCTGGATAAAAAATCAAAGCACTTGGGGTTGAGAATCTTGACTAGCTTAGTGCCCTGGTGATTATCACGGATAGGTGTTATGTTTTTAAGTCAAGACTTGGAAACCATTTTTTTAGGCAGTTTTCAATGGATTTCAATACCGTCACATTTGTCACTTCGTCACATTTGAAAACAATTACATAACGCCTTCAAATATAAAAGATCTTAGGCTTTCCCGGCGAATAATATTAGTAAAATCTTCTCGGGTTTGCCTTCAAATATATTTTCATTTATTTTACATTAATTCGTTGCATCAATAGTTACGTTGCTGTCAATGACTAACTTAGAACCATGCCATTAAGTTTTCAAAAAATGGAACTATATTGAATTTACGTATGAAAATAGCCATTTTAAAAAATTATTCATAGATCATATTGTCCGAGGTACTAACATGTTTACGGCAAAACACTAAAGAATTTTTTTCACTCCGATGTTTTTTAGTCTGTGCCTTTCTTTCATTATTACTTTTTACGCTCATTACTTGCACAAAAAATAGTGTGCTGGCATAGTGTGCTGGCTGGCTTGGGCGTAATTCTGTAAGTTTTTAAAGTGGTTGTCTGAATCGATGATGTGACCATGTGCTATCATTATTCTCGATGAAAGCGTTAAATTCGAGTGTCTAGCACCTCTTTTTAAAGCATAGGGTGAAGGAAATTCCAGTTCAGCCGCCTCTCTCATTTGAATTTATGATTTTCTGAATATTAATTGGCCCCTGGGCATGAATATATGAGCTTAGAGTTCAAAAATTGGCATATATTCAAAAGTTTGAATGGAAATTATGCGCTGGGATACGAGTGTTGAAATTTAATTTTACCCTCATTTTTTTCTAATGAAATTTTAGGAATATGCTATGCTAACTTTGTATCCTAAATATGATCACTAAAAGATATGAAGTGGCTTGTCACCACATGCGTATAATTCCGTGGTGGAAAAGGTACATACCACATAAAACGTGTACTCACGGAGAACGTGAAGGTCTTGAGTGCGGGACAGCTGTCCGTTGAACCTTTTAAGGAGATCTTTGGATTGGGTATCGTCAGGCGAACGTTTGCTAATGTGGTCGTGTTCAATCACTATTGTAGCAAATCCCTTGCGTAAATTTCCGTTTATTGTCATCGAGAGGGGAAAAAGTAATAAATAATATAGTAATTCATGCGGAAAAGAATCTAACATTCCTATTTTTTCCAAGCAGAAATTGCCCGTTTTTTTGCTTAGTGATGCATAGTATTGAGCAATTTCACTGATATTGTTTATTTGTTAAACAGTAAAACTAAGAAAGTATTCTAGTTTCGCGAGGGAGGTGTGGGGAAGATCACCGTTAACGTCGAGTGTTCTTTTCCGTTAGTGAGTTGGATCGAGATTTTTTCCAATGGTACCACTTTGGAATTTTTAATTGAATTATAGCAGCTTTAGAAAGCAGGACGTTATTTCATATTTCAATATTGCGCTTGACGCTGCTTTGGGAGCACGCTGAAGCACGCTGAAAGTCCTGTCTCACAGTGTCCAACCGTAATCATAGTTCCCGTTTTTCTTGAGATTCGTTTTCCCGCAAAGACGACATTGCCCTTACCTTGGCAGAACTTTGAAAAATATTATCCTTTCTACTCGTAGGCGTATTCGCTGTGTACTTACTTAAAATATTAATATTCAAATTAATGTGTACGTAAAATCTCAATGTTTCCTAAAGAGCACTTTAAAAATTCTTATGTCTTACCTTTAAGTCACCTCTTCTAACAGCAACAAGTTTCCGATAATAATAAATATTTACATAGCAATAATACTTCCTTTCTTCCCAATATTTCCAAACAAGGACTCAAAATGTCTCAAAAATGGCCCTAATCTTAAAATGGGGAAAATTTTCAAAATGGCAATAATCCTAAGTTTGAACCTGGTGTAAGCTAAGTGTAGCTAAGTTCACGCATAATTTCAGCTCTTTCTATGCAGAGGTTTTTGCGTGATTGATTAACAAACTCAAATAGAAACCGTCATATTTTTATTTATTAGTAGGTATGATTTATCATGAACAAACAGACAGATGTTGCAACTTCTAGACAGTCATAATTTGTGTCGTAGTGATATTTTTTAGTAACCGGTTACTTATTACTTTTCAGTAACGTGAAGCTCTTCTATTATAACTAATATATAAAAGCCTACCTAACAGATAAATAAATTAGAAGTAAACCAGTGGTTGTTACAAACATTTTTATGGCAATTATATTGGACAGGTCGTTTTTCCAATTTTACTTCTCCAGACAGACTTTTAAAATTTCTATGACACGAGATAGTCATTTTCTATTCTTTGTCTTCGAATATATGACGGCTAACAATGAAAACATTAGGTCCGTTTAAAACTCCTTTCCTGTTGAGTGCTCTGAATGATTTCCAGTTATTGCGTCAGAAGTCTCCAAATCCTACCAATGCGGTGGTGGTGTGGCAGAGGTGGGCGTTGCTTGTGTCGACTGTGTGACGTTTCCAGTAACGCTACTTGCCTGAATGCATTGGTACAAGATACTAGTAGGAGATAAGGTTTACTAATGCTTATCTTTTTCAGAGTATTAAATCAATCTTAAATTAAAAATTATATATTATTAATTTTTTGTTCTAGCGACTGCATTCATGATAGAAGCGTACATTTTTGGGTTCGGATTTGCGTGGTGGCTACTAGCATTTTCCAACGCGGTAGACTGGGTTCAAGGTCCCTCGGTGGAGGAAATATTTTAGTGCTCACTCGAGCCCCTCTTTGGTTTCTTCAGAGGAGGGAGCACTTTTAGCATCTTAGAATAGGACGCTTCTCCGTGAGGCAATGCTTTATGAGCAGGCTGATGCTAGAGCTGGACATCTCTCGTCTATTCCTCCCTTTTTTCGACCCAAACCGCAATTACAAGTGGAGTAATTGCAGCGAAACAAGCTGTAATAAAAGTGGAGTTAACAAAGCTATTTTAATTCTTTCATATTGGATAACAATTAATGTATTTATTGACCACGTTTACACATATTGTTCTTTTAATTTATTGATTGTTGGTCAATTAAACCATTCCAATTTACAGGGTAGATATTGTTTACCCTGTAAATTGGAATAGTAGAAATGATCTCTTTAACGATCTTGTTAGTGTTATTAAAATTTCACAGCCCTGAGGATTGAAATAAATTTGCCGAAACGTTGGCAGTGAAATAATGAACTTTAATTGACCAACACTCAATAAATTAAAAGAAGTTATGGATAACTTCCAACAAATCAAGTCAACCTACAACAGTTGTAGAACAGCCTCCTTTGTAAATATTTCAGTTTCTTGCAATGCAATGAATATTGATGTTTCGGGTCTTTCGGGACGCTAATGACAAAGTCCTCTATTTACGTCACCATTGGTTGTAGCCCTTTCCTTAAGTGACCTTTGAAAGAGGGTGGAATACAAACAAAATTATTCTAACACCCTCTTTCAACTCCCTCTTATTTCCCCATCGTGTGTGAAGAAAGTAACACAAATGTTTCCTCATCGTTCTCCAAATATTTTGAAAAACGAAGTAACAGATCGACAGCATCAAACTTCCTGCGTGATCAACTAATAATGATTATGATATATATTTAAATATTACACTGTTAAACAAATAATTAGTGCGCTACTTTTGACTGCTTTGAAGTAAATCTGGGTGATGCTGGAGAGATATAAGGGGTTGTACTCTTATGCATAATGCCATTTATATGCGATAATTTTTATAAAATAACAATTTCAAACATGGGTAAGAAACCAAGACACACTTTCTTTAAACATTTTCAGATTTTGGTGTTATTATAAGGTATATATAAGGAATTACTCTGTGGGTAAACTAAAATATGACTGGTTTAATGCTTTCCTCATTAATTTTGTTTATTATATTTATTTGGGAAAGACTCTGCTCATTTTTTTCGCTTCCTTTCGTAAATAGTGGAGTCCCTACTCTGGGATCCTCTTCATTTCCTATTTCCTGAAGAATGATGAATGTTAGCGTCGAAGCAATCTCTTACTCTTCTCGAAATAACCAATCAATCGATTGCTCAGCATACCCTTCCCATCCTCGGTCTTTTGCCGATATCCCTCGATCAGATAGCTAATGCACCACTCTCCCTAATCCCATCCCCCCCCCCTCCGCTATCCCCAACACCCCCCTTTTCACTTCATTTACACACTCCCACTTTTATCACCCAGGACGCGAGATTTCTATGGAGAGCATGCATTATTATTGAGTTGCGTAGATATTTACGTATCTTTCGTAGGTCTAAGGCGTTTATTACTTTATTCCGCTTCATCACTCCATGGAATTACAACAATGGGGCACATTTATTACGTCTTCTTGATTAACATCCGTAAAATTCTGTTCCAAGAAATGCACATACAAATTTCAATGTTGACATTTATTGTGTTTTTATATTATTCATTATCACGGGTCACATTAGCTTTTCCAAGTAGGTTTTCACAGGTTTTTCACACCCCCCTTCATTTGTGGGTGTTTTCCTGCTGTGGGTTTTTTTCCATGATGGATGCCAGCCAAAATCCTCATGTTTTTCCCACAATTGTACATATCTTTTTACACTTATTTCTGATACTTCATTATGTCCCGTTAATATTTTATCTCTATTGTACTTAGTATTATTTCTCTGATTTATATATTGCAGTGTTTGTCACATTGACTGTATTCATGTACTGACGAGGGTTAAGATGGAATAAGGGACTTTTAAATTCTCAATCTCGCCCCAATAAAGACGTTTATCTATCTATCTACCTTTACGAAACTAAGATTGACCGCTGGAAATTGCAATCTAGCGTGTCTGTTATGAATGAATGGTGAATTAAGTAATTAATAGCAATGGAAATGACTCATGGGATTAGTGGTTGGGAAGATAGAAAAACAATCCAATAATTGTACTTACCTGATTTAGACTGGACCTGCTGGACATTATCAACATTAGTGATGTGCGAAACACTAAGTACTCTTCCACTAAATTATTTCGCTGACTGGATCCGTTTTATTACATCGCATATGGTGGTACACTGCAGTACATTGTGGCAACAAAGGCCTCATGATTAACTCACAGTGGAATGCAACGCGTCTTGCGAGCGAAAAGGTTTTACTCATCATGAAAACCAATCGAATTTATTAGCTAAAACAGTTAACAGAGCGGAGCTTCGAGTGAAGTATTCATGGAAAAATTAGTTCCCAAGTAACGGGCTTATGAGGTGTGCGTTTTTAGAAGTATGGTAAAATAAACAGGTTGGAGAGGGATAAAATTGATGTGCTGGATATCTCAAAGGAGGAGAGTGGCGAGGTGAAGAAGAGAATGACGGCATGCAAAAAAGTATGGTGTGGGAGGAATCGTGATAGGTCAAGAGGACTTAGCGAATGCGAATGGAGGACAGATGAAAACGGAAATAAGCAGGAATGAAAAGGGAAGCAAAAGAAGTAGACGTGCCAAAATGAATGATTTAATCACTCAGTTTTAATTACAGGCATCGTTTCACGGTTTCAACACATTTTTGAAAATGAAATAGTCATTTATATGACCACGGGGCAAAATTGTTGAATGAAAAGTATTGTGGCGCATAAAACGCTTACGCATTTAAGTATATCTTCAAAATTTCACAAAATCAACAAATAAATCATACAAGTTTTTAGAATAATTAATTTAAAAAAGGGAGGAAAATGAAATTTGCGACTAGATGAAATAAAAAAGTCAATCTTATTGGAATGAATAAGGTAAACAGGCACTATTATATTTTGAACAAGGTTATGAAAGTTTTATAAATGAAAAAGAATAATCATCTTGGTGGTATTTGAGGGTATTTGAGGAACGAAGGGATAACTTTTGTAAGAATGAGCTTTTTCACTTTGTAAGGAGCGTTTAGGTGCTCTTATAGAATGACGAATCCTTGGTTATTGGAATACCATCTTGTGCAAATTTATTTCTCAGCTATGTTGGTATGGCTATAATGCTTCCACATTCAAATCTCTGAGGCGTTTCCCCGTTGCCTCTTCACCAAATGAGAATTTTGGAATTGCCAATTTAAATGTCGGTAAATTTGACAAATTCAGCGAAGAAGAATGGATTCTTGCTCCTTCTCGATTTCTACCCTTGAGTTATCTTACCCTTCGAGTCGTCTTGCTACGTGCCGTCAACCCAAGGGTGTGCTGTTATCTGATAAGAAACTTTGAAACTTTGGGGCGTATGACAAGAATCTTTGGAATTTGGTAGAAAGTCATTTATATCATGGGTTTGGAATACAACGCCACAATGATAGACAGACGACGTTATGTTTACGATGGCAAATGTTTTGCGGCTATTTATGAGCCCTAAAATATTTAAATTAAAATTTCAATTTAATTTTAATTTTCTATAACTAGGTATTAATAAAAGATGTGATAATTAAGTGTATCCTTGCTTATTTTAGAATTTCTGTGTTAATTTACAGTTATATCAGCTTTCCCTGTCACCTGTAGCTTAGGATGTAAGGATGTAAACTCATTGGCGAACATATTGAATAGGCCCTGACTATATGAAACTATGGTCACGATTGATGCAATTTGCTGTGGAAAAAGGTGTTTGCAGCAGGACGCTTCCAACCGAATCTCTTTCGTGTCAGAAGTAAACTTCTGTATGTGTCTGTATGGTTATGAGTACTGGTGATCGTACTTACCACTTACCGTAGATTTGAATGGGAATAAAGATATCTTTCATGAACGCAAGCTCCTACTTATCCGCCACATTTCTCAATCACGATCGGCATATTTCCTATCGCTCCCATTCCCGAAAACTATTATCCGTGTCCAATTTTTACACATGCCCTACATCCTCCTCTAAGTCACTGCCTTTAAGCATCCCATAGCCTATCTTTACTTTCTCCATCTTCTAGCTGTAACGTAAGTTCGTCAGTTTGCACTCCGAAATTTCAATGTCAGAAACTTGATCTCCATCTTCAGATTCACATACATCATTATGTAATCCCACTTTCAAATGCCTACAATCTAATCTTCTCAACTATTTAACGCTCCTTTGTATAATCTGACCCTTGGCGTCAACCAAATTATTCCCGAATAAATTATGACTAAATAATTTTATATGGGATAATAGTTTCCGTGTATGCATAATTGGTCCAGTTACTAGGTACCAAAATATTATTTCATTCCTATTCTTGAAGGACTCTATCGTTGACACACTAATCCACATTGTATTCATAGTGTTTCCTCCATTCCTCTTAAAGTCAATCCAATCTCCATACGCTGCAGTGTATGTCGCAGTCTGGTAATGATGGAAAATCCATTACTAGCATTGTCAGGAGTAATGATCTTTCAATGAACAAATAGTAGGACTTAGGTGAATACCCAGTTTTTTGTAGGTGAAGTATTGTAGACAACATAGACTAAAACGTGAAAAATGGAAATGGGTATAACAGTAAAGACATACGTACGTATTTCACTGTTAAGCCCTCCCTCAGAAGGAGGAATCAATGAGGTAGACACACTCATAGCAATGTGAGAGGAAGATTAATCTCATCTATTATTTTAAGCTTAACTTAACCTTAAGCTTATTTTAGCTCAATTAAAACAAGGTAATATTTTAATAGAATAAACGCAAATTTGAGGCTAATTATACTAAAAGAAAAACGTAGTTAGTAGGGGTGATGTAGATTAAGGCATACAAAGAATGCATAAATATGTATGTGATGGAAAGAATATATATTTGTTGTCGATATTTATGGGGATTATATTGACTATATGGAGGATGCAATGGGAGGTGTTAAGATGGATCATGGAGGGATGGAATCTAGTTATGTGGGATAAAAGGAGGAAGCTGTTAGGAGTGTAATATGGAATTGAGGGGGGTGGAACGTACGGAGAGATTAAGGGGGACTTAATGCAGAACAAACGGAATGTTTTGCGAGAGAACATTTTATAGATGGCATGAAGACACGGGGAGGTAATTAGGGGTAGGGGCTGTCATTTGATGCACCAGTATTGGAAGATCACTCTTACTGATGATCTTCGTATTACCCTGCGTGGCACCACAAGGGTGTGTTAGATCAGGGTTTGGATGCTCGGCCAGTCATGCATATTAGAAAGAGGAGAAAAAATTGTGGCAGAGACGAAGGTGTACATTTCGAAAGTTAATGAAGAAATCTACGGGTTTAGTGCTTGCTGTCACGCATTGGTGATACTAAAATATTTGGTTATAGCACTCAAGTTCCCCTCTGCGTTGTAGGTTTCTGCATTTACATATTACACTGCGAGTCAACACAGGGGGGTGCGTTAGGTGATGTTAAGACTCCAGCCATGAGAAAGGGAAGAAAATAGGAATAGGAAGAGGCAAAAAAGGACGTAAGTTGTTGACGGAATGTTTGTAATTTGAACTAAGTATTGCCGATTTTCGCTCAACATTATAATTAGGTATGTTTTAGGAAGGAAAACAAATAAGGAAATTCTACTCATTGAAGGAAGCTGTACGGGAAAATTTGAGAAAAGCAGATAAAATGAATGGAGGCGCTATTAGCTCTAAAGAGTTCCCTGGTACCGAATATGAATAATATCTGATGAAAGTGAGGAGAAATAAAAGTGTGAATATTGCACAGCATAATACGCAATGGATGGTACTTATTGTTTGTTCATGTATATCTTGCGTCGATAAATGTTTTATTCCCCTCAGTCATTGGGTATCATAATTGATGTGTGCGCTCATCATTTTATACACTTAATTTTTTTTGTTTTACATCTTATTTCAAAGCAAATTTTGGCGGTAATTTATGCGAACCAGATATTCTCGTCCTCAGTCTACAAGGTGGCACTGGATATGTCGTGCACACTCAGCCACTGTTACGTACGATCAACCCAAAACTGTCGCATTGTACCAGTTAACTTTTCAACCAATATCTCTGCGAAAAATACTTAAATGATTTTGTATGCAGTCACGCGCACGGTTGCATTGGGATTGGGAACACTATAGGGATGAAACTCCCCGTGAAAAAATCATATGAATCGACCTAAGATAGTATCTATACTGCATCAACGCACTTAAACGGCAATTGGGAGATTCGGATACAAATTCCGGACAAACCAATTTATATTTTCAAAGCGAATCTCCTCCATTTGGTGCATAGTGCATTCAACGTTTTTTTTTAAGATTCATCCTAAACTCTCAGTTGTAAGTCTGTAGAACAATGGCTGACAACCAAAAAAATCAAACTTCTGGAGCAAATGTCAGATATTGACCAGCATGTTTCAGAGCATGCGGAAAATTTTGTTCCCGGTTAAACCGTAGGGCGGTTAATTTCTGTCAGTATCCCTATTGTGGTGTTCCCTTCGCCACGACTTCAGAGATTTATACCCGAGACGCTTTGTTTGTGCGTCCTTGCAGCGAGATGAGTCCTCACGAGCGTGCTCTGAGTGGAGGGAGCCGCCCGGGGCCGGAATGATATAAAATTAAACACTATCCCCCCCCCCCTATCCGCCTCCCCCCTTCCGAGTTCCTGCTTTGCCGCGTCTTTTTGTCCGGGCCGCTTGCAAATTTAATCCCCCCACGGCGCCCCCTCTCAAAATCCTCCCATGACAACATGCAAGATTCCATCTCATTCAATTTATTTCCACCACCGTTGCTTTATTTACACACACATTTTTAGTGGCACAAAAGACGTTTTGGCAAGGAGGAGCTAGCAGAATTAAAAATCTTTGGACTTCCCTCCTCCTCCCTTCCCCCACACGAAAAGTTATTATCCTATCCAAAGGATATTAAGACTAGCTCCGTGGAAAAGTCACGACAATGGGATGAATTTTGCAAGAAGGTCTGCCCTTCCCGCATATCTTTCTCTCTTGCGAAGTCTTTGTTATATTTCTTTTTCTCTCTCCGTATCGGTTTTCTCTTTGCTTCCAGGATAAATTCCAACCTCCCGCAAGCGGCGGTGTCGTCGCTAGCATCTGCCAGGGACGTGTAGTCAATAATTTGCCTCGGTTGTGTGCGTGTTATTCGTGATTTGGAATGCTAAACTCTGCTAGTATTCTCTGCTTGTTTTTTTCCGGTAGCTCCTTCAAAACAAGTTGTCGGTGTTTGAAGTGCCACGTAAAACATAGTGAGCCAAACTACTCGAGGCCGAGCTGGGAGTAAGTCGCGTTAGCGTTTTAACCTATTTTGTATCCATACGATATCGTTTCGAAAAAAATCACGTAGAGGGTTACTTTATTCCATGTGAGTATAAAAGACACCGATGAATTATTTTTTGAGCAAAGATTTGGGACGATGTATTTCTAGACATCATGCTGCTGACATTTAACGAAGTGATGAGAGAATTGCGTATTCAAATGAGCCTTCATGTTTAGATGCGATTGATGTGTACTGAGAGAGGTGGCATGAACACTTGAAATTCCATAGGATTGTATGCAGCAGACAAGATATAGAGAGATCTCCGTGGAGGAATCGTATCAAATTTGAATATTTTATTTGCACTACTAGCGTTGATGAGGCAATAAAGGATACTTTTATCCGAGTAGTGAGACATTTGCTGGCATCAAAATAAGAGTTATTGTTTTTTTTCGATCTACCTATTAGAATAAAACCTTTCTCAAATATAGGCGCAGGATTTAGCAAGATTTCAAAAAACATTAAGCGTGCCATCACGCAAAATGCAACGAAATAATATAGTGTACAAATAACATGTGACCAGAAAGTATATCTAGCATTGCAATAAATGACAAAATCACATAAATCAACTGATGCATGAAAGAATCTTTTACACTACAAAGCCCTTATTGAGGTGAATCCGTTTGAATACGGGCATAGTGATGCTGATCGATAGTTATTTAGGTTCCTTTCCTTTTTATTCTCTTTAATTTCTTCTCTTCAATTTCACATGTAGTTTCATTATTAATTTTGAGTCCATCTGAAGAAATCATTGTTTAAAGTAAGTTGTTTCGCATGGTATGAAAATGTTTATGATATCTCGTCGAAGTCGCGAGCTGAACAGGCAGGAAAATTTAGCTCATGTCCAAGATGGCCGCATATCGTCGCAGTTCTCTGTGCCTTTGTGCATACGATACAACAGATCAAAGTCATGCTTGCATCGTAACCATATATCCGATCGAACGAGGTCACATTGATGTCAATCGTGACATTAGTCGTGATGGATCGTTCAGTGGTACATTTCATGCATGCTTTGATAAATTTTGTACTATAGTAGCTGCTGTGAATAGCAAACGCCTTCTGTCTTTCTCATTTGTTCAGAAATACTAAACGGAAGCATGGATCTCACTTCTAGTGCAGTCTTAAAATGAATCAATGGATTATATACAGGTTCAGATATATGCGTTAATGTAATATAATTAGGAGAGATAGGATAATTGATCATGAAATAATATGGAATTGTTGCATAGGTGATAGACGTGTATGAAAAGAGCGTTCTTTTTTTATTTAGCCATGCTCAGAGAACGATGGAGACACAGAGGTACGGGAGTAGAATGAATGGTAATGTGAGGAAGGGGTAAACTAAGATAGTCACTGGTAAATGTGGTGAAAGAGGCTCTTTATAGTAGAAATATTGTGAGCCTGAAGAATAGGAGAGTGTTTATGAAGCAATCCATAAATGTGGCAGAAGCTAAGGAGGTTTGCAAGGAAAGAGCGACACAGAAAAAAAATCATTAAAATTTAAGCCAGTTCTCCAGGTCTAGCAGCTACAATTAAGCTCTTTATAAAATAAACTTACTATAGAAAATTACTTAGTGTTTTATTTTACTATGAGTGTGGATCTTGAGACAGTGGCTTCCGTGGAAAGGAATGGCACGATGGGTATGTATGTATTTAGGATAGTAAATTCAATCCATGTGTTCCTCGCGGTGCTTTAATATCTTCTGATGCTGTAACACTAAAGTTAAATTTCTGAGTGTTTAGTTCTATCGATGACAATGCATGTACCCATCCTGGTCCTGGCGTCTTCCACAAATGTAACATCCTCCCTAAGGGTTTGGAGTCTCATCGATTGTGGCTTGCTGCTCTGTGATCTGATTAATTCCAACTTCATCAGACAGTTTGAAATCAAATTTCATTCCGGAGAAACTTCCTCGCGAGAGTCTCCTTTTTTAAACTCCTCGTCTCCAGAGTTACCTCACAGGAATTTCACAAGCAGTAAAAGACCTTTTCAACATCAACCTTTGCCAATGTGATTGGCACTAGTCAAAATATTAGTTGGTGGTAGAATTCAGAGTGGATTCAATGATATCTAAAAAGGCTGTACACCTAGAAACCGGGGTTTAACGCATTAGATACACTCTTACAATAACTGCACCAGACATATTCGTAGGTAGTCATTTATTTCTTAATTCTGGATTGGCTTAAGATTCGTTCTAAAATTTCCGAAAAAGGAATAATACCCAAACTGGTGAAAATCTTTGAAAACGCTCGTAATGCCTCTTAATTTTTATCCTGAAAAGCACGCATAGATATATGTATACGTAAAGTATCTGGTGCGAGACAATGAGAGTAGTATTGATTTGATGTGGTGAATAGTAATTATAATTAGAGTCGATTGAGAAGGAACATTACGGCAGAAATATTGAAATGTAGTATCTAATCAAGAGCACTACTTTAGCGATTATAGTAATAATCTCCATGCTAATATTCAGATGATATTTCAAATAAGTATACAGGATATGTTTATGATATCTGTTATTATGTTATGTTTTTATTGTATCTGTTTTCTTTGTACGTTTGTTATTGGGCCACTGTAAATTGGCAACAGTTGCTGTATGTGGGCATTTTTGATTAAATAAATAAAAATAAAATAAAATAAATTTATGCTTCAGAAAAGTGGCCAGAAGGCCATGTTTAAAAAAGTATTAGAATTCAATTTGACTCTATTTTAAAGAACTATACATAATAAATAACGAAGGTATCTGACGGTATAATACAAAGAAGACTGTATTTGAGGATTTGATGGTTTAGAAAGTTTAAATTTTTTTGGAAATAGGCAAATCAGGACGATTTTTGCGTCAAAGAAAGTGTCATAGAAACTGCAGTAAGTAATGTTATGCCTCCTGGCTGAAAAAAATGTTAATTTGCCATCTGGCATAATATCAGTTGATTTCCTGGTTTTTTATGAGGTTCTACCTAGGTTTTTCATTGCGAGGTCATTTCTAAGTATCCTTGATGACAACATTTGACTTGTATTTCTTCCTTATCATAATTTCTGCCTCCGTTTATAACGCCCAATATTCCTATCCTCTTCCTTTCTCCTCCGCGGTTGCCAAGCGCCTTTTACCCTCTCCAATATTCCTTTTCTCTCTGTTTTCACCCTGCGCCTCATCGCTAATTTTCCCAGCAACCTTGGTATTATTCTCCATGGCCAAGTCTCAGAAGTCTCCGGTCTACTTATGTC
Source organism: Pyrrhosoma nymphula (assembly GCA_963573305.1). Taxonomy (NCBI): domain Eukaryota; kingdom Metazoa; phylum Arthropoda; class Insecta; order Odonata; family Coenagrionidae; genus Pyrrhosoma; species Pyrrhosoma nymphula. The sequence continues at coordinate 91,801,118 of OY754338.1, forward strand.
CTCCTTCGGCTATGATCAAACTGAACCATTAAGGCTACGCCCCATATTAATTGACCAATGATTTACCGTTAATACTCTTCTTTCCCTATTTAATCCATCGATCAATATCTAATGATTCATCATTAATTAACAGGTGAGAATTTAACATATTTTTTTACTAATCCGTTCGAAAGCCAACCTCTTATTAGGTATTTTTTTACAACTCTGGCGATCATTTTGTTATCTTTTGAAATTCGAGTAACTTCATGGGAATCATTCATACTCAAGTAAATGTAGGAAATTAATGGAACTAATTGTTGAACTTAAAACGATTTCTCGACTTTTTGTGGAGCCTATCAGGATAGAGGCCTAATATAAAATTTACCCACCGTACCGGGGAAGGTAGTTTACCTAACTTTAGGAAGGCACGGTCAATTTGACAACGCGTCAGACAAGCTTATATATCAGAACTATGATATTTTAAAAGAAAGGTGGAGAGTGAAGAAACTGTAATGTATGACTATAGCATGTATCCCAGGAAAATGTTGAGAAGAAACTATTACCTGAATTGAGGAACAAGTGAAGAAAAAAGACTACATGCATGAAATTTAAGCTTGACAGAAAAATAAGATAAAACAAAGCATTCATTTATCAATTACAATTTTACAATTGAAAGTTTGGAATTCCCTTCCCTTTGGCATTTTTATCACTTTACTGAAGAAAGTTAAAGAAAAATGGGAGATTGAGAAATTATGCAATGGTGTATATATCCCATTAGAATATTCAATTATAATTCCTTTCTTGTATTTCAATTATTCATGGCTATTTATCATTTTTCTTTTTCAACAGTATGACATTTTTCCCTATTGGCTTAGGCATTTCAGGCTTACTTTAATTAGCATTAGGTGAAAATTCCACTAGGCAACAGTCTAATGACATTAGTATTGTTGAATAAATAAATACGTGCTGTCTTGAGTCGAGCTTTTTCAAAATGTATTCCCTCTATCGATGTTTGTGTTTTAAGGTGGTACAAAAGGTAGCTCATTTAAAGCCCATAAAAATCTACAAGCTAAAAGTACGCCTTCATTAATTTGAGTATTCTATCAGCTGATTCGTATGTTCTTGAACAGTCCCCATACTGCATCCAAATTTCTGAAACAATGTCTCACTTTATCCCGTAAGGATGTCCCGCCATTAGATCCCTCTTAGATACCTCATGTCTTCTACCTCCCCTTATTTCGTCCAGAATTCCTATTCTCTTCCTTCCTCTTCCACGCTTCCCCAGTGTTCTCCCTCTATCACCCTCTTTAACATGCATTCCCCTCTCAAAACCTCCTCCATCCATCACTTATGCCTTCTCCGAACCTCTGCCACCAGCTTCTTTTCCTCTCCAACCATATCGTTCATCTTTCTCGTAGCACACCTCGTTCGTCTTCCTCGCCACTCAGCTCACCCTCTCCAATGACCAAGTTTCCGACCCACAAAGCGCCACGCTCCATATTTGAGTCTTCACCAGCCTTTTCTTCACGTCTCTTCTCAGACCCCCCTTATCAATTCCCTTCTCTTTGAAAATGCTTCATTAGCGAGGGCAATTGTGCATCTGATGTGCATTCATGTGTCCCTACCGCTAAACTCATTCCTCCAAAATACTACCCAGATACGTAAACTGATTGACCTGCTCAATCTTGTTGCCTCCCACAAAAGTACACCTCGGTAGCTAAAGAACTCGGCGCCACATTGAGGGATCCGGGTTCGATCTCCGTTCAAGGTGGATGATATCCCCACCGTTGACTGCGAACTTGACTAAAGGGAGACAAAACAAATTTGACGTGTGATAAATACTTTATATATCAGAACTGGGATATTTTACAAGGAAGGTGGGAAGTAGGCAAACTGGAAAGTATGTTTATAGCATGCATCCCAGGAAAATTCTTGGAGGAATGGGGTAGCAAAATTGGGGAACAGCGTGGGCATAAAAAGAGTGCATACCTTCGTATTCAGACTTGTGTGAACCTTTGAGTGAAAAAAATGCCGCGGCTAGTTCGTGACGTACTCTAAATCTATTTCAAATTTCATGTACATCTGTGGAATCTCGTCCAGGCACGTATTGGGATGTGAGAGGACATGCGTTTAGACCTCGCGGATCGGAGGTAGCCCTCATCCGAAGAGGGCTCGCGGCCATATGTGGAGAATGGAAGGATAGAGGGTTTGGGTAAGCGTAGGTATTGGTACGGGCCGTGTGCGTCGGTGGCCCACGGGGTGAGATACGGTGCCGGGAGAGTGTGCGGAGATGCTGTGAGGGGGAGGGGGGTGTGGGCGGGAATGGGGGAGGATGCGGTCGAGTCGCAATCCGGAATTAAACCCCCTTTTCCCCGTGTACTACCGACTCTTCCCCCCTCACCCTCCTCCTCCCCGCTCCCTGTTAATTCATCCCAAAACTCAACCTCCCCCACTCCGCATACCCTCCCCTTTCCCCACGGTACTCCAAATGCTTTAATGCCCATCCTACCCCCTTGGCGGGGGACATCCTCTAGACTCGAGGCGAAACCCCACACTCCCTCCCCCATACCCTAACCCCCCTATCCCTCCCCCTAACCCGTCAACGAAATGCAATTCCCTTCGCGTGTAACTTGTGTGTCTCTCCCGGTTTCTACTCTCTCTAAAACCTCCAGCAACCTCTCTCTGCTGCCCTACGTCCTTCATCCCCCCTTCTGTATAATCCATTTACGTCCCTTTACCCTCCCCACCCTTCCCCCATCCAATCCTCCCGTTGGCAACCCACATATTCACCCCCTCCCTCTGTTAACTAAAAAAAAACCACCACCAACCGTCTAAAAAAACCCATCTCCGCCCAAAGCCGCACACTCTCTGGTGCTACCCATTGAAATCCCCACACACGAATTTATACTCTCACACAGAGAGTTTGCATTTAACTTTAGTCGATATTTATCACGTTGTAAACCCCTTTGCCTCTACCCAACTTACCTTCCCCCATCTCTTGCCCTCCCTCCTCTTGCCCTTGCTCTAATGAATCATTAACGAGTCGTGTGGCGGGTATAGGGAGAGCGCCGGAAGGGAGGAGAACTTTTCGATAGTTCTTTTTCTTTTTTTATTCTCCAAGAGAGTCTCCTTGTTTCTCTTTTCCCCGTTCCGGTTCGCTGTGCGGGGAATGGGATAAGACGAGGGCCAGCCAATGGGGAAAGAATCCTCGGGGAAGACAAGTTACTGCCAAGGAAATGGGAAGATAAAAGGGTACTTACTTGCGGAAAGTAGGAGCATGTGTCAGTTCGAGGAAAAATGTAGAAACATTTGAAAGCAGTGATACCTCGAATCCGTAGTATCCATTCATTCAGATTTATGAAGTCCTGGCCAACATCCATGAGAATATCTTGTAAAAGTTTGGCGCTTCGTGCTATCTGAGAACGTTGTGGTCAATGAGCAGTCCTGAACAAACAGTATTGATGAACGCCGTACAGCCACTCATGCATGATCAATATCTTACTTGTGTTAACATAATCAGAAAGCTACTTATGCAAAATTATGGAATCAGTGACGAAAAGTCGGAAGCAATGAGGAATTTAAAAGGAATTTGAAGCCTTGGAGCCTGTGTTTACGTGATTTTAATTTCAGTGTGCAGTGACGCTGTCCGGGCATAAACTTAACTACGCAACCTAAATAAATTGTGCTGAATTGTTTAGTCATGTGTACTACCTGTTTTACAAAGCATTGTGAACAAGCTTTAGTAAACCAGTTATGCAAGCCTCAATATCACATTTTCTCGATTATAGTTCTTACAATTCCTCCGAAACAGAATACAAAAATAAGTGTGGTACTTCTTTTGCATTTTTTTCAGTACTGATAATCATCGTATACGATAACACCCTTTACATGGAACGATTTTCAGCATACTGAATTGAGTTCGAGTTTCCGCACTGAAGTAAGCATCATGTGAAAAAGCTTCATAACTTGTATGACCATTTGAAATACATAGAAAACTTACTTCACATTATACAGCTATTTCACTATCATTTTTTTATCTCTCTCTCAGTGTGCTTCACATTCTAACGGAATGTGTAAAGTACCGAGATGCCCGCGAGAAATTAGGGATGTGAGGTAACCTGGAAAATGTTCTTCGTGGCAGCCCATCTAGTGCCAGTACTTTAATGCAATTTTTACGGCAGACCAATCTATTGATGAAACTCTAAATGTTTGAAATAAGAATACATTTCTATGTATAGCGGTAAGCGGATCATATCGTACATCGTATTTGGATTGGATCAAACGTAAAAGCATCATATCGATTGTTTTATGAAACGCTTGAAAAATAGGATCGTGCGTGGTGCGACTTGACCGTAGCTGTCGACGCACCCAATAAACTAAATCCTACCTATTTTTTTTATTAATTAATATTAGAAATGCGACATGTATGCCAGTTTGGGAGATTGATTTGGGGTGGTGGCTAGAGTGCTGACTTCCCATCCTGAATGTTCGGGTTTGAATCCAGGCCGTTGTTCAGCGGAATTTCAATGCCTACTTGAATGCCTTGCGGTGAACACTTCAAGTGCAGCTCTCCGTCCGTCGGATTTGGCGTAAATTCGTGGATCCCTTAATGCCTTCTTTGAAGGTCGTTTTTCGCGGTAGATTTGTTTTTACATACTCTTCCGTGAACTCTTACATGAGGCAAAATGTATCGTGCAAAGTGGCAAATTGTATGAACGCTTGTACGAATGTCTCAATGCCTGAACGGAAAATAGAACCTGTTCTAATTTTGTTGAGACAAATGTACAATCTCACGCACATTCGTTTGTACAAAATCATACATCGTGTAAAACGGCCTTAAGAGTAGATCAATGCCGAAGCTGTCCTTCTCTCCAGTCGTCTCCCATTCCTCATAATCGTTCCCCAGCCAACCGAACTACCACTCCTTAAGGTGATAATGACTTCAATTTTCGGCTTCCTCCCCAAATGACCAATCAGCCATTTGGACCGTGTATAAACCGAATGATACTACTATGACCTGCTGCTAATTGCATGCTGCTGATTTTAATTATCAAAATTACGTATTTAATCGGGATTATGCAGCCATAAAAGGCAACTTCCAACGTGTTTAGTCACAGTGAGTGTTTATACGTTTGTTAATCTTTACTGCCCAATAAAAACTGTCATAAATGCAATGTATTGAGTCAAGAAGTGGGGACACTATATTCAGGAAAATATTGCATATTTGGCATCCTATACTATTATATGGCTTGTGTAAGTCATGTTTCGGGAGCGTGGCGAGTGCCTTCGCAAACCACCTCATTAAAATATAATCGCTCCATACTCGATCAATGAAATTAAGTATTTGACTTTGGACGGGTGTTGACTCAAACCGGTATGCTTAAGGCTCCCCCATGCACCGTACGCTTGATGATATCTCAAACTTGAGTTAATCCTAAATTTGTGTTATTAGTGTGCCTACGGATTTTACTGTACATTTTTATAACTTGTACCATGCCTCTATTTGCTGTCTTCTCTTTTACTTGAAGAAAATGGATAGAACAGCTCATTGAACACATTTACGAATCTTAATTATTATTTTTGGATTCTACCTAGTATTAATGAATTATTATCGATTATTTCGATGAATTATTATCGTTGTTTGTTTTTGTCTCACATGAACACCTCCTTCATTACTCTTTCTTCTGCTTAGAATGCGATCACAAAATAAAACCCGATTCTCACCGTATCTCAAACGATATCGTACAGCATGAATGTTGAATTCAATTAGCTTTATAAGTATTTGTCCATTCACCTACTCTGCCTGGTATTTTTAGTCCCAGCGATGTCTTCTTATCCCTTTCCATTCTCAGTCCTTTTGCTTTCTTCTTCCATTCCTTGCACGATATTTCCTCAAATATCTTCTGAACAAATATATATTAGGTATATTATACAACCAATGAAATCGGTGATATCTCAATACTCACTACTGCATGTTCGAGGCCTCGGAATACACCGGACCATGTTCCACAAGGGTATTATGTTTATGATACATGAAACAGCTGCTTTCATATGTCCTTAAACAAGCAACGATAGCATTTTAAAATGGAAGATCATTGCCTCTTGCTTTCCCTACTTCGTGTTACTTGGGAAATGTTTCGGGAAAACTTCGGGAATACAGGTGTATGAACGCTCCAGGTAAAAAGTCCAGCAAGGTCTCATTATTTTTCATGTTAGTTTTGCTTGCCCTCATATTTTCAACGCCAGCCCATTGCAGTATAGAGGTAGGAGCAATGTTGTGATTTGATATAGGATCTAATATTTTCCTAGCGGATCATGTGGCTGAAGGCTTAACGGAAATACTGAGTATGAAGAAGTTGTCCTTCTTCGAAACGCCGACAGATAAGGAGCTCCTGACTCTGTGAAAGGGCGAGGAGCTTTAATTTAATATTGTGATTAATCCCATTGGATGACGAAATTTAAATATAACCCAACAGGTCGATATATTGATTTACTCCCACAGGCTTTCCCACGTTGAAATCTTGAATGATCACACTGTAATTGAATCCGAAAATATTATTGCTCAACGACACATTCCGGGAACGACGAGACCCTCAAGTGTTGTTGCAATGTGCAATAAAAATATCGCAAATCACTGTGATATACATTGATATATTCTCTTAGGCTGGGGTGCTTCAAATATTCATCATAAACGCTAAGGAATGCCGTATCTGGTGATGCCAAAATATGGTAAAAATCTTACCTTGAAAAAATCAGCCGAGAGATACCCTAGTTCTTTAATTTTCAAAATAAATATTTCTATAATATTCTTTACAAACTGCCTGCCATGCGAGATCTGTTATCAAGAAATGATAGTGGGGTGAAACTGAAATTACATAGCATGAGTAGTTTAATTCGATATTATCGATTTACAAATTTGTTCTGAAGCATTGAAAAGTTTCCCGATATCGAAATATCCAAATTGTTTCAATGGGGATATAATATTAATGGAAATTCGATGTTTATTTTTGCTTATAGTCGTGCACTTAGCCCAAATCAATCAGTTTAAATTCACCTCCTCTCTCAATGAGTGCTGCCGTTGGCTCACCAATGAAGGCAAGAGCCCTCCCGTTGCCACCGCGCAGCATCCCTGCTCCGGGGATGCGGTGGAAGGGCGCCGGCGCAAATTCGGATCTTCTTCCGTCTCCCTCTTTTTTTTCATCTCTTCTCCACCTCCTTTATTTCCCCATTCCGTTTCTTCTGCAAATGTGTCGAGCTCCAAGAGTTGCGCAGCGCAGGAAATCGCGGCACGAGACAAAAGAGGGAGCTTTATGAATAAGTAATCTTTCCCGGGGAAGGCCGTCGTAGTGCTGATTACTTTTTCAAGTGCTCCACAAAGGAGATTTATCCCCACCCGGAACCTTCCCTCCCCCAATCTACCGCCTCTCCTCCCTTTTTACACCCCTTCGTACCCCTCTCCTTACCATTCCCATCACCCTTCCACCCCCCCCCCGTACAACCCCGCTTCCCCCCTCCCCGTGACCTAATTGAATAATCTTGATTTCCCGTGGAGGAACTTTTATTTTTTCCGTCGGAGAAGAAGAGTGGATGGTGGAAGGCACGGTTAGCTCCCGCCATTACCGGCACCAAAGTGATGGCCGTGTTATTCTCGAAATAGGTTAGGCACGGTAATGTTTTGGAGGGCATCAAATCTTACCCCCTTAACCTTCCCTGTGTTTTCCTTTGAGTTTCTCCCACATCCACTTCGACATTTCCTCCTTTGGTGCTGGGAGATATACAGCTTGTACGTGCCCGGAACGTGTTGCCATCTCTTTCTACCAACTCTGTAATATTCTGATGTATCGGCTGCATTACAGCGTCACTGTTCGATATCTAGCCTTAGGAAACTTTTATGTAAAGCTATTCTTTTTCAATGGATACTTAATTGATGTTCAAGATAAGGGCATATAAATACACGTACACACACGTATGTGCTACACTTAATTGATTACGAGTATCTCGTGATGATGTTTGACCAGTTATTTGTTTTGTTGGTCGAACTTAAAGCATGATACTTAAATAACTAAAACACCTTGCATGTTAATTGACGAGATGTCTTCAGGCGTCACTTCGTGGAAATTTTCCATGTTGAAAATAACAATACTTGGTATATTCCACACAATTGTTTTTATTAAAACAACCGGCCGCGGTTTCATCGTCTTGAGTGTCCATATATTTGTGTGAACCTTGACAATGCCACTTATCCGTTGAAACCGCGGTCGGTTGTTTTAATAACAAAATTGTGTGGTATATACCTCGTATTATCATTTTCAACCTTGCATGTGCCCAGTATGTGCACCAATCCATTTTCAAGAGTAACATAGAGCAATATTCAGATGGTACAACTGCAAATCGCAAAATGACTGATGTGGATACACAGTTCGAAACCCCGAGGGAAACCTTTATGAAAATACTGTTGTTTGTTATGCTTAGTTTATAAGAATCTTTTGATATGGATTTGACAGAAATATGTTAAGTATTACGAGATGTAAACCATGCATTTGCCCGGTGAGTGGCTCCATTCATTTCTAATGTCTGAGCCGTATTCTGATGTACCTCCTCCTTTATCGTATCGCTGTGTGAAATACAGCGCAAAAAAACTACTGAACGTGGTCTTTCTTATTCTTCATTTGATATTGATTTGATACATTAGTGTAGTTAAAGGGATGTAAACCTTGCATATGCCCGGGTCGAGGCCCGATCTATTTCTTTGAACAATGGGGTATCATAAATTCCCCAATACAATCTAATACAGCATCGCGATATCCGGTCTCAAACAAATGAGGATGATTTGAGGAGGAATTGACCCACGGCGTTGTGAAATTATTTATATGAGTGCGATGATATACCCAATATTCATTCAAAATCAAAAATATCTAACTCTATTACTTACATCATGTTGATTTTTTTCTACCATCAGGCAAACTCTATGAGATTTTCCTCAACTTGTAAGGTGGACAGAGAATAAAGGAATAATGTCATAAAAAAAGAGCTGATGACATATTGCTGGATAGAGCAGGATATATTGGATGAGAATCAAAACTACACTTTTGTCGCATTGAAAATTTCCTTCGGTATATTTTAAGATAAGAAAATAAACAGCGGCCTGCATTGTTACAGTATATGGGTATTTAAATAATTTGGACAAACTATTTCATACATCTTTTTAGCACTCAAATTCTCATTCCAGATCAACAGGTAAAGTATTGCTGCATCGCAAGCTTTCCGTAACTTCGCCTTTTGACCGTTGATTTTCTATTTTTCATCTAAAGATTCTTCAATTGATTTTAAGCTGCAAAACGCTTATAACTTACTCTCAAGGTTTATCACCGATTAAATGTCATTTAATGGCCAGTAATTTAAAAAAGGGTACTTAAGGAAAGGAATATACGGACAGCTAGAATGTTTTTTTCTTTTAAGAGTTTGTGGTAGAATATTATAATTTGGAATAGTTACATGTTTGAGCATCCTATATATGCGGAAGACACATTAAGATCAGAAACGTTTTTAGCAAAAACATGGTGGGTTTGTGGTGTAGAGCCCCGCATTAGTTTTGATACGGTAAAAGAATATTTAAAAATTTATTCCTGAACTATCTGGTGTCAGATGATGGATCACCTTTCAACAACAATATTTTGAAATATAAACAAATATAAACGAGGAAATGTTCAAAAATAACATCTAACTAATAACCAAATATTTCTATGCTGCGCTATGTTATGCTATAAAAATATAACATAATTTTCAGGAAAGGGAAAATTCGTGATTCTCATTGAATTTTATTGCTTGGAGTTGTGTATGTTTTTGGAATAATGAATGAATCATGCAATTAAATATTAAATGCCAATAGAAAATTTTATGGAGGCGGAATTATAAAAAAGGAAACCATTAAATAATCATAAAAGTGAATTTTTCATCAGCTTCATTTCATGCTTCCCCCGAGATCAGTTCGCTGTTCATTTTAGTTAGTTTATACACCGCTTTAAATAATCGTTTTTGTGATATTCCGACATTCCAAAATTATGAAGGAGAAATAACTCAAATTGAATGTTTTTTGCCCTTAAATTTGTTTAACCTAAATTATGACAATTGATAACTGCTGTTTTCTATAAATGAATCATTATATATTTACCTTGGATTCAAGTAGCTTAATATCGAGCATTGCTTAAAAAAGAGGACTTTCATTTAACATGAAACATAAAGTACTGCCGATATAAACCTAATCATAAGCTGATACAAGAACCATTCAATCATGTTGAGCAGTAAGTTACAATTTGGCTTTCATTGTAATTTACAGTTCCATTTTCGCGAGAAAAAAATAAAATTTTAAGTGCTATTTACTTGTTATCTACACCTACGCACTATCCTGCTCGGGGCGTTTGACTGGGGGTGTTAGGACACAAACCATGTAAACGGTAGGGAATGGGGAAAAGGAATAAGAAGAGGGAAAGAACGGAAGAATATAACGGAAGTATGTGTGTAGAAGAAGTATGTAACGGAAGTGTAACTATATTTAACTGTGTTTTAGTGAAAAGAATAGAATATTGTACATATCAGTTTGGCAGTGTACATCTCCTATTATTTTGCTTCAATAAGTTCTAGATAGGCAGTGCGGTTTTAAACGAGTATCCTCCATGTCATACTGTAGCTCTCCTGATCTTAGTATTTTGAAATAATCTTAGCCTAGCGTATACCATCCGAGTCTCTTGTCTCTCAACCTAGTCATTGCATCAGCTGTGCAACACTCTCTGTTCACTTGGAACAGTTTCTAATAAAGCGCGTGGCTTTCTAATGTATTTTTTCTTATTCACCAACAAATCTCTCGGTGCAGGGACCCAGATGCTCTGGGCGTATCTTAGATTTGACCTAACCAGAGCATCTTTTATGAGAGCAACATCTGTGAAATAGCAAATGGTCAATCAATCAATCAATGCTTCATCCGAGGACGCCCATATTATTTGCTTAATAGGTCCTAGTTTCTTCAATACAGTGCCGAAAATGTTTCGTGTATGTTTCCCTCACGGTAGGGAGAGACGAAACTAGTTGGAGGTACCAAGGATGAGACCTAGGTACCTAGGATGTAGGAGGGAGAAACAGAATGTTTAAAACTGTGTTGAAATAAATCAGCAAAATGGTATCAATATAGCGCATTCGTCAATCACGTGTGTCATGTTATATCGTTTCCTGAATGAACTCCGCGAAACAACCATGTCAATCTGTTGTTGAGCTGAGGGTTTCGTCGCAGTTTGTCTGTGTGAGATTTTTGTACTGCTGATTCTTTATGGAATATTTATGATTCGAGAATCTCGCGTGAGAAGTGTACACAACTGTTTTTATTACCGGTCCAAAGACCGGAAGGGTTGCATGAATGGACCTCCCTGTTTAAAAAAATAAATAAATGTCTTAACCCGCGCATGGGTGGTGGCGAAACAGATAATTGGATCGGCCCAAGCTTCGGCCCTTGTACGAGTTAATTAACTTCGAGTGTGATTTCAAGGGAAGGGTGATTGTTATTGCTCAATGAGATATAAATACTTTGTTAGTGTTCCCTCGGCCAGTTTGCCTTGACTCGAACGGAATATGGTTTGTCCTCGCAGATGGATCTCCCGCCCCCATCCTCCTACTCTGCACGCAGGCTTCATTTCACCCACAAAAGCTAAAAACATCGCGACCGAAAAAATAGCCGAACGATGCGCGAGCTAGTCGGCTGATGATGAAACGAAGGAGTAGTTAAATTCAGGATCGGAGAGGGCGCATTCAACGTTGTGTGGCACTCGTTTCCCTGGAGCAACCCACGCTCGTTGCTCGGAAACAATTTGGTTCCTGATCATGAATGTGGTGTGAAACTATACACAGGAATATGGCGTGTGATATCAATCAATTAGGTGAAGAGAGCCGAGATGATTGGTCGCGATGTGCGGATTCAAGTAAAAAAAACGTCGCTCCGTCGCCATAACCGTGCGATGCTACAGTGCATCGGCACCGAATTGATCCTTTCAATGCTCACCAAGTACATATGAAAAAGTAAAAGAAGCCTGTTGATCCCATCTTTGTAGCCATCACCGGTGTGACAAATGGTGCTCTCTATTTTGCTGCTAGATGCGGTAAAGAGGGTGATTGCCATGATGCTCTGCTGGTGTTAAAATACATAAGCGGTCGGCAGTTGATTACATCCTTTCTCGGGACGAGCCAATTAGTGGCAGAAAACACTCGAAGAGAGATTCGTTCACAGGCTGACAAAGGTTTTGGTCGTGTAATTGTTGACAATTTGAAAATAAACATAGTTATTGAACCTTTCTGTGGATATTTATGAGTTTGGAATGAATATTTTGTTAAGTTTTGCATTGAATCACTATCTCCAGTCATCAATCCGGAGATTGCGTAACTGCCACTATCCACTCGTTTCGTTTCCGCTGAATACTTCATTTATTTTCATCCCTTACTTTTTTATCCCTCTCATGTTTACGTGATGTATTTTATTCTGGTCCTGCTCATAATGTTTTTCCCATTCATTTCTCTCCTTACTGTATTGTTCACTAGAGGCTTTGGTTTTGACAATGTTTATGTTTATTCAACCCCTGCCGGGATTTTTCAGACACCTTTTCTCATCAGGTATTCGTAGGTTTATAACATGCGTCCAGTTGATGTTAGTTACCCATCTATATCAGTAAAGTTTCAATTAGTTCTTATCATCTTTGTTCTTATCGTCCGTTCTCTTGCCATTTAAGTATTACTGATATGGAGTTGCGTACTCTATAAATATATACTAGAGCATTTAATTAGTGTAAATATTTCCGTGCTCTAATCTCTTCACTAGAAAATAATTTTTCTAAAATCTTTAGGCTGCAAATCGTTTCATTTAATCGACCTGCGATAACCGACTGCTGCTGCGACATCCAGCGATCGCCGATCAAAAATCAATACAACGGACAGATCCGAGTTTTGATAATTATCGCCGATGTGGGTGATGTCGTCGAGACATTAATATTCTCTCATGTGATAACATGGATGCAGTTATCGAATGTGACTCTGTAACGGATATAAGCACGAATGCTTTGAATAGAGTGATATTAGTCGTTGACGTGGTGATAATCAGGTTATTTCCAATCCCTCTATTACATCGAGTGATACTTCAGTTTTCACGTGTTTTGACAGCTTAACTGGTTTTGCACATATTTCTCTTGCAGACAGGGCAACTATACTTGGCTCGAAGATAGCAATCGTCCATCCAAATACGAGCCGAGCCCATCGATGTTAAATATCGCTTATCAACCGCTGTTTCTACCGTATAAGGTTCTTTCCCTTATTAATTTTAAAAGAAAATGGTACTTGACATGTAGGATGGTGTCATCAGCAGTCATTAATCTGAATATTGGTTAGCTGCAGCTCTATACTCCGCTCTCCTATTAAGCAAACCAACCGTTTCATTCTTCCATAATATTTCACTTTGACTTTCTGTGTAATATGTCTGATGGTAATTTTGGTTGAAAATATAGTTTCATGATTGCTATATCGGATACTGTACGTCAAAGTGACTATATGGACGTTATTGTTGACATTATCGCACATAAACTATTTTTGAGATGCAATGAGTGAAGCTCAACTCACAATGTGCTCGGTAATTCTCAATTTTTACGACCGACTTGATGCATATTTATCCTATTCGCCGTATTCATTTGATTTTCAGGTTGATTAACCATAGCTAACTAGGTAACACTTTCTTACCTTTGACCGATACACTACCTATATTGGGTATTATGCAGACTAGGTTTCTGCAAAGATATTTTTTCTCGTTTTTCTCGTTTTTCAGCGATGTGATAATTATAGAGCTCTGTTCAAGTGAATCATTCTTTTTTAGCATTGTTAAGGGAAATAGGGATAAGAGATATATCATTAATGAGGGACCAGGGTCTGATGGAAATGTCGAATAGCTCAAATAGATTTAACTCATCCAGTCAACTGGTCAGTTAATAATCCCGATTTTGATATACATTGCTGTCGACATTGATGATTCCTTCTTTACGTTGACGAATTGCTATTCTCTTGCTGAATGTTAAAACTCCCTTTGCTAAGGCAAGGTAGAAATGTACGCCTACGGGTCCTGTAATGAAAAATGTGCTTTATCCCAAAGTGTTTCATTTGCAAATGTGTCCATTCCATTACTGCTGACGTTGATGAGGGAATATCTAATATGATGCGCGTTTAAATAGAAAAGCCGGAGGGCTTACAAGTGGTTCATAACGATGTCTAACAAATGAGCATCACCCCGACCGTAGTCTTGGGTTCTGACGACGTATAAAATGAAGGAGAGGTTATAATTTTTAATAGACCAATCACAGCATTGCTATCCATAGTGAAGCATTATTTATGTTGCTATATTTATATTTTTTGTAATACGAGATTATACAGCCTCTCTCCTCTATCGAAAGTGTAGGGGTACTGCAGAGGAAGGTTGAACTAATGAACTGTGAGAAATATAAAGTAAATCCATTTTTTATCTAAAGAAAAACTCATACAAATACTAGTCTCTTGGCAATTGGAGGATCAAGTTTGGTACCTGCATGAGATTCGAAAGTATCTCGCACTTCCAAACTCATTAGAATAATTAGTGTTTGTAACTGACGATATATTTATGAAGCAAATGGAATCTTTGTGACCGGCATTAGCATAAAAAAACTAAAAAAATAAAAATCGATAAAACATAGCAGTGTTTGTCATTTGATGGTTTATCTCTTAACACAAACCTATCATTCCACAATACTACACAGATAAAGTGAAAAAAACTCCCGTTCCAAATATACTTCACTCAAAGGATTTTATGTTTAAGGTTGTTAGCCTTAATGTACCTGTGCCTTGACTCTCACCTTTCTATGCATTCGCCTACGAATTAGGTACCTCTACCACCAGGGTTTAAGACTTCGGAATAATCCTTACAAAGCATGGGATATTTGCCCCAGATCAAGGTTGAGCCTCCAACCGGGCAAAGTTCAGTACGGGTAACATAACTATAGAAAGGGAAATACGACACTAGGTCGTACGTAGATTCGCTGAAAACATATATTTAGATGCATGATTTTACTTCATACGGTCGATAATTTCTTATGGGACACATTCTGGAGGGATTAGATGTTTGTAATAATGATAAGAAATGTTTAAACCCAAGTGCCTGGTCTAACATTACTAGTGGCAGAAAAATTGCAAAAATTTTCAATCTCTGTTTTGAGATAAATGTCCATAATCTTGCACTTTTGAAGCTTTCTGCCGTTCATACTTAGGCCTAGACAATATGTAAAATATTTAGCCTATATTTTTCCCGTCAGAAAGGTGGAAATTGAGGATAAAGGCAAGAATAGGCTGCAGGCGTTTAAGATGTGACATTAGAGAATGGATAAAGAGCGATGAACGGATAGTGAGACCAAAGACGAAGTTCTCGACATAGTGGGTTAGTTGAGGAAACTGCCAGAGTAGATCAGGAGGAGGCAGAGTAAGTGATTAGAACAGGTAATGAGAGGCGAGAGGATGCTGTAGTTGGTGATAGAGGGTAAAATTATGGGTAAGAGGGGAATGAGAAGATTTTTAGATGGAATGAAGAAGAGTAGGACGTATACCGAGCTGTTTTTCTGCAAGAAGACGTGGGGTGTTAGGCTCTTTTAGTCCTAACTTAGGTGGTAAATTATTCCTAATTATAGTAATATTTTTCCCTTATGTAAGGAAGTGATTTACAGCATTTTTAGCAGATTTTTTCTAACAATTTAGCTTTACTGCTCAGTATGTTATAATTAAGTTTAGGAAATATAGTACCTACTTCTCTATCCTTATGGAAGCTTGCAAAATTACGTGGACATTACTTTATGTTTTATGTATTCTAAAATGCTTTACTTTTGTTTAATGATGATAAGCGTAGATCGGAGTTTTCATTGGTGAGTTTATGGAAAAGAACAATGAAAATAAGGTAAATGGTGAAGTGTAAAAACGAGGAAGTATGAACTGCCGGTCCCAGACAGATAACTGCGCAGCCTTCACAGCAGCCTATCGAGGAAGGTGTACAGTCATGACCTCCTCCTTGTGTAATCACATATATAAAAATGTTCTTTTAACTCTATAACCTTGAGAAATTACTGAATTCAAAGACCAAAAAAGTTTATTTAAATGCATTGCATGTCACTTTCTGAAGTTGGTTCTCGTAGCAGTCTCCCTATTACCAGGTACATACTTCTCCGTTGATAATTGGCTATTTTTAACAAATTTTGCTGTTTTCTTTTTCTTTCCGATATGATTAGTGTGAAAACTTTATATACGAATATTTGCTCTATTTCATCCATGTTTTAAGTCTCTGGTGACGAAAAAAGGATTTCCCAAACTCCTAGTATGAAACCGTGACGATGAAAATTCTCGCGGCCTGAAAACACCTTTTCTGGTGTTTTATCCCACCTACTTGAGCCAATATTTCTAGCATATGAAAATGTAGTATTTTGACTAAAAACCGTGTGACTGGTACCTATTCCTTTCCGCTGCCAAACTATACCTTATTTGGGGTCGATGACTTGTCTTTATGGGACTTCACTCGTCCTCTACATTTTGAACGAAAAACCGTAAACCATCCTCACTTAAATGCAATCAATTTCCCTGGCCTTTTTTTATTTCCTATGCTTCCTGATCTGTACAACTTGCTTGACCATGGCGGGACATCTCAGTTTTCTCGATATTGCCATTTTTCAGGTAGGAATAATGAAAATATAAATTCAAACTGTTGTTCCGTTGGAAAAATATTTCGAGCCATGTGATTTTGGGAAAAACCTGTCAGCAATAACTCTGCCTTTCAGTGCCTCGAGGTCGAAGAGTTACACGTATTACTCTCACCGTTAATATTCGGCAAATCCCAGGAAATAATTTTGTTTGAACAGATCGCTGAGTGGAGGCAGGACGTGTTCGGAACAGTTCCTCAAATTTCCATATTTATTTACCGAGAATGCAACCCTTTAAATTTTAGCCTTTGGATCCACGTGCTCCGCGCGGTGAAATCAAACCATAGGGGTGAGATTAAATCGAACGTGGAAAGTTTTGACCTTTAAAATGTGAAAAAAAGGCAGAGGTGGAACATCAGAGGCTCCACTTGACTGTGATTCCCGCAGACTGTATTTGTTTTAATGCATCAAGCGCACTTTGATGCGTGCGAATGAACACGTGGCGTTGGAGTTTTTCTGCCGTTACTGCTACCCTCTCCGCCCAGTGCGATGCTGTGATATATGATGAAATATGTGACGTTACACCGAAGTATTTTCATAATCAACGTCGACGATGCAAAAACGGCTTTATACCTAGAAGTTGACTAACATATGAATCTGCGAGTATAGCGATATCTATCGCTCCTTGCAAGGCATCGTTCTGCTTGAATACGAACTCCAAAAAAAGGAAATTATTGAAGTAAACAATGAAGATGACAATTTCGAAAATCACCTAATATCGGTAGCTTTTGTACATTGCACTTATCCACTTCTTTGAGAATTCTTCGAATGAATAAACGTGTCTAATTCACATTAGCTATAAACGTGCATTGGTAAATCATATTTAATATGAGAGTTATTATATTTCTTGTTATTTTAAAACTAATTTTTCAATTTTATATTATAATTTATAACACCTCCTACAGTAAATTAATCTATTTTTTGCATTTTATATCCCCGACCGCAATCATGTGATCAGGATTCCTCCCGAGCATAAGGGCATATGGAACATGTAAAATAGAAGCTGGTCAATTTTCCATGGAAGTTTCAACCGTGTTCGATTATGCTATGATTACTACACCTTATGCCATAGAAGTGTGCCATGTGCTTACACATCGAAGTGCTACTTGCAAGTGACCAGGTATAATGCTGCTGTTATAGTCGTTACATCCATGGATCTTACACAATATCAAAAGCGGAGGCATTTAATATTGATCAGTATCGTGGATATGCCGATAAATTTCATAACATTGATAATTCTATCATCTTATCCGATTATTGATCCGGTAAAGAAGTGATGATTCTACGGTTTAAAACTTTAATTTCACAGTCGTTTTTGACCACTATCAACGTACAATGAACGCTTAGAGGTATAAATCAAGCCCGTGCCTCACGAGTGATTTTTCATTCACACATGTCTCTTGTACCGGATGGCACCATCGAATAGGCAATTTGAAACGAACGTCGCAGTCAGTGGGAAAATATCATGTAGAGAAAACCAGTCGTTTTCATACGGAATGACGGTCGGAGGTAAGAGTTTTAGATTTTAGATCGAATGGTCAACGAAGAATTGTTCTGATACATTTAACGCGTTCGTTATAATCTGTAATTGTAATAATTGGAACAGCTTACTCTAAAGCCGTAGTTAATTTACTAATACTGAATCAGAGCACCGTTACATGTCTTATTTATTCATCTACTCTAATGGCTTTTTTACATTTTTTAGTACTCGTTGTCAGGACTATCAGTAACTATGCAAATTAAATTCGGATTATACATTTGCTTAAGATCACATTTTGAACGAATTATCGACTGAAGAGGTTCTATGAGTTGTATTTAAAACGCAATTGTTTGCTTTTTATGGAATTTTTGTTGCTAAAATTATAAATTGTAACGAAATTTATTTCTCTCTGTTGCATGTTTCAAGATTTAAAACAAAAAAGTAGTGAAATCAGACACCCCATAAAAATAAATTCTTGTCGAAGGGTCGAATTTTCTTCATCATGAAGTAGATGTAAGGTGTGCACACTGGGTTAGGCAAATGGCTCTTGCCAACGTTTTGACAAACACTCTTCCACCATCATCAGGCCATTCAAATCAGGGTATCAGGGTGGGCCTGCTTCGCAACTTTACTACTATTACCCTGATGATCATGGAAGATTTTATGTCGAAACGTTGGCAGCAGCCAATTAACAGCACCTAACCCGGTGTGAACACCTTACATTTGTAATCAGCCGGAAAAACGTTAGATCTAATGAAGGAGATGTTTAGCGTCTTATTTACGCAAATATAGGCGCAGGATTTATAAAGATTTCAAAAAACATTAAGCGTGCCATCACGCGAAATGCAACGAAATAATATTGTGTACAAATAACATGTGACCGGAAAGTATATCTAGCATTGCAATAATTGACAAAATCACATAAATCAACTGATGTATGAAAAAAACATTTACTCTACAAAGCCCTTATTGAGGTGAATCCGATTGACTACGGGCATAGTGATGCTGATCGATAGTTATTTAGGTTCCTTTCCTTTTTATTCTCTTTAATTTCCTCTCTTCAATTTCACATGTAGTTTCATTATTAATTTTGAGTCCATCTGAAGAAATCATTGCATAAAGCCAGTTGCTTTAGCTTCAATAGACAGGGCATGACAAAATTTTTCGTATGGTATGAAAATAGGTACGATATCTCGTTGGAGTCGCGAGCTGAACAGGGAGGAAAATTTAGCTCTTGTCCAAGATGACCGCATATCATCGAGGTGTGCCTTTGTGCATACGATACAACAGATCAAAGTCGTGTTTGAATCGTATCCATATATCCGATCAAACGAGGCCACAGTGATGCCAATCGTGAAATTAGTCGTGATGGATCATTCAGTGGTACATCCCATGCATGCTGCATCGACATTTTAGTCCTGACACTCCATTTTCAGTCTGATTTAAGAGTCGTAACGTTGGATCTGACAAAAGTGGATTCTATAGGATGTTCATCTCCGATGCACCTATAGCACATCTCATACTTTAACATACCTCAACCAATATATTACCCTAATAAATCGTCAAAAACTAAAGAGTGAACATAATTCGCGCTCTTCCAGGATGTATTAAGCTACCGATACTGCAGTCGCTGGAGCGACGAATATTTCGCTCACGGCCGGTGACTTGAGGCGGAAGTGACGGTATTTGTTGACTCGAAGGCGTTTTTTGAGTGGACTGCCGGTAGCCGTAGGGTGGTTTTGGATGTGAGGGGGTGGAGTGGATTGCAGCTGGGGGACCCCTCTGGGGGGGGGTGACCAAGCGATGGGGTAAACATCCCGACTCACTGGGGAGAGGGGGTATGTGCTGGGATTGCGAGAATGAGCGATATGGAGTGGTGTGAGGCGTATCCCTGTACAAACAAACGCATATTCCGACTCATCGCCAATATTTTTCCCCGGGAGGCTAGATGGAGAGGTAATTTACTGGGGTAGAAAACATTCACCCCTGCTGGAAAAAAAATATTTGAGGGGTGGCGGTAGGTCAGCGTGTTTCTTTGAGTATAAAAGTGAATCTGGTGAGTTATGCTTATCGAGATTTCTGGAGGGTGATATTGCCAACATGGAAACATTTTATCTTTTTGAAACTCCGATTGTATTTTACTAATGATGCGGGTAGTAGTGAAGTTATTCTGAGAATTGCTAAATATCGTAATCTAATGAAGTATATTGGAAATGTGTACTTCCACAAAAGTTTATTTTAATGAACATTTTGTTTCTATTTCATAAGGCCTAATTTACCTCATGCTTCTACCTTAACTTTTAAAATAGGACAAATGCTAAATTGATGATCGATTTTAATTTTCCCTAGTGCTCCGTAGACATGTAATGTAACGCTTAAGATTTCTCTTGCAATTTTGAGCGTTATATACGCAGAATAGCCCGCTGGAAATCTTTTCTTCCTCGTTTAAGTCGAGTAGAGGTTCGTGATGAAACAATTACTAGTCACAATCTCCTTGTTCAGTTTTCACTACGTGACGTAAAGCATCAAATATATTGATTTTAATGTCATGAAGAGTTTTAGTACTCAAAAATCGTTGAGGGATAGATCGAGAAATCTAAAAACTCTCTGTGAGCAGGTCAGGAAATGTTTTCATTCTTGCTCCATAAATATCCAGAAAATGTAGGTATGCCTTAAAGACATAATTTGGGATAAACGGCAGGAAAAAAATCTTGGCTGTGGAATTAGCTGTGAGTGAATTTGATTATATTTAGATAGAGCGTTTAGTGAAATAGAAAAGACTTTAGGTGCGTGAATTGGTCCAGTGTTCTCAAAACATAGTAATATCTGTAGTGAAGGACCTGGTACATTCCCCGAAAATTTGATCAATAATATCTTTTCACGTCTTCATCTGGGTGACAGTCACCCAGATGAAAGACCCGAGAAGATTTTATTCGGAAATAAATTTTCCTTTTTCATTAGCAATATTCATATTTTTATCTGAATTTTAATTCTCATTGACTAACACTGGTTACTTGTCCTATCATTATTTTTCAAACCGTCAGAATATAATGTAGCATTTCTCATTATTTATAATTCATAAATTCTTGAGGCATATTCCTTTTCATTCATTTTTGACTTCTTGTCACTTAACACCTACGTAAAAATTCTCCACAAATAAACGCAAGCGCGAAAATGAGGTCAATGGTCAGTGAAAATTGTTGCCAAGGATAGGGAAATTAGACTATTCAGATTGTGCTACGTACGGCCAGAAAGGTCACCCAGTTTTAAAATATGAACTGGTCAGAAGCCGCACATTGAATCCATTGCAATATCATCCTGCCTCAAAGAATGGATGAGCAATCCATTTCCATGCATGCCGTTCATAGATCCCCGCATTGCAACGGGGTGTGTATTACCCAAATGCCTACATATGTGTCATTGCTTTATAAATAAAAATCTATTAATTATTATTAAAAATAACTGTATTGAATTTTTCACATCGTTGTTAACATTATCTCACACTTTTTTTATATTTTCTCAAGCGTACTTTCTGTGCTTTTTGCTAATATTCAATGACTTTAAATAAGTATTCCGGGAGCTTTTACCTTGCACATCTTCGTCCTATTCTGTTTCACCGTTCTCAGAGTCTTTTCTTTTGTCATTCTGTCTGCCATTCTTGCAATGTGGCAAAACCGATATGGCCACTTTTTTCCACTCTTGTCTTTTACGAGGAATTTTATCCAGTATTTTTCTTGGCCAGCTCGTTCAGTCATTCCTTCTCACTTAGTTTAAACTAAAGAATTTTTCATGTTTCATGAAAAAAGCCTATGCATTGCATTAACTGACACCTATGCATTTCTTGCCTTCCATAAATCAGAGGGATATTTCAAACGTTAGTTTTGCTTATAGCAGTCAAATGGCGAAAGTACTTCTTTTTTCAATTTCCAGTGATTCTCTGAGCGACTGCCAAGCATTTCCAAGCCAATATCCCGTATCATCCAGTAGCCAGCATCCATCTCAATATCTCTTGAACGCACAAAATTATAGTTTTATTATTTTAACGCCACTTGCCGTGCTCGTTGATGAGACCGCCCTCGCAGTCTGCCGTCTGCGAAATTGCCTTTCCTTGGGGAAAAGGAGAAGGTGGATGGCTTGGGTTCGTCCGCAATAGATGGCATTAGCAGCTTGGCGTCCCATAAACTGTGGCAGTGGAAAGGGGGGGTTAGAATAATTGGCATCAATTGCATTAAGCTCTTTTAGAGTTTGTTGGCCGTAAAAGCGAAGCGATTCCTTCAGCACCTGCTCAGGACCTTAAAAACCTGCTTGAGAGGACATATCACCAACCCGAGCGCTATAGTGAGAATGGCAGCCAATTTACGAATGCAAACTTTCGCCCTCGCCTCGAGAGAAATCATTTCACGCTGGAGTAGGTGCATTTCTGGCCACCCCCCACGCTTTCGTTAGCAAGCTATGCATTGTAATTCTGTGTAAATGGGCGACATCAAAGTGATGTTTGTTTTTTTAATCGTTACTACATTTATTTCTACGCTCAATGATCATTTAAGATCTTTCAAAGCGATATGAAATAATTCTCCGAGGTGAATGTATTTCAAATTTTAGGCCGGGTTTCATAATTTCTGGTTAACTGTAGCCCCAAGATCAAGCCCAACTGTAGCCTTTCCGTTGACTTAATGCAGACTGAAAGTTTGCGGTTCGTCATGCAAATATCGGTTAGTTGACGTGAACGTCATCAACGGGAGAGAGTATTAACTTCGGCGTTCACACTGAGAAAATATTTAACCAGATATTATGTAATACAGGGCCTAAGGTTTCGAATATATTAAGTGAAATTAGTCTGCCTACATAAGACAGAAATGTTCTCTTTATGACTTTTAAGCCGTTAGAGGCAGGAATTTGCTTTTCTCAGTCTTAACGATGACAAAACTTGGACGTTAAAACCTGAGCTAATTCCGAATTGGCTCTGAAATTTCCGATTGGTTATTTCTGCGTTTAAAATAACTAGACATAGTGTTTGACTATTTCGCAGTTGATTAGTGGAATTCCCACATTTAACACTCAATTTTTACATTTTTTTTCTTCTCAAATTCAGCCTAAAACTACCTTTTTCATGTCCTCTCAGTCATTCACGTAGGGCGAACAAGGATAAAAATACTGAATTCACGTATTTTGTTGGTCGTCTCCCTGAAATATACCCGTACCTCAGAGGAAACCACCAGATTCTCAGTTTTTTTTTAATTTTCCACTTTTTCGACAGGCAACCTCACTTTTTCGTCAGAAATCGTCTTAATCAAGTTAATTTGAGCTGCCATTATAAGGACATATTGGTGCTGACAGTTGCTGTTAAGTGTTGTAAAAGACTTTAATACACATACTGTACAAATTGATTAAGTGACAGATACGTATTTTACAAAGTTACACCGAAAACCTTTGCTCCAAATTAATAGTTCTCCCTTGGACGGAGGCTTATTATAGCTTATTGCTTCATGGATAAAAATTTTAAAACTTAAAAATTGTGAATTATTTTTATTTTTAACATCTATTGATAGCTTCTGTTGTGTTATCATCTTCCATGCACGAGGTTGAATGTATCGTATTAAAACAGCAATTGTAAATATGTAATTGCTGATTAGTCTATCAATGTCAATTTGGATCCAAAGGAACCTATTCGTGGCTATTCTTCTTGCTAGCTGACGTGCTTTGTTAATTCACCCACGTTTGAGCTTTTATCATAACTATTCGGGAAATCAGTTTACTGTACCTCTCTATCCCGTTTATTTCTCAGCTTATCGCTCAGTTTCCTTGCAATCCTTTATTTACATATACTCGTACCAAAGAAATAGCAGCATATATTCTATCCCTCATCTAACTCGATTATTCTTTCCAATCATTTCTCCTTCCATTTTTGTCTCCAAATGGATATTATCTGGCAGAGCACGGTCAATACGCTCTCCTCTTCTTATTGTCTGAGTTTTAATTAAACATCCCTCTTCGTGTACTCATTTTGGTAGCTCTTCATCAGTGATTCTCTCCGTCCATTGGTTGTTCCATGTTTTTCCCGTAGCACCTCATTTCCATTGCATTCAGTATTCTGCTACTTTTAATTTTCAGCCTTTCCTGTCATGTAAGACTATATTTTAAAAGGCGCCGTTGGTGCCCACTTATCCAAGGAAAATATTGATATTAAATGACACTTTATATCATGAGTTTATTCCCAACACTAAAAAAATCACATTCTTTGGGCTTATTTGCGAGAGAGAATAACGTACCTACAGTTGTCCAAGTGATAATATTGCTGTTTGGAGTTGAAGTCTAACGTGATCAAACGACTGACCTGGGGACTTGTTGATTGTAGCCCCATATGCCGGAATCACCTGTAATTGTCGTCGACGAAAAGATGAAAGGTAGCGTTGTCTCAGTCGGAGCCAATTCAGAAATGATTCTCGCTTTAATAAAATTTCTTTCAAGCAGATGAATGACGGCATTTTAAAATTTAATGTACTGTGGCTCAATCTAATAACGTCATTTTAAAATTTAAGTGGCTGTGGCTCCATCTTACATCATTTCTGAGTCAGTGAGTGAGTGACAAGGCCTTTTATAATATAGATTGTGATCCAAAGACATGTTTACGAGTACATAGTTCTTGCTCACTTCCAAGATTATGTTGCTCCCTTCAAGTAGACTTTTTACCAGTGGAATGCCTTACTTTCTTAGGATATTCTCCTCCCACAAACATTCTTGCTTCTACCATGCGTATGATCTTCATCATTCTTCTGTTCGTATCCATATGCAGACTATGCAGCTCGCTCGTTCCCACGGTGGATTTTAATGGCCGACGCCAATTTCCTCGACCCCTTGCGGATGGTAAAAGTAATTCTCGGGACGAGGTTTATCCTCGGTTTAGCACCTGAGAGTAATGGCTCCGTGGATCGCGTCGGGCCGAGAATAATGCCGTAAAATACGATATCTATCCTCCTCCTGCTGCTTGGATGACTCTGCGCCCCCCCCCCCTGGTCGTGTGCATGCCTACTTAGCGCCGACGCTCACGGCTTGCGGCATGTGGAGGGGAAGGCGCCGAGCCGCGGGGCATAAATCGTTCGCCGGCGCTTTTCACCGCGTTTAACGGTGGCGTGGAAAAAACGACGCGTCTGAGGCGTCGTCGGGGAACGAGAGGGTGAGGAGGTTGAAAGGTCGCACCCCTCCCCTCTTATTCACACCGTTAGTGAGGGAGCCAGGGGTGGTGTGGCACTAGTCGGAGTATCAACAGCAAGGCTAGAAAGGTTTATTTTTTTCCATCTTCATCCGGTGCACGCACTCCATTATAAATCAATTTTCCCCATCTTCCTTGATTGCCCGGAGTGCATGGGTTTGTAACCGCTTGCAACTTTTTATATTGTCCTCCGTAAGCGGTTTGATGGTAGCCGAGTGAGAGGAAGAAAGTTTATGGCCCAAACTTACATTTTTTTGCATATAAAAGTTTTCACTGCTAAACTAATCATAACCTTTGTAATGTGAATGTAAATCAACGTACATTAAGTGTGGTGTAATAAATATAAGTATTTAAACAGGGTTTCTCATAATCTATTAAAATAATGATAAATTCATTTACATCCTCAGTTAATTCATCTGTTTGAGTTAAGACCACAAATATTTTGTAGTAAAAGAGAAGCAATGGATTTATCTTTCTATTACCGCCTAATTTTTATACTTATGATTCAGTGCGAGATCCCCTTTTATTGGTATCAAGAGTAAATTCAGGAATTAGATCTATTTGCAAAATGATTTTGATACCATTGAGTCTTCTATAGTACTGCGACTTTCTACAAGTTATAACGTTTTCTATACGATTTGTTGTTCCAAGGAATAGTTTACGAGCTTTGTAATAGCATTTGGTGTTCTTCTTGCTTTTTTTTAGTGTTGATGCTTTCGAAGTTTTCCTATTTGGTGCCTAAATGTGTAAAAGTATTCAGTGGGAAAATATTCAGAGGACATAACTCAAGAGGTGTGGCATACTCCTACTCCTTCCCTGTTTACGTCGCCCCATTACCCTGCTGTGAGTCTCATGAATGCCTACCTTCTTCGATGCAGCACCACATATAAAGCTTTTCCTCATTCAAGACCCGATGTGTTGGTGACACCAAAGTACCTATCGCCCAAAGCTTTCAGTGCTCGTTTTATTGCCTTTTAGTGAGCAGTGATAGGCTCGTTCACCTGTTCCTCCTCTTAAAGAAGTATAAAGCCGTAAACTTGCTGTGCCCAATTTTGGAGGCTATATAAGTCACCTTGAAATATTAGGACCCTATGATGTCTCGTTTTTCTCTAATAATGACAGTATCAACCGAAAAAGTTAAAAATATCCTTGTTTTGTCTATGCTGTAATGGTTTAGGGCCAAATTCATGTCAATGAAGTTCTGCAAAGATGATTTACGGAAAATCATCTAACCTTCTCTAACGGTTGAAGTTTTGATTCTATCTTAATTTTTTACTCATTACTTAATGTCGCTGCTTTGAGAATATCAATTTGGAATAACCTAGGTAAGGAATCTTGTTGCAAGTTTTTTCAAATCGCCAATATTTAAATCTATGTGTAATGCATAGCAAGGCTACTTTGTAACGAAATGGGAATAATATTACTGAGCCGTCGCTATTTCTTTCTTCATATCGCAGTGGAGGCAATGCGTCGTTGTTTCGTTATATTATTGGAAGCGGAAAATTTATAGGGTTGTAACCCCACCAAATACTTAATGAGTTCTGAAAAATCCTATATGCTTTATTTAAAACTATGACAGAGATATATGTTATTGTTTACTCGTTATGCTCTATCCCTTCGGAGCAAAGTAGCTAATGAAACAAGTGAGACTATTGGAGATAAACAAATTAGTATATGGGTTACCTGGGTAGGATTCTCACTAAGCGATAATATATGTTCATCAATTCAAGCAAGGTAATGCATTTCTCAAGGAAAATGAACAAATATGATCCTAGAATAACACGTTTTTTTATACATATATTTACGTATTCATATTACATGAGATGCACAAGTATCCACGTTCCTCTCTTTACGCTAATAAATATAAATCTACGTTCCTCACCTTTCCAGGTTAAGTAGCTACCTCATTTTTTTAGTTGAGGAAGTTATAAGAGAAGGAAAATAACAGCTAAATGCCTTTATTGCGAAGTCCAAATCTTCCTCGCATTATGATGTATGCATTCAAATGCGCTGCATGTGTCTATATCTTCCAATGGGTCCTACTTGATCACAGTGACACATATCTGTTTACATTTTTATTGGTAGGATAACGAATTAAGTAGTTCGAAATTGATAAATTAGTTTTGACTTATGCTTATCTGAATTTTCAGCACAGCTTTTTATACATGTTGTGTGTCTAACTTGCAGTGCACGATACTACTACTGACTAGTACTACTAATACCTACTACAAATTCATTGACATCACAAGGTACTAATTCATGCAGAAAACGAAACCATGCTGGTAATTTTAGGCGGAAAGATGTGTTAATGATAATGATATGTTATTAAATGTAAGCATATAGTCTAGTCAACAAATCGAGGATGGAAATATCATAGAAAAGATCTACCACCACTATTACGGTTCCGTATGTATACTTACCTATGCATATTGTGATAAACATTTCACAGTATCATACACTAGAAGATATCTTCCAAAAGCTCTAGAAATATATTAGGAAAATGACTTGCAATGCGCTACGCACGAGGGAACTGATAATTTGTATTTTTACCTAGATGGAAATGCCTAGTCACTTTTTGTCTTTACTTAAAAAATACTTTTTCGTCTGTTTCTTTAAAAACGTATTGCATGCGCTGGCCAGCGCAATAGCGTAATTCTGTGATTCGAAAACGTGTTGGGAACACGTCACCAGTTGATTATTTAGATTTCCGGAATTTTCGCCGCGTGGTTCCATGATCTTAGGGACAATATTTCGCCGGCTATCCTGGAGGCTTCCTCAGATTCAGATACAGCCTGCGGGATAGCCGGCGAAATATTGTCCCATGTGGTGGAAATCCCGGAAATCGGAATAATCAACGTCCATCCAAGCCCCGCGGAAACCTACGTCAGAACACGTCTCCGGTTTTTTTTCTTCATGTTAATCTAGAATCAAGATTGTCGTAAATAAAAGTATTTTATAAGAATACCAATTATTTAAAACCTGGCGTTGGGTACTCTGGGTTATGAAAAATTAAATGACGTATGAAATAGGACTAGTTTTTGGAGTTTTCCGAGTGATTTAGGTTATAACATGGACAGTACAATATTTTTAACTACTCCCGGACAACTTCGCCGCTTCATAAAAATACTACAAATATTAGCGGTGAAATATTTCGCCGCTTTTTAAAAAGCAGCGAAACGCGTCGTGCAATAATAAAATACTCTAGAAAATTACTAAGTTGTGTAAATCATGAGTACTAGTAACTTCTTCGAAGTGAAGACTGCAACAGTCAATTATACTCCCAGGCAAAATGGAACTTGTCCAATGAAGCGGTGGAGCGAGATAGAAGGAGTTCCATTATCTAAAACTCGTAAATTTCCGTAAACATTTCCAAAAACCCAAGGAAAAGATATGTGCAACAGCCTTCAATGGAAGATTTACGGCTGAACTCTCAATATTTATGGAGACTTGAGTGAGGTTCCAGTGTGAATATTGGGTGATGCATTGTTTTCATTGCATATCAAATTGTAAAAATTAGTGGTAATATTTAGATTTAATTTTACGCAGCAATTTTGGAACGATGTAGAGCTTAGCAACTATGACCAATGCAAAATGCAACTTCAAACGGTTAATACATACGTGAAATAAAGAAAACAAGTGAACTGTCGTGAACTGAACTATCGTGGCCTGCATTGAATGCTTAAAAATGCAAAACTGCTATTTATATGGCTCGTTCACTCGCATATGGCCGAAACTCGTGTTGAATGAAGGGTCGGTCATAAATTTTATATAAGTGTGCATCAAACCTTATTTATTTTAACTTTTTAGACGTGAGATAAACATTTTTTCAAATTATTTTATATAATGTTTTTGCTAAATCATGCTTTATTTCTCTTCTGCATATGAAGCCAAGTATTTAAAAATACATTGCCATCATATTCTATTGCCACTTGGGACGAAAAAGGAAAGCAAATTTGCTCATGACATTGTAAACAGCATATTTATATTTCATGCATATTGCCGCGCGAATGAATTTTGTTAAAAAAACAAATTTACTGCGAAAAAGAATAAACTAAAATTTCCATCGACGGGAAATGAAAATAAAAATTATGTCGCATATTAAGTTAAGTTTACAAAGCTCTATGTGTATTTAAAATTCATTATAAAAAATATGCTCACATTAAATTACCATATGCATGGGTACTTATAGAGTTTTGCAATTGAGCCTCTTTACTGAGGTGGAAACTTATTGAATGACTCTCAATAAACTCACGGTAAGAAGAATAATATGAATCGCACATTCGGAGAAATTATTGGAGAAATGTTTGTACTATTAATACTATCTTTCTTGATGTAATAATTGTATCAGTGAGAATTTGTCGCAAAAAAGGGTTCTTCATTGCAGGAATCAATGTAAAGTATGTATAAAATATCGAGTAAAAATTCTGCACGAAAATTTTATCCTATTGAAATTCCTAATACTTTTCAATTAAAAAATACCTTGGGGATTTTTGTTCCATATACTGAAGGAAATTCCATGCCTCACTTCAGTTCAATATTTAAGTTAGTTCTGGGCAAGCGTGATGCTTGGGACAGACTGTTTGCAGTAATATGGCTAGTGGATTTTTGGTTGAATTTTGTTCGCTATTGGTGATGTTAGTATGACACTTTCAAGGATGGGCAATGGCAGCATATCAATGTAGCAGCGTTTTAAAATCCCGTTTTTACTGCGATTTACTGTCTTGGATGTTGCTATATCGGTAAAATCGAGGTTAAGTACACACATCCCTTGCTTCATTAGCCCTTAGGATGTAGATAAGCATTTATTCGGCAAGCTCATAGCTCGATAGTGTTTTTGTTTATGCATAACTTGTTTTGATGATATTCTAGCACACGGTCCTTCGTGAAATCTCAATGCCGGATGGGAAAAGGTTATTATTGTTAATTCTAGCATACAGGTATATCCTTGCAGAAAGATATCTCCATGACACCACAGAGACCTCATTAATAAAATATACGGCTGTGCAAATCTAACGTATCGTTACGCAATCAAAGCAAACTTTTTTTAACTGTAATACCTGTTCGTGAAAATTGCCTACCTATGAAAGTAAATGCATTAATACGACCACAATAATATTAATTTCTGGGTGAAAGAAATCGGCACATGATGATTCAGAGAAATATTATTTTCAATCAGGTATTAATTACAATGAAACAGTAATTACAAATGAAGAATATATAATCTACTGAAATAAATACCTACTAATTGAAATACCAGTGATGACTGAAGAAGAACAACAACTAGGAAATAAGAAGGCTGAATAGATATTGCAGTAGCAAAATCATGAAGGTAGAAGTGACCTTTCCACCATAAAACATTGATGAAAACCTTATATTTATTTACAGATAAATTTTGTCAGGCTTTCACAAAACGAGAGAAATTTGGGGAGGCGATATTCATATGGCGTCTGGTGAGAGTCAGCTGTACAAAAAGCATACTTGCTTCATTATTACTAGTAACCAATTTAGCTGCTGTGCACTGAACGGCCAGGTAAAATCCTTAATACCTAGCACGAATAAACCGAACCGCAAGAAATGTGCACGAAACTCATGAAAATGTTGGTATTAATTATAGGCTGGCTTAGTGACAGACAAACGAGTCGTCATTCGCCATCCTTGGGTAAAATAAGTCGTAGTTGGGTAAAATGGTAACGGAAGAGTTCTTGGAGAATGAAGGAAAAGTGCAGAGAAATTCGGATTTTGGAGTAACCCTACTCCGCCAAGGCGTCCACCGTTTAACGTGCCATCCGGCGGACATAGTAACATTTTGAATAACTCTTCTCGTGTTAACCATGTAAGGATCGGGATTCCACTGAAGAATACTAACCTCACTGATTTGTTCTCCATTTCTTTTTTAGTCAAAAATCGATTTTAATGTCTTTAAAAAAAATACAGTGCTAGATATGGTGTACTAATATGCTTTTTATGTCTATTTATCAAATATATTAAAAGAAATTTCTACTCATCTCTATCCCTGATGATGATAGGATAATCCTCAATCAAAACGCCGGTCTTTATGGGTAACATAACCCAAATACATAAAAAAAATTGTTCACATCAATATTCCATTTATTTGAGGGCATCCAACAGTCTTTTAAATAAGGAATTTCTGCCCAATTTTTTATGAAAGTGTCATGTACATCCAGTAAATGTGTCCAGGAAAGATAAAAAGTTAAAAGTCAGTGAATGCCATATCCTGGGGCTGTCTGTTAACTTTCGATCTTTTCCACTGTAGTAAAGTTCTGTTTTATTATTGCTTTTGTATTGTGGTTTTGATTTTTTTTTCTTTTGTAAGCGTTCATATTACATCTTCCGAAATAAAGTGTGTCCTTTCCTTTGTTCCCTGGATTCCCCTCCCCGCTCAATGGGGTAGGATACCAGTATTGTAGCTACCACACTATCTCGATCCCCAAATTCACGGTTTCGATTTCAGTATTTTTTCCTGAGTGATAGGCGACATTCTCATGACTTTCTTTAAGAAACAATATGCGCAATAAGTTGAGAACTAGCTACTAATTTGCTATAAAATATACTTGTAAATTTAAATATGGCAAATATCAATACAGTTTAGCATAATTTAAAATTCATGAAACCTTTCATACACCAGAAACAAATAGCAGAAAAAAACTGTCTAAAAATCCCACGTCTAAAAAAACGTCTTTTTGCAGAAAAACTTAGTTGTTTACTCTGTCAGAAAATGGGCGAATTAGACTTGCACATGTGCCCAATAGACAATGTAATACAAAAGTGCGATATTCCACAGAGGAAAAAATCATTCGTCTTGATCGGGATTCGAACTCGGATCCCTCGATTTCGCGCCGAGTGCTTTATCCATGCATGGCTTTATCCTCCTGGACTTTGGCGCATAGCGCACGATTTGGACTGCTAATAGCATCATATGTCTAGCAGTTCTGACCACCAAGCTCCTATAAAGCCACAAAATAACCACAGAGGAGAAGGACGCCTCGGTAGCTTACCTGGTTTAAGCACTCGGCGCGAAATCGAGGGATCCGTGTTCGAATTCCGGTCAAGACGAGTGATTTTACCACTGTGGAATATCGCACTTATGTGCACTTGCGAGTGACTTCGTAAAGGTAACTACTGTGGCTAGTCCTGGTATCCTCATAATGAATATAATACAAAAGTCGATTTGATGGGAATTGCTTCAAGAAAAGCGAACTGCGGTTGTGATACGACCACTTTTAATGGTAATTAAAAATCAGATACATGGTGACACAGTTATTAATGCAAACTTGAAAGTAACAGGCAGCTAATGTGCATGTTATGTGTGCAACAGCAATATGTACAAGTTTCATACTTATTTAAGTGATAGGGAACGGCGTTTACTGTCTATTGAATTCAAAATCAAAGTCAATATGGCAACTTTCCTATTCTATACAGCGTTAAAATACGTCCCTCTTAGGCGTTTTATACCCATTAAATGTATCAAATATTACCAGTGACTATCCGTATTTTTTTCATGGATTTTCGATAAAATTAACAAGGAAATACGGCACAACCCTATTGTGTCGATCCTAATATGGGGATCGCTGATTACGTATTTCGAGCCAGATATCGTGATATTCTTACAGATGGAGATACAAAATTTAGAAAAGGAGTTAGCTGGTGAGAAAATATTGAAAAAACTTGTGGTATGGAAAATAGTCTTAAGGAAGTATAATCTGATGCCTTTAGAATGAACAATGTTTTATGAAAATGGGCCCGGAGATGAATGTGACGATTATTGGCTAATCCGTGCTCATTACGAGAACCTTCCCAGCAATATTCATAATGTTCACGTATGCTTTTAATCTTAGATCTCTAATATCCATTTGCGCGAATGTCCATAAAAGGAATATCTTTCTCAGACGAGGAGATTGCTGTTAACATGAAAAGGAGCCGTCGTTTGAAGCCCGGGTGCCAACGAGGCATTTTCGGGTTCGGAAGAGTGATATTACTGAATTCTATAACTGAAGAGTGATACTTATTCACCAGGAGCTCGTTGGCGAATGGTTAAGTGCCGATGAGCGTCCCATTCTAGCGGAATATTCGGCAGTTAAGAGTGGATTATGGGGCGTCTAAGTCTGACAAATGACGGTTAATGTCTGCCCGGGATGGAGGTAGGTAGCGCACCACGCTTCAAAAGCGAATTTTAAAAGATTCCTGGCAAACACTGATTGCAGTGCCTCCTCTCGGGGTTTTCCGAAGCGTGTAATCCGTTTTGAATGTGTTGCCGGAGCCACCGTAAGGCGCATTCTCGCCGGGTGTTTGTGGAAATATTCAACACCTTCCGTCGAATTGTATCTCTCTGTTGTCTTGGCATTGTTGGAGCACTTAATCCATTCTCATTACCCGTGATGGAGCGCGGGGATGGAGGACTTGCGAGTACCTACGCAGCCGTCTCCATCTGGTGGTAGATTTCGGTGCTAGGCATAAATGCCTGATCAGATTAATGAGAGGTATGGGTAAATCTTGCCTCACTATCTCTGAATTCGGTTTTGTTATCAAATTTACGTCTTTCCCCGTGCGGAAACGCGGGAGGAAATTCTCTCTCGAATGCAATTCAGGGCCGACAAAGGAGAAAAAGCATCATACCCACATCTCATCCTCGTTCTTTCAGTGGAGGCGGAGCGATTTCCTATTTTTTCGGGAGAGTGTGGAGGGAAATGGCGATGACTCGTCAATTGCCTCCGTGATGCTGATTGGGTGACCTAGTTTGCACGTCTAATGTGGATCCGGTGAACTTGGAATCGGAAATTTCGGTGGAAAAGGGAATTTTTTACATCCAAGTCGTATGATCTCACATATAGGTAGTTACCTGAAAAGCATTCTAAAGAATACATTTCTGCTGAATCTGGGATTTTATCCAGCTCCGAAGTGAAGTAAATTCACTCAATCTCATGATTTCGTCGCACCAGTTTTCCAGAACTAGATTTGTTTTCAGGTATGCTCTGAGACTTAATTTGCGAAATATAAAGCTGCAATAGACAATCTTGCGCCTCGGGTAAATGTAATTCTAGCTCATTCTTGTTAAACGGAGATTTTTTGAGAGGTTGACCTGATTTTTAAATATTTTTAGTCCATACAATTTCACATCAACACATTAATACTTAGTATAATAATGCTGACATTTTCCTCTCAACAACAGAACACCCATTAAAGGTTTTAAATGAACAGTCAACTAAATTAATTAATAGAATTAATTATTAGCATGTCATTAGATTGATAAAAAGGTATTGAAAAGCTTCTTTTTTCATTTTTCCACGCTGCTTGCTCGGTCCAGAAAAATGCTGCTATGTTTCCTTCGTTCTAGATATCTATAATATAATTGTTTTTACCATAGCTATTCAGCTAATTAAAATTTTTTTCTTTGCCGAAATAAAAATAATGCTCGAATTACGGCAGGTATGTTTTATCGCTTGAAGCGTTTTTTCGTGGGAATATCTCATTGATCATGTATTTTTTCCTGTAGGAAAACTACCCTCACCCCGTGTTCTCAAATGTTTATACTACTGAATGCTTGTATTAATCTTGTATGTATCTGAGCACAGTCAATACAGTAAATTCATTGATATTTCTGTAAGAATGTGGGTATACTAAAATCATTTCCATAAATTTTTGTAAGACTTCGGATGGATGAATGAGAGATTTAGATAAACATCATATAATTGGAAAACTTAGGCGCAACAGCCTTGTACATTTCGTCATATCGTGCGCTGAGACACCATATTTATACTTTTGCTTCCTCAATTTACGGTAGCGTTTTATTTGTCTTTTTTCCCTGTTAAATTTGCCAAACAAATTTGTGCTCGGATAGATATACATTATTGAACAGCATTAGAACAACAGCCAAGTCATTTCATCATTTTGTTCTGCTTAAAAATGTTTTACTATCTTTCTCTAAGTGGCCATATGTTTCCTCTCGTTTAATCATTTTACATCAGCAATTTTTTTTCATGAAAATTTTACCGGGTCACATCTGGCCAATTGATAGTGCACACTGATGTAAGCATATATTTTATTACTAAAAGAAGTCTCTTCGGAACAAACATGCCCATTAAATAATTGTTATGCAAGAAATGCTCAATTACCGTGTCCTATGACTCCATTTATAGTCTCCTCCTTCGTCAGTAAGTTTGTGCAGAGAACTGTCTACGACTCAAATTAGGCCAAAAAATTATTCTCGCACCCACATGTTTGTAGTTGGGTGGTCTTCGATAAACCCTTGGGGCTGCTGCGGTCACCAAGACCAAAAGGAGTCCGGGATCATGGTCTGCCTATCCCCGAAATAACTCCGCGGCAAGCATATGCTCCCCTCTCGACTAAGGGGGAGTTAAACCCCCCTTCCACCCCAATCTTCTATCCCCTACTCTCACTGAGCCGTACAAAATCCTCCTCCTTGAGGGGAGCCCCTTGCTCCTGGATGATGGGACCGTTTAAGCGGCAGACAAGGCAAGTGGAGCCTTTTTGGGGGTCGGCCTCCTTGGGTCACAAAGGAATTTGCTCACTTTAGGGGGAGAGCGAATACGGTCGCCCGGAAGATGCGGACCAATTACGGGGAAGTCCGCATCGGACGTCGTCGGGAAATGAGGGCTAACAAGGCTGTCTGCAATGAGGCGAAGCTCCTTGCCTCCCGTCTATCTGTCCACATGCTCTTTTGTGAGGAGATGAGTGAGAGGAGTGAGAACGGAACTGGGTTGGACTCTGCGGAAGACAGATAAAACATACGCATGGGGGATTGTGCTTGAATCGCTCGAGGTAATTGCGATCGCGAAAATAAGGAGGCACGTGGTACAATAACGAAAGTTTCGTGATCTTGGTGTGTTTGCTACATTCGGATGGATTAATTGAGCGTCTGATATGCTGGCTATTGAGATTCTAATCGAGATATTCGACTCCATCAACGATATCCCGGTGAAAAAAGCCGATCTAAAAGACTGCGTGAGATTTTTACGAATGCTTTAAATATACCGAATTCTTAAATCCTTGGTGATTGTACCACGTGACTCCTTAGTGACGCGATCGGAATTTTCTCGAGCGTTTCAAACACATCTCCCCTGGTCGCTGAAATGGAGGAAGGAGGCATTCCATCCGGCAGAAGATGTATCTAGCCGAGGCTTGAGGGTATATCTTCCATAAAGTCATCTGCACGTAAGCTTTCAAAATTCTTACTCACCCGTGCTCATAATATTTCTATTAGCCATCCACCATCAGATTATTCCAAAGCGTGGTGCATTTTGGTGGTTGTAAAACGAGAGTTTTGAGGACGGCCGTAGTTCATTTAATATTTGCCTCGTGGCTGACCACGTGTGACAGTGGCATTGTTCATTTCATAGAAGTTCATTACGTTAGTAATCATGATTACTGAAATACTTGAATATTTGAAGTACTTTCTGTACCTTACGTTGCCGTAAATCGGTAAAACGTGTCTCACAAATAAACATTAGTTGAAAACTACTTATTGATTATTTAAATTAATCATGAATTTTTATTTTGTTAAAAGTTTCAGCGTTTATAATTTTGAGATCAAAGGTGTTTAAGATATATTGAGAAAAAAAAACGGTAATTCTCATTTTTGAATTTGTTTCATTACTTACATATACATTCTGTAAGAGCCGCCGCAGGTTCGTTTGGCAGGGTGTATAAGGACCCCAGCCGAGAAAGGGATGGGGAAAAGAAATTTGGAAAATGAAATGATGAAAGGGAATACATATCCATTGTTTATCATGGTTATGACTACTCAGGAT
This sequence comes from Pyrrhosoma nymphula, assembly GCA_963573305.1. NCBI lineage: Eukaryota > Metazoa > Arthropoda > Insecta > Odonata > Coenagrionidae > Pyrrhosoma > Pyrrhosoma nymphula. The sequence continues at coordinate 91,838,357 of OY754338.1, forward strand.
GTGTGCGGAAATGGAAATTACTACTTTTTGTAGTTCGGTAGAGCTGGCATCTCCCTTATTTTATCGCATCTAATAGTTCTAAAGATAAAGTGTGGGATTAATATACAATTTTCCTTGCATGCATGTCACTCGCATGATCAGTGCGTGTTTTTATTGTAAAACGTGAAGGTAAATAACGGTATGCATTAAATATTGCAAATATTAATTGCAAATAAATATAAAAATAAACAAATATTTTAAAAGCCGTTATGTCCGACGTGACTTCATGGAATTTGCTTCGCAGTCTGAAATAAGGAGAAAAACTTTGTAATTTACATAACTTAATTTAACACACGACTTAGGTTAACACCTGATGATGACGTAAAACGTCCAATTCTAGGTCGTATTTTAGATTAATTTAGTTGAAATAGCAAAGCATTTCTTCTCCTAATATTTTTTCTTCAAAATTAATTTTAACTTCTAAAGAGGTAATAATTATAATAGGTATATGATGTTTACGGTAATATGGCTTTCAGCGCTATTATTCAAATGTGTAAACATCATTCATTTTCTGACTGCGCCCTGCAAAATTTTGAGTTGGGAAAGTAAATAATCTGCTCAGAGATATCAGTGATGAAAAAATTGCCAATTTATTTCTAATCGTAAACATTTGTGCCATATTGGGAATCAGTCACCTCACAATTAGACTGTGTTTTTCCAATTTTTAGATCTCAATAATGATGGTCAAATAATTTAGTCGAAATAAAATGGTAGGGAAACACATTGTGACTCGAAGTACGTTCTCCGTTGAAAGAATCACCTCTTATTCTGATGTAGGCCGAGGATTGTTGGTGCGCTGGGAACAGCTGTGGCTTTTGAAACTAAGCTAAACTTAATCACTCGCAAGTATTCGTGGTGGAGGCACAGAAAACTGTGGGATGTTTTGCATTACGCATGTACTTAAGTTTGTGTTGGTAATTTTGCGACGGGGTAGGGAAGAGTGTATGATTTGCTTCTCTTAGTTCATTCACAGTCAAAGTGCACCGGTGTCGTTCTTTCGGTTCGTTAGCTTTAAATTACATTTGGTGGTTTTTCGCTCCTTTATACATCGCAATGCTGTTAAATTCACCCTCACCCGCAGGTATGACAGTTTATACCGGGTCCTATTTTCTTTTTCTCCGTCAGAAATTGTGTGAAATCGATAGATCGTTGTATTTACCTTTTGGCGACCATCCCACCTATAACCTCATTTTTTGCATCTTTATTTTAAGTATTTGAACGTCATATGGGAGAATTTTTCTCATGAAATTGGTTTATCATAACCAGAAGTTATCAAGTGTGAAGGTTGGTTACTTCTATTCTTTCTCCAACTAACTGATTTATTATATCATAATACCATATTTAAATTTGCCGATAGTCTTTGTTGGCTTCATCCTTGATCTTCCTAAACACTTTCCCGTTCGATTTTAGTATTTTGCTGTATTTAGGAGATTGTTTTTATAGCGGTATTTATTATTATCCTTATGATAGTACTAGAACAAATGTAAATAAAATATGTTAGAGGGCTTTTTCTGCGGAAAATATAAAGTTTGGAGACTAAATCTTTTCAAGAGAGACTGTTACGCAAGTTACGCAAAGTTACGCAAGATCAAATTGTTTGATTAGAGACGAAAGCTCAAGACGCAAGTGTGTACTGACGAAATAAGAGCTCTCTATGAAGTGTGTCACCGAACTTTTCGTTCCCATTTTTAATCATATGAATATGCTCTTTGTGGTTTATGGAAAGGGAAGAAAAACATTAACGCAATGTGTCCACCCTAGGTCAACTCTGGCCGTGTTACATGGTGACGATTTACGATCTGAAAATTTACTAGTAGACGCATTATAGTGAATTCCAGGAACTAACCCAAATACCTAGTTATTCCCCAGGAATCAAAGTACTTATATAGTAAAAAAGTACTCTGAAGCTAAGTTGGGAAAGACAGATTACTATCTAATTGTTTAAAAATTATTATTGACGTTTTAAACCCCGTGGCACACGACAGATCTCCTAGTACACCATGATTCTACGTGTACTTGGCCACGATAACCTGCAAATTCCCTTAAAGTGATTGTAAAAAAAATGTGATCATACATGAACGTTAACATATAGGGTACTGCAAAAAATTCTAGGAGCAAGTATTTTAGTGTTGTTTGATTAGGGTAGTGCTTAATTTTTATTTGTTGGAGTACTTATTTAGCAATTAACCTAAGATATTTTTAACGAAGCAAGTGCTGACAGCAGATACATTCCTAAGATAAGTCCTTATTTTGGAATACGATAACTTTAAACATTTCGTCTTTTGAGGTATTCTTCCAGCGACAAATGGATATTTTTAACATTTCCTACCGCCTTTATTGTCAATCATATGCAACCCATCATAGTAGACTGGAGCTCGCGAAGTATCGTGCATCTCGTCAGAAAATGACTTCGTTGCTCGAGCTATCGTTAATTGCAATGTAGAGGATTCAAATTTTATCACAATTGGCTTACTCATTGTTCTTAACCTGATGTCTGCTACGATCTAATTGTTTTTTGTGGCTAAAAATATATTATGGTTATTTTAAAAATACACTGGTAGATAGGATACACTAACATGCGCCCAATATATATAACTACAGTAGCTATAAACTATACGATTTCCTATTAATCAACAGTCCGGATGATGATAGGATAGATATATGGTAGATGATAGAATATAGATAATAGAGAATATAATGTAGAGAAGAAATAGATGATTATGAAAGATTCATCCACATCCAGAAAAAATAATCAAGAAAGGCAAGACGTTTAAGGCATGCGTTGGTTATATGTGGGTTAAAATATAAAAATCTGTCACCATCTCCATTGCAATCAAATTGTTCTATTTTTCTATGAGTTTTATTTTGTGGCTGTGATTTTTCATTCGATTTCAAGCGTCTATAGAATATATTTAAAATGAAATAAACGGCTCATTTCCATCGCTCTCTGCATTCTCTTCCTTCCTTCTGTAATTATGCGGATTTTGCCTTTGAATGAGCCCATGGGAATGAGGCCACATTAAAGGGAAAGCGTTGGCATCCATCAGTCATTCATCTTTGACGAACAACAATCTTGAGTCGAGTGAAAAAAGTGATGATGAATGTATTTCAAGCTAATAAAATAAGGTCACGTCCCGGAACGTGCCAATTGTCTGGCCAATCGGTGGATGCTTTTGAAGTACATAATGCCTTAGTCCAGCGATTGGACACGAATGTTTTGATCTGAAGGACAAGAGAATATTTTTTATTTGACCTTTTACCTTGGCTGTCAGCCCCGGCTCAAGTTCTCATCTCATTCAAAGTATTTCTAAGCGTGGCATTTTATTTTCCAAACGCTATGGAGCATTAAATACATCCATCACGCCATTTCTTTTATGGGTAGGAATAGTAAAAATGATTAGTTTTCGGTGATAGGCATGTGATACTATCTCATTTTTAACATTTACTTCCATCTGCCGCATTTTTGCGTACCCGTTTTATTTAAGTCACACTGGTACTATACTGGTACTGGTAGTCTTTTAAGTACCATTCACCACACTCACCCACGGCTTTCACCATCTACCACTTCCTCTCACACCATTCACTCCTCTATCATGATTCCGCTTAGTTATTGTGCTCTAAGCCTTTATCTCAACAACGTGGCCAAGCCAACGTAGAACGATCCTTGATGAAGCTTATTAAAATAAAAAGTAGCGCCAAAATTGCTTTGTTTAATTAAAAATAGCATGTGTAGTCGCCGTTGAGAATGAGTTTCCAAGAGAGAGCCCAAGTTTACTGCCGGTCATTAGGGGTGGCGAACGAAATCTGATGTCACTGACGCCATTTTGGTTAGATGGGATTGTTCCAGAAATGGGAGGAATAAGAAAAGAAGAACACTGTCAATTACATATTTAGGTAAAAATGTCGCCGGTAGTGGCGTCAAAGAGTAGAATGAGACAATGGGTTCCCCAACTATCCCGGAAACATTGGCAACATATTTTATTCTCTCTCACTGTTGACGAGCAAAATATTGTTAAAACATTCTAACAAAATTTGGCTAATGTTTAACTATTTTGGTCCCATATTTAACAACCACTCGCCCAATAAATTTAATATATAATAGATATAATAAAATAATAATATATAATAAAAAATAAAAAGTTTACTTAAAGAAATTTAAAATTAGTTTCATCATAATCGCCGCCATATTCGCTTTAAGAAGCTTCATTGTTTAAGGCTTTCGGCAAGTTCTCACGCATATACGAGTTCCATTGCATAAATATTTAGTGGATCTTTGTTATTAAATTCTAAGATTTAAGTCTTCTACATTGATAATTCATTTTTGCATCGGTCGTGCTTATTTTGTCTGGGGAGATGTTGGCAGAAAATTTTGGAAAAAACCAACTGCATTTGTCGCATCAAATAGATACTAGTAAACTGTCATGTGAAATGCCATTCTGATTTTGGTTTTAATTGGCTGAGAATTCTACAATCCTCATTATATGAAATTAGCGTTAGTATAATGGTGCAGTGCTTGGACGCGTGTTCGGTGATGTATAAATTCTCGCAGTCATAAACTATTCATTGTTTTGATCGAGTTTTACTGAGCCATGGTAGGCGGACTTCAGGATTGAATACAGTCAAATGTGTAAAAGGACGTTTGGATGACGCGTTTTCCTGGATAGCTCATTAGGTTGAAGCACATAAGGTACCCAATAAGGATTTGGAATCAAATCCGTGTAAAACATTTGATGTGGAAAATCATTTCTTTTTACGGTTCATTTGTTTGAACTAACCAACCGAGACTGTGTGAGGAAAGTTGATTGATCTAAGCATGCTTACTCTTAACTCAGTCGCCCTTCAGGACGCATTTCATGGCTTTCAATCGGATTTCTGGCTGTCCGGCCGTCTGTCTCCCCGACCGCTGCTTCGTGGTGCTCTCGAACGAAATCCGAAAAGAGGAGGAGGGGGTGGGGGTGGTGTCCGCCTGCTCCTTCCATTGTTGGAAGAAAGGGGGGTCCGGGCACCTCGTCCAATCGTTATGGTGCGGATGTCACGTGCCCACCGTCGGCCCCATTCACCACCAGCCCTCTCTCCCCATCCGCGCCATTTGACGCCTTTTCTTTCTTCCCACTCGCGCGGCGCAAGTGGACCGTGGCTACATAAAAGGCACTCCTCCAATTTGTGAATATTGGTACAAGGGGTGTTAAGGGAGGATTGGGGAGAGAGGCACAGAGAGAGAGAGAGAGACCGAGAGGAGAAGAAATGCCAATTGAAGGGGAGAAATGGAGACGGGGGTTGGGAAAAGCATGACGCGCAAGGAATGGGCCAATGGAAGAATCGAAGCTTTCTTCCATTGTCGCCCGTTATGTAAGAAGATGGGCGCCCCACAAAATGTTCTCCTTCTTCTTCTCCCGCCGAGGTTACGGTTCGGGAGGCGAATTGCCGGATGCCTCGCCAAGATGAGCCTCCGAAATGGTTCCCCACAGGAATGAAAAGTGTAATTGCCGTTCGGGGTTAGACGAGAGGATGTGAGTCAAAATGGAATGGAACACTTACTCTGAAAGGGAAGGGCCCCACTTTGAAAGATGTGTGCTAGGATCTTTCGGATGGTCTTAAAAGGGTACATTAGAAGCCTTGCGTGATTCTATGGCGTAGCAGGAGTGAAGTACGACTATGGAAGCTTGATGGATGTGATTGGTTCGGTGGCTATTATATGAGATTCTGATGGAGACGTCTCTATTCAGACGATCGACCGATCGAATTTGATCAAGGAATTGGTCTATTAAGGCTATCACTGAAATTTCAATTGTTGTTCCGCAATATGGGCGTGAGATGTGAGCATTTTAGCCCTTGAGCTTTATCATTTAGTCTATGTCGACAGTTTGCAACTTTCCTCCACTATCTTCGTCCACTACGTGCATGTTACTTTTTTTAGGACAGCTCATCCTTGCATGCAAGAACTTCATCTTTGCGCCAAAGTACATACAACCCCATATGTTTATGTTCTCACCTCTCGGTAAAGTTAGGAAATATTAAATTTGATTTTTGTAGCTTCCAGTTTTAGATTACAAATTTATTGCACTTCTTTCCCTCAGTCTTCATTTTTTTAAATTTAATTACGTTTTAAGGTTCACTACTTCAACGCATAGATTTTTTTATATCTTTCTGAAAGTATACGTATTTGTATAATAGATCTCTTTGTATTATAAAGAATTTCAAGGTAGCGTTCACGCAGCAAAGTTACACGTACAAATTACTGAATTGAGTAGCTTTAATCCCATTAAAAAAAAAGATAACAATTTCTATTTTCCACACTACTTTTAATGCTACTTCAACCGGTTTCGACGTTTTCACGTCATTTTCAAGATAAAGTCCTTAAAGCATAAAAATCAGTGTGGAAAATGCAGTGTTATCTTTTATTGATATGAATTTTCACCAAGTAAACTCGTCAACGATTGTTCTAAGTGTTAATCTCTTATTTAGGAAGATTAATTCATGTTGAATATCGGCAACATAATTGTAGGTTACATTAGCTCGTCATTTTTCCCGGAAAAATCGCAGTAGTGGGTTTAAATATCAACTGCTTTTGATGGTCGAAGAAATTCGTTCTTGTTGGTCAGTTTCTAATATGTTCTATTCAAAGCATCATTGTATAAGTTGCTTGCTTGCTAAATTTAATTTCGCCGTGCTACCAATGTAAACAATTGAAGTTTACCTAGCCGGGTTGTTAACCTTTTATAAGAATTAGACTTTAAATATTGGTTTTACCGACTTTCCCATTTGGTATTTTCCAAACCCATGGATAGTCTTATGAATGTGTATGTACCCTTATGACCCATGGTCTTTGTACGTAACGGTAACGTATAACGTAGAAGCGCATCGTTACAATAGAATATCTGAGGAAAATTACGTTGAGCCTTTTATTGATGTGGCTATCTTTCCATCTGATGTTAGTTCATTCACATGCACGTACAATATTGAGCAATTAGGGTTTGTGGCAAATAAAAATCACAAAACGGGACAGAGGCGTTCAATGAAGATGGGTTCAAGTGAATCCATTATCATCGAAAACTTTCGGATTGAAGCTGGGAGGTAGAGGGGACTGAGAAAGAATTCTAAGTCCTTCCATTTGGGGTAATGGAAGCGGTGGTCGTAATATAGCGTCCTTAAGGGGGAGGAAGCTTTTATGGGTTATCGATGAGTGGGGGGTTGAAGCCTCTTGATCAGAATTCAATGGCCGGCTTCGATGCTGAGAGCGAGAGAAAAGCTAATGCCGCTTCGATTCGAAACGGAAAGGAGCGGCAGCCACCCCTTGAGAACGTGTCGCCGTGGTGCGCTGTGCATTCGCCTCAGCCGCTGCTCCCTTCACCGCTCCTTTTCAACCGCGCCTTCCGCTTCACGCGTTTTGCCGTCGTAGCGTGGCCCTCGACCCGCACACCCAGCCCCCTCTCCAACAAATACGCCTGCCTGCAACCCGCCCGGTTGCTGAAAGAAACCTCTCCTTCTCCCCCGCACTTAACATTATAGCCCCACGGAGTGCGGTGGACTGGGTAAGCGAGCGTCAGTTCCGAATGATGGTTAAGGTGGCTGGTCTAAAAAACCAAAGTGAACAGATATTCTTAAAATTTTTCAAATATGTTCGTTTTTGGATATTCTATGGAATATCGAAGAAAAAACGGAGGATCATCGACGTACTTTTTGCGATATTTTAGATTCTTTTAACATGGAGCCTTATGGCGCTCTCCACTCCAATTGGATAAATTACGCACTTTCTCCATTCCTACTGAACAGATTTTAACCAAAAACTGATATAATGTAGCTCTAATAAATTAAAATCTATTCTGAAAAAATCATTTAATACTATCGACTGAAATTTTTCGTAAATACGATTTAGAAATATGTATGCGAGAATTTCAAATGTCGCGCGCGGCTATGTGGTGTAAAGTTGGCAACAAGGCACACAAAAGTACGGGACATGCTAAGCAGAGACACGTGTTGCAGCGTGTTACAAAATGGACGCTGTTGCCGGATTAAAAACGAAAGATAAAATAATGTATAGAAACATATTTTAATACTAGTTCGCATTCGAGTGACAATATATCTTCATTAAAATACTTATTTTGAATTCTATGGCCACGGGTGTAACTGTTTTCGGAAAGTTAATTTCGCAAAAATGACTTAAGAAATGAATCAAGTCTGCACCTAAGCAAATTTTTATGGCAATGTGTAAATTTAAAGGACAATATTTCAGAATGTACCTAAGACATTAGTCATTCCTACTGAATATAGTACAACTACGACCTATTATTTAAATTTTAAACCAGCATTAAAATTTAAGTAACTAAATTTCTCAATGACTAAAGATTACCCGACCAGCCACCTTAAGGTGGTTTGAGCGAGATAGTTCCCTAGTCATAATGGAGACTATATTAAAATATCATTTCTTAATTTAAGCATCTGTAAGAAGTATGAAATAAATATTGTAATATTAATGGCGCAAAGGCATAGTTATATATGACCAAAATTTTCAGTAATTAAATAAATAAGGTATATAAGTCTCAAACTTGACTCATTTTTTCCCGCCGTACGGTTGAAAACCCTTCAAACAGCAGGTTTTTTGCGATTCTGTCAAAATACTGTGGTGAGAAATAGATTATATTTTATTAATACTTATGAAAACATGCAACCTACACACTGTTAGTTTTTTGACAAAATCTAGGTGCTAGATGTTCCTAATTTTATTAATATTCTCCCTCTGGAGCGCACAGCCATAATCTATCCCATGTTAAACAGCTTATATTTTGAGGCAAATTGCTCGAAAAGTAGTTCGGCATGGGGTTAATATTTTGATATCATTCGAAAGATGAGAGGTTTTTCTATAAAATGAGGCCAAATTCATCAAATTCTAGGTGAAGTGATTTTTCGCTCAAACTACCTTAAAGCTCTTAGATTGGGAAGTACGGACAACGCCGCCAAAACAGACCTATCCAGTGCATGAGGAAGAGAGTGGGTAAACATGTTTCTACGAAAAAAAAAATACAGGGAGTATTTTTGATACTCCCGTCGGATCTTTATTTCGTGAATGCGAAATTACATACGTTACTCTCGTTATTGGGAGATTCTTTTGTTTTGTTTGTCAGAAAGAAAGTTGAAATGAAAGAAAGAAAAGTACGCTATACATAACATTTATTCGTCGAAATCATTAGTACAAATTGCTAACCTATGAACAATTGGTCGATGAAAAGTAATATTTTCTGCTTTTTAATGATAATTTTATATTTCTTGTGTTATTATACTTAGTGTTGTGCTATAACTTAACTGAGCGCGCGCCGTGCCCACACAAGCCCAAATTTAAACCCCTACGCGCAGCGCTGTGACGTCACCTCGCAATCCCCCCTCCGCTCGCGACGAATTATTTCCGTTAGTCGACAAAACGGACTAGCCAGTCATAGTTTTTGATGTTCTGTAATCCTTATAAAGTTTGCACACGAGGCCCTCGAAAGTACACAAATATTGGTCACGGCAAAATCTTATATGGCACCGAGAACGAACCATTAGATGCTCATCCGCATTCACATCAAAATGTATTGCCAAGCATTAAAGTGAGTTTGAGCCATGTGATGCCATCAATTCTGATATTTTATAAAGTCCTGCCATGTTTTAATGCCACACATCTTCTCCATTTGCCTCGGTTGTCTGCGTCGGTCGACGGCAAACGTTGTCCGTACTTTCCTAATCTAGAGCTTCAGTGACGGTGATTCCATCCCGCCACGGACCGGCGCGGCGGCGTGACTCACACCAAAGTAGGTACGGTATACTCTTGTAAACCGGAACATGCTAATCCGAAAATCCGGTCATGGTGGTTGGAGCAACTTAACCTTATGTACAGATTTTCGTGAAACTTATCATGTGTGTTCGCATAAGTGATATCTATTGGGAAATGTAAAAAAAATGCATCAATCGTATTTGGTTTTTTGGAAATTTAATTTTAAATTACACGTAGCCTTCAGGCTCATTACATATATTTCGTACCAAATAGGAATAGTGTTATATAGGAACAGATTTTCTTTTAAAACGCGAAAAAATGCATCATTAATTACTAAATGTAGCTAACAAACAACTTTTTGTCACACCGAGTCCAGTCGTTTGAATTTTTATTATACCTCGCCGAAAAATCTTGTCATAACATGCAAAATGTTTTGAAATATTGTTCTTGCATATTTTGAATTACTGCCCTTATGGTGAGTTCTAACGCCTAAACATATTCACTTTTGAGAAATTGTGGTCCAAGAATATTTTTTCGACCTAAAAGTATTATTCAAATGAGCACAAATGACCGTACGCTCCAGCCACCTTAGTCCGGGTAAATTTTGGGCTAAAATAACGAAAATTAACGAACGCCAATTTACAATAAACTTAATATACTGCAATTATGAAACACACAGAACTGGAAGTACTTACAGCTTTTCTTGATCCACATTATCTTTCAGTTTCTTTTGGTGTAAAGCTCGTAGCTCAACTCTCTAGTGACAACCTTTGTGATTTCCCGGTGCTGAAGGATCACCACCTGCTAGCTACCATCTACACCACTCGAAAGTCTTGGGTATATTTCTTTCAAAGGCTTTACCTAGATGAATTTTGGTTTATCCGAAATTGTCGCGATCCGAGCAGGCCTCTATCCAAATTAGGCCGGATGAACTAGACTAGTGTTAGCTCAATCGTTGACGAGTTAACTTGGTGGAAATTCGTATTAATACAATATAATACTTTGTATTTTCCACACTACTTTTAATTCTACCTCACCGATTTTGACGTTTTCACGTCATTTAAAACGTCGAAACCGGTTAGGTAGCATTGAAAGTAGTGTGGAAAATACAAAGTATTGTAATTTATTATTAGGACCCTAGTGTATTTTCGATAGATGCTATTGGGTATTGATTCAAGATAAGACAACTTATCTACGTACTAACCTGTGATCAGCCTCTGGGTTGTATAGTAACAGGGGTCAGTACGCCATTTATGGAAAGAGAAAATCAAATAGGAAAGGGGAAAAGACGAAATTGGATTCTTCGTCAGAGGAGTGAAAAAGTATCTTGCTCCATATTTTGTTTTAGATATTATTGTTCCATGGCAAGGGCAAGCTTTGTACCTATCAGTTCACTAGTGTATTTGTCCAATTTGTTTAGCCTCTATGAGGCTGAAAATGTAGTTTGGGATTGAAATAATGTCCTTCGTGCTTTTTGAAACTCGCTTCATCTGAATTTTTCAAATAATCTTTTCCTAATGCCTAGTCTATGAGTATTTGGGGCTCCCAGCCCATGTGTACTAGTGTGTGTAGTGTGTGTACGCTCGAATCTGTTTTTAACGAAGCGTACGGCTTTCCCTTGCATTTAGTTATTTATCGCTATTAAATATTTCTATTCAGGGTTCCAAATGCGCTCGGCGTATTTGAGATGTGGCGCGCGCAACCAGAGCGAAGTATCAATCTGATTACGTTCGACATCAAAGCGATAGATGTGGCCAATACACTTAGGCATTCCATGCATGGTGAGATGAATTTAAGCATTAATAATCCACAATTTCATCTGCTATCTGTTTCGCCGAATGTTGCAGCTTCAGATGTAATCCCGGTCCTGGTGTTCAGACAGTCGTTTTTAACCTTAAGTTTTAAACTTAAATTTCAAGTCATAAAGACTCAGAAGTTGTTCCAAGTACACTGATGTCTTCATTAATATTTTCATAAATATTTGTTGGAGGCGTACATTTCCTAAATCCCGAGCTCATTTCAATGAACATCAACATCTTAGCAAAGTTCTTTGTGACTATTTTTCAATTATACTGCTATTTTTTATCTTTCATGACGTACAAATATAAATATGTTAAACCATTGGTAAGCTTATGTAACGAGGAAATATCCGCCTACCGATACCTCTTCTGAATGAACAACATTTTCAGTCATAGATCCCGAGGAGTGTCGATAAACAATATCGATATATCGATACGACTTATCGTTGTATCAAATTCGATATATCGAATGGCAACGCGTCTATAATTCGTGTGGATTACGCAGCGTGCCATCAACCCCTCACACATCCAACTCGATAGCCTCCCTTGCTGAAAAGACCTTCCCCAACCACCCCTCGGGGTGCAATCGGACGGGGGAAGCAGGAGTCGCGCTTATGGCGGTGAGGGAGGGACGGTTTTTGCGTCGGCGTCGGACGTGACTCACCCCCGGTCTCCAAACCCCATCGCCAAGGCGAGACAAAGCGACCACCACCCCCAATTCCGTCTCATCCTTGCTTCCCCTTCCCACATGTCCTGCGCAGCTGCCGCCGTAACCCCCGCCCACCCCTACCAAACCCCTCAAACCATCCTTCCCCCCTCCACCCCCTACAGATGCTCTCTGTTCCGATTCCCAGGTTTTCAAGAATGCAGCCACTGGTTAATGGGAGGGAGCCAGCGAAGAGCTCGAGGAATCAATGAAATCAAAAGAAACAGTCCGCCTCTTCGATTGTGCTCTCAATGAAAGGCGCGCGTGATATCCATCGAGAATATGTTACAAGAGCTATTTCATCTGTAAAATATGCAGCCAACATCGATATTTTCTATATTATAAGAACAGAATATTAAATTTTGGAAAATTTCGAAGAACAAATTACATTCCTGAAATTACTATTTTAGAACAAATAAAGAAAATGCCATATGGATTGTATCTTTCCAAATATTATCTATTAGATTATAATTTTTAAGAACATTTTCATTGAGCTTCCGCTCTGGCCCTACAGAATCTTTGTGGCAATGAAACGAAAAACAGCCCCTCTTCCCGGGCTATTAGTAATTAAATGCTGTGAAGTAAAGCGGCATTTGATTTAAGATTGACTTTAACAGGTTAGGCACGCTGAAAGCTATTTCATTATGATATTACCGGAGTCATTGGCTCCGAAACGCAAAAACCACAATTTTTACCGTGTCCGATAATGTGCAATAAGTTCGCTCTGATGTCATTGGTATTAACATTATCAATCGGTAATACCTCACGAATTCTAATCAACAAACAGCTGGAAAGATACTAGCTAGCATTATGGCATTCTTGTTTTCCTGACGTAGTTATTTCGGGAATGTAATTTGATATCTTGATATTCAAAGTCATCCAACAATCCATGTCAATCTTTAAGCAATTGCAGTTTCTAATTTGGTTGCATATTTTCCATTGGGATAAAAATAAGAAAGTTAACTTGAACGAAGGCTTGAATCAGCACAAGATATTTTTAAGTATTGATTATCACCGAAAATATGAAATTTTGGAAAATTGATGAATTTAAACTTGGAATTGGAAACACCTGGAAAACATTTTTCCTAAAATGAAACCTTGAAAGATATTGAATTACTTTGACGGTCGGTGTAAGAATTGAAATATAAAATGTTTGATACTAGGTAAACGAATACCTCTAATATCGGAATAACGCTTACGTTTTGTATGTAATATTGCCCTTACCGATGGTATTTGAATAGTTACGTTTTGGTATAAAAATTCAAAGGCTATAGTTCGATGCCGATTCAATGTGAAGTCAATTTAGGGATACAAACTGCCATTGAAATGAGGGAAAATGCCGAAATATTTTATTATATATGTTTATTGTCTTTGTGATTCATTTACGCATTCAATACCCACAAAATTGAGACTAACTATAGAAAATTGAATTACGGTATTAAACTTTTGTAATACATTTTTCCTATTAACTTTGAGCCACCCGAAAACAACAATATTAAAATTATTCTTTCATACCCATTAATGAATTCTTGCCAAAGTCACGGGCAATATAGTTTTAATGAAATTCGATGTCCTATTTCTGGCAAGAATCGACACATTCCACTATTTCATGGGCATGAATAAGTCTCTCTGTTTACTATAAATCGCTTTTTGCATTTTTTCCCACTGAAATTTACCGTGAATCATCAATTTTATGACTTTGAAAAGCGTAAATCTCCAGAAGTATTTCTTCTTTGGGTTTCCTATTACCTAGCTGGCGCACTTATGAAAACTGAATCTCGGAAACATTTTTTCCTGGCGATTCGATTGAATTGTGGGATTGAGGCCGTTTTTGGGCGCTCCCTTGTTGATTGCTCCGGGCCCGCCCTTGGAAGTAGCGCAGCGCCCCCTTGAAAATAAAATAAAATGAAATCTTCCCTCCCGCACGCTTCTCTCCCTCAAGGGATGATCCAGAAGGGATCAACTCCAGTCTGTGGGGTTTTGAGGAGGCGCTTATCCGTCGGATTTTCCGTCTCGGGGCCAAGAGAGGGATAGAGGAAGTGCGGTGCGCGCAAAGCAAGAGATGAACGTTTCGCCGGATGCCTCAAGGGTGGCGCGCGAATTCCAAGTTTTCCAGAATTGCAGATTTATTTTTTTTGTGTGGGTGAAGAAACTTCAAATCTGCAAATGTGGTCGTGGCTTAGGCGCAAACGTGATTGAGTCACGTGCTTGGACTGAAAATAAGTCTTATGCCCTCCAGGGCTGTGTGGTGTAGTTGAAATAAATACCGAAATTTATGTGATAGAAGGGTAAATCGATAGGGAGGAAGTTGTCGACCGAGAAATTCTGGAGTGAATTTGGTTTGAAAGACTCTCAAGAGGTGGTAGGTGTTCTGTTGGTCTTAATCTAAATCAAGTTTAAAAATTGTACACGGCCTTAAACCTCGGCTGCGTGTGTATGGCTTTCTTGAGAAGTATTTCTGGGAAAAGAAGTAGGTATAGTGTAAGTAATGGATCAATCATTGAGGAAAATTGATTGAATTTTTTACGGCAACAGACAGAGTATGAAAGGCTTTTTATTGTTAGGTCATGTTTGGTCATGTCAAACAAAGTGGTGAGAGATATATAGGTGGAATGAGAAAACCACATATGAATCGTTGGAGCAACTCTGATAACGAGGAGGAATAGGAACCTCAGGAACAGGATTACACGCATGAATCAATCCATGACCTCAACAGGGACTAAATTCTAATGATCTAATTGTGTATGCAGTGATGTGTAATCCATTCGTGTAAATTAAAAGCTTAGTAATGTTCCAAACATTTAAACTTTTATTCCTTACGAGGACAGTATGTAGAGCTGATCAGAGTTTACTTATTTGAGCATTGTTTTGGGCGGTTATAAATGAATTCTCAAAGCAAAAACAAGAGCATATAGGGAAAAGGAGCATCATACTCCTAAGTCTTATCCACGAATATGCATTATTTTTATGTAATTTAGCGTGCACTGAAGTAATTTAAAAATTTCTTTTTGGCTATTTTCATTTAGTTTTACCTCATGCTGTAATATTTCAAAAAAAGTTTTGTTTTTTTTTTAAATAATGGTTACTCATCTTGTCTGCAACTCCAATTTTTAAGGTTTAATTTTTTTATCTTTCTCGCTGTCTTCCTTACTACGATTTGGTTCATTATAAACCCATTATGACGTATTAGGTTAGGCACAGCCCACCAGATTCAAAATGTTGTCTACTACCCGAATTGATCTTTCCACTTCTGACTTTCTGTAATAGTACTTACTGTCTTGATATTCAATATTTTCTATCAATTTTACCTTCAGCATCCACCTCTTACCGCCACGGAATCTTTATGCTCCTAGCTAAACTTTTGCAGGAGTCCATGTGTTGTATACGTTGAGTACCACTCTTCTCACGAATTGTTACTCGCTCTTCTCCCGCGTATTCGTTGTGTGGATACGTGTTTACTTCTTTGTTCTGGACGCCTTTTTCAGTATTTTTTCTATTGGTGGAGCAGTAATATCCCCGTCTTCCTTGACGCCATCGTAGATGGTAATATCTTGTGCTTAACACCCTCCTTACATTCCGCTACTAAAGTAGTTTCGGGAAGTCAGTATATTCTGGTAGACCATATATAGGTTTTATAGCATATCGCACACCGAATGATTCTGACCTCTGATCAATAGATCGTCAAATAATAGTCTTCTTGGGAGATATTCGAGGTGATTAAACATAAGCTGGCTCACCCAGTTTGCTGTGGGGTCGAAAGTTGGGCTGTGTTGGGTCGGGGATTGACTGCAGGAAGGGTAGGGAGAGGGGTGGGGTGATGGTCGTACAATTTCTCATCCCTTCCATCCATTACTGCTCATTGCACTTCGCCCTGCGTCTCCACCCTTCCTCACTCCATATATGCATCGCTCCCTGACTCTCCCCCCATTCAATACCCTAAGTCGTTCCAAACCCCTCCTACCCTAACCTTACGTATCTGTCATCCCCTATGATCACTCCCCTTTTCTGGGACCCCAAGCCATTACTTTCCCCCTTAGCCTTCTGCTGCCTTCCAAGCCACCCCGCTGGCAATGTGTAGATACGGCTTAATATGGGCTTGGGGTCGCCTCCGCCAAAAGATTGCGTACGGGGTTATCCTGGCTCCTGAGGTGAGGATCAAACATGCAAGATGCATCAAAGATCAGCACTGAACGTAGGAACTCAATCGCAATAGACGTATGCTGAAATTTTCTCATCCTTCAAAAAGATTGGTGTTAATTAAGTCCAAAAAGTGAGGATCTTTATTATTTATTTATTTTTACATTGTCCTGAAAGCAGCCTCAACGGCCCTATTAGGTGAACATTCCACACAGGCAGGACCCGCGACCCCGTGGTTGCCAGGCATGCTTTACCCCACTGCCACTGCACCGGGGCTGACACTAAATATCTATTCTCCGTTACCCATCTAGATTACCAAGTGAAGATCGGGTGAGCGACTGATGACTGGGCCTGAGAGGTTATCACTAAAGCGTAGCCCGCTGAAAAATTCCTGACGCTGCGCAGTGGACGATTTTGGGACATGGGCTAAGGAACTTTTAGAAGCCTGCGAAACGGGGGAGGAAGGTTTTTTAACGTGGTGGGTCAGAGAATCTTTCTAATTGCTGCCAACACAAGCACTTTGAGAAGTGAAATGACTCACCAGTACGTACGGTTCCGTTTTGAATCTTTCCACAATCATCATCAGCATTCATCAATCCAAAGATTGGTTTGCTGCAGCTCTCCACTCCACTCTGCTATTAGCCAACTGCTTCATTCCTGTACTGTATAATTTTTAACTTTGACGTCCTTAATAATTTTTCGGACGTATTCCGTTGTTACTTATTCCTAAAATCTTCCTTTGTAAATATTTCTATATATTTCCCCTTCCATTAATATATTTCTTTTCTGACCAATATTGAAAATAGGAATTTTCAGGCGTAGATGTGACATCCAGTGTATGTGCTGAAGTGTGGGCGTAAACTATTTTAGAGTCGCTGGTGTGAATTGAATAATTTATGTTTAAATTCTTCTTTTGCTCCAAAGGATTGGAAGAATGCAATAATAATTCCATTGCACAAAGGGATGGGTGGGAAGACCCAATGAAAACATTATAGAGCAATTAGCTTATTGAGTATTCCGGTATGATTGTTCACTAAAAACAGAATTAAAGGGGTGCAGTGTGAGCTTATGCCTGAGTGGGGGTGTAATGAATAAATTCGATAGTGTCGGGCGATATATGGTGGAACAGCATTTTAGTACTTAAATAAAAGTACAGTAATTTGCTATATTCTCAACGAAATATGATGTAAAATCTTGATTTTTCTTCACTGTATCATATAATGAATCCACTTAGCGTGTTTCCAAGATTTCGTCGAACATCCTCCTTGAAACAGTTTTTCGAAAAGTAATGAGTTGCTTTTGAAGGCTCCACCAAATAAGGAACGATAAATTAATATGCCATTATTTATATCCTCGATTTTTTAAATGGAAGCTATTGCGCGCTTGAAAAGAATATGGATTTGGACTTGTAAATATGTGATCTCTAGATACTCGTAATGAATTAGTTCAACTCATTTTCTGTAGGGAGCGACGATATTTTTTTTCCGGGAAAACAAGGTTGCCTTGATCGCTTGACGTAGCGTTAACGCCGATGTGTTATCGCAGTGGTTTTTGCTGTAATTACCTATTCTAAACGCAAGTTTGTTAAAAGACGTTCTGGTTCCATTTACATTCACGCCTATACATAATCGAGAATTTTCCTCTCTGTACTCCCTGTTAGTTACTTTAATGTTTCATTAGTTTTCATCATAATTTTATCATTAAGTTTATATGTTATAGTACGAGGTACTTTCTCATCTACCAAATAATTTCATTTTTTTATATCCTATATTTTGAAGAAATCAGGAAATGGCATGGCTCTAATAGCACTTGATGTAGTTTAACTGCCGTATATTTTTTGTTTAATTGCTTCTTAAATTCGAGTACGCTACCTGCACAATCATATACGCATTTTTTATTGATATTATTGACTAGTTATTATTTTTCTAATGTGTTTCATATTCCCCTTGTTATAATCCTACTTCTTTGACTGCATTTAAAAGCACCGGGATTAGCTTCCGATGTTAGTTATTTAAATCGGGTAAATAAATAATTGTGTAAGATTGTGCGTCATAAACACGTATTTTATAAATTCGTAATCGTAGTGAAAAAACTCAAGCGATCCATAATACTTCTCTAATTTATACGTTGCCTCCATTAATGGCAAATACTTTTTAATTATTAAAAACCGTATTATTATTTAATCTTCTGCAGGTATCTGTCTATTAATTAATAAATTGCTTCTTATCTTCACAATTTAGAAGCAAACAAATAATAGCAACGAAGTCATCATTACATAATTAAATATTCAGAAGGAACTGTCTCTGAGCCCTGGCGAAGCATTAATATAGATGCGAAAGTTTGGCGGAAGAGAAATGAAATAATAAATTAATTAATGGACCTATATCTCCGGAAGAAAAAAATAATTACATTAAAATAAGAGGTCGTAAAAATGAATCATAAAAAAAACAGTATTAATGTTTTTTTCTGGGTATTACCTTGTTATCGAATAAATACATGTACTTACAATGTAAATTTTAGCTCTACATTATAATGAAATGCATGTTAGACTGAATATATATAAACGTACATAAGTAGAACGTCATACCAGGCACAACATTCTTACACTGGAGATATAACCACAGCTATGTGCTAAGAAGAAGCAGGTCACCAGTTGAACCGTCTAACTTTTCCCTCCCTGACCACCCTTCTAGTCATATTTCTCTTCCCAACCCCCCTCTAACGATCACCATAAACCCTATCCTACCCCATCTTATCCTCAGACGGTTGTACAACAATTTTTGTCCGAGAATGACCTCTATACGTTGAAAGTTGAAACGGTTAATGCCTAATCAATACTTCAGAGGAAATTGTATACTGTAGTATACTATCAGTCAAGAAAACTTTCACCCTCTTAAAGACAATTCTGTTAATTTCTCAAGGAGCTGGCTTTACTTATCTTTGAATAAATCCATGAAACCCGCGGATTTTCGGTTTTGGGGCATTGTTCCATAGTTTTGACTTTGTGATTAGGGGCTTCTGATAAAT
Organism: Pyrrhosoma nymphula; assembly: GCA_963573305.1. Taxonomy (NCBI): domain Eukaryota; kingdom Metazoa; phylum Arthropoda; class Insecta; order Odonata; family Coenagrionidae; genus Pyrrhosoma; species Pyrrhosoma nymphula. The sequence goes on from OY754338.1 coordinate 91,857,813, forward strand.
GTAATTCTGGGGAATATCATATAAATGTTTACGTCTTTACGTAACTAAGGGGGCATAAACAGGTATTTATATAAAGTAAGTTCTCGAAGATCTGAAACATTAAACGGATACCGTATCTTCGTTCTACCTACAAACTGGGGTGAAATCATCTACCCATGGAAACGCACCTGGAACGCTAAGTCGGCCAGTCTTTCTCACTTTGGGTGCTCTGAAATTCGTCTGAAACAGTTGAGCGGCTGAATATGCCATCCAGGGGTGATGGAGGAAGCGACATCCGCTGAGCGCTTTAGGGGAAGATCTGAAGGAAGAGAGAAGGAGCTCTCGCTTTCCTCAGCAGACTTGTCCCACGCGCGAGGGACTCGAGACAATTTGGGTAATGGCGGGAAAGGTGCGGGGGTGGCCCGTCTTGGCGTGTCGACGTGTCACCGATTCGCCTCAGTTACTCTTGCTCTCGTGGGTGCAGTCGCCTGTTAAAAACTCTCAATAGCGCACGTGCAGTAGTTACTGTTTCAATGGAAAAGTATCAGTCTTGTTACGTCATCATTAGATACTCTAGTACGGTTTTTTCAGTCGCCTTTTGCCAAATTGTAATTACGCTATAGCATACTCAATATTTGCGCCTCATCTTGCTGACGATTGGTCTAATGACAGATTTACGTCACGGTTCAAATTTTCCAGTGTCGTCATTTTATTTTCAAAATACACGTGAATATAACTTGAAAAATTGTGATTTTTACCTAATAATGTTTGAGATAATGTCTGTTTTTCTGACCTTTAATTGCAGAGCATTGGATCACTCAGTGTCGCTATAGTGTCTATGATCGACATGGAATGCTAATAGAGTAAGATGGTATTATTAATGGGTTACGTTGTTTTTTTTATTTTCACTGCTGCAAGGCATTCCTTGTACCTATTTTAATATTCATTCTTTGCGAAATGTTTATTTTCCAGTCGGTAGAACATGAGACCTAAATTCACATTCTAATACGATTACACACATGTATAAGATGGTACATTTAATCAATACCTTGCCCTTCACTTATCTTATCTTCTGTCTTCTTAGCTCATATAAAACGGCCATAGCACCCTTATGCACACTTGAGCCATCACCTTTCACACATTAATAATGCACTGACTTATTTTCACTGTTCACTTTTTATCCAGAGAAACATGAAATATGTACATTCATTAGGCCACTCTTATGACGCACAGGTACGAAAGGCAATTCCCTGCCACGCTCCTCCTTGTTCACTCCTTTCTCCTCTTAAAATAAAAGAACGCAGGATGGTTGCACTGATGCACGATCCTCCTCCGTATTTCAATCTTCTCCCAACTTAATCAGCATGGGTAGTGATCTGCATTACTATTATTTCTTATATATTCATGCACCTTTTTTTTGCTTCAAAAAAGGCGTCTTGCAAAATTTTAATCGAGAATTTTCGTCAAAGAGGAGTTATTTTTTTCTTCCCTCCTCACGGATATGAAAATATTTTTGAAATCCAATCTCATAAGTCCCTCGCATCTCGTAGCATCATCTCATGACGTGCCAATAGCAATCGATTTTCTATAATATTTATGAAATTTGCCCAAGCATCAAACGCTTATATCAATTTTTTACGTTCATCTCTTGATATTCATGTATCTAAGGCTGAGAGAAGAGGTTGGATTCTGAATATTTCTCTGACAATAAAGATATTTTCGTACAAAAATTCCGTCAATTAGATTTTATATTGAATGACGCCACCTTAGATACAGTCGCCATAACATCTATGTAAAAACGAACAGTCAACCAGTATTCATGAGCATTTTTTCATCGTGTTTGTTAAATTAGCTCCAACTAATCAGTCGTACTAAATCCTTAACAATGTAAAAGCTATATACCGAAATTTGTTCACGTTTGTTTCACGTCCATGCAAAGTTTATTATTATAAATATTTATTGTTACGAATTCGGGTAGATGTGGTGACAGTGCATGGTAAATATGTACTGCAAACAAAGACTTCCTTTCGTTGGTTGGAGAGAAGAGAAATTTGCTGTAGGACTAAAAGAAAACGCAGTGGAGGAAGCAGCTAAGGCGATGATCTACCAAAAATAATCACAGTATGTAGCATGCTGAGTAAGCGTGGTACAGAGAGGAAAAAAATGAACGTTTGGAATAGAATGAAGGATTGGCATTGAACTAAAGATGGATAAGGTGAAGAAATCGTCCATAAAAACATAACTACTAAAATCCAATTTGTGTGTATTAACGAAAGTGCACATCTCCACCCATTGTTGCCTATGCAGGGGCAAGATTCACCAAATCCATCCGTTTAAATGTGGATTAAATATATTAATTATTTTTCTTATAGTATTAATAGTATTTTAACGTTAATAACTGTAATAAATTAATGAACAAAGCGCCTACTAACTTATCTGATTGCAATGATATTTGAGTTTTCATTTGTTCTTCATGACCTTACGGGAGGGGGGATGTAATCCCCTTTTTTGTAGGGTGAGTGGAAATAAATTTCCATTTCATTACCAAAGTCTTTATCAAAGTTCCTTATTTGAAGTATGTACGTATTCTGACCCCATCAACTCCGAGGGGATAGCTTTTTTCGAGTGTTTTCCCCGGTCTCACAAAAAAAGATACAGCTATATATTTAGAAAACGTAGCAGTTAACGAAACAGGCTTATATTTTCTATTCATTAAATTTAGCTATATTTACCATCTCGAACTACTCCATATACCTTTAATGGGTTTTTGCACGAATTCCACAATTTAGAGGGTACCGTATAGCCTTTGGTAGAGCGTGCATAAAAGAACTACCCGCAATAAATGAGGATATTCCAGTTAATGTCTTTAAAATCAAACTGTGTAAATCACTCACTCATGTGGTAGGATCCATTTTGTATCCTTCAAAGTAATGTTTGGTGGTATTTAGTGTCTTAACGCCTGAAGCAATCGTACGTACCTTAAAATAGTCAGTCTAGGAGCCACGATTTAATATCTGTAGGGAAATACAGGAAATGACCGTACTTAATTACACCTCTCGCTGATTTCCCTGTTCCTTGAATTCGGTTTTACAGTGTAAGAATCCCAATTTATAGATGGCAGACTACATCTACATACTACCCCGCAAGCCGCCTCAATAGGCGTGTGGCGGGGGGTGTTAGGACACCAGCCGTTTACATATAAAAAAGGAAACGCTCTGATGAAATTACGCCTAGCATTTATTATAGTCCCTTATTGTTCGGGGGAAAAACGAATTCCCATACCTATCCGTTCGGCAAAATATCTCTCTTAATTTATCGTTTCTGTCGGACCTGGAAATATAGTGGGGTTCTTATATGATGTTCTCCGTTTCGCTCTTATAGATATCTATTCTCAATTGCTCCAGCAATCTAAGCCTAGCGCGCAGCCTCCGAGTCTCTAGCGGCTAGTACCATTGGAGTGCATCTACCCTGGAGTAAACAACTACTCCGTCCTAGTCTTCCTATCGTTTGCTCACCATGGCAATATATTTATCTGTCACACAGATATCCTTACATCCCTTCGTATGCATAGCTCTTTTATGTTAACATGTTTTATATGAATCTGCCTATGCGTGGTAACCTTCTTCCCTTGCTGGCTGTTCGATTGTTAATTCGGCATATTATGTGGTTGTCGGATAAATTACCCGTGTGTTGTTTTGCAGTTTGTCTTACGATCGTGCATTACATATCCAAAACAGCTATAATCGGAGGTTCATGATGAGCAATTAAATCTTGCACTATTTCCACTCTTGTTCATTTACCGACCAGGTCTCAAACTGAACTGTTGAGACACTATAGTTTTGAAATCTGATCGGTATTTTAAAAAATGTGAAAATAGCACAAGTTTTAATTGTTTATAATAAGTGTAACAAATATTCACAAAGTGACACCTCAAGCTAATTATTTTTTATACGGATACCTTATTTCCTGGTTCCGGGGAAATAACTCACAATTCAGGTATCGAACGTCAATTCACGCAGTGCCTGTTTGCTAATAAGATTGTTAATCGGAACACTTTTCTCCGAGTCGTCTCCATAAGTAGTCGTCAATTTGAAAGCGTGGGGCGAAGTCGAAAGGGAGGCTTGTCCCCAGCCTTAATTTCCCAGCGGTTCCGATCGCATTGATTCGCTGCAACTCACGCGGCGAAACTACATTAGCGTCACCGTGGTGCTCGGTGCACCGGTCCGGAAAAAATCCCCTGTCCTGGGATCGTCCGCTAATCTCATGCAGTCCCCTTTCCAACGCTTAACGCTGCAGTCCTACCGGAAACGGTCTCCCGATGAATATATCGATGGGTTTCGAAATCAATGAGATGTTTTTTTTATTTCAGCGAGAACATTTTTGCGAATGTAATAAAAATTTGGGCAAGTGACATGGGGACGTTGAACTCCATGAGTTAGGCATGGAACGAATAAATTGTGCATTTTGCTCTTTAAAGATTATACTCACCTGAATGGAAATTTATGAAGTTTTTGACAATTTCACTGAAGCTGAATGCTCATTTCTCTATGGCAATGGATTGTTTTGATCAATTCATATCTATCTCTTGTATTTACTTCATATAGATATGTTGAGGCCATCGAAAAGGCGTAAAATATATTCAATGGAGACCCTATTAGAGTTTATGCTGCCGACCAATAATGAATCAGCTAAGTCCAATGGATAAGAGTAATAAACGGGTTTTTAGGTTATAGAAAGCTGTGGGTGAATTACACAATGCTCATGACGTAATTCACTAGGCATAAAATACAAGCTAGTGGTAATGTAACTAATGATAGTTTATAAAGCTATTTCAGATTGGCAATGATACGCTTTTGATCTACACAATTAATTATTTTATATATACATAAAATTATTACATTTCTGATATATATCTTAAAATAGTGTAATAAAACTTAATGAAGGGATTTTTAAATACTCTTTTCTCTTGCCTATCTCAGCTATTTCATAGTGATAAGCCAACATATGGTGCTCATTTGATAATTCGTACATATTGTTGTCTTTAAAATGAGATTTCCTCAAAAAAACTTTATATTTAACCAGATTGAAAGACAATGTTTACCCCTACGTTTTGTCTAGTACTCAGAACAAGTGAGGGGCCACCTATTGTTCCCATTTATGGAGTATTTCTGATTGCTGCGTTGATCACGGAACACATTTAATTCACTTGTTAAATTTTCAGTTGGGTTTTGAAATCCGAGGGGCCACTAGAATTTCATGAAATAGAGAATATAATGATCTCCCATTCCCTCTTTAATATGCTCAAATTTCCTTCCTCTCTTTAACTTTGAATGCTATCTTATTCTTGCGAATTTTCATAAGCGCGAGTTTTTTAAAAATCTGAGTTGAAAAAAAGACTGATCCTCTGTCAACTTATATTGAGTCATTGATTTCGTATATATTTCGCTTGCGATCGTATCAAAATTGTCTTTTAAAGGCAACGCAAAGACGTTATTCGATATATTGCCTGTGAGTGGATTGAGTGAATGAATGGATGGTTGTATGGCCGGAATGGCTCATGTCTACTTCTTGGGCTCTGCGTGCCTCTATCTACTTTTTTCCTATCCTCTTTCTTTCACCATCTTTCTGGACAAAAAATTTATATATATATATATATATATATATATATATATATATATATATATATATATATATATATATATATATATATATGCATACATACAAAACGAAAATTTCGCCAATGGGCCACAACAATAAAAAACACTTGACAGGGGGTGGGGAAAGAAAAGTAAAAAGAGAGAAGACTTACAGGGACGTTTCGGGCATGTAGGCCCTTCTTCAGCTATAGAAAAAGTGAGAAGTGAGAAAAAAAAAATATATATATAAAAGGAAAGAAAATAAATATAAAATTATAAGCTAGCAACAAGGCGTTGAGGTTGGGGAAGGATAGGAAAGTAAATCAGTGGGCACTCACTGTCAGATGATCCATGACGACACCGGTGTCCAATGCTTAGGGGTAGCTTTCGGGCTAAGGACCCTTCTTCAGCTGGAGGAGATTCACTACTCAATCCTACTACCTATCCTTCCCCAACCTCAACGCCTAGTTGCTAGCTTTTATATATATATATATATTTATTTATTTATTTTCACCTTCCTTTTGCGAAAACGTTTGCAGCCGAAGACAACCGAAATATCAGAGTTTAATTTGTGAGTGTTCCTTTTTGTTTCTATGTTTAATACCGCCTCACTTGTAGCAACGTTTATCTAGATTATCACGTGTGTGATTTTTCCACGATTTTATATACAAAAATATATGTATAGTTATCGATCACAAATAATCTTTTTGAACTCAGAGGCGTATTCATTTTTCGTTATGTCTCTGATTTCATATCCACTCTTTCATCAAAGATATCCTTTACTTTTTGTCATAATTTTTTTTTCCGGTTGCTTTAGAGATAGGTCACATATACGTTTCTTATCGTCTCATAGAAATACTTTTTTTAAGCTTTCTATTTTTTCATATTATGCCTACTTGAACTGTTTATAAATCTAAAACTGACTGACTTGCCTCGCTCAAACAATATTATTCTTTATACTCTTGTGAAAGAATTCACTTATTTTCTCTATGAAGGCTTCCGTGACGTGATGAATTTGAAAACCAATATCCCTGAGGAAGAAGCAATGGAAATATTAGATCCATCATTGCAGAAGGACTTCCGGAGGGTACTCCAAAAATGGTGGAGTTTTGCCTGAAGAAATCATATTTCCTTTTGAATTGGAAGTTCTCCGGACAAAGAAAAGAGGCAGCCATGGGCTTCCCATCTCACCGGTCATTGCCAATCTTAACATGGAAAATTTCTAAGCACTATCCTGCGAGAAAAAAACTTACGTAATTCCTAAGGCACCTGAAGAATCAGAACAAATCCATCAGGTTTATAATGTAGTTTAAAAAGACAAACGCTTTCGTTTTTGAAGTTTCTAGTTGTAAAAATGGACGACGGGACATTAAGTCATTCGGTTTTCCAGGGATAGGGCCGACCGCTATCTGCTGGCGTCTTCACACCACCATGCGCAGCAGAAGACGTCCATAATCAGAACCTTGTATACCCAAGCCCTCACTATTCCTGAAGAACCTTCCCTGGAAAAGAAGAAACGACACCTACGGAAAGCATTGGAAGGAAATGGCTGCCACCGTGACGTAATCCACAAGAAAGAAAGAAAATGGACAATGCTCTTGAAAGGAACTTCGAGCCACCTTCGAAGGACAGAGAGAAACCTCCCTCCTTCGCTGTCATTCCCTATTTTACACCACAAAAAAAAATAGTCCGAACACTCGCCAAACGCTATGTCGTTACGAGTTTTAATTTGCGATTCGAAGTCCTCTCATTTGTTGGCCAAATACAAAGACCGAGTGGAAAAGTAAATTTAAAGTAGGTTATAAGAAGTTTAATACAACTTTGGGAGACCCTATGTTGAACAGACATCTAGAGCAATGAAATGTCACTGCAAGAACACCAGAAGGCAACAAGGAACATACAAATAGGCCTCTCTGCGATAGCAGAACACACATGGATGAGTCCTACGGACAACATAACTGTAAAGAGGTAAAGCTAATCGACAAAGAAAAACGTTACTTCCCGCAAATGATACGAGAAGCAATCTAATTCAGCAAATTTACTAATAACTTTAGTAGAGATGACAGTTACTCGCTGTCCAACGCATGGGAACGCGTGTTGCGAGGGAAAATAAACAAAAATACCAACAGCCAATCACAAATGACCTGACCCCAACGAATGGTTTTATTAAAATGGCCAAACTTCATTTCCACTTCACTACACTGTCCTTAAGAAGCCGACTGCAACGCCCGCGAAACTGTAGTCCCAGCAGAATGGACCTACGCGGAAGGTAACGCAGAAGACATACATCTTCAGTTATTTTCTGCCTGTTTTCCCTACATTACCCAAACTTCGAATTCAGCGTCCCTTTTTCGTTGCCACACGTCATTCTATATCACCATCACACCAAAAGGTTATGCAGTACCCAGCCAAATTTTCCGCAATTTACCTTTTAGTCTGTGCAGCATGTAGTTTAGCTTAGTTTGCGAGATGCATCCTTTTTTTATTTACACTGGACGGAATTTCACTCACTTTCTTGGAAACGCTGGATGTCGCGGTTTTGATGCATTCGTGGCCGTGTCTGCAATATTCCGACAACAAGGCACAGGATAAAGTAGTAGCAGAAGGCGAACTCTGAACCACAATGGCGCCGAGTTTGCCTCTCCGGCGGAATTACTGCTGGCCAGTGAGAGAGCTAACCTGCGAAATGACCTCCCTTACTCCGGTCTCTAGACTTCTTGAAAGTAAACTTCTCGAAAACTTGAAGTTACATGGTGTTAAAGAATTGCAATGCCGGCCTTCTTGTGACCATTCTTTCTTCCTGAAAATACGTGTGATGTTTCTTGACTTTTTATTAATTACCAGGTATTCAGCGTGTACCAGCTTTTCACTCATTGATTTATAATTAATCTCGTGTCAATATTCAATTTTTCCTAAAGTCAGTAGCTCTGAAAGGCTAAAGAACTGCCATGAAATCCGTATTTTTTTAAAGTAGTATTGAAATTTTTTATTCTAATTCCGTTCTCAGAAACTCATTCTCCCCTGCGACAACCACGATTTAATCACTGATTTTTTCTACACATCGTTGCTACGTACATTTGCCCAATTAAAATACGGACATACTTAATGTTCAGGGAAGCTCTAAATTATACTTTCAACTAAGTTATCGCTATATATTATGCAGGAAAACAACTGCCACGTTTGCGATATTGTCATTTATTAATTCATGCACGATCAGATGCACTGTCACCTTAGTCGATCAAATTATCAGTGTTTCGTATTTCACGTTCATAACGTATCACTGCATTCATTACGGAAAATATTCATATAGGGGCTTTAAATTCTCACATAAAATCAATTCTAATGCCTATTTAAAGACTCCTAGTGCACAAATTCTTTCTTCACATTTCTTGTATTATTCTGTTCCTAGGAATGTATTTTCACTTTTTTGGGCATGGATTTGTTAATGGATTAAAAGTAAGGACATGGGTCATCGTAAAACTTAAGTTTTTTTTGGAGTCAATTTTCAGTCTAATTCATTAAGTTCTTAAAACATTAATTCAGATTTTTTTCCGAATGAGAGAATATTCATGGATTATCATAGTTATGAAATGTTTTACTGTTTTTCGTTTATAAAAGACGTTGCAGCATTGAAATCAGTGTCATTTTTTATGCGAAATAAATATTATCGAAGTATTGGTAAACAGAAAACATGAGCTTTTTTGTTCCTTGCTTCTCTTCCCGGAGTATTTCTGAATGCTTTATAGTGCTTGAAAGTAACAATTAAAGGCCATTTGGTGGAGATGTTGGCCATTTCCGAGTTTCAGCCATTTCTCAAGACCCCACACTCTTACTACGGCTCCGCATGTGGTGAATCAAATAGTGGCGAGCCACCCTTTCATGTGTTGAACTTCTATTATGGTCATTATTTATTCTGAGAACTTTTCTTGCGGCTCAAACTTCCCATGTTTTCAGTTACCTGCGCAAACTTTTTCCTCTGGCCAAAGTCAAAACTTCCATAACCAGGGACTTCTTTCATGAATAATGAAGAGGCGTGTATAATTTCATTGCTGGAATTTGTGTCGGGAGGGAACTCGTCTCTAACACGAGACAGGCTGATGTTTAAATTAAAAACGGCGAAGGATCTTTTCTACTTCCTTAAAGGAATTAATAAGCTATAAACACGACTGAATTTCTCCCTACCCTTCGTCTTCGTACTTTGAATTCAAACGCTACTTTAATTTAATCTTCCATGTTGCAGCTAATGGTAAGAATTTTTATACGGAATATTCTGGGCGACACTTTGTTCTGATGAGCCTCAAGGTATTGACATTGCATGTGGTCAAATTAAATTAATCATTAATGAAATTACAGTATATGTACAGTACAGTACAAAATTTATTCTAATACATGTAGCATATATTTCATAATCAAAGTAATTGTGATTTTAGTCTTTAGGTTTGCATCTGGCTACTGAGGATAAAGATGGCCAAGAATTCTCTACCAATATTATTAATTTCCAATTTTCTAATTTTAGATGGCGGGTAAACTATTAGGATTTTAAAATGTGCAATAACTTCTCCATGTTGAACGCATGCTCTCTCTACCATATTTATTAATAGACAATTCTGTATCTTACTCATTAAGTACCTACGTGTTCTTATTAAATGCTTTAACTTTTAGTGCAAGAGGCTTCCTTGTAATCACCTTAGTAATAGATAAGATTGGTCAACCTGGTTACTTAAGGGCTATTTTTTACTGACTTCATTTTTTCCGATACCAAAGAATAGGTTAGAGGAAGCGTGGGAACGTGGGCTTGAAAGGCATTGCGACAAGTATAGTCCTGAAATTTAACTCGAGGAAGGGAATAAGGCGAGAAATTAACTCAATGTAGGTTTTTATGCGTTGAATACAGAAACGTGTTACGCGCAAATTAATCTCATGTAGTCTTTGATGGAAGTGAACAAGTTGAAACCAGGATGCTTTGTTATTGTTATTATTTTTGGAAACTCAGTTGTCAAATTAGTGAAAAGTTGTTTACAGCTAAAAATGTTACTTTATTAAATTGTAATCCTACTTTCCTAAGCCTCACACTCTAAAAGTTAGCAATTAACTCGTAGATAATCCTGATAGGCAAAGATAGGAAAGAGGTCAATTTAGCAACTAGTAATCGCAGGTATTATTTTACAAAGAGGGTAAGGGAGACTATGGAGGAGCTTTCAGTTGAATATACAGACGGCAGTCAGCTTGCAAATACATATAGCTAAAAGCCATCCGTATCCATTCAGGTACCTTTGGCTAGCCATTTCATGTAGTCAGGTATGTGGACAATGCTTGACAAACAGCGGATCAACTTGAGAAATATGATTTCCAAAACACCCTGCTTATGATTATGATGTGAATTTTGTAACTGAATTAAGGTGGTTTCACCGTAAAATGACTTAAATGTCATTTTATTCATTCTCTGTCTACCTGTAAACAAACTTGTCCTCTATCTGATATGAACAACTAAACCTTTCCAGGCTATTTTATTCTATAATTGAACTTGAACTTACATTGTGTTCAATGGGGGAATGAGAGAAACACGAGGAAAAATTGTATTTTTCCATAAAATATAAATGCCATTTTCGCGGAAAACTATTTATATCACGGAAATAATCCAGAGAAATTGAGTAGAAATAAAATATAGGCATCTTACCACCTTATTTATTTAGTTATTTGGGAATTACTGCCGTAATTGAAGTCAAAATGCGGTAATTCGTAGGAAATGGCGCTGCAGTCGGCTCCAATGGCTGGAAAATAGTGCTTATTAAAAATGCATTCGTGGAATAATCTGCATTTTTTTCTATTTTACTTCTGGTTTTATTTAGGTAACGAATTTAATCAGTGAAAGCAGTATTTTTTGGACAAAATATAAAAAATTTGGAATTTAGTATTTGTTTTGACTCACACAGTCGCGGTGGAACCTCCTTAAGTAAGATGTAATTTCATTACCTGGAGAGGTAATTATGCGCATGATATTTGTGTTGATTCATTTCATGGAGTGACCATGCCATGAGGTAGGATTTTCTATTTCGCTGGAGTGGTAGCAAGGAAGTATTTATTAGAATATGTCTGCAGAAGGTGTCATCGACCTAGGAATTTGGTTAATCGTTTGAAAATTTTTGGTGTAGGTTAGTCACATTTCCTATCATCTTCTAAGTTTGCTTCCGTCACTTCCGTATTGCTGGCTAGTATTACACTTGAAACAGAGGAATGTAGAAGTACAAGATTTGATATTTAGGATGTTTGACTGGATGAGGAATGGTGAAATCATAATGCATGTAATTTATTACAGCGAGGAAACTTTTACAAACCACATAACAATAAACTCAACCACGACCCGGGTTTCAACGGCTAAGCGTCATCATCAGGTGTCAACGCTTAGCCGTTGAAACCCGGGTCGTGGTTGAGTTTATTGTTATGTGGTTTGTAAAAGTTTCCTCGCTGTAATAAATTGTTGTGATGGAATACCACAAAGTTTCTGAAGACTACGTTTTATTCATAATGCATGTATTTTTAATCCAGGTCTTTACTAATGGTTTAAAAGGTAATCCACAGTACACAATGTCAACACAATTCTATCAACTCCATTTCATGTTTCTTGACTAAAGAAATGCTATATTGTACAATGAGATAATTGAAAAATGGTCGATACCCCATGCTTGTGGGCAACGACACGCTGCGATGGAAACATCGGCTCTCTAACAGTCGCTGAAGTTTAGCATCGTTGGGGTAGTCGCGAATTTGGAGGAGTGGTCCTCCTATGCATCCGAGTTCTGTTGCTCCTGTCTGCAAGTTGCAGACATTGTGCTCGAAATGGCCTGAAACGTCTAGGCACGTTAGATAAAAATACTGCTACTACTCTCACCCCATGTTTGGGATGATCGTTGGCTGAATAGCATTCCAAAAGTGTTACCTTTGCTTTCATAAGCCACAGTAGCAATGTACTCCACGTGGCGTTGCTGTCTGTTCTGATGTAGTAAATAATAGCGGCTATAGGACTTCTTCAAATTTAAAACCCTTCAAAACTAGAAATATACAATTCGGAATGGATTATGGTCGCGTTTTCCTTCTGCAAAATCCTATTGCTCTGGTAGCAGGTATCATGTGAAGGATATTTTGAACGAATAAATCAATTTTTAATACATGAATGACGAATATGAAATAAAAATCTCTGTTTATCAGTGGTTTAGATTTTCCAATTTCATGTAATCCAATCTTTCTGTCTATTAGCTTTTCCTAGGCTATTGCCCTCATTAACGGTTTCCATGATTTATTCAAAATGTTGTTATAGATATTACTCCTTAAAGTTTCATTGGTTTCATTCAAATTATTTCAGCACTCTTTGTGTTTCTCAAAAGGGCAGTTAAGTCGCAGGTTGACAGAACATTGGCTATGAAATATTTTAATCTTTACATGCATAGCCAAATATTTTTAAAGTTGAACCATAAAAATTAGAAAATTTCAAGCTGTAATACCAATGGACCATGTTAAAAGATTCATTGGCATATTTAGCTGAGCCTAAAAAAGAAAAAAAACTTTTTTGCTTCGCCGGTGAATGCTACCGATGAAATTCCGAAAGGGCATCATTTTGAAGCTTAAATATTTATAAAAACCGAAGTAGAGCGATAGAGTCTGGAAAAATTGTTTCCTTAACCTCTTCAGGGACAATTGTTTTCATTACTTTTAATTTAAACAATTTTTTTCTACATTATGTTATACACTTTACAATCCTATTAAAAGTGAGTTTTTTGGCAAATTTTCATCGGAACATAATGGACACAAACGTGTATTCTTCCCGTTACAGGACCTCATTTTATCCCATAGACTTAACATACTGTAAATGACCACATATGTGGCAGTATCCCTGAAGAGGTTAATTCTCATCAGTTGCAGTTAATGAGAGGAAACATTTGTATTTTTTTTCTGAGGAAGTTTGAATCAAATGTGACTTCAAAGTCTTTCTCTGGTGAAATAAAATATGAACAATAGTATTGTGCCGGTCCCACCTCGCGGGTAGGTTCTTCCCCCCTCAACCTCTAAATGCACGTGTACGAGCGAGGTTAGCTGGTGAGGCCACACACGGGTAATAATTTTTCTATCTGACTCAGAGGCACTACACATACCTGATTCCACCAACCCCCAAGACCAGATGTGGGACTGTGAGATTTCAAGGCGACCAGCGCCTTTTAATTCGCCCAAGGGCCTGAAAAAAAAACTACGAGGAAGAATCGCGGAAAAAAGATGATGAAGCCCCCCCTTAAATAACAGCGTACCAGGCCTTGTTCAGTTTGACAAACAAACATTTAATCAATCAAAATGACAATCACATCTATTAAACCCTGACAAATATAATAATGTCCTAACAATTACAAGAATATGAAGAAATAGCAATAATGAACACTTGAAATGGTAATACCCTGAAACAATACATTTAATCCCTAGCAATAATCAATCCTAATCACCTTCATTAATACAATACATTTAATCCCTAGCAATAATCATTCCTAATCACCTTCATTAATAATTCACAGTGAAGGTTAAGAGACCTATTAGCCGAGGCAACCAGACACGCCACCGGACGTTCCACCGGTGGAACTTGTCAGTAGTGGGGCATAGAATCAAATGAGTCCTATTATCCGTGGCAACCAGACGCGCCACCAGACTTTCCACCGAAACCAGTCGACTGAGACCCGCAACCGCGCCTTCCACTTTGGGTTGCTCAGCAAGGTTCCGGGGCATTGGAGTATATGTACTCATTCCACTCACACCACTCATTCCCATATCCTAAATCTTTTTTGTATTCGACAACTATTATCCAAAATCACTAAAACAACGAAGTACACTCTTTTCGTGCTATCCACTATCATTCATTCCATATCCTTTTATTACGCACTCATTCCTCATAAAATTCCTCATTCTTTCCCTCAAACTCTTCTCATATTTAATATTGCCTTGGTAGCGTTGTGGTCTGCGGAATGGCCCGGCAAGCCAAAGTTCCATGGTTTTATTCCCGATCCAGGCCGATTTTTCCATGTGGCAATTTCTACGTTATTTCTCAGAGACCCCATTCACACTGTATTAGCCTACACTCATGCTTATGCCAGCATACCATAGTTATGTTACCGTACCATGAAGCAGGAAGTTCGGTTTTACACAGATGAAAAATCATTCGACTTGACCGGGATTCAAACCCGGATCCCTCGATTTTGCGTCGGGTGTTTTAGTCAGTTAAGCTACCGAGGCGACGAGCGAACACCTCACTGCGTTCCGTTTGGCTTTATCCACGTGGACTAGGCTTGTGTGATGAGTCGATTAATCGAAGTCATCGACGATGATTTTAGTCATCGCGGTGCGATGACTGTAATCGATGACGATGAATGTCATCGACCATCGATGTCGATGAGTCGATGAGAATCATCGATGCCGATGAGTCGATGTGAATCATCGATGTCGATAAGAATCATCGATCCCGATGAGTCGATGAGTTGATGCGAACCATTGATGTCGATGAGAACCATCGATGAGGATCATCGATATCCTTATATCACTAATTTTTCTTCTTTTTTTCCATTCATTTGAACGCCTTAGATCTAAAATGTATGTATAAAGTATAAGCATCCCAGCTATTGCGCCTTGAGGACGACGGCAGGGCCACAGTGGGATGTTTGGAATTCATGTTTTTCGTCAAGTTTGTGGTTGACGATACAGAAGTAGCGATCACGTTCAATCACAGTTTATACGCAGTAGCAGTGGTAGCATTGTATTCGTTGGTTGCACTGGTGCAGTTGGTATCAGCGGTAGCAGCCTGAGTTAAATCGGCTAAATTCACCGAATTCACAGTCACAGTGATTTCGATTATTTAGTCACAGGCTGTGATTGCTGCTTTTCAGTATCGGTGATTCAATCATAGTGATATATCGCTCATCACTTCTGCACAGTTCATCGAGAGTCATCGATAATCGTAATTCATCGATCAACGGCATTCATCGATCATCGACATTCATCGATCATCGATATTCATCGATAGTCATCGATCATCGTGTACACTCTTTTCGATGATCGATGACAGCCATCGACGTCGAAACATTTCGATGAAAGTTTTTCATCGAAAATCGATTACCAAAATCGGTCATCACACAAGCATAACGTGGACTGTGGCACTCAGCGCGTCTTGGACTGCTTCAGTAACATCATATGTCCGGCAGTCCAGAACAACTTCATTCTATAAAGGCCACAAAACCCACAGTGGAGTAGGGCGGCTCGGTAGCTTATCTGGCTAAAGAACTCGGTGCGCAGTCGAGGGATCCGGGTTTGAATCCCGGTGAAGGCGAATGATTTTTCCTCTGCGGAATATCGCACTAATGTGCACTTACGGGTGACTCCGTATAAGGTTATAGCTAGTCCCGGTATCCTCATAATTTGTCATGAAGCAGGAAGTTACTTTTGTGCACTGCTATATTTGCACCCCTATGCTTTCTCCTGGATTTTGAAAAGTGGCCGATGCTGAGATAGCTTTTCATCCTCAACAATCATAATGTATCGAGTGACAACAACGTACCAAAAGACTCCGAGTTTGATTGTATTTGAACTATATGCTTTTGCATGCTGCATGAACAAATACACAGTTATTACCATACATTGCTTACCATCTCTCCGCAGTTGCTTGCAAATACTCGAAGGAGTTAAAGGACGTACGGAGGAGAGATGTGGAAATGAGAGTGGGAGTGAGGGCGCAGGTTGCTTTGATGCGGTAAAGGAATTTGAAGCCTTCTTCGGGGTGAGGGGAATAGAAGCGTGGCGGTGTGCGGTGAGGGGTGTGAGGGTAAGAGTTGTGTGTGGAACTTGAGGGGGGTACAGTTCTTCGCACTCAAAGGACGATATGGGAGGGGTATGGGAGCAGTCTTGGGCTGGAAGGGTCGGGGGAAAGGAGAGATGGAAAGAGAAGTTGGTCGCAGAGTTAGTTACACTACTGAGTCGTGGGAGGCGTCGTGGTAGTCGGCAGTAGGCAGCGTCTCTTCCGCGGCTGCAGTCCTTTTCAATCCTACTCTCCTCGCTCCGCACTCACACGGTCCGGAAACATCACTTAAGCACCCCCCCTGCCACATATCCCCTTTCCACCTCACAAGTAGGGTTGCCAACTCTCCCGAATCATCCGGGAGACTCCTCCCGAAACCGTATAAAGATTTTGAAAATTTCCCGCTTCTCGGGTAGAGGTGTTTACTCTCCCCGTTATCAGGGTAAGTACCCTCCACCTAGGTAAGTGGCTTACCGTACGTCTGCGTTTGCCCGGGGCAGTTCCAGTTTGAAAGATTTGTCCCGATATCCTGCCTAGCTGCCCAAGTGGCCGATATTTTACCCGGCTGACACTGAAATATCCCGGAATTTCTTAATTTATGTCCGCTGCCCACTGCTTGGATCGATGCAAAGCGACAACTGTATGGCGATAAATGGGTAGATCTTAAAGATAGTGAACGATCTGTCTCATCCATGTGGAATTTCACCATCATGGAGTTGACCTTTGTTTTTATATCGCTTTATCTCCGAGAGAATTTGCTTCTTACATCCTTTTTTTAAACGAAAATGGCCTTTACATCAGGTGGAATTCCCGCATGTTTCATCCATTCTCGCATTTTCTATCAAGGTAGTTTTTATGCACATTGGAGCTGTTTTTGAAAATTAGGACTGGACCTTTGCATAGTTGGCAACAATACTGTCTAATCCTTATTTACAGCACTGTTTTATACTTTCATCGTTTTTCAAATGCACATGGCCAGATGAAGTCATTGAATGTTTGTAATTTGGAATTCTAAATAAAAAACACCACATTCATGTAATTATTTACGCTTAAATATATTTTAACTTCATTTTTTTCTGCCATGAGGTATGTCAGTAGTCAGATTGTGAATCAAATGATATTTTTGGCGTTTCCTGCGGAAACACCATCAACATTTCTTAGTTAATTATATATTATTAATAGTTTAACATTCTTTTATCTTTTTCTTAGATTCATAATTTTTTATTTTCTATAATTCTACCACCGTCACAGATAACGTTCCTTGATAATGGTTTGGTGTGCAAAATCGCTAGTTCAATAATCTCATGTGTGCTGTTGTATAACTGGTAGTTTTATAGCAAATTGCGTACTATTTCGTACATACGTGCGTACACACATATAAAACCGTTATTTAAGTTTTCTTTTAAAGAGATGGAACTGTTATTCCAAATGAACTAACTCTAATAAAAAAATGCGAAATATTCCAACTTCATATTTTTATATCCAATGTAACAATTTATCGCAGGTGGATTTTTGTGCATGCATAATAGTTTTCTTTGTTGTTTACGAAGAAAATTGTCATAAATTTGCATAAATTAACATATTTTGATGTTTGTAAACGCCGAATTCACATTTCACGTGGTAGTCGTAAATTTATTATTTATATTATATCTCTAGGGATATCCTGTGATTTCCTACTTCAGAAATAGAAAACTATCCATAGAATTGAATGCCTACGAGGTGGCAACCCTGCTACACCAGGCGCCGCCTTTAAGAGGAACGGGTGATGCATTAAGTGCCGCCTCGTAACTTTATCCTCAGTGGACTACTGCTCCTTCCCCTCAACACATCTTCCTGTTCAACCTCCCCTTCGTTCGCGGCTAATCTAGACTGTGTACTATACCCCCTAATATAAACCCCACACAAATTCTTCCAAAATTGGCGTTACTTCCCACCTCTCATGTTTTCTTTTACCACGCAGCTTTGAAGAGTGAAGCAACAATCGCCCTCTTTTCATGTTTTACACAGGCACACGACTGTTTTTAAGCATTTTTATTCTATTCTATTTAGTCAGTAACCTTTGAAACATCCTTATAACTTCGTTTAGTCAAATGCTTTACATTGATTGAATTGGCGTATGAAAGTTTTTAAGGAAAGAAATAGTCGACAGGGAATGTAATCCATTAACAGCAGGGGTTAAAAAGTATTAAATGTTTACTTATATTTCTTTCCCTCTTCTTCAACAGTATCTTAGGTGTGTTTCTGATTTTCAGGCGAGTTTCCGATTTTCCTCCCCGAAAAGCTTCCTTTCCCTTACAATTTCTATATATTAATACCCCAAAGATCAGGTCCTAATATTCTAAAATGTATTATCACACTTATGCATTTTTATTTGTCGCAAAAAGGGTACAACAAGGCGAGAAAGCTCTTTAATTTGTGAACGGTAATAGTTTTCGAGCAGTCCCTTAAAGGTCCCTGAAAGCTTCCATGTATCGTCGAGCAGTTCAATTGCCTTTTCGTTCGCCATAAACTGTTCCTTCCCTCATTATTTTCTCCTTCAGCTCTTCGTGCTTTATATTCCCATGTATGGCTAACAAATTGCCCATTCTTTTCCGCCCTTATACCCCCGCGTACCCAGTGTTTCCTTTTCGATTACTGTTTTCAGCACCTCCCCAATCTCTCAATATCGCCTCCATTCTCTCCTTCCCTCTCTTGGTATGTACACGAACAAAGACACATGGAATCTAAGCGTAAATTTACTTAGGGAAGAGGAATAATGTGGACCCCACGCTTTGCAAACTTTTGAAGCTATAAAATTTCACAATTAACGACTTCTGAACATTATACAAAGACAAATCCACGTGTAATTCCACTAATATATTCATATAATCGATATTTCCTGTAAATAATCTCATGCTTACTGATGATCTGCATTATAAAATCCATTACGGTTAACCATGACCATGTAAATATATTATGGCAACTATTTTTAATGGCGTTTCTTTAACGCAAAAATCTCACAACGTTTGCGATAAATAAATTAAAAATCAAACGCATTTATCACAATTTTTAGAGGCTGTAGTATAAAGTATACAGCCAGTAGAACCCTTATGTTTGGTTTGTGTCTTTTAGTGCCATATACTCTACGTGTATGTACACGAAAGGTACTGATTTCATTGCCATCTGTAAATTGCTTTTTAATTTTTCTACATTTATGATCACATAACAAACAAAATTCAAATTTCAGTGGTAATAGCGAAGCTTGGTTGCGTCTTAGATCGCATAAACGATAGCAACCTCAAAGATTTTTTATAAGATGGAAACGTGTATCTTTTCTTTAAAGATAAAGCAATTTTTAAAAAGAGTGGTATTTAAAATAACACATATCCGAAGCAAAATAATTTTTAGATTACTATTTTCTACAGAGTTATTTCTTCCGTTGAGATATAGTGTATATCGACTATCTACAGAGTTATTTCTTCCGTTGAGATATTTTTTCATGTTTCGTAAGATGGAGTTTATGTTTTTTGGAGATGCATTAAGTGCTAGTGATTGAAGTCTTTTAAACTTGGTTTTCCACAATGTTACCGTCACGTTTCATGATTTTGTTAAAATCTATACATTCCATTGATTTTTCATCCGTGCATATTTATTCGAATTGCCTCAAACGTTGGGTGAGGAAAACGATATGATATTTCCTTTCAACTTACCGTCAAAAGTTTTCTATTTGAGCTCTTCCTATATGCAAAAAGTAAGGCCAGGCATCATTTTTCAAGCACAAGCTCTTCTTGCCCGCAAAGCATTTCCACAACGTGACTCAAAGGCATATTTCGTGCGCAGGTGGGAGTTTAGCCGAGAGCACTTGTTCCTGGTATCGCCTGTTTGAGGAAGCAGGGAGGCGGTTAACAACTTCCTCAGATTCGCGGGAGTTAGAATATTAACTCGGAAGGAGATCATAGTCCAAGATATCTCCCGGAACTCGGATTGTTAAATTTTTCCCGTTTCTACCTATTTATCGTATTCTTAACTCGCCTGAAGGCCTCGCTGTACTCAAAGGTTCTTTTTGCTGTCACTTCGGTGATATTTTAATTAAGATAATAAATTAGTACCTATTCATGCCAAAAAATAGAAATTTTTATAATGTTGTTAAATTTTACATTAAAACGAGCATCAATCAAATGATGATTACACTATTGTGTAGCGAGAAGAATTAGGTCGATACAGTCTTAAAATAGTTACCTACTTATTTTAGTACCTAACAATTCAGCTACGAGTACACATTTTTGAATCTCTTGTATTTAAGGGAATAATGATTATCTAATAAATTTACTTCAAAATTTTATTTCTTATTTCGAATGTTAAAAATTTTTGATAACAATTGGGATTAGGGTAATACGAACATTAAGGGTAATTTCTATATGAAATGTGAAACAACTGCGTCTATGAAGTGGTTATGGCCATATATAAATGAATAAGGAGGGTATTGAATTGCTGTTGAAATTATTACTTCCTAGCAGAATTTTGGAGACGATTTAGATCGAAAAGAGGGAATCATTACAGAGTTCTGCACTACCTTCCGCTTTAGACGTAAGTTTTCATATCCGAGCGAGGGTGTAAGCTATTGGAACTTGAATTATTGTCCAAATAACCGTTTACTTTGAGTTTTTTTTAGGTGTATTGACGATTGCTTTGTTTGATCGACTCTAATTGCATTGGTCATACCTACATGTAAACATTTTGAATCTTCTTAAAGTATTCTTCTCTTTCATCCCTTAAGTATTTGACAAGTAGGCTAATACCGAATACTAATTTCCCGGAAATATGACTAAATTTTATAAGCTTATTATTCTGCTCCTGCCCATATAATGAGTATGCCACAGTGTGGTGAAACGCGCGTCGTGCCAGCGTAATAAAGTTTTGTGGAAATAACAAAGGTGGTTTTCTCATCATGGTTATCGAAGATAATTTTATTAATTCAATATAGTGAGATGACCCTTTCGAAATGGTCTATTGGCAATGAATAAAATAGGCATTTCATAAAAGTAAACGCTTTAAAATATTCTTTCATCATCACAATTTTTTTCACCGCATCTAAATCTTCAATGTGAGACCAATTATCTTGGACTGGTCCCTTTTTTTGTTTTTTTTTAATCACGATGCACTTCGCCGGCATTTCATTTGTGCTGAGCACTTTTATTTCCGTCGATACCTCTTCGCCCGTATCGTAGTGTACCCGAGTTGTACGTCGGACCCAGCGACTGGATGAAACTCTTTTTAAAGGGGATAAATAGAGCACAGGAGTTTGTCCACCAAACACAACCCTGCATTTCCCCTGGGAAGTTTCCAGCAAGATTGCTCAGCAAGTTGGGCCGAGCAGTTCTCTCATCGCCGCGGTCGGCAAGAGTGAAGCACAAAAGGGGCGGCCTTTGCCTGGGCATGTGGAGGGGATGAGGGAGGGAGGGAGGGGCACGTGTAGGGTAGTCGTTTTGCTCTCTACTTTAGTCTCTCCTTATGTTCAGCTCTGGAAGAAGCTGGTGGCACATGGGTGCGTAGAACGCTGCGTCACGGAAGGAGTTATTCCAGTAAAATGGATATGATGCTAGAGATTGAAATCAGGGAAACCCGGCAGGCAGGTTCCTAGGAAAATATCAACGCAGTTATTCGCCTGGGGGAAGGGAAAGGGAAGGGGGAAAAGATCGTAGTGTTTCAACTGAAAATTACAGCAGGCGAACAGAATCTGCAAAACTTGAAATTTACTTACTCAGGGCGAGTTTGGACAAACGCAAATAATTTTTAGTGTCTTTTTTACACCTTTCAACTCGAGGTCAGAGCCTCTTTGGTCCTTGGAAAGGTCCGATCCGATCTAGGAGCAACAAATCACCGGAATTCCCTCCTAGATCAAGGGCCTGCGCAACTACAAGGCGTCGGAGGATTGTATGAGATGAGCGCTTGGCTCATCAGCCTCCAACTGAGAGCACCACGATCTTCGCCGTAAAACCAGTGAACTCACCTTTGCAGGGTGTATAAATGAGAAAAGACGACATTGAGAGCTTCAAAATTAATTATGAAATATGAGGACAGACGGCATAGTGAGCTTCAAAATTAATTAAATACCTTTGAGACTGTCCAATTTCTAGACCACGTAACGTAACGAAGCCCAGAGGAAGAGAAGGAATATATGGACATATTTTATCGATAGTAAATTTCATCCAACAAACCCCGTGATATCCATCCCGTGAGTCCATTTTGCCAAGAATAATCTCGCTGAAATGTTTGACCTCTACCATTTAAGAATAGGGCATTGTGTTATAACTATCTAAATCGCCTTTACCGAGGACGAAATCCTGCTTCGTTGTGATGCCCATCCTACCCGGAGGGGACTTCATCCGCAGAGTCCGTGATTTTGCACCGAACAGCGTTACACTTCATATTAGACTCTTCGTCAGTCGTTTCTTTACCTTCACAAATAAGTTCGTCGTTATAAATTCTCTCCTATATGCTAAAACCTCCTTGGCGATGACTATTCTGGTATCTTTACTCCAAAACTCATTTTTCTCCATAGTATTACCTTAGCCATTCATTTGTTTTGACTGCTCAGCGTCAATTAATTCGCTGTTAAGAGAATCCAAATGCGTGGATTCTCTTGCGTGGTCATACCCTCTACCATCTCTTACTTTTGTTGTGGCTGAGATTGATTTGGTAGCCAGTATGCAGTTGCCAACCACCCACAACTATACGGATGTAATACTAATTGCCTAGCAGTAATAATACATCCATAATAGAATGGACTATTGTATTCCGGAAGCAATTTTTGGGATGCGCATATTTTGAGCAATGACAATATAGTCAAACAACCCTGGTTTTGAAAGCCTCAGGGAAAAGAGGCTACAGGACTGATGTCAGGCAATTTGAAAACTACGAGCACCTATTTTTCTTCCCTTCCCCGGTAGCCTGCCTTAACTTCCCTCACAGAGTGTCTGCCCTTGACATGCAAGCAGAAAGCACTTATCTGTGAATTTGTGAGACCATCTGTGTGGGCATTTCACGCATCAGATCGCAAAATGTCTTCATTTGTTCCATGCCATCCGCACCCCGTCTCCTCTCTCTCTCTCTGTGCCACATAGAATTTGCATCCACCCCATTTTGTGATAGATTGCTATCCTTCCGTAAAGATGAGCATCTGGTGCGCGATTTGACAGAAGTAATATGATCGGATTTTTCTTTGGGGTGTTGGCGGACAACTAGGGTCATTTGCACCATGGAGAGTGGGGGAATAGGATGGTCTGGGTAAAATGGAGCTCATGCTTTGGAAAATATTACATATTATAGCTATTATTGAACATTATATATACCTACTATCTTAAACATAGTATCATATCGATGCTAGTTGCTGACAAATATCATCGTTAGTCATTCAACTAAGATGGATTTACTGTAGCCCTCTGTCCCCTGCTGTTTCCTGCATGTCCTTCAAGCTCTTCTGCTTCATATCTCACTGTATAACGGCAACTAAAAACAGACAACTACGACTCTCTGCCATAGCAGAGCACACATGGACATCAAATTTGAAAATCTAAGCTAATTTCCGAGGAAAGAAGATCTTTCCCACGCCTAATACGGGAGGCCATTTACATAAGCAAGAATGAAGACAATTTCAATAGGGAAGATGGCTATTCCCTCGTTAATGCCTGGAAACGCGTTTTGCGCGGGAAAAAGAAAACAGCAACAGCCAATCACGAGAGACCTAACCCCTACGTTTAAGATATATAAGGCGGCCAACATACTGCATCCGCATTTCACTGACCTGAAGATGCCGACTGCAACGCCGGCGAAACTGTCTTCTGAATAAAAATGGACCTACGCGGTGTAAAACCCGGAAGACCTGTATCTTCATTTCCCCTTCTTTTCCTATGAACCAGAAGCAGACAAAATATTTAT
Source organism: Pyrrhosoma nymphula (assembly GCA_963573305.1). NCBI lineage: Eukaryota > Metazoa > Arthropoda > Insecta > Odonata > Coenagrionidae > Pyrrhosoma > Pyrrhosoma nymphula. The sequence goes on from OY754338.1 coordinate 91,882,164, forward strand.
CCAATTACTGTGCTTCCTTTCAAAGAGGATTTCTTCTGGCTTATTTCAAATCCTATGGATCCCATGGAATTCTGATAAGCCAGACACTCCCGATGTTTGGTCTACGTTCTTGTCTTTGACCTTTGTCTCTCTTTGAGGAGGCTTCACTCCTTTGTAACATCTGCTTTCTAATTCTCTTTTACGGAACACTGGTTCCGTGTACCTTTTCTTCATTCTCGAATCTGCATATTGCGTCTTCAAACGTCGTTTATGTCCAATAGCTCATTAGGTGGAGCATGGGCAAAAAACCAGGCTTTGAAAGTATTTTTTCTTATCTGGCCTGTTGTTCAAGAAGCAATTAAGTTTTATCCGTAGAACCCCATCCTATTAACTAGTGCTCTAGCATGGTGTTTCTTATGTTTACTGTATTAAATTTAGAGACAATTGGAATAAACTGTTGCAAATGTTTATATGGGTAACGTATCTTAGGCTCTTGTTGCTCTACCCACGTCCCTTAAAATCTATAAAATGATACGCTGATTCCAAATGGCAAGAAATAATTCATTAGTTCCTTCTCAAAGCAAATAGATCGTCTTCATCTTCTTCCTTCAGGCGATTCATTTCATTTCCCTTGCCATAGATGTCTATGAAATAAGTCAGTGAGAAGGCTAATCCAGTCCGTTCGTAATATTGACGGATATTTTGTATAATCGTTAACATTTCCATAAGATGCGTGCGAGTGTACACAGGGAAGATTTTGCCATCACTCGACTGAGGTTGGTCACAATGCTCTATTGACTTCTATCTCTTCGCAGAAGCAGAGATTCAGCCCCAATGAGATGATTGCAACTATCAATTTACTGTGAGATATTCCTAACAGAGTGTAATTAAATGGTGGGACACGATTTTCTGAACGTCCAGTGAAAGTCCTTGGAGATACCATATATTGGAGATTGCATATTAAATTTTTATTTATGATCGCTTATTGGTTATAAAACAACAGAAAAAATTAGATTTGCCAGTGGTGCGAAATTAAAGCAGTCGTCGATGCACTGGAGTCTAAAACTACTACTATACAAATAGCTATTATGATTGTACTATGGATAAACGTAAACACTAGTGTATTGAGTATCGTGAATTGAGATAAGAGAGGAGGTATTCCTAAAATATTGAGTTCAAAGACTTTGAAATGATAATACATGAATTACTAGCTTGATCTGATGCTTTCCCGCCGTTAGCTCTTAGCGAAGACTGTTCGGGTTCTCTTCACTAAGTAATAGTTTTTTTTAAGTAATGAAGTTGATGGAAATAAAGAGTTAATTTATAAAAAATGAATTATCGAAGCCTAGTGCGTAGGTAAAGCTATTAAAAATCTTTGAACTCCTCAGAGCCGCATATCTTGCCGGGAAATATCATAGTTCATCAAAGTACAAAATATTCTTTTTATTGTTTGATTTAGTTTCTTAGCGGATGAAAGTGTATACCAGCTTGTGGGATGTGGTCTAAAACGCCAATGACCATTTTAAAGACCCCTTTTAAGAGGTGAAATTGTAAAATGTGCTAAATTACTTCATAACATCCTGTGGGGGTAAAAATCATGATGAAAACCTACAATCGTCAGCTCAAACCGTGGTAAAAAATAGAATTCAACAATTAGATATAGCTTCTTGGAAATAGGCGTAACCATCGTATATTTGCTGTAAACAGTGCAGTACAGGCAGTGAATACAATAAAAAGGAATTTTAATAAATGACATGTGGTTAAATATTTTTAATGGTTTTCATAAACGGAGCATTATTAATATGTTTCAGAAAAGTCTTCGAAAAATCCTTTTGCTGTACCATTAGACTCCTATTTAAAATCCTCCAATCCTTCCATCCATAAAATCCTACAATCCAAAGGCGGTAGTACTGAAATTGGAATATTTATGGCTTGAGTTAACCTGAATAAGCTCAGTTGAGCGGTAATGAAATCGCGATGAAAAACAATGGAATTACGCACAAAGGGTAACTTAAGGAAAAAAATCGAAATCATCGTCATTATTTTCATTATCTTGCATTGCATCCTGATTGCTGCAACAGTACTTGATGGTTGGAAACAAATAAAATCAATTATCCTCTTCCGGAATGCCAGGGAAGCTTTCAGCGGCCTGATTTTAAAAAAAATGTGAAATTAATAAAGAGGGCTTGCCTGCAATCACTCGCTCCCGTCAGCAAATGATAAGGGAGAAGTGAGTTGCAAACTGCCAACCCTTTTCCCGTCGAAAGAGCAGACGGCTCTTCTCACAGGAAGTAAGTATTAATCCTATTCAAACGGCCGATTCCTCCATCCCCGCCCTTTGATACCCCCGCGGGTCGCATTTTCGCGATCATTAACTCCGAATTCGCATCGGTGATCGATTATTCGAGGTACATTCATACATATATATATATATATATACACATATATATATACACCCGGGGTCTAATTAAGGCAGCCGCTGCTTGCTTTCCTGGATTTAGCGCTCCGTTTACGCTTAAAAGGTTGGCAGAAGGAAAGGAAAGGTTTTAGGCATTTTTTTTCCATTCGAGGCGAAAGCAATAGGAAAAAAGGGACATCTAAAATCCATATCGCCCATCTCTGCCTCTTCCTCTCCGGGAAATTCTGAAACAATTGCCGTGGAAATGAATGCGTAAAGGTGGGGTTTGGGGGGGGGGGGGACTGGTAATAGGCCGGGTGGATGGCAGATGGTGAGGAGGTGGAGAAGGAGCTGGCTACGGGTCGAGGCGAGAAAGGAGCAGTTGGAGATAAGGAAGTGAACTGGAGAGAGAATTGAAGGAGGAAAAAAATAGATTTTCCCCGAGGAAAATAAGATGCCCTTCTCACTCCTCCCCGCCATCCAAAAGACCTTTTCGCCAATTAAGACGATTCGATTTTAAGACGGAGACATGCAAACTAATTACAAAGTTTGACGTCAGCTCCCGTGAACTTTGGTAGTTTTCCACGTAGAGGGTAAAAAATATTTTTTCCCTCTACCCACCCATTGATACGGGAAACTCGTCCTTTTCCTTGCCCGAGGGAAAACATAACCCCTTGATGCCTCTTCGCTGCCTCCTTTTGCAGGGCTGCGCCGCTGTCTTGTCTATCTACTCTCTTCCGTCCTAGTCAGTCACCGATCATGTCGGTGCTTCTCTTGGGGTTGCGGGAACATTCGATCGCGTCACATCTAACCGATTAAGTGATAGCCAAGCTGTTCTTTTTTCGCAAGAAAACCGTCAAAGGATGCACACTGTCAACATTTTGGACTTCTCATACAAATAACACACTCGAACTATGTATTTGCATGAGAGAAAACACTTTTAACCGTCGATTAAGGACCAATAAGAGAAAGATTAGTTCCTATAATTCCCATCGCAAAGATAGACCCATCACATACATTGAATCTACATACATTGGTTCTACATAATCACATACAGTGCGAAAAAGATCCGCCATATCTGCTATGTAATTTCTCTGTGGAGAATTTAGATGCAACTGAGTTTTCGGTTAGCTAAAAATAAGATAATATTCACTCCAAACGCGAAGACAGGTTTCACATGTACATTCATACTCAAAGGTTTCATGCTATTCACGGATTAAGAATTCTAGGGCTACATTCTTCTCAATAAAAAAACGCTACAAACAAACGGAAAGTATTTTGCCTGCTTTAGATACGTACTAGATGGTTACAGCTCCTATAACGAAGGTGCGAAGGTGGATTTCCTTGTTCAAGTAACAGGAAAAATAGAAATGGGGAGAGGTTGTGGTAAAAAAGGAAGGTAAAATTTCATTATATTATTATATTTGTCGCCGAGTCAAGTGTGATAGGTTAATATAATTTCATTTGCCACATAAATGTATCTTATATCTTTAACCAAATGTTTTTGCTCGCGAACATGAAGGCAGGCAGCTCAACAGCCATATAGATTTTATCATTTCTTCAGCAAGCACCATTTCCTCAGGCATTCACTCAGTTGTGTACTTACTTTTTCTACGCAGGATCCATTTTCTAGTTTTCTCACTCTTGCTGTCGCGTATCCTATGTAGATCAATCGAAGATGTATCGGTCGTGATTTTCTTCTTCTATTCTTCGTTACTAGTATTGGACAAAATTAAATTCCGGAGTAACACTTGATGTTAATTTGACATTGATGGTCCTTGCCTTGGATAGGAAGGTTTATTTTGAAGCCTTGAATATAAATTTTATTTCCGTGAATTCAGTCCATTTTAAATAAAACAGATGGTAAATTTCCACACAGTATATTATCAACCACAAAATACAACACCGACCAAGGTTTCGGCACGTAATGCCATTATCAAGGTTAACCAATGCCATTATCAAGGTTAACCTTGTTAATGGCATTACGTGCCGAAACTTTGGTTGGTGTTGTATTTTGTGGTTGATAATATACTGTGTGGAAATTTACCAACTGTTTTATTTAAAACAGACATAAAGTATTTCCACAAATTTAAGCCTGATACGCTTTTATATGTCCGTGAATTCAGGTGTGAGTAATAGAATCACTTCCTCGTAGAAAGAAATATTTTTAACCTCTTATATACGCATTTTCATGAAAAAAAATCCTTAATATCATCTGACGATATGCTGGTGAAACAGGTGATCAGGGGATTTTTTTGTGAGAAGAAATCAATGAGAATGGATACAAATATCTATTCTCATTGATTGGATAGGAACCTTATTTCTTATCATTAGCATTATCTCTTAGCAAACATGTTTTTATGATACTAGAGATAAGCAGATTAATCATCATCGACTGATGAAGGCTGTCCCTTGTCTCCGAAGCCATCAATCTTGCGGATTTAAGCAAGAGAGGGAGAGAGCGAGGATTCTAGTGTCTTCGAATGTAATGTAGCCTGTCATCTTTATCGGGCCTTTTGAGTGCGGCGCATTCGGCGGTTCGTTTTTTTAGAGGTTTTGTCTTTCCATGTAGATAATTGTTTTCTTGTTATTTGCCCAATGAGCCTTCCCTTCACTTTTTTGGAGAAAATGATCCTGCTTGGTATAATCAGAGGGCGACTTTCGTACAAAGAACACCAATGTCCCCAACATGCCTATGCACAACCCTTGTAGAAGTATTTGTATGAAAATTGTGTCTATTGGCCAACCAAATCAGTTTCTTTGTTTTCAATATGAGTATTTAAATTATTCCTGATAGATGTAAGGAAAATAATGCATTAAGGGATAAAGTGTTGTAGGTACTAATTTAACATAGATATGTTTCCTTGACTCTTGCCGTTGTATTGGAAAGTAGTATGATATGGTATGTTTAGTCACAAAATTGATTATCAAATTCGATAATTTAATAAAAAAATATATTCATGGCTTTCTGGTGGCTCAGAAAAGTGCTTATAAACAATGCAAAATTATATACGATTTAAGTTTTTCCCGGTGAATAATATTTAGGTATTCTTCTCGGGCTCTGCACCAGGTGATTGGCTTCATATTGGCCAATATGAAGCCAATTACCTGGTGCAGAGCCCGAGAAGAATACCTTAATATTACACAAGTATATTTCGCAGATTTAAAGTATGACGCCCAATTTTTTAAACAGTTTACGAGGGGTATTATTATTTATTTTTATTTTTCATTCGTTACGTGAAAACTAAATTTTGATGATTACACATGCTGCTTAGTCGTAGCAGATTCTTTTGCTCATCAAAGGAATGAGCATTAAAGGCCACTTTATGCATCAACCTCATTCCAAGTCAATCTTGTCGCCCATTGAAAGTGCATGACGATGAAACTTGTGACCTTAGCCCATTTAAGAAGTTTTCGGCTGACTGCCGTATGCACCCTCGGAAGAGGAGGATATGCTAAGTCGTTGCTCCAGTGCTCCTCCCGTCGGAGAATCCCCCATAAACGCTCCCCTACCTTTCCTCATTTACATTTCATGGCTCCCACCCAGGCCATAGGAGAGCAGCAACTCCTAAAGGACGCCCAAGAATGGATAACTGCGTACTACTCTGTAAACCCTAAGGAAGTGTCATCTCCCTACTCCAATTTTTTTTGTATTTCGAGTGTCAATTTTTTCCCACTAAATTAAGAGGTGTGTACCCTCTTAGCTCAACGGTTCCGCCGACTACGCCGCCTGCTCTTAAAAGTGCGGCAGCTGTTACGTTGATTCCCAGCGGACCGTGTAGTGTACGAGGACGCTCCATTGATTCTGGGGAGAATCTGCATCAGCATATATTGCTTGCTTACTCTTCCCCGACCAATCAGCGAAGGAGAAACACCGGCTGCTGGTGCTGGCGACGAGTAAAGGTTACTTAACTTCCGCTTCTTTCTTCTTGAGGAGTTGTGAGGACTGCTTTAGATAGTATTAAGAAACTAGATTCGGAAAATAGAAAAACATTTTGGACTATTTTGGGAAATTGTTGAACGATGTATACTCCTAATATTTGCGTCATCTCTGTGACATAATTTTCCTCTTGACAATATCTTGCTATTAGGTATGAATATTTCAGGGCAATAATATGCTTATCACAGAATTAAAAATAAATTTGCACAGCTTAGCATAATTTGTTGGGAAATTCGGATATTAGAAAAATATTAAGATTAATCCCCAGGAAATAAATGGCAATAAATGGCACTCTTTGGGTGATCTTATTTTCCGTGCGCATTTCTTAAATAATCGCTCATTAAATTCATTATACACTCACTACTCACATTCGTCTTTGCATGTTATGAAAAACGGCAAGCACGAATACTCTTCGATATATAGGCACATTTAATGCCTATTTTTTCTCAATAACACCTGGTTCTCACTATTTTCAACAGCTCTTTCAAGAGGCATAAATAGACAGAAGGGGTAGCTCAGTTGCTTCAATTACTCAAGTCTCCAGCCAATATTATTTGGACAAAGGGGAAGTGTTAACAGCTCACTTGGTTATCTCTAATAACGAATGAATGTTTTTAAATAATATGACGCAGTCATAATAAAGAAACTTATTCCTTTGTTTTCCACATAACATTTTTATTTTAACTCACGATCCAGGTTTTGTTGCGTCGTGGCATCAATAGGTACACATTAAAAAAAACATTTTATATATATTCAAAATGAGAGGAGGAGGTAGTCTTCCTAGGTAGGACTAGGTAGAAGTAGGTAGACCCTCTCATTTTGACTATATTTAAGCAATGCTATTTAAAATGCAGAGTACCTGATGATGTCGAGACGCGATGAAACCTGGGTCGTGAAAGAATAGCATTGAAAATGATATTCAATGGAATAAAATATGAAATTTTCGAAACAAAAATGAAATCCCTGCTGATTGTCCATAAGATAATTTGTATGGAAAAAAACGGTCTTATATAATGGCTTCAAGAAAAAATATACATTAGATTTTTGAGAAAATATAAGCCTTGAACTGATAGTAAGAGCATATACCGAGACTTTCTTTAATCCGTTCGTTGAATTAATGTTTTCCTCCTCTACTTACCATTTTAAGTTGACTGCTTTTCCTTTTCAGTAGTTAAGGATGCTCTAAGCAGTGTTTTATTTTAATGATAGCCAGGCAGTGTTTTATGTATCAGAGATAAAAAAAGTGTGATTTCCACTCTCGTGTTTGCCCATTTTTACTCCCGCAAGCTGACCATCTTAAGGCATTGTCCATCGTACGCATCCTTCTAGGATCCTAATTTTTTTACGACGCGATCCTGAGAGTAACGCAGTCCCACCGCAGAGCGGAATCCCCCCCCCCCCTTGCCCCGCCCCTTCGTATCTGCATACGGGCGTCCGGAGGCCACCGCGCCGCAGCTTGTCCTCAAACCCAAGCTGACGGGTCACTTCTCGTCTTTGGTTCCCGTGGGGACGTACCCCTCCCCTCCCACCTCCACCCAACCCACTCCGTCTCCCACACCACCCCTTTTTAAGGGGAAGAGAGGGTGCGAGAGCGGCATCTGCAGGCAGGGACCCGTCGACACGCTATGTGCGATATTGCGATTATCTGCCGTGACGTGACGATATATCGCCGAGAGAAATCAGGCCTCAAAGACTCACACATGGTAACATACCCATCACTCCGTTCCTACTCGGGATTAGCACATATAAAGAACTCAATTAAAGATGTGAGGCCTCAGAAATTGGCTCTGTTTAAAAAAATTACCATTCTGCCTTATCCTTGCATACCTTTAATGTATCTGTCACATTTATGCATACATGCCTTCCTATTCTTAAGCCTCTTAACGTTCCTTCTCTTAATAGTATCGTCCACCACATTAACCCAAAACCTTTCCAGTCTACCTCTTCCTCTCACATCATTATAAATTCATTTATCTATTTCGTTTTCCGACTCTCATCTCTTCTATCGACATGGCCGAACCCAAGGAAGCAACTTTTTTCATTAATGTCCATTTTTGGAGCATCCCATCTACATTATTTCATGACGTAATCGTCCGTAACCCTGTTCCTCCTAAATTCGCCACATACACTTCACATACCTGCATAGTGGATAACCCCTAGGATTTTTGGCAAACCTAAGCCCCGCTACCATACTTTTAAGTTGTGAAGAATACCTTTATACATTTTTCTTTCACTTTCCTTAAAAAATTCTTATTCTGTGTTATTCTCCCCGTACTACCTCAATTTTTCTTCCAGTCTTATGTCTCTATATTTCCTCATCTTTCCGACCATAATTTTCAAACATTCAGGCAAGGTCCATAAAATCGTCCACATTTTCAATTGATTCGTAATTCACCCGCGTGGTGCTAACATTCTTCGCATTCTGCTAGTAAAAACAACTATATTGGTCTTTCACGCGTTCAACTTCAAGTCTATTTTATCTATTGCTTTACAAAAATTATCCAGAAAACCCTGTATTTCCGTGGGCTCCCAGACAGCAGCATAGCATCATCAGTGGACGGTAGAATTTGCATATTTACAATGTTTAATTTTAATATATTATGCGATATCACTCCATGTAACTTGACCGCGCAATATTCTTCATCATGCTATAACTAGGAAAAAGATTTATTATGATATGAATGTTGTGCTAGTGAAATATACTTATCACATTTATTTCGCGTATCGCTGTTAGCTATAGCGCGAGAATTGTAGATCCTTCATACAAACTGAAGTAGCTCTCTAATCCTATTAGTAATTCATTTTGAATATTTTTTCAGTGTAGCCATCCCTAAATCTGCATTGGTATGTGTCTCGATAATGATAATTTCCTACAGCTTCTTATGAATTAAGACTAACCGGGACTATCAATCCATAATTATTTCAATATTTCTGCAATATTTTTCATTATCTTATTTTATTATGTGATTGCTCTGTCAAAAACTTGGCGTTTGCACTCATCTTCTTACCAGGTCCTGAATCAAGAGTATCTTGGCTCCCAAGTAAACAAATCGCAATGCTTGAATTGATATTTCTTTCCGCGAGAAAATCTGAATTGAATAATGGGATGAATGAAAGATGGTGCATGGAATAATTTGATTTTAAAAAGATTTTCGCACCAAATGGAATAGACCCTTTGGTTATTCTATCTTCAGAACATCTTATCAGTTTGTTGTCACGGGCGCCGAACATAAAGCGGTCTCTCTTAGTCGTCAAAGGAAGGAAAAGTGAGAAGCCGGTCGATGGGAAAGACTTTGGGCTCCTGCCTCTTCCGCTTCGTCGCTTGGTCGCATCTTCGGAGAAGGAGGGAGAGGCTGACGGAGGATCTTGATGGATCATATCCTTAGGAACACCACCTCAGCCCTCTCCTCCGCCCCCCGCCCGTGACATGTCAAACACTCGGCCCTCGAGCCGACCGTCTGAAAGCCTTTCTCCTCTTTTCGGTAGCAACAGCCCCCTCCATCCGAAAGGGAAGACTTCCCTTTTCGCCTCGCCGCTTGTGTTTCTTCGCGTCGCATACAATCCACTCCACTTTGCTCATTTATACGTAGGTTTATCCCTTACGCTGACTTCTTTCCTTCCGCCACTTCGGGATATTGCGTGAGGGCAAAAGTTGAAGGCGCGGGAGAAGAGGATGAAAGTAGATGGTCCTTCGTGATCGTCCTTCGTCCCACGTGTCTTGCTTGCACATGAATCATCGCAAATTTGGAAGGATTTAGGACCAAGAGAAGAACTTTGGGGTATTCCCAGGATCCTAACCAAAAAACGCTTTCGCTCGACAGTCTTCGGCAGCTGAGCTACTTTTACTCCGGAGTATTTCCAAATAGGCCTGGATTTCAAATTATATCAGGACCTTCAATTTTTTCATTCGGATCATTATTTTAAGCTCTTATTTATTGATTGAACAATAATTAACGTAAAACTATTATATATGCCCTCAGCAGGCGCTTTCAAGCACACGTGTTCATGATGAATCTCATAGCGTTTTTTTGTGATATCTAGAGTAGTATGATGTAATGTATTGCAGTAGCCGTTTCATTTTAAGATGTATCGATACTGTTTGTAACAATTACGTTTTATTATGAGTCTTTTTTTGTACATATGTCTGAATAATAACTCGAGGAAACGGGGTGACATAAGATTTCCATTTGGTGCAATGTCTTTCTTAGCCCTATGAAATCCTCTTTACTTAATCCTTATTGGAGCGTTAAGGCTAGGAAAATATCATCGCAGGATGCATTTAACTCATGGGCATATTGGGAAGGTAGTATTTTATTTCACTTTGTCTATTTAGTTAGAAATAACGACGGAGCCATCATTGAAAGAGCTCATTTACCTATCCCAACCTCTGTGATATTACGATGGATTCGCCATCATTCCCGGCTCGTAACTTTTACATCCTGTTTCCTCTCTTTAAGGGTTCCATTTTTCTCGTCTCCCAGGAAAATTCTTCAAAGTCTCGGAACAAGTGAGGTGGGCGTGAATCAATTGACCTCATTTTTGACCCTGCTGAGTGAACTTTAATTGCATAAATTCATCATGCCCCCCATTTTCTCCAATATTTTTATTAGCATTTTAATGACCTCCCGCGAGATTGAAATGTTATAAAAGTTATTTCTTTTCGAAAAATCACGGTTAAATTTGAGTACGCCGTAAGGGGGCGGGAGAGGGGTTTGTGAATCAGGGGAGTGAGAGACTTCAAGCGACGTCACACTGAGACGACTCATCACTTTTTGTCCACTTCGCAGGCAGGAGTCGGACTGAGGCGAGGAGTAGCACCGGCGCTGGGACTTGCACCCTCGGGGTATCTTCAAGATCTGCATCCTTGCCCACCCGCGTGAATCTTTGGGTGAGTAATTGCATTAGAATTTCATATCCAGCTCTTCTGACGTCCGCCAGCCGACGTTCCCTCGCTCCAGTCTCTACCGCTCAAAGGCGATCCTTAAGCATCCGCGAAGAAATCGCACCACTTGCCTTTTTGGCGTGGATCGCTTCGTTTGAGTTGGCTCTTTGAATCGCGTTTGGTCCGAGGAACGTCCGCGGAAAACCCTTGGGGCCAAGTGGGGAAGCCCCTCCACTCCTTCTTCCCTAATGTTTTTTTTAGGGTTTCTTGCTTTGAGCCCTGATGTGGAAGTTCTTGCACGAGATCACCTCACTCAGACTTGAAGTTCTTGACTTGAGCAGTGAGAGCCAAACACAACTCCATTTTTACATTAGCGTCCAATTTGGATGAATTCTTGTCTTCGGTTGCATGATTGAGCTCTAAACCCGAAATAAGTTTTTTGCATATTCGGCCCATTTTTTAAGCTGTTTATATAACATTTTAGTACTGATTCAGTAGTTTTTCGGACACCAGTCAGTTGCACAATAGATTCACGCGAATTGTAGTAAAAAAACACGCTTTTATTAATCTCACTAAACTTTAATTTCCATAGCTCATTCGGTTTTGAAATATATTGAACATTATTTTATTTTCACAGCTGGGTGGAGGTAGTGCATTTATTTTTCCACCATCACTATGAATTAAAAATAAGGAAAGGAAATTAAAACCGATAATCTCATTTGTTTAATATTTTTTATCAATCTCTCTAGTTTTATTCTATCAATATTTTTTTTTATTTACTTTTCAATTCTGAATGGGTGTTTACTCTACCTCATAATTCCTCATTTTAAGTGTGTTTGTTGACTATTTAAAGAAGGAAGTATCAGTTTCAGTTTTATTTGCTGGACTGATAACACTTGCAGTTGATTGCTAATACGAAATATTAACATCCGACGTTTGTGGAGACAGAGTGACTAAAGAAATATAACAAAAATCCAAACTGCATAAGCAAACTTTGATATAATTGGTAGATCAGCTATTTACACGGCGTACAAATACTGAAAAACTTCACTAATTAAATAAACTAGATATCACTATGAATGAGAGGAGTTAGTTATTATCACATGCTTTCCTCATCGCAAGAAGTCGCTCATGGTAGTTATTCAGGATGGAGAATATGAATTGCAATGATATGTCGCAACTTCATGGGAAAATATTTATTTTGAGCTCTTTATCGAATTCATTCTAATTATTCATATAACAGTGAAAATGCATCTAAGAGACATCATGGATGAATTTGACAAGGTGTCATATATTCTGCAAAATCCAAACGAAGATGTATCCTATATTTTAGTGTTTCATTTATTTCAAATTAGCATTGAGAGTGAATATTCGAAAGTTATAGAATTCGGCCTAAAATGCTTGCCAAGAGGCACAAGAGGATTTATTTGGTTATTTTATGAAGTTTACGACAACACTTAAAGAGTGTTGTTTATACTTTATAACCGAACTTCTTCAATCGAAGACTGTTGCAATGTGTTTGTAACATATGTTTTGTTCTCGCAATATGATTTTTTTCTCCTATAACATCTCTCTCCACTGATTTAATTACATTATAGAAAAATAACTTTCCAAAAACACTGCAAAATTGTGTAAACACAGCACTGTATGTAAATTAGCGACATAAATTAATTACAACTACGACACCACATGGCCCAGCAAAACGGTAATAACCTGAAAGAGGTAACGAAAAGGAGTAAACTTACTTGGATTAAATCCAGGACTACCAGAATACCGCTATTTGTAGTCTCTAAACTTTTTTGTAATACAGAGCTCTATTTTTACGTGGTATAAAGATATGTATTTGAATCGCAAAACTGCGTGCCACAAGCATAAAAAACCTAATTAAAGGAGCTGTGCGTTTCCAAAATTCTCTGTGACCCGCAAAGGAAGGTCAGCCTAATTGTGATTGCATCATAGAATAAGTGCAACCATCAGGAAATTCATGGATATCGAAGTTTATAATTTCCCAATTTTATCATTAATTTAGTAGTTATAAATTGAAACTAGACACTCATAGCCTTCATTGTTTCATATACTATTCACGACGCAAGTGATCATAAAAGGTTTTTATAATATATAATTCATTCTTTTATTGTAGCAAAGCAGAATTGCAGTAGTTCAATGTCATCACACAACATGTAAATGATGACTGCATGTAAAGGGTTGATCATTCCGCAAACGACTATAGCCGCCGAAGCACCGAGTAAACTCATCACTGCTACTGTGAACTACCAAGTACAATCTCTCCCCACCTCAAGCCCCTAAAACCTCCGCCTTCTAGTCCCATTCGTTGTGTAAAATGTACTTGAAAAGCTGTTTTATGCCAATGCTACCTTTGAAATTACTCAATCGTCGAAATCGATCTGAGCTATAAAAAAACGCAAAGCGGAATTGTATTAAAATGTTTTCTTTCCATCGCGTTCACTGCTGTTTCATCCGTGCATAAATCTTCATTTTGGTACTCTGAGTAATATTCCTGGCGTATTCCATCTCGATTATTCTTTTTATTCCTTTCTCGTCCCCATTGCGTAAAATTGGCTGTTACGTTACAAAATATACCCATAAAATCAATAATAATTTCAGGCTCCAACTTTTTGATATTCATGGTAGGTAATTTAATTAAAAACTCTGCATGTTTCCCAGAATGTTATTTAGAACGACTGGTTTTGTCGAATAGTCGACATCATCTGGTGCCTACATTATACAGGGCATATGGAACATTGGGCATATGCGTCCATTAGGTTTGTCCTTCTTCCAAATTCCATTCCCTTATTTCATTCATTCATTCGTCGATTAATCCTAAGATTGGTTGATAATCATAGACTATGTGTATTAATGAGATTAAATAAATCACATAACGTTCCATTTATATATTTTCCATCTTTCTGTTCTTCCACTGATTTGATTATAACTAAATCCAGCCATGCGTTGAAATCCAATGTTCGTTCTGCTTAATTCTTTTCTCTGAGTCGTTGCATTTGTTTTTCGTGAAATATGTAATGGGAATCCCGGTTCAAGTGACGAAATTTGTTGCATGTTTGTATTCAAGCGGCGTGATGCTAGAGTAAATAAATTATTTCCTATCCGCATGCTACTTACTATCCCCTATTCCTATCATCCCATTTTGCGCATCCTCTTCCCTATTTTCATGTTCCTCGCTCTCATTTCCCGTCCGCTTTCTCATATCCCCCGAAGCGAGTAATATCCTCTCCCGCCACCCAGAACAGAAGAAACATCGCCCCAGACGGGGGTGCTGCTTCAGAACTGCTTCAGACTACGCGCTTTCACGACAAGCGCCGCGTTCTCCGAATATTAATACTCTCCCTTTCCCGCTCTCCTCTCTCCCCCCAAACCCGACTCAATAAGTCTCGCTTTTTGCGTTCCATCTCCATTTTTATACCACGGGTTAAAGAAGAGAGTGCAGATGGCGTGTTGACGCATCAAAGTGAATCCGTTTTTTTTTTGCGAAATGTGATCCACCTAGCATGGATAACTCGCGCAATTAATGCATAAATTTAATCCATGACAAAAAATCTCTCGTGGAAATAATTTCTATTTTTTATTTTTACATAGAAATAATTACGTTTTAAAGAAAGCAGGGCATTAAGGTAGTTTGAGCGAGAGAATTCCCCAGTCATGATGGAGACCATATTCAAATTTAATATTTTAATTACAGCAACTGTAAGAAGCATTAAGTAAATATTGTAGTATTAATGATGCCAAAATAGAGTTATAAATGACAACAAAATCTTTGTGTTTAAATAATTATAACCTCATAAGTTTTTAACATGACTCATTTTTTCACGCTGTAAGGTGAAATCGCTCTCACAATAGTTTTTTTGTGATTCTGTAAAAATTACTGCGGTGAGTAATTGATTAATTTCTATAAATAGTTGAGAAAACATAAAAACTACGCACCGTTAGTTTTTTGACGACATCAGGTATTAAAAGTTCCTAATATTTTCAATATTCTCCTTCTGGAGCGCACAGCCTTAATCTATCACATGTAAAACAGCTTATATTTTTAGGAAAATAGCTCGATAATTAGATCGGTAAAGGGTTAAAATTTTGATATCAATGAGAAGATGGGAGTTATTTCTTTAAAATGACGTCAAATTCATAAATTTTTGGTGAATTGGTGTATCGCTCAAACTACCTTAAACAAGAATGCGTACCTATTGTCTCCGTGGCAGTTTAATGTTTTTTTAAATAGATAAATGCGAATGTTGGCGAAATGTTTGGAGATGTGAATCTGCAAGTACTACTATACGTTGATTGCTGTATTTTTGTCTGAGTGCCCGCACGAATTACCTACAGAAGATCCTGTTGTGTGAAGAAGCTATTGTGAAGCAACAGAGACAACAGTAAAATGAGGGTTAATTGAGTAAAAGACTAATGTTGTGATTTTAGGCAAGAGGAATTGAAAGAATGATTTTATTTAATCATATTGATGCTGCGAGATCTACTCTACTGGTAACTATGTTTCCGGCGTGTTACGTGAATGGCGACAATATTCCCCTAGTCATAGATGAATGCTTCATATGTGCAGTGCGAAAGGTACAAAATGAAGATAAACCACAAGAAAACGAAAGTGATGAGATATTCTAGAAGTAATAAGGTGGGGCTGAATATAAGGGTGGGAGGGCTCAAGATAGAGCAGCTCGAGTAGTTAACGTATCTGGGTAGTATTTTGGAGGAGGGCGGATTCATGTGCAGAATTTCCCTGGCTAAAGATGCATTTTCAAAGAGAAAATAATTTAAGGCACTGTCTCCCGCGTTACTTTGTGGAACTCCTTCATTTTTAATAATAATAAACACTTGGTTGTTATTCCACACTTTATTATGATGATGGCACCTGATGATGGCATGACATGCTGAAACCGGGGTCGTTTGTTTCCAATAAAGTGTGGAATAACAACCAAGTGTTTATTATTATTAAAAAAAAGAGAAAATAATTGATTCGAGGGGTCTGAGAAGAGATGTAAACAAAAGGCTGATGACAACTAATGTGGAGCTTGGCGCTGTATGGGTCGGAAACTTGGTCATTGCGAAAGGAGGATGTGCGGAGACTTGAGGCGTTTGAGATGTGAGTTTTGAGAAGGATAGTGAGGGTGAGTTGGGTGACGAGTAGTTATTTGATATGGTTGGAGAGGAGAGGAAGCTTGTGGTGGAGGTTCGGAGGGTTCTAATGGCGGGACATCATTAGGAGGAAAAGCGAGATAGTGTTTCAGAAATTGGGATGCAGAATTGGGACCGTCCAAGAACCTACCAATGAGCTGGTGGAATATTCCAATGTACTTCTAGCACATATTTTTTCGTCAAAGGCATTTTACTGAAGAGGCTTTGTCTGAAACGGGGTAATTCATGTTCATTAACGTGTTGTTGACGTTCATCATCTGTAGTCATCAATCCAAAGATTCAGTTGCTCTCCACTTCTCTCTCCTCTCCATCAACCACTCCATTCCTACATAGTTATTCACATTGACGTCCTTCATAACTTTACTGATGTGCCATTCTTTGTCTTCCTCTGAAACCCTTCCCGTTTATTTCTCCTGCCATTTTTGTTTTCGTTAGGCTGCTGTGTTGAAATATGTGGGCAATAAGTTTTTCTTTTTTTCTTCTAAGGTTTGTCATCATACCTCTTTTCCATATTTATCATTCTTCGGTAACTCCAAATCTCCATTGCTACCATTCTCCTTTATCATGCTCAACGTGCATCTTTAAACATGAGCCAATATAAGAGGCACCAGAATAGAAACGGCGATGAAAAGTTTGCTGTATTTTCCTATCCGATAGTATAATATCGTGACTCAAGTACATGGTTGAGACAAATGTGGTATTTTTCGATCGGATATAACATGGCTAAAATTCGAGAATGGCCTTTTATTGGCTCCACGCATGAGCGAGGTGAGGTTGTGGGCCTGCGGCGATTATTGGTCATTTTTGAGTGTGGGTGGAAATTTTCACGGAGCATATCTCGCGACTGAAATATGCAAGCGGTTTTGTGGTGCCAAGCAAAAGATTCTGCATTGGCCGTACTTATCGTACTTAATTAAAACCTCTTTTCAGAAAAATGGGCAACTCAACTCATCGGAAAGCTCGTCTCATCAGTTAACGGTCCATATTCACGTAAAACTTGAGGTTGTGTCCCTGACAAGGCGCACCCAACTTTATCTTATCCTTTTTTCCAAAAACCCGGAACCACGTATTTCACTCCACAAATTTCCTCCAACCACCGCACGCCTTTCTTGTTTCACAGCCACCGTGCAATTATCTTATAATATTCTATGATGTGACCCATATTTCAAACTTGAGATATGTTTTTTTACTGTTGCAGTGGCTCCGAATTTAAGTGAATTTTAACGCCCACTGATTATTCTATCCCGGAAAATGGGGAAGCTATCCGCATGGTGATTTATATTCTTCCCTCTTCCCTTACAATTTCTTTGCTAATCTCGCCAAATTATTTCTCGTTTTTCAGAGCTCAACTGGAGTGGAAAATTTGTCTTGTTGCTCGAGCTGTAAACTTTATAACGGGGTTTATAAATTCGTCACTTTCCGTTTATTTTAAGATGAAAAAGTTTTGATTCAATTTTTCATGATTCAATGATATCATTGGAAGTTTTATGCATAAATGAAATCTGCAGACTACACAGTTTCTGATGGAGTAAAATGGGACGACTTTGATTGATTAGAGTAAGGCGTAGAAAATCACACCAACAGATACTGTTGCATTCATGAAATATTGAAAGAGAATATATTCTCTCTCAAATTACTGTGGAGTAGGTGAGTTAACACCTATTTTGGACATTTAAATCGTCTATCGCGATAAAATGAGAGAACTAAATGCTTTATTGTTAGGTATGGTTGACTAATGGGCTCATTACAAATTATAATAGCTCAATACGCCTTACAGGAACGATTGGGAATATTGGGATTCGAGAGGCATGTCACAGAAAATGGAGAAATTTACTTTACTGTGACCATAAAATGGAAGAAATATACTCTTTTTATTTGGTGGAACCTTTTATCGCGTGCACTGAGCATTATTTTCAAAGACCCCTCCCAATTCCATGCTATACAAACGCTTTGTCATCTTTGAGACCCTAGTTCATTGATGCTTGCACCCCCTCGCACCGTCTACGGATCACTTTCAGAATTTGAATGCAAACTCAAAACTTAAACCTGACTGACAGACATCACCCAGCAGAGCAGTTTTCCAACTCCCCTTCCCCCTTCCATAAATTTTGGAGGATGATGTAAAATGTGTACGGCACAAATGAAAGTTCTTACCATCCCCTTCTTCCTTGGCGGGCTATAACATGCGCTGGGCACTAGTCCCTTTTCACCACCCTCCCTACATTTTTTGCCATCTGCCGCATTTTCCCCCCTGAAATCCCCGCTGTTCCCTGAAGGGTGGACTACCTACTACCCTGTCGCATCTCCTCCACAAGTCCACATCCCTATGACGCTTACCCTAATAGCGTAACATATTCTCATCCCACTACATTTAATATTCAGTTATGGAAAAATGATTCGTCCTTCACGGTTTTCGCTGCCTTAGCACTTATCATTTTTCACTCAGATTAATAGCAGCACTCTCCCTGAATCTGCGTGCTAATTATAATAACACGGGAGCTGAGCGTAATGTGATGGCCTGCGAAATGGAATCCACTGTGAGCTGCATTTCAATGACACATGCTTAAGCATGTGACGGATTCCATCTTCATTCTCTAATTGCCGAGTCGTTCAATAGCTGTCATATTGCAAATTGCGAATGCACGAGCTATTAAACCCTCTTCCCGCCTTGCTGTTTATGCATTGGCGTTGTTTCAGTGTGCTAAACCCACTTCAAGAGACTTTTACCAAAAAAATAATAGCTTCGTGGCTCTACAACTTCGGTATTGCCTTTCAAATTTTTGGATCGCTCATTCCAAAGCTGTGTAAACAGTGTTGAAGGGGTGTAAACAGGCAGTCTTGCCATTATATACCTTATTTTTGCAAATCCCCATCATTTTTCATGGTCACAGACATGTTTTTATTGAGGAGAGATTTGAGCTAATTATTTCCTCATTACATTTTGCATTTGCGTAGAGTTATTAAGGATTTTTATTTTCATTTGACGTAATGTTGAGAAATGGAAATGGTACAGTTAATTCAAACCGTACAAATTGCTTATCTCATAATTTAAAATGAGTCTTATGCGTTGAAAACTTTCATTAAACATTTCTTTCACCTTAGAACTCATCATTATCTACTGCGCAATGTTCACGATCAAAGGCGAGTTTGTACCTATATCCTTTAAATTGGTAATTAAGCATGGTTATTTAAGGTTTATGTGAGAATCTTACGGAACTCCGCAGCAAAGATTCAAAATTTGACGCAGAGTTGCTACAGAACAGGGAAATCCGGGTGATTCAAAAGGTTTTTTAATACCAACACTAAAAACCTAGATTAAAAAGAATAACCGCATACGATAGCAGCACCGGTTGGTAGGAAAAATTGCACTGATGTATAAGAAGCAAGGAAAAAGGTTAATGCATACCCTGATTTCAAAATATTTCTGGAAATTTAAGTAAATTTGAGCAAAGAACGACACAGTACATTTTCAGCTTTACAATTCTTTTAAAAGAACTTGAGTTTTGACCAATATTATTGACCGTGTAGTAAAACGTCAACTGACTCACTATACTATCTATAAAGCCAACTTGTTTACCTAAAAGGCGAAGATCATCCATAAATAGCCCAGCATGTTGTGTAAAGTTGAAGTTTAGGAATAGGATTGGAGGAAATAAAACGTTGAGGTTCTGTGTCTTTCGATCAATCGAGAATAAGCTACCAGAATGTCTCATAGAGACCGAGAAATATAGATCGTCCTATGTGTGGTAATGGGAGTGGCGTATCTCTGTAAAGATAATCGCTGAATCTATTTTCTTCTACTAACTATATACTTTTAAATGATGCAGTATTGTTTTTTTTAATTTATATGCCTTTTTAAAGCTTGTAAGTAGTTACTTTTCTTTAAATAGCATATATCGTAATGCACGTGGTGTATAATCACCTTCAATCACTCAAACACGCTAAGGCTTGAAGGATGTGAAGTATATTATATCTCTTTGGGCTACTTTATATTCAACTACGATCACCACTACGCTGTTGAAGATTTTATAAAATTCAAATTATTAACATGTAAACGCGACGGAAGGAATGAAATAGGTTCTTTCTCTGCATTGTCTTTCGCCGCGCAGAGAAAGTGTTCGGTATTCATTCATGAGTACTCCTGTTGAAATATTCGTTCTTCAACGAAAGGGTCGCTCCAGGGAGTTGACTTGCAGCCCATCCCCTCGCTTAATACTGTGCCCTCTCCTCCTCTCTACGTGATCTCGTCCTGACCCCCCGTTTGACGTCACCGGCACACCACAACCGCCCCCCTCCACCCGCCCGCCCAAAAGTTTTTACTTTCATCTTCTGGATTATGTATGGTGTTCCTCGAGCGTCGACCCAAAACTCAAGGGGCGATAGGGGTCGTGATTTTCAGCATCTTTTTTCGCACGACCTTGAGCTCTTAACCCCTTAGTCACCGAGCAATTACCGCTAAAACAATTTCTCAGGCGCGTGAAGTAGTTAAGATGCATGAACTCCCTTGTACTTTGACATATTTATGTTAACATAGCTGAAATGTTGAGGCACGGTTATTTGACAGATATCATCTGTGTAGTTTTTTCAAACCATATTTGCTGAACTATTCTGATTTTTCAAGATAGTAAGGTTCCTGGAATTTATCAAAAACTTTTCCTGCTTGACCCTTTTCTGAAAACACCAATTTCTTTAGCTATTACCGTTATCACCAAAAATATCCCTTAGTTTTTCTTTTAAATATTTGATAAATAAAACACAATCACATCAGAATATGAAAAATCCCTCTAATTCATTAAGAGATGAAAATCTCTCATTCTATACTATTTTGAGAGACATTTATGGCATTAATTTATTTCATGCTTAGAGCCTCCAGTGAGCCAGTTCCGTTGAACTGCTATCATTAGGAATTTTTATCAGGGCACTGAAGACCCGAATGGTTGATTCCAGCTCCATCACTGGTATTCTCTCGAAACACTCGACTTCCTTGCTTGTCTGTGACTGGTGGTTGAATCCAAGAATCGGAAGGAAAACGAGTACTTTTTGCACTTATTTCTGTTCGATTCTGTTGAATTCAATTCTTGCATCCGATACGATAAAATTGTCTACACGGGACAAATGTCAGTACTGAAGTAAGCAATCGTGTAAAGTGGCTTTAAGCCAAAGCATATAATTAGTATGAAAAGTAGGAATTCTCTTAATTTACATACAAAAACCCAACATTCTATTTAAAGTCTACTCATATTGAAGAACAAGGCAGCTGTTTTCGACGACAAGTTTCACCAGCTAACATTCCAGCCTGCATCTTCAATGGACAAGGCCATCGATTGCTAGGAAATGGAGATTCAAGCTGTTAAAATCGTCGTTACCCAAAAACAAGATGTGCAGTGGGAACTCGTGAACCATACGATGGGAGTCTGATGCGAAAATGATTGGACGATGGTCAGTACTCCCGCAATGATTGACGACACACTGTTCGACGACTCGCTGATGTGAGAAAAGAATTGATTTAACATCGCTCCCCGGGAGATTTGGCCATTCCGGGAACTCAGGGTTGCAGATTTTGGACGTTGGGTTTTAATGGCAGTGCGTGATACTTTCACGGTTGATATCACGTTGGCAATACGTGACACTTTCACGATACCGAAAAAATATAAGCGACTTTTGAAGAATATTGAAGTCAACATCGCTACTGGTTATGGTCTTACCCTTGGTAAATTTATGATTAGCATTCACTAGAATTTCAATTCGTAGTTTGTTTTATTGTTAGTCATACTGTCCAAAACTATGTCATTTTTAAGCCCTCCACACTTCCTTCAACGTCGTCTTTAAGTGCTTCTTTACTTCTCCCCTTACATTTGCAATATCCATAGCGCACAGCAACATCCCACTACTGCTCATATCTCCTACATCAACACTTTATTACTTCTGAGAATTCCTTCGACAACTTTGTCTTTTCCCCTCCTAGTCTTCTCTTCTACCCATCTTAGTTGTTTTTCAATTCATCTCCTTCATGGTCACACTACGTTTTATATGACTTCTATCTCCGTGGCTTCGTTCGAGTTGGCTGTTACATCTTCCGCTTTTCTACAATAGCTGTCCCTTCTCCGTCTATTTGTCTATCCCTCTTATGTTCCTCTGTTTTCCGCTGTACATTCATTCCGAAGTCCAAAATTTGGTGTATATGACGAAATATACACTAAACCAAAGTCCTCTATCGGCTTGTGCCTTCCTTTTTATATGGTTTCTCATTGTCATCATGTTGCATATTTTCAATAATTTCCGTGACTTAAAGGCGTCAGTCTTTGCAAGTCTCTACTATGGTTACCAGTATTCGTCAAAAATGCTCTCCACTCATAGATATGGATAAAAGATCGACAATATATATCAACAATGTAACTGCGTTTTCTAGATCAAGGTCCATATGATAAACAAACCATAGATATTAAATCAACACCCGCATAATTTGTATTTTTCATCATAACTATAAACGTAAAGTTAAAGTAAATATCAAAACAACAGGAGTTATACAATTTTTACACATGAATATTGCAATAAACAGTTTAAACACACATATTTTACAATAATATAGCGAAATTCAAATATTTTTTAGTTAGTAAAAAAATAAGTCAACAAGGACGACAATGTGAGAGAAAAGACGGAGCTGAAAGATTCAGACGTTCTGACGAGGACGGAGAAAGGAAATTGCAATAAGGAGATATTAGTTTAGAAACCTGATTAATAAGCAATTGGAGACTCGCGATGGCGGGGAATATCCTTATACAGAAAGAATTAGGCGGTCGAAGGTTGTTGATCTTCAACGAGAGAAAAGAAGAGGATGCGGAGTCGCAGAAGAGTTCGAGTGAACGATTAGTGTAATGTCTCAAATTAATTTTCATAATTGAAAAGAGATTTAATCAAAGAAAAGGAAATAAAAACGTTCCTTATACCAAGAGATGTAAATTTTTTGAAAGGCAAGAGAATTTTAATTCCATTTAAATAACATAGAACTAATTCTGGGCCCAGTAATTCTTTCAAGTATATATAACTTAAAGAAATAAATTTGTTATTTGGATATTTTTAAGTGTTTCATATATGTATCTGTGTATGTTTGTGTGATACAACGACCATACTTTGTGACTCTCTGGATCGTGGGCCTGGTCGGGATAATAAATGTAAGGAAGTCATTTTGGAAGGTACGAAATAGACATAAGAAAAAGGAAGTGACAACGGAGTCAGTTACAACATACTACCCTGAGGGAATATTGAATAGGTATTAAGACACCAGTTATGAATATTGTAGAGGATAAGGAGAGCTGAAAGTGAATAGTATGCTAAAGGAATGTCTTAGCATTTCTCTCTGTCTTCGTTGACGATTAGGGAAGAAGAATGTTTTGTACCTATCAGTTCAGCAGTCCAACTATCTTATTTTGTCACTTCTACCAGCGGTAAAGATATAGTATGTTATTAAAACAATACCCTTCGTGTCACCCTGGCACTCATATGATTAGAATTTTTCAAGTAATCTAAGCATAATGTGTAGCATTCTAGTCAATATTGGCTCCCATCATAGTCCTATCCCCTGTGATACCCTAAGTTTGCTCGTTAGAACAAAGAGTGTTTCACAGCTTTTAGAGGGATAAGTTTAGGAACCGCTAGAGACCCGAAGGCTACACGCTAGGTTTAAGTTGTTTGAAGTATTCAGAATAGGTGTGTTTCAGTGCGATACAGAGGATATCATTTGACGCCACGGTATTTCTCTAGGTTCGACAAGAAAGATAAAATAATGGAGATACATTTTCGAAGAGCTAGATGCAAAATTCGTTCTCTACCACAGGACCATGCGACGGCTCGCAGGGTAGTATGCACTTAGAAATAGGCGTAGCGAAGCGTGATGATTTACTAGTTGTATATTTTATCACGCAAGATGAATACTTCTGTTCAAATTAACTATTTCTAAGTGCAAAATCTCCTTTGAGGAAGATATAGTGCTGAATTATATACCATAGTATGAAGAGAGAGGATGCCGTTGGAGGAAAATACAGATAGTTCAGAGAGATAGAGAGAGATTACAGAAAATATTTATCGCGACTGACTCACTAAAAGTTGCAAAAAGAGAGACAGTGTTTGGTTGGCGATGAAGGAGATAAATCAATTGAATCCTTACAATTAGGATTCAGGGTACAGAGTATGAAGTCCTGAGGAGGAAAATCAAGAAAGTAAATCTAAATATTTGGCAAGAGGAAGTGCTTCGGAAGTCGAATACAAAATCCATTAGTTTCCCAAGAACTTCCAAAAACTTATTTATCACATTATGGACTTCTGTTAGTTTGCTTCTCTTCGTGCATGACGACGTGAAACAAAGCACTGGCAAAAATCACGCGAAAACGATTTCAATCGTGCAAGCGAAAATTCAAATCAGTGCTGCCTTAACTCTCGGTGCCAGCAGTTAAGTCCGCACGTGTGAAATTGAATGAACATTTGGATCACGAATCTCTTTCCGAACTCATTGAATCACGCTTGCCGGATGAGCAATCACTATGTACAGGCTTTGAAATTACTTGGTGCTACGTATTTTAAGTCATCGACAACGGGTCGCGTTAATGCGGTGATGATAATTTGGAAGCAATTCGCGAGTCGTGAGGCGAAATCGCATCCCCGAGTAGTTTAAATAAACTACGTCTTGCCGTCAACAGGGAGGTTCCCTCAGACTGAAAACAGAAATCTTACGGCACACCTTCGCATAATTAGATAAAACGCGGCCAGGTATCGGTCGAGGAACGGGAGGGTTTTGGGGTAGGCATGGGAGCGGTGTCTTCGAAAATTTTGTCTCTCTCACCGGCAGGGAATTAATGAACGCGCCCGGCTTCGAAAATTGCGGGAAACGGACGTAAGCGTAGCTCGGGGAAGTCGTTTTCCGTTATGAGTTCGCGAAACTTGGTCGGTTCCATATTAAGGAACTGCATAACAAGTGGAGGACCTTGGATAGGGCGGCGGTAGCGTTCTCGGGGCTTGAATGAAGCGATAGCGCAGCGCTTGCAACGCTTTATTATCAAGTCATTAAATAACTCCGTTCGGGGAAATATGCTTCGCGCTACTGCTTTCCTTCGACGAGTTCCCCATCCACGGTGACACGTCAAAGTTGAGATTATTTGTTATCGTTGAGACTCTCTTGACTTCGAATGAACCCAAAGGCTTCCTTGGATGGATGTAGACTTTCCGTCACCGTATGTATGTCTTTTCTTTAAGCCGAATATTGTCAAACCTATCGTCCGTAGAGCTAAAGCATGGCTTTATTTTGCTAAATTCATTAATACTACTCCGTTAATGTCGAATATTTATTAAAAATTAATTTCTATCTCGAGTAAATGAAGATTTTCTTAATGGCTACCTCCTTTTGCTTTACTGAACAGGCTTATGTCAACGCTCAAAGGCTAAGTTAGAGGAGTTTTGCTTCGAAAGAGTGTTGTTTTGTAAGACCACAGAGTAGTAATCAATCTATGGTAATACCTAAGTTTCACTAATGCCTGGCTCAGAAATTACCAAATTCTGTCTCTTATCAGATATATGTGGAATGTGGTTGATGGAAATGTGGCTGTGATGCGAGTCGGAATATTTGGCCGAACGCTAAAATTAAAGTTCCCCATAAAAATTTATCACATTAAAAAACTTCAAATTATGTTTTCATTACGTTTCATTGGTGATTATCTCTATGTACATTTACATGTCCAAGATGTTTGATAAATATTTAATTTCTAATTTATAGTTTGAAGTACTAACACGATGGGAATGCGAAATATTTCCTAACCATTGTTTTGCTTTAATTTTTCTTATTAATCATGAAATAATATAACTTTTCCCAATTTGGGTAGGTTTTGATGGACCATTTTCTCACTCCCTTTGCATCTTCTCAGCCACTTCTCTCTTCAGGTTAATATTCTTCGTATGTCTCTTCATCCAGTCTAACTTGCCAATAATGTTACCCTCTCTATGCCATTCAATAATGACATCATCACCTTTACCATCCAATAAAGACACTCAACATTCTCTTCCCTTTTATAACTATTTGACCCATCTTTTTTCTTTCCTCATGTTCATAACCAACCAACATTTTTTTATTTCTTCCCCGACACATTGTAGCGTAAAAATATCGCTGCAATAACCTGTTATACAATCCGTTGTATAAGGCCTGACTTGGCCGAATCATCATTTTATTTTTAAATTAGAAAGTGACATAGATATTCCACTAAAACTGTTAAAATCACAAAGACTAAATATGACGTTTTGACGGTTATAACGGAAAAGTATCACCTGAAAATATCCATTTGCCGACTGATGGAGAGGCATGCCAATTTAGCTGCATGATTATTATTTTCTCGCAAATAGATTAGTCTTTCTCTTTACGGAAAAGAAATGGACGGAACATGAAGACACTGACTGCAACGGGGGAGAAAACATTGAATCACACAACTCCATGCAGCCAAACTCAGAACCGTCACTAGCAGTCGCAAATAATGTCAAAATCTTTCGATCAAAGGCGATGCTTTGCTGTCGAAGACGAGTTCATGTTATATTGTTTTCTTTATTTTTGTGGAAAATCTTATTTTATATCTACGAGAGAAAATTCTTTTGATATTTATTATAAAAGTGTTATACAATCAGTTACCAAACCGTGCCAAATCCATAACGATCGTTTTTTTTAAGATAGATATGAGTGCCACTGGCATGGCGTTTTGAGGATTGATTTTTAATCCTCGGTTAAGGAGAAGTTAAGAAGGTTTTTTTTGGGTGGGTGGGAGAAGAAAGGAATCCAAGGGAGGTAGGAAACGCTCGGAGGTTTAGAACGACGAAAAATTTAGGTCGTGAGGAAGATAGATGTTCCAAGCCGGGCGAGGTTGAAACCCGCAGTTGAAACGGGAGACAGGAGGTCATTAGTGCGGGAAAATACATCCTCCTTAAATTTCTGCACAAACATTTCACACCAGCTCGGGTTCAACGGTATTGCAGAACGCAAAAATGGACTTTTAGTGTGAGTATCCTATACGGGTAAATTCCTGATTTCATTAACCCTCTGGTTACCGACCATCATTTTATTACGTTGGTTACCGTTGGGGTCCTTTAGGGATCCAATTGTATTTTATTATGTACCGAGGAAATGAAAACAATTTTTAACCATAGTGCATTGATTTTATTGAGAAAACATCATAACAGGCCATATTAATACCGAAAATTAAACAATTATTGTATGAAATTATTTATTAATAAACAAAATATTTCTTAAAAAAAAAAAGACAATTAAATTATACAATCCAATTATTGATTTTTTATAAATTATCACAACATAACTTAATATTTCATAAAGTTAAACAATGTTTACATAACAATACTTATAAGGAGAGAAAAATGTTAATATAAACCTTAATCCTGAAAGTCAGAAAAAAATTAATGTGAAATTGGGCGCTATATCCTCCTCTATATCCTCACATTACCAATGGATGAGCTAAATCTTGAAAAACAAAATTGACATGTGAGTCTTCAGTTCAATACACTATCAAAGATTTAAAGCGAATTTGTAATTAGTACAACCGATTCATTAGAGAAGGCAAAGAGCAGCTGTGTCGATTTTTAATTCTACGCTTATTGTGAGACTCTCTACAAAGAGTAGACATTGAAGGCGTACGTATTGCACAAATGCTTTTTGTCTAATTTATTATAGGATTTATTTATGGAGAATATACTCTTGTCTCCTTTTCCCTTTATAAATTCTATGCCTAACGTATGGGGGGTATCTAATTAGCTAAAAATCAGCATTGTCTGGTCAGCCCACCCGGTTCTCGATGAGGATCGGGATCGGGAATTAGTTCCACCGTGATACTTGCAATTTCTCAAATAATTCGCTTGTGAAGTTTTTTTGGTTGCATTAGCAAATGACCGAAAATTCTGGAATTGTTAGTTAATATTTTTTCATTTTCTGTTAGTGCTATCAAACTTAAAGTCTTCGTTGCCAAAAGGACCTAGTTTTTAAATTTTAATGGAGCTTTTTGATGTACCTAGAAGAGGATATACAATATTAATTCATTTATTGAAGCATTTGACCCGAAATCGCTTGGCCCAAAGAGTTTTGTGCAGTAGTTGCCAATATCAAATCCTTATTAATGGCAGTTAGCTATCTCCCAAGCTTATATGCCCTTCTGAGATCGCTTTTATCAGGCAGGATTCATTGTTTAAATACTGGGTAAATTTAAGGCAATGAATAGCTTAGGGATGGTGTTGTCTTGCTCTCTCCTGTACACGTTTACCCAGTCTGATCGTCAAGTAATTTACAAATATAAACCTACACGCAATTGGGTCCATTTAGTCGAGAATTGAGCTCAAGTAGTAGTTGAGTAGTTCCTACAGTAGTTCCTTGAGTAGTTCCTACAAGGTACAAAAACTGAACCAATTCGGTTTGTCCGGGGAAACCTAAGCGCCTAAGTTTTCTTAAGGACTCGGGGTACCTTTCTTAGAGCTATTGCATAATTTAAAACTATTTTAGGTTTAATTATTGCATGCCTTTGACTAAAATAGATCAGCAGTTACCGTACGTGCAATTTGCTAAGCATTGTGATTTTTAAGTGCCTAATTTAGACAGCTAATGATTTTTTTATGCATCAGCACTTGTTTATATAAACGATGATATAATTTTTGAGAAGTCAGTGTAATCACAGAGAGTACACTGGTTCTTAGAGGTTAGCTTTCCCCTAATTTATCAATCCGGCCTTCCGGAATAGAACAGGTTGGTTTATAATGTTATCTCCGCTGTTTAAGAGAGTTTTTCATTTTTAGGCTTTTGCACACATGGGTAGTACCCACATTGAGATTTTTTACTAATGCAGGTAATCTATAAATTGTTCTTTTCTGATCGGGACAGAACGGGACACCGAGCTAGTATTGATTTTGAGTACTAGCCGGAAAAACTCCAGTCCTTCTATCAGTACCGCCCGTCCCTGGCGAGATGAGATCCATTCTGAAACCGGGGCTCCCAACCTCCTTGGCATGTCCTCCCCTCCACTCCACCCCACCCGTCGTCGCAGTGGCCACCCGGCGCCACCTGGCGCCCTCTCATCAAAACACGCTCAAGAGGGGTTTTGAGAGTTGGGAGGGGTCGGGATCCACAGCGCTTGGAATGCGGGAGAGGAATAAGTTGGGGGTTGCATGTCCCTCCTTTTTGGCGGGTGGGTAACCCCGCCTCCCCAGCCCCTACACGACACTCTCCGGAATCCCTCAATAGGGGCGTGGTGGCGGAACTTCTTTCTCCGCGCCCTTCTCATCTTAATCCTCTCGAACTCTCAACACTTTCCTCATGACCGGAGGCATTCTTGCTCCGATGAATGTAGCAATTGTTGGGATGTGAGCTGTTTGTACAAGCTGCCGCGAGAAATGTCCAGTACCACCCAGAGTTTACCCTTTTTTTGCTTAAATGTTACAGAAATTTGAGCAGGTATTATCGTTATCACTGTTAGCGTTTTAATACTTCAGACAATCAGGTAGAATTCCACATTTTATTGCGTCTCGACGGCACAGATCATGTCGCTTAGACTGTCTGACTTTTGCATGCAATGGCTACTTCACTCGGGACGAACAGGGTGATAACGCCCTCCTAATCTGAATCGATCCCAATGATACTTACCTTCGGTGACTTAGCGAAAACCCGAGTTTCCATCGATGCGGTCCAAATTTATCGTCTACCTACAGTTTTACCCGATTAGAGTGCATCACTTTTACAATTTTGAATGGTTTCGCAGTTTACTTGGAGAAATGTATATTAGGCATTGCCAAAGAAATAGACCCTATATTAGGGATCAATACCGTATCTGGAACTCCTACCGGTTTGTGCGCTCTCTTTACTTAAAGTACAAGAACAAAAGTATATACATTTTAAATCTTTTATTGTTTGTGACCACAAATAAGTCTTGGCTTATCATTTATGTAAGTCTTTTTCAATGATGTCTGATTTTATTGCAAAGGTTTTACATGTTACCGAAAGAGGTGCAAAGCTGGATATTATGGAATGTTTTATCTTATTCCAAGTATAGGGGAACGAAATTGTAAAGAAATGGCCTAATACGCACATTACACTCACTTCTATATCACGTACCTTTCCCACCTCACAGACAAATGTTTAGTTAATTTGATCTTTAATCCCATTCATCCCCTATCACTCAAATATTCTCTTATCATCGCTGCCTTTGTCTTTCACACCAGCCACTGTTTTCCAAACCTTCCCTCCCTACGTTTTAGGTTTGAGCAACTATAATTAAGAGGTCACCACGGGTCAAAAAGTCAAAAAGGAAAGATTTTTAGAGAATTAATTTCGTAATTAGAGACAATATCGGCCGCTATCGTAGGAAATCTATTTCTCGATCAAAATTATAATAATTGGGTAGATTTTTGAGCAGTATCTGCCTTAATTTCCCAACTTATGTGATATCTACTTACTTTCCTGCTCATTTTTTTTATACTTGCTCGCCATTAGGAAGTTCCCAGGAAGCACGAATCACCTTGAGAACAACACGATAGTGTGGAAGCCGATCAGGATTCCAAGTAAAACGTTTGGAATAAACAAATTCTATTACTTTTAACAATGTCTACCTCAGCCTTTTTAGCTTGGACTTGATTCCCTGTGCTCACTTCATGAGGTACTTCATGAACGGGGAAGGAATTATTCTACGTACGCCTAGGCTTACATAGAATAATTCCTTTTCCGTATGCATTATATATCCCTCACTTCTATTTCTTACTTCCACCACAAAAAATCCATTGTCTGTAAAACTCCGTGAATTGATTAATCGATTTTGTAATGTTTATGCAAGTTTAGGTAACATTGTAAGACATTTTCTATTATACAAACTGCCTTCGGGGTTTGCCTATTATTTTGAGGCTCTCCTAAATAACCCATGCTTTATAAGACAATTATTCATCCTCCTAATAGTGACCAAAATCCATAATTTATTTTAAAATTAGCTTCTTCGCTGAGATCCTTATGATAATTTTCTATTCGTATATATCAATTTAAATTTCGATTGATTTTGTTTGTAAAACGTTTTAGAAGAAGCAGTTCTGTGAAGAAACTTTTTATTCTTATTGAAGAATGATAACGTTTTCGTTTTTTTCATGCATTTACACACATTATGACCATTGTCCAAGTATAAATCTATGGTATGACGTGATGAATGCGGCATCTCTCACGTATGTTAACAGATGAGACGATCAGCATAGGCAATGTATCGAACAAAGCAGCGTATCTTTTCTTTCAACGCTTTCTGAATCGACCGCATGAAGTCGTTTGAGAATAGGATTTTTGTATTGGTGGCCTAATTACTTACTTCCCTCTTCAAAGATCTGGGTTCGTTTTCCGTCATAGGGAGCTGAATTTCCATAACGAAACGGTAGTGTAAAATGAAGAGGGAATTGAACAAGTGACCCTTACGACAGAGAGAAGCATGTCATTAAGAGCATACTTAGAGCCAATACGCATGCGCACTGCATTTCATTCCACCCTACTTCCCGCTCATTCATCGCTCGAGGGTCATACCTTGTAATTATTCTCCTTTTCCAGCGTAAATGGAGCAGGCTACTCCAGCCGTCTTCCGCTTAAGCTATTACTGCAGTGCAGTCATCAACAGGGGGGTAGATTGTTCGCCTCATGATAGGGAAACGTCCAAGTTCGTTAGGGGGATTAGCTAAGGCTCGGCATTGCTGAGCAACGTGACCAAGTAAAATTCCGTGGGAATATACGAGAGAAAATGCAACAAATTTTGTCTCTCGTCGGATTAGAATTCACCTTGGAATTCTTGGAACAAAAAGTGTCCCTTCATATTTTTTGTAAAAACTTTATTATGCATTTGTTCATTCCAAGTTAAAATATAGTCTATTATTCAGGGGAGGAGTACACATACATTCTTTTTGACGTGCAGAAACCGTTATGAATGGAATCATCATAATTTTAGCCCTAAAAAAGCTCTTATGTACCTTTTTTCCCCATATTCTAAGACCCACGGACAAGGAAATTGCAAGGCATAAGTGTGTACATTTTCAGGATCTTAAAACTTTTCTGCCTCAGTAGTGTTAAAATATCTAATGTCATGAGTAAATCACATTCACAAGTCCTGCGACGTAATATTTTTTATGCTTTGCCCAAGTCAAAAATCGCTTTCTCCAAATGGTTTATTGTCTCTACGGGGCCCCAGGTATTTAATATGACGGGCCATTAAATTTATTATCCTTTTAAACTTTTTCCAAAGCATGAAAAACTGTTTAGCCAAGATTAAATAAATAGTGTTTACCTGTAAATGCAAAACATTTTGTTCAGGATGGGGTAATATTCAGGTAGATATTTCTGCTGGTTCCTCATACCTTTTTACATTTTCTGTAAAGCATAGAAAAATATTAAAAACTTTATTGCTTGTGATGAAAATGATAGAGTAGAACTTGCTTGTGAACGTTTTAAGGAACTAGTCGCCTTTCTTTCGTCAAAGTTATTTTATAAAAAATATATTAAACACTTTTAAATCCATTTTACAGATAATTTTGCCATTACTTAATATTCAATGATGCTAACCTGAAAAATGATGATAAAATTACAGCGGTGTTTATTACATTCATGATCCTACGCATAAATTATCGTAAAATTACGGGCACATAAATCATAAAATTAATTAGAATCGCATGTAAAGAAAAACAACAAAAGGAACACATAAAATGTATTTCTCATGCTTAAGTAGTGTAAAGGACAAAAATTATCCTGAAGAACTAAAATATACAATATTTATGTGTGATCATCAACAGCATACATATTACTTCCAAAAGTGCATGCAATTTACAAAACGTCACGGGATCCCAAACGGCATTTCGGTGGCTGGACCTCACCGCAGGGTATCGCTTCTCTAATCAACGTGTATTTCAAACTAGAGGATTAAAATCATAGTAATTCACTGTCTTCCGCTAAGGAAATTAAATGCATAATTTCGTCAAATTACGAAAAAAACGAAATTCACAAGGAAATACGTCGCTCTACTGTTAGCGATACCATTCCGTGACTTCATATCCTGGGTTCGGTTTGCTGTAGTGTCTCCACGCCGCCAAGAGGGCGTAATCTTTAATGAAGAAGCATTTTCACAAAGCAAACTTCTATTCTAATAAAATTCATGTCTTGTATATTTATAAATACGTACTTTAAACACAAATAATTTTTTAAAACAATGAATGCTCCCCATTGTAAAATAATATAAAATAGAAAGCTACCTATCGTCACCATATACCCATCTGCGGCATATCATAGTCGATCGTACTACACAGTATCGTACACGGTATCGTACAGCGCTGGAAAAGGTATCGACTGGTTTCCTTCATCCTTACAAAACTCTTCTCTCCCACGGTGGCCCTTATCCACCCACCCACATTCTCCCCTCCAAGTTCCGCCACTCCACGGCATATGGCGTGGTGCCGGGCGTGTTCCCTCAAAGGGAATATTTTTTTATTTCCCTTCAGCCCTTCCCCGGCTCCACCACCGCCACTTTCCTCTGAAAGACGATTAATTCAAGCGAAGCAATTAACAGGTCTCCTGCACGGTCGAAGAAATCTTCAAAGTTGCACGCGTTTAAAAAAAAAACGAAAGTGAAGTTAGAATAGGAAATTCGCCGTCGCTAGTTTCCCGAACTTTGATGTGAGACAGGGTGCGTGTTCATCTTCGCCAAGATAATATAGAAAGAGTTTGAATTAATTTCATCGTTGCCGATAAGGATAAAACTTGGACCTTTAAGGCGCGGTTGGAAGAGAGTTTTCGTATCGGGTTCAAAGAGGGATAAAGCCTCTTAAACACAGCCGGCCATACCCGTGGCGCACAATAGAATTTTCTGTTCAACTTACGGCAACCTAAGATCTTAATTCTTCACCGAGATCGACTCTCTAACATTACGCATTAAAAATACATTCAATGTAATGTAACACGGAATACAGAGAGACTTACAACGCCATAAAGGAGTAGACGAGTCAGTTCCTTTAGCCAGAATTCCGCCTACAGAATTAAAGTGGAAAAATATGGTCACCAAATTCCTGATAAATATGGTCGTCATAATGTAAATAGGTTCTCTATATTCCTGGGGAGTAAAGTCGACGATTTCCAGCTTATGTCTCCGTCTGTACATTTGCTCATTAATTTGCTTAGTTAAGAAAGCATCTATGTCATTCACTCAGCATTAACATAGCAAAATGCTCATTAAGTCTCAAGTCAACTTAATGGCATCAACCCTTTAGAAATTGTCTTTGAAATTAAATTAAAAGGCAGTATTCCCAACAGTATGATAATGGTAACGCATGCACGGTGAAACTTCATTACGCAAAATCGGAATAGTGGCCATTCTGATGCTTTTGATGTTTTCTTCAAGTGAACTGACGTTATTACGCCTATTTTTGTTCTTTTTGATCTAAAAAAACTAGGGATGATATTATATCGAAGATTTTCTAAATAGATTGGCCACCTATTGTATTACTTCCCATTATTTGATTACCCTTTCGTAACGTTACATTTATTACTCATTACGTAAGTTTCAGTTTTAATAACCCCAAAGCGACTTATAATTATTTTTAACACATTTTTTTAAATTGTACTTTTTTCATTTGATAATTTTAAATTCTTTTTTATTTAGGGGCATGCTTTCAGTATCCTTGTCAAAAGCTAGCCTGGCAACGTTTAAATATATATCATACTTGGCACTCCGAGCAAAGATATCAGACGACGATTTATCGGTGCGTGGCAATGAAAGGGTTACAATTTATTTTTCACAACCACGGGTTGAAAATCATCGGCGATGTTCAGAATTCATCCCAATTTTGCGGTTAAAGCTACGGTAGGTACTTCGTCCAATTCGCTACTCAAGTCCTCGATTCGTAAACTCTCCACGGTGAACCATTAATAGCCAAGGATGCATGCGGGTGTGTAAGGGTGCCTAAAAGAGAAAATGGTTCCTCTCCGAGAGGCATTGAACGTATGTCATCCATTAGTGACGTCGGCCTATTGCTCTTCCAACCCGGAGTAGCACGGCCCTGCTTCGCCTTTAGCTCCCTTTGAGACGCCGAGAAAGGAGAGGGAGCGATAATGGTTCCGGGAGCGATGCCATTTCCACGGTCAAATGGGGCAAGCAGCAGCAGCCCGCCAATGAGAGAGAGCGCGGGAAGAGGACTATTTTCGAGAGCGCCATCTCTGGAGCACTCTCCACTTCAGGCGTGAAGGCTCCAGAGGGCCATGTAATCGATGATTGGAGAGGTATGGCTGGTAGTGGGGTGAAAAGGGAGAAAGGTCCTTCACAAGGACCTTCCGCAAAAGAGGTCGAAGAGAAAGAGGGGCCTTAGCCCGCTCGTTAATCATTGAGTCCCACCTCTGGAGGAGGCGCGACGCGAAGGAAAGATTAGAGATTAGTCTCCTCTGGACTTGAAATGTGGTCATTCGGTTGCCACGGCGGTACCTACCCCACGTGGCTCCGTAGACTTTGTTCTCTAGCCATGAATGCGAAGGTCTGAAGGCCTTTAATATACGTGACAATTACCCTCAAATTTTCTGTGCGGCAATTTATATATATTGGACATGAGGAAGTTTCTGTTAAATACTGTAAAAATTCCTCATTTAACACTGTTATTAATTTATTTTAAAAAAATAAGAGTGCCTTTAATTGAAAAATGATATATATAAAATAAATGCGCTATCAATAGCCTTAAAATGAGGTGAAAACGTTTCTGAACTCCATATGCCCAGTTCAGACTACTATAGTGCAAACCAACGTAGGAACCATACAAGTCTTCAAACTACTACCGTAACTCAATGCAACCGTCACCAGGAATCGTGATGAACAAGTATGGAGAAGGCGAACAAAATGAGGATGCGCACATCCCTGTGGTGTTAGGATTTCAAAATGTTTTGAAAAGCAAATGACACTTCTCTTTGCTTATTCATCAAAGTAGCACCATCTGCATCACTATATTGACTAACTTTTTTTATTGACCTTCTTTTTATGTTTCCGCTCGTCATACCCGCACTGACCACAGTTAAGTGGCAGCGTTAAAATCTAAACTCCATCGGTAAACAACGCAAGTTCACTCGATGGTTTGCACCTCCGATGGAACGAAACACGGTCGCCACGTTAGTAGTATGCCCAGGACATTAGCAACTACTGCATAAGATTATAAATTGATGCAAATGTGTAGAAGATCGTACTGATTACACTAATATATTTGCATTGAATAGGTATCATCGTAAAATAGCAATTGTGATACCTTTAGTTTAAAAAAATAGCTAAATAAAAATTTAAAATAAAAAAATAAGTGTTAACTCTAAGAGAGTACCAACTTATGTTTTCCCAGAAAAAAGGAAAAAAGTATCGAGGTATCAAAATAGGAAGACTTTGTAGGCTTAAGAAGAATTACTAATATTGAAAGTTTTTTTCGATACTCGAAATTTGATGTCATCATTTATGATTGAGAAACATAACTTCATATTAGTGAATAATTCCAATCCCACAATGATCCGTGCAACCTACGTATGAGTGAGAAAAAATTATCAGCCTTTACCTTCTGGTTTAATGTATAACTCTCTGGTATGAATCAATTCATAACTAGGAATATGAAACGTGAAATGTTTATAAATAATGGTAACAGCATTTTAAATTAAAAAGAATGCTCCAGGGCTAATATCCCTTGTTTTTTCCACACTCTCCTTGTGCATAAAACCTGCAAGTATGGAAGGTTATCTTAATACTTATCAACTTATGTACGATATTACTTGTTCCTGTAGAATAATAAAGCTGTAATACAACCCTGGTATATTCGGGAAAAGGAGCTGGTGCATCCCACCCTCCTGTCTTAATGTGCTATCTTCACATTTCTGTCCAGTGTGCTCATTGCTCTGTGAGAGAGGTAAATTTGGCATATTCCATGGGAGGTATATAGAAAACTTTTCGTTTTCCTTATACCGCGCTTCAACTTGCCTTACATACTTCTGTAATGCTTATGTCTCTAAAGCACTACCCTCGAGTAGGATGGTAAACATTTGAAGAGTTTATTCCCGGAGTCCTTTTTACATTTGAATATTCTACCAGCTGATTGGTAAGGGCTTAAACAGTCTTCATCCTGCATCCCGATTTCTAAACTAGTGTCTCGTTTTCCTTCGTGAGGATGTCCCGCCATTACATCCCTCTAAAATACCTCATATCTTTTACCTCTTCCTATTTCGTCCAGAATTCCTATCCTCTTTCTTCCTTTTCCACGCTTCCCCAGTGTTCTCACCTCTGTTACCTACTTCAGCATACCCTCGCCTCTAAAAACGTCCTTCATACATTTCTTCTGCCTTCTCTGAACCTCTACCACCAGCTTCCTCTCCAACCACATCCAATATCTCC
Organism: Pyrrhosoma nymphula; assembly: GCA_963573305.1. Lineage (NCBI taxonomy): Eukaryota > Metazoa > Arthropoda > Insecta > Odonata > Coenagrionidae > Pyrrhosoma > Pyrrhosoma nymphula. The sequence goes on from OY754338.1 coordinate 91,919,969, forward strand.
TCGTTCGTCTTCCTCTCCATTCCAGCTCACCCTCTCCATCCTTCTCCAAACCCACTTATAAAACGTCTCAAGTCTACGAACATCATCCCTTCGCAACGACCAAGTTTCCGACCCATGCAGTGCCAAGTTCCATATTAGAGTTTTCACCAGCCTTTCACTTCTCAGAGCCCCCTCATCAATTATTTTCTATTTAAAAATACTTCTTTAGCCAGGGCGATTCTGCATCTAATGCCCCTGCCTCTTAATCCATTCTCATCCAAAATACTACCCATATACGTAAACTGCTCGACCTGCTTTATCTTGTGTCCTCCTACCCTTATATTCAGCCCCATCTTCTTCTTCTTACTTCTGGAAAATATCATTTTGGTCTTCTTGTGATTTATCGTCATCCCATGCCTTTTCCACTGCACCTCTAACACATTCATCATTGTTTTTAACCCCTTGGCAGACTGACAATCCATTGCTTTATCATCTACAAATCGCATTGATTCTATCAGCTCCCCTCCTACTATTATTCCTACCTTCTTACTATTTCTTCTGAACACGGGTTGAAAAGCAACGATAGTGGGCACCCCTGCTGCAATCCCCGCACTGCCCATTCCGATTCTCCATCGGTTACCCTAACCTGTGCCGTCTGGTTCATATACCGGCCGGAACAGGTCACCCTGCAGGTATCCATATTAGTAGGAAATTCCGGGAGTATTAGTACCTTCGCGACATACGTATTCCTTTTACATTAATGATATTGAACAGAATTATTATCCAAACTGACAATTATGGAACTACTTATGTAATATATCCAAGGGGTGAAATCCGTCACGAAATAAATCACGTGACTTGACATGGCTTTGAACCTAGATTTCCCAATTACTGGTCAGGTGTGTTAGCCAGAAACATACCTCACCGGGAGTTAGGATATCAGGATGTTGAGAATGACATTTCGATGAAATTTGGACCAAATCTGGGTTGTTGATAATGATGAAATGATTTTTTCTTGGTGAATTTCATCACTTTGGTGTGTACGTTTTCACCCGTTCGGGTGACTGCTTAGTATTTCATTTGTGCATTTCGCTGTGCTTTTCATAGTGACAGAATATTGCTTGGTTTATCTCGATTCTTTCCAAAGAATATGAATAGTTAACACATTCATTTCGAATATAATTTTCAAAATATTATTCAAATTCCACGAGAATATCTTTCATGTGCCGTCCCGGACCAACTTCTTTAACAAGTTGATAAATATGCGTTAAATTATAGAGAGTTGGTCATGTCTTTTTTTTAAATCTCATCATCATTTTTTGCCAATTTTTCGCCTTTTAATTAAAGCATCATCAGGGCTACAGCACAATGCAACGAAAATAGTTAATAACAATTATAGTAATACTATGATAAAAAGTTTTCACTCATAAAAAATATATGACCAACTCTCTATAATTTAACGCATACATTACTAAAGTGGTCAATAAACAATTCAACCGAGTTGATAAGGTAATATATAAGCCGAAAGATGATTGCATAATTGGGTGAAAGCAGGAAGAAAACATCTCAATAAGGAAGGTTGGAAATTAAAAACATTAATGTTAATCCAATTCTACTTACTAGTAAGCTACAATATGTACTCGTTCCAATGCAGTTCCCTACAGCCATGCTCGCCCCAATTCAAAAATAATTTTTGATACCAGTGGACATCAAAGAATCGTTGCATTGCTTTTGCCAACTGCAGATGATGGTGCGTTATTGATTATTCCCCCAGGCCAATTTGATGTATTTTCCGGCGAAACTAGGGGTAAATTCTTCAAATATTGTTTTCATCAATGTTCACAGAATTCTTTCAAACCGCTTATTTTCTTAATACCTTAATGTAAGGTAAGTGTATTAATACACAGGCAAAGTTGAAAATAGTTATATGTATCACCAAAATAATGTGACAAGAATTCGATGTATTCGGAGTTTACTTTTTACTTTGCGTCACCCGAATTTCTGCCATATCGTTTGCCTTCTTGCTAATTGGGTGGTTCTCAATATCTGACTGAGTGTTGGGTTACAAACTTTAAATTTTCCGTGCAGAGATTAAGGATACATTTTAACTCCGTCCCATTGCATATTGCTTATTGCTCTTCATGGTTCGAATACTATATTAATAATACTTTCAAACTTAAACTAGGGAACACATTTTTTTCAAATAAACTAACCAATATTTTATTATCATTATGTATTCATATACGCTATTATGCTAGCATTGGGCATACGTTTTGGTATATTTTAATAATTTATAGTTACCAGAAATACCATACTTTTTCACTTCAAATTAATGCCATGGCTATAAACCTTCAATAAATCTTAAATTAATTCAGTATTAAATAAGCACTGGGAATTGATGCATGAGATATTTCATGGAGTTAAGGTCAAATACACTAGTAATGCAGATTAGCTCAGTATGAAATTACCGCTGTTGAAGGGGAATAAAATTAATGCCTATCGTTTGAAACCATAAGCTATGATGATAACTATTTATTTGCCTATTTACCATTCATCTCACCTAAAACAGCACATATTAAGCACTGTGTTGCTCAAAGTGCACCGCAGAGTCGTATAATATCCTACAGTATATCAAATTCATGTTATTTATTCACTATATTCAGCTCTTTGATCTCAGCGTTTTAGTTTATGGAATTTGAATGCATAAAACTATTTAGCCGTCGCGTTCTAGATTCCAATTGCGCAAGTAGGTCATGAAAACTGAATTGATATTTATTTCAGCAAAGTTAAAAATTTAGTATTCGCTCATTTTTTTACCTGGGGAATGAGAAAATATAAACTCTGAAATTGCCGTTACAGATTTGGGATTTGTATAGGAATCCTTGACTCTAAAATCTATTTTAAGCATACCTTACCTCATCCAATTTGCTACGAGCAAATGTATGGTGACGCAATTTCATTATATAGCCTTATCACTTCCTGAGAGCTGCTAAAAGGCTTTTTCTTCTTCTTGTGTATTTTTTAGTATATTTTTGTTGTATTAAAATCTCTTATGTTCATTCCTTTTCGTGCTAGCGTATTCTGTGTTCCCAAGTTAATACAAAATAACTTTGGTTTTTAGAACTTCTTGCAATAACTTCATATCAAAACTCACTTCAACCTATGGAATTCAGCTCCCGAAGTTTTATATCTCTGACTTTTAGTAAGATGAGTGCTTAATAATGTCCGGACTCAGAGGGTAATCAATTAAGAAACACAGTTTGTTGGTTCGCTATTTGTGGAGGCGATCGACGGCTGCGGTCTTTGTGCCATTAAGGACGAGTGGGTTGGTTAGATAGGAATATTGGGGAATGCAGGAAGGCTGGATAAAAACCCGGCGTCGGAATAAACTTAGTCTAAACGAGAGGTACCAAGGGGACTACGGACATCCCATCCATCGGACGGAGAGCACTGTAAAAAACACTTATTAAAGAAATGAAAAATATGCACTACACATTTTAGGTCCCACAACACAATTTTTTAAATACTGTGCAACAGGTTTCGACAGCTATGAAATCCATAAGTACACATGCATCAAAGCAGGTAAGAGGGTAAAACAAACCGTACATATGTACAAATACACAGAGTGGTGGGGGGAAGGTGAAAAATAATTGGAGGATTTGAAGCAGGGGTAAAAGAAGTATTAGAGGCCAGAGAGGCATGGTTTTATCATTGGGTTAACGTGATTGAGGGAGGACCAACGTGCGGGGCAAAGCGGGGTGGTAAGCCCAGAAGGGGAGAGTTGAATGAGAAAAGGTTTTCGTATGACAGTATAAAATCGTTTTGTTGCAGAAGAATTGTCGATTCCTCCCACGCGTCCATACAACTTCCCTTGTGTGTTAGGCGAAGAGTAGTGGCCAAAAACTAGCTCCTGTGTCGCAAAGTGAGACTTTGCCTTTCTGGGAATGTAGGTAGGCACGACAACTCTCCTGCAATATCGTTATAAAATTGCGACCGGTTTGACCCATGTAAAATTTTTCTCAATCATCTCATTTTAGTCTATAGATTACCGAACGTTGATATGGTTCTGTTTATTCTACGTTATATGCATTAAGATTTTTTCCATTGTAAAAGGAGACCCTTAGGTTATTAGGGAGACACTTGATTTCTTCCAGGGATGCCTTGTACAAAAAGGTGATTTTCCCCAACAGTTTTTCCCAGTCACTAGGTATTGCCCCGTATACCGATTTTCCCCTTTTGCTTACGTTTCTTTTTGAGAATTTTGTCAACCATGTGTGGCATGGGTAGGCATTAAGGAAATCTATATGATTGACGGCCGCGAGTTCCCGGTTGAAGTTGACCCATGACAACGGAATGGATAAAATTATGTTAATCGTGGCATGAAATGAGGAGAAATTTTGCCTTGAGCGTCTTAAGGTGGAATTATTGACATGGTCCCTGTTTGTGGGCTTCCTTAAAATTACAAATTCAAACGGACCAGTGACAGTTGAAATATCAACGTTTAAGAAATTCAGCACGTGTTCCACACCTTTTTTACGAATTAATTATACATTGGTACTCACTGTATTTGGCTATTAAACAAAATTTTGGAATTGAGGGCCTGAGAGTTAAAGTAATGCAAGTAACATAAACACGAAAAACGTATATATAGGTGCATACGTTCTAAGTTGGTACTGTCGGGTACCGTCAGGTAGCTAAAGGAAAAGAAATATGTACAAGTTTTCGAACGTATTGTGCTACGATCTATCCGCCGAACACTTAAGCTACTTTGCTTATTGTCATTTCTTACCGGAGTAAAGTGATACAGATGACATTGGACGATGTTTGTTACTTGTATTACTTTGACTCTAAGGCACTCAATTTTCTTTCAGTTCACACTCAAAAACTGTCGTCCACATAATCATGGTAGGAGAAGATATTCTCTATAAGAGACTGACAACTAATAAAAATATTGTTCTTAAATAATCCATGAAAAGGTCAGCCAACAACGCAGAGATATTATGTGCAATGCAGATAAGGATACCCCATTGCCAGGCTTCGCCTTTGGCACAAACATTCGCCATTATACATAAAATAGTTTTGAGATACACATACAGTTTTAGGATTTCCGCTGTATTTTACCTATACGGCTTGTTTTACTCTCTTAACTACTTTGGCGCATGTGTATCTGAGGATGCCACAGCTGGTGAAACAGGTTGTACTGTATTGTAATAAATAGTTTTGTGGGACTTTAAAATCGTGCTGTGTAATTTCTTTAATAATGCAGTGGTTCCTATAAGTAACCCCTTAAAACGCTGATTATAAAAACACTTTTGTGACAAATCATTTTACAAGGTACTCCGATATCCTAATTGAAAATATGCCATTCTGTTACTATCCTCTTTTCTTCTCAAGATTACATTATGTTTTCGCTTCTTGTTTTGCATCGTTTCAGTTGATAGCGGTGATGATAATTTTTTCTCAATGTTGGTGGATTATGTGTCTTTAGATTATACAAAATAACTTCCGTTTTTTTAGCTCCTCGCAATAACTCTAAACTTTAAGTCACAATCAGGGGTTCACATTGTTGTTTCACCGTCGACCCCGTCAAGAATATCTGTCTATATTATCTGTGCTATCACGTTATTACACTAACACAAGCAAAAAATATGATTGAGCGACTTTTAGGTTTTTAAAAGTGTTCATTATTTCTTGAAAAGTGTCTTTTGCGTTGCATTTTGAAATGAAACAATGTTTGTTGATCATTTGACATAAATTGAAAAAAAGGTAAAAATATATTTAATACTCAAACGATCACGATTCTTGATACATGAAACTTCAAAAAGTATGACAATGCAATATTATAGCTAATTATTATATGTTATGTGTATTACCTTTTTTCTATCCATCTCCGAGCCTGTATCGAACCCTATCAATGTTATATCGATCAATAGTAGTCTATATCGACCACATTGGGAATCATTGATCTATAGCATTCAACTCCTCAAGTTCTATTCCTTTTACTTTGCGTCAGGTTTCAACGTCAAAATATCCACACTCAGATTGCAATCAACATTCAACTGCCTCGACATCAAATCAATCAGCAAGGTGCTTCAAAAGCTCTTGAAAAAAATAAGCCATTCCTCTTATCTACCCCCTCGAAATTCATTATTTTTGTATCTCTCATCTAAATCTGCTAACAAAGCGCAAAAATCAGGTCGCGATTTTTTTCCGCGGGAAAGGTAATTTGTTTTAACGAAACGTGTAAACGAAATAGTAATTTGTTTTTCGTTCAATTAGGAAAACATTTGGAAGGTGACAAGTGAAACGGTTTCATTTGTGAACATTGAATTGTTCAAATTACCTTTTCTGGGCAACTTATCCTATAGAGGTGTCCTCATGCCATCCCGTGGTGCCCAAAACGAAAAAAATCACCAAAACCTCGACATTAATTGATAAATCAGTCTCTTTTCAAACATCCCTGTTTGCCATCAAGTTAAATAATTGGAGTAATAATTATACTGATATTTTCCCACGGTCACCATGCACTTTAAAGGGGATCAGTTCTCAGAAATGCCTTGCGGTGGTCTAGTTGATTCTCTGTTAGTAAAGTCTTTCAGGGAAAACAGTGAGAGGATAAATTTCACTTCCTCGTGAAGTGGAGGAAAACAATTATGTAAAATGTGTCATAAATATTGTCCGGTGATGGTGAATATCTTTCCGTTAAAATATCTATTTTACTACTATAAATTCGCTATTCTATTCCAAATAAGGGTCCAGGGCGAGAAATATACCCCGTCACCTACGGGGCCGACAATAATCAAATCATTAACCACCGAGTCCCGAAAGTGATTCACTTGTTGTTGATCTTCGCTCAATTGTAATTATCGACCATAAGAGCGGTTTATAATAGAAGGATTAGCACGCGTTGATCGATTGTTTCCGTGTTCATCTCAAGAAATTATTACCCAAATTTACAGTCATTGATTGCATTTACACAAATGATGTGGTACGCAGTCACACGCACGGGTGCGAAGTTATTCACCAAACACGGTGAAATTCGCCATGAAAAAAACCCTTGCGCTTGACTTCGTACCACATCATTTGTGGAAATGCAATGATTGGAAATTTTCCAAGGTAGTCGTTCCAAAGCGACAATGTTGGGTTTATTCTTCGAGACTGTGGCATATCATGCACGAGCACGTTTCCTGTGCTACAATGTAGACCGGGGACGAGAACATCTTGTTCGTATAAACTCCCCGCTGAAATCCGCCTTGAATTAAGATGGTTAAAACTGGCTAATACACCTGACCGGAAATTGTGAGATCCGGGCTCGAATCCCGGTCATGTCAAATGATTTATTCATGGCGAATTTCGCCGTGTTTGGTGAGTAAATTATTACCCCTTGGGAACTTCATTTCATTTCACTATTAGCGGAGTTAAATCAGTCGACATTGGAACGCGTCCATGATATTTGAGAGAGAGATGCATGATGAGAAAAAGGGATGTGAGTGTGAGAGGATTACCGTTCGATCCGCTGGGAAATGAACTCCGCGGACTTGAAATTTCAAGCCATTCCCTGGACCGGTAATTGGAAGAATTCCCTTTCACTCTCGGATGTTTCCCTAGTGAGACTTTGATTTCGCCGAATTGAAAACTCATATAGGTAGGCAGCGAATTCCATTTCGCCAGCGACAATTGCCGTCCCAAGGGTGTTTGTTTCACGTCATTGTCTCGAGGGTTCCTCACGACCCTAAAGTCATTGGAATTCATAGGTATGTGCTTCAGCCAGTGCTGTGACGATGTGCGAAATTGAATGACGTAGACATCTAGATTTGTATATTATGCTTTTGTAAAATTGTCAATGCGTCTTCTTCGGCGTGCGCAAAGCTGTGTTCACACGAGGTGGCATTCAACTGTTATGTGAGGTCATTTTGAAAATCAAAACTTAGTACCCGGTGTCGCTGACAGCTTTAAAGTAGCGAGAACTCTGCACGCCAATTCATAAAATGAGTATTTTTATCTTTCCTTTTAATAGATGTCTAATTCAGTTACATGAGAATCATGTTTCATTTGTGCATCTTAATTATATGTAAAAAGCAGGATATTTGCACATCTTTGGTTTGTTATTTTGTGTATTATCATTTTTATATTTGAAGGACTTCGCGGCAAGCTAGGACTTAGGTAACTCGCACAGATGCAGGCAGTGACCCATTGTCTCCTTGTTATCAGTTACAAACACGAAAATTGGTAGTTTTTTCACAATTATTTTAAATTTACTAATATTATAATTTAATGTGGTGCACATGTTTTTACTTTGCTTTTTATAGTATTTGCATTCAAGGAAACAGATGTAAAATTTTATAACTAGGTGACTGTAGCATATTATTTTTATTGGCTTTGTTTTGGCATAACATTACGTAATCAGCTCCAAAACTCATCCTTTTTTTCATTTCAACAACATCGATTTCCTTGTCATCCTGTGCTCTAGATTTCAGTGACTACTTAAACATGTTGTACTCAAAGCGCAGTCAAATGATTAATTGAGACTAGCTATAAGAACTTCGACGGGATAATTATACCCTCATCCTCTAAACATGAGGAAATTTCAAGGAGGACCAGCACCAAGTGTACCTTTACATTAAAATCATATTATAAATGGCGCTATTCAATGTAACTTTAAAAACAACTGGGTGATAAGTGCTGTAGTGGAGAGGACTGCAATTAAAAAAGGTGTTGGATTAGCCGGATAGGAAATTAAAGGTGGCGGGAGACATTATTAGGTGGTACTAAATGAAAAAGAGGTACAGTACGTTTTGAGAGGTAACAACAAGTGAATAATAGGAAATAATTTTGTTTGTGTTCTTTGAATGAAGAAAAAAGGTTCGAGTAATTTAAGAGGGATTTATAATCGGAGAAGGAGATGAAAATAATGAGCCCCCAAAGTAGCGTAACAGAGCCCCCAAATACTTCGAGAAATCACAGACAGGACTGTCCAAGAGTATCCTTTTCATTTCTTGGGATACAATTTATGCAAATCCACTGTATGGCATCGTGACCTTTTTATTAAAGGTGAAGTTAGCGCAAATAGGAACATATCAGCGCACATGAAGGACACTAAATGGAAGAATGTGCGCAGGTAAAACGTTCGGTAACCTGTCAGTAGGTGATATTAAGTTGGTATACAACACCAGCGGCCAAATGCTTTGTTTATGGCTATCGAATACGTGCAGAATAGGTATTTTTAAAAAACATGCCTTTTACCACAGAGTAATTAAAAAATTTAAATGATCGATGTTCTATGCTGTTGCTGAAAACCAAGGCGTAAACAGTAATCTTGGATGCGATTATCGGAGTTCTTTTGTTCTTTAGCGCACATCAACTCTGCTCGCTATCTTTTTTGAAGTGCGCTGCCTAGTGTGCTGGGTCTGAAAGCCATGGAAAGCAAGTGCGCTGTTGTGTTGCGAAGTGAGCAGCGTTCTGGAGGGAATGGAAAGCACTCTTTCTCTCGTATGCCACAATGAGAACACTTTTTTACAATCTATGCTCCGTTTATCGCATTTCGCTGTTTTACGGCATCAACAGGTTCCTTATAATACCTACAAGATAAAAAATTCTTGGATCGTAGCAAAATAGTCTTCTTTATTATTTATTCATACTAAGTGTTTCCAGGTAATGAAGCCTAAAATCCTATTAAGTGAACACGAGAGTCTTCCCGTCGTATCGAGTTACATAGTGAATCGATAATATCGTATCGCGATGTCCCCTTTGTGTCGAACTCGATAAATCGATATATCGCTCTGCCCTAGTTCCCAGGTGCGCTTCCCCTTTCCCTCCTCTCAATCGGGATAAACGGTCCACTTCCGTGGGGCGATTTCGCACACGTCTGAGAGCAACTGCCGGGTTCCATTTCAACAGCGCACCACGAGACCCCGCCTTCCCCCTCCCGCCCACTCAGCGAGTGACTGAAGGCAAAGAGTCGACGCTCAATCACATCTCCGAGGGAACGCAGGAGGAGACGAAGGGTTGGGAAGGTTGGGGGAAAGCTCTCTCCCTTAAAAAAGGCCCCAAGGGAAAAGGCGATTCCGCTGAAGGAATAAGAAAAAAAAACATTCGAAAAAGGAGGTTCACTCTTCGCAGACCCCTCGATGCTTTCAAGTCGCCCTCCTCCTTGTAACAATTTTAAGTCGTCATCATATATAATTTCTGTCATACATTACCTCAAAGATATACGCCCTACTCTACCTTTTCCTGTAATTTTCTTCAAATTATGGCTCTTTCATTCTTGCTCCGGTAGTCCAGAGACTTGAGGGTAGTCATTCTGCTCCTATACATTGTTTTTTTTATTATCTTCACAAGATGATTCCTCTTCATGACCTCTTTTTTATCATGTAATTATTTTTTTCTTTTTTCAGGGGATATAGGTCTATCAATTTGTAAATTATTTATTCTCTTCCTCCCCTTCCTTCTGAATTAATTGTTTGATGATACCTCAACAATTAATTCAGAAGGAACTCTCTCTGTGCCCTGAATAAGCATGCATAAACATGCGAAACGTCGGCAAAGAGAATAAATAATTTACAAATTTATATACCTATATCTTCTGAAAGAAGAAAAATATAATTACATTACTTCACTGTTTGAAGTAATCACGCACACATATCCATCGCGACCTTCCCTTTCGGAGTAAGCATAGTTAAAAGAGCTCAACTGTCTCTTTTAGACCTGTAAAACTAGCTGTATTTTACTGATTTCTTACGTACTTTCTTTACGTGCCCCTTTTTCTTTTGCTAAACACATGGCTTTTTTGTCATATTTTTTACTTTATTTATTACGGAAAACATGGAAGCTTCAGGAGCACAGTTCTTATCGTCACACAGAGTACCTACCTACCCTTCAAAGTGGACAAAACCTCTTTAATTCATTGTTTGCATATTTTTCTCAAGGAATTTTTATGGTCAAAAGGAACACTTTAGGCAGCTCATGGTACCTATGTATTTCAACTACTAAACGAACTGTTAATGACAGCAAAGATATCAGGAAGCTGTGGCTTTAAGAGATTTTTAATGGGTCTCAAAATCTCATGCTGCAAATATTCTTTGTGAGAAGCGTTAAAGAGTAATTTTATGTGGAAAATTTATATCGGTTGTGTTGCAGAACATGTCATGTGCACTTTTGTGCAAAGTAAGATTGGATTTTGATATAGTTTTTCTATGTATACTTTAATTTATGACTTTCTGGAATATCACCATTCATTTCATATTACTATCGACCTACGCAAATAGCTTCTCGAGGCTCTGTTGACTTATTGCTAGATTTTTACGGCGGGAGTTATTCATAGCGAGTTTTGTAAATCGTGTCTGCGGAGATCTGACTCCTCCAGAAATCCGATCTTTTCTCGGTAGGCGCCCCGCGATTAGCGTCACGCTCTAACTTGTCGCCCACACGGCGCTGTTTGTTGCCCAACAATAAATAAATTTAACTCATTTCTACAGACAAACGTGCGACATAATATTTCATACTGTCCACTTTCGATTTTCAGCGAAAACTGCGTCTTAATTTCTTTGATTTTGTTTCACCTCACCTCGCTTGATTTTCAAGGTGGACACGTTATGGAAAGGGTGTACTGTATAGAGTTCTTCCATAACTCATCATTCATTCACAAGTGTAAAACGCGCGCTCTTGAGACGGTGCTGGCTTTTAGTACTAATAAATACAAATATTTACATCTAATGAAAAATGGGATATGTAGTACGGACATGTCAGCTTGCAAATTAGTGCTGCCCTTGACTGAAAAAAAAGGGAAATTCATGCGTATCAGAAGTCAATGGAACAGTTTGAAGGCATTTTTTCGCCGTTTGAAAACGGTAGAAGTACCACAAACGTGAAGACATATTTCTACAATATTACGGTTATTGAATGGACAAAAGGTGCAACTTAACTGTCCCGACTAAATTTACAAGTAGAGAAAAAACAGGAAAAACTCGGAAAGGTGAAGATCACGTTGAACTTTTGAATTATGATCTGAAAGCATCTTCCAGTTGGAAGTGAAACCAAATTAATGATTGGGCTTTCTTCATTGTAAAGTACATCAATGCCTGCCATACCCGTTCAAAGAGGAGGTAAACGACGAAGCTTAAGGAGACCGCTACCTCTGCGGAGCTTATATTCGCACTATGACGAGTTTTCGTACAAGTGGTCAAGCGTTGGGAGGCCGTACTCATGAATGAGGTGCTTTTTAGCTCTCCAAAATGTGCACATAAAATAGCAGTGGCTTGGAAATCTACGCAGCGTGGGAATTTTGTAGTGTCACATTCGCCTAATGAATCGTTATCTCTTATGTTAGAGATTGACGTAAGTAAGAGATCCTTCCTAAAGCTTCTAAATGAAGCAAGAAAACGATTTTGTCACTTGTATACTTCCTATGTTAGTTTAATTGGAGCAAAACAATCTGCGCCTTGCACCATCAGAGAAATCGCTGTCACCGAAGGTAAAGCCTCAAGTACACGAGGCGAGTTTACAAGCTGCAAGCCGGCTTTTTCACAAGCAGCTCGTAAACTAGTCCAGTGTACTCGATGCACTCGCTCCGTTAGCTGCTTGTAAAAAAGCTCTGGAAAAAGTTGAACTGCCGGCGACTTTACACTCCACTCGCCGGCTTTTGAGTGAGCTAGCTTGTAAACTAGCCAAGTGTACTCACAGTAGCTTGTGCATAAGTTGCTAGTAGCATTGGTCAGCAGACGACAACACGTGGTTTCCACACGCCAGCTAGTTGGCTACTGAGCAAGTGGGAACTTTAGTGTGTACTCGACTCCTAGCGTCGTCAGACTCGCCGGCTTTTTACAAGCCGGCTTGTTAGCTTGTAAACTCGCCCCGTGTACTTGAGGCTTAACTGTTATTGATTTACAAGCCCTTTTAGATAATGCTGCTAGTCGCATCATTCAGCTACAGTCGGACGTTGCGGGCATCCGGCCATCGAAACTACGGAGATATTTATGTTCATTAACAAAGTGGGGTTGTAATTATAGCAGATGCAACTCATTTTTAAGCAAGCTAGTGATGATATAGGACTCAAAGACTGATTTGTTTAGAAATTTTATGCATGTGGGGTACTTCCCAAGGATGTGAACAACATTGATGAGGTAAAAATTGATAGGTAAACGAACATATATTCGAATATGGACTGTCTACCATACATGCCGACATTAGATTTTTTGAATGGATATTTTCGTGATACGAACGACGGTAGCATAGCCCGTCTTTTTTTATCAATCCAGCGCTATTTGCCTCCATTACAAGGGTTGATTAAACCTTAATTTCACAATGGAATTTTGTTTTGAGAACCCTATCTTGTGGATATGAAGTGAATTCATGGGCATTTCATCAGTACGCTCTGGAAACTGCAAGACTTGTGAGGATTATAGAGAAGGATTGTATTCTTGGTACCCAATGCCAGTAACATTCCACAAAATATTGCTTTATGGAGCTCAGTTTATCAGTATAGCCTTATTACCGATAGAATGCTTAGTGAGGAGTCCTTAGAGGCACGAATATGGATTTCATAAGATTGAGGGCAAACCACTGCCGTAAGACGTCAAGGAAAGACACTAATATTCTGTATCCTCAGACCCATTAATTTTATCGATGAGGAGAGGTTTCGCCCAGGAGAAGCGGATCTCTTAAGCATTACTTAAGTATTGAGTGTATTTCAGATACTAAAAACAACCCATTTAATTACCTACACAAAGTTACGGTTAAGAAGTCCAACGAAAATGATTGCGGAAATGGTACTAATAGTTCTGATGATCAATGAAACTACCGTATTTTAAATATGATGCTTGCAGTATTCTTTTAATGTTAACCCTTCCTTATCAGTGTAGATTTCTATATTGGACCATGGTGAATTTTATTTCCTGGATAATATATGTAGATACTAAAGAAGCCTCTCGGTTTTATATATCAGAAGACTTTATACATTAAGAATATCACATACAGAAAAATACAAAGCGCTTGGATTAGATTTTTGATTAAATATAACAAAATCAATAAAAAAGTATCCTTTTCATGTACACTATAGACTAAATGGATATATTTCGAAGTGTAGTAGATTTAAGAAATGAAATCAACATCCCAAGAAGCTCATATTCAACGATTTCGATATCAAATGTTCGGCTTCCTGGGTTTTGTCCACCTTATGGTATTCTATGTCACCACACGAAGACAAAAGGCGTTGCGAGGCGACAGAAATGGATGTTAAGGGGGACGAGGCCTAGGGTGAGGTTTTGTGTGAAGAAATAGAAGCGATTTCCACACGGTAAGCGAGTGAAGGGTGGCTAAGTGACTGAGGGTGCGCGCAAGAAGGTTATATTGGGTGGAGGTGGTCGGGGTGGGGAGAGTGGGGGGAGCTTCCTTCTAAGTGAAAATGGGGAGAAATCACTTTCGCCCGGAGGTGTCTCGTATCATATTTCTCAAATTTCCTCCGAAAGTGAAAAATAGTGGAGGGTATCCCACTGTTCCGACAAACTAGGGAGCTGCCTCCTGCTGTCACGCTGTAGATGGAGTAACCAGGAAGCCTTTAGAGCTTCGCTCACTTTAATAAGAAGCCGTTTACTACAATAAATACACGATGATAAGAAGCTAAGATAACTAGAAGACGTTGATAAGAAGCCATGTACATCAATCACTAAACAAGTGACGCGAAATTCTGTACTAAATGGCGTCAAATATAAAAGCCCAGAAATGCAGTGAATTTGTAAACACTTCCAATGACGTTTAGGGAAGGGAATCACTGGACTGAAAATTTCATGATGGTGGCCTTGGTTTAAATCACACGATCGTGAGAAAATTGTTTATTTTTATTTATTTCTAAGCCAAATCAGTATATTTCAACCGCGCTATTATCTTGAACGGGCTCTAAGAATAGCATGACTTTTTTCTTCATGGTTCTATTGAACTAATAGAGAAAGTTGATGTTTTTTAAGAACAGTGAAAGGCAAAAGGCTTCCAATGGTATCGGGGAATTGAGGTGGGAGAGAAAAAAAGGGAGTTATGGGGGAGAAAGAGTTTGATTTCTATTTGTTAGTATGAAATATTATATCTAATGAAGTTACCTTATTGTTATTTTAACAAAGGAGTGTTGGATTTTAGTTTAATCCTGTTAATTGAGTTCAGATCAATAAAGATTTATTGTCGAAATATTTCTCTTGTCAGGTGTCTTCATCAGTTTATTTCTGTGATTTTATCGTTGATCACCTGTATTGCTCGATGCACCGTTAGTTTGCCTGTTACTTCATCAGTACGCCATTTTGTGTATTTTGTGTGGGAACACTTTTTTTGTTTTGCTGGATAATATTGTATGTGTACTATTTTTTAAAGGCTACCGAGCACTTACTTTACAAGGATGTGCAAATCGCGTGCAAGAAATTTTTATACTGGTGTACATAATTTCACACTTATAAATCTTTATTATTTCATTAGAGTGAAGTTAGGGTCAACATTATTACTATTTATGATAAAGATCTCGCGTCCCACTCCCAGACTATGATAATAAAGTTTTAGTTAGTGTAGAGAGAAGTAAATGAGGGTGGTTATTTTGGATACGTTACGTGGAGAGCGAACAGGTTATGACCAGTATAGACTGGAATTCAGGAAGAAATTTTCTCAGAATCTACCTAACCTCATTTGCGGAGAAATTAATATGAAAATATAGTTTGTGTCCGGATTATTTGATACAATTATTCGAACCTCCCACGGACCCATACAGTATCTATCGATATTATTTAAATATTTAATCTATACTTTGATCCATATGCCCTGAATACTAATTTGCTCCGTTTTACCACAGTTAGTTATTATTCAATGGTAAATATTGCATAGGAGCACTTTTTCTGATAGTAACCACTAAGAAGTTCCCAGTTCAGTATAAAATTCAATGGTAAACTGCTTTCATATCACCATAAACTGTTTGGGAACTTCAATAATAACTGGTGAAACACCCTATCTAGACTGTTCTTTTGGATTTCAATGTTAGGCACATATCTCCTTATTGGGGATAACTTTCGACTGCTTGCATTCTAAATTTACCAGTCCTTGATCCGTAAGTAGTTTTATAAGTGCTGTGCCTACATTTTTAAGATTATTATGTCGGCCGTCCGATTCACAATTGGTGATAAGCCATGGTGTAATTTATCTGAAGCATACGTGTTAGTAAATATTTTCACAAGACTTCAGGAGATCGGTAACAATTTCATCCTCCGAGATCAAAAACAAATGTCTCCCCACGTGGCAAAATCTTTTACCTCGCTTTACCAGTGAGTAATTCGTCAACGCTGACGGGACCGAAGCGGCTGCTGAGACTGTTTTGCGAGCATTCTGAAATATATTCGAGGCGACAGTTTCCTCTTCGCTCAGACGAGTCGGCCAATTCGTTAAGCAGAGACGACGACGCGACGCCTGTCTCGCGTCGGCGAGGAGCATTCTTCGCGAAAAGCCACGCGAAGTGATGGAACGATCTCCCTTGAATATTTCTGGGAGATGGGATTGGAGGGCGCGAGACGGGCGATGGGGATTGGTGGATTTGGACAAGCGGAAGGGAGTTTTCAGTTTCAGGGAGTGTAGGTGGCCGAATATGGGTGGGTTGGAACGGTGGTGGAAAGGAGAATCGACGGGGAAAAGATGATAGATATTTGATTGCAATGGGCAAGAGGAGGAGGACAATGCGGACGTGCTGGGTGGATGGAAGGCTATGGGTTGAAATGCGTTGACAGATTCTCTCCTCGAGACGGTTACATCCAATACCGCTTTCGAAGAATGAATTCCCCCATTTGTGTGTGAAGCATATCCCCTTTTAATATAATGATAAAAACATTATACGAACCCCACGATAACTTTGCAATTGTTACATTTGTTGGGATGGGTTATGAGAGTTCCTTATTCTTCATGGGCTCATTTTCCGAAGACACTAATAACGAAACAGATTATTGACATAGGGGTGAATGAAAAAGGTGAGAGAGGAATCTACATTTGCATCTACATAATACCCTGAAAACTCCCACAGAGGTGTGTGGAAAGGGATTAGTTTTCGACAAAATGCACTCACTACAATTCATGAATTTACAACTCTTAATACATTAGCAAAAACATAAAAATACTCTTCAGGGGGTGAAATTTCACAAACGTGTACTACACTGTAGTTATTTTACCAGTGCTGTGGAAAATATCGTATGAGTATTAACCAACCAACCACTTTCCAACCATGGAAATACACAGGCGTACAGGTTTTATGCAGGAGGCATACGAGAGGTGGCGTTAGTACTACGTAGTAGACTAAAAACAAGCATTTGAAGGGAAATCAATTAATTAGATAAACTACCTATCGACAAACCGTATTATAAAGGAATGGGTAGACTGAGAAGGTCATGCGCAAATTTGGTGAAAGAGTGGTTTGCGTCCTGTGGGAAGGCTACAAAGATTTAGAAAGATTTTAGCACAGTTCTGGCAACAATATATCTACATATAATAAAATTTCAATTACTCACAATACCAGCCAGTCCAAGGAGCCTTGAAGAGCTGGAGGGACAAAAAACCGACCCAGGTCGAGCGACACAGCTTCACAATACCAGCCGAAACCAAATTAAGTTACATATTCACATCTAAATTGTATAAAAAATGTATAACAATAATTATTCATGCAATAACCGTAAACATTGAAACAGTGGTATATATAAATAGTTAAATCGAATTCTTAAACAAATAACTAATTTTAAAACGGTAAATAACAATTTTTTGCATCATAGATTCTGTTACTCTTATTTTTGTAGTATAAGCAGATGACATTTAACAAACCTTTGCTCTCATATGCAGAAGATTTGGAGCCGTTTCAGGAAAGAGAAGGCATCAACAATTAAAAATAGCCACACATTCAATTTTCAACTCACAAAAATAATAGATTTATCACTAACCTATTTATAATATTGTTTAAAGAACGCTATCGAATATCCTTAGAAATGTTTAAAAATCTCACAAAATCTTTTATGAACTAAGCATTATTTATAAATGGATGAGTTCAAATAGAATTCATTCTGGCAGGCGAGACGAAGTAAATGACACTGACGTCATAATACATGATGATGACGTTTTGCGTAAGAAGGAATAACTAAAAGGAATGGTGGTGCGTTTTAATTATTCAGTTTTATGAATGTGAGAAATTCTCTGCAGAAAAAAGCACTGGGATCCAATCTTAGATCCCTCTGCATTGCAGCTAATGCCTTGGCCAATTAAGTTACCTAGGCGTCAGCTTCCAGCGTTGCCTTTCATACTACATTAGGCGGATGATTAATTCACTCTTGATATCTGACATTCACGAAGTAAAATCTCCTTAGTTACCGTCGCAGAAAATTTAGCACTACTGGCAACATTTATAGCTATCCAAATTACTAATTAAATGAAGCCTGTCTGTCTATATGTAATTCATGCCTCATTGAAGGATTTGCAGGAGAACTTGGAAGTTGAATTTCAACACAAATACAGGTCGCGACCTGAAACGAACCAGAAAAATAGTAAAACCTTCGAAAAACAACTCAAAAGGGTTGTTGTTACATCATATTTTCAACTTTTAGCCCGACAAGAAAAGTATTGATCTCGACGCAGGGTTTTTTTCATAAACATGAGCTCAAGATAGGGCTGTAATTCACACTCTTGGATGGATAGAAGATTATAGAACCGAAGGAAAAAAATATAAATATAGTGAGCAACAATTTAAAGAGGTTGTTTTTACACCTTTTTTGTTACCATTTAGCCCCATGAAAAGTGAATTGGATCCAATACAGGGGTTTCTTTTATTGCATTTTTGAATCATCTCTACCTAAAATAAAAGTTTTAAACTTTCATTTTTATATAGCTGAAAACATTGCGTACCTAATTCTTTCTTTTGTGCTACGTTTTTGCGTTCAATTCCGTTTTTTACTTCAAAATCATCCATTTTTCACCATTAAAACAATTTTAATTTACATTTACTTGTCAATCGCAGCATTGTCTGAATTGAGAACGTATGCATGTGGTTATTATGGCTTAGGTTAAGAGATCAGCGTAAAAATTACAGCGGGATTAAAGTGGGGGAATTTTCCTCCCCACCCCTTCCATGTGTGTTTTATGACTCCTATATGGTATATGCATTTTGCGCATCGCATTATGTGGATTATTTTATCTGATGCAACTACTTCAACTTTTTCCTCTTCCTGTTGAATATCAACCGGTGCTCTCACCCTGTTTTAATTAAAATTTCTTGTGAAAAGGCTGCAATAGCTGATTTCATTATTGATTGAAGTTTAAAAAAAATGTATTAATTGATTAACTAGCTGAATATGTAGATTATTCCATTTCAAGACCTCTTTTTTATAATGTAATTTCTCTTCATTCAGGATATATAGGTCTATTACGTTGTAAATTATTTATTTATTTGCCCACTATTCGCGTTTTTTTTATGCTTCTTTAGGGCTACAATGAAATTTATTGGGCGTACTGTTGTAGCAAGCAATATCAAGGTTATTCAAAAACACGGTTTATAAAATAACACGTAGGAATCATTAAGCACAACACATATTCATATATTTTAAACTAAAATCTGAAACTCCTAAAGAACTAATAAGTAACGTCGTTTATTCAATGCCATGAAATGATTGTGACAGTATGTATGTAGGCCAAACATCCCAATATTTGAATAATAGAATCTCCCAGCATAAAACTTCAATAAAATTTGAAATTCAATTATGTGCACTTGCAATTAAAAATAACCACACATTCAATTTCCAATTCACATAAATAATAGAATTAGAACTAACCAATCTAAATTATTGTTTAAAGAAATGGTGCGTATCACAAAAAACAAAACATCCTGCAATTAAAAACAGACATTGCCAAATTAAGTAAACTTTATTATAATTTGATATGTTATAACAACATTTAATTTTATTTTGAGTTTTAAAAGCATCTAAATTTATAACAATTAGCAACATGGGTATCATCAAACAAATAATTCAGAAGGAACTCTCACTGAGGTAACTAGAAAAATCATATGTATAAAATTAATATGCAAAATATTGTAAACCATATTAAATTCATGTACAATGCGCCCAATTATTTTCATTGTTGCCCTGAAGAAGCATCGGCAAAAATTTGAAACGTCGGCAAAGAGAATAAATAACTCACTAATTATTAGACCTATATCTCCTGAATGAAAAAAAATGCATAGCTGAATATTTTCTTTTTCGATCACGGGTCTTATTCTATTCGAAGAAAACAAGCTGGAATGGGTCTGACGTATAACGAAGAAAATAAGTGGACAGAAAATGGGACGTAGGATGAGGAGGTGGGAAGGAAGATGCAGGGAGGAAGAACGCTCACTCCCCGGCATCCAAATCTTCTCGGCTCTTCCCTCGGGCCCGAAAAGCTCGTGGTGGTGCTCTGCTACCGAGTTGCAATGCGAGTGCACTCCGGCATGTCTTACCAAAGTGGAGTGCTAGAGTCAAAGAAAGGCGCCATCTGTCAACACTAACCAAAACTAATATTAAACTGATATTCAAAATAAAAATAAATATGAACCCGGCTCGAACAGTTCTTCATTAATGGTTCAACGGAAGTTGTCAGTCTGAAGGTTGTTTAGCTGCAACTATCCGTTCCATTTTTTTCAGCTAACCGCTTCATTGCAGCAACTGGGATGGGAAAATCTTTCAGACTGTCGATTTAAATTTAGACTCTATCTATTATGTAAGTACCAAACCGGTCTATTTTCTGACGACGTTGATTATATTTTACGAAATCCGACCTACTACGGTAGATCAGATCATGAGAAAAAAATTAGGGAACTTGACTGCAGAATGGACAGATTTAAAATGTCATTTTTCCCTCGAACGATAAGGGACCATAACAGCTGCCAATGAGACTTTTATCTAGTTTTGTGGTTAGGTAGTGTAGCTCTTAGTAGTAGTAGTACTCCTAATACTTGAATCCTTATCTGTTACCTAGTACATACTAACAGCACGCCTTGCATGTTTTCTGCATGGGTCTTGAGTCTCTGTCCATCTGTGTAGTTGTAGAACGCATGTATATTGACGGTCCCCCTCCATTGTGATGACATCAGTAGTGTAGTAGTGCAAGCTTGTGAGGTTTTGCCTCGTGACAAACATCAGCGATTTATGCTAATACATAATTAGTCGTAGTTACACTAACTCTAGGGTATAGTGTAATGCATGTTGGTGATTACTCACCCCCTGCCACACACCCCTGAGGTGGCTTGCAGGGTATTTTGTAGATGTAGATGTAGGTTACTTTATATTTCCTTTTTCTGTCATCTGTCATATTTTAGTCGTGTATTTAATTCGCATTGATGACTTAGGAAGTGCCCAAGAATTATATACCGGTTAAGGAAGAGATTTAAAATCCTTCAGGATTTTTATAATCCTTACCCCTTAACTTTACCCTTACCCCTTAGCTCCTTACACGATTTCTCTCTCCAACACAGCACAAGTCCTACCTCTCATCTGTAAAGGGTATTCATTTTCCCGGCGTATTATATTCGTAAAGGTTTCTCGGGTTTGACACCGGTTAAGATTATTGAAATTGATTAACGTTTCGATGGTTGATTCAGCCATCGTCATCAGGATGGTGAGTCAAGCGAGGATACTGGTGGTTATATAAAGCCGCAGGTGCCCCATTGTTGTGGGATCCGTTACGAATTCTTTGAGTTTCGTCAATTACTTGTCTCCAAGTCTTACTTAAGTTACTTAAGCTATGACCAAGGCAAGGATATGTTCTACTAACGCAGAATTTTTAGGTTGCCCTGGGTCAATCAGTTTTGGATAAGAAAGCGTGACATGACATTGAAGGAGTTAAATACCATGCATCGTATCCATTTATTAAATAAGGCAGTGTGTACGGTGCCTTGAATCACGAAAGTGAAGCCTGTTTTCGCGTTTCGCTCGCAATTTTGAATAAATTGTATGAATAATTCATTCCATTTGCGGAATTTAGATATTTGTTGTATATCTCTGGGAAGGTAAATTCGGCATCGTGACAGCTCCCTGTCTGGTGTCATAATATTCCCTGCCATACGCCTCTACGGCGGCTGGCAGAGGATGCAATGTAGGTATATGTAGAATATTAGGTATGCTTTTAGCGTATTAACTGCATGATTGATCCGTTAAATATGGCCAATACGCGTATTTCAATTGGATTCAATATTCCTCTGTTATATCGCATCTTTTTGTCCCATCTATTCTATTATTTTTTGCATGACAGTATCGGCTCTCTTCTATTTTTTCCTCTTATCTTTGGGATTAGAGTATAGAGGTAACGCACTGGAATCCCTGAGGAAGTAGTAAGGGTTGTTGCAGGTGTACGGCTCTCCCGATGGGACGTAGGGAAATGGAAGGCTGAAGTTGAGAGGCAAGGCATTGGATCCGCCTCTGCTTGAACCGGTGATTGATGTTTCCTTCGGCCGGAGATGGATGAGTGCGTTTGCGATGCGACGGGGCCTCCTACTGCCTCTGAGGCGCTTGTCGTGGACATGGGAGGGCTGGATCTGGCTGGCTCTCTGGCCGGCCGCCGACTACTCGCCAAGGAAATGGAATTGATCGGGGGAGTTTACCGCGTGAAGGACAAGGGGATAGCCGAGGATGATAGCTCGAACTTATCCGCTCGCCTAGACGTTCAAGATCCTCAAATCCGTGTGCCCGTCCAACTTCAAACCTTCATCTCCTCTAAAAAGGCAATGCAAGGATAGATCGAGTGAAATAAATATGTTTAGGTGGTCTTTCATTAAAATCACTCAAACATATTTCAATTTTTTCGTGTCCTCGTGACTCATGGAAAAACATGTCCTCTCTTTTATATAAAAGATTATGTTCCACTTATTCCAGCTATTATTGTCGCAATGTGAGCTTGCATTTACATGGTGTTAAAAGCACCAATTAATAAAACATCAGGAAAACAGGAAAAATTAATATTTTTTAGCTGAATTAAATCCTTTTTTTTGCTAAAAACGTTCTTTCAAAAGCAATCACAATCTATTGGTGACAAAATTATTGCACGAATAAATCTAGGTTAATGAATTATTAAAAAATAACTACTAGAATATTGGTAAATATGCATTAGTTCATCAGAAATGGCTCTACAGTTGCTACTTGTACTTTTGAAAGTGCTCATTAAAAATAGATTTTCTGAAAAATCTCCATATTTTGCGTTTTAATTTTGTTTTCTAATAAATAAGGCTTGTCATCAGTGAAAGTAGTATTTTTTAGACAGTACATGCAAAAAGGTGAAAATAA
This sequence comes from Pyrrhosoma nymphula, assembly GCA_963573305.1. Taxonomy (NCBI): domain Eukaryota; kingdom Metazoa; phylum Arthropoda; class Insecta; order Odonata; family Coenagrionidae; genus Pyrrhosoma; species Pyrrhosoma nymphula. The sequence goes on from OY754338.1 coordinate 91,943,245, forward strand.
ATATTTGTCTTGGTATGGTCTTCCTTAGTGGCTCCTCCTCAATTTTTTTACACTGCTACTCTTCCAAGTGTTCCTATCTTAGTATTGGTCAGAAGAGGATTCAGGTTTTTCTGTGGCTAGAGTACATGCTTCCTTTCCCCAGGAATCTGAAAAATCTTTCTACAGATGTCACAAATGTGGAAAACTGTGCATGATTCATCCTCCTTAATCATTACATGCACATTTCTGAGAGTCGGCCGTCAACATTCAACCAATGAGGAAGGGTGGTAGTATGTTACAGGGGATGAAGGGAGGACGGAAAGGAACAAGACACTGACCCTAGTTTATTCTAAATTAATTGCGACGGCAAATTGTCCAATTGACGAAGGGCGAGCACTAGAAGTTCCGATTAAACATGTGTAGAGATCGGGGATTCTACTGAGTTATCAGTGTCGCAGCCAGAATTTGAATCCTAAAGTTCCACATAGCGACTTATTTCGTACTGGTACAAAATTACTTGATACAACTAAAGCTCAAGATCGGGAAGAGGAACTGGAGGACTCTTGCGAGGATCTCTGGAAGGACTATAGGCCCTCTCTTGTATGCCTTCAATTCCCTGACTCATATCTCTTCGTAGCGGAGTGAAGTCAAATTTTCCTAATTCTATCGTCTAGTAACCATGCTAATCTGACCTCATCCCGACGTAATATCATACTAATATATAAAAATTGAGTGAATGGTGTCTGTCTGTGTGTCTGTCTGTCTGTTGCTCAATCACGCAAACACTACTGAACCGATTGAGCTTACATTTTGCATGTATGGATAAAATGTACATGGGTTGAACATAGGCTATATTAAAAATCCTTCAGGGCCCCCCAAAGGCCCCTCCTGGTGGTCCCTGGTGGTCCATGCTAAGCATTGGGTTCGGTGCAGTGGTTTCATTTTTTGCTTTTAAAATTTACTTTCACTCAAGATAGAGGGCTGGAATTTTTGTTATCGGATGGCTGAATAAATGAAGTTTCTAATTATTTCGATCGATTATCTTTTACGCCTCGTAATTGTCTGAATATTATCTTTTTTGCTGAAAAAACTGACAATTTTCTCTTTGATCAACAATAGCATATTTCCTTGACAACCAGAGATTTTAATATCAAAGGATATTCACGCATCTGGCATTTAAGTTTTCTATCCGGCCCATGATAGCACGTAGAAAGAAAATTTGTATAAGAAGGGCCCAGAGTCCCAAGGGCCCCATGATAAATTGCTTCGGGGGGTAATCGATAAATTCAATGCATATTTACAAGTATACTCTTCAATGTCCTATTCTCAAAGTAGCTGTCATAAGGGAACTGCATACGAGAGAACACTTATGTAAAAACGATACACATAAAGGAATTAAACGTGGAAGAATATTTACGTGCAGCGAATAATAATGTTAATAATGCCTCTGTTGCTACAAAAAACACGGCGTCGTTTATTATAGTTTAATACTCAGATGTATTACACGTAGTGGAACCGTCTGCCTCTCATTACGATTGCGAACTGTTTTTTAGGACCAATTCCCACATAAACTTTACGAATTATTTATATATACTTAAACGTATTAAAATGCAGTTTACTTATATTCAGATAATCATCGAGTTTCCTATTTGAGTCTCTCGCTCGCCGCTGTGTTTCCCCTCCTTGGACTTAAAAATATATCCATAAACATTCCTAATAGAATAAAGGGTAACCATTTGAAAAAATCTTCTTAGGCATGAGGAATGTCTTATTTGCGAGAATATGAGTCCTTGCATGAAAAACGACAAAGGTTAGCCTTGGATGCTCAAAGACATGCCTACCAGCAATCTCATGATAATCTCCCCGTGGTGTTTCTCGGATTACGCTAAGAACCGCACAAATTTCATCCTAACCAAACCTACTGACGGATAACCAGCTAAAAATCTGGTTCAAATATTGAGCCATTTGTTTCGAAACTTCAATCTGTTGAAGATGGCGGAAACTATAATTGCGTCACTACATGCTTCTTACCCATAAGAAGAACGGATATTCTGCGCAATGGACGGTGCATGAAAACTGGCAAGTGCACTACGACTGATCACCATAGATATTTAATTTTGTAACCAATGATTATGATTTAGGAAACAATGAATATAGCCACCCTTTATGCTAAAGGCATAGTCCGGGTATTGAAGGATTCATAGGACAAACAAACATCGCTGCTATTGAAAATTCTCCTTTTGACGTAGTCAACCGCTGGATTATACTGTACTCTCCTATCCTGATTAAGATACTCAACCCACATATCAACGGTGAAAGGCGGAACTCAATTAAGTCATTGAATGCAAATATATTTATGTACACAAGGGAAGTGCTCAAGCTGTTATTCACTCAGAAGACGGCTCAAGAGAACTTAAGGGACGAGGTTACTATCTATCAACCTAGGTGCTATTTATTAAGTATCAATGAGTCTTCGTGGCCCATCTTTCTCGTGTATTAAAGAGGACAAACAATCACTCAACTCTCCGTGCACGAAAAGGAAAACGAACGAATTACAACGATCACAACAAACAAGATAGGATACTAACACCTCAAATGATCACGCTGACAGTATTCTTCAGGTTTTGGTGATTTTCTTATAAAATAAGTTCAATGTTTTTCATATCCGTTGAAGTTCAACGAGTACCTTCAGCTAGTTTATCTATAAAAATCATCCCGTATCGAAATTTCGTGCCATGCTGTAATTTCACTCTTAAGTTCAACACAATTCAATACTTAAAAAGGGCTGTTCCTTCATTTTTTGGCAATCAAAAGTTTATGTAAAATACCAAAGCGAAAACGCACGCACTTAAAATTATGCTTAACTGAATTAATAGATGCTAAATGTTTAATTTAAATCCCTGATAAACAGTAAATAGTCTGGGTCACATTGTTGTTTATCTTGAATTTGCACTGTAAATTTGTACGCTACATTTGTTTCGTTCGTTCAAGCGGTAACTTTGTTCCGTTCCGTTCAGCACTACTGCCTTTGTAGTCCAGGAAATAAATCGTTTTTGCATGTAAAAGGTCGGGCAGTTTTGATTTTTTGATATGTGGTTTGGGTTTAGACTGACATTATAAATCCAAGTTTTCGACCTCGGCGCACCACCGCACTTCATTTGTTTCGAGAAAAACCGCTATTTTCTTGACTTTTTTCAGTGTTTGCACAATATCTTCGTAACTATGTATTCCAAAGAAATTATTTTACCTTTCTTTTTTTTTAAATAGAGTAAATTTGCTATCACGTGAGCCCAAATAAATCCCTCTACGTTTAATAACTATTGAGAAATGGCTTTTCACAAAAACAGCTTTTTTTGAGGAAATCTAAAATATTTCGATTTTGTGATGATTGTTGCCAAATGTCTCAATAACTGCCACTTCTATGAGGAATGCAAAGAGAGAAGTAATTTTAAATAACATTAAATTATCTTTAATTTGAGGTGATATAAATGACTAAATGTCCAATATTGTCTGAGAAAATGAAAATTGAAATGTTTTCGAAAGTTTCGAAAATCTCAATTTTTATCGCGTAACACTGAAATTGATAGATATTCGTTTTTTTTAGGTAGGTTTAAGGTAGGTTCCCAACAGAAGAGTAAAGATGAGAAAAGGCGACGTGGCCTTATTGGGCGGAAGGTGAAAGGTTTGCGGTAGATGTCCGTAGAAATCTTTCGAGTGTAGTGCCGGCCGATCGGATCGAGAGTTCTTCCTGGTGTTTTCGGAAGACGAATAGGGATGGAAGGGGCCAATGGTTCACGGCACGCCGTCCAAATTTTCGCCAAAAGTTTTGTGAGGCCATGTCCAAGACATCTGCCCCAACTCGAAGCAAGCTGTCGTGCGTGACTTTCAAAGACCGTCAAAAGATAGGATGTGCCAAAATGTGCGTAAGAGGGAAAGAACTTTCAGTCTCGACTTTCACTGATGTTCACTTTGATTCTTCAGAGTGGCATTTACTTGCTAACTTTGACGTATTTATCAAAGCAAGAATTCGATTTGCAGCTTCGCCAAAGGCAAGAGAAAGGTGAAACTTCCCAGATCACTCTCTGTAAAAGGCAGGAAAGTGGCAAGCGTTGTGGCAACATTGGCTGTATTTTTAAGACATGGTAAGCGAAAATCTGGTAAACTAGTTTATAATTGTATTTTTATTCAGCTATAGTTTGATATAGCGCTCGATACACGACCGTCGCAGGTGTCTAAAAACTAAAAACTATTTATCACAGTTTAATAGCATAGAAATATTATTGTATACAACAGGAAATTAACTAAATTATATGGTTAAGACTTGGTCATGGTCTACTTGACAAAGGTGAGCTTATTCGTTGTGCCATTCGGCAAACGAGACAAGATTCGACCACTGTGAAACCTTACGTGTTTAAGATTTGCTTGTCGCAATGAGACACGACTATGAAACCAGTTCAGTTCGTACTGGAATAAGGTTATCTTGATAAAGCTCGCCTTATTAAAAAAATCTTGATACCACTTCGTTTGACGACAAATTGTCTTCAAACAAAGCTTGAGACGTTACTATAAATACGGGTCTGAAGGTTCCCTTTTTAATTTTTATCATCATTTACAAGCTAATCTAACGGTTAATGTAGGTTTAAATTGAAGAAATGAAAAATCCTCGGTATTTTTTCATGTGCACGGGCCTATATAACAATATTATTTCTTTCTACATCTCAGCGTACGACCTACCCTTCTTCATCCCGTCCATAAACCTATTTTTCTTCTTCCCCTTCCCTGCTTACTCAACATCTCCCTATATCAAGGCCTTAAGCAACCCTTCGCCCCTCATTACGTCTTACGACCACGTACTGTGCCTTCTCCTTATCTCACTCATAATTTTCCTTTCCATTCCAAGCTCTTCTTAGTTTGTCAGCCCTTGCTATCCACCCTCTACATCCTCCTCCACCTCATCTCGAATGCCAGCAGGCTATTCTCGCTTTATATGGATTCACGCTTCTTCACCATAACTCCACCCCCAATACATCCAATGCCGCAAGGATTTTGAATTCGAAATCCTAAATAGCGAATCGATCTCCGCATTGGTCCGGAAAGTCAAACGCCCTTGGTTTCCTTCCTAGATTAAGAAAGATTTTTCCTATGGCAACTTCCAGCTATAATAATAACCAACGATAATCTCTTACATGCGGTTACTTGCCATCTTCTGACAACGCACTTGATCATTGACTAGTTAACATGCGAGTTTTTGGTTGATAATGGCCACTCCTTCATTGAGCTGCTCTTTTTCCTCACATGATCTCCATTTAGTTCACCAAGCACCCAATATCTCTTCATATTATTCAAAATCCCTGTTCCGTAGTACATATTGTGATATTTCTGACAAAATAACGTTTTTTTATGCAGTGAAAGTATCAATAATTAACTAAATATATATTTACGATGTACAAAGGCGTTAATTTCACTAATTTTTTCGTGCCGAACGCGGAAAACGCCTCATCAACAAGATTTTTCTGCAAGTCTGTCGAAAACTGCGGTGAGTAGTTGATTTATTTTTAAAAATAGGTGAGAAAGTATATAAACTACGCACTGCTAAATTTTTAACGAGATCAAGACGTCAGAAATCCTTATATTTTAAAAATATAGTGACTTTGGAGTACTAATTCGTACCATTTCAAATGGAAAATATTGTTTTGGCAAATATCTCGAAAAAAATCGGCGTGGCTGATATTTTGTGAATGAGAAGCAGTAAATTTGTAATTCCACATTTATATAACACACACGCACGTTTCGACGTAGCACGTCATCATCAGGTGATGATGGCGTGCAACGTCGAAACCTAGGAAGTACATGTGGAATTAAAAAGTTACTGCTTCTCATTCACAATGCTAAGCAAATTCCATCAAGTCACGCCTGAGACAACGGAGTGGCTGGTATTTTGTTCTCATTAGAAAGATAAAATATTTTTCTTTATACTAATGAGGCCCAATTCATCGAATTTTATGTGAAGTGATATCTTGCTCTAACTACCTTAACTTAGAGCAGATCCTCAATTTGGCTATGGTTATTCAAGGGAGGCGACCGGCAACTGAGATCATTTGCGCCATTGCGGGCAGTTAGGGGAGGGTTATTTAGGAATTTATGGAAAGATAGAAATACATTAGGTGCCAGAATTAGCCAACTCTAAATAGATTAAAAATTAATTTAAAATACAGTCGAGAAAGGATCACAGATTGTTGTATCATCTGACAAACGGAATGCTACAAATGAAGTGGTACATAGCACTAATGTGGGGATAGGGGTTTTACTAATAAAATCTTTACCGTCGACGGAATCCAAGCCCGGACTTTCAAGGTGGGTAGCAACCTTACTAGCCACCAAACCAAACCTTTTTCTCCCGGGAAACTAGAGTGGTTTGCCTTCATCCTTCAGTAGATGATACGTGTAACCTCTTCCTTTGCCTCCAGCGAGTATGCGACAGTTTCCCCGTGAGGGTTTAGAGTGGAACGCTAGTCCTGCCCGCCTGGTATCCCCGGCACCGTGGGTACCTTGGCGAGAGGAGGCGAGAGGTCGGAAAGCCGATGGGATTCTTCCGCGGGACGAAGCACTCAAACCGCCACTCTCCATTGTGTCAGGATCGCGTCATCTGAGACGCTTATGTTGTGTCATGCACTTATAGTTTCGGGTTTGCAGGAATGGTTTGTTAGCTACATTTAATTCACCGTCACATCTCTGGAACCCAAAAAAATAAAAATGTCAGGATATTTCCGTTCGACGACTTTTTGCTCAGAAAAAAAACAGCTCCCAAGTTGTTTAAAACAGTGGTGTTCCACGGGCTCAAAGGTTTCACGCAACCTTCCCAAGGATTCCAGGAAATATGATTGAAATCCTATTTTGTAACAGTCACTATTTACAAGTTATACAATAATAGTGTAACGAAAATATTTTTTCATGTGCCCTATTAATTTTAGAATATTTATTTTTTTTATACGAGGAAAATTTCCGAAAAATATTTCAACACTTAGGTTCCCCGAACCGAAAAAAATGTAAAGATTAATGCAGTGTCAAAAATTGCAGGGCAGTGTAAAGGTCTAATACAGTGATCTTCAACCGTTGCAGATCTATGGAAATTCTATGCCGGGCCGTGAAAAATTGACCCTGATCATGTCGCGGCAACGTTGTAGCTGGTATATGGTTCGAACGCCTTCGAACCTTCGAATTTTCAAAAGACTCCACACACCCTGCTGCGGGGCCCGTAGGAAGCTTCACGTGACAACTACGCAACGTCTGTACACAAACTACCCGATGTTTTTTTCATTGTAAAAAAATACAGGGAGTATTCTTGATACTTCCGTCGGATTTTTTATTTCGTGAATGCGAAATTACATACATTACTCTCGTTATTGGGAGATTCTTTTGTTTTGTTTGTTCTAAATAAATTTGATGTGAAAGAAATAAAATTACGTAATACATAATTTATTTATGCATTTATTCATTAAAATCATTAGTACAAATGGTTAACCTATGAATATTTGGTCGATGGTAACTAATATTTTCTGCTTTCCAATGTTAATATTATATATATTTGTATTACATATTAACATCTAACTCACGTTCTCAGCTCTCCGTAGACCCCTCGATCACTAAAATCGACGTACTCGTTCCGGAGATAGAACTTCACTGAGCGCGCGCCGAGCCCACACTAGTCCAAATATAGACCCCCTCGCGCAGCGCCGTGACGTCACCTCGCAAACCCCCTCCGCTCGCGACAATTCTATTCCGGTAGTCGACAAAACGGGCTATCCAGTCATAGTTTTAGATATTATGTAATCCATAAAGTTTTTGTACACGAGGCCCTCGAAAGTACACAAATATTGGTCGTGGCAAAACCTTAAATGACACCGAGAAAGAACCATAAGATGTACATTCGCTTTCACATCAAAAGTAATGGACACAATGTGGCAGCAATGGTTACACATTTGAATTCGATATGGATTGCATCGGGACCGACACATTTTGACTTTCAGCTTAACGTCATAATAGTCCATTGACACTATTAAGAAAAACCTTTTGACACAAATGGTCAGACACAGCCTCCTCAATTCAGTAACAGCTAGCAGTCTGCGCTGAGGCAGCTTTCTAGATGAAGCGTGGCACACCCCTCCAGAATTGAAGCAAACAACTCCAGCCAAGGCCTCTCCGGTGTTCTGCATTACGTCTTTTTCATCAATGCTTCGAGCGTTCATCAGCCATAATCGCGAATATAAGTTCTGTGGTAATTGCTACGCAGAATTGCCGGTGTCGCTGATTACTTCAATCTTGTCAAATCTCTTTTCTGCACTCGAGGTAAATTCAGACAACTCTTTACATAGATCATGCGTAATGGCACTGTGTCACCTAAATTTTTGCATAATGGTAACATTAACTTATAACTTTTTTTACTTATGGTCACCCCACTTAGTGCAGTAGTTCCTTAGTCGTAGTTCTGGGAAATTGTGACATTCATAAAACGAAAAACTGAAAGTTTCTGCGTTTTGTGAATGAGGTTTCCCGGCGAATGATATTAATGAAGGTTTCTCATTGGAGCCTTCAGACTGGCGGAACACCCGAGAAACCGACATTAACTGCATCTTGAGTATGAATTCCATAGTCTAGGATTCAATACCACGTCATAGTTTTCGGAAATGCAATTTCTGTTAGCTCGCAATAATTTGTTGGTTGATAGTGCTTTTGATTTTTTTCCGTTCATGGTTGTCATTCCGTTGGAATTAGCCGCCATTTTTTAACTTCTGATTCACGTTTATTTAATTATTATGCTGTCCTACAACGTGCTTCCCAAAAAGGGGGTCATGGCACAAAGTGTGCGATAAAATTAATGTTGTGGTGGAGGGGAGGGGTGACCTGGGATTTAGTAAAATATAATGTAGAAAATAAAAATAAAATATTCTATATGGGGGAGGGGGGTCGATTTCTTGAAGAGGTAATATAATCTACATGATTAGGTATATGTAACAACAATGAACTGAAACTATAGATTCCAATTAAATCTTCAATCGATGAATTGAGAGGATTTGATGGCCTACGTATGGATATTCCTGAAAATGATTTCAACTCTCAGTCAGCTCCATAAGAAGAACTGCATGGTTGATTCAGCTACAACTCATTTTAGTGGCATAGGTTAAGCTTAATTGTGCTGTTATTTACCACGGAATTTGTTTAGTTTTATATTTGTCAAATTAATAATTGCAGGTAGCCACTGAGTTTGGACAGGTATCAAGGTGATTTTAGTGTTATATCTTATGATATGGCCTTAGATTTGTCTGAATGGCCAACTACTTGTAACATATCGGGAGAGAATGAATGAGAATAGAGAGCAAATAAATAAATTGCTCTTAGGTAAAAATATTTATAGTGGCTTTATTAGAAGCAAAATTGAGGAAGACCTGTAGGTGGTGGCTTAAATAAAATTTGAAGCGCACTTTCAGAGCCATATTTTTCTTATAAATAATCCCATGACGTAGGTTTAAACTAATTGTCTTCTCACCCGAAGAAAACAGGTTTTGTATAAGCTCGCGTCAAGGGAAAATATGTCTCGGGTAGGAATTTTCCAGAGTGTATTCATCGTCATCATTTCGTTTTGTAAGTAAAAGATTCGTTATTTTACTTTCGTTATATCCTTTTTTCCTCCGAGACCTTGATGCCTTTCTTCGACTTTCCTTTGACCTCCTCATATTTATTTTCTCCGTTTTTAATCACGCTGGATTCTTCGTTTTCTCTCGTTTCATTCGCAATGAAAGTCGTTTTCATTCTTCAAATCTCTTAGGCCCACCTCACGGTCGTTCTTTGACGAATTTGAACAATGATAGTCGTCGGTTGAGGAGCAGCCTGCCTGTAACTTTTTCAAGGTTTATTGCACGGTGTAGTTTTTTTTTCTCTCGTCTTCAAGTTTGAAGAGTGCTCCTCTGCTTTTATCTTCGTATTTATCATTTCAGTGGACGCGATGTTTCTCGGTTGAGGGATGAGATTCCGAGACATGGAGGGAGGGGGACTGGTCCTGTGTGGAGATGGTCGTGGATTCGTCTTGTCCACATGACCACCTGGTCGCGTTGTCCTTGGCAACCTGCCTCCTCCCCGCCCCTTCTCCTTGCCCCCCCTCGCCCTCTCCGACTCCCCCCAACTTCTCCCTCGAAGTACCGAGGAATGCACTTAATGCGGCAGGGCAGCCCCCCCCCTCATTCCCCCTTCCCGACAACCTTGGTCCCACACAACTGATTTATGGGCATTTTTGATCTCATGTACCAACGTGATACATGCAAAATTTCATTGGTAGTTTCGATTTCTAATGGCGCATTTAAAAGACAACCACTAGCTGAGCATGAACATATGTTCCTCTCTAAATTCCAAAACATTTTATCACAGTATTTGAGATGAAGTTAAGATTTCTTCCGAGCTCAAGCTGACTTCTACGTAGCCATTACTGCATTTCGTTTTGGAATCACCAGTTAGCGTTGCAGGTAATCACTTTAAAATATTGTTTTATTTTCAATATTTGATTCCTCAGGCTTTCATCCGTAAACATGAACATGTTTTGAAATTAACGATGAGGTGCTCTAATTCACTGATTCAACGATCTCTCTTTTCAGCATTGGATCTTGGCTCCTCTTGGCAATTACCTCTATTTCTCTAAAAATACGATTCAGTACTTTTTATCCTGGCAACTTTTCTCTTTATTTTCCTATAATCGCGTGTGCTTTCCATGTAAATAATATTCATCACCTCTCGTTGTGCGATTGCTGCTTCATGAAAAGTATTTAACGTCGTTTATAGATTTTGAATTACGAAGAGAAATATGCAAATTGTAATCAACCCTTTTATAATATTATTTTACATTGTTCTACGCACACCATCAGTAATGTAAATTATTGATTACGAAGGTACTTTCTTTTCTTTTCGACGCGTTCTCATGAAGTTTAGGTTTCGGCAATGTAATGCGTACCTATATGGATCTCTGTGAATTCCTCGTCCACAAAATGCCTAAATTTGAATTAGCGTAATTGTAGTAGTTGGACGTTGGTAAAACGGAAAAGTGAGAGGCGAGTTATGCAGATTTTTTTAAGCATTACGGGAGATGGAGAGCTAAAGAGGGGAGCAATGTAGGGAAAAAAATCTTTTTGCCAGTTGAAACAGAGGAGAAAGAGATAGACTTGTATAGCAATCATGATTAAGAATAGTGAGTGCCGAGTTCCTTCGATTAACGTTACATTTTATGTTCCTAAATGTGTACCCAAATATTTTGCGTTTAAGGAAACAACCTCCTTCATATGTTAAGAATCAATTTAACGTCTTATCTCATAGCTACTCTGCAAGAGCGTACATTTGAGGGTGTAATCTTACCCAACAATCATATATGCACATTATATAAGAGTTAGGTATAAGAACAATGTCAATATTAATCAGATAGCTAAGATGTAGTTAAAGCTCTTTTATTGTAAAGTGTTAAACTAGAAAAATATTTGAATGAAGCAATTTTAAATGTTTACATGAGTAGAAGTCGTATAATAGTAGATTGAAAAGTGTAGATGCTACGAGCTATGTTACACGTTTAAGAACTTACTACCTAATAGCGTGTTTTTAAAAGGAGAATATTTAGCATATCCGTCTCAAAATGAAGTTTCTGATCGTAAGGTGTTCATTTAAGTTGCTCATTTAAGATGGAGTTCGTACATTTTGTTTTCAATTATTGAAAGTTATAGTGTACATCGTTTGCAGTTCATTTCTTTAGCTTAAGTTTTAACTCGTGACCTGTTAGTGATTCCCATACGTCCACAGGGCGTATAACCAACCAATTCAACATCTTTTCCTTTTGAAAGTGGCCTTCTGGATGAAGTTTCCTTTATTCTGTAGGTAAGAGTAGGTTTAACCCTGATCTTACCTTCAAATTCTCGTCAATCAAAACTAAACCATCAGTATTCAGGGTCAGAGATAATTAATTCTCATCTCGTTTCTCAACGTCCAACTTTCTGTGATTTCAAAGTCAAGCAAAAAGAGCCACACTGACTCAGTCGTCTGAGGTCATTCTCCACTGTTTAGCGCGCCTGATGAAAAAACATAAAGTAAGAACTCATTGGACACCTATCGCAGCATCCATGCCCGGATGAGATATTTGAATCGGCGACCTTCGACTCGGCCAGTGTAGTGCGTTACTCACCCGGTCTAACCGGTTCGACAGAGAAACGCGAGCCCATCAGGGAGTGCTTAAGAAGTCTGCATGTCTCCACATGGAAGTGACGTCATGAATTTTAAAATTTTGATTCACGTGTGGCATTGAAACGGAGCTGCACATCAGGAGTGGTTACGAGGATATGGTGGTTTGTCGGAAAGGCCTCGGCGATCAGGGAAGAAGTTTTATGAAAACTCAGGTGCGTGTCTGGTGAGAATAAGGATTGAGAGAGCTTCAAAACGTTCGGTGCCTAATCCATTTATTTATTCAGTCGATAGCAAAGAAGGCATAATTATAACGAGAATTATTGACTGAACACTTGGATAGTATCACTTGGGGATGAGACAAGTTCAGGGCATCGAAGTAAATAAACTCAATTTTTCCAACTAAAATTCGTTATCTATTATTAGTTGGTGCATCGTTCAGAGTAATAATTTTAGATTCGATTAATATTATCTTCAATTTTAACCATTAATAAGCAGTGGTTATAATTCAGTATAGTACCTACTCATTTTTCAGTGTCAGGCTACCAAATATTTGCGCGAGCGGGAGTAGAAAAAAATGAGATCGCAATGCCTGCGAAAATTATAGCTGTATCATATGAAGGAAGCTTCTCTCCACTGGGTCTAAAATAATTGATTTTTTAATCACTATTTTTTTACGAACACGCCAAATAAAATAACTTATCCTGTATTGGACAAATCGATCTTTTTTTCGTGTATTGAAAACTGTTTGAACATGAATTGAAAGCTTGCAAATATTAATGGTACCTTAAGACTATTCTATTGGACCGATAGTGCTTGTGTAATCTACAGCATTGAAGTATGCTCGTCAACATGTTTCAAAATAGTTTGAGCACAGTCACTGGAGTTGTAAGAGTCCGTATTTGGAACAATGGAAAAATCACCAACAATTCGATGAGAGCGCAATCCGGACACGCCAGATTTGTTTACCCATAATTCTTGGGAGAAACTTGAATTGGAAATACGTAAGCACAATAATATGAGCAATAATTTAAAATGCAATCTGTTCTGTACAATAAATCTGAAATTTTAAGGAAATCGCACATCGAGAATTATTATTAGCTAACGTATTTTCACAAATAAACATGTAAATGAGCTCATGATTAGGCTAATACAAACACTTTCTCAACGGTAGATTATTCATTTATTCTTTTTTTCCAGCTTAGAAAAGTTGGTGACCTATTGAGAAGAACCCTAAAAAGGAAATATTATCGAAGAAATAAACTGGAATTCTGCCATTTAACTTCAGTGCTAACGCTTTTGGATGACTGTGAGTGCTTTTCACCGAATAAAACTAGTAAGACTAATATAAATATATAATTTCAAATGCACTTTTCTTGGGTGTACATACGCAAAAAGAAAAATAATATGGCAAATATTTTAAAATTATATTCATTAAAATACTGGAAACAGAACAAGCACATAGTTCCAATTTACAACTAAAATAAAATCTTAAGCTTGGCTGAAAATATATCTAAGGGATATGATATAAAATTCCTTGGTAATTAGATGCATTGAAAACCTTTAAACAAGATGTTGACGTAAAATAGAAAAAAGAGAATATACTCTTAATGACAGGAGAGAAAAGATCTGTAAGACATTCATGAGAAGTCAACGAAGACGCTGAAATGGATAATAAATTGAAACTGATTACAAATAATGACAATAACAACAATGTTTAAATCCACTTGAGTCATGAGTTTTTACCTAAATGAGTTTTTACTGGTAGTACTAGTTTCAACGCTACGGCGTCATCATCAGATACGTACCTGATGTAGCGTTGAAACTGGTAGTACCAGGAAAAACTCTGTGGATTGAAACATAGTTGCTATTGTCATTATTCATAATGGACTTCTACAAGGCCACGCTTGAAAGGATTGAATTGATTTTAAATGATACCAAAGGACGAAAACTGCAAGCAACGTAAAAAAAAGCGATTGGAAACCTATCCAAATGTCGTTAAAAATTATTGTAAGTGAACGAATGTAGAACAAGAGAAAAACAGAATACGTTATATTCATTGAATCTTTGCACATACTAACATTCAGGTTAACTTGTTTAAAAAATAAAAAAAATCATTTTTCTACGGTAAACAATTTTTCGGAGTTTCTTTTTTCCCTCTAAATAACATCGATAAGCAATTGAAGTCTCCTACGTTCCCTACTCTTACAATGCACGTCATAACATGTTCCGATCAACTCCATGAACTCTCCTTTGAGTTCAAATGGCATTTATTCTCGACCTCTTCCAATACACGACGCAAACATCACGAGTTTAGGTCAATTGATATAATAATAATAATATAATTTATTGTTCACAGATTGTTACATCCGATTTGAACATATTATTAATGAATAGTTTATAGCTCAGCAATCATTTTTATGTTAAGCATGGTAATTAAATTGAAATCCTAAACAAAAATATAACAAAGAGTTTACAAACAGTTTCATAGTGCATGGAATTCATACTGATGAAATTCATATTTGCTTTTAATATTCAGTCTCATTTTATTATATCGTTCACAGTTTAATTTCTAAGCCCAGAACAAGAAATGAAGCTTGTTAACAAATGAAAATATACAATAAATGATGATATACAACACAATGTAAAACATATATTAATGAATGTACAACATTGAAAATATGAATTAGTTTGGGCTATCCAGAAATAGGCATAATTGTTTTTGAAAACTTTCAGGGATGAAGAGTCTTTGATTAGTTTGGGAAAATTGTTCCATGTTTGTGATGCGGCTACGGTAAATGATCTTTGAAAAGCTGTGGACCGATAATGGGATACATGAAGATAGTCGGGTTCCGCTCTCGTAACAACATTAGGCGTTATTGTTCTCTTAGGGAAGAAGTCAATGATGTACTGAGGTTCATTTTTTTTAAGTAAAGAAAACATGAAACATGCCAATTTAAATTTTCTTCTCGTTTTGATGTCCATCCAGGAAAGCTTGTTGATGTAAGGCGTTATATGTACATCTCTCTGCAAGTTATATATGAATCTTATTGAGGGGTTCATCAGGCGTTGGAGCTTAATATTAAGTTCTGCCGTAAGATCATAGAATACCATAATAGGCAAATAATTTAATAAATTATATATAAATTTTCAACAAAGAAATAGATCCAAGCAACCAAATTATATTTGTAAATAAAAACAGCACCAAACTTTAAAGGTTACAATCTTGAATATGTCTATATATTTTTATATTTAATTATTGTAAATTAACCATTTTGTAATAAAAAAAGAATTGTAAAACATTTCCAACGTCATGTATATTTTATTTATAGTCCTGAAGATAGAACAATATAGGTCCGAAACTTCGGCAAAAGTTTGAAGGTGTATATATATCAATAAATCTCCTTTGAGTATGCAAGATTCATATTAAGATCGCATGGAAAATGTATGCCTTTGGCTTTAATTTAATATAGGTTGATAAAATCATTTTTACTAGACATTATTGAATTTACCCATTGCACAGTCAAAAAAGTGTGTTCCTGAGCGTATCTTTATGAATTTTATTGAGGTACTGAATGTATTGATGGCGCATTTCTCTCTTCTGCATCATGAAAACTCTCAGCTGAACGATTTAAGGCCATGTGCGCCTTGCACTGCCTCGCTGTTAAATAAATCACGTGAGGATCGCGTCTATTCGACGATAAACAAAAGAAAAGAGCATCGCTGGGATGAAAATAGCCATGGCAACAAGAGGGAGACTCCGAGGAGGAGCTGGTTTTTCATGTTTATGGAGCTACGCGAGAGTGTGTGGGAAGAATAAATACGAGGACTTTTTCACAATTTTTTCCCAACTCCTGAACGCACCACACATACTGCGGGAGAATGCACTGGGATTCGCCGTGTATGGGAGAGCGGCCTAAACCCGCCGGGGAATCGAAGCCAGGGCGCTCATTTG
Source organism: Pyrrhosoma nymphula (assembly GCA_963573305.1). Taxonomy (NCBI): domain Eukaryota; kingdom Metazoa; phylum Arthropoda; class Insecta; order Odonata; family Coenagrionidae; genus Pyrrhosoma; species Pyrrhosoma nymphula. The sequence continues at coordinate 91,959,383 of OY754338.1, forward strand.
GGATGCGGATCTCGTGCGGCCGAGACGGCCAGTCAGCCCCCATCTCCCGGGAGAACCCCAGGGATACGGTGCGGGGAGGAAGGGGAATTGAAAGAGAGATGAGGGGGTGGCTAGCTACAGCGAAATACCCCTTTGAAGAGCGAACCAACTCGGGGGTCGGCGTAAAGAAGAAAGCCAGCGATCCCCTCGCCATGTTGCATTTCCAACAGACTACGATGTCCACTCACTCCTCGCTCCCTGCCAACTTCATCGAGCATCGTCTTTCGCAGTCCGATCAAAGGTACTTGCCGACTGGAAGGTCTTTTCTTTTGGTACCTTCGCTAAGCTCGCTTAATCCAGAGAGCTTTCCGGAAGACGATCCCTTGCAGTTTCTATAGATAATCAAAGGAGGATAGAAGTAAGCTCAGGTTACTGCTGACAAGACAGCTTAGATGCCCACTGGATGATGAGAGTTCGGCTTCACCATGAAGGGTCCTAGTATCTTGTCCAGCTGATGTATTTGATCTCCTCGGAAAAACCCAAGTGCTGTGATATTCCAGAAAATAATATTCTAGTAGCTGCAAATGCCTTGTATTGGCACGTCGTGGTGGGGAAGAAATTTCCTCTCGAATTTTCCCAATTTTGAGTGTGTGATACTCAAACTCTGTATCCATGGTTTATTGTGAATTAGGTCTAACAACACTCCATCACTAATCAGTTGAATTTTCACAATGAAAGCCGTAATTCTTGCGTATATTTCTTACAAGGTAAATAAATGGACGCCACACAGTCGATAATTAAAAACTTATTGCCATGCCAAGTACCATGTTGACCAAAATTCTATTTCAAAAAGGTTGCGTAGTTACTTTTCGGACAACCTTTGGGATAATTTTCATCGATTATTTTGCAATACTTCCTTAAAAGGACGATATACTTTAGTAAAGTACTAGTATGCAAGTAAATTTATTTAAATCGATTTTTGAAAATAAATTATGTTAAAAAATATCAAAGTTCTCATGACTAATATAAGTATTTGGTGTAATGATCGAGTATTTTTTCAGTTTGCACGAAGTGCAATTTATTAGTGAAGTCAGTCAGCACCTTTCTACCGTCCGTTTGTTTATTCTAGTTGAATTCTGGAAATTTGTATGTTTTCGTTTTTTTTCAGCTGTCGAAAACCTCATTTTCATTTGCCGTAGTATTTGAGATTTAGACATAATGAAGTACTGGTTAATTCCTTTTTATGCTGCCAGTGGTCAAAAGTTTGTGTATGTAATGTTTCTTTTGCAGTGGTACTACATTCTGAGTGATCACCTTCCGCTTTCCAAAGTGTAAAATTATTTATATTTTTTTCCCATCAAAGATTTTCATGAAGTAAAACAAAATGTTTTTATTTCCGTGAATCAGCAGCGAAGGTATGAAAAGAGTTTTGAGGTAACTGGAGGAGTTTATCTAATAGTGAAACTGTTTTTTTGTTTACGGTAGCATATAAAATGGAAATTTGAAAATTTAATAGCAGTTCATTTGACCGGACATCAAAATACTGGTATTTGTGCGGAACGGCTAGTTTTATCCCATGGAAACGGTATCTACTCATAATCAGTTATGGTTTCGGTATATGATGTTACAATGAAGATCACTCCCTACTATAAAACAAAGATATTTCTTCATATTAAGTTTGTTTGCACTTGGTATTATGCATCGCCTCCGATCGATAAATAGACAAAGAGAGTAAAACTGATGGTATCAGTCCTGACTTCGTAGAAAAGATGGATATCCATTCAGAGATAAACAACTTTGTCATTTCCACATACTTTGCGAAATAAAGTTTTTGAAAGTTACAAAGTTGGTTTTTCTCAACTTGGAGACCAAGAAAGATATTTTATTTTTTCTTATCGGTTCAATTTTGTTCCTGTTGTTAAAAATTTCTCCCACTTTATAAAAAGTAATGCACTGACGATTGCTTGGTGTGTTGGCTGATGTACTTTTCCTGTATGAGATCTCACAGCCTCCTGGATTATCAGATGGGGAGTAAACCCTTCCCACACTGAACCGAGCACCGATACATACATTCTCTATGACAATTTTGGCTATATTTCCAAAACGCTCGATAGGCCTTAGTTTTGTCGCCATCCGGGAATTTTGATAGGGATATAAAAGAGAAGGTAGTTAAAGAAATGTAATAAATATGTATGGAATATAACAATGTTTATTTTTGAAAAAGGACTGTCAATTGTTGTAACTACAGTGCATGTGGCGGTTTGGTCGACTATTATCCAAAATATGGCCATATAGGCATAAATTTCGGTGAATATCTGTATGAAGAGATTTTTAACTCGCTTAAAACGCCTTGACAGGGGTGTTATTTTAATATTTTCTCCACCAATATGTGCTACTACCAGGGCAGGTAGTGACTACTATCTTTAAAGCCGTCAATCGCTCTACGGAACCAACTCATCGCACAAGGTGTCAAGTTTACATCAGGCGCGGGGGATTTCGCCACCATGATATGGTGCGCTCAATTCTCGCATACTGCTCATTCATTATTTCAAGCCAGAAATTGTCTCCACATGTTACAGCCAGCCTTTTTCATCTAATTTTTCTCCCGCAGATTTGTTTAATTCACAAACTTGGAACGCTATGTGAAGAGGAAGTGATTTTCACGAACTCTACTAATTCAAACATGTCAAACAATAATAAAAGAAACAGCAATTCTAGGCATGTGAACAGATCTTTTGAGGTTATTTGTAGATGCGGGGTAAGCATATACAAAAATGTGACGGAGGTATTTCACATTTGTAACCATTAGGGACTGATTTTTTACCCAAACTTCAGTTTTGTTGCTGTCTTCTTTCCCTAACTCTACACAGTAAGCTTATAGGGTAAACTATTTGTCAAACGTATAATTCACCTAATAGGAAGATTTTTATTAAATTTTCTTCAAAATGAGGACATATTTTCAATAACATATGAGTAAAATATTGCATATTACATATAACATCTACAACTTAATAATACATATTTATAGTTAGCAAAAACAATTTCTACTATTACTTATCTTCATCACTTTCATCGGACTCTGGTAATTCGTTATTTCTCTACACAGTATTGATATTATAAACACAGTGTTACACAGCTCAAAGCATCCATGGGTAAGGAGAAGGTAGGAGCTAAAGTGGTGAGGAAGAAGAATGTGAGAGGATTGAGTAGGTTTATAGTAGTAGCGGGATACCACGTCACATTCAAGGAATTAGGCCTCACTATAAAGAAAGAGATCTCATATTTGCAGTGATATGATATCAGCGACTCATTGAACTGCTTCTTGACGTATGTCTTTCCTTAATACTGGAAATCATTCGTTCCGTGGGATGTGGTACGTCTATGCGTTCCAGACAGATTTGGTTAAAAAAAACTAATTGAGTTCTGTCAACTTGATAGCGTCAGAAATAAAACGGTGAGTAGTCCGTACGTATTGTCAAGTATTAAAAAGTAAATTAATTTTTCACCGTGATCCTTTTTTATGAAATTCAAAAAATATATTTCTGATGTGAAGGCGTTGTTAGCGTACGGCTTTAAACAAATAATTAAAGGTAAAGCCTTAGGCATATATGTCTATAATAAAATATTAGGAATTTCATGACATTGAAAACAGTGTTTACGTCATTAATATTAATATATTGACTTAGTCCACTCTTATCACCACTACTTAAATTTTGGATAATGTTTTAGTACGGTTTCTATTTTGACTGGAGAAGAATCTCCTTCAAAATACTTTAAAGCGGAGAGGGTGGGTAAAGAGTGAGGCTAGGCGTTAAGGCGTGAATAAGTACGAAGCTCGGGAATGGAGTCGACGCGGTTGGAGATTCACTTATGCCGGAGTCTCCAACGAAGTCCGAGTCCTCGCCAAGACCCGCGAAGTGATGAATGGCTGAGGCAAACGAAGGAAAGACGTCGCCGAATACATCGTTGCACATCTGCATTTACTTTATGCCCAGGCACCCGTCACGAGGGGCAGAAGATGCTGGTGCGAGAAAAAAGGAAGGCCCTTTTCATCGAAGAACACGTCTTCTGAAAGGGGTCAAGTTCAAGGTGATCTTTTTTGCGTTTATAAAAAGGTAGGCAGGCTTTATTTGAGAAGAAAAATCACAGAAGTGTAAGGGAGTATATTTTTTTGTCTCGGGAGAGGAAATATGCTTGGAATCCTTTTTCACAATTCAGAATTCCTTCCTATTTAGAATAGTGTAGCCATGCTCATCATAGCTTTTGCTTTTCTTTTTTTTTTCGTGTAGGAACTGGCTGTACCTGGAGGTCATGAATTATCTAACTAATTATGTGGTGATTAATAAATCAGAAAACGAGGGAATGACTGTTTGCAACTAAGCAGCAGTTTGGAACCCATATAAAATATTAATGTTTGTAGAAAAGAAACTATGGAGTGAAACGAGTGTTCTTTATTTTCCTGGTTGTCAAAATTGACACTTCGTCAATATAAAAAAACGAATTTTATTGAAAGGCAAATTTTTCTTCGGGTTTAACTTTGTGGAACTATATATTGGAAAACAGATGAAAAAGAAAACTATGCTTAACCCACAGTTTAAATTTATCCAGAAACGCCAGCTTGTGCTAAACAAATTTTAACTTAAAAAGAACCTCATTTTGGTTGACTTATTATTTGGAAAGGCGACTAAGGTGTTTTGCGCCATTGAGGACAGGAGGGTAGTTTGATAGGGAAAGGGTTATTTATCTAGCGGCTAAAGGAGGGTGAGAAATTCGGTTTCGGCATTAGCCTAATCTCATGGAAGTTTCCAGGGAGACCGCAGTTTAAGATGGTTAAAGAAATTTTTGTCTGATAGAAAAAGAACAGACTTCGTGAATTTCACTTGTAAGTTTTTTATTCATGGCCCGGGTTTCGGCAGTTTATGTCATCTTCATGTTTTGAGTATTACTCGATTTCCGTGACACTGTGCAAACGTGCTCTTGTTAGAGATATCTATGGATAAAAGTGAAAAAAATTACAATTTACCGATTTGTTTTTTTGGCAAATCAATGGTATTTCAACGTTTAGCCTTAAGGCACATGACCATTTTTTTAGTCATCAGTTATCATGTATGCAGATTTTCTTCTAAACGCGAAATAATATATTTTATATTATTATAATGGTTGCTGACAAATATCAAGGTGTCACGTCGCGTCGTGTGAAAGATGCGGAAAAAGAAAAATATAATTATATTTCTCCTAATTTCGAATAAAACGCTGAGCACTTATCCCGTAAAATGCTTTAGTTAAGGAAAAATGTAAAATATATTTGCAAATGCACATGAGTATGCCACGGTGTGGTGAAACGCGCGTCGTGCGAGAGTAAGAAAGTTTGTGGAGATAACAAAGGTGGTTTTCTCATCATGGATTTCTACTATTGCCTGTGTGGTGAGTTTCACCACATAAACAGGTGTACTTCTATATTTAATGCGGTCCTAGAACTTTTTTCGACGTTATTTATAATATTGGTACTTATACAGGGTGTTTCAGGAGGAAAGTGCACAACCTCTGGAGGAGGTTTGGGAGGTGATTTTAAGCATTTTTTGTCCTATGAACATGGGGTCTCAATACCTTAGTTACCGAGCTATGGCAACGCGAACAATTGTTCACAAGTATTGCGCAATTACCATTTACAAACAAAAACTGATCAAGTTGTTCTAAAAGCTTTTATCTTTCTTTTTCTCCCGAAATTTACGCATACTGCTGACATTTTCCAAGACGGCAACTGAAATTTTAAAAATGTTTCTTGTTTCAAAAATTATTTTTTTAAATACCATTTTTATTTTGAAATACACGAAAAACTTGTTTGAAATACAAAAATTAAAAAAAAATATTTCATCTCCCAAATTGGTATAATTATTTTCATATCGTAAATTTTGGCGAAGATGTGGCATCTTAAACGGCACCGTTTCGTGAGCACATTTTTCGACGGCTCCCTTCCATGCATGGAACTGGTATTGATTTACCGAATAAGACAATTGCCTCCTCCAATCTAAGCTGACGTACTTATTTCCAAGCGTTTTGAAAAGAGTAACCAACCACTGAAACCCCAAAGGAGTTATTTTTGTGAAATAAATTAAGTAAATAATCAAGCGGCAACAAATATCTCAAGCGGAGATTATCTCCATGGATTAATTGAATAGAATTAACCTCCTCCAGAAGTTTTGCACTTTCCTTCTTAAACACCATATATTTCAAATTATAAAAAAGTGTTTCCAGTGACCCATGATCACCGCTTCAGCTAAGTTTAAGTCTCAATCGATGGACTTACTGCTTTGCTGGAAGAACTATACATGACCCCCCGAGTATGCATCGGGGTTTTCTGCCACCGCTAGTGTTCGAACCCCAGGCCCCAGGGTTCCATAGAGATATGTCTCATATCGCAAAACACGTCTCTTCCCCCCATCTCCTCTTCATTCCCTTTATCCCCATCTACGACTCAGCATCTCTCCCACTTGGCGCTGTCACACTCTCACGCAAACGGACGATTGTGTCGTATAATTCTCCTCGCGAGCCCAGCTCCCCCACTCGACCGGATAGTGAGATAAAGGTGGCCCTCTGGAGCAGGGAGCGTCTTCGGCGTCTCTCCGCAGTCTCTCCCCACTCTCCTCCTCCTCCAAGACTTACTCTCTTTCACTTCCCCTCTCTGCCGTGAATTATTTAAGTGAACCGGAGGGACAACGGATTTCGAAAAATAAAGTGCGCGTCTCTGAAAAGAATGCGAAGGAGATGGTTGGAGGATGGGCGGAAAGCAAGGAGATGAGCGAGAAGAAGAATAAGAAGAAGTGGGAGCGTTTCCCTCGTTGAATGCATAATTCAGAGTCGCCGTTTGCCCGCCCGCTTGCTTTCCAGTGGCAGGGTTTCGAATACTAGAGTGTCCCGTCTATCCACGGATCCCCCTCCCTATCCTCAAACGCCTTGTCCTCTGGAAGGAGGCGAAGCGACCACTCAACTGCGACACGGTGCGCCCACTTGCAAGAGTAAGATGGAAAACAGATTAAAAAAGGAAAGCAGATGGCGTCTTGGCGCGTGAAAGTGAAGCCTGTTTTCTCGCGAAAAATTACCCACCCAACATGGCTATCGGGCGCATGTATTCCTTTATATTTTATGAGTAATGATATGCTTTTTTTGTAATGCGTCCATCAAGGTGAATCATTTTTGTACCGAGAGAACTTCGCTACAAACGTTAGCATAAGTCTCAGGTGTAACCTTGTGGAAAACGTTCGCATCAAACATGGTTGAGTGAGACACTTCGTTCTATTCCACGCTGGAATAGAATGGAATGTCTTATTCCACCACGTTTGCTAATAACGCCTATATTTTCAGCCTATTTTACTGCAAAATTGATCCTTGCAATATGGCCTTTTACGCATTCTAATAGTCCATTTTAAATAAAACAAAGTTGGTAAATTTCCGCACAGCATATTATCAACCACAAAATACAACACCGACCAAGATTTCGGCACGTAATGCCATTCTCAAGGTCTTATTAGGTCATTACGTGCCGAAACCTTGGTCGGTGTTGTATTTTTTGGTTGATAATATACTGTGTGGAAATTTACCAACTTTGTTTTATTTAAAATGGACATAAAGTATTTCCACAATGTTAAGCCTGATACGCTTTTATATGCATTCTAAAAGCTTCAATATTCTCTGTGCTATTGTGTCTTATGGTTCAGTCTATTCTCTTCTTTAGCCTACGGAGGGAAAGTACCGAGGTTATAATACACTGGTGATCTAGTCGCGTCTAAAGGCCGCCATCTTGGTTCGTCGAATTTGTCACGTTGAAGTAGGCTTCATGATTTTCGAACTTTAAACACAATTATAAAATGAAACTACAATATTTCTACACATAAATCAATCAAATTTAATCGAGAATCCCCACTGGTGGGCTATGTTTTGAAGCAACCGCGATGTTTATCCTTGTGATTGTTCACCCCATCCCCCTCGAGTTCACTTACGAAAACGGAGTGACCAAATATGGCGGACAACTACTGTTGACGGACAACCACGTCGGGAGATCTAAAGCCAACATGGCGATGTCGTCGTTATGTTACACTTTCATTCACGTTTACTTTGAAGTATTAATTTGTAGGACATTTAATTTTGCCAAAATAATCATTTGCTTAGGTGACAGCCACGTTGGATGGGCTTTATCTACGATGAAAGACGGCATCGTGTTGGGAGGAAAGTGATTGGATAAGGGATAATTTCGTGTGGGATGTGGAATCTTGTGGGGTCTTTTCCTCCCGTCGGCATTAAAACCAAAAATTTAGTAGCAATTTAATCTGTGTGACATCTATCATTCAGCTAAATGGCACGTCTAATCAGAGCCAGCGAACTTTCATTCGGCTTCTTGTGTACGTTTCGAAACCTTTCGAGGAAAAAGGATTTCCAGTGGCGTCGTGTTCCGTCTCTTTATTCGTCCCTTTGCAGTGAATGATGGATTTTTCAAAATTACCAGTCGCTCAGTCGAGCGAAAGAGATAAGGAATTTTCGTTTCCCGGCGACGCGAATTGTTCCCCCAGCCTCTTTCAAAGGCCCGTGTAAAAAGGGATATTATTCAGGCGAGGCATTTAAGTTGACAGCGGATGTATGAATCGCGTGTACGTATCGCTTCCATGACTTACGGCAATGACGGCGGTACTTAAAGGCTTAATTAATGTTGATGTACGACAAATGTTGGTGCATTCCAAAATAATAATTCGTGTCTACTTAAAAGGGCCATCATCATCTCTAGCCAAATATAGTCGTCGTATGCGAGTCGTAGCAATGGGATGGCGTGTGGCAAGGGTGTGGCCTGCCATGAAAAGGAAAGAATTAGAAAAAAGGATTTGGTAAAGGAAAGGGGTGATTAGATAAATGTGATGTGGTGGATACATCGCAATCGGCTTTTGTTGTCGTCATGAATGCTTAACGTGTAGAAAAATGCTTATGCCTATCTTTTTGACTGGGTATTTATCGCATTATTTCTGCCTTAAAGTTGTAGCTTGGAAGTAGTCTATCTGTCCCTGTTGAACACAGGAGATCGTAATTTTAATTAAAGACTTAAAAGTATAAGCTTTTTTTTCCTTCCTTTTTCGAGTTAGCTGCGTGTATTTTCTAAGTGTTCGTTTTGCTTTTAGCTAAACAATAAAAAACAAGGGCCATGTCTACGTGCCACCTAACGTATATCAGGGCCCCTCATCAAAACCGGGAAACTTCGCACATCTATGTCTAATGCCTTGCTCTATCTTTGGTCTGTATCAGGGGAATTATAAGAGAAGTTCAGGAAACGATTGAAGTAGCTCAGCTCAGGCAACAAATATTCCGAGCGATAAAGTTTTGCACACATTCTGTGTATGACTTTAAACTATCTCATCACTGTTTGCGTATTGTCATTAGCATGAGCATGATATTAGTAGTATTCTACTTCAGGGAAATTGGCTTTGGGCTACCTCTTTTGAAGGATACTTACAATTGAAGTTCAGTGCGAAGTATTAGGAAAAAACTATTTATCTAGTGTCTCTTTCTTGGATATTTGAGACAATTTAGCTAAAACACTCACCTCTAAAACTATCTTGAACTTAGTAAAACTCGTTAAATAATAGACAAGCTCAAGAATACATAAATAAGTATTATTACTTTTTATCGGAAGTGTACAGTTACGTAAGTAATACAGTTCCTAGTGCTACAGTGCTACAGGTATCTGTGGTGAAAAAATTGTTTAAATTGAATAAGGAAATAACCCAATATGCTGTGCTAAGAGTTTCGGGTAACGGAATAAGGTGTGAAAGACGACTTTTTCCGTCTTATTAACATTAACTACAACAAAATTCAAGAAAGTTTTAAGTAGAGGATTTGGAGTTAGTGGAGAGAAAAAATTGTTTAAATTGAATAAGGAAATAACCCAATATGCTGTGCTAAGAGTTTCGGGTAACGGAATAAGGTGTGAAAGACGACTTTTTCCGTCTTATCAACATTAACTACAACAAAATTCAAGAAAGTTTTAAGTAGAGGATTTGGAGTTAGCTCAAAAATGTACCGTTATTTTACAATGCGCCTACTTACATACTAGTTTCTGGGCTTTACAGTTCCTTTTTCATTGAAACTTAATTTAGTTCATTGTGGATGGGGAAAATATGCAACAAACCTTCACATCCTTGTACCATCAGGCTGGCAAAAGTTATTATGAAAATCTGTTCCATTATACTTAAATTCTTTTCTGTAAAAGAGACAAACCATTTTCCTATACAAAAATGGAATCTTGACTTGAAAGAGCACGAATGGAGAATGACATTTTGTCAAAAATTTTAATATGTTTAAATTATTGTGATTAACTTCGTATTGTTAAATTATCTGGTCCGGTAAATTAAATTGTAAAAAATTTTTTAAGCCAATACGTTTAGTTGATTATAAGCTGAAAACATTTTGACCAGTTTCCTGGTTATCCGGAATTGTAACACATTTAATGCTTAGTATTCCATTTGGACAGTTATTCTTTTACCTTATCTCACTGCGAAAATAAGCAAGCTGTTGTGACGAAATATTAAAGTTTTCCTCAATTGTAATTAACTGCCCTTTGGCAATTTGACTGGTGTTATCAATCGGTCACAACGGTAAATTTTCCTCTAATTTGTAAGTAATCACCTCTGATGTGGGACGGGAAGTGCTTGAACAGGTTTTCAGGGCTAACTACATCCCCTAAATAACTAAAAACATCTCTTGGTCACGCATTGCGTATCTATCTTTGGTTTCTCGAGTTGATAGACTGAGAATTCCTAACGTATGTGTGGGTACCAATTGCCAATCGGAAGGAAAAAAAGTCTGCGAGTTTCAATAAATTATTTTAGCTTTCGCATTTCATCTGGATTAACCGATGCAGATTTGAGTTTTCTTAATTTAGTAGTTTATTGAGACTTTGGCTATAATTATTGGAGGCACTTATATACCTACCAACGAGTTGCAACGATTTTATTTAGTAATAAGTTTTCTCCAGCGCATTGGTAATGGTATTATATAACACAATAGTACATTCGTCCTTTACGTTAACCTTTATGTTTTCTAATGTATTTTTATTTGAATTTGCTGTGACCTGGATATTGATAAACTTTCTTTCTTCATTTTATTTTTTCGTATATATTTAATCTTATTGGGAACAGCTATCAGTCAGGTATCACTTTCGCAGACTTCCAAACCTTCCTGTTCCCTTACCCAACGTTGCCACCTTGCCAAAAACATCTTCGTTTCTGTTTCTCTATACAGTGGCACGGATTGAGACGCAAATAGTCATTCATTAAGCCAGTCAACGGTCAGTCACTCTCAGATCAGATTTCGTTCGCTATTATTTCAGTCAGTGTCTACTCAAAATGTAGGCGTTAGAGGAATCAAGTCGCAGTCAATACAGCCCCTTCATCTAAAGCCGCCGTGTCGTCCATCCGTGTCATTACCCGTAGCTTAGATCCTTCCTGAATATTCTTAATGTATAAGTTAGACGAACATATCGATTCTTACAGATTATTGTTTCTTGTTCTAACTTGATTTAAATAATATCATTCGTATTTTATCTCAAACCTCTGTATGATTATTCGACACCAAGGGCAAGAACACGCAATTTGGAAGTGTTCCGTGCACCGCGTCAACCCTTTCTCACAGGCAGGCGTCGCGCGCACAATGAAGTTTCAATTTCGTTGTACATACAAATACTTCAACGTCTGGTTTTGATTTCAACAACATAGTGCATAAGTGGCCGTTGTCTGTGATAGTGGGAAGTATTTGTACGTATCAAATCAATGGTTCGAGAGTTCACTTCGGGGAATGAAGACATGATGTTTTAAAAATAAACTTTCTTATACTCCACACAGTTTATTACAACTCGACCGGTTTCATCCTTTTCAGATCATTCTCAATCCGATCCAATGCTCTGAAGAAGATTTATGCCCAAATCAAAACGTTGGAAGGTATACTAGTGTCTTCAATACATATGGCCAAATCCTCTTCGAATTCCAAAATTTAATTTTGGATGGTCGATAAGCTGATAGGTTGTAAGTTCCAGATTCGTTTTGGACGGCGAGCTGCTTCCGAATTCTTTCTCATCAGTTTTTTTCCCGCACGCCTTCTCTATGAATTCCCCTCAAAAAATATTTTCTCTCGCATCAAAGTTTTTTGAAATGGTTCATGAGAGCAGATGGAAGGGAGGGAGGGGGTGGGTGGGTGGGATAAATGAAAATGCTGCTGGGCTCACTGAGGGTAGAGGGACGAAATATTGAAGCGTGCATGAGGAGGAGGGGGACGTTTTTAATGGGCGACGCGGGAGGTCGCCTTCAATTGTTATCGAATCGGATACTCTCACTCTCTCCCCCCGCTTGGCATAACGACGCCCTCTCCGATAATTATTGTCCGTTCGTATGCGGGCTCGTGGTTCCATGACAGCGAGCCCCTCACCTTCCCCCTCTACCACGCCCTTTTGTCTCCCCCCACCCTCCCCCCCTCCCGCCCGTTTATTGATACATCGGAATTCCATTAATGGAGGAGTGGGGGGGGGGGGGGGGAGAGAGAAATTTTCTATACATTTTTTATTCCGTTCTTTGGAAATGGATTTATTTTTATGATTACGAGTCCTGCGAGCGACGGTTCCACAACCACCTCTTCCCATAAAATATCTAAAACAAAGCGAGTGTGTAAGAGAGACTCTCTGTTTCAAATCTTTTTCAATTGGATGATGATGAGTTGAAAATAGTGAAAGAGGGTTTGGTTTTTTTTTTTGAGTGACAGGTGATCGAATTAAACCCTCTCACGTTCAGCATGGGGGTTATATAAAATGTGCGAAGAGAGGGTGACAAATGTTTATTATCCGCTTGCATCGATCAGATTCTCGATTATGACTCTCCAGATGACAAAATCAGGATTATATGTGAACAATATCAAGCCCAGCAGATTTATATCAGTGAGGAAAAAACACGGGGAAATATATTCTATAAGTAAAGTGGAAGTGGAATAATTCGCTCAAATAATTTTGCATTATATAGATCAGAGTTCATGGAATCTACGCGTATAATCGTCTGTACAATCGATCTTTTTTGACTTCTGACTTTAAAATCAATTGGTACGAAATGAAATTATAAAATCAGACCAATAATCACTTCTCAATTATAATATGATCATAAGTGAAGCGAAAATTAATTCAGCGTTTTATCATAAGTGGAATATAGAGTAGGTTTCTTGTTCCATGAGAATATATTTTCTGCTAACAAGCAAACTTGGTTGGTGAAACTTCAATACTTATTCTTACGTTATTTTAGAGATTTATGTATTCATTCGAATTTACAAAAGCTATTATTATGAATAAAAGGCATTCGCAGGGATTTCTGGTTATCAATTCCCTTACGTCCTGTAATGCTTTGAAAGATATATGACGTAGAGAGAATAACCCAATATAATGTGGAAAACCCGTTGGGTAGCAATAAAAGTCAGTGGAGGTCTCATTTTCCAGTTTGTGTGACGCCTAGCAGTATCATTTCAAGGAATCGAATTGAATTTTCGATCGAATAGTTATGACTGGGTCAGTTATGTATTGAAAACATGTCATAGTTTTTCATAAAAACACTTCACTGTAAACATTCATTTGAAATGTTAAACGCAAATATATTAATAAAACAACACAACCACTCAATCATGAAACGCTTCATGCCTTAGATAAATCGGGCGAAAGGCAGGGTAGACAATACTCTTGATATAATATAAAGTCAATATGTCAATAAGTAAAGCCAATAATTAATAATTTCATGTATTTTGAAACACACTCTTACTTCCAAATATAAATTTTCGATGCTGAAATTCCCAGGATAGTTTATAAAGCCTTATATTATAAAGCAAGACCCTCATCCCGCCTTCGTCGAATACGGAATTTCATTTTTTGAGTATGTGTCATCAGCAGTCATGAATGCGAAGATAGATTTGTTGTACTTCTCCAATCCATTCTTGTTTCAGATAATTGCTTGGTTTCTTCATAATCGTTTTTTCAATCCTTCATGGTCAGCAACTTTGTGTTAGGATAGGAGGATTATCACGGACAATTTGGCGAAGTTTTTAACGTTCTACGTAATTAGTTTCGAGAATAATTTGATATTTTTATCCTTTATATTTTATTTTCTGAAAGTTAGTTACATAGTTGATGGCTGAATTGTGAAAAATAATGCTTTAAAGTTGCATTCTGAAGGTAATTTAATTTTGAACAGGCCAGAGGAGTCAAATTTGGCCCACCCTTTTATTTAATTTTTCTTGTACTCACTTTGCTTTACGAATTACTCTAAATAATTTTTAGACTTTTGCCTATTTAGGTTTCGTTTATTAGTTTCATCTTAAAAATTAATTATTAATTTTTAAGAGTTAATCTTTCCTTCATTTACTGGCAATGTGACCTGAAACGGTCTATATACCCAAGCTAGCAGGGTAAATAGTCAAGCGGTCTCCTTGCTTGACTACTCAAGTTCCCAGTGTCGTAAACCTTTATTGTCATCTTCAAAATGCTCAATCTTTACTATAAGTTAACTTACTTGCTCTCAAATGGCTCTAATTCATTTATTTAGATGAGTTTTCCCATGGCTTACGAATACTACTAGTATATTTTATTGAAGCTTTGATTCCGTTAACGTGTTTTTTTACGTGCTATTGACATTCCCGCCTTTCATGTTAAGTGCAACAATATCAACATAATTTCCTGATATCTGTTTTTCCCTCCCCTCCACTTATATTCCACACCTTTCAAGTACGTCTTACCCGTCTTGAGGTCATGTAGTCTTTGATCAAGTAACTGTCACCAAATTTTGCTTTGATTTTTTTTATTTATTTCTTTTTATTTTTTTATAATCTCGCTATTATACCTCATTATCTTTTCGGGCGCTCGTGGCACCATGCGCTGCTCATTAAAGTAAGCGTAGAATTTTTGGTGACGAAGTTAGCTACAGGGGAAGTGGTGAAGAGGGATTCCCTTTGGCATCCGAGAATCCACCTCCCTTCATCCCTTTTGCTGCGTTCTGACCGATTACGAGAGTACGTTCACCCGCATACGCTTTGAGAACTGGGAATAATCAGCAGTGGGACTCCAATCACATTCGCGCAGCGTGCCCCGGGCGATTCAATTAGGCAAATCGAACCCTTGGATAAAGAA
Organism: Pyrrhosoma nymphula; assembly: GCA_963573305.1. Lineage (NCBI taxonomy): Eukaryota > Metazoa > Arthropoda > Insecta > Odonata > Coenagrionidae > Pyrrhosoma > Pyrrhosoma nymphula. The sequence goes on from OY754338.1 coordinate 91,974,546, forward strand.
CCGGGTGGACCGCAAATTTGTGCCCTCCTGGTGGCAGCAATTTTGGATACTGTGTAGTTTGTTCTTTTCCTACATGCGACGGCCCCGCCAACCAGCTCCACACGTACTTACCCGTGGACTAAAACACGTCTCACCTCTAGGAAGACAAGCAGACGTGCCAACTCCCCCCAAACTCGTGTCCAAGGGCTAAATGTTGCATTTCAGCTTACGCAGTTCCTTGTTCTCCCTCATAGCACCGTCCCGGCCCGCGTCTTTCCACTCTAGATAAACCCCGACAGATATAGCGTGGATATTAATCCACACGCGATTCTACTGTTGCCCGTAGCACAGAACTGGCGGAACTGGCTTTAAAAAAGACAACAATCATATTATCTCGCTATGAATAAGTAGTTGTAGGCGGCCAGCTCAAGGGCAGAGCAATCCCAGATATTTGGTTTTCTCGACTCAAATGCAAAATTCCGGGAATCCCCTCCATTCCCTCCAAGGTGTTTTCGTGCAGCGGCACGAAAACCTGTCCCGTGACCAACGAGGTGAGTGGAGGCAAGCCATGCTCCAGCCATTTGCTGTCTACAGTGTTCGATTTGAAGAATTAAAAAAAGTGAAAGAATGGCCCACACCCTTGTTACTTTATATTTTAAACTAGGATAGTGAACTAGTTCAAATTTATCCGGAACACGGATAATTAAAATAATTGCGTAGGATTAAAAGAATCATTTTACATGGCGTGCTATATGCAAATAACCTAAAATTATTCTGTACAGCGCAGAAATGAATAAAAAATCAAATATAGTCCGACTGTTGCCCTCATATTGATGAGTCAATCTAATTTATGAATATGAGAATATCCACAAGCCTTAGGCATACTTGGCTTCGCGATCATAGGTATGCGTTACAAAATATGGAAGTTCCCATACACTGGCAGGAATGAGACACTAATATTAAAAAGCATAGAGGTTGATGTAAGGTGATCTTGGCCGTATACTAACTTTAAGTTACATTTTTGGGATGTGAATCAAATACTTGGGTAATAAAAAGAGCTAATAATATCGTAACATAATGTTAGGCAATTAGGATTGCATACGCGAGGCCTAGATTCTGGGTAATTCAGTACCTCCAAGATCTCCGTCAGCCATTACCATTAATACAGGATTTGTGCTACCTAATCTCTTCCAACTTTGTGTTCTTGTTACTTCTGTCGGTATGAAATTCTAGTAGCTCTCTCTATGTGGGATGAAGCTGCTTTCATTTTCGCGGAATGTTGCCAAAAACTATTCAGAGACAGCATATGGAACTGTATCAATTTCACGTGGAGTAATTGCTGCTACATTGTATTTGAGCACTCAATGAGGATGTAATAACAATGCCATCAATAAGGATGTGCATCATCCTCTCCAGGCAACAGAGATTTTTATTTGTTACGACCTCGTAGGATGTTGCCTTTTAAAGGGTCCTTCACAAAATATGTTGATGAAATGAACTTGAACTAAATTGAACATTATTGGGTGTTAAATTAACTTTATTGTTTGCGTACCCTATTTATTTCATACATTTGTACGTATTACCAATCCTATTTATTAATAGATTATAAAAATCGTTTTTTATGCACTTATATATCACTTCCTTAAGATGATCTTAGTGGCTCTGCAGTCAAATTGCTTACCTTCGCGTTGCCCCGAAGTTACTTCGCGGGCTACTTACAAGCTCTAAACTGAGCCCGTATTAATAAGAGAAAAGATTCAAAGCGCTGGGTCACGGTCTGACAATGAGTAAAATGAAAAATTTAGAAAAAAATATTTTTAATTGCAAAAATTGCACCTTTGCTTAATTATTACCTATGCAATTTAATCAGTCATTATGTGGCGTTACCGTAGTGGCCTAGTCGGTAGAACGATATGCTACCGACCGGCGGGTCCCGGGATCACATCCGGGTGAAGCCTCTCAGTACACCCCCTCCTCCTCGCGAAAATTCTCAAGGTGCGACTGTCTGACTGTCAGAACGTCGTGGAAAATCGCTGGTGGCCCAGGGAAAGGAACTGGACCCCCTGCACTAAATGTGTGAATTTTGCACGCCAATGGCTTAGTATGGGGTGAGCTCTACTCTCACCTATCAAAACCAGCCTTCTGGTTGAGTGAGTGACACAGAGTGCTCTATTTAATAACCCATTGAAAATTATAGACTATTTCAACCCATGATTTTATATTGTTTCTTGATTTATTTATTCAATGTAGAAGTAGTTTTGATGATCGTTTAGATATTCATTAATATATTATTGATTGCAATGTCAAGGGTTTGTATCGTTGAAAGTTAATTATGGAATTTCTTTTATTGCGGACCTTACCCTTCACCTCTATCATTAACTGTATCGTAACGTTCCCTACTGTTTTTTGCATATTGCATCAAAGGTAGCAGAGAATTATTGACATAAATTCTGAGTTGAGTTCTGTTGGAGATAAATAAACAGACGAGTTCTCATTGTTTTATCTAGGCCAATTGATGCTAATCGTGGTAAAAAATACTTTTAGATGTATATTTCCCTAGTTGATGGTAAATATACATCTACAAGTATTTTTTGGTTGACTGTATTATGGCAATTACTGTTGACAAGTATTTGGTTGACTGTGACTATGTATTGTGTTGACCTCACTGTATCAAACAATTTGTTAATACATTTAGATAAATTAACGTTGAGTTATCATGTTGTTATTAAATAATCGCCATTATTGAATGAACAATCCGTAAACTTGATTAAAACTTAATTCTTCTTTATTCATATTCGTCTTTAAGTCAGGAAAAAAATCCTTTCATTTATGAAGTAGGTACTACAAGGTCGTATAAGGTACTTCAAAATTTGACCACAAATACTGTAATTGGTCTGGTTTTTCTCCAAAAGTTAATTTCTCTTTACGAAAAGAGCAGGAAACTGCAAAGTGCTGGCATGAAAAGGTAGAACACCTCATTTATTTTTAACGACGTGCGGTCACGATGCCACTCCCTTCACTCCAAAGGCTCTCAGGTCTAAGGATTCAGTTCTCCGCTTGCTTCCACCCACGCCACATGATAGCATGTAATTGGAAAAATGTTGCTAGGAGGAAAAAGAGCGTCTGGGAGCGCTGCGATTGGTGGACTCCGATTCCGGTGCCCTGAACCATCCGTCTAACAATGTGCGGGGAAAACTGCAGAGGCAGTCCCCTCGCAATCCCTCGCAGGGGACGGATGTATATGGTACTGTGGCCAGCTTGTTATGTCCCCATGGCAACGTCACCAGCGAAAGTAATTCTTAGATTGGGATAAAAAGCCGCTTGGATTTCTACACCCATGAGGAATCGCAGCTATTTTCGTGTGCCGTAAAAAATATATGTTCAATCATAAAATGGATAAGCCATCAGAAGGTGATCGGTATGTTGCCTCCCATCGTGGTTCTTACCCAGACGGTGGCAGATATTATTCATTGGAATATTAATCAGTATTCATGTGCCATATAAAGAGGACCTAAAGGAATAGCTCTCCTTCTGTCGAATTGTAGGCATGACTGTGGACTCCTTGGAGTCTTTTGTTAAGAGTGTACTGGGCTTACAACTCTGGGTTTCTCTAAACCTTTCCTTCATTTACTAATTAATCCTGGCTTTACCTACCAACTAACCTATCCTTAGTTACCTCAATTGTCGCTCGTCTCCCCTATTAAACTGAATAACCTAGCCTATTATAAAATGACTCAAAAATGAAGATGCAGATGATATGACTGAGCATATTGTCAACCAACAGTAAAAAGAAGGGGTAAGGGCTCGTTCACAACAGTGGACGGGAAGAACGGCTTCACGTTCCACGTGACCGCTAGGGTTGTGAGAAACATAAGCAATCATCAGTTCGCTTGAGTCTGAATATTTAAATATCAAGCTCATGTAAGCACTGATATTGTGATAATTAAGTAAAATATGGGCTCTAATAAAAAGTTGCAAATTTCTTAAAATTTTCCGGTCTGTTGGTGTTATCAGTATTGTTCCAATCACTTCAACGATGTTTCTAAAAGGAATAGTTTCACTCAACATAGCAGAGCTAAGGGCTGTGATTAGTTGGACTAAATTCACTCCACCATATTGTTAACCTGTCCATTCAGTTGGCGTTACTTGGTTTAATGTAACGTGACGTCAACGCTAAGCCCTTGAGAATAACTTTCTAGTTTACAGCGAGTTTTCTGGCTCAACCTTTGATAGCCTTGAATGGAGACCAAGAGAAATTTCTACTATATGTTTCAAACCAATAGGGTTAAAAAAAAAAATATTATAAATGTCGTGAAAGCGTGATTGTGAATATTATCATCGCTCGAGATGATTCATATGGTTGCCTAAGAAGTGTTTTTCTTAGGATAGGGTGAAATTCCTCTTAACTAGTCCTTTATTCGGCAGTGACAATTGGACGCAAATTCAATGAGGGATGTGTCATAAGCTGTTTTGAGCTGCACCTTTGATGTGGATACAAGTTAATTTAGACGTGAGTTTTTGAGGCTTATGCAATAGAAATGGTACTGAACTTGAATTAAAGCTTAAGTATATTACTTAAGTATATTTCAGATTTTAACGGCAATGTAGCATTAGGCATTTAGCAGCAACAGCAATTTTGCATTAACAGCAATTTAGCATCAACAGCAATTTAGCAGCAACAGCCATTTAGCAGCAACAACCCTCTTCACCTTCATGTTTCGAAGTGTTAGAGGAGTCCCTTATTTATTATAATACATTTATGACATCTAAGGCTATCATTCTCTTTATTAGGACTTGCGTGTCATCCACTGAAAACACGGGCACCAAAAAGCAGCTCCTCAAATAGATAAAATTGGGTCATCGGGCAAAGGTTTCATGAGGTTTGAAGTAACTGTGGGGTTGATGACGTGTTTGTTGGCGTGTAGCGTTGGAAGTCGTGTTGAACCCACGGCTGACCTCACTGACCAGCATTTTTGCTTAGCATCAATTTATCGATTCGGGGTGGGCCTGTTATATTTTTTCATGTCCTCTGATTTGTTTAGGCCAACGCAACCTATATTTTACACATTAGATTTGTTAGCTTGAGATATGGCGATCGAGTTAATGCATCAAAAATCGATTCTCTCCAGGCCATTTGAGTCCTCAGCCGGCAACTTTGCTGGCATTGTATATTCACGGACGATTTAGCGCGAAGTAGTTCAGTTTGTTCAAGGATTGATATCTTCAGCGGGTTTAATATTTTTTCTCTCTAAAGAATGTAAGTCTTAACAGTACAACCCTTAAGGTTTTGTTTGTTAGCTTATCTTAGAACAGTTAATCATATTTACAAACATATTACCTTATCTAAGCAAATTATTCAAATAATATTTGTTAGGTTTTTTGATAAAATCCATTTTAAATATTTTAATTGAATTTGTAGGAGGAAATTATTATAACATCCGTTAACACATCTGCTGTTTTTATGAGGAAACGTACATTAATCCAGGTTGTCAACTTCATTTAACAGATCCCAACATGGAACGGTGTGTGGAAAATAAGAATTATACTTTTGGACCTAAGCGTCCCGTATAACTCGCAAACGCCAAAGAAATTGTCCAATCCCGCTTAATGATTTTCAAAATGTGTTTTGTGAAGCTACATGCTGTTATGGACCCATACGTTGAATTAAGAATTTTTATAGGTGTATTGCATTAATGTAACGGAAAGAATCCTTGACTAGGAAGTCCGATCAAGAGCTGGCTAAAGAAGATTCTTGATGCAATAGTACGAAATGAAGTGTTATTTGGAATAGAAGAACTTATAACATGTATGGGTATCATGACCTCCTGAAAATCATAATGGAAGTAGCAAGAATACAAATAACCGGCGAAGAAGAACAAGAATGGAATAAATCTAGCACAGCATGAAGGACAGGAAAAATAGGGCTTTTTGACAAATATTGGAAAGCCCGCAAAAATCCACTGAAGAGAATGAGGCCTCGAAAGCAGAGATGATCAATAGCGCGGCGCCGTATCGAAGGATCTGAGTTCGTGTTCCGGTCAAGGTGGATGAATCCTCTCAGGCAATATTGTGCAGTCGCGGGTGACATCATAGAGTAAATACCGCGGTTAGGTTGCGATATCTTCTATGGATATCTCTAATTTCTCCACGGTATACTGGTAATTTTTGATAGATAAGTAAACAATAACGTAATCGAATGATTTGCGGGAAAGAAAATTGGGAGCTAAGCTCCAATCCTGTGAACCATTTTCCGTATTGATGACTGCTGATGACGACGATGCTCGTCGCGAGCAAGGCGTCTAATGGAACGTCTTCGTTACATTTATCTATTTATTGCAATTTCGATGCAATTAGGCAATTACCCTGGACGTTAGATTGGAAATAAAAATATAAGAATGGGAATGAAAATGGAGGAAAAACTCTTTTAAAATTAATGCACTCTTGCTAATGAACATTTTTACATTCTCAGGAAATATCTCAAATATTTCTCCAGGTAACTCATTCCATTCCTTTATTCCCTAGTTGCGGTAGGAGTGTTTTTGAATTAACTATGGTTTTTTTGTCTACGTTTTGTATAATAATGGCATTTCCTTCCTTAGTAGCAGGATTTATCCAACCTTTTATTAATTTTCTCCTAAGGATTTTTTTCTTTCTAATAAATCCCACACAGATTAATTATCATCCTCTTCACTTCTAAAGATTTCCACCAAATCATTTCCTTTACACTCCGTATTTTTGCCTACCAGGCTATTTGACGTTCTCTAGAATTTCAATATAAACTTTTCGTATACATCTCAAACTGTTATTACATACTCCATATTATAGTACGAACAATTGTTATAGGTACTTTCTTCCCGTGTGTCAACAACACTTAAACATTTTGAATTTTCAGCTGGAAGGTTTGCCATGATTACAAAATTATTTTTAAACCAAAAACGTAAGTCAATCCTTAGACACGCAACTCCTATAGACATTTCACAAATCGCCTTAAATTTTCGCGAAGCGATCGATGAAATGTACCTGTTGGGTGGACTCTTCCTTGATGATTCGGATGACAACTAGCGGAGAAACTGCCGATCGCATTGCTGTAAACCATCATTCCCTCTCTAGCTTTTCCCAGCATCATTAATTTATTGCATCAAAGTTTCAAAATACCATGCCAGGTCGGTCGATATGGGGTGTTTTAGAGTCCTCGAGAGGCTGAGCATGTTGATCGTAAGCGGATCATTCATTAAATTTTCCTCTTTAAATTTTCCACCAACCCATTTCTGGCGTGAGCATGATCAAGGTAAGTTCTTAATTCCATTACACGAGGTTATGCACTTGGTGAAGCGAAAATTATGAGAATCCCTCTTGCGGCTGCTAAGCCAGCTCCTTTTGTTGTCTATCTGATTTGATTGATGTCTATTTGTTGATCCGACAATGTCCGAGTCCTTATTTTATTTATCTCGAGTGATGCGATTGGGGATAATGTGGGTGAAAATTCTCTCCAAAGCTTATTTTTTTAGACGTGTCACCCGATCGTCTCACTAGATTGACTATCCATTCGGTTGAGTTGTCATGCATTGTGACCGTTTGGTAAAGAATTTTTTCACGAGATGTTAATCGCTTGCCCACCTTACGTGCTTCACGGAGCGACAGAGGAAGGCTTTCTGTTTCCCCCTGATAAGGGACGCAGAAATCCTATTTTAGGGAAATACGTTGTTATTCAATCTCAAATGATCTCCACTTTGCGGACATTGGATCGATCGTCTGAGCGAGCTAAGCATGTTACATGTTGTGTCCTTCTGCTCACGTGCCCTAATATATCGTGTCTTTTGTGATCGTTTGAAAAAAATTGGACTCAAAGGATATACACAAAGAAAATGACTGAACAAGGCTTCTAATGTTGCACCTAATGATCCTTTCATCGGTCAGAATGTGTTGGGGGTTGTGTTTTTCATTCGCAATGCTCCTAGAGGCAGGGCACACCTTCGAGTTTCTCAACGACAATCTTCAACAGTCATCGATCCGAAGATTGGTCATCTGTTGCTCTATACTTCACTCTTCTTTCAGCCAAACCAAATATTCCTTTACGTTAGGAGCAAAATGTATGAAGATTTCCACTGATAAAAGATTTAATGTACTAGTTTCGGTGTTACTACATCATCTTCAAGTGAAGCTCTCAAGGGATGTACTCAAATATGTACAAGAAAAATGAGAGTGAGGGGTTTTATTGTATGCGTTTGAAGCAGTAGCTTGAAATTTTACTTGAAGATTATGCAGTAACATCGAAACTAGCCGTATTAAATATTTTATTAGTGGTAAATTGCATGTGTTTTGCTTTGATCATTATAGAACGGTTTCACCTATTTACATTTGAATCTAAATTGCATATTCATCATGAGTTGCCATTTTAAGGCAACTTTTAGGTAATTTAAGTGATATTTTATCCTGTTATAAAATAAGCTATTTTCGTACTTCATTTTGAAATAAAAGCAGATGTAAGATACATGAAGTAACTTAAGTAATATTTCATCGAAAATTTTATCCCTTTCGATTAATATCTTTGCACCCATATGCGCGACAGCGTACCATATTATTCGTGTGTTCCACAGTGATTTGGAAATTGTCTGTCTAAAGAGACAATGGACAAGTGGCTTATCAAGCACAACAACGTCTCTCCTGTGCTACAATGTGGACTGTAGACGAGAATAATAACTATAATGAACCCCACCAAAAGGCCACACGACAAATGATTGTTTGATGATGAACTGGGTTTGCAAAACAAACCAGTCATTGGAAGACGGTTAAAATCACGGTGAAGTGAGTAATTAGATTAATGTCAAGTTTTATCCCTTCTTATGTCAAGGTTTATAGAGTAATTTTAGTGATCCGAAAAATTTTTCAGGCTTGAATGAGTTTCTCAATAATAAAATGAATATACATATTTGAGGCTTTAGCTAGACTAAGGTATTTGTTCATGACGAGCGCTAAAAAGGCCTTCTCAGCGGAAGGTTTTTACGATTTGATAAAATGAAAAAGGGATAATGGAAAAAAATAATTTTTTTGAAAAGTAATTAAGGTAAAATAACACCGCCACTATTCTGGTGTAAAATGTGTGTCAGAACTTTCTCATTTTTTTTTCTCTGGAGCATACATCGACATCAAATCTTATGAACAACAGCTTCTATTGTTTACTCTTATCTCCAAAAGGAGCGCAATAAGTATCTGATATTTTAGTAAAATTAGTTTGATTATATGTTTATATCTAAACAGTCCAAATTTAATAACGCATTTAATAAATACTTTTGATATAAATTTTCATTAAATAAATACTTTTAATATTAATGACTTTTACATCTCACTCCAACCACTAACCGCTCAATTTGCCTGATATGCGTGTTTCATCCTTGATCTTCCTCGGCCATTCTTCCTACTAATGTTGCATACTTTTATCGCTTTCAAGACTCTGCTCAAGCTTTTAACTCATTACTCAGCTTCTTCTACTTCGCTAAGCCTTATTGTTACATCCCATCTCTTCAAATATTTATAATTTCTTTTAATAGATAATGATCGACGTCGGCTCAATGCTATAGAACAGCTGAAAAAGTTAAAACGTTGTGACCCTGGATCACCCAATCGAGTGTCTGTTCCATTCTACTTCTCAAATTCTCTCGAATGTTGTCGAAATTAGCATTTCCATCACTCTTCCTCATCTGTACGTTTTACTTCTCTAATTTTCTCCCTTCAATTAGCTCTTTATTTTATGACTGAATGCTTAGAGGTTTTTAAATCATCGAATGTTGATGCTAAATTATTAAAGCTCGAGTTACGAAGATTGTATACATGTGTAACTTTTTTGAATTTCCGCACGAAAAATATATAGAGTTGAAATGCCACTAATTTCCAGGAAAATCGTGTTTTATTTTTACCACGTTATGCATAATTTCTCTCTAAAGCAATGTTTATAAATACTTGCTAATGATGAGGAAATGTACGAAAAATTAGCGTCAACATGTTCTGGTTTATTTGTGTACGATTTAAAATGCAATGTTATCCGAAACTGTAGGATTAACAATGAAACGCCCAGTTGCAATGGTATGATGGTAAACTTTTGAAATACCAGGTAAAATATTGAAAATATAAAGTAAAATATGAAAAAGGATGTCTTGGATTGACATGTTTTACGATACACATTGAAACATGGTGATTTTGCGAAACATACGAAATCTATAGGATATCCTTTTGTTTTATCGTTTAATTTGGAAGTAAGCATCACAACGAGAAATTAAATGTAGCGAAAATATTGTTCGTGCAAAGGATGAAACTATGTCTCGTGAGTTGATTTAGAAATGCATCATCTAACAGATAGGTAAATGACACTCGGACTTTATCTCTCATATTCAAGAAATGGCAACAATCGCATCGATATCGGCATAAACTATTTACAGCCCAAGTCTGCTCCGTAAATGACAAGTCCAAGGTTTCATTTGATTGCCAAATTACGTTACTAAAATGAACTCCAAGAAATTCAAGGCATAACTTGAGCAATTCCAAAAACTTTCCTTGCCAATTAATTCCGAACATCTGACCTTCCTCATCTCTCCTGGCAACGATTTGAATTTTGAGGGTTGTATTTTGGTTGTAATCAGTCTCTGTAATAGCGGGTAGTTTAGCAATTGATGGCCGTCAATGGATGGAGCTTGAAATCTGTTTCAATGTGACTTAATTTACATACAAATTAATACATGTAGTTTATTTTCAAGGTTACCCTACTGTTTTCTCGTTTATAATTAGTAAATATTTGGGAAATACTTGATGAAACAAGAATTTTTGGATCAATATTGTGTGAATTAGATGTAAACAAAATCAGTTTGTGTTTGCTTGGTTAAATTTCTTCATTTTTGCCGTTGAATCTGTATTCAATTCAGCACATTATGTTCCAATAATGACGTACAAAATCAAAAACAATAGTTTTTAAACGTTTTAACAGTCCAAAATATGTAGACTGATATTTCTATGGAACTATACTAGTTTTCGTTTATTTCTTCTTTTACATTGAGTGGATGCACTACACACAATTCAAGTTAAATGTCTTTCTTTATCTTATACTACATCACCCAGAACGCATCACCTATTTAAACTAACTATAGTATAGAGCATGTATGTCCTTAGCTTTTGCAATCAGTTTGTTCGTACGTGCACTATTGACCTCAATGAAAAAATCCTTTTTACTGACCCAACTTAGTCAACACAAGCGTATGTCATTTGCAACATGACATCAATGCCGTGGAGTCCTTCATTTTTTGTACGGAATTCCGTTGTTTCACAATGTAAATTTGTGATTTTTTCATTGAAGTGATAATGTGCCATATTTTTCTTGTCTTTAATTATTGTAATTTAATAATTAGGTATACAGGTTGCATTTTTACATTCATATTCCCCTCGTGTAATCATTAATATGGAGAATCATTTCTTAACGGGAAATATTTCGGTCTCTTTCAAATTGATCATGTTGTTATTGTCAACCTTCTCTTTTTCTGTGTCTCTCAGCACGAAATAACGCATAAGTATTTGCTTTCTAAATATGTGAAACAACTCTCGAAGCACCGCCGCTGGGTAAAATTACTCTGAAACTGTGTCCCTGCAAAATATGTGAAACTAACTTGTGAAAATTGTTTCACTAGACACTGTCAGTTAATTTCGTTACCCTGAATCCGTCATCAAATGCGTTTAATATTACAAATATAATGACACGTAATCTAGAATTGACACAAAATTGACGGCAAATGCAGAGAAGATTTTGACGTACATTAGTTAGATCAAATTTGGGGGTCAACGAATGCGGAGGAAGTAAAATAATGAATATTTTATTGCTGTACTTGCATAGAAATTTCTGAACTTCTGTAAAGTTTTTAAATAAATACATGCATAAATTAATTACAAATCTACATAAATTTCAATCATAATTAAGTCATTTATTCTGCCTTTGCTCTTTCCCCTTCATAATAATCCGATTTTCCCTTAGATGTGGACTAATATTTAATGAGAATGAAAATAATAAACTCTCCATTAAAGTGAATATGAATATTCGTTAATTATTCACATGGAAAATTTGTGCAAACATGCTCCTTGCTATTTGTCTGCATTTATATGCGAATGTGAAGTCAATACATCCTCCCACCAGGTTCGCTAAGGCCAAGGACTGGTCTCGATTTTATGTTGATTGACTTCAGTGCAATAGTAAAAATAAAGTGCTATTTTCACACAGTGCACTCTGTTATTCCAAATGCGGTTTCATATTTCCAAGATATGCTCGTATATGACTGTTTTTAAATTTGAGATAAAAGTGTGATATTTTTTCTTGATGATAATACATAAGTGATAATACATACCCGCGGTCAGCACAATAAAATGAATCTGTGGTAATACCTGGTATAGGAAATTTTCAAATACGAAAAGGTAAACTGCCAAAAAGGTTTTATGACAATACTTTCAAGGCCGCACCTATATATTTCTCTTGTTTTTCTTCAGCTTCGGGGAAAAATATTGAAATATTATTTCAACGCTGGCCATTTTTGTGTATTCTTTTCGCCAAGGGAACCACCCATCCGATCGGCCGACCTTGCTAAATACAAAACGGAGAACGGAGGTCGGAAAGGAGATATTATTTCCATGTTGATGATTCGAGGTCTCTCTTCTTGCCATTACTTTCGTCCCATTTATTGGGCGTTTCGGAACGAGGAAGTTTTTCGAACGTACCTTCTCCTCGCATTTTGTGTATATTCTGGCGCGGACTGATGGGTTTGGGAAACCTTGAACGCGAATTCATTAAAATCCATCGTCCTGTAAAAACTGAAACCGTTCGACCGCAAGGAGATATTTCCCTTTCAAGATAAAAATACGAAGCGGGTTATAATCAATCTCTTTCTTTTTATTTTTTTTAAAGGCAAACATTTGTTCTTCAGTCATCTTCGACGCCAACCTCCGCTCATCTAGCTTCATAGGGTCAGCACCAAACTGACCCGTTTTTAAAAATATCGTTCGTTCATTTTCTTCCGTCATTTTAAAAAATGCTGAACTTAATGAGAATTGTTTGAATTCATAATCAATAGACCAAATAAATGTCACCTTGGCCACTTATTTGAGGTGTTTTCACTATAATCTAAGCGGAGTTAGGATTATTTAAAGGACAAATGTTTTCGAGGAAGGAAAAAGACTCAAGGAAACAGATGCATGCTGGTTCTTTCACTTCGTGGGAATACAATATTCTCTCTCCGTTTCTCATAGGAATAATGTAGATTAATTATCTAAAAATTTATTCATTAGATTTGGCTCTATATGTTTCGCAGGTTTTTCACACACCCCTTTCTGTGTGTGTGTTCTTATGCAGTGGATTCTTTCGTCAAGGATGCCTGTCATTCTTACTTCGTCCCAAACGTGTGCATATCTTTCACATCCTTAAATCTTTTTAAGCGTAAGCATCGATTATAAGTTTTTGTTATCTTCCGTATTTCGTTAAAAAGCAATAAAGTTATTTTTCACAGATGTAACTTCGATGAGGGATTAATGTGGTTGAAGGAAATACCTATTTTAAATTAATCTTGGCCTAATCATGCCGTTTTTCTACAAATGTACAATTTTGCAAGTGGTTTTAGTTTTATGGGGTGTTCGTGGATAATTGAGTTATGCTTAAAATAACAAGATATCATCAAGAGTAATTAAAAATCACTCATTTTCGAGTTCAGCCCCTAATTTAGGCTTTAAAAAATAATTTGCTATGTGATATAGTTCTTTGATTGCTCTTGTAAATCCGTTTAGATTCAGGCTATATTCAATCAAACCTTAGTTTGGGGTCATCTTTCCACTATTAGGCCTTCACCGCAAGGTGTATCGGATTTTCAAATAGGCCCATCATATGGGGAATAAGTCTTTAGGGTAGAAGTGGGTAGGGAAGGTCGGAAGAGAAACATGGCGCTTGCTCTGAACATGATACGGTAAGGGGTCTGCTGTCCCATCCAGCGAATGAAATCCTGCACTTGGAGTACTCTCCTCATTTCCCAGAACACAGTCTGGTTTGCATTACTTCTTAGAATTTTCCCCCACCGTTGATATTGGCACGGGGCCCTTCCGTGTCTGAAGCCAATACTCACACCACGCAACCTTCACTTCCAGCACGAATACCACCACGCCATTCCCTGCCGAAGAAAGGTTTAGTCTCACCATACCACGGTTTTGGGTGCCAGTAAGAGAGAGGTTGTTTTATATCCGTATAAATTAATACCCCGCTATTGTCATGGTTTCACTCGGCAATATGCTTGTCATCGATATTCCTCACATGAAGATAATGTAACAGTTGAGTAATGAGTTTCAATGTTCTAGACTCCGATTTGAAGCGAGTGCTTTCAGAAGTGGTACTTGTGCAGATTTTTCGGCAGTACATAAGTAGAATTTTTATGTCACTTGATTCATACTTTCATTTCCCAACCATTCCAAATCGCCTTTTATTTCGGAATTTTAAGAAAAAAATACCAAAATATCATGACTACATTCTGGTTCATCATGTCCTTTGTTCCCGTGGATTTTTATTTTTCTCATATCCGCTCTACGCTCACGATTCCAATTCTGTTAAACTGATTTGTAGTCTCCCACTTCCCTCCCGTTCTTGAGCGAAGTCGGAAAGACGTATACAAACACTTGAGAAGAGGGAAACCCCTGGGAGGCGAATCGGGGAATGACAAAAAAAAACTAGTCAGACGATTTCCATCGCGACGGACTGGTCGGATGAATTATCATGCGCCATCTGATATCGTCTTCTTCTTCCCCTTTTCTTTGCGTCGCACGGCTTCGCTTCCTTTTCACCTCCACTCCGCCGGGGGATCATTGATATTCCGCGCTTTCCTTCAGCCAAGCACTTGCTTCTTCATACTCCCCTCACTTCCCGTCCGACGCTCGCTTTGCCGGCCTCCGCCCCGCGAGGGGGCGGAGGGGGGCAGCATGTGGAGTCAAGTCGGAAGCCTTCAAAGCGAGACTGCTCCTCCTGTTCGCTCCTTCCGTCCACCAACGTGAGAAGGGTCTCGGAATAATCTCCGCCTAGGAAGTCAAGTAAAATATGACACTCCCTTTCTCTGTCTTTTCTCGGAAATCGCCAGGTAAAACGGTTTCAAGAGGGGGGTCGGAGGAGCGGGGATGGTTAGCACTTTTTACTCTTATCACTCTTTTACACGTTGCGTACTTAAGTTATGATTTTTAATACTAGTTGGACTTACAGTATACCGCGTTTTGAATTTTCACTAAATTTGTTAAACATGCTCACACTTTATAATCACCTTTAATGGAACTTGTGTAATTATTGGTTATACATAAAACTGAGACAATCGTCTAATTTCTATATGTTGTATACTATGTATTTTTCCTTTGCAAACAAAATATGTTTTAATGTAAACTTCTGCCACATAGGAACTATTGCTCCGAGGACAATAAATGATTTTTTCTTTTCGGTAATTATGAAGTAGACGGATTCATCGTATTTTTTCAAATTTTTTTTTCTAATGGCTTCCAATACGTTCTGCAACTATGAAAAATATTTTCTTTGGGGCGCTGATGCGAAATAACCCAGATATCTACGATTTTCGAAAGTACTACTTTTGCATTCAAGAACAAGTTTTGCGATCTGTGAGAGCCCCGCGAGGCGTAGATTACGTCGAGACAATGGTTTGAGTCACTCAAGAATGTTTGTGCGGTGTTAAACCCTCGAGGGATGTTAAAAAGGTCCACTCGATGCGAAAAGTGTGGTTCGGTCTGCCATCTTCACCGGGAGTCTCTCCAGTTTAGACACGAACGCAGCTTTGCTGTCAGTAATCAGCGTCCTCGCCGCTGTAATTATAAGGTATCTGCGAGGGCAGGTACTTTCTTCGACGGGTCAAGACTGACGCTGGAGAAATACGTGAAGCTCGTGAACATACTCTTGCAGCTGCAGCCCCCTCGTCAAGAACTCATCGCAAGGGAGCTTGACGTCAATGCACTCTTTGTTGTGGATTGGTATTCCCACTGTCGGGAAGTCTTCGTCTAGCATATCATAGAATCGTCGAAGAAGATCGGCGGTCCCGACACCTTCGACGAAATCGACGAAGCCAAGTTCGGGAGGAGGGAGTATAACGGAGGCCGCCTCCAGGCAGCTTCCCGCACCTTACGATGAATTACTCGGTCAACTTCGTGGACCCGAGCACCGGCACTAACACGAACACTATTGAATGCATCTGGCGGGAAGTGCGGGACAAGGTGCCACGATATGGTCGGCGAAAGGAGCTGCCGCTGTGCTGTACCCACCCACGTATTAATTTGTTAATTTGGTACGTAATTGGTCATAATAAAAAACTTGAAAAAATTTAATTTTCTACACCCTTCGAAAATAGTAAATATCTGAGTTATTTCGCATCAGCGCGAGCGCGCCAAAAAAAAATATTTTTCATTGTTGTAGAAGGTATTGGAAGCTATTAGAAATTTTTTTTAAAATGCGATGAGTTCGTCTACTTCATAATTACCTTTTTTTCTATTCTATTCTACACAAGTGCTGAAAATGGAACTGATTTCTCGTTGTTTCGATTTAATAATGCGAGAGCCGGCCATTAACGGCAGCCTGGAGTTAGGCGATCCCCAGGCGGCCAAATGAAATAAAACAATCTCAACGCGGCTTTTCATACATCTCGTGTACACATAGGCAGTACAATGTTACCTGTGAATAAATGCGTCGGCTACCGCAGACTAAGGCCGCAAATCGGAAACGCCATCATTAGACTAAAAGTCGTACCATGTGAAGGGTGCCATTGTATCTGATGAAGGAATCGAATTTTATTATCAATACTTACAACAGAAACAAGTACATTGCACATTTTCCATCCGATTCTTGAATCAAACGTCCAATTACAGGAAGGGAGGCGAGTCGAATGTTTCAAGAGAATACCGATGGTGGTGCTGGAATCACCAAAAATCGAGGAAATGTGCTCTTGCTGAGCTGGTTTCTCGAACCTTGTTTTGAACTTTTCGAAAACAATAGAGTAGGTACATATGCGATGCCAACAACATTAACAGTTTGTTTGGAATTCGTCGTTCAGGAAATGATTGCTTAATCAGTATGAAGGCACTGCACATTGAAATTCGCATCGTGTAAACACAGGTTGCTTTCCAATCATCTTGCGCAGATTAGCGTTCAACGTAGCAGATGCTAACATACGACTGCACATTCAATTTGACGATTGGAATGATCTATGCTGAAGTGTTTGCAAAATGGCGACACGATTTATAAACCTTTTATAATGATTTGGTGAAACTCATCTCTTGAAATATTAAAATACGAAATAGTATTTATTTTCTTTACTGTTTAGTTACTGAAAAATGATGAAGATAAAATGGACGGAGAGAATTACGAACGAAGGAGTCATGCGAATAGTAGGAGAGAAAAGAAGTTATGTCAGGAACGCTCTGCGAAGAATGAGAGACAAACTTACTGGACACATTTTGCGACACAGCTGCCTAATGAAAATTATATCGGAAGTAAGAAATGAGTGGGAATAATTACACAGGAAGACATACATCAGGCAAATCATGAAGGACGTCAAAGTGAATAATTATATTTGAATGAAGCAGTCGGAAGAGATGGGAGTGGAGAAATTCTGCAAACCGATCTTCGAATTGATGATGACGAAGAATAGATAATCTTTTTTATAATGAGGCCGAATTCATTGAATATTGTGTGTTTTGATATCTCCAGCGGCCGTATTCATAGATTTCGAGTTAAACCTGGGGTTATGCGGCTTATCTTAGTCCGGTCTAAGTGCGGTTTAGAACGGTACTAAAATTTGGTATTCATAGCTTGGGTCGAGGGAGATAGCCTCGGGGACTAACGGAGACCGAGACTTGCCTACCGCGCGAGGATGGAACGCTTGGCAACACCGCTATTCGTCAAGTAGCAGGGTATTTCCTGGAATTTCTGAAATGGTTTTTGGGGTCTCCTGAGGAGTTGTGCGTTGCCTGTGAACCCTTTAACCATGCCTTTACCACTCATTACTTGCTTCTGGGACTTTCTTGCTCACTGAAATCGGCCCGAAATCCTGCTCCCTGCATTTTGGATATCTTCGATTTAATTTTTGTAATTATTTATGGCTTAGACGTGTTGCATATCATTTATCTATTTTTCTTTAAGTTTATTATCCTTATTAAATGCATAACATAATCACCCGGTTTTGTTTCGTCAAATGCACGTCATTTAATTTAGCTACGCAAATAATAAATTCACTAAAACAAGTTATTCATCAAAACGCACAGCTAATTGAAATGAACGTCGAAAACTAACAATGTAAAATGTTATCAAAAGGATGTTACAAAGTATGAAAGGAATGAAATATTATTGATATTGTCGTAATTGAACAAAACTCACCATACGAAATTTAAACAAATGAACACAACTAAGCGTTGTGAAAACAAATTTAATCAGTGCGAGCTATAATACCTAATATAAAATGTACCTACTTACTAAATTATAAAGTTGATTAACTAACCCGATTACAGATAAAATTAAACTAACTAAAAAAATTAATTAACTATGTATCCTGAGAATGAAACTACTTCATTACTGCCCATTACTGCCTATACAACTATTTACGTCAGTGTAAACCTAAATCACTAAGCCAACAATATTTTTAACGATATACTAACAAAAAATATTACCACTTAAATTAGATCTTACTTGGAGAACTCGCGATTAATCACTAAACACCATCGAAAATCATAACACCTCAAACTCTGAAGAAAAAATGGTGACGCGCGGAGCTTAAACTCAACGTTAAACCATTATTCCATAGGTTTAACTTCCTCCGGACTAAAGCTGCCGGGGCTAAGGTCGATCAGCGCTAAAACGAAGCTATGAATATGAGTTCAACGACATCGCCGGTCTAACTTCCTTAAACCTGCGGTAGGCGTAGTCTAACGTAACTATGAATACGGCCGCAGGTGTTTACCATGGCGATTGTAGTTAGTTGTTTTCAACTTCTAAGGGAACCTCTTTGAAGAGACTTTCGCGCATTTTCAAGCGAAAATCAAGATAGAAGGAACATAAGTAGCATGTATGCTGTGATGATTGAACTGTGGCGCATATTTTGACCATCTTGGTTTCAAAGTATAATACTTCTTTGACTAAATTGTGAGGTATTCTTACTGTGTCTCCCATGATTTAGCCGAACTGTCGTATATAAATTGTACTTACCAACATTTCAATAGTGCGTCATGCATTGCTCGTAATACTTCATCTAAAATTTTATTTTAAATGATTGAGAATAATGAATACCCGAGAATATTATAATTACCTAAGTATACTTTTTTGTTGGGTATCCATATGTCATCTTATGTGAGCCTGTAATCTACTATATAAGGTTCCTAGTATATGATGATATGATGTAATTTCATAGCTTTAAGTTGTTTAAATAATAGTGAATATTGTCGAACTTTACAAATTGAGAGTGCTTTCTCAATATTTATCGTCATTTAATGAAAATTAAGTCAGGAAAAATTAGTGGAGGTAATACTAAGTGGTAAAAGTGTGCTAAGAATAGTATAGGGATGGAACATTAAATTTTCCCTGAAATAAGGAAAATTGGGTTTATCAAGTTAGACTTGAAGGCAAGGTATACCGGCCTGGAGAATGGATCGTTGTAATTTCCGTACCCCACGAAATTTTTCCAAAATTACATGATCTAGTTCTTATGCTAAGAAACTATGAATTTTCACAACTTTTCGAGAGAGGGATAAAGAGCATGTTTTTTTAAGTCCTTATGAAACCTCCCTACTGTTCAAGTCCTTGAAAAATCATTGAAAAAATACACCTCAAACCTTATCCATGAAAAAATAAGTTCTCTTATAGAGTGTAATTTGAATCTCGATCTGATATAAGTGCTATTTATTTTAGCTCCTCTCACAAATTCTATTTGCAATGGAATTGGAGTTGTAAATATACGAATAAAACAATCCAATGAAGCATGTTGAATTTCTTTTTAATGGTTATACTAATTTTCCCCGTTTAGAGCACCCTTATTCACATAAAACCGTTTTTTTATCGATGAGCTCCTTCCTCAAAAATCGTTAAAGCTACTTTTCACTCATCCATTTTGCTATAATGTGTCCATTTATTCATTCATCAACACCGAAGCAACGAAGTACGCTTCTTTCACACTAGAAAATCACGCTCTGATCCATTATCGTAAGATTTAATATAAGATTTTTCACGAAGCGCTCATTTGTAAACCACGATAGATCATTCTACCGCTAGTTGGACGAGCAAACCCAAGCTTCAATTCTTTACACTAGTGAAAAGACGTGTTCCGTCATATACCCAGCAATTTTTCATCCGTTGAGGAGACACAAATTGTATGAACTACCCATCAATATTTGAAAGTCATTAAAAATTTTCTATCCTATCACATTTAGCAGGAATTCAGCCAAGGATATTTGGATTCTTTCATCGTAAATCCATCCATGCTTAAGAAGAATTTTAGAGAGAAATATGGGTATTATTCGGTATGAAGAAGGATAGAAAATACGTTTGTGGATGTGTGAAAGTTTTGTAGGAGATAGTATTAGCTAAAGGAGGACAATTTAGTTAAAAATGCTTGCCTGCAGTTGTAAATGATTAGACAGATACAGATACGTTAACTTATATGCCCAATGGAAGTTCAATGTTATATTAAATTAAATGCCTGTACCAATGAATACTATCCTAAATGGTTCTAGTTTTGACTAAATGAATTATTAGCATGAGAATGAAAAAATATAATAATTCCATTTAAGATACTATCTTCGCTTTTTGCGTTAAATAGAGTTATATTTGACTCCACAAAGATTTGAATACATGATGGAATATGGCATATCTATTTGGATATAAACTTTAAGCTCACTGCTTAGCAAAATATATCAAATAGCGATTTTACATTTGAAAAAGTCAAGCTTATATGAAAATTTTAAGTTGATAGTCATTTTTCGGACCTTAATGTATTAAGGTTTTCCTGATTTTAGGAGAAAAAATATTTTATAGAGAGACAGCAAATAAAATTGTGTCCGTTTGATTCCTACTCCAACGCTAATCAAGGTGAAAATAAAAATTCATTTGAGGTAAAAAATTTCGCAATTTATAGATTCCTACTTTTAGTTGAGAAATATGTGCGCCAGCTGACTTAAGTTTTCTTTTATATCGTATTAATGAGTATATATAAATACTCGTTCAATAACATAATTGTAGCCTAAAGAACGTGTTGGTTCATTAGAAAGTGTTCCATTTATATGTACAAAACCCTGAGTACTTGACAAAATACAGAAAAGCTTTATAGTATGATAACTATGATTTGCATGTATATTTTCGATTTATATCAGTTTTTTGGGTCGAAAATTAGTTTGCTTTACCTAATATTAGGGAAAAATAACATTTTTACTTAAATTGACGGGCAACAAACTGGTGTGTTGACCATAAGGCCAATTACGGTAAATAAAAATTCCATTCGATCCATAAAATGGAATTGGTATAAAGAGGTATAAATATTGCAATGTATCGATTACAATTTTTTCAAACAGAGAAATATGAACTCAAGATAAAGTTTCTTTTACGATCGAAATAAATCAATCGTATCGTACAATTATATGAAATCATTCCCCTCAAACTTTATACGTCCCATTCCACGAAGTGTGGCTCCAACACCCCTCTCCCCACCCCCTTCCTCCACCCCCGATTCTCCTAATCTGTTCCTCGCGCGGGGAATATTTCTTCCGCGCATATAATCTCGCATCCGATATCTCTTCCCGGTCGGATAAATACATTTTTATTCCCTTCCGCCATCGCATGCCATAAAATAACGCCAGTGATCGGCAGGCGAAGAGGGGATAGGGGAAGGGGGATAGGGGATGGGTAGGGTCGGGAGATCGGTTGGGAAAGGGTGGTGGAGTACGAGGGGGGTAGGATATACATCAATCACAGGATCAATTGTTTGGTATCACCCTCCCACCCCCATCCACCCCTCTCCCCATTCCTCTCCATGCATTTCCCCTTACTACCCCCTCTCTTTTTGGGAAGAGGGGATGGTCTCCCACACTCCTGCTTCGCTCGTTTCTCCCTTCTGTTGTTTTATGAAAGTGTTGCCAAAACGAAGAGGAGCCCGCGCTGTGAAGGGAGCAAAAAAAATAAATTCGGTCGAAAAACAAATTGATTTAGTCCGTCGGCGTCATCGATTGCGTCCTTACGTTCCAAAATTATTTGCATCTCATTATTTTCTTTAAAAAAATAAAACACAGAAATAGGTGAACGCGAACGCACAAGTTTGCGAAGAATCACAAAAATCTCGGTTGCGGGCGATTTTTTTTCTTTTATTTTGTTTTGAAAATCGGGGGCGGCGAAAATTTTTGTGGAAGTTATATGAACTTCTACCTTACCATCAATTTCATATGCACCATGATCGTAATGTCTATAGATTTAGGCTATAATTTACAAATAGGACGAGACGCTGGAATTCCAAATCACATTCCAGAATATCTAAGCCGACGTAGAACTAACAGAATTTAAATATGAGGAAAGCTCTGCGGCCTCAGGATTGACCTAATACTCCATGGTCAAAATGTATTTTAAGTAAGTGGGTGGCACCCTTCGACATAATCATAAAAAGTAACAAATGAAACATAGCCATATCTATATAAAAGAAACATCCTTATGAAGATGGCGTGTTTGCAGTAACGATAATCAATTAAAATTAATGCATAATCAATTAAAAAGCAGAACCGAGTATGAATTGGTAATTGTGAAAACAGGCATCAGCAAGAAGATCCTGATTTATCAGTAATACTAAAGATAAAGAAGATCAGATCAATTTATGAGAATCATAATATCTTTTGAATAACTTTATTTAGAAATTATAACTCGAGCAATGGCTCAATCTCCTTCCGGGTTCTTCGTAGACTTGGTTTCTATTTCTCGATTTTACTCTCACCGCAATGTAGGCGTCTACATATCAGTTTATTTCTGCTATCCGTTAAATTAAAGAAGTAATTATTTATTCCTAAAATGATGAAAATATATAAGCAATACAAGATCAGGGATGACTGGAGATAGTTAACGAAAGCTCTTTTTTTGGCTGTGCCCCTTCAGGGTCGAAATGAAGTGGAGCTCTCCATTCTATATTTAGTCATAAATTATTGGATTAAAATTAATATATTTGGTATGGGGTACGCTAAAATTTACGGAAATTTTCAGTGTAATAGTAGATCATTCAACGATGCAAAAACTTTGAGAGTTAAATCATTGGAAACTTGTAACTCGGAATTGGAGGATAGCCTGATGATAATGCGAAACCGAATATCATCTTACTTCTACTATGCGTTTTTATGCATAATCATGCGATGCAATCTGAATTTCCAGCGCTGCAGCATATGTATTTTCCTACAAATTTGATGCTACTTCGACCCTTAATATCTCATTGCTGCACTTTAAAAAGATGACGAAACTTTCAAACTACTTTGGTTCTAAAAGTTGTAATTTCATTGCGCCAATATAAGTATGAGCCCGAATACGATTTGTAAAAGTTATAATTCAGTATATGATTAAAAGTAGGCCAACAGAATGAGTTCAAACATGTTTCAACGAAGGTGTTGGAAAAAAACTCGCAGTTCAACTTCTACGGGAACACATAATGAGTTTTCCAGCTAGTATGTGAAGTAATTCTCAACGTATTCTGCCCACCCAAGTAAAACTGATTTTTGCCTCCCGTTTCTGTCCTTCACTTTTGAGTTCCTAAAGTAAAACGTAAAAATATCTCATTGGATTCTCAACCGGACAACTTGGCAAGTAATTTCCTTTTATAATTAGTCTTATAATAACGCATACTATAGGAAATATTTTAGCACTTTATCTAAAAGACCTGATCTTAATCATACACCAAGCGTGATTCATTAACATGAAAGCACGTGACAGTGAAATGATAAACCCAATAATGAAAACTATCTATTATAAATTCGCGTTGTATTTATAATAGATAGTTTTTAGATAGATTGAATAGCTATATTTATAATAGATTAACATCATAAAGAAAGTTTTATTCACCCATTCTTTTGTTAGAGAGATCGAAAGTCAAAAAGGAAGTGCTGATGATAATGAGTGGTAATATTTAAAACGTTTAGTTAGGTAATACATTTAGGCATGCTGAAACTGCGCTGAAAAAAGCGAGCCGTCTCTTTTGGTTTGCTTTGACATCGCTAGGCAGTAAACACCGTTCCCTATCAAATAAAATATCAGACTTCTACAAATTATGCCCGCATGCAGCAACTTATATTGACTCTTTACTGCTTACGAGCTTGCCTTTATTCGTCTAATCTTTCAATCCTTATCCTTGTTTTTTCGAACTCAGTCACCATGTATCTAAATACGGACAATCATTATAATTTGCCCTTCCCCGACCATAGTTCACTTTTCTTGGAGCTATTGCCTTAAAGGTTAGTGGCATTAATTGCGACATGCGCGCCTGCGTAAGGTCCAACAACAATATGTTTATCCCTGCTAACAAATACATAGACGCACTCCTGCCTAGTGGCATCACTAAACATAGAAACCCGTTTTGTTAGAAACTGACTTTTTGGAAGTTCTGGAATTTTTCCGTTTCCCTGTCAAACGCTCAACCCACATTACTCTTTATCATATCACTAGATTGAAACTAGGAAGTAATATTCCAAAATAAAGAATCTCACGATTTAAGAACTACTACATCCCATACTACCTATGGTGTCCTAAAAATAAAGCAAATCTCTGTCCTCAAAAATTCTTCACCGGCTAGCCAAATCCTATTAGATGCCCCATTATCATAAAAGAAAAATACCATCTTATTTGCGAGACGTTCGAAAAAGAGAAAGAAAAGCACAAAACTCAAGAGTTATGCTTACTTGAAAAATTAAAATTATAACTATAGGTACATATTCTAGTTGCCAAGTAGAGTTTCTTGGACTCTGGGTAGCATTTAGGGAGATATACAGGATGCGCAATGATCCGCGACTTCTGAAACGTGGATTTTTAAGCAACAGATCTGTGCGAGAGGTCTGTTGAACATATTTAAAGATGAGGAAATACAGATTCGTATTAAATGTACTGAAAGACTTTGCAGGATTCTTTGAGTAGAAGAAAGTGCCCAACTCACGAATACACGGGTAATGAGTGAAACTGAAGATGATAGATACGCTTAAGCCAGATAGCAGTCCGACGAGTATGAGTAGCAACATACCTGGAACAGAATGCATTTTAAAGAGATTTGCGTATCGATTTGATTAAGACCTTTGGAATTATTTTAAAATCTTATTTATAGCTAACTATCCAGGGCAAAAGCTTAGGTATAGGTTATCTATAGGATAATATCCTTTGCTTTCATGAGATCACGGAAGGCAGTTATTGAACAGTTAATTTTACCAAATAGTTATTCTCAGGGCCGCGAATGGCACACTCAAAATTCTGAAAGCTTTAACTTGTTCCCAGAGATTTCCTCGCACAAGGTGCCCTTCAAACCCTCCAGCGGCCCCAAGAATGAAATTCCTCCACGCCAAAAAGGAATTTGTCAGGGAAATATGTCGGAAGGGCGCGCGGGAATATTCTAGGTATGTTTTCCATGTGAGAAACATGCCTGCAAAGCATGAAGTTACGAATGGATGAATCAAATTCTTTGGTAAATGCATAATTATGCCACTGATAACTTAGGTGTTTCGCGGTCAGATAGAGAGACCAATCTAGGATAACGTTGTTAGAGAATCGCTAGCAAAATCAGATGCTTTATTACCATTCCACGCAGAACTTGGCTGAATTCTCTCAACTCATCGCGTAATATGGGAAGGAGAATTTCTTATTAATGAAGATAACAGATATAACCCAAATAACAATAAGGGAATATTAGAAAATGATAGATAAATCACCCAGGCTACAAACATCGGGGTTAGATCTCAAATACTGGCGAGATTTGAGTGATCCCAGTGGTGTAATAATTAATATACTGTAGAAGGAGAATTATCATCATTAAAATATTTTTTTTAAACGCAAAAATATTTCATCTTGTATAAAAGGTTTTTATTTGAAATTTTAGTGTGATCATTTCTATTCTAAACTGAACTTCTGACTTCCAAAATTGATACTCAGCAAGATAGAAATACGATGCAATAGTTAGACCTATTTTGACTCCATGCCTAGCAATGTGATACTTTTAATATTCTAATGACACAATTATCATCTCATTGTAAGATATCAGTAGAGAATGAAGAAAAACTTCAGGAAATGATGGAAAGAATTAAGAAGAAGAGTGAAGAATGCGGAATGAGAATAAACAGCAATAAAACTAAGGAAGTGAGAATGCCGAAAACAGAAGGGCCCTTAAATATATGGCTGGAGGAAGAAAAATGAAAACAAGTAAGCTCTTTCAAGTATCTGGGAAGTATAGTTGCACAGAGTGGCAACTTTACTGAAGAAATTAAAAGCAGAATTGGGAAATGAAAAGTAGCATTTAGCAAGATTAAGGAACTGGTGACAGCAAGGAACATCAAGATGGATATTAGGAAAAGATTTGCAAAATGCTTTATATGGAGCATTGTGTTGTATGGATGCGAAACGTGGGCGTTGAAAAAGAGAATAAAAGTACTAAGAAAGCTTTGAAATGTGGCTATGGCGACGAATGGAGAAGATTGGATGGTAAGATAAGATCACGAATGAAGAAGTGCTAAGGATGATTGGAGAAGAAAGAAGTATACTGGGAGAAATTTAAAAGAGAAAGGCAAAATGGATTGGACATCTTTTAAGGAATAATAGCCTACAGAAATTACTAATAGAAGGGAAGAGAGGAAGAGGAAGGAGGAGGCACGGAATGCTGAGGGATATAAAAGAAGGAAGGAGTTATGCAGAGAAGAAGAGAGAGGAGCAGGACAGAATGCTTTGGAGACAACGCTACCGTTGAAACCTGTCTGCGGACAGAAATACCAATGATGATGATGATGTAAGATATTTCCTGATATGTTTTACGGAATCTCTGTCCATAGGGTTATCATAAAGGCGAAGTAAATATTCAAGACATCAACGCGAGGTAATTTAAAAATAATGAGGGAAATATGTATTATTAGATACGATTTTTTTTAAACTCTAATTCTAAGTGAAATGGACGAAGGAAACGTCAAAATCATTGTGTCCTGACAAATAGGCATTAATTAATTGCGCCTGAGATTTAAATATCCCCAGCTCTTAAAATAATCGTATTTCTCGAATCGACCGACGGTAATTTTCAATCAACCCTCTTTTAACAATATACATTTTTAGAAAGTGATACTGCAGATATGACAGTTATGACAGCTACATTATATGACAGTACCACAACGTACCACTAATTTAACAAGTACAGAATTGTGTAGCCAAAAATACGCTAATATACAACATAAATGCTAGAATAAAATATAACAGAATTTTGGAATTGGTTCCTTTAAAAATTTAGGAAGTTTTCATAGTCAGCCAGAAGGCTTTTTAATGTGCCAAAAATTCAGCATAATCTCGATTTTTCCAGGCGAAAGGCAACCCTATTCATGCGAAATTTCTCGATATTGAAATGTGATAAAACGATCCTATTATTGACTATCTTTTACGTCTCTGGCCTTTAATTTCACTTGAGCTCATGCTATGTGCTTCTCTCAAGCCATCCAAAAGTTGTATTCTTATTATTTCTCCTCCGTGCTTACCAAGAATCAATGCCACGTCCCCTCTCAATGCGTCAACTTTACTTGCCTCCGTACTTCTGCTACCAACGCCATTTCCTCCCATATCACACCTAATTATTCCTTATAAGCATTTCGTTTAAGATAAACTTTCAAACCATGACGATGGATAAATAAAAACTTCGTTAAACAGGTAAAATGATGGCTATTTATCCAGGATAACTTGAATAAACTTAGTCATTTCCTGCAATTCATAAATTTTGTGGTCACTGTAGTTGTGTATTTAAATGAAAAGGATTAAAATCACAGCTCTGGGATTTATTCGTCAGAATTACTATTTTGTTAAGGTGATTGGATCCACAGGCCTTAGGGGTCACCTAATGTTTCTTTGTGTCTTCTGATTTGTTTTCTCAAAGCTCCTAAAAAGTATTTTTCCACAGCTTAAAATTTCACCTGGTTGCATTGAGCACATGGCACAATTTGTCGAGTAAATGCTTTTTATATATTTCATTATATTTTATAGTCGCAACACAAACAGTCTACCCTGAAGTTCCGATTTATTCCCTTAATTTTCATGATTTTGCCCGGAAATACGTTCTGGGTTAAAACGTGGTCCCTTTATAAGTTTTCGCGAAGATGAAACCTAGCCTGATGGATTTCTCATAACTAGTGCCCATTAAATTTTTCGTATCGTCAAAATAGTTAGAGCCGTTCTAGAAATTTTACATAAATACATACAACTGTTACTCGTTTATTGAGTTGAAGATGTATATACGAAGTGAGATAAAAATTAACGGGAATTTTCGTTTTTCATTAAGAATATTTATTCATTAATCAATATCAATTTTGTTTCCTTCAAAGTAATACCCTTTACCCCAAATCAGAATGTGTTTTATCTTTCTGCAACGGTTGATGCTAGGACGATAAACTTACTGTAAGTCCGGGCGTTTTATTAATAAATTAATCATAGGGGTTTTATTGGTGAATAAGTAATTAATTATTAGTAAAATATTCTCGGGTTTGCCACCGGGTAAGGCTTTTAAAGGCCAACGTTTCGACGAGTGACTCCCTCATCGTCATCAGGGCTGATTCAACAATGGGTTTTCAACCGCCGTTGGCCAGCTATAAAACCTCGGCATGGACCAACTCGGCAATCAGTCTCAGCCCTGATGACGATGAGGGAGTCACTCGTCGAAACCTTTAAAAGCCTTTAAAAGACTTACCCGTTGGCAAACCCAGGAAGATTTTACTTTCAACAATGGGTTTTCAACCGCCCTTGGCCAGCTATAAAACCCCGGCATGGACCAACTCGGCAATCAGTCTCGGCCCTGATGACGATGAGGGAGTTACTCGTCGAAACGTTGGCCTTTAAAAGCCTTACCCGGTGGCAAACCCGAGACAATTTTACTAATATTATTCGCCGGGAAAGCCTAAGATCTTTTAAGAAAGCAATTCACTCATGATCATTTCTTGTTTCTATGAACTATTGAACGATGAGTTCCAATAATGTTTTCAGTGCATACGATATCTTTCTGCAGCCCTCATTTTCGTTCTGCGACAATGTCACGCCGTCGCTTGATGTTCTGCTGTGTTATCCTTACCCTTTAGATATGATACACTTAAGCCAGCGGTTTTTCCAATCTTGGAAGCACTTCTGGACTTTTCAGTATAGAGTTCAGCTCCTTCAGCGTTCCTGTTTTTATCTCATCAATGGTGGCAAAACGCCGTGTTTCATGGTTCTCTTCAGCCTCGAGAGTAGAAAGAAGTCACAGGGGGCCATGTCCGGCGAATGTGGTAGCTGAGGCAGAATAACGGTTTGTTTTTTACCAAAAAATCACGAATAAGAAGTGAGGTGTGAGCTGAGCCATATCGTGGTGCAATTTCCACGAGTGGTATTGCTACAAATCTGGGCATTTTCGTCGGATTGCTTCATGCAAATGGCGCACAACTTCCAGGTAGTATTCCTTATTGACTGTACGACCATGTGGCAGGAACTCGTGATGCGAAAAATTTGGAATTATAAAGCCCGCAAAATTTAAAAATTCCCGTTATTTTTTTTATCACACCTCGTACTGTAGTATTATGGCCAAATTGTATATCCCGTCACCATCATGCGCCGTTTCCTTCTGAAACATCTTTGTGTCCCGAAAGAAAATTTTTCTCACCGTTGAAGCGTTTTTTTAGCAGTGTATCTTCTTTTCAGCAGAGGGCTCGGGAGTTTACCGCACTGCCGTGCGTCGAGCGACAAATCACGTTCAATTCCCGTTGTCACAATGTCGCGATGGCCCTTCTTCGGTCGCTCGGAGAGGGGCTTTTCCAATCCGACTTTTCCGCAGGCCTCGGCATTGATCTCCGCCACCCAGCCCACCCCCTAACGCGGAGATAATCCGCACGTCGTGACGAATGAGTGTAGTGTATGTATTCGATAGCTTTCAAATTACGTGAATTTCCCGTGGCGAGTCCGCGAAGTAAGGACGCGAGATAAAAAGAGAATCCGCGAGATCCCCTTCTCCTCGCACCACCTGAGATCCCGTCAAACTAATAGTAGAACGATTGGAAAACACTAAAAATTATCAATATCATAGTGTAAAACTTATTATCTCACTAAAGTAAAGAGTTATATTCTCGCATTTTGACTCCATCTGTTTTCGTACAGAGAGATGTAATTATTCTTGCGTATACTTCAAAGAAGTTCAACCGTGACCATGTGTATTGAAAAATGCGGACCAATCCAAATGAAATTATCTAAAATAAAAATAATATGTAATAATAATAAAATAAAAATAATGGCACAATGCATTGTACCGAAACCGTATTTGGTTAAAGATAAAAAAATGTGACAATAACTACGTCCTTTTTATTAGTTAAAATATTGAACGGTAGCATTCCCACCAAGAGACTCTGAGACGTTTTATAATGGAAGTATGAAAAGATGTTTAACTTACTGGATTTTTTAGGTGGTTATTTTTCAATAGCTTCACAACTGCTATGAGTAACAGAATGCTTTTAAGAAAATCGTATAACTTTAAACTTTATTCTTACCTTAGAAAATTCTTTTTTGTACACTTTATAAGGTAATCAGTGACATCACAAATAAAGTTGTTTTTATTATATTTTCCTGCTTTGGCGTGCCTAGAATGAGCGAAAGGTGATGGTGGGTTAGGCGCACTCTAGAGATGCTTCGAAATCACTTGTTGTAAACCGTCTTAAAACATCACTACGGGAGAACTTAAAATTCAGCACCAACTAATTCCAATCACTGCCATGGCGATAGCGATTTTAACTAGATTGACTCTGAACACTTTCCATTACATATAATGTATTCAACTATATGATGAAAAAGATAGTTACTTCATTTGCTAGGTAGCTGAGTACCTACCTATCTAGAACTCTCTGCATGAGATAAATGAACTTTTTTCCATTAGCTTCCAAGCACCATACAATTCCAGGTTTATGGTCTTTTACGGTGATGCTATGCATCCAGTAATCTAATTTGCAAGATTAGATCTTTAAATAGTCATTATCTCGATACAAAGGAATGAATAACAAAGGAATTCTCTCACTACCTACAAAGAAATAAACCACAATCAGTTGAAAATTGTTACCAGAGGATTGTAGAGTTAATTACTCGAGCTTTCAGGGCTAATGAGCACCAATGAAATTCCTAATACTAATATTCATATGTTAACCAATAGAAATAACCAATTTGATTTACAGCATCTTATTGCATTTTCCCTACCTATATTTAAATTTATAAAAAATACGGTTATTTAATACGGCTAAACAATACAAAATACGCCTAAACGGCATTATTGTAAATGGTTGTATACATGTAAATACTAGTTTAATTTAGTGAATTTCAAATC
This sequence comes from Pyrrhosoma nymphula, assembly GCA_963573305.1. Taxonomy (NCBI): domain Eukaryota; kingdom Metazoa; phylum Arthropoda; class Insecta; order Odonata; family Coenagrionidae; genus Pyrrhosoma; species Pyrrhosoma nymphula. The sequence continues at coordinate 92,006,120 of OY754338.1, forward strand.
TGAAAGTTGATAGTCTACACGATATTCATCACTGAGCTTGGACCGAGTTTTAAAATTTGTCAATAAATACAATCTTTAGTTATTTATTATCCTCTTTTCTGGTTAAATTTGACTTGATTTGTTTGATTTGATCTATTATTTGATAATTTCATCCTTTGTAATTGGCATATGAACCCAACTTTGCGGCATGTGGGGCAGGTCAACGATTAAAGATGGGAAAAAATTCCAAATTCAGTGAATAAATAAGTTAGACAGAAAATATATTGGAAAAAAGTGAAAATGGTGAGTAGCAATGAGCATTTTATTGATGAAATATGGGAAGGAAATAATGTAAAGACAATAAATATCTCAGAATAAATATATATACTGCGATAAGTAGGGTACATGGCGTCAGTATTAACACATCTGCATTGAATTTTTGTAGAAAGAGAGAAATAATTCTACGAGCATGCGAAGATAAATGAGATATTTTAAGGTACCTTAAACTTAATTCTACACTATATTACAAAAGAAAATAATTAGGAAACTCTGCGTGCATTATTCCGAATTTACTCAGATTTCCTTCAATTCAGCATGATAAGGTACATTGTTTGACTTATCATTTATTCGTCATTGAATATAAACATCATCAATATAAGATACAAATGACCACAAAACCATCTATGCAGTTCTCATTTACCGTTAAATAAAGCCTTCACGTTGTCCAGAATAAAAACTATACATTAAGTCAGTTATTTAATGATGGATTAGAACTGTCGATAAAAGGAATATACGGGGGGATAGATTGATGTATAGGGGAGGGAAATATACCAGTGTTACCAACTATGGTAAATTAAAACGTTCAGGTATGTTTTAATGCCTTGACCATTCCGTTATTAAATGTGTGAAGGCACTCTATATACTACAAATAAAATTAAAGCGAATGAAATTAATTTATAGTTACGCCTTATACGCTTATATTTGCCAAAATTATCGCAATCTTGAATCCTATTGTCAAGAATATGAAAAATAATACAGCCTGAAGCTAAACGGGAAGAAAACAAAAATCCTACTATGTGGAAGAACGAATCTGAATGCAGGCATTACGCTAAATAGAGGCGGGCTTGAACAATTGGAAACCCCTGCCTAGGTACCTTGGAAGTTGCAAGAAATAGGATGGAAGAAGTTTCATGGACATCAAGTGAAGAATGCTACATGAATGGCATATACTAAGAATGCATTCCTAATTAAAACAACTTTCGTTCAAAGAAAATATAATTACTTTTATGGAAGCAGTACGTGAAAGTATTCATGTGGGATTTTGGGCGCTAAATAGCTCAGAGACATGTACCATTGGAATGCTGTAACATGAAATAATTTCTTACTTTTTAATACAAGAATTCTTTCTAAATTTACTGCTGGAGGCAGATGCTAAAGACCAAAAGGACCGATAGAGTTCATAAAAATTGAGGAGGCAATGGGCACACTATCAGAAAGGCAAGATGCAGGTGGATTACGCCACGCATTTAGACGAAACGAATTTATAACGGTCTAACGAGAATAAAATGGTAATAAATGCAAGCAAAACTAAACTTATTAGATTTCGGAAAGGTAGGAGTGGTACACTGAATGATTATTACATCATGGGTAAGTTACTGACGGAAACCAAAAGTTGTAAGTACCTAGGAGTGACTTTAAGCAGGGATTTGCATTGGGGACCGCACATCGAAAGAACTACGACCAAAGCTTTTAGAGCATTACATTTTTTGATGAGAACCCTTGGAAGGAGCTGCAGGAAAACTAAAGAATTCGCGTATAAAACGTTTGTTAGGCCTATCCTAGAATATGGGGCGTCAGTTTGGGATCCTCATCTGAATGGGGAAATCAAGCAACTGACTAAAGTTCAGCGTTTAGCAGCAAGATTTGTAATGGGAAATTTTAAAAGGAAGGCAAGCGTTACGGAGATGTTAAATACGCTGGGCTGGAAATCATTAGAGTCGAGGAGGAAGAAAGCACGCATTAAATGTATCTATAAGGCATTTATCGGTGATCCTGCGTGGAGGGACCTATCAAACCGGTTAAAAGGACCAAGTTATCTGGCGAGGAAGGATCATAATTATAAGATTGAGCCTCCGAGGCAGCTCTCAAACACTTTAAAATTTTCCTTCCTACATCGGGGGATAGGGGATTGGAATGGTTTACCGGAGGAAATTTTGGAGCCCTTCCCTACTAATACTAGGATATTTATGACGAGGGTGAAAAAAATTGAATTTTGAGGGATCTTCCTATTTTTTTTTTGTATTTAGTATTTTATATTTTGTATTTTGGTCTTCATATATTTTGTGTCTTATGTAACCACCCGACCAAATGGATAACTTGTATTTTGTATTTTCGTATTTTATATGTGGTTCTTGAGTATTTTCTTGTTATATGTTACCACCCGACTAAATGGTCGACTTGTAACAATTTATGCAATAATAATAATAAGGAGCAATGTATAAGGGAATGTCCCAGGTGGAGGACTGAGGGATAAATAAATAGGCACGATAAAATGTATACGAAACAGATGAACTACAAGAACATGAAGGAGTTATTAGGGGACGAGCTAGAATGAAAACAACGGTGTAACAATCTTAGGATTGGATGAATAATGATGATGGAGGATGGAATGACGTAATTTGCCCAGAAAACCATCAGTTTTAATTAACTCTGACTGAGTAGGTAGGAGACTGATTTATTTTTTCCAATTTGGGAATCGACAATTACCCTAATTGACGTCAGCTGTACTCCCTTACAAGCCAGGTACTGTCTTCCAGACCATTCTTGTCTCATTCTTTTCCACCAGCGCTCACGTAACTCCTTCTCTCGCATTCTTAGCATTTGCCCTTCCACGCCCTTTATCCTTGGCCTTCTTGTTCTCATGCACTCCTCATCCCTTTTTCGTTTACTCTTTTTGCTGCAATACGCATGAATTCATCACGTACATTCATCACGCGCGTAAACAGCATTTTTCTTCGCCGAACTATTGTGTGCTCCTTCTCCCCTGACTTTCGTCTTCATTGTCATACATATTCCTTTCGTTTCTTAATGGGACCGTAAGTTTGAATTTGAAGCTTTAACTCTCGAGCATGGCGTTATAAATAATTTTTATCTTATTTATTCTTCATGTCAGCCAAATCGTTCCAAGTTTTTACCCTTTATCTGGTGAAAAGTTAGTATTGTATGCCCTTCATCCACGCTTAACGTTTTATATTTCTACACACGATGTCTTGGAGAATGATTAGTAATAATTTCTTTACCTCAAACTTGGATATAAATTATTGCCCTATTCTTTTCCGTTCAAAGAACTAGTTTATGTATGAACAAACGAAAAGTGTAACTCCCTAGCGACCTAACATTTTATTTTTCTTTCCTTTACGTTATTTTCTCACAACGCCGAATCCATCGCCATAGTATAAATTTTTTTCATGCCATATTAATTAATTCTCTGTGATTTGTTTGCGCTGTTTTAGAATTGAAGCCGATTTGTCTGCTGAGATTTTATTATTTTTGGCCCGATTCCACCTTCATTTTTGTCTTTGACATATTAATTAATTTTGTGTAAAGGAAAACTAATCTCGTAGAATTCGAAGGGTTTATCGTAGATCACGTAGTAATTTGCACCGTTTATCAAACATCCGCTTATTCAATTGCCTGCATTTCTTTAAATTCCAAATTTCCATGCCGTTCCACCTTGATCAAACGGAATCGGAACGGAAAGGATTCTACTTCAATTAACTAAAATATAAAGGCACTGGCGAATGGATTGATAAGTATAAAGAAGACACTCTACTTTCTCTCTTTTATGAGATTGAGTTGTGAATTTTAGGAATGTTGTTGTTTTTTATAAAAAGATTGGCCGCTGATATTTCTTAGGATTAACAAGGCTTTTATTGCAAATATTTTTACTTAAAATAATTAATAACATAGTTATTTTTTCATTTTTTTTCATAATACTTCCAAACATTCCAACTGAAAGCAATGCATGCCCTCCTCCGTGATGGGTATCCAGGTTGTTTTTATTTCTTAAGTTTAATTCCTCCTGTATTTTCATGATCAATTATTTCCAATCACTTGCTCCAGTATTCTGTTTAACTTGTATCTTGTACGAATCACTCGCAGGTCGAGTCCATGGTCTCCGGTGAATTGTTTGTTCATTTTTCGGGTTTCACAGGCATTTACGAAAACGACCTCGTATTTTCTTACGCACAAAAGAGGTTGCCCTTTTTCTCGACGCTTTCAGCACGCAGCCCTATAAATGCGGAGAAACTCCTCGGCACCACCTTCATATCTCTCCATCAATGGCGGGGCTTGAATTATGAGACGCCGGCGAAATCCGGGAGATGACGAGAGACAGCGAGACTATAACACCTGAGAGCGATACTGTAATCTTCCCTCGTCGCTGAAGGTCGTATTTTTATTCGCTCCGTCTGAATTCTGGCGCAGGCGATGAAAATGATCCTCCCGCGTAGTCTCTCAAATCCCACCCGGGACTTTTACCAACCCCTCCCGTCTTTCTCATGCGACCGGGCAGGGTTGAAAATGGCCCTTAACCCCTCTTTAGGGATAATGAAAAAAATCTCTACGAGATGTAACTTGTTCGTTTAAAAAATACTTTTCCGGAAGTAAATTTTTATACTAAAATTCGGATCGCAATCGTTTCACACCAGAACAACGATGCATGAAAGATATTGATGTGGCGATACTTTTACAATGCACCAGTGTATCCAAAGGAGTTCTATCACAAGACACTCTGGTCACTTTAAGATTTTTATGACAATGGTAGAAGGATAGACATGGCCAAACAAAACATACTCTAATTATTAGAATGCCTTAGCCTACATATAAATATGTATATAGCCTGACTATTTCTTTTTTCGGGATTCATTCCACGATGTTTAAATTGTAAAAAACAAGATAGAATGATTAAAACTTTGTAATGTTCCACCAAATTAAAAAACCAATGGTACCAAACCATTAGTTTTTTTAATTTCCCGTAACCTTGCCCCGTTAACCCCCGTCTCGTTACTAATATCCCCCCCCCCCCAATCCCAACCTCCTCCTCCTTACTTCCTTCCCCGGGAACCCAGTATATATTCCAGCCACCACCTCTGTACTTCGTAATTTTAGCCTCTGATGATGATGTGTGAACATTGAAACCGGTCAGGCTTGTACCATTAATAAAAAAAGTGTGGAACATAACAAAGTTTTAATCATTCTATCATGTCGAAATTCCACAAAGTAAACGCTTCAACCATCTTGTATATGTAAAAAACAATATTTCGCTGGTCCTCCTGCCTGCTTCATCAGGTTAACCTTAGTCTCGCTCGTCTTTATATACATGAGTGAGGACACCCATTGTTGCCGGAATTTTTAAATTTGAAAAATTCGTTTATAATTTCTACTCAACGTGTAACCGTCTCCTCGGTTGACGTTCTCTGGTCTCTTCGCAATTTCTATAGCCTCCCTGATTAATCTTGGGTAATAGCGTACCTCCTTTGATATTAATTTTGTCTCCTCAAACTTGATATTATGAGTAGGGTCGCTGAGATGGTGTTCGACTATTGAAGAAATGCGTTAATTATTATTGTTGATTGCCCGTTGATGCTCTTGGAGGCGTATTTTTAGGGCTCTGCATGTCTGGCCTACATATGGATGTCCACAGCTGCACAAAACTTCATTTATTCCTCCGTAGAGGTTCCGTGGAAGAGGGTGTTTGGCTTTCAGAAGTATGTCCCCTGTCTTCGTCGCGCATGTGAATCTACTACCTACGTTGTACTTCAATAGAATTCTAGAGGTTTTCTCCGTAGTTCCAGACACATAAGGGAGAGTGGCATATGCCTTTGGTTTCTCTCTATTTTCTGTCGGGTCTGTGGGATTTTTATTTCGGACCACGAGAGAATTTATTTCTTCTTTCCGTCTAGTTTTCAAGATGTAGTCAGGGCGGAAACCATTTTTCTCACATGCCCTTGATAAGTGCTGCTTTTTGCCGGCGATGGAATCGGCGTCAGAGATCGTAAAAGCTTGATGATACAGCGTTCTCATGACTGAGGCTTTCTGTTGAGGGTGGTAGTGCGTTGTGGCATGTAGGTAGCGGTCAGTGTGGGTACATTTCCGGTATACAGAATGGCCTAATGTCCCATCTTCTTTCTTCTGGACCATATGGTCTAAGAATGGAAGGCGGTTGTCCTTTTCTATTTCCATTGTGAATTTAATAGTTTTGCTTTGTCCATTTATATGTTGCAGGAACTTTTCCAGCTCTTCTTTTCCGTGAGGACAGATAGCGAAGGTTTCATCGACGTATCTCCTTCAACACTAAATCGCACAGTAGCCATCTCACCCTCCCCATCCTTCTCTAAACCCACATTTTAAATGCATCCCGTCTTCAAACACCCTCTTTCCTCTGTCACCAAGTTCCCCAACCCATATCGGCCACGTTCTCTAAAAGAGCTTTCAGTAATTTTTTTATATTTACGTTTTATCTTATATTTCCCCTCATTTATGCTCTCTCGCACATATACTCTGTATTCTTACTTTCAGAAATCCTCATTACCGTTCTACTATGATTTATCATTATCCCATACCATTCACACTGTATGTACCTCTTAGCCACTCATCGCAGACAAGCAACTCCCATGGTTGAATGATTATTTTGCGTTCGGTGATCTTCGAACCTCACTGACGTTATCAGCTCCCCATCTACCTTATACTTCCACATCACCTCTTATGCTTCTCTAGCCAATTTTTCTGGATAAATTTTCGTAAGCAATGGAGAGTGTGTGTATCCCCTCACACTAGTCGTATTGTGACCCATTCTGATTTTTCATCGGCTACTTTTGCATGTGCTGTCTGCTCCATGAGCATATTCCTTACAATACTGTCGGTCTCATCAATTTACCCTTTGTGTCCGCAGAAGATCATAATTCATAATTTGCAAAAAAAAAAGATGTTAATTTTTTTAAATTACAGAATAATCGGGCACGTCAATACCAATCGCAAATTCGTACCCACCGTCATCGCCTGCATATTAAAACTTTGTAAAGAACCACGCTCGTCGGTAAACTCACGGAAGCATCGCTGCCACTCTTCCTATTCCCTCAGGTCTGGAGTATATTTCGGAGTTCGCCCATGTGCCTAGAGTTTAATAAAAACTCCGAGAGCGTGTTACGGTGGATCGCTCGGGTTGTTGATTAAAAAGTTTGATGCTTTAAAACTGGCGGTAGTGAAATAGCAGAACCAGGTCGGTAGTCGAGACGGAGGGCGGCTGGATAAAGGGAGAAGAATTCCAGGAAAAAGGGAAGGAAACATAATACAAGTGCAGGTAAGTAGTGATCCCAGAGTAAAGCGCTGAAATGGAGGACAAGCGTTATTTAATAAAAAACTAGTTTAACGTGAACATCATATACGTAAATATACTACAGGGCATGAAGTTTTTCGACTAACAATGTGCCGATGTTCCAACGTTCCTGATACTGACGCACATATTCCGCTTAGGGAATAGTAGTCCTGATCAGTGGCTGATTTAGGCCGCTTTCCTATGAGACGTGTTCTTTTGTGTGATGAGTAAGGCTTCTTGGTGAGTAATGGTCGAAAATTTTAATTCTACTCAAAATTTCATTTGCCAGATGATGTAGATGTCTTGTCAGGGTGAAACCGGTCGCAGATATGAATGAAATGTGGTATAGTACAAAGTAACGTTATAACAATGGATTCAAGTACCATGTTTATATTTGATATCACAAACAAATAAGTCAAAAAGAAGTATTCTCTATTTATATGGACAGATTCAGTTAAATATTTATTTTATATCTAAACTTAACGCGCTAGCACATGGGAGTAGCAAGATGTGCTGCGGAGAAATTATTTTCACAGCCAAAATGAGCACCAGACTCCGCAAGAAACCACTTGCGCACCGCGTATAAGCACCGCCAACCAAAGGTCATACTTGCTTCGTAGTCGTGTACCTAATCGAAGTATATTATGTTTATTTTAATATATTCGTTGGCCACGATGTAATACTAGTATCAGAAATGATCAACCTTGAAACGCCTCATCACCGTTTTCGTCATGTAACCTCATTTCGTCAGATTGATTTTAAAGTTATATTCACATATTAAGTAATGTCTGAAGTACACGTAATAATAAGTACTCGTAGATTGCATCACAATACCCGACCAAACTTTAATCGCGGATATGGATAAAGAATATCATACGGGATGGCTGTCATTTCTCCGTGTCGAAGCCACCGCCGTAGCTCTTTCGCAAAATTCTCTCCCTCTCATTGTCAGTCAAACCGAGATGCCCAAGTTTATGACTTCATTTTACAATGACAGCTGTCGATGTGCTGTCAGGGTAAAAATATGTAGAAAAATATGTTGTAAAACACGGTATTCAACTATACCTTCAGATTTACCGGGGAGATTGAAGTTCACGTGATATTTCGGCTCCCAGTATGACAGCTCAGGAAGGAATAACTGATGCACCAAAGGTTTCAAGGCCAGAAGTTTTGAATGCTGAATGGTGTTTTCAATATTTATCGTTCAATGTTTTACCCTGCGCCTTCCATCAAACGTATTACACCACAATTTTTTTATTTATAATTCAGAACAAAGTGATGTTGGATGTTGCAAAACGTATGAAAATAAGACTCGAAATCACCATTCTTCCTTTATTTATTCTGTAAGTATATATATATATATATATATATATATATATATATATATATATATATATATATATATATATATATATATATATATATATATATATATATGTATCAGTTCATTAATGAATTATAGATGGTGCCAATAAATGAAGGAAGACAGAAATACCTCTTGTTCAAAGACAGATGTATATTGATAAAATTGACCTACTTCTAGGAAGAAAAATCCTTTGCGTTTTTGGGAGTGGGATATTTTTGAGGTTTCGGGGCTATTTGAAGGTCTGATTTGTGTTATAATGAGTCTGGTGAGGGCATAAGGAGCTCCTGAAAAGTATTGGTTCCTCCATTGCCGTGCTACAATTATTATTCATTTACAATTTTATTAGTCCAGAATGAAACCCAATGTTTCCTTGCACCCCTAAAGTTAAAAATGGATTTTATTCATTTTAATTTGGACAAAAATAACTCCCCACTTTCAAAGACGTTCCATTCCGCTTTCTAACTGCGGAGTCATTACTTAAGCCAGCGGTTCCCAAACTTTTTCTTTCCGCGACCCATTTTAGCCCATACGTTTTAGCCGCGACCCCCTAAAAATAACAAACAATGTGTACATTCAAATGATATTGTTTTTAAAGTAATTATAATCCTCATCTCGCGACCCCTTTCCGAACGTCCCGCGACCCCCCTGGAGGTCGCGACCCCCAGTTTGGGAACCGCTGAGTCTTAAGCCAACGAAACCTCTCTGGCGGTAGAAACTGAGTCACTATCTTAAAGATTCACTGATTTTTCTTACGTAAGTAAGTGTAACTGAGTACTTAAGTTGGATATGATTTCAATCCATAGTAGATGAGATCATTGTATAAATTCTATGTCCGTGAGGTTTTCTGAGTAGTTATAGCAGTTGTCGGTGACCTGAGGGCCACTGGCTCTTATTTGGGTAAACCCATCTCAACCCAAGCGTATGTGTTATCTATCAACGAGAACCTCCTGTGGGTGGGTCAATTTTTGGGTCAAATATTAAAAATTTATATAATATGCAACCAAGTTAACATTGCTCTTCAACACTCCTAGAGCTTCTAGAACTAAAAAAACTCTGCCTTCATACGTTCTGAGAAAAACCAAATTCTTTAAATAGGCAGACCAAATATTAAAAAATCCACATAAGGGATTATCAATGAGAAAATACAGTTATTTGCTATTGCCATTAAATAATTCTGATCTCTCTAAGAGCTGATCTAAGATTTTGGTTGATATACATAATATACACACATTTTAAGATGCATGTTCTAACACTTTAGTCATTACTTTTCTCTGGCAAAGGAAGCAAATAAGGTACGATTTGTAGCAAGCCTATGCCTCCAATGACCTAAGTAACGCACGAATAAATAGGATATTAAAATAAGCTCAAGACATTGATTTATTACCACTGTATACCCTGGAAAAATACGAATATTAGATCAATCATTCACAAAAATCACGTTGCTAAGATATAGTGAAATTCACTAGTTCAACTGACACGCAAATTCCATGAAATTTATCAGGTAATACCTGAAAAATGCACTAGTATAGACTGGTGGAATTCTTGGACCAAAACATTTATCTAATATTGTTTCCGAAATAAAAATATTATGTAAATAATAGTAACAACTTTCATTTTTCAGCCGAGCTGCCGTTAATTTATATTTTTGTGTAACTCTTCCGTGGGTTTATTTTTCCAAAAAATAGCGTGAAGTTTTAATTGTCCCAGAGTCATTAAACACCGGGGATTACTAAATATATTCTCAAGTGAAGTGGGGTTCCAAGTCGTGACCTTAGGGTTAATGGGATTGCCATGGACTTCAGACAAACCTCACATTCAAGTGATGCTCTGGAGTGTAGAAAGGTCAAGTGGCTGTTGTTTGCTCAAGAACTATTAGTAAAAATGGAAATAAAATTGTTTGATCAAGAAAAAAATCTTGTAAAAATGTTGATAAGGGTTATTCCAAGCAACTCTCACTTCCGTACGTATCTTTTTCTTGTAAATCATCCGGAAGTGTTTTAATTACATTTATTCAACTATAGGAGATGAATTGCAATTGTTTTGCTTTTACCTGAATGTCCTCCGTAAATTCTAAAATTTAGACTTGAGACTTTAACTCCAAATACCTCCTTTCTCTCAATTTTTGTAAAAAAAATGTACGTAAATATTATCTTTGCTTTTATCCCTGATAGTTAGAATAAATTCTTTTGTCTTCGTTCACCGTTCGCATAGTTGTTAAGCCTTCAGTGTCATTTTCCGCTGAAAAACTTAGTCAATTATTTGGTGATCTGCGTAGTATTTTCCAACTCTCTGTGGTTGAATCGGTTGATCTTTTTTCGAAACAATATAACTATATATGTACAAGAAGACACAAATGTTTCGCTAACTTTATCTGATTGCATTTACTCTTGATAAATTCAATCGTAAATTTACCATCAGCGAGACTCTTATTGTAAACAAGCATGTATACAATCTGAAGCATGTATGTAAATCTTTATAATACCCTGCGAGCAGCCGCAGAGGTTTTTGACACTAGGAGGTGGTACACCAGTAATAAGAAAGGGAAGTGATAGGAAAAAGCAATCCAGCGGCTGCAAACAACCTCTTATCCGCCTCTTATAACAACCGCTTATAATAACAAAAGAAGAGCCGCCCTATTCCAGTTTTATCTGTATGATTTTATCGTTATTCCATTATTTTGGTCTAAGAATACTTCTATACTGCAATGAAGGGCCAAATATATAGCTATAATCGAGGGAAAATGATTCTCAAACCCATATTCGTGTGTGACCTTGCTATTCTCCCAAAGATGAAGGTCCACTCTAGAAAAAGAAGTAGGTTTTCGATCCTTATCTTAGGTCATGGCTACTTTATTTTTCCCATTTCCTCTGGGGGAGTGTGAACATGCCTGGCGGCATTCTCTGGCAGAGAATGGGCCAATAGGAAGAGGGATGATCCCTAGTGGTTTAGGCGTTAATAGGGTAGTCCGCCACTTTTAGCCTTGCTTGCGGGGTCGCTAGGGAGGTGAAGGAGATCTGCTGAACAGGAAGCTGACGGTCAATCCCTCATCTCGACTTAATCTCAGCAGACATCTTTTCTCCCTTTGTCTCTCTCTATTTACTTTTCCCCGTCTCCTCCAGGATAACACCGCTCGAGTTTTAGTTTTTGGTAGTTTTTCGTAAATGGCTCAGGCCTTGTTTTGTTTGTCTTATCATTCCGTTATATTGCACGAATTTTCAGAAATCCGAGAGCAGAGACAGAACAGACCTGCTTAAGCTCACAAGTTATGACGGTAGTGATTCAATTTTCGGGGATCATTTTTATTTTCTGTTCATAGAAAGGGCAATGCTCTAAATATGGGTGTTATTGGAGTCCTATAAGCTTTGATCCGTTACCTGTTTAAGTTGTTACTACCAAGAATTGAGATATTGTGATGTGGTATTTATACATTGAAATATTTTCAATGAATACGAAAGTCATATTGTTACCTATTGTGTAGACATAAGGCGTTGCGGAAGAGACGCATAAAAATGTAATTTCCAAAGTGTAGTAAAATGTTCACCTCTCACAACTTAATAGTAGTCACCTCGATATTGGTATACCGTTCCTTTAAATGTTTTCTTGAGTAAAATCCTAATGTAATAGTTACTTTTTTAATTATTTAATTTTTATAGTTATTCTCAACAATAATTTATTATCCCAAAGTAAACGGTGCAAAACCACCATGGCTATGAAGGTAATTTTTCATGATGTTTCCAAAGACAAGATGCTTACCATCACTTGATTAAAAAGTAGGGAAGACGAAAGCAATGCAACAAGAGTAATTCACTGTCGGATAGATGAGTGCTACACTGGTAGGTTCAATACTTGTAAAATTGTTTATTACTACTATTAGAGTTTATGCCAGTTAAGATAAATTTGATTGAAGAGAGTGAAAATCTTCTAGACTTTTTCATTCGTAGACTCCTCTCTGCTCACACGATTTCTTTCTCCAACTATGCACGCGTCAGGCCTCGCTTCATCCTGTCCGTAAACTCGATTTCCTCAAGACCGTTGACTTTCCCAGTGGATGGTAAGAATTTATTCGTCTCTGGTTTGGCACCGGTTTAGGCTTTCCATAGCCGACGTTTTGATGGGTGACTCGACCATCTTCCTCAGGGCAAAAAACATTTTGCCATTAGGGAGATGAGAGAATAGCCCATTGAAATGTTGGCTATGGAAACCCTCACCCGGTGCCTAACCCGATAAGTCTTTGTTCACCCTTTTCCTTACTTTACCTCTCCTGCTCACCCAACACCCTACCCTCTATCACTAACTTCAGTATCCCCTCGCCTCTCATTATATATTCCAACCACCATTCTCCTAATTTCCTCAAGTATTTTACTCGCCTCACCCGCCATACCGAGTACTTTCTTGTTTGCCTTCTTTTCAATCCATTGCGCATTCTCCTTTTACTCCACACCCTCATGTCAAACGCCTTGTGCTTATTCTCTTCTTTTTTTCCCCGAGTCCACGTTTTTGCACCATGCAGCGCCAAACTCCATATTAGACTCTTGGCCAGCCTTTTTCTTAACGCTTATACGTAATTTCCTGTCATCAGCCCCTCATTTTGCTGAACGCTTCTACCGTTAGCGCTATTCTCCTTCTAATATCCTTGCAACTGTACCAATTTCCTCCTAACGTACTACCCAAGTGACAGAGTTGTTATACCTGCTTCAGTTTGGACCCTCATACATTTATGGTCAGCTTCGCTTTCTTACTTACATTAGATCTAGAATACCTCATTACACCATATCTTAAAATTTTCATCTCGTATCCCCTCCGTGAAGTCGAAGCGTGCCCATTTTATGGCACCATATTGGCATCAATGTCGAGCGGGTTGCATAGCTTCCGGATCCCACTGGTCTTATTGTTAGCCATCCTACTTTCTACCGGAGAAATAGCTTCGAAAATATGCATATGTTTCTTAATCATGTAACCAAGGAATGGAAAGAGGGTATAGCAAATTCACTTCCTGGGATGCGCCATACTTGAAGGCTAATTACACCAGTATGCATTTTGAAACTTTTTGTCAGATGATCTATTAAAAATAGGTATAATTGAATAAATTCTTTATGCTGATTACAAAAATGACTTCCTTATTTTTCTATCACGTCAGGTTTTTGCACAAAATAATAATTATGGTTTCAAGATTTTAATTACTGTAAGAACAGATATATTAACATTACTTCACGCAATGACAATTTTTGTAACAAAAATGAATGAAGGATGAACAACACTTCCAAGGTCACACAACAATAGCAGCACTTGTACCAACCTAAGACTCATTAGTATGGGCCAACCTAAGGCTCATTAGCTTGCATTGATGAATATCCCTCGCACAATAGTTACACACTGGCACATACAAAGCCTCAACCGGTGTCAAACCAGAAACGACGACATCAATAAATCTTAGAAGTTAAATTGAATCAATTCTAAAAAACTTGTACGTGATAGAAGAAAACTAAGAACAGTTCTGAAATCAGCATATCAAAGTTAGCTATTATCACTAACTAGTTTTCAGTCATCTTATACCATACGGACTAGTGTAATTCAAGATCGGGGCCGAAAGTACTGTAAAAATGACAAGCTCGTTTCTCCGTGATAATAACTTCTTTGACAAGTTGAAACCTCTCGGTCTGTTTTCCACGTTTCAGGTATAGATGATTTTTTTGCAGTGAACAGTCACGCCCAGCTGATGTACGGTCAGCGCCCCAGCTCGACTGCCTTGCTCCTGGCTTTCCTGGAACTTCTTAACGACGCAACCCGCACAACATACATGCCAATATGGCTTTTACGGATTGGGCGCGCGTTGTGAGAAACATCAGCTCTCTGTGCTCTGTCTCATGACTTAAGTTTTCATATTATTAATCTTGATTGAAAATCCTTTATGATCATTTTATAATGCATTTACTGCCTGCCACTCGTTGGATGTTCGTTTAGCTTGTTAGTTTTTTTAAGGCTGTCATTGGACTTTTTGAGAAGAACTCTTATTTTTTCGAAGGTTTTACTTCATATTACCTTTTGATTTTTCACCCTCAAAGTACTCACCTGATCACCATGTTAATCAAGGCAGCCTTCATTGCCACTTTTGCCACTCTCAGAAAGGCATGCCTCCACCTCCATCCCTCACCCTTCATCCTTGGCATCCGCCACTCCCTTCGAAAAAACCGCCTCCCCCAAATAATCCAGACAGTTGGTGGAGGGGTTTATGCTCCTTTGACCTGTCTCACTCCACCTCGCTGGCATCTAACCTCTCCCCCCTGCCTTATTTTCTGCACGAGGGCAGCCCTTTGATCCCCCTTGGCGCTTAGCTGACAAAACACCATCGCCTTCAAGATCACCCTTGGCCAAAGTAACTTTTATTTAGTATAAGAACCCAACTTAAGAGCATAGCGTATTTTGAAGCCAAAGTTATATTTTTTCAATCATCGGGGTGAGTAAAACGCTCTGTTCAGAATAAATAACAATGAATTTAGTAATGAATGGCTTCAAACCTCTCAGAAATACTGCACTAAATGAGCGTTTGGAAAGGGAATATTCCACAAAGATGAAGCCATTGTCGATGATAATATTAGGGTGGTCTAGGGCTGAACATTGAATCTAATATTATTGAATGTAAACGCTGCGCATGTCAGCTCCAATTCAACGAAGTATCATGCTGTATTATCTCTGCAAGAGTATCTAATGAGAGTTGAACTGCTACCATTAGTTGTTGCCGCCAATTTCATTGCTGGTGTTTTTGGTCAAATGAGTTTTATCACTTCCCAATGAGTTATATGTACAACTTCCACGAGGTGAAGCCTAAAGTGACTGAGTTTGATCAAAAATGCAGTTAAGTTGACCCCAGGATCTTATCGGCTGAAGGTGACTCCACCGTCAAATGACTAAAATACTATTTTAATCATATTTTGGCTAAATATGAAAAACATTTTCTCATTTTATATCAACAATCAAATCCTACCTTTACTAGCTATTTTTTTCTAATATAATTAGAAAACTCATGGTGCTAAATGCGATAATGGGTAAAACACGAGGAAATATATTAATTTACTATTTCTTATGAATGCCGTTTTGCTAATAAGTGTTTATAAGAAATGAAATCTCCCAGCGTGTTTACTTGTGAAACAATTTAAGCTCATGCCAAAAATCTTTGATGGTATTAGTTTACTTTAATTATTCCGTCTTATTAAGTTGGTTTCTAGGGCTGAAAATCGTTTTAATTTTAAAAATATTAGCCGAATGATCTGCATATTTTGGTCATTACTTCCGTTTCTTCATAGCCGACACGTCGCACAGTGGGGCTTTTTCCGAAAAACCTGGCCAAAATGCGAATTACAAAGTAGTAAAAATCGCTTTGGTGACAATGTAGTCTTTAGAAGATACAAATTACGCTTTCAATACTTCTATTTTCTGAGTCCCAACTTTAACCATTTCGGATTAATGTCAGTTCAAAGTTGGGTGTTATGCGAGTCAGTTTTACGGGAAAATTTTCAACTATTTTTCTCTTCTTTGACTTAAGTTGTTTTGCGAGTGCAACAATCACCTTGAAAAACTGAGTTGAAATGGATTCAATAGATGAAGGTATGTCAAATTGTTATTCATTCTTAAATTTTCTTTCTTTGCATTATTGATTATTGTTTTGACGTTAATTAACAACGTAAATAACTATTCCTGCAAATTTACCTCATCCACGATTTCAATGGGATATTTAGTTAACTATCGGGTTTGATCGGGCAGAGTGATTTACAGAGCCTTATAGTTCCGTATGTTGACTACTAGATTCCGTAATAACTTTTACCACATATTACCACATTTTGGAAAAAAGTTAGTTTGTATCACCACGCGCCACAGGCTTTGTGACGAGGTTGGACAATTTTCCGCTAATCGCATTTCAACATCAATTTTCTTACAGGGTCACGTAAAGGACACATTTCCATTTCTTTGAAAAGGCAGAACCTATTTGATATCATGACCTTGTTCTATTCAAAGAAACTCTCTGATAGGTTCAAAAATATACAGTAGAGATTAAACTTAAAAATATTACAATTGAAATCGTAAACTTAAAAACGGTCCCGTAAACTGTAAACGGTCCCGTAAACTTAAAAATATTACAATTGAAATCGAAATGGGGATGAGACGGTGTTTTGGGCAAAGACAATGTAAACAAAAATCTTAGAGCGGTTTCATTCAAGATACCAGTATTTTTTGTCGTCTTTTGTACCACTTCAATGAATTAGTTGTAATACCGCCTCATCCAACAAAATTGTCTTGTAGCAAACTCGTCGGCCTTTTTCTCCTCGGTTTTTTCGGCCCATTCACGTATCATTCCAGCGTGAGACTTTTGACGTGACTGTCGAGGAAGCAAATCGAGTACCTACAATGTTAAATAAATAGTCTGATGCCAACTTCAGCTACAGTGAATATGAACGTAAACTCTGCTTAAATTTTTCGAATGTTTGCAGCACATTTCCTATCAGTTAAATATTAAAAAATGGCAAGCACGAAGTATCTCTGAAAAAGAGTGAGGGAAAATAAGTTGCGAATACAAGAGCGATTTCGGATTCAAATGGGGTGACTAGTTGACCGCCCAAAACACGGCTACGGCAGCACAAATGGTGGGAATACTGCCCGCAGATTTTAAAAAAACGCAGGTTGTTTACATAACATAACGGGCATAGATGAAGGCCTTTTCACGCGATTTAGGATGATAATTTTGACCCTGTCGAGTGAATATGAAGTTGATGTTGAAAGATTTGATGCCTATGCATTGAGCTTTGCCAAATTATTTGTGAAGAAGTATCCTTGCTGCAACATGCCCACCACAGTACATAAAATATTGATTCATGTTTCTTCGGCAGCATTACCGATTCGAATGCTTTAAGAGGAGGCACAAGAAGCACGCAACAAAGAGATCAAACCTTAACGAGAACACTTTTCAAGAAAATGTTCCAGAGAAAGTAATTTAAAAGATGTTTTTAACAACCTTCTCGTGTCTTCAGATCCTGTTCTATCAAGCGTTAGGGAGCTTCCGAAACTGCTAAAAAAATCTTTCCTCGCTGAAGTCACTGCTGTGCGAAAGGCCTCTGAAACGGATAACTCATCAATATCTGACGAATTAGATGTGGAGACCACAACGAACGGTGATGAATGCTCCAGTTCCGACTCTCAGGAAATTTCCTGCGATTAAAGTTCTAATTTTAGTATTCAATCTTAGGCTGTTTTTTTCGTGCCCACTACATTAACAGTTCAAGTTTGATCCTATATCGACGTACTATTATTAGGATTGTTTTGATTTCAGGAGGACGAGTGACTTCAGGAAGGGCAAAATGCATCAATTAATTTGTATAATTAGCAGTTTTTAGAGTGTAGCCATGTTAAAAAAAAGCCCCACTATTCAGATGGTTATCAAGGTGATTCAATTATTCTTTGTAAATAAAAACCTCGGAAGCTTACAATTAATAAGTTTCATTAAACTGTACGATTTCATTTATTGGCTCATTTCTTTCACCAGATCCAAATTGAATCCATTTAATTTTCGTTATTAGCAACTTCTCCAGGGATAAAAAATGTTTTAAATTATACAAATTACTTATTGTTATGTCCACCATATTGGATTCAATATTCTGTTTACATACATTTGGGTATGAATTATAATAAAAGGCCATATCATGCCCCAGAAATTAACTGTTTTTTAAATAACCTAGCCACTACTTTCTTATCCCTTGGGCCGCCATTTTGAATCCGCCATTTTGCGTTTTTTACTTGTTCTGATTTCAGATATGTAATCAGCGGCCTAAAAAACCCCTGTGTACCAAATTTAAAATCGGATCAAATGAGGATTAAATCCATTTAATTTCCGTTATTAGCAACTTCTCCAGGGCTAAATTTTTTTACATTATACAACTTACTTATTGGTATGTCCACCATATTGGATTCAATATTCTGTTTACATACATTTGGGGTATGAATCATAATAAAAGGCCATATCATGCCCCAGAAATGGACTGTTTTTTTAAATAACCAAGCTACTACTTTCTTATCCCTTGGGCCGCCATTTTGAATCCGCCATTTTGCTTTTTTTATTTATTCTGATTTCAGATTCGTAATCAGCGGCCTAAAAAACCCCTGGGTACCAAATTTGAAATCGATCAAATAAGGATTTCATATTTTGGTCAGCTTTTCGGGATTTGGCCCCACTGTGCGTCGTTGCTGAAAGCAGTATTTTTTCATCGAAAAGGTTTTCTTTAAATTTGTTTCTTCTCACATGTTTTTGCGATAGAGCCTCCTTAATTATAGGTTTCAATCGCCCATATCTTCAGCCTACCCATGTAGAGTCTTCTCTCCATCCTAATGTTGACTGATGAGATTTTTTCCTCTGTCTGTTAAATTCACACGAATCGTTCTAATTCATTAATTAGAATCTGTTTCCTTTTCTGAGAGTATTTTAGGTAGCAGTATACTTTGTAATGGAAATGTGTCCCCAGCGAACCATCTCAATGTGAAGCTAGTCTTCTGATTCGTCTACCTAATGAAAAATCTCCATTTCTTGATTGGCCAACGAAACGACATAATTAGCAAGTGAACAATAGATATCATTTGGGTTTAATTTATGCTCTCCAGGCATGTTGTCGACGTCCTTTATTCAACTTTTAAAGAGTTGAACCAACATTCTTAAGTTACGCGACCAAGACATGTTCTTATGTCCACTGTGAACTGGCCTTAAAAGTTACGTTTTGCTCATGTGCTGTTGGTCTGTTACTTAGGTCGACTAAATTATAAAGTTCATTTACACCATTAAATATATGTGCGTAGGGTCGTAAGTGAAGGAGTATTTGGGGAAAGGAGGAAGGATGAAGAGAAACCCGGCGTCGGCATTAGCCTTCTCTAAACTAAGGGTGCCAAGAATTCCACAGTTTTACGTCCAATCCGACGTACGGAGTACTACTGCACTAGAAGTGCTCTCCATATTGAACTTGGGGTCGGGAAAATTATTTAACACCGCGATTCCGCGATTAAAACTTGAGAACTCGGAGTGGAAAGTCAGTTCTCTATCCACAGCACTAAATAAACCTTCTTTTAAGTTAAGGTACTAAGTTATGCCCTTATGTTACGATATTACGTTCTTTTATGACGCTCTATATGAACCTAACTCTTAAGTTCCGTAAATGCCTGCCTGAACTCCTCTCTCACCCCTCAACCCTTCCGCCAAATCCCTTCTCCAATGTTTCGGGAAAAATCCATCGCTGAAAGTCTTTGCTTTCCGGAATAGAGATGTTTCAGCCTTAGAAAGGACTATCCGCTGCATACCACATCCGACGGATCCACTCCGCAACCTCTGAACCACTTCCATCACAGGTCCAAAGGGTAGATGAAACACGGGAGCCTATAGAGCACTGGTAAACAATTACACACATGCATACCCATCATGGAATTCCATTACGGGATAGGTACCTACTGTCAAAGAACTTAGTTACTAATTCTTCTATTAAGCTTTGTAAACTATCTTTAAATTATTTTCCTCCATAATGCCCTTGGTATTTGCGTGCCTCTTTTCACTTTTAATATATTCTTGCATTGCTTCATTTGCGCTTTCATATTTTTAAGGCTAAGAATATTTGCCGTCTTAAGAGCCCTCCTCTCGGGCAGTATGCGGAAAGTTTTTAAAATATTACTGTCGTAAGAGCCATCGTGATAGCATGTGTATTGTGTGAGAAAATAGATGGAGTAGCACGTAAAAGGAGAAAATTCGTCAAGGCTTTGTAATTCATATTTGCTATATCTTGTACATTGTTGATTCACAAAAAGCTGGGATTTTACTTGATTAATCACAACCATATCATAAACAAATCTTCTTTAACTTTTAATTTTCAAAGCTGAAATACTCAAGGAATTAATCTTCTGACGATTGTTTGGGAAGGAATGTGTGTGATTTTTCTGTGATATTGTTACCAATCGATTATATTTCTGAAATATATTAAATTAAATAGAAAAATAATGAAAAAAAAAGAATTATCGTGCATGATAACGACTGGGTAATACCAAATAGAGCCTTACTTATAAAAATGGTTAAACATTCTGGTGGTTTTCCTTTCCTGATAAAGTTTCATAAAAAATGTCATTTGGTTACATTTGGGAAAAAGTTTAGATTGTACAGCATCATTATCGAGCCACAAGAATATACTTTTACAAAGAAATTTCACCATGATGACAAATGAGAAATATCAAAAAGGTCGGTGTTTTAAAACATTTGTGAAAACTTAAAATAGGCTTGCTCGTTTTAACGTAATTTCCTTTGAAAAATGTTATGCAATACGTAATTTGGCTCTGCGTAGGCGATAACAGTGTAGAGTGTATTCTATTTCGTCATAAAAACAAGACTCCTTATTGATCTTGCCAAGATTCGCATCTATTTCCTCTGCTTATCTATGGCCAAAGGCCCCACCATCCCCGACCTCCCCCAGCAAGTAAAACCACACCCTCCTTTAGGCCGCTGCTGCTTCATCACCCACCTCCACCCCGTATCTGTTTCCCGGAATCCACAGGGAAACTTTTTCTCCACTCCCTTCTCCCCCATTCCTCCCCCCCCCCCACATTCCCACTAAACCCCCTTCGCGACTCCACTAGTAGCGGATATCCCGGCCGAAAAGCCTTCTGCCAGGGAACGAATCGAAGCAGTCAACCATCCCTTTCTTCCTCAATCATTGTGCCCCAATCCCCATTACCCCTAATGCACTCATCACCCTTTACAAACCTCGTCCACACTACCAACAGTGGTTCGTATCGCGTCGTATGCGATAACCACCGTGTGAACGCGTGTTGGTTACCGATGGAGTTGACGTTCTTAACGCTGCCACTTAACAGTGATCAGCGCTGGAGTAGCGAGCGGAAATCGGAAATGATGATGGACGATAATAAAAAAATTCAATCAAAATTGTGAAGTAGGTGGTGCTACTTCAAATAATAAGCAAAGAGGAGGGTCATTTGCTTTTTTAAACTATTTCGAAATCCTCCAAACGCCACAGGGATGTGGAAATCTTAATTTTGTCCCCTTGCTCTGTTCTGGCTCGATTAAATTCCTGGTGAGGAAACCACTGAGTTTCGATAGTTGTGTGATTGCGTGTAGGGTTGCTACGTTGGTTCTTATGATAGCAGTCTGAACCGAGCATCGCCCACCTTCCAACAGAGGACGCCGCATTTGTGATGCTCGCCGATACTGAATTGACTGTATTGATCCTTGGATGGGCAAGTAATACAGGTGCAACAGAACGCCGATGCATGAATAAAATATAGCGGCCCCCAGAAGTCGTGTTAAATCCGTTCCCAAGAGATAGTACGACTATCGTTTTCGATATCCAACTTTCGGATAAAATGTAATCGCATGAAACAATGTACAATGAATCAATGAATGAATTTATAATTAAAAAATATTGCCCATTGTATCACACCTAGTTGATTACCCGTCAAAAATTATGGGCAAAATAACCAGTCACACATGTCTTATTATTATAGATTTTATTTTTACATGTTTTTCATGGGTTATTTCACTGTTTTAGAGTATATAATATGGATATCATTATGAATTTTTACAAAAAATGAACATTTGTGTTTAAGTGCAGCATCGGTAATCGCCGCCGTTGGCGCCGTGTTTGGTCCGGGCAGGACCTCGAACCCCAGACCCACCCGTGGCGATGCGGTGTGGTCGTGGGGGCCGACCGTGGTAGAATTCATTTCGAATTGTGCGTTTTCCCTTCAGAGTACGCATTAAGAGGAAGCGATCATCGTCAAATTAATCTTCAAAAAACAATTTCTAGGGAGCCAGGAATCCTGGGTAGCGTGGTGGTCTGCTATCTTCTTGATACCATGAAATATGTTACCGTTCCACTTAGTTATTTGCCAAAAAAATCCATATGTTACCTTAAAATGAAACCTAAAATTCGTAAAAACCGATTGGCTCTTTAAAAGTTGCACTTAACGTCGGGAAAAATTTCATGATTAACTTGAAACCCGTTTGAAGCTATTTGAGTATCGACTTTTCTATGCATTATACCTCATTTAACCCTTGGGATATGACTTCTTGGCCAATTTAGCGTCGCGAATACTTCGGTTAAGGTTAAATCATGTTTATCGACTATCAATTATTCCACTGAGGAAAAATCATTCGCCTTGACCGGGATTAGAACCCGGATCCCTCGATTTCGTGCCGAGTGTTTTAACCAGTTAAGCTACCGAGGCGTCCTTCTCCCTTGTGGATTATTTGGTGGCTTTATAGGAGCATGGTGTTCAGGACTGTCAGACATATGATGTCATTAGCAGTCCTAACCAAGGCGAATGATTTTTCCTCTGTGGAATATCGCACTTATGTGCACTTGCGGGGGACTCCGTAAATGTAACTACCGTGGCTAGTCCCGTTATTCTCACAATTGATTTATTCATTATTCATGATTTCATGGTCATATATAATGGTACACTTTTCGATTGTCGCTCTCGCTTAAACGCTAATTCGTACTAAATTACCTCCGGGCAAACAACCATCCCATTTCGTCCTGCTTGTATTATCTTATAGGTACTCCCCTGGCTACGTGAAGTGCGGGAAGACAAATGTGTTCCATCGATTTCCCTGCAATAAGAGTTACAAGAAAAATTAAGTAAAAAAGGACTGGGAGAAGAAAAATATACGATATTTTTTGTCTTAAATATCATTATTTTATTTGTTCTAGTATACTATCCTGAGTATAATTATATTGAAAATTTGCTAATAAACACTTTTACATGCAAAAGGAATTTCAAAATTACACGATCATTTATCGATTCATTCATTTTTATGAAGACTTATCACTTGACGACTTAATTCCGTAAGGGCGTAGAATTGCTGAATATTATGTTCGATTTTACTTTCACATCTTTCAATTTTTTAAACTATACATTCATCTCTTGCTAAAAACATATTTATTGAGAAAGAGTATCTAGGATTTAAAAAACAAGGTGGGGATTACAGAAAAATAAACAAATGCGAAAATTATCACAGGTAATAAAATAGCTAGCTGCCTCAATGATTTAGTTCGGAGCAAAAAATATCTTCGACAGGATTAAAAAATAAGAAAGAGCAGTCAAGGAGAATAACACTGGCATGTAGTTATGAGGAAAAAGAAATTATGTAATGCGTGCCCAACAGCAGCTGGAGGTCGGGAAAATTAAAGTACCTATGAAAATAACAAGTCCTACATTATTAGATAGAGAAAGGAATGAGAGTATTAGTGAGTATTGCCAAATAAAACCAATCACCGAATGAATATCTTCACGAAGAAGAGAATGAAATGAACATATCGATATGATGTGAGGGTAATTAGTTGTGAGAGCAGCAGGAGAAGATATTTTGCGACATTTTGTGAGTGAAGCTACGAGAAATAAACGGTGTTTCAAAATTATTCACAATTGTGATTAGAAGTCTACCTCATCTTACATCGTATCTGCTCTTATGGGAATTTTTCATTAACAAGACTTAATGAACATCAAGAAGAGGCTTTGGTGATGAAGTATGGATACGTATGAAAATTTCTTTTTGCTTTTCTACTCGGAGCTTTTCTTTGCAAATTGTTGTGGCGATAATCTGCTCTTTTCCTCCACTGTTGGGTGGCAAGGGAGTTCAAATTTAGGAAAGATAAATTGGTAATATTGACATAAGAGTTTAAATCTCCCTACCTTACTAATTAAATTACCTAATAATCAAAAGTCTAATCTATTATTACTCACACATATCACTGAACTATTGTATATTTTCTTATAGCTTTTTATATATTTTCTACTACTACAAGGAAGTGCCTTTTGGGTAGGTTTACCAGAGATAACATATATATCGGCCAAGTATCGTGGTTATTTTACGCCACGGTAGGATTAGAGGTAAAAATCGAAGAGACTGAATCATATATATGATAATGAATGTGGATTAAATATACAGGTTAAGGGAACGTATGAATGCAGGGTGCTTTCTTGCTTTTTTGATGCTGAGGTAATGATAGCTTTTAAACCACTTAGCTTATTAATCATGTACAAGAGTAATTTGAGGGGAGGGTTTAGACAGAAAAAAATGATGAGTAAATGCGGCTGGAGAGGCTGTAAACTCGGGAAAGAAATGCCATCAGTCACAGTAACAGGATAGCATGCATGAATCAATAGGATGGTGGAATCAATCTATTCTGATGCTCGAGACGTATAAGCAAGGAAGGACAAGGAATTTTGTAGAATATTAAAAGAAATGGAGCTAGTTTTCTACGCCTACAATTGCACAGTAGACGTTTTAATAGCATTATTTCATTTCCAGTTTGTGTAGTGTAAATAAATCATGTAGCAGTTTAACCTCATTATTCTTATTAATTACAAACGTAAATTCTGAATGTTACGAGATAAATATCATGCATTCAGCATATTTTCCTTGATTTTTCCAGTCTTAATGAAGTATAAATTCGGAGTTATTCGAGGAGAAAAGAGGTAGGTGACTTGACTTCAAGGAATTTTGTTGCCATGCTTTAATAAAAACTCTTCCTTTATTGTTCAGTGATTAGATACTCTTAGATACATGCAACTATGACCGGTTTCAACGCTTTGGTGTCATTTACGAAAGGGATTACATTCTCCCTAATATATAGTGGACCTAACAGGTAGTTTTTATAGAAGACCTCCTCAAAAATGACGCAAAAGCGTTGAAACCGGTCGTGTTTACGTGCATAAAATAAAAAAGTGTCGAATATGCAAAGCTATTTCATTTATGCGTGAGGATGAAATATCTCGGTGAACAACATAAAAAAGTTGTATTCGACAGCGTACCATCACGAGAAGTCCGTACGCTATTTTTCTTCGCTCGAGAACGTTTTCGCAACGGATTCTCGAAAAGTAACAAATCACCAATTCATTTTGTTCAGGAAGTGCTCACTCGTGAAGGAGAGGAGGTTTTTAAGGAGACCTTGACTTCTTCCCGTCCCATCATTCCTCTCTTCCTCCTCTTCCCAACACTGCTCCCCCCGTAATCCCTCCTTTAAGAACTTTCCAGCATCACTTTCTCAATGTCATGCCCCGCACGGTTCGATCCAAGGCCGACGCGAAAGATGAAGCTATGCGAGACATGGGAAGCGCTTAGTGGCAGCATCTCCTCAGCCTCCTCTCCCATCTCTTAACACCATCATCATCAGTGGACCATCATCATCAACAACGCCGGGTTCCTCTCCGGGTAGACGGGGTGGGGGCGTGTTTAGTGGGTGGCCGAAGGGAACCGGGGAAAACTTTCCTACCTCTTGTCCGACCAGCCTTTCCAGTGTCCGACAGAGCGACTCAGCAAGCAGGCAGCGTGTATGTAAAGTCTGTACTCGCTTTCTTCAGCCCTCCCTCCCGGGTCCCTAGGTCAAACCACCGTTCACCCTGCTAAGCCTTCTTCCAAACCGGCATCCTTCCTTTACTCCCCCCTTAAACGTCCGTCCTCACATAACAAAACACGACGATGTTCAAACTGAGCCCAAGTAGAAGCACGTAGTCATTATGGAGAGGGGAGGCAGGGAACACGTGATCGTCTTCTCCCCATGGTTATCCTGAATGTTCCTTGCAAATCATAGATTTATGAATCTGATAATAGTTTTTTATTGCAATTCAAATTACATAGTGTAAATTACCGTAACTTACCGTGCGTGATATAAAATGCCCCCGAAGCTACAGACTCGTGTGAGGGTTTTAAATGTACCTATAGTATCAGAAACAAAGTAACCGATGCAAGATTCATCATAAATTTCCCTTATAATCAACCAAGAGTTGATCTATGTTTTTACTTTTCATACCATTAAAGATACATTACTTTTGAGGTAATTTATTAATTAGACTAGGAGCATTACTTCAAATTTTCTTTCAACAATGCTTTTACCGTATTCAGGAGCCACAAATTTACGTGGACCACGGGTGTTAATGTCATATGTCAATACTAAAGAAATCGCTGGAATTAAAGGAATTTTGGAATCGATAGATAAACAGTTATCGACTTTTAGGATTCATACGTTTTTGTAATTTGTCAATGGGTAATTAGTTATTCTTTATTCAAAACTCATGTGAATCTCAATATGTATCATTGACATAAATCAGTATTATAATTCTGTTTTGGTTTTCAATTAACCTGCTCATGTATACATATACTGCATCCCCGCAAAATGCAACAATATATCCAAGTATGATAGTTTCCAGAGCATTATACGCAATAGTTTTAAAGCTAGAAGGAATATAGAATATAAAGTTTTTAAACTTCAATAACACCAGTAGTGAAATAAAACGATGAGTTCTTATTTAGTATTTTTCACCCTTTTTTTTATTACCAACCGTGATCATTCTTAAATTGGTGTTTTTTTAACAATTGTTGTGCCTATATACACACATGTACTCATTGTCAGAAGAATTAGGAGTGTAGAGGCTAAGTTTCAGGTTGTCATGCTGAATCATAGTGAGGAGGAAACGATACAAACCAAAGCTAAGATTATGACGTCAAGCCATACTCTAGTAAGGATATAAAGGGAGAGTGATGATCGAAGGTCATGTTATTCGTCAGGTTTACATTTTAATTAATATACTCGTTAGTAATTTTCAATTGTTCAAAAAGTCCAGATATAGTATATCTTTGTCACGCAGAGGTATTACCTATGGAAAAAGTCACTGCCACTAATGGATGTACAAATATTGGAATGTAATTGTACAAATATTGAACAAATCAAAGTCAGTTAAATTGAGTCAAAATTAAAAAAAAAAACCCTAATTCTCCTTTCTTTTTATTCAGAATTTTATTCCGATTCAGCCAAGATGCCTTGCGCATCGCGAAGTATAGTTAAAATTGTAGACATAACTCAATTCTCTGATACCATAACTATCTTTCGTATTATGTAAAACCTAACCTTTATTTATGTATTGAGGAAAATAACAATGGAATGTTTCCGACCTTGAGTGAAACAAGGCATGTCACAATACATTTGGTGATTTATCAGCGGCATCTATTTCTATTCGTTGGTTTTAATATGGAGTTATAAATTGTTCCCTTAACAATATTTCATCCACAGTTTTTTCCCTTCGAAATAGGGATACATATGCATATAACTCATTCCTACTTTTACTTAAGATGTTGTTCTATCATCAGGCAAAGCCACACCACTGTAAGGAGTTGAACTGAACTCTGAAACTAAAAAAAATTTGAACGAAATTGGTGGGACATTTTGTCTCTCAAGCTTCATCATTAGCAGAAATTAATGGAAAATATGAAACGAGCCCATTTAATAATTTTGGCCTCATTTCTGGGGCGCATATTTGGGTGTATCCACGGAGATTCAGTATTCCCTATTTTGTGTTCTTGTTCTCGTCCATTGTCCCAAACCATCAAAATTATGTGTATCTATGAACGGTTGAAAATATTCCATTTTTTGTTTGCAGAGAGTAACGTTTGTGAATTTGCCGTGGCTCTAGTTTTTCATCTGCGACTTGCTCAAGCGATTTTCATGAATTTTGGTAAGGCAATTATTTTACCAATTCATTATTACCAGTTACATATTGGAATTGAACTAATGTACTTGCACTCTAGCTTGTTTAGCCAACGTCATTTAACTGAGTAAAAATGACACTCAGGATGTCGTTTAAAAAAGAACATTCGGAAACCCCAGTCCTGAGAATTGAGCTAATTACTTGTTTGCTTCGTCAAATTCCCCTGCAAAATAGACCCTGATCGTAAAAACTATAACTAGAATTTCAGTTAATCTCGCCAGCGAATGAAAATGAGGGAATAAGCAAGGGAATTAACGGCAATGTTTGACTATCTCTTGAAATTAGCCTCATAAATTGCGAATAAACCTCATACGTTTCCGTACGAGGATGGTAAATATTTGCTGCTATATTGCAGACTTTATATTGGCCAGCGCGTTCGTTTCATTCATCTCCGAAATCTCGTATAAGCTTGTATTTTGAACCATATCAATTTAGACGAGCCATTTTAGAGTTAACAAACCCATCGATTGCTAATTCACCGCTAAATATTAACAGACTCTTGAAATGCGTTTGCTCGAGTCGTTTGCGCTGCCGTCAATCAAACCGCTTGATGCTCCCACACTCAATAGTCTAGTGCAATATTTTTCCATGAACTTGGGAGTCCTTCTCTGGAACCGTTCGAAAAAACACAGAACTCATTGCTTTTGCTGATATTCACAGCGCCGTGGTCCAAATTATTTTTTCTGCTAGCTAAACTTTGCACATGGCTATTCAGGCACCGGTAAAAATACGTTTTATGTGCTTGAGAGTCCCATCTACCATTAATTCTCAAAATATTCCCTGTAGTTGACGTGAATTGTATTTAGGCAGTTTGGTATACTTATCATGAAAAAATTAGGAGAAAATATAACAATCAATTTTTTCAGTATAAGAAAATAATATAATATTTCTGAAACCTGCTATCATGTTCACCCTTTGAAATTCTCTTTTTTGCGCAAATTATTTGCGTGAATTCAGATTTGGTTTGAATGCAGTCATTAATTATATAAAAAAATTAAATCTGACATTTGGACCAAGCAATCGGTTCTCGGCTTTAATCGTGATTCAGCGAATCATAATATTAATTGGACATCAGCCCCTACCAGAAGGAATTAGGAAGAGAATGCCTCGGCTGTTTTACATATTATAGTGTAGATATTGTGCCGATATGACTGAATATAACTTTCGTTTCTCATTACGTGGAGGATCTGATTTCATAATTTCGACTGAAGTCATCACTTTCTATACATGGATTTGTATAGTTTCGTTTAAAAACAGGGAGGTAACGCTATTGTTATGCACGATGATTATAGTAAAGAATAATAAGGGTGTGTCATATATTACAAATTAAATATGAGGATAACAAAGGAACAGAAACTACAAATCTCAACAAATAATTCCGGATAATTAAAAACATAAAAGTTCAAAATTCTACATCTACATACTACCCCGCAAGCCGCCTCAATAGGCGTGTGGCGGGGGGTGTAAGGACACCAGCCGTTTACATATAAAAAGGAAACGCTCTAATGAAATTACGCCTAGCATTTATTAAAGTCCCTTATTGTTCGGGGAAAAAACGAATTCCCATACCTATCCGTTCGGCAAAATATCTCTCTTAATTTATCGTTTCTGTCGGACCTGGAGATATAGTGGGGTTCTAATATGATGTTCTCCGTGTTGCCTTTAAAGATATCTATTCTTAATTGCTCAAGCAATCTAAGCCCAGCGCGCAGCCTCCGAGTGTAGCGGCTCCCAGCCTAATTCGTTTAACATCTGTGTAACGCTGTCTGTACGCCCGTAGCAGTTTTTGACGAATCGCGAAGCTTTCCTTTGTATTTTATTAAGTTCCCGGATTAAGTCTTTCTGCACCGGATCCCATATGCTCGCTGCATATTCAAGGTGTGGTCGGACGAGTGCGAAATAGCTTAGAATTGTTATTGGTGGGACAGAAAAACTGCTCAATAGAAATACGATAACATTTTATGTGAATATTTTATGTTATTATTACAAGTTTTCTTCCTTTCCTAGACCTTACCTCATTTAAATAATCATTACCCATGAATTAATACAGGGGAAACAATTAGGTTTAACATTTATACGGTCTTTTTCTGTCATGGGAGGGGCAATTGTTAATTGTATTCAAGAATAACAGAGGCGTACACATGTTAAAAATAAAAACATTATTTACTTGTATCTAGATGTTTACTTAACGTGAACATAATCTAGAATTAACATTATTGCTTTATGTTTAAAATGCAATATGATAAACCCAATTAGATAGTGTTGCATGTGGAACAGAAAAACAAACGAAAAAACCTCATGACTTTTTATTTATGATATTGTATTTGCATGGTTGAATGAGTATTTTTCTTCAGTAGTCACTTTTGTATCATAAAAACATCATATAAAAATAAGTCTGACTTTGAGACAGAAAATAAACCTTTGAATCTTTTGCTAACACGGATGGGATACTAAAATATTTTTATTTAAGATAAAATATTTAAAAAATCCTATCCTAGATTACAGCTTTCAAATCCAACATGTATTCAAAGTTTTTTTTCTTAAGTATACGCCAATAATGAACAACCAGCTGATTATTTGTATGTGATAGATAGAAGCAAGCTATTAACACAATAATCTTACAGACTTAGAAAGACCAACTACCTACTTGAAAGTTTATTCTCACTTACAATATCTCATTTACAAAAAAATATTTTCATTTTTTTATTTTTCTTTTATTATGTTTAAACAATAAAACCATTAATAATCGTACTGGAATACAGTGAGGCTATAGGAATGGAGTTCGGATTGGACAAGTGTGCATCCATCCACTTGGCGAGAGGAAGATTTTCGGAGATCAAGGAAGACGTGCAACTTGTTGACGGGAGCGTCATTCGTCACCTCGAGGACGATGACAGCTATGAATATCTCGGCGTCCCCCAGCGCCGAATGCAGGAGGTTACAGCAGTGAAGGAAAGGCTCACCGCCAAATACAGACAGACTCTCAGGAACATCTGGAGTTCTGAGCTGTCAGGCAAGAACAAGGTTCTTGCCACGAACATGTTCGCGGTTCCTACACTGCTGTATACCTTCGGATGCATGAAGTGGAACGTCAACGAGTTGCAGAACCTCGATAGGGGAACGAGGAAGATGATGACCATCTATAGAAGTCTTCATCCGAAATCTTCCGTCGCCAGATTGTATCTCCCTCGCAATGTAGGTGGTAGAGGACTATTGAGTCTGGAATGTCTCCACAACAGAGTTGTCCTGGGTACAGCTTGCCGAGTTTTGAAAAGCAGGGACCCCCTGCTCAATCTCGTGAGTGATCACGAGAGTGCGGGAGCAGGGGCGTTTCTCTTCCAGGCGGCAAAGAGGGCAGCGGACGAAACCGGTCTCGACTTCGACCCGTCATCCGACGGAAGCGACAATGACACGACCATCTTGTCATTGAAGGCAGACGTCCTCAAGCTCGAAATAAAAAAAGCCGAGCAGAAGGCCTTGCTCAAGGAGCATACCGATAAGCCCATGCATGGAGGTTTTTATCGAAACATCGAAAAGCATGGGCTATCGAAGGAGCTAACGTTTGCCTTCCTACGCTCCGCCGGTCTGAAGTCCGAGACCGAGGGTTTTGTCCTCGCGTGCCAGGATGGTGTCATAAACACACTCGTGTACCGCCGCATTATATTCAAGGCGGAGGTTGCGGACACGAAATGTAGGGCGTGCCGAGCCCAGCCGGAGACTTTGAGTCACCTTCTCTCCGGCTGTAGTTATTACGCTAAATCAGCATATTTAGCTCGGCACAACGCGGCCCTACGAGTGTTATACTTTCATTTTCGACATCATTATGGCATCGACGAAACACCTGTGCTGCCCTATGCCCCTGGAGATATTGAGTCCGTCGTGGAGAACGATAAATGTACGATCTGGTGGAATTACTCCTTTTCCACCACCAGGCAGTTGGAGGCGACCAAGCCTGATATCGTTCTCCTCGACCACCTCACACGCTCCATGTTCGTGATCGAGTTTTCGGCTCCGGCTGAAACTAACATGGATGCGAAGGAGGTGGAAAAACGGACGAAATATCAAGACCTGCTTTTCGAACTTCGACAGATGTACCCCGGACACTCTGTGAAACTGGTGGTCCTCATCATAGGTGTGCTCGGTGGAGTTAAGGGCTCGCTGCTAAATAACATCAAGTGTATTCCGTCCTGCGTGGCACAGGCGGAATTACTAGTTGCACGCATGCAGAAGGCCGTCATCCTGGGGTCACTCCGTTTACTGCGGACGCATGACCCTACCGCAGCGTAGCCACACATCTGATGGGCGTCGGACGTGGCTGCGATTACTGCCTAACCCCTCTCGAGTCTTCGGCCATTATGACGGCAATGAAACCTGATGCTTGCCGGGGACTCGGAGGGTCATGTTACAACTGTAACAATTAAAATAATAGAAGAAATACGGAAAAATTTCGAAGGGGTACGAAATCCGGACCACCAGCCTCCACGTGGCGTACCTGGCAACGGCTCTTGCCGGCTAATGGTGGACGTCTGCGTGTGGGGCTAACCACCCTACACGCAGTAAAACTGGTTCCCAATAGGAAAACAGAGAAAGCCACCCACAACCGGCCCCTCTCGGATAGGGGCCCTAGTGGTGTTGGGTGTGGCAATACAAATACCACCGTAACGGGAGCCCGGATGCAGTGGACGGAAGCCCTAAGGGGCGACCTCCTCGCATGCCATGCTGCCAGCGAGCCCGAACGCAGGGGGTATATGGCAAGGATGCACTCTTTGTGGTGTGAGATGCATCCAGAACACGACCACCTATCGCAGCAGAATATGCGTGATTATGCCAACCACCTGCGAAAAAAAGGAAACTCTCCACCAACCGCCAGTTCAGAGGAACACACCACCGGCCAGACCACTCTCCCCGACACAGGCAGCCTCTGCACCACCTGAGGCTAGAACGGCACTCATGCCGCAGTCTATGTCAAATGGAGATGAAGCTGGTCAGGCCGTCGCTGAACTACGAACGCGGTTGTTAAGCACAATATCTTATGATGATGGACAACCTAGGCAGAGAGACATCCACCGGAAGATCTCTCTGCGGGGTAACCACCTGCCCCAGTTGAATGGTCTTATCGACGAAATCCTAACGGAAACTTCGGACCTTTGGACGGTAAATTGCATGGTCTATGCTGCTGCCAAAATTATGGCTCACTCCCAAAAGAACACCTCTT
The DNA here is from genome assembly GCA_963573305.1 of Pyrrhosoma nymphula. Classification (NCBI taxonomy): domain Eukaryota; kingdom Metazoa; phylum Arthropoda; class Insecta; order Odonata; family Coenagrionidae; genus Pyrrhosoma; species Pyrrhosoma nymphula. Next base: position 92,039,627 of record OY754338.1, read on the forward strand.
GGGAGGACAAAGCAGCAAAGAGGGTTGAACAGTTGGAGGCCAAGATCACGCAGGCGAGACAACAGGCGTCGAGAATTCAGTATGTGATGGAATACATCTTATCTGGGCGAACTTTCACTCCTAAAGTTCGGCGCATAGTGCGCAGTCTCAGGTACAACCATCACACGCTGAATAAAAGCGTGCTGCTTACCATTAAGCAGCACGCGGTCGATAGAGTACGGGCACTCACCACGGCCCGGAAAAAACTCCTGAAGAGGAGTAGGGGCGTGAGAGAAAATGCCACCTTTCTCCTTCAGCCAGGATGCCAGGATATGCCAGGATGCCATCCGGCATAAGCGAAACCTATCAATGGCCTGGGTGGACTACAAGAAGGCTTTTGACACCACTTAGCATGAGCTATTGATCGCCATGCTGACGTTGATGAAAGTCCACCCTGAGGTTGTGTCCTGCATCCAACGCCTGTTACCACTGTGGAAAACGCGCTTCGTTCTGACCTCAGGCAAGCGGTCAGTTTCCACAGAGTTGGTAACATACCACCGTGGCGTTTTTCAAGGCGACAGCTTGAGCCCCCTACTGTTCTGTATTTCCCTCCTACCCCTGTCCCTTAGGCTGCGACGAGGTAAAGGATACATGTGTGGTGTTCCAGGTGACAGGAAGCATAAGGTCACCCATTTGTTTTATATGGATGACCTGAAGCTGTACGCTTCTAATGCGAAAGACCTTCGCACTGCCCTGGACACCGTACTGGAATACAGTGAGGCTATAGGAATGGAGTTCGGATTGGACAAGTGTGCATCCATCCACTTGGCGAGAGGAAGATTTTCGGAGATCAAGGAAGACGTGCAACTTGTTGACGGGAGCGTCATTCGTCACCTCGAGGACGATGACAGCTATGAATATCTCGGCGTTCCCCAGCGCCGAATGCAGGAGGCTACAGCAGTGAAGGAAAGGCTCACCGCCAAATACAGACAGACTCTCAGGAACATCTGGAGTTCTGAGCTGTCAGGCAAGAACAAGGGTCTTGCCACGAACATGTTCGCGGTTCCTACACTGCTGTATACCTTCGGATGCATGAAGTGGAACGTCAACGAGTTGCAGAACCTCGATAGGGGAACGAGGAAGATGATGACCATCTATAGAAGTCTTCATCCGAAATCTTCCGTCGCCAGATTGTATCTCCCTCGCAATGTAGGTAGTAGAGGACTATTGAGTCTGGAATGTCTCCACAACAGAGTTGTCCTGGGTACAGCTTGCCGAGTTTTGAAAAGCAGGGACCCCCTGCTCAATCTTGTGAGTGATCACGAGAGTGCGGGAGCAGGGGCGTTTCTCTTCCAGGCAGCAAAGAGGGCAGCGGACGAAACCGGTCTCGACTTCGACCCGTCATCCGACGGAAGCGACAATGACACGACCATCTTGTCATTGAAGGCAGACGTCCTCAAGCTCGAAATAAAAAAAGCCGAGCAGAAGGCCTTGCTCAAGGTGCATACCGATAAGCCCATGCATGGAGGTTTCTATCGAAACATCGAAAAGCATGGGCTATCGAAGGAGCTAACGTTTTCCTTCCTACGCTCCGCCGGTCTGAAGTTCGAGACCGAGGGTTTTGTCCTCGCGTGCCAGGATGGTGTCATAAACACACTCGTGTACCGCCGCATTATATTCAAGGCGGAGGTTGCGGACACGAGATGTAGGGCGTGCCGAGCCCAGCCGGAGACTTTGAGTCACTTTCTCTCCGGCTGTAGTTATTACGCTAAGTCAGCATATTTAGCTTGGCACAACGCGGCCCTACGGGTGTTATACTTTCATCTTCGACACCATTATGGCATCGACGAAACACCTGTGCTGCCCTATGCCCCTGGAGATACTGAGTCCGTCGTGGAGAACGATAAATGCACGATCTGGTGGAATTACTCCTTTTCCACCACCAGGCAGTTGGAGGCGACCAAGCCTGATATCGTTCTCCTCGACCACCTCACACGCTCCATGTTCGTGATCGAGTTTTCGGCTCCGGCTGAAACTAACATGGATGCGAAGGAGGTGGAAAAACGGACGAAATATCAAGACCTGCTTTTCGAACTTCGACAGATGTACCCCGGACACTCTGTGAAACTGGTGGTCCTCATCATAGGTGTGCTCGGTGGAGTTAAGGGCTCGCTGCTAAATAACATCAAGTGTATTCCGTCCTGCGTGGCACAGGCGGAATTACTAGTTGCACGCATGCAGAAGGCCGTCATCCTGGGGTCACTCCGTCTACTGCGGACGCATGACCCTACCGCAGCGTAGCCACACATCCGATGGGCGTCGGACGTGGCTGCGATTACTGCCCAACCCCTCTCGAGTCTTCGGCCATTATGACGGCAATGAAACCTGATGCTTGCCGGGGACTCGGAGGGTCATGTTACAACTGTAACAATTAAAATAATAGAAGAAAAAAATATTTTTTTTTGTATTTTGGCTTTTTGGGTATTGGGTCTTTTTCATTAAATTTGGCCCATATCTCAAAGTCCTTATTTGCTAAGTAGTCTTTGAGCTTTGTAAAACTTGAAAATATTAAGGACCAAGTGGAAAAGCATACTCTTTCATCGCCACGTAAGCAATACTGTGTCTAGCTACCAAAGAACTTATGCACCTAAGGGATGGAATTCATCATGAAAATATTCGTCATCAGTTGACTGGGATTTGAGCCCGGAGCCAGTTTCACAACCAAACCACCTTAGTTCAGAGTGAATTTCACCGGAGATTTATGTGTAGCAGTAGTTCTCGACTCGAATCCAAAATATAGCTCTGGAGGCACAGTTATTGTGCATGATAATCCGCTGTCACGGAGGATAAACCCTACATTGTCGCGTTTTGACGACTAACTTTTTATATCAATGCAAAATTCACGAATGACTTGGCACGCAGCCATGTGCATGGGTGCAAAGGAATACACCATTGAAATTTGCCAAGGAAAAATCGTTTGATTTGATTGGAACTTCCAATATCCGGTCTGAACGGCTACCTGACTGGCATTTCGAGATCCGAGGTTGAATCCCGGTCAAATCGTGTGAGTTTTATCATGGAAAATTTAATCCCCTAGGGTTATACCATATCCATGCAATACCAAGCCGTTTGTTTATTTCCAAGTGATTTGTATAAGGAAGTATTGATAGCTTACATATTCATTAATTTCACTCTGTTTATTTAAGCCTAAAAATGCCTTTAAAATCTCTGCTGCTCCCGATTCTCTCGCACATTATTCTTAGAGTAGTAATCTTGCATGTGGTGATTAATCGTTTGCCATTTCCAGGTTTGGATGAGCGACGAATTGGTACAAAAATTTGTTCGGCGACTGATCCGCTAACTCAGTCGAAGCCAGAAGTCCTTTATGCCTAATTACCACTAGCTTCATATGACATTCCATGCAGTATGTTTTTCCCATAGCAGTTTCATTTTACTGATGCGTTCATGGAGCCATTTCCGAGAAAACCTTTAGGAATGAGCGGGTTTTATCCAGTACCTTTTCAGGTTTGTGCAACTATTCAATTTAATCTCGCATCCAATCTCTTTGGTAATAAGGACGAAGCAATTCGTTTATCTATCGTTAATGCCATGGGTTTGATACCAATTTTTCCCATAATCGACGAAAAATCGTTATCACAACCACCCTTATTCCTGAGAAACTGTCTTGAGAAAAAGAGAATGGAATGCCGTTACTTAAAATAGAATACACTTGTCCCTCAACAATCATTGGTAGTGCTAGTTGTCTCGTCTCAAATTCTACGTGTACAGAATTTTTATAAAACAGCTTTATATATTCTCCTTTATGGTATAAGACATCATCTGCATGTGCTCAAATGAAGTTATTTACTTTGAGAATGATAGACATCACTCATGAGTTAGCGAACATAACTTCTTGCATGTTTTTCAATGGTCATGGTTCATCCAAGAGGTTATCGTTTATCCAAATCAAAGAGATTCATCTTGATCACTGAAAAATTTGAATCTTTCACTCTTCATTCATAATGAAAAACAACTATTGTTTAAAAGAAAATAGAATTAGCAATACGATAGCGGTGGCATGTAGCGCTAAATGGCTCAGACACATGGACCATTGGAAAGCTGGAACATAAGAGAATAGAGGCTTCCAAAACTCGGTATTGTATACGGATACTGAAGATATAGTAGTCGAACGAGATCGGAAACAATCATAAAAACGGAGTACAGCGATTTGGAATCGGGTAAATATTATGGAGCACTCTCTGGACTACCATGTCGGATGAATAGGCCTCACATTGATTTGACACACACAACTAATTTGTAAGAAACGTGATCGAAAGCTGAGTCCCACGAGGAAGGTCAAATGGCAAATATATATGTCAACTTAAACATGGAACAGAAGAGCTACAAGGGTATCAAGGTGTTAGCACAGAACAGGTTAGAATGGTATGCTGCTGTCAACGATTTTTAGGGTTGAACGACTGATATTGATGGTCTATATATTTAAGCGGTTAAGAAACTTGTTCCCTATGGAAGGCATATGAGTACTGGAGAATTTCGAAAGTTTGGTCTAGATAAATGTATAAAATACTACCAGAATGGAGAGTTACAAATGGAAACAGGCGTTGGCTACGGTAGGAAAGGAAGCTAACGGTAGACATTTTGAGGTAATACAATTGGTTAGGGGACGTGATGGGCTGAAACTGGTTGAAAAATGGGTTGAAGAGGTAAATGGAGGAGAGGATATTGGAAAAGCATGGCAGGAGGAGGAAGAAGATGGGTACATTCGGCGGAACCAAGTAAGTCCGGAGATAGTTGTTTTTAAAAGGGATTTACTAATGGAAAATGGGTAGTTTTATGAATAACACACTACAAAAAACGGCCCACGGTCGGGGAGACTATGGAGAGTAGTGTCTAATAACCAACTATTTATTTGTTAGAATACCAATGATGAAAGCATTCAAATTGTGCTATAATAGCAATAGAAAAGACCGCACCATAATATAACATTACTATTGCCTACGACTTTTTAATTTAAGTTGTCTAATACCGTTTTTTTACCAACCTCTTGCATATGTCTTATGTATTCATTTCTAAAGTTTGCTAATAATTGCAATTATGAGGAATGGTCAATTTGATCAATTCAGGTGTCTATCTTTGAAATGACAGATATCCATAGTTATTTATTATGGCAACCTTATTTTTCGAGATGCCTTATCAAGGTGAAACCGTTCGGGTAAATAAATAAAAACCTGAAAAAGTATATGTTTGTGTTGCCACAATGGGTGGGTAGATAGTCCTACAATATTACATGTCTTCACATCGCACCCACCCATCGTGCGGAATCGATTTTTCGGATACGTCACCCACCGCTACTCAGCAGTCGTTGCGAGGCAAGAGCTAACAGCTCTAACCTCCCTTCTTCCCCCTCCACCCGCTCAAATTACCCCCTTCTCCAGCCTCCTACCCTATCCTCTACGCAACGAGGGTTGATGAGGTTGACGCATACCCCCAAAACTTTCAAGACCCTCCTCCTCCCCCCTCACCATCCCCTTTTACACAATTCTACGGCCTTCAAATCTCATTACGATTGCCTTTATCGAACTCGAGTAGTGGGGTCGGGTTGGGTGGGGAAGGGAAGGAGAAACGTGTGGCAGGGGGTGAGTTGGGTGAGGAGGAGGTTTTGTTAAATGGGTTGAGAACTACGAGAAGCATCGGAGGTGGATGAGGGAGGATCGGATCATCACCACGCCATCCCAGGCAAGCTGGATGAGTAACGTTACCTTAGCAAGCAGGGAGTCTGTACCTATACCTTTCCTCATGCTATCACTTAAATTTTCCCTACTGGGTGCCGTCAGCGACTTACACATTGGAAACTAAACTCCTAAAACTAAATTTACGAAATTCTCCGTCAAATAGACGTTTCTAAGCAGCTTCTCAAACGAAATCGTGTCGCCCAGACAGATTGTTTTCATTTTTATATAGAACGAGCGGAAGGTACCCGTTGAAATTCAACGGGTGTGAAAAACGTTAAACCTATTTTATAAGAAAACTGCAAACCCTGAAGAAAAACTGTATGCGTGGACATTCGAGGAGTTCGTAACCTATCTTGTATGTTTTTTTCGTTGTAGTAGACACGCTGACCGTTTTCCAGGTGCACGGAGAGATGTGTGACTATTGGTCCACTTTCATGCAAAGGAAACCCAAAAATCGGCCATTCAGACTCATTACTACTTAAATAGCAAAGGTTGATAGATGGTCACCTCGTCCCTACAGTTCTCTTGAGCAGTCTTCTGAGTGATTAACAGCTTAATCGATTCCCTTGTGTACATACATATATTTGCATTCAATGAATTATTTCAGTTGCACTATTCAACGTTGATATGTGCGTTTAGTTATTAATTTACTTGAGATTTATTAATTATATTATAATTCCCGCCATCTTAAAACAGATTGAAGGTTCGAAACAGATGGGTCTGTATTTGAACCAGGTTTATAGCTGGTTACCCGTCCGTACGTTGGGTGAGGATGAAATTTGTGCGGATATTAGCGTAACCCGAGAAACACCACGGTGAGATTCTCATGAGATAGCTGGTGGGCATGCCTTTGACCATCCAAGTCTAACCTTTGTCGTTTTTATTTCAAGGGCTCATTTTCTCGCAAATAAGACATTCATTTTGCATTAGAAGATTTTTTCGAAAGGTTACTCTTTTCTATTAGGCATGTTGATGGATATATTTTTAAGTCCAAGGAACGGAAACACAGCGGCAAGTGAGAGTCTAGAATAGGCAACTCGATGATTGAGGGAATGTACCTAAGTTAACTGCACTTTAACACTTTTAAACATATAAATAACTCGTGACGTTAATGATGTGGGAATTGGTCTAAAAACTGTTCGAAATCGTAATGGGAGGCAGACGGTTTCACTACGTTTAATACATCTGAGTATTAAACGATAATAAACAACGCCGTGTTTGTTGTAGCAACAGAGGCATTATTACCATTGATATTCGCTGCACGTAAATAGTCTTGCACATTTAATTAAGTGTGTATCCTATTAATTTCTTTGTGTAACGTTTACTACATAAGTGCTCTCTCATATACATGCAGGTCTCCTATGAGAGCCACTTTGAGAACAGACGTTGAAGAGTATACTTGTTGTAAATACGTATTGAATCGTATCGATTACCTCCCGAATCAATCTATCATGGGGTCCTTGGGACTCTTGGCCCTCTTTATTCAGATTTGTTTTCTACATGCTATCATGGGCCTGTAGGAAAACGTGATATTTAATAGTTAAGAGGCGTGTATATCCTTTGAAAATCAAATCTATGGTTGTCAAGGAAATATGTTATTGTTGATTTCAGATAAAAATGTGATATTTTTCAACTGAAAACATGAAGTTCAGACAAATACGGAGCGTAGAAGAAAATCGATTGATAAAATTAGAAATTATATTTATTCAGCCATCCGATAAAAAAATTCCAGCCCTATATCTTGAGTGAAAGTACTTTTAAAAAGTAAAACATTAAACCACTGCACCGAACCCAATGCTTGCCATTGACCACCAGGGGGGACCTTCAGGGGGTCTTTGGGGGCCCTGAGGGCTTTTTGATATAGCATATGTTACAACCAGATATGTCTTCAATCTGCATGCCAAATTTTAGCTCAATCGGTCCAGTAGTTTTTGCGTGATGGAGCAACAGACAGACAGGGACCATTACATTTTTATACATGTTAGTAAGGATCACACCCTTAACCCTGAAAAAATAGGGTTTCGGTTAATTGAACCCTACAGTGTTTGTTTTCTACCAGTAACAAACATGTGTTCCAAATTTCATCAAAATCGGTCCTGTTGTTTAGGAGGAGATGTGGAACATACATACATACATACATACATACATTGACTTTTATATATATAAAGATACTCAAGGTCACCAGCTGTCATCAACCCGAAGATGGTATGTTGCAGCTCCCTATTTCACTCTTCTCTCAGCTAGCCCCTTCATTCCTACAGTCAAGTATTCATTTTGAAGTTCTCTATAATTTGAATTATGTATTCCGTTCTTGTTCTTCTTCTGTAGTTCTTCCCATTCATTTCTCCTACCATTATTGCTTTCAAGGTGGTATTGTGTAGCAAAATGTGTCCCATAAGTTTATATCTTCTTCTTCTCAGAGTTTTCATTATGCATCTTTCATAATCAACTTTCCACAGGACTTCTTTGTTGGTGTTTCTCTCCGTCCATTTGATCTTCCTCATTTCGTAACGACACCGCATTTCCATTGCTCTCAATCTCTTTCTATTGCTTTAAATTCGCTCTGCTTTTGTTGCCAAAGATTCACTGGCATATAGGAGTATGCTATAAAAATATATATTTGAATAATGAACTTTCTTTTCTTTCAGATTTCTGTTACTTAGCGTATTTTTGGTAGAATGTCCTCTTTGCTTGGACTAATATGCCCACACTATTTTTCTTGCATCTTTGATCACTGAAGATCTTACTTCTCATATTACAGATCTAGTACCTGCATTTATTCTCACGGTGTCTAATGGTGGTTCACATGTTACAGCTTTACGTACCCTAAGATGCACTCCATTCTGGCCAATCTCTTTCAGAGGAGTCGCTGTAAAAATTCACGAATTAATTATGCGGTTGATTTTGTTTTTACCATTTACTTGTCACATGAAAAGAAGTGTTTTACGACGGCTTGTGCCAAATATCTGCATTCGATTTTCTTGTAGCGTCTTTACAAGCGAGAAAACTTGCTTTTAGTGGCTTGCATGCAGTTTGAAACGAAATCATCCAAATTCACTACTGATGTTAGATTTGACTCCATGTGGAGTGTGTATTTTTTCTATTTTATTACTCATGTATTCCTAACAAAAATTACGAAAGCGAAATAAGAAGCTCGAAATCTGAAATGCGAACGGAAAAACGTATCACAACTTTCTTTAGTGCCAGTCAAGGTCTTTAGTGCTAGCCTCAATACAACCGTGTTTGGCTGTTATCCAACATCAATTGAAATTATTTTTGCATCTTATTGGCATCTCCATGTAGTTTAAGGGAAAAATAAAGTACCTATGCCTCCACTTCTATCTTTTGTAAATTCTCGCGCGATTCTCAAATATACCTTCAATAGGAGTCTTAAAGGTAGTTGTAAAGAAACTATTTTCCTGTAATATTCTTCTCGACGGGGAACAAATCTAGAAATCGTCCAAGAAATCGATACTATATGGAGAGACTTGAGCCAGTGGAGAAACTGACTATAATATAATTAAAATCTCTGAGCCTGGTGTTGGCAGCGAGTAGTACTGATTTAGTGGACAAATGAGATGAGAAAAGCAAAATTCTACAATAGAGAAGAGGATGGAAAGGCTCTCAGTAGAACAAAGTGAAAGAGAAGAACCATTTGGAGTGAACACAAGTGGGGACCAAATGGATTTGTTAAGAAAACAATGGAAGGAAAATACCCCATGAGGAAACCAAGCGACTAGTACGTGAGCCAGATGAAAAGAGATGAAAGATAAAAGAGACAGGGGAACGCAAAGGATAAGAACTGAATAAGGAAAATTAATGCCTGAATTCCATGGATTATATGTATTAATTAGAACTAGTAAATAGTAGTTTGATTATTGCCATCCCATGTTGCCAAATCTTTATGATGGCATCGAAATAAAAAACAGTGGAATTATGTGACATGTGCGTCTTAATTCTAGTGTGTCTTGAAGGTAGACTTCATTCATGGCCGATAAATGGTCAATATATTGCTAATTAATTAATCAAACTCATTATACTCTTAAAACAAATTTCATGGTTTTTTGTGATCTCAATTATTTAATAATAATCAGGCAATCTCCTTCAAAAGCTTTTTTTCTAGAAGTGGTTAAAATATTGATTACATCATCCTACTTGAAATCTACGGGATTAGGTGAATGGGAACATCTCCCTGAGCTTAGACTTGCATGCCATTTATTTCAATGTTTTATTTTGTAATATTATTTTGTTGTGAAGTATTTTATTTTCCAGTCGGTAGAACATGAGACCTAAATTCACATTCTAATACGGTTACACACATTTATAAGATGGTACATTTTATCAATACCTTGCCATTCACTTATCTTATCTTCTGTCTTCTTGGCTCATTTATAAAGGCCATAGCACCCTTGTGCACACTTGAGCCATCTCCTTTCACAGATTTATAATGCGCTCACTTATATTCACTGTTTACTTTTCATACAGAGAAACATAAAATATGTACATACATTAGGCCACTCCTATGACGCACAGGTACGAAAGGCGATTCCCTGCCACGCTCCTCCTTGGTCACTCCTTTCTCCTCTCACAAAAATAAACAATGCAGGAAGGTTGCACTGATGCACGATCCTCCTCCATATTTCGCTCCCAACTTAATCAGCATAGGTGGTGATCTCCATTATTACTATATCTCACTCCCCATACTTTGGTTTTAACTTCCCCCCAGAATCCATCTTGACCGCATGCGTTATTCCCCATCGCTCCTTCTTCTCTTAACCCTTGTTTAATACTCTCCCCTGTTACTAGGTGTTGGTGCTTCGCTATTATTACTCTGCTTGCCATATTGGTTGTTGTGTTTCTCCACTCCTCATTATTGTGTATTCGCCACGAGTTCGTGCTGCACACGCCCAATATGGCGTACCTTTTCGTCTCCGCCCGATTTTTGACAACAATGGCCCAGGCTGTTATGTTTAAATTTCTGGAAGGAGAAAATTTCCCTTTAAATAAAAATTTTCAATTACTCATTTGATTGGAATACAAAAATTGTTCCATACATATCATCAATTATAGCCTCGAAGTCTACTGTCGGTATATTTTTCGAAGGCGACAGTGCTCATAATTGTATTAGGTAAAATGACAAAACATGAAGTTGACTGAATCCTGCTTGAATTGAAGGTAACGATATGCATCCATGTTGAAAAGAAGAAGCTTCGTCGACTCTGAAGTATATATTGTTCCGATGGTACGACGCACAATTTACCAAGCTTTAGCATTGTGATAATAATATGTATTATAGCATATAATTATGTCTTAAGGGGGTCGAAGCGCACGTCCCGCCATTGCAGCTGTAAGCTCTGTGGAAAGGGCAAACATTATTCTCTTCAATACCGAGGTCAAGGCTACTTCATTTTTCCTGGTAACACGAATCTGAATGAAATGATTTCACCATCGCCATCACGTAATGAAAATTTCAATCTCGTGATCAAGTCTCCTTGAAATCTCACACAAAATACCATTTCCGTCCATAAGGTCCTTCAGAAACGATTCGCCTTCGCTCTTTTCCTCGGAGGCCATCCAGAGGGGGCAGTTTCTCCTCGCGGCAGGCAGGCAGGCAAAGTCTTTCACCACAATCGCCCTCCGTGTTTCCATTTCAAATGTCAAGTTCAAAAACGTGTATGGGAAGGAGTGCTGGAGTTGTTTCATTTTTTTCATATTTTCCGCATTTTTCATCTCTCGGAAGCCACTCCAATGCGGGCATCTTGCACTCGGGCAGGTTCGTCCGGCGGCCGACCAGCGGGCGCTGTTAGGGGGAGGCTGGGAGTTAGTATGTGTGGGTGGTAGTGTGGGAAGGGGGGTTTGTAAGTCAATTGCGGGGGAGGAGGCTGGAGGCTTGGGGAACAGGAGGATGGGGAAGAAGAAGCAACAATGAGGCAATTAAACCACATCTCTCCTTTGTTCTCCACGGCTACGAAACACTCGATGCGGACGCCAGTAATTTAATCACTCTTTGAGTGAACAACAAAAGCTCCTCTTCTCTCCTTTTCATCCTTTCCCATTCCGCCTGCAGTGTATGTTTGGAGCAAAGGGGAGGATGAAAATGTTCGGTGGGTAGTCGTAGTTGGGTTTATTTTTGTTCGGTGGGGGGAAATAAATGAGGAACAAGCACCTGACCTGGATATTCCCATGGCGTGCTTAGGGGGGATGTAGAAAGAGACGGAGTGGATAACAATCCTTGAAGAGAGAAAGAGAGGGCGAGGGAGAAGAAAAAAGAGGGCAGGAGTATACCCGACGTACGTCACGAGTACTCCAACCACGATTATTTTCGTCTTTCGCTCGCCCTGCTTGCTTTGCAGCTGCTGCTTTTTCAGAGAATTCACTTTTTTTTCTTAAATTATTTTTTTTCTGTTCCTTCTTCTCGTTAGTCGTGGTTTACCAATGCAGATTACACACTCGGGCTATTGAAAAAGCCTTAAAGGCGCGGTCGCACGCGCCTCCTTTCTCCCTCCCCTTACCCTCCCCGCTATCTTTCTTTTTAAGTGGAGTTGTTTTTCCCGTCCCCACCCGTATAAAGAAAGTGCTTGGTTAATTTCTCCCTCTCTCTAACCCACGATTACTTACTCGAATCTAACTCGACTCGTCGGGCCCAGCTCGATCTGAAAGCGGGACGTCGATTCGGAATTATTGGGGTGGAAGTTATTCCTGCTTCTACACCCCTTCCCTCCCCACCTACTCCCAACCGCAGCGTCCCCCCCCCCCATCCTACCCACAATTCAACGCTTCTCTCGCTTGGAACTCAGTCAACGCCATTGTGTCATTATCCTCCGCGTTGGTACACAAGTGGCTATTATTTCGATTAAAATACTTAAACAACGACGCACCGTGTCGCACTTGTAAAAACTTAATTCACACTCGTTAATTCTTTAAAGTCATCTTCTCTCAACAAAGACGTTTGGTGAGCGCGGAAATTGGGTTATTGATATAAATTTACTTCCAAGGTGATTCATTGAGAAATCAGGTTTTATTTACGAGACGCGAAAGCGCATTATGTGTCTGTTGGCGTGTAGATTATCTTAAATAGAAGTATACCGCGCCCATTTAAGGGAGAACCTTTTAATTGTAAGTTAATGCATCAATAGTTGCAGACTTTGTGATATAGGCATCGATGGCTTGAAGACAGAACTTCATCAGAAAGGATTTGACAAAATATTGCTGCAAAACATTCTGTATCTTCTTGGTAGGTTAAACACATTCAATTTCAGTGGAATTACTTCACTGGGATTTATCAGCATCATTACAATGTACATTAAAACCTTCCATCGTTGAATTCACAATATTGGGTGAATATTTTCTTATCTTCAAAAATTATTTTCTTGTGAGAACCTCGGAGTTTTAGAATGCCCAGCCTGAGATTTTTTATCTCTTACGATCACGATTTAAATATACGAAGAGCCACTGTTCCTAACCTGAAAGCGTTCTCTGTTATATTTCCTCTCCCCCTACAATGCTATTTAATTCAGCCTGTGCTATTTTTTCTTGCCTTTTCTTTTGCGCTAATGTGAATTCAGTCATTATTTGTGAAGTAGTTTCCTATCTGAGTTAAATCCTCGAATATTGCCCACGCCGGTCTATTGTACGACCGTGAAGTGTCAATGGGGTAAATTATTTTTGAAATACAGACTTTATAAATCACCATGATAATCTATAATTTTTATTAGATTTTGTTATGATGAGGTTTTTAAAAGTAGAAGATGCTGAGTGGGGTTGCTTCGTGGACACGAGACTTCTCCAGCTTTATTGAAAAACGTTTTTTATTTTTTCTCCCTTAATTTTTATTTGCCGAGTATTTCCCACGTTATTGTTCATGTTAAATGCTTAGTCTTGACCACCTCTCATGCCTTGAGGATTATGTTTACTTGATAAACGTTCGGCAATTAACATTGAATTTTGGAACATTGACATTGCTAAGTATTTAACTCTGCGTAGAGTACTCGAATGTTCACGAATTTGTGAACTAAATTTTTTTCAGTTATTGAGATTGAAGATTGTAATTAATATTAGTCATTTATTGTCAGCTGTGAATATTGCTATTGCAACATTATAGGCATTTTCATTTTGAAAAATATTAATAACAACCGTAATAAAAATAATTTTCTGTAATTGGGTATTTTCCAAAATTTTAAATTTAAGTTTACGGATCTTTGTATGTTACTTAAACTCGAACAAGCTTGCGGAGTGAAAGTAGTTATAAAATTGATTCAATATTAATTGAGATATTTAAGATTAAAATAGTCGAAATTTCAAATTTTTTTACGCCGCTGCGAAACGAAATCTGATTGGCTTGACGTCATTTTCGCTGAGCGATAGACGGATGTGAGGGAGAAAGTAGAAGATCTACCGTATATTTAAAAAGTTTTCATTGAAAACAAAGACTATGGCGTGCAATGGTTTTATTAAAACCACATAAGATAATTTACCAAAAGTGGATATGTTTATGGTAGGCGTTTTAATGAAGAAGGACGAGCGATTTAATGCTACGGAAATTCGTTGAGCTTAAATCCAAAAAAATGTAAGCCTAAAGTTTGCTTTTAAAATCGTCATTACTGTTTTATATCATTTTTGATACATATAATTATGTATTTGGTGTATGAACTTTATTAATTGTTTTTCTAATACACTCATAATCATTATGATACTTCTTTCTTTATCGAAGTCCATATCAGTCCATGCAACAGTAAACAAACGGTATCTTAGTAACATATCAACATAAGACAGTACTTGCCAAATGTTTGTGCTGCCAATACTCGACACAGCTAAAACGTTAATTTTTTATTTGCTAATTAGTGATTGTTTGTAGAGGAGGTTTTTCTAGAAGTGGCTTATCTGCTGTATAAATGCCTAAAAATAGATTTTCATCTCCTAAATGTCTATTCAAAGTTTAATTTAAGTGTTGTAATATTATAAAGAGTCTCGTGAGAGTTATGGTGATTATGCTATAGGATACGTCCAAGTAAAGAGAGATCGACCACTGTGCACAGTCATTACAAGAATATGTCCAGAACACAAAGTGCGGAGTAAAGCATACATTTTTACGGGTGGACATTGAGGCATCCAAGGAAGAAATTTCAATCATTCAATGTCATGATTGCGTGAATGCATTTCTTGTTCGGTGTTTCAACCGATGTATTTGTACATAGTGGCACAAAACACCATCTATATCCCTTACTTAGATGCCATTTAAAGGCGTATCTAGAAACGCGAAAACGTCAGAAACTAATTTCGCCGCATTTGTTTCCACCTTAAGCATAAGGAAACGCCTGGGTCTAAATGTAAACAGCGAAAATGATGTCACAGGCCATTCGGTTGTTTTCGGAGTGTGCTCGGGAGCATTCGTAACCTTCTACTTTCTTTAGCTTTTAAAACCGAAATTCATATAATTTGATAAGACAATTTTTAGCCAATGCAATAAGTTCAAGTAACTGAATCAGAATATCGATAGTTTGAAATACGTGGAAAATACCCAATTGATAGCACAAATATAACGCATTCCACATCCCGAGGGGATAGTATTGATGTGTCATTTGACATTTAAGAGTAGCGAATAATTATTCTAGCCAATAAGGAAAAGAAGACTCATGTCATTCTTCAGTTTGTAAATAAAATTGGAAAATAATATAGGTAGCGTTATGATAGGTAATAATCAATAGCTATTGCTGCATTATTCCATCTCTTATTTTCTATGGCTGACGACAGAAAATCCGCATTGCATTATTTTTGTCCCTACATTATCCTTATACTAGGGGTATTTAATGATTGGCTTCATGTATACCCCAAGTCATATATTCCTTTCCCTAATACACATACACTCTTGTATCTCGTATGATTTTCTTAACTATTTGAATTATTGCGTAAGATCATGTCTGCCGTCGGAAAGAAGAGATTTATTATTCGAATCCTTATTTTTATTATTAATGTGTTTATTTCAATTATTCCCTCAGGGAACGTGTTTTGTTGGTTTACTGTAGTTCTGTATTGTTTTTATACTTCCTTATTTTGAATGAACGACATCTGTTATTGTGAAAATGTGTATGTATGTCTATAACTTCTCGATTTAAATCAGAATAATACAAGATTAATAGCAAAAACATTTTAAGGCTCATGGTGTTTCCATAGTCGTCCCCGCATCATTTATGAACATGTGTAAATTAAACCAATTTCTCATAATAAAGAAATATGGTTATAGCTGAGATCTAACTTGCACCTGTACTACTTGATTAGAGTCATTTTTCTCGGCGCCAAACATGTATATGATGATTGAATGGGCGTTAGCAATTTTTTCTTAAGACATTTACGCGCACTATAATTGCAATATATAAATAATAACCTAAGTATATGAAATTTTATGGGCTATATTTTCTTATAGTTTCGAACACACTGGTGGAAACCTTTTCGTCTCCAAACTATATTATTCCATTCGCTATTCAAGGCATAGGTGGTTTTTGCGAGACATCACAACTCATAATTCAATTAATTTGTGCCATATTTTCAGATGTTTTTCTAGTTTATTTTTCGATACCAAATTATCAGCACCTTCCTACACTATTTTTTGAGATACTAACAAAAAGATTCACCCGGAATATTTTTCAACTGTGCTCTATAGAGACATTTGTAAAATAAATGAGGAACTTTAGACGCACAGATTGCGTGAGAAATGTATTGGTATTTAAATAGCCTTCTTCTAAGTTATTTTTGAAAAGTCCACTTCGTTTTTTATTTTAGTGAAGTAAATGTATAACTCACCGAAATACCTTTTCATAAAATATAAAAAAAACTGCTGTGAGAATGGAGTTTTCAACGTACGACATGAAAATACGAAATCAAGTTGAAGCCTTAAATATGCATATTTAGGTAATCGGTAAAGCGGTCAGCCATTAAAAAAATCTTACACCTGTATCTAGTATTTCCGTGCTTACTTCATGATGCTTACAACAGCTTTAACTATAAAATAAAATTCTGAATTAGTTTATAATAATTTGTTAAATGATCTCACTCAAAATAATTTTTAATTCAAGATAAAATCCCTGAAAAACTTTACTTTAATGTTCATCTTCTAAATGGACGTGATAGTTCCGTTACTACCATAGCACGAACTAGCAGCATAGGCAATAGATTCTGATTTTAGTCACCTGGATAGGGATTGATTAAGGATGACTGCTGAGCGATGGTTTTATGTGGGTTGCGGAAGAAGATTGAGGGTCAACCTTTATGGATCTGGTATTTTAAGGCTCGTGACATTATCTGGTACCACCAATACTGTTGGTTGCGCGGAACAGTTCATGGCAAAAAAACACTTCGGAAACTAACATTAACTTCGGTATACTTTAAAGTTGTCAATTATTGTACAAATTTAGTTTGACCACTTTGTCACAATGATGTTAAGACGAACAAAGGCGTCAGACTAGTTAAGCAGCTTGTTGGGTCTATTCCTTTGATATTTATTTTGTCATATTATGCAGAAAAATAATTCAATTCAAAACGTAAAGTTACAACTCTAATGTAAAAAACAGCACAAGGTTTTATAAAAATAACAAGATAGAGAAATTAAAACGATGCATCCATATGCTTAATGAATTTGTGGAAAAAACCTATCCATAATGTTGGTCTTTGCTTATATTATCATCAAATCTAAGATTGTAGTTCGGAGTTGTTTATAACATTCTTTAAACGATTATGTGATAATCTGGAGTTGCTATATATAGTTTGGATGGAAAACAGAAATACCGTAGTGAGCATGTTTTTTTATCCAAAAATATATATATATACTGGGTTTTCATTAAAAAAAAACTATCCAGCTATTTGCTACAATAAAATTGGAAGAATTTTCTTCCCAAACTAATTTCTACCTAAACCCATCGGATCACGTCTCGTATATGTAACAACTGTCCACTTTTTGTGGGCATAAAATTATTTTTATCTTTGATATTCGGGACCGATTATTGATGCAAATAATTACTTTAATTTATTTAAATATACTTGAACTTTCGTTCATTTTTCAAATGTTTTACTGTTCTTAAAATACTACGAAATAGTTTCAATGTGATGGAGTTTGGGAGCTTATCTTAGGTGAAAATCCACGTCCGCCATACGTAAATGGATTTTTTCGTTTTTTTATGACCTTTCATCGACCAAAATTTTTATAATTGAGAAAGAATATGTTTCTTACATACGTTAATTAATGGAGGTTTAATAAACAGCATTAACAATTTTTATAGTTTTTTGAATTTGTTCATAATTTTCATTTGTACCGATTTCGGCACTTAAGGCATCTGTAATTGTACTGATATGACTCCGGAGTAGGGTAGCCACACGTCCTGAAAAACCGGGGTACACTGAATTTTGGCTTGAAAAATACGTTTACCAATTATAAAGATTCCTTTTAGAATAAAATTTCACTCAAAGAAATTAACTATGTGAAATGAAATGTATGCACTTTGCACAGTCAATTTAATTTTGTGATTAAATACACACATTTTCAATAAAAACTTACGTCTATCATTATTATGATTACGACGACTTTTTGCTCTGAATTTTTACCTAACTCTTATAGCAATCCCACTCCAGAGTAGTGTACCGAATACTTAATTCCAGGCGTATAGGGATAGGTTTCATCACTGTAGTCGCAGACGCTCCTCTTGATTTTAGTCTACATTTTAAAGAAAAAGTGATGCACAAATTAAAGTGGCTCATTCTAATGTTCACTTTCACACAACGAAATTAAAGCTGGAGTGAAATATTAACAAGAATGGCGGGAATAATGTGCTAGCCACGTCCAAGTTTTAACAGTCGATGAAAGGAATGTGTATTTCATGTTTGGCACGCATATTTTACTTTAAAGCACCACTTACGTTTTTTTTATAAATATACAGTCCTTTGTAGATTAAGGTTGTGTTTGCTAAATGTGGACCGGAAAAAAACCCCACCGAATTTTTAACTCGCATTACTTCCTCCCCTAAGATGTAATCAGTCGTGCGAGCGGTGTGTGCCTGCATACATGCATTCTCATTCGCAATCTTCTCTTCCTACAGGCCCCGCACTCCCCCAGCAGCCGTGTTGGCGGTCCACGGCCCTCGTGGGCAGGACGACGGATGTTCCGCTCGGCGTTTTAAAATGTGAGTGACGCTTTGATATCCCTCTTTTTTATTATTTCCTCTTTTTCCCGCGCGCCTTCCTTTGTCGCTAGTGGGTGAATCTGTGTGTTTGTGTTTGGGCGTCCAATACGACGAGGAGGCGGTCTAAACCCAAAAAGCGTTTTGCCTCCCGAGTAAAAAAAAAAAAATTAAACGAAAACAAAATGAATAAAACAGCGTCGTGAGTACTACAAAAAAATTGGGCGCCCCGTATAACAAATTAGCGGGCTGTTTCCAAATTGGACAGCTCGTCCCTTGGACGACAAGTGCGCTCTTTCGGGGGCGAATGCTGTGTGTGCTCTCGCAGTCCGTTTCCTGGTTGAAACGGAGAGATTTTTGTCTCTCGCGAAACGCAACCAAAAATATAAATTAAAAATGATAGGAGGGAAAGAAATGTCGGAGACATTTACGCGAAATTTTTTCTCGGTGTCGTGTTTATTTTTCTTTTATTATTATTCTTTGACGTGCGGAATCCTTACTTACATGGAGATAAGGTATGGTAAATTCTCCATTCATTAATTTCTGATGGGATTTTTTCCCCCAGCAAAGAGAGATATGCAGGAAGGACTTTCTTTTCAGTGTGTTGGTTTTCACCTGATTAGGTTCGTCACCAAATAGGTCAAACGTTTTTTTATTTCTTGAAAATGGGAATTCACACCAATCGCAAACTTCTTTCAGTGATACTTTGAGAGAGACCTTTGCCTTTTTTTGAGTAATGTGCAACTTGCAATGAAGGAAAGAAATGGAAAATTCTTACACGGACGCTGCGGGGGAAAAGTTAAACTGTCAAAAATTGTGGTATTTTCGTTCATCCAGTGGTCGACCCATGGAAATTACTTACGCCTATTGATTCGAAACTCATTAGGTGGCGGAATAGCTATTTTAATTAAGTCATAGCTCTACAGCTATGTTAATAAAGCCATAACTCTACTGGTCTGAGGGAATTCATGGGTTCGCTTAACCTCGTTTTGATCCCTATACTGCTAATGGCTTTAATTGTTGTTTTAGAAAACGATATCGTTCCCTGCCTGACAATTAGTACTATTTTGGTGGTACTGAAACTGATAAATTTGCATGCAAAACTTAGAGAGAAAGTGACCAAACCATATCACTCTTGCCGCATAGGCTACGATTCTGACTGTTATCAAGGTTGCGGATTGAAAATTAGGTCAAATATTTGTTATGAATCCACTGAGGCGTCTCTCAATTTCTAGCCTACAATTTCAGCTGAAATCAGCATATTTCAGTTAGTTCTATATATCGTCTTCTTCCGAAAAATCGTGATGGTATCCCTTATTGAACGTGGTGAAGGGATATTTTAAAAAAAATCGCTTGGAGCCATGGTATATTTCAGTGTTTCAGTTCATATGCAAACGTTACTGATGGATCACGGTTGTGGAGACGAATTCTATGTAGAGGAATACCTTGCTAAAGAAGATATACCCTTTAAGAGCATACATGGTTCAATGTAAGTAAATATTAAAATACCAAAAAGATAAATGTATGATACTCCATAATGAAGAAATACTTATCGCATTTGCTTAATGTACTGTTGCTCTTTTTCACATAAGTTGATCGTTGGCAGGAAAAATGGTGATTTTGAGAATTTTCCTTGTGTCAATTGTCACATAAAGTGCCCACTACTCAACTTACCCTCACATACTGGTAGCTTCCTTTATGTTGAAAGGTATATACTATTCCTAAGCATCTTCACGCTTTATCGTTTTTTTACAAAAGTGGTGCATAGTAATTGAAAGAGTTTAGGTTGTTGGTATTATATTGAAAGGATTCAGAGCCTGCACTCTTCCGTGTCTTAGTTTTTCGGTGTCATTTTGAAAATATATATTTTCTACATGATTTCTATTATTAATTAAATCCTTATAATTAAAAGTTCTATGCACTTCTTACACATTCATAGCTAGGTGAGAAAGAGTGATAAAACGGTTAGCCAACCAGGATCGGATGAGGAGAATTAAAATAATGTTGGGAATTGAATAAAGGAATATTGGAGGTGAAACATGTGCTGCATGCAAGCTTTTTATAGTGGTGACATCCATCTAAGCCTACCACAGTGATAGAATGGACGAAAAATAAATACCCTGAATGGATTATGAACATTAGGATAAAAGAATCTTTTTATTAACATTTTTGTGTTCCAATTTCTGAGGTATCTAGGTAAACAGGTTTTATTTTCCTCCGAATAGAAAAGGTATTTCCTAGAGCGACCCCCATACTTTCAGCCTAAAAAAATTAATGATGCAGTTAACTTTAAGAAGGTGGATTTTCTGTCAACGTAAGTTGATAAAGAGAAATGAAATACTACCAATATACTTGCCGAATGAGTTCAGTTCCTCTTTATAAAATCCAATCACCTCGCATCGAAATCTATCACGGAAATGTACATTTCTACTGAATTGATATTCATGTGTCGGCATTGGTGGAAGAAATATTCTGAATTTCAACTTACATCATCTCCTCTCTCGACGTTCACTCGCTAAAACCCTGGCCAATGGTATCCCACCCTTCCGCATGTGAAGCAGGCTTCTTTCACGCCTCGGATAACATCTCCGCAACACCCTTACCTTAGATGAAGCGTTCATCCCTTTTCGAAGAGGGGACCCGGACGACAGAAGTTGGAGGGAATGGGAGGGTTGAACGGAAGCCCATCTCATTTATGCAATTAAGTTCCGTTTTGAGAATGGAAAAAAATAATTCGCCAGCTCCAAGCATCCTTCCCCTCACTGGTACAGCCGGGGGAATGAATGCCCAGAATCCATTTCCGCTCATTGCTTCAGTTCACGGGGGAAGCTCAGTCCGAACCGAAATTTCCATCTTCCAAGACGAAGGTGGGGAGGGATTCCGCCTCCACTGAGCCATCACTCTGGGTATTCCAGCGTGCTCCCTCAACGCCGCTCGCTACCCGTCCCTTTCCCGTCATACGCAAGTTTCTAATCTCTTTATCGCCCCGAATCGGCCCCGGGAATCTTGACTCATGTCTTGAGGAGCGCTCCCCTCATGCCTGGGGTGCGTGTCTGTTGGTCGAAGTTGTAATCCCTTTCGTGCGTAGTCGACGGAGGGAATGCATGGGAGACGGTGCTTTTGGGAAGGGTAGTTGGGGTGTTGAAGAGGATCGGAATGAAAAGGAATTTCGATATGCAAAATCGCACAAATCGATCGAGAACAGTGTATCGTTTTCGAGATAATATATCGAAGTGATTAAAGTAGCGGTTGTCGTGCGATTTAAGCCACCAGGCTTCGTGCTGCATCATTTTTACAATGAAAATGATTCTTGGTTTCCAAATTTGCTATACCATAGATTTCGCCATTTAAATGTGATATGAAAATGTAACGTTATTGTATTGCGATATGAAGCCACCAGGCTTCGCAATGCATCTTTTTTTACGATGTAAATGATTCCGGGTTTCAAAATTGGCTATACCACAGATTTCACCATTAAAGTGTGGTATGAGAATGTAAGTGATCAAATGTATAACGCGCCACGATGGAATTCTCCATTGCATTCTTTCCTATTCTATATACTGAGGCTGTAGTATAGTAAATCAGTAATCGATAAGGATACGATATGACAATTATGAAGTTGACAGTAAAGATGAATGATGATGATGCACTTGAATGCCAAGGATGGTGCAGTGAAACCTGTCTTTAGCGGAGACCTTTGATCTACGGAAACCTGTCTTATTCGGAAAAAAAAAAGCTTTTGCCCTGGCAAAGGTTAGGGTTTTTACGTTTCAATGCACTATTACCTAGTTTGAAACGGAAACTTTCAAGCAAAATTCAATTTACAGTGTCCATGGAAAAATGACCTTAAAAGCGAATGAAGTAAAAATTAATATCAAGAAATGTTGGAAAATGAAAGATTTGGCGAACTCATAGATTTCAGACGAAAGTAGATTTGACTACCGAAAGTGAATTCTGTTTTTCTGCGATACATGGTACACCTAACATGGTATAACCTGTGAATTGCATCGTGCGCAGTTTATTCATATATTTTATGAACATTAAAGAGCTTTTTTTTCAGAATCATTTTCATTTTTCTAGAAAAATCATTATGTTATCGCAACAATTTCGCTACTATACTGATTCAGTCAATAGGGCCATTTGCGCATTTTAAAGGCTTTACTATTCCCTTGTGCTGACGTACCGTATAGTTACATCTATTCCCTATTTAGGCCATGAGCAGGCTATAGTCTGAGCAAAGGATACTCTGATCTACTGAATGGGACAATTGGAAATGTATAAAAGTGTATAATGTGGAATAAACAGAAAAAAAACACACGTCAAAGAGGGACGGTTTTTCGCAGTGCTATAAAAAAATATATTATTCTTTTATTATGAAAATTTTAAGGCAAATTAGTGTGTCTGCCAGTTTGTTACTTATTATGGGTTCCAAATATTTAATAAATTCCAGCGAAATGACGTACGAATCGCATCGTACGGTCATATGTGTCCGTACAGGTTGTGGGGAAGCTTCAACAAACCGCAAGATGCTTGCACCCGAATAAAAGTTGGTTGATAAAAAGAAGGTTGAGCCCGTTTGAGCGTCGGAATTTTGAAAGTTAAATATCAACGATATTACAAAAAAGCTGCATGAATGTTCAAATTTTCTTTCCCTGCAATGTCATAAATAGTGTTACTACTGTTTCTTCACTTCAGCAGTGTTTGCATGTGGGGAATTATTTCCAATAAGGGAATAGTTGTAAACGCATGGTGATTGGTCGAACCACATTCACTCCACTATACTCCCCACCAGCCCATTGTGTAGAAAACTGGCGTGGTGGAAAACATTTCATGGTCCCGAACGATTCCGCTAAGGACAGTTTCCACTGTGTAACGCCACAATCGGAATGCACACATCATGTCGAGCATACGATGTAATTGACGCTGTCGATAAGCGCTATCACATGACTGTATTGCTCGTCATCATTGCTTAATTGGCCAACGAGTTTCTGTCCCCAGTAGCACTCATTGCACTGTAGCGTACGCGCGTTCAATTGGCCCTATTTCCTTTATTTTAGGAGGGGTCTGACGTGGTAATCGTAGGTCATTGAGTGCACATTTTATTAATTTCCCGGTAAGTTTAAAAAATTATGGCATTACATTTTAGAACATTTGTTTATACGGTGGAAATGACCATGTATGGAAATGATAAGAGAATCGTACTTTACATTTTTTTCCTTGATTGAAGCATGTTACGACCTCCATGTATATTTCACGTGTAGAAGAAATTCTGTACAAATTTGATCGAATAATTACGAAACATAACTCTAGTGCCTTATTGCTACCTGTTAATTTAAATAGAATTTAATTGCATAAAACGGTATGATTTGTGCGAATAATTGTAAAATTCCACAGAGGAAAAATCATTGGCCTTCGTCGGGACAGGAACACCGATCGCTCGATATCGCGCTGAGTGCGATGTATGCTTAGGCCTCCAACACAGTGGATTTTTGAGGGCTTGAAATTCAACGACCATAATTTTATTTTCTTCCACTTTTATCTATAGATATCACTAATAATATCGCGTATGCAACGTCTCACGCAAATCTGTGTACGCTTTTGCCACCTTAACGGCAAAAAGTGAGTATGCGAGATGGCTCTTTAAGAATGTGGATAGGGAGTTTCGATCCAAGTAGCACTGGTATTATATTATATTTTATATATTTTGCTAAACGGTCGTATTCGTCACACGATATTACGTGATAGACTATTTAGTTATCCCCCGTACCTATAGTCCAACCAACAAATGCTACTAAAAGCCACCATGTCGAGAAGGAGAGAAAGTAATGGACATACCAGCTAATGTGTGACAATTATCGCCAGCATTGTCACATCGTCAGTATTATCAACATTGACCAAAATCGATTCCATGCAGTCTTCCATATGGACTTGACCGTTCTCTTCGTCCTATTTTTCCTGTATCGTCCTCATTGAAAACATTATATTCGCAATAACTGTTCTTACTACTTGTAACGGTGTATTCTAATCTTGGGTGCTTATCTAGTAGTGTAGTAGCACATCCCTTATTGCAGCGGGGGATAGGGATTCGGCACACAGGGGTATTTCCTTAGGGGAACCAATCTTGCATCCCATGGGGGAAAATTCCCAGGGTTGATCACGTATGAAGAATGTTCGAGGGCACGAAAGAGAATTATCAAGAGTGCGACAGGGGAAATGTGACGACTTAAGTCTTCAATTCGATTTCGGTGTTGCGGACGAATTAAGGGCTTAGTAGTTAGCCAGGTGGCATGACAACACAGTGTTTGGCTAGCTTTCGTGTTTTGAGGGCGTCTCCCAAGTGCTTTTAAGTTCATTGTGAATGGATTCTACTCCAGTAATGTCCTTTGCTCCTGCTCGATGCAATTGTTTAATTACGGCCCTTCCGAACCCACTCTAATCACAATGAAAGCAAAGTGGTTATACTTTCAAGAAAATAGAAGCCAGAGCAAAGCTTAGACTAGCTATGACCTGAAAGGGCACAGAATAAAAAAGATAAAACAACGCTAGTTATGTTGCATTGTCACAAAAGAAAGCATAGACTTTTGAAGCTATAATGGAAAGATATTTGTATTTTTAATAGGCGCTTGGTAACGATAAAATTATTTATAACCTTACTTACATCAAATTAGTTTCGTTCTGCGTACCAAAAAATGGCATTCGGTATTGATCTATAACTATCTAACAGCTTCTCTGATACTCAAATTGTGCCATCTGGGCAATAGTACGCCCCAACCCTGATGAGTTACCGCAATATACTCTCGTTCTAAGTTTGCTGTCTCCCTATTATCGCTTGAGTGCTGTAGTAAACGTCCGCGGAAACCCTAGCTAGCAATCGGTCCTAGCGATATGCTCTAATAAATTCTACTCCATAAATGCAAACCTATGAATCATCGTCAACCGGTATTTGTGACATACTTTCCATTTTCAGTTTGCTGAACTTGGTGATACGGTGCATTTTGAGGATATATTGAAGGCATTGCATATCTTGCTCATGATACTGTGAGGTACCTGTAGTTGTTTGAATTTTATGTACTCATGTTAAGTGTTATAGTAATAGGAACGGTGAAAATCGGTGTTCATTTAAAGAATTTTTAACTGGCGGAGAATAAATAATATTTGAACATCCAGGGAACCATCTTTGATACACGCAATAAATAAAGGTTTTTCTGATAAATTGATAAAAAAATGTACCATATTATTTATTTGAGAAAATTATTCGGTGGAAACTTACCTTTACTAAAATCGTCCCTAATTAGCCAAAATTATTTATCAATCTCAAGTCTATAAAATCCTAGCCAGAGGATTGTTCCAGTTTACTTACATTAAGTGATTGACTAGACGGCTAGAACTAAGGAAAAATAAATATTTTTGTCCAGAATTTATTGAGCAATATCGGTGTTGATTACACCAAAGGAATTTTGAAATGTGATTAACCTTTCTTCAGAGTTTAATATTCCGGATGTTGAATAGCTTAGCCAAGTTTGCAGTCTCGTAGTCTACGATCTCATAGTTTTGCGACGAAATAAAAAAGAAAATCTCAAGACTTCGAGGAATATTGTGCGGGACAAAGGTTTCCGCCGTTGCCTGTATCAAGGGCCTTTTCTTTGCCATAACTCCAATAATTCAGCAATTCGTGATGGGAACTCTTTTTCTTCCGGGGGTGTTTTTTAATAATCTCGTACTGAATAGGTTAGGAATTGGAAAACTAATTAGCGCCACAGTGACTGATATAATGGAGTTGCTTCCCCTTCCTCGACCTCTCATATCCTTTTCACTCGTCACAAAGAGATCTTTGAATAAGCGTCAGTAATTCTGGTGCGTCAAATGTGAAATGGGGAAGAATTGGAGGAAATATCTCAAGTGATTATGTATATTTTACTTCTAAAACAAGCCTATAATGGTATCAAGACAAAAATATAAATTTCATTTTTCCTCGAAAAGCGTGTTCCTTATCAGGGGAAAAATTAACTCTTTTGTCTTATTTGAAATTAATAATGAGCCGCAAAATAAACGTCGAAAGTAATATTATTATAAATAGGGATTTTGATGAATAGGGAATATGGAATAGGAATATTGCATTATTTTCCCATCAAAGGCTTCTTTTTGACATACTTCCGTTAAATTGCTCAGGTTTTCTTTGCGATGAATCCAAAACTAACTTAAATTATGTGACATTAGTGCAATGATTTCGCATTCAAAGGGCTAAAAAACAAATTTATGGAATCATACCACAAGTTTAGAAATAGAAACGAATTGAATTCGAACCAAAACGTTCTGATTAGCAGTATGTTTTACCATAAATTCTGATCTCAGAATCGTATATCCGTTATATTTTTCGATTGTATGCATTCCCCCATAATTTTTTCATCAAAAGGGATTTGACGAGTAATCGTATTTAGTCGTCAATGCCGCACTCCAAATAACCTACGTCATTGTTCGTCTTGCGGTAGTACATTGCTAATGAATAAATAATAAGAAAGTTTCCCCCTTCGGTTCAAGTTCATAAGATAAGTATAAAACTGCTTACAACTTATTCATATTATCGAATAGTATCATACTAGCCTGAATTTTTTATCAGTTATACCATGAAACTTATTATCATCAAAGTTTACTCTTCCGTGCCTACCACCCGGACCTGGAAAACCTCAGGTTTGTGTATTGATGCGAACTAGCTCCTTAAGGTAGTTCGTGTGAGATTTTATTATTATCATAGTCGAATTTTATGTTAAAAATCCAAGCAACTGTAAAAATCATGAAGGAATCAGTAGGAATATTGATTTCACAAAACCTTTCTTTGTATGGCTGTAATCCACAGTAGACTAAATAAACGTTTTTGAGGCTATAACTTAATTGATTCACGTCGCACGCTGAAATCACCTCCACAACCGAATATTTCCTATGTTTATCAATACTACATTACTACATACTACAATACAATAATATTTTTTACGGTTAAAAATAAATTTGCTATTGAAAAATACTTGATGTAACTTATAAATTAACCATCGTTACACTTCTGACGCGATTTAAAAAAAACATTCCTATATTTTTAATGCCTCTCTTGTGTGTACATCCGTAACGAGCCCCATGGCAAATAGTCTCCAATTTTCAGGCCTAGAATTGACCTCATTCATATAAAAATTAACCTCCATCATATATATTATTTCTCAAGGGCTTTTTTTTGTCGGTACGCCATAACTTCCTTAATACTTCATCAATTTCCATAAATGAGGCATCATTTTTAAGCTTATTTTAACCGCTACTCCGATAAAATATACAAATTACTCACATTTCAGTTGTTTTCCGAAAAATTACAATTAAAAGAAAGAACGGTTTTTTTGAAATCCCGCCCTCCACCTATCGATCCTCTATCGAGAATATCGAGATATATCGAAATGAAACCGATTTCGATTTCATGCATCTATTATATCATTCCGCATTTAATTTCGACTTAAAATATTGATTTAAGGTGTTCGATCTGCTGATCTATTTATAAAATGAATTAAATTATTCAAAACTTGAATTTATATTTACTTCCTCAAACCACTCGCAGTCATTTGTTTTTACTTAGTCCATGACGACCAACTTACTTCGTCTCTGCTCTCTACGATAAACAAACCCGGCGATCAAATCAGATTATTCACTTTAAAGAAATCTACACAAGTTCAACTCAAAAGTGAGGACCGTATGGATTCTGACGCACTAACTACACGGTACTAACTATACGGTGTGCACTTCAATTAAGTGGGATTTGAGAAGGACACAGTGCGAATGCTTCGCACGGGTCGACTAGTAAGTACAAATTTTCTTAAGTTATTGTTCCTACGACGTTAACCTCATGAAACAGGTGTTTGAGAAAATTTTTCGGAAAGCAATCATGTGTTAAAATGTGTTCCTCTTCTTCCTGACGTCCAGTTATACATTCTTAAAATCATAAATACCCACAGTGTATGTGTTATGTGTATTAAATCTCCAGTACGCCATAGCGGGGGTGATAATATTCGTGATTGCGGAAAACACATCATTCCTAAAATTATTTGTATGCAGAGGATATTTCTCGTAAATTTGAATGTTTAAATTTCCTCTTCTCTCCAGTAACGTATTCGTTTACATTTTATCATAAACTGTGGGTCACTCAATTTTATTGTTTGCGAAAGTTAATTTTTTCTATTAATGTTAAAAAAACGCAGGTTTAAATTAAAAATGATACTGTAAAGCAGTTATCCAACCTGTTTACAGAGAGTAGCGGATTTTACTGCTATTTTTTAACAATAATAGGATTATCTGTTTGTTTGGGCAAGAAATCGAATTAAATTATTCTGCGAATGGAGCAGCTTGCCGGCAATTTAGCGTTTTATTTAATACCATGCTAATTCAAGTAATATGTTTGCACTTTTATGGTATATAACTACATGTTATTGCGTCGCATTTAAATGCCCGATTTTCTCCACTGACTTTGATGAATATAAGGTTTTTTCATAGCAGACAGTGTAGTGAAATATTCCATGAAACTATGAAATTGATTTCCCTACAGGACCGGTTTTGATTTGGATAGTGGGACTTTTAGGATTACTTTAATATGGAATTAATAAGAATAAGCGCATTTTGCATGAATCATCACACCTACAAAATTCATGCGACACATAAAAATTTAGCACCAAGGGAAGGATTTGTGTGAAAGCTTCTAAAGATGGCATGGCGCCTACACTAAGCGATAATGCAAACGCGTTGAAATGCCGGCGAACCATATCCTATACATCGCAGTTGGCCAAGTTTTTCGTATACTGGATAAAAACATAACTACGTAGGTCTTTAATTAATAACCCTAACCCAGTGATGCCACCATTTTTTCTGGAAATAATAGTAGCGTCGACTAATTATTGTGGAACTGGAGTAATTATATTCGATAATCTTACCATTATGTTTCTCAGCTATATGAATTTGCTGAAAGTGGAACATTTAGTATCGGCATAGAATATAAAAACAAAAATATTTCATCGGGAGTGGCTAATGAATTAAAAGTATTGGTATTGTAAAAATTCTAAAACGTTGAAGGCTGCAGGTAAAAATATCTCCACTTTTATGCCTCTAATTTAAACATAAATTGCTTAAATTCAGCTTCTCGAAGCATGAAGTTGGCATAGTTGTATGTAGTGTCTTATAACGCCTAAAGCTGGGTATTGTATAGTTTCTTCGGTGAGATTTTCACTACTTCTAAAGAATATTGAGCTTTCTTTGGAAACGGCATCCATACTACACTCATCCTTTAAAGGAAATCGATTGCAAAAGCTCTTGTGTTCTCTTAAAATTTCCTGCTTCCCTCAGTGTATGAGACACCGCACCAATTTAGCGTTTCATTCCTGGATTATTGAATAGCTGGGACGATTTTTTTTAAGGATTTAATATTTTCCAAATATTTTTAAGCTAGCTTTTTAAAGTTCTGTTTCCTATAGAGCTTTCTAGTTTCCTCTGTCTTGAGAGTTCCAATTATTGACTTCATGTCCCCAAGTCCCTAGAGTTTGAGTTATTTCTCTTCTTCGAGCATTCTCTTAATTCAGATGGAAGTTTTGTGATTCTTACTCTTGGCTGTAACTCGTTCAGGATAATCAGAGTTTAGAAGTCTCGCAAGCTGTTCACCTAAGCTTTGAAAGAAGAATCTAAGATTTTTCGTCAAATTGTTTTCAAACCCTGAGGGAAATCTTCTTTCCCACTTGATAGACTACAAAAAATTTAGAATTTGCGGCGTTTATACAAGTGTTACAGTTAATATGCAGCCCGTTTTCTTCTGCAATGCCTTTAATCTTAATTTTTATCTTTTCTCCCTTGATATCAAACATTTGGCTTCAGAATTTTGGCGCAATTCTCCTGGGTAATTTTTTTATGCTCTTGCCGTTAATTCGTTTATTCTCAAATTTTCATACACAGCTCAGGGCAATTCATGAAGAAGTCGTATACCTAGCAAAGCGAGAGCATTCATCGAAATATAACCACGTTGAAATCTTAAAAAAGGATAAATGTGTGTTACGCATCCCCACTGCCATAGGATAAGGTATTTGAAAGAATGAGGATGGTGCTGTTTAAGCTTATTACAGCATATCATGCAAATTGTTGATAAAGTTCTGGAATCTCAATTCATAAAAGAATACCATCACTCAAGGTATGAATAAATTTCACTTTTTTCTTTTCCCTTTGAATAATAAACTGTTGTAATTAACAAGTTCATTAAGTCATTGGAAATTAGGTAGTGCTATGGTTTCAGATCAGTGAATGAATGAAGACGTACGCGATTACGGGTTTTTAGGTAAGAGATCCGTGCATCATCAATCCAATTAGCGTATTATGTCATTATTTTTTTCAAAAAATAAATTCTGTCATTGCTTGCTGAATACATTTTAATCCCATCTTTCTTTTAAAAAAAACTCATTTCATACGCGTTTTTCAGAAAAATATGATTTTCTGGTGGAAAAACCCTAATTTTCCCAAATAACACCAGATTTTACACAGATGCGTTTTTTGAGTGATTTTTCATGGCCAAATCAATATTTTCGCGTAAATATAGATGGGGAACTATGTAATCACAAATTAATTACGGGTGTTATGACGTCTGTATCTGTCATCAGTAAGCAGAAAATGTGGAAACACTCTTTGTAGTACTGGTTATGAAGCCGCTTGTGATGCAAAAGTTACACGATTCGATAAGAATTATTTAAAAAATTTGTACCTCTCCCCAAAGATTCAAATCGACAAAGCGGATATTAGTTTACCCCCACTCTATATCTATAGGATAGACAAAATAAATATGGGAACCGAAAAGCACCGAGAAAAATGAAAAAATTGCCTTCACTATCTCAGATTTACTCGAGAGTTTTTGTGTGTTATACTTATAAGGTCATTGGTATATATAATTTTTATGAAAAATTTGGCATTTGTAAAAACATGTTCCAGAGTTTTCCCATTTTTTCTGTTCTATTAAAGCAAGAAAGTTCCGGTAAGAATCATTTTGTTCAAAACACATTAGCGCATCATATTTGATCAGCACAGATTTGAAAAATTCAAATCTTTTTAATAAAAAAAATTGAAAGTTAAAAATTAAATTTTCAAAATCCCATCGCAAATTTCAATAACTTGTGGTCCTTTTTTGGTAAGGAGGCTGCAAAGTTTCGTCATTGCAATATTTCATATAAGGGAGAAAAATATTTTTAGCTATGGCATGCACTTCACCGTGTCCACTCCTATCTGGTTGAGTAGCAGTTAGGCCTTTCGTTACTTGCCAATGGAGTGAGAAATGTACTATAATATACTTTGAAGTAAGGTAGACGTTTTACTTCAAAATAGGGTCACATTATATCATGGATAGGGCTTAAAACAGTTACTTCCAGTTGGGTTTATATAACGGCGGTGCAACTGCCTAAACCTCGCGGATCATGTGGGTAAATCTGCACGGGAGGTCGCACGTTGGCCCGGAGCTTGATGCCATTCAATTATTTCATTGTGATTATTAAAATGATTGTTACCAGATAGGTTTGATGAAGAGATTTAATTACAACTGTATACATTACCGACTGCCAGTGCTCTCGTCCCTGTGATTTCTGTGAAAAACATAAGAAATGTTACAATCCGCTGAATTTGCATAAAAATATTAGGTCTCGATATATTCATCCTGTCACTGCGGCCTTTTACAACCGTTGTCGGGGCGTTTTAGGAGGAGTGATTGAAGGCCAAAAACTTGATATTCATTACTCTATTGGTGTGTCAAAGTTGCTCGAAGAACCTGCACTTCCTGTACTGCTTTCCTTGCTTTCTGAACCTGCACTTTGTGATTTGAGACAGCAAGAGGATGCTGCCATCGTGGATGAAAAATGACTGGGGACATCCGCACAGGCTGTTCTGCACTTTGCATCCTGCATTCAGCACTTTGTTTCTTGGAAATGCAGTCTAGTTCTTTCGCTTTTTCTATCTCTATAAAAACGTCAACAAATATTTCACTGTCCATTATAAGAGTCTCCAAATTACATATGTCCGTGTCTGTCCACTTTTTTATAAGTGATACTGTCTATTAAGTTCTATTGAAAATTATTTTCTAAAACATTTCCGAGTCTGTATGGGTCGCCGGACGTTCTGCTTTTACATTGACCGAGAGTGTATTCATCAGCAGGTGGAGAGCACTTCGATATGCACTGAAAGCAATCTCTGTAACTTTCAAAGAGCTTTTCACAGCCTTTTGAATGAATCTCAGATGGCTTCCATAAACATTAAAGTTTTGGTGAATTGCTCACACTTATACCGAGTGCGTGCCTGACGCACGGGCGAGAACACATTCAGCTGGCCTTAAATCACCAATCTTTGAAAAGCCAATTTAAAGATTAGGATTTTCTTTCTTTAACTGGGAGTAGGTATATCTCTCACAAATTACTTAATACTAGCTTTTTTTGCGTTTGATTTGTGACCTTGCTACCATTTTCGTATACATTTTTCCAATGTTTTTGCCGGGCATTTCCCAATCTAAACACACTGCTTGACTTTCCTCGCAAAGTATTCTGTAGTCGAGAACTCTCTCTAAATGTCTGCAACGGTCCACGACTGGGGAAGAACGGACAGGATGAGCACTCTTTCACTTACGATTTTTGCAGCATTGAATTTATCTTTCAATTGTTGGAATATCTCCCTCCCTGCTTTTTCAAACCAATGAGACGTTTCTAAAGCACATGAATGTGGGCTTTTCTCCATTTGGGGTTGCACTTTTGAAAGTTCCATTGCATATTTTAGGGATCTTCTCACCAAAATCTTGACTCTTTTCACTTTTTCTTGGCCGTATTTCTTCGAGCGGTAAACTTGTTTAGTGTCACTGGAAACTAGCCAAAAGCTTCGAGGGTAACGTTAATCAGGTCTAATCGAAGTATTTTTTGGAAGTAAGCACTTCCGCAGCTCTCGAATGCCTCCTCCACATCTGTATTAAATTCCTGACTGAGCTCTTCAGACTCATCAGGGTTTACCTGGAAAAATTCACCGACGTGAATCTCCGCGACGCGAGCCTCGGCGACCTGAATGTCCTCGGAAACGAGGACGGGCTGTGCGGATGTCCCCAGTCTCTCTTCATCCACGGTGGCAGCAGCCTCTTGCTGTCACAAATCACAAGGCAGTCCAGAAAGTGCAGGTTCTTCGAGCAACTTTGACACACTAATAGAGCAATGAGTACAGCTCTAGCGAAAGCTTATGGCGTTCGGATACGCAGAAGAAAACGTCGTGAAGGGGTAACTTTTGGTGGAAGGGGTAGGGAAAAGGAGCGTAGGGGAAAGGGAAGACATGGCTTTTATGCCATGCATGAGTGCATTTCAAAAAATGGAATTTGCTCGACGCGGACGACACAAACGCCGCGCATCCAAACGCCATAAGCTTTCGCGAGAGCTGTACCAAGTTTTTTGCACTCCTCCTAAAACGCCCCGACAACGGTTGCAAAAGGCCGCAGTGACAGGATGAATATATCGAGACCTAATATCTTTAAGCAAATTCAGCGGATTGTAACATTACCTTTGTTTTTCACAGAGAGCACAGGGACGAGAGCACTGGCAGTCGGTAATGTATACAGTTGTAATTAAATCTCTTCATCAAACCTATCTGGTAACAATCATTTTAATAATCACAATGAAATAGTTGACTCGCATCAAGCTCCGGGCCAACGTGCGACCTCCCGTGCAGATTTACTCACATCATCCGCCAGATTTAGGCAGTTGCACCGCCGTTATATAAACCTAACTGTGA
Source organism: Pyrrhosoma nymphula (assembly GCA_963573305.1). NCBI lineage: Eukaryota > Metazoa > Arthropoda > Insecta > Odonata > Coenagrionidae > Pyrrhosoma > Pyrrhosoma nymphula. The sequence goes on from OY754338.1 coordinate 92,074,320, forward strand.
AGTAACTGTTTTAAGCCCTATCCATGATATAAAGTGACCCTTTTTTGAAGTAACACTTCTACCTTACTTCAAAGTATATTATAGTGTATTTCTCACTCCATTGGCAAGTAACGAAAGGCCTAACTGCTACTCAACCAGATGGGAGTGGACACGGTGAAGTGCGTGCCATGACCAAAATTTTTTTTCTCCCTTATATGAAATATTGAAATGACGAAACTTTGCAGCCTCTTTACCAATACAAAGGACTACAATATTTTAACATTTGAGATGGATCGAAGGTGGGGTACATTTTGAAAATTTAATTTTAAACTTTTAAAATGTTTTTTTAATTTCAATAGATATTAAATTTTCTAATTTGACTGTTGAGTATCAACTAATATGTTTTGTACAAAATGATTCTTACCGGAACTTTCCATCTTTCATAATTTCAATAGATATTAAATTTTCTAATTTGACTGTTGAGTATCAACTAATATGTTTTGTACAAAATGATTCTTACCGGAACTTTCCATCTTTCATAAATCAGAAAGAGATGGAACAACTCTGGGACTTGTTTTTACAAATGCCGAATTTTTCATACTCTCGTATCTCCGCAAAAACTCAACATTTTTGTTAAAAATTATACATACCAATTAATGGCCTTATAAGTATAGCACACAAAAACTTTCGGGCAATTCTGAGATGGTAAGGGCAACTCGTCCGTGTTTTCACATGGAATGACCCATAGGTCCAAACATTTTTCTTCTATTCACACCCTTGATGGATACTACAAAAGCTTGAAAATCAGTGATCTCTAATTTCTTCTCTTCACTCCTCCCAATTTCCTTCCATGAATCTTTTTATGGCTCTTGTGCACTCCCTGTAACACACTCTTGCCGTGGTTTCGGGGATATAGGTTAATTTTAATGCAACAAAAATAAATTTTACCTTTGACTTGTCATTTGTGTTCGAGTTTTCAAACCAGCAGTGATTAAATGATATCCTTAGCAGACACCGCTGGATCAGCTAGCGCATCATACGCTCTAGGTTATGCACTCAGGTTGGTTTAACACTAATTGTTACACAGGCCTGCTTCTGGCTTCACTCTGTTTACTTTTTATACGTTCTTCTACACTGAATTAACGTTTATTTGAAAACGTTTGGGAGTTGGGAGTCTAATATGAAAACGTTTCAGAAAATGTCCAACGTAACACGTTGTGGTAATGAGTTGTAATAGGTTATTGCGTCATACTCCCACTGCAGTAGTTTTATTATAGGTAGTATGAGGTGTGAAGCTTCCTTTTATAACATTTAGGTCATATATATTCGCAAGAAACGTTTGATGCGAATGCTTCATTAAAACCAGTCTTGCAATGGGTTACCTAGACGGAAATGGAAATATAACGACTGTTTGGAGATACGTTCCGGCTCCATTACTTCCCGAGTAACAACACGATTGAAGTAAATGTGGTCTCGTTCGATACAAATATGACGCTAGCACGCCCTGGATTTACGTCACATATGCGGGAGGCGTCTTTGGTTAACTGCGGCGCCTGGTGACCATTTTGGGTGTGGGCGAAAATTTCCATATTGTATCTTTAGGGCGTTCGACAGTTGTAAGTGTGGGCTCTTATCGAGATTCGTTTCCTGAGTAAATCTCCACAAGGCCAGAGGTGTTCCATTGCCAGTAGCAGCAGGAGCAGTAGCATATTTCTGTCCAGTTTACTAATTTCATATTTCTGTGACTGCTTCAATTTCCATGTATCATTCCCTACAAAAGTTTGCATCAATTTATCGTATGTTGTAAAAGGTTTCCTTCATGGCGCAGAGGTAAACGTAACATCCAGCGTAATAAAACTAATGATCTCAGGCCTGACCTCGTGGAAATTATGGATATCCATGATGAGAAAACTACCTTTGTTATTTCCACAAAACTTTCTTACGCTGGCACGACCCGCGTCTCACCACACTGTGGCATACTCATCTGTGCATACTGTGGCATGCTCTTGAGTATGCCACAGTGTGGCGAAACGCGCGTGGTTCCAGCGTAATAAAGTTTTGTAGAAATAACAAAGGTGGTGTTCTCATCATGGATATCCAGCGTAAGTTTGGAAATGTGGAACGATCTATTATGTACCTCGCGACTCTGATGTGATAGCGCGCTAATTTTTGTACTGAATTAAAGGACACTTCTAGGTGTGCCTGGATAACTCATAAAACACTTTGTATTGCACATTTCTTAGTCAAGTTAAAATAAATTAGTGAAATTTCAATGTCCACCCATACTCAACAAAAACCCCAGAGAAAGCACTAGAGAAGGAATTTCATCGGAAAAGGGGTATAATTAGCCATGAATCAGTATTTCTATAGCGGAACAGTTGAGACGGCTTCTGGAGCATAGATAAGTCAACGCGGTGCGTGCCATAAACGCCAGCGCAAACGCCCTTAACGCCCACTGAATGAATATAAGTTGTTACCTCTTGAGGGTTTGGAAATAACTTTCTCGGCACTGTCCTCCCTCGTTGCTCAACCCCGTCGGGTGCTACACCGTGAGGGTGACGTAGGAGATTTAATTCAGCCACCCGGATGCTTTGCGAGAGTGCTCTCGCTGTAGGGGAGCGTTGGCAAGACTCAACCCTTTGCCGTTGGCACCTTGACAATAGCGTCCTCGTGGAGTGGGGAAGTGTACTAACCCAAGAGACTGGACACGACGAATGAATGAATGAGGATGAGCCAGCGTGGAGAGGAAATGAATAAGTGATGACGATGGGTGAGGTTCCCTGCGATGAAGCAGCGCCCGTTTAGCGAAAGTGACCCTATTCTCGCGTCGCAGCCTGTCCTGGGAGGCGAGCGACCCTTCGATCTCACCACGCCACTCTCCATCGCGCCTTCATCATTCGCCGACCGTATGCTTCCACTTCCATCATTCTCATCCTTCCTCGTTCATGGCTTTTCCTCAGAAATTTGGCACCTGCCATTTATTATTTACATTCCTCACTCGTACTCACTGCACCTGCATTCAAGTGATTGGAGCGATTTTAGTTGATAAACCAATTTACGTGAAACTTTGCATATGTGTCCTTATTAGTAATATCTGTTGATAAAAGTGAAAATAACTTCGTGTAAATGATTTGGTTTCTTGACAATTCAATGCTTTTTTAACACGTAGCTTTGTGGCAAATGACATAATATATATGTAATAATTCGATTACATCTGAACATATTTTCTCCTAAACGCAAAATAATACGTTCAGTATTATTAAAATGGTTGCTAACAAATACCAAGGTGTCATTCCGAGTAAAAAATGTGTATTTATGTGATTTTTGCTTAAATTTCGAATTCTTCGCCGAATATTCAAGTCTTATCAATGGCCACTATCGGCAAAATATTTAGAATATATTTCATGGACCATTTGCATTACCGCATGTATGGGGATTTCCGCCGTATAAACAGATTTACTTAAGTAAAATGTGGTCCATGAATTTTTTCGACTTGAAACTTTTTTTAAATGTGCACTCAATGACTCACGATTAATGCTGCAGCCACCTAATGAAGCTTGGGATTCATTAGTAGATTAAAGAAGTTTGTAGATGGCTTCTTCATGCACTAAAGTCAAGCCTGTTATTTTAATCAGTGAGACTTGGTAGCTGCGTTGCACGCTCACATTGAAAAGCATTTTTATATCTTAAATGAAATATTTACCTCACCAAAAAGAAGATGACCTTTAAAACGAATGTACTAGTTTTTACCCAATCACTCAGGGTGAAAATCCCAATAAGGCCATAAAGTTTGAACGAAATCGGAGAGGTCAAGGTCAACAGGGTGCGGTGATTTGACATGGCGTTCTTAGTCGGTTTTAAAACTATTGCTTTCCCTGGTACAGCGCATAAGCCTCTATGAAATAAAAATTGACATTCGTAAACTTGTGTATTAATGAACGAATTTATTATTTCTTAGAAGCGATTTTCTGTTCTAGAATACAGCGAAATTATCTACTTAAGTCACTGGTAGTTCTTAAAGTTATTTGAAGTTGTTCCTTCATTTTTTGGAATGTACGCTTCCCATGACGGTTTTATGAAATGGCCTGATATAATGCGGAATAATTTAAACTCGTGCCTCCTCCCTCTACTTCTTCCTATTTTATATGTCATATATTCTGTATCTCTAGCCTCTATGATCTCATGCGTGATCTATGTTAACTGCATTTCTCAATTGAATGATCCTTTTCGTGATAGGAGATGTCGGTCATTATTTTAAGAAACACAATAAATGTCGTGCCTCATTTCTCGGCTTTAGTTGGTGGACTAATTTTGTCAATGTAAATGAAAAATTCCATTCTTTAAATACTCTCAAATGCTCTTCAATCCCACTTATGAATATGAAAGGTTAAAAAATTTCCAGGCTAAGATGTAATTGAAGTACATACTTAACGAAATAATTCCTCTTCCCGAAATAATTTGTGGGATTCAACTGCCTTGATAATGCTATTTTTAAGAGCTAAATTTAGTCCTTAAATTTGAAGGTTGGCATCGTGATAGTATCGATAAATAATGATGTGGTAGATACTTCTGCACTTGTGAATGTCTTCCACATGTCTCACCCTTGGGTGCATTCCTCTTTTAATTAAATCTTCATTTTTTCCCCCCGAATTGACTTTAACCAGTTTAAATATTAACCGGGAAACTTCCCTGGATAATGTTTAGCACCTGGTCTTAAAATATCGTAATGGAAGTTATGTCGATGTCATCTCAGGATGCTAAATAAAATTTACTTACGATCGTCTTCTTTCAAGGTATTCATACCCGTTAAATTATCAAAACTTTTGCGGTCCATGTTAGTCCAGCAATGTTCTTTTGGGAAACCCGCATCAGGATTTTAAAATGCCAACGTTTCTTCTTCTTTTCCGGAGACGTCGTCAGTGTCATCTCTGGTAAAGAAGAAGTAACGTTGGTATTTAAAAATCCTGATGCGGGTTACCCAAAGAAAGAGTTCCGGACATTCACACCCGTTATTGATTTATTTTCGATTTAACTGAGAATACTCGAATGGTATATGACGAAATATGATGGAGCTCCTTCATTATTGTTCAGAAATGTTCCACAGGTATTTTATAACCAATAAAATACCTCTGGAACCTGCCAATGTCTTTCCCTTTTGAATAACTGAGAATAATTGATACGCAGTGTTAAATGTAGCTGAATCATTGCTGGTTCATCACGAGGAGCTGAATCGTAGCTGGTTTTTAGGCATAGTAACTTCGGTATTACGTAAATTTCTTCCTTTCGGAGAAGCTACATTTGAGCTTGATCGATCGGTATTCCAACAGCTCCGGAATTCGCTAATCGGATTAGTAAAAGATCGCCACTCCGGAGCGCCGGAACATACCTGGAAGCTGTTTTAATTTTCCAAGTTCGCATCAAACGGAATAGACAATTTTACTGGGTCATTCGAAAATAATGACGGAATGACGACTCCATTCATGAACGAGGGGCTACAAAAACAAGTATAGAAGGGAGTATCAAACCTCTCTCATCGGTAGATATCTTCTGAACTTCCCTTGGAAAACACTCGCACTTCGGCCGCCCACGATATATAATCCGCATGGCCCGCATTCGAGCTCGCAATCATGAGTTCGTCCCGTAGGTGGAATGTGAGCACGTGACCAATTGAACTTTGTCGGTCGATATGCATTACCTGGAACCTCCAAGTGCTCTGGCTTACCTCCTACGAAGCGGCTTATTTGTATTAAGCTGTGTTTGCATCCAGCTCCTATTTTTCAGGGAAGTAAATTTCACTCGAGTGATTTCACCTAGTGGCCGTAACTTACCCATATCATGACATGTGAGCGAGCAGTCCTGCGTGGGTCGAGAGAAATCCTAATCAGTTCATGTCTGTGGATACACGTGCCCCGGCGAACGTGTTGGAAACCTAGCTATACCTGATGACAGGTGAAATTTTCGGAATAGTGAAATGAATGGTATTTTAGAAGGTGGAGAGAGTTAATAGGATTGGAAATAAAACGTCGCTTTGTACATTCCACACACAAATCTATGAACAAAGCGACGTTTTATTTCCAACCTCTTTGTTCCACAAAGTGAAGCCTCATACGTTAAACCGAGAGAGTTTTTGTTTAATTTGAAACAGAGTTCATAACACACGCTCGCCACCTAGGTTAGTCATACAGAAATGCAACATCCAAAACAGGTGTACATAGCACTGCTTTTCCTCTCCTCGAAATTTATCTCCAGGATTGAGTGAAGTACTCTGAATAGATGCTGATTTTTTTTTCAAATCGATAGGCTCAGTAATGATATTTTGGAACAGCTGCGGTCCTTGAGTTATCAGTCCGCCGAAACATTAAAACGTCTCATTATCTGGTCGGGTCAATACTGCAAACGTGGCGTCCATTTGGAAAATATTTGATTCTTTATGAACCCATCCTCCGTGTTGAATAATTATGCCATCAGTATTCCCCTTCTAAGGGCCACCGTAACTATTAACAATAACTTCATTTCCCTCAAGAATTCGTCAGTGAGTTTTTAACTTCGATTAATTTCAGATAAAACATGACCTTTTGTGTGGCTCTTAGCTTTCAAAACCCCGAAACCCGTGATTTGACACTTTTTGTTTGTAATATTTATCATTGAAAACCATTCAATTTCAGAATTATATGCAGTATAATGTTCTCTGCTGATGAAAGGTCCTCCAACTGAGGAGTAGCAACATACAACGGGCCATACTACTCTCACATAAGAGCAGAATGTTGATACATGGCTTTTGTAATTGTGGCTTGAATTGAATTTTTAAAAATATGTGGTTATTGCACCTCTTGCAACATAAACCACGTTGGCAAATCATCCATGAGACATTCGTAGCGATTCCGGCATTCTATTCCAGAAATAGATAAGCAGGAAGGCCCGCGGACGAAAAGGTTAAAAATGCTTATTCCTCACCTTAAGTGCTGGCCCAGATGAACAGATGCCTGCTAACTCCAGGGTTGCAAGTTTGAGTCCCGCTTTGGTGTAGTTTTCTCCATTCAAGTCTTTAAAGTATGTCATGCTTATTTGTATTTATGACTTGATTTTCCTCGAGGGGCCTTCCCTTCCATTTTCCCATCTATTACGTTCCTTACAAATTCGTTTCTTAAAGTGAAGCCTATTCATCTGGATCTTCGTCATTTTGAGAGTATGCTGATAGTTCAAATGGTTTTTTTACCTCTTTCATTCTTCTTCATACTTCAGCTTTGCTGATCTTATTTGTGTATCTGGTCTTCAGAATCCACCTAAAGTACCAAGTATCGATAATCTCCACTCTCTTCTGTCATTGCTCTCTGATGGTCGATATCTCTGAGCCATACTGGGTGAAATTCCTAACGCATATTTTTAACGCACTCTCATGCATCGTGAATGTTTTCTTTGGGCTAGCTGTTTTTCGCTTCTTGTCCACTGAAACTCTTCCACCTCAGGAAAATTTTTTTCTTACTTCATTATGTTACTGTTGGTCGCGCTACGGTCTTTTTCCCGTACTTTGTGTAAGAATGTGATCTATTCTACGAGGACTTTGCGGATCCAGTAACTATTCCACGTATTCCTTGCACATACTATTTACTTTGTATCACAACATCCACGCTCCATTCGCTCCTTGGATGTGGAGAGTAAAGCGCTCCTACATTTAGTTCGGTCTTTTAGACGATAGCGCGACCACTGACGATACTCCATCGGTCATTTTGACCATAGCGCGAGCAACGGCGTTGGCGGAAATATCTCAAGGAATATATTTTAAACTGTAAGTAGCATTATCACTATAAAACTCGTAACCTGTTGATAAACCTTTGATGTACTAAACATAGGGTCACGGGCGTAATTTGAGTAAATATTAAATTTTTACCAGCAAAATATTCCTAATTTTAGCTGGAGTTTTCCTGAGGAACCTAGGCGGGCACAAGTGAGGAAAATCCGGTGAAGATTTAGGTTTTAACTTGGATCGAAAAATGTAAGCTATTTCTACTGTAAACATTTTGCGTTAAAGCCAAGATAATGAATAATTAAAATTTTACTATACCGGGTTTATTTGACTAAAACTTATATAATAATGGAATAAATTCTCATGTGATACATGCTTAAAATACTAACGAAAAGACGGAAAGACGTACTTACTTGAAGCAGTTAGGGTTTTCTCTATTAAATGACTTCCTGGTAGAGAGATGTTCCATATCTACACTGCCATGTGCCTCAGGAGTCAAGTTAGCAGGCATGCATGTTTGCCTGGGCCAGATCTAAAGAGACCTCATCGTGAGGTAACAGGGAGATTTGGATTCTGTCCTTCAGCCAAAAATCGCAAAACACAAACTCATTTCAAGAGATGTGAAACCTATATATGCAAGGAACATTCATATGTTGTGTGTACAGCATGTGCAACTGCTGAAAATTAAGGAGATTAATTGCTTTTATTCACAACAAACTTGTGATTGTACACAAAAATGTGCCCGTATATTTACTGAAAATAGTAAATAAATTATAAAACAGTATTTCAAGTGACTTATTTTACAGATAGATCTATTTAGACGTAAAAATTGCTGCCCCAAACACGCGCTCGCAATACGGGGAATCGACCATAGCGCGACCCATGCTGTGCCTAGGGGAGGCGCGACTAACGCCGGGTTAAACCTTAGAGAATTTCCCTGAAATAAAAAGTATTATTGGGCGCACTGTCAGTGTATCCTTAAATTGAGTGCGCAAGTAAATCAGAATAGTAAATTGCTTTTTTGGTTCGAAACATTTCAACGATTTTAAGGCCGGCCGTGGACGCCTTTGGCAATTTAGAACAAAATAAATGACAGCCGAATAGAGTAAGTCAAAACGCGTCCCCTGTATGAAGTACGTACCATCTCTTTCACAAAAAAGGAGAAACCCCTAACGCATCGAGGAGTTCACCTCATTATGAAAAGGTTCAACTTTTTAAATCTATTGATGATTAGATACTTTATGAAATGCTTTTGCGTGAAATTGCTCTGCGAAAAACCACGAACTTCTTCATTTTATCATAAAATTCCACATATTAGATCCGACCTCCGAAACGTGATTCTTTTGATTCCCGATGGTTTTCCGATAACTGCAATAGCTTCTCCGGAATTTTAATTGAGGTATTCTAGGTGTAGAAAACAAAATAGAGTGGAAAAGCCGTCCTCGTTATTTGAATCCTGTCATAGAAATAATCTCATGAGTTATTGTGTGCATTATTTACGCCAAAGTTACATTGCATTCAATTTAAACTATGGGGATGGGTGAAAATAAGTTAAGATTCAAATAAATAAAGAGGGGTAAAAATTTAGAGGGATATTTGAAAAAAAAAACATCCTTGGAATGACTTAACTTCATGGGTACATACATATTTATTATACGATTCTCCTTTTCTTTAGCATTTTCAAGATGTAATATTGCCCGATATGTTACGTAAGGTCAGCTAATGTTAAAATAATGGCATAATATTGTTAACTATTACCTCGAAAAGCACGTATGTGTCATTTTGCATTGACTTTGTAATTCAGGAAAGACTGGCACAATTTTGAGTGGTTTAAAGATTCAAGTTAACATACCCGTTATATTAAAATCAAATTTTCTTATTCAACCAATTCATCTTAATCTAATCGTATTTTTTAAAAGGTTTAGGTGGTGAGTTTTTTCCAGCCATGAACATTCCGTAGGTTAAACAGTGACACGTCTTCTATCTTCAAATTTACAAATTCATTAAAAACACCCGAAAGTCTGCAAAAACATGATTTTAATATTTTTAATCTTTTTATAGATGATCTGGCCTCCCTAGTTCCCTCCTCACAAGTTCATACCCTTCTGAACGCAGATGTCTGCAAAATGTTTAAGCAAATCCACAATTTTGCGGACTGTTGTGATCTTCAGGATGCCTTAAACACGGTCTCAGGGTGGTGCAATACCTGGAAACTCAAATTAAACCCAAGAAAATGTAATTTTATATCTATTTCCCTTAAAAAAAACCCCCATTATTTCAGTTACAATATAAACTCACTAAATCTCAATCCCGTCTACATTAAAGACCTCGGCGTTTTGATGGACCACAAACTCAACTACTCTGACCATATCCTTGCAGTTAAAAATAAAGCAATGTCTCTGCTTGGCCTCCTCTACCGATTCACACAAATTGCAGATCCACTAGCCTTACGGTCATATTTTTCGACTATTGTCATCCCAATAATCACGTATTACTCCCCCTTCTGGCCCATATAAGCTCCTTCTAACATTCAGACCCTTCAGTCTGTTACTTATTCCTTCTGCAAGATAGTTTAATACAGAGTATCTCATTTTCGAGATATGCCAACCGAAACTATTATGCCTACACTATTCTTCATCTACCTAAACAATTTCTCAAATCTGACCTGAAAATCATCCACAGCATCCTCAAATCTGCCATTGAGTGTCCAGAACTGATTGGCAGTATCAACATTAAAGTTCCATATAGTTCCACTCGCACACATTCGTTACTCCACATGCCCATTCCAGATTATCCTTGACCAAGCACTCCCTCCTCTTCCGCCTCTCTTCCTTGATAAACTCACTTCCGGACAATATTTACCCGTTTTCACTTTCTTCCTACAACTTTAACAGCCGTGCTCTTTCGTATCTCACTGGAAATTTTTAATTGCTTCTTTCTTTCTATGTGTTTATTTTCATACATTATTACTGAGCTCATTGTTTTTGTTTGAATGCATTCGTATATCTTTTTCTTGTTTTGTTGTTGTTACATTGTGCCAATGTAAATTGGCAAGCATGCTGTATGTGGACAATTTTTATAAATAAATAAATAAATGTCCTTCGCCTCTGCAGTACGGAGTTATCAATATGGGAAATGCCCAATCTTTGCGTGCCACGGTTCCAATTTTTCGATAATTGACAGGTTTCCATTTCGTGCTGATACCAACTTTGACAGGTAACCATGTATCTGATCGATTGCTGCTCCACCTTGCTCAGCTTTGTCACAATCATTCCCTTCTCGATGTCGTCCATTGCAACTTGAAAGTTCTTTTTTTGTCCATTCACATCCACCTTAAGATTGAAATCTTCGTTTCTGAAAACCTGCACCGTTTAAAATCGTTTTTCTTGGTAAATAGCCCTTAATGTTTGTCACTTAGATGGGTATTCCCCATAAAATATGAACTTCCCTCACCTACCACAGAGATTATGCTTAGTGAAACTTGGTGAAACATGGGGATGTAGGAAATGGGAAACAGCAACAGCGCGATACATCGTACATAAGTGCTTTAAGGTACTTAAATGCTGATTGATACCAAAGAAAAAGTGTTGGAGTAACCAGTATTGGTGTAAAAAGGGACACGGTATTTTCAACACGATTGTTTATTAGGTTGAACACGATTTCAACGCTAAAGTGTTGCCATAGACCCAAAGACCCCTTTTCACAAAATCTATATAATCTATCAAAATATCGATCCCTTGAATACAATTATGGGAGTTATGGGATCAATGCAACATCAATTCAAGTCTTCAATATACGCTAAGTGGTTTTTGCCAAGTTTTAATAAATCAATTATGCTATCCTTTTAAGTAAGTCAGACAAATAAGTTAAGATTTGACTATTTAGGATAATGTATTTTCGGGGAACGATATAGAGATGGTTAATCGTAAATTTAAGAAAGATGCTCTGAGAGTGAAATAAATTCTTCGAAGGAAAATTGGGACAGAGTATTGTTGGAATGTAGTGCATAAATTATTTTGGCTATTAGATTTCATCAAGTTAGAGTTTTTTATGACTCATGGAGTTGTTTTATTTGTAATCACTAAGGAATGGCGGGTTACGCTCACCATTTGTAAGTTTTTTTTTACTACAGAAGAGTCTAGACTATCCAAATCCTATTTACCGATGTTCCGTATCATCCATGGCACTGATTCTTATCCTTTGCTGGGTCAGGTAAGTTCAATCGAGTTAAGGAACGACGAATTTTGGCAATTGATTTTTTTTTCATTGACATAAGCGTTCACTGCACACTTTTATCCTCACAAACTACAGTGCTGAATAATACCGGAATGTCTGACTTTTGTCGTAATATATGTATGCTCATAAGCATTATGTATTATCCTATTGTTGATTATTGAAGGTGGTCTAACGGCCAGTCCTCATTAACTAGGGTAATCGAGAGTGAGCTGTAATTGATGGATAAATTCTTCAAATGCAGGGATCAACGTTAAAAAAACCTGAGGAGGCTGTGTATAAATATTGGAATTGTCCGAAAATTCCCGGAATTAAGTGCCAAGTATCCCTGATTACTGATATGTTCCAACCATTTTATTTTGTAAGGTGACCCTTCAATGCAGATCATGCTTGTGAGATTGGCGGCACGCAGGATAATTTTATCTCGGCAATCCCCTTCCTCGTTGGGGGTGAAATAGAGAAAGGGGGAGTGAGGTGAGTGAGTCCTTCCGCGGAGGTCAGAATGCGGCTTCGTGTTTCAGTGAGGGAGACACACATCTTTGTCGTGTGCTGCATTGCTGACGCGGAGACCGTCTGCGCATTGCGTGACTCAATCGCGTGGCTGGCAAATTGATGTTATACGCAATTCCCTCTTCATACGTTAAGTGATCTGACAATCTATCTCTGTCTCCAAATTGGGTGATTGGTTGACGAAAAAAAAAACGCTTAATTATGTTTAAATATCTGTACTGGCCAACAATCATAACGTTTTTAGAACTATTTCTGAACGCGTTCTGGAAATCCAGGGTATTGCGATATGAACTGTAATAACGAAAAAAGTTTATTGCAGTGACTTACAGAACCGATTATATTTTCATTTTAGAGCGAAACATATAATTTTCATCAAATAATTACATTGGTTTCATGTGCTTAACGTTTGTGAAATTGCAAATCCTACCCTAAAGTCAATATCATTCCAAAATGAAACAGACGAAGAGTCTTCACTACAAATGCTGCGTAAATTCAATTTCAAAACTCAGCAGGATCGTCAGATGACGTTGAAATAATTGCTCGATCATTAAAGAATCATCACAATTTAGAGCAGAGAAATATGGGTAGTGATGCACATTATTTTAAGTTGTTAACTCGTTATTGAAATATCCTGTATATGCTAGGTGTTTGAGGGGGAATTTGCGTAGCATCTATAGGTGATAGGAAATGTGATGTCGAGCACTTTTGGTCCCCAGTGGTGATCTATCAGAATATTTTATTGTTATTTCAATGCTGTCACTCACACTTTTGTTAACTTATTTTATGGAGCTCACCGTTATTCGCCTTTCTCATGGCAACTGCAAAATGCGCTGATGTTTCCGTTGCCGTAGCTCCGTATGTAAGGAGTTACTACTCAAGGTCCAATCGGGAAAAAATTCTTGAAATCACATACAATTTTGTCTCACCCCCTCTTCTGGTGCGGATGTTTCCTTACGGTGGAATTTGTGGTCAAGAATTTGAGCCAAATTTGGAATTGATTTTTTTCCACGATTTTTTTTATCTGTCCTAATTTTGTTTATACATATTAACTTTATGACGTGTACGACTATTAATTAGGTTAACTCATATATTTCGTCATAGAAAATATTTCTGCTAATAAAGATTAAACTGCTGAAGTTGTTTTTCTGTGAACTTGATAATATATTTTCTTTTGCGTTAACATTTTATATCTTGATTTACCATATGACCAGGGGTGATGTGTTGAAGAAGAGTCTTATTTTCCATCTTGCGCCTGTTAGTAAAACCATTTATCAATCTATCTGTCTCTAGAAGTTTTGCAGTCTCCTTCTGAAATACCTTATATATGATTACGCCATTTGATTTTAGCGATAGTGAAATTATGTTCCAAAGCCATGGTCGGTGTACTAGTTTGGATCTTATAATATGGTTTCTCTTACAGCTTATTTATGAAGCATTTGCACCAAATTACGCCTGAAACTCACTCTTACCTTTTAATCTGAGCTTAATTTGCATTTGGAAGTGATTTCATGAGTTGCGAAAGGCAGTCTCGCTATGCTCCTTTCACTGAATCTAACACTAGCTCTAAGGTTCTACGGAAGTTTGTCAATTTTTACAAAAGCTAGAGGCTGCGAAACGGCGATTTCGAGCTTAAAGGGCCTTTCGCCACCTTCCGTCCGACCAGGGTCTTCCACAACGCCCTCGCAAGCTGGCTCTCATGAGGATTCCGGCTTCCCATAGTTTTACGACGGGCGACAAAGGATCGCAATGAAAAGGGAATTGATAAAAGGGTTCCTCCCATGCGCCCAAACACTGGAGCACCTCCACTACCACCCTACTCTCTTTCCTGCCTTGCTCTGCCCTTCTAAACTCCACACTCTTTATAAACTTCCACCGGGTCTGAGAAGAGAGGTGGGCGTGGCGGATCAAAACCTTTTGCTTTTGAAACTTTGGTGGAGGGAAGGGTTTGTTTTCGGGCGAGGCTCTCTTTCTCTCTCGTTCCGCCACGCCCTGCCTCGCCCTCCCTCCACCACCACCACCCCTTCAGCACCTCCCTCTTTTCTCCCACACCTGAGAAAAATTCCAAAACCCCTCTTCCTCGCCGTAGGAGAAAACTTTCATCCCCATCTGACGCCCCTGCTGAGAAGCATTACAAGTAAATAAAGTTCGATATCTGTTCATATTTGATACGTAGTTTATGGCTAAAAGATAGGATAGGTCTCGTCCTTGAGTAGTATTTTATGAGACTCTAGACTTCTGGTCTACGTTTCCCGGGTTTTAAAGATTTTATAGGTAGTTTTATTTGCAAACAGATGCTGTTGTTCCCGAGAAAAATCCCAGAGCAGAGTTTGATAGACATTGTGATCATTATGGGTAGCGGTAAGTAAATTAAATAGTGAATGATAATCATGAATAGTATAGCATTTTTATAACTCGCGTGGTTGAAGACTTACAATTTACTTTCTCCTGGTAACTAATATTTCATTGGTACTTCTCTTTGTGAACAGGTGCTGTTGCACCTGTTCACAAAGGTTAAATATAAAATTACATCTTATAATTTCTCGGCTCCATTGCTCACCATACCTCACCATTCTTCTTTCCAAATAGCCATTTCTTTTTCTTCACCCTATTCTGACTGACAGCCTGCCAGTCTAGTTGACAGTACGGTCTCTTATTGAGATTCGTTTCCTTTACACGTGTGTGGGTGATGTTGCCAATAACTGGAGGAAATTCAACATTGTGCAATTCAGTATTAGAACTGAAAATCCAGGAGTTTTTCCTTATGGAAACATTATTCCCTAAAATAGCTGGCTTAAATTTAGTGCGGTGTTAGTAACTGTTGTTCAAGTGGGTTAGAGGTGAGCACACGAAGTGTAAGTTTGACAACAGCGCCCTCCATAAGGTAATTCAGTCAACCATAACCTTTTTCCCAACTCATGGCGGGTGGACGTCACAGAGTGAGTAGCTAATGAAAGGATTTGATTTTTCCATCCCCTCTTATAATTATATCAGATGCTGCTTAGTACTGCCCATGTTCAATATATGAAAACCAGGAGAAAATTTGCAAATGCGAGAATTTTGTGGTATATTTCATCTTGTTTTTCCAATAACTATTCACACCTGTACTGATCTTTAATCTATGTATTATTTTGGAGGAAAATGGCTTTATTGGAATGAAGATTAGATGCACAAGTCCTTTACACAAGGAAGCTTTTCGAAGAGAAGTGAATTGATGAGGGGAGCTGTAAGGAGATACTACGTAAACGATTGGTGAAATAGGAATATGATTTGGAGCGTGGCTCAGAATGAGGGTCAGGAACTTGGTCATTGCGGCGTAAAAAAGTGCATTGATGTTTGAAGCGTGGTAGTGAACAATAATGAAGACGATGAGCTGATTAGCGAGTAAGACTGACGATAAAGGGTTTGATATGGTGAAAAGATAGTCGGTGATAGAAGGGTGTGATAGAGAAGGAAGAATATAAGGATCTAAGGGCATAAATGGAGCAGGAGGAGCAGTTTACGCACATAAGTAGTGTTTTTGAGTGAGTATTTTGTATTTCTTCTGTGGCAGGGACATCAGAAGTAGAGTTGCTGTAGCCAGTAAATCATAGATGTCCTTATTTTTGGGGTGAGATAAGGACTTCAATCTCTCCTCTTACACATGAATTGATGAAGAGAAGACAAAATAAAATATTGGCGAATAATAATAATTATTCTAAAAGAAGGCGTAAATAAAAGATTGGTTAATATTTACACAGAAACTTAAACAAACCCTCGGTAATAGTAATATAGGATTTGTAAAGACTCGATGCATTTAAAATGAGGGTTTGGAGAAGAATGGAGAGGGATGAGCTCGGCGGCGC
Organism: Pyrrhosoma nymphula; assembly: GCA_963573305.1. Classification (NCBI taxonomy): domain Eukaryota; kingdom Metazoa; phylum Arthropoda; class Insecta; order Odonata; family Coenagrionidae; genus Pyrrhosoma; species Pyrrhosoma nymphula. The sequence continues at coordinate 92,090,628 of OY754338.1, forward strand.
GGAAGACGAATGGCGAAATGTTGGATGTGGTGAGTGAGGAAAGGAAGTTGGTGCCAGAGATTGAGAAAAGGCACGATAAATGGATGGAGGACGTATTGATGGGTTTGGGGCATATTTAAGTGGGGTGGTGACAGACGCAATGCAAACGCAGATGAGGATATAGGAATTTTGATCGACACATGACGAACTTGAGAGAGATTGTATATTATAAAGATGTCCCTTAAATGGGGAAGTTAGGTTAAGGACAACGCTGACACTTACCAATCACCTGGAGGAAAATTTTATCAAGATGCTTTTTTAATTTGCATCTTCTAATTAATTACTCAGAATTTGAAAAAACATATGTAGTACATACAAGTAAGGAGCATTGGTAAAGCGACAATCTGAAAAACTATTTTCAGTGAAGATCTTGATACAAGTTTCGTGATGAGGATTTCTTTTCAGAGATCTCGCACCCAAGTCCCAACGAAACTACGCCTCGCTAATGAACAACCCAAACGACTCCTCCGACAATCCCGGAGTGCTTCGGGAAGCCGGAACAACGTGCCGCCATGCACAGGGGCGCGACCCTGACTCGAAAGAGTACAATGCAAGTAGTTGTGTGTGTGCGCGTGTTACTGTACTCCCAGTTCTGTGAGAGATGGAGACGGTTGGGAAGAGAGACGTGTATATATATACACACGTAAAGAATACAGCAAACTTCAGAGCTGGGACAAAAGAAGTGGGACCTCCAGGGTGAACGTCCCAACCCTTGCCTTGGCGCCCCGCACTCACTCACGGGAGAGAACGGGAACGGGTCGCCGACGTCGCCATCTGGCGTGAGCTCGCGGAAAAAAAACAGGAGGGAGACAAAAGAAGGCGAACGTGCGAAGGTAAAGGGGGAAAAAATGGAGGGAAGTCGGCAGGGATGATGGGGAGGAGAATTTCGCCGGGATACGAGTGGCGCTGAAGAGCGAAAGAGTGGGAGAAGCAAGGAATGGGAGGGAAATGATATCAGCAGGTATGACGCCTTTTCAAATGCTCTGCAAACACGGGAGGAGGCAGTGAGCTAGGTTGCGACCGACCCTCTTCTTCCCGTCGTGCATCTCTCGTCCGAGAGCGGTGATAAACCCGCGATGCCGGAGAGATGGACGGACGTGTTACGTAATCCGCGCCTCGCGGGCGAAAGAGAGGACACGACGCCTTAATTGCTGTCCAAACATAATCTAGATTTGAGAGAGAGGAGGGACGTCGTTTCATCATCATGAAAGAAAAACAAAAAGAGGGGCGCCGGACAGGAAGCCTGGGCGGGCACTCTTAAGGGTTAGTATGTCGACGAGGTGCACGCTTAATCCGTTTCCATATTCGCCCGTGTCCATATATAACATGGAGTGCACAGTGAGAGAGAGAGAGAGCTAGTTCTATAAAAAATGTAAGTCTCCTCACAGCGTATCGTGTGGAGAAAAAAAGACTTTCACTCATTCTTTACCTTTTTTATTCCGTGTTGTAATAGTAAAATACAATGACTTACGGTTTTTACTCCGTGTTTTAATCGTAAAATACAATGGCATACGGTATTTCTTTCGTGAGTACTATTCTGCCCTTACCTTCTATGTTCCAATAATAACCTTCATTGGGTTGGTTGAGTGGTTCCCATACATTTATACCCAAGTACTCATCAGAGTTCCGCACGATATGTTGAAATCGGCGTATTCCCAGTGGTAATCAGTAGATATATTTGTATTATTGTTGGTAGCGTAGGTTGGGTAAAGGATATATTAAAGAGGTAAGGCAAAGTTAAAGGTCTAGAAATAAATTTACCAGTTTGTCGAAGTAATAGTGTGTATATTGTAGACGTCACACATAAAATATGTATGCTGAATTGATTTACAATGAAAATAGTTTTAGGCAATATTTGTGCTAGATGGTATCGGTATTTCGATCCCTGCCGTTTTGGAGCCGCATTTAGACTCCATTGAAATCAAAACAATTATTGATAGGTGATTTATTTGAAATGAAATCAACTTTTCACTAGATGATTTTTCTATGTTTCAGTCTGAAATATTTCCCTCATGCTAGGTGTGTTGCTGTTCACTCGTTTACCCCAACTTCACTTTAGTAGCAATAATATTGAATTTCTCTTCAGAAGCATCATTATAATATTAACCATATACGTAAACCGTCACGCTAAGAGGAGCTATTTTTATGGTTATTTATTTAAGATTTACATTCGAATGCGAAAATGCGGAAAATAAATAAAAGAAATATTAGAGCCGCACTGGACGAGTTGACTGTTTATCTACGCACCCACGGGTGTAATCTCCTTCCCTATCTATCTATCCACATGCGTGATGCAAATTATCTCATCGGTTTTCCCATTTCCCCCCCCCAATACAAATAACCTACCAGCAAACTCGTCAATGTGTATAATTTGATGTATGTAGGTATGTGTTGGAGTTGGCCTTGACGCAAACCGTAAACTAGGTTGTATAATGTAGCGTCAAAGGAAAATTGAAGAGCCGTCTCCCGCTCATGTTATTTCGGGGAAATAAGATTTTTGCGGGTGGGCCTCTTGGTTCGGAGTAGTTTTTGTTTATTACGTTCGGACTTAATGAAATGCTTTCCGTAAGATTAGGGAGCGGTCGGCGAGCGGACATGCCGAAAAGTCACGACATGTCACGTATCCGTTGCGTTTCAACTTTTATTCCTCGAGATATAACAACGATATAACAACATTCGTTTGACTCGTCTCGTTGTAATTATGGCAATTCGACGACTCTCCCGACTTTTCCAATCACCCTTTTCGCGGGCCTTAATGCATGTGTTTGTTTTTTTCCACGCAAATGTAATTTGAAAGTATGATTTAAACTCCCTGAGGAAATTGCATTCGTTCATTCTGGAAATTTTGGCGGTTGACAAAATCTTTTTTCCCATCAGTGAACGATGCAGAGCAGTAAAATAAATGACATGCGGCCGCTTGTTTTAAAGAATCGCTGACCACCTCATCGAGGAATGTGTGGTTGAAGGCATTATTAAAGGTAGAAATTTCTGTATCACTGGGATATTTCCATGGTTTGATGAACGCTTCTCTGTATTTTCCACGTATTTGTTTTTGAAACGATACCGAGCGACCGGTTTCAGCGGTTCAGTTGCTATCAGTAGAATAATTCTCAAGTTTTGTAAAACATTGTGTATCTTATGTATTTTCTTATATTTCGAATGACTTTTACAGTCCTCTCTCATATGTCTTCGTTTTCACCTTGTGATAATCCACAGTTCTACATCTACAGAATACCCTGCAAGCCACCTCAAGGGTGTGTGACAGGGGGTGAGTAGTCACCAACATGCATTACACTAAACACTAAAGTTAGTATATCTACGACTAACAATGTATTAGCATTAATCGCTAATGCTTGTCACGAGGCAATATCTCACAAACATGCACTGCACTGTATATATTCTACCAATATTAGAGGGACCGTTAGTATTTATGTATATTGCCACTACATAAACGGACAGAGATTCATGAGTTAAACTGAAAACATACACGGCATGCTGTAAGTACTAGATAGCAGATAAGGATATCAGTATCAGGGAGAACTACTACTACAAAGAGCTGCACTACCTATCGACAAACCTTGTTAAAAGTCTCATTGGCAGCTGCTGTGGTCTTATGGTCTCAGTTAGAGATACAGAATGCAAGGCGGAGGAATAAAAAGGCTGTGCAATATAATTTATTGGAAATCAAATAGAAAGTGGTTTCTCTCTTCCCACAGTCTACAGTAATTCTTGCTTCAACCCTTTCTTTATGGGCACGCATTTTCTCAAAGCATTACACTTTTGTCGCCGTTTGTTTCTGTCTGTAATGGACAGTCGCCCTAATGCTCCCATGTCTGTGGGAGCGAATGGATGGAGCGATGGGAGCTCCCATCAAAGGGAGCGAATCTCGCCAAGCATAGACGATTAGTTAGTTTTCCCGGCCTGCCTGTACCTGATTCCCGAATTTGTTGGGGCAACTTTTTCCCCGCGGATACAAACTGGGCCAAATGATTAAAGACCATTATTTCCAAATCGATCGTATATTGAGTCAGTTCGACCTTTTTTATCAATTTCCTTCCACTCGCTTTCAATTACGACTACCAATCAGACCGATAATGGGCTATAGGGAAGGAAATTTTGACGGGACACCTGTTAGCGATGGTTCTGTGGACTAATTTTCTCATTTTAACTCATATTTACCGTTTGAACGGGTGTATTCATCGGAATGAGGAAAAAAAATATTCTGCCAATTATTTCGGAATAGTTGATTGGAGAAATGAAAATTATTCGTTGGTCAATGCATTAATTTGGATTGATTAAGTTCGCGTCTCAGCACTTCATTTATTACTTCCATGCTCGTTAAAAAAAGTTACCCCCGTGATCGTATTAGGCCATTCCGCACTATGATGTTTTTTTAAATAATTTCAGCGAAACCACCCAATTTTTGCGTACCAAAAATTCTGCTTTAATTTGGTGGTGAATTAAAAAGTTAACTTTTTATTTCGTTTTCGATGGATACTTCGAAGTAAATACGAATAAATATGAATTATGTTTTTCTTTGGATTTATGTCCTATAACAAGTGAAAAGTGAAGCACACAGTCGTCGAATGAAGGTAATAGTTGCCCCTTACCAACGTGAAAGCTCATTTTGAGTCAATTTTTATTAGCGAAAGGATGGGTCAGTGGCCAAATTCGTTGTCGTCACATATCCCCTTCATAGCAAAATTGCTTATTTTTTACATTATATATATATATATATATATATATATATATATATATATATATATATATATCTATATAAAACTTCCAGGAGAATCACTCGGGTGATAAATATACAGTATGCCAAGAGGGTGGCCGATAAAAAATATAAACACGGAAAAAAGAACACTTACAGATAAAAACTTCCGATATTTCGGTGTATATATATATATATATATATATATATATATGCATAAATAAAACAGTGATACACTAAACAAACACAGAAACACGCAAAAAGGACACTCACAAAAGAAAACTTGTACGTTTCGGCGTCAGGACGCCATCGTCAGCGGTAGAGGAATGATCTCTCTCATTCCTCTACCGCTGACGATGGCGTCCTGACGCCGAAACGTACAAGTTTTCTTTTGTGAGTGTCCTTTTTGCGTGTTTGTTTAGTGTATCACTGTTTTATTTATGCATGTGCATCGTCGCCGAGAGCGATTTTCTACCAAGATATTATATATATATATATATATATATATATATATATATATATATATATATATATATATATAAATAAACTTTGCCACAGGTGGGGCGAAAATAAATATAGAAACACAAAAAAGAAGAACACTCACACACTATACGTTCTGATATTTCGGCAGCCGAGCTGCCTTTCTCACAGAAGGAAGGATACAGAATGATGGATAGGCATGGGACAAGGGGTAGAGTGAGGTAGGAGGAGATATATATATATTATTTTGAAGCTGACGAAGGACCAACCGGTCCGAAACGTTCCCGTAAGAACGAATTCTTTATCTTTATCTCTTTCTCCTACCTCCTGTAAGTTATAATTTATATATATATATAAATTATATTATATATATATAATATATTTGTAGATGGTCACCTCGTCCCTCCGGTTCTCTTGAGCCGTCTTCTGAGTGATTGACGGCTTCATCGCTTCCCTTGTATACATACATGTATATGCATTCAATCACTTAATTGAGTAGCGCTATTCAACTTTGATATGTGCGTTTAGTATCTTAATCAGGATTGGATAGTAGGGTACAATCCAGCGGTTGACAACGTGAAAAGGACCATTTGTAGCGGCAGCCATGTTTATTTGACCTATCAATCCACCGTCACCCGGACTGCGCCTTCGGGGTAAAGAGTAGCCATTATCGTTGGTTACGATTTTTAAATAAAAAATCTATGGTGATTCTTAGTGTACTTGCCAATTTTCATGCACGGATGTCGTTCATTGTGCAGAACTTCCGCTCTTATTTCGGGTAAGAAGCATGTAGTGACGTCATTATGGTTTCCGCGATCTTAAAATTGAGTAAAGTTTCTAAACAGAGGAATCTTTATTTGAACCAGATTTATAGTTGGTTACCCGACCGTAGGTACGGTTGGGATGAAATTTGTGCGTCTCTTAGCGTAACCCGAGAAAAATCACGGAGAGATACTTATGCTATCGCTGGTGGACATGTATTTGAGCATCCAACTCCAACCTTTGTCGTTTCTTTTTGATTTGAGCATCTAACTCTAACCTTTGTCGTTTCTTTTTGCTAGGGCTCATTTTCTCGCAAATAGCACATTCCTCTAGCTTTAGATATGTATACGAAAGGTTACTCTATTTTAATTAAGCATGTTGATGGATATATTTTTAATTCAAAGGAGGGGAAACACAGCGGCGAGTGAGACTTTTTAATAGGCAACTCGATGATTGAGTGAATGTAAGTTACTTGCACTATAACACTTTTAAACATATATAAATATTTTGTAACGTTTATGATGTGGGAATTGGTGTGCAAAACAGTTCACAGTCGTAATGAGAAGCAGGCGGTTCCACTACGTGTAATAAATCTGAGTATTAAACGATAATAAACAAAGCTGTGTTTGTTGTAGCCAGAGAGGCATTATTACCATTACTATTCGATGCACATAAATATTCTTGCACGTTTCATTGCTTGCGTAGCCTCTTTAATTCCTGTATGTGTATCGTTTACTACGTAAGTGTTCTCTCATATACACGCAGTGCCCCTATGAGAGCTACTTTGAGAATAGACTTTGAAGAGTAAACTTGTAAATGTGCATTGAATTATCGATTACCCCCCGAAGCAATCTATCATGGGGCTCTTGGGACTCTGGGCCCGTCTTATACAGATTTCCTTTCTACGTGTTATGATGGGCCTGCAGGAGAACATGATATTTAAATGCTAGAGGCATGAATATCCTTTAAAATCAAATCTCTGGTTGTCAATTAAATTTGCTATTGCTGATTTTAGAGAAAAATGTGAGATTTTTCAGCTAAAATATAAATGTCAGACAAATATGAAGCCTGAAGAAATCAATAGATAAAATATTTATTTTTCAGCCATCCGATAAAAAAATCCCGAGCCTCTATCTTGAGTGAAAGTGCTTTTAAAAAGCAAAAAATGAAACCACTGCACCGAACACAATGCTTATCATGGACCACCAGGGGGGGGGGGCCTTTGGGCTCCCCAAGGGCTTTTCAATATAGCCTATGTTACAGCCAGATACCTATATTTTCTATCTACATAACAATTGATAAAGCTCATTCGGTCCAGTAGTTTTTGAGTGATGGAGCAACAGACAGACAGACTGACACCATAACATTCTTATATATATAATAGCAGAATTACCCTTTCGAATTTCGGGATAACACTTCCTTAATAAGTTATCATATAAGAGGAGAATAGATTGAAGAAAATGAAAAATTTCATTCTTTTGGGTATCCGATAAAATAATTTTTAGCTCTCTATCTTGAGTGAAAGTATTTTTTTAAAGTAAAAAACTTTAACCATTGCACAAAACCCAATGCTTTGAATTGCTAATCAGGTTAACTGAGCAAAATGAATTTCCAATGCGTTAAATACCACAGCTGGTTGTCAAGGAAATATGCTGTTGTTGATTTCTGAGAAAAAAATAAACCAATGCATGAAACCCAATGCTTAGCATTCCTAATCAGCTTAACTAAACTAAATCAATTTTAAATGTGTTAAAGACCAAAATATGGTTGTCAAGGAAATATGCTATTTTTGATTTCTGAGAAAATGTCCGTTTTTGCTGCTTAAAACGTGGTTTTCAGACAAATACGAATAGGGAAAGATAATTAATTGAAAGAATTATAAACTTCATTTTTTTAGCCATTTGATAAAAAAAATCCCAACCCTCTATCTTGAGCGTAAGTAGTTTAAAAAAGCTAAAAATTAAACCACTGCACCATACCCAATTCGTAGCTGGAACCACCAAAGGGCCTTTTCTGGGACCTTTTGGGGCCCTGAGGTATTTTTAAATACCATAAAAACCTTCTCCTTGAAAAAATACATATATGTGCCAACTTTCATGATGATCGGTGAAACGGTGTCCGAGTCTATTAATCTCGGACAGACAGACAAACAAACAAACAAACATACAAACATCCATTTATATTTATATATATATATATATATATATATATATATATATATATATATATATATATATATATATATATAAATTCATACAATCATAGGAAATGGAAAGGGATAGGAACACATAAAAGGACGAGCACAGGGTTTGGTGGGGAAGATGAAAATGTGTCGAATCCAGACAAGAAAATTTCACCTTACCCAGGATTCGAACCTGGATCTCCCAATTGTCGGTTGAGTGTGCTACCAGTTACACAGTGTGTCGAATCCAGACCGATTTTTTCTGTCTGGATTCGACACATTTTCATCTTCCCCACCAAACCCTGTGTTCGTCCTTTTATGTGTTCCTATCCCTTTCCATTTCCTATGATTGTATGATATCTATATATATATATATATATATATATATATATATATATATATATATATATATATATATATATATATATATTATATATATATATATATATATATATATATATATATATATATATATATATATATATATATATATATATATATATATATATATATATATATATAATGTCTTGGTAGAAAATCGCTCTCGGCGACGATGCACATGCATAAATAAAACAGTGATACACTAAACAAACACAGAAACACGCAAAAAGGACACTCACAAAAGAAAACTTGTAAGTTTCGGCGTCAGGACGCCATCGTCAGCGGTAGAGGAATGATGAGTCCGCTCTGTTCCCTTGGGAAGGAAAGGGCAGAGAGGAAGGAAAGGGGGGGTAAGTGCGAATGGATAGTGGTGGGGAGAGAGAGGTGGCTATTGGGCTTTTAATTCAATGGGCTAGGTTTAGCCCGGGCTTTTCGAATGCTCTTGTCACCCAAATATGGGCGTATTCACGAATTTTCACGTCAACATTACCGGCGGATTGAGGAAGGGCTTCTATGATCTCTAGGGAGAAACAATCGTCAAAATTTTGAGAGTGGGAGGCGGTATGTTTGGGAATGGGATCAAGAAAAGGTGGAGTTTTGGTGGCATGGCGGTGATTGTTCATACGGATATTGAGGGGGGTGGTACATTTTCCCACATAGAAGGCAGGGCAGAAATTGCAGGAAAGGCGGTAGATGATGTTGCTGGTGGTACAATTGGCCGTAGAGGAAGATCTTTTGAGGGAGGGTGTGGCGGAGGGGCGGAGGAGAGAGCAGCATTTGCACCTCGGGCGTCCGCATGTTGAGGAAAGTGGCGGAGGGGGGGCGGTGGGTTGCAGGGAGGGTCTAGTGGATTTTAAAATGTCCCGCAGATTTGAGGGACGCTTATAGGAAAATTTGGGACATGAAGGTAGGAGGAGGGAAGGGAAGTAGAGGTATTGTTTTTTAAGATTGGATACAGGTCTTTCAATATGTTTTTGATCCTGTGTGCACCAGGGAAGAATGTGGTGACAAGGTTAAGTTGGTCAGGTTGGTGGGTCTTGGTCCGAGGGGTATATTTTGCAGTAGGAGACAGGATTTTATTTAAAAGCAACTTCTCTGGGTACTCTCGTTCTCTGAGGGAGTGATGGAGAGTTTCGATATATTCTTTTAGAGAGGGGGCATTGCTACAGATCCGGTGGCCGCGGATAGAAAGGGAATAAGGGATTGAGCGTTTGGTGTGAGAAGGATGACAGCTGTTAAAATGGAGGTATTGGTCGTGGTTAGTGGGTTTTTTGTGGACGGAGGTGATGAATTTACTGCCCTTAATTTGGATATTAATATCCAGGAACGTAATTAAGGAGTCAGAAATGGAAGATGTGAAGGAAACTGAGAATGAAGAGTTCAGTGTGGAAATGAAAGAAGATAAAGAATCACGGCCGTGAGGCCAGAGGACGAATATGTCGTCAATGTAGCGGGCCCAGAAGAGAGGTTTATGTGTTTGATTTTTTAAGAAAGTGGTTTCGAGATGGCCCATGAACAGGTTGGCATAAGATGGTGCCATGCGAGTACCCATGGCGGCGCCTTTAGTTTGAAGAAAAATTTGATTATTAAAGGAGAAAGCATTTTTTGTTAAAACCATTTCGGCTAGGCGGATGATGAAATTTGTGGAGGGAAAGTGTGGTTTTGGGCGTTGGGATAAATAAAACTTTAATGAATTTATGCCTTCATCGTGAGGGATGGACGTATAAAGGGAGGTAACGTCTATAGTGGCCATGAGTAAAGTAGCATTAGGGGGGATAGAGACGGCGTGGAGAAGGTCGAGGAAGTGGTAAGAATCTTTGATGAAGGAGGGAAGAGATATGACTAGGGGTTTGAGGTAATGGTCAACAAGTGCTGATATGCGCTCAGTAGGGGAATTGATGCTGGAGACTATTGGGCGACCGGGATTGTTGATTTTGTGCACTTTCGGGAGCATGTAAAAATGCGGAGTTTTGAAATGAAGGGGTGATAGTATGGCGATGTCAGAAGGGGATAGGCCTTCACTTGGGCCGAATTCCTGGAGGAATGAGCTGATTTCTTTTTGAAAATCAGGATTTGGATCATGAGGAAGAGGGGTATAGGAGGAAGAATCATTTAATTGCCGTAGACCTTCAGCTATATAGCTTTGCTTGTCAAGAACGACAACTGTAGATCCCTTATCTGCCTTGGTGATGATGATCTCATCGTTATTAATTAATTTTTTTAAGGCAAGGGATTCGGGACGCGAGAGATTTTTGGGTGGATTCAAGGATTGGAGGAATGAATTGTCAGATATTTTTGTGAGGAAACGTTTAATGAAGATTTCTACTGGATGATTTGAGGGAAGTGGTTTGGGTTCACGTTGGGACGGTGGAACAAATTTTGCAAGGGGATGAACGGAGTTGGGGGTTGAAGTGATTGATTTTGGGAATGAAAGGGATATGAATGAGGATTTGGGAATGAAAGGCATATCCCTTTCATTCCCAAAATCAATCACTCTCTTAAACCAAATATTTTCTTCTGCGCTCCGAAATCTTGTTCGCCGACGGACCATCCTTTTAAGAAAACTTTCCTCACTCTCCACTTCCTTCCTTCAAATTGGCATTCCTTTACCATTCACGAAGCTCACACCCCCACCCCCTCCTGAGCCTCCCCCCCTTTTTCTTTACAAACCCGACCTTGCTTCCCTTCTTAACCTCCCCCGCCCTCCAAGCGACCGCCCTGTTTTCCCACAGCGTCTCTCCCCGACGCGGAAAGACCTACCCCGCACCTTGGCCACCGCCGACCGAGAGGTAATAAACCTCTCGTCCGTTGTACTGGGCGAAAACGAGCGTGCAGTTCTGCAAAAAGGCTTATCTTTCTCACCCACCCCAAGAGTTAATCCTCTAAATATCCTTACTGATGCCCTGAAATTTTGCCGGAATCTGCGGTGGCGAGCATTCTGGGAAACTCAACCTAAGCCTTCAACCCCCAACTCCGTTCATCCCCTTGCAAAATTTGTTCCACCGTCCCAACGTGAACCCAAACCACTTCCCTCAAATCATCCAGTAGAAATCTTCATTAAACGTTTCCTCACAAAAATATCTGACAATTCATTCCTCCAATCCTTGAATCCACCCAAAAATCTCTCGCGTCCCGAATCCCTTGCCTTAAAAAAATTAATTAATAACGATGAGATCATCATCACCAAGGCAGATAAGGGATCTACAGTTGTCGTTCTTGACAAGCAAAGCTATATAGCTGAAGGTCTACGGCAATTAAATGATTCTTCCTCCTATACCCCTCTTCCTCATGATCCAAATCCTGATTTTCAAAAAGAAATCAGCTCATTCCTCCAGGAATTCAGCCCAAGTGAAGGCCTATCCCCTTCTGACATCGCCATACTATCACCCCTTCATTTCAAAACTCCGCATTTTTACATGCTCCCGAAAGTGCACAAAATCAACAATCCCGGTCGCCCAATAGTCTCCAGCATCAATTCCCCTACTGAGCGCATATCAGCACTTGTTGACCATTACCTCAAACCCCTAGTCATATCTCTTCCCTCCTTCATCAAAGATTCTTACCACTTCCTCGACCTTCTCCACGCCGTCTCTATCCCCCCTAATGCTACTTTACTCATGGCCACTATAGACGTTACCTCCCTTTATACGTCCATCCCTCACGATGAAGGCATAAATTCATTAAAGTTTTATTTATCCCAACGCCCAAAACCACACTTTCCCTCCACAAATTTCATCATCCGCCTAGCCGAAATGGTTTTAACAAAAAATGCTTTCTCCTTTAATAATCAAATTTTTCTTCAAACTAAAGGCGCCGCCATGGGTACTCGCATGGCACCATCTTATGCCAACCTGTTCATGGGCCATCTCGAAACCACTTTCTTAAAAAATCAAACACATAAACCTCTCTTCTGGGCCCGCTACATTGACGACATATTCGTCCTCTGGCCTCACGGCCGTGATTCTTTATCTTCTTTCATTTCCACACTGAACTCTTCATTCTCAGTTTCCTTCACATCTTCCATTTCTGACTCCTTAATTACGTTCCTGGATATTAATATCCAAATTAAGGGCAGTAAATTCATCACCTCCGTCCACAAAAAACCCACTAACCACGACCAATACCTCCATTTTAACAGCTGTCATCCTTCTCACACCAAACGCTCAATCCCTTATTCCCTTTCTATCCGCGGCCACCGGATCTGTAGCAATGCCCCCTCTCTAAAAGAATATATCGAAACTCTCCATCACTCCCTCAGAGAACGAGAGTACCCAGAGAAGTTGCTTTTAAATAAAATCCTGTCTCCTACTGCAAAATATACCCCTCGGACCAAGACCCACCAACCTGACCAACTTAACCTTGTCACCACATTCTTCCCTGGTGCACACAGGATCAAAAACATATTGAAAGACCTGTATCCAATCTTAAAAAACAATACCTCTACTTCCCTCCTCCTACCTTCATGTCCCAAATTTTCCTATAAGCGTCCCTCAAATCTGCGGGACATTTTAAAATCCACTAGACCCTCCCTGCAACCCACCGCCCCCCCTCCGCCACTTTCCTCAACATGCGGACGCCCGAGGTGCAAATGCTGCTCTCTCCTCCGCCCCTCCGCCACACCCTCCCTCAAAAGATCTTCCTCTACGGCCAATTGTACCACCAGCAACATCATCTACCGCCTTTCCTGCAATTTCTGCCCTGCCTTCTATGTGGGAAAATGTACCACCCCCCTCAATATCCGTATGAACAATCACCGCCATGCCACCAAAACTCCACCTTTTCTTGATCCCATTCCCAAACATACCGCCTCCCACTCTCAAAATTTTGACGATTGTTTCTCCCTAGAGATCATAGAAGCCCTTCCTCAATCCGCCGGTAATGTTGACGTGAAAATTCGTGAATTCGCCCATATTTGGGTGACAAGAGCATTCGAAAAGCCCGGGCTAAACCTAGCCCATTGAATTAAAAGCCCAATAGCCACCTCTCTCTCCCCACCACTATCCATTCGCACTTACCCCCCCTTTCCTTCCTCTCTGCCCTTTCCTTCCCAAGGGAACAGAGCGGACTCATCATTCCTCTACCGCTGACGATGGCGTCCTGACGCCGAAACGTACAAGTTTTCTTTTGTGAGTGTCCTTTTTGCGTGTTTCTGTGTTTGTTTAGTGTATCACTGTTTTATTTATGCATATATATATATATAATTGTGTGTGTGTATATTCATATGAAGATAAGAAGAGAAGTGGCCACAAATATATAAAATAAGACTTACAGGAGGTAGAAGAAAGAGATATAGCGTCCATGTCCCTCCCTATCCGTATATTCTAAGAAATTATGTAGCACGTCCAAAAAGCGAGATGCGATAAAATTTGCTTCTGTATTCGCACGTTGTGTTTAGTTCATGAAAAAGTGCTGTGGATTGAGGGGGTCAAGCATTTAATGCTGAACAAAGTTTATTTCCGCGTTGTACGTCTAAACGTATACTGAGGAATTTCAGCTGATTTTCAACGAGTTAGAAGTTACAAGATTGGCCGGTTGCCATTGCATTGTGTTGGTTGGTTTAGAGTAATTTTTCAGTGAAGGAATAAGAGAGAATTCAAATTCATTCATATTATTGGACATAAATTTACCAAAGTTTCTGTGAATTCAGTTAACAACTTTATCGTGGTTAATATTAACCATTGAAACTAAATTACGTAATTGTCAAGAGCTCAGTATTTAGCAGAAGACGATTTTCAGTCATCGTCCTTTTTTAAATTATCATCTTTTTTTGCTCATGCTCTATATAATTAAATTAATGGCTAAAATAATAAGAAGTTCTTTCTGTCCACCATGTACCTGCTTAAGATATTCCATACCTTTATTGTCTCATCTTTCCTCATTAGTCCAGTTTCATTCTCAATCTACATACGTCTTTTTTCCTTGGTAGGTATTGAAAGTTTTTTTTAAACAACCCAATCTATTTTATTATATTATAAGGCATGTTATGGAATGTGTTCAATTAAGTTTTATCAAAGAAAAGATACTTTAGACCCTTTTTTAATGCCTGGTTGAGCACTTTCTCTGTTATATATTGTAATACCTCAAAGGTTAACGTCGACCATCGGTGGTGCTCCCTTCAACTAACGGACAGACTAATCTCACTAAATAAATGAGCTCGCAGTTAAACTCGCGTGATCTAATGGTTAAAATAAACTGCACGTCATCCATTGGCAGCCCCAAGGGGGAGGCAATAGGGGCAATTGCCCCCCCCCAAAAAAAACCATTTTGCATATAATTTGTTACGAATTTCCGGGACGAGACCAACGAACCCCCCTTTTCCACTTTTCCTGGGGGGTATTCCATACCCCAAGAGTCTCTGGTAACCCCCCGAACCTCTAGTCTGGAGCCGCCCCTGAGGTCATCAATGTGATTTTTCCCAAATTTACTCCATAAGTTCACTTTCTTTCTGTGAGCATTAAGCATCAAGGTGGCTGGAGCAGTAATCACGAGTCGTTGAAGGCACATTCTAATAACTTTTCAAGTAAGACGAAAAAAAATTCTTGGACCAAATTTCACTCAAGTACACCTGTTTATACGTTGGAAATCACCACACATGCAGTAATGTATATGATGCAAGAGTTAAATTTCAAATTTTCGCCTTAATTAAAGCATTGCTTTGACTTGGATTTTCGGCGCGAAATTCGAAATTTACGAGAATATCATATCTAAATACGTTTTTCTTACTCGGCATGATACCTTGATATTTGTTAGCAACTATTATAACAATATGAAACCTATTATTTCGCATTTAGGAGAAAATCTGTACGTAAGTAATAGCATTTTTTCAAAATATATGCCGTGTGCCATAAGAGTACTTGTTAAAATATCATTGAATTGCCAGGAAACCAAATCGGTAACATGCAGTTTATTTCACTTTTATCGATAGATATTACTCACAAGGACACGTATGCAAAGTTTCACGCAAATATGTACACAAACAAAAATCACTCCAGCCACCTTAAGGTTTTAACGACCTTCTGCCTCTCGTTCTATATTTCTATTTTTTAGGTTTTCTTCCTTCGTCCATTTTTTTTCTTCGTGTTCTCTGTATCTATCTTTGAATTCTCATATCGTACCGTCGATATATTGTACGCCGTGCTTTTTTCTTTCGCCCGTATTTATTTTTCTGTCCGTTTCCTTAAAACGAGTTTGTTTTCTTAAAATATTCATATGTATAAATTAATATTAAATTTGCTTTTTTACCTGTCTAGTTGTTACCGCCATTTAGTCCACAGGGAAATTCCATTGTAGTATAAATCTTTATAAAGGTGTCTATTCCTAGATAGCATTTCCAAAGTTCGTTGTGTTGTACTGCTGGTGAAGTTGAAGCTAACAATTTTCCTAGTTCGATTAATTGCAGTGTGATGGCATTCTTCCAAGGTAATAAATATAATGTGAATTTATGTGACTTGTTTCTACACCTTGGTTGTTTACAGCTATTTTCGATCCCTCTGGTTCATCGCCCGTTACGTTGGTCTTTTCGGTTTATATCTTGAATTTGTATTCTTTACTAACTAACGTAAGATACTTACATATGTGATAAAATGCTTTCACTTTTCTTATAGACAAAAGGAATGCAGTTCCGCGTTTATAAATTACCAAGTATTTTTTATCCTCGTGGTGAGTATATTCCGCAAAGTTAGGTCGCCTACTATTGATTCGCTCCTCATTGAAGTCCGTTGAAGTTATCACCTATTATGAGTATCAAGAGTGCTCCTTGGCTAAGCAAATTTTTGCAAACGAATTCAAAGGGTGGCCACGTTAGTTGATTTCGAAGCAACACCGTGGCAGCGCCTTTGCAGATGGCGATTGCGGACAGATCGGCGTGCGTCTCGTTTGTGGCCTCCCCTGGAATTTCCGCAAACAAACTAATAGTCGAAAGGAAACATCCGATTCGTGGGGTTGAAATTGCTGCGGACGATTCAATAATGTGCCTCAGCTATTCCGAGATTTCCTCCTGGCCTTAATTGTGCTTCGGGAAACAACCGGATACGTGAGAATTGCCCTAGCAGTTTGCGCAGTCGGGTGTAGGTAATGCAATTCCCAGACGGAATGTTACCAACGGGCGAAATCAAAGCCATAGATGTGGGTCCGTGGCGTCCGGCCATCTCCACTTGGATAAACTCTTATGCTCCACTCCTATCTGAGAGCGACCTCATGAATTTAGTCTTGATATCATGCTTTTTCTCCAATTAGGGAAAATTTCTTGATGAGCATAATTGCCGAACGTTCCTGAATTCACAAATGCTTGCGGTGCGTCAAATGGAAGGAGATAACTTTCTTGAGGAGGGGATAATCTTCTTGTAAGGAGATGACTTCCTACTTGAACCTGTTAATGTACTCTTTCCAAGATAGGAGGAAGAAACGCTATGAATTTAAACAGAAAAATGGATGATTTTCCTGTAGTTACTACCATGAGTTTCAATACTATCTTTTCTGGGACTCTTAAATCGAATAGAACCCCTATATATATATATATATATAAACAAGAACATAAATATACTTTTAAAACACAGGCACACGAAAATTAAAAGGACACTCACAGAATAATTTGCGGACGTTTCGACGGGCAAGCCGCCATCGTCGACAACAAGAGACTAGTTAGTCTCTTGTCGTTGACGATGGCGGCTTGCCCGTCGAAACGTCCGCAAATTATTCTGTGAGTGTCCTTTTAATTTTCGTGTGCCTGTGTTTTAAAAGTATATTTATGTTTGTGTTTTTATTCGCCGAGTGCGGTTTCTCAGAAGATATTATATATATATATATATATATATATATTCTAGGTGACTAACCGGATATCTTAAATTACAAATATATTGTGAGAAATGAAATTTAAATTGAAAAATTGTTTTTCTATGGACTTTCTATGGATAGTTTTATCTACCTTAGTCAATCGGCTGTTAACTTAAAATTCATTCGACAGGCATACTGAAGTAAAGCATATAATTATAGAGCGATACCTTCAGCAATATTTAAAATTAATATGCCATGAAAAATGTGAATCCGTAATTTCTACTAACTTCCTTCAACATAAATAAGCAGCATATTAATCTTAGAATATCTCGTTAGCTTAAATGCTAACCTAACAAATACGTCTGTACGTTGCTCACACCCCTTCCTGAGGAATACCAGGGGTTTGCTAGTCGAAAACTTCGAAATTATAAACGTGTGTCTTTTTTGTTTTATTTCTCCACTTAATACCTAATCTACCTTTATATAATTTAAATTAGAAATATTAAATTAAGTTAAAAAATTGTTGAAAAACCCACAAATTGAGGTATGCCCTCTTAAATAGAACAAAATATGCCCATAATTATTTCTTATTGATCAGTGAGTAGAAACATAGCAAGGATCTTTCAAAAGGGTCTACACACTCATCGGTTTCTGTGAAAAAATTTTGGCAAAAGTTACTTATAAAAATTATACAAGTCAACAGACAAACTTCTTAAATTTGACCATTATTGGTAAGTACCAATATGTGGACGACATAATTCTTCCTCTTCCACCTCATCTGATATCACTTCGCTTTTGAACAAACATTTGCCTCTAGAAATAGATTGGTTGAAGCATCAACCAATACTGGTAGAAGATGCCTCATCAACGTTAGACCGATCACAGTAATTATTAAGTTATGGAAAAATACAAAGTTAGGTTTATTATGGATATAAGTTACTTCCACGAAGTCACGCCTGAAACCATTCAAGTTATAGGAAGACATAAGGATGAAATTATTTAATATTTTATTGTTTGCTCTCATTACTCCAGCTTTCAGGGGTCATGGTTGCATTTTCAAACTCGAAAGTTCTTCCATCGTGTTCCTTGTGCCCAAAAACAATAATTGAAAGTTTTGCTACGAAATTCCGTTTTTTTGTATTTTGAATAATTTAACATTGAAAACCCATAAGGCAAAATTTGGATTGTTGGTTGGACCCTATTTTTGGGGTCAAAAGGTCGTGTTTATAAAAATTTTCTTTCACTCAACAAAACTTAAAACTTTTTTCTACGTAGGTATCAAATTTCATTTATGTGGCACGAAAGAAAGTGTCTGAAATTATAGGTCAAAAATTACACACGATCAATGGTGCACTGTATTAGAGCGAACTCCCCCAAGCTTGTCACTTTGATAATGGCATAACATGCCGAAACCTGGGTCGGTGTGAAAAATTATTTGTGGAAATATACATAGTTCCTTATTTGAATAAGAAGAACATCAATGATTTCTATAGAGTAACGCCGGAGATAGTGTCTAATAAATTACGTAATTTTAAGATTTTATTCTTGAAAACCTCATTCTTCCTGAAGTGATGCGGAATCGTGTGTTTGAGATCCTCCGATTAATTTAGACTCACCTCTCAAATTCTACTAGATTAGAAATCTTTACCGAGGAGGTTATAGCCCAAATGTACTCTTTCAGCGGTTTTTAAAGCTTATTACGGAGCATAATGACGTAAAACTTCAGCTCTAAGGCAAATTTAAAAATGTTGTACTCGCCATGTAGTCATGTACCTCAATCTATTTTTAGGCATTTTTTGCTAATCTTCTCGCGAATATCTCCATTTTTAAAGCTAAAGTAGCATCCGGAAGGTCATAAATCTGTAAGGCTATGTGTAAAAATTCCCCAATATCTTCAATCTGGGATAATCGGTCGATACCCATTAAAAAGCTGAAGTAAATACTTTTATTTGGCGTTTTCACAGCTAAAATGTGAACGTAAACCATGGAAATCCTTTCGTTTCAAATATTGAGTTTATTATTACAAATAATGAATGTAATTGAAATGATACAGCTAATTAATTGTTTATCAATAAAATTCATACAATTTGTAAATCGTATTGCAAACATATCATAAAGCATTGGAATTATAAATAAAGTTGTCTTTGGGCAGATGTGGTGGAATTGATTCATTCCCATGGGAATTATATTTCTAAAAATATTATTTTTGGCTGAAGATGAAAGGAAATTAAAATGGTGGGGAATTACGGGGAGTGGTGTCTCAAGGAATGGACTTAACCATCGTAGGTAGGTTGCTACAAGTTTGGCTTATAGTAGAACTTTGTACCGAGAATTTTGTATTTGTTCGGGAGAAAATGGTCAGAGGTAACATGCAGTGAGTAAAAGAAGGGTGACCAGTGATAAACCGATGAGATTAAAATTTAGTGAAATTGAGTACCTACATTCTTATTAGTCAGAGACACAAAATATGGTTCTTTTTTATAAATTGAGACTAATTTTCAAATTTGTGTTACAAGTTATAATGTGATTCTCGTCTGAGAGATGGTTCGAATAATGTTTTAAGAGGCTATAATTTCCTTTATTCATTATTATAATAATGGTAAGTGCTTACATTTAGATGCCTTAATATTGATTTTTTTGCTTGAATTAAAAACATTCAGGTACTCAAGGGGGTCCAATTGGACCATCTTCAATTATATTGATCGTTGGTGTCCATAAATAGCTATAATTAGGCCAATGAATCACCCAATGAATCATGTAAATTAATTTTTTAGGTATTTTAACGAATGAAATTGATTTTGATGATATATATTTGTGCACTTAATACTATAAGTTTATTTTTAGGATTTTGATTAAATTTTACAAAGCAAAGAACTTATTACTCTCACGGTCTTTCAGTCGTAGGGTTTGACCTTAATAGAATATGAGAAATACTGTCCACGATGTTAATTTTTTCTATTCTACAGGGCGTGAATTAATTAATTGATAGTATGGACTCTTATGGAAATTCGCTGCCAGTGTACATCTCCTTTAGACCCAAGGTGCCGTGTTAACATAGAGCAATGCAGAATACAAACGACACATCTGGGAGTACAACATGCAAATATAATTACCAAATGTAACTTACTTAAATTTAACGCGGTGTTGGAAATGGTACCCTATGTGGCCTAGAGCTGAGCATGGTACGGAGGTAAGTATGGCAACAGCGCTCTCCATTAGACCCATGCTGTCAACCAAAGTCGAACGTCCTATACACTTGAAGTGTTGTCCACATGGCACCTAAACATACGGATTGGGATACCAATGGAAACAAATATGTCACCGGACATCCGACATAAGTGAAACATTGAATATGGTAATGAAAATTATAAATATGACTGGCAGTGGGGAGTATACAGTATAATATATAAATAAACATAAAAAATTAAATTTATTTTTCTGAAAATATAAATATGAAAATTATATTTATATATAAGTGATAGTTACATGAAATACACATAGACTTAAAACATTCATACGGAATTACACTATATATCTCTATTGATAGTTCCGTTGTCTCGGGCGTGACTTCGTGGAGTTTGCTTAGCATTGTAAATGATGAATATAACTTAGTTTTTCTACATAGATTTATTACAACAAGCCGGCATAGATTTCATCATCAGGTGTCCTGATCATCACTATCTAATATTACTCTGTGATTATACTTGTCATTTGCAAATCAATTGATAGAGAAAATTGGCAATTTTCCACTGCATCATAATCAGTGATGATGCAGTGCACCGAAACCGGTCGCAATAAAGTTTATGCTGTGGAAAATTGCCAATTTTCTTTAATTATGATATTAAACCATATCACACCTGAAACGCCTGTATATACGTCCACGCGACCAAGTTCCGGGTGTCGGGTGTCGCGAGACGATAGGCTTTCGCGAGATTGCCCGCATCCATAAGAAGTATTCCAGTTCAAAAATTGCTACGATGCGAACCCAAGCCTAGAGATCGGTTTATAATGCTCCGGGGCATGTTACGTAAATGTCCGTGAAAACACTCACCTATTAATGGTTTCTCCCTTATTGCTCCCGAGGTTCGTTCCGTGAAAACCGCAACAAACCACATCATCTTCCATCACTCCTCCCATCCCTTCTAAACTGTGTCAAGAGGAAGCAGCTTCTCATAAAGCAAGGTCACAAATAATGGCGGGGAGATACGTTCCCTGTTAGGCACTGATACCATCAAAACCTGATTATTTTGTCGCTGCAGCAACATCCGCCGTGTATAGCCTGCTACCGAGGCGTTAGCAATTTGCTAAACGTCGATGCTATCTAAAAGTCATTAATGGACGCATAAATATCCGTGATTTCGGCGAAGGTCTGTTTAAAGTCTTGGAGAGATTAAGAGCGCACTTTGGCTTATCTTGTTTCGGGAACTAATTTGAATACAAATTCGATCGCGCGACGTCGAGCCTGACGAACGATTATCTCCGCCCAAATGACGCTAAGTGGAAGAGTTAAGTGGAGGCAATAGGTGTTGGATACCTCAGTTTAACTCCGCCCCCTCGGATGTAATTGCCCATGTTGTGTTTTTAGGCAAGCCCTGCCCTCTCCGACAAATTCCTGCTGCCCAAGGAATCAATGACAGATTTACGTATGGGCAACTTGCTCCATTTCGCCCACTTCATACAATCCATTAAATGTTGATAGAGTCATTTGATCTGTATCTATAGCTACAGAATATCCTTAAAACTGCAAACATGGGCTATTCTTGGGGGTATGAGAAGAACATAAGGCTTGAAAAAAGGAGATTTGGCCTTTTTTTTAGTGTTTTTTTTTTCTTTTGTCTTTTCACTATTGCTTTGAGTGTGGGGTTCACGTGGAAAAAAAATCTTGCTTTTATACGGTAAATAACATATCCATACAATTTCTTCTCTTTTCTTAGTGATAACATACACGTCGAGGAGCTTAATTGTCTCTTCTTAACCGCTGGTAAAACCACACGCAACATATTTGCATTTATCCTAAAGCATAGGCTCATGTAGCTATTATTGTGAGGATTTGATACATGCCATACTTCACCCGAAAAGCACCTCGGTGGTTATCACATAATGGTTGTATTTCGTTTGGTCTAACGGTTGACCATTGAATTTTGTATTCCATAGTTGGCATATATCTTGTTAAACGTTTGTTTTTATATCGCATTACTGAAGGCGATGAGATGATGAATGGTGAGAAATAAATATTTGGTTAACGTTTAGGTGTCATAGAAATGGAATAATGAAAAGTAGGGTGGAATATTACAAGTTGTGTTTTTTAGGATTTGGTATCCTGTAAAGGGTTAAATGTGAAAATAGAACAAAGGTATAAATGATTAGAGACACGTGACAAATTCAAGCCTGTTCTAAACCATAAAAAATATAAATACATATAATAAATCAAATAAAATACAAGTGATATAAATAAATATTAGTATCCCGTATGCGGTGGCGAACTACTTTTAAGTTCTTCGTTAAAAGAAAACTCGTCATCAATGATAGAGCACTATAGTTAGAGCACAATAATTAGCACTCTTCGAGAAAATAATTTGCCCCTAATGCCAAAATAATTTGTCCCTAATGCCTCGGAAGACTGATATGTAATATTTTAGAATTTATGTAGGTTATTAGACAAGTTTGCGAAATATGGGCGAATGAGTTTGTACCTTTTCCCTCTAACGTTCTGTTTTCTGATCGAGGAGTTCAACACATCATATTGAAGCTTTTTTTCGTAAAAACGCCTTAAATTGGATAATAATTGGACGATAGTGGCCGAGAAATCAACAATGGTGACCGTAGTCCAGATGTTGTGATAGTGTCTTTAGCATTCAGTTTGGTATTTCATTTCGTGCTCCGGTGGGCGGTATTTTAGAATCGTATATTTCCCGAGGCTGACTCATTCCTAGAGTACTCCGAACTCGGTCTCACGTAGCCGAATTACAACTATGAACAAAAAATCTCCAAAAACACCAATATCATGAGTGAATTTACTTTTTAGAGTTTAAAAACTTTTATTATTCCAATTTTTTTATTTTTTCGGAATATTGGGCTGGGATGTTAGCTGAAACCCTGATAGCCCATCCTGAGGGTTCAGCTTTAAATCCAAATAAGGGGTGGATATTAATCAGCAAAATTCCGCTATCTTCCTGGATACATGGGGCACAGTACTTGCAGGACATTACTTTCTCCTTTTCTCGTGTAATCCTTCCCTAACTATTCCATCCAGTCAGGCGCATATGATCTCGTGTGCCCGTCACTTCCGAGTGTAAGCTACCAACCTCTATTGCGGAACGGTGAATGCAGCGCCTTCTCGGAGTTCATCCGTACTTGCAGAACATCGTTGTACGTTACACATAACATCCGATTTTTCTGCAGAACTGAATAGCGGAAATAAACAATTAAATGGCAATTTCGATATTGCGTTTTTATCAATACATTTGTGCATGACACTATACGAGTTCCATGGGCATTCGTGGAATTTATTAGCCGGCACAAATTACAGTTAATATGCAACTACATCTACAAAATACCCTGTAAGTCACCTCAGGGGTGTGTGGCAGGGGGTGAGTAGTCACCAACATGCATTACACTATACCCTAAAGTTAGTGTAACTACGACTAGTTATGTATTAGCATAAATAGCTAATGCTGGTTACGAGGCGAAGCCTCACAAGCATGCACTACACCACAGATATGCTCACAGTGGAGAGGGACCGTTAGTATATATGTATTTTGAAACTACACAAATGAGCAAAGACTCAAAACTTATTTAGAAAACATGCACGGCGTGCTGTTTCATGGGACGTGTAGGATATATTGCATGTGTATCTATAAAGCATACGTAGTATGAGAATTATTTGATTTCTCATTATTTGTATAATATTCTCAATTTTGACCTTTAAGTAACCTCCAACAGGTAAAAAACATTTCCAGAAAAATAAATATTTATATTTCTAGCATTTATAAGTCCTCCAACGGAAATTAAATTAGTTGTTTACATTTTTCATCCCCACACAAAGGATTATAATGGATCTATTTTAACGCAGAATCGGAATGCTTCAAGAAGTCAGTATAGAAGCTAGTCAGCTATCCGTGCCGTGGTAGTTGTTGTGCTCATTACTACCCCATATCGACCCCTTAGGGTGGATACTGCCGTAGAAGTTCGTGCTTACACGTCGATGTGTTGCTTGCAAGCGACTTGTAAGGCTTCGGCTAAAGTAGTTACTCCCATGCGTAAAACCGTCTTCAAACAAAAGCGGATTGTGAGTTGGACTCGTAACAGTAGCAGTATCTGCCGGAGGTCACAATAAGATCGGAGATCCTTTTGCGCCACCGCTAAAAGCGTTGTCGACCGCTTGGTGCGGACAATCAATTGCCCCGGCCTTGTTTTCCGTCGCTTTCCCCTCTGAGGCGGAAGGAGACGAGAGGGGAGGAGCACTTACGGTGCGGCACTAATCAGTGGTGATTGGGAGACTATCCGAAATCGATAGTTGCGGCTCTTTAGGTGGTTTGAGGGAGATAGTTCCCTAGTTATAATGGAGACCATATTCAAATTTTATTTTTTCATTTCAGCGTCTGGAAGAAGTATGATATAAACTTTGTAATATTAATGGCGGAATTATATATATATGGCCAAAATTCTCAGTAATGAAATAAATAAACCTACATAAGTCTCTAACTTGACTCATTTTCTCCCGCCGTACGGCTGAAAACCCCTCAAAACAGCAGGTTTTTTTGCGATTCTGTAAAAATTACTGCGGTGAGTAATAGATTATTTTTTATAAATAGTTTAGAAAACATGCAACCTACGCACCATTAGTTTTGTGACAAAATCTAGGTGTTAGAAGTTCCTAATTTTATTAATATCCTCCCTCTGGAGCACACAGCCATAATCTATCACATGTAAAACAGCTTATATTTTTAGGCCAATTTCTCTAAAAGTAGTTCGGCAAGGGGTTGATACTTTGATGTCAAGGAAATATGAGAGTTTTTTCTTTAAAATGAGGCCAAATTCTAGGTGAAGTGGTTTTTCGCTCAGACTACCTTAAGAGAATATTCTGAAGGAACGCGGCTTACTTCCGAAAAGGAACTGATTTCCGGAGTCTTTTATAAAACTGTGCTCTCTCACTTTACATGTGCACATTATCAAGCTAGCCGCTGCAAGAGGGGTTGGCAGGGAATGAAGGGACACAAGCCATAAAAAATTGAACAAATTGAGGAAACGGTTTCAGTTTATTTTTCGGAAGTTATCCATCAAATACAAAATGAAAATAACTTTGTAAAATCCACTAGCTATGTGAATTCCACTTAATACACTCATTTCCTCCGGGAGAGGATAGTAAAAAGGAATTCGAAGGGAAAAAGGGGGGAAAGTGATGATCATTATAATATTTTTTTCCATGAATTTATATAAAGGGTTTCAGACAATGGGACACATTCCCTTAACCAAGTGATATGTTACGGTGCTGTTTGGCGTAGATCAGATTCTGTGCGAAAACACTACTTTCGGGATTTGAGATTATTTTACTCATTGAGATTATGGAAAACTTGTCGGTAGAAAAGGAAGTCAGAGATTTGATGACTTGATGTTATCTGAGCCGTTGGAAGAGCTAAAAAAAGAGCAGGCTAGAAACCACTTTATTTCCAAACTTATGTGACCGTAGCGTGGCGAATCATATCTTTCTACATATAAATCTGCGATCCGCCGCGAGGATGTGTGGCAGGGGGTCTTAAGACACCGGCCACGGAAAGGGGAGATAATAGGTAAAAGGAATCGGAGGAGGGAAAGGACGATAGTGAATGGATGTTTGAGGTTTGTATTAGCGTCTCACTCTTGAGTTGGCTACCAGTCACTTGTGGTGAGTGAGATGAAAGAAGTTGTGTACGTACCTATCTGTTAGACGGTGTACATCTCTTATTAAGTTACTTCCATCAGTGCGGGGGTAATATAATTATTTTCCGTACAACCCTGAAACTCGCTTCATTCGAACGTATCAATTAGCCAGTCTGATTCACGCTAGACCCGATACGTCTAGCCTGATATTCTCTGGCGGTTATAACCATTTCTCCATATCAGCTTTGTTACATTATTTAATACGCTCGTCCAATTTTTTTTAACGAAGCGTGAGGCTTTCCATTGTAGGGAAGTTTCCTACCTTCGTCTCCGATCTGTGCAAGGGTTCCAAAAGTATTTCTGTACAGGGATCCTCTTACTCAATGACTACCTAATCAAAGGGGCTGCGAACCGACTGCACGGATAAAAAGATTTTGTTTTACCTCTTCCTTTCTGATGACATTTTTAAATACTTGAAGATTAAGGATAATAAAAGCAATATTATGGTTTGTGGAAGAAATCGAGAAACAAAATCACCGATAACCTCGGCAGCAAGAACTTGCGGAATTGGAAACCGAGGTGGAAGAAGTAATTAAGCTATTTTGAGAATATACTCGCAATAAATAGCAAAGATTGAATTGTACCGGAAGAAGTGTTTACTGATAGCTAGTAACATAAGCCTGGAAGGGAGGAACTATTTGATCGAGACATATAAATGGATCATGCTCTTATATGGTTGTGAATTCTAGAGAATAACAGCTTCAGAGAGTGAATCAAAAGAGATTGGAAGCAATGGAAATGTGCTGTGATTAAAGTACCATGAAGATCAAATGAGCGAAGAGAATGACCAACGAAGAGATCCTACGAAGACGTAAAGAGAAAAAGACGTTGGTGTTATGAAAACTGTGAGTAGAATAAGATCCGGAATTTGGGCACATTTTAAGGTTAGTTAAAATAATGGAAGGAGAAATGAATGGAAATAATTTCAGTGAAAGACCGAGAATGAGAGAAATACATCAGGCGGATTGTGAAGGGCGTGAAAGGGAGGAACAATGCTGGAATGAATTGGTTGGCTGGTAGGAGAGTGGAGTGGACGGCTGTATTAAACCTATCTTCGAATTCATGACTGCTGATAATGATGAAAGATAAGCATCACCTTATGAACGCAAATTTGGTTAGCTGGTTGTGTAGGGGAGGCGACCAGCAGTTGAGTTCATTTGAAGCATTTAGGATTTGGTTGTGAGGGGCCATTCAAGTAGTACACAAGACACATTAGGGTAATGGGGTTTTTCTTGCTTTGTTTTATGTACTGGGGCTAGGGTGTCAATGTCATTAGGTAAGATTTTAGTTACTTCTCATTTTGCATTTTTATCATTTCATTTCATTATTGCCAGATGAAAAATTTTACTCGCTAAGATAACCGCAGGAGGCAACATACACTGGTATGACTGAATTTATGTAGAACTATTGAAAAACGAATTATCAATTCCTTACGTTCATTAGTTAGAAGATTTCGTTATTCCAAAGATCACGCATTTTGCGAGTCGCCCCAACAATGAGTCGCGAAATCTTGAAAATCGTTATCGATATCCGGGTAAAAAATCATATTTCTAAGTTTCTCCGAAGTGCCTATGATTGTATAAAAAATATAAATCTGGAGGGGGCAAGATCAGTTTTTGCGCACTTGGATGTGGCAAATATTATTATCTAAGAGCATGGTTCCAAAAATGTGTGTCAACTTACGTAGGATTGGGATTGGAAGCGGGGGAGTTTTCACGAAATCTGACTTTGCCATTCATGGGGGAGGAGTCAAAATTGCCTTACGTTCTGAGGATATTTCTAGAGGAATCGAGTTAGTGTGGAAAGAAAACCGATGTCGGCTTTAGCCCATTCTTGAAGAAAGGCGCCGAGGGGACCGCTGTTTAACGTCCCGTCCGACAAATGGAGTACTGCAGTTACATTACTCCCCACGTAGGACACAGTTACATATCGACATTCCGCTGAAATCTCGTCACCATTATCCGAATATGAACCCAAGCCGTCTGGTGAGAAGTCGATACTCTTGCTGCAACGCCAAACCGACCCATAAATCACATTTTTTACGGTTTATAAACACAAGAAGAGTATTTACCTGTATCCTTCAAAATTGCCTCGAGAATTAGGAAATATGGGTAACGTAGTGGTCTGTGTATTAATCAAAGGTCCAAGGTTCCCGGTCCTGGCCAATTTTTTTCTCGTCGCAATTTTTACGTAAACATTTGTGGGGATTTATTTGTGTTGCCTTGAAATGTGAACATTTAACTCAAATGTAAACATTATGTTTCAATACTGAAACAATTGTGTGACAAGTAAGAGAGTTTTCCATTAATTTTAATACATCCATTGGGGAAGCGTATGTATCTTGAAGTAGATTAAGTTTTACTTTCAGGACTTGAATGGACTGAACATTTGAATAGAGTAATTATGCATGTAATTAAGCATTTATATAAATTTGATATCAAATAAATTTTATTCCAATAATCACTGCTAAAATTGATCAAGTTTTCAGTGAAAATCTCGCGGAAGTATTTTCACACGGTTTAGATTTTTTAACCGTAAACTTTTCGCCTCCGACTGCCTTTGTTTTTTAGTATTTTTTATCTTCGTTTTCATTCTGAGAACATGCGGGGTCTCACTGGAGAAAATGTTGTCTTGAAAAGTACGTTTTGTTCTCTGATGTGCAGGCATAGATAATACGTATTTCTAGGCAACGCAGTGACGTTGGTTATCTCTATAAATATTACGCTTTTCAACAAGGGTTGGGCGGGAAAGCGTCCTTTGTAAATCCTGCTTTGTCGCCCACGTCGGCTCGTCCCACATGAAACGGCCACTGCCCACGTTCCTACGTTCGAAGTCAGCATGCAGCTTCAAACGTGGGCTTTCTTTTCCAGTGACTCTTTTTTCACACAATCCTGCTGACTTATATCTGTACGCTTTCTGCTTTAGAAAAATGAAATGTGATACCTTCGCAAGGGACTAAAAAATTCCAAGAAAGGCAACATTCATGGGTAAAAACGACCATGAATTTAAAACTAAATTAATATCCCAAAGAACGAATATTAAGAAATACTCGTCTCTTCTTAAACCTATTGTACACTGGAACCAGCTCTCTACGAAGATATAGCCTCTTTCCATCATGTGTGAATGCTTTCTAGGACAGTTATAATGCATCACATAGAAATTAGTTGGTTTAAACCAAATGGTAACAATAAAATAAGTCTGTCCCGTTCTTTCGTTTGTTTTTATGCAGCTGTATATATTTTAGTAAACAGTGTGATATACTGTATTTATTCTTTTGCTAGTATGCCTTTCTAGTATCATTTTAATACGGATAATGTGCCACCTGACCATGTTTCTACCAGCATTTTTTCATAAATAATGTTATTTTGGGAGGTCTGCAAAAAGTAGCTTCATCAACATACCTCTCCATTATTCCTTAACATGAGATTTCTCTCGCCGAGACATTTTTATATGTCTCATTTATATATTATAAGTGGCCATTAATATTTTATATCTCACTAACGTTATTTAGTCGGCACATGAAAGGTTTCTACCCAGAGCAAACGTGGCCTTCTTTGAATATTTGTTTGCATATGAATCCTAAATTATTGATTTCGGTCCGCTGATAATCAAGGAATAATTAACTTTTATAATTATTTGAAATAGGTTATTCTAAAATTATTTTAAATGGGCTTCTATAAAATAATATAGATGACTTTTTTGTGATTTAAGTACATATTTCACTTTTATTTTATAAAAATATGTTTCAACTCTAACCAAATATTTTAAGTAAAGCACTTGGAACTGCCAAACTCGCAATGTGGTTAGTGCATTTTACTATTCAGCGATAACAGCGAGCGAGCCTCTTTCATTTTATTCCCATAAATAATTGTGTTTTACATTTGAATAGATAAAATATTTCTATAAAAAGGTATTGTCTTATTCATTGGAGCATAAATACCTTAGCTAAAACTTTCGTACTTACCTGACCAAATATTATCCAGACACTATATCAGCGGTACCCAAATCGGTCGATATAGACACCAGAGGTCGATATGACATTCAAAGAGATCGATTCAAGCACAGGGGTCGACTAAGTGTCGAAGGACACGAATTAATGAAAAATCACCAAAATAACAAATTACTCATTTTTTATTATATCTTACATTTAGCGTATCGGTTAACTTATTCATTTGACAAAAAAGATGTAACCATCAATTCATTCAATCAAGGTCAGATCGCCTGTAGTACAAACTTTTACGGGCAGTCTTAATGATGGTTTGACCTATTCAAATTTTTCCAATTGAAATTTGCAGTCCATGATTCATCAAAAAAATTTCGTCATCAAAATGAATGTGACTTACCAGATGTTGCATTTTCCTTCACGCATTGTCTCCTATGCCTTCACAGGTACCGTTTTGCGTTACATCAACGTTTTAGGCACCATTGTTGAAAGCTCATTTACACAAGTATTGAAGGTACGAAAATATAGTATTAATAATAAATTACGATACGCTTGCATTTCAGCATTACCATGTTGTTGAAAATTGCATTTACGTCCCAATTTTATGATTTAACGGCTATAATTAATGCAGTGGCAATAAAGAGACTGGATACACATTACCTCGCTATTCTTTTGCGGTGAAAACCAATTGTTCGCGCGCATGTTGGGGAGCTAATTTCATGAGAAATGACAGCTAATTACAGCTTCCCTCGGTCATATAAATTGCAACGCTCTGCATTTTGAGCGCGAGAGAAATATGTATATATAACAAAAAAATTCGCGACTCGCTTATTAAAAATACTTATTTTATTTCTCCGTTCCTAATGACTATTCTAGTTTTATCTCGCCGAGATAATTGTTCGTGAAACCAGTCGCGCGTTGTTCAAGAGCATAAGTAATGATGATGTAATTCATTTTCTCATTTGCATAAACATTTGTGAACTGAGATTCTGACCCAAGTTCTAGCGCGCAGATGGGACTTTAAAAGTGTCGCGCATCGTCACTTCAAATTATGGGCACAATTAGTTGCATGTCAAATAATCACACAGTTGCAAAACTAATTCCTCCATTTTGGAATATCGCCCTGAATAAAGGAGGAACTTTGTTGCATTTGCGCGATCGATATCTCTGATCTAAGTGAGAGATTTTTAATTACTTCCACTACAGTGCATTATGCTCATTTATCTTTTTTTTGCAGTAGACTAGATTTTTTTAAATAACGAAGGTGTGAATCTTAAACAAGTATTAATAATGTCGATATTATTTGGCTTTATTTGATGGAACCATTGCATTATTGAAGAAAGTGAATGGTAGAATTCACTGAGTTCCACAAAACACAATTGATCAAAACTGCCCAGACTGCATGGCCAACTGTGGCATTATCAGGTAGTTACGTGTCCCTGCTAGTATAACTTTAAAACTCAGCCGTATATAGATACAGAAATTTACAGGATGGTGCGGGAGGGTGGTGGATAATGGGAATAGAAGATATAGTGATTATAAAAGAATCCCTGCCATCAATTCATTCAATAAAAAACAGCGGAATATATGGTATGTGGATTTAGTATTTCAAACGTAGACATTCATAAGATTCTTACGATCAGTAAGTATATAATGTTCAATTTAAATCACTAAATATCTTTTTCGGAGATTTAATTCAAGGTCAAGGTTAATACTTTTACTACAAGCAACTACAACTCTTGGACTAGTTGTACGTGTGGACTCCTGTTAAAATACAAGATGATTTTCGTATTTATTCCTAGTTAAACTTTAAATGCCATACGACCATGATTAATATCAAGTCTTAAGTTAAAAGAGACTATCACCAAAGAGTTATTTCATCTAGCTCCTATCGATGTACGAAATCAGCTGAGATTATTATTCAAAGGATAATATAATAATAACCGATAACTATAACCACAGAGTAATATTGGTCTGTTATAACCGACTTACCTCACCCAAGCCACCGAAAAATTTTATCCCATCCAGTATTGATGTGTTGGCCGCTAACAACTTTCGTACCAAACTTGTCCTTTGAAGGTAAAAAAAACTAATTGTTATAGGTGCTCCTGTCAACTAGATTCCTCATTGGTGATATCTTCTGCACTGAAAAATTCTTGTATATTGCCATTGTTAAATTCTTATAATGCTTAAGCCAAACCTTTTTCAAATTGAGGGACGATTCCATTTTAGTTTTAAGGTATAAGAAAATAACTACAGAAGCTGAAGTCCAAACGAGTAAGTACATTAGTTAGTCAGTTACGAGTTAGTTAGTTAAGTTCATATGGCTGGAAAAGGTATTAATTAAAAATGTATTCTTTGAATAATCTGCATATTTTGTACCTTAAATTTGTTTTCTAATAGCTATAGCTTGTATTCAGGGAAAGTAGTATTTATTTATACTATACGAATGAAAAGTTGGAATTAAGTATTTGTTTTGACTCATACGGTCGCAGTGGAACCTCCTTAAGATAAAGAAATTCCCTGTAGACCGCATATAACGTGGATATTCATTCCATAATGACGCTCCTCATTTTTTTCTCCCTCACACACTCTTCACTCTACTGCCATGCCTATTTCCCTACTTCAACAAAAATAAACTATGTTATCAATTGAATCATGAATTTCAAAAAGAGCTCATCTCATACATTTTTGAAAATGTATATTTTCTCTCTTTTTCCATGTTTTCGTATAGACAGATGTTATATGAGGGAGATGGGTACAGATCTGATTTTCACAAAGTTTTCAGCAGGAGTTAAAAAAAAAACTGAGCCCATACCTCAAATGGTTTTACAGAAAATCAGTTTTTTTCCTCCTGAAAATATTCAAAAATCCGAGAGTCCTTTCCGAAATTCATGATTCAATTATTTTTTCACTTGTTTTCTTCATAAAAACTGTTAATTTGATTCCTAATAGATATCGTTTTTTTTTTTCAAACATTCCGATCAGTCGAGCTCACTTCAAAGATAAATTTCCATCGCTCAAGCGTGTATTACTATAATTTCGGTAAAAGCAAAATCCTGTTTGTTTATTTGGGCGTTTACCTTCTCAACTAATCCGCAACGAGCAAGATGACCTGTCGTATTAAGGAAGAGGAAGAGGATGGAGGTCACTCGGGGTAATGACCACAAATGCGCCCGCTGCGCATGCACGCGAAGTGAAATATTCAGACGCCTGATGTCCTGACATTTGTAATCTCCTCAATTTCTGGAGATATCCGTGACAGCGACGAAAATAATTAATTCCGCAGAGGGGCGTGACTCACTCTCCAGTGTCACTGCGCGTCCACCAATTTAATGATCCAAAATATTTTTTTAATCTTATCCCCGTAATTATGAGAGCTTAAAATGATTAACCCCGGATCACTCACGAAATTAGTAATGAAAATGACGCGCGCGCAAAGTATGTGCGCATCGCATTAACGCTCGGAAAGCTATTTCGCGTCGTGTGTATCTGTGGGCACAGCGAATTAAGTTGTCATTCTTTTAACTGCTCACGTTCAGTTTTCCGCGGAAAAAATAACAACGTACATATCTACCCTGCCCATTGGAACTTTTTTGTGCTCGCGATATTTTTTTTGTGGGGGGAGAGGATGAGGTCACCCAAATCCGTCTATCACTTCAACCAAACGCTTTGGATATTATCCCGAATGTCGTGACAAATGGAAAGAAATACCATCAGTAACCCGGGGCATAATAAATTGGCACTGTCGTCCCGCGGGATGGGGGGAAAAGGAGGTTTGAGCGGTAATTCATTGGGGATTGTTTTGCGAATTTCGTCATGACTGCTTGATTTTCGTTTCTCTTCTTTTTCGAACACGTTGATGCGTCCTGAATCGGCCCGATGCGATGTGCAGAACGTGGAAACTGCTCGTGGGCAAAATTCTGTAATCTCGACGGGATTTTGAAGTTAAAAATTCCCCTCATCTTCTCTTGACCAAAGTTGACTGTTTGTATGTTTCCCCCTAACTGAAGGCGATTGTCTATTTTTTGTATGAAAAATTTGGATGTGACCATAGTCACCGGCTGAGAATATTTTTCTTTTTCCTCACCGGTTAGGGCTGTTGGAAAAAGTCCGCGTCCGCGATTAATTCTTATTACGAGAGTGTCACTGCAAGTATGTATAAGGATGAAAGATGCATACAATATTTCATTGGCTCGAACAATTAATGCTAATATGAAGCACCATCCGTATAATTTATATTCTCCGGGCACATACGATGTGAATTTTTAAAATCGTGTTCCGAATCGCATTTTTTTGAACACAGAACTCGTCATTTTTATTTGCAATGAGGTTAATGGAAAAGCAGCTTGGGCCCCTATTTTGTCAAAAATAATCCCATTCATTGGATATAGGACTTGAAGGACATTAGTGCAATTTCGAAACGTCAAAATATTGATAATGAAATGAATTTTTTCCTCTGAAACAGGGAAGAGATCATTATTAGGTCACTGATGATTACGCCAAAAATGGTTTTACGAGATTTGGCTGCCACGTTCATAGAAAAGCGATGTTTCTCCCAATAATTCCTATAAAACAGTCATATCATTGATCATTACCGGCCCATGGCTTAGGCAACGTGGCCAAAATCCACAGGCGGCCTCTATCCATCTTACTTGTGATAATTGAAATGGGACAAAAAGAATGTGAATTGGAGATAATTACTAACCTCGTGTATGTTTTTCCATCCACATTTAACTCCTCCAGTATATTGTAAAATTGACCGATACTCATGACTAACTTAAATAAAGAGCAAAATCAAACCTTCACACGCATTATTGTCACCATCCCATTGAAAAGAACTGTGGCTGTATCTTACGGAAGGACGGATAAGAAAAGCTATTCTGCTGAGTTTGCCAATATGAGTTTGAAATACTCTTGTGATCTGTGACGTTTGATGCAAACGATATCAGCGGCGACATTTCACCTCACATCTTTTGTAGCCCAAGTGTAGCGTAAATTCCGATAGGATATTTTGATAACATTGTACAATATTTCTATAGTGTTTTATATTTCGTTATTTTTTTATGATTTATAATATCTCCAGTATTGATTTTGAGCCATTATTTTCGCTGAGGCCGCGAGGTATATTATCTCGGGGCCTCAGCGCGAAGATAGAATCAAGTATTTAAGTTTTGTTTTGTTCAGTTTTCCGCTAGATATTTTTCGATAAACCCTGGAATAATTTAACGAAGCCTGCTTATTTTCACATTATTTTCATTTATTTTAGTATTTAACATTGAAAATATACATGATAATGTAAATATAGTAATCTTTATCTGAATGATGGTAGAGCTCTAAGCATATTTAATTTTTATCGTGGGTCCCTTGAGTAGGCCCCTACATGAAAAATATGTACATACATACATATATATATATATTATATATATATATATATATATATATATATATATATATATATATATATATATATATATATATATATATACACACACACAGGGAAAGTTTCGCCAATAGACCACAACAATAAAAAATACACTGGACACTGGACAGGGAGTGGGGAAAGGAGAATACTTACAGTGAACGTTTCGTGACGAAGGGCTTACATGCCCGAAACGTTCACTGTAAGTTTTCTCGTTTTACTTTTCTTTCCCTGCCCCCTGTCCAGTGTATTTTTTATTATATATATATATTTATATATGATTTTTTTGAGAAGATATGTATGAGATTTTCCTTTATAATTACATCTAATAACTAAAGTTAAAACAGTTTTCATTATGCATGTCAATTTCGGTGCAGAAAATTAAATCCATGTCAGCAATTCTCACCTTTTTCACTGCACACATCTTTTTAAGGAATTTCATTTTCGGAAGTTTGTATATTATGATTACCCTTTTTTCACAGTTTTCATTACTTAATAAATGTGTTGTTATTGTTTTTCACGTTTTTTTTTGCAAGGGAATGATAGTAAAAGCTCAATAATTGTAAGCATCTTACAACTGTACCCAATCTTTTCTATCCCTTACCTCTTTGTTTGGACAATTTTAACAGCGTTCAAACCCTGTGAAGTAAAAAACCTTTTACTTTTATCGAATTTGAGAGAAAAGAGAGAGAAACTTATCGTCGCGTCATTTTCTATGAGGACTGGTCATGAAGAAAGAAAGTCGTGTTGAAGGTGACTGTTCCACCTTGTTTTGCCTATTCATCACTGTTGCATTCCCAATGCCCTAATAATAACCTTTCGTACTTCACTCAGGACTGATTCCGTCATGCGTACTAGTATTAATTTTTCTGATACACAATATTCTTTGTCCACAGCATTTACCCATGATTCTCCAAGCGTACTCCGTCCTTAAACACCATTCAATCTCCTCCAATTTATCTGTTACGTTAAAAGACTATGAACCATTTTCTCAGCATGCTGAAACCAGCAAGTATATTACTTTCATACTTATCACTAGCCGATCCATAATCCTTAGTCACTCACACAACCCTCTTTGGTTCATGCAAAAATTACTTACCAACCGCTCAAGTACAGCACCCAGATTTTGTAGACATTATTTTCATTCAAACAAAGTTTTCCCGCCATACGATGACTTGGTGACCAAATCACTTTAATATGCTTTTATTATCGCTCCTTTTGACTATAATTCACTCTTTAAACGTATTTTAATGACATTTTTCCTGCGTCTAAGTTACTTTTTATTTATTACTTTTCGCTCAAGCTATTATCATTTCCTCGAAAAATATAATTCTGATAAGCTTGCTGACATGCGCTGAACATTCAATGAGGAAATAATTGGTGGATAGAACGTATCTACGGCTGGAAGAGTACACAAAGAATAGAATACCAAAAGCCGTAATCTTTAGAGGCACCAGTAAAAAAATTGGTGGAAGTAATGCATGTAGATTTATGCAAACTTCATTGATGAACGAATTATGGAGCTTGAACATGAAATATTGCCAGCAAAAGGTATGAAACAGAGCCTGTTAATTTTACATAGTTTTTAAGATGAAAATTTCCCGTCTGTGCGCTTTTAAACTTCAGGGAAAATCCGATGGAGAGAGAGCATTACCGCAACGGGGCAGAGTATAGGGGGAGTATGCGGCGGTCCCAACGCCTACACCACTGTGACAGAGGGATGGTCGAGCCGCATATAATCCCTCCGTGGATCTGCAAGTGGTTGCGTTATAAGCACTCCCCAGATGACGTCAGTATCGGTTTGGTTCGTGACTGCTCCTGCTGGGAGGGTTAGATGCGAGATCGTTAGATGGAGTCGGGCAGACAAATGCAAAACGAAAACTTGGCCTGCGAGAGAAATTTCGGAAATGTGTGCTTGGCGGGAGTATCGAAGCGCAGCTTTTCGTCCCGTAGCAAACGACGCGGCATATCGGGTCGGTGGTGGAATTTTAATATCCTACCTCCTCCGTCTCACGGTTCCTCTTTATTTACAATCTATTTATTAAATCGAACCAATTTTAGATATTTCGGAAACATTTTTTTTTTCCTTCCACCGGCGAAGCGGCGACGTCGCCTGCAGGAACGTTTTAGGAAGCTCTTTCGTTCGGAGCCCGCCATAAAAACGATTCAGTACACAGATCAAAGTGACGCACTTTTTGATTTACGACGATGCTCGTGACATAATATCCAATCCATTTCTCTCTTCCACCCAAAACGAGACCGTTCGACGCTGGAATGTTTTTTTTAAATGTTCCCTCGACGAGGAGGAGACGCCCTGACTGAATCTCTCTCCGATCTCCGAATGAAAAACTGTCCGCGTAATGTTATTACTTGCGGAAGGATATTAAATGTCATTTCGGGGAAGGGGGAGGTTGAAGTTCCATTGGATTTTATCCTCGGGCATTGAAAATTGCGGACGGCAGATAATCGGGAATAATTAAACGACCGTCCGCTGATCTATGAGTCCATCCGAACAGCTAGATTATCCGTGGTGGCTTCTGTGAACCGCGCATTCCATTAGCCAAGTCACTAATGGCAAAGTATATGGGTATACATTACTCCCTTGAAATGACGCAGCGACGTCAAATGACGTGGTTGCCTTCCCTTCCCAAGAGCCCCTATTCCTGCAGCGCTCCAGCTCCATGCATGAGACAAGCTGCTGCGTTTTGAGAAATCGTATTAGATGTGTTCTTTATTTTTTAATGACTATTTCTTCATGATATTAACTATAATTGTGACAATTTAGACGAATAGTTATAACTATTGTGCACAATATGCCGGCCCTGCATTATGGCGATGATAAGGGGAATAAAGGAAGCTGGAGCGATATTGAGCGATGTACAGATTTGCGCGAAACTTTGCATAAGTGTCCTTATTAGTAATATCTGTCGACAAAAGTGAAAAAAACTGCATGCTACCGATTTGGTTTCCTGGCAATTCAATGGTATTTTAACAAGTACTCTTTTGGCACACGGCTTACATTTTGAAACAATTCGATTACTTATGTGCAGATTTTCTCCTAAATGTGAAATAATAAGTTTCATATTATTATAATAGCTGCTAACAAATATTAAGATATCATGCCGAGTAAGAAAAACGTATATAGATATGATTTTCTCGTAAATTTCGAATTTCGCGCCGAAAATCCAAGTCAAAACAATGATTTAATTAAGGCGAACATTTGAAATATAACTCTTGAATCATATACATTACTGCATGGATGGTGATTTCCAACGAATAAACAGGTGCCCTTGAGTGAAATATGGTCCAAGATTATTTTTTTCGACTTACATGAAAAGTTATTAGATATTCCTTCAACGATTCACGATTACCGTTCCAGCCACCTTAATCGCGGGTCCGTTGCAGCCTTAGACACTTCCTTTTCTTCTTTTGTTCTTCATTCCCTATTCCCAACATTTTTATTCGCCCAATCTCCCATCGCCCGAGATTCTCCCATCCCCAGACATTCTCAAAGGTTGACACACTGACACTTTTCCTCATAAAATTTAATTTGTTCATGTTAAAATGCAACTAATTTCATGGATGTGTCATCATTTTTCGTAAATAAATACACGCGTAATCACCAATCTTTGAATGCAATAATGGCCGTGACCATGGTGCTTATCTTGAATAGGACGATAAACTCACCACAACAGTGTTTTGATCTGAATTGCCGTAATTTATAGACCATAATGTCGAAATCGTAAGACAGAATAACAAAATTAAAACTCTTTCACGTCATTGAGTTCGTCTAGTTGATTTTAAGCTTATATCATGATATATTTTCAAGTCTTCAAATATAAACGACTTAATTTCGTCATTGAGTCTAATTATTTTTCATAACTCACCTTTGGTATTATTAATACCAAAGGTGTATTATTATACCACCAACTATTTTTTAATAATATTACCTGGTGAACAGATATGTTCTGAGATGGAACTGTGTCGAAACTTTCATTTGCAACACGTACATTGGTTCCAAAGAAACCCTAATCAGTCAGTTAGCGAGTGTTATTTGCCATAAAGGTGGTAAAAACACAAAAATAGTGTATTTGATCTTAACTAACTATGTTCTATAGATAAGTATATCATAGTTGTCCGTTTTATTTCTTTTTGATCAACATTGATTTTTGTCTGTGTGGTAAATTACATTCCAATATGTTTAAGGGTTTCAGAGATATCTTGATTAGTCAAAATGTCAGTATTATTTTGACTTTTGTTAAATATAGGTTACGCACTCCTTCAACCGATGTTCCACAGACCGGTTCCAGCCCGCGGAAATTTACTACTCGTCCGGAGAAAATTTCTCCCTTATCATGTGCCTGAATTATAGCTAGCATCTGATTCGGACGTAACTTAGCTGAGGGGCAGATTTCGCACTAACTAATGTATTTTATAGTATTTGGATTTAATAAGTGCAATATTATCTACACTGTTTAATATTTCTACCTTAGCCGCCAGCCG
This sequence comes from Pyrrhosoma nymphula, assembly GCA_963573305.1. Taxonomy (NCBI): domain Eukaryota; kingdom Metazoa; phylum Arthropoda; class Insecta; order Odonata; family Coenagrionidae; genus Pyrrhosoma; species Pyrrhosoma nymphula. The sequence continues at coordinate 92,130,745 of OY754338.1, forward strand.
GTCCGCGAAATATTTCCCTTTTTTTTCGCCGGCCCGCATGTGTAAAAAGGTTGAAGAACGCTGCCCCATCCTATACAGATTGCAGACTGAATACCGTTCCCACTTCACCCTTATTTTTTTCTTCAATTCCTCTTCCCCGCACTGGAGCCCAGCAATGTCTGGCATCCGATCCTCGACCAATCGGCTGAACGAGTGGGTGTGGATCAGTGGCGGATCCACGGGGAGGGAAGGGGGAAGTTCCCCACAGCCCAAGAGGTCCGACGAACAAAGAAAAATCATAGGATTCGATTGTAAACTTCATAGATAAAGATACCGAGTAATGTTGATTTTAACATGCTCCTTAAAAATTTCGAAAACCAAGTTATCCCCTTCAAACATTCAGTTCTGATCCTCAGCTTGACTTTAACATGTAACTCCTCTTGGAATACGCAAGTTTTCGCAATATCAACCAAAGTCAACAAAATGATTTATTGGTTGAAATGTTGAAAAGAATATTGTCCTTGTGCCATCCGAAAACAGGTTGATTCTTCTCTCATGCTCTCGATTTTTATTGTTATTTTATAAATTACTTTAATAAAAAATAGACTTGATTTAATATGTTCCATATATTTTTGAACTTCATGAATTTGATTACATTTCTTAATACTCACGACAAGTATGTAGATTCTTTCCGACGGAGCGCAGGAAATTATTTCTTGGCAGTTCCTTAATTTTCCTTTTGGGTAATCACATGTCAAAACGGCCAAAAAAGACCAATATTACCCTTGACCTCTTCAATTTTGACATATTTGTCCATTCCCGATTGGTTTTCAAAATATGTATGCCTTGCCTTAGTTACGGAAGTATGAAAAATTGAGCTAGTTAATTATGTTTGAGTTGTCCTCGATATCTTCGGACGCATGATACTTAAGTCACAACACTAATTCTCTTTTGAAAGATAAATCAACAGCGCATAATATTATAATTACTTAAATTGTTGTTGATGATTAAATTATGATCAATGAAAATTATGCACAATGTTTGATTGATAAAAATGTTTTAATTTAGAACATCAATTTTTATTTTAAAACTTCAAACTTGTTTTTCTGCAAACATGTACCCCTCAATCTTGTTATTTTTCACATTTGGTAGCTAAATATCATAGCTATGTATTCTTCCAGTTGTGTGATGGTAATGTTTCTCTTAAGGGAAAAATTAATTTTTATGTGTTCGCATGTTCACTTTTTAAGCTTCGCGGAATCCTAGGGTTGGGGGATGGTGGATTTCGGCGAGCGAAAACACAACTCACATATCATTTGAATTCTGTGGGCTGGCGCTGAGCTGTTGACAAAAATTATGAAGTACCAAATCGAAAGAATGTATTTGTATCGATTTCTCTATATTGACTAATCACAAAATTTGCTCTCGCAATTTGGATGTTGAACTGCTCGAAACCTCGCCATTGTTAAGCTTTTTTTTACTCTTGATATACCTACGAACACATTAATCTTATCATACCAGGTCAATTTTATTCCATCTTTTTCAGCTCCCTCGATAAACGAGGTGCCATAGAGGTTTAACTTAAGAATTTTTGAGGCGTTGAATAATGCTTTCATAATAACGCTCTTCTATGAATGCATTTAATGAATCACTATTGCATCAATGGACCTCATTGTGGTACTAATCATGTAGTATTAACTTTAACTGTGAAAATGTCGTAAAATGTTATTTTATAGATTAATAACATGGCCTTAAATGCACACAAGATTACTTTGGAATAGGAGTAAATTTGGAGGGAGAGACTACGAGAAATAGCATAAGAAAATGGCGATTCAACGGCATTCTTTCACACGTATGTACCTATCACTTGCACATGGATATGCATATAATGGCTGGGATGCCATTCCAGTTGAAAGACTTGATTCATATCCTGTAGCACAAAACAGTCATTGAACACGGTGACCTTATTTTTTTTATTTTTAACTCGTCCCCGGTTTCTTTTCTGGCGATGAAATCACATGCACAACCTCTAATTGTAAGACATCTAGAACCTAAAGTACCAGAAAAGTAATATCCATGATAACAGTGTCTAGTCAAGTCTAGGGCTAGACAAGTCTACCGGAGTCCACTGTATCTATTCCATCACATTCAAACACGGCGATTTAAGTTCTCAGTATTCACTGCAAATATCATGTATGACACATCTACTACGCACAAAATCCTATTCTACACACCTCTGGAAGCCGTTTGCAAGAAATGTTCTCCTCTAAGTAGTCCCTTCATCAACTTTAGGATTAAAATAACATTAGTTGTTCTTTTTGACAAATTCTATAGTATGTCCAGGTTGTCTCTAAGAACTTGCAATGATAAGTTGTACAGAAATAGTACACACCTTGTGTGCCTGTATGAGGCGCCGACTAGTATTTAAGAATTTCGGAGATCAAACTTTGTCAAACTTTGTGAGACCTACCTTTTCGTTTGGATGTATCTCATTCAAGTTGGTAGGTATTTCTCGTAAGTTTGCAAAGCAAGTACCTTTAGCTTGATAATTATTTCACCTCTCCCACACACTTTTAAAACCCACACGGTATTTCTCCGATACCAACTATATTTTTTAAAGCACTTATTTTGATTAGTGCTTAATCATTAAGTGTTTTAACTTTTTTTTGTGTAAAATGCAAAATATTTCTCGTTGATGTAAAAAGTTCTTGGTTTCCCTTGCTAAATAGGGAGATAAAACACTTTTTGGATTTTAGAAGGACAACATGATTTTCAAAGAACATTTCTATACTTTTTAGCTGCATAGTAAAACGGAATTATCTTTTCCATTACTGGTGTAACACCTCTCTAATTTAATCTTCATATACTTTGGCCGCTATTGAATCAGTGGTCGTGAACTCGGTGTGTTAAGTTAACTTTTCCACATTTTCTGAGGTCTGATGTAAAAGTAGCGTAGCCACTAACAATTCTATAGCCCTTTACAATTATATGAAAGCGGGATGCAGGCAAAGAAGGTTATCTTAGAGTAGTGGCAGTAGTAATTGGCTTGAGCGCAAGTAGGCGACGGGTCTGGGAGAATGAAGAAAGACGTACACAGACATAATTCGTTGAATGTTTCTTCCTTTCCATTCTGGCGTTCCCTGTACCTTATACAGGCATCACCAGATCACGGATAGAATTGGCGGAGAGGACCAAACCGTAGTTAACGATGTTAAATAAATAGCCAATTGGCATAGTAATAAGTGACAGACATAGTTATGAGTAAATATTAGATATATGACATAAGATTTGAACGCAGGCGCAGGAGTGCACGTGTACGCACAGACCCATACTATCCTCATTCAAATTTTCCAAATTTCCCCCCATTTCCCCCAAGATTGCTCCCTGGATCCTCCCCTGGTGTGGATGTCACAAGAGCTCATCAAGTTTGTGTAAGATTCACACAAATCACGGCAGCTCCTTTTTCCTGTGGCGCCCACGTTTTTTCGAGGATGATACGGTGCACAGGGAATGGCACAAATTGAGTTAATAATCACGTGCCCGTAGACCTCATCCGGCTGTGGACCCTGGATCTCCGGTCAGTGGCCCTACTCACAACCCTCCGGGCCGCCCAGATGTCTAAACTTGTATATGAAAGCAATGGAAAACCAGTTTTGGTTTGCGTCTGGTATCGATCCTTTATCTTTGAATTGAGGGATTTTTCAAGCGTATAATTTTCAAGAAATTCCATCAATCATGGTAACCAGTCGGGTTGTCCTGCGTCTACCTCGGGGCACCACTACCACGATCCTCCTTCCGTCAAATTTCCCCCCCGCTTGCCTTTTGCCTCCGGGGCTCAGTGTGCCCCTGTGGGCCAATCCCCGATCAAGAACTCCATTTTTGAAGCGTCGAGATGAATATCGCCTGCGAAGTTCCAAGTTACATTGCATGATACCGGCAATTTTTTTCCTTCGAAAAGTTGCATCCTGCTTTATTCTTCTTCCTTATTCTACGCTAGGCCAGCGGCCTTCTTCTTCTTCTTCTATATTCCTAGGTTGTCTTTCCATCGTCCTCTGGATTTCCCTACACTTTGTTCAATCTTCATCCATACTGCTTACATGGCCGTTCCACCAATTCTTTTCTTTTACTCGCTCAGTCAACATTATTTTCGATCTAAAATGTTCTTCATATATCATCTTTTCTTCCAAGGTCTAGTGAGGTCATTCCTGAAATTCTACCAAGTACTATCATCTCTATTTTCTCCATTAGCCGCTTAGTTTGTTAACATTTCTGGCTGTATATGAGATGATAGGTCAAATGGTAGATTTATAAATTCGGGTTTTCGTTTTGAATATGTTTGTTTTTCCAGGTAGAGTCCTACTCGCATGCCATATTTATGCGACACTTACGATAATTATAAAGTGGGAGTATAGCATGCGATACCTTCAAGAGTATGCTCTGCATTTTGACTGTGGAGAGGAAAGCATTGTTACTATTTTCACTGAAGTCCGGTTTTGGTATGAATGACTAATTTTTAACTCAAGATGGCGTAGCATTTAAGCTAAATTAATTTTAAGTGGATTGTCTGTTTGTTGACGCAAACGTTGTTGCTGGGAAAACATTATAACTTCTGTTTTTGTGGTGAGAAATATTTAACCAGAGATTATAAAACCTGGACTAGATGTCATGAAGTTTTCTCTTTGGTCTCAGGTTTTTTACATTATTTGAATAGTTAGGCTGATCAAAAATGAGATGAATTAATTCATTACTTAACTCATTATTTAAGGATACAGCGATTTATCTGTTCTTTGCCCTATGCTGCGCTAAGGAAGGTTCTGCGTTCTGAAGCCTTTTTGCAATAATTTCCGCATTTGTTCTCCGTTTTTTATGTCTTCTTATGTTTTGTATCCATATTTTACAGTCCATCTTAAATTACATAATAAATACATAGTATATATCAAGAATATTGCTGTCAGAAAAAATCTCTGAATGAAACGTAATCATCGCCGTACTTACGGCAGTGTGTAAAACATCATAAATGGCATCAGTTTAAAGATATGTATTTTGCAATTACCTAACTGAAATTATTACAATTTTTCAGCCATCGCAAAATGTGGTGTATAACTGGGACATGGGTTTTTAGTCACCGAACGAAATGAGTTTTTAAAATTTCTGCCGTTGATTTCGCCTTGATGTCATTTTTATTGTTAGAGGTGATCTTTTGGTTAATGTAGGTTAAAATGAAGTTCTCCAAATTCTATGTATTGCAGACCATAGCAATTATGAAACATTGTTAATAATTTTAGCTTTTTATAAGGATAACACTTGTTAAATAAGACTTTTTTTAAGAAGGTGGGTTGAAAGTCAGTTGCACAGTAGTTACGACCCCTGTCTTACCCTGCATAGAAGTTTATTGTTAGTTATATGTTTTAAAACAATGAAAAATTGCAAATACATAACTAGTGTGGAGGAAATAATTTTATGGCAATGGGCGACATTTGTCATTTTTCCATCGTGATTTACTATCATTCTACGATGTTGTTTTAGGCCTCCTTGACTTCCATGACTCCTTGATTTCTCTCTATACCTGTGAAATTCTAAAATTATTCCTTTCTCAATGTGATACACATCTTGTGGAACTTATAATTCTACGTTCACTATCGATAAAATTGACGGCGGCAGCCTCGCGATGTCCCATTGGCTGGAGATAACCTACATTCGCACGGAGCCCTTGTCACACGGTACAAGTGTCTCTGACACTTGCTCAGCGATAAGATATAACACGCAACTTCTCTTTCGATAACTCTTGTCAGAATTTTACCCGTTATAAAGCAAATTTACGAGAAAATCGCTGCGATTTTCAACAATGACGTTCATCGACGACCAAACTTTTGCCCGCAGCGGTAGCACTGCTTAATTAATGCTTTGAAACTGGCAGCCGCAATTATCATCCCAAATGATTAATGGAAATTCCGGGTAACTCACCAAGATCAATATTCGCTCTCGATGGTTCAACTCGATCTCAAGAGATGTCGTTGTTAACTTGAATATTTGACGTGAATACGTCTTTAAACTCAGTCCTACAATGGAGTACCTGGGGTGTAAGTCTTTTAACGGCCACCGTAACTGTTCCCTGCGGCATTTAGTTCGCAAGTCTATAAGCATATTTCACCCACAGTTGACATTTTTAGCAATTTTAAATATTAAATAAACAGCAAGGGACACTTTTTACGCACAACCGCTTACTTGGGCCCTTAAGTTCTCGACCATCTATAGAAACTAGGGAAAAAATGTGCAATCGTTAAAACTGACTTATTTCACTAGCTGCGTTAGTTTTTACTCGAGATTCACGAAACTATTTATGGTTCCTCCTCTTACACACTAAGTGTAAATTTTCCCGATGAAAAAAGTAGAATATGCCAATACTCACCATGAACAAATTTCAAAAACTCGAGGAAAGCTCAGTAGTGGCAGCCATTTTTTCGAATATTATATTCACATGCTCGGCAAGGTCGATTAAGTCCATAAGGGAGGCATTTGACATTGTTCAAGGGGTGATGAATGTTACAGATTGCCCCCATGATACCCCAGATTCGAACTGAGTTTAAAGAAGCATTCATTTCATAAATTCAAGTTAACCAAATTTCTTGAGTTCAAATATATAATCTCAAGCGTGTACAAGAAGGAGGATTTAGATGAAACATGTTCAGCTACAACAGCATCAGTTAGGATCCAGCATTGATCTTTATTTACTATCGAATATTTTCAATTTGGTTTATCCAATCAGGTGGTAATAAAGTAAATTCGAAACTTTTCATAACCGCGATTCCCAAGGTATACAAATCACTTAATTGAAATAAACTTACCAAAATAAGTGGCAATTTACAATGTTAAATAAATCATCAATACACTTAGGAGTTATCCAAGTAATATTCATGAACATTCTATCATAACTCAATTATGAGGTCTACTTCAGAATATTAAATTATTTACTACATTATGAACTGCTTGACATTTTTAATAAACGATTTGGAACTATGAGGAAAGGGCTCAAATATTTCTCAATAAAAAAATAACCAACACAGGTGCTTTACATTCGAACTTAAATTTTGTAAATTTGCTCATTCCTACTATAATGTGGAGGTCTATTCCATTCTTTTTGCCATGTTAGATATTTAGATCTTAGTTAGAGGCCTGCCAGTAAATATCCTGAACATTTCTCTTAGTCTGTGCATTTTCCTTCTTTTTTACAGACTCTCCCAATTTAACTCATTCAAAATCTCCGTTACGCTGTGTTTTCTCTAACGTTTATCCACATAAAACAAATCGAGCAGCTTTTCTCTGAGCCATTTCGACTTTTGCAATTTGGGTGTCATGATGGGGATCCCAAAAGTGTATTAGTTCCGTATTCTAACGAGGGATTGCCTAGTGTATTATATGCTTCATTATTTAATTCCTTAATACTGTTTGTGAAGGTCCTCTTTATAAAATTGAGGGTCCTTACTGCTTTGTTTGCCATTCCCTCTTTGTATTTTTTTCCACTCGAGGTATTGAGAAAATTTAATTCATAGGAATTTGACCGTGTTCTGGGATTGTAAAGCTAAGTAAATTGATTTCATAGATATAATTATACCATTGATTTCCTATACATAATTAACTTTACCTATATTTTCTACCACTATTCCTGATAAGGGTAAAGAAAAAACTGCATATTCTCAATTATATAAACACGTCCAAGTTTTTGATGATGCAAATCATCGACGTTGCGTATAACCAGCTTCACCCTTGTTATGAAGGGATTCTACGCGATTTATTTTATGGACTCCTAAATCTGTTCAAATTGGACAAAAAATAAAATTCTTAAGTTTCATCATACAACAATTTCTTTCATTTTAGTTGTGGCCTTACCTGATTAAAATCCTTAGACTCTCTCATTGTATTTGTGAGGCTACATCGAATTCTAAGCGAAGCACCGGGAGGGTAAATACATTCTCGTACACGTGCTTTACTAATTACTTATATCAACGTAGAGGTACGCACAGAAACCCGCATAGCTGAACTGGAATGCTTCCTTCAGCCGTCGTGCGTATAATGGAGCCCGAAGGGATAAGACCACGTCCTCCTTTAAGAAGACCGCTTCTTGACCGCCCACCCGCGGTGGTCTCCCGTGCAGTTTGACATGTTCAATGAAAGTACCGCGACGTTGCGTGGAATCCAGTGAGATGACATCCATGGTGATAAATAATAGCATTAAGAAGCCGGATTATGTGTGTTCTCGGCAGCCGTATTCATCCCGGATGTTGAAGGTATCCATAGATTCCGTTCTACATTTTCCTCTTCCATTTCCATTCCTCAACGTAAAAGTTTATGTAACTACCCATAAAATTTGATTTGACACTTTATTTAGGCTGGTATTTTATTAATTCATGAAATAATTGTACCCCCGCTCCCTTAACCCTGTAAATACTTACGAGACACATTTGTCCCAGCGGTTCTCTCCGTTGTAAATTACTGACTGACAGTGGGAACTAAAATCTCAGAAATCTCAGAAAATATAGTTGCATTTTTTCAGACATGCAAAGAAAAAAATCAGTCGTGAAATGGTGAATCAGCCTTCAAAATTACGTTTTTAAAATTACAATATTAAATTTATTGTTTTATGGAATGCTCATTCAAGTTCAAAGTTCAATACTGAGATACTAGTAGTTGTAGTTTTACTGTCAATCAAGGCTATCATTTTTGCCGTTGAGTATTCTCATTTTTTACTCCCACATGTACAACTTGTTCCTTCAGCATTTAAAGCTGCTTGGCCAAATAAATCGTTTCAATAAATAAAATTACATTTCCAATACCTTACAGTAACATACTTGAGATATTTTAAACCCAAAATAAGCAAGAACACCGGTCTTTTTTTCTCATCAGTGTATTTCAGGAGAGAGAGAAAGGGTCTCTCTATATTACGATGTTTAAAACGAACTTTGCGAACTTCTGTTGCTCTCTCATACTTAAATTTCTTTCATGCCATATCCTTAAAAAGCCTTAGCAATAGCCTCACCATCATTTCACAGCAAAAGATAGAACTTTAGTTGTAAAACTGCGTTCCTACCCTAAACGATATCAATTCGAATAATGGCAAACAATTTCAATTAGTTCACAACGGAAATGTTTTATTCTACGAGGGACCTGAGGACCTATTCTATGAGGCCTATCTACTGCTAAGCCATAAAACACTTACAGTACATTTCCCATAAGGAAATTGGGGATATTGATACCTTCAATTTCAAGGAATTATTGATACCAAGAAAACCATAAACTAGAGGTTTCATGGTAATCTCCAGATATCGCGGTTTCATTCAGGAGATTCTGTTGAAAATATGTGTAATTTCCACAGTGAAGCTTTTAATTTTTTTCAAACAAATAAAGCTTTAATTACTCCATAGATTTCAATGACCACCATGTTACATCATCTTAAGTTATATGGCATCTGGAGATGATGTAGCAACATCGGAAGCTAGAAAATTATTATATTTTTATTTGTATGTGGACATTTTCAAATCTTTATTTAGTCATAAGGCTTGAATACCAACCGTCTGTGTTTTCCCCGAACGATTCTCTTGCAAAACTGAAGAATTGAGAATAATCTCAAAGCGCATTTACATATTCCAAGTGATTAGTCAAAGCCAAATTGAAAAGCATTTATTTCATTCGTTTACTCTCGAGATTAGCCTTTCAATATGTTAATTCCGGCAACATGTTTTTTTGTGATTCCGTCAGCGATAAATTGAGATAAGTTTTTATTGACCTCGTATTCATTTAGTAGTTAATCGTTCTCGTGAACCAGAAAGGTGGGTGTGTAAAAAGTTGGACCACTGGTATCCCGCGAATGCCTCTCGCTTTCGATTCCAAGAAGTGGAAGTGCTTCTTTCTAATCGGCTGCTCCGGTCTTGACTCTGATGACGTGGGCGGTATAGCCCGAGCAAGGGTTGGTAGTCAAAGTGTGAAGCCATTTGGAGACGCCCATTTGGTGGTTACGCACAGTAATAACACATATCTGCTGAAAAATTTCGAGCAAACTGTTCTGTTGAGCGTTCGGAATTCTACGAAGATTTCCATCTCTTCAGTAGGACCTTTTCTTACGATAGAACCTTCCAGTAGGACTTTTCTTTTCTTACGACTTGTACGGAACATGAGGTCATGCTCTATATAAGCAGTCTCGGTAGAATATAGGAAGCCTTGAGAAATAAACGGAAAATATCAGAGGACTCCTTAGCGAGTGCTCTCTCTTTCGGAGGAGTTTAAGAAAAACTAAATATGGTTAGTTTGCTAATGTTGTATCGAGGAGTTCACTGTTGTGAAATCTATAATGATAGTTAGTAACTTACGTAAGCCAAAATATATGCATTAAAGAAATTCATTTAAAACTTCCTAATGAATTTCTTCAGGATATAATAAAGAATGTTTACTGTTTTAAGCTAATTACAGAATGTTCAAAGGAATTATGGAGATATACACCAAAACGGTGAAATTCGCCTTGAAAAAATCATTTTACTTGACCGGGATTCGAACGCGGATCTCCCAATTGCCGGTCAGATGTGATGACCAGTTACACAGCAACTATGGAGATATTTCTTAAAAATATTTATCAATATTTTGAGGAAAGTATACAAAAATACATAATAAGTGTGTACAAATATTTTATAAAGAAAATGTTCATCAATTTCTACTTATATCTAGACACAACCCTGCAAGCCGCCGCAAGAGCGTGTTGTTCAGCCCAGCAATCTAGAATACGAGGGTGAATAAGAAAGAGGAATACGAAGATGTGAAAGGACAAAAGTGAATTGTATGTAAACGGAGAATCTTTGATCCGATTGCTCAATGTTCGACTAATGTTCTAGTTACGGCTAGAGCCATATCGTTACCAGTAAATGATTCCATATATCCAGGGATTGGATCACGGTTTCATCTTTCTCGTTGCCGTTATCATTATCCAAAGGGTAAACCACTCTTAAAGGGCAATTCTCACAGTTGCGGTCATTAGAACGATCCGTCAATTAACTATGGTGGATTGAAGCACCTGAAATTTTTTTGAAGAATGGCGATCACGTTTTCACTCTCATGAGTCCAGTTGAAAAATAACGATAATTTGAACGATGGCGTTGTGTAGAACTGAATTCGTTCCCCAGGAGTGTAGCAGTAACTATGGCCATTACCAGATAATTGTACAAGCACACGTTGTGCCACGCTCTTTTTGTAGCTGTCAGTTGTGGCGCATATTAATGAGTTTTTAGCTAGCTACCAGTTCAGCACTTTCCCTCATTTTTTCACTTCTATCAAAACTAGAACTATCTCCCGGGGTAAAAATTACATCCTCCGTGTCTCCCTGAAATTCGCGTCATTTGAATTCCTCAATTAGGTAATCGTAGTCTAGTGTGTATCTGCACAGGCGGCTCGCATCCCACAATCCTAGCTCATCCATCAGCTGTGTTGTACTCACTGTTCGCTTGGTATAGTTTTTAACAAAGCGTTAGGCTTCTCTTCATACTTATTTCACGTTCCACTTTACTTACGTATGCTCCCCACTTTACAGATAGTATTTCAGATTTGGTGTGATTTCTTGCGTAAGAGGTGTACTGCAGTGAATTTAAGCTCACGTTTTAGTTTGTTAGGTATATATTCATCGATAATTTTCCGTAGAATTTCCCATAATTATCTCCATGCTACATCGGTGCTTACGCCATTTTTTTAGTTTACGAATTCCGAGAATGACATTATCAGCTTCACTTCGAATTTTAACGAAATCACATTTTTCAAATTTCACAAAATCTTTTCGTTTTGGTTTTATATGGCTATGTTGTTATTTTTAGGTCACACAAATTATTTTATGACCACTTTTGCCTTCAAGGATATCGGCGTATTTAATCAAACCAGGGTGGCTAATAGCTAAGAGGTCTAATAATTTGTCTTCTCTAGTCGGATTTTTAACTACTTGGGTTAGAGATTGTTTTTGAAAGCGCATTGATCTATTGCTGAATAGAATGGTATCTTTACCTGGTTTATACAATAATTATATGACTTTGAGTTTATTGACGGGAGGTTGAAATCTCTAAAGAAGAGTTGATCCTTTGCTGTTCCTTGACGAGAGTGTTGATATTAAATTTCTATAGTTGCTACAGACTTACTTTGCTGTAATCTGGTGATCTCTAAAATGAACAAACGTGTATACATCTTTTGTTGCGTTTCTCTCTTCTGGATGTATTCCCGAAGAAAAATTATTTTATAGAATAAACCCCGCTTTTACAAATAATTATTATATATTAATAATTAAGGCAATATATAATATCCAATTACCTATCTTAACACTTTGATGTGTAGTTTTTTATCTGACAAGCGGTAAAACATAAATCAAAAGTCTCCTATGCTGCTAATACCCAACTATTTAGTCTTGAAAGTTGCCACTTATTAGCTGAGTTGTGTCTGCTCAGAAAACTGAAATGAACATACCGTCGGCGCCTCCAACATCTAAAATATTACGTCTAAAAATCCTATAATATAGCATATTGAGTTAATTTGTTGCATTAAGATTGAACATGGTGAAGGTATATGATTACAGGTCCTAAACGAATAGGTGGAAACTAAAATGCTAAGTGAGTATCTCGCTAATTTATTTGCTCCCTTAGCGTAGTTAGTAAAACTAACGCAAGATGAATTAAACCACTGACACGAGGCTACCAAGACTATGTACAGTGTAAACTCCACTTTATTGAGGATCCCAAGTGTGGTCGTAAAACTCCGTTATTAGTTGAATTTTCAGTACCGGTGTTGTTCTTTTGTATAATGCTTCCCTTAACCGCTATGGGGGAGAACTTAATGAAATGTATACTCTCTCATCTAAAACTGTGGAATCGATTCAAAATAAAAGGAAAGAGTTAGCTCTACACTCTATTGCATTGCTCGACCTGGGTTTCGACGTATAACGCCTTCATCCAGAGAAGTTCTCTACATTCAGAATTTCATTAAGTACTCTGCATGAGGCTTTTGTGGGTCGAGAGCACCAAATGATAAAATTTTACTCAGGAACCCGGGTCGTGTAATAAAGTTGAGCGTGTAAAAACCGAGCAGCATTGTTCCTTATTTTTCCTCGTTGAAGGGATGGCTGATTTCATTAAAGTGTATCATTCAGCTGGAACATGAGGATTCTTTTATCATTTTAGACAAGTTAACAAAGACGGAGATACTGAGTGTTCGAAATCCCAATGATCAATTGTCATTTGGAATCAAGCGCACACTTCATCGCCATCAGCAGTCATCATTCGGAAGATCGGTTTTCTGCTCCAGACCAACCCATTCTCCTTTCTCCTAACCGTTTTATTGCTATTTTAGGGTGGTGAGGGTACCCGTTGAAATTAAAGGGTAAGGAGGAAAACTTAAAATTGCTGCACTTGATTGAACAATTCCTTTTATTGCAACCTGAAAAAAGCAACTGCAGCTTGGCTTAATGTTCCGGGAACATGCTCAGGCCACATTTATACCCTGGACGGAATCGCCTAGGCTAGGATTTTGATGAGTTTCAGCTAGCAGAGGATATCATTGAAAATGATAACTCTCCATAATGGATAAAACCATGCAAACTTCTCCTCAAAAGGCACTTTCCTCTCCTTTTGATGCTGTTTTTTCCGTCAAAATGCTAACAAATTTCAAATAAGGTCATCTATGAGTATATAGGAGTCATTTAGGAGTCATTGTTTGTCAGTAGTCAAAGTTTTAGGGTGAACACAACCCTTTTAATTGTTTTCGGCGGGTTTTACCATTCATCCGGTTGGTTTTTTTTTGTCACGATTGGTATTCATACAAAATTTCCATATACATAATAGGTTGCCTGGAAGTCTTTCAAACAGGCGTAACAGACAGTCATACAGACGGACAGGCAGACTTCAGTGAATTACTAATAAATATAGATATATAAGTCTTTGTTTTTAATTCCTGGCCAATTTTCCTCCTGTATTTCGCTCTTCGCACATACATACGTACTCAACTACCGGAAGAGTAGGAGGTTTGCTTGTGCACCTGTACGCCGGGTTGCCAAAGCGGAGCAATTTCACTGGAAAGGGAACCGCACTAGCTAATTTCATTGTTACTCTAGCAAAATCTACCTTGTACAATGAAATCACGATGTACTTTGAACACAAAATAGCCAACACAAATTATCTGAAATCCTTCAAAAATAGACTGGTGAAGAGAATACGGACTGAGGAGAACTATCACCTCGCCAATGGTACAATAGATTTCTTCCGAAACTTTTGGGGATGTCAAAATTACATAATTAATGCTCAATCTGAAGAGAAAAATTAAAAATGCATTTATTTTTATAATTTACACAAGGACCAAAACTGGTCTCCTTTGAGGGACATACCTAATGAATTACCTTTATCATATGAATAGAAGAGTTTTATGAAATAAATACCACATGTAGAGGTGCTGTGTGGAAGGGAACTCCCATAATTGGAGTGAAATAATAATAATAAAACATACTCAACTCTCTTTTGGCTATTTTTTACATTAAATTCCTCTAATTCAATGTCACTTTACCTCAAATTTCTTCAGCGTGCATCAGATAAATTAGGGAAAAATCATCCACCTCAACTTGGTAGTCTGTAAGTCTATTTTCAGGTGCGTGCGTGGAGCAACATTTTGAAAATTCTTTTAGAGACAGAGGGAGGTAGGAAAATGTATTGTAGATTTTACTATCTGAAGGGAATCTGATGGCCAACGCAGCATAAGATTGGCTACGATATTACATGCATGCATCCGTTCATGCATGCACCCATCATGCCGTTCTATTTTGGAGTTGGTTAAATCAATAGAGCTTAACTTGTGGGTGACCTGTCCAATAAGCTCGCTCGTAAATTTCCAAAAGATAAATTCAATGTTTCCATGTATAATCCTCTAACGCTGGGAAAAATTCTAAGCAGCAATAAAGACAAAATAGATCCCCTCCTTCAATCTGGCATTTATAAAATACATTGTGACTCTTGTAATAAATATTACGTCGGCCAGACAGGTAGAAACTTCAACATCAGGAC
Source organism: Pyrrhosoma nymphula (assembly GCA_963573305.1). Taxonomy (NCBI): domain Eukaryota; kingdom Metazoa; phylum Arthropoda; class Insecta; order Odonata; family Coenagrionidae; genus Pyrrhosoma; species Pyrrhosoma nymphula. The sequence goes on from OY754338.1 coordinate 92,145,786, forward strand.
TAAGGAACACAAAAGGTGTTGGAAAAACAATGATGAAACGTCACTTTTAGCCAAACACCTGATAGAAACGTCTCATTCCTGCAGCTTTCAACCTGAAATTCTCCACCTTGAAAGTAAAGGCACAAGATTGGACGTATTAGAATCCTTGGAAATCATACAATCAGATGTGGATGTTCTTTTAAACGAACAAGTGTTTGTTACCCATTCTCCTCTCCTCAAAATTCCCCTTCCCAAAAGAAACAGCCAAACTCCCACTCACCCTCCCCCCAACTGACTTACCCCCCCCCCCTCCCTCCCTTGAGGGTTTTTTCCCATCCACTCACCCAGACACTCCACCCTTAGCCGGGCGGTGCCCACCTTATTCCTTCCTATTCATACCCCCTTTCCTAATTACCCTCAGGTGCACTCTTTCCCCCTCCTTTCCCTAGCGCCGCTTCCCTACGTTCTAATGACATGCCTATTCCCTACCTTCTTCCCCCCTTACCCACATTTTTTCACCCTTTGCTGTTTCTTGGCCTTTCTCTCACGGGTTAGTCCGTCCCCCCCCCCTTTCCTCCCTTGGATTTTCCTGATTTTTCCCAGCCACTACCTCCTCCTTCCCCTCCTCCTCTGGTCTCCTCCCACTACCCCCCCCCTCCTCGGAAAAGACATATATATGCAATGTACTCTCTTATAACTTTGTCTTGTACCTGATGATGGCTCTGTGAGCCGAAACGCGTTGTACGCAATAAACCATTTTGTGGAAAAGTGCAATTGTTTCTCTTACATTCTCTTACATTCTTAACTCTTGCTCTCAGGCCTATGAAACCACCCTTGTTTCAAGAATATCTCCCATATTGCCATATTATTGCATACCTCCTTCTATTCCTCCAGATTCATGCACTGCTTCATGCATGCTCTCTTTTTTTTAGACTACTAGTAGTTCTAGAAGTATTTCAATCTCGTAGAAACTACAGAATGACTAAATTCTCATTAATTATCCATATGTGCTAATGTTCCTGAATTCTCGGATGTTCACCGCATAGGTGGTTTTTCAAGGCAACAGCTTCGCTCTCACGCTTCGTGCAAGTAAGTGAATTACACTTCGACCTGAAGACTCCTGTTGAAGTACGGGTGAAAATGTTGCATTGGAAAACAGCATACTCGGAAAACACCCAAGAATGCGGAAATATTTGCTTCAACTCCGCGGAAATCTACGATGGAACAACTAAATATGCATTTGTGAGATACTATTAATAAATTGAAGTAGGTTTTTGTTCCACGCCGTAGGCTAAAGTATTTTGCTCGATCCTATCAAAAGTATTGATTTGAGTACCTTATTAGTTTTTATAAACTTCATTTTTTACGGGAGTAATTGAACAAGAGCTATGGAAAATTTCGTTTGAGAAAATATAATTTATTTAGGCGTAGGTTGCGGCATGTCATGCCATCATCCACTCAGGTGGGCGGTGGAGAAAAATCCACTCGGGCGGGACTCGAACCCGGGACCATCAGTTTACCAGGCGGGGGTAAAGTCCTCGCCTGCTAAACTGATGGGCGTGGGTTCGAGTCTCGCCTGAGTGGATTTTTCATCACTCAGAACATGGGTGTTTCAGTCCGTCCATTGTTCCATATTAAAACATCTGATGTAAAAGGTCATTAGTGCTGTTTTCAGCATGTGGAAATAAATAAATAAAAATTTTTCTTTCGATAGAATGATGGGTTATTTTTCTTAATATGAAAACAAACTCAATCGAATTTCATTTAATGTCATGTTTCACTCAAACTGGTCATATTTGACACTTTCCAAGAGTCAAGATGCGGGAAAAAAGCCAGCCAAATGCCCACGCACTTTCACTTTTAAAAGTTCCTCATTCTCTCCTTGTCCTCTCCTCCACATTTGCCCTCGCTTCAGCACGCTCTCCTTTGAACCCGCCCCTTCCCTCGTGCAAAAGCCAAAGCGAGGAAACTCCTTTATTTTTGCCCGTCGGCAGGAGTACCATGAGGCGGGGATAGGAGTGTGAGCCCGAAGCTCTGATCAACCGTAAGCTTTCGGCTCGACCCCTCACGAAACAGGATGGGGCAATTTCGCGCTCGGATGGACGCCAATCCTGAAGAAATTGCCTCGGCATGAAAGCGCTCTCATCGCCTCGAGAGAGTGAGAGAATCTTGAATAACTAATGTGCGGTAAATACTTCGAATTATGTCCGCTCCGCGGCTCACCGAAGAAAGATTTATTATCCTCGCGTTAAGTCTGCATGTGAGCCCGCGGCGATGACCAGTAGCCTCCCCGCTACCCCGATGGCCCCACCTTGATCAGCTCTCAACTCGAAGAATTCTACTATTCTTGATAATTAACCCGGTGGCTGGTTTCGATAGGTGAGCGTAGAAAGCTCGTGACGTGATGTGTGCCAAGCCTATCAGCCAGCCATGCACGGTAGCTATAAATTAAAACATGAGAGCTTGATCTGTCCAAACCAGCGAGTCTTTTTCTTACCTGAATTATTTTTTTTTCTTTTCCGTAGTCGGCGATGGTTTTGTAAACATTACCATCGTTGTTATTATTATATGGCGACTTTGAAGTGCCATAGGATTGTAAGGACTCATGTATGGTTGGGAATTCCATTGATTTATGCAGCAAATCTGCTGAAAGGTAGCGAAAAAATGAAATTTGATCAATATGAAAGGTACTAGAGTGTGACGAGTATACTTCTGTATCTGAGAAATGTAAAGTTCGGTGCGAGAAGATGTTGCTCTAGTTTTGTCTTTTGACGAGAGCATTTTCTGTACATTTTTTAATATTTTTCTTCCTCACTTTCTAGCATGTTGGCCCTGTATGTTAAATCTCAATTATTGCTTATCGGATGAGGGTAGCTTCAGGAAAGACCCCAGACCATGTTTTGGGATGAGAAATTTAAGTAAACTGTATATATTTCTCAAACGGGATTACTTCCGTGATTCATTAAATTTCAATAAAAAAGAAAAAATAATTCCAATAAAGCGAGATAAGGGTCATTGTTGGTAGTTTTTCTTGATCATTGTAGTCAGGAACTGGGCTCTTACGTCTATCAGGCCGGGGTGTCAGGCGAATCAATAAAAATGTGGTTTACTTTAAGTTTTTTTGTCGCTGCAGAGGATACTAAAACAGAGGATTAATAATTCCATGGAGACTCTTGGGTAAACATTATCCTTTTTCTCGTCTGAATGACATTTTGACTACCAACGAATTTCACTTTTAATAGAAGACGAACCTCAGTTAAACTCGGGATATAACAAGATTGACATTTTCTTATTGTCATTTAGCCCAAGCCATAAATACCTCTGGAATAATTCCCATTTACGGCTGTTGCTGCAGTTACAAAGAAAATTAACAACTTATCGCTGACATAAAGAGCAAAATGGCCATTTTTGGAGCCAAAAATTCAATTTTTTAATTCAAAATGAAGGGTATGTGCAAATCGCATGCAATAATTAAAAACTTAGTGAGCTCGTGAAAAGACAATCTCTCCGTCATCAGATTATGATTTTTTTTAATTTTAGAAATATTTAATAAGTGACACTTATAAATAAATAAAGAAACCCCTGAACTAAATTCAATACTTTTCTTATGAAAGGATGATTTATCAAATTTGGATTGAAAATTACCCCTTTCAAATTATTCACCATTTTTACAATATTTTGATCTATTTTGGGTTACGAGTCGTGTCACTGCCAATTGTCGACTCTCAGGTTTACCCAGAAGTCTCATAAAAGGCGTGACTGACGGGCGGACTGACGTAGAGACGCTTGTGAATTAGTAGTACCATAAAGTAAGCATACGATTATATGATAACTCTATGGGAGTGCATATGTTAACTAATATCTGGAGGTCGATTTTCGATTGGATTGTAATTTTTCTTCATGCAATTTAATGAAATAACCACACGTTGAGAACAGATACATTTTTTGAACGTCGTTGAAAATCACGATGTCGCAATTCTCTCCATAATTTTCGAGTTAGCTGCGTCAAATTTTATTCAGATGACGTTTCGTGGCCTATGCTGGCCATATCTTCAGATCAGGTCTGAGTCACTCAGACCTGATCTGACGTAACTCGGGGGCTGCCTTTACATTCATAAAATTATTGCTCACCGAACTCTGTCAGAAAATTCCCTATAAAAATGAACCCCCGTTTTCCCTTATTAATTATGCCGCTAAGGGAATAATTTACCTAGAATGCATTTCCCTTGGGAGATGCTTTTGAAAGTGGGTTGCAGTGGCTTGGAATATATTTATTTTACACTAAAAGTAGTAGACTAAGAGTAGTGATTTTTTTGTAATGGTTACATTTCTTTTTTTACCGAGAAATATTTTGTCAGTCTTATTCATAATTAATTGTGGTAACTCTATGGTTGTATAAATGAAACAATGCAGAATATTTTTTAAAATGAATATATATATTATTTCCTCTGTATTCATTCACTCTATGCACTGCGCACTGGGTTTTTTCACGGCGCACATTCACTCTATGCAATTTCTGGAGCACTTTTTCCTATACATGAAGATTTTCCCAAAAGAAGCGTTTTTTTTTAGGGAAGTTACCGATCGAAGTCTGTTGTTTCGAAAGAAAAAAGTTCTAAAAAATGTCCCTAAGGTTTAAGGCATTTCCTTAGGAAAGATATTTTTTCTAAGGTATTTTCAATTTTTCCCTTCCTGTTCCCTATGTTATAGGGAGTTCTTATAGGAAAATTTCCATCTAGGAAGAGTATAAGATGTGCTTGGGAGAGATTTATAGTATTTTTATACCTCCTATCTCATTTTTTCGAATAAATACTTGATTGAATTGACTTTTTTTTAAAACGCTTGAATACTCCTATGAACACACACTACTCTTTCATTATCTCGAAATAGTACTTATCGCATTCCTTCACCAACACCTATCCTTTCTTTGCCTTTTTCTACCCCGCTGACCTAATCAGCGGGTAATACTCTCTATTCTCCTTCCAACCATGTGCACGATGCTCGGAAAAAAAGATAATCATGAGAATAAGTCAATCGTAATAGACGTGCCAGAAACTTATTCTCGCGGAACGATGCAAACGTTTGTCGCCGAGCGAGGAAATTCACAGTGCTCGAATCGGTGATGAGCGATCAAATCGTGGGCGATATTGCGATTGCTAGAGTGTTGAAAAAATATTCAACTTTTATCACACTAGCGGTGCCTAGCGATAGCCTCAGCGGTTAGCTGTAATCCGATCCATGCAGAATGGAGCCATGAATGAGCAATCTCTAAATTTTATGGGGCTCGGAATGCAATAATCCCAGCCGATCGACTAACCGAGAGGTTTCCTCGTTTAGCTGTGTAAAGGCAATACACGGACTAGTCTCTTTCCTGACACGTGGACAGTGATATCATCGAGAAGTGATTGTCCTGCTATTTGGAACAGAAAGGGATTTAGAAAGAGTAAATAGTTACGATTAGTTTCGAAATACCTGTCAGTTCTTTCCGCATTTTAAAAGCTTGATTAAAGGAAAAATATTGCCAATTAGTTGGCACATATATAACCTCCGCGTATATTTTTCAATTTTCAAATAGTTACTAGTGAAGTTTCTGTTTCAGCCATACACGATTGGTTTTACAGAATTGAATGAGAAAAATAGCAGCCAATATTAATTCCGAGTTTTCTATTGTTAGAAGTAACAATCTCAATCATCATCATCATACTAATATATAAGAATTTAATAGTGCCTGTCTGTCTGTTGCTCAGTCACGCAAACCTACTGAACCGAATGAGCTGAAATTTGGCATGTAGTGAGAAAGTGTATCTGGATGTAACATTGGCTAATATTAAAAATCCCGCAGGGCCCCCCCTGGTGGTCCATGCTAATCATTGGGTTTGGTGCAGTGGTTTAATTTTTTGCTTTTTAAAATTACTTTCACTCAAGATAGAGGGCTGTAATTTTTTAAACGGATGGCTGAATAAATGAAGTTTCTAATTCTTTCAATCGATTTTCTTTTACGCTTCGTAATTGTCTGAATATCATGTTTTATCCTGAAAAATCTCACATTTTTATCTGGAATCAACAATACCATATTTCCTTGACAACCAGAGATTTGAATTTCAAAGGATATTCACGCCTCTGGCATTTAAGTTTTCCTGCAAGCCCATGATCACATGTAGAAAGAAAATTTGTATAAGAAGGGCCCAGAGCCCCAAGGGCCCCATGGTAAATTGCTTCGGGGGTAATCGATAAATTCAATGCATCAAAAGTCTGCGTGGCCCATTTTTGGGTTTCCCGTACATGAAGTATACTCTTCAATGTCTATTCTCAAAGGAGCTCTCATATAGACACTGCATGTATATGAGAGAAACCTTACGTAGTAAACGATGAATATAAAGGAATTAAACGTGCAAGAATATTTAGGTGCAGCGAAAAGTATCTAATGGTAATAATGCCTATGTTACTACAACAAACACGGCGTTGTTTATTATCGTTTAATACTCAGATTTATTACACTTTGTGGAACCGTCTGTCTCTCATTACGATAACGAACTGTTTTTTAACCAATTCCCACATCATAAACAATACGAGTTATCTATATGTGTTAAAAAGGTTTTAAGTACAGTAAACTTACATTCATTCAATCATCGAGTTGCCTTTTCAAAACTTTCACTCGCCGCTGTGTTTCCCCTCTTTGGACTAAAAAGTATATCCATCAACACGCCTAATAGAAAAAAGTGACCTTTCGAAAAAATCTTCTATACCAAGAGGAATGTCTTCTTTGCTAGAAAATGAGTCCTTGCAAGAAAATCGACAAAGGCTACACTTGGATGACCAAAGACATGCCCACCAGCGATCGCATGAGAACCTCCCTGTGGTGTTTCACGGGTTACGCCAAGAACAGCACAAATTGCATCCTAACACAACCTACGGACGTGTAACCAGCTATAAATCTGGTTCAAAAATATACCCATCTGTTTCGAAACTTCTATCTGTTTTAAGATGGCGGAAGTTATAATTACGTCACTACATGCTTCTTACCCGAAAGAAGAACGGAAATTCTGCACAATGAACGACATCCGTGCATGAAAATCGACAAGTGCACTTAGAATCACCATAAATATTTTATTTAGCAACCGAAGCCAATAATTATGGCTACCCTTTATGCCGAAGGCGCAGTCCGGGTGATGGAGGATTCATAGATGAAATAAACATGGCTTCTGCTGCTGCAAATACTCCTGTTGACGTTGTCAACTGCTGAATTGTACCCTACTCTCCAATCCTGATTGAGATACTCAAGGCACATATGAACGTTGAATTGCGCAACTATATTAAGTCGTTGAATACAAATATATTTATGTACACAAGGGAAGCGATCAAGCTGTTAATCACTCATAAGACAACTCAAGAGAACCTATTTAAGTATTAGGTAATGAGTCTGCGTGGCCCATTTTTTAGTTTCCCGTGCATGAAAGAGGAACAACAGTCACTCACCTCTCCGTGCACTTAGAAAACGGTCAGCGCGTCTACTAAAACGAGCACAACATACAAGATAGGGTGCGAACTCCTCAAGTGAACACGCTGACAGTTTTTCTTCAGGTTTTGTGGTTTTTTAAAAATAAGTTCAATGTTTTTCACACCTGTTGAATTTCAACGGGTACCTTCCGCTAGTTGTTATATAAACACATAAAGTATTCAGCATTATTTTAATTTATCTCTCGATTCACTGGATCCGAAACTTCATTTTTAATACTTTCGAGTTTAACACTACAGCCTAGCTAATAAATATTTCGATTTATGTATCACCATTTTTTAAATGGTGCATGAGTCTTCAAGCTTGGCATTGGAGGACAAATAAAACGCATAGATAACTCGCTCATCCAATAAGCTTTGGAAACTTTTGCCACTCTACTATAACGTACCTAAGCGTTTAAATACATGTGCGATAGTGACACAATATGGACTTACTATTATTTTGCACACCGTAATATTAAAAGATACATTTGATAATCATAAGATAGTAATTTTTCAATTGTAATTAATGTCGTCTCTCACTGACATTGTGCGTGAATATAAGTTAAATGAAAATAGTATTCCCTATCTTTCAAGAGATTTGGCGTTAATTCGTAATTTTACGATATGAATACGTGGAGAATAAAGATTAACATTTTTATGAGGCAATTACATTAATTTCAATCTCCATCGTTAACGGAGCTAGTTCCAAATTATTTAAAGCTCAAAAGTTGTTGTTCGTGGGTAAACGCAGAATTCATTCCTTATGCTAATGTTGGCAGGATAAAGGGAATTCGTAAATTTTTTGTAGTCTGTGATGAATATATCTCAAATTCATATTTTTCAAAGCTCTGGAGTTTTAAATTAAACTTAATGCAAATGATATGCTGATATTATATTGCTGACGTGTGGATGGATGAATGATCTACCTGTTGAGTTTAAAATCACAACGAACAAGCGTTGTTAAATGAACTTGTTTGAAATTTGAAATCCAAATTTTCCCACAAATCAGCCATTTTGCGACAGGTCGTGTGGTGGGCAAGATGATGATAGCTTAATTAAGCACCATTTTTGTTGACCATTTTTTATATACATTATAAACACATTTCAACGAATTTTTGTGCCTTTATGTGTTCACCCCAGTATTAAATGTGGTTCTACCTTAAAATGACTTCAATGCAATTTTTTTCATATGCTGACTGCTTACGGGAAAACATATTCGTTGTGAAAAACGAGTCGTACATTTCCACTGTACTTTCTTTCGCAAATTGAACTTGAAATTATATGGTTTAAAATGTGAGAATTGTTGAAACATGGTGCAAAAAGAGGAGATATTTTTATATCTAATATTTATGCCACACTTGCAAAAAAAACTCTTTATGAGAAGCGAATTATCTTAGATAATTGAATGGCAATAGTGCAAATGGACTCAGATACCCATTTTATGCTCAAAATTACTTCATATACATATTTTTTTTACTATTTGTGTTTGCAAGTTACAGCAATAAATGATGCAAAAATGTGTTTTTTCAAGAAATATAGCGATCCCACCTGTTGACTCCCATTACTGGAAAAAAATCATGAAAAAATATTTTCGTCGAACAATCTTAGTTATTTTCACCTAATTTTGTTTTAGACTTGTCATTAGCGTAATAATAGCTATTTGTGTTGATAATTAAAATGAAATGGAGGATACGGCAACCTAACCTGTAATTTATCTATCGGATAATGGTCAAAGTTTAGATTTGCTTTTTGATAGTATTCATAAGAACAATGTAGATTAAAAACAGTAATAAAAGTGGATAACAGAAGAGATAATGATCATTCTAAGCAGCGTTTTTTAGGAAAAACAAACGGAAAGGTGGTATGTGGTGAACATGTTAAAAAAAACACTTTGTACTGTTCCACAATATGATGTATATTTTTTCCCAATCGATTTCGACGTCTTAGCGTCATTGTCAAGGTATAAATACATCTGCCACAGTTCGGGTTCTTTATATACTCCGGGAGAGGATTCTAACCCTAACTGTGGTAGATGTATGTATACCTTGACAATGACGCTAAGACGTCGAAATCGATTGGGAAAAAATATACATCATATTGTGGAATAGTACAAAGTCTTTTTTTTTAAACATGTTCAGTGCAACTAAATTCCACAAAGTATCGCCTGCCTCCATTGATATTGTGGTCTGTGGTATTTTTTTGCTTACAAAGTCGCGTTTAATCCTTTCTTAGGGAAAATTGGTATTTTTTCTCCATGTTCGGCTGATCTGCAGCGTCACTTATAAAATGAACGACAGCCTTGTTCAACTTTTAGATCTTATGCTCTCAAGGAGGAGCGTGATTGAACTCTATCTGACACATATGCTCCATTTCAGTCTCCATACGTTTTTTTATTAAGTTGTGTGGGCGTGGAGGAGGATGGAGAGGTTACCCTGGAGGTGGACGAAATGGAAGTCACACGAGGAAGTGCTTGGCATATTTGGTGAGGAAAGGAAACTTCTGTATGGTATTAGAAAAGGCAAGGTAGCTGGTTGGAGGGGCAATGAGGGGTGAAGGGTTACTTAAAGATAGTTTGTGCGAAATATTTTCCTAGTCATAAAAATGGCAATATTCTAATTATATATTTTAATCTCAGCGTCTGTAAGAAGTGTGAAGTAAATTTTGTAATATTAATAGCGCAGACATATAGTTATATATGACAAAAATTCTCTGTAATTAAATAAATATATATATCCTCATAAGTCTCTAACTTGACTCATTTCTTCACATCGTACAGCTAAATAAAGCCTTCAAAACAGATGGTTTTTTTGCAATTCTGTAAACATTACTTCGGTGAGCAATAAATAAATTTTTGTACATAGTTGAGAAAACATACAAACTACACACAGTTAGTTTTTTGACGAAATATAGGTGTTATGAATTCCTTGCCGGCCTCGGTGGCGGCGGGGTAACGTCCTCGCCTACTAACCCAAAGGTCGCGGGTTCGAATCCCGCCTGGGGAGGATTTTTCACTTCCCAGGACATGGTTGTTTGTGCTTGTCCGTTGTTGATTGTTAAAATACCCCGATGTAAAGGCTAATATGTGCTGTTTTCGGTGGTAATATAACAAATAAAGACAAATAAAGATAATATTTTCAATATTCTCCCTCTAGAGCGCATAGCCGTAATCTATCCCATGTTAAACAGCATGCATTTTCAGACAAATTGATCGAAAAGTAGTTCGGCAAGGGGTTGGTATTTTGATATCATTGGAAAGATGACAGTTTTTTTAAATGAGGTCAAACTCATCAAATTCTAGGTGAAATGATTTTTCGCGCAAACTAACTTAAGGCCATGATAGGTAGGATGTTGGGCAAGCGGAAAAGGGGTCATCTACATCCACGAAGTACCTTGCAATCCACCACTAGGGTATGTAACACTGGGTGTTTCAACGCCTGGCATGCAGCACTCGTCCCAGTTCAAATAAGAACCCCACTCGTTCCCCGGTTGCTGCGCGCAGACCAAAAATCAGACAGGAGAACAATGCTTGGTGCATTCAGAAACTACGAGAGTGCTAAGTATAGGGTGGAAAGAGAATAGGTTTTATGGACGGGATGAAGAAGTTTAAGATGCACGCTGAGATGAAGAAAGAAATACTCTATGTATATTGGGTCCTGTACGTGTAAAAATCAAGAGGACTTACCCCCTTCCATTTAAACCTAGCTTAACCGGTTATACTACCTTAGTGAATGAATGAATAATGAATTAAAGAGTGAATTACAATATGAGTTGGTCACAAGGCCGGTAAGTTTTACTCAATCCGGGAAATGGAGGACCACTCCCTCCTCGGCAACATCTATGATTGACCTTCCATTCAACTTCATCTATGATTCAACCTTTAGATTGGTGGATCTGAGAGAATCCCCCAGCTCGTACTTGGACGAGAGTGGCCGGAGTAATCTATTTCATTACAAATCCGGTACCCTCTTGCCATTTACGAAATAGTCATTGGTAATGGTCATGAATTCATGAAATGGTCGGTTCATTAAGGATGCTGAACGGAATAATTCCGATAGTTCACCATACTTTTACTTGAAAATATCTATATTCTTGTTGTACCCATTGAAATCGTTATTACACTTTCCGTAGTGTATGCAGATATAAGTCATTAAATTGTCTCGCTTTCGATGAAGCGTTAGTAAACATTAGCTTTTATAAAACTTTATATGGAATAAAATAGTTATATATTAATAAAATGGTTTCACAAAAATCTTTGACTGAAAATTTTAATGTAACCAACAAGCAGTAGCAAAAGGATAAACTATGGATATAATGAAGAGTATTCTCACGTTTAGTCTCATTGATAATATTAATTCATAAATATTTGGGCATTGCAGTAACATACGTCAAAAAACGTCCACGGCATTTCATGGAACGGTAATGATTGAAACAAAAAATATCTTTTTGAAAAGAAGCAATTCACAAGTGGACAGCTTTATCAGCATCAGCAGTCGTTTATCTGGAGATGGGTTTCCTGAAGGACTTCACTCCAGTGTTTCAGCAAACAGCTCTATTCCTTCATAAATTTTATTTTGACATCCTTCATTATTTTTCTCTTGTTCTCAATCCTTTATCATCCTCGGGAGTTCTTCCATTTTTTGCTCCTTCCATCATTGTTTTAGGAGAGACGTACATCTCGAAATATGGACAATATGTTCTTTTATTACTGATAAGATTTGTATTTCGTAGTATTTGCGTGAAGCATATTCTCTCCCCAGCACTTAGAACTTCCTCAATCTATCCACCCATTTTATCGAATCCAACTATTGGAAAGACTTAAATTTGAGGTATGGCTCAATGGCATCAAAATATATCCAATAAGTTTGTCTACTCGTATATTTCTCAAAGTTATTATCAAGTTTATTTTCTCTCTTACTCTTTGCAAGACTAATTAATTGGTCGTTATTTTAGGGAATTCTATCCCTCTATCATTTATGGGTAACGCCGTATTTTCATTTTTTCCCATCTTATTTTTACTTTCCACTGAAGTCATGTAAGCATGCTGCGAAAAACATTGTAAGACATTATATTTATCATCGACGACCAAGTTCACGACGTTGCATTTCTGCGGAAGTCATCTGTATCTAACCTATATATTTTTCACCGTCTTCGATTCGAATGTCGAAGATTGGACCACTGTACAGTAAAGGAGGTCAGCTGTTTCTTTCTTGTTGCCTGTGATGCAATGCCCGAGAACTGGCCTAATTTTTTAGAGAGATGACAAAGACGCTGTTTCATTCATCTCCTTGACTGGGAAGTCTTCGGCGGCTACAATTTTCGATTTTTCAATTCATAGCCTCTCGCCGTCGAAGTCCCCGAGAGTCTCGCGAACGCAGTCATATATTGGAGAAGTTTATACTGGCCAGCTGTGTGTAAGCTTTTTCTCTTATGGTTTTTATTGCGGTTACAAAATGTGTTACAGTTATCAAAGGTCGCAGGATTTAGTCGTTGTTTGATTGATCATAATACGCAGGTGGTCTCCGTCTTCGGTGGGCCTTTGATTTGCGTTTAGTATTTTCGGGAGAAAATTCAACCTTTGTGCTGTAACCCTTACATAAAAGAATAAATGGCTGAATCCAATGTTTCGATCCTGATACTATTTTCTGCAATGCAAACGAAACGTTGAGTGATACAATACTCAACTCAAAGTTTAACTTTTTTTTTTTTAATCATCATGTTGTATTGCAATCACATGGAAAAAAATAAATATGGAGAAATAAAAATAATAATATTGCAGTTAGGCCCTGCTAAGCCAAAGCGGCTTGTCAGCAGGTGCCTTTTGTTAAAAAAATATTTTTTTTTGCTGTGCAGCGCTCTGGACAATTTCGGAGCTCAGCAATGCTAGCCTATGAGCCACTCTTTCAGTGACTTTTTTAAAACAGATATGCTATTAATATCCTTCATTGACAAAGGGCAATTCGTTCAACAACACAGGGACTACATGTGCAAGAGATCTCTTGCCATGGTGGTTAAATTACTTAGGTACAGACAACCTATTTATTCGACGCAGTTGCATGTCAGTATTAATCACACGTTGCTTTATTAATTTGCTGTCAAAAAAGTTGTCACAAATTAACACATAATTATACAATTCTTTTAATGGTAACAAACACTGATTCTTATATACTTCTCTCACATCGTTTTCCTTGACCATCAAATGGGCAACCATTTTATTTTGTAAAGTAATAACCTTATTCAGCAAGGTGGAGTTTGTGCTACCCCAAATCGTCAAACTATAACGTATTACGGCCTCAGCTAAGCCTTGATACATTAATTTTTTCAACTCATGAGGCAAATAGTGCTTTAGGTACGACATTTGAAACAAAATACACCTTAGTTTGTCACATATATAGGTTATATGATTACTAAAACTAAATTTTTCATCTAAAACTATTCCCAAGTATTTTAGGTGTTTAACTTGGGTAATTTTTGCACACGAAAAGTACTTATTGCACGAATTATTCGGTTGGCCACCCTGGTTGGAGTGTAAACAAAGGTGTGTGTGTAGTGTGAGGTCTAAGGTTTGCCTTTTTTCCTTCACATTTAAAAACTGCAAGGAGTATGTCTTATTATTGTTAATAATTATTTTACTATCGTGACACCATAATTGCAAGGAATACAAATCGTTTTTTAATTTTCGCTGGGCCACCTCAAAACATCTGCTTGTGGATAGTAATGCAATGTCGTCTGCATACATAAAAATCTTGCAGTTTCTAATATGTTGAACGATGTCATTTATATATATTAGAAACAGAATTGGTCCTAATATTGAACCCTGGGGAACTCCAGATTGGATAGTTTTCATTCCACTGGAGTGATCGAGAATTTTTACAGTAATTTGTAAGGTAGGAAACCCACATCTGCCAGTTGCCACAGTTTATGTGCTATGTATTAAAATTGGCAGAGAATTTTTGTCTAATGGAAACTAAATTATTTAGCGCTGAGGAAAATATTTTGTATCCTTATACCATCAAGGGCAAAAATCAATGATGACTTGACTAGAATAATAAAATAGCAGAATACATTTTGGTTTGCTCTGGTGGGATATACTTCCGATATACTTCTGGTGGGATATACATTTTATAAAGTTACCGATCCTTTCACATGCAATATTAAAAATTTTCATGTATCTAATGACCATAGCTTTATTGGTCATTTACGAAGCTTAAAATACTTAAGGAGAGATTACATAGCTTACGCTCTGTAATCAGGAAAGGGATGCCGATATTTAAAGAGCAAACTTTATAGTTTCCACAAATGTTTATTATTCTGGCACGACGCGCGTTTTGCCACATTGTGGTATAGCCACATAATTTTCCCGTTGTGTATTGAAACTCACGTAGTGCCATAATGGTAATAGTTGGTGGAAACTACGTAGTATATTCTTTCAATATGGATATTCATCGTTTCCACAAAGTCAAGCCTGATACTAAGAGTATTTTACAGGAAAGGGACTTATCTCCGAGCCAAAGGCCTCGATTATTATTTATAAGTAAATTATTATATTCTATTCTGCGCGCCGCCTCAATGGCATTTTGCAGACGGTTTTAGGACTCCAGCCTTGAAGTAACGGTCAGAAAAAAGGAAATGGAAGGAGGGAAGTACGAGAAATGTGACATATTTTTATAGTACCGTACTGTATTGCTCCGTTTTGCTGTGGCTTCAATAGAGCTTGGGAGGAAAGGAATGTTAGTACCAATCTGTTTGGCATTGCATCTCTCACGTAGGTGGAAATCAATGTTTTAAAAAACTACGTTAAATCAAGATTCATTTCGAACGGAAATCTAGAAATTATTCAAGACCCTCCCAGACTTGTCCTTGTTTATTTGATCGCACTTGCCCGCATGCCGGAATAGAGGTGAGATTTGAAAAATGCATTTGATTTAGCTTCTCAACCTATTAGGATAATAATGACTGATGAAGCTGCTCTCTTAATGAATAATTTATTTCGAAAATTGAAATTGAACTCAATTAAAAAAATTATTAAAAAAATACATCTTATGTTCGAAAAATTCCGTTTCTTGAAATTTGTTTGTATTGTAAGCACAGAGAATTAGGTTTATAATGTTCTTTATTGGTGTGAATTTCAAATTCGCTCTATTGTCTGAGGATGCTTTATTTAATTTGCCCATGATATTAAATAAGCGAATTTATTTTTCAATAAGCCATGTCAAAGTTTTAGCAGTTGGACAAGATATTTATAGTTTGCAGTCTAAACAACTTCTAGGATTAACAATGTACAGTTTTTTCAGAAAACCTTTCGCATGGTACAATTTGCATTTAAGACTTAATTATCATTTGTTGATATTATGAAAGCCTTTCAATGATTCCTTTCCATTCGAATCTCTCGAATGCCTAGTGATAGAAATTCATTGGTTTTCTGGGCCGATTTCAGAATTTTGGATGAAATGATAAATGTTTGGAATGAAATATAACTACACACATTTATTCTATCAAAGTGCCTTAATTATTAGAAGCATTTTGAATTTCTAGTAAGTTCGTCACTCTTTTAAATACTGAGTACGGTCCTTCCGTAGTCGTTCTACGAGGAAAAAAAGGAAACTAATGTGACGTTCTTTAGCCATTAACGTATTCCGTTTGCAGCGAAAATATGCCCAAGGTTTCGACTCATCATATTTCATGATTTCTTTCATTTTCCCGAGGATGGGACAGGAATAATTGAATTTTGCACCGCAGATGTGTCAAAATATTCACGTTTTGAATAAAAATTGCAATTTTCGAATTACATTTTTTTCCTGAACAAATTTTCGCATGTTCATGCCTAGCAGTCAAAAATGAATCATGAATGCTACTTGGCTAATGATTTCTGTGTGCTCCACTGCACTCGTTCTGGCTATTTTTTTCCAATTCCACTTCCCATGCTCATTTTAAAGTGTAAAAAATTATTATGAAAAATGATAACTTTGGTACACAACTCCCAGGTAATTATTTCATTTCAAGTATATTTATCGATTAAAGCAGATGACTTAATTATTTATACCAAAGTGGACGTTGGAGGAATTACTATGTGATTCGGATACTAAATAATTTCTCGTCAAAAAACTGGTTTTATCAAGAAATTGGCCGGCATGTTTCCCGCATGCCGGCGCTTGAAACTGACATTTGAATTTCATTATGAAATTTGGTGAACTCTCCTGTCTCATATGGTCGGTGAAAATGCCATTTTGCGCAATTACGTATTAAATAATTCTAGGAAATTTATTTTTAAACTGCCAACTAACTAGAAGTACGTCGTCCTCGTACTGCTTGCACTTGGTCATGGCTCACAGTAAAAATAATTCGCGTTATATAATTATTTGGGGATATTAAAGCATTAACCGTCAGGTAATATAGCAGAAGTAACCGTATTAATTTTTAAAATTCTGCAAATTATGAAATATATAAATGCTATTTCATTTAATCAGTCTTGCATTGAGATACTGCATGACTATATTACGTTTCAAATGCACAAACTGTATGACAAAGACTGCAAAGTTATCTCGACGGCTGATGTGACCGAATCATATTCATATCACTTTTAGATCTTCCCTCTATTATTCTCTCCTAAAGTTGTTTTCATTTCCTTTCTTAAGCCCTCATAGTGCTCAATGTTTTCCCAATGTCCTTACTTCATGCGAGTATTGTACAGATACCGAGTTGGTGTGGTGTCTAGACTACTTCTTTCTTATTTTGAGGGCCCGGGTTTCAAATACCGGAAGAACTGTAAGTTTTTCAATGGAATACCGATCCCAAGCTTTATATTCTTAAGCACCATGTGGAGAGCAACTCCTTCAGTAGGATGTGACGCTAAACTTGTGGGCCCTTTGGTTGCTTCTGTTGCGAGTAACCTCATGCCGACGCCCCTCGAATTTTGTATGTTTCTTTATTTAATAGCAACATTAACTTTTTAATATATTTTCCAAATATATACGTGAGGGTTTAACAAAAATATTCATAATAAGAACGACCAATTTTAATAGGGAAATTGAATCAAATAATTCTTCAGAAATGACATGAATCAACTTTTATCCTGTAGTTAATAATGAACCTTACTATAGTTATTAGAGCAGCAACCACAATGAATAGAAATGTAAAGTAAAATCCGATGCTCCCACGGCTAATTAGATGCAGGAACTCTTTTCTGGTTTCCAACCGGTTGAAATGCTTCATGTTGACCGACGCGACGTTTTAGCGTTCAGCTCATAGACATAGTCATCCTGGAGACTTTAACCCGGTGGGGAACTCGAGAAGAATTCCTGCAAAAGTTAAATATATTTGCATTTTAGCAATTATGTTTAATCTAAAAAATATTCCGTTTCTTCGGCACCTATACAGCAGTTTTAAAAGGTATTACCTATAATTGTTTTTGTATTGGTCAGGAATTCGCTTATGTTCGCAAACTTTATCTCCACCATTTTTCCATTCCCCCAAATAATCCTTCCATTTCTAATTTATATTTCCAATCATTGAAGGCAGCAATGATCTCATTTGCCGGTGGACTCCTAAAATAACCCACCAACCTAGCATCCTTTCCAAATTACCGCCTTCAATCACCCTTAACCTCTCAATGTACCCACAAACACACCAGATCTTCCCCAAAAAATTCCTTACCTTTTCTCTCTCTTTTTGTGCAAAACTTCCGTATCCTTATTGAAATTTATGTCATTATATCTCCCTCAAATGATTCCCAAACACAAATTGTAATTCCGAGTGCAATACTACCAATTTAAAAAAACATCATTCTCTGACTCAATCATAACATTATCTTGCAACACGTCTAATGATCCCAAGTTTTTTCTCAAAGCTCATCCGCAATTTTTTCTGATTGGCACGTGCTGAAGGGATAGTAGTCTTGTAGCTTTGAGTTTAGTGAAGAAAAAAAAAACGTTTTCATTTCGGGAAACTTATTATTTAACAGAGAACAGCAAAATGTGGGACAAGGTCTGCCGTTGCGATATCGCAAGGAGTAAATATATACCTACATATGAACAGACGTTGAAATAGTGAAATATTTGATTTCATCTTTCTCGCCGCCAAAGTCCACGTCTCCAACCTTTCCTAAAAGTAATTAAAGGTCCCACTGTAGTGTTTGTTGACTGTCATCAACATTGTGAAACAGAGGAACTCGACGATATATTGATACAGATGGCCATAGCGATTGTTCATTAATTATCCTTTACACTATTATTATACCAATAAGTAGAAGAAGCATGTTCAGCACCGCTATGCTTTCGATAAATTTTGCAAATAAAAAATTGATGTGGCGTAAATATAAAATTCCGTTTGATATACTCGATACTTATTGCCACATCGATTCATTTATTTTGATAACCTCCAAAGTTTTTGTTTCGTATTCCGATACTCTATTTGGAATACCATGCAGCTCAACACTCAAGCAAGCCAGGTGTTTACTTTGTACAAAACACAACGTGAACTCATTAATCAGCATTTGTGGAATAATCTGAAAGGTAGAATGCAGCTAAATGGACATTATTTGTAGGATGAATGTGTGCTCGTATAGCCTGCGGATATGCTCTTCACCCAGAATATTTGTAAATTTGAGAGCTTACGACCGTGTAATGTGCCGACTATCCAGTAATAAATACTTACCGTTCACACTAATATTTACTGGATGTCTAATCACTTTAAGCGGTCAACTGTGAATAATTAACTGTCCGCAATTGGTAATTTACTCAAGCTCTTCTAATAGTAATACAGAGCGGTCTAGCACGCGTTTGTACTATATCATTAGCGGTTTATCCATTCACTTAGCCATAGTTAATACTTGAATTCATGTAATTCATATATTAACGGAATTTATAGTCTATTCAATATCCTTTGAAATGTGTGAAAATTATAGTCATTCACCAAATACTATCACCATAACTTGTGTAAATGAAAAAATATAATTATTTAAATGAGGTTTAGTTGTAATTAAAATACTTACTTGGAAAAATGAAGTCAGAAGTTATATTTTTACACCAACTGGCATGGCCAATCAATATACCTCACGTTTTCATTACATCAACTCACCGGAAATAAAAGAGACTATTTCATGTTTTAATACTTGATTCATGAATGGTCAATTAACCTCTGTGTAAGCACGTTCATAATCATTAAATACTTATTTTTTTGCCAAAATCTGGGAATAGTTACTAATTGGTTTAATTTTTACATTTTTTATAGGTGGAGAAGTGAAGAAGGCTACAGTCTCCCATTTCCTGTTTCAAAAGGTAAAAAAAATCATGATTTTCCATATTAACCTTAAGGCCTTACATCGAGAGGGGAAAATTGCATCAAATATTTCAAAGAGTAGTTGTTAAAAAGTTGATGCAAATTAAAGTTGTTTCTCGTTTTTGTTTAAAAAGTGAAACTTCAGTTTGTAGTCTACAATCGAGTCGAGCAGAGAAGAGAACAGGAGAATCTATGGATCAGACAGAGAGTTGCATGCTATAGAATGGGCTACGTTTCAATAGATGGACCCAGATTACTGTATACGTTGAGAATCATGTCTCCAATAAATACACCTTGATTCTCTCTGAGTGAAACTATGAAGGCGTTATAGCCTATATTTACATGACTTCCGTTAAATATCTTAGGGAAAGAAATGCGAATCTACCGGGTGCACGGTGTACTTTGCATCACAATTAAAATGAGTTAATTTAATTTATGGCCATGTTTTATCCAAAAAGTAGCAATTAATTATGTTTCTATTATTACGAATACTTTTTCCCGAAATAAATAACCGTGCATTTGCTACGTGCTTTTCTCTCAGAAAAACTCCGAAAATTAATGCAATCTGTTCTACTGTACCAGTTATTTGGAATGAGAATTTTTATAATTGCGCTAATATTTATGGCTGCGCCCATTTAAAGTTCAACCTGTATTATTGTTATAACGGTTCTTCCGTTTCCACTAACCTCAAGTAGGATGAGGATTGGCTGCGTTTTTATATGCCAATATTTTTAGCTCTTGTCAGATATGTTACTGGTTTAGTAGAACCTATTTTGACATGTAGTCATCATCTACATCAGGCTATACTCTGAATATTTTTACGTTAACAGTTCATATGAACATGTCTGCATTGCACTCCATTGATGATTTTGGGTAAATTTGATTGAGGGTAAATGATAGTTTTAATTAAGAATTATTTGTGTGGTAAATATAAGAGAGGGCGAGTAAAGGAACAGTTTTAAAAATAGGGTAATTTACCGTTATCGAGCTGGAAACATTAAAATTAGGTTAATCATGCTCCTTACATCTACATTTACATCTACAGAATAACCTTCAAACCGCCTCAAGGGTGTGTGGCAGGGGATGAGTAGTCAACAACAGGCATTACGCTATACCCAAAATTTAGTGTACGTGGTCAGCCGTAGGTCATTGCGATATTTCAAATTGTTCAAATACTATTCATTAGGTTTTGATGTAACAGTGCAAATGCAGTAAATTGCGAACATGCGTATAACATCTCTACTCTCCCCTAAACAAATTCCAAGCATCAAGCTTCCCAATCTCTCCCGCCAGGGCACATGCTCCGCGGCAAAAATACAATAGCCCAGCTACCTTGTCCACATTAAGAGCTTCTTTGTTGAGGGCTGTAGAGCTTGCGTTGATTGTAGCTAACGATATAGAACAACCATAGAAGGGCACACCGCCCGCCCTATTTAAAGTCTTTTGCCCCGGACGACAGCCTGACTGAAAAAAGGCGTAACAGTCGCAGTATTTGAACTTGATCTCGCGTTAACTCGATCGTCTTTCATATAAATGCATAAAATAAGCGCGTATATCTCGGTTATAAGGACAATGTGGTATGTATACACTGATTGCGACTGTTTATTATATTAAGAGCTTTTAAATGGATTGCTGAATGTCAAATTTAATCCAGAAATTTTCGTCTTTACTGACAAGTAACTTCAAGTTAAAAGTCTTGTTTGATCTGGTATAATATGAACGTATACTACATTGAAAACTATGTCATTGATCACTTAAAGCTAATGAAATCGTATTCCCCTGAACACTAACCTCTCGAAGGTACTGCATTAGGCAGAGGATACTTTCTTCCGTGAGATACTTGCCTTCAAAATGCTGGCAACACACTTGGAAAATGAAATTCCTGATCCTTAAACTTACTGATAGGTACTACCGTATGCCGCACAAGAATTTGGCATTATATCATGTATGCCGTCATCTGTAATGTAGTGTGGGGTATGTGAGAAGTGGTTGTGTTAAAAGCAAAAGGGATGGTTAAGGAACGAGTGAGTGATGAATTAATGTGGAATTGATGCTCTGATAATGGACATAGAAGTAAGGAGTGTTCTTTGTTAGTTATTGCTATGCAGTTAAATGTCGAGATAATGGTTGAGAGTCGAAAACCGAAGCAGGTTTCAGAAAGAGCTGTGAATGAGAGAGAGGGGTAGACTTTAAAAGTCATGGGTGAATGTGATAGATTGATACCCTTAAGAGAAGGTATTTTCGGACTCTAAATACCAGCAGTTCCCTTTAATGTAGCCTTTATAGCCCTCATAGCGTATTCAAAGCCTCAGTATCAATGAAAAAATTGCTTGGCAACGAAAGAAAATCTCTAAATTTGCATAAAATGTTCGCATAAAGTTTAAATTATTCAGTTTATCGACCAATAGAGGATAAATGAGTGAAAACATTAAATACTTTGATGCTTTGGTCTCGTTTTGGTACAAAAACCAAATTCCTAGCTTAATTATTTCATATTTTAATGAATGAACGAAAATTATTTTTCACAGAAATTAAAGCGTTTCACGTTATAAGCGGGCTTCGTTTTTGAAAACCGGTACCTTCACTCTGTAGGATATAATATAGGATTACATATAATTTATTTTTTTGTCTGTACCTACTCCGAAAGGGAACTGCGTGATGTGGGCATGTGTGTAATACCATGTGGATGGTAAAATTGGGGAAGTCAGAGGGAGATAAAAAATAATTTAATTTTTTCGAAATAATGCGTGTCGCAAAGAAGGCACGTGAATCGTAAAATGCATGAATATACTTTGAAAAAGACGAATAGGAGCTTTCCGATTACGACTCGGAAGTTGATTTCAAAACGCCGGGAGCAGCTGATCTTCATAACAACTCGATTGTTGGAATTTTTTTGTATTCCCTCTTCCTCTAATTGCAGGCATCCCCCCTCCCTCATCCCTATTCTCTTTCCCCCCGCCCTCCCCTTCCTACTTCCTCCGTCAACCGCCAGGTGGAGCGCGCAAACACAGGCATTCCACGAACGACCCGGGCACCTGGAAATTACCATAGCGCCTCGCTTAGACTCCACAATAGCGAGAAAAAGAGACGCTCATAACTTTGAGGAGGAAGTTGGCTCACGACCGCCATGAGAATAAAACTACGATAGATTCTATCATTTTTTATACCCATCCAATTTGAATAACACTGCTTTGTTTCTCTGCCGATCCTAGCAATTGGAAAGCAACCTTAAAGCACAAAGAAATGTATGGAGCTTTCCATTCGCTCCGGTGTGCTGCTCACATCCAAAACTGTGTGTACTTGCTTTCCATTCGTTTCAGGCCCTACGCAGAAGAAGGTTCACTTCAAAACCGATTGCAAGCAGAGTTTATTTGGGCTAGGAGATATTCAAGTATTATGTACGGCGAGTTTTACGACTTTTTAAACCTCCCCCCTCCCCACCCCCTTTTAGACAATGTATGATTTCACGAACCCTCCCCTCCCAATCTTACGTATGTTATGATACATTCTTCAAACCATGGACATAGATAGTAAACTATGGGGGATTCTATGTCAAAATGCGCAAAAACTGAACTCATCACCGATAACGATAACGGATTTCGATATTTCCCGATTCGCTGTACGCACAACTCGCATGTGCTCGCACAAAAACATGTGCTCTTTGAAAATGCGACATCTCCAAACTAATGAACGCAATGAATTAGGTGTACGTTTTTCTATAATTTAGCGTACATTCAGGCGTACCGCTGCGGCGGTGATCCTAAAAATTTAGATTTTTGCTCCGAAAGTAATTTTAAAAAGTGATAAAAATACAAATACAGAAGTGACATATCTTACGTAAGACTCTCTGACCCCCTCACCCCCGCTGCGTAAGACAACTTAAGAAAAGCCCAACCCAAAACGTCTTGCGTAATACTTGAATGGTCCCCTAAACAATGAAAGAACTTCCTTAAGCCCGTTTCACACCATGCTTGTTCCAGCACAATACCTAGTATGCTAGCTGGTACTTGGTATTGAGGACGGAACCCAGTATAATAGAAACCGTGAAGGAAGGTTTCACACGATCATTGAACTTGCGCTTGCGATGAAGCGATACTGTCGCTTACTGTTAAAAGAAAATGGAAAATTTCCATGAAAGAAAGAGACTTTTGGCTGCTGCAGTAATAGCAGGGATTGTCGCGAAATTTTCACCGCACATATTCACCGCCAAAGAGTGCGTAATACCCGCGATAAAGTGAGGCACTGTTTAAAAAAAGAGTGAAGATCGCACTGCGACTGTCAAAGCTAACGTGATTGGTCGACGGCTGCTAGGTCCTACTGGGAGCTAGTAGCAAACAAGTACCGCACCATTTACGAATCAAGTAGCCCAGCGAGTATAATAGCTATCATGCTTGTTAGCCAGCATGCTGGTTCTATATCACACGGTACTGGAAAGCTATCACACTAGCGAGTATCCTCGTCCTTGTTCTGGATCAAGTATCTTGTGAAACGGGCTTTAATGTCATCGATCTCTCGGGATTTACAGCGGGTATTCAGGTCCATGGAGGCCGACGTTTCGACGCTCGAGTCGAGCACCATCCTCAGGGTAGAGGTGTCACCAGACACTGACTCACCTCACGGACAGTGGCTCACCCCTGGCCTGAGGACGATGCTCGACTCGAGCGTCGAAACATCGGCCGCCATGGACCTAAATACCCGGTGTAAACCCCGAGAGATCGATGACACACATCTTCGCCGGGAAAGCCTGAAATCCAACTTCCTGAAAAGCATCCCTGATTGCTTTTTTATTGTTTTTGAGTAAAGTCATCAAACATGGGTAATGTGTAAGTTTTTAATTAATCTGTGGAAAATTGCTTACGTTTTTAAATACGCATTTTGAACGAATTCTATGGCTACGAGAAAATATTTGGCCGTGACTATTATGAAGGTAATGAAAGGTACATACATACCAACCGGTATGTTGCGCAAGTTTCGTCCACGAACACCGTACCACTCATCACATTCATTCATTCATTTAATGTGCGCTAAAGTGCGCTGATGTGTTCCTATCTACACTATCTTCAACATTTTGAATGAAATCTCCCGAAGGTTAGTCCACGTGTATGTTTTTTTATGCTGAACCCTGCACGTGGAGGCAACAGAAGCCTCATTTCAATCAATTGCCGTTAAAGCTACGTTTTCATGTATCCGGTTTTTCAGTGCCCAACACTGCGTAGCCAATCAGACGCAAGATCATTATCGCAGACTGCGTTGCCGTCGGAGTTTCCATTAAGTAGGGTATACTGATGAGCAGCATTCAAATGCAGGCGAGCGTCAACACACAGATATTATATCTACCTCAGCGCTACCTAGAGTTAATGGAAAGAAATTTGCATCGCGCAAAAAATATATGCCCGAGAAGTAACTTAAGACATTTATAGACTCGTATAGCCCTATAAACCAATGTAAAAGGAGAATAATACTTGCACGATTACTTAACTCCTCATATAAATGATGTAAACACATGCATGATGTGCCTGGTTATCGAAACTCCTCGACTTATCGATGACGAGACTTTGACCACCTTCACGGTACACTGTCGATATCATCCAAGTCCACTTATATAAAGGTCCCCGTTACTTAAGTGGTGAGAGAGCGTCTACACGGTGTACCTTAGTTAAAACTGTACTTGAGAGTATACTTAAGTAGTCATTTTAGACACGGCATAACTGCTGTTTTCCATTAAATCCGCCACTATTCAATTTTTTTCGCGTACCCTTTTTCCACCAATCACGGACACCATAGGGTACGTGTACCAGATGATAGGAATCGCTGCCTTATTTATACAAGGGTAATCTTCCGGTTCAGTTAGATTTAAATAGAAGAAAGTAAAATTACTCTAGTTATTTACAGATGCAGGCCACCGTCTCCGTACACCATTTCTTTCTTTATCCCCACTATCTCACCTCTCTTCATCCTCTCCATGAAGCTTATTGTCATTCTTACCCTCCCCAGTTTATCCAACGTACACCTCTCTATCATGGCATTCAGCATCCCTTAGCCTCTCATTACTTTTTCCAACCACCTACCCTACCTCCGGCTAATCTTCTCTTTTTTCCTCTCCTCAACCAACACATCAAGTACTTCCTTGTTGGTCTTCCTTTCTATCCTCCGCACCTTCTCCATTCACAACCACGCCCACACCTCAAACGCCTGCAGCCGATTCTCGTCCTCTTGTGTCATCCAGAATACCTCTTCTGCTTCTTTCCAACTTGTGCCTTTATGTTCTGTAATTGAAATGTTTTTCTTTCTCAAGTGATCCTCATTGTCATATTTCAATTGTTGCAATTCCGTTTTACGTATTTAGTAAAGAAAGTTC
Organism: Pyrrhosoma nymphula; assembly: GCA_963573305.1. Classification (NCBI taxonomy): domain Eukaryota; kingdom Metazoa; phylum Arthropoda; class Insecta; order Odonata; family Coenagrionidae; genus Pyrrhosoma; species Pyrrhosoma nymphula. The sequence continues at coordinate 92,171,893 of OY754338.1, forward strand.
AGCTTTTGTCGACGTGAGCTGGAAAGGGGGGACACCTTTTTATCTACAATTATCAGAGCTATGAGAAAAATGACACAATTTCGTCAACTTTTTCAGATCCGACCTGCTTAACCTTCGCTAACTCCTCTTTCCCCTCCCACCCTCCAAACATGGTTATCCTCGTTTTTTATATTTTTTTAACGCGATTATCTCGGTCTTTAACTCCCGTGGGGAAACTTTGGGGGAGGAATTTTCGGCTAAATTTTGATGGACGGAGTGTCAGCGGAAACACTTTTTCGAATCCCTGTGCCTCATTCGCAGCGTTTCTTTTTATGCGGGAAACGGGCGGTGTATTGAGGTAACCACTCCCCCCCCCAGCCCCACGCACGAGGGGTGGAAACGGGCATGTGAAGGGTGGGAGGATAAAAGTCCAGGCGGACACCCCGTGCCGCCCGAAATTATCATAATTACATTCCGTGAACCACCCTTTCCGCTCACCCCGCGGGACGAAAATGCTAACATTTCTACTTTTATTTCCAACAACCCTCCAACACCCTTGCCGTGTGCTCAGCTCTGCAGCATTTTCGCCTCGTGCTGTGTGGAGGAAGGAAGGTAAAAAAAATATAGTTAACAAAGTCCGAGCGAGCGTTTTGGGAAAACGTTTTCCCTAGAGCTGTGTATATTGCCCGGAAAGGTACGTATTACTGCTTTTCCATCCCGTCGAATTTCTATCTCGCCAACTCCCTCATTATTCGAGCTTTCGGGCTTAAGCAGAAATAGCTACTAAAGTAAGGTTCGGTTCCGCTCCCGCTGTAATTACTAGACTGGTGATTGAAATTTCGTCCCATGATGGTCTTTGCATTATTTTGTACTCAAAACTTACTTTTGTCCATAGATTTAAGAAAATAATAGTTGGAACCATATGGTACGATTTTACAGGGGAAATATAGCAGTCATTAAAATACGCCATCGGCCATATTGAATGAATCATTTGTGCAGTTATTACACCTAGAACACAAGCATTAGTAGCAGAATTGTCACGGTATTGTGATGGAAAAATGGGAATGGAAAATGGATATAATTGTCAAAAAACGACTGCGTTTGCCGTAAAGTTTTTTTACAAACTGCTTGCAATAGCCATTGCGTTAGGTACATAATTTGTCGCAGAAGAACAAATTTCTCTTTCATGCGCCTAGATAATATCTACTCAATGCTTTTGCCCCTCACGTTGAAAAATATTTAGAAACATTAAGGAACCGGGTTCGAGTCCCGGTCATGGTCGTTAACTTTTCTCTGAGAAATTTTTCCTATTTTGATTTCATCTTCTCCTTATGTGCTATCTTTCTGATTTCTTTAATGCAGCAGCCATTTTCGTGCAAAAGGCTGCATGACTTTGGTCTATTAAACACTATGGCGATGGTTTGTTCGCTAACATTACAGTATGAACACATTGGTTGGTTTGTTATAATTTTCGATTCAATACTTTTTCTTACCCAAATTGCCTTGTGTATTTTTTTGCTAATGTACCCTGGCTTAGAGTTTTATTTGTCGATTTAAACTTATAGATCTTGATGTTTTCTTGTTTTCTTTAAAGCATTATTCATTATCATTTTTCATTATCAGTGCCAAGAAGCGTGTTATTCTCAGTCTATCTATGGGGCTCATCAATGAAAAACCAGGAAATCTTCGACTCGTTCCACGTTGGAACTTAGGAAATAATACCATATAGTCTAGAATGCCCAGTAAATTTTACAAATGAATCAAATCAATATTCAACCACGTTATAGTTGAATGGGTAATATGATAAATCGAGTGACAAAAACGAAATGTTTGCTTTCCCGGTTGTGGATGTCGTTGGGTGCTTTATTATCATTAGTAACTCATTCCTATGATAGATGGCTTTTCCCGTAAAATTTCGTTGTGTAACTTCTTGTTTGCCCAACGCTTGCTTCTTTCTTTATTATTTTATCTCTTATCATCTTCATTTTTGTCGTCCTTTACATCCTTGCATTTTATTCTGCGTGATTATTTTCCAATTGTTTCGTTTTAGTTGTTCTATCCGCAACCGAATTAATCATTAGTCATTTAACCGTTATGCTGGAGGAATGTTGTCCTCAATTCTATTCTGTCCCCTGATAACTCCTTTATGCCCCTGTTACTCATCAGCGTTATATCCAGTTTTACCTATGCATTTGTCCATCAATCTTCCTCGCGGGGCTTTGTCTCTCATTTTCCCCTCGATTTTATTCCTAACGAATCCGTAGTGTCTCAAAATTTCGCCTTTCCATCTAAACCCAACTACTTATGATTTCTCCTCTTCTGTTTACTTCTCCGATTCTAATCCTTTTCGTCCATTTCATTTTCAGCATCCGCCTACAGAACCAATTTTCGATATAATTAATGCTTATGAGTACGTTAATGTGTCCCCGAGATTATTTAAGCTGTACTATTGAAACTATCCGTCAGCTATCTCGGTTTTGCGGAGTCTATGTGGAGTTTTGCCGAGTTTGCTACCCTGCGGAGGTACGAAACTTCCCTTCCCTCTCTACGCATTTATTAACTGGTACTCAAATTGTCTTCGCGTGTGTAACTGTTCACACATTCGTTGCTTCTCCTTCGTCATTTATACTTCCCGTCAGTAATATTGATTAATTCAGGTTAATAATGCTACTTTCCTTCATGCTCACTAATTGCCTGGTAACATGGAACCGTAGAGGTTCTCTCTCTAATTACGGGGTAAAGTTATTTTTCTGATTACATCGTTGGAATAATGTTTCCCTGTTTCACTGCCTAGCAGCAATGTTTCTCGTGAAAAAGGCTACTTTAAATCATAACCATTCACATTTCCCTCTCCATCACTTTTTGCTGACTCCGTGCTAGTTGCCGAATGAGAGAATTTTTACGCGAGCAGGCGTGAAAAATTGGGAGGCGGGTTTGTTTCCCGGAGAGAGTTGATGGGCATCGAGTCATTGAAAGTGATTATTTCTCATTCCTCGAGTCCTATCGCACGTTTCCCGGAAAAAAATTGTCTGGCGGTTTTTTTCTCGCGATTCGCGATAGCGGAGTTGCTCAATGTAATAGCTTCGAATTTATAATCATTCTGTGTCCATCTGCTCTTTCCTCCTCCCTTCCCATTCCCGACCCTCCGTGATGACATCAGGGTCTAGGAAATCAAGGGGAACGTTTACGAGGTGAATTTTACCTCCCCATCATTCCTTCCTTTTCAACACTATTACTGAAAAAAATAAATAAATGACTGGCAGAATGTTTTTAGCTTTTTTGATGCGTGATGGTATATTAAAGCCAGTCACTATTATACTGAAGAGATGAGATTTTGACGATGTGGTGAAGTAAACAGTGTCACAAGCTATTGACTTCAAAATTTACCATTCATTCCATCCAGATTAACTATAATTAACATTATGAGAGGTGGTGAATTATGATATGAACAAAATTTTATATCTAAAAATTATATTTTAAATGTATCACCCCTAAAATAAAACTATGTACTTTTCGTTGGCGAAAGTCTCTGGCGTAGCCTTGTGGAAAACTTTAACATCAAAGAGTTATATAGGACACTTCGTTAAGACTGGTGAAAAAGCATCTGGTTTGGCCAAACATTTGTGTAACTGCAATCATTGATGTGCATTCGACCCAATAATTTTACAATACATGTGCAAGAGGAAGATATTAATTCAGACTTCCTCAAACAATTTGAAATCGTTAATACCCCCTCTCAATTTAACTTACGTAACGACTAAGTATTCAAAACCCACTCACCTCTCCTAGATGCTCATCTATCCCCACCCCACATTCCAGTCCTCCCCAACCCCATTTCCATTGACTCAACCAAATCTTGACCGCACTTTTTTAATTCTTACGATTTCAATTACCTTCATAAAAAACTCACCCTTCCCCCCCACCCCCGTATTTTTGCCCTCCGAAAGAAAAAACACCTTGAAAACGGTACATAGTGCCCAAATCATGGTCGGTTTTAAGTAAAATCAATGTGTGGAATAGAACAATGTGTCTAATTTAACTATGATTGATAATTACTCTTCATTTAATCATTTTGCATGAGTCATTGTTAGAAAACTTAAATATTTATTGCACCATACTAAAGTGAAAATTGTGATAAAATGCATGAGCCGTTAGAAAGCTGGAATAGAAGAGAATAAAATGCTTTTAGACCTTTGTGTGGGTGGTGAATGATGAAGATCAAATGGACGGATAGGATCAGAAACGAGGAAGAGTTCAGAAGAGCATAAGTGAAGAAAAGCCATGTGGAGCACTTTCGGGAAGGCGACGCTTATATGGCTCCGACTGACATTAAGCAACTGGGCATTCAGCAACTGAGATGGGAAACGCTTTCAGACCGACGCGACGATTAAAATTTTGACTTTATCTATTATGTAAGTTCTAAACCGATTTATTATCGGACGACATGAATAATATTTTGTGAAATCCGACATACTACGGTAGATCATCAGATAATGAGAATAAAATTAGGGAACTACTAGTAGACTGCAGAACGGACAGATTTAAAATGTCATTTTTCCCGCGAGCGATAAGAGACCATAATATCTGCCGATGAGGCTATTAGCTAGGTTTGCTTATAAACTGTGTAGCTCTTAGTAGTAGTAGTACACTCTAATAATTGTATCCTTATCTGCTATCTAGTGCTTACAGCACGACGTGCATGTTTTCAGCATAACTCTTGAATCTGTGTCCGTTTATGTAGTTGTACAATACATAAATACTAACTGTCCCTCTGATATTGGCAACATATCTATAGTCTAGTGCATGCTTGTGAGGCTTCGCCTCGTGTAAAGCATAAGCGATTTATGCTAATGCATCAATACTCGTAGTTACACTAACTTTAGACTAGGTATAGCGTAATGCATGTTGGTGACTACTCACCCCCTGCCACCCACCCTTGAGGTGGCTTGCAGGGTATATTGTAGACGTAAGAACCAATGAATTGGTAATGAACATATTCGAAGGTAAATCAGAAGTGAATGCCCAACAAGAAATACCAAGTGACAAATACATATGCCTCCAAAAGCAGGATATGAAACAGAGGATCCGTAAAACATAACGGAGTTAGCATGGGACCAAGTAGAATGGAGGGCTGCAGTCAAATAATCTTAGGAGTGAATTAATAATAATGACTAATGCCAAAGATTATTGGAATATTTTATGGTTTTTGGGGACCAAATCGTACTTGACTAATAAATATTTGTAATGAGATGGAATTTCCTGTGTTTTCATCAAACTAGGGAGAGCTTGGAGCAAAATTTTTAAAAGTTAGCGCAGTATTATGTGTATTGTGTTCCAACATAGATATATGTGGCGTTGAAGCAAATGTCCCGGCATTATCTGGTGCTCATCGCGTAGGTAGCTTTTATAGAAAACTGACTATTTCTGATCTGAAGACGCCCACTACCTAGCATATACGTTGGTGAAACAGTTGTCTGCAAAAACTACCTACGCGGAAAACATTCGATAACGCAGTAGCATTTATTATGTGTACTACTGGAGTGGCGATATTTGACGCTGTCGGAGCGGTGCGAACTTCTTCGGGGAAATCAGATGAATCCAATAATATAGTGTTAGACAAATAATACCGCTACTTTGATAGGAGTTTCCTCGATTCAGATGTCAGTCGCACCATTATTGATTTTAACATAGCGTCAAACTCACGTAAGACGTACCGTTAACATACAATTCACATCCGCCTCTCCCTCCTCCTTTTCCCTCCCATTTCATGGCTGGAGTACTAACAGCCCCTGCCACAGACCTCTATGGCGGCTCGCTGGGTAGTTTGTAGTTGTAGATGCTGGTGAACTGGATTTCTCATGATTATCAAAGTAAAAAAAAAATCAAATGATGTAGAAACTTATGAATGAAAATTATGACAACTAATTTCTGTCACATGCATGGAAACTAATTTCTGTCACATTTCTACCTGCATGAAAACTACTGACAATGGGCTAAGTCATAAGATTTAACCTCCATGGTGAAGCATTTAGTTGCTGAAAATTCCACTCAATTTCATCAGCTGAAAGAGCTTGTTATGTATAAGGATAGTAACCAAAATATGTCTGAATTACTATGCTACGGGGTCAATGAGAAGATTTCACCTTTCGTGTACGATAAGGGAGCTATAAATCTTTAAACCAAAAGTCTGAGTATGATTAATTTTCAATAGAATGTGTAACATACTTTTAAAAGTATAAATAATGGAGGTAACTCGAATCATAAATATATATCAATTTCAATCTTTTAAGTAAAATCTAAACATTTAAATCTCTTGCGTTATTTAAGTTAGCAGAATAGTTTAGAGAATGTTCTTAAAATTAAAAGTTCTTAATCATTGCAAAATAAGAAATTTTTATTCAATAAAAAACAAAAATACAATGATATTTCTTAAAATACACCTTTATTAATAATGAACACACATAAAAGTAGTAAATTAATTATATCAAGAAACTTTATTTTTTAATGAATCACGCTACTGTACGTCTATAAAACTAAATGTCCGGACTAATATTAGTTGCGAAATATAAATTAGCAAATATATCACTGCAACGCCTCCTGCGCTACAATTTAAACTTCAGAAGATATCATCTAGTTGTCATAAACTCTCCCAATTAAACTTGTGCGAACATATCTAACTCGCTAACACGTTTGACCGGCCATTGGTGGGACTTGGTTCAAGTCTCTTTCAAGAAAAGTATTTTTTTATGGAGAATTCAATCATTTTGTTCAATAATTATGCAGGATTTGGCGTAAAAAATAGATGAATTTTTTATTTCAACATTAAAAACACTTGAACTCGTGAAGAGCATTCGAGGTAGTATCAAAATGCTTTCAACTCTCTCGTAATTCAAGGATTCTTATATCCCTGGCCCAAATTGAGTCTCGATTTATCGATTTTCACTTCCGCTGTGAATATTTTGCATTGCAATAACTCGTTGGAGAAGCATCTTTTTTAACTTTTACAAATAATTCTTCCTTGGTGCCGTTTCACGAGGCATAATTCTTCCACTCCCGCAGTAACACCTTCTCCGGCCCGAACTTCCTCGATATGCCATAAAACATTAAAGGAGATACCTGAGAAAGGAGTTTCCACTTAAATGTCCTCCAATATATTTCAGTGGGGGAGGAGCATGACCCCGTGAGTACTCAATTCCAATTTCAAAAAAGGTCCCGAAACGCCCCATTTTGGGGATATAATTTTACCGGGGCCTCAGTGTTTATTTTTCCTGCAGTACCTCCATCTCACAGTATTCCTTCATCTACCAAGCACCCTAAAAACCACTACTAAGGTGTGGAGTGAGCTGGTACAGTATCGTGGACTGCTGTATCCATCGTTGAAGTATTAAAATATTTCATTCTCGTCGGCAGTCAGCACTTCCAGAATTGGTCTAATGGCGTTAATTCAGCTCTCAACTTCGTTGTCTTCTTAGCTAACCACTGAATTCACATTTCGGTCCCTAAAGCACATTTCCACGATACTTGATCCTGCATAAGTTTGAGGATGCTTGATATCACTGTAGCATTCCTGATACTGATCCAGCATGCTGGCTGACAAGAATGATCGCTGTCATACTTGCTGAAATACTTTTCATAATTGAAAAATTGCTCAGAAACTATTAAACTAGCAGACCTGCTGCCTGCTTTGCAGGCAGTCTGTCTGGTGTGCTCTTGAAGTGAACTTGGTGTTTTTCTTTTTTTTTGCACTACTCAGGTGGAAGCAGTAGGAAATGTGGCTCAATGAGTGCATATGTTTACCAAAAATGAAAAAAAAAACATTACGAATAATTTTTATTCTCCAAAACAGCAATTGAATTGTTTTAAGCCTTCCAGTCCCACTCGTGAGCATGCAAGCATGTAATTGACCTCGCGAAAAGCATGGATTTTCCATATTTAATCCACGCACTTGAACCGATCGACCCTTGTTGATGTCATTGAGAAGGCAAGGCGAACGGGGAACTGTAATCGTTTGTCTACAACTATCAAATTAGTCACTGAACCTGGCCTTTAAATGCTGCAGGAGTGAATAGCCATTCATAAAATCGCTATTAAATGGGTATTCAAGCCTGGTTGCCAAGGAAATATCTATTGTTGGAAAGGAAGAAAAATTGATGAATTTCGAGATAAAAACGCAGTACCTGGACAAAAACGAAGCGTATAAGAAAATTGAATGAAATAATTAAATACTGCATTGTTTTATGCGTTCTATGGTGCAAATTTCCATCCAATATCTTGAGTGCAAGTAATTTAAAAAAGCAAATGAAGAAGCACCTGCACCAAATTCAATGCTTTTCTTATGGGTATCAATGTAAAAAATATTGGGGTAAAAACAACCCCAAAATTTGCTGTAGCAGTAGTCTAAAACTACTGATATGTTGTGCGCGGACACGTTTTGCATTGAACGCACTTTTCTCTACCTCCAGAGCTTTCAACCACTGTGAGAAAACACAATAAAACCGACTGGACTGACGGACACAGCTACAAACTTAATTATACTAATGTCGAACAACCACGTCAGCTTTCGCGATCACTGTGCGTTCCTAACTTTTTTAAATTAGTGCCTCCATGAGAATAAAAAACATTTTCTGGTCGTCTAGAAATTAAAATAGCTAAACATTTCTCGACGGCTGTTTTGTTGGCCAACTGCCATAGAATGGCTCATTAAAAATTACAGTGAGCATGCACGATGATATGAATGAAAATACCGCTTCCTCGCCAGTACAAGTTCAATAACCGTGAGGACCTTCTCGGACAGTTTGAATTATACTGGACTTAGTTTCCGTCCACAATATCAGGTACCCGCAAGCATACTAGGTCTTGTGCTGGATCATGTATTGTGTGAATCGGGCTTAAACCAACAACCTAATATCGTTCATCATAATATTTTCTAAGGATTCGATGTGTTTTCCTCCTTGGAAATTATTCTCATCCTTCCTGCTATTGGAGGGTTTTCATCAGAAGCCATTCAAATGCGGAATCGCCCATATTGAGTGGATCATTTATGCAGCTATTACGTCAAACACTTTGGTGTTAGTCGAGGCATTGTCACTGCACCGTAATAATTTTCCTATATAAAAGCAAATGGAAATTATTTATAAAATAGCACTTCATTAATCATAAAATGTATGGAAAAGTAGCATACGACAGCTAGTGTTGCCGCGATACTCGAGACTTTCTCGTCTCGTCTCGAGTCTCCTCTCGAAAACGAGACGAGACTCGAGATGAGACCGTTGGGTAGAATTCGAGACGAGACTCGAGACGAGACCACTTTTTGACGAGACGAGACGATACCACTTCCACGAGACTCTCGAAAGTCTCGAAATACAGATATATGTCCTTAATTGGTATTCGGTATAGCTTTATCCCAAAACTATGTCCTTCTATTAAGACGAAGTAAATTTTACGTTTCTCTTGAGTATTAAATTTGAAATATAATTAAATGATAACTTTTCGATAAATTATCTAACTACAAAAAAGAATTTTTGCCGAAAAATCAATTTCTGAATGCATGAGCGTGATTTCTGGAGCCAAGTATGGGAGTGTTAATGGCTGACTACTTTTCCTTGTTTCCTGCGATAATAACGTTGGAAAATTTATCCAGAAAAAATTGGAATTTTTTCTAAAGTGGTAATTTTCAGCGCTTACTTCTACGACAATAATATCTTGGATTATACTCGCATATGTGTAAAGTATCGCCCAGCGGCACTTGCAATCCTGCTTATAGTTTGCATACTAGGAGAAAATGATGGCGCCTTCGAATTTCGAATTGCGCCGAGCACATCACCTCGGCAGAAAGACGAATGATAATTGAAATAACTATGTACCTCTTCCTGCATGATACATCGTCCGAGGTTAGTGAGGATATTTAGCATAATGTCGCTAAATTGTGTTGAGGATGTTACAATAAAAAGGATAACTACAATTGGCTTTCCTTTGACTTTAATTTCCTTAATTGCCTTTATTTTGCTAACCAAAAATCCATTTAATCAAAAAGTCCATTACTGGATCATCTGACCGGCATTTATTCATCAGCCACTCATTCTAACTCCATTCATCATATTTTCTCCAGAAACACCTGTTAGCGGCAGGTAATCATATTTCAGCAGCATGCAGTCCATTCTAAAAGGGGCCAGAAACCTGTCGAAAAAATATATTTGCAGACTTGTGCGAAATTCCTGAGAGGAAAAATCATTCGCCCTGACCGGGATTCGATCCCGGATCCCTCGATTTGCGGCCGAGTTATTTAGCTTAAATGCCTAAAGCACTAAGTTTTGATAGCACTGATCAGCATTTTAGATGCATAGCCCATGTACTAAACCTTGCAGTACAGGATCTCTTAAGAACGTTGTCTCTGGAGGACGGGGTTTCAGAAGACCAGCTTTATTAATTGACAGTGGCGACGAGGATTTTGATTTTGAAGAAGAAAATAAAACTTCAATTGCCAAAATAAGATCTCTAATTTTAAAAATTTTAAAAAGTGAGCAGTTACGAAATAAATTCCGTAGCGCTTGCGAAGCTGCAGAGGAACCATCACTGAACCTTGTAATATACGTCCCAACTAGGTGGAATTCAACAGCATATATAATTGGAACAGCACTTAATGTGAAGAGAGGTATTTAAATCCTATGCGATAGTATAAGTGACCTGAAGCGCCTCAAAATCACTGGATCAGAATGGACACTGCTTGAAAATGTTCACAAAGTCTTAAAAAACTTTAAAGTTCTGACGAATAAATTAGGAGGAGAAAATTACGTCACCCTTCCACTCGTTACCGTTCCATTTAACTTCCTGTTGGATAAGCTAGAAAAAATGATGTAAATACTGGTCAACAAGCCTGGAAGAAATGAAGGTGATGAAAAACTGTTGCTTTTCTATCAAGCTGCTCGGAACAAGATGCTAAAGCACTACCGCCTGACAAACTGGATTTATTGCGCGGTATTAATATTAGATCCACGTCATAAATGTGAAACTTTCTCCATGACGCCATGGGAAAAGTGATGCAGGAAAAGTCCCTATTGAAATTTGAGGAAATGTTCAAAGTCTATTACGAAAGGTATCCCACTTTAATTCAGTCCGCTCAGTCAATGGATCTAGAGAATCTTGAGAGGTCTGTTTTGGTAGAAAATGACGAGGAAGACCTTCTAGATGTATATTCTCTCTATAAGCAGTCAAGACCCAGTACTGGCAGGTATTTTCTCCTTTTCGACTAATTTCACTTACCATAACTATTTTGACCTGAGAGAAGTTCTATTAGTCTCAGAACATTTATTTAATTGTTTTTTACTTTTAAATAGAAATTTAACCCTTTTTATGTTAATACCTAATGGTTTTCATATATTTGCTATTAGTCTACCATCCCAGCATGAAAAATGGAGGAAAGAACTTGAAGACTATCTTCAACTGCCGAGATCCCCTAGTGATGTAAACATATTGACATCTACATCTACATACTACCCCGCAAGCCGCCTCAATAGGCGTGTGGCGGGGGGTGTTAGGACACCAGCCTTTTACATATAAAAAGGGAACGCTCTAATGAAATTACGCCTAGCATTTATTAAAGTCCCTTATTGTTCGGGGGGAAAACGAATTCCCATACCTATCCGTTCGGCAAAATATCTCTCTTAATTTATCGTCTCTGTCGGACCTGGAAATATAGTGGGGTTCCAATATGATGTTCTCCGTGTCGCTCTGAAAGATATCTATTCTTAATTTCACAAGTAATCTAAGCCTAGCGCGCAGCCTCCGAGTCTCTAGTGGCTCCCAGCCTAATTCGTTTAACATATGTGTAACGCTGTCTGTACGCCCGTAGCAGTTTTTGACGAATCGCGCAGCTTTCCATTGTATTTTATTAAGTTCCCAAATTAAGTCTTTCTGCACCGGATCCCATATGCTCGCTGCATATTCAAGGTGTGGCCGGACGAGTGCGAAATAGCACCTCTCTTTTGCTTTTTCATCTGAAAATCTTCCCACAATACGGTTGACGAATCCTAGCTTCTTCAGAGCTCTGCCACAAATATTTCTTATGTGTTCCCCACGATAGGTTCGAGATTATCGTAATTCCCAGATACTTCACTTCATCTGTCGCCTTTATGTTAACACCATCCACAGCATATACATGGGGATAGTTGGACGACCTCCGCAAGAAATGTACCGCCGTGCATTTGCTCAGATTAAGTTCGAGTCCCCACTCTTGGCTCCACACATGAACGTTGTTTAAATCCGATGTTAGAATTTCAAAGTCAGAGTGATCACTAATTTCGCGATAGATGACGGTGGAAGGCAAATGAGGCAAATTTTCCAGTGCTATCAAAAATGGCGAGAGACTTCCTCAGTATTCCCACTACATCGGTTCCAGCGGAAAGGTTGTTCTCAAGAGCAGCCTTGACAATAAGGAAGCATAAAAACCGCTTGGGTCACGAATCAGCAGGAAGTTTACTTACTTACTGTGTGAACTCGTGGGTGACGTGCTATTTGGCCAGTCAAATAAAATTTATGTTAATTAAACTTTTTTAAATCTGAAAATTATTTAAACGACCTTATTAAAGCGAAAATTATCTATTATACCACTCACATTATTTTTGCGATTATTTTCTTAAACCTTCTGTGGATTTCTCTGCAGTAAATTTTTGTCTACATTCCCTTTTTAGAATTTTTTTGTTTTATGTTATTAGTTTATTCATTGAGTAGCAATAAAATCAATGATTTTACTAGCAGTTTGATGTAATTGGTGTCCATATCAATATATATTTAAAATTTATATTAATGGCTTTCCTATTTCGAGTGTACCGAATCAGCGATTAAGTACTCAAAGGAAACGGCTTTTTATGGTGCTAAATTTATTTTGGGGGAGACGAGACGAGAGTCTCGTCCGAGACTCGAGACCGAGACGAGACTGGGGTTCACAAAACGAGACTCGAGACGATACCCGAGTTCAGAAAACGAGACTGAGACGAGACTGGCTCAAGTCTCGTCTCGTCTCGCGGCAACACTAACGACAGCCATGAATAGAGAATATTTTTTTTGTAAAAATATGTTTCTCATTCGTACTTCAAGACGCCATTTACTCCCTTCTTTAATCTATAACGTACACATATTCTGATAACGAAGTAAAAACTCTTTGAATGCACAGGGAGCTATCCATTCGCTCTAGTGAGCAAATCACTCCGCAACACAACAGCGTACTTGTCTTCCATTCATTCCATATCCTGCGCACTAAGTAGCGCACTTCAAAACAGATCGGGAGTGGAGGTGCTGTGCGTTATACTGCAAAAGAACGTCGATAATTGTATCGGCGATAGTTGTTTTTGAGTTGATTTCCCGTAAAGGCGTCAAAAATGGATACTGGTAAGTTTTTAACTACACCGCGGTAAAAAGCTTATGTTTATAAATATTTATTTCGATCTAATTCCGTAACTAAAAAAAAAATATGCGGCCATGACTCACTGTCAGTTGTGTAGTCAGTTTTTAGGTCTAGGGGGCGCCGGGGAGGGGGGAGGAAGGGGGGGGGGGGGCAAAATTTTAATGCGGTGCCAACTTATTAATTCACCAGTTTACTAAACTTAACATACTGTTTCTACTTTTACTGTATTATTTTGTTCGTAATACACTATGTTCCAAACTTTTAAACCTTGTAGAATTTATTATTGATAATTAAGTTATGACATTGATTCACGTTCGAATTTGGGAAAATAGAATGTAAACATTCACAGGCTTAGGGGTGCCAGAACACAGGGGGCGGGGGGACATTAACCCCCCCCCCCCTGCCCCCCTCAACCCCCGGCTACGCTACTACCATGACTGTCATGTACCCACGAAAAGCAACCTCCCGGTGGGTTACCAAACGTTCCGCCAGCGGGCATCGTTCCATTCAACTTCGTTCGTGTCCGATTAAGTGCGCTGATGTGTTCCGATGTGCGCTAACTTCAAAAACCAAAAATTAAAAGCTCCCATAGACAGACCAATGCTGCATTGCTCAGGCATTTGTCGTCACAAAACTCGCTGTAGGGTAGATGATCAATGTGTTTTGGGTCAATTTAGGAAATTTCTATCGCGTGACCCGCTTTTCAGCTACCGCATCTCTTCAATATCCCTTTGTATCTTTTCATTTCCTTCCGGGTCATGTCTCTCAACTCCACCAGCCAGCCTACGTAGTCCAAGTGGCGGACTGCAGAGCGTCAATGCAATAACACGCAAAAGCCGAAGAGACGAGAGTTTCTCGAGTTCGTTGGAAGAGTGTGTGTTGGTGCTATTGGGCGGACGAGAGGGAACTGCAGTCTCTCAGTCCGCGGCATCTCGCTTCGTTTTTTTTCATATTTCAAAAGCGAAGAGAGAGAGAGATAAAGAAAGAGAGAGGAAAGGAACCCCTCCAGACCGAGATGAACGCACCCCGAAGTCGAAGTCATCTTCTTGGGTCGGTCTATTTTCGTTTTCCGCTCTGGGTTCCTCTCGCCCGCGCATGCGTGGAGGTTAAGGGAATTGAGGGGTACGTGCCTCCCCTACCTACCTCCCCTCTCTCCTCTTCAACCCTGTTGCCCTCGGGGCGGGGAGGGGGACTCGGTTTTGGAGAGGGGGAGGAGGGAGCGGCAGCGAAATGAGGGGAGGTTGCGCGAGTCGGCTGCGGGCTCTTGAAGTGCCTCGCCGAGTTTAGTCGACGAGAGACAGCAGTCCGGAGAGGAGGTTCTGGAGGACTTATTGTTGGGGGATTAGCGCGGTTGTCAGGAGCCGGACAGCGGACTTTACCTCCCTGTATCCTGGGAGCCAACAGGGAGAGGTCTCCGAGTGTCCTCCGCGACTTATTTCCTTGAACAATCCCCTCTTGTACGTACCGTGTGTGTCGTCTTGTTGTATTTTTTTTTCGAGGAAACTGGGAGTGATTTCATGTTACCCTGGACGTGAGGAAGAAGGAAACCTCCAGCCACCTTTTCTTTTAAAGTACCCTGACTTCTTTCCTCTCCCTTGCCCCCTTATATTTTCCTTATTCTTATGCTTCCCCGAAAACACGATACCTTCCGTGCCTTCAGGGACCACGTGACGTGACCCCTCTTAATAGAAACCCCACCTCATAACCCCGATCCTGAACAAGAAGAGAGGAAAACCCACCAACCCCTCTTCTTCTTTTCAGTCCAAGAAAACCCTCTTCCCTCTCACTCCTCACATCCTCTGCCTTTGCGTCCCACCCCAGGGGAAATATAGCCTAAGTGTTCCACCCCTTTCCTCTTGCTTCACACAACACCTTCCATCCTATCTCTTCTCGGCCGTGTTTTTTTGCTTGTTATTATAATCAACACCGTGAGCCTGGAAAGCGACGTTTCTTCAAGGCTGCGGTGGCTGCAGTGGGCATGCACTAGTTGCCACCTTCATCTTACATCTTCATCTACGCTCCTCAGTGATGTTGATGTGGCTTCTTCGCTCCGGTTTCATAAGGGATATAACTGTGTGCGAGTGTTTGTGAGTGCGTTCTGTGTGAATCTGTGCGACTTAATAGTGCTTCTTCGCTTTGGAATTTTTTTATAAGCTTATTTTTTAAACGTGATCATCTCTCGTGTGTTCCTCCCTTACCCGTCTTCTACCTGAGATCATTACGACTACTGCTGCTACTCAAATACCAAGGTACCCTCTTTTTTCGGCAAGGTTTTTAAGAGTGCTGAATAGGGGTGTAGCTATCACCAGGGAGTACGTTCTTTTCGGTTTCAACCCTTTAGTCCGACGCCCAGCGTTTCCTTCTTCTCTCCTGCCTCGTTCCTTCACCTCCCGGGGACGGATCGCTTGAAACGCACCTCCCAGCAACGAACGACGGCAGAGGGATATCTCCCCGCGGGAGCGTCGTCTGACCCCTTGCCCTGCCCGCATCGGCCAGCGTGGCGCCCGCCGACTACTGACTGGGATAGGGAAGGATATCCCCCACTACCCTCATCATCTCTGCGGTAAGTGAACTGATGACTAACGCCCCACGATCGCTCCCCTGCCTGCGGGAAAAACATGCGTGACTTCGGTCCGTCAGGCGTGTTTACATCGTACATTGCATTGCTAAGGTGTGCATTCGTGCTTGAATACAGAGAAAGCAAAATAGTTGCGAAACATGTTGACGTTTCTGGGAATGGTTAAACCAACGGTTGTTGGCCTCGGTGACGGCGGGGTACTGCCCTTTGCCTGCAAACATCGTGGGATGTAATCCCTCCCGAATTGTTTTTTTTTAATCCAGGGCATGGATTCGCGTGGGTACTCGCATTGACTTTCTTAAGGTTTGATATTAGTATTAATTAGTCCAAACGTGCTCATTCGCCAGCTATTTGTGCGGCAGTGGGGTCCTATTTCAAGATAGAGATGCAATCTGGCAACTATGAAACTTAAAAAGCCTAGAAAACTTAGAGAAATCCGGGAAAGAGCACAAAAAGTTGTGAATTCCATGGGAAAAACCCAACCAGCCAAAAAGGTTGCGGTTCAGGGCTGGCCATATACTAGACAACATCAGATGCCTCCCCGAAATATGCTCACTCTTTGGGAAAGTTTGAACTTCTGAAAAACTATCACGTAACGTGACTTTTATATAATAAAGTGACGGTGCAAAGGTAAGGGAAGACCTTCATGCATCTTAGACATAAAAAAACCTTAGAAAATTTATTGAGTGAAAACGCTTTTAATGGGAAAAATCTCGAGGAGTTTTACCCTCAGGATTCCTCTGCCTTCATTTTTCGCTCTCCATTGATTGTTCCTCAGCGGATATCTCGCCATTGTCCTGAATCTCCAAGCTTTTGTTGACTTTGACGATTAGGGGAGCGGTGGGGTACAATGAATTTGGTTGCGGAGACGTGTTCCCACCCGGAATTCCTTGTTTATGTTTGGGAACACAGCGACGGGGACCGGACTTACGCCCCGTTCGAAATCCCCGATGAGCTCAGCATAGCGTTGTTCTAGTTCGTACTGTTTGCAGTACAACGGTGGGTGGACAGGGGTACATCTGCATAGTACCCTGCAGGCCATGTCAAGCGTGTGTAGCAGGGGGTGAGTTTTCACCTACGTGCACTGCACTATATCCCACTAAAGTTAATGAAACGACGATTATTTATACATTAGCAAATATCTGTTAGGCACTGAAGTTTCTCCAGCATGTACAATGTGGTAGCAACTATGAGAATTAAGGCATATTCAACATCATAACTGCACAGAGATAACAGAGTTATCCAGGAAACATGTGAGGCGTACTGTTGGTACTGCATAGAGAATTAAGGCAAACGCGTTGGAGAGCAAATAAAATTTAGCTTCACTACTTACCGAAAAGCCTAAGAATAAAGTCTCATAAGCTGCTATTAGATGTATTCATTATCGTTGGCAGAGAATATGGCGTTTAATCCTGTCTGTTCTCCAATCTAATTCCCTAATTTTGTGATCATGAACTTATCTACTCTAGTAAGTCGGTTTCCGTAAAATGTTTTTGACTTGTTCGGAAATATTTCGGCTTGGAACTTGCTAAAAAGGTAGTCTAAATTTTAACCGAAAGTATGTGGCTGTTCCTTACTGCGGATGCAGTGTAGAGATGAAGAAACTTAGAAAACTTTTCAATCCTGGATGCCGTTTTATCCTGCTCTGCCTTCATCACTTAAAAGTTTTCGCTAGTGTTTTTCCTCCCGAGTTGTTTTCCCAACTTTGGTCCCAGGAATCCCCGATTTAGATGCGTGGAAGTGTGGGGGAGACGAATGAATTCCTAACCGGCTGACTGACTTCTCCTCCCGTCTCCTGCCCTCTCTCTTCACGATAACCCTTCTCCTGACCCCCTCTGCTTTCGGCATCGCGTATTTATTTACGCTCATCTCGTGGAGGTTTGTCTTAACTGATCGGGAGGAGGGAATCTCTTCGCCCGAGTGGATTCTTGGAATATTTGGAAGCTTCTTAGCTTGAACTCGCACGTCTCTTAAGCACCGCGTCGCGTGAAATTAGGTTATTCTTCCCCCCTCCCGGAATACGTGCCTGAGCGTGATGCGTGACTGAGCCATGCGACGATTTCCGTCGTCTTCTTTTCCTTCATAAAGTGAGATCATCTCTTGAAGGGGTACGTGTCGCGGTCAGATGGTGAAGAGAGACGGAGCAAGGACACTTCAAAAGCTTTGTCGCCTTCATGACCCATTTTGTGTGAACCCTCCTCGAGGGAAGCTGCCCTAGTCGATCCTCGTGCAGGAGACCTCCCCCCTGAGCGGTTCAATTTGAGGAAGCTTTCGCGTGAATGAAGATCGGTTGAGGGACAGGATCTGGCTGTTGAATTTTGAGGAGGGGATCTAACTCTCAGGGAAGGCTTGGAGGGGGAGAAAGGATTTGAGGAAATCCTCGCAGGAGTGCTTTTCTCGCGAGAGAGAGGGAGAGGAAAAAAAGAGGTGAAACTCAAACGGTATTATGCGGCAATTTTACCTTCTCTGAAGGCTTTGAACCGGCCGGGAGAATTTCGAAACCTTGCTTCCAGGCTCGGAAGTTAATTCTCGTTCGGCCTGCGGATGCTTGCTCTTCGCTAACTTTCGCCTCAAACTGTCCGATGAATCAGTTTATTAAGTTACTTTGATGATTACTAGAATTCTTGTTGCTTCCTAAGTTACCAGAATCAGTTAATCGGAGTGGAAATGCGCGCATGTGCTACTCGCGAAGCGTTCTGGGGAAGGCTCCCTACGGATTTGTATATTTTTTTCTTGCCTGATATACTTAAGAGGTAAAATGATCAGCAAAGAAGAGGCGATGTATTTTCTTAAACCTGGCGTAATTTTACACCTACATACTGAAATTCCGGCCAACGAAAGGGTTTACGGCAGGGGTTGTTTAGCTACCAGCGATGAAAAAGAATGAGAATTGTAGATTTCAGTATCCTTGGACATCGGCATTGAAAGTCATAATGAGACATTTTGAATAGGATGTGACACTTGAATAGGGTATGTTCTCTTCTTTTATATTTCTTCTACGGAATATACTATATAGGGAATATACTACTAGGGGAGGGAATATACCACGGAAATCTGAGAGCGAGTCACCAACAAAAAAGTTTTCAACCTAAGTTTCTGGCTCCCTGTAGCCAAACAGCGTTACCAGCTCTTACGAACAAATGCACATTGGTCGGCGAGGAGTCGTTTTCAATACCGAAGTCTGATTCGCACGTTGCAAATTAGGCAGCACAAACGATACCGTTCCGAAGTAAACTTCACGTCAGTCGGAGAGAGACTGAGTCCCCCAATGCAGTTCAAGCCACTCTTCTATGATTGGCTGGAAAAGTACACCAGTGTATTCAAGGTCAGCCACCATGAGTTGAGAAAAAGGGTATACCTGACTTAATTCGCCATATTCATCTTTATCCTATGAGCAACGGTAGGGTCGTGTGGCAGGGGGGGTAAGCACACCAGTCATGGAAAATGGGAATAATTTAAGAAATAATTACGTACCAATGGGTCTAGTAACTCACGGGCATAGGGATGATAAATGGTGAGTAGTTTTTTCCAATCGAAAAAGTGCTCAGTAAATAGAAAAAAGTAACCTATCTGATCTTTCCGAGAAGGTGCCTGTTTCCCGATAGTTATCACGCGATTCCTATCGCTTACAGAAGAACATCGGCTTAGATAGATACCTTCCTAATTCGAGGGCGATTTCGTGAGTTGACATGTCCCCTCCTGTTCTTTTTTATTTCAATTTAAGATCGTCTTCCATGGAACGTGGTTCGAGGGAAATAAATAACGTCGACCATGTGGAAAAGTGGGTGGCGTGTGGGGTGAGGATGCCTTAGTCTTCGCGGTCGAATGGTCCCTTGCTCGCGTGAAACATTCGGTTTGTTCCTCGGTGGGGGCGGTGCGATTTGTTTGCGTAACAGCTGCTGCGTCTCTCTCCCCAGCGAGGGTTCGTGTAAGCGCAGCCACGCCGCGACGCGCCGGTCGCCTCTGAGCTTTTAAAGCCGACGAAACGGGCCGGAGATCGTTTCGTTAGATGTCGCGAGTCTCCGGGATGGAGTTAGCCTACCCAGCAGTATCCCTCCGGCTAGGGGGGAAAAAGTGCTGTGGAAAGGCGAATTCTGGGGGAGGGGGGGGTACCCCAGTTCGTGTTTATTATTTGTCTCGCAAGATGCCCGGTCGAGACCATCCGGAAAGATGCGATGCTCCGATTGCAAGCAATCCCGGCCCGGAGCGACTCGTGCGAAAACGTTTCCTTCAGTTTGGTGTAGCATTGGGAAGAATGGGCCGACTCCTGCCGTGGCTTTTTCCCGGGTGATCCGTTGAGGGGTCAGGTGGTGGGTGTCTTTTTACCTCGTTTCCCTTTGTGGTTATATATTTTTCTGTGGTAATCTCCGTAACAATGTAAATATATTTCTTATCCGCGTCCTCGCTCGCCTTAAAATTAATTCTTCCAAAAATTAAACTACTTCTTGATCCTCTTTTTCATTCACTAGGTACCTACGTAGGGTATCATAGTAGTGCTTCAGTATCTACATGGTTTTTCCTTAGAATATATAGTATATGAATTGGAAAATATTGAAGAAAAATATTTACTTGCCAATGAATGGAAATTCAGTCCAACTTATTTTTTCCGGGATGTCTTGTGTAATACGTTGTCGTGATATGAAGTGTAGCACGAGTTCGTTTTTAGATTTTAGAGTTTAGTCAATCGTGCTGTCATTTGAGCTGTTAGTTAAAAGGTATTAGGAAATGGCTATCAAGAGAGAGTGATTGACATTTATAAATAGGTAAGATTAGATATTATTTTATACAACAGATCACGCTAGAAAAAAACCACCCCGAGACAATAGACCAATATAAAACGGTACAATTAATTGAGACAGGTCACCCTAATGGTGTGTGGTAAATATGCTGAGTGAATTTTTGTTTTCACTTATTTGTAAATTATATTTTCTACAGTGTATTTTTTTAATAAAAATATTTTTAGTGTAATCACACGTGTAGTACCCTCTTGAGAAATATAAGATTTGTAGTACATCTACAAAATACCCTGCAAGCCACCTCAGGGGTGTGTGGCATGGGGTGAGTATTCACCAACATGCATTACAATATACCCTAAAGTTAGTATAACTACGTCTAAGTATGAATTAGCATAAATCGATAATGCTTGTCCCGAGGCGAAGCCTCACAAGCATGCTCACATTGGAGAGGGATAGTTAATATATATGTATTTTGCAACTACACAAATGGACAGAGACTCAAGACTTGCGTAGAAAAAATGCACGGCGTGCTGTTAGTACTAGGTAACAGATAAGGATTCAAGTATTAGAGAGTACTACTACTAAGAGCCACGCTACCTATCGACAAACCTATATAAAAGTCTCATTGGCAGCTGTTATGATTCCCTTATCGTTCGTGGGAAAAATGACATTTTAAATCGGTCCGTTCTGCAGTCTAGTCTAATACAGTTCAGCTTATGGTTTGCCCTGGCTATTTTCTCTTGACAATACCCACAATACATGTTCGATTTTTTCAAGCCTGTTGGGTTCGTTTTATTTTTCTTTCTAAGTGAACACGTAGAGCCTAAGACGGAATATGTAATTTCAATGCGTTCAGTGATTCCAGATACATCGTAATCAGTAAGTGAGTCAGAGTTATTTTCCTTTTAAATGGGTATAAAAATACATTCCCGGTGGAGTGAGTACGGGCACAACCCAATTCCATTATTTCCGCAACACCTAAATGAAAGTGGATTTATGAGGTAAACCTCTTCATTTCATCCTTAGGTTTTGTAAAACATGGTTGATATTTTTAAGTCAATCGGATTCGTTTTTTTTTGCATGTATGAAGCAAATTTCAATTTCGTGGAAGGCAACGATGAGCAAAAAGTAATGCCCCTTACCTACCTCAGGCATTCGTTTTTTAATGAACTCAATAATCCACGGTTACCATGATTTTTTGACGGGTTGCGTCATGCTATATGCACGTTGAGTTTCCGTCGAGATACCCCGAAATAAAATTTAGGCTCTCCCATAACTCAACGAAAAACACGGAAATGCGGTTTTCTTTTGTTAAACAAGTCAATTTTCTGGCACATAGTAAAAAGTTTCGGATTCATATTCCTGCGTCACTCGATCTAGGATCCGTCTGATTACGATTCTCTTACCGTGTTTTAGACCAGTCACTTTGTGATTACTTTTAGCGAATCTGATCTTTCAACTCGGATATTCCGACCGCTCGACTGGAATTCGCGAGGTAGGTATTTAGTCGGTGTGTTGATTCAGGCTACGATCCCTCTATCCTGCTATAAAATCCTCCGTTGATGACTCATAGCGTACAGGTAATTCAGTATTTAATGCCAAAGCGATTGCCCCGTCGGCCGTATATACCGTTCTTTTGATGACTTTCGTTTCATGATATTCGTTGAAGATCTCCGTTCATTTTCCGTTTATGGTGTTTACATCGCCAGATTCGCTTTAACGGCCCAATTTAAGGGAATTTTCTCCGTCGGGGAAAATGATGGAGAGTTTAATGTGATTGTCTCATATTTATTTATCGCGTGGAGGATCATTTTTAGCATTGGTTTAGTCATTCACCACTATCAGCGCTCATTCTTTAAAATGCAGTTAACGTTCATGCGGATAAAGTTTTGTGTATGGCCGTAATTTCTTTGCCGTTTCATTGCAACATTTAAAAAAATAAAAGTTTGTTTTCTATTATCAAATTAGCGATAAGGGTTTCAACGCAACGTTCAATTGTTCAACTACAACTTTATCGTAACCTACATGCCTTTTTTTAGGTGTGTGGCCGGGTAATGCAGTTCTGCAGTGCGAGGCATAAATTTCGTTACGTGCTGTTATAGGTAGATCCAGGAACTGGTGATGGCTCTGAATTAATGGTTTCAGTGTATTTATGTTTCGAACAGTACATCTTCCATGCGGGACAAGCAGTTTTTCGCGGTCGTTAGCTATGTGCTGTGGTACTTTTACATTTTTTGTCTCCCTCTCTATCTATTGATTTTGATGGTTGGAGTGCTTCTCCGTAATTTTTTTTGCTGAAAAAATATTTTGATTTTGCAAGTATGCGAAAATATTCTAACCTGCGTATTATGATTATGAACACATCTACCTACCACAGCATAACAGAGATTTAGTAATGTTTCTAGCCAGGAAGAAATATCAGTACATAATGTACCTACAGATGATGTTTCTTTTATATTATCGTACTATCAGATTATGGTTACATGGACATGTTCTTTCAAAAGACTAGGCCAACCCTGAAGACGGAGTGGAGTGGGTACGGTGTAGATTGGAGTACTGCTATCAGTTAATCTTCGGATTGACTGATGATGAGTATTAAGACGAATAGAATGCGAGTTTAATTGCAGGTGTTAATATTTTTGCCACTCGATGTAATACCCTCTTCATTATGCAATAGAGCAATTACATTTTCTGGTCGATATAGGCTGAATCTCTGCTGGTAGCGGCCGTTGAATCTCATCGGATTCGTTTTCTTGAACTTGCAAAAGCATTCTCTGACCCGTGCCGCAGGGGTTGGACTCTGCAGCGTCTACCAACACTCACCATCCTTTCCGGCCAATTGCATATCTTGTCCATATCGCCGTGCACTTCAAAACGGGATGATCCAAGTGGTGCACCATTACACGGACTCGGTAATGACGTCTTGTTATTGCATCCCGCGGCGAAGCGGAAATGTTATGTCCGACTGCTGCGGCATGCTGTTACATATCATTTACGGCCGGAACGCGGACGCTATAGCGTGCTTGTGATTCAAAATGAGATTCTATTCGTTGAGATCTTCGCTGTCCTAGACTCGCAGCAGACTCCATCTCAACACATTCCTAAGACGCTCGTATTATTATGGGCCATTCCAATGATATTCTTCCTTTGGAAGTTTAATTTTTACTGTCACCGCTTGCATTTCTGCAAACTATTCCCGTTCTTGACACAATTTGCTCCGTCTCATGAGTTTTAAAGGCCAGTTTGTGAAAAAATTAATGCCATACCAACTTTAGCATAGACTTAGTGTGGATATCCAGTGGTTTGCTGTTAACGACGGCGTTCGTAGGATAACTTAGCGTAATGCGGGTGCTTGACTGAGGAAATAATTACCGTAGGGCTTAGTGTAAAATCAATTTAAGGGCTAGCGGTCGTAGTCGTTTTACCGGGCTCTATTCGTCAGTCATTTGCTGAATGTACTGAGCCGTTTCATTTTTGGACAATTATTCAACACGGATACTATAGAAATATTTAACGTTAAATTAACCTTGACGTAGATGGGGCGTGAGTTTCTATTACCTTGTCAGGAATGGTGGGGTTTACTCAACATTTTGCCGAGAAACCCGTTTTAAATTATGGGAGAAAGTTAGCGTACAACTCGGTTGAATTTGAATTTGCGTGAAATTAACGTAGGAGCGTAACTGGCCGTAGAACGTAACTTAGCCAGGTAATTTTCGTGTTATCATAGCGTGTTTTGTTAATAAATTCCTGAGTGTCCTTGTGCATCATGGGAGAAAAAAGTAATAAGAAGAATGCTAAATATTCAGATGTCTATCGCCTTAAAACTATGAAAAACGATCTTTAGGAAAACACGGATGCAATACGCGTAGCATTTGTCATGGCGTCCTCACCACGCAATTTGTTTCGCGGATGCACTGTAAGTCGTTACTTAATTTTGATGTTAAGTTCTTAAGTTTACTTAGCGTTTATTTTTCTATAAACCTTTAAATGTTAAAATTTTTTATCTGGGAAACTGGTCAAAGTTAGGTTGGGAGGAAGGGTACTGGAAAATTGGGTCGAGGAATGTACTTCAGTACAATCTCCGTACGCCGGGAGAGGTGAGGTGCCGCTTGGTGAGAGTCGTGGCGGTAATCTTAATGTATGCATAGCGTAAACATCTTTGGTATCTTTCGCGACGTTGAGACTCGCTCAAGTAGACATAAGGGCGGCGGATGAAGAAAAGGAGGTGCTTCTCCCAAGACTTCCTTCCCTGAGGCATTTTTCTCTGTTGCGTCTTGCATCAGCGTGTCGCCGACTGCGTCATGGTCAACTTCAAGAAAATAATCAAGGAGAGATTGATGTGAACATCTAATTCCGTTAAATATTTAACCTTTTTGGCGTGCATGTTGTGTTATTGCTTTGAATATTACATTATATGTTTCTAAATAATTCAATTTGTGTCTGCTTATAGACGCTCTGTATGCACTTCAGGGATAGATGTATACTATTTATTAGAGGAAAAACCTTTTTGTAATTTCGTTGCTTTCATTCTAGAAAATTGTTTATGTTCATTCAAGGGGAGATTGATTTTATAGTTCAAATCCGTGTATTGGTAACGTGTATTTTGCATTATTCGGATTAACCGGAAGATTTTAATATTTTATATTTACATTAATATTTTTTAATGGCTTAATACGTATCTGGTGTCTTGATATCCTTGTAAACCTCCTATAAAATGCTTTTAAATAATTCACCGTTTAAATTATCGTTCAAATTAATCATTTTTATCAGACAGCTTACTATTTAGTTGAAAATCCAGACCTTCGTTTTGATAAAACTGAGATAAGTACCCATGCATAACTCATTTCTCTAGCTTTTTCAGATTTTAACTTTAATAATGTGAAAATATGTGTGAGTCTGCCCTGAATGTGCATCTAGATATTCTATTGTTTGACGCGTATCTCGAAAAGTAGTGCAATGAGTGGCCGATATTTTGGTATCTTTAGAAAGATAAGATCCTTTTCTTAGTGATGGAACTAAATTCATGGAATTTTATTCCTGGTGGCATCTCGCTGAAAATACCTTAGGGCATAGATTTTTCTAGATTGTATTTCTAGTCCTGAAAAAAGAGTTCTTGGACTGTTTTCACTTCTGAGGGCTTCATTTGGAAGACGAGGGAGATTTTTTTTCACGTGTCAACGGAACACATTAGTTGAAACGTGATTGTTTTGCATGTTGACGTGGTGTTGAGAGCCTCGCTACCACGTGAGGCTGCATCATTGGGGAAAGCGCGGGATTCTGACCTTGGAAGCAGCGTAGGGGTTAAAATACCGCGGATGCTGGGGGGTGAGGGGGTATTGGAGTGGAGGGGGATGATGAGGGTGACGACCCTAAAAATACAACAAGGATCCCTACCGTGTTGTCACGTCTCCATGGTGTGACACCTGCTCCAGCCGAAATCACGTGTAGATTTGAGCTGTTGTTGTTGAGTTTTCTTAATTATAATCCGCTGTATCCCTATCGGAGGGCAAGTGTTTGCGAAGATAAGCTAAATTTATGGACGGTGTTGCGTTTTCGCTTCACATAAAATGTAGTTAAATCAATGCTAGAAGAATTCGTGTTACTCGTGCTGACGAGTGGAGCTGTTCGAAGGGTTAATTATTTTTTTAACGCCCCTTATATCAGTATGGAACCTGAACTTCTGAGGGAAAGAATGATGTACCGTTCCTTGATTTTGTTGTAAACATCGTACACAAGGTGATGCCGGAAATATTAGAGGTATAATCAAAATATTAAACTTCAAGACTGACATCTCTAAGTTCGGAAAAATACCGCATTCTCTTAAGGTAGGTGAAAGTATAGGTTAATGATGACGCCTTTACTCTGTGGAAAACGCCTAGCTTCCTAATGTGGTGCAACTTAATCATAAATTTCCTGTGTTTTGCTTATGTTACAGAGGGTCGGTTGTAGAATTTCTGGCTACGGCCTTATTTTTAAGGGTAGAGTCTCGGTTGTGCGAAGGAGTTTAATTCGTATAATCCTGACTTCAGCTGTAAGGCAGAATGTTTACAGGTATCGTGTAACTGGCTCTGAATTTGGTTTACTTACAGCCGTACATATATTAAGAAAACTTGCGATTTCAGGGTGTTATACGTGAAATTTTTCCATGTTAGGAATGATAAAAATTGTGCGAATTTCACAATAGATAGTTTATTCCCGACCCGGGTTTCAACACATTATGTCATCTTCAGGTGATTGCTATCTTTTGTGAAATTCGCATAATTTTTATCATTCCTGACAGACATATATTTCTACTGATTTTATTTTAAAGTTCTTATTATTGAGTCCAGAGAACCAAAATTTTTCACTGGAGTTTCAATTAATATGTTTTTGCTTGACACCGTTAAGTTGCTCAATCACATTCTGGAAATGTTGTTGATAGATTGATTTTGTGTTACCGATTGAAATGCATAGTTAAATTCAAATATTGTCTCTCTTTTGTAATTGCATTTCCGTAGACATTTCAAGATAGATGGTCGCTGTGTATTGAAATGCAGAATAAGTACATTGAATGCCCGAAAGCAAAGTTGTGTATGAAGATGAAGGAAATGAAAAAATTGTGAATTTACTTTACCCTTAGCGGCGACCCGCCTGACCTGAAGTTCGACGTTGCTCCGTCCAGCCGACCGTGCTGCCATCTCTATTCCCCTGCGCCGACTGCGCGTTCCCTCTCCAGACCCTGTCTCATCGTCGCGCGCGCCTTTTGTAGGGGTCGCGTCGGTCAGCGACGGCGGTAGACGACGGGTCTTCTCGAATTGTGGGGGGGGGGGAGGGAAGCAGACATGAATCGGGTCACAACCCTCTCCCGCTTCGCCCTTGTCCTTCTTCGTCCTTCCTGTCAATGAAGGTCTGTCCTTACGTCCTCGGGCATTGGTCAAAGGAATCAGATGACATCTGCCTACTGCAAACAACCCCTTTCAGCAGGAGGCGAACGATGTTCTCATCAGTTCAGAAGGATCGGCAATAATGGGAATGAATCGTCTTTATTGAGGTGACAATGAGGTTGAATTAGACCCCTTTTGACCCTTAAACGAATCGTCAGCGTTATACATGTGGAAACGTATGTCCCCATCTTGCGATCCTTCCTATGCTAATCAAGTGGGAACATCTCATTCGATTTAACTGGTCATTGCAGTTTGATGCGGCGATGTAATAAATGTGTATGAATTTTGAGGGCAACGCATGAATATCATTTTATAATGCGTTTTATTCAGTTCCTTAGTTGCTTAAATTAATTCCTTAAGCTTTAAAAACAATCAGGAAATCATGACATTTTGAAATAAATGCTAACTTTTTACGCTTCGTTAATTCTAATTTTAACCATTGTTTTGCGTACTAATTCAAAGAAACGTCTCTTAGTCATATTTAATTCACCATTTTGACGAGGAATTTGTTTGAGATTTATTTACTCTTATGGGACATGAAATACTGCGGCAGACAAAAAACAATCGCTGAAAAATATCGCACACCCTGATATGAGATTGCGGCGAATATTCTGTGATGGGTATTCAAATGTCTTAATCGGAACAAGTATCATACCCATTCCTGTATTCATCCCTGTAAATTGTATTTTGCCTATTTTCCTTATATAAGTCGAGTTTAAAATGCAATGCCATTATGAGTATCCCGAGTTAAGTGTGGACTTGTGCTATAGAATCCTAGAAAGGAAGCAAGCCAGTTTAATGTTACTATAGCACGTAAAATGGTTAATATATATCGTATAACTGCGATGAAAAAAACATTTTCTTCAGCGTGGCTAGTATGTACAAAGACGAACATAATTTTGCGATTAATGTTTAACTTTTAGATGTTATAAACTATAGTGTGACTGGGTAGTTGTTGCCTTAAACCACCCACGGTGAAGGGTTGAGTCGCCTTCGACGCCGAGGCTCGGACTCCCGATTTTGGGTACTTCCTAGGTCCGGCACTTTACCATAACGGATAGTGTCGTGCCTCCCAGGTCCGGTACTAATTGTAAAGTGCATTTTCGGATCACATTCCTGGTTTAAACAACAACAAATGCAGGATTTTAAAGGGAGAGATGGGTTAGGCGTTTGAAATAAAGGAAGGAGAAACAACTTCAAATCGATAATTTGTGCGCTGTGTTCCATCATTGGATAGCCCGAGAGGAGGGAATGGTACGTACGATATTCGTATTTCACTAGCTCTTGCTGAGTGGAAAGCGCTCTCATCCATTCAGTTAGGCATTAGTAGGCGGATGGTATCGGCGTGCAGGCTGCTGAATCCCTGGCCCAGATTTTTCTAGGGGATGAATCCAAGCTACTCTCCCTCTTTTTTCTCATCTACCTCATCCTATTCCATTAATATAAGCACGAATAAAGCTGAGTTTAATCCTAGAGATTTTTCTCTCATTTTGGCATTGTTATGCTTTTATCTTTTTCACGTACCGAGCCCACATCTGTTGAATCCTTTGGTAGTTAGAGAACGGCTCATCACGCTCACTTCTGCATGCTATTTTGGGACGTGTCGAAAGATGGAATACGAAGATGGAAAGGCTGAAAAATGTTGATAAACTTCTCTGGGAACTGTGGGAATATTTTTTATTGGATAAATGATTTCCCTATTGCTCATGTTTTGACCACGAAAAAACCTCCTAAATGTGGCTTTAACTTTATTGAGTACAATGCAGCCGCATGCTTTAGATGTGATATCATGTATATTTTTTAAGAATTTTGCCTTTCAACTATGTCTATTGAATTTATTTCCTTGGTAAGCACAAGAAATAGTATATTCCCGAAGTTAAGCCGGAAGAATACAATTCTAAAACCCGTTGTTTTTTTAAATCCAAGTCAAATTTTATGACTTGGTTAAAAAGCAGATATCACTGTAAAATACCGGTGGTATATTATTAGTGCACATGGCGAACGGGTTACTCCTAATGTTACTTATTTCACTTGAATAATTAAGTATAAGGGGTGTTGCAAAGAACGGAATGGCACAAAACCCACCTTAAGTTTTCTTTTTGTTGGTCATAATGCGAACAGGAAGAAAATTTAAAGAACAAATTATACCTTTGCGTTGTAGATTAATGTTCATATTTTAGCGTCCGTTCTATGTGCGCAATAGTACGTTTTCGTTTGTCTTTTGTTTCGCCGAAGCATGAGGTATTTCTTGCCAATTATTGCTTAAGCGAGCTGTGGAAATTTTTTCATCACCTTAAGATTCCACCATCGATGTCGATTTAACATATGTGAAGGACGTTCGGAGTAAATATTTGTCACTCGATGAAGTCAGATGAATTTTTTAACTTACATGCTTGAGCGTGCTATCCCAGTCCTCCACATGATTTACGAGTTGATATTCTTTGCTTCTGGTTCATTTTTATCCAAACTCTTATGAGGGCATTATTTTCTATGTATGTATCAACACATAAACTCGAAGATGGCTCTAACGATTTTGATGGCACAGTGTATAACGAGGGTTTTAGGTACGAGACATTCATTGATCTGGATATAAAGTTCGGGAAAATTCAAGGGACTGAGTTTGAACTAAGAAAATATTTCCAGATCATGCAAATCATGGGTGTCAATGGGGCATTAAGGTAGAGTTTATATTTATCTTACGTCATGAAAATTGATAAAATACGTTTTAGAAAATGAGGCTAAGCGCGATTAAGTTTTAATTTTATTTTTTTAGCATCCGATTTTGACTTACTGGTCAATCAATAAATATGACTTACAATTAGATAAAATACGATTTTTGGGTATTTATGGTCCTTATCGAGAATAGCACCATGGTAACGGCCGTTGTTTCATTCGAGATTTTGTGCTAAGGCGTTCATTTATCCACGAAAAAGGATGATACATGCCGTAGCTGGAGAAGTGAGTGGTTAATGGACTTCCAAATGAGTGATTTTCATCGACGTTTCAAAAATTAATTTGGCATGCACGTATGATTTTATAAATTCGCCTAAAGGAAAATTACCAGATATTACGGTTTTAAGAATAGAGATACATCTTTGATCAATTTCCGGAGTTTTTAATCGGAAGTTAGAGCGCCATTGTATATGGTCACTTATTTGTTAGTTTTAAGTAGGTTGCTGAAGAGTATTTACTCTCTTATTCCAATCAAACAAAGCTCATTGAATGATTTTTTATCGACGGAAATGACTAAGTTATCATTCGTGGCGACTATTTTCCTCTGATTTATGCTTGAGCAAACACACCAATGTCCTTGAAGACAAAACAGGCCGTTTGGTGAGAGGAAATGTCCCATAAAATGTCTTTTTAAAGAGTGCCAAATGGTGCCCTTGGGCACGATGTCGTAAAGATGCCGGAGATAGCGGTGGAATTACGATACGACAATGCGTAAGGAAGGACGTTTGGCTGGGATATTAATTGTATATCTAGATGTTAAACCCGGGTGTATATCGCTATCCGTCGCGTGGTCTTCCCTTGAGACAGTGCCGTTGGTAATCCATTCATGCACGCTTTCGGCTCAGGTGCAGTTACCAGAATGTTAGTGAGGGCGAATGGCAAAACATTCTTCCTTTCTGGCATCTATTAACCCCAGTTTCCTTCAACTTGACCTTATCAGTCGATATCTTATAATGAAAAGAAAAAATTAATATTTAATTACAGTAATGGACACATGTTATACAACATAAAAAAAAACGTTTTTAAAACATGTTTTTAATAAAAAATTTTACTTGAAGTGGTATTTAATGTTTTAAACAGTCACAACTGATCTATAACAGGCAGAACCTGATTATTTTTACTAAAAATAAAACCATACCAACAAATGTGACAAAATACTTTACCATTACTAGGTAACGTGGTTATGACTCTATAGAGTATTCCAAGTTGTTCATTACCAGGAATTTCCGGCGAGCGAAGCTTGACTGAACCTTTACCGTAATTTGTTGAAAAATATTTTGTAACCAAAAGTTGTGATAAGGACTTGGGTGTTTCCGGTGAAAAGTATTTTACATCACAAATGTTGATTGCGCCTCCATGATTTTATTCATAGTCACAAATAATCACGCTCTGCCTGTTTTACATCAGTTGTGACAGCTTAAAAATTAATTAATACTTTTACGTGCATTTTTTAATAAAACCATGTTTTTAAAAAGTTTTTATTGATTTAATTTTATCATACTTTGGTTTTTAATCATTTTTTTCAATCAATTTTAATCAATAATTTTTTAAATCAATTTTGTCATCGTCAATTTTTCACTCGATAATTGTCGTTATTCTATGGATAAATTATTGGAAAATTTACAGGGAAAATTTGGATGAAAATAAAGGAACATTTTTTTTTTAATTAATGTTTAAATTTTGTGTTAATTTGTTCAAATCGAGAAAATATTTTGGCATAAAATTTAATTGTAATATTGTATTTTCATCGAATTTCATATAACTGTGTGCCGAATTTGAAGGAAATCTGATGGATGTAAGTGGGTGAAAATTCGATTGGATGATTCCAAACAAACAGACATAAACTTAAGTTAAATAAAATCATGTACAAAGGAATGTGCTTCCCTGGTTTTCCCATGTTGATAGAATGGTATATGGTATGGTAAAACAGATAGGGAAGTCAAATAAAAAAGCAGATTTATGGAATAAGAGCAAATATTGTAGGTGGAAGGGGTAGAACAAGAAATTAATGAATGCATAATAATTAATTATGGGTGAATGTTACGGAAGAGGCTCTACAGAGGAGGATTATTAGGTGCCTCAATAATAGGAGAGCATCTAAGTATTAATGTGAGAAACTAAATTTATTATGAAGAAAACTCTTCAAAGAGAGTTTCCGAGACCTAGCAGCAATAACTAAGTTCTTTACCCGTGTCGACTCCGAAAGGGAATGGCGGGATAGGTATGTATGTGTGTATTCCTTCGTATTCTTGCGATAAATTATATTTTGAAATACTTGAAATTACTTTCAACGATGATACATGCTTTAGGGAATACTAACGACTTCGTTATCCTATGTCTTTGGGTCATTTAGAGCTACGATCGCTTCACAGTTTACTTCCAACATAATTTTGGAAATTGCTTTACATACATGCTTTCCGCATGCCTACGCAAAATTTGATTTGACATCAAACGTTGCACTGCATTTGTGTATATGTACGTATAATGACTAATCTAAAGATATGGGGTGTCATTTTAACTTACTGATCGATCGTTTCGAGCGTAAAAATCTATATTTCTGTCAGACTCGCGAAACTTCGAACTCTTCAAGTTTGTTATTTTCTACGGATAAATGTTCCATTGCTTGCGTCCGAATCTTCTATATCCTATCCTTTAGCAGCCAAATCTATTCTCTTTTCGGTTCCGAGACGTTATTAAAATAACCTCCCTGGAATGATCCATGGTGAGGATAAACTTTGCTGGTTCCACGATGATATTAATTTTCTCGCGTTTGGTTTTGATACAAGGTATCACCTTCTGGGAGATGAGTTTACATATTTCGTCTGGTCATATATAAGAATTGATTGCAAGAGTGGTAGAGGGTAGGGGTGGGTTAGGTGGACAAGTCTGGTGAAGAAGTTCAGGGGTGAAGTTAGGGGGGCGTGGAGGGTTATGGAGGATCAGTGCGTCAGATCCCTAAACCTCACCCTTGACCTTCCACCTCCAAACATCCCCTTTCAGCCCAAACCTTCCTCCATCTCTCTTGTAATCCCTAATTAACGAGACTAAATATTTAAGCACTTCTGCCAAAAGATGATAGAACCCAGTCGCGAGTTAAAATTATTATTATGGTAATTTACTAGTTAAGATAAGATTTAACAGGAAGAGAGCATAAATCATCTAGATTTTACAGGCACAGGCCCGTCCTTATGCGACATTTTTTATGTCAGCATACGACCTACTCTTTTCATTCCTTAATTAAAGCTTATTCTCTTTCTTCACCTTCCCCGCTTACCTACCATTCTCCCCTCTATCGCGGCTTTCGTCATCCCTTTGCATTTCATTACCTGTTCCAACCGTCAACTATGCCTCATCCTAATATCCACCAGAATTTAAAATAAATATAATCGAGGAACTAGTGAAGTTTATTATTATTTGGGATGATCATGAAAGAGTTTCAACAATTGACGTCACAAACCTCATCACCTCCATAGAAGACTTAGAAAACTTCACGCCATTAAAGCTTAAATGAGGATATGGAATGGTTTATTAACTAGCGAAGTTATGTTGTGATACAAACTTCCCTTACAAACTTCTCTTAAACTTTATTTATAAAAAATTAGAACAGTTGCAACTGTATTCACCCATTATTATTGGTCTCTAGAACCTCATGTTGAATTAAGCTTTTAAACTTACATTTGAGAATATGGGACCTAACCGAATGTTGGGACCTTGAAGTGAACATTGGACGTCAATTACGGCCTTGGAAACACCGTGTGAACACTTGCACGCTTCCGGGAATCTATCAGTCATCTGCCGTCATCAGGTGTTTCGTTCGTGAGATTTTTGAGTGCGGCTCCAGAATACAAATTGTGAATCCGATGGGATCCTCACGGCACAATGTCCTGGGAATACAGATTAGCTCGGTGGATATCGTTTTATTCGAACGGTAGATCCTCCCCGGAAGTGTCTGGAGGAAAAGAGGCTTGTAGGAAAGCAGTTGGATGAGTTCGTTAGTCATTACTCTCTCGGCGGTTTGGTAAGCAATAGCACCGCATTCGCTGACACTTTGTTTAGGCGTGATGCAAAATCCTTTTTCATCTGGGTAGTGTTAGTTAAGTGATTTGTTGCTTTAAAAAAATATTTGAATATGAAGTTTATATTCTCAATAGATTACAATTTAGTCACTTAGCTGTTGTGGTAAGCTGTCTTCTGAATCGCAGTCTTTCATCTTTGAGTACATTTAGTTGAGTCGCACGTTGGTAAAATTACTCAATTAAAGCATATTAAAATGTTTTCTCGTTTTTTCTTCAATTTAAGTAACTCCTTTGTGTGAGGATACATATATTTTGTCATTTTTTTAACTTAGGATTATTTCGTCCTTTGCATGATGCTGTTCGAGGTAAACTAGTGGAAGTGGTTGAGCCGTATAGAAAAAAAACGGGAATATCTAGCATGTCCGTGGTATCCTTGGTAGTCAATTACGTAGTCGATATTTATGTACTTCGTATTTGTTCACGCTGGTGGCGCACAGAGGACGATGAATGTCATGTGCGTTAAACGATGACCGGCGATTACGTAAGGTAATTTTTCGCGTCATCACTACAACCATTCCATTCCTCCATTGTCGCAAAAAGAAATGACTTTGCGAACCCACCCTCCTCCGCGCCGGTATTTCGCAAGGCCAAAGTTTTCCTCATCCTGGCTCTTAATGACCCTAGCGACCGGAGCCACGGTTGAATGTTCCAACAACGTCGTTTCTGTGAACAAACATTGAAGTGCGCATGACGGAACAAACAACAAAACTGAATCGGGCTTGGCACGTTAGTAGATCTCTGCTTCTGGGCTACAGGCCCGTATCGTAGCCTAGTAGCCGACCTAGAAGCGAGCAGTCTACTACCAGGGTATTTATGCATTACCAATCCGGCCATTGAAAAGGATAATTTTCAAACCCAGAGAGGTATCCTGGGATTGCGTGAAAACTCACATTTTAAGAAAGCGATATTATCATGCTGGGTCTCCTTCAAGGGAAGACGGAGTGGGAGGGAATACATCATAGGTGTTCCAATTCTCTCCCTTTTAATTTTAAAAAATAAAAAGATGAGTCTCCTTCTTTAAAAAGTCTTAGTGTGTCTGTAAGCGTATATCTATAAGAATATTTTAATACATTTAATAATAATAAAGAAGCGTCACTTCGCGAAAATGTCTCACGTATATGACTTACAGTTGTAGACTGAAAATTATTTTCACTTTATTCAACTACCGACCAAGGTTTTAATGCCTGCGAAGTGTATAAAATTTAGCCGCCGGTACTAGAGTGATATAAAAATATTGATAACGTGGAAGGCAGGAGGATGGAATAATATTAGGTAGAAGTTAGGGAGAAGCAGCCCAACGTACCGGCGCGCCAGTAAGTTCCACCGCTTGCGTTGTAAAAACAAGGGCGTACGGAATAAATCGCTGTGCAAACCTGGAAAAGTCTCGGGGAATCGCGGTTTCCAGTTGGCTGTCGCCACATTGAGTGAGTGCAAATTAATTAAGATATTTTGAGCTCTATTCCTCGTCGCACTGCCAATCATCACCCACGCACCTCGCTGTAACGGAAAACCGACCTCAAGAAGGAGAGAAGCTCAGCCCTCCACAAGAGAGCCACACGTAATTAATGAAAGACCCCCTTTACGCAGTCTTTTGGAAACCTCGTCGAGGTTTTTGCCTCGTTTTTAGTTTCCTTTCCCGAGTCCCCTAAAGGGGTAAGGGAAGCGATTCCCTTCTCCGTGTTCCCCTTCGCTCGCTGCTACGAAGAGGATTCTTTGAAATGAACCCAATTTGTCTCCATCAAGAGCTTCGCCGATATTTATTTCGTGTGTGCAAAAAAAATGTGTCACTGGGTTGTGACATGAAATGCGATTCTCGTACGATTCAACTTTTGTTTCTCCTCTTTTCCGCCTTCGAGCGATGGCGCTTTGCCACACTTGTCCCCCCCCCTTTTCTCTCTCTCATCGCATTTCGTGCCCCACAATGCACTGGGGCCGTGCGTTCCCTCGCGTTCCGTATTCGCTAGTACACACATACATCTACATGCATACTTACTTCCCCGGTATGCAGACGCTGGGACTTCGCCGCTGCGCAATTGTTTTTACATTCGCCATTGTTGTCGCGGAGTCTCATTCAATCGCGGGGGTGTGGGAGGATCGTCTTCGTCTCGCCTAGCAGCGCCGTCAGCGGGTGGTTCTCGAACTAACTCGATAGCAATTCCAGATTGTCGGGAGGAGATACCTTAAAGAATTGCGCTCGTGGCTCCTTATCTCTCTCCGCTTTGCTAAAGGATGATTAAAAAAAATAGAAAAAAATTGTTTCCAGTGTCTACATAGCGGAGTCAGCGTTAAATGGAGCGTATCCTTCTGCTATCGGGTGACGAATGCGCTTCTCGGAAAATGGCGCTTAAAAGTCTCGGTGAAATCATAAAAATTAAATTGAACGATCCTGTCATAAATCAAATGCTCATAAAACTTAGCCGGGGCTTATCTCGGTTTTCCGCCTCGGATATGAGTCGTGGGGAGTGGTTGGGGGGGGGGGGCACTTAATGTTTTTTTCCTCTTATTCATATTCGCGCTTGGAAAAGGCTCTGTGGTTATTTATCCTGAAGTGCGCTCGGCGTTATTCCCACGGAGACCCGATAAGCCAGCCTTCAATGCGGAGTTAACGGTGGCAGTTTCATTGAGTCCCACGGAAATTTTAAATCGTTCCCTGCGAAAGGTTGTTTGAAGCTAAACTATTGACTCACTATACTTTCAAAAAAGGCTTTGATGTGAATTTATATTAGTGTGTTTATGAATGTCCGTGTGAATTATGGAGGAAGAAATCGCTTATGAGAGGATTATCCGACAGAAATATATCCCACGTTCTATAAATCCCTTTGATGTGCTCCCTGTGCGTCACAAAAAGCTGTAATTCTTTGAAGTTTTACTTTTCAGAACTTTCAGCTTTTGATAGAGCTCTACCCGCAATGGAATTTGTATCACGGGTTATAATTGCATAAATGATTGCAAATTGGGAATAATTAGCAGCATTAAAGATGCGCTCCTATTTTTTCTATGGTTTTAATGGTGCCCCATCCTGGCTACTGATTGAAATTATGGGGTTAATTTTGTGGATTATATATTCATTTCATGAACTAAATAGCATTGCGTTAGAATGTGATAAATACGATGGTGATTAATGACATGTATTAAACTACGAAATCTGTCGATTTTGGTTTAATTTCTCGAAAACATTCAGTTTTTGAAATGGAATGGTGTCGATTATGCCTTGGGTTCTATCATTTTAATCACTCTATTTTCTAGTATATGTTAAGCTTGTGAGTTACTGTAATAAACCCCTCTGCGACATTAAAGGTGCCTAAACTCACACTGAAGTAATGTGTTTGCAAGGAATTTAGGCAATGATAAGCAATGGTACAAGATACTTCTGCAACAAACTCAATCGTTTTTATACCGGAGATCATGCACATTAATGTCGCTTCCTTGTCGTGACTTGATTTCAATTAATCTCGTTGTTTTAAATATATTGCATGGAAAACTAATGTCCAGGGGAAAGCTAGAAAGCTTTTTTCGTTGATGGTTATTCTGATCATGCCTTATGATTGAAATTAAGCTAGTTGACTATTACTGTACGTATTTGCGGTGTTACCATTCTTGAGAGTGCTTTTACATTAGTCACGATGCTGGTCTAAGTTTTACGTATGACATTATTTTCTCTTGATATTACACACTATTGTATATTACATATGACAAATTTTTAACTTAGTCTTTGTTGGAGTCAATTTCGCGATTAAGAGTTTTCCTTCACGTCATGGCCCATACAAAGTATACCTACGTTACACCTACCAATTTGGTATTCTTTATTTAGGCTTCGGTGATTCTGTAGTATGGTTTCCTCGAGAGTAGGTGGTTAATCAAAAATAGTTATGTACTTCTTGCCAGCGTTTCGGAATGTATTTAATTCAATCATCAGGGCTAAAACACGTTACGTGAAGGTCTAAAAAAACATTATACAACTCCCATACAAAAAAACATAAATGTGCCATCCGTTATTACCTTAGAATGAATTCTAAAAAACTTACGCTTCACAGTGTACATATTTTGGTCCAATCACACCGAAAGTGGATGTAAAAAGTACGCAAGCGTTTTACTAACAACATTTTGTTCATTACTAAATGTGTCTGAGCCATACGGTTCAAAGTACCACATGAATATTTTCTTTTTTTAATGATTTTTTTTCTTTCTTCACATGAATATTAAGGTACTGCTTCCTAATTGGTAATCCTATTTTAACTTTGAGCAGTTACTATTGGTGTGAGGCAGAGTAATTAATAACCTGTCGTTCTTTCATACTGACGGCCCGCAAAAAAGAAAAGTTCATAATTGCTGCGGTGGAATCTTAATTTTTTTTCTCTAATGTGTTTCGCCGCTGGCTTCAATGCCCTTGGCAAAGTGACGGTCATTCGTCAACTTCAATCAAATTGGTGAATTATTTATTATATGGATTTCGTTCCTAGTTTATGTATCGGAATCTACTTCACTGTCGAGCGCATTGTCCAAGCCGTGCTCTCTATTACTTTCTTCTGATTGTTTTAACCTCGTTTTCCACCCGAATTTCTCAAATCCTATTGGTCAATCCTATCAACCGTGTCAATTTTCCAATTTTTAAAGCGAAATATTACTCATTAACACCATCTCCCCCTGAGCATAGACTGTTTTTCCATATATAGTGCGATTTTTCAGACTCGTATAGTTATTCAGGAATATCACTCTTGATTTATTTTCATTGACATCTTGTTTTTGACTCTTAAATACCTTTAGAGTCCCTGCTGTCAATTTGAATTTCATAGCAACACCCTGAGAACATAGTGTTAATTAATAGGTTCCCATTTTTGAACGCTGGCGGTTATTACGGTGATGTTTGATTCTAAAAGGCGCCGCCGAATGAAATTTACAATTAATGCAGCTAAAAATGCTTGAGAAGGAAATTAGACTTCACAAAAAATACCTATAGAGTTCACCTTCTAGCGGGATTTTCGAGCGTTATTTAATAGATTCGGCATGCTGTTTTCCACCGCTTGCTCTATTCAATGTCCTATTTTTATGTATTCCCTCGTAGAGTAAACGTAGGATTAGTTTCTGAACCTCATTCGCTGATTGTTTCTTCCGGATCGCCGAATAAAATGTTAATGAAGGTTTGACTAATGCTTTGCATGTACGTAATTAAGAGTCCTATGCGCCGCTGTTCCTATTGCAATTGTCGACTGGAATTGAGGAAGGAGCTTTAATTGACATTTTAATTTTTTCTCTTCTCTCTCTCTCTCTCTCAGTGCTGCGAATGACGTGTCGCAAATTAAAAATTTCCCGACGCTGCCTGCGAGGCATCGTAACGCCGACTCTCAGTCAGTTTTTACACCGCCGAGCGGCGCTACACTCGAGCCTCACGTATACTCCTTTCCATCAATAGTTAACCCCCACCGCTCTCGAGCCTGGAAGGCTGCTGGGTGGTTGCTTTTTGGCTATCAGCGTTTGCGTACATACGCGACGGACTGCCTTTTTAAACCTTATCCTTCCCCCGCTCGTGAGATGTGGAGAGAGAACGAGAGAGCCTTCTCGTGTCATTTATATTAATGCCCCGAGCTCGTAATTACTCTGCGCCCGTATTCAACGTCAGAATTTTTTTCCGGAGGGGCCGTGTTTGAAGGGGAGAGAATGATATTTTTTTCACCCACGTTTGAATTTTTTATAATCACGGCCCAGACGGCGGCCTCTGTTCTGGCCTTTATGCGCGGGATCTCTTTCATCACCGAGTCCTCCCGGACTTATACGTCGGCGTTAAGAGGGGAGGGGGCTTCCTTTCGAAAACATTTTCTCTCGCGTGTTTGTTTAGTTTTCCCGGGGTCTTTTTTTTCAGGAGGTCAAAGGTCTCTCTCTCTCTCTCCCCCTTTCCAAGTTGCGGAAGGAGGGTGGAGGAGATCTTGCATGGCGTGGGGTGGGTCACCTCTGAGGTAATCGCAATCCACTTGCTTCTCACTTCATTTGAGGCACTTGAACCGCGTATTCCCGACCCCTCCCCCCCACATTGAGCCCGAGGTGATATTTCAAGTACTCTTGCGCGAATTTGTGGTAGACTGGAAGTTATATCTCCTTCCGTGCGTTCCGCTGACTTTTTTAAAGCTATGAAACATGTTTTAAAAGTTAAAACATTTAGAAAGCGTCTCCGAATTAAATGATTAACACATCTATGCGTGTAATTGACTAAAAAAATCTATATAATCTATTACAATCTACTTTTTTATTAGATCACCATCTCTTTGTGTGGAGACATCTTGTGTAATTTAATTAGTGTAAGTTACTTTAATTAGCAATAAATTCTTCTTAATGTAAATTGAGCTATTTGTTTTATAAAATTGCATTTTATAATAATAATAAAAATATAGAAATGTAAACTTTTTTAAATTAATGAGTAAACAAAAATTTGGAGATTAATCGTGTAAAATAATGAGTCAAATAACTTAAACTCCTTGTGGGAAAACATGCCTTGTTATTCATTTCAATTCATGTAAGTAGGATTACAAAATTAAGTAAGAAGGAAAAGTAAAGAATTTTATTTTAAATAGATACGAGTTAAGATGGAAAGGATTCAAGGCGTTGTGGATGCGTGTTTATCTCCGAGGTCTGTTCTTAGGGAGGTCAATAGTTACCCTGCCCTCCCTCCCCTACACTACCAAGGTGGATTGTCTTTTATTCGGGTATAAGTGGAGGGTTATTCTTAAGGTAATTGCAACCTCCTTGCTTCTCACTCCATTTGAGGTACTTGAACCGCGTATGCACTAACACCTGAGGTGATATTTCGAGTGTTCGTGCGCGAATTGCTTTGTGTGATGAAATTCATTTTTGCTTCCGTGTGATATTCAAGTTATTCTTTCAAATTTTAAAAGCTCCGAAAGAGAAATGATGAAGTCTCCTTCAACTATGTGAAATTTCATGTTCCAGAGAATGACGCCTATGCGTTGAAATTGGTAGTTCCAAAAAACCTATTCTGTGAAAGTTAAATTCGTGTATTATATTATTGAATGGAATTTGAAAACTTTCATGAAGCTTCTCCGAATCAATGATTAACAGTGGTCCGTCCATGGTTCTTCTCTAGAGCACCATCTCTATTCGTTATGACGCACTATAAAATGCTTTGAAACTTTTAATTATTTCCATTTTGTGAAACTGGAAACAGCCATGTAAAATTGCATATTTATGGCGAAACTTCCGTTATCCTGGCATGGATGGGAGATGATATGTGCAATCGAAGAATTTTATTTTTTTCCATAATGTCTCTCAAATTCCTCAAAAAAATGGAAGTTAAAGACATTATTGAGTCAGATCGTTTTGAGCCGATAGTCGAAACGTTGACCATTAACCAATCGAAACGTTGAAACGGACCAACCCGTGGTCTATTCCCTGACTAATCGGAGGGTTGAGCTAACTTGTATGTACATACAATTGGTATTTTTTCATTACAACTTCTGCAAAATTTAGTGTGCATATGTCTGGAATGTGATAAGGGAGGATTAATAACCTTAGAATAGCGCCGTGCTGGTCTCAATGCCCGTGCGACCGTTGGCATTGTAGCAGCAAGACCGTGGGATGACGAATCACTTAGCCGTTTTCCCTGAGCGTGGTACGGCCGACCGTAGCAGCGTATAGTAGAGTATTTGCACAATTTTTGGAAACTATGTTAAATTTTGTTTTGGTGCGTAAAAACCACAAATCCAAAATTTTACTGTCGTAACTTTCCTACTTTTTAAACAATAAGCGTTTTAAAATCACATTTCGAACCTTGCGCACAAACGGACCGCGGCCATATTGAATCTGCTGTGACGTAATCGCCCATACTCCACAATCGCTGCCGGGTTTGTTTACATTCGTTCTGTGTTGTATTTACTGCCTTGTGTGGTAAATATCCTTTTTTACAGGATAAATAGTTCCAAAAATTACTATGTAGATGCCTGATGATATCAATTAAAAATTACTGCGAAAAAGAAGAGCAACAAAGAGTATTGTTTCGTGCCATAATGCAATGTTGCTCAGGAAATCTCCGATCATTAACGCGTCCACACCCGGAAGATTATTGGA
Organism: Pyrrhosoma nymphula; assembly: GCA_963573305.1. Taxonomy (NCBI): domain Eukaryota; kingdom Metazoa; phylum Arthropoda; class Insecta; order Odonata; family Coenagrionidae; genus Pyrrhosoma; species Pyrrhosoma nymphula. Next base: position 92,214,390 of record OY754338.1, read on the forward strand.
ACTTGCCTTTGCGAATCCAACTTTTATGATGAGCACCAACGTTTTATTTCAAATATCAAAATAACTTCCAAAAGGCAAATACTATTTCACTCTCAATGTACAGCTAAGCTATTTCGCTTCTGCTAATATGGGAGATAACGTCACACTACGTTTAGACCTTGGAAATTTCGATGCTAAAACAATGCATAATAAAAGCTATTTATTAAATTAATTAATAGGAATTATACCTTGGTATTTCGCACGTGGCATTTCGAAACCAAACACTACTCGCTGCAATAAATTTCAACAAAATACTTCACTTACGCAAATACTCTGTTGCTAGAACATCGTGGTTGCTAGGCAGCCTAAGAAGGCTACGCTATAATTTTATCACTGGTGTTTTTCGTGTCTCCATGAGGACAACCTATATTTTCTGCTCTATGACCTCCGGCTATTCTGATGCAACAACTCAGATCAGTTCACGGATATTCTGATGCAACAACTCAGATCAGTTCAGGATGAAAACTTTAAATATTACGGAATTTTATGCATTTATTCCGCCCGGAATTCGAAAGAGAAAGTGTGGATGAGGAAGGTATGGAGATGAGCCGAGAAGTAGTTTAACCTACGATAGAAGAGGGAAAGTTCGGTAAGCGTAGGAGAGGACGAGAGAGAATTGACATTTGAGTAGACGGAATGAAAGTAGAAAGTAGGCGTGTGGGATTGGAGAATGAAGAAGTGTGCATCAATTAGAATATATTGCTGAGTCACGATGTTGTGCAAGTGTGCCAGTGGTCCATAGGAAACCTTTACAAGTTGGCTAATATTAATTAACGGCCTTATAGATTCATATTAGACTCGTGAGTTGCATAAAGCTAGTTTAAATACCATGCCAGGATGTCGCAAGTCAAACTATACATTACAAAAGAAAAAAAATAGCTTCGGTGAATGTAGGTCTTTGAGGTGTAAATTACATCTTACGAAGTGTCTAAAATCTATAATGGAATACCTACCTGCCACGGCCTGCCACGATGGATACAACGGTTCCCGATCAGTAACCGAAGTTAAGCATCGTTTGGCTTGACTTGAGTTTGGAGGGGTGTTCCTCCGATTCGTCCGAGTGCTGTTGCCCCTGTCTGCACGTGGCAGACAGTATGTGCGAAATGACCTTAGCCGTCGAAGCACGTTAAACAAAAATACTACTACGAAAACCTACCCCGATAATTGCAGCGAACGTGATTTGTTACTAATATACTCGACATTGAGACGTGATTTGGTCATGACACTGAAAATATTTTGGGCGTATTCTATCATTTAACGCTTATGGATCCATATCAGTGTGTGTGGAGCAAACCGAAGTAAATTAATGAATTATCAGGTACTTGGGAGCATGGATTCAGGAAATGTACCTATTTTTGCCCCAAGCACTCCGACTGGACCCCACCTTTAAGGCAATAATACTTGGAAAACTCTAACCGTATGCTAACACGTGAAGTTATTCGCAAACGACATTAACTATGACCACCAAATTCTTATAATTCTTGATTCACATTTACACTTGTGACCTTATCACAAGTTTAAAAGTGATTCAAAGATATAAGGATAATAATCAAGGATCAAAGGATAATCCTCAACCAGGCACGTAGCCAGAAATTTGCCTTGGGGGGGGGGGTCCTAGCCTAAGTCTAGCTCAGAGCATGAGTGCCCCTTAGTGAAAGGCAGTCGCTGCACGGTGAAAAAATTTCGGGGGGGCTGAAGCCCCTAACCCCCCCCCCCCCTGGATACGTGCCTGTCCTCAACAGAAGGTTTTAATCGTGAAACTTCTGAAAAATGACACGAGGATAAGTGTTTTTTGATATTTAGAAAACTTTTCCTGCAAATATGATTACCTTTAATATTCTTTGGAATTGGAATACATAGGCAATACACGTTTCTCCAGCGTAGTCAACTACGCGAAAGCTGGTTTGATGTATGAGGCTAGAGCTCACCTTGCGCCGAGGCCAACGGCGTATGAAATTCTCACGTCAGGGAAGGCGGAGCTCGTTGCACCGCGTCGGTTTCCCAGAAGATTCTGTCACCCAGAAAATACCACACCTGGGGCTCATCGGGCCGTGTCCTGAGGCGACACCTAGACGTGAACTCGGTACCGGTAGTTACACGGCCGACTTAAACGGGTGATGTGGTGCATTTATTAGAATGATTACTTCTCGTGAGAGGAATTGAGAATTGAGTAAAAATAGCTATCAATTGCATCAAGCATATGATATGAGAAGACACACTGTCGATCTGTTACGAAAATTCCTTCTATCCACTCACCATGAGTAATTATAACAAAAATAGCATGACACTAACATAAGGCACATTGTTAATATACAATTCACTTTTGTCCCCTCCCCTCTCATTTTCACTATTCCCCCCTCTTTCCAGCGCTGGAGCCATTACACCCCCTGCCACAAACCTCTGAGGCGGCTCGTAGGATAGTATTTATGCGTTGAAGTATGAAGAATCGTTTCTGATGGTAAACTAATCACGAATATCTCCAAAAATCTTTGAAATATTTTCAGTTTTCAAATTTTCTTGCGTGGTGTGTAAAATCCATGCGATATCTATGTAAAGACTAATGCCACGAAAACAACATGAATTCTATCTAATTACATTTACTCGCTAGTTCATGGAAAATTATTTTTTTCTCCTCTACATTATAAATGATTCCGTGATGCTCTCCGTCAATCGATGGATGGTTTATGTCACCTACGTAAGTCTGGAACTGTCATCGCGTAAGTTGTCGAGCTTAATCAAATAGGCCCGTTACTGCCTGCGAACTGTCATCTATGTGAGTTTCACTTGGAAATGTGATGTTGTGCTAAATGGAATAACAAAAGATACAAAGGACAATGCGAAAGGAAATCCGTCAATTTAGTATTCTATAAATGCTGCAATATTGTTGTCTTGTTCAAATTTAGAACATAAGGGACGAAGTGGCACATTTTGCTGGAAAAAATGATTTTTTATATCAGGTAGGAAAATTCATTACATCAGTTGTGGAATCATAAATATAAGATATCATTGGAAAGGTAATTAGTTTTTAGCAATTAATATAAGATAAGCTTCCTCCACGCCAATGTGCTCTATTATAAACATTTTGTCTGATGGTAATGTCTCCAATCAGGAAAATGAGAACTGTATTCTTTTTTAAGTTTAGTGTACCTATTGATGAAATAACATGAGGAAAAGTTAGCTCGTAACTGAAATTATAATTAAAGTCGTGTTATTTCATCGTTCAGCAAAGAATTCTTCTTGATAAATATATGAGGTATTTGAAAATTCTATGAGATGTTAGATGTCGGTGTATGAATTCAAGGTTTATGCTTTGCTAGCAGTTGTTAATTTAGTAAAGAGCTATTGTCAGAGACTCACCTCCGTAACCTTCCCGATAAATCGAAATAAAAGTACATGTTTCCTATTTCCGTTTAGCTATAACCAATGAGTGCGTCTTGTTTTACCATTTACTACAAAATATTTTTTGGGATATTTTTGCAGAATTTCCCTTGAGCGTCACCCTAGTTGTCGAGCGTGTTGGAAAATTCTGTCTTCGTTTTATTTTTCGATTTTTTATTTCCCCCAAAAAGCGAACTTTATGAGTCCTAGACCACGTTGTAGGTAGGACCTTACAAATTGAACTCACTAGGCCATTTCCCGGAAAATCAATCTTCTAAGCCTTAATGACAGCGATAACGATTTTCATATTTTCGGGCTCAACTTCGTGATATCTTAAGGTCCATTAACTCCAAGCATCTTCATAAATTATGATATTCTATTAAAGGAGCGACCTATTTCGTACAATTGTCTCAATAATGGGTACTTATCGTCGCGAAGTGTTGTCTTTACTTTCATTGATGAATATGTACGTAATCTGCCTTCCTTGTGCATAAACCAGCTGTGAAGATTCATTATGATCCTTAAATAAGTAACAAAAGGACAGGTAGTGTCTTAAAAAGATTCTCGGTGAATGAACCGCGATGATTCTTACTAGAAATATTTTGCTCGTTTTATTCACTGAAATCGAAATGTCATCCAGGCATCCAATGAGCGCATCAGTCAACCATCTTGACTTTCGTCATAATACCTCGTTGAAAATCTGAGTCTGCGTTTTATTTTGATGCTCATTTTTTCCCCCAAACCCGGTCTTTACGAATCCCAAGGCCGCGTGGTAGTAGGAAGGATCTCACGCCGCACCGACTGGATTGCTGCCTGCCTTTCTTTCCTTTCCACACACATCCATCCCACGTGATATTCCTCTCTTCTTCGCCGCGAGCCAGCGAGCAAGCAGCATCGAGAGTTCGTCTGAGGAGTGAGGGTGGTCGCCCTGCCTCTCTGCGCGCTGTTGCCAAGTGTCACTCCCTCTTGGTTGGCCGAAGCGATGCGGGACCGTGGAGAGCGCTCGTCCGTATACTGACGACCCCTATTGGGGGAGGGAAGGGGGGCTGGGGGCAGTGTTGTTAACATAGCAGAGAGAGAGGCACCCAGCCCCCCCCCCCCCTTCACTCCCCCACTCACATCCAATGGATGGATGAGATGGCTTTTAGTTGGCAGCTGCAGCTCTCCCGTCGGAATCCCCTGTCCCGTCTTCTTTTTCTCCTCGCTGCGTTTTACTTCTTCTAAGGTTTTTGCGGCCGTGAGTTGGAGCACGGTGAAGGGAAGGTGTCTCACGAGAAAGATTCCTTTCATTTTATTTTTTTCACGTCACTGGCACTGCCGTGCGCTTCAAGACGGCAAGGCGTCCGCCACATGACTCTTCATGCACGTGGGAATTATTTTCACGGGACGGGAACCGCAAAAGACATTCGTCACGTGGGTAGAGGATACTGGATAGGAGATGCTGTGCGATGTCGGAACAAGTAGTCATTGCTTCTTAAAGTTATGAAAACACTGGGAATCGATTCTCGGATATCCTTAATCTAATTAGTTTTACTGTTTATCTAATATTGGCTATTCCTCTTATCACATGAACGTTTTGGAAGACGTAAATATTTTTAAGCACCTTATGTCGCCTGAATTGTGTCTGGCTAGATGTATTTATCACTCACAGTATATTTTCTACTACCTTTCTGTCCACATCCAATTTCTAGTAATGGTGAATAAGGAGTTCAAAGGTCTTCAATGCTTAGCTCAAGAAATATATAACTCCTAGGACTCTGTGAGGTTAATGTTAAAACTTCTGTGGCCGATACAACAAGAGTTTTACTCTTAGTTACATTTAATTTAGCAATATTCATCGTTTTCCTATCCATTTACCACTCCTCGAGCATTTTCCTATCTATTTCAGGATGAAAAGCTCAGGTAATCCTCCTCCACCTCCCCCCACCTAAGTACCGCTTTCGCCGTCTTTAAAGCTGACTTTGAATATTACTAAGCAATTTACTTTTTACATCCTTTGCCTCAAAACATTTCGTTGGTCGTTATTTCCCTGAATACTATTTCGTTTTTATCATTCTTCCTGCCGATATTTGTGACGCCTTCCTAGTTATGCAATCCTCTTTGCGCTCAGGTCATGGAACCGTACAAGGCCACGCCCTGTATCTATTATTTAACAAATACTTCCCGTACGTTTATACGCCCTAGTCGTTATTTTGCCGAGTTTGTTTTGCAGTTTGGGAATTTTGTTTTTTCTACCGGAAAATATCCATGATTACTTTTCAAAATCCCAAAAACTAAAGGTGGTATGGATTCGGCCTCACTATTCTTACTGTTTGGTGCACCATGTGACACCGGATGTTCTTCCTTTAATGTGGCGTGCAGTACATGACAGCGTAGCCGTGGGAAGAACTTATGAATGCGTAATATTCTTCGTGAACTTTAAACCCTACTCCGTCTTGTTTACTTGTGAAACTTTCCAGTGAGTCACGTCATGGCTGAGATATTTCATTACTCGGCAGTTCTCAAGATAAGACGTAATGGAAAGGTTTATGGATATACCCTCTTGATATTTTTTATATTTAGAAAGGTTCCTCTTGCGTCAGTAATGGTTCAATCACTTGTCGAATTGAAGACGTAATCGGTGGAAAACGGAAAGTTATAATTTTCACTGCAGCAGTTCTTTGGTAGGTATATTTTATTATGTATTAGGAGGAGAATTATTTTCATAGCATTCTTCGATTATGTGGAGTAAATGTGTTTTATTCCTTCATGATTGAAGCTCTGTGAAAGTTGCTTCGAGGTGTTGCGTGTAGAAAATGAACAGTCATGATTATAAATCCTTAAACATTACCTGCTGAAAACATTGAACCTCTGTTGACACTGCCGGTGTGAAATAGATTTCGACGCTGGTGACCTCAAACCTTTATTCTCCACAATCTAAGTTCTCTTTCTTGATAGTGCAAGTGTATTGGTACATCTCATTGTCATATTTTACAGAAAGATTTTAAACCTCTTAATCTCTATAAGCATAAAAATTCTTGATTCTAATGCGCTTAATATTTACGAAAAAGGCATGCGGTATTAGGAGCATATTTAAAGAGCAATACGTTATACTTCCATTTATTGTTGTTCGTCTTAAAGTTATGTCTAATTTCGTACTGTTAAATGACGTTTTAGGGTGTTACACCTAATAAGGATACCAAAGGTAGGTGAGATAATTAGATTGAGGAAGTTCAAGGCGTGAAAGATACGCCTGAACTGTAACTACTCTTTCCTTGTTTTAGAACTTTCTCGCATTCAGTATTCCTCCCAGACCTATCATGGGAGCTGGAGCATTAAGGAATATCGTTTTATGTGTGTGATGTGGTTATGCGGGTTGGAGATAGTGGAGTTGGGAAAGTTTTAGTGACCTCCCATGAGCGACTTATAACTGACTACCTACCTCCTTTAAAGTAGGATAAGGCAATTTGCCTTCCGAATAAGATGTGTTTGGAGCTTGCAAGTGAATTCCCTGAGAAGTGATATACCTCCGTTTAAGTTTCTCTTGCTACCTCCCTTCTAGGACAATTCGCTTGATAATATCTCGTGCAATATTTCCTGCTTTTTCTGCTCGCGTCACTGGTAACTTTCAGGCAAATCGTAACGATTTTCCAAAAGGCTTTCGTCGTTGTCTGACTTTTCCCACACCAATTAATGCTAAACGAGAGCGACTATGAACACGGCCGTAATTTCCGTTTTCCGCATAAGTAATGATTGATAGAGATATCAAACCTATCAAAGTCGACGTGCTCTTTCGAGTACCGGAAGTTTTACCGGTCAATTCGGAGTTCTCTTCCTTCGATTCGCCCCGGATTTCATTCATCATTTTTGATCGGTAATTATGGCAAAACATAGTGCGGGATATTAGAGCGGGCTCTAAGGAATGGAATCTCAGTCGATTTCTTGCGATTAATCTCAAGATTCCCATGTCACTCTGCACATAGTCTCATAATGGCCGCAACGTCATAGGAAATGCCTGAGAAACTCGTATCGTGAGACTTGGGCTGCTTAGAAACTCTAAAGGAAGAGAGAACTGCTGTTCAACACGTCTGAACTCGGCGCCAGTCATTCTGTGTAGAAAGCGGAGGGGCAACTTATCCATTTCCCTTCCCGTTTCCTACTTCGAGGGAGTTGGAGAGCTCGGCTAAGGACTCGAGCACGCTCGCTCGCAAAGCACACTGCGACTCCGGGAAACGCGTCTAGTCGGGCACGGCCGTGGGCGTCTATTGCGGAACTTCTAGATCCTATCCCATTCGAGTGAGCTGGCGGTTTTCACGTCAATTGCCGCTCCTTGCAACCTTTTCGTTTCGAGGGAAACGTCAGTGTTTAGATTGAAAAATCCTGGTACAATTGGCGCGATTTGACTCATTACCTATTCAAACGGTAAGTTCCGTAAAGGAAGCCTGTTGTGGTCGCTGTTGAAAATGTATTAAAATAGCGACTACCTCTAAATATATTTCTGGCCGTGAAATTTGGATGATTACCATGGCTTGTTATATCTGTGAGATGTTGAACGAGTTTCTGGTGGCTGAGGTACACAGAAAGCTATTCGAATGACTTAAAATGTTTCCAGTAGAGCATTTCTTGAGGAATTTTATGTCATTACTCCTCCTTCTAACTTCTGGTATCGCAGTAACCCTCGTGGTCCCTCAGCAGGGTTGTTTGGGGTAGTTTTCACTTTCCAAAGAGTTTGAAGAAGGATTAAGAAGCTGAAACGGTTACAAAATTACTCGCGGAAAGCGCAAGGAGCACTTAGGGATTAGGAAGTCGCCAAAATATATTCTGATGATAGATGGCATAAGATTAAGCAGTAGGATGTTGAAGACCAAAATAGATTGAAGGGTGTTTCAAAATTGTTGAATTAGACAGGGTAAGGATAAATATGATGTTGAATCCCGTTAAAGTTGCGGGATATCGCAGTATAGACTAATGGTGTATGTTTATTGTAATAAAAACAAAACGTAGGAAATAATGTTCTTACACACATTTCGGATCCCCAAAATTTTTATGAAATGGTGATATTGCAATAATTAACGATGTATGATTGTCTGAGATGCTGTGGTTCCTTCACTTCTCTTATTGCAAACCACTTTGACGTGGGCACTTCACATAGATTCACTGTTGAAGCATCGTCCTACCGAGCAGGGCCCCACCTGGTGGACGCGGTTAGAATCAGAGTGGGAGAAATGCCAACTGCACGTGGTTCAAAGAGGCAAGGCACCTCGCCTCGTCCTGCACCCATCCCCACCTGCGCAATGCAATGCTGTTCTTCGACTCCCGCCCGCTGGGCCCTCCCCCCGCCCCACGGCATCCCTCTCTACCTCGCCCATGTTGCATCACTCCCCTCTCTGCCTCGAGTCGACGTGACTCTTCCAATTGGACTCACGCCAAGGAATTACCATTCAGAATATGTATTCGATTATCATTGATAAGAGTCATGCTCACTGACTCTCAAAAACGTATATTTGTTATTCTGCATGGAGATCATTTAAAGCCATTAAGCTTCCGGGACTTCGCTTGGTACTGCATAACGCTGGATAGTCTAGTGGTTTTGGATTCGGTGACTATTGGCAAAAAACATATAAATTTTGAATTCATCGTGTGGGTAATGTAATTGATTGATTGAAATTGATAATGGCATTTCGAATGAATGGAATAAAAGATTAGTGGAGAAATTTCAAGTCAAGTATAAAAGCTTATTGAAAATACAAGGTACGAATTAATTAAGTACCCATACACATAAGTTAAGCGGGAAACCCTTTTTTAGGAAATGTAGAACCATAAAAGATTCCGTGCACTGGTGGCTGGGCTTGTTAATTTCTTCAGACTGTTTTCAATAATCTTGGTATTTACTTGGGATGCTTGCTAAATTTGTTACCATGTCATAAGTTTCTCGTCATTTTTAAGTGTCAAGTCAATGGCGCAGAAGTTGGATGGGGTATAAAAGAAAAAAAATTGACTTTTTGTCCTCCAGCAATTACTCTTTTATGTATTCTTAAGGCTGTAAGAGTGGACAAATAGTCTGTTGCTTTGAATTATATCCTGGATTGTCGTCCGGTGTTTCGTGGAACATTGCCACAGTTTATTCAATCATGAGTCGGTGAACCGAAGTATTTTTTTACACTACCAAGACTACAGTGCCTGCAACGTAGTACCTGATGTCACAACTCACATGCGCAACATCAGAGACTCAGTCTATTGCAACATCTGTTGTATTACCGTTAGCTTAATTGACGGCCATTAATGTGTGTCAATTATTTTTCTCTGGCTTACTTGTCGAAGAAAAAAGGGCAGCCGTTAGAATGTCTTGCGAAAGCGATTAAATTAGAAGTTGTTATATCCCTTTGCACTTTACCTTGTTTTTCACATTCAATTTTCTTATTTACCAGTTAAAATACATTTTCATTTAATGACCACATCCATTTTCTTCCAAGATGTTCACTTTCAACCAGTCCTAACAATGCCCTTATTTATTTTTCATATCACCATGACAATCAATTCAAAAAATGATTAAAATATGTTAATAAACAATAAAAACAAAATTAAATTCAATATTATAAAAATGAATAAATTAATCATTAAAGTGAATATGGTTGTCAATAAGTTAGCCATTCATACGCTTGACATGCGTCAAATTCAATTCTGTCGTGAAGAATTTCGCCACCACAACTCTCATTTCCTCAGTGTGGAAGGAAACCAGAGATAGACCTTTCAGGATTTCCAATGAGTAAGGGTCTTCATTTCTTCTAACGTTTTGAAAGGCGACCCGCCCAACATCTACAGGGATCCTGGAATCCAATGCCACTGTGTACATCTAAAACAAAACTGTAAAAAATTCCGGCGATTATGTGTGAAATTTCAACTTTTTGATTGAATGATTTTGATTGATTGAATCTGCTATTTCCACAAGCATAGAAAGCTTTATTTATCACAATTACCACCTAGGTTTCAAGGCTCTAACAACATCTTCAGGTGATAATGCTATGACATGGAAACCTAGGTTGTAAATAAAGTTCTATTAATTTAAATGTGGAAAAATGCTAACTTTATTCGTTGTAGAGGGATGCAATGACTGCGCAAAAGGCGCTATGATAATTTTACGGAGCAGATCTCACCATAACCGGCCTTAGAACATTTCAATTTGTGCATCTCGGGGGATTCGAAATTTTCGTGTGAGGTGCTGATTGTGAGAACGTTGAAATTCTTAAAAACTAGGCGCGATTTTCATAAACTAAACCTATGGGAGAGGGGTTACGAAATGGGTAGGGAAAGGCGTAAATACGTATTTCAATTATCTTTTTTTGTGATTTATTATTTTTTTATTTAATATTTTTTGGTATTTTATTTCATTTTTACAGAATAGGTCCTTTTTTTCCTTTTTTTCAGCAGTTTAAATTTTGTTAGCTGTTGTTTAACTATTTATCATTTTTTTCTTTATTTTTTACAGTTGTTTATCCTTTTTTTAATTTCTAACATCGTCATCTTAAAAAAATCTGTTCTTTCTTTTTGGTTCACATTTAAGCTGGTTTATTGTTGAATCCAATTTATTAAAACTAGGAAGAGCTGAAAAGACATAAGAAAGAATTTATTTCAGCTGGAAACTTTTGCTACACCACAGAAAAATTCAAAACATACACGACCCGGGTTTCAATTTACCCGGGTTTTCCCGCCAATTTTGTTTCCCGCCAGTTCATATTAGGTCGTTCCTTGTCTCTGGCTATCTGTTTCAGGATATTACCCCATGCCTTGCTTTGTTTGTGGACGGTGTCACTGTTAAAATCGCTGAAAAGTGGGAAGAAATGGAGAACCATATCATGTGAAAAATTCCCATAGCTTTTCATCCAGAAGATACGCCGGGAAAGCTTAGAAATAGAAGCTACTTTGGTTTCCCATTTCTCATATATTTTAGTGCAATCGGTATACCGCGAGGGACCTGTGACGCCTGGCGATATTTTGAACTCTCAGTACGTCGCTATTCCCGAGTCAAAATCAATTTTGGTGCTGGAGCGGTAAGCTTGAGTCATTGTGTGCACATTTTAATAAATTTCAAGTAAGTCAACAAACATTTTGGACTACATTTCGCTTAAGTACGTCTGTTTTTACCGTGGAAATCACCATTTATGCAGTTAAGTAAATGATGAAAGAATTATATTTTAAAATGTTCACCTTAATTAAAGCATTATTATGAATTGGGTTTTTGGGGCGGAAAAAGCGAAAAAAATCTTTTTTAAATACGCTTTTTTTAGAAAATCTGCGTATACATAATTGGACTATAACAAAATACATATTAAGTGCATTAGGCTAGATATTAAAATAGCATTGAATTGCCAAGAAAACCATATCGTTATGACGCAATTTTTTCACTTTTATCTAAATCTTTTATCTAACACGTTTCCAAAGTTTCACGCAAATCTGTTCATGGACAAAAATTGCTCCAACCACTATAAATATTTGGTAATTTTTCCTCAATATTGTAATATAAGGTGTGAAAAGTACTTAATGACTCGAGGGAATGTCTCATGCCGACACATTCCCTCAATTGATGTCCCGTTATTGGCCAAAACTGGTTTGAAATGTGCAGCTCGACGATTTGTTTATTCAGTCCTCCTATCTCCCTTTAATTCCTGTAAGGAAACGCCTCTACTTGCGCTTTAAACAGCTTAGTACGCTTATGATTAAGCGAACCTTTCATCAGAAGCCCCAATTTTCATCGATTGTGGTGGTGCCAGTTGTACTTACTTGCTTGTGATGTTCTTCACTATCAAATTCTGTTTTAACCTACATTTTTCTTAAACCTCTTGCTTTCTTCCGTGTAAAGACATCCGCAGTCTGATATTAATAAATGACCCAGGTTTTTTGGAATGACTAATGTGTTGGACCGTATCCGCTTTTAATTTTAGCCTTGTAAGAAGTAGTTTTAATGTCTTTGTACTTGTTTTAGTTTTAGGATCTTCACCTTTATGGGGATTATAACAAATAAATGGTCGGTCCATAGCCCTCAAAATTATATTCTCTATTGCTTCAGATACTCTCGTACGTCTGCATCATAACTATTTTCCGTAAATAAATCTCCTATTGAATTTTTACAATTAAACCCTTTTAATCTCTTCGTAATATGAGCTCAAACTGGTGTTGCGACCTAATATTTTTCATATATTATTTAATGATCAATTAAACAGCTTTTTTGTACTCTTTTCATTCAGTAAAATATCATTTCTCTTATAGTATTTTGATATCCTGTTTTAATTCTTCCCCTTAGCCGTGGTTCTTTCCTAGTACTTAGGCTCATTCTTTTTTTTTTAGTTTATTGTCATGGTTTGCCTTGGAAATGGGCATCGTATATTTCAAAACCGGAATGAGGTTAGGATGTGTACGCAAAGTTTTCACGCCATCGAGTGCTCATTATCGCATTCTCCGGGGTAAATCCATTTTGCCTCGGAGAGCCGCTATGTCCCCCTCACCCTGTGACGTGCGCGATCACGTGACCTCCGTGATGCAAAATTCCGAGCGTTATTTTGTTACGTACTCCTCCCTGCGGGCGCGCGGCCCGCTTGGTTCCCAAGACCTCATCTCCCGTAGCTGCTGTAATTACACGCCAGCCTTTCTGCGGCTTATTGCCCTCTCCTAGATGGCTCCGCTCCAATTATGGACGGGCACCGGGTCTGTGTTCTACTGGGATCCGCTGCGAATCCTTGTTTGTGGTCGAAGGCATTCGAAACTGTTTATTGGTTTAATCGAATGGGGACTCGTTCGCCAGTCTATTTCGCCCCAACTTTAGGCTCTAGGCGAATGTATTTTATGATTCTCGAGGGACTTTGAGATTGTATCGTCAGTTGACATTAGCGAGACATTCTGCTCGCGATTTTGATTATTTCCTGTTCCTGATATTTTCCCTGTTTTGGTCAACGGTTGTTCCTAGTTTGATTTATTATTTCTTTGTTTACGGTTCGCTAATCCGTTAAATTCGAGGGAAAGCCATTACGCACGTAATTGGAATAATTTTTTCGTCTGCAGAATATCGTTTACGAAACAAGACTCGCACAACACAATAATCATTGAAATCTACGATATCCGTTTATTTCAAAATTTCCGTGGCTATTGGTAACTTGATATAATTGAAATAATGCATTTAGTTGAAAGCTAAGTTATAAGTTAAAAAGCTAGATTTATTTGAACATCGATTTTTTTTCATTGTTTATTATGTCCTACTGTTAATGTCTACATCTCTGAACACTTCATATTTGCTATGAACTTGAATTTTAATCTTCAAGGTATTGTCATGTTACATTTAAAATTATTTTCGTAGAATGAATAAAAAATGTAGGGCAGGGTTGAACTCGGTATTTTTATGTAGTGTCTACCTTATTCATGAGGAGTAACTTAGGTACCCCTTCCACACACCCTTGAGGCGGCTTGCAGGATATTTTGTAGATGTAACTTGAAGAGCAACGGGGACAACATTTTTATATAGGCCAAAGGACCTAGTTTTTTGATGCAGAAAACCAACGAGCATGCATTCCCTAGCGTGTGGCTGACTTCGAGGGTTTTGTTGCGGTGTGACGTTTTCGTTTTGTTCCAAGTGTTATGGAAGAACCAGGGCGAATAGCTTGCAAGGTTTTTTTCCCTGCACTTCCCACGCGTATACGGTGGTTGTTTGGGCGAGCCTTGAATGGAGCCACCCGAACCTTTGGTCTTTCTTCCGTTCTGCTTTTTAAGGCGAGCGCGTAATAAGAGACTGGAGGCGAAACTCATCCCAGAGCGCGAACAGTATCCGCATAGTCAGACGGACGGAGAGAAGAAGCCGACCTGCTAGGAAACGAGTTCCACGGCTCCCTTGCGTACAACCCGAAAGACCGGTTCTCCTCCGTTCGGATCTCGACATTCCCCCCTTGCAAAGAGCAGCAAAATGATTAACGCGCACCTTGCTCCTGGATACCCCGGTGACGAGAGGCTTATCGCGACGCGACTATCGTCGTCGGAAACTTCTTCTGCAAGGGCGACTTCCTCTTCTCCCTTCCCCTCCCTGCCGACGGTCGGCGACAAGTGTCGACCGACTTGTTGATCGATTGGAGGTACGGAATGTCGGTAAAATGTACACCTCTCTAGATGGATGACAACAAACAAGACTGGTCGTCGAGTCTCGTCGATTGTAGAGACCCGTGTTCGGCCTAAGCGGTGATATCGATTGTTGACTCGCGTCGTTATAGATGCACGTTGAAATTCAACCCTAGCTCTGTTCGATCTGTATCGAATACCTCGTTACCACTAATCGATCAGCATCGAGTGTTACCTAGTGCATCGGGGATCGAGTGTGTGTGGTGACTTGAGTAGGGTAAACTGTACAGTAAACTTACTACGCTCTTCAAAAAACATGGTTTTTTGAAAAGCATAGCAAGAGTACAGTTGGACAAAATTTACAATAGGTAATCACAATTTAAAATTTTGCTATTATTATTGTAATTTTTTCCAACTGTACTCGTACTATGCTCTTCAAAGTACTATGTGACCAATAACTATGCGGTTTACCATGCTGACTACTCATCCCAAGAGCCGGGGTTTGAACCCTGGCGAAGTGGCGGAGATTTTGGTTTTGGAATCCACATCCCTACTTTGGTGCTTATGTGGGGAGCACTTCAAGTGTGGTGCTCCATCCGCTGGATGGGACATTACACTTTGGTTTCCTTGGTACCTTTCGTTAGTCGTTGGCTAATTCCGATTCCGGGTTTCTCTCCACCCTTGCTCCTATTCCCCAAATAATCCTCTCCCTACTGTCCTACCTACCTGTCCTCAATGGGGCAAATAACCTCAGTTGTCGGTCACTTACACAAAGTTACCCGCTAACCCAACCAACAAGCTTATGTTGTCTTGTTCAGTAGCGTAAATCCATGTAAAAAAAAGTCTTGAGTTGTCACCTACGTTTTGCTAAAGTTTATTAAAATTTTAGGGTTGTTCCAGGAAAAAAACCAAACAATTAGTAAGAAAGAACCATGCAATGAGATAAATCTGTAACAACTGTTGGTCGAAGATCGGATACCACGGACATCTTTGAATATTATTCATTACACATCATTATTTTGCATAGACAATTGCAAGAAAGAATCTTGTAGACAGCAGTGGTGTTTGACGAGCTGGATAGTTTTAAATTCAATCGTAATGGAAATCTCACCGTTCATGGATTGAGTAGATTAATACGGAGTCGCTTGTGGGTTAACTAATTGATCGTCTTCGAATATTTAAACCATTCTTATAGAATCCAAATCGGCATTGACTCGACAGTGCCTGAGTCCACTCTCATCGATTGAGTAAACAATTAGATTCTAATCAAATGTTACTCCCCTGTGCGGTTAATATCTTAAGTTATATATTCCTGGTATATTTCGATTCTTATCGAATTTTGTCTCATCGAATTCAGTTGAATCTTGCTCGAATTGTTTTTTTTTTGTTCCTGCTCCCCATACGAATCAATCATAGAGCTATTTTTGGAATCTACTCGCGATAAATTTGGATTCTTGGTTTGGTTGTATCATGTATCATATTTCATGGTAAGATTTCATTTTACACCACTTGGTGTAGCACCGTTGAATATTCGATTTTTACCGCATTGATTGTGAAATTAAATTAACTTGAGACGGTAAATTGGTTTTGCATGTAAATTGCATATTTCATTCTTCTGCGCGGCTCAAAGCTTATTCTCTGTCAGTGCGACTTGAGCCCTTGGGAAGTCTGGTATAAAATTTACGGCTTTGTCGCAAGTGTACATATATTTTATGCCTCATTCAGCCTTGGCCTGTGGGGCGCAGTGTCTCTTAGCTGCGTTCATGCATAAAGATTCCAATTCGTCCAACTTTTTCCTCGATAATAGAATATGCAATGAGGAATTAAAGCGTGTATGCTTTTTATTTAATTATACATTATAGATGAAGAGTGACAGTAAGAGGTGCCTGAATTAGGGCAGAATAATTTTTCTTTTTCTGCATGGCGGGTTTAATCCATTATGCATAATGGTTGTAATTCAAGCCAATACGCTTTTTCGACGTTTCATCTAATTTACCTCTTATGAATGGTAAAATTAATTGTAATATATGATGATTTAATTCTAAGATAGTGTCAAGTGACCCTATTTTCTGGTTTTAATTTGGATTTTGAAACAGGTTCGAAATAAGATCTGACTTAACAGCGAAAGATTCTTGCGGCAAGGAATTATATTGCAAGTTGATGGTTGTAAATAAGATGAGAGCCCCTCCTTTCACGAACGGCGCTAGTGATGCAAATACATCTATGAACGTGCTGGTTGACAATTTTTTCTTTAACACCGGGGTGAAATAAACGAATGAAATAAACTGCTGCTGAGTAGCTGAATGAAAATAAGTGCTGAGGACTTTCGAAGGTCCTATGGAATGATGCTCGCGTCACTTGAATCGCGAACGAAAAATTCCAGGAAAAGCAGGTATGAATTTCGAGCAGAAGCTTGGAATTGGGTACGTAAATGCATTTAACAGAGTGCACAGAAAACTACTATTAGTCCGCGAGGCACAACAACCCACTATGACTAGAGCTTTTGATTTAAAACAGGAGGGGGAATAGTCCCTGGCGCACAGCAGTTTGGCAAGTGATTATTTCGTTAATTCATCTCTGCTACTTACTGTCTCCAATCTGTCTGTAAACATTTGAATGGACGAGAGGCTGGCCACAGTTTCTTAGAGGTAGATCGCATTGTCTTAAGAAAAGCTTGTTCCAACATTTGTTTCTAATTACTCAGCAGAGATACAGTTCAATTTATTTATAATATATGATTTATGTACATTTATTTATAATATATTGTTATACTTAATTATATTACCAATATACACCCTTGCAATGTAATATTATGAGCACTTTAAGAGATTACAAACGGATTTATTCAATCTAAATATTTCTGGGGTGTAATTCATCTACATCTACATATTACCCCGCAAGCCGCCTCAATAGGCGTGTGGCGGGGGGTGTTAGGACACCAGCCGTTTACATATAAAATGGACACGCTCTAATGAAATTACGCCTAGCATTTATTATAGTCCCTTATTGTTCGGGGGAAAAACGAATTCCCATACCTATCCGTTCGGCAAAATATCTCTCTTAATTCATTTCGAAGGTCGGCCATATCGAAAGCCTCGAACTAATTTCTTGGAAAGGATTTTGTTCGACTTTCGTGGCTCCACGGTATTTTGATTTCTCATACAGTTTTATGAAAAAGAAGCTTACGTTAAGCATGTTTTAAATTCTTATTTAAAAAAAAAATATTTATGTTATTTTGTTCGCAAGTCCTTCACAACTAGCCAAAGTAGAACAACGCAAACTTACTGTCCTAGTATCACTTACCTCGTTCTGTTATGAAAGGCACGCTGTGTATGGCGTAGTTGCGTTGATAGAGATTTGGGTAATCTAATTGCTAGTTTTCCCGTTAGTTGCACGGTGTTGGGATTGTGAACCGTAATGGACGAATTCATGTCGACAAGAGGGTACATATTTGGTGGCGCAGTGCGCCTAGTTATGACGGTTTTGCACAATGCGTTAGCGTAATGTGAGCGTCGAGTCAACGCGATGAAGCGCAAATAGCTTCGCGAATTGATTTTTGTTGCCCCCTAATGGTCATCACCGAGGCAAAACAGTTATTACGAGATTGCTACCGCGCAAATATATTGCGTAAACAAAGGTGCATGGCATGGGATGATTACACTCCAGGCGTGCACTACGCAAATTAGAGTTTACCTAAAGTTCGGAACTAGTCGTTAAATAATACGATTCAAAGGTCAAACGTTGCTGAGGTCACAGACAGCTTTATATGACCCGCAGCTTCTGATTTAAAAATGGCTCAGTGCATTTCGGTCGCAGAGTCAGTTTTGGTGATTAGATATTTCAATAATGATGGAGAGGTCGGCAAACAAAGGTTTTTAAGGAATGGTAGCAAAAGTTACGTACTACCACTAAGATAAGAAGGGTTTAAGGCGGTGTTAGCGACCATTAAAGAGGTAGGAATAGAAATGTCATTTGAACTGCATGGTATTTCCTTGATATTTGAACTCTATTTGAATATAAATGTCGACTGATACTTGTGTAGAAATAGTAAATGGCTTTGAGAGAGGACGGATGTTTTCCGAACAGAACATTGAAACATTTTATTCATTGATCAAAATGGTACAACACTGCGTTATTTTAACAGATTACTGTGTTTTTGTCAGTTTCTCAGTTCATTCTTAAAATTCTGTTTACGACTCTGAACCACAGGATACTATGTGGAAAATTGGCATTAAATATTTCTCGGTGGCTGTAGTACCTACTGAAAAAGGAAAACCGGAGATTTTACATTAGGTCATTTAAAGCACTGCTCTTCTTAAAATTCGAAAAGATTGCCTTCTAAACTGGGAATATTACTTCATAGCCCATTCATTCTGTACAGAACGAATTCATTTAACGACGCTGAATATATTTTAAATGGTGCAGTTGAGAATAGCGAGATTCATATGTATTGGATGCACAAGGTGATATTTCGCATAAAAAAGAAGCCCAGAAAATCGTGGTTACATGAGGCATTTAAACTTCCCGGATACTGTGGCAAGTAAAAGGCTGTGTTGATGTATAGAGCTAGGGGATTTATGCGACCGCATGAACGCATAATTTCTCAGAAACGTACAAAAGGCACCAAAAATGATATTTATGACATGTGTGACCAAACTCTGACCTAAATTCAATCGCATAAAAACGCATAATCACGAGGTATTTGCAGCATACCTAAAATTATCCCGCATAATCTCGCATAATGACCAGAAATGTGATGGTGTGTGCTATTTTTGTCACACTTCTATGTTAAAAAGGCATTTTCGCGCCCCGGGAAATTTTCTGTGCGAGTTTCGAGGCCTGAGAACATTAAGTGTCATGCTGCATGCAGATAGGATGTAGGAGTATTTCCTACGCACTGTTTATGATGTGCAGATTTTGCAACGAAAGAGTGGCGTGGGACAGGAAAAGTACTGTTGGCAACAATTGTGCGTCGGCAACTCACAAGTCAGCTAAGATTGCTGCCTAATCGCTATCTCAGAAAAAACGGCATGTATCTGTGGGAGAATCCCTTGAAAATGCGAAGTGCCTCAAAACAGAAAAGCAGCAGTTTATTAAAAATACGGCTGTTGCCTTCGCTCTTTAAAAAGAAATCTTGTAAAAACAGCAGATTAGTCTTCTAATGTGATGCTGTAATGATTGATGCAAAAGCCAAAGTTCCAAAATTTTATTTTAAACACACTAGTAGTGTGATGTATGATGTTTTGAATGTGTGGTATGTACATCGATTACTATCTAGAAATAGTTATTTTTTGAGTTTATTTTACACAAAGATATCTCTGTCATGTTGTGTAACTGTAATGTAATCATTTTAATTTGTCGTACAGCTGGCAATAAAAAGGTTCTGTTATTGTACTATTTTCAGGCAGTATCATTTTACTTCCTTTTTATCGGTCCTGTTAGTATATGTTTATGCTTTTATGAATATCATTAAGAGCATTGAGGAAGATTTGGCGAAGATGGCAAAAGGCCGTGTAGGGAAACTTGTATCGGTCAGTACAAGCTGCATATTGTGCGTACTTGAGCGCCAGAAAATCAATTTTGTTGGCATAATTTCGCATATTATTGGACATTTTTCCACATAAAAGACACATAACGGCCTTTTCTCGGCCGCATAATAGGCGCATAATTAGATAAAATTTTGGTGCTTAATTTTATGATTGAAAATTCATAAATCCCCTAACTCTCTATTGATGTATACTTTTCAAGAACTTTCTCGTACTCACATTCTTATCAACCTGTTAGTTTTTCACCCTTTGCTGTTTCTTGGCCTTTCTCTCACGGGTTAATCCGTCCCCCCCCCCCCTTTCCTCCCTTGGATTTTCCTGATTTTTCCCAGCCACTACCTCCTCCTTCCCCTCCTCCTCTGGTCTCCTCCCACTACCCCCCCTCCTCGGAAAAGACATATATATGCAATGTACTCTCTTATAACTTTGTCTTGTACCTGATGATGGCTCTGTGAGCCGAAACGCGTTGTACGCAATAAACCATTTTGTGGAAAAGTGCAATTGTTTCTCTTACATCAACCTGTTAGTCCTTTATTTGGTTGAATTCCAGTGAAAGTGGCTTTTTCATATCAGCGGATTTGAGTTAACATTACGAGACTAATCGGGTGCATTAAGCCGCGAAACTTACAGAGATTTACTTAAGGTTAAAAAGTTTGAAATTTACTGGTGAAAACGTCTTAAGCTAATACCGTATTCAGAAATGTTCTTTTCCTTACATACGTTGCACTTTGCGTGGGGCATTCATATATCTCCATTTGGAAATCGGGTTTTCGATATCTTTATTTGCTCCACGAGTTTGAGTTTGCTAACTTGAGGTGACTCACATTCTGAATTACTGCGTGGAACACGAAATGGATCCATTTGTGTCGGAAAGTGTTGAATTTATCGGCGAAAAAGTGTCGAATTACGACCATTTCCAGGTTTTCTTATGATTTTAACTGTAGTTTTTGTCAGTCTTTTGTTGGCGTTTTCCTATCGAAAAATGCTTTTCAATATCTTTATGTGCTCTGGTAGATTTGAGTAGGTTACTTGAGCTGTCTTAAAGGCTTGCTTGATTACTGCTTGGAACAAAAGGTGACTCCTTAAAAGCTAAAAGGTGTTGAATTAGCCGGCTAAAAAGTGTGTAATACCTTCTTCACAACAACTCTTGTTTACGCCTGTGTATTATTTCAATTATTAGTTTCGACTGACAAACTGGAAAGCAGATTTTCGATGCATGTATTTGTTTCGTAAATAAAGTTAAGTTCGTTGATTTTGGGTGACTCACATGGTTCATTGCGTCGCGAAACACGAAGCGACTCCCTCGTTGATTTGGGTACTCTTATCTGTAGAAAAGTGTCAAATTAATACCTTGTTCACATCCTTCTCGTGTTTACATCTTTTTGATTCTGCCACACCATTGTTTACCGTTATTTTTCAAGTTCGATACATTTATTTTTATTAACATACAGGAGTTATTTAATTAATGGAATTTTCACTGTGTGAGTCGGAGCAAATACTGAATTCCAACTTTGCGTTCTTGTTGATTAAAAATTCGGCTTTCATTGATGCGGCTTTGGCTGTTGAAACACTAAGTTAAGGTACAACATATTCAGATTATTCGACGAATATATATTTTTTAAACGAGCGATCTTTTCAGGCATAGGAACTGACTACATCGCCATTTCTATTATATTGCGCACTTTCACTTCAGTTTATTTAGGTTTTTCTTTGCTAATAACCCAAAAACTAAGATATATTGGCGTCTAAATTATGTCCCCATTCTATTCCAAATGAATATCCGGTTATGGCGGACAGGAAACAACAGCGCCGCGGGTCGCATACGCGAGACGCGTGAAAAACGCGTTTGCAGAGGTTCACGACTATGTGCACTGTGACAACATAACACGCTGTATGCAATAATATGATTGTTCATCATGAAGAAGAAATGATTCCCATTTAGAATAAGTGTATGAATTTCTAATAAATATACGTCGCACGCGTTATGGCAATCACCATCAATCATGAAAATTTTCGACAAATTTACGTTTCTTCCGCGGTCTGAAATAATATGTAGAAAGTAACAAGCGAAAAGTTAAACACTTATTCTAAATATTAATCCTTATTCTATAGTAATGCGAAAACAGATTTTCTTAAAGTAGCAAAGCAGAGTCGTAACATAGAAGCGCGTAGACGTCTGCGGAAGCATTTTCGGCCGTGGTATACGCCCCCCTTATGTGTATTCACAGGGTGCATTACGCTGTGGCAACATAAAATGGCTCACTTTTACATCTCCTCCGCTCGTTCCCTCCTGTTAAACCGTCCCTTACTAAAGGTCTCTCAGCAGTCTCCCATTCTGCCGTCAAGCCTCGGCATTCTTCGAACTGAAATATGTATCTTCCTCTTCCTCTGCGCTTCTCTCTCTCTCTTTCTCCCTGGCGAGCTACCCCTCATTCCCCCGCCCCCTTTGCCTATTTCCCTTCCCCTCTCTCCCTCCCCTGATTCAGGCACGTGACCCCTTACTCCCGGTCATTTCCGCCTCCCCCCCCCCTCAACCCCTGCCTCCCCCCCTTCAACCCCTGCCTCCCCCCCCTTCTCACGTGCCAAGGTATGCATAGCACAACAATGCCGCGAGTGCAAGGCGCGCGTCTTTGCGGTCTTGTCTTCTTTTTCAAGTGAGTCTGAGATCACTTCACTTGCGGTGTTAACTTCAGTGGAGGCAGAAGAAGGGAATGCCCTGGGAAGCGGATGTTGTTTCCGCGGTTTATACGGACTAACTGATTGACTGTGCGTGAGCCACCTATGAATTACTCGACGATTCCGCCGCCGTGGAAGTAATCAAGTGTGCATACGAGCGGGTGTCATTCACCTTTTAATCCGTTTGTGGCATTGAACTCGGGTCGGATAATAAGTTTGCGCGATTTCTCTCCGCCTGAAGTGCGTATACTTCAGAACTAAAGATTAACTCCTCAGTGGGGTTTTTACTGTCCAAAAGATGGTCAAAAACGTTCAGTGAACACTACTGAAACGATCAAAGGTCATTCAAGGAGGACATTTAATGAACGTTCAAATGGCACTCATATATAGTACAAAGGAAATTCATTGGAATGCCTCGTAGATTGTTAAAGGAATTTCAACGTAGATGAATCTGTAAACGTAAAGAGTTTTTTTATCTCCGAAGTATACTGTCATTGAATCTCAATGTCTACTTAAACTATAGAATCTTCATATCTCCGCCTAACTATCGGAATATTACTACTACTATCACATGTCTACACATGATATGCCTATACATAGTACCAATACTCTCAACTGATTTGAATTAAGGCACTAGAAGTAAGTGTTGATATACTTGGCCACTCCTGAGCGTCAATGTTACTGTGAGAACTCATTTTTAAATGTAAATGCTGTGATAGTTAGAGAAAATACCATCCAATCACGATAATTGTTTTCTGGCATTAATTAATTGAAACCTATTTTGCCACATAGGATGAAAGAAGTCAATATTATTGACACAATCGAAACTGCTGTAAACCAAGCAATGAGTAAATATGGAAATAAGACCACAGGTCAAAATTCAATACGCCGCACACACCATGGATATTACACAACTGACCCCGGAAGTCCGAAGCAAAAAAAAACTAGTCAAAAGATAATCAATGAAAATATTTCGACATTACTATTTGAGGTTTGTTTAAACTAAACATCACCACGAATATTCCTAGAATGTAGAATGAACATTATCGTTACAAAATTCAAATAAACATGGTTTAAAGATGTTCTTTAAATGCTCACCCAGGGAGCATTTTTAATAATACTTTGTGGACTGGAAACGTCGGTTTTATAATTTTTTATTAAATAGCGTGGATTATATACTCTGAGTTTATCATTATTTATTATGGAGACAATAAGATTCCACAAATTGACGCCTTCGATGTTAGCTGATATACTAAAAGACCCACCCGAATTAAGATCCGAATTCTTAATGAAAGCTGAGGGAGTCCTATACATACATTTCGGTCATCCAATAGGCCATGGACAGGAAGTGTTTAAATCTCGAAAATACGCGCGCGTTAAACACTCCCTGTCGTTGGTCACCTGGATGACCGAAATGCATGCATAGGAGTCAAAATTCCGTCGCATTCTTTAATGATTAGGGTTAATCTAAAATTTGAATTGACTTATCCATTGCTCTCTTCTTGAATTGCGTATAAATTGTCCGCTCGAATACGTCAAGTGGAAGGTTTATCTTTATTAAACGTCTTAAGGAGGTTTTACCGCAATTGTGTGAGTCACAGCAAATAACGAATTACAACTCTTCGATTGCATTGTTGAATAAAATTTCTTTTACTATTGACTCTCGAAAGCTAATGGAAGATAATAATTAAGGTACAGAATACCCAGATTAGTCCACAAATGCATTTTTAATGAACGCTTTCTGCAGCCGTTGTAGTTCACTACAGCGTTTTACAGGTTCATTGTGTCGACGTATTTTCCCTTCTCTTATTGCAGTAATTTTATAATAACTTAAAAATACGTTGGGCATGTGCCTATATTTTATTGCCATGGGAGACTTTGCTTCTTATACACAGGTTCTCCCAAAAACGGCATCATATTAAATAGTAAAAAACGGTTTTCCCCATGTTGCAATTTTTTGATCACATTTCCATGTTTTGCATTTAACGCTATGTAATTTTAAGAGCAATTAGTTAAAAAGTTACGGGGAAAGGTATGATTTTTGTTGTTCATATAAAAAAAATCGGGCGTGCTTTTATAATAGTAACCAGGTCATGACTTGAGTGGCAAAAAAGTCATATCACGGTGAAATGGCGTTAACGAACCAAATGTTTAATATTTCTGAAACTAGTGTGTCCGGTCCGGTGTGGTCTGTCGTCAGATGAGTTCCCGTTTTCCCAGCATTCTCCCCTCTGTCACGCCCTTCAACATCCCGTCGTTTCCAATTACTTCCCCCATCCTTTGAATCGCGTCTACTAGTTTCCCCTTTCTCGCCATCCATGTCCATCAGTTCTTCATTCGTCTCTTTTCTGTCCACTTTATTTTTCCATCCTTCTTCAAGGCCCTGTCCTCGTCTTGCTTCACCAAGGTTTAGGCTTCTCATCCATACTGCGCCACGCTTTGTAAACATTTTACCTCCCCCTGAATAATCCTGTGCATCTATCCTCTGAGATAGAATCTCTTCTATTAGGAAATACTGATTTTGTGTGCACTCCTCGTACTGACTTCCATCTGTAGCCTAAATTCATGACATCGAAATTGGTAGACTGATTCGCCTGATGTAGTGTGTGACAGTTGACTGTAATGTTTTTTGTCATCCTTTTCCCTCCTCGATTCTACTATTTCCTTCATTTTTGAACAAGTTATACGTTTGTGCACTTCATATCCGATGTAATTGGTAGAAGCCATGCCATGATGGTCATTACTTTCTGTCCTATTTTCCTTGGTAAATAAAAATAAGCGTTTTTAACGTGTCCTCTGTAACGCTGCAGTTTTTTCTATTAACCTCCGTTTATTACATTATCATTTTTCATTGGGTTTAAATGAAAAGGGCTCATTATATATGGATATGTGATTATAATGTGATGACCATCAGAGTTTTTTCCATTACCTGACACTAAATCAATGCTAGCAAAAGTACCTTGTTCCACCGTAGAATTTCTCTTTCGCAGAAAAGGTGACAATACAATATTTCACCCAGCTTAATGTAGAATCTGGTGTTTTCCCGATGTAGTACTAGATGTAGAAATTCCTCTCGAGTTTTCCAATGGGTTAGGTTTCTCCATAACGGACGTAGTCTGGCCCAGGTAAAAGAAAATAATTAATGAAATCAATTCCAAATTCCCGAGGACGATGGCCAATTCAAGCATCGAATGTTCAGCCAGTATGGAGATCCTGGTCCGGAGAAAAACTCGAGAGAAATTTCTGTATTCATCCAACTTTTTCTCTCCCTACTCGGCCGGCTCACTGACTCATTTGACTATACTGTTTTCTCTTGGTCAGTTGTATCTGGTTGTTTTTTATATTTGATCGTTTGTACAAAATTTTACCGCTCCGGGCTGTAAATATGGTCATCTCCTCTCGGTGTATATGGTGTAACACTGAGAATCACCTGACCATTAAAGCAATATTATGAATTCGTACTCAGAGTGAGAGGGGTGGGTGATGAGTGCAAAAGAGGACAACGAAGTACTCGTGTAAACGAAGTATTAAAGAAAACTCTTTATATCACTCTGCATATGGTTTTTATTGCAGTATCTTTCAAAAAAGCAGTGAGTCTCTTTTTATCTCATCGCGCGCATAGCAACACGTCAACACTTTTTTTAACAATCACAAACAACCAAATATTTACATGCAATTATTTTCAACCCTTTCTTATTATTTAAGTTACGAGTATTTTGCTTTGTTGTCGTAATAATATTACTTCATTAAAAAGTTAATATTGGCAAGAGAAATAATTGTTTGGCGAAAGTGTCTTGCCAAGAAGCGAAGCCGGGGGTCAATGCAAGTATTCTATTTAAGTTTTCTGCCGGATTAATTCTGTGGTATGTTGGCAAAATAGCATATGTCCGTTTTTTTTGCGAAATTGAGTTATGCATACCGTTGGATTTGTAGTGTTAGTACCGTTGGATTTGGAAAGTTGAAAAAAAATGTGAAACAACCGTTTTTTTTACATCTATTACGAAAATGTAACACCTAAACTTTGAGATCCTGATTTTTCAGAGCCTAATAAACTTTAAAATTGCTCTCCTGTAAAATTTGAAAAACATGACGTATCATATTTAGCCATCTTCCCACAGAATTGAAGTTCTGTATTACCATTATGCTGTTCCCCTCGTCTGCATTCCAAAGTGGTTTTCTTTTTCTTTCCTCCGTCTTTTGTTTCGTTCCTCCCGTCGTCCGATTGACAATAGAGTATTTGCACACTTTTGGGAAGTGACATCTAAAAAATCTATCGATACTTCAGACACTAAATTTTCGTTCTGACGCTCGAGAGGCTTTTCGTTAATTTTTTATTAGCTAATAAAATCGAATAAATTATTATTGCGCCGAAACACTGGTCCGTCATGTTTTGTAGGCTCTGACGTCATCTCCCATAGTCGACCATTTTTTGATTTGGAGATTGTGTGACTGTGTAGTCTTAGCGTGCGGACGAAACTTTAGCTATTAATTAGCAAATATCGAAATAACTTCGAAAAGGCAAATACTATTTCACTCTCAACGCACAGCTAGGCTATTTCGCTTCTGCTAATATGGGAGATGACGTCACACTACGAAGAACTAATGGTTGGGCGTTTAGACCTAGGCAATTTCGATGCTAAAACAATGCATATTAAAAGCTATTTATAAAATTAATTAGTTGGAATTATACCTTGGTATTTCATACGTTTGGCATTTCGAAACCAAACACTACTCGCTATAGTAAATTTCAACAAAATACCTCACTTACGCAAATACTCTATTGAAGTGCAGTCTCTCCCGCTTTCATCTTCCCCTGTTGGCGCGTGTGAGACGCACGTTAAGGGGATCATATTTGGCCTCTCCACCCCTTCTTCCTATTCACACTTCCCCCACCCCCTAATTTCGCCCCCACCCACTCACCACTTTCCCCTCTCACGTGAACATATTGATTCCCACCGTCACGCATTTAAACGATCTCCCTCTCTCTCTCTCAATCGCGTGAAGAGGTAACCCTCTCCGCCCACTCCAATCCTCCCTTTATGTCAATGGCGAGAAGCCCTATTCGATCCAAGGGCCAATTTAATCAGTCCCCGAGCCCTCTCTTGGGTCACGAGGGCGATGAAAGCCGAGGAATGAACGATATGAATGATTGAAAGCTTTATTAATGCTCTGGGGCAACCCAGTAGAGAAAGTAACTATAAACAATTTATACATTCTGCTCAAATAATTACAATACACTAGAGAAGGTGCCCGTTGAATATCATAGAACGGGAAGGAAACAAATCTACACTCATACATTGTAATAAACCATTCATATCTTATTTAATGCGAAGAATCATTGAGTTAAGTGGATATACACGGAATCACGAATTAAACCATAAGTATGGCCGTTATGTGGATGATGACTCAAAAACGCTAAAATATTGCGAAAAAACGTTACGTTTTAGCAAATATTTCGGAATTTCGGCCGGAATACAAAATTCGATTGCATTAATAAGAATCTTTATTTTATTTTTTTTAATTGGTACCTTTCCAAATAACAGAAACTCACTATTTCTAATTTAATTTTGCCAATAAAAAAACGTCTGCAGCCAAATTCAGCTTCACATATATTTCTTGTGTGAAAGTTACTGACGTATATATGTACACAGATCGGTGATTATTATAGTAGATACATTAAATAAAAACGAATTAAAACCAATTTAACTCCAATTTTCTCAAACTAAGTTAACTACAATGCATTAACCAAATTTTCACATTTTGTGTTGTGTTTTTAAATGAGAAAACTGTTTTTATTTGAATGATTGGAGTGATGAGGAGGATTTAAAATGTGGGACGGTTACGAGTTCCAGAACTTGGAAGCAGTGATAAGGAAGGAGTTATGATAGAGGTTGGTACCGGATTGGGGGAGATGAAGGAAGCTTGGGTCTAATCGAATTAATCTTCGGGAAACGCTTCTTCTGGGGGTAAATAGATCATATAGGTAGGCAGGATTCCTTATTAATTGTGGTTTCTTATTAATTTAGTAGTACTCGTGACCGCAATGGGTTATAAAGAGTCAGTATATATCACGGTGAGGTAAATTTTTAATTTTTACTGTTCTTTTAATTACGTAATTAGGGAGATATGCAAGAGAAATTAGACATGGGTTCGGTTGTTTTTCTGGGGAGGTGACCGATAAATGTGGTTATAGTCGTAATTAGGGCTAGGTTTGAGGGATGCTAAGGTGAAGGGTGGTGGAAAGAGAAATTCGGTATATCACCTGGATAGGTCCCAAGTAGGAATCGGTGTTCCACTGCAAAATTTCCTTAATTTCAAAGATTCGATATTCATGCCCTTGAGATGAGAATCCAGTTTTATTGTTTCCACAGCAGCCCCAAATAAATGAAAAGTAACGAAAAAAATATATTTTTGTTACGGACGTGGTGTCAGTAGCGATAAGCGTCAGTAGTCGTTCTTATGTTATCATAACGGGTATTTTGCCTTTTTATGTGGGTATGGAATGGCAATAACAGAAACTAATTTTAAAGGTAAGGTTTTAGTTATAATAATCCAATACAAGACACCGTTTCCCTCTGCAGATCAACTTAACTGCTACCGTCCTGCATCCCGCGTAAATTCCTTTGATTTTAACTTTCAATTTATTGCAAGACGATGTTTTCATCAAGGCTTTCAGCGTTCCTTTGTCCCTGATTAACTACTTGAGCATACTAGGCCATCCAGAACATGGTCAACGCCCTCTATGGTTTCAAACTGGACCATGAGTCGTATAAATACGAGAAATATGTTTCCCCCTTAGTAGGAATAATAACAATAAAATTGTCTTAGTATAAAGTATTCATAACTCAAGAATCCAAATAAAAGCTTTATGAGGATGACAGGCCTCCCAGTGCGTCCATTATCCTCGAGTTACGACTGGCTTTTTTACCTCCTATGTTGTATGGTAAGAATGACACAATGGGAACAGGGAAGAGCTCTTTGTGTCCGAGTTTTTTATTCCATTAGGGTGGGGCCTGAAACTTTTTTTGGATGGAATCGCTCTTCCCCCCACCTCTATCCCGAGGGCCCGCCTCTGCGGAAGACTTGCCAAATTTATGTCATTATCATCCCTTTTGAGTTTTTCCTCAGAAATCAAGAAATATTTTACCATGTTTCATTGAATGGGAAATTTTATTTTGAAGTAAAACGTGAGTTTTGAGGCAGCATAGCTGTGTGCTGCATATATATGACATAGAAAGCTTGGAAGTTACTCGTCAAAATTCAAGCTGTAAAGGCTGTGTTAGGGTTACGCGTGTTTTGGCTCCTCTGTACTCGGTAAAGGCTGCCAAATTCATTCTTTTCCCTTGGGCAACCAGCAAGTCTGCTTCCGCTTGGGAGAAATTAGAATATATATTTGCTATTTCAGTCCTTGCTGGCGAGATGTCTGTTATTTTTCCTCGGCGGTAGTTTCTCTAATGTCCTTTGTCCCTATTCCGCAATTCCACTGAATATATTATGCGCACATATTCCCCTTCTTAAGGAATAATTATGTTTTTAATTATATAAATTATTGCTCCTGTACGAATATTAATACTTCGTTGAATACGAGCCATATTTTATTGACAATTTTTTTTTCAATTTATTTTCGTCAGCCTTTGTGTTCTTCGTATTCATATTGGACATACTCCGTAATATCCTACCCTAAGTATAAGTACCTTCGTGCCTGAATTCGTAGTAGCTATTTGGTATCAAAAACTTTTATTCTCATGTAGCTGCCAATATTTATAGTCAGTTTCGAGGTTTATACAATTATCTCGCGTATCGACATATTGAAGGTATTTCAAACTTTTTAACTATCGTTTCCCATTCCCATACATTTCCCATTCATTTCGAAGGAGTCAATTCAAAAAATAATATCGGCATTGCGTCGATATATCTATGTACCATAAAGTGTCGGAACCGCATACATGCATATGAAGCAATTTATGAGTGTGGTGGAGGCTAAGGACGTGTACAAGGATGTGTAATTGTGGAAGAAATGAGTGTTTTAATCTTTTATTCATGTTCAGCATACATAATACTTTTCACTGTGCCCTCACCAAAAGCTATTTCCTCGTATTAGGTCTATCAACATGTATATCTTGTGCGTGTCATTTACTTATTTTGTCTCGTTACAACTCCTTGTACCCAAACGGAATATTGCCCTGTTGTAACAAGCAGAATTTGATCAGTCATAAGGGTATCGCATGAGGGTTTATATTTGCTGGTTGTCCGTTTAATTGACGACGGTACGCATTCCCCCCACACAACTACAAGACCTCCCGCCCTCCCTGGGAGGGTCGCGCAGTTTCAAGGAGCCAATTAATTTAATTTCCCCTCTCCGCTCGCTTAGGAATTCATGTTTCGCTAAATGCTCCCGCAAATTTCGCTTCTCGGCCCGGCGAGTTATCTGCGATCGCTTGGGATGATGCATGACGGGAGATTTCATAAGGGGTGGACTATCCCCGCCTCCTCAAAGGACACCCCCACCTCCTTCTCCTCCCCTTCCCAACCCTCCCCCACCACCCCCGAAACTACCTCCCCTCCGATAGCGAGGTCTGAAAGAGATATTTTTTTTTCACTTCGACTCAAAACTTCCAGCGCTAAGTCCGCGCTTCCAGCGACTGTCCGTGACGGCCCGAATGTATTTAGTGTTACTAATAGAACAAATATTGCAGGTAAATTAGTAGCCGAAGGTTTACTTAAAACTCTGCCTTATCCACAAATTATTATCTTGTTCACCAACATGGTTTTGATCAGGGGCGTACTTAGGTGATGCAGGTAGGGCAGACGCCCTGAGCGCCTCTGGAAGGGGGCGCCAAAAACTCAATTTTTTGTATGAAAAGATATTTAATAATAATATTTATTTATTGATTAAGCGAACTTATTATATTAAACATAAGAAACAGTTTTTTTGTAAATTTTGTGAATTTTTGGTTAATGTATTCAGAAGTTTAAATTTTAAAATACTTATCAAAGTTTCTTGCGAGTACCTGCATGTTTTTAATGATCGTGTTGTGTGCTGGATCCAGAAACTGATTTGTATGCTAAAAGAAACTGAGTTACAATCGTTTACCATAAAATTCTATCTTTGGAGTTTGCAATAATATCCTACTGATGTCATTATTCATTCAATGTTATTCGCAACACTCTCCGAGTTTCCACTGCGAAAGTTACATATTGTCACGTATACACCCTGTATATTTTTCTATTCTTTGACTTTTACTTGCTAAGTCCATAAACAGGCTTCCTAATTATGCACTAAAAAGTCTTTTAAAGTAGAGCCAAAATTGAGCAACGACTAATGCAAATTATTCATTACTAAAATTAAAATAACTAATTACAAATATTTTCTGACCCCGCATACAATGGGCCTTAAATACCCTAGATACACCCCTGGTTACGAGCCTAAAACGTGATATTGCTTTGCATCTAAACCATAGTTGTGAGAAATGTAGTAGTAAGAGTAAATTAGTGTTTTATGTTTCCTTTCATTACAAAGAGGAGTGCTTTCTACTAAGTTACGCTTGTGCGTCTTTGATTTCTGTTCCTTCTCTAATCACGTCATTACGGTTTCTAGCCAACGTTTTAGATTGAAGAAATTGGAAATATATCTGGAATTTGAAAGAAGCCGGGAATATACGGGCATTCGCCGGAAATATTAGATAATTTTTACGTTCAAATATGAACAAGTAAATGTTATCCCTGAATAATTTGGGAGGTAGATTGTCTGTAGGGGGCTTCGACAGGAGCCCAGGGACTTAGGACCTTCTTGGTACATTATGCCAACCCCATTCCTCTCGGTCACATGCGGACAGGGGACAAGAGCGCCACGGTGAAGGTATGGATGGTCAACCGTCCAACCACCGTCCGGGCCCAACATTGCTTAACTTCGGTGAACTTACGGGAACCGGTGTGTCAAGTTGGCTGGGCCCTTGCCCAACATGAGTAAGTCGGGAACCTAATCCAAAACATTTCCTTAAACCCAGACAAAAATCCCCTTTCATTCCTACGAAGGTCCGAGCAATTTTCAAAGCAAGTACAAGCTAATTCCCCACGCCAATGAATAGATTATTGAGTGAAAACTATACGTTAGCGTATTTTCAATATATCGTTTTCAAAATTCGTTAATGTAATTTAATGTAACTCATTCCAGGAGTAATTTTTCTATCACGTCCCAAAAACTGGGAATCCGCTTAGACGATCCGGAAGCTAAGTAGCTGGAAAAAAGGCCCAGAATTCTTCCAGAGTGTCTCACTGAACGCTATTCATCCTGAAATATCTTATTTTTAACTTTTCGAATATGTACATGATGAACGAAGTTAAGGTTGAATTATGTGGTTGAGTCTATAAATTTAAAAAACTTGCTTCGTTATTTCATAAAAACTCAGTTGTTAACTTTGTTATGAATATCAGTTCATTTACGCGAGTTTTATTTTTTTATTCACTTGACGGTGGCGAAACCCAGCACACCCCGTTACAACTCCTGGGCGTTCTCATAAAAAATCTTGTGCCGTGATTTTTCTCTGACGACAGCTGGTTTTGTAAACATTTGTTAACTCCAAGCAGAGTCACTGGTCTGGATCAGATTTATATATATTTTGGGTTTATGTTTTTTACGCAACCAGTCGGATCGTAACAACCAGTGTATGGAAGTAGCATCTGGAATTTAATGGGCCTGTTAATTTTTTATAATGCAGTTGTTCCTCCCTTCCCTCATGCTCCCCAACATGCTGAGACCTCCTCTGGACACAGTCGAATAAGTTCTAAAGGGCAAGGGCTTTGCTGTCCTATTTGGGAAGGCATCGGAATTTTCGACCCTCGACAATGGCGAAATGTTGACTTCGCAAACACGTAAATTTCAAATAGTGCCACTCATAAGATGAGGTTTGTCGAGGATGTAGCGTCACGTTCTCGGCATTTCCGAGGTTCAACGATGTCGAATGCTTCCTGAATAAGGCCTGTGGAGTGCGGCATCGAGAGCGATGATGGGAAAAAATTGAAGGATGCCTAAGGGAACTCACACCCGTATATGCCTCATTAAAACAACTTCTTAAAATTAGCTACATTCCCATGGTGAAAAAACGCGGAGACTACTATGCTTCCCAGTGCGAAGCCAGTTCGTTGGAAATTGAATCTTCCTAAGTAAGGAACTTTACGCTCAAATGCCACAATGTTCCGCTACCACTATACAGCAAGCAGGTTCTGGGGAATGGGGCTACCCGAAAATTTCTCATCGTCGAGTCTGAGGAGATGTCGGTTTTCCAGGTCTATTTTGAGTCTGTTTGCGCTTAATATGCAGTGACGTCACGGTAATCTATGAGGAAAGTGAGCTTTTCCTCAATTACGCTAGAGCCAATAATGAACTTCGTTTCGAATATCAAAAGGAAATCGAACGTCGATTTTTTTCGTGAAATGAAACGAAAGGAGTGTCCGAGGAAATTGCCCAACGCGGGATAAACCGGTCTGACGTCAACTAAGATACAAGCGAGCCGAGTGAATTAATGTTGAAGCCGTTTTTATCATTTTTTAAAATATAAGTGAGTGAGGTCGTTATACAAGTTTTCCTTAATCCATCGGAGAGCCCTCTAGGCTCAATGAAAAAGCTAATATTTTTCCCATAGTCAAGCATTTCGGTGTACATGTCCTATTTGTGTATCTTTCACCGTGGATATTTCCTGACGCATAAAAATATTTTTTTGTAAATGTTAACTTTATTGGTGTATAAGACTCCATTTTTCGTGATGAAATTAGTTTAGGAGGTCAATTATTTGACCTTTGACCATTAGAATATTCAAAACTACGGGAACCTTGCAGCAAAAGATCTCATTTTATCAGGTCACCAGTGTTGCGAGTAATTATGACTCTATTTAATAACTACCAGATAAGCAATTAACAGAAAAAAATCCTGCTCCCTAACGGTTGAAGAGCTCAATTCGATTTCGAGATCGATGAATTTTCAGAAATCTTACTAAAATGGTAACATTTTAGAATTTAAAAATATCAATTCTAATGACTGAATTTCTAAATGTTTTCTAAATAACTTTTTTAGGATAATTTTTTTTAAATATTCCTCTAACAGTTAATGTTGGTAGATTTGTGAGCATAGGGAACAAAACGACATTTACACTGAACGGCAAATGGCTTTAATTTGAGCCTAGCGATCCCCTTATGTGCTTCCTCTGCTACCATTGAATTTCTGATGATTGCAATTTTTATTTTAAGATTTTCCCTCACCCTTGAACCCTCAACTAAACATGGAGTTAACTTGAAATCAATTAATACAGCCGAAGGAGGGATTAGATGCACTTGAAGTTTCTGTCAACGCCATAATTCCGCTCACTTTTCGTGCGAAGCATCTACCATCGCTACTACACCAGACCGAGTCTTAGTTTCAGTGATATCCAGCATCCAGGATTCCGTATGGTGGTTTCATCTTTAAATTAATATGACAATATGTTATTCATATTGTATCTACTTAAGAAAAAAGGTGTCCTTTTTTCAAGGTTGTGCTGCGAAGAAATAACGCCCCGGGCATTCGAGGGCCAACCCGCCCCACCACAAACATATTATAGTGCCCCCTTCCCTCCACTTTTGGCTAAACATCAGAGGCCCACTGGGAATTTTCCCCAGTGCCCTTGTGGACAGTCCAACCCTGCGTTTGTTTGATATAAACAACAAAATCGTGCCATGCATCGTAATTATTTTCGCAAACAAAACTTGAAAAGTGGTTTTCAAATCTAATTTAAAATGAATTTCCGTGGAAAACTAATTGTGGTAGGCGAATGCTCTCAGGAATTGAATGGTGATGAGTGATTAAGACACCGACCCATATAGGTTTTGGTGCTATTAGCAAATAACTACTGGAAATGAAATCGAAATACGGTAATAAAACGGAAATGGCGACGCACTCGGCTCCTATGTCTGGGAAAATTATTAATTTCAAAATATATTCGTCGACTAATTTGCATAATGATCTCTTTAGTTTTGATTTCTAATTTCCAAGGCATGTCATCAGTGATAGTTGTGGGTCGGTCATGAACGATCGAAGTACATGATCCGGGTCACGTCGGAGATTGAGCCGTGAACGGGATCATTCAGATGACAGAGAGGGTCATTTTCGAACACAGGTCGTTCGCGACCAGAAACGTATGGGTAGAAGTGAGAGCCCTCGATCGGTGTGGATGGAACTGGTTGTGGAATACAGAAGTGCTTCTGTCTCAGAAATGCTTTGTATTTCAGCCCCCGGCCTGTCGGAATTGAAAGGGAGAATGTAGCAATAAATCTTACAAATAATTCTGCTGTAATTGAGTTGAAATTGAACTCAATTTTTTTTATTTATAAAGAAGTGACTGGCAAAGTAGGTCCGTGGTTTTCCTAAAAAATGCTTGCCATTTCCTTAAAGTTTCAAAAATAAGTGCAAACATTATGAGCCTGTACATTCCCAAGAACCGCGGAATTGTTCCGAAAGTATATTTCGGTGCTACAGATGCGTTCAACGACCCTGATACCCCCGGATAAAACACCCAGCATGACCATGAGGACCACCAGGGGTTTGTTAACCGATGTGGAAATTAAGAGAGGTCGCGATCTGCGATCATTCGCGTGGGTCGTGACTGGAAACAGGATCGTGATTAGGGATTGGAAAATCGATTTCGATTTTAATCGAAAATCGATTATTATACTCCGATTTTCGATTTAATCGAAGTCGACTTTTTGTTTTGAAAAACCGATCAAAATCGATTCTAGCCGATCGATTTTCGATTTTTAGCTTGCTAGCTAAAGCTAGCGTTTGAATTTTGCCAATCGAGCTACGAAAGTTCGTAAACCGCCTGGAAGGAGATTAAGGGAGAATATCCCCACGTATACAAACTAGCCAGTAGGATTTTATCTTTAGTTGCCTCTACCGTCCCTCTATCGCAACAATATGTAATATGTCTGAGCGAATATTTTCTCACGCCGGGTTAATTGCACCACAGGTGCGAAATCGATTATTCGGAGAACATTTAAATATGTTAGTTTTCTTAAGGTCCATCCCTGAGGAACACTGGTTCCACGGCTTTGCAAACAAGAAATAAATAAAATTCTGTTTTTCATTTTGTGGTATGCCCACCTTTCAATATTCAATTCTTATTGCTACTAAACAATATGTAATTTGCTTGTTATATTACCTATGTGTTTATAAGTATCTGTTATGGATTATTACTTTCCGGTATATCATATTAATATCTTTAAAATAATATATTGTATTAATAAATTTAACTGTATTCGGTTCTTATCCCTAGTGCTTACATTAACCCATATTTTGCATTTTGTTACAACAGCACATCCGTATTTCAGCAGACAATGACATTACTATGTTCAATATCGATTTCGATTTTTCGATTATTTTGGGCAAAAAATCGAATTTTTAGAAAATCGATTTTAAAAACCAAACTCGAAAGTCGATTAATCGAAAATCGATTCTGGATTTAAATTTCCAATCCCTAGTCGTGATCGCCATCCACTTTTTAAGCCCGTACGTATGTCTGATGTACCTACGAACGTGCATTTCAAATTGCATCGTGTATAGCCGTGAAATGCAACAACGCATGCGCCGATGCATGAACGCTAGATGGCAAAATAGCCCAGTGTTCTAATTGAAATATGATTGCACGCCCGATTGAGAAAAACAAGCAGTTTGAAGTTGTGCAATTTCGTGCCCCGTGTAACTAAAACGGCCTTTACAATCACGAGCTGGCATTCATGACAGAATCACTCACAGCAAATGGTGATCGTGATCGGAATCACGGGAATGACCGACTTAGCAGCCCATTACTAAATTCGGTGTAAGCAGTATTTCTTAAACATTACAAGCGATAAAGTGCGGAATTCAGTATTTCTTTTGTCTCACGAAATCGCGGTGGAGCTTCCTGAAGCGGCGCGCGCCCAGTCCGGGCCCAGACCTTCCATTGCAAGCGGCGTTATGAATTCCGCGGGGGGCCGCCTTCTGTTGATGACGGCAGTGCAGCCGGTCGTGTTTGTGTCGGACATTTTACACGCTCCCGTGCCGTGGTGTAGGCGCCTCGTAAGCCCTCGTGTCGGTGAAAGGGAACTTGCGGTATTCAACCGCTTGCGTGACGTGATTCGATAAAGAGTTCTCACGAGGACACGTGGCTTTGTCGGTGGAAGTTAGATGTGAAATCTCAGGGTGGGTGGGAGGGGTGTTTTATTTCACCTGACGCTATGGGAAGGAATGCGTCGCTTCATTCATGCTTCATCCTTATGAGCACCGTCAGACTCGTAAATGTCACTTTTTATTCCTTTCAGTGAGTGCGTCAGCCTCACTTTTTCAAGCTCCGTACAAGATTCAATAGCACTCCGCCATGGCAACGTTTTAACTGGCCACACCCATTCCATAAACTTTATTATTGCTTTTTTCCCGAAAATATCGTGTTCTTCTGCTTACCTCTCATTTTTATTACACGTTTTGAGTAATGCGAAGAAATTAAAATTTATGCTGTCTTCCACCAGGATTGGGATTCTAACCCTTATACTTATTATTTGCTCTGACCAATAAATTTCATGTGTCTTGGAAAACTGTTTTTGTCATCCCATTGCTTGGTTTTTGAAATGGGAATGAAGATTTTTTCTTTGTCAAATTTTACCGACACAACTTATTCCTCATTTATAATTTTTCTTTCATAATTTAAGCTAAGTATTGTGGATGAAATATTTTTAATATATTTTGTCTTTTACCCATGTTATATGTCATGTCATGTTTTGCCTTAAAAAATGTGGCTCCTTATCTTCATCGAATCTTGTGGTAGTAACCCTTTATCACATTTTAACATTATCATTAACATTAATTTAACATTATCACAATCAGCACAAAACATTTTCATAAGAAAAGAAGCATAGATAACTTTAAAAACGAAATATGGAATATAAAAGTGTAATACAGGTATAAAAACTCAAGATAATTGTAGATATAGAAAGTGAGATGAATCAAAAATGTTTCACTTTCAGGTATAAAATGAATTGTGTAACGTGAATTGTTTGATCTCACACCTAGGTCCCGCTAAGTCAGATACTTTTCATCAGGTTCCTTCCCTGTCTAAATAAAACACATAGGTTTATACCTATAGGTTCCTATCAGGGAATAATCTCTATTCACAACCCAACAAAGCCTTTTACAAAGTAATTTAACCTCACTTATAAGTTATCATATGTCTAAGTATAATAAGTAAAGCATAAAAAATTGTAGGTACCATTACTTCTTGTTTCCTAAACCCATTGGAGTTATGACATAGTACCTTGGTACTTCATATTGAATCATGCACCGTCTTTGCATTGTGGACGTAGATAACTTTATAGCATTGTATATTGAATTGAAATTTTATTCTTTAAGTATAATGTACTTCGTAAAAAATATGATAATTATAATAAAAGCTTATTCTTCACTTACCATCCGTGTACTCAAATACATCAGAATCGTTTAGACGCGGTCGTTAAGCGAGGATGGATGTGGGAGTAAGCGCTAAGCAACTCGTAACTAGCGATAATCACAATGTCACCATGCAAATACAGGCGCTGTTCAGGCGACACCAGCCGTTTTCATCTTCAGGCCTCAAGCAATGCCCGCCTCCTTCACAATGCCATTTGCATTGGATCGGTCGACTTCTGACGAAGTAACTGGAGAACTTCCATTCTCATTGAAAGAATTACGTATTTCAATACGTCTCTGAGAGGGTATGCATTTTCTGAAATATTTCCCCTAAGCGAGAGTCGCCATTTGTAATCGTACACGGCTGTGAAATGATTTCGGATGAAAAGACAACCGCCACAACTTCCACTATTCCACATGAGTCCTTGTTTCGTTCTACTTAGCGAAAATATGTAAATGGATTTTCTCCTTGCTGATTTTTTCGCCGCTAAACTCACCGCTTCGTTATTTTTTTACATTTATTTTCGAGGATTTTCAAATGTTGTCTGCTTTTTTCTTGCTGAGCATGCATTAAAAGCCTAGTTTACATTTTATGTCGATCATTCTTTTCGGTGTAGCTGTCACTGATGTCGACACATTGTCCGTATTTAAATGGGATGGGAGAAGGATTTGCATTCCGTAATTAGTTTCGCAAAGTGATAAATATCGTGGGACGTTCTCAGGGCAACGCCGACTTTTTATTATGTCCAATTAGGGGAATAATTTTCTTAGTGCCGTTACAGTTCTTCGTTCCCACACGGAGGCACAACGTATATATACCTACTCAGGTCATCGATGAGTGAAGCAGTTTCAGTGTAATTAAGGTCACTCGTCAGAAATATGATTTCACTTTGGCGAGATGCTTAATGATTCGTACACTGACTTCGTAGCTAAAACAGAGGACAAAAGCACTGATGCATCATGGAAATATTTCTTAGAAATTCTACGCCAGGGAATCAACGAATATATTCCGCGAAAATTGAAATGTGATAGCAAAGAACCTCGCTGGTATAACAATGATGTTAGGAGGGACCTTAAGAGACAGAGAAAACTGTACAACTTATTCAAAAAGTCCATTACGTTAGGTGACAAATCGAAGGAACTTGAAGCAAAAGAAAGTTACGCTGCACAACGCTCAAAAACCAAGAAATCAATGCGTACTGCATTGCGAAATTTCAAGAAAAAAGTACTTGGTGAATTACTCGAAGAAAATCCGAAATCTTTTTGGTCATATGCGAGAGAGCTTCAGGGAAAATCTTCAACCGTAGATTCGTTATTTGATAAAGATGGCAAACTTGTCACCGATAATATTGACAAAGCTAACACGTTAAATTCCCACTTCGAAAGTGTATACACTACAGACGATACTCCATGTTATTTCGACATTTCATTCACTGAGGAACCGATGAAAGAAATCACTATTCAATGTGATGGGATAACTAATCAGCTACAGTCGATAAAAAATAGTAAATCTCCGGGTCCGGAGGGAATACCCGCGCGTGTCCTCAAGGAATTAGCGCCACAGATCGCACCGTTCTTAGACATAATATTCAAGAAATCATTGTCTGAAGGAAAGATACCAATAGACTGGAAAATTGCAAACGTTACACCGATATTCAAAAAGGGAAACAGACATGACCCAGGGAACTATCGACCAATTTCATTAACGTCTATTATAGGCAAGATACTCGAACATATCGTCGTTAGCAATATCATGACGTTCCTGGACAGTCGTAACTTCCTTCATGGCTGTCAGCACGGCTTTCGGAAAGGTAGATCATGTGAAACACAGCTCGCGCATTTCTTCATGACGTTCTCAAATCTGGTGAATCGAAAATACAAGTGGACGCATTATTCCTAGATTTTAAGAAAGCTTTCGACACGGTACCTCACAACAAACTTTTATACAAATTACAGTCATGCGGCCTAAACGAAACAGTAGTAAACTGGATACGCGACTTTCTGAGTGATCGTAAGCAAAAAGTAGTTCTTGACGGAATTAGCTCTGATGCTGTTAAAGTGACATCAGGTGTCCCACAAGGAAGCGTAATCGGCC
This sequence comes from Pyrrhosoma nymphula, assembly GCA_963573305.1. Classification (NCBI taxonomy): domain Eukaryota; kingdom Metazoa; phylum Arthropoda; class Insecta; order Odonata; family Coenagrionidae; genus Pyrrhosoma; species Pyrrhosoma nymphula. The sequence continues at coordinate 92,255,641 of OY754338.1, forward strand.
CCCTTTTGTTCATTATATACATAAATGACCTATGCTCTCGAATTAGCAGTAAAATACGTTTATTTGCTGATGACGCTGTCATCTATCGCGAAATTAATGATCACTCTGACTTTGAAATTCTATCATCGGATTTAAACAACGTTCATGTGTGGAGCCAAGAGTGGGGACTCGAACTTAATCTGAGCAAATGTGCGGCGGTACATTTCTTGCGGAGGTCGTCCAACTATCCCCGTGTATATGCTGTGGATGGCGTTAAGATAAAGGCGACAGATGAAGTTAAGTATCTGGGAGTTACGATAACCTCAAACCTATCGTGGGGAACACATATAAGAAATATTTGTGGCAGAGCTCTGAAGAAGCTAGGATTCGTCAAGCGTATTGTGGGAAGATTCTCAGATGAAAAAGTAAAAGAGAGGTGCTATTTCGCACTCGTCCGGCCACACCTTGAATATGCAGCAAGCATATGGGATCCGGTGCAGAAAGAATTAATTCGGGAACTTAATAAAATACAAAGGAAAGCTGCGCGATTCGTCAAAAACTGTTACGGGCGTACAGACAGCGTTACGCAGATGTTAAACGAATTAGGCTGGGAGCCGCTAGAGACTCGGAGGCTGCGCGCTAGGCTTAGATTACTTGAGCAATTGAGAATAGATATCTTTCAGAGCGACACGGAGAACATCATATTAGAACCCCACTATATTTCCAGGTCCGACAGAAACGATAAATTAAGAGAGATATTTTGCCGAACGGATAGGTATGGGAATTCGTTTTTCCCCCGAACAATAAGGGACTTTAATAAATGCAAGGCGTAATTTCATAGAGCGTTTCCTTTTTATATGTAAACGGCTGGTGTCCTAACACCCCCCGCCACACGCCTATTGAGGCGGCTTGCGGGGTAGTATGTAGATGTAGATGTAGATGAAATAGAAGAGATTTTTCACCAAATCTGCTCCTCCTTGTCGGCCTGAACTCAGATGCGCTAGTATGTTTAGCAACTAATATGCCTAACTTATTATCCTTGTGCGACGTTAGATTTCTTCCATGGTCAACAATTACCGCGGAAGTAGGCCACGACCGTGCTGATATGTTAAAAATGACCATCGGCATTCTTTATCAGGTCAGATACTCTTCCACTAGACTCAGTACGATGACGGAATCGGTTTTCTATAGAGGCTGAAATGCTGGATTCCCATCCCAGGGGCCAGAGTCCGAATTGCGGCATTTAGTCAGTGGAATCCCGATCTCTATACTTGGGTGCTATTTGGAGAGCACTGAAAGTGTATGGAGCGTTCGACATTAAGATGGATGGAGCTATTTTTATTGATGAACACATTTGCGGGAAACTGTGCATACTTGTTTTCATTAGTGATGTCTATAGATAAATGCGAAAATAATTGCATTAAGCCAGTTTGAATTCTTGACAATTCAATGCTATTTTAACTCGTAGTCTTATAGCACACAGCATATATTTCGTAATAATTCGATTACACGTGTACAGATTGTCTTCTTAAAGTGAAATAATACATTTTAAAAACCATAATTGATGCTAACAAACATCAAGATGTCGCGCCTAGTCCAATATCCGAAAAAAAACATTTCAATATGATTTCGTCTAAATTTCGAATACTGCGCCGAAAACTCTAGTCATAACTTGTTGCAAACTCTAGTCATAACAATTCCGTACTTTCACATCTAGCCTGCGTAGGTAGCCATTTCCAACACCACCCTAAATTTTAATTTTAAATTTTAAACCACCCTAAAGTTACTTCAGGGATTGACATTTGCATATTGGAAGACTCCTAGATGTGCAGTGCAGAATACGGCTATAGTACTAAGTTATTTTACCGCTGTTATTGGCATCATTGCACCTATAGCCTTACGGAGATTTACATAGGATACAAATCTCCATTAGAGTCTCTCTTGTCAACGAAATGTGTAGATCGCCACATGTAGACTCTGTCCTTCTGAAGGGATGTAAAACTATGGTCTTCTTGAAGTATTGGCGTGGCCATTAGAGCACGATGCCTGTTTTATCTTGACTCCTCCTTCATTCTTAATTATTTTATATTATTAAAGTTAATAATTATTTCGTTAGCAGGCCACTTACCTAACATAATGGAGAAAATGATCTCAGCTGCCGGTTGACTCCCCCATAAAAAACAACCATTCAAACGAGTGGGATACTCCTAAAGTATCTCGGTTTTTGTGATCCCAACGGCATTTTTATACTTTTAATAGGGTTTAGCTTGTTATGGCCTGTTTTAATCGTTGTTTATTATAATTTTCCATTTACTAGCGTCTTTGGCTCACATTATATCTCTTCAGTTTCACCTCCAATCAATCCGTCCAGCCTGGCTATCCTCTTATTCCTCGCTTCCTTAGCGTTCGTTCTGCCATCAGTAACAGTCTTAATCATCGCATTTCCCGTGTTCATTTGTTTCAACCGCTTGCTTTCCTTCAGCATCTTCCTCTATCGCCATTCCTAATACTTTTTCTTTGTTATTCCTATCCGCACATTCGATTTAATCAAAATTTCTAATTTTCCGATTATATGATATCACTTCCAGAACTTAAGGAGATATCTCGCAAAAAGTTTATAGCTTCAATTCAAATTAAATGTGATGATTTCTTGAATATTGGTGAATAAACCTAGTCTTGAATTTGATTAAATTAACGGGAAGCACCCTAAATTTTGGATAATCAGAAAATATGTCTCCCCCTATTAGAGGGATCATTTTTTCCGCAGGAGACGGCGCGGAAACTTTTCCAGTGGATAAATTTTCCAAAAGAAATACTTGTTTGCATTTAAACCATACTTACATATGCCCGATAAATGAACGGATAATACGAATGAGTCGTTATTACCCCAGCCATCGCTGAAGCTAATGGCCCTTCAGAGCTCCAAATTGCTATCCTCGGCTAATGAGCCTTAAATCCCTGTTTTGAGGATTTGCTTTGGTGCGGAATTAACGTATTCCGGTTGCCGTTACGTTCCGTTAATTGCTGCAGAAAGGAGTACTGAAAAAACAGTTTCCAACTTTTTACTCCGAGGACAATGTTTCTCTAATGCGCTTTCAAGGACTCATTTTATTGAGAATTGTTTTTCTTTAGCTTTCGGAGTACGAAAATAACTCCTGGGATGCATGTTTTTGGCCCATGTTGCATCCTAGCTGGGAACGTATCAACATCTGGTGTAATGGCCATTGGTGCGATATTGGGGTGTTTTTAGAGCGAATTTGACAAAATTGTAGAAGATGACTTCGAAGCTTATTTCATATTATTTAATAGTATTATAACAGATAATATATGTATATAATTTAACAGATATTATTTAATTCTCTTCCGTGAGTGGAGGCTTGGAGTTTTGAAATATATTAAACATGCTGTTTTCCAGAAATGAATGACGGGATTATTGGATTTCAAATTTTAAAAAAGTGTGCCCGGTAAATTCCAAAAAGCATATTTCTACTTTTTTTGAGAAGTTGAATATTCCTTATTGCATTTCAGTACTTAAGACTAGCCAGTAATACATATTATACTTAAGAAAAACACACTCCACGGTTATCGATGTCTTTTGTAGGTAGAAGCTTACAATGTTTTTCTCAATGGAGACATGGTTAAACATAAGTTCTTATGGGAAATGAAACTTTGAAAATCAATCATGATAACATATCAGCCAACAAGGAACCCTTAATGGATCAGCGACTACAATTATTTTGTTATTACGATTCGACGTTTGTACCCTTTCTTCATTATAATTCTTTGTATTTTTACGATTTACATCAATGAATGAGGTATACATTTACATGCTTCTCAGCAAACCGCTGTGTTAGCGTGCATCGCGAAAGGCTATTCCACATTTGAAGCGTCTATTCCGCTTGGAATCACTTTTTATCCTTGTGATATTCGATATAGTTTGAGGAACTGATTAAATGCTTCGGTGGAAGTGAGTGTCTTATTTATCGGTAAATGTATAATTTCACAAGATGTTTCTAGGTAGTTAGATTTGTTAGATGTTTCAGGGTAGACCTTTGCTCCTCCCATAATTGCTTGCCTGATGATAGATCCCTTGAACCCTCCGCTGACCATGTTAAAGTAGTTTCATTGTTTTCGTCGTCTACTGGTGTAGTATGTACTCATGCCAGTACTGAGAATCGGAAAATAATTGAAACAGAAAATTTTAATTTTTAAGGCAAAGGAAGGTTATCATTTAAGTCCATTCAGTAGTTTTGCTGAACTTACTTTGAGCTCAATAAGTGTTTCAATTTCGTAATTGAAACACTTATTATTTCGTAATTGTCCGCATATATATGACGAACTCTCAGGATCCTACAATGTATGATTTGAGTTAATTCTCCTAATAGTTGGTCCCTCAATAAAAAAATCTAAGTATTTTTCAGTTGGTATAATTTCAGTCAATTTTCCAAATAATCATTTTTTCATGAGAACCACTTTTTATTCCCCAAATATTAAATCATATGACTTACTTTATATATTTTTTTTGTAAATTCCAAGAGACATGCAATATATGCAATTTTGTATCCTTCAGTATTGACTAATAATGCAAAAAATGTCGCAATCGTGATAAAATGTGTCGTATTTCGTTTGAGAAGCCTTGACTCTCGTTTCATGTTGATTGGAAGGTTACCCATCAAAGTTCAAAGATTAAACTCTCAGCGTCCAGCGATTAAGTGAGCGTTTAATTGTAAATTTTCCTCGTTATCTTTTTTTATGACCTTCCAAGTTGGCAGCGCTGATTCACTCCCGTGAACTCCTTGGAGAATAAAGAATAAATTTGCCGGTTCGCTGCATTAGACAGACTGTCGGGACAGAAACACCGCGTTGCGCAACCCGTTCGTCGGGGAGAGATGATTGGAAGACGTCTCGGCGTCCATTGAAAAGAGTGGAGTCCTTATGAAGAGGAGGATCTTTCTACATCCTCTTGGCCGTGACGAAGATCTTTCCTCGCCATTGACGGGACCGCAGTCAGTCCGTGTGCGATAGAGGCCCGGTCATTATCCACTCTGATCTCGTTGCAGTAGCTCACTTCTGGGTCGTCTGATGAGATAATGGTCGGCTTGAGAGATCGTGGGCAGCCGGCGCATGAAAACTCTTAAGCGCAGTCATCCTACCGGAACTGTCGCCCATGGTGGGATAAAAGGCCGTTGGCCATTGCATCGTTTTTGCATGCGTGCGACGACGATCTTTGCACATATCTCTATCTCGACTTCCCCGGCCCCGGTATTAGCTCATTGGCTTCCTACATATTTTCAAGAAGTGTCGTGAAATGAAACTTGCCACCACTGTAAGTGATGAGGGTTCTTGTAGTGGCAGTGAAACTTGGTGGCAGTCCCCCTATGCAAGGCTTGGCGTCGAGGGGGAAAGGGTTGTGTGGAAGGGATGGGCCTGAGATCGGGTGGCAGATGGGCAGCGCATGGTAGACAACGCTACCTACATATCTGAATTTAAGGTGATTGGAGAGATTTTTATGAACAGATTTGTGTGAAACCTTGCAAATGTGTTTTCATTAGTAACACAGGGTGAATACAAAAGAATGCGTAGGTTTCAAAGATCTGTATGTTTCAAATGATACGAGCTACAGAGCTGCGCGACCTCTTAAAATGACCGATATATTCTCTAGTTTTGTTGAAAAAATAACATTACAAGTGTTTAATATGCCCTCCTTGAGTAACCCGAGATCGGATGGCAGATGGACAGCGCATGGTAGACAACGCTACCTACATTTCTGAATTTAAAGTGATTGGAGAGATTTTTATGAACAGATTTGTGTGAAACCTTGCAAATGTGTTTTCATTAGTAACACAGGGTGATTACAAAAGAATGCGTAGGTTTCAAAGATCTGTATGTTTCAAATGATACGAGCTACGGAGCTGCGCGACCTCTTAAAACGACCGATATATTCTCTAGTTTTGTTGAAAAAAATAACATTACAAGTGTTCAATATGCCCTCCTTGAGTAACCCGAACAATATCAAGTCGATATTCAAATTTCTCCCACACTCTGTGAAGCATGTCAGCAGTTACTGTCTTCACAGCCAAAGTTATGCGTGATTTCAATTCCTCGCTGTTAGTAGGCATTGATTAAGATTGGCTTTTGTTCTACTGGAAGCAAATTCCAATGATTTTGTGTTTCAGCAAGACGGAGCTCCCCCCATTGGCACCTCTCAGTTCGTGCTCATCTTAATGAGACCTACCCACAAAGATGGATTGGTCGATTTGCATGGCAAGACCACGCCCTTCATCTGTAGCCTCCGAGGTCACCTGATCTCACACCATGTGATTTTTTGTGGGGATATGTCAAAGTTCAAGTCTTTGTGCCGTCATTGTATGTATAGATATAAGTGAGAAAAATTGCTTCATAAAGATTTGGCTATTCAATGCTATTTTAGCACGTAGCCTAATAGTACATGATATAGGTATATATTTCGTAATTATTCGATTACATATGTGCAGATATTCTTCTAAATGTTAAATAATGCATTTCATGTAATAATAATGATTTCCAACGAATATATAGGAGCCACACCGAATCAAAGATTCGAAAAATCTATTTAGATAAAAATTTCGAATACCGCGCCAAAAATCCAAGACAACGTTTAGGGAAAATGTTAAATATAATTCTTCTATCAAATAATAAGTTGGTTAAATGGCTGCATTTATTCAGCATTTTGTACCCTGGAAGAATTCGCTTTTTATATTTATTTATTTCCCGGAAATAGGATTTGTATTAGACAGTAATATTATTTTCCCCATATTTCCCCAATTCTCGTATTTAGCAGCGAGTAATTTAAAATTAATTTTTAGATGAAAAACATAGAAATTTACTACATGTTATGTTTCCATATCGAACAGGGGACACGTTTTACGATGAGTTTCCAGAATATATATCAAATAAAATTTTAGGAGTTATTATGTGGTACCACCCTAAAACTTCGAACAAGCGACCGGTTTAACCTCTATTAGTCTTTCCCAGACAATAGCTTATCAAGGTGGAACTGGTTCTGCATTTTATTTTCTGGTGTTTTGCGCATTCATTGGAAAAATAAAAGTGTCTCATAGAACATTTTGTCCAAAACCTGACGTGAGCAACTGAATAAATGATGTCATTTCTTTCGTGTTGTTTGCACTTGAAGAAAGAAATGTCCCGCTCTAACTTCATTTCCTGTAATTACCTATTCACCGTACTTCTTATGATTCACCGTACTTCTTATTAAAGTGTTTCTCCATCGGTCAGTAATTTCAACATAACTGATTTAGGATCCAACGGGAAAAATATTTTTTCATTATAATAATGTGTGTTTGTCGAGGCTGTTATGGTGTTCACTTATTTTCGGCATCGTAGAAGATTACTGAAATGTAGGTGCCGAACCATTGAAACCAAAGCAAACCCTGATATTTTAAACTGTTCGTTCGTTCACCAAGTGTTAGGGAAATAGGTTTCGTAGCAAAGGAGCCAATCATATTAGAAATCGGCTTCACTGGGAAAATAATGGACCGTTTTTAGGATTTATTTGCCGGTCGTGTCACTATTTAGTGTTCCTATCGTTACTCTAAAAATCTGGCTTACTTTAAAACTAATGAATTATTCCTTAAAGTGTACCTATTCATTCCTTTGCCTGTGATAAAGCCTGTCATTTGGTTTTGAAGGCAATGGAAAGGTGCATAAAGTGTTTTGTATAGTGTTATCTAAGAAGTGGCTATAAATTGCAAGATTGGGGTATTTTATTTTTAACGTTTATGTTCCGCCATAAAACATTGAGCAACTATTTGTCGTGTAATGAATTGTACGTCCTTCTTTAATTAGGTTGCCCGTTTATGCATAGTCCTAGGAAAGTGGTCTACGACAATTAGTAATTGCGAACGAGTCATGCACGTTAACTTGGCTATCTTATCACGTGTGGAAAAGTACAAAGTTTTTTATTCAAAATGGTTGGCTATCTTGTTAACTTACTGTAATTGCCAAAATCACGAATATGATCGATTTTTCGTGTAATGGTACAGGCCCTTACCTCATCTTCAACAATAGTAACTGAGAAATAATTGTTTTTCTCTTTCCCATTTCTCGTTCCCGCATTCCACAATCGATGCTGACATTACGGGATCTGATTTAGCGAAGCATTTAATGGCTTTTGGTGATTTAACGACCCCACTCTGGTCCGGAACACTTCAGTCTGTTTCCCATCTCATGACGCTTGACCTTGGGCGCGTTGGTGAAAGTCCCGAGACCCAAGACATTAGCCAAATTGCTTGTGGACACGGTTTGTTGATAGACCCGAATCCATTCTTTGACAAGGATCTCCCAAGGTTCACTTCGATCTGAGCTCCGTGAGTGTTGTGGCGGCTTATTGATACATACCTACATGTGATGTGAAGCGGGGAGGTCGACATGGGTGGAACAGTTTCTTCAATTTCCGCTCGTACGTAAACAAATCGAATTCTGCTTGCCATTCCCGCCATCATTAAATCAGCATCGGGAAAAAAATCGCCTTCTTTCTTGGAAATTATCTGAATTTGTCGTAGTTTCACTGAATGGAAACTGAATGGATGAAATGGAGTGAATGGAAAAACCGCTTCCTTGCAAGCACTAGTTCAATAACCTTGTGAAACCTTCTCGGACGACTCAGATCACGTTAGATTCCGTGCCCACACAAAATTGATCAAGTACCGGCTAACATACTACGTGTTGTGCTGGTTCATGTATCATGTGATTCGGGATTTAAAAAAGGGAAATCAATTGAACGACTTTCTGGCTATAATAATTTCACCAGACAATGACTCTAGAACAGGGGTCCTCAAAGGGATCTATGGAGACCCCCAGGGGTGGATATGACTTTGAGAAGGTTCGATACGACCTCGGGACGGTAAAAATGTTATAAAAATCCCTTGAAAATAGGTATATATCAATGAAATTGTGTCATGTATAAATTAATGTGATCGATTGACAAATTAATAAATTTTCGTCACAATTTTAATTTGAGATCAGATCGTCAATTCACTCCTTTAGTTTCATTTGGAAATGCCACATGCAGGACACTTTTCGATCAATAATGAGCAACGTAAAATGAACAATTTAAAGCACACGTTGGGTTCTTTTTGCTTGTCCTAATATAATTATATATATTATATAGATGAGGGGATCGGTGAAATGTTGGGAAATTCTTGAATGGGTCGACGATCAGAAACGTTTGGGGAGACATGCTTTGGAACACCACGTAGATGTAATTCTTCCCCTGCTTCATTTCAGACTCTCCCAAATGCACCCGACTGAAATCCTTCCCTTCGTCCAAGGGAATGATTTCAAGCCCTCCTTCGTCCAAGAACCATCGCTGCCACCCAAGGAGAGGTCCTCCCTGCCTCCCCTTATCCTCCGCCGCCCTTATCGCCTCACTGCCCCCGTCCCGTATCTCCCATCGTTTGTCTTGCTCCGCTCTTGCAAGAAGATTCCCCCCCTGCCGCTGGCACAGAGTGGCGGCATCTGCCTCCTCACCATCTTCTCTCTCCGTCGCGCCGCTGCGCTAAGCAAATGTCCACGCTTCATGGGTCGTTGACTCTCAGGACGTGCGCTATGGGTGCTACCGAGTCTGGTTCTTATCATTTTAGGTGCTTTTTTGTGGTATTTTTCTCTAGTCATTCATAGAGAGTGTATTCGAATTTTTATTTTTTTTTATTTAATCACTCCAGTAGTGATCAAGCACAGTAGGGAGTATGATGTAAGCGTAGTAATAATAATAACGCAAAAGATTTGCTTTGTTTTCTAATTTTTAAAAATATATTTATTTTATAGGTTCCCCTCAGGATAACATCCTGTTTGGGGTTTAACGCATCTTCTTTGTCTAACGAAATTTATTCTATGTAGAAAACAACAAAAATTAGTCAATGTGCCGCAAATTAAAAGTCACTTTACAAAAATTATTAGTGGATCAAAAACATTTAAACAATAAGAAAATGGAAATAACATTGATAATTCCGGAACAATGTAGATTTGCCATTTGAAAATTTTCAGAAAAATTATGTACACATATTAGGGTTAACTCACTAGCTTCATGCCGTATTCTGAAAACTCCTTCACAAGCGAATTTTTTTCCGTTTTGTGGAAAGGAATTAGGTGAGTGAGATATTAATTGACAATGATAGTTAGAAAAGCATACGAACTACCCACCGCTGCATTTCCGACGCCACATGTGTGTCAGAACTTCCTCTTTTTTTAATAAAGTGTCTCTTTCACGCATAGTCGTATCATATCCCATGGAAAACGGCCTATCCTTTGCATTCACCTTTCTAATCACAGTTGAAAAGTTTTGAATGCGCTATCTTCTTCCTTTTACTTCATATTGTTTCTCAGCGTATAATCCAGCTCCAGTATAATCACCCAGTATTTTCGTCTATGACGTCTACCGCATTCCTCTTCCACTATTCCTACTGCATCAACGATTCTTTAAGGTGAATAATCATTTGCCTATCGTTCAAAATGCAAAGGGGAGACATGAATCGCATTTAATTTGGCAAAAAATATTTTCTCTTGCTCAGTTGAAAAATTTTGACTGTATAATTAAATGAAAAATATTAAGAATTTTTCACATTTTAAATCTTCTTGTGCTAATAAATTAGGGCAACATGGGCTCAATAATGCGGTTCAATGTATTTTGAAATTGAAATATTGAATAAGCTAGGAAGTTACTTCTTCGCAGTTGTTTCTGGGAATGGGAAAATTTTCGGAAATTGCCTCCTCAGATAGCCCAATCGTGGTGTAAATTTAAATGTCATGGGCAGATTTCATGCGTGAAACTGCCTTGTATATAATTTCATTGAGGTTGGCCTTGGGGAGTGGAGATTTTCGCACGCACCGACATGTAAGCGTAGGAGCAATCGGCGGTCTTAAGCAGCTGAGCGTGGCGAAGAAGGCGAAAGGAAATCCGAAGTGGGATCGTCACTTACGAATAATTTGTTGCTGCAGATGTATTCCTAGTATGAATTTCCTACTTCCGTCCCAGCCGCCCCCGAAGCCGCGGTACGTGTTCTCTAAATGTGGGAACTAACGCGTCATATGTTGCCACACGATATGGGTCGCGACAAGATGATGCTTTGAGGCAGATGATTTTCTATTTTTATACTAGCATCATGTATTCTGGAGAAATGAGCTGCTGCTGTAAGCCTCCTCTTCCGATGCCTGCAAGTGAATATTTATGTTAAGTAAAAATGCATCCATGTAACTTAGAAAGCTCATCGTTGACGATATAGAAACTGGAAATAAAGCATTGGTTTTAAAACCTAGCTTCAACTTTGGAATTGTTTTGAAAAATATGAGACCATGTATTCCATTCGAATTTTATACTCATTATATTCGACATTGTGAAAATGAAATTCAAATGATATCAAGGCGAGAGACTGAAAAACAGCGTGTCAATGTCAAAGACAACATCTACACTTCGAATCAACGCCTGAACTGGCTATTATCACCAGTTATGTTAGCACGAAGTAACAACGTCCGATTTAGTGAACCTATTTTTAACCAAAGTTTAATCCTTGATAAAGAGTTTCATAATATTTTGTACTTTCTCTCAGGCAATGTCTCCTGGGAATGTGAGGTTTCCGTCGTAATTAGGTGTATATATTCGAGGTGGATAGCTTTTGCGACGAATGTGATTACAAAGTTGATGCAAATATTAGCATTTGATAATATTCAAAAGTTACATTTTACATTTTCGGATATGGATGAAAATGACATCCTTCTAACATTTAAAGCATCGAGTTATCGAGCTAGAATACAAGATATCTCGCTAAAGATATACATGGAATTCCTTCGTTATCTCTGCCGTAAGTCTAACAATAAGACGTTGACTTGATGCCTTACCACTTCTTCGTCATCAACTTTTCTATGAGGAGCTCGTCTGCCTCTTAGGATTCATCCTTGTAGGAAGCATGAGATGGAATGAACTCAAGACAAAAGTTTCAGCGACGAGGCTGTGCGACGCATTTTTGCATATCCGGACGTGGTCACTGAAGTGGTTAAATCCTGTGTTGTGCTCAGTGATCTTCCGAGAAGTCGCGTCATGATTGCGAATCGTAACTGATGAAGCATTGCGTCGTCGGTCGCCGAAGATGGCTACGCCTATTAAAGGGAATGAGATCACAGTTTTCTGTCTTCATCTTATCATCGTATCTTTAATTCAAATATCATCCGAGATGAAAATAGATATATACGGTAAACATCGGGTACTAAGTAGTGATTACAATCAAGTGAGTTTGTATCATGAATCTAAAATATAATGCCAATAATTTTCAACTCATCACGAATGTTACATGAGTGCTTTTATCGCATTTGGCTGTCGCATTGTTGTTCAATACGAAATTATCCTTAACGCATCGTCAGCTTCTATTAAATTATGTTTAATCATGAAGTCAGTTTATGTTGCTATGTGAGATTGAGCCTTTGAAGGCAAGAATATTGTGAGACATAGCGGAAGTGTTAGCGATAGGATTGAGTCGACCATGTAAGCATGTGAATTGGATATTCCAGTAATGGACAGATATTGAAGAAGTTAATCCCTTTCTTTGTGTCATACTGAGGAAATTAATGTATGATAAATAGTCCATTGTTGAACAGATGGATAGGAAGATTGAATTGCTCGAATGGTGGGTGTATTCTGTGAAATAGATGGGTGAATGAGTTCGCAGTGAACTGCAAGGCATGGAGTATAATTGGAATTCCGAGTACTCCATAAAGACTCAAGTATGAAGTAATTCATAAGTGTTCGGTAGAAGTGTGCCAAGGAATGAGTAGTTCAAAATTGTACTTCCTGTTTCTTAAGAGGACATTGTACCGCTTTATTACGCCTTTCCGAAATAATGTTCATGATATGCGAGTGGATTGCGAGTCAGAGTTTTGAAGACGAAAAAATATAAGTTGGTGGTAGTTTCTTCGTCGAAGTCGTAGGAGAGCATAAAAATAAAACTTTCACTTATTTAGCGTCATCCACCATCTCATCCTCCTGCTGGATAAATAAATCACTTCCTTGTGGGACAGCCAATAAGACCGGGCGGCAGTAGTCCCTATTACGAGCGCTTTCCAGAGTGCAAATAAAAATTCGAAGGTTTATGGTAATGGGTTGTTTTCTGTTTCCTTTCTGCCCCCGTTTCGAAGAGAGGGGTGGCACCCTGACCACACGCCGGCCCTGGAATGAATTCATGAATCTCGCGGGGCAGTGCTTTTGCGAGTGCCGGCCCTTGCATTCCTCCCCAAGAGTGCACGACGCACCAATCTAATTTGATTTCCGATCGTTTTAATTTCTATCTGCCGTGCGTCCGGGATTGGTTGTGAAGTTCTGGGTCGAATCTTCTTTTTATTTCGTTTCCCCGGGAAGGAAAACCGGGAGACAGCGTAATTCCGCCTTGTGGGATTAGGAAAATTTATTATTATTGTGAGTAGGTCGTTGGGAGGTCAAAGCAGTAAAAATGGGCTCTTAAAAGTGTGTTCTTCTTGGAGAACTCCCGTATTGTTTGGCACTTTCCTCATCGGTCCCGTATTTCACTATCATTCACTCTATCTGGCGATGTTGCCAACTCTCCATAATTCCATATTCAGCAATAAGTTAACAATTCATTTTGAGTACGCCTTTGATGACCGAATATACTCTTCCTGAATGTATCAGCGGAATTTAATTGAAGTAGGAGTCTGATGAAATTACTTAAGTTCCATGGAGACTTTTTTTCGAGTTATTTTAGAATTCTCTCCGTAGATTTCACGTCCAAATTATACCCGGTTTTTTCATTTACGAATTCAGAGAGTATATTGCCTTGAATTGCTATATCTTGAAATGTTATCTCACAAGTAAGAAATAATTGATACTGACTATATTGAAGTGGACTTAGTTATCTCCGATCACCCATTCAACTTAAGTTTAAGTTGAATGGGTGAGCGGAGTTCGTCAAACTTACATTAGTTATAAGTATAATCATCTCGTTTTATTTTGAATTTAAATTTGTTTTTTCTCTCCAAACCATTGAATATTTGAAGTTCAGAATATACAGGCAAACATTTCAACTCTCTCCATTATTAACGTAAAACCTTTCAATACCAGGCAGTCTCCGTGTTAAGTGTGTGTTTTTCTGATGACCTTAATAATTAATCCTTGACAATCAGGTCCTTGTCGTGACGATGTGGAAAAATATCTCGGGAGTTTTGTGTTCCCACTTCAGTATGTATGAGCAGACAGGTATTTCAGAAGGAGAAAACATCTTCCATCGGGAATAATAATGGAAGAACGTAGATTTATCTCGGATCGTGCGATGCATCTGCCGACACCAGTGTTGACCAGACACTGGGCCTCCTTGGCATTCAGTCACGTTATCCCGTTCGCGCGTTAATTGTTGTGCTAAGCCATACTCCCGCTGAGAGAGCGGGTGGTAATGAAAGCTGCACTGAGAGAGTCTCCTCTAAGCAGCAATTGTGCCTCTTATACCCTGGCTATGTGACCGCGCGGTCAAATTAGTGACCCTTTGTCCTCTGTCCTTGTGGATGGAGGGGGGATGAAGGAGGGGGAGGACGTGTTATCTGGGGCGGTGGGGGTCGGATGGGGGCGGAGGGAGGGGGGGGACAATTGTTTGGCCACAATCGAGGCCCCGATTGGATGCTTCGGAAGGTGTAGCAGAAGGGAGGAAACCCTCCCTGCCACCCTCCCGTTACAATGTCTTCTTCCTATTGCCAGCCGATCGATGGTAAGAGTTGGGGGTCGAGCCATTGTGTCTCTGTCCCCTTGGTGTCCCCTGCTTTTTTTGTTCTACTTCCTTCCTTCCTTCGACGATTGGTGGGAGGGGTCGGTTCGAAAGATTCCTCTCTTTTTTTCTGCTTGTAGTAGAAGATCGAGACTCTGGCCTAGGGTTGTTCGATTCAGCAGCTTACAATATCGACCTTTGGTACGAACAAGTCATCGTGGTTGCAGTAAAACGTGCACATCTACAAGACGGGAATTATCGGGAAATGCCGGTCAGTGTTGAGTTTGTCCTTCCTTATCGACTTTATTTTCCTTGTAGTCCTGGATGGCGTCTGGTGAGTGGAGTGTAAACTGCAGACCGTATGTCCTTGGCTTTAATCATGGGAAAACCTTCGGTTACAATTGTAGTGCTTCAAGATATACTGCACCAGGGAAACGCATATGCATTTACAAACTGGGCATTATAGAGTTATCCATATGTAGTGTAATGACGTTTAATCTATCGTCAATATATTTATGTGCGCATATATTTATTCGTACGTTTATATGCCGAGGCGTTTCTGAAGTCACCTCGGAATCATGAGGTGTTTTTAAACGCCATCCTTACACTCATTCCTACCGCTTAATTTTGATCAGTTGATGTTGATGTAATATCTTAGTAATGTACTAGTGATATCTTATTTGTTGCTTCTTCTTCTTCACAAAGAAATAATTTTCATTGTGCAAACACATCATGCCTCGCAAAGTGCTCGAGAATACCGCACCTTGATGGTCAACTGCCTTCAGCTAAATTCATGCCATGTTTATTTTATGGTGACAGCATCACGTTGTAATAATTGAGAAGCAGAAATTGTAGGGGAGTGGGAATGTCAGATGAGAGCGTTAACGGGTGCCGATGTGGGTTGGGAGAAAGGGTGCTTATGGGTTACAATGTGGATGAGGGATGGATTCGTCGTAGTCCCAGAGGCTACCTATGAGAGTATTCCAGTGACGTTAAAAGCTATGCTGGAAGATGTTAATCTGTGCCTTGAGGATGTAGAGAATTGGGTGGTATTTGATATCTATCCTGATATCTTTATTGGAAATGAACAAGGGATACTGAAAGTAAAGGGATGCAGCTAATGGCGGTCGAATTTTTTTCCGCCATTTTCACTCTACTTTCTCCTTAATGTCTTCTTACTGCGATCCACTTAAGTTTAATGTGGCATCCAACTAAAATCTTAAAAATGCGAAAAATTTGATTTATCTAAAAAAAATTGTTGTGGCATCCATGGCTGCCTCATCCCATTAATTGGATGGCTTCCCCTAGAATCCATTAAAATTGGATATTGCATCCAATTCTTAGATTCCATCATCCAGCCATTTATATCAGTGACTTATCAGTCTAAGTAAATACCTGGCAGTACAGGAGAAAGAGGTCTTCCTCAGCCCACAATGTTGTTTGAGTGTAACACGCCGGGGCACCGTTAGTGGTTCAGTATTTGGTGACGTCCTCTACTAGCACGGGGTAATTGGAATGGCTGACTAGTTGGAAACTTGAGTTTTCGTCACATTAGGGATTATTATCGGCACAATTCTCTTATCCACACTGTCTCCTAATTGTCTTCTAAACGTTCGTTAATTACAAAAGTGCATGTATCTTCATCTCTGAAATAGCTGTTGTGGTATCGACTTCATCATCCATGTTGACAAAAGTGGTAATATGATAGTGTCGACGATTTTTACCGTCCTTACGCATCATATCGTCTTATAGAAATCAATTATCAGAATGAGTGTCATTTAGACGATAAATTCCTTTGTCATGTATAACATATTCTTATGTGAAAAATGCCTGTCATGTAGTCATAGCGAAGGCGAATTATCGGCCAGTTCGTCCTTATGGATAACAGCGTTGATATTGTTTAAGGGAAAATAATTATCGATTTACTCTTTAAGGTTTCCTGAGGGTTCAGCAATCGTTTTTAGAGAACGTTAAATAAATAATGAAAATATTTATAGATTTAATGGATTAATGACTTGTTTTAACTGATAGTTGTTATTTCAAAAATATTTATATCGATACTCAATTTATCGACTCATCTAATTTGCCTTGTCGACCTGATCGATATGTTATTTCGTGAGATGAGCTGATGGCTGGGATGGGTGTTGGAGTGGGGTTTAGGCGTTTACTGATCTAACATCTACGCTTTCTCCGTGGTAACCAGGGCGAATAATTACGGCCTGAGCCTCTCGGCCCCTTCCGACCCAAAAATGATATCTCTCCTTGCATCCCCATCTCCCGGGGCGTTCCGGAGGCAAAAGTCTCTGGATGGATGTTCCTTTGACATTTTAACTGATTTTTCTCTTTTTTTTCTTTGAAATGGCCATCCTTGGAACAACTTTTAATTTTGGGCCCCTTTCATTTGCCTCTTTCGACTCTTTTAAGACTCTCTCATTAGCCTCCCGAGCATGAGAGACAATTTTGTTTGAGAGGCCTCAATTTGGGACGAAAATGAGCGGGTTATGGAATAATTCCGGAGAATGACTGCGGTATCCGTTAATAGGAGTGTGCTAATGTAGGGGAAGTCTTGTGTAGAGAAGAGATTAGTTCCTAAGCCTTGATTTGCGGAGAGCGGAATTAGAAGAGCTTCGTGCCGTTTTCTGACGTTAATTTTGAGAAAGATGTGTCTACTCTCGCGACGTATTATGACGTAAGTCACCGCAATCGACTGTGGTGTTCACTGTTCGGTCATCAGTCATAAACAAGGAGGAAAATTAAACAAAGAAATCAGGAACAAGGTGGAAAGGGCTAAATTTAGCTATATAAGTACGGTTATATCGCTCTCTGTTGTGATCATGAAATGTATGCAGGGAAAATGGGTCCTTTCTTCTTCCCATTCTTTCATATTTATTTTTTTTTTATTTTAGCTCCTGTATTTTTCAGGGTATGACACACACGCATACCTGTCGTGCCTTTCTCTTTTGGTAGGGTAGGTACTGTCAAAGAACTTAGTTATTGCTGTTAGGCAACTGACTGGCTTCGATTTTAATAATTTCCCATATTTTTTAACCCAGACTTTCTCGGTTTACCATTCCCTCTCTCACCATTCAAATCTCTGTCATAAATTGCATCGTTATTCGACTCTCATCCATTTTTTTGTAATACCAAACCAATGAAGCACTTTCCTTTCTTTCAGGGTGACAACTTACGAAATTTTACCCATTCTCTTTTCCCCGAAATCAATCTGAACTAATTTTTCGATCTTACTCCAATAAACACCGTCATGACCAAACATTTCATCACGCAATATGATCGTATTTTATTCCGGGGAAACAAAGGGAAATTTTGATTCTTCGCGTAATTTTTTTCCAGTCAGTCCTGTGCATCGCTCGCTGATTTTAAATTGCGTGAATCGCGTCGGACCTGTTGTAAATCTGTGAAAAAGTGCGATGTTAAAACGAAAATGAATATTCAAACCTTCCGCGAAGTGGACCCAGAAGTGGCGGGAGTGTATTTGAATGTTGTTTTTTTTTATTCCGGGCGTGGGATGAGGAACAAGAGGACGCGCGTATATCAGAGTTACTCGGTGCAAGGGTCGGGGAAATGATAAATTCGTCGTTTTTTTCTCTTCCATGTATCGATCCTCAATTCCCCTTCCCACGCGCTTTTTTTTGGCAATTAGTAAACCTATCATTTACATTCCGTGCGCGTCGCGACGCTGTTACTTCTATTTGAAAAATTGATTGGTTTTTTTTTTGCTCCTCCCCTGACCGATGTACACTACCTTATTAGGCTTTCCACTCTTGGGAGGACGTGTGAGAAATTGATCGAGTTAATATTTCAGGATTTCTATTCGGGGGGTGGTTGAGGGAGCGACGGGCCGCCGACTTTTTCCGCGCTATTTCCTGCCCGCTCCCTATGAGTTATCGCTTCGCATCGACCCACGTCGCTTCGTCTAGTTCTCCACGGCTTCGAGCGATGGAAGCGACAGATGTGTGGGATCTGAAACTTTGCTTTACGGGGGTGGTCGGGTTGGCTGGCTGCTCGCTGCCCTTGTTGCTTTAGGGGCGGGTGCTGAAGGCGATTTAGTTGGGTACATGAATCAGCAAAGTCGAGCTTTTTTTGGGAGTAAAAAAATTGATTGCTTTTTATAGCCCGGGGGCGTGGTGCTGGTGTTCTTGCTGCCACACAATTCACATCCCTATGTGAACCTTTAGTGAGGGAGGCGGTGTTGGAGGGACGGGGGAGGGATGAGTATTGCAGACTGCGAGAATGAAGGCTAGGAATATCAAGGGTTATCGAGAGCGCTGATAGAGAGCTGGAATTCGGTACATTTTTTAAAGATTTTTTTCCTCCGAATACACAAAGATTTTAACTCCATCGGGTGCGTGATGGAACGCTCCGCGGTTAAGTGATCACTTCGGATCCTGTTCCTTATCATTTGTCAGCGTTTATACCCATCGCAGTCGTGATAAATTTTTCGTTTCAGAAGTTCAAAAACCTACTACGAATTAGGGGAAGTACCGTATGCGTTCTAATGCGTTTCATTTATTGTACTAGCACTTTCCTCATTACATCTTATTACAAAACTGTCAAAAGGTATAAGGTATCTTTGGAACCGATCCTTAAGTCTCCCAAGAAATCAATATTATTTTTGCTAAATTAAATGATATCATATTGTCATCGAAATGAATATTATATTACTTAAAGAATATACCTATACGTTTTATTTTTAAATTTTTAGGTTGCATCCTTTTAGAAAGTTATGCCCAATTTGTATGTACTTATTGTAAGCGAATTCAACATAGGTACTAGGTATGTCTAAGGAGATGCGAATCCCATCCATAGTTAATGATCGACGCAAGTAATGCTATTGGCATATAGCTTCTGTTTTTGAACTGCAATGTCCGCGATTATCGCCAATCATATGCATGTATATATCACTTTTACAAGTCGTGTATTGATTGCCTTGAAAGTGGCCAACAATATTGATTATATCTCGTTATTTACTCTATCTAACGTTCACTTCCTAATAGAGCATTTGGTAGAGTGGAGGTCTGCATCGGTTTAGTGAAAAGTTGTTACTTTCATTCGTTCATCTCCTAAAGGGAATTTCTAACATTGGTGCCGGTGTTCATATAATCAACGTGGTGAACACACAGTGGAATTGTCGCGCGCAAAACGCTGTCGTTTTTGGAATTGGCTCCGTGTTCCCCTTCTCTGGGCTGCATTTCCATAACTTTAATATCGTTGGATTATTATCGGGTGAATTGACATAGATTTTAGTCATTTCAAAGATTTCAACTCCGTTACCCAAAAGTAAAAATACCCTTTGAAATGATGTTGTGCTCTTTTTTTCCTTGTCTTAATCTATGTACTAGCAGTTATAGGTTAAAATATTATATATAAAAATATAACTATTTATTTAGGAAGAATACGAACAATTGGCGGGGTCATACTACTGTTGAACCAAATGTAGTCATTTAGGAGGCCGTATGGTGAATAAAATTACTGTGAATTAATTCATCAATTGAATCAATAACCAATGTTAATTTTAATGATATCAAATAATTTAATTTGATCCATTAATATACCTACGTGAAAGAAAGAAGAGCGAGGAAATGATCGCTGTATCTCGCAGGATAATGATTCCTACAGTTTGTAAACCAGCCGATTCAGTAGGTACATTTTCTTTGATTTCCTCATAAGTCAAAAAAGTAATGATTTGATTCTAAGTAATGGCGATATATTGCCAAAGACGACAGCAGTGCCACTGTGCGCGGGAAGAGTTGAATATAAAATGTGCGGGGGAATAACAAAGTACTATCGAGTAACGCCGTGAATATGAACCAGTCACGGTAGTTCGAGCGTTATACCACTGCTCATAGGATTCAATGAATTTGGCCTCATTATAAAGAAAAAAATTCCATCTTTTTTTGATACCAAAATATCGGCCATTTATCTTGCTGCTTTTTTAGGTATTTGCCTAGAAATAGATGCGAACCTAGACGTAGAAGCCGTTTTTTATTGTTCGGCTGTGCTCTCCAGAGAGACATCATTAAATAATTTAGGAAACCCGACGGGCAAATCACATAAAATATTTAACGTTTTGTAATGTGTTTTAACGTTTTCGATTATTTAAAAAATACATTTTTTATTCACGGTGATACTTTTTTTTATAAAATTACGTAAAAACTTCACTGAGTAAAGAGAGTTTTCAGCGTACAGCGTGAAACAAACAGGTCAAATTTAATACTTAAATATGAATATTGAATCAATTACTCAGACTCAGTTATGAAAACAAAGTTTCTACGACCGCGATGTTGTTATACTTTAAGCTCCGAAGAACTGCATGAATTAAAAAAAATCAAATCAGAAAACGGTGTATTCTATGACTATAGAAAAATCTCGCTCAACTGCCTTAAAAATATCCACTTGGATCGACCTGCAGCATCAAGTTGAGGCCACGAGGTGAGGCATTTGACTACGTAAGCTCCTTTTCGACTGAGGGAATAATGGAATGGAGACCTTGAAACTCCCTCTTTCGGCGGAGAAGAAGAGCATCAACTCTTATCCGGGTCTAGAGCTTCCACACCACCCTCACCAATCCCCCCACCCCAATCTCCCCACCCCCTTACTCGATGAGGTGCTGCCGGGCGCCCGAGAATTGCTGCTGTAACTCCTACCCCCACTGTGCTCGCGAACGGAATAACATCCGCAAGGTCTTGGTGCACAAATCCGCTGAGCATATGATACGTAAAATTATCATAAAAATCGAATCAGCGGCTTTTATTATGGAAATGTGACATTCGTATGAACTCGGGATTATCTAACCATATTATTTCCGTGGTGCGAGTCTGTCCGTGACGGCCGAATTTTGTGGTCGCGAGTCCTCCTAAATGAGTTGTCGTATTTTAAGGAGATTTGCCGAATTAAAGGGATAGGAGCTGTTGATTAGTTTAATGTTTTGGTGTATTTTTAATTGGTTTGTATTAAAAAGGTTGAAAATACACTTTCGCTCCCTCATATGGAGCGAATGATTAGGGTTGATGTTGAACCGTTTGGTTGCACCTTTAAATACCATCATATAGAAATTTTGTTTTAAAATTGTGTTTAAGCTTAACAAATTTTGTTTAAAATTGATGTTTTTTGGTCACTGATAATAAGGTATAAGACTCCTAGATTTTTAGAAAGATGTGCATATATAGGATTTTTTAATTTGCTACCTGAATTTACCATGTTTTTTTATTTTACTCGGTTAATGTTTTGTTAAGATGGCTATTTTTCCTTTTTGTTTAGAGACACGAGTCAGTTTTTCAATTATAAAAAACTTGCAAATGAAATTAAAATAAATACTCTAAACGAAATATCTTGCAAAAAGGAATCGTTGGAATTGTGATTGCGCATTGGATTTTTTTCAGAGATGTGGAAACTGTCTGCACTTGCATTTACACGACCTTAATCTAATGTAAAATTACGGGAAGCAGAAATAAGAATGGTTTCTAGGGTGAAAAAAACTAAACCATTGTAATGTCCCTCGACACTATTAAGGTTCATTTCCATAATTCTATATCAACAGTATTTAACCAGAAGAAGAGGAAGGGTATCGATGCTAGAGGTACATTTAGCCTTAGAAAAGATCATTCGTCTTAATACTTGAATGAATGCAAATCCTTAGGTATGTAATCTACTATATTAGCTTAAGAATTTCATTTTTAATGATCATGTAGAAATTAGTCGATGTTTATCTCAAATCGACGTACTGTTCTGCGTATACGCACACTCTGAATGCTGTTTTAAGTACGTGCGGCGTTTCCTTACACAATGCCACCACTCATCCGCTGGTTTTTATCGTGAAAATACGTTAACCTAACTAGGCTCCGATAATGACGCTCCAAGCGTGGAACGTGGTCAGAATTGATTATCTGATTTGAAACGTTTGATAATTTTGAAGTCTTTTTTAAGTAACGGGAAGTTTCTCATTCTCTTTGTTCATAAAAACTTTCATTCATTTCCTGCATATGTTAATTAAAAAATCTCCTAAAGTCATCCTATGAGTTATCATTGTTCGCTAGTTTCTGGGATAATTTAGCTGGATACTTCTCCGAAATGAGTGATCGTAACTATATTTCCAAACAACCTACCTCATAATCCTTTAAGACTGTATTTAAATTGGGGGAAGTTTTCAAAGTAACATATGTGAGTATATACTTTCCATCTGGAGTAAGGGGTCGTGCATAAACTACGATACAGTTTTCGGTGATTTTTTTTACCTCCTCTCACCTTTGTTGATTTTGGGTGATTTTTACAACTTTTTGAAACCCCTCCTCCTCTATGTAAGACAAAGTAAGATTTCATGAAACCCTCCCCTTTCTATCTTACGTAAGTTGTCGTACATTTTTGGAACCAATTCACATAGATACCTACTTGGGCGATTCCATGTCCAAGTGTGCAAAAATTGACCTAACCACCGCCGGTTTGTAAGTTGTTTTAATACATCATAGGCCCTTATTTAGAAACATAGAAATTTAGTCAGATATCGATAACGGTTTTCGATATTTCCCGATTCAGAGTAGGCGCGACTCGCAAAACACTAGATAATCAGAAATGCGATGTCTCTAAATTAATGAACGCAAGGAATTAATCATAACTTTTCTATAGTTCAGCATAAATTCAGGCGTACATCCTTAAAAAGTACTCGGGGTAATCTTAAAAAGTAAGATTTTTCGTCCGACGATAATTTAATTAGTTGATAAAAATACGATCTCGGAACTAACTTAAATCTTATGCAAGATTGTCTCGGACCTGTCTGTCGGATTGTCTGTCGGGAAATAAACTTCGGTCCAAAACTAAATTTACTTTCAACAATTCACACTATTATTCAATCCATAATAAATAACGAACCAAAAATACAAATATTATTAACTAAAATTGGATATAGCCAGTCAGATACAATCGAATGGTTAAATACCTATATACATCATTTAGTCTACACATCGACAACATTAATTCGCTATTTTTGAAAATACCTCTTTTAAAAATTTGTTTGACATATTAAAATCGTTACAATATTTGTTATATATAATACACAATCCTTTTATTTGAAACATTTTCAAGTATTCACTATGAACATTTATTGCATAAAAGTCATCATAATTCTACCTTTTTTTGACGGAACATGAGGATTCAATCAATTCTACAGCGTGCCACATTCTCCTTCATTTATTACATCATGTAAAAATAGAAGATCATTCAATATTCTCCGATGAAATAATTAATGGAAATAAGACGTTTCAATAAGTCTTCGTATTTTATATTATTCTTCATGACGAATACATCCTAAAAATCTTTTTTGAATTCTCTCAATAATTTCACTGTACTTTATTGCATAAGGATTCCAAATTACAGAGCAGTTTTCTACTTTGCTCCTTACAAGAGAAAAATACAATAATTTTAGCACACATTCATTCTTGAAATATTGTGACATACGGTATAGAAAATCCTGCAGCTTACAAGCAGGCATGGTAATATATACAATATATAATTTACAAAGGTTATTTTACAGTCAAAAATCAGATAAGTCAGATGCAAAACATATTTTCAATGAGATGATACCAACTGCATTCGCCAAGGGAAAGCCATGCTGGTTAACATAAAATGAAGTTCATATTTTGTTTTTTTCACATGGACCAAATCTGGCACAGTGTCTATATAAAAAAACTTGGACGTAGTGCCAGGGCATTCTAAAATGAAAATTGCCGATGACCTTCCCTTGTTACACCCCCTCGCCACGATGAGGCAGCAGTTTGGATTTGAGGGGGGCATGCACTACAACTACGTCTACTTCTACTACATACCCATCAAGCCCAAATATTAATTCTAGTTCTACCACAAGCCAAACTACCACATTCATTCATACACACTCCTCATTCACACCCCTCATTCACTCATTCACACCCCTCATTCACTCATTCACACCATCCAAACAATCAAAATAACCAAATTTAATACGTATCGCCTATCACCTATCGATTTAAACGTGCTAATGTTCCGAGAAATTTAGCTTTCGTATCGCAGTCTAACTGGCATCACGCCTAAACTTTAGCCTAAATAGCTCCATCCTGGCCCTACATGAACTTTACTAGTGCACTAGTATCTAATCAGCTCATACAGTCTGCAACACAACCTGCCTGACCTATGGTCTACCGAAACTTAACAGAGCATAAAAATGTAACACAAAAACCCTTCACAAAATAGTAGTTACAAATCATTTCATATTAAAATTAGTTCATTGTTCACACTCGAATCACACACGGAACTTCTCTGGTCCTTTTCTTCATCGAGTCCCGGTGAGCTTCCTTTTCTTCTGTTTTCCAGATGTCCTGCGGTTGCTCCGTAGGCGCCATTGTTGCTCCACCAAACCTAAAATTCACATTACTTACTTACTACTAGAAGATTCAAGGCTCAGTGCATCAAATTTCATATAAATAGTTTTATGGAGGTAGGAACGAGATGTTCAGCAAGTATCCGCACTCTCAGTGACTAATTAATTATAAGAACTGAATTAAGATACTAAAGATCTAGATTTATCTCAACCCAACAAGATTTATCTTATCCCAACAAGTGACCAGAAAAAATATTCTATCACAGGCAGATTACTTTAAAATTTGAAATTGAATGGAATATTATAAGGAGTGAGAAGAAGTGTTATCCGGCTCATTTCTATTGAAGATATTAAATTTTGTACTTCAATTAAATGACTAAATTTATTATTTTTAAATCATTGTTAATTTGACTATCTAATTATTTATTTATAAAATTAATAGCCTTTATTGGCAAAATTAAAAAATATACCTCGTAACGTGTTTTGCTTAAAGTATGTATTCCTCGCTTTCAATTTATACAGACTGTTCGGGTTATTTTAGATTTTAATAACACAAAGTCTATTGGTTCGGACATTTATCAATAGAAAAATATTAAGATTCAATAGATTAAGCATTAATAATAGATCAATATATTAAGTATTAATAAATCAATAGATTAAGCTTTTGAAATTCAATGAACTGATACAGCGTATTAATTCTGATTCAGCGTAGTAATTCAATCAAAATTTAAAACAAAACTGAATACATTGGCATGGAAGAGCAATAAGTAAATTTATGATAAATGGTTTTTAAGTGAAGTTATTTGCAATATAAGAGGCATCTAGAAATCGGAAAAAATGTGACAATTCATGTGAAAATATAATAAAAAGACATCTACAATTTAAGTAGGAAATAATTGATTGAAAAAAGGGCCAAATAAAAAAAAGAGGACTCTATATTTCGCCATCGTCCACATCAAGTGACAAAAACAACCATGACTAGAATTGAGAAGATAAGTATGTAAAGAATACTAACCGAATCCTTTATTCTAAGTAGCCATTCAAGTTTATCTTGAAGTGACGTTGAATCATTGAGTGAAGTCTTCATTATAATTTTGATTTCCTGACATGTGCTTGATGTGAGTGTGTGAAGAGAGCAGAATGTCTTCAATGATGAAGTCCTCTTCAATTGAAGTCTTACCTCTTCCGTTCTTCCTGTCCAGCGATGAAGTTAGCCTGTGAAGAGAGCGGATTAATACACAAAAAACAATCACAATACAAATTAGAAACTCCTAGCCTTACTCTACGAATACTTTTTCATGGCCCTAATGGCCCAAATCTAAGCTATGTCTTCAATGGTGAAGTCCTCTTCATTTGAAGTCTTCTCTCTTCTGTTCTTCCTGTCCAGCGATGAAATTAGCCTGTGAAGAGAGCGGATTAGTAAACAAATGTATTAAACCCCCCAAAAATTGCGTGAATGCGCATGCTTTCAAAATGCAGTCAAGCATTCAAAAGGTTATGATGCTACAGGAAGGGGTCATGAAACTTTGTGAAAATGAAACCATTCTCACAATGTGACACGATTCCACCCCTGTATGTGGAAATTAATTTACACGCATGCGAACCCACTCATAATTATATCTAGCGCAACGCACAACGCCTATCCTTATATAATTATTTCATGGCCCTAATGGCCCAATTCTAAGCTATGTCTTCAATGGTGAAGTCCTCTTCATTTGAAGTCTTCTTTCTTCTGTTCTTCCTGTCCAGCGATGAAATTAACCTGTGAAGAGAGCGGATTAGTAAACAAATATATTAAATCCCCCAAAAATTGCGTGAATACGCATGCTCTGAAAATGCAAGCAAGCATTCAAAGGTTATGAAGTTACAGAAAGGGGTCATGAAACTTTGTGCAAATGAAGCCATTCTCACAAAGTGACACGATTCCACCCCTGTATGTGGCAATCAATTTATACGCATGCAAACTCACTCATAATTATATCTAGCGCAACGCACAACGCCTATCCTTATATAATTATCCTTATATAATTATTTCATGGTCCTAATGGCCCAAATCTAAGCTGTCTTCAATGTTGAAGTCGTCTTCAATTGAAGTCTTCTCTCTTCTGTTCTTCCTGTCCACCGCTGCCGTTAGCCTGTGAAGAGAGCGGATTAATACATAAAAAAAACAATCACAATACAAATTAAACACTCCTAGCCTTACTCTACGGATACTTTTTCATGGCCCTAATGGCCCAAATCTAACCTATGTCTTCAATGTTGAAGTCGTCTTCAATTGAAGTCTTCTCTCTTCGGTTATTATTGTCCAGCGCTGACGTTAGCCTGGGAAGAGAGCGGATTAATACACAAAGAAACAATCATATTACAAATTAAACACTCCTAGCCTTACTCTACTTCTTCATTGCCATATTGGCCCAAAGCTAATCCGCACCTAATCCTCCTACGCACTGTCCGTTTTGAATATTCAAGGCCTTTCAATGTCTTCATCTTCTCATTCGATGGTTTCTTCTTCCTGCGTAGAGAACGGATTAGTTCACAAACATAAAAGCAGCCATAAACGCAACTGAAAAGTACGGCAAAGAAAAAGCACAAAAAGTTAATATAGCAATAGCAAGAACAATGTACATACATACATTTCTTAAAATTAATTATGGTACCATTATCTTAAACCAAATGCCACGGCTTTCATCCTACCTACTAACACTTCTCTCTGTACCTTTTTTACATGCAGCTATTTTTTTTAGATAATACCTTTGCCGTGGACTACTTGTTGTTCCTACCAACTACTACCAATTATCACGCATTGTTATACCAGGGCAAAGAATTTCCTTTACCACTACTTTTTTGTGAAATTTCATTCACAAAAAACCAATCGATGTGCACATCTGAATGGTTTTTTACCTCATTTTTTGTACCACAAATGTTTTTAAGCTTTTGTACCATACATTTAGTACATACTTTTTATACCATAATGGAGTTGCTCTCAACTCTCATCACTATTTCTCAGCGGGGATTTAACAGAGCTCTGTTAGATATTTGGGAAAAACCAATGGTATACCATGATTTGCACCCTGGCCATGGGTAACTGCCTATAGATCCAATCAAACCGGCACATTGAACACACAATTATCATACACATCAAATGACTTAACCCAAAAGGAAAGCACTGTAAAGAAACGTTTACATTATTATATAAAACACCTGCTACCTTCATCTTTTACGTTCACCCACAATACTTCACCAAGGCTCTGCATTCAGCCTCCATTTCCTTTCTTATTCATGTAATCAATCCGTCTCTTCTGTTATGAAGGTTTTCATTGATTGCTACTTCATTTGATGCGTTGGTCATGGTATTCATGGTTATCCATGTTGAACACTGATCTTCATCATGCAATAGACTATAAAGAGGGAAAGAATAATTAATATCAACTCGTCAATCACGATTGTGTTAATTTATGAAATTATACATTTTCAGCAAGGAAGGTTTATTGAATTTCAATGAATTTCATATTACCTACATATCATCTTTGACACTCCAAATATAAGCATTGATTTATGGTAAATGAAATGATCGAACATTCAATTAAATATGTGATATGGCTTGATTATATCGTCATAATTTGTGAAGGCGACTGTAACTGCAATAAACGAATAATGAAAATCTTTGCAATTTTCTCTTATGCGTAGCAATGATAATACTTTTTCAAGTTGTGATGGTAATATTATTCCAGAGTTCTTGCTCAAAGAAAACATGGGACCAAGACTGATGCTCTATAAGGTATATTAGTTCCTCCCCACTGCTGAGTGTAATGAATTTATTGTATTCTACAGCCGACTTCGATTGTCAAACAGACATTCAGGAACGCATTTATTCATCTCAACAGAAGAGCACTTTGTGAGCAGCAGAGGTAATTCATGCTAACGATATTCTTATACGGGAAATGTTCCATATTCTGATACCCAACCCCTTAATTGTAATCGTTTTCGCCACATCGTTGTGTAATGACGCGGGAATTTTTATTTTAAGGTTCTGGCGACGTATCCTTTCTTTAGTGTAAGGTAAAAAATAACCTGAGAGTATGCTATATTGTTGGAGGTAATAAATTAATAAATCCATAATGGACCAGGATGTTTCTGAAGCTTAGAAAATCGATATCCACGTTGACTATTGACAAGATAATGAAGTCTTTTTTTTCATCTTTCACAAAATATGGACTTAAAATCATGTATCAAGTACATGAAATCAATATCTATTACAAAGCCAGCGTTTTGGAATGCTTAAAAATCATCTCAACAGAAAGGCACTTTTTGAGCAGTCAGAGACATCAATAAGGAAACCAATCTTATATAGAATGGGAAAAGAGCAATCTATGCATGTAAAGAATGTCGACTGGTTTGATGATTCCGGATACTGAACGCCTTCAATTTTATTGTTTTCACTACATCTTCGTACAACAATATCCTTTTTTAAAGCTAAGGAAATAAAATTTTGGTCCATGATGAACCATTCCATTGCCGAGGTGTAGAAAATCGACATCTACATTAACTGACGTGGTAATAAAAAAGAAAATCTTCCACAGTTTATAGACTATTGATTATGTATTTACATTTCTTGGAATTAAATCATTAACAATTGTAACGATTAGCGATACAATTTTGGCAAAATATTTCTCTCCCCCTGAATCAGTTGATCTCTCAAAGAAGCCAGTAAAAAAGAAAGCGATGAAAAAATATGTTTTTAACTTTGATCTTAATTTGAATAGATATACCTAACTGGTGCAAATGACCTTAGTCGTCGAAGCACCCTAACCACCCTAATACTACTACGATATATCTAACAAAAGATGCACCTCGACCACCCGGGAAATAAAATTATCGTAACTGAATGAATAGTAGCGGAATATAGTGAATATGGCTGCCTCAGTCGCAAGGCACTTAAAATTTATCCGGAAAATTAATATGAATAGGTACAGAATGCAAATCGCACATATGAATCATATTTAAGACGCATCAGGAATTACGGTGCAGAGACGAGATCTGGAACAATGCTCACTAAGTATAATACGATTGAGAACAACAGAAATGCTTATCCAAAAGATAAGAATTATGACGGGCACACAGGCACGCTTTTGTTAACAAAAATAAAAGCGCATTGAGACGCACAACATCTAATACACAGTGATGAAAGGAATGAAGTTAACATCCGATAAACTAACTGATGATACTTGGGGTGAGTAAAATTTAACGCTTATCGCTACCTAAGAATGTAACTGAGAGAATATACATAATAAGGACACCCTAGTGTAAACAGGTAGCCAAGCAGAAAAATATTGTGGATTCGCACACTTTCCTAACCCTATCGTTACGTGGTTATATTCAAGGGGTTAGATAATTGACTTGGAAAAGTGACAAAAAATATTTGACTCTCTTTTCCTTGTTTCACATTCAACAATACAAACGCTTTCCGCATCTTAGTATTTTTCAATTCATGAAATGGGATTGCCCCATAAGAAGAAAACCTCAACGGAGAGCAACTCGTCGAAATACTTACGGAAATCGAAACGAACCTTCCCTGTAAATGTTTGGAAAGAGAGTCTCTCTTCAAATAAATGTTTTTTAAAAGATAAAATTTAATGACCATCTCACAGCATGTGTTTATTCCACCTTCCCTCACACTAATAACTCTATTTCATTACAGTGTCATGTCTGATATATTATAACGACCTTAACTACATAAAGTGTCACACTAGTGCGTTTGAAATAGTTTAAAGGTAGTCGATAGTCAAGGGAGAGGTTACTTACCATAGTTTCCATCAGGCTCCTCACCACATTTTCGGAAAACCGTCGTTTTCACACGGATACCTCCATCCTTCGACCACAGCCACCATCAGCAGATCTGTAATAATTTTAAGGCTAAATTAATGGACTTGTATTTTATCGGTCAAAAACACGTTCAAAAATTCATCGCCATCTTATCGAAACCATCGGGAAACAGCGTCATCTCTGCTGTTGTAAAATTTTGAAAATATACAGATGAAAAACGACCCTACTATTGAGCTTTTAATAACAACGGTAAATCATAAAAAATAACACTACACAGGTAAGTACCGAGATAAAATAGGATAAAATTATGGAATAATATTGTTGGAATATCTAAGTTGTGTTGAAAAATAAAGATAAAATTCAGGGCAATTGAAAATTCAAATTCGTTCGTAGCGAATTACTCACCTCTCACCCGAGACACAGCTGGCGGCAAACTGAGGCGGGTGGCGGGAAAATGACAGGGAGAGCCTCAACTACGGTGACGTCATTGAAATATTTTATTTGAATATTCCCTCAAAACCCTTAAGAGCCAATAACAATTACAAATTAATCCACGAAACTCATTATAAAATTTTTTAAGTCCTTTTTTTCCCTTAGTAAGGCAATGTTTGCGATGCAAAAGAAAATAGCCTCTCCTATGCCTATCTATAGCTTACATTTATTGTCAAGATGGCGCCAGGAGTAGACACATGTGAATATCATCCAATGAAACTTCTACTAAGCTCATTTAATGCAATCATTTAGTTTATTGAACCTGACGCGTAAACGGACAGTTTTAAGAGTCTCCTTAAAATGTAAGAACATATTTATTTGCCTCACTAATTATGGTAAAGTAACGCATTGCAGCAATAATTACTAATACGTAATCCACAATATAGAGCAGGAAAATCTTTGAACTACACCCTTAATTTATTTCATTAGTAGACTAGTCATATCCCATGATGTGGAATTGTATGATCATATTATTCCTGTATTTTTTGGTCGTTTCAGAATCGTACGTGAATACGTACGTACCCCGACGCCAGCCTTGGTTGTATTTCGTGATTCACAAACAAAAAAGCTAGTGCTCTAAGAACGAGAATAACATTACCTGAGTCATGGACTTTGCTACGAAGGCCCATCCCTTGCTCTGCTTTCAGGTCAACATTCGGTGAAACACCTCCTTTTCACCGTGAGTACAGTACCCCACATCCAGTAATGATGATGCAGCGATGAATTCCTCGAGCCCGTCTTCTCGTCACGTTCAGCTAATCACACACTATCAACCTTTGGGCTGCACTCATGTCACGCATGACAAAGTTTTTTGCGACAAAATCAACAAGACGAGACACTGTAGCAAGCTGTAAGAATTCCTTGACGCCCTATGAACTGTATTGAGTGGCGGGGTTGATCCGGATATCCAGTGAGGCAACCAAACAATCACAAACCATCAAACGTGGGAACAATTGTTGATACGTATTTGAACTTCTAAATATTCTGCATGAATAAAGATTCGAAGTTATTCGTTGCGAAAAGATATCATTGTAATCAACCAGCTCGCACGTCACAGTTACTCACATAAACCACTGATAATTTTTACGCACTTAAATATGTTTACACCGTGAGGGATAGCAGAGGCCCACAGATGTTAGGACACTTCTCGATCGAACCAAGTCAGAAAAACAAATCCTCTTTGAAATCGTACAGCAATGCCTTTTCGGTTTCCTTTGAGCTCCAGTCGAAAGTAAGTCGTAAGGCCAACTGCCCTTCTCACGGAAAGAGTCACTTCAAATTCCTATTCCTTGGGAGCCCGGTAATATGATGCCCTTGAGCTTTCATTTCACTCACTGCATCGAAATTCAAAGATATTTTCTACCCGGGCGGTAGATTTTTTTTCAACTCAAAACGTGAGATTCCTGTGACGCGAAAATCCTTCTCTAATTGAAGAACAACAGCTGGCAGCAATTGCTGAAAGTGAATCACGGGGTATTTCCCTCGTCTATGAATTGAACTGCTTTAAGGAAATGTGAAAGGCGGTCATGCTGGAAATATCGTCAGATGTATTTTGTCTTCCAACCATAGTGTAAGCATACACACTTACTCTATGATTATACCCACAGCACTTACACTGAGTAATCACAGTATGCATTTAGCGCGTTGGTACAAGTGACTTGAATTTTAGCGTGGGCAGTATACTGTCATTTCATATTCCAAACCACTAGAATGGAACGCTCAGTCACGGGAAACGCCAGCGAACACAAAAGAATAGGAAAATCTCGTGAACTTGAAAATGCCCGGCGGTGGTGAATATTCATTCTTGAGTTGCATAATAGGTATAGGTAGAGCGAAACTTGGTGGTACTCATCAACGGAGGATTAGTGGACAATGTCCGTAAACCAAGCTTTGATGAGCGGGCAAAACTATCGAATTTATCCCGCAGGGTCCTCTGGAGTGGCTCGGCCGCTTCAACCCACATCTTACGTATGCTTTCCTCTCCTTTGCGTCATGTTCTTCAGAAGCGAGTGCCGCCACGTTGGGAGCGACGGCTTTCGAAAAAATGAAGCCTAAGACAGCTTTTGTATAAACACTCGTAGCCTCGAAAGTTTGTCATCAAAATAAGTATTTGTTTTCCGCAATTGTACTTCTTTTCATTGCTATTTATTGTTTTAATAATAATCTATTTATTCCCCAATTCTTATTATTTTATTTATGGCAGGGAACGGTGGGTATTTATTTCGGTAGGGAGCAACGGTAGGTACAGGTAGGAGGAACTCAAGATCCATGAATTATCTCCGCTCTTAACTCATCTTGCTGGTTATTCAGCAGGCATATATCTCTTAAATCAGCTTCATTCAGTCACATTGCAGCTTTACCAAGGTGTAATAATATTATTCATCTTACTTTCAATTTGCCGTAACCGACCACCCCAATAGGGAACTTGGTGTTCTTTACACAAACTCTGTAGCAAAGAAAACATTGTCGTGCACAGATAGGTTTTATTTGCATTTTCAATACTTTTCTGGACTCGTGATTGGTATTGCAGTAATTCCGTTTTTCGACGATTAACACAACATTATACATTCGCTGCTTTTGTTGTCACTAAGGGGAGAAAGAGAGAGTTTTTACATTCAAATACATCGAACAAGTATGAATACGAAAAAAATGCGAAATGTGTCAAACATACTGGAAACCTCAGTGAATAATTTGCCTTCAATTTTTCTCTCGGCGCTGTAGAATCAGCTTATCGGCCGATGACGCCATGTGGAATTTATTCGGTTATTCTGGTCAATATCAACATAATATATCATTGACCGCGGCAGCTTGAATGCGATGCATCCCATCCTCCGGTACAGCTGTATCGGAAGATGGGATCTAAAGCATCAAAATGGGATCGGAGCGGAAGCTGTGATGTACCTAATACAGGAAACATACTTTTTTTCATCAATACAATCTTGAAACAGATTATTGACTAAGTAAAAAGACAGCAAAAATGTGGAAAGCGTTGAACACAATTGAAATATTTGCTCACGGTATATCCGTGTATAATGTACCGATCTAGACATCTCAAGGGTGTATGGCAGTGGTGAATTTTCAACTAACATGATTTATTAAAATACGTAACGTTGATGAACTAACACTTATCTCGCCGATTGTGCAGCACGCGGTTTTAATTGGTAATCAAGCTTACCCATTAACAAAAGGAATCCCAAATACTGGCTGCATGAGAGCTAATCTGCTTATTTTTTTGTCGTTAATGCGCAGTACCATTTTCAATTCACTGTTTCCACTCAGCTCCTTCCGCATTCAGTAAGTGCCATGAGTGCTTTATTTTTCAAGGTAGTAATTATCACGAAGTCAGTAATAAATTTAATTTTAACTGGCAAGTGTTCCATCACTTTTGAATTTCCTGCGAGGTCTTTGTTAACGCTTGTATGCGTTATTAACTACGAATTATCAACCGTGCTGCCATGAATGTTGCTATGAAAAACATTTTGCTAATACATATTTACTAACCTTAGCATAAGTGGAATTGGAATAGATGTAAGATAGGGTGGTTTCAGGGTTTTTCGAGATATCTTATTTACTCAGAGATTCTGATGCTTTTGATTTTCTTGAAACTTTTCTTTATTGTCTCAAAAAATGAGTTACTTGATTCCACACCCATTTATAGAACGATAAATATCGATGGTAAGAACGTATTGGTATTGGGAAAAAGTTTGGATTATATTTTTGTCCTCGACATCTCCGTCTTTCGTGTCGATTGTCACTCCTGGAGCGCGAATACGGTTCTCCATTACTCGTTACGCTTTATCGTAAATTTTCAGCTGCACTGGTTATGTTATCATCATTCTTCAAATTTTATTAGGTGCTTTAAAACACTAATACAGTTACAGTGAGGATTGCAATTCTAGAGCGATTGGAGTTTTGGTAAACGATATTGCGAAATAAGGAACCGTAATCCAACCCCTGGTCATCTTAAGCTATAATCCATCGATTATAGTCGACATTTCTTTATCAAAATTTAGGTAAATTTTTCTACCGCCAAAAACTTCGGAAATTCGGTCAAGTTCTACGACTATATGGTTCTCGTTTCTATATGAATGAAAAATACACATTTATGGCGGTTTTACGATATAATTATGACGTGTTTGCGCGCATTTTTCGTGAAAATCACGTAGCAATTACAGCAGTGCCCAAAATATTAAATCATTGATTGGACTGAAAAGTTGAAGAATTGGAGTAATTTTACATTTGGGCAACTCTCAATTAAAATGGTTTTTTTATACTCGGAAATGCGTGCGTAATTAGCCGTCGTTTATTGATTAAACTATTATATCATTTGAAACCTGAAAGTCATAATTCAAATACCCGTCAGAAACCAGTTAAACAAAAAACTCAACTGCGGACATCTAACATAAGCTCGTGTAGAACTGTATAACCGCTAATTCTGTGCGCCGGACCGATTCTTGAAGTTGTTTTAAAACCTTTTCATAACCGTTATTTTTTGAATGATTTGCAAAAAATTTTTTATAATAAATTATTTATAATCTGATATCCATATTTCATCAAACATATTAATCCAGTCAGCAACACAGCAGGTCAGCAATATATTTAAAATAAACACAATTAGCCGCGGACGTCTAGGCTGTGGAAAAATGTATGAGCGCACCTGGAGGCCGCCATTTCGAACCGCTAGTGAAGCATTTAATTATTTTTTAAATTAGTAAATGCTTCCCATGCGTTACAAAGAATTTAATAAATACCTATTACTCTTTTATGTAATATTCTTATTCACATTAAATGCTTCCCGCGTATCTAAACGGCGGCCTTCAGGTGCCCTCATGCATATTCTCACGTGTCGGGACGTAATGTTTCAAAGTAAGATTTTTCGTCCGACGATAATTTAGTAAGTTGATAAAAATACGATCTCGGAAGTAACTTAAATCGTATGTAAGATTGTCTTAGACACCCTCACCCTGCACCCCCCCCCCCCCACCTATGTAAGACAACGTAAGGTGAGCTCAACCCCCCTCCCACCCCAAAGCGACTTACGTAATACTTGAATGGTCCTCCAGGGAATCTGTTACACGTGGTGCCGATTGGAGCTTTAGAAAACGAATAATACCTTAGAGTACGTCTCATTTGACTGACACTGGTGCCTGCATGCTGAATAATTTGCAGAAGTCTGTTATAAATCATAATAATCTCTCCTAAGAAAGTTAAAGGAGAATTTCTAAGAGGTAAATAAGGTGACTGCTGCCATGCTTGAGAGACTTTTGAAAATGAATGTACATTGTAAAGTGCATTTCTCCCCGTCGAGAGTGGACTGCTCCACTGTGACTGAGTAATCCCTACTCGGTGTTTCTTGTGTGTGGGTAACCGTCCCCCAATGCCTCTAGTCTCATCTATTAGTCTTGAAATGATAGAAGATTACTCCCAACGCGTCAGAGTGCAGTCCCACTGGATTCTATTTGGGCCAAGTGGCTTCGTAGGTTGAATAATTAGGCTCCCTCGGTAATTGACGTTGTTCACTTATGTGGAGGCTGACGTTCCCGCTTGAAGACAGAGGAAGAACAATTTGGCTCCCCTGTGACAACGCGTTCGGGGCGACTTGCCTAAATAAATCACCGCTGTCCACCCGTCACCCGTCGTCCCCGTCACCCGTCTTCCAAGTGAATATGTTACTTCGTATTCGAGAACTAAAATTCAACTTGCCACTGCTTTCAGAGGCAACATTGTTTTATTCCATAATCTATTTTAATAATAGCTACAGTTATGAAAATAGCTGTCACTACGAATCAGATATCCTCCTAGTGCTGTTGCTTCTGTGTGCAAGTGCCAGACGGTATGTGCGAAATGACATTAGCCGTCGAAGCGCGTTTAACTAAATTACTACTGCTAGTATTTTTTGTTTTCTTCTTATAGCAACACTTTGAAGGTTGATGTATACTCACTTTTGGGATTTTTTAAAGATAATTCTTGGTCTTTCTGCTGTAAATTATGCGTAATACTTGACGTTATTTTAATTTTTCGGGGGAGTGGTACCTCCTTGCGTGATTAAGAATGGCTATCCTGTAGAAGGGGTTGAAAACTGCCGTAGTTGTCTCGACGCAAATTATTTTGAGCATTATACGCATCTTATTTTAACGGATTAGTTCTCACTTTCGCTTCACTTTTTCCTCTCTTTCTGGAAATATCCCGCAGACTAGCCATGACACGATTCAGTAGATCGTTTTGGTTGCATTTGAAAGAGAAATGGAGCCCTGGGGTTGTGGGAGGTAGGATGAAAATGTAGCGGGTGGTTTGATGGAGGGAAATATAAACACGAGGAAGCAATTTAATTGAATAGGTAAGCAGAAGCGGATGAGTCTGGGATGCGGGGAAGGAAATTTTATTAATCGGAATTAGTTAAGATAAATTCACATTTTTCGCCAACATGCCTGAGTTCCCATCTGTTCACGGTCAACGCTTTTGTGTGGTTCTCTCCGAGATAATGTTTTAGACATAAGGTGTAATCATCTGCAGTTGCCACATATATACAGTGTACATGCCTAGAGCATTGTTTAGTTTTGCGTTTACCTTAAAATGGAACACGCTTCGTTTTTTCGAAACGAAGTATCGGTTATTCAAAAATCCTACTTTGCTGTAGTTAGACCACATTTCGAGTAAGGCGGCAGCATTTGGTACTCCGCACCGAGCGATTTAGTGAGCGAAATTCAAAAAATATAACGGAGAGCCGCAAGCTTAGTTGAAAACTGGTACGCTGATGTTATGCTAAAAATACAGCTGAAGGGAAAAAATATGTATGGGGCTAATAGAGACTCTGAGGATACACCCTATGGTGAAAACATTATGACAAGAAAAAAGAAAAAAAAATAGTAAATTTCAAGCCTTAAAATATCAATCCTTGATGATGGCAACACTTTCCGAAACCTAGGTTGGTTTCAATAAATCTACTGTGAAAATTTACCAAGTATTTTTTTCTTTTTTCTTGTGATATTTATATCAGTCACTCATTTCCACAAGCTGTCCCCTGATACTATACCCTATGCTGATGATTGCTTGAAATATTCAGATCCAGCGAGCATTAGCATGATGTGGAGAATATTATTTTCGACCCATGCCTCGAGAAATGGCATCAAAATAGGAGATTGAACTGCCAAGCATATTCTTTCCCCGCACCATTTGTGATTATTACAAAAACAGCGAGACACTAATTCTAAGACACTACTGTAGCATGAAATTAACTTTTCGGCCTTCCCTCTTCCTATTCCCTCCCGTTTTCATGGCTGGTGTTCTAATACCAATGGTACTCAACTTTTTTACCTCATTTCCTCCCTTTTGCCGAAGTGCAGAATGTCATTCCCCCTCCCCAATATAAATTATTAAACGATCATTTAATTCTGCAAGGGAAAACTATGCGCATGTTTAAAGGCCGTTTTACACGGGGCACGTCATTGCGCAGGTTAGAGCTGCATTAATTTCTAATATGGCGGGCAATTGCGCGAATGCATGAACGAAATTAGAACAGGGGCTATTTTGCCATCTCGCATCCATGCATTCTCGCATGCGTTCTCGCAATTCACCGCTTTACACGACGCAATTTTGACTGCGCCTTCGGAAATACGTCAGATTGCGCAATGACGTGCCCCGTATAAAACGGCCTTAAGAATTGAATTTAATCTGTGCAATTCAAATAATTTTACGGCCACAGGTGAAAATAAAACAAAGTACACTTTTTCTGGTTTTACATATTCCACATAACGTCATATTTAGCAGAATAGCGGTCCCAATTCCCTTCTAAATCTACCTAAATTCCTCCCAGTGATTCCTGTCTTAAACCGTCTACTACGTACCCCTGCGGCGGCTTGCTGGTTAAATGTACATGTGTATACTTGAATCTTTGTTTGTTTCTCTTAATTGTGGAGATTTAAGCAAGACCTCATAGCCAAGCATTTCCTCCCTCCCAAGTTTCTTCAAGCGTGATTCGCACCAGAAATTCCTCTTTGAGGAACCCTTTCTTCGAAGATAGATCATGTTTCTTGACTGAAATTCCTATGGCATTTTTCGAAGGAAATTGATAACATCTTTCCCGGCTGGCTAAATATGCATGTGGTCTCAGGGACGAATTAAATGTGTCAATTAAACTAAATTTATACCGTTTTCATTTGGCTAACCTAATTTGGGACGGAGAAAATTTGACGAGTCATGCGAGCACGACTATGCAACTGGTAGCTGCGGATAGTTCGATCTAGTTCCAACTTCGCAACTGTTTGAGGGTTTCAATTTCGCGATGAACATTTCCTTCCGAGCATTTCCTGCCGTTGGTCGTTCTCGACTCTCTCGCATCCAAACGATGCGAGTAGTGGGGCTATGTTTAATGATGCTTGCTCACCTACTTGCCGTAGCGCATCCGTGAAAGTAGGTGATTCCTAACTATGGCTGCCTGTCAAAGAAGAGTTTTCCCTCATTAATTGGTATCATTGTTC
Source organism: Pyrrhosoma nymphula (assembly GCA_963573305.1). Taxonomy (NCBI): domain Eukaryota; kingdom Metazoa; phylum Arthropoda; class Insecta; order Odonata; family Coenagrionidae; genus Pyrrhosoma; species Pyrrhosoma nymphula. Next base: position 92,295,528 of record OY754338.1, read on the forward strand.
CGAAGTTTTGTTTGTCGAGCGTAGAATGGCCAAGTCACACCGCTTTATCCTTTCCGCTGTCGAGTTTTGGCCTTCGTGCTGATCCAGCTCGTCTGTCGGGTGATATGCGTCGACGCTCTGTTTGGTCTGCACGCTTCCCCGAATCCGCGGAGCGTGGCCGTTGGCTGGTTGGGGAGCGGGGTGGGTTAGAGGAAGTCTGACCTTGACTGGCATGAGGCCAACGGCCCAATTTCTTGTGTCCATCTCCGCGGATCGCGGAACGGAGTCCGGCAAGTCGTGACAGTCTGTCGTTACACCCAATCGAAACTGTGCCTTTGCTAATCACAAGTATCGCCATGTTTTTAAAATCTAATTGCGCTTTCAATGGAAATAATAATACCAGAAGTGCGGTGCCACATTATGGAGTGGATTCTTTTAAGGTGTTAATGATGTTGTCTCAGGTTAGATGTAGTGGGACTTGAACATGCATGACGAAAGGAGAACTCGTATTCGCGATTTTTATTACGTGCTATTGCTTGACTAAAGTGGTCGATTTTCCCTATAAATGAAGCGTTTTTCTGACGCAGTGGCGAAAATATGTAGTTGATGCCCATTTACGTCGGTAACCTGTCGTAGTTTATGGGTTTCAACTGACCAATTTACAAGTGGTGTAATGCATTTAGATATACCTCGTCCAAAATAATCGTTTGAATCCTGGACATTTTTAACGCTTAACATGAAGTATTTTTTTTAACTCGCAGCGGAACTATTTTACTAAATCCCTCGATAACTGTTGCGAAGCCATGAATTCTCCGGTTGGTTACCCAGATTAATTTCAAGAAAATTGAGTCATTATGTCCCGAGTAGCTTTAGAAAAAAAAAGTCCTTCGTTGCGTGGGCATCCACCAAAGCCCTTTACGTGACTGACTTGAGCGGGTCCCTGCGGTTAAGTCGAGCTGTTGCTGCAGCGCCATGATTCATGCATGGCTTCCTCAAGCGTGACCCTGCTATTAGTTTGCGTGTTGCTCTTTCTGATTCTTCCTCGAGAATGACATAAATTTACTTGCACGAATCGAGAAGAGGCTTCTGGCTAGATTCCCCCGTTGCACTTATGGAGTGTTCCACAATTGGCTCACAGCATGGGCTTAATCAAGAACGCAGTTACCGAACTGAACGCCAGGTGTACTCATCTCTTTGCAACCATTCCCAACTCCGCGCTAAATATAAGTTACTTCAGGTAATCATATTTTCACATTGAAAGACTACTCTATGTGCGGAGTTAGTATTGTACACATCACTATGTTCATTTAGCTGCAGCCATTGGCAATATCGCATCTCCGGTGTTATTTTTTTATTTTTTAAATAAAATAAAATAACACCGGAGATACGATATTGCCAATGGCTTCAGGAATGGAGATTTACGCAGGTAACGAGTCTCCATATGAGCCCATTCTCTAAATTAAGTAAATGTTGAATGACCTATGAGGATAAAGATATTCTTTGAGGATACTATGGTAAGATGAGCCATATTATTGCCGTTTTATTCTGATTTTGAAGCTGATGAACTCAATTTTGAGTATAAAAAGTAGAAGTTGGTGTAATCTTTGCTGGAAAACATCGTCCGATGCACACTTTTGCAGTGTCTCACTTTAATTAATTAAGGGATAAGAACTTTATGATCTATACCTTAGAATTAGTTTTTCTTTTCAACTTTTCGCTTGCACTCCAGTTTTCTCTTGTAGTTGTTGTGTACATTAGTTTACTCGAATATGTTCGCTTATTTCAGTGAGTCTAATGGTAATCTTCTTTTTTTATTTTTCAGGGTACGTTGACATTTTGTGGTGTTGGACTAATCGTCATGCGTGCATGAAAGAAAATACTGGTACAATCATGCTGCTGAATAGCAAGTAAAATGCCTGTATCTACATATCTGGAGGTAGGTCACTGGTCGTCAAGTAAATAAGTGCTTGTGAATGCAAATTTGCAAGATTGATGATATTCTACATGAGATTGTTTTGAAAGTTAACTCGGCTCATTTCTTTTAAAAAACACGGGCTGTTCTGTGGTAACAATTATGTCTTTGCTAGTTTGAAGTATTTCCTACACACTCATAGCCGTGTAACGAATCAGTTGTATGCGAAGCTACCTTTTCGTCTGCTTGTTCATCAATCGTTCAACTCCTGTTTGCAATTTGTTTGTCTTCTTTTCATTCATTTCTTGAGAGTCTTCCGTTTTATTCTCGGCGGTTATCACCGCCTGCTTTCTATTTGTTCTTAAAAATTGAAGAGATTGCGGCGATCTCTTCATTGTGTGAAATGCTGTCTAGAAATGAATTAGTTCGGGGTTGGACGTAATTGACCACGAGGAGTGACTAATGGGAAAAATAGATATTATATTTCTATGCGTATGCATATTTTCCTGCTTTTAGCTTGACGAACACTAATGAAAATGAGGCCACTCCACAAATGTAGAGAATGTGGTCTTGTTTTCCATATTTTATCCCAGATCTATTGTTTTAGCAGCTTAATAGTTCTTTTTTTATACCTAAACTCCATTTCGAACTCCACATCAGAATGTGTGCGTTTTATATATTTTTGAATCCCTTTTCAGTACATAACTAGTAGTAGTTTCTATAATCACGTAAATTCATCTGGTCATTTTTAGTTTCTGATACGCCATATTTACTCAAAAATTTCGAATTTCCACTTTTGAAAGCCACTTAACCTTTATTTTTTTTACTTCAGCACAGTATCCTCACTTTCATTCCCAACCTCGCCTAGCTCAACGTGCATCACCCTTCCTTTCTATCCATCGTGTACATTTTTCGTTGAAATAAAGGTCCGTGAGTGTTTGAGTTTTTAAAGATTGAGGTACTTAGTGTTTGAACTCTCAGTGTTCAACTCACAGTTGGGATTGATATCCTTTACTGAGAGAGGGTACTTTTAGAAATTATAATGGGGGAAGAAAAAATATGAATTATTGCATATGAGTAATGGAATCCATTCACTGTGATGTGCAAAATTTCACATTCGCTTAAGGAGTCGGTAACATGGAGAGGTTGGATAAAATAATATCTTCAAAAACAGTCTTGCTGTAATTCTCTTATTCATCATTGAACGTAAGCTAAAAATTCATCTGCCATAATTTTCTATTTTAGTCTGTGCTGCGGTTGTCTATGAAATTATATCAAGTTAGTTAGTGAAATGGTGACAGATGGACTATTATGGCGAAAATGATACAATTTAGAGCAAAAACGAAGTGTAATATAGGAAAATAGAAATCACGATGATAAATTGTATTCTTTCAACGATCCAACGGTGAAATACTCATCCTTGATTTTTCATATTGAGGTAAATTAATTCAAAATAGAAAAAAAGTTAACTCTTTCGCCATTTTGTAAAGCATTTATTATGGGAGATTAACAAATATGGGATAAATAAGCCTTTCAAATATTTTTCGGGGTTTTTACTGATTTCACGGTCGGTTTTAGGTCACGTACTCTATCATTACGGAATGCAAACTTCCTAGGTTACCTGGAAGGCTAACAGGATGGCAAACGTATTTATAACATGGATAATAAATTGTGTGGATAGTGAAATAATTGTATTCGATCAATTAAAATAAGGTCATACGTGGAAAAATTAATCGGTTGACCCTCGTAGCGTATCGTGTAGCATATTTGAGCGTTATCATTCGGTTGTGTTTTCGTTGGATGTGCCCGTCGATGAAGGAACATTTGGATGCGTCACGTGATTTCGATGTCGTTTAAATTTTTAATTCGTAAACGTGGCATCGCTGGGCGGTTGAAGCGGCCCTCCTATTACAAGCGTGGGCACACGGAGTCGGAAGGCGTGGGAAGTCGTCTCTTTCTTCTCTCAAGTGAAGAGTGAGGAGGAGGTAAGGAGACACTTTGAACCTGCCTGCGTCCTCCCGTCTCCCCACGCAATAGTACACAATCATTATCGCACGTTCGTCTCAGCCAGCTGGCGTGTCCGGGCGAAGTCCAACTTTATCCTCAGCAGACACACTTCCCTCGTGACCGTGCGCGTCAAAACTAAAGACTAAGCATACCTTTTCATTTCCTCTCTTCTAAAATAATACTGCCTTCACTGATTAAGATTGAATGTTTTTTCTGGTGCTTTGGCCTACAATTCAATTAATAAACGACCAATTCGCCAACGTTTTGCCTTTTTATATAAGCTTCGTAAGGGCTGAAAATACAAAATATAAGTCATACATAAAAAAACGGGCTGGTATATACATAAATGTTATTAATTGCTACTCAGTATTTACCTTCAGGTGACATTAATGGAAGAGAGTAAAAGATTTAGTCCAGTATGTTTGCAATATATAACAGCAATGTTTTTCTTAGAAACAAAAATTTTAGCATCAACAAATATTTAAACGAACAAAAAATTGTTTTATGTATAAAAACATTATATTAATAATCTTCAGCAAAAAAGAATATAGTATATATAAAAAAATATAAAAAACAGCTAGATATCATTTTTATAGTTAATATATATTTAACGAATGTATTAGACATATTCGTACTATAATTTTGAATTTGAAACCATCAGAAGTAAATGAAATACATGTCAAAATTGGAAAAAATGGTGAGAATATTCTAATGCTAATGGTTATGTTATAATATTTTTGCTGTAGATGTTTTGAACCAGCTTATGATATATTTTGCTAAAGCTTATACAAAAAGGCGAAACGTTGGCGAATTGGTGTTTTTTTAATTGAATTGCAGACCAAAGCTCCAGAAAAAACTTCTTAATCTTAATTTAAGTGGTCAAGATTATCTATGCTTATACAAGTTCACTGATTAAGGTAGTTTTATCGATCTCTCACTTCCCTCAAAATTCGATGAAATTGTTTGGGCTCATCATAAAGGAAAATATGTTATCTTTCTCATGTCACCAAAATATCAGTCATTTGATCATTTAATAATTCTTATTGATTATGGAGCTGTGGGTTCAATGCATAGTCTCTGATTTTTTTTTCAAATTAAAATAATAAAACATTTGATTCAATGCATTGGAAATTCTATGGCAAAGACGAATCCAGCGCCGTTGTGTGCGGAGTGTATTGAATTATTAAAGTGCGGTTGTGTAATCACTCCACATAAAATGAATTTGGTTCCAATATTAAGGAAAATATCTATCTTCACAATGATTCCAAACTATCAACCACTTATCAACTAATTTTCCAGATGTGTATCTAAAACTATAAACCTTTTTCCATGGAATACGGTCGGCTGTGTGCTCCAGAGTGACATAATTAAAGATTTGAGGAAATCTTACTCCCAGATCACGTTAAAAAATTAACGGTATGTAGTTCGTAAGTTTTCTCATTGTTTTCATTCCTTCTCCAGAATTTTTCTTATAAATAAGCCCAAAAAACTACATATGTGAAATTTTACAGAACACTGCGTGAAACAAGTGAGATGTATAAAATATGTATGCACGCGCCTGTTAAATGACTGAGAAATGTGGTAATAGAAACAAAGTTTTTGCGTCGTTTGCATCATATGTTTTCTCGGTGCTTCTGGCAACTGCTTCAATTTTCAAATGAAATATTAGAATAATCTCAACTAGAGGGAAATATTGCTTGAACTAACTTTAATTGGTGGTTAGAGTGATCTGGCTTCAAATGTGAAGGGGCTGGGTTCGAGTGCTGGATGTGGCGGTAGTTTTATTTTAATCGGTAATCTGACCCTTTCTTGGGTGCTTTGAGGTGAGCACTTGTAAAAGCAACGTTTTGTCCGTCGATTGGGACGAAAAACCGTGGTCTCCTGCGATGAAGGCAGAGAGATTATGCCTTGAGTTGGGAGATCCCTCTTCCATTACCCTACCTTCCACTCCTATCCTCTTTATACCTCTCACCTCTCGGTTTAAAGCGCCGACTAAGCTGCTTACTCCTGAAGTTACGTTTATGTAATTCTTAGCTGCTGGCTGTATTTTAATTATTCTTCGTTGTAATCTTTTCAATTATCCATTAATTCTTTATTCCTTTATCTTTACTTACCTTTTATCGCGACTGGTAACCTAAAGTCCTGCTACAAGACTTAGCGGCGGCTTGAACGTTAATTCGCAGGCATATTAAAGTTCAAGTTAGTTGAATCAATGTCTTTACCAGATGATTTTCAAGACAAATAAATGAGGGGTGAGGTTGTTAACCAATTAAACACCTAATCTTCTAACGATCAATCTCTGTAGTGATAGAATGATTGAATGGTATAGAAATACGCTTTGCTATTACTTCTAAATGTACGTGGCGACATTTTGTTTTCGTATCGACAGTATCAGATAGACAGCACAATCTTCTTCAGTGTATTTTAACTTGCGGAACCTTTATTCAGGTATTAATAAATAATCCACGGGTTTCCAGCCGAGTAAGATTTTGGGTTGCTGACGTTTCGATGGAATTCTCCTCCGTCGTCCTCAGAGCAATGAAGCTTGCAGGGTATTCCGCCTGCGCTTTTATAGCCGTCTCATCCGGGTAATACCTATTTATTTATCATTTATTCAGGTAGTTTCAGTTAGATATTCCCCTAGTAATATTGGAGACCATATTCGAATTTTATTTTGTAATTTCAGCGTCCGTAAGAATTATGAAGTAAATATTTTAATATTAATGGTGCGAAAATATATTTACGTATGTCAAACGTTCTTAGTAATTAAATGAATATATCCACATAAGTCTCTAACTTGACTCATTGTTCACGCCAGCGTACGGTGAAAACGCTTTCGCAACATTTTTTGCGATTCTTAAAACATTACTGCGGTGAGTAATTGATAATATTTGATAAATATTGGGGAAAATATATAAACTACTCACCGTTAGTTTTTTTACGAGATGTCATTGTTATAAATTTCTGATTTTTTCAATATCCTCCCTGTGGAGTGCGCAGCCATAACCTATCCCATGCAAAACATCTTATATTTTCTGGCAAATTGCTCGCAAAGTAGTTCGGCAAGGGGTTATCATTGGAAAGATGAGTTTTTTCTTTAAAATGAGGTAAAGTTCATCAAATTGTAGGAGAAGTGATATCTCGCTTAAACTATCTTAAATATCCAACCAAGTTTTTTTTTCAAAGTCAGTTCTTTGAAGGTGACTCTGTTGCCCTTGATCGCTTGGTGTTGCGTCATTCATTCCTTCTCACTCTTCGTCTCATTCCGAAGATTGGGAGTGGCCGAAGACTCCACGACCCTCTCTCTTATTATTATTCCTCCTACTCTTGCGTCTTTTCTCACTTCCCAAGTCCCCTCTTCCCCTTTACCCAACACCCACTCAAAATCCGCCATTTTGACTAAACTCACCTCGTTGGTCGAGCTCCCAGCTGGCAGCAAGAATCGGACGTATGTATACATATTGTTCATTAATTGGTCTCCTTTGTTGTGGGGGTAACCATTGAATAAATAGATTTTTATAAAATCGTGGGACGTCCCGAACTAACATTTCGGTAAATGTTCTTCCAACCCCTTGAATAGCTTGCATTCCATGACTCTGACTCCGTCCAGGAATGACGTCGGAAGATTCATCTGTCAGGCTACTTGGACGGTAAAGTAAAAATAAAAGGATGACTGTGGATGCATGGAGATGTTTCGAAAGCTAAGCTTGACAGCACTTCCTTAGTTACGACTGAACTTGGACCATGAATTGCATATTTTACCTATCCAATCGTGAGAGCACTGTTGCTAAGGGAAACATTATATTCCGAAGTGTTTCGAATTGTTGAGTTTCTCCTGTGTGCTTGTGTGAAAATTCATTTTTCACGCAAGCGATCGATTCAATGTTACATTTCACGTACTTCGGACCATTAAATACAGACATTGCTGCGGACGGCGCAGAAGTAGATGGAGCGAAGTCTGTGTCAATACGCCCGTGTATGACAGCGATGTTTTCTGTTTGCGTTACGCATTCGGAGGACTTTCATGCTGCCGTTGGGCAAGTGTCAAGTGTTGTCTGCGATGTGATGGCAAGTCTTCCATAAGAGCAAAGTTCATTCTACGCCGTCAATACTGTATGCATTCGAAAACAGTGCGCCGAATCTAGCGTCAAGTTGACACTAGATTCGGCATACAAATTTCGTTCTGATACAAATGTATCACAGTGGAATCAACATAGCTGCCTAATGAAGGAGAGCTTGTTTAAGTTTTTAGTAGAGAAATTAGGTTGATGATTAGGATTTAGATCAAGTAGTTAAGGGGAGGTATGTCGCTGCAGAAACTTTCAAATTTCTGTCTTCAAAATTATCATTACCTGTATTTTGATCAAGAAAAATGTGGTCATGACTAGAAAGTGAAGAAAAATTCCTTTTCTTTTTTCTATTCAGAGATGTATTTCCTACCCTTCCTACGACAATTCCCATTAAATGTATTGCTTTCACTACATATTAAGGTAAACGTCGTCCTTGAGAGGTCCATTTCTCCTGCTACATTGTAATAGAATCACTAACTCCAGCTGTGAATTGATGGAACAACATGCCGAAATATTAAAATGATGAATTTGGTACCTATTCCTATGTTTCGACCGTATGTATGAACCGGAAGATAATGGTGAAGCTCTGGAGCATTTTTGTTTTAGCTAACTAAAGTAAGCCGTCACAGTGTGTTGTTGTATTTTAAAATATATGATTTAATCATTGAAAAAAATAAAAACTGTTTTGGAACAGCAAAATTAAAACCTTAAAATTCATACTAATCGTTCGCTTTTGCTATCCCTTGAGTTTGTTTTGTGTATAAAAATGATTTCCTATTAATTTACACGTAATTATCCAAAAGATTATTTATGACTCTGTGCACAGTACTGAATGGTTCACATAATTTTTCTCGCCTCAGCGATGCAACGATTGTAGAATTGTGTGAATTTTCCTTAATCCTGATTAATCAGGCATTACTTTTTTATACTCTCCTCTCGGCGGTGCTCCATGCTCGACAGAGCACGACTTGCAATTTCTCTCTGCCGTAAACGAACTACGCCATGCGTCGTTCGGCGCAGTATTTCATTGCCAATTTATTTCCCTGACGACATTCCAATCAGTTGGTACGTTTTTGCAATTTTTTTGCAGCTAGCGAAACAGCCTCAGGAGTCGCATTTGAAGTGCTTTTTTTGTTTATTAATACTCCTTATTCGCGTGCCCATCGACTCCTTCTGGCTGGATTTTCTCTTTTGCTGTTGGAATCCCGTGATAGCTCCTCCTAATACAGTCACTTCTTCGCTCTAGTATCGATTGCTCGGAACGTCGCGTGCTCCGTTGGGAGAGAAATGTAACTAACTGCTGATGGTCGGTCGACTTCATTGCGCGTGGCTTGCTGGCCTCTGAACTCACTCAGCAAAGTGAGAAAGATTGCTGGGAACACGGAGCGCCTTCCGTGTTTTTCCAACTTGATCAACCCTAAAGCCTCTGAAGGTGTGACGAAATAACATCTCGCTTTTGTTATCGAACACGAGTCGAACTCATTACTTTACCAAAAATCGAACGTCGATTCTTTGTTTTCCATCCTTTCAGGATAATATGAACGCATTAATTTGTTAAAATTATCATTCATCTTCCTTTTAACCGGAAACGATTTTGCTTTCCGCGAACTTGTTAAGCATTAAAATGTCCATTCCCTGCCGCCTTTCACTTCGGAGGAAATCCTTTGATGAATGACGTGGGCGTTTTCATTTTTTTCATTTCATTGCACTTCATTTTTTTATTTTCTCGTGATTGTAACTGGGTAAAGAGCCAGCAGTCGCTTGCGCACGCGTGTGAATTAGTGTTTGTAACCAATGTGATGTTAAGTGTGTGACGAGAACGTGGGAAAACAAATTATTGAGGATGGATGTGCGTTTTTAAAATATGAATAAGTGATCATTTAATAATATAACTGCGACAGAAGCTGTGAACGTTCGTCAAATGTACAATATTTTAATAATGATCCTAACGGGATAAAGTGCATTGAAACAGTAGTTGTTAGGTATGATCTTTAAAACACCTAAGAACGTATCTTGGAATTTGTTTTATAGTCACTCTGCTATGCACGAAGTACCTGCAAAAACGTTTGTAATATTTCATTCTTCGTGGAATGAAGACAAACTGGAGTGAAATTAGAAACATTCAATTTACGACCGCAGTAGTAGTTAATCCATGTCAACCTGTCAGTCTAGGGTGTCATACCCTTTCACAACTCTGCTGAACACTGCAATTTCCTTTGGCTGATTATTGACAAAAAAGCAGCGAAGTAACTAGAAATATGTCTTGCAGTTCGTGGTATTTCACCTTTCGAAAGATTACTACGCATTAATTATTTTATGACTATGCATTCCCCTTAGGTTGACATAGACGTTAAGTCCAACAAATCCTGAAAGTTTACTTTTGTATTTTCGTATTTTATTTTAGAATTATGATGCTTGCAGTATTTAAAAACAAACAAATGGATCTCGAGTCACTCTTCCTATCTTTCAGTGAGTCACCACGGTGTTCTTAGAAGCCGTATATCCGAGCGGAGAGTGTTGAACATATGACGCAATGTACAATATGACGTAATGTACATTTTTATCTTAACTTAGATAAGGAGAAAAAATATTATTTTAGTTGAAAATGCACATTGTTAGTCACTGAAAAAACGCACTACAAAAACCCACATTCGCTCAAAGGACACAGCAAACTCCTTCGGAAGTCACAAGTGTTAAGGTAGTGGAAGTCTTGACTTCCTCTCGAAAAGCAAACACCTTGACGATGGGAACATAGGAGCGTGGAGTGATGATAAACTTCATAAGTCATCATCATTGACATAATGGCTCAGGAATTTCGTCAGACTCAAGAATGACTGTTGTGCAAATGCTTAAAAAATACGTGGCACATTTTATGAAATCATTTGTGAAACTGGTAACTTCATAAAACTGGAAATTCTCACGAATTAAACTTTCGACATAACCAAGTTTCAAAAATCTTTTAATACATTAGGGCTGATCCTATTTCCGTGAAATCGTAAGACATAATTTAACCAAAACATATATCACGATTTAACGGAATATGTAGCCGAAAGGGAGAGGCAGCGAGCACGTGTATGTCATCGTAGTTGAAGCAGATTTCCGCGGCGTTGAACCAGTTATTTTATTCTCGTGAATTCGCCTCGTAGGCTGTTTTTCAAGAAAACATTTTCGCCCGTGTTATTCCCGGCGTCTTCTGGACTTGTTGTCTTGTCTGAATACGGGAGAAACTAATCTTTAAAAACCACCTACGCGATGAACACCCGAGAATGAAGGCCATCATAAGTTTAGGTTTTGAGATACAATCGTCAAATTTCCCTTGCGTGGAAATTAACTTACAATTAGTACTTTGAACTACGTTGCATAAGTTAAAAAATATATTCTATCGGCGCTCTATAGTTCTTAGCACTACCCATTTAGACTAATTAATTTTTATTCCGCAACCCAGTTTCAATATAACTTGGTGATCAAATTACAGCGTACATCAATAAAACTTACTTATTGTCAGTGGAAATCTATTTGACCAAGCTAAATTTCTCGCTCGTTTTGATGTGCTCAAAGACACGGATTCAACCTATTCTTAGGCAGCCAAGAGCACGTATCTCTCTTTACATGTCGCGTGATTCGTTCGCGTGGGACAAGTTCACATTTTTCAAGCCGCAGCGAAACGGAAACCGCATTACGCGCGTGTCATTACTCTCTCCCGGCACAGGGCGTTGGGTGGGTCGCGTGCAGTCCACCGCGGTGAGTCGCCCACAGCCGACGACCGACCGCGGTATGCGGCGACCTCGGCCGATGTCTCCCGGGAAGAAGGAGCACGGGCCGCCAAACCACCCACCTTGGCTCGCGTGATGCGACGGTACTTCGCGGGGACATTCCTCTCCATGGGGAATCGACTCCTTCCCCACCTTGGGCCTTATTCAGTAAGGACTCGACGTAGTCGAACCTCGGCAAATCCGTGGGTGTGACGTCAAAGTCCCCGACATATCTCAATTTTTGAATGGCCCCATTTGAAATTTTCGTGACTGTGACGTCAAAATATCGTCACTGTCGAGACTCGGAAAATCCGAGTCCATACAGAATAGGCCCTCTGAAACCAGATACAGCAGTAGTGAATACATATTCATGCAAGAGGAACGAAAAAGCAAGCTGACACGTCATTCTTGGATTTCAAGAGAACATTCCTATTGGCTACACTTACCACCACTACCATCAGCAGTTATCAATCAAGAAGGTTTTAAAGCATGCACTTCGAATGGCATTGCCCTTTCTACAGGCGTGTGTGACATTTACAGTGAAAAAGATCATTGGCCTCGACTGGGATTCGAACCCCTGGATCTGTGAGTTTCACCTTCTCCTCTATAACGCCTGGGTAAGTGTGCGATTAACTTGTGCCGTTGTGGTTCCTTGTTCTAAAATCGTTTTGGGTATGTGTTTTGAACGTGATTTAACCTTGTGGACTGTGGCAAGTCCTACGCACGAGTACGCATTCTTTGTGGAATCATGTGCACGGCACCTCGTTACAACATCTGGTTCATTCAATCCTAATTGTGCTGAATATAAGGGTGGGAGGGCAGAAAATAGAGTAGATTGAGCAGTTTACGTATCTGGGTAGTATTGAGGAGGAGAATGGCTTTAGTGGTTGGGACATCATATGTAGAATTGCTCAAAAGCATTTTCAAAGAGAAGGGAATTGATGAGGGGGCGTTGATGCGACCTCAGTGCGGAGGAAAGCTGAAAATTAAATAAGCTGATTGGTATGGTTTGTAGTGTGGTAGGATTCCCTTTTAAGTCATGTGCACTGAAACCGTAGTTAACATGAGTAACAGATTGCGAAGCTGAACTGGGAAATCGTGTCTTATTCAATGTGAGGACACGTAATGAAAGGCTATCAATCCGGAAAATGATCTGTTTTTCCTGACGTTTTAGTTCCAAGGCGGTGTTTAATAACTCTCACCAGCATAGCGTTTACTTCATGTTAGAAACATGTATGATGAAGCATCCTGTGCTGGAAAAAATTTCAAGTATTGCAGCACTGATTACCTAATGCCTCTTTTTATTTCAAAGTAAGAGAAGCATGCGTTTAGTTTCTCTTTTGATATGAATTTCTATTTCGATGCCTCGAGGGGTCACGATGCCTTATTATGAGTTCGCAGGGATATTTTAAGCATCTCTAAATCGGCGCCGTTTAGTGCCTCATAACGGGTAATAACGTGGCACAGCGCTTCGGGGCTTTTGACAGTATGGCATCCAGTCTCTTATTTTCAGCCATTAAAATACGCTCATGTTTCCCATTAATTCTGTTTTCAACCAATTAAATATTTTATTTCCGTTTAAGCTGAAAGATAATTATTAGATTTGTAAACCCTCAATTCAGCCAATAATTCCCCAGGCGCATTTAGAATTAAATTCTGTTCATTATACGGATTATTAATTTCATTTTCCCGTCATGAAAGTTTAATGGCGGAGAAAAACACTTGTCCTCGACGAGGCTAACTGGATTGAAGACATTTGAGGAATATATAACGCCTTATAATCGTCAGGATGTTTGTGCCACGAGCTCGAGCCTTGAGTGAGAGGAAAATGGGGTCTCATTTCTCTTTTTGCATCCTATATTTGTATAGAATGACGTCTCTCTGTCCCTCCAGCTAAATCCTACTAAAATAGATTCAGAGATACGGCACGATGACACAAGGGATGGATGAAGCCATTGAAATGGGCGGTCGTTCCTATGGAACGGATCAGTTTGGCAAACAATGCGTCAGAGACGGATGTATTTATTTAGGAGTTGTCGTGGTACCGTTATGATTTATTGAGACACATTTGAACCTAGGGTAATTTAGAAAAACTATTGACCTGACCAATACAAACTTTGTAACTTTCACAATGATTTTTATTTAATACCTCCGATTTCATCACATAGGCGACATCTTCAGGTGTCCAGACCTGAAGATGTCGCCTATGCGATGGAACCTTTCGTAGGAGGTTCTACCGTAAAATGACTTAAATGTCGTTTTATTCATATCCTGTCTACTTGTAGAAAAAGTTGTCCTCTATCTGATATGAACAACAAAATAATACCTTTCCACGCTATTTTATTCTATAATTGAACTTGAAATTACATGATGTTCAATGGAGGAATGAGAAAAACACAGGGAAAATAGTATTATTCTATAAAATACAAATGCCATTTTCGTGGAAAACTATCTCTTCGAAGGGAATAATCCAAAGAAATTGAATAAAAATAAAATACCACCTTATTTTTCTAGTTATTGGAGAATTAATGCCATAATTGAAGTCAAAATGCGGTAATTCGTAGGAAATGGCGCTGCAGTCGGCTCCTAGGGCTGGTAAAAAGTGCTCATGTACATTCATGGAATAATCTGCATATTCTGTACCTTACTTATGGGTTTCTATAGGTAACGCATTGCATCGGTGTAAGTAGGATTTTTTTGACAAAACATCAAAAATGTGGAATTTAGTATATCTTTTGACACAGTCGCGGTGGAACCTCCGTAAATAATTCACTGTGGAAGCTACCAAGTTTGTGTCGATTCTGTCAATATGGATTTTTGCAAAGTTACGCCTGTGAATATCGAGTTCATACAAATAATACTATAACACTTTATTTGGCCCAAGTTAAAGAATTTCGCATGACAGCCATGTCGGGTAAATGATATTTTCTATAAATTTATTTGTTCTAAGACGCCATCAATTCTCATCTTTAATCCATGGTCAGTTGGCTGTGATAACATCCGGGTTCTTCCTTTCAGTTCGGCGGAGTCTGTTGGTAGGTGACGCCCTTGCTTCGTTCGTTACAAGTGACTGGGCTCGCGACACAACACGTATCATGTTTCGACACCAACGCAGCCGTCGTTAAATATACAGAGCAGCAGGAGGACAGTGGCGACAGGACCGGGAAAACGAGGGAAATCTCGAGAAGTGTTTAAAGCTCCGGGGAAATACTGGCCATGTTTTATTAAATCCATTTAAAATCGTGGAACACCGTGGAAAGGAAACACATTAATTCTCTAACATTAGGGGAAGGCTGGTAGTTCAATCCTTATTGTGCTCCATACCGTATTCGTCAATGAAAGTTCATGGCCTGTAAGTAAATTGATACCTTCACCTATAGGGAAAAAAACGCTTTCGTTATGCTTTCGAAAGAGAAAATTCTCGTTATTACCAATGCCGAGACCACCAGTACTCACAACCGGGAAATAATGAGCACACCCTGATAAATCAGGGGAATCCCAATTAATTTTCCGTTACTGTCACTACTTAAGCATATTTTTTCCGTGGATTATATGCACACGTGTTATCGCAAGTTCTTAGCTCCTGTGAATAGTGATTTTCTCAAGGAGTAGGCCGAGTAATAATGAAGAACACTAGGTAATCTTTCCCATAATACATGTTAATATATCGCTCGGATTCGATATTCTCGCGCCATCATGAAGGTTTTATAACGTCGAAAGATTGAAACTGGTTGTTTAAACATGAGTAGTTACTACGTAGAATAATGCCATCGTTTTCCCTTTTTATTTTAAAAATTCCACTCAATTCACTTACGATCAAGTTCATCAGAAATGACATGAAAATATTTTTGAAGACATGGTATCGCTCGATGGAAAATTTACCAACAAAATAAAATAATTTTTAACTTCCAAAATGGTAAGGGTATGATTAATTTCGGGGAATGGATTAAAGCTGGAGAGGAATTCTGTTTTGGATTTAGCCCTGCGAAAAGGCGAAAAAATAGTGAAACCAAACGCTGAGGAAATTTGAAAAATAAAAGTTGGCTGTAGTGCAAGCGTATAACTATGTCAGAATTCGGGGAAATTATGGAAAAAAATGAAACACTCCGGAAATCTGGGAAAAAACAGTATCTGTCTGAACCATGAAGATGTCCTCGGGATATGAGATCAGAAGTCTGTTCGGGACGTCCAATCTCAAACCTCCATATTAAGTTCTCGCACTTCCATGAGCACTTAAGCTTCTCCTTCTTTCATGATTAAATTCCGACGAATACGCTTGTGTGTGTGTGTGCGTAGGGGTCTATTTTTGAGTCTCCGTTGGTCGTGTATTTTTCCCGGCATTCCCCGCGAGCGGAGAACGTGGAGCGGTCGAAAACTCTTGACTCTTATCCTTTAAAGAATTCAAGGGGCGCTCTCGGCCCAAGAGTCGAGGACATTTCCAACGCATTAGAAAAATAACGTAATTAATATTTAACGCGCCGTGAAGGACAGCTTCGGAGCTTACTGAATATTCGAGTGTTGCCCGTGGAACTAAAATAAAAAAATGTGCGTCAGGTTATCGAGAAATGACTTACGGATTAAAGAAACGTTGTCTCGCCTCGCTTCCCCGTCAAGACTTCTTTTGGAGCCGTTATAATTCCGGCTGATGATACATTGAGTTGTGACTGATTCGGAGAAAAAATTAAGGGCCAATTAATTTCAAGATTTAGCGTCAAATCAACGCAAAGGCGAGTCTCTTTTTAAAAGCGTGCATGAAAAGTGAGCCGTTAATCAGTTTTGTTGGTAAATAAACTAATGATTAGCCCTATGTGAGAATCATCAACATCAGGGAACCCCAAACTTATAGCACATCGACTACTTCAACAATTTCTCATTTTTTTATACACCCTATTACGTTATTATACTACTATTTACTGTCTTTATAATTACGCAATTTTACTAGGACCAGAAAAATTACGCGAATGTGATTTTTACCTTGTTTATTACTTTTATATTTCTCGGCGAAGGTCATGTATGCTGTATTTTAAAACGAAACAAAAGGAGTGTTGTGGAGATCTGACCTTAAATGAAAACATTGATGAAAGAGTATTTATTTGTCAACCGATCTTGAGAACTGGTGTGTGACAAGGCGAATCATAATTCATAATGAAATAATGCAAAGTTATTTGTTATATAAGTGATTTCTTATTATTAGTTTTCCATCGGTCTCCATGCCCGAATCAACCTCTATGTTATATCAACCCTTTAGGATCTAAATCGACCACTTTTTAGTCCCCTGCTCTGCATCATACAAAGCTTTATGTATTTTCGTTATTTCTTCGAGGTTTTCTGGGCTAAAAAACCAAGATTACGTTATCCGTACGATTTTCCTTTGCTTTCACGCGTTGATTTTGTTGCTGATACACGCGGAAAAATCAACGGCTGACTCAAAAATACCGCTAGGACGCTAGACGGAGGTGGAGTGACCAGAGGATATTTTCACGTTAATTCAAATTCGACCGAATTCTTCGCTAATTTTTTTCCGATAACTTGACCCACATTTTGCGCCATTCTAACGAGTGAGGACATTCACCGTTAAGTGTCGGAATCTCCCTTTGAAACCAATGCCCTGGTCAGATTGTTGATGACTTTTTCAGAAAAATTCTTAGCCTTACATCCTCGATTTAGCAGTATGATTTTGTCAATCAATCAGATATTCTACAAAATAATTCGTAAGTCGGAACATGGACTCTTCCAAGCAACGATAAATATTATCACCTGTAATTTTTTTACAACTTTCAAACAAAGTTACCACTTTTAACCTTGTTAATTTAGTGGTTTGGACTGAGCCAACTTCGTAAGGGAACTGCATGATGAGTATGTATGTTGCATCCTTCATTTTTCGTGGTACTACTCGAGGTGACATCTGTTCATGCATATTTTTAAACTCTCCGTATCTTCCGCCTCTCTACATGATATCGTTTCGATTAAAATTTCCAATTGCACGCTACTTTGGAAAGAATGAATGGTCATTTTGGAAAGCAATGGAGAGACCAAGTTTATAATTAATTTAGCAAATTAAGTGCAGGTGAACAAGTAGTCACGTGGCACATTGTGAACGTCTTAATATTAGTACCGAGACATACTAACAAAGGAGGAAGGGACAAGTAAATGTCTATATCACATTTTTAAAGAAAAGAAAAGGAAGCAAAAACCAAATTGTTCCACATACTCATTGCATTATTATCAAACAATTATCGTGTATTCGTTCTATTGTATCAGCTGTTAAAGACATTTAAACTTTAAACGAATTAAACTTCTGCCTCTGTTAAACCGAACCGGTGCAAGTTGCAAGGAGAGCGATGCAGGAAAGAATTAGAGGAGAATGAAGGATACAGGAGTGTCCCGTGCGCCCACTCGTCGACGCATGCGCAGTTGCGTTCCGTGGCCCAGGTGTCCGCGCGTGCCCACGCCTCGCATCGCCCACCCGTGGCCTTCTTCGCCCACGGCCGTGATCGGCGGACGGGTTAACGGCCGAGGTTTTGCTACCTGTGCATTCGAAGGTGGGCGTGTCGACCGACTGGTTTCTTTTTCCTTGTGGCGGCCCTCTCAAAACTCTACCCTTCCCGCTCAGTGGCGACCGAAGACTCCCCGTGGTGTTCGTTCGAATTAAATTAAAATAACGTCTTAATATCCGTTAGAGATATGCCTATGTGGTTTCCAACTTGAGAGAGTACTGAGTATCGAGGACGTAGCGGCCGAATTTTGTGGACCCCTTGTGTGAATTATATTCAATTATGTGCCGAATAATGAGAACCTTGAGATGATGATCAAATGAAGCCTTCGTAATTTTCCGCGGTAATTAATTTATTACGACGCGTTACAATATTACTGTGTCATCATCAGACACAGACAGGTGACGTAGTTACGTCGAAATGTGTCGTATTAAAATCATCCAAGAACAATATTAGTACATAATCTATTTATTGTGGTTAGTTCCCACTGTGCCTTGCCAGAAACCGTCAGCCTTGAGATACCTTGGCGGGGTTTACCAGCCTTATTTTACAATTTTCCCCATAGATTGGCCTTGAAATACTTGCAAAGTTTTGCTGTAATTTTTAGTGTATCTGCATTTCCAATTATAAAGATTCAAAATGTGAAACGCTGTATCAAAAAATATTTGTAAATAAATTAAATGAATTGAAGGTACCTAATTGAAGGTAATCAAGTTTTAAAAAGTTCAATATCATACTTCATTCTGAATAACGTATATTCAACTGCAAAATGAGAGTAAATGATGAGATTTTATGTTAACATGTGAATTTGGGGGCTAAGTTTTTTAGTGTACCCCAACATACTTGTACTTGATTTGTACTAGATACAAATGCAAATAAATAATAAGGGAATTGTTAGGTTCTCTCCTTATATTTTGTGCATTTCCAGGATTTGGTAAATCGTTAGATCTCATTTTATCTACGACTTTTTATTTTTTCACTTTTAAACAACGCTATTTTTGTATAAAAATAAAGCACTTGGAAATTGATATGCACAGGTTATAGTAGAGACCAGAGGAATCTATTTCGGCTCCTGCACATTTTTTTCTTTAGAAAGATTTTATTTTACCTGATGTTTCATGGGTGAAAGCTAACTGGTTCGTTACATGATTGACGGAAAATGATGTCGCGTATTCGTTCTAACATAAGCAAAAGCTTTTGGCATGGATTGAATTTTGGAGTGATTGTCGGGAGAAGGATTGTTAGCTTTGAAGTGAGCTTATCAGAGCATATTTGTTTGCGAAAACTTATATGTATAGCGTTGTATAATAGTGTACTGCTCTTCGCCTTGTTAATAGTAAGTGCTAGTTGAGTGTGATTGGTCCTGCGTAGATGCTAGCTAAATGAGATGGATAGGGATACCTTCTAAGCGTTTTTTTTACCTAGAATTGATTGTATGAGGAATGAGCAGGTTGCGTATAGATAAGTGTTGAGGGCTCGATTTGTTGCTTGTGTGAAGAGAGTTTCACTGGTTATTTTTGTCCTATTTAGAGATATGATGCGAGTTGCGTTACCGAAATGATTTGAGATTGAGGGGTGGAAAGCGCGAGAGGCATTAGTCTAAGCATGAATAAGCAAATTGGGAAGGGATCAATGACTGAAACAGAGCTGGGGTGATACATCCTTACCGTGCCTATCCTCGAAACGAGGAGGGTGGTGTAAAGTTTACACTGTAAACGTTATTCTTCATGTAATTGGTTATTTTTCGAGAAAACATTTCGAAGGGAAGAGAAATGATGCGGTGGGGTCTTAGGAGAGGCGTAAAGAAAATATTGGTGAAAAATCTCATATTGAGCCTGGCGCTGTATGGGCCGGAAACTTGGCCATTGCGGAAGGAAATTGTTAGTAGACCGGAGGTATTTGAGATGTGGATTTTGAGGAGAATGAAGAGGATGAGTGAGGAGGAGAGATTGAGTGAGAGGTGAGGAGTACCAACGATAGATTAGTGATGGACATTGTAGGAGAGGAAAGGAGGTTGGTGGTGGAGGTTCGGAGAAGGAAGACAAAATGGATGGAGGACGTGTTAAGAGATAAGTGAATGTTAAAGAGGGTGATTAAGCTAGGACGTTGCTCACGGAAGGGGATTGGAATCTTGAAGGAAATACGGAGAGGCAGAGGGTTTGAGGAGTTGAAGAGAGACATAACGGTGAGCGAGTAATATAAAGGAAAGTGAAAAGGTGTCCCTGAAATGGGGAAGCTAGGAGGAAGACTTTTCTAAAATCTACCAATCAGTCAGCAGAATACCCCAATGATGTAATATGTTTAATTGTTATCGGCCTTGTGCGTGAATCTCTGTCGGACGTTATTTTTCCCGGTTTAGCGCATTTCTTTAAGTCCATGGCTGCGAGAAAGTAAATAACATGCCTTTTGTTTTCAAGCGCGGTAGACTTGCCCGTGAACCTCCTGGAACGTCTCTTGCCCAATCCATATTTGTCTAATGTCTCTTCCACTTCACCCTCTCCGATAACCGCATTCCATTCTCCTAATATCGTCAATTTGTCTTCTTCTTTGACATCCGTTATCACTTCCGCTTATCCCTAAGGAGACGCTCCGGGTATACATGCAGCAGAGTGATGTCCTTCAGCTAAGTATGCATTCTCTCACCATGACGACACTCTCGTTATGGTGCAAGAATCTCCGAACTGGCTCTTCCTGGGTTTCTTCCCCGTTTTGAGTGGATTCATCGCACCCATTTTTATAAATATCATCTCAGACGACAAGAAGTGATGCTCCAATAAAATTCTCAACGCCTCAAAATACTCGGCAATGATATCACGTATTCAATGATAGAATTTGTCTGTAAAACATGGATTCCATTGTGCTTATATGGTCACCTTTCGCCAATTTCCTTTTAAAAAGTATGATTCAGTTTGATTACATATCAAGTAATTGAGGGTAGGCATGTTGAAAAAAATGTTGAAGTCTCCGAGAAATTGCTCAAGTATTTCGGTTAGCCTATCGATTAATATAGGCGTGAATGGCTATATAAGTACTACCTTCTGTTAATCTACTAGGTACTCTTAAAGAAAGCAACTTATCATCCCCTCTCACTTTTGGCAGTAATCATCGAGTAACGGCGGGTACAAATATTACAAGATGAAGAGATAGTTTCATAACATATTATGTGCAAAAAACCTCCTACATTCCCTTTGGTCATCGATTTACCTGAGGCTGCAGTCAGTACTTAAATATTGTATTTATCACATTAAGATTCCCTATCGAGTAAAACTTGACCTCACGACTGAATTACCACCTGCGTCACTCAGTAATGTTTTAGTCGCGGGTGTTCCACCACTCTGTTATTGAGTCAATAAAAGAGGGAAACTGTAGTTAGCCCCTTCCCTCAGGCATAATAATGATGCAATTTCCCGTTACCTTCCACGTAGCGGTATTGATGTCGTTAAGGTAGCTTTTACCGTACATATTCAGGTGAGCGTTTCCTGCGTAAGATCTCTTTGGTCTTAAACATTCGCTCTCACAAGGAATAATACACCATCGTCTCTTTCGGGTTGCTAGAGGTATATATTTGGTGGTATCGTATCGCTAAGTCACGTTACCGTGGAATGAATTTGTACCATTCTCCCTCTTTATCTTACGTGAGAGAGCCCTACATCCCCACTGAGTGCCAAAAGGTTATGGTTTACGAATTCTTATTCGTGGGATACGCTCGCTGTGTACTGGCTTTTATATCCGTCCGTTTCCTTCCTCATTAATACTCAGAGTTCGTTCAACGGTGTACCCTACCAGGTGGGCACCTTTGGCTGCAATAAAGATTAATGATGGAGAATGTTTGATATCCAAGTTGGAAGGGTAGATTAATGAAGGTAATATGTTCGGGTCATGCCTGATGCTGAACATTTGGGTGGAATCCACCAAAAGTAGGCATATTGCTCATTTTCAACATCGGTTGGTGACCGTTGGATATTTTGTTATATTATTATTTCCCTCTGGTTAAGGGTAATTCTTAACTCGTTTTCCCTTACATTTATGTACTCCATGTAAAATAAAACCTTTAATAAAATATTTAATTAAACTAAAATAGAAATACAGTTGAAAAATAAAATTATACATATTTATTTCCACGGGGAAAAGGAATCACGGATGGCGTAGTGATCAGCGCATTGGCTCGGCAATGCTTAATTTCTAAGGTGGGACTATTTACGGTAAACAGTTTTTTCATATCATCAACCCTTCGTTTCCTGCTATTCTGATATTTTCATAGTTCGCTTTCCATTGTTGGTGATCGTGCTGGTGGATTCAATAGCCTCTCTTTGTTTCGAACGCGGCTCTCGCAAGTTTTATAGAAATGTTATATATTTAGCTCCGGCTGCAAGCTATTACCTTCGTCTTTATTGTTTTTATATGTTTGTTTATCGGTCGCAATTTTTCTACTCCTCCATCCTAACTAATATCCACGCTTGGTACACTGGTCTTCAATGTGCGTGTTCGCTATCCGTGCCAATATCAAGAGCGTCGCTTTTAGCGCACTGTTTACGGTTTTAGTTCTGGCGACTCATTGTCAGTCGGCACTGGGGTAGTAGTTGAGTAGCCAGGCGATGTAATTCGAAGGACGTTCATCGATTGTCACTGTTAGTTGCACTGTAAGAAGTACACCGTTGGTGCTCGCACAAGAGATGAAAGATTGTATAGGTACTAGTCTCCTAATTTTATCATAGCTACTGGATAAACTGGAGAATGAGAGTATTATTTTGTATCCTGCGTGAAATTTCTTTGATAAATTTGAAAATAACGAGTGTTGAATTGACTAATCATACAAAATATATTAATATTTCTTTTGGGTGGAGTGAAGGCTTACGCAAAGGCTTGATTTGTTATTATGTAATAAATACCATCTTCCGGTCAGCCGCGTAGGTGTGCCAGATTTGCTGCGACAACGGTTTCGACCCGAAGACGACTCCTGTAACGGGAGATAAACTGCTGTCGCTGCAACGCTGACACACGCAACTGACCGGAAGATAGGATCTAAGATTTCTTGTGTGTATTTACCGCCCTGAGACTGGTCTGGAATGACAATGTGCCTGCTTTTTAAGTGCTGACACCTTTTGAACTGAATTTTTCTGACGTCATGCATAATTTTGTTCTTCAGCTAGGCGTACTCATTACCTCCATTCATCGAAACTAAATTTCCCCTCCTTTATTAGTTTTCTTCCTTATTTCACGGCCTTCAACACTCACTTGCCTGCAAACATTATTCTTTCCGTCAACCAACTTGCTCTATCAGTTCAGATCTTTCTCTGGACACTCCAGACCAACTTCTCATAGACCTCCTAACAATGTATTCTCAGACTTATATCAAAAATCTCTTTTTCAGAACCGTGCGAGAACATAGTCCAAATCAAATCATTTAAGCTAAACTGAATTATTATCCACGTTTTCATTTTTGTCTCATTCGTTTGGTCTTTCCCTATTTAAAAAAAACGTTGTTCTCTCGCCAGCCGGTAGCTCTGAATTACCCATGCCTGAGGATCCTATATTTAATTTGTATTCAATAATGGCGGAATTTGCGGTAATAGCAGATGGGATAGCGTTAGGAACGAGTGCGTAATAAAATAATATGGAATGTGTGTTCCGGTATTGGGCATGAATAGGAGTGTGCTTCGTTGGTTTGGTCAGGTCGAGATAATGGATGAGAGTTGAATGATAGAAGTATTCCCGTTGTCTCAGGCGTAACATTATGGAATTTGCTTAGCATATTGAATGAAAAGCAGTAACTTTGTAATTCCACATGTATTTATTGGAAACCTTGGTCGTTTCCAATAAATACTGGTGAGTTGCACCGACGTTTCGACGGCGTAGTCTGCCATCGTCTTAAGGGTGAGGACGATGGTAGACTGGCCTAGCGGAACCGAGCCATGACGATGCAGGTTGGGATATTTGTTTGTATGCTCTACGAACTTTTTTTCCTCATTTTATAGCTAGTACTAGGCCCCAAAATATTTTGTTTTTCAACCCGATAAAATATTCAGACTTTAGACGAAATTTGATATAAATGTGTTAGAAACGAGGTCCAGTGAGACCCTTGAAAAATGCAACAATTTAGCTGGGAAACTCAGGGGGGGGAATTGAAATTTGCTGGGCACCCTGACTGACACTGATTCACCAGTAATTCATTCTCGTTATTTTCCAAAGTAGTCGTTTCGATATTCCGCATAGCGGAGGAATACTTTTTGTGCATCGGGTTGTTTACCCGAGAGTCGCGATGAAACAAATCCCCTGTGTTCTCTCTCCGGGAGCGTCGATTGACATTCCTCCTGCTACGCATCCCATAGAAAAAATCCCAACGACCACCACATGCAAACTGATGCAGGAAATTTCTGCGTTTTAGTATTCCGCTCTCCCAGTTATTCGTGGTTTATGCGTGCAGATGGGGCGGCGGTCGAAGGTGCTTAGCGAGGTAGAACGCAGCCGCTTGCGAGTCGACGACCACGCCTCTGGGCCCTTCTACTCCTTTTGGCCTTTTTTATTATTTTTTTTTGGTATCGGCTCGCTCTTTAAAATTCATCGGCGATTTTTCCGAATGGCGTCATTCAAGAGTTCCGTTTCACCCCTCTCATCTTTCGTGGGGATGGAAACTTGATGACGTCGTATAACAAAACGATCGAGCCGTTAGTTTCTTTGGGAATGCGTATTTCCAAGTGTAGCCGTTGGGAGGGCGCGGAGAAAACGAAATGTATTCCCTCCCAAAAATGGCCCCCGCGTGCACCATTACCGCTGTAGAGGTGGCCTGCGATGAAAATTGAAGGTCCTTCCTGGCGTACTCGAATTTATTAGGAACTAGGTTTTTTAGTGTGTGAATTAAGGGATCGCTGGTTTCCATCCGTGATCTTGGCGCCATCTATGAATGCGTACAGGGAAAGTAGTGTTGGCATCACCTGCTCCAATGGCTCAACTCTCTGAGGATGCATTGTTGGCTCTGCAAAATTGGCATCAGCGAATGGTGGCCAATTATTCCTCGCGATTGTGGTTTCATACTTGACTCCTAACTACTTCTAACCTAGGTCATTAACTCAACGGATGGCCTGCTTCATCTTGCGTTTGCTCAATCCATGCAATAAATACAGGTTAGCAAGTAGGTTAATTGTGCTAAATGGTTTCTGCCAGCAGAATGTTATCGTATGGTATTTCATCTTAGCTTGTCTAGAATGCCCCTGACCTGTTACAAATTCCAATGAAATTACTGGGATAGTTAAAAGGGAAATGCTGTTCCTATTTTCATAAACCATTGTCATTTTTGTCTAGATTGAAAAAGAGGTTGAACTGACGGAATAAGTGGAAAACCAACATTTGTGTTGCTTGCGTTTGGTTACGTCGATGCATTATGAACGCTGTTGAATTAGTTTTCATGACTCAGTTTCAATAAAAAAACTGCGACCAAGCATTGCCAATGTGGGGGACTGTTGTTTTAAAATTTGATTCCACTAGAAAATCGAAAACAGAGATGGAAGAACAGCGAAGTTCATGGGTGTGTGGACAGAAATTTTCCGGAGTTGGGGCAGAAATTCCCGCGACGGTTTCCTGCTTTGTAAAAATTTGAGGCATCTACGCACTGCTCAATATGCGTTAAGCTTAAGTACTATATTAGAGGCTTGAGTACAAGTGCTATTAGATGCTTGAGGGAAGCCCTTGTGGGTGCTAGGCTCTTCTAAAATTATGTATCGTCAACAAAGCCACTGTGTACATATTTCCAAGAATGGCTCAGGGTGATAAGAAGCGAAACATCTCCCATTGTTCAAAACGCAGTCGCAGCCGTAGTCGGAGCGATTGTTGCCAGGCAGCAGGGCGGTCTCTCTCTCTGTATTTGTTGTTGCTGTCGCCCTGCCGTGAGCCAGAGCGCTGACGGCTTGCCGTAGCACCCTTCGTCCCCACCATCTACCGTTAAATCTGATCGCCGCGATGTCCCAAGGCTCCCGGGGGCGGCGTGTGTGTTGGTCGTTAACTTCGGGACGTCGGAATACGTAATTACAGCGCATTATTTTGCGACCGGCCGTGTGTTTCAGACGCATTGCGCTCTGTGCCTCGCAACTCGCGCGGCATGATGGACGGGCGGCGTTCTTTTTGAGTGTCGTTGGCGCGGAATCAATTCTGTGCGAGCTCGAAGGCCGCTCGCACTCAACTCAGTTCTCCTCTCTCCTTCACAACACTACTACATTTGAATCCCCTCTCCCCCTTCTCTTTCTCCCCCATTTGACAACTTTACTCTCTCCGCACTCCCATTCGACTCGCTCGATAAGGATGTCGAGGTTATTTTTTAAATGCCGGGCGCGGAAGACACCAACGCAACGCCTGGTGAGCGGAGGTCAGCTGTTCTATACTCGGACGCTCACTCTCTCTCTCTCTCCCTTCCCCGCTCGATGATGTTGTTTTGTTTCACCGCCGGGGCCCGTTGGAAGCAATCATCCTTCCGCGTGAGCGCTGTCATTCGATACGTCTGACTTGTGCTCTCGCGTTTTTACTTTCTCCATATTCAGTGTACAGGGAAGTGCGCTTTGTTTTTTTATGAGGAAAACTGTTTAGATTCCCCGTGAAAATAGACGTCGCGAATATCTTCGTATCAATTTTCCGTGTCTATTTGCGAAGAGTTTTGAGAATGACTATTAGAAAATGTGTGGGCGAATATAACGAAATTTCAAAATTAGTAGTTCTGTATTGAATGAATAAAATAATTTATTTGACCATAATTACAGCAAAGAACATTTACTGAAGGATTTTTGTGTTTAAAACGTTTTATTTGTTTTAAATCCACACATTGTGCCACGTTGAAAATAGTTCTCGCTGCCAGACTTCCCAACATCCGTATTAATCATTTTCATCGGTATTTATAATTTTTAGGAAGTAATCTCGATTTTGCCTGCAGAAATCGAATAAATGTTATGATCCTTGCCGAACCTATCTCGATGTGCACGGCATTGTTTCTTATTGCTATCCCGTCATTATATAATGTAGGTACTTTGAGTTGAAATCATTTAATGATTTTTTCACTAGTGTTTCGTAATTTATGCAACATTTCCTATATTTTAAATCAATTAAAAGACGTCGAATTTGGACTGAAGACAATTACCTCATATTTGTCAAATTTCTTATAAAAAACTGGGTGTGTTAGCTCGTAAACGCACGCCAGAAGTGGTACTATCTCTAAGTTGCTGATAGCAACCACAGAAGTAAAAACAAACAAATGTTTATTCATTTAAAAACACTATATCGGCCAGAATCTATTGTGCAAAGGTAATATTATCGCTTAAAATAAACTATGAAACAACTAATCTTAATTGAGCTTCTCATGTCGTTCTATCTGTTCCCAAAACAAATTCACCTTAGGTTGATATACGTAATTATAGTTCATAAGCATATCTGAGTATTCTGGGCCAGTAATTGTCGTTTCCATTGTTCTTACCATAGAAAAGAGGGAAAGCGTTATAATTTTACGCATTAACTAATATTGCACCGTTTCCAAATCACTACGTAAAAATCGACGCAATAAAATAGCAATATAACCTTTTAGGCATATTTCAGTCCAAGTCTTGCCGTTATTGGTGCATTCTTTTATATTTTAATAAGTGAAAGAAAATTGATCTGCTAGGTAATTTTTCGTTTCTCCCATTTTAGGTAGTTTGAGCGAAAAATCACTTCACCTAGAATTTTAAAGAAAAAACTCCCATCTTTCCAATGATATCAAAATATTAACCCCTTGCCGAACTACTTTTCGAGCAATTTGCCTGAAAATACAAGCTGTTTTGCATAGAATAGATTACGGCTGTGCGCTCCTGAGGGAAAATATTGAAAAAATTAGGAATTTATAACACCTAGATTTCGTCAAAAAACTGTGTGTATTGTAACTGTGTCTAACTTTCTCAACTATTTATAAAAATTAATCCATTACTCAACGCATTAATTTTTACAGAATCACAAAAAACCTGTTTTGAAGGCTTTTTAGCCGTACGTCGTGAAAAAATGAGTCAAGTTAGAAACTTAAGTCGATATATATATTTAATTACTGAGAATTTTTGTCACATATTGCTATATTTTTTCCGCCCATTAATGTTATTATATTTACTTCATACATCCTGCAGATGCTGAAATTAAAAAATAAAATTTGAATATGGTCTCCATTATGACTAGGGAAATATCTCGCTCAAACTACCTTAATCCCATCTGCAAACGAAATTCAGTCTATGCTGGGAATATGGAGACTCTCCGAGTTTTCTACGATTTAACGTCATCTGACGTTTTTCCATGTCTTGTCGCGTATCGTTCATGAGGTGATCT
This sequence comes from Pyrrhosoma nymphula, assembly GCA_963573305.1. Lineage (NCBI taxonomy): Eukaryota > Metazoa > Arthropoda > Insecta > Odonata > Coenagrionidae > Pyrrhosoma > Pyrrhosoma nymphula. The sequence goes on from OY754338.1 coordinate 92,324,065, forward strand.
TACTCCTCACCACAGGCACGTAGCCAGAAATTTGCTTCGGGGGGCACTAAGTCTAGCTCAGGGCATGAGTGCCCCTTGGCTAGTGGTCCCCTTGGCGATAGGCAGTCGCCGCACGGGGAAAATATTTCTGGGGCAGGGGGGGAGCTTTAGGGGGCTGAAGCCCCTAAAGCCCCCGCCCCCCCCCTGGTTACCTGCCTGCCTCACCAAGCGAACGTGTTTACACCGGGAGCTATAGCGGGCGAAAAATACTTGAAGACAGTAAAGAATTTCCACTTCAAAAATGACAGTGACGGTATAAACATTAAAATGGAAAAATCTCTCGCGTGAACATGTTATTTTGCTGAATCCATTTCACTTTTATTCCCAATGATGTTTGTGAGAGATGGATTTCGGAGAATCTCGGCAGAAATTACGGAACGTCGTTGAGTGGATAAGCTCTTCGCAATATGTAAACAACCTGTACTGCTGCATTGCTTGGATCGATAAATTTTCCACCTGTCCTCCGTGAAATCAATCAATGCCTACTCATTTCCTTACTCTGCATTTCTCAATCCAACAATGACCTTCGCTTCTCTCGATCTTGCACACTTCATTGCCTCTCATAGCCACCTGGGTTCAATTGTTGTCACTCCTACCCACACTTACCTGCCATCGTGCCGTGCCTGGCAAGTACTCCCATTGTCTTCCTCGCTGTGCATGCTGTTTCTTAATTCTTCTCCATATAATCGAACCCACTGAAGTCGAACACAATTACGTCCCAAGAGTTAATTCGACTCTCTATATTTTCTATCGAAATTATTATAATTAAGTTTTAGGTACCTACTTCGGTACTTGTACTCAAAGCGAATTTATACATTAACTATTTATTTCTTATTTAATATGTACTTCATATATATTTAGTCGAATTTACACATGAAAATATGTAAACTGAATAAATTCGTTCCTGATCCCCAAATATTACTCATTAGATTGCATTTTAGCGCTAGAGAGTGTTCCATATTTACATGACAGTATGGGCCATGTGGAGAGCGGTGTTGCCAAACTTTCGAACTTTCGTTGCCAAAGCGGTGTTTCATATAGGTAGTTCTAAAAAAATAAAGTATGTGTCCCATTAGGTAGAAACTGTCTCAGAGCCAACCATGGCAAACCACGTATCTACATCTACATATTACCCCGCAAGCCGCCCCAATAGGCGTGTGGCGGGGGGTGTTAGGACACCAGCCGTATGATGATGATGAGTTCTTTATAGAACACCTGATGGAAGACATTCATAATTCCTGTTTGGGTTAGATTGAGGTTGTAGGTGCTGATGGTTTTAGGGTAGAGAACCACCCGATAACTGCTGGAAGGTAAGTAGTATTGGAAGATAACCTGTGATGAGTCTTCCAACCATGCGTGAATGGACCTCTCTGGATCTGTTTACCGCTTTCGAAGCGTTTCATTGTGGTCAGGTCTCTTTGTGGGAAAGAAAACGGGGAAGAGTCTTGGACGTCCTCCAACCAAGCACGCATTTTGAAAAGTCAAAGTTGCCAGCGCGAAAAGTTGTCCGTCATTCCGTGTTCCTCATGCCCAGGGTGCCCGGATGGGTGCAAACGAACCCTACCACCCTTCTCCCCATTCCAAAAATCCCATTCCCCCTTCCCTTCCCATCCCATAAGCACTTGCACCCACCCCATAGGCCGGGAATGTTGACCGTCTTGCGGGGGGGTCGAAATTGGAAGGGCCCCGCCGGCCGCCGTCGTCCGCCGTTCGGTCGGCTGCGGCCCCTCCGCTGTTTGAGTTGGCAACGAGGCAGCGGTGTGGGCTGGCTGGTTAGTTGGGGTTCCCTCTTCGGCCCTCAAAAAACTTTCCCATCTGGGACTGCGGGCGTGCGATGATTGAGGGTGTGAGGAGTCTGGAGAGAAGCAAATAATACGTTTGTTGTATATGTGCCGGCGGCGCAGAGGGTTAAACCGCCCTGGTAAATTAGGGATTGTGCGATATGGCGAAGCGTCGAAGCCAGGTCGATTCTCTATCATGGACCTTGTATCTTTGGAAAGTTAGTGGGAACCGGTGTATTTGTCATCATTATAAGACAGACCATGATGTTGATTCGAGAGTTGTGCCAAAGTGTTGCTGGATTTACGATGACTTTGTTAAATGTTGTCGATTTAACAATATGGATGATAGTTTCGTTGTGGCAGCGTGAGCAGTATTTTTGATAATGCGATATTGCTCGTCTTTGTCGTCGAGTGAACGATATTTTCTGTATACGATATTTAAAAAAATTAGAAATATAATGGCGTGTCGACTAACTATAATGGAGGCTGAATTTTGAAATATGATCCACCCAACTCCCAATCGTTGAATAGCTATTAAGAGTTGGTGTTCACTTACTAAGCAGTTTCTTTTTCGGAATTTCTGCAGGTTCGTATGTATTTGGAGGGAAAATCCGAGAATCGTACCGGCTTCTCCGCTGTTTCTCATTTCGGCGTTGTGAAGTAATGATCCAATCAAAACAAATCTATTGCGCTCACTTTCATTAATTGCCGTGGGTAACAATGTAAACGTCATCATAAATAATGCAGTATGTTTTTCCTATATTATACTAATGGCGCGTTAATCTTCCAAACTTGACAATTTCGACTTTAAAATGCACTCGAGGTTCTGTGGCTAAAGTTGTTGATCTATTGCCCACGGAGAGAGACTTGCCTTTGTCCATAAAAAACCTCTCTATTATCGGCTATTTACTGATGTTCCCTGCCTGCGGCTGAGGGTTCAAACACAGACCTTGAAGTTATTTTCTACGGCCAATGGCTCAAATTAGACCTTAAAAATTACTTGAAAGGAGTGGAAACCTATATCGGCAATAAGTTTTTTTAGTTGACATCTCAAACCTGATTACTGTGTTCTGTATAGTGGTCCGACATGGCAATTTGAGAGCCAAGATTTCTGCCCGAAATGAGAAGGAAATTTTTTTTGTGCTTGGGCTTTAAATGGGTTTTTCCCATAGAGCTGAGAGGTACAAAAATTTCAATCTTGCGTGACGATATGCATTGCATTGGACATCGCAGAAGGTGGGCTATATCGCTTATAGAATGTTATGGCATTATATTTATATATTATTAAGTGGCATATCGCTCTGCGTAGCAATTCATTGGACATCGCAACATTATCGCTGTGCGTCGCAAATATAACATGATATTGCTTTGCATCGAAATGCAAGATATCGACTTTCCTGGACGATCAGTATCACAGTTCGAATTATCGAGATCAAGGCGGTCGATCCTGCAATGCTATGTCGCACTGCTTTATTCCATTTTCTACCATATCACAATATAGCACTGCTCTATTCTTCGTGTGCAGCCTATTTCACGGCTGGTGGTTTTCTCGCCGTTATTGCTTGTTGGAACAGTCTGCCTGCCGCCGCGCCGCGGGCACGACACGTTCGTCAGCAGAGAGCTTTTGCGCTTGTTCAACTGTTGCAGAGGCTCCCGAGAATATTTCCCGGTGATCTTGGAGCCGCTGACGTCAGCCCGATTTACAAAATGAACTCGTTAGCGGGAGATACGGCCCGAAAAACATCAGAATCCACTCCGGCTGGTCTCCGCATCTCATTGCGTCCCTCATGGCCGTGGGACCCTATGTAGGAAGCCGGGACGAGAGGTGATTTTGGAAAATTTTTGGGGCTCTGTGTAGTTAGTTAACTGCCTCGGGGGGGATGTTCCTTCGTCGCCTGACCGCAGGGCGGCGCCATCCCTGTTGGGGAAAAGGACTGCGCCGCACCATCGACCACCCACCTTCAACCATTAACTGGACAAAGTATGGATGAAACGATTTTTTTATTTTTTACAGACCGTTAAAAATCTTTTGGTCTGCCTTCATTATCCCACCACTACCTTTTTTCTTTTGCCTTAATGACGGCGTACTTCCGCTTACGGTAGGTTCGGATGGACACAAACGGGTAATTACGCTAGTCGTGATTTAATTGATGACTTTGGCTCATGTCTAATGCTATTCCACTCTTCCGTTTGGCATTTTTCTTACCACCATTCCTTACCATTAAAATTCTTGTCCATTTCTTCTCTTTTCTCTGCTCGCCTAATACTTTTTTCCCTGTCACGGCCTCCCTAAGCCCGTCGCCTCTATAGCTATAGTCGCTCCATCCGCCTTCTGTGCCTCCACCTAATTTCCCTCTTATTTATTTCATTGCAATTCTTGGAATGTAAGACACCGTCTCAGGCTCCACTTGGTGGAATTCATTCAAAATGTAACTGTGATAAAATACTTAGCAATTCCATAGTTTATATCCATAGTTTTAATAGGCATGGATAAAAACTACCGGTTTCATAACAAGAGTTACCTCTTCAGGTGATTATATGATTGAGGAAGATGCCATTTGAAGATGTAACTCAGTTACTAAACCGGTAGTTTTTTTATATGCAATAAAACTATGGAATTGCCAAGAATTTTTTTTTTCATTTTTAATTAATCATTAAAGTAATGATCCATTTTCCCCCTTTCTGTGCACAGAACTAACTCGTCTTATGTTGGATTGAATGTCTTTGATTGTGAAGAAAGACATACTCAGGAATGCCAGCAGTGTTGATCAAGTCAATATTGAAATGAGTGACCATCTAGTCCCAGTAAAACGTTTTAAATTTGAACATTCAGTCAGATTTGAGCTACGCAGTGTAGTTCTTAAAGATGCCGAAATATTTGCATTAAGAAATACAGGGTGTTCCTGAAGACTAAGTGCTTAAAATTGACTGAAAAGTGAAAATTGAAATATAAATTATGCAAAGGAATTAAATTTGCTGATCCATCCCTGATCAAGAATTTTCCCGACTGTGCACTGATGCGGTTGGATATAACACTACTGAATTTGCGAGAAAAGAACTGGCTAACTGGCCAGAATTGCGATCAGATTGAAAAGGAGTTCAAAAATGTTATTACCAATCCTATTGTCGTGGAGGTAATGAAAACTTTTAACAGAAATGGTCAGAGGCTGGCTCAATTCTGGATGAAAATTTTGTCTGATTCATATTCATCTGATCTCCTTGTCAGTTTCCTTCTCAAGGTCCTAATACTGAGCCATAGAAATGCATTTGTGGAGAGGGGCTTTTCAATTAATTAAGAGCTAGTTGCTGAAAATCAGCTGCCTAAATCTTTTGTCGCACAGCGATATCTATGATGCAATGCAGGATGTTGGTGGTTTAGACTGGGTGAACTTGACGAAGAAAATGATCCTGAGGGTAAGGAATGCCAGGTCTTATTATGCAGACGCATTAGTTGGGGAGAAGAAGAGAATTATTTACAGAGAAAATGAAATATGCAAGAAGAAACGGGTCAGTGATCAGTTGAGAGATCTAACTGAACAGAAACGAAATTTTTTCTTGAAAGCCAAAGGAAAGTTGATGCCATTGATGACAATATTAATGTTCTCTAGAGTAGCAATCGAGAATAAATGTTCGCCTCTTTCAGAATTGTCATATTCGTTCATAGTCAATCCTTAAGTTTATATGTATGTATTTTTATCATTCATTGAATGTATTACTATTCGATTCACTATCCAGAAAGAAAGTTTTAAGTTCATTTTCCTGCTATCATTGTAATGTAAGGAGTCAGTCTTGAATTCTTAATATTTTCTCCCTTTCTAATTTATTATCTTAATGTAATCATTGTTTTTGAGAACATATTTCTGGACATGCCCATCCCCATAGGCTGACAGCTGTTGGATAGTCTTGTCATTTCATAGTTTAGCATGGAATAATAACTACAAATAATATGTGATATCTTGTTAAATAATAATAGTTGTTTGCCCATTCTATAATTTTCTAGTTCATTTATAATCACTAAGCTACATTGTACCTTAAACTCAATGCATTTTCATTCTAAATTTTACTTTCAAGTCTGATTTTCGATTTTTAAAAATACATAAAAAAGATGAGAATAAGATTTTCCTTCTCACAAATTGTTGCAATAGTATGAACAAATTATTTATTTTTTAAATTTCACTCATTTGTTAATTCTTCTCTTAAAATCTTATTGTGGTATTTTCGCAAGTCTCTCAGAACATTTCCAACGACTTAAAGTTGTGGGAAAACCGTCTGGAATTTTCACGTTGTCATGTAATTTTAAAATACCTATTATTAAAGAGCAATTTTACTATGGTAGTCAGGTTTCAGGTTCTGCGATTAAATTATTTAATATTATGCGACAGTTTCGCCGTGTTATGCTGCCGGCTTCGTCGGGCTTTTAAGAACAACAATGCTCTTTTTTTCAAAAAGTAAATAAACAATTCCAGCAGTTGATGATTTTGAGAAGTAAAAAAACTTAATTTCGAATAAGTCTCCTCCAGGTATGAGGGAGTTTATAACTATTCTCTCTATTGATGTTATTTGGTCTTTTTTCTATTTCAATCGCCTCCCTTATGAGCCGTGGAAAGTAACTGCTTTCTTTGTGTAGTACTCTTGCCGTCTCGATGTCAATGGCGTGATCTTCCTCTAACGTAGTGCGCTCAGCCACGGCAGAGTGATACCAGTCTTTCTTCCGGATCGCACGTTCATGCCGTCACGTCACGTCATTTCACGTCATTTAATCGGCATCCAATTGCTCTCTTGGTTTGCCCCACATATGATCTACCACAACTGCAGAGAAGTTCGTACACACCCTCATACATCGTGGGTGGTAATGGATCTTTAGTCCCTCGTAGATGATCTCGTACTCTGGAGGTAATGTTGTATCTTGTTATAATGTTATATGTTTTCATTATTCTACCTATGCGATCGGTCGTACCCGCAATCGGTCGCGATTGAAATAGAAAAAAGACCAAATAACATCAATAGAGAGGATAGCTATAAACTCCCTTATACCTGGAGGAGACTTATTCGAAATTAAGTTTTTTACTTCTCAAAATTATCAACTGCTGGAATTGTTTAAATTTACTTTTTGAAAAAAAGACTATTGTTTTTCTTAAAAGCCCGACGAAGCCGGCAGCATAGCACGGCGAAACTGTCGCATAATATTAAATAATTTAATCGCAGAACCAGAAACCTGAACACCATAAACATGAGCTGCGAAAATCTAAAAGGAGAGCAATTATACTAGTTATCAAGAATTCCTTTCACTTAAATTTTCCTTTAAAATGCTGAGCAGTGATAAAGGCAAAAGGAAACGTTAAAAATATATATGGAGGAATGTATTGTCTTGTATCAAATACACATCTAGTCCCCACGGGATAATTACTGCTACCTAATTTTGATGTTTTATTAATACTATTAATTTCTGAAAATGTCAGGGCAAAATTTGCCAAACACCTGGAAAAGTCAGGGAATTTAAAAATTCAGATTTTGTAACAACCATGATGTTACAATATTTACTTCATGCTTTTTACAGACGCTGAAATTAAAAAAGTAAATTCGAATATGGTCTCCAATATGACTAGGGAACTATCTCCCTCAAACTACCTTTAAACGCTGTTTCAGCTCTGTTGGAGTAATGAAATACGTCCCATACAGTAATCACTTCAGCTCCTTTACGTCGTAGCTAACGATGTACAAATAAGCTTCTCAGACGAAGTTTACTCATGATTCTCACTTAAGACTGAAATCAGCATTCGCAATTGTACATCAAACCTACTCAAACTAAGCACAATGTTATTTCTTAGCTCCTTCCAAGTCTAAAGCATCTGCGAAAAGTGGAAACAGGAAGAAAGGAGAAGAGGAATGGTTTTAATTGATGTCGGGCGGCCGTTCATATGGAGGTTGACTTAAGGGGGAGAAAGTTTCGGCATCTCTGGGATATATCCCGGTTAAGACGCTGGTTGAAAAGAGCGGCAGCCAGACGAGGCTCTTAATTGACGAAGGGTCTCCGCATAGCGGTCATCTGCGGCCATGGCCACGGCTATAAAGCAAAATAGAGCATACAAGCTGTGAGCCGTCTTAATGCCCCCTAACTGATATAGCTACTTAATGTAGTTTTAGGACCTCGTTCAAGGATCGCGTTGCCGTCGACGGGAGGCCTATGCCGTCTTTATTCCGAAACGGGGGAGTTTCATCTGAAAAGAAATCAAGGAATTTGCTTTCTGGTCCCGTTGAAGAACTCCTCCCCTTGTTCAGTACCCGCATTTTGACGCGTCATCGGTTGTATTAAACACTATGGATGGCTATTGCAGTAAGAAGTAATTGCTTGCTGATGGCTGTGATCACCAGTATAACGCTGAGTTTAGCGGTTAATTCTTATGCATTTACGTAACGCTGGATAAAGTTAGCCATGCTGGTAAAGGGGAGGATAATAAATGACATTTTAGATATTATCATAGTAAGAGGTGATTTACCGCTGAAGATAGGTTAAATGTAAGAAATAATATCCTGCTATTCAACAGCCCCAGGCCCTGTTTTTTTTTGCATGATTTCATTATTCAGCTCGGCTTAAGTCCTACCCCTCTATATTCCTTACATGAAGAATATTCTCTTTCTTTCCCTCTTCCGATTACCCAGCTAACTCCCCTCTATCACGGCCTTCATTATCCCATCGCTCCTCGCTGCCTCTTCCAACTCTCTTCTCTGTCCCTGCCAAATCTCCTGCATTACCCTCTCGTCATCCACCCAGCCGAATACTTCATTGTTTGTCTTCCTTTCCATCCATCGCTCTTCCTCCAGTTTCATCTGCACCCACATCTCAACCGTCCACAGATTAATCTCATCCTCTCTCTCAGAGTCCACTTTCCATCTGAATAGGAATCCTTAATTTTACCGTCTTCAATTCCTGGCCACGTTTACTTCAATATTGGGCGTTCCATCAAAGTTCTCGTTAGGATCCCTCCCCTAAAGAGTTGGATGCACAAGACCTCTGAATTGTGTCAACTAATCAGAGCTCATGTCCGGCCAACACGAGCAATGATGCTAAACAGTTTCAGCATGAATGAATGATAATAACGGTGTTACTTCCTCACACATTATTGAGGTGGCTTGAAGAGAATTTAGGCTGACTTGATCACTTCAAAGTTGGGAAGCCTGAACAGTAATGAGGATTCGGATGTTGGAAGTATTTGCAACTACCATTTGGTAAATTTCCTCTCTCTCCATAACAAATTGTTAGTTTAACGTTATTTTCTTTCTCTGTAGGACGTTACGCTATGGGTGGTCGAAGTTGCAACCCTGTATTTTTACAAAATAATAGTTCTTTGACCATTTGAAGGTCTAGTAAAAGTAGTAACTCACTTCTTGGAAGGTAAAAAACGAAACTAGTTAGTTCCGTTCAACTCTTGGTAGTCGTAACACATGACACCCGTCCTTGCTGACACGAATTTTCGCTCAATATTTCATGTCAAGATTTCAGCATAGAGCAAGAAGGGGGAGGTGGCCTAAACGCGTGCGTGGTGTATAAGTATTTCATTGTCGGTTTTTTTTACAGCAGGGGAATGACACGACAAAGTCGGCGGGCCGCAGCGTCTCCTAGGGTGCACGTGCTGGTTGGAAAGAATGCTTACGTTTTCAGAGGTGCCCGAAAGAACGCTTTCTCTCCCCCACACCCAAGGTCTCTCGTCTATCCTTAATACATAGGATGCGTGGAGCGCTGGGGTTGGAAGCAGGATAGACTTGCTTGGGGTGTTTATGGGGGGGGCAGGGAAATGAAATAGAAGGAGGGGTGGTAGGTGTACCCCTGGCTGAGTACAAAGAGGGGCGACACAATGCAGGCGACTGCAGCTGCTTGCCGCTGGCCACAAGGGTCGTCCCTTTCCCCCTCCCCTCATGGGTCTCTAAGGGCACTTCCTGCTCCCTTTCAGATCCTGTCATGGCAATAGGGGAGGTATATGTAGGAGGAGGGGACTAGTCTTTGAAGAGACGGGCAGTGAGGGGGAGAAGGACCACAGGGCGTCGCGGTGTCTTCCCAGTGCCGCTTTGGGACAGAACCTACCACCATCAATCACCATATTCCTTCCACAGCCCCTGCCACCTCCCTCGGAATGACGTCCCTGTTTAACCCTCGGCTGCTTTGAATGTTCGTGTGTGAGTATGAGGGAAAGCCTACGTATTTTGGTCGTAAACGTGAACCCATGCAGCCAGACCAACTCCTCTCGTCAAAAACCCTTCGAATTATGCCACCCGTATGAGGGGATCCGTATTGTTGGCGAGATTCTTATTTTGCCATGAATGTCTATTTAAAGCCTATTCACGCGCGGGTCCCCAACTCAGAGCGGGCCTGGAAGTACATACACTCAGATGGGGGTGGATAGCGTTGAAGTTTTACAATTTTTTCGGCAACTCATTAGTGTGTATACATCCAAGAAACGCTGGAGTTGATGGGCAAGAATTGGTAAATTATGATGGATATGAGGGGAGGGCGTTATTGTGTTAAATATGTTGTTAGCAAAGAGGTAGTTGATTAAGATATGCTCTACGAGCAAGGAGGTGAACAAGGATGAGGGTAGACGTAGTTGAAGTTTCAGTTATTCCGAGAATTTTTAGAACGTGATTGCATGTGATGAAGCTTTACGTTAATCGGAAAGAATTGAAAAATTGAGACGGATATACTGGGAGGAATGGGGTTTAAGTGGGATGTGTTGAAAGCTTAACGGAAGTTGTTGGAGCTATGCAGTGCGGGCCAGGAGTTACGAATGAGGGTAGGTACATACATTGAGTTTAATTTTGAAAGTTTCGGTAGCATGATAGTGCATTCATAGCCCTGAATATATGTGGTTTGTGATGGAGAAGGTTTGAGAAATTAATATTGATAAATATGAATGGAGGCGTTGTCGCGTAGATATGCTGGAATATAGCAGGATGTTTTTGGAATAAGGCAGTGCGGGTCCAAAGGTGTACATAGAAATTGGTGAGGTTTGCTGTTGTTGAAATTTAAAATTTTTCTATAGCCGATGTTGTATGACCAGAACGACGCTCTTGGTCATGTTAAGGAGAGTGGAGAGATTGTGATGTTTCCACTGTAAAATAACTCCCATTTTTAATGGTGTAATTTAAATGATATTCCTGGCTACTAATGGAAAAAACTTGTCACCATCAAATTTGATGTGAACAAAAAAATCCTATCTTTCTGTGCTTCATCCTTTTTTGCAAAATAAACATGAGCATACATGGTGAGGCTAAATAGGGGAATGGTGAAACGGGGAAAGAAGATATTTTGCTATCCAATATAAATACCATGTTAGCGAAAAGGTAAACGCGTATTGTCTTCTAGAATTGAAAGGTGATAAAATGTGTGCGCTTACCCCTCGTGGTATGTATGAGTTATTAGCAAATAACTGCAATAATTGAAGTCAAAATACGTTGGTTCTATGTACATCGCGCTGCAGTCTATGCTGCAGGCAATGGTTCCTAAGGTTGGAAAAAGTGTAAATTAAAAATATATTCGTCGACTAATATGCATAATTTGCACCTTTTAATTGTTGTCTAACAGCTAAGGCATGACAACAGTGAAAGAATTACCTTTTTAAACAATACAAACGAAAAGGTGAAATTTGGTAATTGTTTTGTTGCACACAGTCGTAGTGGAACCACTCTAAGGTGGCTGGTGCTGTAGTCGTGGGCCATTGAGAGCATATTTTAATAGTTTATCAATTACGTCGTAAAAAAGGTGAGTAATTAATTAACTTTATAAATATTTGAACTTATGAACTCGACACTTTTTCACGAAAACTAGGCTAAAAAGAGCTAATTTATTCAATATTCTCCCACTGGTGCGCACAGCCGTATTCTATATAATGTAATATAGCATATCTTTTTAGGCAAATAACTCGAAAAGTTGTTCGGCAAGGGGTTAATATTTTGATATAATTGGAAATATGAGAGTATCTTTCTTTAAAATGAGGTCGAAAAGCATCAAATTCTAGGTGAAGTGGTGTCTCGCTCTAACTACCGTAATGCGGGAATGGGAAGGAATTGAATTGGTTTAATGGACAGAATGAAGAACGGTAGGACGTACGCTGAGATGAAGAAATAAAGACTTTAGGTAGATAGGGCCCTGTGCGTGTAAAAATATGAAGGATTTTCTTCTGACTTTCATTAAAATTTACCTTTAAACGGTGGATTACTATGATGAATAAAGGAATTAAGTAAATGGTACGAATGAATGTGAGCGAGGAATTAATGAAATTAACAGTGCAAGGTAAAGTTTTCGTTTAGTGTAAAAGCTTTTTGAATTTACAGGCGAAAGATTTTAAGGTACCTGCTCATTACGATGTTTTTTCAAGGACCGTCTTATAACAATTCTTTCCTGGTAGTTATATAATTTAGGATTAGCAGAATACTAAGTCTCTCATTTGATTAAAGGGGACATTTAACTCGTATGCTTATTACCATCAATTAAGCCTTCGTAGATGATAGGCTGAATCTTCATCCATTGATTATTCTGTTACTTATTTCCTAGTTAAAGGCAGTGAGGATGGTAAATAATGCACCAGTCCTTGCTATCGAATGGAATGATACGGGTATCCAATGTCATTGACTTTGAGTCTTTCGCCGTCGAGCTACGGCGCTGGATCATTCTTGCCTGCCTCAGTCCTTTGCCGTATGAATAGTCTTGTACGAGAGCAGATGAATTCTACGCAAAATATAAAAACAAACTAAAAACATTGACTGAGTATTCATTTCCTACTCGCAGGCTACAAAAGGAATGGAGAACTCTTTCGTGCATCGCAGTTTCCATTTTTTTCTGTGTACATATATTTATTCCCGATTTCTTTAATTTTTTTTCATTCCTTGAATTTCATTTATTTCTTGCGTCTTAGTACACTTTTGTACTCATTCAGTCTTGCTCCATTTATTTTATTTCTTTTACCAGTTCCAGGTCGACACATGAGAGTTTCTCTGGATTGTTGAATATTCATAGAACTGGTAATTATATTGAATGTAGCGACGCTCAACCATCTCTCGTGTAGTGGTTGTAGTAAACTGGGTCTACTAGTATAAAACAAATTATAATCAAGTATAATACAATTTCATGCATATGAAACGTATATTTCCACGTATCGTTCGCATCATAAATCATTCGTTTTAATAATAGATACCAATGTTCTCTTCCTTTTCTTAACAACCATCCTAATAACTGCATTCATTAGAGTAATTTACCGTTTAATGGTGGGTTATGATGAAAGTCATAGAAAATCTTGCAGATTTTGACGCGTGCCGGGCTTTATCTACCTCTAGTATTTCTTTCTTCATCTCAGTGTAAGTCCTACCCTTCTTCACCCCGTCCATGCGACCTATTCTCTTTCTTCCCCTTCCCCGCTTGTCCAACATCCTTCTCTATCATGGCCTTCAAACCAACGCCCCTCAGTTCTTCTTCCAGCCACCTACCCTGCCTCCCCCTAATCTCATCCAGAAGTTTCCTCTCCTCGCCAACCATGTCAAGCACTTCCTCATTGTCTTCCTCGTCATAAGTAGGCATTGATTATACTGCTTAGGTTTTGAAACTAATCCATACTTGGTGATCTCCTATCGACTGCAGGAAGTCTGTTCAACCCATTTGTCAGAGCACCACTGACTGTACATATCAGACATTGACTCGATTACACGCTAAATTCATCTGAACACCTCGTACATATGATGAATTGTAGATAGCATTTTAATTGTATCCATGGTATTTTTTTTTACGTTTGCAATTTCAAACTTATTACTTCGAAGTTATTCACTTCTGATAGTGCTTTGTGGTAAAGGAAATTGTTTGTATTTGGAATGATTTATCACTTTATAAATTCCACTCTTCTATTTTCGCCTACCATGGTTTAGACATCCATCATGTCATAATCAAGGGTGTCTTGTCAAGGATGTCATTATTGACAATATTGACTATCAGTTACTAAACCTATATGGATTTCGAAACCATGATCGGTGTAAATTACAAAGAGTGGAATTAAACAAGTGATAAAGCATTTCAAGTGATCCAATTATGATGTGAAGCCTGAAATATTAACTGGTGTCCGAAAGTCTAAGTAGATGAATAGGTATTAGGAAAAAAATATCCTATTTACTTCAGTGAGGCTCAGTGCAGAAGCTATAAAAAAATTTTTGAGGAATATTTCGTAGGCGGCTGCCTTGTTTCTTTGCACGCCTGATATTTTTTCCGTTTTATGGAAAAATATATTTCTGATTTTTAGCTTAAATATTTTTTATTTTTGAACACTTATTTTCTAAAAACATACTTACTTTCAACTACTCAAACTAAAGGTAAGCATTGGCTTTACCGGCGTATGGTAAGAAAATAATTTAATAAAATAATTATGTGAAAAAGTGACACAAGATCCATTTCTTAAAATAAACGTTATGGAAGTAAGAGCGAAGTATCTTTTATTGCATTGTCAATGCTTGTTGGCATTAATCGGATACGGAATGCGTTAGTTAGAATAAAATTACGCTGAAGTTTGTTACCTAAGTTAATAAAAGTTTTGTTTAGGAAAATTATTCCATTTCCGATTTTCGTCCCTACAGCGCTCCACCATATATTATCTCCTATTCAATATTTTTTGGTATGAATGCAGAAGTTAATACGTTATCCCCCGATAACGCTTAACATCAAGTTAACAAAAAGGCTGCTTCACCCTTCAGTTAACGTTAACCTGGCATTACAAAACGGGGCCGATTCGTAAGCGTAATTCGTATTTGGGTTTCATTACTGAGCTATGTAACTTATTAACGTCGTGAATTATAAGTGTGAGATATCTAATTTCTTTGTGCTCACAATGTTGCTAGAGATTTATTTAGACGAAGTAGAACCTTTTTATTAGATTTATCCCCTCCCTATTTTTATTGTTGTTCTTCCTTAATTTATCCCAAAAACTTGAATTAATATAACCTTTTGGCTCCGTGTGTGGGTTGGGTCGACATAAAAAAAAGTTTCCCTTTTGGGCTACGCCTCCGGTTCTGATATTTATTTAGATTAATGACATTCATTTCCTCGTAGCGAGCGAGAGACGGGGGCGAGGGAGGGGAGGGATTGGAAGATATAATAAAATGTTCGGCGTCGGGGTGATATCCCTCAACTTTTGTGTACTGTTGATTTGGTCGACCCAAGATGAAGGGAAAGTTTCTCGTTGATAAGCGATCTGGTCCGCCCACCCCATGGTCCTCGTATCTCTCCTGCGATGCGACCCGGGGCCCCGCCCCCTCATCCCCGAACCCCCAACCCTCTCCTCCACCCCGACCTTCCCTTGAACCCTCCCTGCATCCTTCCCATCGAATAAAATCGCAAGAGTAATGGACGAGATAAGGGATCCTTCCCAGAAGAAATCGTTTTCTTCTTCATTGGCTCAAGGGTAAGGACGTTCTTGCTTGCATATGCTCGCTTTTGCTTTCAAATTGGGAGCGTGGCCGTTTTTTTGCCTTTTTGGTCGGAATTGAAGTACTCCAAACAAGGAGGGTAGTTTTGGCGGAAAAACGGAAACATTGCGTCCAGTGTTCGAACGTCGCCGTTGATGAAGTCATTAGCATATGCTACCCTGGGAACCCGTGCGACATGTATGTACATGGTGACACAACATAATGGGGACTGTTCTGTTTTTTTGTGCCTGCTGCTGAGTGTTTGTTGATAAGTTTGTGCTTGTGCTGAAATTTTGCGAAAAACATAGCATACTTCGGGTGTTTTTGTCGAAGCATGAGAATGTAATTGAAAAGTTTGATTCTACGCTCATCTTAATACGTTAGTATCAAACTACGTACTTGGCAGTTAGATGTTTTCTTTAAAAGTCATAATTTATAATTCCAAATGTATTTTGTGTTCATGTTTCTTAAAATCCAGTTAAATGTTAATGTCAAGAGAGAGGAATGTGTGTTTGTAATTCTAATTTTATTTTGTTTCGATTCGAAAATGGCTCTATACCTAAGAGTACGAAGTGATAATGCCTCATTCCATAGATCTACTTTAATATAAGGGTATCGATTCAACTTGTGAAATTATGTGATAAGATAATATTTTTTTGCGCGGACCAGAATTACTTACTTTTGAGTCAGAATGAAAAAACTTCTCGAAGCTTCTTTCTGAATCTGGTTAGGTATTCATTTTCAATTGTGTGTGAAGGCGGTGGAGGTAGTGCTTTAATGGTCGCTGGAGCCAGAGACTAATTTCCCCTTGAGTAAAATATACGACGTAATGGTGTGCAGTAAGTACTCTTGGCTTATTGAGGCGATGTGCGTGAAAATAATTTCCTCGGAATTTTTTCAGTGGAAATAAGAAGTATCAAACACTCAAATGGTCCGTGTCCACCACCCCTGGTTACCTTCCTGTAAAGAGTGGAGGACCCACCGCTTGTTTTTGCAACAGATTTCCCCCGCTGGCCGGTGAACCGCGTCGAAATGGCTTGTGGCCGGACGATTCCGGTCGGCGGAGGCGGGTACGGATCTGGGATTTTGCTCCGGAATCCCATTTTGAGACCTCACCTTTAAAAGCGGCGGCGAGTTCAATTTTCTGGATGATTCCGTATAAATCGATGACTTGTGTGAAGGAGCAGTGAATGCCCTCGCAAAAGAATTCGAGGAGTCCAGTCTCCGTCCCTCTGCCTCTCTCTCATCTTCCCTCCCAAAAGGATTTGCAAGTCTCTCTTGCCCTTTGACCTCCATCCTCACCCCTAACCCTGCTTCACGCCCCTCTTATACGGCGGCCCCGACGGGTGTGGACGACCCCTTTTTAGGGTCCTTCTCCGCCTGGAAAAGGGCACTACGGAGAAGAGGGCGGCACACCCCTTTTAAGAGTACCTACTCCCGTGTTGTGCGTGAGTGAATCTTTTCGGATGAGCGGTTCATCTGTATGTGCACCAAACCAATTGAATTACTGTCCCAGTTCAAAAGTTCAAAAAGCACGTAAGGAATGACCCAGTGGAAAAACTTTTCTTTCGAGAATGATCTAGAATAATTTGTACTCGCTACAGAATCCATTACTTGGGGGAGTTATCATATGATTTTTATTATGTTCAGCATCAAATTTTAAAATAATAGAAAACGATTAAGAACTATGTTATGTTTTTGACGCGGGATTGGCTAAAAGGGTTATGTGTGAAGAATGGTAAAAAATGGAGAATGAGACTAATATAAACGGCAGGTAATTTGAACCGTACAAATAAAAATTTGTTGTTAAATAAGACTTTCCCGGGTCATAAAACCACTTATTATTATTCAAGTAATCTACCAGCTAAAGTATGCTTAAATAGAAGAGAGTTAAAAAGCCTCCAGATTTTTACAGGTGCATGCCCCCATATCCTTACACTATTTCTTTCTTCATCTCAGCGCACGTCCTACCTCCCTTCTTCCCGTCCGTTAAGCCTATTATCTTTCTTCCCTTCCCCGCTTGTCCAAATCTTCCCCTCAATCACGGTCGTCAGCATACTTTCGCCCCTCATTACCTGTAACAAGCACCTACCAATGCCCTTGAAATATATGAAGCAAAGCTCTTTTCAATTCAATTCAAAGCAAAGCAATACTCTTATAAAATTAAATTGATTCCTGCAGAAATTTACTTGCCTATTTCCTATAAATGTAAGTTATGGGCATAGTACTTCATTCAGTTTGATACTAAAAATGCTGTTCCTTATATCGTTGTCTAGAGTTTTAAATAGCGCTCCGTGTTTTTTGTTGAAAATGGAGCATTCTTCTGGCTATCCTCGTAAAATGTATCGCTAAAATCTTAGCAAGCATAATACATCGTGAAATGGTATACTACTATACGAATTTGTATTTTTACAGTTGGAAACAGCCTTCTTTTTTCCGTAGTTGATAGTAACTATTAGTTACCCAAGCTGATAGAAGAGTGTATATACGAAGGTTAGGCTTATTTTTCGAAATTTAGGTATGTACCTTTCCTGGTTTGGATTATTTTTTTTCTGGTTTAGTCATCCCGTTAAACTGTTCGTAATATTTTGTCGTTGGCTAGAAACGAATAAACCATGAATCGAATCTTCGAAGTGGATGACCCGGAATCCCTCCGTAGGCCCCTCGAAGTGCCCTCGACGGCGTCCTTACCGGGAATGCGAGCGCGCCTCGCTCTGTGCGCGTGTATTGTTTGATATCGATCTTTTTCGTTCGGTCCCCATTCCGACAGAGGGAAGCAGGATCGAGCGGTGCCCCTTCGTCCTGGGGAGGAGCGAGGGTGGGGCGTTGGGGAGGGGTGAGGAATGGGGTGTGGAGTAGGCCGGGGGTTGTGAGGGTAGATAGAAAGGGGATGGACTCACCCTTATATAGCCCTCCATCCCTCCCTTCCCGCAGGAACACATCCGTTTTATTTAATGCGTGCATTGTGGGCGGTCTTGGATTGAGATGGACAATATGGGCCCGGGGAGGGCGTGGATTGCCTTGCCCCGCCGGGTGAAGCAATGGGCGGCGCCAGACCCCTTTTCTTGTGCCCCTGAGCTCTCATTTCCATTTCTCTGGAGCTGTCCTAAAATTGTAGTTCTCGCGTTTGTCCAGTGATGAATGAATTCGCCCAGCAGATGCCCCCAAGCCGGTGACAATGGTTTTCGTCGGCGTGTGCCGTTTCATAGTATCAAGGGCGAAAATATCCAAACCGTGACCCAGGTGCGCGTAAAATTAACGAAGAGGTCATTACAATTTACGGGTTTACGCAGTAATCAACCACGGACGTTGTTGTATTATTTTTTTCGTCAAATGATGTGGAAGATGCGGATTTTCTCGAATTGATGCGCTGGATTTTCATTTGTAATTTGTGAGTCCCCTCTTAATTGGTGCGGGAAAGACAAGATTTTAATGAGAGAAAGGCACCGATGCTTTCATAAGTTGCGTTGTGGTGTTGTCGCTCATTTCGAGTCTTTATGCACACCGTTCCCATTGTGGAATCCTGTTGAAGTGATGATCACGCGACGGAAATGATTGCGCGAATTCGCTTGTCACTTGTTTCGTAGGCGACGGGGCCTAGACTTCCATCGGGGTCTCAGATCGGGGTCAAGTCACATCCCAGGGAAGTCGTTTACTATAATAGTACTTAGGGACGTATTCGGGTGAAATGGAATACATTGTTGTCATATTTACTCGGCACTCAAGATGGGGTCCCATTGACTCGGGTGTGGTGGTGCGAAATTTGGCAATAGTATCTTCTCTTTTATCACTCGGAATGAGCCAGTCACAAAGTTATGGAATGTAGATCCTGAACCGAATCGTTGCCTTGATTTTATTGGTTTCCCGGCCATTCATGTCCCTTGACAAAGCAGTGCCTTCTTCATATTTTGCATTGTGCATACTTCGACAATAGTACACCAACACCAAATATCGCGCAAATATGGTAACAATCGATGAATTTTCACTCGATGGCAATCGATGAAAAAACAATGAAGTTGAGGCCCAAATATCTTACTGATTGATTTATGGTCGTGTACTTCTGAATTCAATCACATTCCCCACATCGTTTTGACGAAAAGTATCCACATTTTATCAGATTGAAAGATGGCCAAACGTGTTCCTGCAACCCGATAATATTTGTCATACAGTGGATCTGGCGGTTAAAAATATCATTTAGCGATCATGCTCAAAGATTTTTAAATTCAGTCTCAAATAAATAATTGGGTAACATTTTTATTTATCTGCTGACATGTCAACAGAAGATTAGTAACCTCAGAGGTTCGTCCTTTACTTGCTCATCTGTCTCTGGTTCAAATCCGATTGGATCTAACCTTTCACATTTAGACCCAAGCTCTGTGGTTTGCTGGGGAACGAGAGCTTTCCACGTGACCGCAGGTGGCACGGGTAAAGGAATTTAGGCATCCTTAGCACCCTGGCTGTATGGATTATGGCCAAGTGAGCTCTGGTTCAGCAATGTGACCAAACTTAGGGTTGTGTCTGTGGTTTGTGGCTTAGCTTGGAGTTAACGCAATGGATTCCTTTCAGCCTCTATTCGTTTATCAATGTTTTTTTACCTGTTCAGGAAGGTTTGGTTGGCTAACTAAAAATAGATAGTCAAGACTTATTTTATTTCCTATGACACATTGCATAACAGTACTTCCTTCTTCTCCTTAGCATTATTCTTCTCTTCCTTCTGGACCTCTAAACGTTCTATCCTTTATTATGTTCCATTATCTCAACACCCCTACTCTGTTACATGATAATGATATAATAATTTTGATAATATTCGACTCTGTCGAATGCTCAAGTATTTACAACAAAAATGGAGTGAAAATCTGCACCCCAGATGAGAGTGTTCTAAGAACGGGGTTGTTCTTCCATCATTTATGAGGTCATAAATGTCATTCTTTTATACATTATTGTTCTTATCTCCTCTTCCCTCCATGTACCTACCCTATCGCATCAAAATTTCCACCTAAAAACCTCCTTTCTTCTTCTATGTATTTACACTTCAGTGCGAGGCGCTGCAGGGGCGTTAGGTATGCGTCAAGGAGAAGAATGAATAGGGAATCGGGAGAAAGGAATGACGAAAGTGAATTATATGTTAACGGTGTGTCTTTTATGCCTCGCATTCATTTTGTCGTGGTAACTAATGGCATGCGGAAAAAAGAAAACTTTGTACCTGTCAGTTCGGCAGTATATTATCTCATATCCAGTCACTTCCATGAGTTCTATAGATATGGTGCGGGGTTAAAATAATACTTTCCGTTTTACCCTGATAATCGCGTGATCGGAAATTTTCACGTAATCTTAGGCTCTAGTCTTCCAGTCTTTAACGATTCCGAACCTAGTTCTATCATCGACTGTGTTTCTCATAATATTTTAATGTCATTACTAAGAGATAATCCTGAGTTGTTATCATCTCGGAGATATGTTGACTCCCTCTCTCCAATATTTCCCCCCAGCTAACTCTTTCAATCCTTCATCATTCCTTACTCTGAAATATCTTATGATACGCTTTCGGCATTCCATTCTTGTTTTCCCTCAATAACTCTTGCTATCACTCCTATCCTTTCACGATTTTCTTTCGGAGGCAGTTATGCCTTAAGCCTGGTTTACAGTTGTCGTCAACTTATAACCTTGACCGTGAATTGGATCCAGGTTCACGCTATGAGTTTACGATTGGATGAGAAGCGGAACTTGCGCCGGGAATCGTCGTCCATCTTTCTATATCTCTGTCTGTTCAGACTCCGGATTTATTAATCCACTGCTGTGAAAGTAAACTGAAAGACTATATGCTAATTGTAGTTTAAGACTCTGCGCATTTGAAGACAGATCCGGAGCATTTTTGTTGTGTGTTTGAGAAGATAAGAAAATCAATGGTGTCAAACTTGCGTCATACTTGGCGCTTTCCATTCGTCACGGCGCGCTTCTTACTTCGCGACACTATAGGGAAATTGCTTTCCATTCATTTCAGAATCTGCGCGCTTCAAAACAGACCGGGGGCATCGATGTTGTGCGTCAGAGAAGAAAACAAGTTCGATAGTCTTTTCCGCGCTTTGTCTTAGTTTTTTCTATTTTCAGCAAAGGCGTCAAACATGGGTTGTGTAAAGTTTTTCGCTTATCCGGGTAAAAAACTCACACTCTAATTAAGTTGTTTGAAGGAAGTCGTTCCCTGTTTACTAAACATTCCACCGTGACTACTCTGTACCAACAGAATGTCACGTACCAACAGGTCAACGAACGATTCCCGCGCACAATTTGTTCCATTCATCGTCGCTCATGTCAATTGAAGTGCGCTATTTTTTTCTGATCTACGCAAACTTCAACACTGAATAAAAAGCTCCCGTTACAATTACAATAATTACAAGTTGTTTGCAACGGCCTATCACGATGGAAACACCGGTTCCCGATCAGTCACCGAAGTTGAGCATCGTTGGGCTCGGCTCGAGTTTGGAGGGGTGATCCTCCGATTCGTCCGAGTGCTGTTGCCTCTGTCTGCTCGTGGCAGACAGTATGTGCGAAATGACCTTAGCCGTCGAAGCACGTTAAACCAAATTACTACTACTACAAGTTGAAATTTTTCGATGCTGTCACGTCTCGACAATGAGGTTATCGTGTGTGATTCCTCCCCGAATAACTTCCCCCAAGCACACCGTTGCACTGTCCTCTTGGTTTCAAGCCGTGGGCCTTCTCTGCTGCAGCCGTATACCGTGTGGTCCACGTCCTGGCCGCGGTCGGCCATGCAATTGGGAGGGGATCTCATTCCGAGCGATCCCCGGACGGGCGTGGGAAACTTTAGTGGCGCCTGTTTTGTTTCTTTCCCCCGGCGCCGGCGCCGCCCGGTCGGCAGCAAGACCCACGACGCCGCCCTGCTCCTCTGAGGCTCTGAGCTGCAAGGCGACGTCTCTTGGTGCGGCGGCGTAGTGGCAGGCGAGGAAGCGCGCGCTCGGCTACAACAATGATAATAATGGTACATCCGTCACTCGCACTGGAGAAGAACAGGAGTTATCGCTTTTGGTGGCCATCGACAATTCGAGGAGTTTTTATGTTAAAATGAAAGTCATGTCTTCATCTTTTGGACGTATATGGATTTAAAAAATCCACCAGTTACGTCTGGATGTTTCCAAATTTATTTTCAGTCGGTGTCTCATTTTCGTCGGCGCGATACATATGGAGATATGAATGGTTGTAGGTGATCATCAAGGTCATGTGTATTGTTCCTTTTACAGGAATGGATTATGATTGACCGATTGTATTGGGGGTGGGGAGATACTGCCCTATAACCTATTGCTACTGGTAGAGTACTTTCGATGGCTGTGTGTGTGAAAAAATGGCACGAGGAGAACGATTAGCGTGTCTTATTTCGCTGCTAAAATTCACGTAGTATCCATTAAAATGGGGAAGAAGGTAGGAAAAGAAGCCTATTAAGGGACTGGAAAAGCAAGAAATTTGCCGAGGATGTCTAAATAAGACGGCAGTATGGATGGATATAGGACGTGCTGTGAAGGATGTTGTTGTTATTAGAAGTTTTGGTAAAGGAAATAAAAGGGAGGAATAAAATGAGCATTCGGACTGCGTGATTGGAGACAAACCTTCCTATGCAAAGACTTTAGGGAGTTGAATACTACGACAGAAAGGACGTTTTCAGTCCGCTGAGGTTTTCATCGTCATGGTCGATTTCCTCTAGGTAAAAAATCCAGTTTTCACCATTTGCACTCTATTCATGGAGCAATAAGGTAAATGGATTTTTTTTGTAAACGTAATTGGTACTATTATTTAACAAAACGAACGATGTCAGGATTAACTTGGTGAAATGTTTCCATGATGGATAAAGAACAAACTAAATAGTGAAATTCGCAAAGTTGGCTCCTTTTCCGTAGTTGGTACTAATCAGCTCGGCAAGAAACAATCGCAAACTTCGCAAAAATAGGCCATTTTAAAGGGAGCGGCTCCCGGTAATGTGGAGTTGTACGAAAACCAGCTAACTTAACGTCATGCAATAACTCTTAATCTTTGAATTCTGTCATTTCTCGAGAATGCAGATTTCAGAGAAAATCTGTACTCGTGATAGCCAATGAGGTTGTCACACACACGCCTTCTTCGGCGGGCTGCCCCTATAGGCAGCGCCAATTATCCTGCCAGAGCCCCGCAGTCCGCCGATATAGACTCCCCTTTACCACCTCCATAGCTTATTTGCGAGCTCTTTTAGCATTTAGGCGAATTTTCATTTTTTTTCAAATAAACTATCTACTCCTCATGAATGGTGTTGAATAATTTCTGAGTAAATCATCCAAAACATACCTCCGTATAAGGAGATCTATACCGAAAGTAATACCTACTTTTAAAATTTCCCTTTTTATTTTTTGGAGGGATCGAGGTAAAATATTTCGTCATCAATTCCGCTTAACTATTTTCCCAAGGTCCATTAGTTTTCATTGCAAAACTATCTGTAATTTGGTACTTATTTATAATGCCTTTTAAAAAAATAGCAGTATGATTTTAGAACAACACTTTTGAAAAAGCGTTCAAGGTGACCAATATATGTCGTGGTGTGTCATGCAGGTGTCGGCACTGAGAGTTTGAGCTATTAGGAAGATTTTGGAACTGTGTAAATGTACATTGGCTTATCCGTGGGTGCCATTAATGGCACGTTCGCGCGACCAAGGTGCTAATAACCCAGCCCGGTTTTCCTTTTGAAGAAGTTCTCACGATGTCGCTAACTTGTGTGTTTTGCATGAATATCACAGCTACGAATGTTGGAACTCCCGTAACTGATTCACGGAGTACATTCACCTTAGAGGCTTATTCGCTGTGTCCTCATTACGCAAAACTTTGAAGCTCGTGTATTGAGCTAATCAGTGTGCGTAAGAACGAACTTTTATTGTTCACGGACTCAGCAGCACGATAAATGATACTCTATCCGAATCAGTGCATGTCTTCTATCAATAATGGCAATATTTGACGCAGCTTATGCCTAGATGTTTACCCATTGGTGACGTTTTCGGGACACTTTTAACCTATTTTCTCATACTGACCTGCATATGCTCTGCGTCATCTTATTTTTTAGCCACTCACACCATCCGATTTTCCTCGTGGATTCTAAATTTATATTTCTTGTTCATCCTCTCCTCTTCTCAAACTTTCTTCCAATTTTCATTGCTGTCGATAGTCTTATATTGCCTTTTGTCTTCTCTTCCTACCTTTTCCGAATTTTCCCCACCAATATATTTTCCTCCCCACTTTACCTCTTCTTTTTTTCCCTCTCTGTTCAGTTTATTCCCTCCATTCGCCTCTAAACCCACATCTCAAAAATCTTCCATTCGACGATAAATCCTTTGCCTTGAAGTCCGAGTTTCGCATGTATTGAACACTGGAATTCAAGTTTCGACTCCATAAAATGCTGTTTTTCTTATTTAAGCCTATGCTAATCTTTTTTATTATTTTCATTTTCTCTCCTAGCAATCTACTCCCTTCTGTTTCTCAACACTTTTTAACTGGTCTTCACCTTGTAGATTTGCTATGAAACAAATTGTACTCGTGCATGTTCCGCCTGGATGTTGGTGGAATTATCCGAATTATTACTTAAATAAGCCCTCAGGGCTGGAAGTGTTTCAAGGATGCTCTGCGTTTTTTCTAGTCCTCGGCAAATATAACCTACACGCTCAAGTCTTGCGGCAAAACAAACACTGATAACCTCACTGAAATGCCTGCAAGCGGAGTCATTGAAACGGTGGAGGCCCTAGAGTCTCTCGAGGTACGTCCTTCAATGTGTCGCTACACAGAGGTCGAGGAGATGCGTTCGTAGTCGTTTTTCCATCGAATGAGAATACGCAAGTAACTTTGTACGGGAGTCGAGCAGATGAGGATATGAAATTGATTTTTTTATGCAAGGGTGTATAAATAAGAGAGAGTTGTTTAAACTTCATTCAAGTTTATATGAACCCTGGTATTCCGAAAAGGAGACGGTACGTTTTGTCGTTGCAAGGCTCCAAGTGAAGTGTTATTTAGTTATATTTCGTCATTTTAGCATTACTCTCTACAGCTTTTTTTTTCTGAAACCTATTTATCTTTGTGCAGGATTGTTTCCACACTAGTCCTAGTTTTATAGATTCCGGTTATCTTTGACCGCCAGGTGACATAGGCTTCAAGTTAGTGTGATTTGAAATGGATGTTTATACGTTTGTAAAGTACGTCAGACCTCTGATTAGAGAACGTAAACGCTAACAATGGGTTACCATTTCTGGTTGGGTTTCATTATAAGAAAACATTTAGCCAGTCATTACAACATCTGGTCCTATTGAGCTATTGTAGCCTTTTAAGGTTTATATTTTTTCCATATTAGTGTTCAGCATTTTAACACATCTTATATTTTACATAATGTCTTCTGCTATTAACTCATATTCTTCTTGAAATATAATGTACCCAAATTCACATTATCTTTTTCCCAGAAATTTTCGATTACAACTGCGGATGCGTAGGTATACTATATATTACGTCTTATGACCCACGACATACTGATGCAGCATAATTCTTTCCTGCCTCTCCTCCCCTCCCTTCCCAATTTTTAGCTTTCTAAGAGTGAATATGATACTTCATCTTTTTTCCCAAATTACACATCCCCATTAAGAGGCAGTTGGTACGACTTAATAGGATTGGAGTTGGTTAGTAGGTCAAAGGTATTTTAGTGAAAAATGTTTTTTCCTCCGTAAAACCCTTGAAAAACAGGTTTTTTAAAGATAGGAATTTTCTCACTTTTACAGAGGAATTTTTTCCATGTTAATTTACCATGCCTTGGGTGCATAAATTGTTTTAGTGCACCAAATTCTTTCCAAAATGACCATGATACAGTCCCAGGTGGTCCTTTCATCGTCTTTGGAAATTATGTTAAGAAATCTCTGGATGCTAACCACTGTCAAATTGGGCTTTAAAATAATTTAACTCTCAATAATCAAGTCTACACCAATTATGGGTAGGTATTAACTTAGCCTTTCAAATTAATTCATTGCCATAATAACCCTACGATCGAGGTAAGTCTTCCTCCGGGAAATGATAATTTTTTGTTCGGCTCTCGAAAAAACTTTTTTCCTCACACACAAACACATGCACGTATAACGGCCTTTTCCTTTTTTGGATCTGAATGCACTCTTAACTCCCATGAGTCGCCTTTTGTCACAGCTGAAATTATTTTAATGAAAAGGAAGAAATAAAACGCTCCCCCGTAAGGCGGAGGAAACTTTCCTAGCTAGTTGTATTTGAAGATTCTACGAAAGTAAAAAAATTAATAACAATTGAAAGAGGGGTAAAAATAGAATAAACAAAGATTTTGATGGAAAATATTTTATTAGGATGAATTTAAAAATGCTAGATGGAGAAAGAAATTTTCTATTTAAAAATAAATAATTTCATATTGTGTGCGTTTTAAATTTGGAGATATCCCTTTGGACCACGACATTATTTAGTTACCTTCAGAGTTAAAATTTATTTTTAGTCGACTCTCAACTATAGGCTAATTGTAAGTCGATGCAAGCTTAAATTTATTCTCTACACCTTTTTCATGTTTTTCTCCGACAGAGTTATCAAAATTTTGAGCCGAAATTCTGAGAGAGAGAGAAATGTTTAGCTGTAGAAGTGCGTCAGCCATTACGGGCCTCAAAAGCTTGATACGTTGATAGTCCTCAAGAGAGCTAGAGTAATTAATTTACGCGAGCGCCGGGAAATGACGTTGATACTTCTCATTTGAAAAAAAAGGAATATAAATAAACTTCATCGCAAGGGAATTTACAATCGCCGTTTAAGTCCTCGCGAGGGCGGGAAGCGCTCTCCGATGCGTCTCTGAAATTCGGTGCGCGGCGTGGAGTGGCGCTGTCGGCGGGCCGAGGATCCTCCTCCACCCCCTCATCCCTACCCTTGAGTTTCCACCACTCCCGTCCCGTACAATGTTCCACGCTCCCGCCACCAACACTACCGCCACTCGGACGCCGTTGGCGAATTCAGCACCGCCACGGGAGTGGACCGAGAGGCTCAGCGGATCCGCGGATACAGGAGAGGCAGGAGGCCATTCGAAATGCAAGCTTTCGGGGTTTTCCGAGGGCGGGAGGAAGGGGTTTGTGGAGCTTCGTGAATGTCCCTTCAAGTGTGAGAATTCCCACGGTCGCCCGTCATCAGCGCGAGTCGCTGCCATCGCTGGATTGAGGGTTATAAGGGGAGGGGGGATTATCAAGCGGTCTGCCTGTCCCTTTTTTCCACGGCCCCATTGACAATGTCATTCATCCTTCATTTCCAACCTCGGATCTCTTGCGCTCCGTGCGTTCGTTTCATCTTGACGTCACGAGCAGCATTCATTAACGGTGATTGTAAAAAGGATAAACGTGAAAACTGGAGGGCTCTAGTGACTCAGCGGGTCACGTGCCTCTTTGATTAAAACATGACGAAAGAACCGTGGGGTTAATATTTATGAAGTCTATCAATTATGGGAAATAACTTCCGGGAATTTTCAACAGTTCAATCCTGACTTTGGATATTCGGGAAGAAATTTTGTGGATTAATTGAATTAATCGGAGAAATGTTCGCCAATTATTTCAAAGGAAACACCTTTGACAATTGGTTAATGCAAATGATGATTATATCTGGGAAAGTGAGACAAGGTCAGTGGAAAAATGATTCTGACATTACAAATGAAGCTCTAAAGTTAATAAAGAGTTGATAGAGCTCGGTCAAGCGCAAATGAAGTAAAGCGATTACGAATGTGCACTTTGACTTCTAGTTCTGATTTATTGAGAAGTTACTGCGCCGCATTTTCTTTCCGCCTTAAGTGTAAATAATAATTATTAAAAATTTTCTTTATATTTTTAATATTGTTTTGACTTATATTATTTTTAATGCTGTTAGCTTTAATACCACCGAATGTGTTATAGTGTCTCACCATCGTGATGTATAAGTGATTGCAATAAGATGTTGTAGTATACATATATGTAAGTATATATTTTTTCGTGATACAGTTTCATCGTAGTTGAACTAGCTCTTAAGACAATGTACTTGGTGTATATTTGTAGAGTTTTAGCTCGTCCTTAATTGAAAATACGCATTTTATGGTAGTTATAATTATGCTTTTAGCTTAATCTCCAGAATTTTTTATACTCTTGCAACGGACTTCTCCTGGACTCTTCAGGTGCTGGCAAGGCCAACGGGGGTTGGTGTTACTGGAGCAATCGTCATTATATAATAATAATTCCCGTTTGTTTATTCAAGTCCGGAATAACTGCTTCAAAACAGGTTTTATAACTTATGTAATCGGACCACCGTTTAATGAAAAATGTTCTCGCTATTACGTCCCATCTATCAGACTACGGATGTTATAACGCAATGTGTGGTTCGTTTTTCTCTCAGTGTTTTTTATTGCTAATTACGCTCAGTTTGCAGAGAAAAATGTTCAAATAAAAAATAAATGCCGTTCATTATTATCTTTAACACACTGAATACCCAGCTGGAAACAGGATCCCCATAACAGTTAAGTTCAAGAAATGATTTCGGTTGCGGTAAAAATTCTACCTAATCTCATACCGAATCGAGCGGATGCATTTAGAAAATATAAAAACAGAAGTTGCGAAATAACAGCAGAATGTACTTCGAGATGTTATTGGAACAATTCCTCGTTTGGAACGATAGTTTTTTCCACCTTTTTTCCACAGTTTGCCTTTGGATGTAATTTGGTATTTCATTTCGCCTTCAAATCGAAGTTTATCGTATCTGAACCAAAAACCTTTCTCGCATTAATTAGAGCTGGTGGTGGATTATGAAAAATTTCATGCAAACCCTCTATGTAGTTGATTTCTCTTCCTTTTTTCATATATATCAAGGTCGCCTTCTAGTTAATTGTGCTTCCGGAACACCACGGAGAATTTTAATTGGTGGTCCTTGGCGATTTGATTTATAACCGTCACTGCCGTGACCAGTTATGATTATTCGCTTCAATATTGATCACTTAAACGAGGTCGTCAATGTCTGATTTCGTCCGGTCATCATTGAGAGTAATTTATATAGGTAACCTTATACATTTGTTTATTTTTATGCCTTTTTGGTGATAATATATTGGTCCTTTTTACGCTGTCGAAGGTAGAACTCATTATGAGATGTCAGTGACGGTGAATATAATTTCCATCAATCAGAGGTGGGTGTACAGTTTATTTAGGGTACTGGTGAAGTTTGCCGTGGCGCACGATGCTAATGATGGCATGCTCTTAGTAACGGGTACCGACGAGCCCGTAGATTGAGTGTGCTGTGTGAAGGATTCACGATTTAATTCCATGTGAATGTTATTTTGCGAATGGTAATGAGCATTCGTCACGTTCCTTCTTTAAACATGATTTTAACTCACTTGAGCAATCTAGCTATAAAGGCGAACTCGATGCGCAGTAATGGTCATGTGTTTGCTGCAGCAATAAATTGATAAAATATTTCAAGATGGGAATGCACAATAACATTTTGTTTTTACAGCATAGTAGAAGAAGCAGCCTAAAATTTGAGATTTTCCTTCTCATTAAAGAAGACATGACAAGCATTAGCGATTTATGCTAATGCATAATTATTCGTAGTTACACTAACTTTAGGGTATAGTGTAATGCATGTTGGTGATTACTCACCCCCTCCCACACACCCCTGAGGTGGCTTGCAGGGTATTTTGTAGATGTAGATGTAGATGTAAAGTGGATGGTTAAGGAGTTGACTCTGACCGTGCATTGACGTTAACGATGTCTCATTTCTACGAATTTGCTTATATCACCCTCAGAGTGGTGAATAATACTGTCTAAAGTGTTGGCACTCAAAGTGGAAGGTTAATTATTTCCTCCGTTGGAGTGCCCTCCTTTTGACTGCAAATCGTAGAGCGGAATTGATTTTGGACACCTAGGACACCGCAACTACTTTAGTAGGTGAACTTTTGGCTTGGTAAAAAGACTGTAAAATTGCACTTTTCAACTACTGCTAACCCTATCGTTATTTTATAAATACATGTGTTGGCAAAGGAGTTGTTCCTTAATTGTAAAGAATTAACGACGGAAACTTTGTCTAAGAATTAATAGAAAATACTGACTAAGCGTTTAATGTGGAGTGTGGCGTTGCATGGTGCAGCCAAATGGAGAGAAGAGGAGAGAATAGCCTGCAGGCGTTTGAGATGTGAGTGTGGAGAGGTCAAATGAAGAAAGTGTCATGGATGGAAAGGAAGACGAACGAAGACGTTCTGGGCAGGGTGGGTGAGGAGTCGTAAATGATTAAGGAAATTAGGAGAAGGCAGAGTAGGTGGTAGATACTGGTACTGAGACGCTTGGGAATGCTGAGGGCCGTGATAGAGGGGAGGATGTTCGGTAATCAGGGAAGGGAACAGAGAGAAAAGGCCTTATGAGTGGGAGGAAGGGAGATAGGATGAAATAGTGTGTCGAGACAAGGACATTCTCATGTTCAGGCAATCCTACTTCCATCTAAACCTACGTTCTCCAGTATATCGCATCTCTTTATAATCAATGGTACAGAATGTTAAAACATGGCAGTCGGTCAAGGTCAATACTATTGTAAGCGTGGAATGTCTCTCTTATTCACCCTATTCCTTCGTCATGCAGGTAAGATCCTGTAATGAGATTCGAGCCCTGGCCTGTGGCTTGGAAAGCCAGTGCATCTACGCAGGAGTTAAGACCCACTCGTGTCACGCTCCAATGTGTCCCTATGGTGGAGGAATCTCTTTAAAAAATTGAAAAAAATGGGTTTACATTTCCCTTGTGCCACCGGATATCTTTTACGGTCCCGTCAACGAAAATAATGCATGCCCGGCCGAGTTGGCCCGAATGTGGGTCAGTGCGCTGCTCCACGGTGGACGCAGGTCAGGTGGGAGGACCCCTAGCTTCCCACCTCGCCACCTTCTCCCTGCATGCCTTTTCTTTCCTGTATCCCCGTGGGTTCCCCCCCCCCTTGGGACCGTTGCGATGAATGCAAGCGACCCTGAATCGGAGGAAGAGTGCAGGGTTTCGACAAAAGGCCCCTCGCACCTCAGCGATCCTGACCGCCCGAGAGTAATTTTTTGGTCCGCACCCAGAGAGTTGGAAAAGTTGCACGGGGTGTAAAAAGTTACAAAAAAAATAGAAAAACAAGATGAGTTTTTATTTACGACTGGAAATTTTTTCTTCTGTCGTTCTTGCATGAAAAAGGGATTCTTGCTTCGTGAGAGGGGGTGGGGGTTTGTGGCCGGAGAAGCATGCATGGCGAGTTGCTGCTTGCTTACTGCTCTTTCGTCCGTACATTTCTCCTCCCTCTCTAGCGTGAATACAAGGGCTGGCTTCGGCCGTTCCTCACATCAACCCAGATTGCGTCACGCCGTGCTCGTTCTCCCAGTGTAACATTCGACCTCCAAGGCACGTCCTATTCTTCTGTGTGCTCAGCCGGTGTGTCATCACTTTGCGAAAGTTCACGAGCCTCCCCCGACCCACATCAACTGATGAAAATCTTTAATTTTTCCTAGTTTATTCAGCGGATTAGGTGACTTTCGCTGGTTGATTGCAATGTTAAGGGAAATTGATACTTTACATGAATGCAAATTGAAATTCGTCAAAATGCTGATGGATTTCGCATTGGAGCATTAGGTGGAGGGGAGGATATCCGGGCGGACTGCGGGGTTTTGGCTGGAAAAGTGCTCTGGAATGCAAGGAAATCCGCCGAAAACATTCTCTTCCGTTATCACGATTACAAAAACTCTTACAAAACATACATTACCTATCGAGAACGACTCAACATTAAGTAGTACTGCTCCTTGGAAAATGGTCTGTTTTTTGTTAAGCCTGATTTTTCCGCTCGGTAGACTCTTATCTCGGGTGCGCAAGATTTTCATCCACATCCTACTTCATGAGCCACCATAGGGAGTATAAGAAAACCAGCTTTGAAAAGGGAAGGGAATAAGGAAAAGGAATAGGAAGAAGGAAAGGACGAAAGTGAGCTGTATGCTGACGGTATAGATGCGGAATAACTGGGGGCCGATCACGCATCCTTGCGGGACGCTGGGTGTTACCACAACCATGTCGGAACTAATGCTTTGGAACACTACTTTTTGTTTTCAATCAGTTAGAAAGTCACGTGCATGGAATTGGGAGAATTACTTGTTATTACGTCACAGGTTACCAGATCCAGTCACTGGAGCGGTTTTGCGACGGCGCAGCGTACGTTGCCGTAGCCAATTCAATAGGTGCCTAGTAACCTTGTTAGTAGGTATGAGAGGGTGGCAAGTTTTTTGGGTTCTTATTTTAGTTTCTCACGTACGTGAATGGTTGGATGTGAATTAATATGCTAGGGATCGTGTTTGAAGCCCGTCCACATATCACGGGAAAAAATAAGATATCGCTGGAAACAATCACTCTGTCCTCAACTCCATCGTAGGTTATCAGTCAATCGGATCTTCTTGCGCGTATCTGTCTTTTGAGGCAGAAACAGGGCAACTTTCTCCATATTTCTCGGAATTCTGCGGCCCTCATCCATCAGTTCGTAACTTCTCCTGCCCCTGACATCTGTTGGTGCTCTTGAACCTTCTGTCATCTGCTTCCTTTCCTTCTGCCCTTTCCTCCTGAATAGCTCTCTTCGGTAAACATTCTCTTGCGCAATGTGTGTCTCAACCAGGATATTTTTGTCTTCATTATCGTTTTTATTAGGGTCCTCTTGTCTGTGCCATTCCTACTCTTCCCCTCATTACTCACCCTGTCACTATATCCCGCCCTCACTCTCCATCTCTCTTCTTTATCCCAGGGACCGGACCTCAGAAGTTTCCAAGTTGTTCTCTTACTTCTTTCTTATTCTCCACGTCTTTGGTCCATACGTCACCTCGCCCCTTCGTGAAACACTTGGCAAACCTCTCTCTTAGCCGAGTCGAAATATTCCTCCTGTTGCCCCAATTCCTGTCACAATTCCAAAACCTCTCCATTTCATTGCTCTCCTGGTTTTATTTTACCCGTAAGGCTAGCTAGTACCTTTCTTTGCGTCATACTCCCAGCAGCTGACATAGGAGCGTGTAGGAGGAGGTTTTAAGACTGCAGCCATGAATCGTGCATGCATACCTGTGTGTAAAAGCGACAAGATAAGAGACATACACTGTCGAGGTGATTTCTTCCCTCGCGTCATTCTCGACGGGGGTACACGAGTATTGTAAAGCAATGGATCAATCGGCAATCGATTTATCAGATCATGGCGATTTATCGATATCGTTTAATATAGTATGAAAAATCAGTGTATATCAATTGAGTAGAAATAATCGATTGTACGGTTAATCGACCAAAACTTATTTAAAAGATAAATAGAACAAGTACGCAGGTATAATTTAATGGTTAGCCATGATGATCTATAAAAGTAGAGGAATTATGACTCTAATGCTAGCATTTCGTTTATCCAGGTGACCATCGACACGTGCGTTTTTTACGAGATTTATATACTCCATGTCGATGGTCTCCTGGATGTACGAAATGCATGCATTGGAGTCATAATTCCTCTGCTTTTATTTGCAATATGGGTTAATTTTTAATTTAAGGTTACTAGTCAATTGCACTATTCTTGAATTATTCTGCACCCATATAGAATAGTGTATGCCAAATCTGAAATTGCAAGACACACCTGCAAAGTACACAGCAAACACGTTAAAAATAGTCTGGTTTTTTTGTGAAAGATTCAGCCATCTTCTTGTTTCACAGTACACATCCGCGTCGCTCTGTTGTTCCATGCCTCTGATGACTTTCATTGAAAGTTTTCATTTATTTTTTTTCATTTATTCATTGCCTCGCACAACCAAAAACGGTACAATGGCTAGTTATATTGATCGATGTAATAAAATAAATAAACGATAAGTTCCATGTGTCATACACATTCGGTCATGCTTGATCATATTTCTGCGACCCGATTTCCTCTTAGTGAGAGGCGTTCCCTCAACATTCGCCGATGACGTCCTCGGTTTAACCCTTGCTCGTACACCAGTCAGCTCACAGTCATTTCTGTTCGGTGAGTTGGCACTGCACCCATGACCATATCAACGAAGCGAATTCCTTTTTACTGTCTCATATCGGGGTATCCAATCCACCATTTTTCGTGACCCTCTTATCCTACGTCTGCCATTTGTACGTAACACCTATCATAAATACCTTGGATACATCCTACTGTATTTGCGGAAATTTATTCTTAACAGTCTCTACACTAGTTTCCCTTCCGCATAATCAACTGTCATGAATCATAAGAAGATATCTAGATGATTCTTCTTCATGACCTTTATTAATAAGGCAATATTTTTTCCAGGAGATATAGTTCTAAAAATTTGAAAGATTTATTTTCTTTGCCGGAGTTTCGAATGTGTTTGCATGCTTCTTCAGGGCTCGAGAGAGAGTTATTTCTGAATTGTTCAGAAAGAACACTCTCTGAGCCTTGAAGAAGCATGCATGCACATGCGAAACGTCGGTAAAAAAATAAATATCTTTCAAATTTATAGAACTATATCTGCTGAAAAAATTGCAAAAGAAGAGATATCGGAAGAATACTAAAGTATACGTGTCTTGAAAATTGTCTCTCTATAAGTAATTTTTTCTTTCTTTCCCGTTTAAGTTTGGTTAGCTGTCGATGCTGATTAAATTTTATGCTAAGATAATGTTTTTTTTATTTTTACATTTTAACTTCTGTTCCTCCTCGTCTCCGAAAACTCCTCCCCGTGGTGAGTCACCTGCGGAAGATAGATGTAGAGTGATTCCTCATTCTGCATCGTTGGAATTCATGAAATGGCTCAAGTCTCATGCATACATATCGCTCAGTCGAAATGGTAGTTAAAAATCCCTGCTTTCCAACCGTGGTGCGTAGATATATTTTCTATGACAAAACTTGTACGATCAGCGGGGGCAGAAGTTCCCCAATAACTCAAGGCCTCCTCGAGCGCCTCCCAAGATTTCCATATTCAAGTTTTTTTTAAATATCGCGGTGTTTGACGTGACGTTCGCCCTGGAATATTTTTTATTCCGGTGCCATCTGTCGCAAAATGTGGAGGAGTTAGTTTGTCCTGCGTAGAGGTTTTATCCATGTAGGCCTTTGAGCCCTTCTACATGGGTTTAAATTGGGCGTTGGGTCGGAAATATTCAGTTGGATATATGATGAATTTGACTGTGGTAACGAATGAAAGAACGCTCAGATTAAGTTGAGTCACTATTCTATTCCACGCCATCCATTTTAATTGTTTCCCCTGTGTGTTGCACTGAAGAGTGCATTGACTTCTTTAGACGTTCTTAATTTCGCCATCGAACTGTGAAGCCGATGTCCCACGGTCAATAATTAGTTCAGATATATTTTGTGAAATTGTCAATTTTGCGAAAAAAGTTTCGACTCATGTTCTCGTAAAACACTTACGTTAAATATTTGAGGAAACAGTGCTTAGCTGTGGAATATTCCATCATGGAAGGAGCCTATGCAGGATTTTTATTTCCTGCTTTAGCTTCACGTTTAGAATCCCTACAGGCGTGCCCCGCATACTATTTCGGGGATTTCACCTATATATGCTTATGACAGCACAAATCTGCTTCAATACGCCCAACGGTCTAATCCTAGTTCAATCCTTCAGTCATCTATTAATTCATTTTCATCTATTAATGTAAATAGCGGACTCAAAATCTGCTTCAACCGACTTAAAACTGCAAAAATTATTAGTGCGAGTGGAAAGTGACATTTTGAAATTATTTTCTCTGTAATTAGTTCTTTTTAACGAAAAGTTAAAAGACTCTCTATTCAGTTGGATCAAATTTTTGATGGAACAGTCATCACATTTCATTATTGTTCTAGCCTGTCCGTCGCGCAATACTCAAACCCGTTTGGTTTAAATGTCTTGTCAAAAATATTCTGACTTTAGTCGCGGAGTGCCCGTAGGCAGCCGTGTATTGTCAGGTGGGAGGTCCGTAATTGGCGGAGAAAAGGAAAGCTACTTTAAACCTAGGGTGGACCCAGCCCGAGACACCTCCTCTCCATGCACGCCACTCCTCGACTTGGCCTCCCTGTGTACGAAGGTTTTACTGCCACCACGTTGGGTACGAGGATCCGCTGTCGGAGCGGTGTTCTTCCGTGGGGTCGATAGCTCTTTATGCCGTCGCGCGGGCGTTGCCTAACCAACGAGTTATCCTGAAACATTCGTCTCGAAACATCTCCAGAGAGAGAAAATCAATGCGTGTCATCACACTAATTAAATCATTGCAACTCAAAAGCAACTCTAGGTCTCATTTCTAAATCAAGTAGTTTTACTTGACGTTAATGTTACGGCACGCCCGCGTAGTTTTTAAATACCGTCGTGCAAGATCCTTTTGATACATGTATTTACCGAACATTTCATCTAAATACACACACTACCCTCGCGAGTCGCCGCATAGACGCCGTATAGGTTGTGGGCGTTGGGACATAAGTTGTGAAGATTAGAGAAAAGTAATATTTATATTTTGGGAAATTAAGAATAGTGACCTGATTTGATGTCCCGCCCTGGTTCTGTATTGGTGCGTGAGAACAAGAAATCTTCGTGCATATCAGTACGACAGTTTATCTCGCCTATTTTTTAGCGGAATTCTATTGGTTGCTCCACATTCAGTTGGCAGTATGGACTAATATGGATGGTTCATTTTTGAGTAAATCCCCATGATGTCAGTGGGACTCTAAAATTGCCTCAAAATGTTCAAGTTTTAGATTGGTATTTTTATGGTTTGTTCATACAATATTAATACACATCAGCTGGTTATCTTATTCTTCAACAATGGTTAAACAGAATTTTTTTTTGTTAAAATTGGCCAATTTATTTTGGAACCCCGGTACCAAAATATATTCCATAGTAATTTTAGGAGTGTTCATAGAGAGGTATTGCGTGGATAGGAAAATGCAAATGTCTTTCAATTTAATTTTGTCCGCCTTCGGTGTAACTTTAACATTTGTTCAAACGATAAAAGGCCATAAAGGAATCATTGATGACTCAAGATTGATGTTTTCACTACGTCAATAGTTAAACTCCGGTGGTCTTTTGGTTTCAACTAATGATTGTCTCCTTTCAATGCTCATACCTGATAATAGCTAAAAGTTCGGGATTTGTATGTTACCTCAAAGTCTTGGTTAGCTGACGTAGTCGTCATCAATAGGAGAACGTATTGACTAATATTTAACTGGAGGACATAAAACCGGGTCTGAATGGTGCGAATGACCTCAGCCGTCTGTCTCCTTCCCCATACAACCTGCCTGTCAAAACAGCTCATCACTTTGTTCTCAACGGAGTGCCTGAAGTCGTCCACTTTCTGTGACCCCTTCCAACCCTTATTCCTTGCCCCCCCTTTCCCCCGCTTGGATTTATTTACCCGCCACGTGCCGAGCAGTGTTGGGTGGCCCTCGAGAGGGATGAAGACGAATAAGGGGATGCAGGGAGAAGAATAAAGGGATGGCTCCATTGCATTATGGAGTCGAGCAGCGTTGAGGCAAGCCGACCCGCTTATACTCGGAGTGCATTGGGGGAACAGACGAACTATCAGCCGCTTGACGTGACAGTGCCATCGCGTGACGTGCTCTCAAATATGCTCTTCACCCTCTTCCCTTCTGGTTCACCTGACGTGCGCATTTTGCCGGGACTCTTCTCCAAAGGAAGGCTACAACTCCGTGAAGTCTGTCAGAGATAGAAATAACTGGCCACGGGAATGCAAAAAATATAGTTTAATTAGCTACCGTTTGGCGGCGTGTTTTTATCACAGTGCGCGACGTCGTGCTCGTCTGTGAATGCGGATGCGCACGACATAAAAACCTTTCCACATTCATAATGAATACAAACACTTGGTAATCTTCCACGGATTTATTTCTTTGGCACGACGCGTTTAACCACACTGTGGCATAATGGAAAAAAATTTCAGTGAAATTTAGTTTGGTATATTTTAATCCAAAAAAATTAAGATGTATTGAATGGTTATTTTCGTCTAACAGAATACTAAAGGAAACGCTTGGGGCTATGGTTACGATGACGCTACGATTATGATGTATTTATTTTCAGATCACTGCATGACGTATGTCCTTTTAAATATTGCATAAAAATCGTCATTGATCGTTTGTCACCTCTCCTTTGTCTTTTCATTTTTTTCTTATTCCCTGATGACGTTGAAACAATCGTATTCAGAATTTTTTTCTTGCTTACTTTTATTCCTTTAATAATTGATTTAAAAAATATTATTTCGTTCTATCATCCATGTATCTTCTGTTATGATTGATCCTGTTGCGTTCTTTTTCTATAAATGTCGATCTTCTTGCCGAATGTTAAAATAAAGAAATAATAGGAATAACCGAAGTTTATTGAGTCCTAAATTCATGTTTCATCACCTTATTGATTTGAGTCCTCTGGCAGTGTACGATTTCGCTTGTAAAAATTGCCACTTCGGCTGTTTTTTTTTGCACAAACAGTGGTCAGAGATAAGAAATACTGATAAAACTTTCTTTTGACGTACCTTTGATGCTTACTTCATTTTTTAAAGGATGTTTACTTTGGGTATTCTTTATTGAAGGGTACACGAGACCAATGCATCAATTACCACTATCGGTGGCCCTTACCGATCAAAACATGTCTTTTCGCTAAAAGTTTTATGCGAAGTTTGATTGAAGAATTTTAATTTTGCATTGGCCTTTTATTTGTCTCAAAGCGATTTTGTCACATTCACTTGATGCAAAAATCATGTTAATAACATAAGCATCAAATGTATAGATGATTTGTTTTTATCGTATCATCCTCTTTATTGACATCTTATTCTTAGCTTATGTTTCATCAGGATGCATGAGTTTTGAGTCATTAGTTCGTGAGTTTGAGATTTGAATATAAATACCAATGAAATGCGAATTGACTGCTGGAGTTTCTTATGTTACTCAATTTTCGTGGATATAAATTAAAATTCAAATTCTGATATGTAGGAAAGAAGGTGAAGTTATTTCATGCAGTAAGTATAAAGGCTAAATCCATCAATTAAAAATCCATTGCGGTTTTAATCAACTAGAAATAGTGTTTTAAAATCATTTCTTTTTATTTTCAGATCCAACACATCTGATCCTCTGGGTGGTCACCGATAAATCACCAGGTGAGTACGAATGCAATGCTACCATTTATACTTAAAAATTAGTTTAGGAGAGTGTAGTCTTAGAGTTATAGAGCAGGAGAGTATACTCACCTACTGACCTTATATCGTCTATAATCACTATTGAGATAGTTAATCACTGGACATGCTTTCATTTAGGTTTTCGGAATCAGGTTATCTGAGGAGTATAACTTCGACTCATTGAGAAAATGGTTATAGTCCACTGCTCTTTCAATCTATTGGTAAAATATATTCATTACTCGTGTAGGTGGTGGAGAAGATTGTCTTAAATAAATTTCTATCATGAGAGGATGAGAAAGTTTTCCATGTTCTCTTATGATTTAATCTACATAATTAGCTTGGAGATTAGCGTATAACGCTCCGAAAAATAAATTTGCGAATAGACTAGCTACTTTGTCGTCGGTACCTCCTCGGATAAGGAAGTGCATAGCCATTAAATGCTTTAGGTAACTAAGTGCTTCATTCTTCATTTTCTTGATTCGGGAATGACTCTTTCGTGAATTTTTAAGCTGTTTACATTGTGAGCCAAATGCTGGGGTCGTAAGAATTGACACGAGTGAGAAGGTAGCCCTGACATTTAAAGCTTCAAGCATCCCCGTCGCCTCTTTCTCATTTTCCTACAATTGACTTAAGTTCAATCCTTTCAGGATCGCTTTTGTCCCAAAGGTTACCGTCTTTCACTTTCCCTTTGAACGTGTTACACACAAGCTTTTTCGTCCTTTCGACGCTCTCGTCGGCAACGCCTTCTCAGTTTTCTTATCTCGACTGCGAATTTCCTCAGAACTAGATAAGTCTTAGCTGTGATTCGTAAACTTTAATGCCAAATATTGAGGCATTTTGGTGATGGCGATTCATATGCAACATTTTCATTCGCTAATTCGTTTCGAATACGAAGTTAAAGACGCTTGGCTAGGAACAGACGCTTACTATACTCATTTCTATATTGAAGGGGTGTTTAGTTACTCCAGCATATGCTATATTTAATATTTAAATTTGTATTACTTTTGAGTGAATTTGCGTCTAACATTCCGGAAGTGTATTGATTTATTGTGGATAGTTTCAGTAATTTGAATCAGATTACAAACACAAATTAGAATTTTCATTGAATTCGAAAGAAGAAAACCATTTGATGCCTCTTATGTGTTTTCACTGATTTTTCAATTTTTCATTTCGTGTGACGCATCGCGAGAACATAATTCCACATGAATGTAAAGTTTACCAACTCATCGCACGTAGTATCTGTAATTCGATTCGAGTTAGACATTACAGGTTAAGGCTCTTACTACGTGTGAAATCTATTTCTAAACTATAATTTCGAAAATTTTGGCAATTCGATTCAATTCAACAGGGGAGAACTTTGCTTTTAAATTATCTGGCTTTAATTTTACGAATCAAAGTCGTATGTTTTCATAGTGTGCTGTATACCTTCCTGTGTCTGTACTTTCCTTACCGCGGTTGGTAAGGCATTTTTACCGTCATAGGTATTTAATTCCCTTCCATTTAGAAAAAAATCGTTCCATATTAATTACGTACATACCCCTAATTTATCATTGTTTTTATTGATTCGATGCATTGCAATAGCCATACTGATATACAGCAAAGGCAGAGAAATTCGCCGTGATAAAATCATTCATTGCGAATTTCATTTAGTCTTTGTTGTACCTATATCTTCGCATCCGTGCGCGTGACTGCGTACCACATCCTTTGTGCAATCGAAGTGATTGAAAAACAATCATACTTATGTCTGATATTCCTAATGAACTCAATTTTACAGATTCGTTCTAGGTAGTTTCTGTCTTCTTTATTAAAAATAATTTAATATATAATAATATTTTTTTAAACTTGATTCTTTGGGAGAGAACCATTTTCTCGGAAGTACATACATATAAGTGAAAATACAGCGAAACTAAGTCCAGAAGCTTTTCCAGTGTAATTGCGGACCTGTCCGTGGCTCACCTTCTTCCCGCGCTTTATTATGCGCTTTGAGCGACTGTTTTATCATTTTGTTGTCGTTGGCAGCAGCAGCGACAGAGCGGCAACGCTGCCTCGTGGGAGAGTGGAGCACTCGGGCGTCCTGTCCTCTTGTGTTTGTGGGCGTGAGTTAGCGCGCGCGGAAGGGAGTTCGGCCGGGGATTATGAATGAGGAGGAGAGCCTTCGGGAGGGAGCTTCCAAGAGGAGGAGGGGGAGTGTTTGAGAACGCTTCTGAGGCGGGGGGAGGGAGGGGGAAGTGGTGGCTGTGTTGAGAGTGAGTGCGTGGATATCCAGGGAGGAAATTCCGAGCGAGCGAAGCGGGTGAGTGAAATGTGTGTTTGCCGTGCAACACAGGGAACTCGAAGCCAAGAGAGAGAGAGAGGGGCTTGGTTTCTTGTTTGGTATATCAAGCAAGCAAGCGGATGGAGTTTTAGTGATGGAAGAGAGGGAAGGGGAAAGAGGTTTCGGGGTGGCCTCATGGCTTGATTGGTCCATTACTCATCCTTATCATATCTCCCATTTTATTTTCGATTCCATCTCCATTCCTATCTTTATTAGGTGGAGCGAGCAGGGAGGGTGAGGGTCATCCTTGATCAGATACGTGTATTGCTGTCAGCCTGCCCCCTCCTCTGCCTCCCTTGCCCTCCTCCCGATGCTTGCAGTGGCATTTGTGAGCCCCCTTTCTCCCGCATTGGACGATTCCATTCGTTTTATTTGGCTGTCCTGCTGCATGCCCCATTCGATTGTTCTTTTTACTTCCCCTCTTCGAGATAGCCCGGACGCTATAGCTGAGGGATGCTGTCTACGTCTCTTCGTCTGGAAGAGGCTGGTTCGTATCTCGCATCGACATTAATTTTAATGGGCTGTTGGAGGGTTTTCCGCGCATGCTTATTAATTTATTATCCCGTGAAGTGTCGAATGGGTTCGAGTAGGCTAGAATGAATGTAAATGAACGATATATTCTTAAACATCTGTATGTAGTCAGTATTTTTCTGAATCTCCTCCGAATGTAGCTGATTCCCTGTCCACAACGTATCC
Source organism: Pyrrhosoma nymphula (assembly GCA_963573305.1). Taxonomy (NCBI): domain Eukaryota; kingdom Metazoa; phylum Arthropoda; class Insecta; order Odonata; family Coenagrionidae; genus Pyrrhosoma; species Pyrrhosoma nymphula. Next base: position 92,366,487 of record OY754338.1, read on the forward strand.
TTGCCTAGAATTCTTTTCGTCAAACTACTTCTACACCTTACCTTACTCTTGCTTATGAGTCCCCGCTGTAACCTCATTTCAGGTAATTTGTCGTTTTTATTATTTTATTCAAATTGCCATGTTAAAAGGTTTCGTAATGTTTATGTATTGCTTATTGCGTCAGCCGCAGTAAAAAATGATTTTGTGGTCGTGTAATCTACGTAAATGACTGTTCTACTGACTGAACGCCGTACTTTATTAGAGCCTAGGAATGCAATTGAATTTGTCATTCTTATAATTTATAGGCCCAAGCTGTTGACAAAAAAATCTTGAAAAAATAGCTACTCGAACATGTCTATTTTTTATCTATTGAAAATTGCAAGTGGTGTAGGTGCTAACTATTAGCTCAAATGTATATTACATTTCTAAGTATGGATAAATGAAAAAACGTAGTGAACACAGTTTTTAAGAAGAGCACCACTCCACAACTCCACACACACTCCACTTCACTACGTTTTTTCATTTATCCATAATGGAAAACTTCCACCACATCTCGCCGGAATTCATATCCTCCATTACATTTCTAAGATTCATTATAGATATTCCAGAGTGTTATGTCACTGAAATGTCTTAAATGAGGAAAAAGCAATTTATTAATTTTCATTTGCAAACATAAGTGGAAATGCAACAATTCACCCTGCTTATTTCTTACCTAGCTCTTTGGTGACCTTATTGGCTCAATTGATTTTACTCTTCGTTAGCTGTTGGATAAAAAAATTGAAAACATGATCATTCGCTGGGCGAGAGGGGAGAGGGTTACGAATAAGCTAGATTCATGGTGATAAGGGAAGCAAAGCCGCGAATGACGGTACATAAAAACATAAATGAAAATACCCCATTATTACCTTCATACTTAACACATATTGTCAATCACTTCGTTATTCACCTCTCTTTATACTCTACATCCCAGCATCACTTATTTAAAATTCTCTGTTCCTCCCTCTTCCTCTATCGTAGTAAAACCTTTCCGGGGAAGAAGTTTTAACGTAGGTATGTATGCCTAATGAAGAAGATGATTAATTGGTGGCCATTTGCGGATGTCCGAGGAATGTGTATATATTTGCGTTGTCCCGAACTGGAGGAGCTCAAAATCGGAGGGAGTGGGCCTAATTTTTTTCTCAAAAGCTGCATTAAGCATCAGGTGAATGTTGACATTGTGCTTATTCATTAATCATCCAGTCATCCTGCTGAAAAATATTCGTTAATGAGGCATGATGTTGTTATGCTTTATTAAATAATCCGGATGAGGGTAAATCTAGGCCGGCCACACTAATGCATCCGGTTTGAAATGTCGTGAAAGGAATTAGATATTCATCGCGTATTTGAAATATTTCATTTTTGCGACATTTTAGGGATTAAAAGCATGTTGCTCAATTTTTGATGCATGTTTTACTATTTTTTCATAGCTTTGACAATGTAGTTTTTTCTTTCATCATAATTTTTGCTGCCGTGGAATTTAGTATAAACACGTACTGCATATCGCGGAAATGCGAGTACTATATATTATTTACGTGATTCCTCTTCATGACCTCTTTTTTACTATGTAATTATTTTTTATTCTTTCAGGAGATATATATCTATTAATTTGTAAATTATTTTTTCTCTTTGCCGAAGATTCGAACTTTTTAACTCGCTTCTTCATGGTTCAGAGAGAGATCCTTCCGAATTAATTGTTTGATGATACCTTCGTTCAACGTACTTACCATTATTTTTCAACGAAGGAAATCTCTCTGGGTCAACGAAGGAGACTAAAGGAAATCTCTCTGGGCCCTGAAGAAGCATGTATAAAAATGCGATACATCGGTAAAGAGAATAAATAATTTACAAATTAATAGATATATATCTCCTGAAAGAAGATAAAATTAATTACCATCTATAATTATCTGAAACTCATTTGCTAATACCCTAGCTATCAAAAGATCTCTCTCCTTTGTTTACTTCCTATCGTTTAAAGTGATAAATATATGTCTGAGTGTTTACTTAGCCTTATAAAGTCCTGACCATGTTTCCCAATGCGAAATAGAGATGGATATTTGCTTACTTCTAATTTGCCACTGAGCGATGCTTTGAGAAAGAGTATTTATTTACCTTTACATTGCAAGTATTCAAGATTTTGGATAATTTCACTCATGGCTTGTCATTTCTCAATGCTCTTCTTAAAAATGCATAATTCCGGGAATTGGCGTTAAATGCTTGCATGTATGGGATATATTAGCTTCTCTGTTGCATTGTACGTATCTTTATTCGACTTGGTTATCTGAAATGTATTCATATCTTTGGGCATATTTTCGCATTGTCAACATTGTGAGAAACGTTGTTAATAGGAAATAATATTATGTCACTTATGTAAAATCCATTTTCTCGTAACGAAATTAAAATTTATTAAATTTTTGTTGTTCTTCAACGTAAATTTGCAATTTTTTGTTTTGTTGTTTTTATTTTCTATTTTCTACATAAAGTTTTGAATTGCGTTTTAAAAATTTATAATGGAAAGCACCGTTCAAAAGAATGCTGTGTGCTACTCGTGCTATGAAGCGCCATCAAATGATTTACTCGCCTCGCACTCACAGCTCTTTCGGTTTGCGTTTAGAAGCATAAATAGACATTGTCGTGGCGCTTGAAGAAGTACGTGTCTCAAGGCTGCAACCGTGGCCGTAAAATGGGACAGCGTTATGCGTTTCCCTCTGACCGAAGTAAATAGTATAAGGGATTGTGAGGATTGCAGCGTATAGGCATGCGCGGCCATCGACTAAAATATACTACGAAGCACCAGTCTACCTGTGGGAAATGGAAAATAATGATGCCGAGAGAAAAAATGTGCAAAAATCTCACACTTCGGTGTGATAGTATTGGAATTTTTCCGTCGACACGGTTTGGTGTGTCTGTTGCGCCCTCTGTGTGTATGTTCAGGGTGCAAAGAAAAATGCCGCCCCTGAGGACACGGGAGACTTGTGTAGTCTTTTTTAATCTTTTTCCGCTCCTCCTTGTCATCAACCAAAAACCTGCGGGCTCGCCAGAAGGAATATCCCCCCGCACACTGTCCTTCCCCCCATGCCTCAGCTAATGGGGGAGATGTCTCATCCGGTTACATAAGCCCAGTCCCCTTGCTAGTGTGTTGATGTCTTCTCGCCTTGCCCTCCCAAGAATGCACCGTTATTTTTGTTATGTAGATATATGCAGACGGTCCCCTCGTATAAGTCAGGCCGCGCTCCAAAAATATGTGACGAAAATAGGTTTACTGGTTGCACCCGTGAGTTAAAGAGTTGGAGAATCTAGTTATTTACTACCCTCTTGGGGTACGTTGCGGTTGATAACAGATCGGGCAGAGGTCCGTTTTAGAATGCTCCTTAAAATGTTTACGACCTTTCATGGTGTTTTAAATAATTACCTCGAAGTAATGATTATCATTACCAGGAGTGAAGCAGCAGCTGAGGGGTATGTTCAGGGTTGGTCATTAATAATGTATTCTCGAAATGGCTGATCAGTTAATGACTCACGCCTTTCAGTTATTATATCCCTTACTGGTGAGCTCGAATACCAGGTGCTACCTGTCTTGGTGTACCATAAAATGCCGATTCCTCTACTTCCCTCTCATTTTGTATCCACCTTTCTAACTTCTGTGACGCCTTCACGAACCATTGAGCGTATTAATATTTCCAACGTCCGCTTGTGTCTTCAAATATCCCATTACAAAATGTCCTCTCTTACAAGCTTGTAACCGACATATTTGTGTACTTTTTCTCTCCGTTGGTAAATTATTTCTGATTGAACAATTCTTTCATACATAACCATCACACTTCCATTTCGGGGAAGGCCCAGTCAAAAGAACTTAGATAGTTATTGGCGTTGGGCCAAGCAAACTGGGTTGCTTTTCGATAATTTTTTTCCATACTGCCTGGCCTTGCACACACATTTCGTTTTCTTGTCTCATTCATGCCTTGCCTTTGCCTTTCAGATATATGTGTCCGTTACTGAAGCATTCATTCCACATTCTTTCATCATTCACTCATTCGTAACCCTACCAACGTACACCGAAAATACATCTCAGATAACAAATACAGAATGTGAGTTATGTTTTCAATAAATTAAAATAAAATACACATGTAAAAAGATATGGAGGGAAGGGTTAAAATGCTAATAGCGCTAACCTACTTTGTGAAACTGGCTGAAAAGGTGAGCGTATGCAGTTTATTGGAGCAATATAACAAATAGAAACTCTAGAGACGGTTTCGCAAAAATTCTCTTCAAATTAGATCTTTTTTTGCATTGAGGATGTGTCTATAATTAGAATCACAATGGATAACGGCAAAAATAGGGTAAAAGCACGCATTAACTGCTTATATTTCTTGTTGTGAGAACATTTAAGTTTTGCTCTTTAACATTAGAAACCAAATTAAAGCCATGCGCGGTCTAAGTTTTTCACTTATTGAAGCGGAGATTCATGGGAATCAAAATTGAATTCACCTAGCGAAATGTGGAGAGAATTAACGTGCCTTTTCACTGCTTGTAAGGTTTACTCCTGAGTTTCGGTCGTCACATAACTTCACGCCTCGTGTTTCCGCGTAGTGTTGTCGGAATCTTTTAGATCCGAGCATTAAGTGAATCCGTGTCGCGTCGCTTGGAGACTTTTTTTTCACCTTGTGAAACGTAGGGTTGCTACGTTACCTCGCAAAATGGTGGTGTTGACGCCTTTACCCATGAACCAGAAGAAGAAGGAGAAGAAATCGCCCCGGAGTAAAAAGAATACCTATTCCACTGCCGCTCCCGTGTTTTTATTGCATGGTGGTGGGTCGAATGGGCCTCCGGCTCCTTCGTCCCCGGCTGGGTGACAATGAGTGTGAGGTCAGCGACGCATTCGACCGAGATGAGGCGGAGCCGAGGGTGAAGTGTGTGCGAGTCAGGTGTGTTAGCCGAGTGCGCGGTTTGTGGGACTCTCTCGGCTACCTAACCTTTCTCGCCTCGACGATTTCAGAATCCCATATCCACTTCCTCCGGTCGGGGAGTTTTTAAATTTACGAGAAAAACGCTGCGGCGGACATGTATGTCGGAATTTCAATGTGCTTTCATTTTCTTATGTATTTTTGTAAATATGGAAGTGGGGTTCAAATTAAAATAAGGGAAACTCTCCTATGTGTGGCACAAAAATTTTACATGTTAAAGGTTTAAATTATGGAATTTGGTGACACTCTTCCGAATTAAATTCCGGGACTTTAGGAATTAATAATACTTATTCAGAACGGGTGATCTTTAATTTTTGAAAATACGAGTACATTTAATTCTTATAAATTTATACACGCCAACGAGATGAGACACGTCGTGAGAAAAATCATTTGACTTGACCTGTATTCGAACACGGACCTCCTAATTTCCGGTCAGGTGTGTTATCCAGTTTCCACCAAGACATTTTGGTTCGAAGCGAATGTTAACTGGGGTTTTCGCGAAGTAGTTGCCCTCGTCCCCAGTTCACAGTGTAGTACAGGAAGTGTTTTCGTCCTTGATTAGCCACCTTCGCGAAGGATAAACCCAACATTGTCGCTTTGTAAAGAGTAACCTCTTTAATCCTATATCACCGCGGAAAATTCTCTGGTGAGTAGGTACGCATTATTGCGCGCGAGTGCAAGGATAAATCAACCCCATTGGGTTGAAATTCGCCATGATTCCTTTCTACTGTGGAATTTCTTTTTCCGACCGAGACAATTAGATCCGTTATATCGTTTTGTGAATAAGGCTTACGGCGTCATAACACAGTGAATGTGGGCATTTTAGCTCTGCGCTCTAAATTGTGTAGGGCGCTTAAAGTAATTTACCCTACCTAATGTTATGTGGTAATGAAAACCGAGTGTCATTTCATTTAACTAGTAAATATAACTATATAATAATAATATAACTACTCTTATATTTTATTCCAAATGGATATACTGCTGTATCCTTTTTCGTCCAAATATATCTGAAATATAATGATAAATTTTCCATTCTAAATTAGTGAAATTGAGGTGCTTTGTAAGGAAATGCAGATGTTTGGATACCTCCGAAATCAAGACTGTCAAGCAGAAGCTGTAAATGTTACGAGACCTACCTGTATCTGGTAGTACACCATCGTGGTAACTTTTTAAAGATTTTTAACCTTGAGTAACTCCCCTGCGTCGGAGTAGAAACTTTTTTCTTTTTAAAGAAACTTGCGACGCGAATAATATTACAAAAATTTTCATTTTTAACTCATTGTCAGAAGTAAGTGCTCCACGAAAGCTTTAATCAGTTTCAGGCCTCTTGGTTTGGGTGTCCTCATCTGTTAGAGTTGGTCGATTACCGTGCCATGATTGGAAAAGTTCTTTCCTTTGCATAAATTACTACCTCTTTTTCCTTTCACGCCCTTGTTCCAGGGTACTTTGACTCTCCCCTATGCTCAGCCCTTAAGTCCGATGCTTGAGATCTGATGTCATGGGAAAGAATTTTAAACCGGAAATCTTCAGGGACAGGAAAAGTTGTTAGGTGGATGGAATGCCGGAGAAATGACTTGAGGGAAGGTGTGTTTGGTCATGCCCATCGCCCGATTAAGGAATGACCTAACGTTGCCCCTCGGCTTGTTCCTCTTGACCTTCGCTCTTCGATTCCTTTCACCAGTGTTCGTTCCTCTTTCTGCTCCTTTCTCCGTTGTTTTATAGCATCGTCGTTCTTCCTTCGGGTTATGACCGACCGGCGCTCGTAAGCTCGTAAGCCAAGATTGCCGTGGGAATGCACGACCGTACGCGCGTAAATCGTAGTTCCTAACGCTGCCAACTTACAGAGGTAGGTGCTGGCGTTGCGAGGGTGGGACCTGAAAGATGAAGCCCGATGATGAAACTAGGAGAAAGACATTGTGTCATTTTATTTAATACAGAGAGAGGACTGCCTTTTGCTTTTGAAACCATTCCAGCTATTGCAAAAGGTCTTGCGAGCGCGGGAATGCTAACTTCGTTTGCAATTTACTGCTTGCTTTTCACTTGTTCGTTGCATTTCTAGAGTAGTTATCCTGTAAATCAATGTTATATCCTAGCACCTATGTAATTTAATCAGTCGTTAAGCGGTCGTGGTGGCCTTGTGGATAGAGCCGTGGGATATCGACCGGAGGGTCCCGGGTTCAAATCCGGGTGAAGCTGCTCTGGACACCCTCCAAAATCCTTGAGGTTTGACTTGATTGTCAGAGCTTCGTGGGAAAATTCAGGTGGCCCAGGGAAAGCCCCTTACTCTGAATATGTGAATTTCACCGGCTAATGGCTTAGAACGGGGTGAGTTCTACTCTCGCCTATCAAAACCAACCTTCGGGTTGCAACAGTGAGCGAGCCTAGCGGTATTTGCCTTTTTGTTATATTTCTTCCAAACTACTTGCTATTGTAATTCTGTGAATTATTGTCAACGATAATCATGCTTGATAAGAGAGCTAAGCATTTAAAAACTGTAGAAAATACGTGTCCTAGATTGGAGTTAGTAGATGATAGAAGTCGCTAACATGTCATTACGAGCTAAACAAACGCTCTGCGGTTACACGCCTGTAACTGCGAGGTTGTGCGAATACATGTAAGCTGGTTACGCTGGTAGGTACATACGACGATAGTGGATACGGGGCATTAGCTCGGAGGCGTCCGGGTCTATGTAGATGTATTTTCCGTAAATTTTGCCGAGCGTTTTTAAGTGTCGTGAACCTTCAATATAGATGGCACCAAGCGAGCAGCGTAGTACGTAGATAGCCCGTTACTCGCGAGGAGGGCTCTAGAGGCGTTACCCGCATATGCGATGCGCGGCTACGGTGCGAGCCACACATTCTTCCGCCGGCAAAATTAATTCCGCCGGGCATGTTCCGCAGGGAATATTCGTGGGCTTCAATTTTCATGCACGTACCGGCGAAATAATGGGGATTGTTCGTAAAAATTTATAACTGTCGTTCACAAACCAGTACTTCGGGTGGCCGGGAAACGAGTAAAAGAAGCGTTTGGCACAAGACGTGAATACTAATTGCTGAAATAAATCGCTACTGACACCTGCAAAACGTATGGCCTTGCTGTCCAGGTTTTTTATACCACGGCCTGCAGTTCATAATAAATATATTTTTTACCTGCTGCACAATTAATGCACAGTTTCGTTCCACATGCCGCGTTGGCGGCATGGAGCTGTATTTTTTTCTCTTCCTTTTGCAGATTTTGATGCTGCGTCACTTTTTTGCGTTATCTTCAAAAGGCCTGGCGCGCACAATAAATAATGCACGCCAAATACGGTACGTGCCGTATTGAGCGTTTTAGCACGTTCGTTCGAAGCTCAAAATGCGTTAAAAAAACTTCCACGTCACCTTTACTTGGCGCATTTCCATATATTCTGAGTTCAGTGCACTTTAAAAATATATTTTTTTTACTCGGCGTACAAATGCTCGAAAAACCTGTCCTTAAACTAGCGCCCTTAAGTATATATTTTCTCGGGGTTGGTTCAATTTATTTGAGAATTCACAAAAGGGACTTGTTATTTTATTTGCTGAGTATTTTTGGTGGGCGACCTTTTTTATGAACGGAAGGACCTCTATTACCAATCAGTCCACATATGCCCTCGTATCGCAAAGAATTAAGAGACAAAAATTCTGTTTTATTCATTTTACTCGTTTTGTTTTTGCCTGCAGCTATACAAATTAATGTTGATAAACGCTCATAATACCATGATGCAGGTGGGAACTGGGGTAGTTATTTTGCTATCTAGAATTTCAAAGTTAAAAAATCGTCTCTCAGAGCCAATCTTTATTGTTTCATGGACCAATGACAACGACATTTCAATGATGTATTTGTGAATAGATTTATCTTGCATACCTTTGGCATGAATTGGATGGTTACAGCTATATATATTCATGTATCTCTTAAGCTCCGATGAAATCCGGAAAAATAATGGAAAATATCTAAAATACTAGAATACTTCGAAAAGCCCCTCCAGCAAGCCTCCAGAAATACGAAGGAAAGCCACCCCACGGATTAATGAAATCATCTTTTAGTGGAGATATTTCAACTTGAATGCTAATGATTTCTGAAAAAAGTATGCGTGTGCCAATAGACGGAAAAACGTGTACTGAAAAGAAATAAAGGTTTACTTCTTGAAGTAAAGATATTTACTCCGAAAGCAACTTACGCTGTAAGGAATACGCTGTAATATGGTTATGTGGATTAAAATAAAATTTAATTCATTAGTTTTGGCGTAATTATGTGCATATATTGATGTTGAAGAACATACAAATTAATACCGTCACATCATCTTGCTCACATCGTCGGATCAAAAATCCTCTTCAGTTGACATTTTTCTGGCAAGGAATAGGTAAAGAATCCGAATCAGTGGAAAAATTCAAAATAGTAAAAATTCCCCAAAAGTTCTTCATTATTCAGCAAACGTTTGATGGTAAGGTGATTGCTTACTTTCCGTGTTTGAGCTGAAGTGAAATTTTATCTTCCACTTTCTATCCTCTTGTTGACGACTGGTTCTTATATTTTTCTTCATATTATCAGTAGCATGTAAATTTTGAGCCTTGTTTTACCAATATTAAAAAAGTATGCGAATGGAAGAAAAAACAAACGAGGAGGCATGTTGGAGTTTTGGGTTTCCTCTCATTGTTGACGCTACGAATAATGCTCATAAATATTCTGTTTTGAATCTGACGCGAGGGAAAATGCTTCGGCGTAAAGATAGAATTTGCCTCGAAACGATCATATTTCCAGCTCACCATTTCCCTGCTTACTCGTAGAAATGTTATGTTGCCCAAAGCGATTTTCAAGCGACCCGATGATACAGTGGTCGCGAAATATTGTGGTAGTTGCACAGTAGACCCTTTTCTGTGGAAGAAATCACTGTCTACCAACTGGCTCCGATCTGAGCAGCAAGGTGGTCTGCATGTTTTACCACCATGGTCGCAAACCTTGATTGCCAATTTCAGAATACATCATCTGTTATTCACATCAACTGTCTAGCGCTGGGGGAACGTTCGGTAACCTTCCGGTAGTTGGCACTGTGTAGGCACACAATAATCACGTCCGAATGTATTGTAAATAGGTATATAGAATAGAACTCGTTTGACCTGAATAATGGAAATTTTTGCCACTAAGTGGAATATTTATTAGTCATGTTTCACGTCTTTAATGAAAAACAGGGGATCAAAAAAAATCATGGACGTGTTTTTCGGCTTTCTTATCTTCTCAAACACACTCCAACGCTAATCCAATATTCTCCCAATCTATTTTGAAGAGGGCTGTCCAGTGTGCAGGGACCGAAACAAATGGAAAGCAATAAAGCTGTTTTATTGTGAAGAGGGAAGCGCAATAGAGAAAATGGAATGCTCCTAATAATATTTCTTTACTTATTTATAGGTTACATTTCAAATAGGCATGGGGGGTGGCAGTGAAAAAAACAGGACAAAAAACAATACATATGAATTGCTACGATCAAACTTGAAGGATTAATTTTGTATAAGGTGTTTTAAACGTTTATTTACCTACTTCTAAAAGATTTTCGAGATTTAGGGAGGGACTCAAAAATTTCATCAGGCAGCCGGTTTCAATCTTTTATACTCCTGTTAAGAAATGAGGATTCAGCAGCGTTGGTCTTTTGAGTTCTAAATTTTATTTTATTGGGGTGAGCAAATCTGGCAATATAGTGTGGATTCAACATTCCCTCTTTTAATTCCTTCCATCTATTGTCTCCTGAGACAATCCTGAGCTCCGCACCTAGTCTGTTTGGTTTCGTTCTCGTTTCAAGTGAGTCCCGTCTTAATACTTGTAGCATTTCTATTACGATAACCTTTCTCCTGCTCCGACCCAACGCGTACCTGGTGGCCTTTCTTTGTACTTTTTCTATTTTCTTTACTTGTCCTTTCTCATGAGGGTCCCATACCGTGGTGGCATATTCGACAATAGACCTTACAATTTGTGGTGCAAGCCAGTTATTTCGTTGCCATGTTGCTCCCTTTGAGATTACGTGGTAATACTTGAAGTAATTTTTGTGGAATCATGTTGATGAGCCAGCATTTATAAAGGCCGTTTTACAGGATGAAAAATTTTGCACAAGCGAATGCACGTGAGATTGTACGTTTGTCTCAACGAAATTAGAACAGGTTCTATTTTCCGTTCAAACATTTTACCTCATGGAAGAATTCACGGTGGAGTTTGTACAAACAAATGTACCATGTGAAACGGCCTTAAGGCTAGCAGCGACTTCTTCGGTGTATTACTACCTCCTTGTTTCCACCCTCTATCTCAACCTCCGGGTTGAATGGAAGGGGAGGAGTTCTCATGTATACAAAGAGGGGAGGGGTCGGAAAATGGAGAGGGTGACGTCACGGGCGCCGATGTCTCCCCCGCCTGCCGCGGGGAGTAACTAACTTCTGAGGGAGAGTTGGATGGCGGCCAGATACGTGTGGATGAATGTTGCTCCAGAATGGTCGGGGGAGCGATGTCGCACACTCCTTCAGGGACAAGGGGTGGCTTGCAAGAGAGAGAGAGGAGGGCGGAGTCTGTAAGGGCCGTGGGGAGGAGGGACAGGACGCTGCTCACCCCACCCCCCTTCCCTTTCAATTGTTTTGACAATGGAAATGGAAATCAGCCAACCCCACGAAAGGGATAAGGTGACCGCCGATGCAAGAGGGCTCCTCTCTTGTGAGCCGTGAGGTCACCGCCTGGAGGCTTCGTGGAGTGGTGGGCGTGCGCGTGGTGCTTGGACTGCCGTCCAGGGACGTGTGTGGTGCTCGTTGATGTGTGAGGAGCTGGAAACTCTCCCGCTTGTTTAGTATTAGACGGGAGTGGTCGCGAGAATGCTGTGAAAATACGATCCCCGTGATGTCGTGAGAATGAAACGGTTCACACGCTTGCTGACTTAGTGTCTGCATATATATGTATACTTAATTGTAATAGTTTTGCCGACGGAAATTTCGATCAAGAAAATAGAAATGCTAAATTATTTCGATCTCTTTTTTATTTGTACATTTTTGTTTATGAACTCGATATTCTCAGGCGTAACTTTGTGAAGATCCATAATGACAGAATCAACACAAACTTTGTAAATTTATCAATAAATTTCATTTAATACGAACGGTTTCATCGCATAGGCGACATGTTCAGGTGTTGAATACCTGAAGATGTTGAATATGCGATTAAAACGGGTGTATAAAATGAAATTAATTGTAAAATTTACAAAGTTTATATTGATTCTGACATTATTTTTTTATTTTAGGGAGAAGACAAATGGTAAAATACGTTTATGACATCACTTAAAATTTTCCTTTAGTCACTGCTGGAAACATTAACAAATCATAAATATCTTGGTTCCCAAATAACGACCAAACAAAATCCCTCAAAATATAGGAGGAAGTAACCAAATACATAAGCGTACTTACTTTCAAAAAATAATGTTGTATACAAGTTTTGAGCGTGTCATTTTGATATAAATTTGTTCAAAATGTAAATTACTAATTATTTTTAAATACTGTCATTATAGCTCTGATGAAGCAAAAATATGTGTAAGATGTTCTCAGGATTCCTACCTGGTCAGGCGGTTGGCTTCTGGCAACGTTTCGGCGGACGACACTGCCATTGTCTTAATAATCAAATCGCAAGACGCATGACGTTTCGACGGATAACACATCCGTCGAAACGTAGACAGCAGCCAAACACTTGACCCGGTGGGAACACCGAGAACACATCACTTTCGTCATTCGCCGGTAAAGCCCCAGATCCTTCAAAACTATAAAGTTGCGAAACGATGGCAATGAGGTAATGGCATCTATTATTTCGTTACCTATCTTCTTACGAAAAAAGAAAAATAGTTTATTAAAATATTAAAGGAAATTATATAACCATTCCACCGTAAGGATAAAGTAAGAAGAGGCTGAAAATTACGATTTTTAAATCTTGCTTTCGGCACTAAATGACCGATTACCCACTCCCAAATATTTTCCCATACCTTGACGAAGGAATCTTCACTCTACAGCATTTGAAAAAAATCGAGGCATGTTATCGAAGGTCCGAGTTGCATTTCAAATGTAAGTGCCAATGAGTTATTAATAGCACTTGACAATTATGATTAGTTCGCGCATCCACATTAGCTTTGAGGTTATCTCCTTATTGTCGTCTGTCCATTGGTGTTCTCCTTTGCATGACAGTATGTTGTAAAGAGTGCGATATTTAATGATCCCTTCTTTTGTAAAGTTCCCAACTTAACCGAAACAATTTAAAAAATCAAATGGAAGATTTTGGGTCACCCACCTTAAAGTCCTGATCTCGTGCTCACTGACTACCATCTCTTGCTACACCTCTATATCTGGCATGAATCACAAAGATTCGAGGAAAATGAAGATATGAAAACCTCAGTGCATAACTAGCTTAAAACTCTGGTGGTGAGCTTTTATGTGGAGGGTTTGAAGAAGCTTGTTTTACGGCATGGAAAGTATTTGGAGTGAAATAGTGGCTATGTACTAAAATACATGTATATATGCATGCATTTATTTGGAACCACTAACAATTTTTTCATTTGTTCAATTGTTTTCATTTTATTACCAACCGGCCCATTTCTTATAAAACGCGCATAATACATCTACATCTACGAAGTACCGTGTAAGCCACCTCTAGGGTGTGTGGCATGGGGTCAGGCATGCAGCACTCGTCCCAGCGCAAACGTAAATGAACATGCAAACATGCAGAAATAGTAAAAGCATCTCGTGGTTTATATTACTAATTCTATTAATTTATGAATGCTACGAGATACTACTTCATACAGAGAACAAAATAAAATAATGCCAGGCATATCAAGCGGTGTGAAGTGTTGGTAATGATGCTATGTTATTAAACACAACTGAAAATTCTACTCTACCTATTGAGGGTGGGAGTTTCATATGATTGATCTATCGCAACTATTATGATCCCTTATTGTACGTGGAAAAAATAACAATATACATCTATCGGTTCTGCAGTCAATTTCTTATAGCTAATTCCTGTGATCGCTTCTACCGTAGTACGTCGTAGCAATATATGTTGAACGTCCGGCAAAAAAGTGTCTGCTTCGAACTAGCGCAAAATATTTGGCCTGTATAGTACTCGTAATAGAGGTGGCACATACCTTAATTAGTACCATACTGGCGGAAAATTATTTCCTGTATGAAGGTTTTAATGCTAGTCTACTCTAATATTATTTTATCGCTGTGAATTTCACAAACTCGAGTAACCCCCCTGTGCTTAGCCTAGGCGCGAGGGGTTTGGCAAAGACTGGTTGGTGGGGCGGTAGTTGAGAATCCTCTTGGAAAGCTACATAAAAGAATTAGAAGATGGGCCGTCGCTAAATGTATTTTTTTTAGGGCCGGAGCTTTTTATGAGCGGTGGGAGAGGACCCAAGCGTAAAGAAATGTAGGGGAACTTTTTGAAATGATATGCACAAAGAAGAGGTGTTGGGGAGAGGTATAAAAGGTAACATTGAAGCTAGCGCGCCTCATGTTCTCAGAAAGCGAGGATATTTTATTGGTGGGAAAATCCTCGAATATATTCTCGGTATTTAACTTTGGTAGGCTATAGAAACCTGTAGTTACGTAGAATGATAATCATTTAGGGAAAGACAGAAGTCATTCAATGATTAGGTTGTATTTTTATTCATGTTCTGGCTATTTATAGAAAAATACGTCCTTTTTTAATGTGAATAACTAAATGATTCTTTTCCACGCTGCATTTTTGAAAATTGAGCTAAAATTACACAGTAGGTTTTGATTACGACAATGGGTGGAGCATGGGAAAATGGTGTTTTTATTTGTTTGTAAAAAATTTTTGGAGTAATAAACATTATTATTATTATTAAGAACGGTATTTAGAGACTTCATTTTCTCCTGATTTTTGTGGAACTTTTTTTTAAAAGAGAAATTAGCATTTTTAAGTAAAAAAGTTTAACTTCGACTAATATTGCCGTTTATTTTACCATCACTTAAACCTTGTCATATATGGCTGTTCAATATTGAAATAGGAGAAAACTATGATTCACTTGAAAATAAAACTATGCGAAGGTAGCACAATTCATCATGCCGGAATAAATTATTTTAAATAAACAGATTAATTCACAAAGATATTCTTGATTCGTCATGTTATTGGACAAGCATGATACATACGTGATATTCTTGTGCAAATATTTCCTGTCAATCTCGTGATGAGTTTTAAACCCGGTTGACTTATGTGAAACACTTTGTAATTGTGTCAAGTTGAACGAATTTACGTAAGGAATTCCGCATTAGTTGTTATAGAAAAATTTGCATTTTTTTGTGATAACGTTATGTATCATGGAAGTCATTCTACCGTTCGAAACCAAATTGGAGACTGAGAATGCCTATGTAATAACCTGCAGATGATTTGGTAATATTGAAACCTAGACTGTAATTAAAATGTTCTTTTTTTATTTGTGGAAAATTGCAATTCTTAACTAAACATATTCTTTTCATTCATTTTGTAATTATACTCTTATTACAACTGTTTAGTATTATACAAGTTTTATCAGTTGTGTTTTATCATCCGAGCCAATAATTTTATTTCAGAATTGCGTCTGATACGCTACTCTGCTCTTCACGTTTACGGAAGTACTTCAGAAGTATCTATCTCCCTCCTCGTTTTTTTATGACGTTTCATTGGACCAAAATTTCATTTTCGCGCTAATTTATCGTCATGCTGTGCGAGCATGGAAATAAGCCTTAAGCGATATGCTCTTTAAGTTTTTGGTGTGACGTGAATATTTCTTCTTGCTCGAGTTCGTGTCGCCTTACCGGGAATTTCTTGAGGCTCCACGTTTATCAGAAATGACATACATAGCCGTAATTCACGGAAATAGCTCAAGAAATATTTTAAAGCCTCTTATCTAGAAGTGGGGAATGATGAGTCAAGGTATTACCGCTATCTCCGGAGTGGAAGGGAACGTTGCGCTTTCAAGTTGCTTCCGAGGTTTTATTTATCAGTGGCTACCCGTTTTGCTGAAAGAAGCAAACACGGTGACTGTCACATGGAAGAGCTCCCACTTGTTCCTTCATCGTTGTTTCAATGGCCATTTGGATCTAATTTAGGTTATCTACACCATGAGCGTTAGTCTTAACACAAGCCCACGTTACGCATGACATCACTTCGTATGTGTTGATTTGAGAAAAATGTATTGTTTGGTGTCCTTCAAAATTTCTCATTAATTCCTATGGTGAATCTGCCGTAAAATGATTAGGTTGTATTTTTATTCATATTCTGGCTATTTATAGAAAAATACGTCATTTTTTAATGTGAATAACTAAATGACTCTTTTCCACGCTGCGTTTTTTAAAATTGAGCTAAAATTACATAGTATTGAATACGACAATGGGTGGATCATGGGAAAATGTTGTTTTTCTTTGTAATATAAATTGAATTTTCGCGAAATTTCTTTTACTAAAAGTGAATTCTCCCATGGAATGAAGTGATAATAAAATATAAACAAATGCCCAGCTCATTTTTTGCGTTACCATAAATTATAGCTATAATTGAAGAAAAATGCGTTAGTTCTAAAGAAATGGTGCTCATTGCCTAAAATTGTTCAATATATAATAAACCTATGCCTCGAGGAGTCTGCGTATTATATATCTGCTTTTATTTTCAATGAAGCACGTCTATTCCAATCGCAGGGATTGAATAATGCTATGGAATTATCCTACTCGTGTGCACGGGAGATACATGAATGAGTCGAAGCTGTGAGCAGTTCGGGTGATTGTACTTGCTAAATGAAACAAGTAGTGCGTAATATTTGCAGTTTTGAATGATGCAATTATGTACTTCAATGAGCGCATATTGTGAAGGCCCTAAAGTCCAACCGATGCGGAAGTCCTCTTTAAAATGTTCAACCCGGGCGTGAGGGAGTGTCCTGGCTGCGATCTCTTTAAATTTCTGATTATTTACGCAAGGCCTTACATCGGATTTCCGTGGCCGAGGAGAACCGGAATGAGCGATCTGAGGAAAAAAATACTTTGGGAAGGTCCTTTACGGCCGAGTTTGAAGAGGGCCGTAGAAATTGCATGTTATAAATCAGATGGATTTAATTGTCCTTGATACACGAAGACTTTCTCTCTCTCTATGCTGTTTTGGCTAAATTTCTACCCTCAGTAGACCTTTACATCGTTTCATCAATGTTTTAAAACACACGTTTCGTTTACGGTGAATGTTTTCAAATTAACAAATTCAGGGAGATTTCGGCGATTACGTGTGGAATTTAAATTGTATGATCAACTAAACAATTGTAATTTTACAATCTGAAATAAAGAAAACATTAATGTCAAACTCGGTTTCGATGTAACTACCTACATCCTCTTCTGGTGAAGATATTGTAATAACCTGCAGATGATGTGGTAATATTGAAACCTAGACTGTAATTAAAATGTTCTTTATTTATTTGTGGAAAATTGCAATTCTTTACTTAACATAGTCTTTTCATTAATTTTGTAATTCTACTCTTATTACAACCGTTTAGTATTATACAAGTTTTATCAGTTGTGTTTCATCATCCGAGCCAATAATTTTATTTCAGCATTGCGTCTGATACGCAGGGATCGAATGGATCAATATGAATGCGTATGCTAGTTATTTTGCCTCTTTTGAGTTTAAAAAATGTCAAATTTTACTTAATTTTTACTAGTAACTACTCTGCTCTTCACTTTTACGGAAGTACTTCAGAAGTGTCTTTCTCCCTCCTCGTTTTTTATGACGTTTAATTTGACCAAATTTTCATCTTCGCGCTAATTTATCGCCATGCTGTGCAGGCATGGAAATAATAATTGTGTCATGCAGTACACTTACTGGATGGGTATACCTGTATATACTAAAAATACCAAGATTGCTGCAGTGGCATCTTTTCCGAATTCAGTGACACGCGTATGGCCCGGAGTAGATACAAAGGATTGAATTTGTTTTTTCAAATTCCTATCCCTTAATCTTTATCTACACACTACCCTGCGAGCCATTGTGAGCGCGTTTAGCAAGGAGTGTTAGGACATCAGCCATGTAGAAATAAAATTATTGGAATTTAGGAGAATACCTACTGCATCTACTTTACATTAACTTATCACATTTTGACTTAATTTCCTGTAGTTATTTCGTAATAACTCAAAATCTTCTGATGGGCTAGTGTTTTAACTTGGTCACAATTTAATTCCCTTGGAGGTTTCGCTTCTTTTTAACAGCTTTAGGGAAAAATGGCACTAATATTAGATTTCAAAAAACATTTTTCTCTCTCCGGTTTCACCAAATTTTTGCTTTCACTCCGTATTATTTCTAGTTCCAATGGCGAAAATAAAAGAGCGTAGAAAGGTATGATTTTATTGTTTATACCAAACAGAGGACTATTTTCTAGAAGTAGCAAGAATATTCTATACTTTTAGACGAGTAATGATTGTATTGATGCATGTAAATTTTATGTAAAAACTGTTCTAACGATAATTGTGGGTTTTTGACCCGAGAAACTTATGGGAATATGTTTCTGGTTCGGGGAAATTCGATAAGATTCGAGTTCGAGCCTATTTCCGGGCCAAATCATGAAAGCAATCGTGGGCATCAATGGGAACGTGAAGGTTTGGGTATTTAATTTAGTAAATTCAAAATGTGATATTTTTTTAACGAAGAAACGTAGACCTGATTGCGCGGAAAACTTTATATTTTTATGGGCAAATTTCCTATTTTTACAAATCAACTTTAATTTAATTTACTCTACTTATGCATCATTTCCATGCATGAAATAAGTTTCCATTTTCATTTTTAAGCTCACATAGGAATCTAGAAGTTTCGCGCCGAAATGATTCGCCGCAATCGCACGTCCGCCATGTTGTGACGTCACAGCTCTGTTGATGCTCGTCCGATAGTATCGCATAGCGTCCGATAGCTTCCGATTTTGACTCAATTGTTTAAAACTTTATGTAATTGAGGAACAAACACGCTATTTTGGTGGTCTTATTGCCCTCTTCAAGAGTAGCTCCATGGTCACAGACATTTTTTTTCATTCGAGGTTTTGTTTTTACTTTGTTCATTTTCGGGAAATGACACATTCTGTAGCAATCCGATGGATGATCGGTCTCCATATGTTATGAATTGAATGACATTGATGTCCATTTAGCGATGGATCCACCTGGACAGCAGACTTATGCCGTCGGTTCGACGGGCCGCTCTTCTCTTTTCCATTCTGCCTTCCACTCCCGTTTCAATGCGTTTCTCTTCAACTCTGAAACGGTGATTCGGGTGGAACGTACCCGAAGTGCATTATGAGCAACTCGAAGGTAGTTTTGTTTTGTTTTTTTCCATCCCTGCATGCTCCCACCGGAATAGTTCTCGTCTTCCGTCACCGTCTTGGGGAGGCGGCTCTCTCCTCTGGTGACTCACCTACCTCGCTCCACCCCTCTGCACCCTCCTTATATACCTTGGGTAGGAAGGATTGCGTCCCCTCCCTTGCCTAACGACCTCCCTTCCCCTATCTCAGAAGACTGCAATCGGATGTTCCCCTGATGGAGTTGGGGCAAAATATTTCACGCGTCATAATAGAGACGATATTCGAATTTTATTTTTGAAATTCAAGTAGCTACAAGTTGCATGAAGAAAGTGTAGTGGCATCAATGACGCAAAAACTTTGTTTTTTTTATTATTACATTTCTCCGCAATCAATTAAATAAACGTGTTTGAGGCTTTAATGTTCGATGTGTCAACAGTATGTTGCCATCTCAATTTTATGAAAGATATGTGAACTGCGGAATGATTTTAAAAACATATTGTGATAGCATATGAGCTAAACATCATTATAGATCATCAACTTCCGCCGATTCAGCTTTCTTTCCATCCATCGCACGATCTCCTTCGACAGTGAGATAAGAAATCAGTGCTGGTCGGTCTAGATAATTACATTCATAATGAAAAAAATAACAAAAAAATAATTCTGCCTTTTGTGAGATTCATAGTTTTCCAGAAGCGATTCGAGCAAGGAGGTTGGAAAATAAATGGAGGCGACATACCACTTGAGACTTGAAGCCAATTCCGCCATCGCAGTCGGCACAGTTAAGACCAGGGTTGTTCAACTTTCAAGGTCTCAAGGGCCACAACTTAACCTTTAATATGGTTGCGGGCCATTTATTAATTTTTTAAGTAACAATAAGAAACAGCGTAAGGTATAAAAATAAAAATAAATTTCTGAATTTTTGTGTTATAACCTTTTGCGGGCCACAATAAATGGCATCGCGGGCCGCCAGTTGGACAACCCTGGTTTAGACCTTCCTCAGGCTTACATGTCCGGCGGTCGTGTTTTTCTTTCGTCAAATCGAAGTTAAAAACCACAGGCAAGGCGATGTTTTAACACTGGTTTGGCCACATCTACTCTGCACAAAATCCTTCCCAAGCTCCCCTATTCTTGCTTCACTTTAGCTAATGTGCGTTCACGGTCATGCCTCCTCCATTTCATTTTGACCTCCTTGGACTTGAGGGTGAGTTCTATCTTCATTTTACTCGACGCTCTGATACTCCCGGTCCTCTTCTCGCACGCACGTCAGACTTCCCAATTGATTTCCCGGCAAGCTCGCTGATCTGTTTTGAGCGAGGCGATAGGAGAGGTGTGGCCGAGGCCGGGCGTGGCGGAAATGACCACGCTCCCGCAGTCGTTCGGCGTGTGCGTTCATTTAATGAGTGGCTCGGAGAGATATGTGTAAGAGATGGGGCAGCTCCACATTGCTGCAGCCGAGTCAGATTGTTGTTCGAATATTACCGAGCGCCGACTCATAGGGCCGTATTCTCAGTTGCCCTTGCAGGGTTCGCCAAGCTTGTATACGTAATCATGACATTCGGACGTAATTAATGGGTGTAAACTACCGTATATACGTCATCAGAGCGGCAATTTTTATAGTAAACAGCCCCTACTCCTATAAGTTACACTGTAGGGTACCTCAGGCACTGCTACACCCTATATCGTCATAGAGTTAATCCGATAGGTAGGGATCATATGAAACTCCCACACTCACTAGGTTGAGTAGAATTTTCACTTGTTTCTAATAACATAGGACCATTACTAACACTTCACACCGTTTGATATATCCGGCATTATTTTTTACTCTGCATGAAGTAGTATCTCGTAGCATTCATAAATTAATAGTATTATTAATATTAACCACTAGATGTTTCTTTGGCATTGTGATGCATGTTTGTTTGTTCATTTACGTCACACTCTCCCAGTTTCTATTTTGACTGCGCAATGTTCTCCTGATTGCTTTTTGGTTTGCGCCTAGCAGCCGGGGGAACGTGCGAGGTCCTGATTTGAACTGCGACGAGTGCTGCTTGCCTTGTGTGGAATTATCCATTGCCACACACCCTATAGATTGCTTGCATGGTACTTCGTAGATGTAGATGTGTATAAATATGGCTGCCAGATTCCTTCTTCAGAACACCTCGATGAAATAATCGTTGTTAGAACACCTATGATGTGAACTAAGCTCATAAAAATCATTAGCATCTAATCAACTAAATCATTACGTACCTACTTTATAAAAACATAACAAAAATATATTTGAAACTACTTTGTACCAAATAAGTTAAATGTTTAGAAAAATTAAATGCTGCCAACGATATGGAGCCAAACTCACTTGCTCCATCTTGCTGACTATGCGGCTAAGCCAATTCGGATTTCATTTGTCCACTTTAGTTCGGTCCGATTCCTCCATCAGTGAGCAAAAATGGTGCTACGTACGCAAACCTCATCGTATACGTCATCGCAGTACGTCAGAAAACACAACCACCTCCATCACTCCCGAGGAGTCATTATAAGACCGACTGAGTATATCATTGCAGGCCTCCTTCGCCCCTACTGCTGTCATAATTTAGGGGCGACTGAGGATGCGGCCCATATGGACTGCAGTGGAAAATTTTGAATATTTCCGGTTCCTTACGGCGGTGAAAATTAAGTATCAATCTCTTTAATACCAATGGATAACCAGTCCAGTGGATGAGGCGTTCATGGAGAGACAAATTATTGATGATGTGGGCGTAGATGAGGTTTGCACATGCTTCCGAGGCCGGCTGCGGTTGCCCGGCACTCGCACCTATGTCCCCTTTCTCCAGTAGTCATCAGGGTTATTTTTGCAAAGTTTTCGCTTTATTCAATATACTGCAGAATTGGCCGCGCAATAAGTTTAGCGGATTCACCCACTATTGATCAAAAAAATATATGAAATATACTGGAAAAGTCCTTTCGTCGGAAATAGGATCCCAGTCCAGGCGAAGGATGTTTTTCACTGTGAATTTCACACAATTTTTAACGCTGGCGATACGAGTAAACGTTAATATAGGATTGTAGTTGATGAGAGATGTTAAGAGAGTGCGTCTCAATGGTTGCCAAATTATGTCTTTTTCTTGAATTGACTTTAAAAGGCCAAGAAAATTATTGTTTTGATTATGGAGACATATTGGCCAAAGAAAATGAGGAAAAAGAGTTAACTTGAAGTTAATGCAAAGAAAACGTTTTTGGGGAAAATTTATTGCTGAAGGATAAACACACCGAGCATGTCTTGGGACCAGTGGCGGATACAAAAAAAACTCAAGGGGGGGGCGCAAGTTATCGCGACGATTGTAGCTTTCAAACTGACTGCCTGGCAGCGACTCTGCTTCCCTTATATATGTAGCTCGGTTGTTTGGAGAACATTCGGTGCCTGAATGTTCGCTTACAGACTTTTAAGGAATGTGAACAAATACAAACAGTAGAATATTCTTGACTTTTCTCGAACAAATGCCAGACAGAATAACGTATCGTGATCACTAGAATGGCCGCGACTTTTCTCGTAGGTTAGCTATCTATGTGCCAGACAGAAACGTATAATATACGATGACGCGGACGCGCGCACGTGCTACATAAGAAAGTACAACTACTCGATAAATCGACTC
Organism: Pyrrhosoma nymphula; assembly: GCA_963573305.1. Classification (NCBI taxonomy): domain Eukaryota; kingdom Metazoa; phylum Arthropoda; class Insecta; order Odonata; family Coenagrionidae; genus Pyrrhosoma; species Pyrrhosoma nymphula. The sequence continues at coordinate 92,389,448 of OY754338.1, forward strand.
AGAGTCGACTAACGAAATACACGAACGAATAGCGTGCGGGCTGACTGGCGGGGGCGGCGCGGGCGGAAATGCGAGCGGCCCCGCAAGGGGGGGCGCGCGACCCCCGCGCCCCCCATATGTATCCGCCACTGCTTGGGACACAATCCTCATTTAATGACTATTTTTGCAGGCGTATTGCACGGGAACAACTGATGAGGGGGGTATTTTTTTGCGATACGTTGAACGGAGTTAGCATGAAAGCCCTGAGAATTTGGCACGCCGTAGAATCGAGTTGAGACTGGTGTATAAACAGTCTTAGAATTGATCGACAGATAGTTGAATTGGCGATGGCTTAAAGTGAGAGATGAAATGGTACTATTTGCCTCATTCCAAATAGACCATTGGAAGCAATTGGCTGAAATGTGACTAGCGGCGAAACTATTTTAAGCATGGCCGGGTGATGTATTTGTGGTTAGTTATCGTCCCTCAGCGAAGTCGCTTAGCTCAGCGAGGCTCGAAAAGGATTGCATGTCAGATATGGAGCGGCAGAATGCGCTGAATCGGAGAGCTGGCCCAAATGTCGTATCATGATAGTTTCATGCAAGTTTCACATTCCCCCCAAAAAATAGGATAATAGAGACCAATTCAGGTTGCATGCAACCTCACTTTTAAAGGTGCTGTTTTGTCAAATCTGGCGTCCACGCTGCAGTTTATGGAGTCAAGCCAATCATTCCGCCTCTTTTTCTTGCATCTGAATGAAGCATTAAGTGGCATGGAGTAATTGTTTTTATATCCCAACCTTAAGATATATGGCCTCATGCAATTTCCTTTGTCGAATGAAGTGTCTCAAAGCCGTCTAAAGGGGTCAAATAGGTCTCATTTCTTTCCACAGAATGATACTTATCTTAAACGTTCCTTTTTGTATTCCTAATCGTGATTCAAGATTCAAAGACGGTGTAACCGTCTCGCGATTTTCAAAAACTCTGACAACTTGTTTTCTTTGACGAAAGGGAGCTTTGATCTATGCATTTATTGCTACAATGGACTGTCATTTACAGCATTTTTGCGATCTGGAGGGATACCCTCACTATAGCCTGTGTACGTCACCTATGCATTTTTAATTTGGACACTTTGCTTTGAAAGTCCGGAAAGACTTTTTACCTGGCTAAATCAAAGTCACTCTTATCATGAAATCCCCCTAGGAGCTGCAAGAAATGAAAAAGTCACCTTCATCCATGTGATATTTGAAAGTAAAGGAGATATTTCTTGCATTATACTTAGATTTGTAGAAACAACGAAAGCAGAATAAATGAGCAGTGTTAGTGTGCGATGCAATTGTGGAGTCAGGTTTTGGTGATATTCAGCTATTGGAATTTCTGCTACATTAAAATAGGAACAATAGTACTAGGGTGACTCCTTGGAGGTTAATCATCCGAATCTTGTATACTACCGCATTTAGAAAAATTTCTTTCTCATATGTACAATCGCGTTGATTATAATTATCACTATGAGCTCTAGAACAAAGGCTATTGAGAAAATCTGTAGCTTCTATGAATTCCTAACCTTTATGCAGCCAGTAGGTGTTCATAACCAAAGATACTTTCCATTACTGTGTACCACTATGATTTTCATAGCGTGATTTTCGACCCTATTTTCAGCTTTGACATTGAGGATACACGATCTGTAGCTTCTATGAAATCCTAAACTTTACGCAGTCAGTAGGTATTCTTAACCGAAGCAACTTTCCATTACAGTGTACCACTATGATTTTCATAGCGTTATTTTCGACGCTATTTTAAGCTTTGACGTTGAGGGTACACGATCTGTAGTTTCTATGAAATCCTAACCTTTATGCAGGCAGTAGGTATTCTTAACCGAAGAAACTATCCATTACTGTATACCACTAATTTTCATAGCGTTATTGTCGACGCTATTTTAAGCTTTGACATTGAGAATACAAGATCTGTAGCTTCTATGAAATCCTAAACTTGATGCAGCCAGTAGGTTATCTTAACCGGAGAAACTTTCCATTACAGTGTACCACTATGATTTTCATAGCGTTATTTTCGACGCTATTTTAAGCTTTGGCATTGAGGATACACGCTAATCATCGGTGCACGTGGGCTTGAGTGACGGGAACCCATTGAGCTGAAAAGTGCCGTCGCTCACGTCTAGCGTTACTAATTTGATTATTCGTGGGCCTTCAAGGGGTGATAATATCTGCAAGGCTTTCAAGTCGTGCCATCGCGCCTCCACCCCTCGTTTCTAATAACGATAATGAGAGCGCGTCTGGTGTCTGGACGTTGGTGCTCGCGTGGGTGTCTGTCACTTCGGGGTGTCCGGTCACGAGCGGGGCGTCATGGGTTGCTTATCTTCTCTGCTGAGGCTGTGTTGCTGATGCCTCGACGGCGCCACGCACTGGTCCGCTACGGCCGAAAGAATGAGCGGCTCTTTAATCACGACCTTTGAGTCACGACAGACCTATCTGGTGAGTCCCAACTCCTTTCTAGCGTTCATGACTACGGCGGTGGCAAAACATAGTGGCAATTGTGCAGAATGTGGGTGATCCATTGCGTACCAACTATCTCCGCACGGGAAAATAAAGCCATGTACGCACGGGAACATTTATTGTACCAGAATTGGCAGGGAAAATCTCGAATAAAATTGCAAATTCCCACGGAAAACTAGAAAAACATTCAGTAAATGTCATTTTAAATGGCGAATTTAGCTTAGATTTGGGTTTCCTAGTTGACAGGAAAGATGGAAAGCTTTGTGTGGGGCTCAAACATGCGACACTGCTCTGTTTCATTACATATAATTCGTTCAAAATGATTCCGCTTTGTTGTACTTAGCCATTCATCCTTCCAGGTATTAAGGGTATTTAAAAATGTGATATACAATTAGATAAACGAAGAAAATCTTTGAGGAATTTTCCTTCAAAATGTTTGCGAGGGTGGGAAAGATTTTTAAAATTTCTTGAAAGGAAAATTTGTCGTAGATTTTCGTGTTCCATTCAGTAGTATTGTAATGTTATTGTTTTTTTAACACCCTGTGGAAATGATGTGAAGAAGAGGCTGGTGAACTGTTTAAAATGAAGTGTGGCGGCGATTGGTGCAGAAACGTGGACTCAGAGAAATGAAGACGAAAATAGGCTGCTGATATATGAGATGTGGTTGTGGAGGAGGATGGAGGTGCGATGGACAGAAAGGAAGACGAACGAGGAAGTGCCCGGCATGGAGGTTGTGGAGGGTACACTCGTGGAGGAGATTTGGTGGAGGCAGAATAGGTGGTTGGAACAGTTAATAATAAAAACAATAATAAAAGGTCTTTATTGGACGATATTGGGACAAAACTATCCCTTATGCCATCCAACCCCTCGTCAATATAATTACATATATGATTGTCATGTTAAATCATTACACAGTTGAAATCTGAGATTTAAAAAAGATACGATTCAAAGAATAAACAAAAATAAGTTTGTTTTCAAAATATATAAACTTAAAAAATCAAAGAAATTATAGTGTGTGAAAGTAGTTATTTAAACGTGAGGATTATTATACTTACATCATTTACGAAAAAGACCACTGCAGGAAAACACCCGCACAAGAATGAGGGTGTGAAAAACCATTAATGAGGGGCGAAGGGATGCTGAAGGCTGCTATAGAGAGGATGATGTTAGGTAAGCGGTGAAGTGGAAGAAAGGGAAAATGTATGGACGGAATAATGAAAGGTAGGACGTATGCTAACAATAGGATGGAGAAAGAAGTAGTTGTGTGAGAAGATAGAAGCGTACGCCTGTAAAAGCCATGTGGAATTTTACTCTTTTCCATTTAAGCCTACGTAATCCGATGAGTACCCTAATCCAGTGGTTACCAACCCGTAGAAGCCTGCGGACCACTCAGCTTGAAATAAAATCATGTACGGACCACCGCTGATGTCTAAGGTGAGGCGCCATAGGTGATCAAGTAAAACAGTTTTTAGAACGCATTATATATTTATTATTACAATGTATTAATTAGTGTAGAGTACAACTTAATTCCCCATCTCGTTCGACGCACATCTATTTCAAAATCCCCATTTATTGGAAACTTTTTTTATATGTTCTGTGGACCACTCCCGAGGCTCTCGCGGACCACCAGTTGGGAACCACTGCCCTAATCAATAGAGTATTTGCACGCTTTTGGGAAGTGACATCTAAAACATCTATCGATACTTCAGACACTAAATTTTCATTCTGACGCTCGAGAGGCTTTTCGTTAATTTTTTATTAGCTAATAAAATCTAATAAATTATTATTGTGCCGAAACACTGTTCCGCCATGTTTTGTAGGCTCTGGCGTCATCTCCCATAGTCGACCATTTGTTGATTTGGAGATTGTGTGACTGTGTAGTCTTAGCTTGCGGACGAAACTTTAGCTATTAATTAGCAAATATCGAAATAACTTCGAAAAGGCAAATACTATTTCACTCTCAACGCACAGCTAGGCTATTTCGCTTCTGCTAATATGGGAGATGACGTCACACTACGAAGAACCAATGGTTGGGCGTTTAGACCTAGGCAATTTCAATGCTTAAACAATGCATATTATAAGCTATTTATTAAATTAATTAGTTGGAATTATACCTTGGTATTTCGTACGTGGTATTTCGAAACCAAACACTACTCGCTTTAATAAATTTCAACAAAATACCTCACGCAAATACTTTATTGGATGCCTGAAAACTATTTCCTTCTTTAAATATCCGAAAATGTCTATGTCGTGAGTAGGTATCTCTCAGTGAACCGCTCTCTGGTGATGAGTCGTGATGCAGCGCACTTAGATGAGTCGTATCTTCCGTCACGATTCGGGACCACGTGGTGCGTTGGTGAGTGAAAGAGTGGATTGATCCGGTAGGAAGCGGCCTCTAAAATTGCCACTATCGACTTCTGCTCCAATCCGCCGCTTCCTCTGCGGCCTACGCAGCGCGAGTCGAGTCATCTCCGCCCACCTTTTAACCAGTCGGGTCGCTAATGCATCGCTAATAAGCTTCACCGCACCCCATAATTGAAAATGCGATCGGGAGATAATGTGATAATTTCCGACCAACCGCAGAGCTCTTCGGTTATCGCCCCGTTAAGTAAGCCGATATCTATCTCGGTTTCAGTGTCGAACGCCGCAGACATCATCCGAGCGTGGAAGGCATTAAGATGAAAGCCTCATCGTCGACTGTGGTTACTTTACGGCTGTCACATTTCTTGCCTTAATACGTCTCCTTTAAATGTCTTCGTCTCATCCGTATAAAATGAATTCGGCGTAACAGTCTGTGATCAACGGGGCATGTGAAATACCTATACGCTGGGAATGGTTTTCAATCTCTTCCATCAATAGACTGAAAATGTGGATGTAGAAAATTCGACCCCTAAGAAATAATCAAGCAGGAAAACTTTGGGACCCAAATCGTACGTTATCAATTAACCCCTTTCAAGAAAAAAATTTCTGTTTGCATGTTTGAAATAACATTAGTACATTCTCGTTCGTACTGTGTGGATTAATAATATTCAAACGAAACATTCTGGCTTGGAAAAATGTGCCCTGTTAATACTAAAAGCGTTGTTGGCGTCTGATTTAGTTGCGTACAAGATTAGAGATATATACAAGGAATCTAACAAGATGCCTTTTACCCTCCAGTACCCAGCATACTTTGATTCCAAGTTCTACGTTATCTCTCTTTCATACAGGCGTTTTGCGTTATTTCTCTTTCTTAGTTTTTTTATATTTTCTTCCCTAAGCATTGAGATGCTAATCTTGGGAAATCTAATCACAAATTACGTATAGAGTAGTCATCTTTACCCTTTAAGGAAAAACTAATTTTTTCACACTTTCACAAAAAATCAAATGATCATCGATAGTCATTCACTTTTAAGAGTATGATTGCCGCCTTCTATTCTACCCTGCCCCGTGCTAACTTATTTATTTCCTTGTAGATCAGTTGTTTCTTATCACTTTTTATCCGGCTATCTACCTACTTGTTCGTCGATATTCCTAGTGGGGCTTTCCCCGCTATTTTCCCTTCAATTTTGTTCCTTTCTGATTTGCTGTGTCAAAATATTGTGGCCTATCCATCTTCCAGATAGTGCTCCATGTGGTCTTCTTCTCTTCTATTCTTCGGTGTACTACTCTGATCTTATCGGTCCATTTGGTATTCAGCATCCGCCTCTGGAATCAAGTTTCGAAAGGCTGTTTTCTCTCTTGTTCCAGTTTTTAATGGCCCACGTCCCCGTGCCGACATTGTCTCAGTGTTTAATGGCCATGTATCTGAGCTGCGAAGTGAGTGCAACACGGTACACAAATGTTTTCCCGTACTGATTCCTTATTGGTGATCCTTAAAAGAAATTTTCGAAAAAAACGCTATGATAATTTAATAACAATTTTTTTGACATGCCTGTGTATTATTCTTCTCCTATTCACCTTCTCCTCAGACATTTGAAAGAGAGTTATCTTCCAGCCGGAAATGATGCAGCTATCAATTTTTCCAGTGATGGAATAAAATACTCGATCATATCTCGATGTCTGAGATGTATTCATTTACCTGCCGCTGTAATCTAGGATTCCCTCCTACGATATAAATCGTTCCCTCCGAGCCCCGTGTTAAGGTGAATACTTGACATTTTGGAGGAAATGCGACACTCAGCAAGGTTACCATGAGAGGAGAAAAACGTGAGGCAGCCAGCGTCAGCGATAAATTTTAAGTCCTTGAAAGCGTTGAATATCGGTGAACATCCTCTTTAGGTCTCGAAAAGTCGTAAATTTTGGAAGAGTAATTAAAAAATAATGCTTTGTGAGCTGTAAATCAATTACTGCACTTGGTTTAAAACTCTTCTAAATGCATAGCATAATGAGTATTAGTAGTAATAAAAGTTAGTCCTTATGGCTAAATATTTCTTTTCGTGTTACACCAATGCCTAAGGATAAGAATAGTGGTAGTTTAATACTTGATTCATGCTCTGTGTAATATGAATTTGCGTAATTTATGGTCCTGGAAGGAAATATTTTGGCATTTTCTATATATATATATTTTTTTTTTGCAAACATTTTTGACAAGTTGTATGTGGAAGTTTCCGGGTTAGATTGTATATCCAGGAAAGAAGCCGCACTATTGTTGGCGAAAAAAGCTTACGAACTTGAGTTAAAAGTTTAATGTGCCTACGTATTCATAATTAAATGAAGTACTCAGTACTTTTGTACAATCTTTTAATTGGACGCTTTTCCTCGATTTACGGCATCATCAGTTACATAATGTTTGTTTTTTTCCGTGTACTGTTTTTGTAGTTACAATGACAAATATAAACGGAAAATAAACAAATTCAATTCCTGATGATGCTGTAAATCGGCGAAATGCGTCCAATTAAAAGTTTGTAGAAAAGTGCTGAGTATTTTATTCAGCTATGAATACGAACGTTCAGACCTTTTATGAAGTGAATAGGTACTGCAACAGTGAAGTTTATTGCAGAATTATGTTGAGAAAAAAAAAACGGTACGATACTTAAATAAAGAAAATCACCTTTTACTCGAAATACCCGTTGCCCCGTATTATACTCGATGTCCTCTTCCAAGAATGGTAATGAAATTTCGAAAAGGATGAATTGTTGAAATGGTATTAAAGCAAAGGGAGAAAACGGTGAAATTAGAGAGGTCAAAAAACATGTTCTTTTGTGCTTTTCAACCGTTAGCTTCTGTCATCATAATGGAAAAAGGGAGAATAACATTTACCAACAGGCGGTTTTGCTATCTTCTGAAATCTTACGTCGTGTTTATTCTTTTTTAATGTAAAAATCTTGAAACTTGAGAGTTCCTATTTGATTTTTGTCAAGGAAATACATTTGTTGGAACTTCTTAGCATTTTCATCGGCTGCTGATCTCATTGTGTCTGTGACGTAAAAAAGCATACATGCATAGCTCATTCGAGTGACAAATGGTGAACGTGAATTCTCTCAATGCTAACCAACCAACTCGTAGTTGACTGCTTCGCTAATTCCCGCGCAGTGTGATGTATGAGTTTTATGCTGTTGTCTCAGTGCTTCGAATGGCAGAGCAAGAGTGAAGCTATGCTAACGTTTGTCATCTCTGCCGTTCCTTATCCTCTCTAGGGTGACGTGGGCTATTAGCACCTTCGCCTCGCTGCCGTGGTTTCTGCTCTGTGATTGCGACTCGAGAAAGTTAGCGCCGTGCATGTATATGTATGTGCATACGTATATATGTACTTGGGTAAACTCATGCTGGTTTTCGGGAAGCGCCCGTAGTTTGGAGCCTCCCACGATGTTACTTGTCACTAACTCCCGCAGCCGAGTTCTGTGCCTAGATACCTTGTTTATCTTGTATTTTGGATTACATTCTCTAGGTGACTAGATCTCTGACAGGCGATAATTGAATCCGGTGGTAAATGTGCGGGAGTATTGCGACGAAGCTATCTTATTGGAAATGTAATATTTGTCCTAGAAGTAAAATGTTTTTGTTTTCATTCTTCCGTAGTTTTCTCGTCGTTTTCAAACGATTAGGCATGTCGTCTTTCCTTCCGCTAGTAATGTAATTGTTCCCGTATTGAAAAATGCATCAAAATTGCTTTCCAGCGATATTTTTAAACCTTTTGATTGTCGAAGAAGCAATTCTCTTATGGAACTTTTCAGGTGTTATTTTTTCATTTTTCACATTTGTTAACGTTTAAGGGACAAAAAAATCTTGTCAAAAGAGAAAAGTTGACTTTTAAATAAAATTTTAATGTAAAGCCACTTAAAAACACCTTTCTTCATATCTCTCAAGTTTGAGCAACGCGAAAGAAATTGCAGATGGAAGGTATACTCTGATTGATTTTTACTGTTTTCTTTATTTGAGGGAACATGCACTGCGTCGCAATAAAACATAAATATGTTAATGTAACTTCAAAATATCAGTCCAAGGTGAATCGTTGGTTCCCGTCCCCACTCGTTAAGGTACTGTCTGGTGCTAAAAAGTTGAGTAAGGGATTTAAAACGTGTCAAAACACTCGAGAGCTAACGAATGGCAAATTGTTGCGTGCTCAGCATCTTCGTGCTACATTTTGCCATGTGGTGACCGTGTGTTGTGTTTTACAGCCCCTTCCTGGAATTAGATCGTTCCTTTCGTAGGTTGTGACCATTCTTTGTCTGCGAGTGGGCAGAAGACAACGGGGCAGAGCGAATTGCGTCTCTCTTCCTGCGTCGCCGTGCAGCTTGTCTCAAGTTTTTTTTCACTGAAACGTATAGCTCCTCCGTGTCATTTCTGAAGCAAGTTAAGTTTATAACTTCCACGCTATAAATACCTTACTTCCGGGAACACGACAATTCTAGAAACTTTGGAAATGAGGTTGAAGATTATAGCTAACGCTATGCTATCCCTAGTTATGTCGTAATTATCTCTGTATTATAGCATAAAGAAATACAAAAAGTAAGGAAAAAGAGAGCAGAAGAAATGTCCGTACAAAAATAATACTCTCATATGAGATACCTCACTTAATTTTTCGCACAGAACTTCCACGTTTTGTCGGTTAAAAGTCATGATTTAATGAAATAAGGAAATGGCAAATATTTTCAAATAATAAATTCTGACTCAAGGTTAGTTATCTCTCTCCTCATTAAAATAGGAAGTTGCTCCCACCCCAATGTTGACGTGGTTTAAGAATGTGTTGATATTTAACATTTTCTTCTCATTATACCCACGTTCCTATCAGAATTTAAAGATGATGAATTACCACTTAGGGCATAAAGTCTTTCACAGTCTTGCCTTTGTTGGTGCTTGTGTCTTTAAGATGAAAGACATCGTTCTAAAAGCAACGGAAAAAATATTCATATCTCCTTTTGAACATAATTCATTTAACGATTCGTTTTTTTAGGGCATTATTACGTTTGCTATTATATATATGTGCTCCTTTCCAAATTATTTTCAAAATGAGGTTCTAGAACAAAATTATTTTCATGTCCATATGTCTGGTCTCCGATTACGCTGTATATTTTCGTGAAGACGAGTAGAAAAAACTCTCCTCTTCATTTTTGTGGCTCAGAAACTATTATTTCTTTCCTCGCTGAAATTTTAATTTCTGTTGTAATGGGAAAAATTTGCATTCAATGTCCCAGAATTTTTTATCGAGTTTTAATGAAAAGTTTTTCTTCTTCTTGAAGAAGGAAAAATACTGTCTTTAACCTCGGAGAACCTAATCTGATGACAATGTAATTGTCCTCGCTCCATGAACCCCATATATTGGATGTAACAGGATGCCCTATCCCATAGTATCTCTCCTGTTTCTCCGCTCTAATTCATTTACATCACGTTGAGTCGCCAACAATCTTCCTTCTTTTCTTAATTTTTCCTTCTTAATGATATTTACTACCTTCTTCAACGAGGTTTCACTTTTAATTTGACATTATTATAGCTCCTATTATATAGAATCTGCTGTCTTCAAGGGTGTCTAGAAAATCCTCCTGCTTCTTCCATTGGTTGGCTGGTTATTTAGGGAGGCAACCGAAAATTGAGGTCACCTGGACCTTTGAGGACAGGTGGGTATTTTGATAAGGGCATGAGGAGTGAAGGCTTCGTCAGTTTTGCACGTTGAGCGATCTTTTTTTGCAATCGTCCGATGACTTTACCCGACTACCCGAGCATTCATATTAAAACTTGTCCTGGGAGTAAAGGATTGGACACTGCAGCTTCCACTTAGATATTTATTTAACACGACCATGGTTTCGTAGCAGTGCTACATCATCAGGTGAACAATAAGTCAAGCATAAGTGGTATATATAGTACAAAACCGTTGGGAAAAGTGGGGGGGGGGGTGGAAAGGATGAGGTTAAAGGAGGAGAAGGGGAGGAGGGGGGAGGAGTGGGGTTCAATCCTTTACTCCCAGTATGATTGACTTCCACAAAGTAGTACCTGAAACTGTGTCGTATGTTAAAACTTGTCATAATACTTTCAGTTAAAGTTTGTATATGTACGGTCAACATGAGTATATTGGCTATTTTGCTGTTGTTACTTATGATTAGCTGTTGTTTCTTAGGAGTTAAAGAGCCACAACCATGTCGGTAGTAATTTGAAACAATCATCCCTCTTGATTTCATTCTTTTGGTCATTTTGATGGCCTTCCTGTTGATCCGGGGGTGGTATTTTGCTAAAACTCTACACAAGAAGTGCGAAGTTTCTTTTCATTAAAATGGATTTCCTTATACCTACCAACCTGATTTTGTTCCAGAGCGATGTCTTCAAATACTTAAACACTCCTGCGTCACCTATCTATTCATTTCTCTCCGGCCACTTGGCTCACGAGGTGTACGCTCCTAGTTCCGTGCATCGCGGGCTTATTATAGGCTTCTTTGATCCGATTTTCCGATTGTGAATGTTACGGGACCGTGTGCACACTCAGTATGGAAGGGCGAATGAAGAGATTACGTCTTCGCTAGTGTCGAACATCCTTTGAGCTCACCAGTGCTCTCTTCATCACCAACTCACATTCGCGTGGCCAATTTCAAATGCAGTGCACACACTGGTTTCCGCCGTGATTTCGGTAAAAAAAATAAGTACCTCTCTGATGCCATTTCATCGTAAGTTTGCTGGTATGGTCTCTTTAGATTTTCCGTGGAGGACGGTACATACAATTCAGTTCCCTTCCCGATGATAAGTAACGCGGCTTTGATGCTTTTTATAAAATTGATCTATCGCTGCAAATCGAGTACCTCGCTCTATTCGATGCCGAGTATTAACTAGCATTGGCGTGTTCATATTCGTTTTTCATAATGTTCCCAGAATGAACGAAATTCATGTTCTAAACGTAATATTCCTCTCGTAGTCTCTCTGTGCAGCATCAAACATGCATCCATACCCACCTCGCTCTTTCCTTTGGAGGCAGGCGAAGTCCAAAAGCCCAGTTTTTAATTGCAGTACAAGGAAACTAACTCTTTTTTTCTGTTTTTTAACCCAACTTTTCCCAAAATTACCTTGAAAACCTAAAACATACTCGGGAAAGGACGAGTTTGTTTTCTGACCTTGAAAATCTGCAGTTGGAAGGTAATTTCATTTGTACCAGCCCATAGTTGTCACGTGTTTTGCGTCATATGAAACCTGGAAAAAATATTCTATAAGTTATATTTAGAAAGGACTCTGACCTCGTTTAAAACAAAAGCATGATACAAGGAAAAAGAGAATTATAAGCGAAAAATCAAGACATTTTTTTTCGTATTTGATACGTAGGTCGATGTTCGCTTGTAAAGCGTTGTGGCGACGATGAGTTAAATACACCCGCGGTTTTTTTAATTTGTGGTATTCTGCCTTCGTTTTAAATTTTATATTTTCTTCATAATTCGCTGTGGACGCTTTACTTTGATTTTTCATACCTTCCCCTAGCTTTCATTTTTGCTTTACCCCTAAACCAAAATAAATTTTTTCACGCCTTCCCTTAGCTTTCCTTTCTGCTTTACCTCTTTAACACAAGATATTTTTCCTCTCTCTATACTTTTGAGTGTATAGTACTTGATTGATTGGGAAAATCTTCCCTATTGTTGCACTCTTCATTTTCGGGTCATGTATATAAATCTAGGTCGCAATAAATCTATTTTACCAGTGGTAAATTGCAATTTCTGTCTTCATTATGAGAATATTCAGGCACAGACGAACATTTAGAATTCATATACGTATATGAATTCTAAATGTTCGTTTGTGCCTGAATATTCTCATAATGAAGAGAGAAATTGCAATTTTCCACTGGTAAAATAGATTTATTGCGACCTAGATTTCGACGTACGGTATCATTATCTTGGTGATGGTGTAGCACGTCGAAGCCTTGGTCGCAATAAATCTATTTTACCGGTGGAAAATTGAAATTTCTGTCTTCATCATGTTGAAATTCCACCACATCATGCCTGATACTTATCTTTTTTCAGAATCTCCTGATTTTTGTCCTCAAATCTCTTCCTAGGAATCAATCATAATTTTTGGCGTACCTCTCAAGACTTGGTATTACAATCCCTGGTTTAATATTCTCTCGGAACGATAGCCCAAGTTATTATGTTTTATCATCGACAACGGTCACGTCAAATAATCAGCAATCTGAAGTGTGTTTTCTGTACCCAGCTCTTTAGTTTGCACTACAAAAACGTTATGGTTTCGTATTCTTACGATTAAAAGTTAACTAGAAGTTGTTAAACCAGGTCTTAGTCTCTCATCATGGACTATAAAAAATCTGGTTAGTTATTCGTCTGTCATCCATCATCCCAGCATGAAAAAAGCCAACGTTGTTTTCTTCTTCTGTTCTTGCCCATCGCAGGAACAGCCAAATATTATCCTATCTAGTGAATGAAGAACTATTTGCAGTTTTCAGTTGTGAATTTTAATGGTATGCCTGTATCATTACAGTGTTATTGAATAACTTACTACAAAGTGTACATAGATATTATCACATGTACAAGTTCCACTGCATCAGTTCTGAGGCAACCCTCGTCCTATCCATTTAACTTACTCATTTCTCTCCCCATGTCTGCAATACTGCAAGCAAAGACTTCACAGGTGTCTTCCCCATCGCTCATCGCAAGAAGACGATATTCCCCGAGGTAATGTCAAGCGTTAGCCAAATCGTGTTTTGCGCATACTTAATGGTGGCCGTGCTGTTGACGAAGATGGATTGTTAGTATTCAGGACGGATGTATGCATGCGTGTTTTTTCGTAAGGTTTCGTGGCTCGCGACGAAGTTACCGTCTCACCGGTATCCCTGACCTAACGTAACGCATATTTCATTCTCTTCCCATCCCTCCCTCCCCCAATGAAAACTCCCGCTTTGATGGAAAGCACAGCCTACTTTCCCCCTCGCTTCGTCACGGGCCCTTGTCATCGTGTGTCCTTTTTCGCCGTGCGGTCTATCCATTCCATTTGATGCCTCAATAAACCTTGACTCACTTCGGTGTCTCATCCAAATTTTTATGCACAGTTCACAGTACTCCTGAAATCCTTACCCGGATGAATTTCATACTGGTATCAGTTCGTCCTCCCGGGTATAATGATCAAGTACTATATCTGATGGTTCTTTGAGCCTGATAAAATAGGTACTCTTCAGATATAAACTGTCTTCCCGCGTGTGTTTGTAGAGGAAGGCTCTCGACTCATTAATCCTGTGTCTGATTCGCGAATTTTCTCTTATCGATTTTAACCTTCCTGAATGAAGTCCGCATTGTCACCTTCATTCATCTTTTCAGTATTCTATAATGTACTTCTCATAACCACTTGGCTGAGCTTTGCCATGCTGAATGGAAACTGTGTGATTACTTGTCAAAACACTTTTATTTCTATCATTTTCAGTTCTGTCCGTAGAAAATGATATCAGCGGTGTTCGATTTCTTGTCAAGATTTCATTAGGTGATATTCAGTTTTCCACACCAATAGGTGCCATCATCAGAATCGTTTTTCAGCTTCTGAACGAGCCCGAAGATATAACACCTATGCGTTTAAAAGTAGTTAGTACGCAAACATACTAATTGTTGGATATTTAATGTTTTAATCATTTCCTTAGTGTGGATTTCCACAGAATTAAAGCTGAAACTGTTGAACACAAATCCAAGCATGTTCACCTTTGATTCAGTATCTCAGTGTCGGAAGCTTTGGCAAATACATTATCTAAATTAGGTGAATACGAACGAACATTGGTACTCATAAGATTAGCGTTTTTAGATTCAGGCGTCTGCTTACTGGCTTCCTTCAATCTCTCCGACGGCTTCTCTACATAACAATCAGCTAGCGGAAGAAAAAAATCCCGCGAAAAATTATTGGACGATAAGGTGCAAATTAGTGCCCAAACATTCACGAAAAGTTTCCGAAAACGTCTTTCTTGCAAGAAAAACTGTGAAAATGCCTCCTCAACGTTTCTTTTTTTTCTTCTAGTGTACAGTAGGTAAAAACTACGTATATTTATGATCTTGAGCAATTTTACTAGCCATCAAAGGTTTCAGTACTTCCTTCGTGCATCGTTTTCAAGTTCTCGCAACACTTTACCAGATGAACTACGAAAATGACGCCTGAATATTAAAACCAAAGTCCATTAATAAGCGTTTTCAGTTGGTATTTTCAACGACTTATTCCTCATCTGTCTCAGAAAAGTTGTGTTAAGATGATTTTACCGTAAATTGATTTCATTGATATACAAATGTATAATTCATATTCTGACTGTATATAGATAAATGTGTCCTGTAATTGATACGACCAACAAAATCCTATCTTCCTGCGCTGGTACCCCCAAGCTGGGTTACCACCTGTCCTCTTCTAGAGAGGACATCCTCTTTTCCAGCGCTTGTCCTTTCTGCTCCGTTGTCCTCAAAAAGGACTAGGACAGTCCTCTTTTTACCACTTCAAATGAGGACATCAAAGAAATTTGGTAAAAATGGATAATTTTAAAAGATTCCAGCTGAAAATCTGTTCTTTTAAATTAAAAATTCAACCTATAATTTTGTAATTGGTGTTTAGTAATCAGTGACCAGAACTCATTCAGATGTTCATTTTTTATTTATCAGAAACCACTAGTGTCAAATAAAAAACTAAATATGTAATATTGTAAGAATGGGCAATAATTTCCATAAAAAAGTGTAATTTTAATCGTATGTTTTTTCGTTGGGGGAGGGCGCGGGCGTCAACCCTGCACCCCCAGCAGTACAAAAAAAAACAGTTGCCTCCCCACTCATAATACATTATCAAGGATGTTACAAGTCAGGGAAATCAGGGAAATGTCAGGGAAAATCGTCGAGCTGTCAGGGAAAAATTGGATAAGGGAGAATGTCATTGAATTGGTCAATGGCCGACGCACCTCAACTACGCGTTCGTTCATTGTTGCCGGAGTTGATGTTCCATCTTCTGATTTTGTCTTCTATTTACATATATTAATTTTGTAGCGTGTCAGTCAGACAGTCATTCTGTATCCATTTTGTTTATTTCTCTCTTACGTTTTGACCTGGAGAAATGAGGTTTGGTGCATTAAATGTGGTAGTAGTTGTGGATTTTTAGCAGTGGGTGGTGCGAAGAAAAGTGCAAAAAACTGCTAAACAACGATGAATTTATTTAGGTTAGCAAAGGTGAGGTAAACAAACAGTTCTCATTAAATTACAATCAGTTACAAACCGTACGGGCATATTAACGTTGTTAATTTATCTTTTTCGGGTAAATGTTGATCGCACTACGATATCTGTATTACTTTATTTTCATTTCATTTATTTCCCTTGATATATAGCTACTTTTACGCGAATGAAGGCGAAATTCGGCAATTAGTCGAGTTGAAAATGAAAATATAACTGTTTCAGGCTGGATATGGTGGAAGTTCTCGATATTCATAATGAATAAAAATACTTGGTAATCTTCCACAGATTTATTTCTTAGGCAAGACGCGTTTCACCACACTGTGGCATAATCATGATTATGCCACAGTGTGGTGAAACGCGTCGTGCCAAAGAAATAAATCTGTGGAAGATTACCAAGTGTATTTATTCATTATTAATTGAAAATGAAAGGTACAGTTAAATGTGCCAATCGAAGTTATTTAGTGAAGATATTTAGAAATTATCCGGGTGAATGTTTACATGTATGCCACTCCAAAACAATAAGGTTCATGTCAAATTTATGTAAACTCAACGAAAATATCTAGATATATATTAATTTTGTAGCGTGTCAGTCAGTCATTCTGTATCCATTTTGTTTATATCTCTCTCAAGTTTTGAGCTAGAGAAATGAGGTTTGGTGCATTAAATGTGTATTCTCTGTCTGTATGATTTTTTAGTTATTTTGGATTTTTAGCAGCTGGTGGTGCAAAGAAAAATGCAAAAAACCGTGGTTTGGAGAGTTTAAATTTAGTTAGATTCCGGGGACTAAAATTTTCGGGACTCCCGGATTCACTTTTTCAGAGCGAGTCTATCTTTCTCGGGACTCCCGGGTTCACTTAAATAGGTTAGCATATGAAATGCATGTATTATATGCAGAATTAAATGGTTAGCTATTAAGCTCATAATCTGTAAAAACTGAATTACACAATTTTTTTGCTGTTTTGAGTAAACAATGGCTCTCTGTGTGATAGATGGCAGAATATTTGCCCTCATCTTTTTAGCTATGACTAACCAATCTTCGGAGTGACTATCTCAAAAATGGTACTCTCCTCAGTCAACTACAGTGAGCATTGCACAGAAAAATGAATATTATGACTTTTTTTACTCCAAAATGTTTACTTATGTTTCAAAAACTATTCTCAATGTTGTTTTATTTTTGGGTAACATATACACTCATTTACCCACATTTCCCACTGCTTCCACTTGAGTAGTGCAAAAAAAGGAAAAACACCAAGTTCACCTTAAGAGCACACCAGACAGAGACTGCCTGCAAAGAAGGCAGCAGGTCTGCTAGTCGTTTCATAAATTTGTCAATAAATTTGATGACTAAACGTAACATTGGTTTGTTTTCCTAACTTCAATTTGCACTTAAAATTTTTACTGCTCTCGGAACGTCATACTGCTTAAGGAAATTGTCAGGGAAATGTCAGGGAATTTCTTTTCCAGAGTATTGTAACAACCCTGATTATAGATCATGGTCATGCACCCTATTAAGATTGACGAGCTCTCTTTTTTTATTTTATAGAAATAAAAATGCATTAAAAATAGTTTTGCCCGCAAGTTCAGCCTGGTGTCCTTTATACATATTTTGAAAAGCTGGCAACCCTGCCCCCAAGTTAAACTTGACTTTAAATGCTGTTAAATACGATAATGCGCCTAACATGAGGAAAAATGGTATTTGTTTTGTAATTTTAAAAGCTATTTTCGCAAAAAAAATCGTGAATAAGTATCTAATTTCTTTGAAGGAATTTAATGATAAGAAAATTTTTTTACCCACCTATCTTACTTGTTTGCATTATTTATGGCAAATTACTGCAATAATTGGTCAAAAATCTTTGATTCAGAGAAATCGGCGCTGTAACCGGCTACTACTGCAGGAAAAGGGTTCTTTAAAAAATTATTCGTCGCCTTACCTGTATTTTTTCTACCTGAATTTTGTTTACTTAAAGCTAAGGAATGTTATCAGTGAAAGCAGTACTTAAAAACAACCCGAACGAGACGTTGGATTTAGTATTTTTTTTAAATCTTGCAGTCTTGGTGAAACCTCTGGATTCCTAACCTCGATTTTAAATGTGTAACCTTAAGAGCTCCGAGCTCTTGGCGTGTAGTGATTGGTAATGGCCCAAGTTTCAGGGGAATCCTTTAATCACCTCGTTCGCCATAGCACATGCGTTATTCAAGGCGAATAATGATCCTTACTAGCGCAAGACATCGATTCTTCTCGTGGAGACTTGAAACTGCTTTGGAGTGATAAATTAATTTTCGGAGCTGCTTTGGCTTGGTTTGTCTCTAACCGTAACTCAATCCGTGGACTAAATCACTTATGGGAGGGCATCGAACTCATTCAATGGTCCCTGAGTGTGTACTTCGGCGAAATTAGGTTTCCATTCTTGAACGCGGAAATTCTGCTTCTTGTTAGTCGTTTTGACGGATTTGAGTGCTGGAACATGTAGGCATTCTGATGAAAGATGGTTAACTTCACGGAATTGTTTTTATCAGAAATTTGAAGACAAAATTATGGCCGTTAAGTGGATTTTAATTATAAATGGAAAAAACGTCATTTACGACTGTTTAAATTAAAACCTATTGAGGTTATTCCATTTGAACCTCCCGTAACCGGTAATTACCCTTATATTATACTCACCACTTTATTTTATTGCAATAGGTGAGCATTTGCAAGTGTGTATTTTTAGCCAGCTCTCCAAGCATTGTTTTGCAAGCAGGACCATTTTTATTATAATAAATAGTATCTGCAGTTATTATTACATCAATTATTATTAGATACATTAATCTTTTCCTCCTGCGTACGTACGGTCGCTGCGTGAAAAATCAACTCCCTACTTCCTCTGATTTTTTGTTAAAATTTGGCTCTCTGAATGAAATCATAAGATATTTAAAGGAAATTAAATGTTTTTTTGCAGTAAACTAGGATCTTTTTTATTGCAGTACTACGCCTTAGTGTTGATACGGAGTACATGCAGATATGCTAACATCGGAAATGGTTCTAATAATTTGTTGCGCTATCTGCCATGTTCTTTGCGAGTTCCATTCCGGTCAGTGGATAGAGTAAGTAGTGGCGAACAGTGATAATGACTTTGTAAAGAGGATAGATTACTCAGAAGTAATGTCCAAGTTGAACGTATTGTTTCGTTTTGATGTTTTTGAATGAAATGGAAAAAATGGTCTCCAACCCAACTTCAACGCCGGGAAAAGCGCATGCCGCTTGTTTTTTAATAAGTGCTTTTTTATTTATGGACTGATGAAATACTTTTGCAACTCTCAGTTGAACATTACACAGACAACAAAATTATTCGTCACCCTTCAAAATTATCGGGTTTTCAGATTTTCTAGCATTGTATTTGAATCGGATTTACACCCTTTTCTTTCTCACATATCATTGTTATAAGTTGGGTCTGAGTAAGCAGTTAATACAGTTTTCATTTCGTAATACTTACAAAGGTACAGATTTTTAACAATCCCGCGCTCGGCAATGACTTCAATCTGTGCGACCATGTGGCTAACAATATGGGGGATGCGCGAACAATCATTGCCTAAAATAGAATAATAGAATAAGGGACAACCAATTTGGCCTCTCTGAATATATTACCTATGTAGCGTGGTCATCAAGCATGAACAAAGTTAGTCTAGTGATGGAAAAATCGATTTCGATTAAAATCGAAAATCGAGTTTTTATTGTCAAAGATCGAGGAAATCGAGATCGAGCCATGATCTACGAGTTTCGATCCAAACTCGATTTTTCAACTTCGATCTTGACCATTTCGTACCGTTTCGCGATCAGTCCCATGTGAAAGACTTTTCTGTAAGGTCGGTAAAATTGGAAAGGCACGCCCTAGACTATCAAGAAAGCATCTCAATCAGTTGATCTTTCTTAAAAATTTTAGTGAAGCCGAATGGTTCCAAGCGGTGATCCCCACACTTTAATGTGCGTGCATTTGTAAATTTTTTCTATAAATAATTCAAGAATGTATTTTAAGTACATTTTTAGGGATTTTTTATACTTTTCAAATGTGTATTATGAACGTTTTTCGAATGAATAATAAATATGTTTTTGTACCAACTGTATTTTTTTTTTCAAAAAAGAACCGTCGATTTTTTCGATTAATCGATCTTTTGGTTCAAATTTTGATTTTTGTTTAAAAGTCGTGCTTTTCATTTCGATTAAAAATCGATTGCTCGAAAAATCGACATTTTTCCATCACTAAGTCAGTCGGTATTGTTTGTACCTTATAATCACGTTTATATTCCGCAACCCATTGTACCGTAAAGGTTCCAGGGGACAGTAGGTGCAGGACAAGTTTTCATTTTATTTAAATTTAAAAATTCTGTTCTTTTGCATCTCGCATGACTCCGTTGAAGTCAACTCGTCTTTAAGTCACGGATGATAATTCATGTATATTCTTCAATCACACACAATGCAGTGTGTCAGATTTTTTGGTTTGTTTGTAATTGTTCACCGAGGAAAAACTTATCAGTGGAGAGCCGTTTTATGCGTACCTGTATATCCCTTTCGATTTACCTATTATGAGAGTAAAACAAGGGTACTGCCAACATGAAAACTTCCCAACCTCCATTAAAAGGTGTATCTAAAGTTGGGCAAATTATGCTAATTTATTTTATGGAGTTTCTGAGAAAGGAAAGGTAGATAATAACGGAGACTTCTCTAATCTTGAATCTTAGGATGCACATCCTGGGAGGCAAAATGAGTACGTAGCTGTATCTCTGCTACCGAAGTAATCTCCCTCCTTTCACTATCTGCAGGGCCGGATGTTACGTCATTTAACGTGAGATCTTGATTATTCTCTCATTATAAACTCGATTGCCCTTCTCTTAAAATCTTCGTAGTGTGACTCGTTCTACGCATGTATGACCCGTGGCTTTTATCCTGAATATATCGAAATGACTTAATTTTTATGCTAATTATGAACGGATACGGATGGTTTTGTCTCAATTGGGCGTTATAACTGAATTAACATGTCGTTCTTTGGGATCCCTGATAACTTCCACCTGCTACTCCGAAATGTTGGTCATAATTGAGGTCAGGATATCATCGCTGCTTTTAGTCTTTTACGGACTTTGGGGGAGGGAATTTATCCACCCTACCGCTGCAAAAACATCCCGAACACACCAAATAACCCTCGATGTAAGCAAGAAACTGTATTGAGCTCTGCTGTGTGTCTATTTCGTAAATAATGCATCGTTCGAAATCGAGTGATGTGAGATCCATTCCTGCCACATTTATGAGGTGGCAGTTGCGCAGAAGGCCCTATTGTCTCTCTGGAGTCTTTTCCATACGAACTGGCTCCAACCGCGTTTGACTAATCGGTTTCACAAGGTCGTAAACCTTCATTGCCAACTTCAAAATTCTCAATGTGTTTTCCACATCTACTTTTTTACTCTCGATGGCTCTGAAACCAATAGTTATGATTGACGTCTTCAACGGGTTGCGAAATATTTCAGCGAATTTGATCCAGCTTTATTTGGATAGGAAATTGTCGCTCAAAGCGCTGCTGTCACATTCCCGCACTCTCAAGTTAAATGCAGTCATGTTGGCAGCGTTACCTACCGGGTTTACCTCCCTTCCTTAGCCGATCCCTCCCACAAGAGCCTTAAACATTGGCGTCTCACTTCGGGCAGATAACAGCCACCAAGTTTCGCTACCACTGTACGAGGATGCTCTTAGTTCACGAATTAATTACAGTGGGATGAATGGTTGCATAGCGTGCCTGCGTGTTAGGTGTGCCTGAAGATACGCCTTCTTAGGCAGCTCATCTAAGGAAAAAGGAATGCATTTTCAGCTTAGCTATTTTCTGCCGGTGACTGCCACCTAGTATAACTAGAACGACGCACACCAACGCGCCATGAGGTGTCGACTGCACTAAGTTCGGGGAGGATTTCGGTGACCTTGTATCGTTTGTTCTGGCACCTCTTGTTTGCGAAATCTCGTACGAATTGGAAGAATGCCCAAGGCCGTTCGTGGCCGTAGGAGTGTTTTCCGATTTTGCAGGGATACCCGTCCATTGCCGCGTCTGCTGTTCGGGGGGAAAAAAATAAAGGCCTCGTCGTCGCAGTTCCGCTTGGGGGGCAAGTGGCGATTAATGGCAAGTGCAGGAGACACCGACTACCCGAAATTATGAAGGGATGCGGCCAATCGAATGGGGCGACGAGTGTTCGTTTCGCGGCGTCGCGTCGCCCGGGCGGGCGCGAAACAAACAAATGAGGGTCCCGCGGGCACATTCGCCAACGATCGACGGCGACTTTTTTTTTGGATTTTGCTCGACGACCTCGAAAGACTCCCGAATCGTGAAAAAGGAATGGGAGTGTTGTTGCCTTACAAGCGAGGACATTCTCGGAAACGCTCGGTAGTTATTTGACATATTACTGAGGTGTTCTAAAGCAAAAATCTGGATACCAATTGAATTACTGAGTCTTTATGTCCAAGCTGTAACTGCTTTATTCGATTATCTCAGGTGCTGATGGGAGGAGCTATATTCAGCACTTTATGTATTGTTTGAAATACAATGAATCGAAGTGGAGGGAGCAAATAAAATTATTTAAAATATTTAACTCTTTATTATTTTCAGCAATTTAATTTTACCAATTGCAGAGTTGCAAAAATCTTTTCTAAGTCATAATCATAAG
Source organism: Pyrrhosoma nymphula (assembly GCA_963573305.1). Lineage (NCBI taxonomy): Eukaryota > Metazoa > Arthropoda > Insecta > Odonata > Coenagrionidae > Pyrrhosoma > Pyrrhosoma nymphula. Next base: position 92,412,194 of record OY754338.1, read on the forward strand.
CTAACCATATTGTTTGTTCTGTCACTCTTCAAATCCTCAAGTATTTCTCGTATGATTTCGTGAAATGTTTTATTAAAAATACCTTAATCCAGTCAGTACTCCTCGTATAAAATGTGTAATTGATGAGATCGGTGTTTGTATTGCTGTGTATTTTGTTTTTACTAAACTCGATAATTTGAGTCGAATGGAGGAAAATGCAAAATTCCCTTTTTCTGCTGCATCAATCACGCAAAATATTTCCCAAGTTGCAATTTTTATCTTGCAGGATCTTGTATTATTTCTTTGTATGTACGTCTGTTTATAGTTTTACTCTTAATTTCTTCTTTTTTATAGCTTTCATTCTATTAGTAGGGAGGAAAACCTTATGATGTTTTTTGTGTCCTTATTCAATGCCTGAACTTACGAATTTAAAGAAAACATATCCTGGAAATTCTTAGACATAGTATATCCATTATTTTATGTGAGGATAATGAATGGATCGCTACGTAAGCGCTTCTGTGTATCCCTTGAAGACGGTCGTTCATTGTCGTCGAATCCCACTGAATCACGCACCTCTTCCGTTCAGCTCAATTTATTACTTCCTTCGCTGATAGATACCCTAGTTTCTTTACTCGTTCACCAACTCCAGGTCGTCATCTTTTACTCAGGCTTGCTCTCGATCAATATCCTTATCCTTCTTTTTCTCGCAAAATGTAGTACTATCTTGAAAAAAAAGACATGGTCCTGAATCAATAAAACCGGAGAGAAGGGAAGTAGCCAGTCTCTTTTTAAACCTTCAATTAAGACGTGATCTTGGTAATCGCGGCACTTTGCGTTTGATGTATCTGGCCGCTTTATATCAATCCATCGTCGTGTCAGGTTTCCTTAAGAAGAGGTGGAAAGCGGTCTTAAGGAATTTGTCGCCCACATCACGATCGGCGACTTCCGCGAGCTTTCTTGCGAGCGTGTGAGCGACGTGGAGCCGTTAAGGAATAGAAGGCAGTTCGGAGACTTTATTCCAGACGGCTTCCTAGATGGACGTTTTCACGGGGACCAATGGGAATTTCTTCTTGTTGTTGCTGACCAATGAAGTGGTGAATTCCTTCCCACATATCAAAAACTGGCTGACTAGGGAAAGTGATGAATTGCAACGCTGCTTAAGAGAACATGAATATAATAACTATAGTGACAAATTGAAGATTCTGGAAATATTAACAAAAAGAAAATGATAAGAGAAAAAGAATTTAAGACTTACCTACTAAAAACTTACGACATCTTTGTTGTAAAACTAGCATAAATGTAATAAGTGACATAAGAGTACAATATTTGGAATAGAGCACTGAGAGAACAGGTTTGGATGCTGCACCCTAAGCTCTTTTGGGCGGGGAGGTTTGGATGAGCTATCAAGAATGATACGACGTCAGAACTAATTATTTGGATGTGAGAACCAAAGGCAAAATGTGTGACACCAAACATGTCCAGTCAACGTCCTTTGGATAGGAGACCCAAAGTTGTAGTTGATGCACTCTGCTGGTTTAGGTGCGAAATACAAATCTATTGTTGCGCGCTCTGGTGGCGCTCTCAGGAAGCTCTGTAGCACCCGCAATTCCGTGTTCATCCGGGCGAGCCGTCGACACGTGTGGACTTGTTCTGGGTAAAACAGGCGAACTTTGTTGTGACTCTTCTGCCGCGTCTGCTTCACTGTTTTCCTGCTGCTCGAAGAGATTATGGACGAGGGGACGAAGAAATTCCTATTGAAGTCTGGACTTGGAGCCTATATCCGGGTGTTCGCTGGCAAGTTGCACTGAAATTGCACGGCCATTTTGTGTTAATTCTCATGCCTACAGTACCAGCCTTTGCTTATGAGTTCTTTTTCAGATTCCCAATGTTATCTCTATGTGCTTATTACAAACAAAGTTCAAACTCTCAGATCATGTTTTGTCGACAGTGCTGCTGTGCATATTAACATTGAACTTTCTTGTTATTGAATGTTATTGAGGTTAAGTTGTCTCACGTTGGGGCACATGCCTTTGGGCTGGTCATCTAAAGTTTTCATTCGGTGTCCTAACGTTGTTCTGATGAGCTACCCAACACTTTGGTTCTCACACCCAAAGTACTCGTCCATATTCTTTGGATGCAGCAACCAAAGGAGTAGTTGGCACATCCAACACCTCATCACCAATTCCCTTTGGATGACACATCCACATGAATGGGCAAGTCCTTTCCTTCACCTCAGGTTTGGGTGTGACATCCAAACCTACGATTCTCATATCCAAAGTGTTTTTTCAGTGAGGGGTTGAATAATAGGTACCCTCGGATTGCTATTTCGGAAGGAAATAAACCGAGAAGGAACCGACAGGTTCATTCCCAATTGGTTGATTGATTGATGATCGATATCAAAAAAGTAAACCATTACCTTATCTCTGTTGATTTTGGCGTGAATGTGTCGAGAGACAACCCGACGACTCATTTTAAAGGATTTTAGGGATCTTTAATGGAGTAAACGAAGGACGGGTGTAGTGACTTGAACTGGGTTCCCGTCTGGAGGACCAGGAGTTCAAATCCCTGAAGTTCTTTGTGATTTTTAAGCTGAAATCCGATTCCGAAATACAATAGGAGACCACGTAAGATGCTCCGCCAACTTGATGGGATAATATTTTAGGTATTGGAGGACGTGAAGTATGTGCATACATCGGTCCTTTCGTCGCTAAATCGAGTCGGTTTTATTTTGCAGAAAAAATGGTTTAACTCTGTCGGCGATGTGCTCGGCTGTGGAAATTATAATATTCCCTAAAATTTAACTTCATCTGCAGAATTGTCCCGTCGTGTGGAATATCGGACCCGTATTTTTTGCAAATTCAATCCTTGCCCTGACAAATGTTTCCACCTATCAATTTTCTTGGATTTCTCGAGTATTTTGCGCTATATGTGACAAAGATTATAAATATGCCCTTAACTATCTTTATGCACCTAATACGCTCTTATATAATAATATAGAGCCAATTTAATGTTTTGTGACAAAATTGGCTTCTTATGGTCCCGCGTGTGGGGTGAGGTGGAAGAAAGGCGTGGGAAAATATTGGCATAACACACATTATGATGACGTGGTTCTTGCGATTTGGCGTTTGCTAACGTTTGGTGAGGAAATCATGGAGGCAAAGGGAGTATGAAAACTCCTCCGAAACTTCGAAAGTCAAAAGATATGATGGGCAATAAAACCTAAATTTAAAAATTCAAGTTTCCGTGTCTGTCATAACAGACATGGCGACCAGAGTGACTCGGGATTCCGAAAAATTTCTCTTACATGCATATTCTTTGGCAATTCTAATTTTAGAAACAGCTTTATTTTTCCATCAAAGTTTCCATTTTAATACCTAGCTGAAACAAAGAAGGAGACCCAGTCCTCCCCACGCGGTAACATTAAGCTAGAGGTAACACGTTCAGTGATCGGTCACACTCTTGAGTTCTTACCGGCATTGTTTATTATGTTGTTATCACTATTATAGGTTTTTTATGTGGAACACGGAATTAACAGCTCCCTCTTTCGGCCTTATTCTTACATATATCGTCGCGAAATGTCAGCATATTAAAGTATTCCCCTCCGAACACTGTAGTATGGTACCGAAACCTGGGTATGTGGCAAGCCTAAATGTTAGCTAAATGCACTGGAAATGGTGTACTTGTGAATTGCTTGCGATAAAAGTAAGAGGGATATGGTTAGGAATGAGTGGATAAAATCAAGTGAACTAAATTCTCCAGTGATGAACATAGGTGACAGGAGCGTGCATCGTTGGTTTGGCCATGCCGAGAGAAAATAACGTTGAGCAGCGAAACAGATTTATGATACAGGAGTGATTTGGGTGACAGGAAGGGGTAGACCGAAAAAGTTAAGGGTGAATGTGATGGAAGAGATTTCTAAGAGGAATATTATAAATCTTAGGATTAGGAGAGTGTGTATAAAGTAATAAAGTAGGTAATGTGTTAATATAACAGAATCGAAAGAGGTATGCAAGGATATGGCTGTATGGAGGAAATTATCGAATGAGAGCCAGTTTCCTCGGCATAACAGCCTCGGCCTAACTTTTAATAATAAACTAATTACAGTAAGCTTTTGGCTGTTCCCAGCCTGAAGAGGAATTGCCTCATCGGTATGTGCATACGGTAAATCCCGTATTATTCTAATCGAAATGTTTGCCAGACAAAAACCATAGACTTGAAAAAATTGGGCCACCCCTTAACGTGTGTTCGTTGTCCTCAAATGTTGGGAGGTAATTTATGTACCTCTGCGCCAAGAAGAGAATCACGTTTTCAAATTATGAGTTGCTCCCGGATAATTCGCAGCCAAATTATAAATTGGGCACGAATGAATTTTTGGGCGTAGCGGATTCGCATTATCGCATTGCCTGATTTCCAAATATGGTGAAACGTTAATGAAAACAACCAAACACGACCGTAATTTTGAGGAGTCGCGGCTAATCAAGAGCATTAACCTTTTTAGTGCTAAGCTTCATCGCAGAGAGCGCTTACCGTAGCGCGCATACTGTTGTTGTTGGTATGTAAACTCCTGCTGCTTTTTAAAACGTATATATGCGTGCTTAGCGCTGATGGCACTGCTTCACCCAAACGCATATATGCGTGCAAAGCACTGAAAGGGTTAAATGGGCAATGAGCTAAGTCTCATCCCGTATTCTCATATCGATACATTTCTCTCTCTCTATTTCGTTTATTTCTCGTGGTGATTTAGTCCCAGTTACATTATTGGTGACTCCATAACCATCATCGCTGTTGTGATACATCAAAAGTAATTTGTTATTGTACTGGTCTTATTAACAAAAGCTGCAGCGGCAACTTTCGTTCAATATTTAACGTACCAACCCCATTTAACGAGTTTCAAATGGAAACGAAGGATATTAGGTATTGATGTCACGTGCTCTACTGGTTGTTTGCGGTATAGATACAAATGTATATGATAATTTGATAAACTATTTATATAATTCTAATTTAATAACTACTTTTTTGAATAATATCTTAAACAGAATTTAATTAATTGATTTTTTTTACCAAATTATTAATTAGTTAAACTTTTTAACAAAATAAAGGAAGAGAAACGAGGAATTACTTGACATGGCTGGTACGGAAGTGGAAACATTTGGATGAGACCAGGGGAAGGTAGGGTAGGTGGCTGGAAGCGGTAATGAGGGGCATTGGTCTGCTGAAGGCCATGGTAGAGAAGCAGGATGTTGAGCAAGCGGGGAAGGGTAAGAAAGAGAATATGTTTTACGTACGGGATGAAGAAGGTTAGGACTTGAGCTGAGATGAGGAAAGAAATACTAGAGGTAGATACGGCCCTGCACGTGAAAAAATCTGTGGGATTTTCTATGAATTTCATTACAACCTACCTTTAACCGTTAGATTACCATTATGAATGAACCAAATGAAAGGGTTTTACAATCACGATATTTAAAACAATGTCCTAATCATAAAATAAATATGTTCTAAACTGTTCGTTCTTTTAATTCGGATCTTTTCGTGCATAAAATTGGGTTTCTCTCACACGCGCATGACATAATGGACGTTCGCGACCGTTATCTATCAGTTTATTTTTTTGAGAAACGCGACTGTCGCTCCTCCGGTTCGAATAAATTCGTTTAATTCCTTCCCAAGCATGTCAGTAAGTGTATATGGGGTGAATTATATTTTTGTTTGCTCTAATAAAAATGCTAAATACTAGCACATTATTATATTTATAGCGCAGCAGTACAAAAGCGTGGTTCTAGCAAGAGCGTGGAAATGCTGCATATAAATGCCGGATATTATATTCTCCTCATGCTTCATCTGTTTGAGGGACAGAGGTCACCACATCAGAGCGCTACATTTTCAAACGGCTTCGGTGGCTTGCCAATGAATCCGAGGGTCGCGGGCTCGGGTCCCGCCTGAGTTGATTTATCACCGCTAAGGACATGCGTGTTTGTATTCGTTCGTTTTAACTTGTTGAAACACCCGATGTTAAAGGCCAGTAGAGATGTTTTCGGGATTGTGGAAATAAATTTTTTAACCGGATAGATTAGAACTCTCTCCTTTCTCGCACCACCGATGAAAATAAGAGATTCAGAGTGAACCACTAACCAATAGAAACACTTTCTTCCCCTTCGCTAAATCATGTATTAGGTAAATACTCTCTTTTCAGCAGAGAAAGTTGTTTCTATTGCATGAAGTGCGTGGCGTCAGGCACGGAAAATTCGCCGATAGAGCCAGAAAAGTCTTCGTTTAGGTACCATTACTTGTAGCTAAAATGGTTTGTGTCCCCTAATTTTTGATGCAGCTGAGAACGGGTGTCTGAAGCAAGTAAAAAGACGTCCCATCCTCGTATGTACGCATCACTAATATGTGGCAGTGAACCGAAAAACACCTTTTCTTCCCTTTCTTTTGGCAAATAAATGCTGTACAGAAAAGCAAAATTTTATATCAGCTTCACAGCCACAATTCCTGTACGCTGAGAGTGATTTTATTTGGATATTACGCGAGGTAAGGGGGCTCTGCCATGCAAAAATCACGGATCTCAGCGTGTCTCACATCAAAACAATACGGTAGCTCTGGCCCCATAAGCAATAAATTTGTGAGGTACCGCGCGCTACATCTATTGTATGCATGCTCTAAAGTCCCGTCCCTTTTTTATTCCTTCTTATTACCTATTCTCTCCCTTCTTCATGGCTGGCTTCTTACACACCCCATGCCACGCTCCTTCATGGTGACTCTTAGTGTGGTACTTAAATATGGCAATGAAAGGGGAAGGAAGACATTAGGACGGGAATGGCATGAAGAGAGGCAGGACATACTCTGGGATGAAATAAATCATAAAAGTGGATAGGATCGCCAGTATAAGTCAAGAGTATTTATATTCTCTTCCATTTTAACCTATCATAACCGTTAAATCAGGGAGCGTGGTGGCCTATTGGGTAGAGCGCTTGGCTACTGATCGAAGGGTCCCGGGTTCAAATCCGTGTGAAGCCTTTGAACGACCCCGAACAAAAATCCTCGAAGTGCGAGGTGGCCCAGGGAAAGAAAAACCTGAATGTGTGAAATTCACACGCCTGTGGCTTAGTCCGGGTTGAGCTCTACCCTCAACTATCCAAACCAACCTTCGGGTTGAATCACTGAGTGAGAACTGTTAAATCACTTTAAAACTAAAATATTTACAACTATGTGCTGTATGATATGCAAATGTAGAAGTGCTGGCCTGTTAGTGTGAGTGATCTACTCCCGTTACCCTGCCTTCCTCACTGCCTTGCGACCCATCGGCGAATACTTTCCACAAACCTTCCCAAATAAGACGTGAGATGTGTCAGTACGAGGTCCTTGTGTGTCGTGTGGACACTCTCCCGTCTTCTTGCTCTGGCCGGGTTGAATGCTGAGCAAGAGGTTGCGTAATGGATGCGGGCGGATGGAATTCCAGTGGTCTCTTCACTAATCCGCGAGGTCGTCCGGACGTTGATAGCTCCCTAGAGGTCGTGCCGGTTCTGCGGTCGCCTTCTTTCTGCAGACCCTCTTGAACCTTCGCCTGTCCGTTTGGGGAGGAAGCTCCTCAAGTCATCACGCTCTTCCTTCGTCCTTCGTATTCTCTACGGTAGTCAGTGTACTTGCTGTGTTAAGGGGGTTGGAGCGATTTTCGTTTGTGTACAGATTTGCGTGAAACTTTGCATAGGTGTCCTAATTAGTAACATCAATAGATAAATAAAACAATGCATCATACCGATTTGGTTTTTTCACAATTCTATGATATTTTAACACGTAGTTTAGGGCACATGACGTATACTTCGGAATAATTCTGTTACATGTGCACAGATTTTCTTCCGAACGTGAACGTACTTTTCTTATAATTATGATGGTTGATAACAAATATCAGCATATCGTGCCGAGTCGAAAAAACGTTTCTAGATGTAATTTTCGCCTAATTTTCAAACATTGCGCCGGAAATCTCAAGTCATAACATGCTTTAGATTAAGGCGAAAAATGTAAAATATCATTTTTGCGTAATTAGCATTACTGCATGTATGGTGATTCCCACCACATAAACATGTACTTAAATGAAATGTGGTCATAGAATTTTTTTTCATTTTTGTCGACTTGAAAAGTTATGAAAATGTGCATTCAATGAATAACGATTTCCGCTTCAGCCTCCTTAAGTCGGCTTTACTCATGGAAGCAGAATTCAATGGAAGCGATCACTACTTGCAGCGCATCGTTTCTCTCGAACATTACTTCTATTTTTTTTAATGAATGACGAAAGTAAACAATGAATATGGCAATTTATAAAATCATATAATTTATGCAATGTATGCGTGTAAACATCGCATTCTTCGAGTTCCGCTGGAGTTTTTAGACTATACATTTGTATAAGTTGCATGTGTATGTGCATTTGTAAGGCGTATAAGGCATGTGAATTATTTTTCTCTCTATCCAATGCAAGGGCAGTCACAAGTTTAGCCCTTAAATAACCTCTGACTACAATTTATTCTGAAAATATGATCGCACGGTATTGCATCCAATACGAATCCGGAGAAATCAGATTTGCATATCGTGATGCACTCCTTGAATAGGTGTTGTGAGTCGATATCGGGAGTTTCAAATGCGATATTTCAATCTCTCCTTGGTCTTTGAGAAGATGCATCGATGCCGCGTCGATATGGGGTGATATCGCGTATCCCAGCCACAATCCTCGGCCCTAAATTTCTATGAAGTTTCTGTTCGCCCGTAGGCGAGATGAACGAAGAGAGAATTCCTTTTCACCCTCAAAGTGATGCTGCCCATCCGCAACGTTGCAGGAATTCCGACGAAGGCCTTCGGTCGGGGAGGTTACCCTGTCCGTTCCGCCCCCTTCCTTCCTTAACCCTTTTCTAATGTTACCGTGGCGGTCATCCAACAGGTGCGGTGCAGGACACCCCTTCCCCGTGAAAACACGCCTTTGAAAGCGCTCGTGATATTCGGAAAGGCTCCTCCTATCCGGTTATTGCCCCGCGCTGCAAGTATTTGGGACGCGTCTGGGAAGGCTTTAATTAAAGAGTTTGACGTGGAATAATTTAAAGCAGACGAGGAAGGTCTTTGAACTTTTTAAACACATCACTCCCTCAGGAATATGTATCACCCTCCTTTCTTTAAGCACTTGTTTCACTGGGTTCTTATGCCCACGTGCCACTTATCATCGATTCAGCTTGCTCACCTACAAAACTGTTATGCAGGTCAAAATTAAATCTCAACTACATTTACTTCAAATGAATTAATCCATGCAGGAAATGATATTGAAAACTAATTCTATTATTAGTGCATATTCTATTGTCTTGTAAGTTTTTAAATAAAAAAATTAACATTTAATTTCCTATTTTATTTCAGGTAAGTTCCTGTACCTTCTTGTCTACTGATATTTTTGGCCAATTATATTCATCGGCAGGAAATAAGTCTGGTGAGTATGAAAGCGTTCGGAAACCATTTAATTATAGTGAAGTCCCACACTCAGTAAATACTATAGTATCCGTTCTTTCATCTTCCAAAAAATAAAATAGATTAGGGATCTTGCCTGAAGTTTGGCAATCAGAAGATGCTTATGTATCACCTAAATAGTTGTATGAAAACGGCATTTTGTTAATTTTTTATTTTCTCCATCTCTCAGAAGTGCGCTAAGGTAACAGAGAATCTCAGCGTTAGCATAGATTCTCTGTAAGTGTATGATGGCGATTAAGTGAAGGGAGATAACACTAGATATTCAATTCAAGGAAGTCAATGATTTGGCCTGAGTTTACACTATAAGGTCTCATCTTTCTCATTATATCAAAATGTCAACCAATTTTTGGACTGCTTTTTTAGATACTTGTTTAAAAATAGAAGCCGTTTTACACGAGTCTAGTGTTTTCCAAGGCTTAGGATTGGTCTGGCTGTTCGATCCACTGACGCATTCTTGAAGACTTAAAGTAGCAAGCTCTGACGCACAAACCTCGTGCTAAAAATGATTTTGTGTTTTTTGTATGTTTACTCATGTAATTTTTTAAATGGATTTATTCCTCACCATTAATTATTTCATAAAATTGCAAAGAAAACTTTGATTTTTAAACGTTTTCGGCATTTTCTGAATCAAATATGTAAGTCATGGTCTCAAAAGTGTCAATACTCAGTCAATTACGAAGAAATTTTCCATAAAAACAAAACTTTTGCTTCTTAATTCATCATTTGTTGTTCATTCCTAAGAATGGTTGACTGCAGACCTCCATCCTTCTCTGTCTAGTGCTAGTGCCCTTGCCCCCTGGTAGTTTTCCTTATGTAGGTACTTTCTTCTTTATTTTGTCAATATATTTATCCCTTGGCCTTCATATTGGGAGTTTTCTCTCTATTTTTCCTTCATTTATATTTTTTGCAAACCCATTGTGACATAGAGTGTGTCCAATCTATCTGATTTTTCTTTTCTGTTTTGTGTTTCATATGGTCTTTTATTATTCTACTCTTCTCCAAAATTCTTAATTTCTTATTTTATTCATCCATTTGATCTTCAGCATCCACCTCCAACACTAGGTTTCAAAAGCTTCTAATCTTTTATGGTCTTATTTTCCAATGGCCCATGTTTCCGACCCATAGAAAGCCACGCTCCACTCGAATGCTTTCACATGCTGTTTCCTATCTCCTTTGAACTAGGTAGTTACCTTTTCATCATAAACGTTTTATTTGCTGAGGATATTCTACGCTTGATTTCTATTTTAAATTTTACTTCTTCTATCCCACGTGATGGCAATTCTGAGGTAGGTGAAGGAATCCACTTGCACTAATTTCTCTCCGCTTAGTGTGACTTCTGTATTCAGCTTCTCTCTTCCACGTACTAGGATTATGGCCTTCATATTTATTCATTTTCATGTTATATTGTAACTTATATTATTTTTATAGTACGTCGCTTCTTGAAGCTGCTTAATTTTTTAAATAAAATTCGAATATGGCCTCTTGTTATGACTGGATGAAGGCATCAGCGAAGCCTGGACAGCAATGCCATCTTTGCATAATGAGAGCACCAAAATCTTTAAGAACATTTGTTAGGTACTTGCTATATAACGTAGTATTTAAAATTGTAAATAATATTCGGGAAAACGTGGTTTTCACGGGAAAAAGTTTTAAGGTTCTCCCGGCCATTGAGGAATAAGATTGCATTTTCTGTTTATCCGCTGACACCTAATTTTATAAGGAAAACAGTATTTTTTCCTCGCAACTCTACGAATAAATTTGCTCAATTTGGTTTTTCACTCTATAAACATTCATGAATCAATTAAATGTCCCCCATTTCGCAGTTCTCCATGCATGCCATCGGGATTGCCCGAGCCCGTCGGGACGGGGAAGGCGGCTGGCTCTGGAAAGCAGTTGTGATGTCAGACAGGGACACGCCCCCTTACAGGCAGTTTTTCGCGGCGTTCATATTTTGACTACTTTGTAAATTTTTATCTCCAATACTAGGCTTCACTTTGACCTCGTATTTTCAGAATTGTGTAGTACTCAACATCCTCTATTGCCTCAATTTATTTTCCAAAAAATCGGAAAGTTTCTCATTTCGCCTGCGACCTTTTGAGGTCTTTTCAAAGACTAGCGGTATGGCTCCGTTCATTTCCTGGGCCTCCAACTGGTGAGAATTTAATTATTCCCCGTGACGTATTCATGCTGCGTAATGATTTATGTGCTTCAAATGGCTACGCCCCTAGTGAGAATAGGACGTGTGGAGGGGACCAAGTCTGCTTTCAATCTCTCCGGCGTTTTTTGACCAAGCCCAACTGCTCCACCCCAGAGAACAGAAATCTCTTATTTGAGTTGGAAAGTGGGTTTACGTGAATTCAATCTAAACAGAAGACCCCCGCGCCAGTTGGGTCAACTCACTCACTCGCGTGCTCGCTGAGTAAATCGGACAATGCGAAGGTTTGCGCTATCCTTTAATCTTTTGATGGCCCTGCGGTGCGCGTGTTTACAAACTTCCCGATACAGAATGCTCGTCCGGCTTGTTCTGTCGACATCAGTAAGATTGTCCCGAGTGTGGCTCCGAAATCTCTATCTCACATTCTACGTTTGCACTCAAATGACCCTGCGGAAACATTTTCGTACAGCTTCCCGTCAACTCGTCAACGTCGGGAGTTACTCAATTTATTCAACATTTGGCCACTATAATGAATTGGACGGTAATTGGTGTCGTGGAGATGAAATCCATCTCTGATTGGCTCGGGAGAGCCTCCCTCTGCGATCGTTTACCCTCCCGCGGGGCTTTGCGCTGACGATGGGTCCATCGAAAAAAAAACTCTATTGACCATCGACATCGGTAAAATTTTGGTGTTGTCACGTTAGTTTCAATATTAGCGGTCTTTAGTATCATCACATCAAAGGTTAAAGTCATGCGTGTCAAACTCCGATAAACCTTCAAAGGGAGACGATAACTGACACTTATTAGAATTGGCTCCACGCGAGCTATTTATCCAAACAAAAAGGGGGCATGATTTGAATCGCAGCTGTACTAAAGGGCCCAGAAACCCTTACCTGTTCTCATCAGTTGCACTGTTTTATGGCAGCGGCAACTTTTCTTTTTGAAGAAAATACGTATTTTGGCTTAATATAACTGAGCAATGTTTTTGATCGTTTCCTATGATAAGTACCTACCCAACAAACTATTGGATAGTCAGGTATGGCTAAAGAGTTAAAACTGTTTTTTTCCTAGATTTAAGCTTCAAAGTATGCAGCAACTCGATAGTTTGTGAACCCTATGCATAGAACAAGGGATAGAGTATAATGGCAGAACTGCGCCATGAAATTGATTTTATTGAATTTTACGAATCCTAAATTTTCATCTGGTGTGTAAAAATTACGAAATGTATAACATCCGGAGTCCATGCAATAATCCCGTCTAATATAAGTATAGCTAGAGTCTAATCAATTTAGCTAGGTCTCGTCTTGAGTACATCGCGAATATGTATGATCTATGTAGAGAGATACAAAGACGCTTCTAACGACAAGCTACTGAGGAAAACCGTGTGTTTCCCTTAAAAGTAGCATCGGACGAATGGGAAGTGTCTCGCGGCTTAAGGGATTGGGACGACACGCTTAAGAGAAATTCGGAAATGAGGGTGAAATAGACTAAATAGTACACATGTTGTCTTCAAGGTGATGTAAAGGGAATAATTCTAGTCTCACATTGCATCATTCAGGCGGAACCATAATGGCCAGTTGAGAGGTACATATTGGCTGTTGAACATCCAATCAGTTTTGTCACGCAGGTGTTGGCGTATTTCGTAGTTGTTTGCTGCCTATATTTGCTCGTCATATAGAGGTACATAATAAATTAGAAAAACCACTTTAGGATTCATAATGCGACACCCTATCTTGTTATTATCATAAGCTTCATGTTTCATTGCTCGCGCCTCGTAATACATATTGGAAAGTATCCTAGCACACCCTGCCGCACGCTATTTTATGTATATGATGTAGATTTACATGTATTCTACCCCTCTCTACGCCACTACGTCAAGCTCGCATCACATGAGCCGTTGCCTGTGGCAGCCATTCGGTTCCTCTCCTTGCTAACTTGCGTCGTATGGTTGGTACTTATGCATGCAAATGAATCCATGGTTATCGTTTTGAATTATTATGATCGGCGTTAATGTTGGTTCCGTAATGGGAATTGATCTCGATATGCGATGTCATTATGCGTTCCCATGAATAGTCAATCGTTCTAATCAAGCGGAGCTGACCCAACTCCTACAGCCACAGGCAGCGCCGCCATTCCAGTGCGTACAAGTCAGCATATCGGGACGATGGAATGATATTTTTACGCATTGCATCGATACTAACCGGCTGCATTATCTAAGGAATCCAGCAGTACTTCACCGTCGTTGCTATCCCGAAACGTACGTGTTCCAGTTACCTGCGCCTGCCCCGAATTTAAGGCTGCGTCGCATTGATTGTGAGCACTTTACGCAAGCACTCAACTTAACTGCAATTCTGGTGTCCATCGCTGCGATCCATAACCAGAAGTCCAGCCCATCAGAAAACTCGTTACACTTTCTGAAACAATCACCAATAGTTTATCCATCAAACCTCAGTAAACTACACAACTATTTATTCTTCAGGTTTCCGCGATTTTTAATAATTTGCTTTATATTACTTCAGGTAAAATAATTATTAAACCTTCAGACGCCTCCAGAAAGAGAGGCAAAACATTTTGCATGATCAACCAAACGTGATGGATACCGAATGTAATATAAATCATATTCTGTTAAATGTTTAAAATCTCACGTCAAATTAGCTTTGGTCTTATCAGAGCAATTTTTGAAAAATTATATTATGTAGTGGACAATCTTGTAGTAATCTTCGAGTAATTATTTGACATTATGACTTTATACCACTCATTTCTCCAGAGTCAATTACATTTCTCTTCCCCACCATTGAATTGCTATACCCTTACACCTTAAAATCAATCCAAATTTTTTTATCCTTCTTGACTAAAAGCATTAAACATTAATGCTCCTCGAATATTGGTTTTCCAGCTATGTTTTCAGTTCGACTGCGTTTTACTCCAACGTATTAAGTTTAAACCTTTTTTTCCGTTCCCAAAACTACCCTTAACTTTGCATTACTTATGCTTCAACGGTTAAGTACTTGCTCTCTGTTAAAATTAGATGTAGAGGCTCTGCTGCTGCCGGTAGCTCTTCCTCTGCGATTACAGTGGTAGTGGGGCTTTCTCCCCTAAAATCCCAGTCCTGGGGCTGAGTAAAATTAACTCGATATTTTATTCATGGACCATCCTCTTTTAATCCTCCTCGACATTGTATTAATTGTGTCCATCGGAATTTTCTGCCGACGGAAGGAAAGAATTAACCGGGACATTTATCCTCTGCAAAATTTAGATATTCATTCCGTGTGGGACTCCCCTCCACATGTGGATTGGCATGTATGTGGGTGTAATTTGAAGGGTTTCAATTTCCAATCGCCCTTGTCGTAACCGGAAGAATAATAAAATTTTATCGGAGATCCGGAAAAGTGCATAAGCCGTAATTTGGAGAATGAGCCCATCGTCGTTAGCTTTAATGAAATGAGCATTTGTGTGTGTGTTTTTTTTATTACATCCTCTCATTCCCCCATTGGTTTAAACATGGACGAGAATTCCCTTTGACGTTTTGCGGAGTTTGATTGGGGCTTACTGGATTACTCATTTTAGTGAAAGGGGTAGAGACCATTAATTTCAAACTCTGCCTCTCCGATGAAGTGACACGATGGCGGAACTCCGCACCCTTCCTGTCCCTTCCGCGGTGGCGTCCTTCGTTTCTCCCTTTTATTCTTCAGCGTCCCCGAATTGTAAGCGAGTCACTCATTCCCAGCGGTCCAAACGATCGTTCGTGCCGTGAGAGAGTATTTGAATGCGCTCACAGCATTGCACTTATTTGCAGAAGAAATCACAACCATATCATATCCCAGTGGATGGAATGAATGTAAATGTAGCGGAAGGTAAAGTATACCTCCAGTCTGTAAAGCATGCGACTGCCATTTGTTTTTGTTTTGAGAAGGCGCCTTCCTAATGGTTAGGCATGTGTGGCTGCGTTGCGGTTATAAGCTACAATTTGTTGGATTTGAATCTGTTGCAAGTGGTTACTGGTTTATTCAGCCTACACATGTCCGCCCATCGTTGCAGATACAATTATAGCTGTAAAGTATATATCATAAATCCAAATGAAATTGTTACTTTATTTGAGTGGAATTTTTCTTACTACATAGAATACATTACTACCAGTCCTGTTCTAGCAGCGCCGATCGATCGTGTGATGTTTGGTGTGGCTCTAGCTGTTGTCCGCAACAGGGTGTTTCACGGAACTCTTCCGTTTTGAAATTTTTTCGGGTGCGAAAAAGTTGCAATAAAAATATTGTGTTCGTTTAGTGCCACCATCAGCACCTTCTGACTGCGATCAATGTTTGGCTGCGCGCGTTTTATTTGATCTCAATAGAGTTTTCAGGTTGTTAAGAAACGCTGTTTTTTTAATAAGCAATGATAAAAGTTCTGATGTTTTCAAATGTTCTTATTTGTTTGTTTAAACTACTGTAGCCATGTAATATAGCTGGTTCAAGTTTAAGCTCAGTGACGGGTGCGAAATGGCCAATTCTGTCGAAGCGTACATTATAATGTAATTCTACTACTTCTACGAATGTAAATGTATCTGATGTCAGAATCCTAAGTCAATGAGACAGATTCCTGGGAATGGTCACTACTTCAGACCCCACGTGGGGAACAACTTACGAAATTTTGTGGCGATGCATACAAGAGACCAGGTCAATTAAATATCAATCGAATATGTAGTTGGAAGGCCTTCGAACAGTATAAAGAGCGATATTACTTCGCTCTGGTTAGGCTACGTCTCGAGAACGCCGCGACGATTTTGGGCAGTCCACAGAATGAATTGAACGAATTTCGCGAAATAAATAAAATTTAAAGGAAAGCCGCGCGATTTGTTAAAAAAAACTACGACGAGGGATTAGAAAGAGTGATACAGCTGGTTAAATGACTAGGCTCGGAGCTGCTAGAGACTCCGAGACTACATGCCAAGCTTATAGAGTTTGATCAATCCAGATCATGCGAGTTTCAAGGCTACACCTTTGATATTATTTTAACCTGGCCTCTATGTCATGACATGATGGATGCAATGAAATAAGAGAAATACACAGCCTAACTGATAGGTGCAAAAACTATTAGGTACTGAAAAACTGTTGAGGTACAATTACTTTTACATTTTTTAGAACAGAATAAAAACATTGTTATTTGATGTAGAAAATCCAAATGTGATATTTTTTTAATAGTATGGTTAACACTTACTATAATCTCTATGCGCGATAGGTTGAGATTAAACATAAAATTGATATCTTTTTCATGTATATATTTATGTTACGTATCTGGTCTGCTTATTTTTTTCAATTATTCTCAATGTTAATTGTTTTGAAGTATCCCAAGTACAGGCAATGCCTAAAAGGGATTCCTAATTTATCCTTTTTTATTTGAAATGCAAAGGTGTCTTTGTGAGTGTAATTCATAGGATAAATATATATTATTATTATATTCCCCGCACACTATTCACGACTGCTACAAAAACATAGCGAGACACTAAGACCCTCCTCTAACACGCA
The DNA here is from genome assembly GCA_963573305.1 of Pyrrhosoma nymphula. Taxonomy (NCBI): domain Eukaryota; kingdom Metazoa; phylum Arthropoda; class Insecta; order Odonata; family Coenagrionidae; genus Pyrrhosoma; species Pyrrhosoma nymphula. The sequence goes on from OY754338.1 coordinate 92,429,342, forward strand.
GTTCACTTTTGTCCTTTCCCTCATCGGAACCCTTTTTCCTATTTCCTCCCTTTTTCCACGATTTGAGTCCTATTACCCTTCGCCACACACCCCGGAGGCGGCTCGCAGAGTAATACATTGATGTGTAAGTGGAATTGTAAACGAGTCTCTCTATCCCAGCGATTCAAACGATGGCCATCGCATAGGGAAAGTACTTGACTGCAATGAAACGAGCTGAGAGGTGGTGTTTGGGAGTGTGCGTCTGTGATCGTAGTTTTGTGCAATTTGGAGCTAGGGTGCGGATACCTCTATTATCCGGTTGGCTCTTGCGGAAACCGTCCTTTTCTTTTTGCCAGCGTTTGATGGTGCTATTGAATGTTGACCACAATCGTAGGCTATCGAACGGTAACGTTTTTTTTTTGAAAACGCAGAAAATCTTGGTAGTTTTTGGAACATATCATGGGATGAATGTTAGTCTAAGGAAGCAAAATTATAAGCATACTAAAGTGTTCTTCTCCCTACTTTATTGTTTAGCAGTTAAGGTAGTTTGAGCGGAATACGAATTCACCTAGAATATGATAAATATGACCGCATTTAAAGAAAAAACTCATCTTTACAATTATATCAAAATATTAACCCCTTGCCGAAATACTTTTTGAGCAATTTTCTTAAAAATATAAGCTTTTTACATGGGATATATTACGGCTGTGCGCTTCAGATGGATATTGAAAAGAATAAGGAATATATAAAACCTAGATTTCGTCAAAAAACTAACGGAGTGTAGTTTGTATCACGGACAGTGTATGTTTTTTCAACTATTTATAAAATTCAATCTATTACTCACCGCAGTATTTTTTACAGAAACGCAAAAAACCTACTGTTGTGAAAGCGTTTTAGCCGTACGGCGTAAATAAATGAGTCAATTTAGAGACTTACGTATATTACGTAGATATGTTTATTTAATTACTGAGAATGTTTGTCATACATAATAAAATTTTTGTGCCATTAATATTGCATAATTTACTTCACACTTATTACAGACACTGAAATTAAAATATAAAATTCCCATTTGGACTCCATTATGGCTAGGGAAATATCTCGCCCAAACTACCTTAAATTTGGGTATGCCTGGATAAGCATTTCTAGGTTAAATTCCTGTGGTAGGAGATACCTGAGAAGCGTTTTCGGGTAAAGAAGGAAGGTTAAGAGTTATGAATGAGTTGGCCATGAAGGGTCTAGGTAGGCTATACACCCACCCTGAAAGGGAATGACGCAATGGGTTTGCATGTAATTTTCCAAAATCTCTATAGTAAATTCTACCTTTTGCTTCTTCAGTTGTGATCGCTTTCGTCCTATCTTAATTTGTGTAGAGCTCTGCCGATGACCGGTAATTGTTTGGAGAAGTTTAGTCCTAGAGTCGTACTCTACTGTAAAAAGAATAAAATGTCATTTGAGTCATATTCTATCCAGTTAAAGTAAAACTTGTCCTCCGTTTGATGTAAACAACAGAATATTACCTTTCTTCGCCACTTTTTCGATAACGTATCATGAATACATAGTGTCAGTTTCGAGAGTGGGTGAAGAATAGGAAAAATAGCCTTCTCTCATGTAATATAAATGAAATTTTTGCGAAAAAATCTGTTTATATGGCAAAAAATATGTAGTAGTAAAAATAAGATGGCACGAATCCATCTTATATTTCGAGTGACTAGCTAGTAACCGCTGGAACTGAAGTCAAATTGCGATAATAAGAAGTATTTTTTTTTTACAGAAACGGTGGAATTCAGTTTTTGTTTTTTGACTCCCACAATCACGGTGGGGACACCCTCAATACACTCCGTTGTGGAATCATCTCCATTGCTTCCTGGAAAAAATAACTCCTTCGTATATTTCCTTTATGCAATCTAAAAGCCGAAATTCTTATCTCCCCTTTTCCTACCCGGTCTAAGCATTCTTCCTCCCATTACATCTCAATTTTTCCTTTCATTACTTTCCCTTGTCGCCATAATAACTCCTCCGACCGCTTTTCCTGCGACATTGCCATACATTTTCCTGCTTCTTAATTCCTTTCCTTGCTGTGGCCAACAGTTTTCACTTTTTTCCTGCTATTGTACTCTTCGTTACGTTACCCATCTTATAAAATGGTGATATTTACCTTTTCTCATTTTTCTATATCCATGTTCGTGTGATCCGCGAATATAACGCTAAAGGAAAGTGTTTTTCGTAAATTGAATTCAGTACGAATAACCTCTCGAAAGACCCGAAAAAAAGAATATCGCGGACTGAATAATTTATTATGTTACCCACAGAATGACGAAGGCTCGTCTCTTGTTATCTAGATTGTGATGTAAGCCTGTGCTACGGAGTTAAAATGGTGCTGCTGCTCCGCCCAAATGGTCGTGGGGAGTAATGGCAAAAATAAACTCATTTACCCTGCTTTTGGTAAGTTTTTCGTCCATACCACTACTCGAATATACTCTGCAAAGTAGTCTGCAAACTTGTATTATTCCTTGTGATGTAGTTAGTGAACATTTGAAATTGCCTCAGCAATGAATTTGACTATATAGAATGATGCAATGGAATGACATCCCACTTACTAGTAATTCTTAATTATTATTTTCTTTGGATTTTGAAGATCCGGTCGACATTTCCCTTCATTTACGTAGCTGAGTAACTTGTTTTGGAGTTGGGTTCTGAAGACACTTGGCATACCCTTTGCCGTATTAAACGAAAGAGATAGGACGTGTTAACTTACAATATTTTCCAAAATTTTATAAATACATAGGGCATTCGAAATTTTACCGTTTGGGTAAAAGAGTTTTCACCTAGCTATAGCTGTAGTTGAAGAAACGTTCGTATTTTCAGCACTTAAAACGCGTCTTATTATGAATGATGCAGATTTTCATCGCATTCCCTATAGTCACAGGTCTTCTTTTTCCGTCAACGTATAAATGTGGGTCACGTCAGAGGATAAATTTGTCAACAGAATGATCTAGTATTTTTATACTCTAAACAGATTCACCTGTCAAGGAAGTGCCTTGCATCTAGCAATAGATTTTTCATTTACATATTCCCCTGTTATAATTATTTGGAATATACAATGCATTGTTATGCTATTTATTTACGTTGTTGTATACTTTCACGATAACCATTTTATATTTATTTTTGTTTTTTCCATGTATTCATGACCTTGTTGAAATTAATGAGTAAATATGATTGTACGCAAACAGAAATGCCTGTGTGCATTAGCACTAAATTATGTATATAAGTGTTCAATATATGCGAATTACATATGTCTGGAATCGATTGAGATACGGAATCCGGGTTGCGGCTTTTTTTTCCACGGAGCCAAGCAATCCATTGTGGGTTCCGCATGTTGAAGTGCATTATTGATTAAATCCCCATGGTGAAACTTTGTGAATAAGGCAGGACGAGTTTTCGGGCAATTATAAATGAATTAAACTTTCAGGAGGCCACCGAAAGGTCGGAAACAATCGCATGCCATGATTTAATGCCGACGTTGATTGACGGCCGTGGGAAGTTAATTACTAGAAAACCGAGGCTCAACTGCAGTCGTTGGGACGAGATTGAATAAAGTGAAACAAAAAATGGGAAGGGCTCTTGATGTGTTTCAATCCGCATCGCCCTAAAACCGGAACGATCGACGCCATGGTGCGTTTATAAATAATCAACCCTGGGTTTAATCTTCTCCTCCTCTTCTTCGTGGTTTTTTGACCATCACATGCACACAGCGGCGGGTGCCATTGCGAGGTTCCCAGCCCGCTCCGAGTCAGTTCGGATGACTGTCGGTATTTGACGCCTCGCGTCAGCGATGCCGATCAGCGAATGGCACGCGCCACGGGCATATCGATATCACGTGCATCGACGCGTCGTCGATATTTTTCTTCTCGACTTAGTGGTCGAAAATGGGTCACGAGCAATCCTCCTGTTTTTATACTCTATTGTCGTCTCTAATACTCTATTGTCGTCGAAAGGTAATAGGTGATGAACGGTTTTATCGAAAACTCTCTGTAATTTGACGATGTTGACGAAACTATTGACTTTAAAATTCGAACAGTGTTAAGTATTATCTACTATGTGACGAAATTACCGGTATTATCGTTGATTCTAAACGTGTCCTATGTGGTTGCAATTGCTCAGTGTATCCGATGACTGCCTCCGAGCAATTTAGTCGTCACTCCTGTTTTGTTTATAATTCCTCTCAGTCATCCTTCCCTTGTTTTTTAAACGATCTGAATATGTTTCACTGAAGTGTTTCCTATTTTCTACACTCAAGCCTTTCCAAGCCCCATGGTGACTTTGTCTTCCACGCAAAAGAATCGAAGTATGTTTTGAGTGTGTATAATTGTAGTAGACATAACATCTCGGACATTATCCTCAATGCTGATAAATATTGTCGATGAGACAATACGTACGATACTCTTATCACAAAAATGATGGACGTAAATAGTTACCGCCGAAATAAATTAAGTTTGCTATTTTATTAATATGTTTCTCATTTCTGTGAAGTTATTATTTTTTGTGTGAAACTCTTTAAGTCCTTTGTTATCATGTTTAAACAGTGCTTCACGTTTGTGCATGATCATTTCAAACTTCTCAATGTCGATATTAAGATCTGAGAGTATTATTGCTTAAGCAGTTCAACTATATTTTTCATAATAGAGTATTTGCGTGAGGTATTTTGATGAAATTTATTATAGCGAGTAGTGTTTGGTTTCGAATTGCCACGTACGAAATACCAAGGTATAATTCCAACTAATTAATTTAATAAATAGCTTTTAATATGCATTGTTTTAGCATCGAAATTGCCTTGGTCTATACGCCCAACCATTAGTTCGTAGTGTGACGTCATCTCCCATATTAACAGAAGCGAAATAACCTAGCTGTGGGTTGAGAGTGAAATAGTATTTGCCTTTTCGAAGTTATTTCGATATTTGCTAATTAATAGCTAAAGTTTCGTCCGCACGCTAAGACTACACAGTCACACAATCTCTAAATCAACAAATGGTCGACTATGGGAGATGACGTCAGAGCCTACAAAACATGGCGGACCAGTGTTTTGGTGCAATAATAATTTATTAGATTTTATTAGCTAATAAAAAATTAACGAAAAGCCTCTCGAGCGTCGGAATGAAAATTTAGTGTCTGAAGTATCGATAGATGTTTTAGATGTCACTTCCCAAAAGTGTGCAAATACTCTATTGTCGTCGAAAGGTAATAGGTGATGAACGGTTTTATCGAAAACTCTCTGTAATTTGACGATGTTGACGAAACTATTGACTTTAAAATTCGAACAGTGTTAAGTATTATCTACTATGTGACGAAATGACCGGTATTATCGTTGATTCTAAACGTGTCCTATGTGGTTGCAATTGCTCAGTGTATCCGATGACTGCCTCCGAGCAATTTAGTCGTCACTTCTGGAATATCTACAGATGCCACTGGGAGGGGAACATCAGTAAAGGTGGACAAGTTTCAGATTGGGAAAGCAAACGTGAGGCCCCCTGGAGTGAGTGGAAATTTACAGAACGCGAAGATGGAGTTGGACCGGCTGGGAATAATCGAAAATTCAAGCGAAAGCACCCATGATGAAGACCGAGGGGCTGTCTAAGGCCGGCTAAGGGTCTAGGACACCTCGGCTCGGCTGCTGACCTAGCACGCCCTACCATACGCCCTGTGGCGACTTGTAGGGTAATATGTGGATACTTTCTACTACGAAATCTGAAATCCATTCCAGTACTTCAGTCGAAATCCCATCCAATTGTGTTGAATCTTTTCCTAAGAGTGTTTACCCCGAAACGGCTCGCACCGAAATGTCACATTCACGGCCGGCTGAAACAGGATATGAAACGAAAAAAGCATAAAAGCAAGGGGCAGGCTGGAATGGAAGGCTGCAATCAACCAACCTTAGGATAGAATGACTAATGACGATCGAAATATGTTATAAATAAATATTTCTTCAGAATAAGATACGTCTTGTGAAATTCGATATCTTTATTACCTCATCGTCAGCGTTCTCTGTCGTAGTTTTCGTTATTTAGGGCTTCAGTTAAATCATAGAATCAAAAAAATTGGTAGTTCACATGTGAAACAACATTTCATCAAAATAATGAGCAGAAAACACCTTATTTAAGAGTATTTTTTAAACTTGAGTGTGGTTAATGATTTATTGATAAAAAATATGCCGATTAATTATTAAATCTGAAATATGAGGGCAATCATATGAAATGTCTGTATAGCCGCTTTAGCATGACACATTCTCGCAGTTCTATTAGACATGTATCTTATTTTTCTTTGCCACGAATCGTTCTGTTCGGCGAACTGGAATCCGATAGCCACTCCACATCACCTTCTCCCGATCCTACATTCCCCTCCGTCAAGGCAGACGAAACCGAATTAAAATTCCAGCAGCAGGCAATTGTGACCCTTAATCGTCTCTAATCGTTTGATTGGCCGCCGTGGCAGCGAGAGCCCTGAAGGGTTCGAACGAGATCCCTCCCAATTAACGCCCCCCCCCCCCATCCGTCGTACATGATATGGCTGCTCCATCTAGCGCGCCCCTTCCCCGCCCCCTCACTCCAAAAATTCACTCCACGCGACCGCTCTTCCTGCTGTTGTACCGGAAGCTCGTAATTTGACTCATCTTCGCTTTTGATTGGCCGGTCGCCGCGTGGCCCGGGCGGGCAGTGGCGGGCCACTTCTCTGTCGGCCGCGCCCTCCACCTCCTCTCCCGCGGGATTCCCACGAATTAGTTACTCGTTGGATGGCGCTAAGAGCCACGAATCACGTGGTATCGCTGGAGCGGGAAGAGGTGTGAGCCATGCTTCCAACAGTGAGCATAAGTTGGTGACTTATGCCCCAAGCGTCGGAACTTTCCGCAAAGGATTGGAGTAAATTCATTAGAAGATAATTTTTAACTATTATGGTATACCTGCATATGTATTTATATTTTATTTAAATGTCATAGTATATTAAGACGCTTTTAGAGTCTATTCAAGTATGGTATTTTCAGGGGGGGCCTTGGCAACCCCCGCTGCCTAGCCGGGATGGCAGGCGTTTGAGGTGTCGGACCAGAGGAATCTCTGGCACTAGGATCCGAGCCTAGCCTTCCCTTTGCCCGATGTCGTGCCCTGGCACCGACTCGTGGCAGCCTCCGGGATAATAGTAGAGTCTCGTTCGGCGAAGAGTGTTATGTGGAGAGTAGCGTCGTGTAGTGCAGAAAAGGGGATGAGAATAGGTATGCTGCAGGCGTTTGAGATGTGGGGTGGAGAGGTAACTTAAGGATGAGGTTAGAAGGTGGAGTAGTTGTTTGTTAAGGGGATGTGAGGTGAAGGAATGCTGAAACCACTGAAGGAGGGAAGGCTGTTGGGTAATCTGGGATGGGGAATCGTGTAGTGAGGTACGACCCCACGCGTGCACAAGTCTAGAAGAGAAGTAGAAGAGTATATCTTCACGTTCTTCCTTCTACTCCTACCTTGACCAGTATATCACCCGTGTATATTCATGATATCACCAAAACACCTAATTGTGCAGCGCTATTCAAAACAGCATCTTAATGCCTTGTGTAGGCTTCCGCGGGTTGATGAGTATGCAGATACACTTCTTCCGGGTATTACACCGCGTAGGTCCATTGTTCTGGGGCGACAGTTTCGCCAGTCTGGCGTTGTAGTCGGCTTCTTCAGGTCAGTGAAGGCTCAGTATCCAAAAGGGTTACATGGTATTTGTTTTAGCCACATTTTCACCGGGTGATCCCATCGTTAATCGCAAGCGTTTGGCATCGCAGTTTAGCTGTGAATTTCCCCCGTATATGTTGCGGGATGAGAGATCAAATCGCGCGGGTGAACGGTCTGCCTACGGCGGCGTAGTGTGCGTGAAAAATTTTCGACTCCCATCAGCTTTATAGCCGCGCGAACGGTGGTGAATTGATCCGGTCGCCGTTGAATAGACGAATAGGGAGTGAGTCATTTCTGAATCGTAATTGGATTGGTATGTGGCGCAATAACACTCGCCGATTGCCTTCGACCAACGAGCAGTGGCATCTCTCTCTGCGAGTACGTTTTAAATTCAATGGGCGGCGCGTCATCCATCACGCTTCGCTATCCCTGACGTGCGAAAGATTGATAGTAATCATCCCGGGGTTAAAACAAGCCTAAGTTGTTGATTCCTATCGACGGAAGATCTTTGAAGTTACATCACGGTCACAGCAGTCCGTCGAAAGGGAGTTTATTGCTTTGGGAAGTGGATTTGGAGGCATCGTATTCTTCTACGCTCAAGAAATAGAGATTCGATAGAGGTGCAAAGTACGAGGGAATGAAAGAAATTTCGATCAGTTGATTTTGGACCGTAATTCAATGATTTATTTTTGATAAAATCGACTTTTTCAGCCCTAAAATCAATTTGTCGAGTATGATGAAAGTGTTGTAAATCAGGGTGGAATTTGAATTAAATTGTAATGAAATCAAAAGGCTTTTAAATAATTCTTGTTTCTTTGTATATTTGAACCTTCTCGATTTCCAACTTGTACACAGCTGGGTGCTGCCAGTCCTATCTCTTTCTCAAAGCCTCTCTATCCTTGGCTGTCTCTTCCTCTAGATTCATGCTTTCTAAAGCTGTCATATATTTTAACCATGACTGTCTAGGTCGACCGCATTGTTTAATTCAGGTGGAGTCCACTGAAATATTCTCCCATCGGTCTTCACTCATTCTTAGCAAATAAACCATCGTAGTATTTTTTTCGTCTCAATTCTGTCCATTACCGGATCGTTCGTTCCCATACAATTTTAAATTTTCTCATTAGTAGGTAACTCTTTGCATGCGAGATACCCTGGCACTTCTTGTTTGGTAATACCTACATTTCCGCAGCTATTAATCGTTTTTATAGTTCTCTGTTAATCACCCAGGTCACATAACCAATACAAGCACCTTTTTTGCTGACCAATGCCTTTTTTATTTTTCGTTGATCAATTTTGATCCCGTTGTGAGGAATTTAAGCTGTCGATTATTTTTTACTTTCATGGATCTTATGTTTAATTTCTCTCTCGCCTAGCCATAATAAAGCGCACTCGGTCATTGATTGATTCTCGAATTGATCGCCCAAAATCGACAACCAAACGTGACCGATAATTTTAATCCTCGATCATTGCTTATTGTCGGCGGTGATCCGTTTTTATCGGTGAAATCGAGGAATGATCCGCGATCAAACTTTGATTGCCGTTGGTGAAACTGGGTGTAAGTGATCTCGAAGGAACTCGTATACATTGTCCTTGGATTGTTTTGAGGTATCATACTCTAACGGAAGTGGTGTTTACCTTGAACGGGATCTAGGTGTGCCTACTAATGGTAGGAGTTTAATGTTGACTCACTCCGTGTGACATCATAGGTCCTCGAGCTAAACGCCTTGTGTTCCTCCCTTTGTGACCATTCGTTTCATTTGGGAGCGATACTCGAATCCTTCCGAGAAATAATCCTTAGGAGACGGCCTAATGCCCGTCCATTCCTTGATTCATCCCTCTGTGTACCCACCGTAGGGGGGCGCGTGGACCCCTTTGCACCCGTCTCCCTCGTCTCCCCTTTCGTCTTTTGTGCTCCCCCCAACTTTCGATTAGCGACTCGGCATGCAAGTCACGAATCGGATGAGGGCCACTCCAATTTGTCCCACGCAGGGCGTCCCGTCCCTTCCAGGACTCCATTTGTATCAGCGCCGGGCCGCCCCCCACCACCCTGCCCGGGACCCTCCCGATCCCTACAACAAACGTGGAATGGTATCTTTTCCTAGGGGACGTGGGCAAAGCAGCATCTTTGCTCGCATTCGGTGGAGGGGTCGTATGTAAGGTGGAGAGTGTACCCTGTAGGAAACGCCTGGCGCAACTGAAGCCTGTGCGATCATTCACATATTCAGGGGAAAGCTTTTCAAACTCCTAAAAGATAGATCTCTTTGTTTGTAATATTTTTATTGATATTTTCTTTGTTATTGTTACATACTACCTAATGATGTCTCTGGATTATGTGCTATCTATTTTCTTGTCTTAAGTTTCATGTTAACTTTATTGTTTCTACTGTGTTTTTCCTGCTGACCTTATTTTTCTTGCAATACTCCAACCAAAATGTTATGTTGTAACCAATGCTTTGAACATTTCCTTTTAAACCTTTATTTTTTTGTCATATGATGATTACCAACTGTAAGCTCTGTTATAGCCTTTCTATTTACTATGTTCATAGTGGATGTTATTCCATGAACATTAATAAAAGTTATTATTATTATCATTGTCACCGAGTGGAGTAAACCAGAAATCATCAGACGAAGTAAAACATTTGTGAATTAGCTTAACTTCAGGCCTATCGTGGAGATCACGCATATGAAATGTATGCGGCACAGCCTTAATGAAACTAGGATTTATCAAGCGTATAGCAGGAAGTTCCTCGAATGTAAAAGTGAAAGAGAGGTGCTACTTCGCTCTGGTTAGGACGGCCACACCTCGATTACGGCTCGAGCATTTGGGACCCTGAACAGAAAGATTTTGTTCGAAAAATAAATAAAATACAAATGAAAGCTGTGCGCTTCGTTGAAAACTTAGGAGCGAACAAATGGTGCTTCACAGCTTTTAGAGGGATTAGGTAGGGAGCCGCTAGAGACTGAAGAGGCTACACGCCAGGCTTAGATTTCTTGATAAATTCAGTAAATGGCGTGTTTCAGTGTGACACAGAGAATATTATTTCGACTCCGCACTGCATCTCTAGGTCCGACAGTAAAGATAAAATCAGAGAGATACATTGCCGAACAATTAGGTGCAAAAATTCGTTCTTTCCACGCACAATAAGTGACTATAATGAAGTGAGATATGCTCAAAACACTCCCGAGATACGCTTCACCTTTTCACCTCCCAATAAAATATTCCTTTTCACCTTCACACGTCTGGTGTCCTAACACGCCCTGCCATACGCCCATGCGACGGCTTGCAGGGTAGTATGTAGATGTAGATGACTGTAGGTAAACGTATTTTGTTTAAGTGAGAGCTGTTATAATTAGATAGAGGACTGTGTTGATAGAAAAGTGTATCTTCATGTGAACCGTGGCAGATTGGCAGTGGACAATTCTTGGGACTGAAGAATAGGGAAAGAAAAGTTTGCTATTCCACTCTGATTGCCCTTTGGGTGTGACAATAATGAATTATCTGGCCAGGAATGAAGGCACTCCGTAGAGAACCTGTGTTGGGGTTAGCAACTGTTTCGTCTTTCGATATTTGGATAGTGTTTCCAATCATTGTTTTTGTGTAAAAATTCTGAGAACTATAATTTACTGTTGTCTTGACATAAAAGGTGAGTTATAAAAGCTATTATGTATTATTTACAGCTGCAACGCTCTATTTTCCAGCATCTCAAACACCTATAGCATATTGCCGTCCCATTTTCTCAGACTCCAGATTTCTGCACCATACATACGACTCTATATTAAAGTATTCGCCTACCTTTTCTGTGCATACAAGGTCCTCATAATCAGTTCCATCTTATTGCTGAAACTCTCACCCACACTGTGAAGAGTAGGCTTTGTTCTTGTTTTTAATGACATAACATCATTATTAAATTCTCACACCTCACCCCGCTTGAAATGTCCGGCATAATTATGTTTGCTGCATGAATTAAGAGTCCAATAGCATTCCTAAATTAATAATATTACAAATACTAATCATTAGTTGTATCTTAACGAGTATACTGCATGTTTGAATGTTCGTCTGCGTAGCACTCACCTATTTTCTGGTTTGACCGTGCACTGTTCTCCGGACTGCTTTTTGGTCTGTGCCTTGCGGCTGGGGGAACGTGCGAGGTTCGGATTAGAACTGGTACGAGAGCTGCAGAGAGAGATAGAGCCTGGTGTGGAATCACCCCGTGCTGAAATCCTAGTGGTGGCTTTCATGATGCTCCGTAGATGTAAATGTAGATTGCTTAAGGCCTCCTTCGCTAGCGAAATTTTCTTTCTATCTATCCCGTGAATATAACCAACTTAATCAATTGTCTCCCTATATTTATTCCTACATCTAGCTCTTCCTATGCCTCTCTTACCGTTTCCTTGGCATAAATGCTAAAAACCAAATGCGGCTACGGGGAACCTTGCCTTAGAAGGGACCTATAGTTACCCTCATTAGGTATCCGTCGGCCACATCCTCACTTGTGCCACCTAGGCCATATAAAAGTTTCGAATCAAGTCTTTTATCTCTCCAATCTACTCCTATTTTCATGAATATAATAATTAGTTTTTTTTTCAATTCAATCTTGCAAACGCCTTTGCTAACTCAACGAAACAAAGAGTGCGTCCTTATTACATTCTCGGTTCCTTTCTATAAGTGCTCTCATCTCCACCACTGTATCGAGAGTTTCCTCCTACTTCCTGAACACAAAGAGGTTATCACCTATGCAGTATTTTTTTCTAACTTCCAATATTTTATTTATAATGCTAATTATTTATGCCGCATATGAAATTCAACGAAGTTTTCTATTACCTTCACTTTCTGAGGATTTTATCTTATAATCACTGAGATGGGGGTGTGAATTTTAGGAACACAGCTTAAAAGATATTTTATTGTCCTCGGAATAAATTTTAAAGGGTCATTGCATTCACTTGTGTTAGAGATAAATGTAACGATGTCACTCATTACCAGCCCAACGATAACTAAGGCTTTAAATTGTGCTATACTACCGTCGAAATATACCTCTTGACGAATTTAACAACTTTGTCATTCCTAGATAGAAGTTCCTCTGACATAACCAAAGTCAATCTCATATCGTGATGAGTCGGACAAATATATTTGCTGTAGCAAACCGTGGGGAAAGTGGTCACCAGCGTCCCGTTGACTTCGAAACGGCTCTTGTAAATATTTAATGGTCTTGGAAACAGCGATTTCCGTGGAAACACGGGTGTGAGAGTGTGTGCTCGTGTTTCCGTGACTGCGTTTCCATGTTGGGACACGCACGTGATTTTTAATTATTTTTTATATCGTTTCGCGTAACCTCTTTCCCACCCCATACCCCCACTTGTATCATGCCATGGAAAAACATCTCTTGATCCTTCTATTGCGTCCACTGTACGGTCGTTCACCCTGGGAGGAAATCACATTTTTCACGAACTCGGTAGATGTATGTACTTGAAAAATGATCTTAAAAATTTCGTGCAAACGTGCGTTTTTTTGCGTGAACGCTTCTCAGATGCACTCTGCGTTTAGCCCACTCTTACGCTTATCCTGTCATGCCCAAGTTCCGCTACCACACAAGAAAGTGGGAAGGAGTACGCATTTGTGGACTGCAATTTTTGCTTGCCTATATAAAATTTCATTTTTTATGTTTTCTTTCTGTTAACTGATTTTTATCTCGGATAACTATTAACTGCAGATTTATTTTGCATTTTCTCTCAGAAAAAGGAAAGGGGCTTTAACATTTTCATTTAGTTTTCTAGCGTCTCACATCCTAGATCGAATTACTTTCCTGGTCACTGCATAGCTTCATTAATGTGTTTAATCAAAATGCAAATCACGCGAGAAAATGCAACGCCCAGTTTCCCATTATTCTTGTTTATTCGCCTTTGCCGCGAGGAAATGCAAATGAGAACAGCTATTTGATCGCGAAGGTGCTAATTTTCCCGAGCCCTACCATTGGCTGCTTCGTGTTTCACCGGGAAACTCGAGAGCAGTAAATCCCGATAATCCTGAAGCATTTGAGGAGACACTTTTGATCGGATGACGTATCTTCGCTTGCGTAAACAAAGAATAATGTTGTGAACAGAGGTTTGTAGAATCAAAGGACTAGATGAACATGTTGAATGCGTCGGTGAAAGTTTTCATGGGGCCAATATTTCGTAGTATTTGCCCTTGAACACGTAGATTAAACTAGTTTCGTCATAGCTGTTGAGGCTAATGCTGCATGAAATCAAAGGAAAATATTAACATAAATCATTAGAAACATTAAGCAGGAGAAATCATGGGGATACATGTTAATTGGTTCTTCAGAACCAATGTTGAGGAATTATATTACTGGATTTTTTTGTATTACCCGTTATCAAAGACATTTAATTCACGTTTTGTATTGAAGCTCGTTTATTTTGTGCTGAGAAGTAACGACCCGTATGTTGCTGTGAAATATCAGAACAAACTTTCAAACTGAGTGATTATATGTGACGAAATTATCCTATTGTGTAATCATCGTAAATAATGTCTCATTATAAGGGTGTAGAAATTAAAATCTGAATCTATGGTATGATAAATCTTGGAATAAAGTTTGAATGATCGGCTAGTAAATAAAAAGCATATTCCGTTAGGTATATTCCTCAAGTCGTGTATTATTAAAGTCTGATTATAATTTAAGTATGTTCCAAACTTTGATCGATATAAAAATATATGGGTTGAGGACATGTGCCAATAGCCTTATGACACTGCCCCTTTTTATTTTTAACAAGCTGTAATTTAATAACCGTTTATCACTCCACGTACCTAGGAATACAAAGGTTGAGAACGTGCGCCAATGACAAGATTCGCCCTATGTTCTTGGATTTAAGTTGTGTCAGGGGTTGGAAAACTGGAGCCCAAGATACACACAAGGCTCTTTGGTTACGTACGTGACTCTGAAGTAAAATTGCAGATGAAACTAACAGTATCATAATTTCATTCAAGCTATTTTTTAGGAATTTTATTGCCACTAGTCCCACGACGAAGGCCGTGGGACAAATGCAATGGACAGCAGAAACTGTATATGAAATAGGGAGTTACTGGGGCAAAATGTTTGTAGGGAGCAGGGTGGAATTGAGGGCTGCAGTAAACCAATCGTAGAATTGAATGACTAATGTTGGCAAATGGTGAGTTTTTCATCATTCAATAAACGCAACATTTGTTTTATACATACATTACCAATACGCTGTTCTCTTTCGGTGTACACGCAATCCAAAAGAAGACAAGCTGGTGATTCTGACTCTAATTTAGTAATATCCTCCGTAATACACTATCCTTGCATACCTCTTTCGTTTCAATTGAACTCACACATTGCTTTGTACAGTCTCATGTTCTTAAGACTCCCTGTATTCCTTTTAAGAGCAATAACTCATGAAATTCACGGTCTACCTCTTCCTCTCTAACCACTGACTCCTCTATCATAAAATTTCTTTTTCATTCAACTCTCATCCATTCTCTCGATGTGTCAATATCAACCGTTCCTTTTATTCATGCCCATCAACCACTCATTCTTAACCCTATCCTTTCTATGATTAATGGTATAGCTTTAGGCTAATATAATTATATTGTAACTTTTTATAATATTGCGTGAAAATTTCCTTGTTTGTTATCATCTATGCATGTGATTCTTGATTTATTTTAATTTGCTGTGAGTGAAAGGTCTAGTCTAATCTCTTTTGTCTAAAAAGGTTAACGACCTCTGCGTTCGGGAAAAAGTAATTGACGTGGGACTGCCAATCTCTTTTTTTTCCTACCGAAGGGTTACTGTATGAGTAATGTAAATGAGGAGAATGTCGCATTCACGAAAATTTCTCTTGTTTCGAGAGGTTATTGTATCCGTGACACCGGTTTCGGCGCTCTCACACGAGAACCCCGTGTTTGAATTGGCGTGAAATATTGGGAGTGAATAGGCAGGCAGTGTTCGTTGGAAGCGTTCGCTGCTCTTGGACCTGCGTAAACATTTGCATTCGCTGTCGCCGCTATGAGGGGTCGATGCATACACGGCCGTGCTTCGAGCGTGCCCCTGCGTGCAAGCTTGCGTGGGTACGATGAAATTGACCTCTGTCGCAGTTTGCCTTGACCCCTAGGGGTCGTCGTCATCTCTGGAAAAAATATTTTTAGTGGGGGGGACACAAAAAAGCGTTGATGGGAAGGCCACCACATCGCATAGCAGGAGTGCAGCCACGTCGTTTCTTTGGCCTAAGCATATGTCACTAGCCTTAGTAGTCGCCGACCTTCGTCCAATGTGAGTAATGATGCGACGACGCTTTCCACGTATCTCATTGGTGACTCGTGGGCTAGTCGTTCGTCTAATGTTTGCGTTCATGACGCTAACCTGTCGTGAAAGTTGCGAAGGAGTTTACCCACCCTCAAACAATTCTATAGATAAGCTGTCCCCAGCCTTGTATGTAGCCAGTATAGTGGTAACAAAACATTCTTCTTCTCCCTTCCTATCTCACCTTACCAAGATCCTCTCCCATCTTCTGAGGGGCGGCAGCGACGCGTAGCAATAAATTGAGCATTCGGCTCCTGACCGGAGGCTGGTTTTTGCCTCCAGTACAAATCGTATTTGAACAAATTTGGCTGCTACCTCGCCGTCTGATGTATCTGTTTCTAGGTAATTTTTAAAAATCACAGGTGGCTCAAGTAAATGAATTTTTCCGCTACCTTAACTGCCCGACTCATAAGTATATAATATTTGGAATTCGAGACAGATAAAACCGATGGCGGCGCTGTTATCTCTGTCGTCATTTCCCAAGATGGCCGCCAAACTAATGTTAACATCGCCCAGACATACGATAACGCGGTTAGGTCCAGCATCAGTGGAAGCTATCTACTAATGTGGATTCACGCTAGTAAATGTAGTTATTAAATTATCCCTAAATGCTCTCTGTGAGGAGAAGACATCAGGTGAAGGAATACCTAAGAGCCTACCGACCTGACTAACAGCAATTTTTGTGTTAAATTGCATCTATTTGCTGGCGATTTCTATGATTTTGCGGGTGTCATGACTCATAAATTGCCGTGCACGGTGATTCGTCATCAACGTAGAACTTGTTGTATTATGTAGTAGGATTGAGGGCCAAGATGGAGCGATATATTTCAATAATCTCGCGTGCAAAGTTGGATTTTCAAATTAGTACAAGCATATTGGAGCTGTAGAAGTAATAAATTTGAGTGTTTTGTGTGCGTCGATGGCTTGGATCATTTGCGACTCGCGCATCGTATTATTAACCACTTCCCTGACAAGCCCGCATATATTCGGGCACCGAGGTGGTGCAAAATATGACAAGCCCGCATATATTCGGGCAAGACCGCGATGTCCGTATCTTTTTTCTTTACGCCCGCATATAGTCGGCCGATGCTAGTAGTTCGCGTTCCTGCCGCCTCCTGCACTGTTGAAGGTCCAGAGCCAGCGATGCGGCAGTGGCGCTCTTTTCAAATAGTGATTTCTAATGTTAAAACAATGGTCATTTTTTGGTAATATTTCTAGAAATTCGAGGGTTATAATTTTTTACGCACTGAAAAGTTATCCCCTTACGAAGTTTCAATCACCTACATTGTCATTCGTAACTATCCGTCTATTTACTTCATGCATGGAGTTTCTTTTGCGAACTTTTTACGAAATTTACAACTTTAATTTTTGTCATTTATAGATAATTATTGCAAATTTATGATGTAAAACTTCCGTTTCACAAACTTTATAAATGAGTAAATAATTTTTAAATTAATTATTTTCATTTATATTTCGTCATTCACTCTTCATGAGCATTCAATTACATTTTTATTCAACATTTTAGCGGTCATTATAAAAATTGCAATTTCAATTTTGCGCTAATTTTCATAGCTACGATGAGTTCCACAGTAATTGGAATAAAATATTTCTCTAGCAACAGAACATGAATCTTTCCTTGCCTTATTTGTTACTAAAGATATATATCTGTGACCTTATATGTTTGTTACTATATATATTTGTTGCTACATATATTTGTTACTATATATATATTTGTTACAATACATATTTGTTACTGTATATATTATCTGATTCTATATTATTCGTCCGCACATTTTTCTTCCGGTAAAATTTATATATGTTGGAAATGCCTATTGAACCGTTCTCTTTAGATAAAATGGCGTAAGCGTAAATGTTTAGACATGTTGCGAATGTTATTTCATCAGCCCCTTTCATTTTTCTACTTAGAATACCGGCGGAAGTGGCGAAACATATTTATGAAAACAGCTATACGATGAAGACGTCTAAAGGTCGTACGTTCTCAATACAAACCAACACAAGTGCCCTGTGAATGTGCCTCCCTAGCCCACATAAGTACGAGAAAAAAGGAGAGATAGAGAT
Organism: Pyrrhosoma nymphula; assembly: GCA_963573305.1. Classification (NCBI taxonomy): domain Eukaryota; kingdom Metazoa; phylum Arthropoda; class Insecta; order Odonata; family Coenagrionidae; genus Pyrrhosoma; species Pyrrhosoma nymphula. The sequence continues at coordinate 92,447,405 of OY754338.1, forward strand.
AAATCCCAAACATGTGTAATGCCTTCTATTGTCATGTTTGACGCTCTCCTGAGGTCAGAAAACACCCGCTCAATAGCCGATGGCCCGCTAAGCAACCTGGCGCCTGGTTTCATGTCGTGCTAATCTGCCACCCTTTGCTCCCCGAGCTACTTTCCAACCAGCCAACCCTTTACTAATGGGTTTTTCCCGATATCAATTTACCATTAGTTGGAATATCCATGATGTTGCGGTACGCACACGTGTGTTTATTTTCCAAGAAATGGTAGGAACGGAAAAGAAAAATTTTATGAAGAGCATGGAGATGAGCTTTTCACACTAGGGGCGAGGTCCTTTGCATATCGTGATTGTTTCCACGATTACTTTGTCGGAAGGACGATGGTGACAGCCTTTTGTTGATTTTCAGAGCATAAGCATCCTTGATTTTCAGAGCGCACGCACTTTTTCGCTGAAATTCCACCGATTGCATTTTTAGTTAGAACATTTTCGTCCTAATACGAGAGGTGTAGTAGGAGTGAATTCTATGGTAAATTCTTTTTTTTCGCTCGGTAACATTTGGCAATCAGAAATGGATTCCGGAGAGGAATCAGTGTTGACCAGCAGTGATTCCGAGGTTATGGACAATGAAGTTCCTGGCGCCTAGTCGACTCTCTCCAGAGAAACAAGCTCCGAATCAGAAGGCGCAGCGGAACATACGCGGGAAGCGGAGTGGGAAGAAATGCTTTCAATGAATCCTCCTCCGGCACCACCTAGGTTTCTTTTTGAAGATAATTCTTCGATGAACTTCGACCTGGTTCCCGAATGAGGTTCCCATAAATACTTTTTTCAACGATAACATTTTTGACTTTATAACTTGGCAAACTAATCACTCCGCCAGTAACACTTTGCGTGAAAAAGCGGGGCCGTGCAGTGCTAGCATAAATCAGTGACGAGCTGTGACAAGAACAGAAATTCGCGTTTTTTGCCCTTGTAATGCTACAAGGCCGAGTGCGGAAGCCAGATACTGAGTTTTATTGGTCAACGAGACCTATACTCTCCTCTCCCTTTTTTGGACACACAATGTCTTACCGACGATACGTAAAAATAAGGCAATATTTACATTTTGCCTATAATAACGATTTTGATCCCCAAACACACCCCAACGCCAAATTAAATAAAATATGGCCGATTTCCCAGTGGCTGGAGGAAAAGTTCAAGGCACTCCATGCACATGAGATGGACATTACCATCGAAAAGAGCCTACTCTTGTACAAGGGAAGATTGGGGTGGCGGCAGTTCATGCCTATGAAAAGAGCTTCATTTGGCAAGTATTTGTTCTTTGTGAATCGAGAACTGGAAACGTGTGGTCAACGACAATTTACACGGGAAAGGGGACTATGTTGGATAAAGACTTTGCCTATTTACTCATGGCCTCAAAAGTGATGATGACTCTAATGAAGCCATTATTTGGCCTATGATATTTCCTGACGACGGATAGCTTTTATACGTCTCCAGATCTAGCCGACTTGCTCGCATCACACTCCACTGACTCGTATGGAACACTGAGGAAAGGGAATCCAGCTCTCTTCAAAGAGAATCAAGTAAAAGAAAGTTTCTTGATTTTCGCCATAAAATGAATTTTGCTATAAAATTTTCACGGCGAAAGTCGTCGTCATGCGGGTTGCATAACTCCCGTGAATGTTTGTTCGTTGTTTCTTGATTTACTATGGACTAAAATTAATAGTTAACATGAACGTTGTCGGCAAAGTATATACTGTTGTAATATAAACTAAATGTATTCGTCAAAAGATGTCTAACTAAGGTTAACGGGAGGGAAGGTTATACTGATATGCAGGTGGCCTAATTCTTTTAAGTTAAGGGGCAACAATCAGAAATTATTGAATAAATCAATAAATATTTGGAATAAAAAATTAAGGAAAACATTTTCGGATTTGCCTCCCTTTAATGCTTCTGAATCTGAAATAAAAAAATATGACTTTTTTTGACCGGTTTTGTAAAAAAAACCTGTCAGGGAAGTGGTTAAAAAAGAACTTTCAAAATACGCCAATCGTGTAATTGTTAGCTGGAAATATATCTACCACGAGTTGGCTCCCTGATTTATGTTAAGAACATCTAAGACGGGACTCAGGAATCCCGAGAAGATTTCTGCATCTAATTGTAAGACGTAAATTCAAATTTAGAAAAAACTATTATTGACCTCCTGAAGTGGGTTCTCAGACCACTCGAAATATTTTATCGGTAATTTAGACCATAATGTGTATCGTACAACTTACGTACATGTTTCAAAAATTAAAAAGACAGTGGTTCTTGCATGTGGTGGGGTGCATTTGCAACATTAAACCATTAACTTCTTATTAAAAAGTACACCACTACGAGAACCACATAAGAAAGCACGTTAGGCGCACTGGCGATATCATCATTCCTGTGCTGCGAAATTTCCCCGGTGGATGGTATCTTTCCATCCCGGAACCGTGATTACGGTGAGGTCCACCCTAAATGATTTTACACCTGACTTCGATTTCAGAATTGCGGATCCTTTATTCGGGCTGGAATAATACGATCGCATATGAATTACCCTCTCGTTTAGTTGTAGTTGTATTAGCCATGTCGTGGTTTTCGTGAATTTTTTTCATTGCACTTTTCCTTGGCATTTTTTATTTTGCAGTTGAATACAACAGCCGAATACAGGGTGCCTACTCTTAGTGAAAACGGACTATTTATTCCATCACGTTTATCGATACCTTTTATTACTCTGTGAGTAACATTTTACCACGTTACTCTTGATACATTTGGCATATTAAATGGTTATCAAGTTATTTTTAAGTAACGTTCTGGCGTGCAATGTTTTTAATTGCTGTGGAATTCATGGATCTATTGATGCACATATTTTCAGTAGTTTCTATGACCCGGATTCATTGGATGGTAGAGCTCGTGAGACATTTATTGGTTTAAATGGCGAACGTGTTGCCACTGAATCAAGCTCTTGAGTTTTATTGACGTGGATTGCGGTGCTGTATAGAGCATATAGTTATTTCTGATTTGACCGAGCGATATATACGATATATTCCAGGGCGAGACAGTCAAAAAATTAATTCAAATGACAGCGTAATGCTTTGATGATTAATTCAGAATAGTGATAAAAACGCTACACGTCCGATCACGCATTTGATGCCTCTAATTTCGTATCGTTTTTACGTTTCAGATTCCTCTAGACATTCTATTCCCTAATTCAATTTAACAAATAATTTTTTCTCCGTTTCCAAAATGAAGTAAAACCTCAATTTTTAATGTTCATTAAATGATGACGATCACTACTCTGGATATGCATAGCGACCGGGAGAAGTCGGCGCCATAATATTTAAATTAGTATTTATGGTTTTTGCCTGTATTTGTTTAGTTGCGGGCATTAAAATATCAATGTAAGCTGTCTAGATCATTTTATTTCATTTTCCCTCCATGGCTGAGAGGTTCTCATTTTCTTCGACGAAGGTTGCGTTTTTCCAGGTTAGCGTCAAGTCTATGTCTGAGAGAAATATGCTAAAATGCTCATCAGCAAAAATGAAAAAGGGGAGGGGATTATATTTTATAAAACATGTGTCAAAGTGAGTGCTTTTTCTCATTAAAGACAATGTGTAGGTACCTCACAAAAATCAAATGTGTAGAGCGCGTAATTTTTAATTAGCAATATTTTCTTTAAACTACAGTCGACAACACTTATTTCATTATATTTAAGGAGGTTCTACCGTGGCTGTGTGAAAAAACAAATGCCTACCACCTTTTTGTTAGAACTGCTTGAAAATACTGCTTTCCGTTGACAAGTATTAGCTGTCAGAAGGTAAAAATAAGGTACAAAATATGTGGCAGTAATTTGCTAGTCACAGAAAATACATAGTAAGGTTCCTAGTTCTTATTTTAATTTAATTTCTTCGTCCCCTTCCTTTTTACAGTTTTTTCGCGAAGGTGGCATTTATGATGGATAAAAAAATGCTATTTTCCCCTTATAAAATCCATTATCACATTTATCACCGTGTAATTTCAAGTCCAGTTTGAATGCAAATGGTGAGGAAATGTAAAGTTTTGTTACGCAAATGTTTTATTTTGTCAATCTCTTTTTGTCAATAAGCTATATTGCTTAGTTCGGGAAATTATAGATCTTGGTTAAGAAATAATAGATATTATTGCATCATTTGCCAATTTCAATTGTCTCGCCTCTTCATATTGCTCCATCATAGCCATAACTAATTCACAGTATTTACATGGAATTAGTCATTTACATTTAGTGCAATATATTTGTATTTAGCATATATTTTTGATGAAATACTGTACCTAGTATAAATTAATAATTCCTTTTGAATGCTGTTTAATGAATTATGCCTTAGAGGAAGCCAAAATAAATTTGCAAATCATTGTAAAATGAGATAGTAGCATATCCTATTCCTTAATGAAGACCTAACTCCTTCCGAAAAATGAAAAATAATTCATAATATTGTTGTTCTAATCAAGTGGAGGAATTTTTTTTTCTATAATTTTCGATTATATGGCTTTAATACACTTTATTGTGGAACCACTATGTAAACTTATATTCACATACCTATCAATAGTTTTGAGAACGAAACCGTGTAAGTTCTCCAAATTCTCCTTTCTTTAATTTTCACCGGTGTTTCCTTTCCTTTGCAGGTAAGCTCGTCGTCCGAGAGGAGAGTGTGATTTCCTTATCGCTGCCCGTCCTCTCCCGTTTCAAATGTCCCGGAGGGGGAAGAGTTGCTGATCGCCCGGTAATTGAACGAAACCTGTATCCACCTCAGAATCGACCTTTTTTCCCCCCTTCGTTTTCTTTATTTTCACGTCTGGCGACGAGAAAATTGAGCCCTATCTGTTGTCCATCCCTCCTCAATGCTCTCTTCCGTCTGTCACGCTGCCTAAGGGCCACCAAGGAAAACACCCACGACACGTCACGATACTCGCCCGCTCGTGAAACTTGCCATTCATCACCGGGAAACAAGTGCGAGGCGTTCGGAAAGCCGAAGTGTGACACATCTTAAACCGTGAGTTTTGTGACCGATCGGGTTGAACTGGGCTGCTTTGACGCGAAATGAATGTAGAAACCTTCTTCATCGAATTGTAAAATATGTTTTTCTTTTTTTTTAGAGCTTGTAGAAAAAATGCTATGCTAACGTACGCAGAACCATACCTTTACTCACTACTATTTCATTAAATTACTCTGTAAATTGTCGACTTCGTTCTGAAAATTCGTACACAAAATCGTTTTACATGGGATAAATTACGGCTGGGCGCACCAGGGGGAGAATATTGAAAAAATTAGGAATTTGTAACACCTAGATTTCGTCAAAAAACTAACGGTGTGCAGTTTGTATGCTTCCTCAACTATTTATATAAAATAATCTATTATTCACCGCAGTAAGATTTACGAGATCGCAAAAAATGCTGTTTTGAAGGCTTTTTAGCCCTACGGCGTGAAAAAATGAGTCAAGTTAGGACTTAAGTCGACATTTTTATTTAATTACTGAGAATTTTTGTAATATATAACTATATTATTGCGCCATTAATGCTGCATTCTTTAATTCATACTTCTTACAGACGCTGACATTAAAAAATAAAATGCGAATATGGTTTCCATTATGGCTAGGGAACTATCTCGCTCAAACTACCGTGAGGGGGAATGAACTTCACTTAATTGAACTCGGTGTTCATTCATTTATCGACCGTGGGCGATCCAACCGACCAGCGGGGGTCATATCATATGACTTCAGTTGTTTGGGCTGTGTTCTTTTGGTGTGCATTCTGCGTGTTATCCAGTACCAGGCTTTGAGAGTGGAGTATTTTGTCCACGGTTTTTTCTCGGGTTTCCTCCCCCGTTATGGAGGGAAGAAGGAGGGGAAGGGTTGCTTGTCGGCGGGCGGAAAGGGTGGTCGATGATGCCGGGGGTTGAGGGAACGAGCGTAAAGACAAAAAAAGTCCCGCGGCTCTTTTCTCTCTCGGGAGTTTCTCAAGCCTCCGATCGATTGCAGGAAATATTTGGCTGATATCGATTCCTCGAAGGCTTTTTTTCAGGGGAAGTCGTGAAAAGTTACAAGGGACGCCACACTACTTTCCCACAAACATTGGAATCTTGCGAGCAACGTATTGTATTATCGATCGCACCTATCATTTTTAGTGCTCCCCATGGCATGGGTGCACCCATGGGCGTATTTATGGGGGGTGGGCGACCAACGGGATCGCCTCCCCCCCACAGAAGCAACTTTGTTAAGGGTAGCAACATTAATAATAAAAAAATTACCAAACTAAATATCTTTAATTGCTTAAAAAAATGGTTGAAAATATGGTTCTGTCGTTATAATTTTCAAACATTTTCGGGTTTAGGTCCCCCATTAGGCTGGGCCTAAATTCCCGGGTACTATACCTATTAAAATTATTCTGGACACCCCCCAGAGCCAAATTCTAAATACGCCACTGGGTGCATCATGTGATTTTAGTCCACCATTAGGATTAAAGCATGATGGGAATGTTTGACATCACTTTGTAATGTATTTTTATAATTACTGCGTAATTTTAATGATGGTTTTCGAATCATTGCGATTACACAAATGATATGGTACTCATTCACGCGCACGGGTGCGAAGATATTCACCAATGATAATAAAATCCGTTCGAAACACACCTGCTCGGCATTTAGGCGATCCGGGTTCGAATCCCGGTCAAGTCAAATGATTTTTTCATGGCGAATTTCACCGTCTTTGGTGTATATTTAATGATGATAATAATTTTACTTGCTTCAAATTATTTTGACCGAAAACAATAGGCGTATAATATTTTAGCTAACCCCTATGATATTCTTGTTATGGGGCTGTAATCAGCTGATGATGATGCTGCTATTAACAAAAATGTATACAGATACTTTAGGCATACCTTTCAATAATACTGAATTATAGCAGTTTCATTGGAAATATACATATTGAGAGCTGTTAACGATGTGTACACTAAAATATACTAAAGTTAAATTTCGTTTGAGGGAAAAGAAGGTAAGAAATAGACTCGGGCCCTCATTTTGGAATTAAATGTGGTCGCAGCAATTGTTAAATATCATTAAAGTATAAAAACTAGTGAACATTTGATTAAGATGTTGTATCATTAATTTGTATCGGTGGGGATGACAATTATCTCATGCCGTGGATAAATTTGCGTGCTCTGGTTGTAAGAAGCGGAGGCTTCCTTACTCCCCCGCGTGGAGCTTGTTTCTGAGCAATGGACCCATCCTCTGAAAAGGGTACTCTGCGCAACTGCCACCATGTTACGCTACGGCTGTAAGCGGTACTCGTCGATACCCGCTTGCCGCCCTTTGCGGGGCAACTTCAAATTGAATGCGACCAAGTTAATGCTTGGCTGAGTGTTTAGCTCTTCACCGCCTCTACTTGGACACGCATCGCGTTCCCTGCACCTGCGAGCAACGAGCCGTAACCCTCCGCCTCGCCGCTTACTTAGTGCATATCAGTATGTGCCTTTCCCTCTGTCCCTCACTTTTGTTCCTTCTCCCCACCTGGTCCAATTCAGTTTCCCCTTCAATGCCACCCGCCTCCCTGCGTGCGGACTATTTCCCTTCCCGTGGAATGGGGGACATTAATTTATTCCCCATGTTGGAGTAGGCTACACAAGTGGTGCCACATTTTACTTACAATTAGTAATTAATTACAAACCAGGCGCGTGCCACACCTAAGTACGGGAATCAACTATCGGAAGGTTAAATTTAATCGTCGTTTTCTTGGCGTGCCAACAGCAAACCTTTCGCTTGCCATAGGTTGCCGATCGTCGTTGTACAATATGGAAAATATTCTTTTAAAAACTCAAAAATATTGGAGTAATATTATTACGTTAATACTGTTACGTAAAGCGATTGAATTAAATGATTTTTATATTTTTTGCTGGTCTTCATTTTCAGTTCTCTTATTGTACACGGTCAAAAAAAAACCTATCGCCATGCATAACATCGAAAAGTCAGCCTAAACAATGACAATCGACGAACTAAACTTACACATTTCAAATCAACGATAAAAATAACTACAAAATTCACTATTTAAAAGTTATGATTTTCTAGTCCTTTTTTATACATTCAAGTTGTATTTTTGCAGTTTTGCAAGTTGCAGTTGTATTTTATCATATAGACCATCATTTCACTGTAACAATATTATGGTAATAATGTTATGTCAGTATGATTATGATCGAATGGTAATAGAATGGAAACTAGGAAGTAATCAGGATGTTTTTGCTTGTTTCGTCGATTTAAAAATTTGGCGTTTGGCAGAGAGAATTGAGGAAAAGTAATTAATATATTCATGAAAATAGGATTAGATTGAAGAAATGGGAGACTAAATCGAAACATGTATATGGCCGAGACGGCTCAGGTGAGGGTGGGTGACGGAGAATATAGATTGCGGGGCAAGGCCAGATTCTCCGTTTTCGCCATTGCTTTTTAACATTAATGCCGAGGAAATGGTAAGGGAGGCCTGGGAATAAAAGTAGGAGAACAGCTGATAAAATTGGACAGAAATCGTTTATGGTCATGGACGTAGAATTGTTCTACTTGCTCAAGTCACAGACTTGAACAAGTAGAACAATTTATTTCATTTGGTAGTACGTCGCGACTTAAGAAGAATTGTACTGGTGAAGGAGGCGTACAGCAATTGGAGAGCATTCATGATGTGGATCTTGTGTTAGAATACAAAGTTTGGCGAAGAGTTTAATATAGAGTATTGTTTTTTGTAGCGCAGATACCTGGAGTAAGGAAAGAGGACGAGAATAGGCTGCAGACGTTTGAGATGTGAATGTGGAGGATAATGAATTAGTTGTGATGGACTGAAAGGATGACGAGCGAGGAAGTGCGCGGCGTGGAAGTTGAAGAGGAGTTGAGTAGGCTGATTTGGTGGTTGCAACGGAGATGAGGTGAGGGGATGCTCAAGACCGTGATAGATGGAGGATCTTGGGTAATAGGGTAAGGGGATATAAGTGTATAGGCTTTATAGGTGTGGTAAAGGGAGGTAGGGCATATGCGGACCAGAAGGAAGACATCGACCACGGCCCCGCTCATTTACAAGTCTGAAATATTTTAACCCTCTGTCTACACAAGCTTAACCGGTAGTTCACTCTAATAATAGTAAAACGTGATCCAAAACAATAAATCGAAGAATTAAAGTCTGCCCACAGTATTGCTACCCGTTTCGCAAATGAATTTTAACGTTTAAGATCAAATTACTTCATTGTTTTCCACATTAGAATTAAAATAGTTTCCGTCAAATTACGAAAAACAATCAGACTTTACTTAGAAACGCATCGCGTTGCTGGCAGTGATACCATTCCGTTGCGTTATTGTTGTAGTTCCCGATAAGGTTTTAATTTGATGACTCCAATCGCGCGTAATTATTGACATGGAATATTTTCACCGAACTACAGTGGTTGTCGAAATAAAATCCATGTCCTGCGATTACGAGAATATGAACTCAACATGCGTCAAGTTTTCAGAAATCATTTCATGTATCCGTTTTCCGAGGGCTTTCGGTTCTCCGACGCCTGTGGCGTCACGGTGACGTCTACAGCGGTCGGACCCCAAGAGTGGAAAAGGAAACAAAAGAGTTATGAATTGCGTGAGAGGGGCGTTATATCGAAAGCGATCCGCACGGAACGATCTGTCCCATTACCTCACTACCCCCACCCGTCCCAGCTCGGATATTCTGCATCAATACCATATCGATTAATGTCGGCGTGAAGCGGGGACCATCTGCAGTAATTTTGCGAGTAATCGTTTCCCTCGCCTCTTAATGTTCACGTCGTGCCCAATTGCACCGGAATGGTCGCACGAATATCGCTAGCATTTCAAGCGGGAGACCCTGTGTCGTTTTATGTGACTACGCTGATGTACTTTTATTTTTATTGGGCGCTCTACCATATCTTTTTAATACGATAATACTTGAATGTGAAACATTCTCGGCAATAATTCACCAGAAGGTGTTTTTCAATTATTTTATAATGGCGCAATATTTGCGATCATTAATCTCTAATTCTCTGCCCACAATAATTTAAATCATTTTGAATGATACTGAAGGGGTGTAATTTGTCCGTATTTTCGGAGTGCTTTTTGTTTCATATTTTTTCTGTGTCTATCAATGATGATAACGGTGTCTGACCTGAAGGGGAAGAATATCATGAAATAGAAATAAAACTCAATTGCGTTTTGTTTACGTTATTGTAGAATTTCGTGATTAGATTATCAGTACTTATGTGCCCGACAATGCTAATCAAATGCTTTCCCTCTCTCAGGGCGATTCTTTTGCATTGTGGATTTCGAATGAAATTCGTTTTAGGCTGGTTTCCCTGTGGTAATCCCTTAATCGACCCTACAAAGGTGCATGCTTAGGAAAAAGAGAGATAGTCGTTTTCCACTTCAGAGAAATAAAATTTAAAGATACTAATATATATTATGAGTAATTTAGCAATTTTGCCGCCCTAAAGATTAAAAATGGGGGATAAAATTTTGTAGGAACCCTTAAATAAACGTAGGATAGCCATTTGTTACGATATAGTTGAAAACCTTCATAAAAATTTAGCTTCATTTTCATTTTTTATCACATTTTAAATGATATTTAATGCTAGGTTGCGTACCTGAAGAATGTTCTCTCCCTCTACTAATTCCTTTTACGCAATTCTCTATTTTTATGTCTGGTGTCCTTCTAACACCAGCCATACGCCCCTGCGGCGGCTCGCTGGGTGTCATGGAGATGTAGAAGTTTGTTCTTTTCATCATGTTCCGAGGGCATACATCCGGACTGTTTAAACTGTATAGACGATAGATTTGGCTGCGTATTCCTGTTTAAATCCTATTTCCCTTGCGCTTGAATACGCCACAGTGTAGTGACTCTCGTCCGGCCAGCTGAATAAAATTTCGGAAGATAATTCTTTCATCATGGATTACTCTTCATGAGTCACTTTTTAAGCATTCAATCATTTTTTCCGTACATCGGGAGAATAATCCTGTATTTAATACAATTTATTTGGCAATGGGTACTTACTGGATACCTGGCGTGCTGTTCAAGTGTTTACTGCATTCAAATAGTAATTACTTGAAATTGGATTAGGAATGACCTGGGCATAGATTGTTTTACTTTTATCCGTGGGGCCTCATCCATTCATCCGCAACTCGAATTTGCCTATGCTACCCAGAATAAGAGATGTTGGAATTTTGCGGAATGTTTAGCAGATTTGCCTTGACTCCTTGAGGGGTGGAGGGGACACAAGCAGGAAGCCGCTTCCTTTCCCCATAAACCATCAAAACTCGTTACCAATACCAGCCGACATCTTCTCTCCAGGCCAAGGATCAGCCCCTTGGCACGACTCCAGGGCGCCTCAGCACTATAAGGGTAAAGGAATAATAAATTGTTTCGAAACAAGATGCGCCGTTATCATTAAACCTTAATACTTCGAAAATGTTGCAGATATTGGAGCTATATTCGGGAGGGGTCGGGATTTTAATGTGTTTAGCTACGCAGGAAGTTTGGCAATAAAAATGCCCGACTCTTTGAGAAATGAATTTTTCCAGTGTGGCCCATCTGCATTATAACTCACTGTGGGAGCGTTTCCCTCCAACAGGAAAACAGCGGATCAATAACAAGTGACTGGTGTTATAAGAAACTACAAACTTCGGGGAGGTTGAGTTCTTACCCATATCTCTTTCATTAAAGTGCACATAAATGTGTTTTAAGGGCTTAAAAATGGCTCGGCATTGCATGCAGGCCGCTTCAAAATAAATAAATACCATTCTTTTCAATATCCCATGCATAAGTGCTCCTCATTCATGCACTTCTGTGGCAAACGGCGAACAATCTCAGTGAGCCTGAAGGTATAAAGCTAATGGAAATAACCTTCTAACCACTTGAACCCGGGTGAAAGTAAGCGATATGACTTCGAACGTACATTGAACATAACAGCAATGGTTTACCGAGTTATAGTCAATCTTTGTGAATTTTCTGGCTCTATAGATTTGAATAAATATCAAATAATTTAATTAATATTTATTTTGAGACATTTTTTGATCACGAGAGTTATGATGAAATATGACAGTTTTTCTCGAGAATATCAAAAGAAATCACTTTGTCCTTGGTGATATGTTCTACAGTATCAGTTTTATTTTTGTTTCATGATACGTTTTATTAAAAGTTACAAGTTTATCTTTTTTTATGATAATTTAATCTTGTATATTGAAAATAGGGGTTAAAGCCGTTGGGGATTGAATTAATGTTTTGACTTGCATTTTTTCGGAAGGTTTAATTAACATTTGTAATAATACTCACTTCACCCGAAGTTTATAACAAAAATATCGATAGTGTAAATGAAATACTAACTTTGTTTCCTTCCACAGATTTATTTTCTTGGTACTACATGTTTCGACACATCGGTGTCATCATCAGGTACACTGATGTGTCGAAACATGTTGTACCAAGAAAATAAATCAGTGGAAGGAAACAAAGTTAGTATTTCATTTACGAAATTCAACTTCCACCTAGTTGAGCCTGAAACAATGGAAAAATATCGATCTTTCGAGGAAACTCCTAGTTCATGAATAAAGAGGAGTTAAAAATTTAAGATGGAGTGCGGAGTTGTTTGCCTCCGAATTTTAGTCGTAGATAAAAGCGTAGATTGGTTTGTCTTGAGGTGTGGGCATGCAGATGTTTGGGGGCAATGTGATGTCTGAAGAGTAGGTGTCATATGAAATGGGGAAGCTAGTAATTGGCTTTTAAATTATAGTAAGGCAAGGTAAGTTTCAGGTGGAATTTGAGGTGATTTGAAGCAATGGAATGTTGAAGACTTTGATTTAAGGAAGATTCATAGGCAAGCGGGGTAGTGATGATGTGCAGTTGGGGATATAAAGTTTGAGACGCTGGAGATGGGAGTAAATCATCGTATAAATCCTACTAATAAAAAAAATGAAATTTCCTGCCCGCCAAAAAAAATGAAAATATCGGAACAATCCGTAGCATTTCTTCCAGCTCCGTAATCTTGTTCCCTGCATTATTTCCATCTTTATTTCGTCATTTTGTTTTCATTCCATTTCCAAGATATCCAAAAATTTTCACGTATTTTTTCCTCACTCTCATACTCAAACATACTTCGTAAAATCTTAGCATGCGGCTTCGTATTCCATTCACTTTGATGGTGTCCGTAGACTTTTCCCCGCTAATTTCCACTCCTCAAAATCCACGTCTGAGATGCCTCCAAATCGCTGCTCACATATTTATATAAAGTGACGGAACTATGCAACGTTTGGTGCGACATATCAAAATTTTAGCTCATATCTTCATCATGTTTCTCGAGTTTCATGCGATTAATCTACTCCTTTCTCTTTGATCACTGGAACTCTCTTTTCTAAGTGAAGTAATGCCGGGCAAAGTAGGTATAGTTTTGATGTGAGGTACATTATGGTCCGGTGTATATATTTTTTTGTAAGTGTTCTGGATCCGTCTGAAAATCTGCCGTAAATCGGCAGACTGCTCGTAAAATCTCCACGAGCTGCGTCGAGCTGTTTCAGCGTGGCGTATAGGGGAGGAGTAATGGTGGATGCATTCCTTTGTGGTTTGTGCGGCCCCATGAGATGAGCGAGCAGAATGTAGGCCGGGCCGGGCGGTGGATGGGCCAGCGGCCAGTTCTGATGGGGGGAGGGGGGACTGCCTCCCCTCCAACTCAAAAGCGTATTACCGTGATCCGAACTTGAAAACCCCGAATCCCTTTCAGAATCCACCTTCTGCTCCAAATATCCATTCAAGGCTCTTCCCTTCCCGCATCTCATCCCGCTTCCAATGGTTCTGTGGTATGTAGCTCTCGCAAAAGCTGGTGGAAAAGAATCCATAAGGTATAGCGCAAAGGAATACTAAAATGCAGTCGGCTCTATTCAATGGATCTGTTTGCAGTTAATACGCCGGAAAATTATCTTTAAATAGTGTCTCGGTACCGTAAAGTTTCATCAAAAAAATTGCAAAATAGATATAATTTTACAAAATAAGCACTGCATTATTCATGAAATACGAGGGCAATCTGGAGAAACACGAGAAGGTCTCGTGTATGGAAAAACATTTCGCGCGATAGCCGTGCAAAACGCTCGCAAATAAAAAACCGCTTCACTTTTGCGAGTTGGCGAGCCGTATGCTCTCTTCATTAATCTTGGATTTAAAAAAAACAGATTAAACAACACTTCTGTATAACGTTGCCTCTTTAATTTTGGGCGGTTTCCTGTTATCTGCGGCTGTCCTGTTTCACTGACTGTTGGTATCGTGAATTTTGCAATTAAATCTCTAATTTATTGAAAAAGAGGTAGATTCGAAAACATGATAGTTAAATTGAAGTGTAAATTCATTCAATGAGATGATCTGGATTTTAACGTTTACATGGTGATATCATAAACGTTTTATACCTAATCATCTAAAACACGATGTTGTTGGAGTCAATGAATTTTAGCAATCATTTCGATGAAAACACTGTAGTTAAAAATAAAGAAAAATATATATATAAAAATACGTTTACATTATGAACTCTATTAAAATATTAAAACCAGTGCTTTATGATATTGAATTTTAACGATACTAATGTTTTCAAGTAACTCCAACTTTGAATTTCAATGTCTTGGAAACCGTGGGAGATACAGAGAGTTTTTCCATGTGTGTGTGTATCTGCTAGTGTGCTAATTAAATGAAAATGTGTGTTAGTATTACCACTAGTGTACTAATCGACTAATAGACTGATAGAAAATGACTACTGTGCTAATATTAAATGAAATCCAAGAGGAGGTCAATTCTTGTGCACTTTGACATGGTATCGATGTCCTTATTTCGAGTCGTTCAGGAGATGACTCTAAAGGGTCAACTCTCGAACGCCGTGATAATTTTCGTATGTGAAATAACACTTTTATCGCATGATTAGGTCATTAAGTATTGTTGAGTTGTCACCACACCCTGTCCACATGAGATAATCATTCCATGAAAAATACCAGTTGGTGGCGTAGCCTGTGATAAATCAACGAAATCATTCGATGGTCACTATGCTTTCTCATACGGCATTTACGGAATTGACCCCAGAAATAAATGAAGTACGAAGGAAAGCGGCGCGCTTCGTTGAAAACTGCTACGAGCGAACCGAATGTGTTACAAAGCTGATGGAAAGTTTGGGTTGGGAGCCTGTAGGGACTCGGAGGATAGACGCTACGCTTAGGTAACTTGAAAAATACAGATCAGGTATTTTTCAGTACGACGCGAAGGATATTATTTTGACCCTGCGTGATATCTCCGGAACTGATGGACGTGAGAAAATAATAGAATACACTGTCGAACTCATATATGCAAAAATGTCTTCTTTCCACGCGCCATTTAGTGATTATAACAAAAACAGCATGACAGTAGCATTAGATACATCTTTAACGCACAATTCACCTACGTTTTCTCCCCCTCCTTTTCTCTATTCCTTCCCCTATCGTGACTGGTGTCCTAACACCCCCTGCCACACTCCATTGCCGCACGCGGCGGCTCGCAGAGTAATGTGTATACCCCCCCTGGAGTTGAGCAATCACGGCCCCTGGTGGCGCGCGCACGTCCGTACACTCACCTCGCTTCCCCCATCACCTTCCTTGTCCGTTCACCTCGTCCTCCGCGGAATTATCGACTGGGAATCGTTCGTTTCCTTCGAGAGGCGGTGAGATGATCGCCCTAGCGCGAACCTATCGCCATAAATTGACCCCTTAGCTGCGCTATAAAGGGCCCGGGTCACTGTCCACTGGTCACGCCGTCCTCCTCCAGTCTGCACGCTGTTCACTCTCACCTGTTCCGTCTCCTTAGTGAATGTGAAGTAGTGTGGCGACGACCTGCAACTCGCGTCGTCCTATTCGCTTAGATTATTTTATTTATTTGTTTTATTTATCTTTTATTTTAAATGAAATAGCACACATACAGCAATATTGCCAATTTGAGGTGCACTTGTAACATACAAAATGAGACACACGAAAATAACAAAACAAAAAAAAACAACTTAACGAAGATGTAATAGGGATGATGATTATTGTTGATTATTGTATAGATTAATGATTATTTCCAGAAATATGTGTTGTGGCCAAGCTGGTGAAATTTTTAGACAATAGGAAAAATGGGTCAATATCAGTAGGGAGTGAATTTGTTATGGAGGAGAGATGGAAGAAGAGAGAACGTTTAATTAGTGATTATCTGGGGGTGGGAATTTTTGAGTAATGAGTTAGTTCGGGTAGGACGAGAAGGCACTAATTGATGAATGAAATAAGATCTGGAATGTCAATGTAAGAATTTAGGGTGTTGTAGATGAGTTTTAAGTTGGATTTGAGTCCGTGACGGGAGAGACTGCAGATAGAGAGTGAATGTTTGTTTTTGGATGATCAGGCCGCACGTTAGGGATGAGCATCGAGAGGAAAACCATCGACATTGAACATCTAAAGGTGGCATTACTCATGGAAATTGACTTCTATGTGAGTGGCTATTATAGCGATGTGTTGCTTGCGGGTCAATCGTTCTGCTAACACATTACTTCTGTTTTTTATTCTAAAAACATAATTGGCGGAAGTAAACAATAGACTTGGCAATTTCGAAAATACAAAACGTTTCCTGTGAGAGAATTGTTAAATTTCTCATCATTCAACACAAGAAAGTCCTGATTGAACTGTCACCGCTACGATTTTATCATAGAATTGAACTGCTACTTCCTGGCAAAATTGAAATCAGTCTATTTACCGTTTAAGTCCATACCGCCATCGACCTATGCTGTCATTCTAGTCCGTGCTTACACCTTGCTAGGGACTTCTAAGGTTATTTAAAACTATATTATTTTATTTGCGCGATACCGTTTCTAGAATACTTTTAAAATGTCGGTATTTTCTACTGCTTGAGAAAGTGTTGTGGTTGCCAAAAGAAATTGGACAATCTTAGCTTAAAAATTATTAGAACTTACTTTCAGTTTAACTTCTAAAAATATTAAGATTGTGAGCTGATGCGTGTTTATACTGTATATAAGATATGCATAAAAATACCTATCTGAAACTTAAAAATTTGAGGGCAAGGGCAAACAAAATACTTGAGTAGGTAAAACATCGAAGGAAATCATAGATAGTGTAGAAATATCGGTAAAAAACTATCGATGGGAAAATATTGACCATCTACCTATCTCCTATATATACTCTAACTATCGATGTTTGTTTTATTACTTGATGTATTATGTTTGGTTTATTACTTCATAATATTATGCAAGTACTCTTCATCAGATTTTGGTGGGTAATATTTTGAAGCATTTGAAAATGAAACTCTGATTACAGCCCCTGAGTACTAAAAATTAGACTTAATTGTCCTTTATGGTTATCCCCCTGCCACACACCATCTACATACTACCCTGCAGGGTAGTATGTATATGTATGATTGACGTCTTTGCGTAACGATCCAAAGTAGAACTTATCAGTTGATAGTGACGATAATGTGTATCAATGGTTTATCGCCATGATTGACGATTTCAGATGTAACATACCTGCATATACCAGAATTTGATTTTTTATCGCGGTCGATCGTGGAATGCAAAATTCCAACACTGACTCAGGCCCGCGTGAGAGTTTCCTGCGTTATCTTCGGCGCAGCTGAAAGGAAGATAAGACGATACATGCTCTCATAAATAACCATTAGAAAACTCATAAAATTTTATGCATCGTCAGCTTTATAGCGGTTGAATCATTCCAGCTTTATGTCAGGAAGTAGTGACTCACCCTCATTTCAGTCCATCAAGGGCTTAAAACTTTCATTTTGCGCAGTAAGAGTGTCTCATTGTAGGCATTCATGAAGAACCGAGTTTCGCCTATCGGAATGTATTTGACTGTTAGATGTGAGGATTATGAGTTCGGTGGTATTTGATGATGTCTAACAACAGGGTGAATGGAGTTATAGTTGTCTTCAAGGTCAGGTTTGTCCTTTTTTTCACCGCTCATTGGTATTTGATTATTCATCCGTTGATGATTTTCTCGAACCATTATTTCGGAATCATCACGGTTTAACTAGAGTTCATGCATCTGAATTTTTCATTTCTTATCCTCCCGCATATCAATGATAGGGTTGTTCTGTACCTATTTTTATTTTCCTGGCTTTTTATCATTGTTTTGTTTGCTTTGCTTTTGTGTACGTATTTTAAGTGGTTGAGTTGGATGTGTCACTAGATGTGAGGGAGAACTAAGTTATTATTATCCTACTGTCACGGGTTGTGCGGCGCCCCAGATTTAATGAAAACAGCTATCATATTTATTCGGCGAATGTCGTTCTTAGAGTTGTGTCTTATTCACATCCATCCTAATTCGTTGTTGCTAAAATTCCCTTAGTAATCAAGAAATTAAGTCCTCGGTAATAACTAGAAACGAAATGGCTCTCTTTCACGGAAAATGCGAGTAACAAAATGTTTTCAGATCGACAAAAGCGTTTTTTATTTAAAATAGGACAGTGAGAGAAACCATACTGAAACAAGCACTTTACTCGTTGAGCATGGATTGTATTAAGAACCATTCCTGGGCGCGCTTCGAGTTCTGGACGAGCGTTATTGAAAGTGTAGCCGCTCGAATGATCAGAAAGTTACTGGCAAGTCGTGAGTTCTGATATTCCTACTTTCCCATTCACAAGCAATTGACTCATGGAATTAATATTTCGAGAATTGTCATGTTGATTAAAGCCCGTGCTTGAAAAGAATGGGTCGTCTTCCAAAGTCCTTAATAACCTAGTATGGGGGTTTACAAGAGAAATAGCTTTACATCAGTGATAAAAAATATTTTTATAACGACTTTCTAAATTGAAAATCGTGAAAATCAACGTAATTACATCTGGGTAACGACATATGGGCGTTCAAGGGTTCAAGTTGTTATCTAGGCAAAAATTTATTTCATTCAAAATTTGACGACCCGCAAGTAGGTGGATGGTGGATTTGATTAGGAAATAAGTGGGGGTGCTGCGTTGCAGATACGTTCTGCTACAGATTTGTGCCACCAATCAGAGCAAAACAACAATTTAAATCAAACATCCGATTTCCGATAGGGATGTGTTTTAACGCATATTTTCAGTACGATAAAATATTTAACCAGATATTATAAAACAAGGTCTTTAGTAGAATATTTTTGGCGTAGTAAAATGGAGGATGATTCTTAGCAGATGCGTTCTGTTGCAGATACCATATGTGTCACCATTGAGAAGAAATAACAATTTAAATCTACCATCCTATTTCCGCGACCCAGTGATGTTAATTTCCGGGTCATAACAGAGATTCTTACGCAGTACAGGAGAGGTAAGCGCCCGCGGCCCCCTTTGATTTCCCTGTGTTTACACACGAATTGGGGTATAACGATTGACCGAACCCCTTTCTCGGGTTTGCCTTCCCGTCACCGACCCCGACCGACGTGATCGCACGCCGCACCCTTTTGACGGCAAACCATTCCCCTTCGCCTCCCCGACCCCTCGGGTGTGGCAAGAGAAGGGGGAACCCTTTGTCACGCCACCCTACCTTCAACTTTTTTTCACTCCCACTACCTCGCCCCATTCAACCCTTTCCGTCCCATTCAGCAGTCCTAAAGCAATTCACTTCTCTCCCCCTCTATCGCCATCGTACCCTCTCGTCTCCCGTGGTTGCTTACTTGACGCGTATTTGGCACGGCCCCTTAGCCGCGAGTTCCCCCCCGGAGAAACTCACCTCCCCCTTGTTCAACTCCCTCTCGTGACGAGAGTGCATGCCGTGCATTGTTGCCAACCCCCGCCCTCCACCCCCACTTATTTCCATCCCCCCACCACCTCTGATATTCGACAGCGGCTCATTCCCCTCGCGAGTCGTTTCCTGCTCGGTGTGTTGCTCAACCCGCCTTCATGGCAATCATTCTGCTCCTTTTTCTTCGGACAAAAGGGATTCTTGTTCACGGCATCTCTTAAATGGGAAAAATGACTCTTTTTGTCCTTTCAACCTCCTCCCTATCGTCGCAGTTCCTCCCCACAAGGAAATGACGCCTGTTATGCCCTTGACGATCCTTCACTCCCTTTCTCCCTTACTGACTGACATCCGTGCACGGGCGAGTCATTCGACAAAGGAACGATCGCATCGCGAGAACTTAATTCGTGACTCATTTGTTTTGCATAAACAATAACAGGTGAATCGGTTCATTTGTGAGAAGTAACCCTTGTTAATATTCCTCGGAGTGTTTTAATTCTTGACGGTTTTGATGGTTTACATAATATCACCATGGCAGTTGAAAGACTGATTTAATACTCCCCGCAAACACGCCTTAATTCCTGAGTTTTACTTCGTCCACCCTCACGTAAATTCGGTACGTGTCTCATTATTGTTCTCCTTATCTGAAACCAGAATCTTTTAAATCGTCCTCGATAAGACATAATAATTTCATTTAAAAAATAATACTTGGATTCTACCCTGAAAAGAAGATATGCTACAACACCTCGTCGGCATGTTTTCATTTTTGAAGGTGCCTTGTAGTGTTGAACCCTTTCTGATGAAGGCAAAGTTAGCCAGAGTAACAATTGCGAAACAATGCAATCGATTGTTCTGCAGTGGTTTTGTGTAACAATGGCGTGCTGCTTGAGCCGAATGCGTTGACTTGCGAAATTTGTCAACAGTTTGTCTCATATCACTAAAGGCCTGAAGTTCGTACGTGTTAGACAATGTCTTAGTCTCTCGGAAGGAAAAATTGACCTGGGAACATGTCTAATCTATCTTTGGAGTAGATATTTTTATAAATGTTTTCGTGTTAGTGTTCATGCATCTGAATGCGGAGATGTTTCAGTATGATAATACATTATTACTAAATGAATTGTAAATCATATGGCTAGCAATTAATCTTTCTGTGTTCAATAAAGAAAATTGAAATTCTTTCGATTGAGAGAGGAAAATATTACCTTCTCTTCTAAATAGTTTTGTGATGTTTATCTATTTTAAATTCATATAATTGCCAATCTCTCAGATTGTCAAGCAGCTGACCAATCACTTCAGCTTTTATAGTCGCTGTAAAGTTTTGAAATCAATGCCTCCTATACCTCCTTGCGGCTATTAGAAATTTAATTACAAGAATTCAGTTCTAGGTAAAAATATCCCGATATTTGTTTTGATCGCCTGCGGCCGTAGACATCTCAATCAAGACATCCGCAACGATATGAATGAATATACCACTTCCTAGCGAGTGGAAGTTCAACGGGGCTACGGATCGCTGCCCCAATGTCATGAAGAAGTTGAATCGAGCGCGTGAAACAATCTTGAGCAGTGCTCGACTCTTTTGCGGCCGCAAATGTCTGGTGATGCCACAGACCATTCCTTCGTCTCCCGCCGCTAATGTGTCTGCATTCTTTCTCCCAACCCCTTCCCATTCCTTGCTCTGCCTTTTCCTCTACTCGCGCTGTTGACTGAGGCATGAGGAAGAGGTTGGAATACACTGAAAGGGGGTGGGGGCGCTGCTTGTAGTCCCGAAGGCAGGGAGCAAGAGCGAGACAGGAATAGGGGTAATAGGAATAAGAAGCCTGCTTGCATGAAAACGTTGAAATCGCAGAAGGCTTCCGGATAACACCAATAACTTACAGATCGATGTCCTTATCATGCCAAGACAGAATAGAGTTGTTTTTAACTCACGCTGGTCTTCCTGCAATGCAGCAATTTTGGCCAACGCCTCACGAATTAAGGACACGGATAGCTTCTCGGGCTCGCAAGGTGAGGTAGCTGGCTCCGTCTGCTCTATGGAATTTACACTCCATCCACAGCTAGGATGGCTCTCCAGCGGTTCCCCGTTGCTGTTGTTACAGGTCCAGCGCTGATAATGTTCTTTAATATCCCTCAGAAATTCGTCAGATAGGGATTGGCTCACGGTATGAAAGTTATTGTTACAAGCACCACAAAAGATAGCTTTAATGCGTTTGATACCTTAACATGTATCAAGACAGAAACAAATTTTTAAGAGAGGTAATTTCAAAAATAGCGAAGTAATATTGTCGATGTGTAGACTAAATAGTGTAAATATGTGTTTAACCATTTGGTTGTATATGACCGGCTATGACTAGTGTTAATAATACTTGTATTTTTTGTTCGATTATTCATTGTTTACCCTGTAGTTATATTTATATGTTGGATAAACATTAAAAATAATAAATAAATAACTTAAACGATCTCAGGGATTTCTTGGGTTTCACACCGGGTACTATGCTCCATGTTGGTCGACGTTTCGATACTCGACTAGAGGAACCCATCTTCGCCGGAAAAGCCTGAAATATTACATAACTTAGACTACTTGATTCCAGGTGAAATATTGCCTAGAAGTTATATTTACCTGTTAAAAATATTGATGCTTAGTCTTTTATTTCTCGGTTATTCACACAAATCAACAGAATATTGCGTTCTACAGAAAAACAAGGGTAAAAACTGTTGATATTTACGGTGATTTAAATATGTTTTCAGCGTTTCAACGCATATGAAGGGCATATATTTTCAGATATCTTTCTTAAAGTTGATCTGACTTTACTTACAGTACACTATTTCATGTTTGATAGTCTCAGGCTTGGAAATATGGAAATCTTTCATCTTAGAAACTACATGCAAATCTATAACTCGGCAATATTTTCTAGGTATTTTGTTTTTTTATGAATTGATACGTTGCAAACTGTCTACCTTACTTCCTAACCAACCTGATTATGTTGAAACGAAATCATAGTTGCGAACAATTAAATATATTTTGATCAATGTAGTGTTATGGATACACCTTTCATCCCTACTATTTAATTGCTACAATAATGTTCGTAGTGAGCGAAGCCCCTTCAATGTTAATTAAAAGTGGTCAAACAATTATGGCGGAGATGCTGGAGCTAGTTTTTCCGGAACAGCTGCGTTGGTCAATTTCCATGACAATAGTTACTCCTCCGTTACAGGAAGCGTCTTCAGGTCGACATGACAGTCGGTTTTGTTGTCCTGAAAACGCCTCCTGTAGTCGAGGAGAAACTGTTGTCATGAAAATTGCCAAACGCAGCTGATCCGGAAAAACTAGCTAGAGTATATCCATTTTGAATTACATTTATTAGCTCCAGCGTGTTTACCAGCCGCTGCGGAAGCCTTCGCTACAACTATTACGGCGGACATCAGCCATCGCGTAATTTTCCTGGATAGCGCAGCCGTCGCGAAATTGTCCAGGAAAGCGCCTCACGTGTGTTTTTAAACCTCCTTTGGTGTGGAGGACTCGCCGCGCGGTGAGCAACGACGAGACCCTTTCTAACCGTCTCACCCCTCTCCCCCTCCGCCGATGACTCCAATATAGGCGGTAGGAACTTCCGCCCACCACTCGAGTCCTCCTTATACGCGACAATCGACTCGCCTCTTTGCATTCACCGCTATCGCTTGGTGGGTGCGGCCGGAGGCACTGTGCACACATGCATATACCCGCTTCCTGTCACATAGGCTAGAGTTCGAGCCCGAGAAGTAAGTCTTTTCGTCGCTCTTCAGCTTACCACCTGAGCATAAGTGTCATCAAGGGGTTCAGGTTGGTGCGGTGAATGTGTGAAATTCATGATGAAAGCAATCATTTGCCTGAACTGGGATTCGAAGCCAGATTTTACGATGTCGCGCCTGGTGCTTTTAGCAACCATAGAGGGTGGTGCCGGTTTAACTTTCATGTTCTAAATTCCGTTACCTATTGTGTATCACGTCCTCCATCCACAATTGATACCTCCTACGGACGTATTTGTTGTAGGTGTGTGCGTATTTTCATAAGTCTACAGCTGTTTGTCCAGAAATATCCATCAACACTCCCACACCTCCTCCATCCACAATTGATACCTCCTAGGGCTTATTTGTCGTAGGTATGTGCGTAATTTCATAAGTCTGCTGCTGATTGCCCAGAAGAAAACAGGTATTAAAGG
This sequence comes from Pyrrhosoma nymphula, assembly GCA_963573305.1. NCBI lineage: Eukaryota > Metazoa > Arthropoda > Insecta > Odonata > Coenagrionidae > Pyrrhosoma > Pyrrhosoma nymphula. The sequence continues at coordinate 92,471,377 of OY754338.1, forward strand.
CACGACTAGTTCCGTTATCAAAAAGTTGAAGAAGATCGGGTTGGTGTAGTGGGCATAGCACTGGCTTCCCGTCCCGAGGGCCCAGGTTTGAGTCCCAACTGTAACGGAGATTTTTATCCAGAGGAATCCCGATCCCAACATAATGCTGTGTGAAGTGCAGAACTCAGTCCGTCGGATGGGACGTAAAACTGAGGTCCTCTTTGTGCCTTTCGTTACGAGCAGGTTCATGCCGGCACTGGGATTATTTCCTTCCTCTCTCCTTTGCTCAACAATTCGGTCTCGTACCAACCTTTCTTACGCGAATGATTTTAGTTGCTGGTTGCCTCCCCGAGCAATCAAGTGTCAAATATGTTAATGAGAGTTTTATCTTTTTATTCAATTGAAATCACGTTTACGACTGCGAAATCTCTCATATTTAATTATTCTATTTAAAAGATACTCTTTTCACGGATTGATATGTGATTGCAAGGTACTGAATAATAAAATTATGGAACTTAACGTGAAGTTATTCGGTGAATACATATTGGTGCAGTATAATTTACCTGTATTCTGGCTTCACTTAAGGAAGCGGGGGGAAAAATACTAACAGCCACAGGAGATTTAAATGTATTTTGGTGGCGCTTATTTCAAAGTGAAAGTTACTCAACGACTGTAAAATCTAATGTGAGTGTTCGAAGGCTTCTAGATTCTACTGGGAGCGAGTAGCAAGCTAGCTCCGCATCATCTATGAAATTAAGTAGGTAGGTACACTTAATTGAATATTAAATAAATCACACTTGTTTGCCATAATGCTTGCTCAATATCACACGATACAGAAAATCTATCATACTAGCGAACACCCTCAGACTTGTGCTGGATCTAATATCGTGTGAAACGGGCTTTAAATGCTTTTCTGTTCTCTTTGCCTCTGCTTGTCAACATCATCTCATGAATGTCAATTTCCAGCATTGCCTTAAAGGCGCAGAGAACCTTGGCTATCACCCTTCATTACAAATAAATATCGCTTATAACTAATCGCCTTCCCTCGTCATCTGGATTTCGTCATTTGTTTTGAACGAGTTTTTATAACGTGGAAGAAAAATGAGTGACCATGACAGCGGCTATTGCTTTGTGAAGTCCACCTATCGCCTTGGGTTTGCAGGAAGTATCTTGAACACTTAGTCAAATACTTCATTTGAGAGTCACCTAGAGTTTGCAGGGTATATATAAAGTAAATTATGACTTTGAATGAAATAAAAATAGACTATGAGTGGATTGTTTGATAAAATTGTGTTTGAAAGGCCCCTGTCGTGAAATCCAAGGAAAATAGCGGGGCAATTTGAAAGGTTAAATATTGATCGATTTATCCTCTAAACAAAACAACGAGATTTATGTCGTTCGTATATTTATCTGTGACTTTTAATTAGTATATGACACACTTTGGTAGCTACCGCTGACTCCAAATGAGGCAATATTCCTTTGACTTTGCCGAATTAATTTTTGCTCTCAGGTGAGAATACTACTTAATAGCCTAGAGGAACCGAGAGCGTTTTCAAATATCCATATCAAAATAGTTTGCTAAAATCTCCTGTCATCTCCAAACATGTCTATCGAGATGGATGTTCATTTGTGGCTCAACATGCAGTGGTAACTCTTATCGTGCCAGTTTGCATATTAATTGAAATTTCCATTATTTATTAACGCCCAAGGATATTGTATGCGTATATTAAATTTAGTGGCCGACCTGTCTGATACGAATAAAAGTTGCTGGAAATTTTGTGTTACTTACAGTGTGCGGATAAAAATCATCCTTGTGTGTGCGGCGCCGTTTAACGCACATCGTGTTCCATTAGCTTTTTGCTATAGCTGATGTCAGTGCACTTCAAAACACGTTTGAAGCCAGTCCATGATAATACTTTCGCGCAAAGTTTGCTATGGAATTATGTCGCGACTTCAATTGGAACAAGATCGATTGCTGTCTCCTTGCAAACATAGTTCTTAATATGGCGAAATTAACATCAGTTTTTCATTGTTTCATTTTTCTGCACATCAAGATATTGTTTTTGAAAATACTGAGTTTATTATTATAATTGGAAGTTCGCTTTCATGCTTGCTTTTCATATTTTCGATATTTCTTGCACAGTTCCGTTCCATTCGACTGCTTGTGTCTGCGTTAGTTTGCGCTAATGCTGGATGAAGTGTGCTGGTCTGCACTACCAGAATGGAAAGCACCCATTGATATTTACTGTTAGGTAGTGCTAGAAATATTTTACTGCCATCACATAATGCTTTTAAATGTTAGCAATGCTCTCTCGCACGGCTCTCTCTTTCGATGGTAGTGAAATTTTTCTGCGGTCTGCCTCCTCTTCGGCGGCACCTCTTTTGTCCGCCGTAAAATCCTCCCGCACTGATGCACACCCTTCCCTGGTTGCAATACTTGTCCCTCCCCCACCCACCCTACAGTTGCACCGCCGGAGCGGAAGGTGGCTCTGAGTGCATCCGCTCAATGCGAAAGGGCGCTTCGATTCATATCGACGCGTGCCATTCTACCGAACAACGCACTCCTCAGGAATTATTTCCGTTTCAAACGATTGCAATGCTCGGATCTATTTTTTTTCAACCATCTCCTCTTCTCTTCTCCTGCCAAGCGTCTTCCGCCCATAAATTTCTCTTTTCACTCCGTGAGTTCCCGTGATAATTTGATCCCCCCAAATCCCTGACTGTGTTCCCGTCAGGCCTTTTTCATCAGAGCGCGCGCTCCGTCTCTGTGGCGGGAAAAAAGTCGCAGCCGGCCCCGGTCTGCCTAGGTTGGGGGTATGTATAGAGTATGGGAAGGAGGAGAGGAGCATGAGTTCCCCGTATACATATGTGTGGGCAGTCCTATTGTGCTCGGCGTTTGAGGGGAGTAGGGTCGCGCCATTGCGATGTTGCCGCACTTACGCGGGACGCCTTCCATTGTTGGCGCGCGGTTGTTGGCAGGGGGTGGAAGGTTGGTGATGGAAAGGGTACTTGAGGTCAATATTCTTATAAGGGAGGGATTTTTTCGCTTTTACAATGGGGTAGTTATAGTCTCTACTGGATTAAGATATCCCCTTACCCTCCCCCTGGACTATGGTATCGTATCGCATTACGATTCGCCACGCGGGTCACGTGCATTTGTTTGCGAGAGGTCCAGATCTCTTGATCGTCTTTTGTCCCCTTCGTTTTTTTTACCCTCACCAGGCCGGAACTTAAAGGGTCTCTTACCCTTAACCTTTTTTTTAGGTTTGGGTTTCATTGTCGAAAGACTCGGTCGACAATGCGTCATTTGGTCCAGCTGGGGTCGCGCGGATTAGCCATTATTTATATTTGTCGTTAATGTCTCCGATGTGACGGCTTATGGTAGTCCTCGATCATAATTTGTAATATCCATGCCCGAATCAAAAGGGGGAGAGTGTTCATTTCGTAACCACTTGCAAAATCCGACCAGGTTCAATTATTTCATTAGCGAACATATATCTTTATATTATTCTGTGAACGTAATATTTTTTAATGTAAGAAACCGCTTACTGCAATATAACATTCAAACGGGTGGACCAGGGATTTCAGTCGCTCGTAGCTGGGCCTTTATTGGTTCGACAAGTGCCCACAGATGTCGAAGAGCTGCTGAAAGGAGTTCAGCTTGAAAGATTCTGTCTCACTCAGACCTACATCAGCAACATTTTTTCCCAAATAACGTTGTTACTTTTCAGTGACAACATTTTTAATTATGTGTTACCATGATCTCTTGTGGATGATAATAGGTAACCGCGGTATGTTCATAGCTGTCCTTGAATGTTTCCATTTCATTAATTGCGCAAGTGCTCCATTTTTGCTGGACACCTCTATAATTGTAGTTGCTATGCAACGAAAGGATTAAATAAAAACTATTTATTTTTAGGCACTTTGTGTCACAATTTAGCCTTTTGGCGACTTTCTAGACCACTATTCTTAACTGTTTGTCCTAGACGGGAAATCATTTTTAACCCATTTTGTTTTACTGTTTCTCTCCTAGCGTTTTTTACATAGCACAACCTATGGAAGTATACTGGAGTCGTTTCAGATATCTTTGGATAAGATATCTGATTCAAATTTACATGCGAGATTTGTGTTACGTATACGTAGGATGCTGGATTCTGTAGTGATTTTCCAGCATCTTCGGAAACAAGAACTACTTCGCATTCACACAAAAGACATGTGTTATGTCTCCTTTATAAGTGCAGGTCATTCCTTAGAGTTACTTTTGACATTTCCACGGCTATGCGCGCATATCCCTTTAATAGAAAATGACACTAGTCGAAAAGTATTGCGTCGTTATTTGGATTTACGGGAGTGATAAATAAATTGGAATCGTACGGAAAACTGACGAGTGTGAAGCCGGGCAGCGCTAGATAACCCAAGAACCGTTTCATAAGCCTTCTATAGTGAACGCGCTTCCATTAAAAAAAAATACCGCCACATTATACAATCGGTCGTATAAAATTTACAATATGGGCTCATTTGTAACAATTATTGTCAAGCACTCGGGCATTGAATGTCTCGTGTATGAGAATTCTAATCTCGTTTTCCACCGGGTAGATCAGCGTTTTCAATCCGCTTTGAAATGCATGAACGCTTGAATAACTTGATTCGAATCTGGCGAGCGACGATTCCTGAATCGGAACGGACGTTAAAATGCAAATCGGGGCTCACGTCTGGGACTGCACATAACGTCATAGAGTCCATTTCGTTTCCTCCCCTCTTACCTTATCAGATGACGACCCATGCACAATAGCTGCAAGTTCGATCTAAAAAAATAATTTAGTACTAACCCCTACTATCGTGTAAAAGATGTTGGTACCTACTCGTATTCGGGGTTAAAAATATTTTCATTTTTGAAAAGGAGGGCAAGTTGTAGATTCATTTTGAATTAAATTTGATCTAACCAGCCATAACGGTCCAGAGGCAGCGTTTGAAATTAATGCTGGTGGTTGCGTAAGAGTCTACTCTATTTTTTAAACTATTGTCATGTGTCTAAATAGTAATTGTCACCATTTCCATTGATGGTGTTGTATTACTATCGACCTAATTAAAATAGAATCGAAAATTAGATAAGAAGCCTTAAAAGTTTTTGTTTGGACGTACAATCGAAACTGAAGCGTATCCGTGTGTGTAAAGGCAAAAGGTAAATTGCGCAACTACGCAAAGTGTTTCATCATCGTCAGACCTTAAATTTTTCACCCAATTCTACCAATCTGTCGCAGATTTCTCTTTCAATATTGATAGGTTTTCGAGCAGTTTCAACCTAGCAAACTCCCTTCCTTTCCGCGAACGTCTGGTCAGCCGTGGGTGTGTCTTCCCCGGGAATACTTATCTATGGTCTACTCTATTCCCCAGGATTTGAGTAGATCCACTATACACAAATAGGATCTACTCTATTCCCCGGGAATAGGGTAGATCGACAATAGAACGGAAGTTCCGTTGCGCTCCATCGACCTGTAAAGTTTAATAACGTTGCAACATCAACCATCTAGTTCTTTAAATTAAAAAATTAATCCAAATCGTCAATAGTTCTATTTCTCGGTATTTCCTTTTTTTTCTTCATCGGACGGAAAATGTAAAAACGTCGTTCTATGTTTTACGCATGCGTTGCAATTTCACTCATCATTTATTGAAAAGAATTAAGGACCAGAAGTCAACGCAGACAAAGATATAGTCCTGGCATGGTAATGTTTGTTTTTATTTTGTTATTATGAACTACAAAATCTAGTCCAGTTGAAAAATTTAAGCTCCAATGAATTTATATTTCACTGATTATTATAGCATTACTTATATTTTGTAAACGACCGCATTATTATTAACGCAAAGTATGAGCTAATGTTATCATATTTTTGGTTTCTTATTGCTAATCGGTGTTTTAGATAAAATTCAGGAATGATCGTTATTTTGACGTTGAAAATGAAGCTCAAGCTACCTCCATTTAGTTTGAGTGAGAGTTTTCTCTTGCCACAATAGTGACCAAATTGGAATTTTATTTTAAAATTTTATCAGTATAAGAAACATGAAGTAAATTTATTATTATTTTGACTTCAAAATTTTGTTTTTTTTTTCAATGTCTCAATTTCTCAGTAACCTACTAAATACACATATTGGAGGCTATAACTAGCCTTATTTGCGTTACTCCGTGCGCTGAAAATATGCCGTCAATGTTACCGCATTTACTTCAGGCTTTACGCGGCTGCTTTAATTTTAAACCTCTCCTCTCTAAGGCCTCTCCTCTCTAATGAACTCCCTCCCTCCACACATTGATCCCTTTGCACTTCCAATAAAATCCTTTATAAGCCGTTCTCTTTCGTGTATGTCACCTAACTAGATTTCCCCGTCATTTTATGGTTGTTTTTTTGTAAGTTTGATTCTTGTTTCTTCTTGTTAAATTTGCTTGTATATGTCCTCAAATGAATGTGTTGCTACCTGGCCACTATAAAATGGTACTTTGCTGTATGTGGTTATCTTTCTTTAAAATAAAAATAAATAAATAAAAATAAAACAAAATTCGATTATGGTTTGCATTTTGACTTGAGAAATATCTCGCTCAAAGTACCATATTTCGCCTTTGCCATCTGCCCGTCGTGTGTTCTTAGAAGGCTTATCGGTTGAAAGACTCGCTCCGCTTACTCTTGCCTGAGTCTGCTTTTTCCCTCCCTTCACTAGACGCACTGCCGCGTATACATGCATTCGAAAGAGATAACGGAGAGCGACCCCTGTGTGCCCCCTCCCTTCACTCCTCTCTTCCTCCCCCGTTCGCTACGCCCCCCTCTGTTGAGTTGGCGGCGAATCGTTTTCATATTGCAGCCAGGAGACATCTGGTTCCTCCGATCGACCCTTACTTTTCCTTTTTGTACGCATTCTGCGAACCCCTTATCTCCCGGTCTTTTTTCACGCACAAATTCAGGCGGCATTGTGTACTCATCTGGGATAGCGCGACCAAGAGGCTCCGTACGTCAATTTTCCCACGTGATCATTCGTCATGGTATCCTTTCCGCTTTGTATAAATTAAGCGCAATGAATAGGTCCTAATTATTACGATAGGGTGCTATGAGTAGCAAAGTGTTAATGCGGACCGGGAAAATCAGTGAAGCCCTTATATACTTGTCTGTCTTTCACGCACAGATTCGGGGAGCTTTGTATGATAATAGCTCGTCAGGGATAGCTAGAGAAGTCAATGTCCCCATCTGGTCATTCGCAATTTTATCGGTTCCAATCTGCATCAATTAGGCTTTTATATCAAGAGGTGCTACGAGTGGAAACCTTTTTAATACGTAGCGCACAAATCGCAGTTGTGTCAGTGGCCATTTTAATCGTTTCATTGTTATACTAGTATGATGAGTACGATTTTCCAATTTGAGTATTGACTATTTTGATCATTCAAGGTCCATTAAGAATGCCTATTCAAGTGATTACAATTTTCTTATCGTGGAAGAAAATTGGAAACTAAAGAAAAGTTCTATTCGAAATTTTTCAATACTGCCGGTGCGTGTAAGGAATTCCGTTGAAATCCCTATTATCTCTGGGTAATTTAGATCCTGGAACGCTTTTAAATTCATAATGCTGTATTATAATCGTATATTGAGTTTACAAATAGGAGTTAATTTACCGTAAGATAGCATTTCATTACATAATAATAATACAGATATATGACGGCGATACTCACCGCAACAGCAAGGAGAAACCAGCTTTAACATTCAACATATCGTGGTTTTTCAGGGGAAATCGGATAATATTAGATTTTATAGAACCTAAAGCATTACTGACATGCCTCACGCACCTCGACACAGTTGCTTCGTGATCGTGTGATCTAAGTCATTAATTCAGAAAATGGTCGATGTAATTTATACTTCGTCCGTGACTAGATAAGCAAATCACGTGACTGAAGTATCCGAGATGTTGGCCTTTGTTAACATCATTTATGATCGTGAAAATATTGTTTTATTTTCATTACTCTCTCTGCGTAATCAGTAGACCATCGAATTATGGTAATTAAAATATATTTTAGTGATTTAGTAACTAAACATTTTTGCCGCCGTCATAACGCTGCCGTGACTTTGAGGTATTGTTGTGGGTTTATAGTGAAGGTTATGGAAGTAGTTGAAGGTGCAATCTTTAGCCCATTTTAATAGTTACAACGGGAATTTGTCAGAATGAAACAGAAACCAACCGTTCCGAAGCAACAAACGGAAAACCAGATGCATACACCAACACTGGATCTAAAATCCGCTGTTTTTTTTTAATTTTCAGTGGTTTAAAATAAAAATGTTTAGGGTTTCGCTAATTATAAAAATAAATTATGTCAATGCTCATACGCGTGGTAACGTTCATGGTCATATCTCCACTACGAGGAAGGAAACGGAAGTAAAAATTGGACAATGTTACGATAACCTGACTTTGGCGCCATGTTGCAAAAGAACTATTAGGGGTAAGAAAAAAATGAAGATAGGATAGTTGCAGATCTCAACGAGATCTAAAAATGTCTGCCGGTCAGAAATGAGATCGGACTATATGTTTAATCCTCTATTTTTATCGGACTATTCGACAGACCGCAAAAAACAGGAAATGTTTCACCAAATTTCGAGCTCGAGGACCTCTAGTGAGAAAAACGTGACGCAGAACACCGGGGTGTGTCGCATCTTGTAGAAAATTAAATTCTCCGTTTAGAATACTCAGATCCGACCCACCGTTCAAAAGTTATGGCGTAGGAATCGTAGGTCACCCTTTCGAAAAGTCCAAAATCCGCAATTTTTAATTTTTTTGGGTGGGAAGAAATGAAAAATTCCCGGTTTTCGAAAATTTATCTCCGATGAATTCCTCAGACAAAGGTCCATGCTAAATTTCAAGTTCCTAGCCCAATTAGAAGTGATCGATAATTTGTATATATGAGTGAGTGAGTCACACTTACGGCTTTATAGATTTACTAAACAGCCGTAAGTGTGACTCACTCAAGTCAAGCATATTTTGATGTGCGGTACATAATGGTGGAACTGGGAAATTAACTCGAACAGTATTAATTTCCAGGTATTTTTTTCTCAGCTCGTTTTCTCTTATGATAACTTGTCGCACCTATGACTATTATCACGCGACCTCTGGTGATTTTCATTTGCTGGTATTGTATTTTTTTAGTTTCTAAAGTAGTCGTGGTTGGAGAACCTTTTGACAGGTGAAGGCATGCAGAAGAGGGTGATAGAGGGGAGAACGTTGGGAAATCGTGGTCGAGGAATTAAGAGGATTTTTGATGAAGGAGAGGCAGGGGACAGGCAGTGTGAGGAACATGTCCCAGAAATGGGGAAATTAGGATCAGTACGGTTCAAAAACCCACCAATCAGCTGGCTCAATCAATCCAAATGATGAAATAAAGTTGAGCTTCGTCAATACGTTGGTTACAATCACTTCCTTTAATTTAACCATACTATGCAACTTTAAAAGTCAACTGAATTAAGAATGAGCATTGCATTTAACTGTATGCGTCTTATGAGTTTTGAAAGAACATTTGATTGTCCGTTTGTAGTGCATTGTTCGTATTCATAAAGTTCATCGACTGTGAAAGTTGAAAACGAGAACTGCTTTCATCATATGTTTTCGCTGACTTCATATTTCTCTCGCATTGTTTTTTACAAAGACTAGCTTTATGAAGAATCCAGATATCATATCACGACGCTTTTTCTGAGGAAAGTCGTAAATATGTTCAGCATTTGAAGCCGTTCATTTGACATGACCAGAAGTCAATGATTTCCGAGTATACGAAAGCAATATTTCTGGCAGTAAACTGCAAACCAAAAAAATCATGGCACCAAATAGTCATGCACTGTTATCGGGAGGAATAATACTGTTCGCTGACCCGATTAATTATTGAACTTAAGCCCATTGGGGTGGGGTTCGTGACTTTTATGCGTGGAACTCAGTACTTTCCTCGTTGTTTCATGCTGTTGGGGACTTGTAGCAAAATATATGGCATGCCGGTGTTGTGACAGAAGTTAACGTTGTATTTGGGTGATTGTGTATGAAAGAAGTCATGAGTTATTAGTGTTAAATATTGCTTAAATATGGTCTCTGGCGTGGCCCGCAGAAATCTAATATGTTTCTCCGTAAATGATGCTTGATGGGTCTCTTTTCAGTCAAATGGAAATTTCCTATGCATGAATTTTAATTATAGTTATATTAAATTCATTTCTTGAAACGTTTTACGTGTATTTTTCTTTGAAAACCGTGTACGCTATGAAATACATGAAGCTATGGATATTTCTCGGGGATTGTCTGTTTTACATATCTGGCAGGCAGTGGCTATTTTGTAAAATGGAAATCGGGGTTGATTTCGCGAAAAAATGCCTTGTTAATAGAGATATGCCAAGAAAAAAATTACTCTATGGCAAGAATTTCAAACTTTTTCTCCGTTCATCGAGCTAAGCTTTTTCAAATAGCTTAACTTGTTTGTTACACTATTAACTGTTTTAAGAAGTCATTGTTTGATTATTCACAGAGCTTTCCTCTGGTTACTAACACGCACATTAGCATTATCTTTTTTGTAATTATTATTTCATCTCCTCATAGCTTGGTCTCATCCGTCTCCTAGGCTCCAATGAAGTGGCTTCCTTCCTCTTCTGCTTATGCATTCCCTATCATTATTCCGCTCACGTATGTCTGCTGCTATAATGGTGATTGTCCATTCCATCGTCCTTTTGCCTTCTTATCATGTTCCACCTTTCTGCTTCCTTCTCCTGTAGGCGTAATAATCCTCCATTCTCCTGTTTAGCCTTCCACTTACATTTTCAGCTTTGTTCTTCCTTCGACACCGTGCACCGAAGGATGATGTTCTCCTTGGGTACGATTCTCTAGTCGTCCTTCTTTGTGATTCTATGCACGTCTTCTACAATGGAAGGTATTCAAGTGCGTAGCAATTCCTTGTTTTCCAGCCGAGTATCTCTCGAGAACAATAGTTCCCTACTTGTCATTGAAACTTCTTTCACCGTGAACTCCATTTAATTTCCGTCTCGTTGTTTTCATTCCACATCATAATACTTACGAGGCGCACAAATCAATGCTGTTCACCGAGAGGATCGCCTCTTCAAGATGAGCGGCATTTGAAAGAATATTTTTCACTTTTTTTCCTCCTGATTGTTTTTTTTTCTACAGTTTTTATGTTCATATTTAAATCTTAACGGCCTCTGTACCTTGCGTTCCTTGATTTGGAATTCCTGTCAGCGTCTTATTACGGTCTGGAGAAAGCTTAGTATTTGTTTTCAAACCTTAAGGATAACAGCATCAATAATGCCTCTCTTCCATAGTCTAATGCATGGTTTTATCTTTTTTACTGTAGGCAGTTTTTTATAGTGTCTTTGAAAAATTTCGTTAAATTCCTTTGCGTTCTGTTTTGTATTCCTACCCTTGTTACTGTACGCAGTTGTTATTCTCTTTTTGGATTCCTTACCTACTATTATTTCTTTGCTTTCTCTTTTTGATTTTAAACTACGGAAGCATCACAAAATAAAGCCGGTAACCACACTCAATACTGTTTTCACTATCTCTTTCCTAGGTAACTGATCTAAGAGTACTAACACATTTTAACTCAATTGATCCAACTTGTACAATGAATTCATAAGTTCCCAATCATGCGATAGAGCTTGCACTGACAAAGCTGAGTTGCGAAGTATTGGTGCTCTCGGAAAAGGTACTTTAAAAAATTATCGTGGATATAGTATTGAGTGTAGTACTGGTACTGGTTCTCTGTTCTTCCAGTGAGTATTCACACTCGTCATATTTGTATTTACTTTTTGTATTTTTATATATTTTTTTGCAATATGATTGGCTTCCCAACCTCTTTACTTTATTTATCTTGCATGGCCTTAGGATATTTTCAAAATCGAATCGGTAGTTTAGCAACTTTGACTTATGATTTGTATTCTACGAGTGTGCTCCAGTATTAATATTAAATTCTTGTTTTGATTACACAACCAATCATTTGCAACGTGCTGTTTGGCCGCCCATCGTGAAGTGAAGTAACTAGCGGAGCATTTGTTTTTTGTTTGTCAAGTGTCAGTGAAATTTTGCTCTCTCTTTGGCGAAATGCCGACACACGAAAAGAGTTGGAAGAGTATACGAAACCACTTCCAATTGCTTATGGCAACGAACTCTTAGTTACGACAACAGATTATTGGAAAGTTCCCTGGCAAAATTTACGATCCTGTTAATAAAACAGGAGATCCACAGATAATTTAAAAATCCGCAAAATGAAGGTGGCGACCTTCTCCTTAAGTGTAGTTAAATCTGTTTTCGTTGTATATTAAAGAAGGGAGCTAATGACTACTTAACGCACGAATATTAAGTTTTTTTTCTTAAAAGTATCCACCTAACATGGCTATCGCGCGCAAAATGTCCATATATTTTATTAATGATGAAATTTTGCTTTTTGGATTCTTTTAGATAAGACGTCACGGGACTGAAACAATGCCACTGCTAAAACCAATGTTTTCGGACTATTCGGATACACCACTCATTCATTCAATATGGTCGATTGCGCATGTGAATGGCTTCAATATTTCCATATGCAATCTTACCGTATAGTTCCATCTATTCTCTACTTAAAACTATGGTTTTTGTCATTGGTTTTCCATGGTTCGAAATGAATGCTAGCCGTTGACTCTCCCATATTTAATGAAATAATACTACTGGCCCTCACGAATTCTTAAATGATGCCGATGCAACGCTGGAGCCCCTGCTGCCCTTAAAAGCCCACAGAAACCTTAAGAGTTTGTCTGCATAATTTTTTTGCGCTTCACGATGCCTGAGCCAAGGGCAACAGGCATCATTGTGTTCGGCCATCTTTATGTACCCTCGTTATAAAATGATAATCCTGTGACATATGGCCATCTCGCTCCTGGCACGTCTCGCCATTTGTGTTATGTGTACACATTACTCATACGATTTGTAGGTACTTTCTCTCTTTGCCTCTCTGCGTATGCCGTGGATGTATCTCCCCCCCTCCCTTGGCCTTGTTCTCGTACCCGTTGGCTCATTGGCATGCGTCGCGTGCCATGTTTTTGGCACGGTGGGGACCCTTAGCTCAGTTTTGAATGGGCTTGCAACACCATTTGGTAGTTGGATCGCTTAACTCTCCCCTCAGCAGTTGGCAAATGCTTTGGCAGTCCCAGCGCCTTCCCCACCCTTCTTTAAAATCCTTTCGTCCGTGGATGCCAGCTTAATTTTAAGGAACTGCTCTGACTGCTGCGGATATCACGCCGGATTAGGAATATAAATACACTGTTATGCAAACTGGGAGAAAATCTAGATTTACAGTAATTTGTAACGAGAGTAGGTACTGTTGAGTGGTGAATTAGATTGCACCAGCTCGGGAGCCTCCCCAATTTTAGAAAGAGCGTACTATATAAAAAGTTTAAAGAAGTTACAGGGGAGCCAATTGTGTGCCCGACTCTTAGAATAATATCAGTTTTATATAATTAGTATTTTTATTTCTTCTGGAGATGGACTTATATTTCCAGAAGAAATAAAAAATATTTATACCTATAGAAATAAGAGATCATGAATAGGAATCATGTAAATACTAGTTTTAAAAATAAATTTTTATTAACATTTGTTTGTCTTATAATTTTATTGCTAGGCAACCATTAGACCTATCAACTAGAGTTATAAAATTAATTAAATGACTATGCCTCTCGAACTATTTTGTTGAAGATGACGCCACAATAAAATAAGGGAAATTTACACATGGAAGTGATAGTTTAGGAAACTAGATATTTCGCACTAATTGAAAATTGTGTATTCAAATCATTAGATTTATTGAATGAAATATAATCCGCATTGGATTGCTTCGAGATTAAAGGGCGTTCGAATACTGGACCGAAAGCCTTAGTGTGTGTTTAGTGTACCAAGGGATTAATGTTTTGACGCACATCGATCGCTTGTCTCTGATTTGAAGGTTAAACATGTTAATAACGTTACAAAGGAGAACGGCTTTCGCAGTTTCTGAGCATTGGTATTTTCGTCGCCATTTGAAATGCTTGGGACGCCAACGTACGAGGCCTGCATCTCTGTGGGCTCACCCACTCGTTTGAGAGCTCATAAAAACATCTCGCTTTCACCTGTCCCTCCCCGTTAACAACACTTCGTAAAATGGCAGCCAGCCACCCCAGAATTACAAAATCTCGACGCTTTGCGTGCTCCGGCCCCTTTGCCATGTCCCTAAGGGCTGAATTTTTTTAGTCTCTCACACTTAAAGCGGCCGGCTTCACGGTCCTTCGTAGTTTCCTCACCAATGCGCGGGCAACGCCGCACGTCACGTGACCACGCGGGTTATGAGGAAACATCAACGAAAAGCAATCCGCCTGTGCCCGAAAAAACGAAGGGCAATCAGCTCACTCGGCGTTGAATTAGTGATATTTAAGTTAAATATAAAAACCTAATAGTTTATTTCCTATCGACGAAAGCCAACAGCGGTTTGAGCACTTGTTGCTGTTTTGACATTTAAACTTTTTTTTTAAGTTTTTAAGTGCGAAAATAAGCATTTATTGGATCGAATTCAATTTTAATTTAAATAATTGCGCGTTCTTATCATTAAAGTTGTTTGTTAGGGGGATTGTTTCCTCTACAGAGAATAAGACGCACGGTGATTGGTGTAACTACATTCGCTCCACTATATTGTCCGCCCGTCCATTGAGTTTTCTGGTGAAGCTTAACCTTTACCAAAAATAATCACTGCTGCGTTTTTTAGAATGAATGAAATTTAATGTGCAGCCACTGTCCCAAGATTTGATCATTGATTCGGATTATTAAATAACGGACCCATGGTGGCTGAACTATGGTTTAGGAATAACAAATTTTTATCCTTATATTATTGGAGGTGACCTGCCGGTTAGGGTGGGTATACATGGAATTAGACATACCTATGCTCTCCTTTTACAGCTGAAGGCCCCTCTCTTCACACTCGCTTTTGTTTTTCTGCCCTGTATGCGTCCTACCTTTTTACATCCCATCCATAATCTCCTCGTAAATCCTCTTATCACGGCCTTAAGAATCCCCTTGCCCTTGATTACCTGTTCAAACAACCTCATCTATCCATTCCTAATTTACTCAAGCATTTTCCTCTCCTCGACAACCATGGCGAGCACTTCTTCTTGTATATACATTTCCGTGCATCGCACATACTCCATCCTAGTCTACACGCTCTTCTCAAATCCCTGGTACCTATAATCATCCTCTTTCCTCGGATATTCGTATACCCCATGCAATGCTACTATCCATACTTTGTAGTTTCAGGTGTAACTTGGTGAAATCGACTCATGTTGGAATGAAAAAATTACCTTTGTGATTTTACATGGATTTTTTATTCACACGACTCAGGTTTCGACGTACAACGTCATCTTCAGGTCTGAAGATCTACCTGAAGATAACGTTGTAAGTAGAACCCCGGGTCGTGAGAATAAAACATTTATGAGAAATCACAAAGTTAAGTTTTTCATTCCAACTACAAATCATATTAGACTCTTGGCTAGTCTTTCCTGTACATTCTTACGTGAATTCCCCGTCATGAATTCTTTCCTATTAGTTAACGTGCCCTTTGTTGACGATATTCTGCTTTTACCCTTATCCTTACCCTTGTTAATTTTAACGCATGGCGGTCAGATTATGCTTTGACTAGCTCACAACGATGCCCCTGTGGAGTGAACCACTAACAAGTAAACTGTAAACCATATAGTGCAAAAAAGCTCATCCTGTAACTTTCGATATCGAAGTCAACTTTTGAGGAGATTTGCTTTGTGGTCTCAAAACGTTGAGCAAGGTAGATTGCTCATCTGCCTTAGGCATGATGTCAACATGTGAGCCTTGCGAGAATGAAAAAAAACAATATTTTATGCAGCCAAAGTAGGAAGCATCGACCTCGATAAATAAATCATAAGTTTAAGATTACTTAAACGGAAAAATAGAATACAACGAGATTGCTATCTCTGAATCAAGTGTAAAACATATTTGATATATCGACATATACTTTGCTGAAAGGAGTGAGGTCTAACCGATTTAGACGTTAAAGGTACAACTTTATCACCTGATGGTGGCCTAGCAGCCGAAAACTAGAATTTTACGCCAATTTGCTTTAAATTACTTCTATTTCCCTTGGTTTCTAGATACGTGCTTGATGATATTTCCAATCTAGTTTCTGTAGTAACCTTTTAAGCTATTTTTGCGTAACAATCTACTACAACGCTAGTGGATCTTCGTTAAACTACATGTAATTCCCTAACTGGCAAATTCTCCGTTCGGTTGGTTTAACACGCTGCTCACTCAAACGTCACGTTAGCTTTCTCATTTATTTGCATTTCCCTTACAACGTATGTCCTAAGGAGCATTTTAGTTCACCATAAGGTCGTCACACCGCGAAGAGGATTTTACTGACTTCCATTAAAACCTACACTCACCGGTAGGTTACTCAATAATAATAATAATTCTTTTAAACATACTGTTTTCACCGAGGACAAGGTTATGTTGTGAAAACAAAATTAAGTTAGTAAATTTGGAAGTCTCTCGATAAATAGAGTAAACACTTTTTCAAGTCATTGGTGCCGGCTGCTGCGCCATTTCTATTGCACTAACACATTGTGACTTCAGTTTCCGTAGTTGTTTGCTAATAACTTCAAAACTAAGATTGATTGGTGCCCTAATTTTATTGACTTTTACTTTATGAAACATTCGCTTCCAAGTGACAGTTTTTCGTGAAAATTGCATTTGTATATGACAGGCAAATACTTTTTTTTTAGCCATGTTTGACCCAATCTTGCATTAAATATTATTTCATGTTCATTTTGCGAAAAAAGGAACGATGGAAGGAAAAACAATGTAATTCATATGAAGCAGAAGACAAGTTTTTCTATCATAAGCCAAAACATGAATTAAATGAGAATGAAGTCATTCTGCGGTGGATCATCTTAATATTCTAAGTGCCCATTCCTAATTTTCCTTCACAAATTCGTTGTTCTCCTTCAATGCTTAACACCACTTTGTTTGTATTCCTTTACGTTTGCATAATTTGTTCCCCCTCTAAATATACATCACTTGGAAGTCTTTAGTTCATATTCATTCCGGCTCCAAAAAGGATAATTTTAAATTCCATGTGACTCAGCTTACGTCGTTATCCTTCTTGTGCTGGAATTTTCGTTCTGACAAGTGGCGCCTCTAGCTACATAGCAAGGTTAAGTGTTTACTGCAAGTATCTAAGCTGATGTTTTCATTCGATTACCTCGAATAATTAAACTTGTGATGATAACAAAAGAGTATCGTTTTGGGTGGCTTTCGTAATTCCATTAAGCTTGAAATTGGACTCAAGTTATAAATTAATCTTGGCTGGAAAACTGAACAGGTAAGCACTCTCGTGCTTTAAAGGCAATTCAGCAATGAAATGCTTGCTTACATAGATGCTTAATCTAACTTGATCCCTTTGAACTAAAGCGTCCCATGGATTTAATGGACGTAGTTAAATGAATATAATGGTGTAATAATTTAATATTATGGTCGAAAGATTACCTGCGCTAGTAAAGACAAATACATGCAGTCCTATTTCGTTGTAGCCATTGGGTAAAGGAGAGAATGGGTGGAACCATGTGGTTCGATTGCACAGGGAAATAAAGAAGCCATCATAATGCGCAATCAGTCATTTTGAATAGATTAGTGGTGTTGTTTATATGCCGAAATAATGGGTGTTAGTAATGGTATTGCCGCGGTACCGAAATAATTTTTCAAAAAAGCACTCATCATTCATAAAATGTATGGACACATTTGCAAGCCATGTAATATATTGGTCATTTTTAGGAAAAAATAGGCTTTACCTTCGTGCGTCAAGAAACCATCCGCCCTCTGTTTTAATTAATTGTTTTAACTGATAAGTTCGGCACTGGACTGTATACTAATTAGTTCTTCCATTCTGGTATGAATGGTGTGCAATCAAGTTAATCGTTCGTTTGCTCTAAAGGCGAACGTGGACTTGACAAGACCACGCTTTGTAATTGCCCTAATTTATTTTCTTCCGAAGAAAGTTTTTATGCTTTCGGAACTCATGAATTAAATCACGTGCGAAAAGTAATGATGGACTTAAAAAAAATGCTGGGATCACGTTTAATAGATAACTGAAGGCACCGACCCTTCTTTCTTCCCCAAGATTCATTCCAAATAGTCCTTCGGAAAGAAACTCATCCACTCTTTTTAACCTCTTCGCTTCGTCGTACGGAAACATTCGGTAGTCGATTGTATAATCCGGCAAGACGGGAAAACATAGAGTTTTAAAAGAGTTCGGAATGAGATTTTGCCCCGACCGTTGAGGGAAATGGCATTGGCAAAGCAAGTTTTTTCTCTCTCCCTTCGTGCCCTATCGTACCACCGCCACCGCGGGGATACCGATCGGCTGTTCTACTCTCGGTGCCGTCCCCCTGCCTTCCTCCCCGCCGTTGTGTTTTACGCCGGCAGTAACACGGTCGCAAGTTAGGAGCGGACTTAAAAAACGACGTTTTACGACCCGGCCGTATGCTCTCCTTGCCCAGTTTATTATGACTTCGTATCTCGGGGATAAGGTGGAGGGAGGAAAAGAAGTTTGCCTAATCTGCCCAGTGATCTCTCCCTCCCGCCTCCATAGGATTCTCGCTTTCCTTTTCTTTATTGCTCCGAAGAGAGGCGGTTGAGGAAATTTTTATGCATCGTTTTTCGATTCTCCGACCGTCGTCGCCGGCGACGCGAAGCGTGCGTGTTTTGCTTTCCCGCTGTTTTTTTTATTATTATCATGCCTTAGTGTTTTCCTATCTCCTTTCCAATGTAATTGCGAGCTACTTAGTGTACGTCTAGTCGGTATTCCAGCACCGCGGCACGTGCTCGGCTTGTAACTAGAACCTGCGGTTAAGTAGGTGCTCTCCCGATACGCTCAAAGGTGAGAATTACGTCACGCATGGTTTCCTCGCTTAAAATGTCAATTTTCCTGAATTCTCCCCTTTTCTTTGGTGTTTTTATCGCGACTTCGTTTTCGAAATCGGAGAAAAATGGCAAGGAGGCTCTTAACTGAGTTCTCCATGAAGACCAAGCATGGTGTCATCGACAATTATTCTTTCTTACTCACAACTCAATTTTTAAATTAAAACTGTCGCTCTTCTGTGCCTTCCCAGAGTCGTCAATTTTCTTGTTGTCCTCTTTTGTCTTCCTTCTCTTTCCAACTTGATGTCCAGAATTGTAACAAAAAAATTGGAATCGAGGCTCTTCTCTGGTTTTATGTATAATCAATTGGTGAAGATGTCGTCGTAAGAATCGACATTGCAACTATTAAATTGGACAAAAAGTAGATGTAATCTGCTCCCTTCCAGGGTCACTATGTACGTCGATTGTGTAAATATATCTCATGTCAATGGTCATTACACATGACTGAAACAAAATAACTTTGTAATTTTATCTAAGGTTTTATTCCAAGACAACCGGTTTCATCGCATAGGCCGATGGAATGAAACCAGTCGTCTTGAAATGAAATCTCCGTGAAAATTACAAAGTTATTATTGTTTCAGTCATAATTTATTTTCACAAAGTTTACGGCGGAATATATCGAGTTCGTCATAACACCTGTCAATTCTATGTATATGCAGAGTAGAAGTAATCCGGTCTCCTAGAGGTCTCACCGTGAAATGACATATCAATGCTATTTTATTCATATTCCGGCTACTTTTAGAAAAACCTGTCCTCTCTTTGATGTAAAGAGCAAAGCCTCATTTTTCCTCGCAATTTTTTGGCGAATGGTACTAGGGACTCAGAATGTTATATGCGAAAATAGGTGAAGCATGTGGCGAAACCGTATTTCCTTCTCTGATGATAATTCCAATTTCGCGCATTATGTCCAGAAGAAGCGAATTCTACCTGGAAATTGAATGTTGATGGAATAAAGGTACCAATGCATTTATTGTATTATGTATTTTCGCAAATAACTACAGGAACAGAATTCAAAACGCGTTAGTTTGAAAGAATACATTGTAGTGGGCTCCTATGACTGTCAAAACGTTCATTAAGGTAGTTTAAGCGATATAGTTGCCTAGACATAATGGTGATCATATTCAAATTCTATTTTTTTAATTTCAGCGTCTGTAAGAAGTATGGGGTAAACATTTAAATATTAATGGCACAAATTTATAGTTATGCATGACAAAAATTCCTAGTAATTAAATATATATAACCACATAAGTCTCTAACTTGAATCATTTTTTCACGCCTTACGCTGAAATCGCCTTCAAAATAGAAGTATTTTTGCAATTCTGTAAAAATTACTGCGGTGAGTAATTGATTAATTTTTATAAATAGTTGAGAAAACATATAAACTATACACCGTTAGTTTTGTGAAGAAATCTAGGTGTTATAATTTCGTAATTTTTTCAACATTCTCCCTCTGGAGCGCACATCCGTAATCTATCCCATGTAAAACAGCTTATATTTTCAGGGAAATTGCTCGAAAAGTAATTCGTTAAGTGGTTAATATTTTAATATAATTGGAAAAATGAGAGTTTTTCTTTTAAGTCAGATCAAATTCATCAAACTCTAGGTGAAGCGATATTTCGCTCAAACTACCTTAAAGATATACATATTCGGCCGATAATTTGCAAATCCATCCTTAAAAATGTTTTTTTTAATGTCAAAGGTTTGTCGTCAGGGAAAGCAGTATTCATAAACAGTTCAAAAGAAAATGTGGAAGGAGTGTTTCGTTTTCGACTCCCGCATTCGCAGTGGAACCTCATATTTTTTCCAACTTTTGTTTTGACTCACGCAGACGGGCGCCCCGGCCTCCTTGATATAAGATAGCCGAAATGACGAGACACCCTAAGGGGATACATTCAAACGAGAGAGCCTCCCCGAGTTATTTCCGTGGGCGGTGGACCTTCAAGGGAGGAGGCGTGGTGGGTTGGTTGGGGGGGGCTGTTGATGAAGGGGTATGGAGCCCTGCGTGAACGGGTCCACTCCCTCGGACGGGGCGTGGTGTGTCCCGGCAGGTGCGAGGACTATGCGGGGAGAGGACGGAGCAGGTGCAACGTCGTCCCTCGTAGCGTGTTGTGTGGGCCGGATTCTCTCCGGCAGCGGCGGCAAAGACGGCTGCAGGAATTCCTTCGCCTTTGCCTCTCACGAGATCCCCCAAAACGTCTGGCGCCTGGGCGTTGTTCGCACTGGGTAATTGCTCTGGCCTCCCCTCCCATCCCCCGATCGGGCCTCATATAAGGGTCTCCCGAATCATAATGGAGCCATTACCTCGGTAATTTCGGTGGCTATACGTTAATTATTGTCATCGGGAGTGCTCTTGGATACGTCCCTTAATCACGTTGGCACAATAGCCATTCTCCCTTTTTTTACTCGTGTTCTAAATCTACATAAAATGGTGCCTTCCAAGCTGTGTTGCTAGGGTTTGCAGCAAAGGGGTGATTCTTCAATAGGAATCCATTTCGGTGCGTGGCTACTGAAGGGTTGGGCTCTTAAAGTTTTGTCTTTAATTTGATCGTCTACCTTTTTAGCTAGGATAATTTGTTCCTCTCTCGTGGATCATGCGGTCAAAACAGGTGGGGTAGGGTTAGGAGCGAGCGAAATAAAAGAATTAGGGTTGGACGCTCCTGTGATGGACTTGAATGTAAGGAACGTATCATGTTGAGAGATTGGATGAGGGCAGAATAATGAAACAGGTTTCATGATAGAGGAATGAATGGTAGACCAAGAAAGTCATCGGTGAATGTGGTGGAATGAATCAAGCAATCAATTAAGCAATTCATGAATTTAATAGAAGCGAAAGAAGTAGGTATGCAAGGATAGGGAATTATGGAGGAAATTATTAAAAACCGAGCCAGGTTTTTGGCCCTACACCAATTACTAAGCTCTCTGTCTGTCCTGTATGATTAAGAATACTTGCTTCAAATATAGATATTTTAAAAAAATAGTAGTTTCTATTTCTTGATATAATGGAGAGATATTACTTCAAGCATCTACCTACTCTAGCATAAGTCATCTTGTCGGTCCATTGAACTTTCTCCCATGTAAAAGCAAATCAGAAGGGACGATGAATGAGCAGTTGTGAAGGAAGAAAACTGTTAGCTGTTAAAAAATAGGATTGTAAGGTTGAAGAAAGCTTATCTTCGGATTGATGACTCCTAATAATGATATAGGTCTTATTATATGGATGTATACGTAAAAGATTATTTTTAGAGTTTTCGTTGCTCACAGCATTCGATGAATGCGACGCATGTTTCATTTGTAACCAAATCTAAGAGATCCGGGAAAATACGTATGATGTATGAAACTACACTTCCTTCCGCCTGTCAGAAGGTTTTGCTGAATAATAATACCAGCAGAAAGGATTTGAGGTTTTCTCCAATTATAGCCTACTTGAATCGGTTGACTATCTCTACCACTAGTAGTAGTTAAAATAATTTTCGTAAAAAAACTAAGTTAATGTATATAATATTTAGGCTTTCCCGGTAAATGCTTTTAATGTAGAGTTCTCGGGTTTCCATCCTGAGAACTCTAACCCGAGAAATCTACGTAAAACCCGAGATCTACATTATAAATTAACGTATATTTCCGTTGATGTGGAAAGTGTGTGGAAAATATGGATTATCGCATTTGTAAGTTATCAGATTCAAATTAACAAAAGATTTATAAACTAGCGGAATTTTAACGCATGGTATCATGATGATTCACATGAAATTAGTCGTGGCAGCCTTTTGGCCTAGGATTCTTATCATCTTTTCACAAAATCTTGGCGATTTTAGGTACACTTCATTTAATTGTAACTCCTTGATAGAACTTACGAGGTAGGCGTCACTTCCTACCTCGTAAAGGTTCTAAGTCTATTCTAAGTGATACTGTACCAGGGAGAATTAGGATTGTACTTAAATGGAACGTAATCTCCTTCAAACTTTTCCTCTCCCTCGAAATGTTCCTAGACGTATAAACCCCAAGTGTC
Organism: Pyrrhosoma nymphula; assembly: GCA_963573305.1. Lineage (NCBI taxonomy): Eukaryota > Metazoa > Arthropoda > Insecta > Odonata > Coenagrionidae > Pyrrhosoma > Pyrrhosoma nymphula. The sequence goes on from OY754338.1 coordinate 92,494,364, forward strand.
GTAAAATTGGTTGCGGTTCCAAAAGAAAGGGTCTTCTTTTGCAGCACTACATTTGCAGCACATAAGTACACAACTCCATTACTTCCTAGACTCCTGAAACGTGACTTCTCACAGATGGTAGAATTCTCTCCAAAAAGTCCTGAAATTCTCAGAAGTTTTTTATTTATGACAAAGCAATGTACGGAATGCAATTGTAGAGTTATTATCGGAGAATGATGGAGATCAAATGAAAGGAGCGAGTCATTAGTGAATAAGTCGCGCGAGGAGTTTGATAGAGAAGATAATAGATAAAAATTTTGGAAGAAAAAGAGACTAAATTGTAAGGCGTATTTTTCGACCTAACAACCACTTGAAAACAGTAATAGGAGGAGTTATGGGTGGGAATTACAACAGACGAAGGCCAATGGAATACATCAGACATATTATGAAGGACGTCTAAGTGAAGACTTAGTAGGCATGATGATGACTGATGGGCAACGGTCTGCCACGATGCAAACACCGGTTCCCGATCAGTCACCTAAGTTAAGCATCGTTGGGCTCGGCTTGAGTTTGGAGGGATGATCCTCCGATTCGTCCGAGTCCTGTTGCCCCTGTCTGCACGTGGCAGACAGTAAGTGCGAAATGACCTTAGCCGTCGAAGCACGGTAAACAAAAATACTACTTCTACTGCTATGATGACTGATGATGAAAGTGCAGACAGGTTCATGCGATTCTTTATCAAAATAACTAGTCGCATTCTCATGATTGGTTTGCAATGAATGAAACCATTACTGATAGTTCTATAGGCGTTATTTAATTGCTTGTAGTTTTGACCTAACCCCTTTAATTTACCCTTAATGGCAGGTGATACTGGATTCACAACCTGCTACTTCTCCCTTGCAGCTTGTATGATAATCTTTAGATGTAAATTGTGCATAAATGAATAGGAATCGGGAATTAAGTGTTTTGGTTGAGAGTGCGAGCGATGGATGAACAGCGGTCACTGTTTTTATTATTCTCTTAAAAGGGTTTAATGTGATCTGTCGAGGGGAAAGATGGGAAAGACCATTCTTTGGGTCATTTTATGTTTGGGACTTTAAGAATGATATTCTGAGTAATTGTGCCGTAAAAATGCCTCTTTCTATCCCTTGCCTAAAGGAAAACTCATGATCCAGACAGGGCGCATTGGCTGGAATTAAGCCACTAGGATACTGGGGTCAGACATCTTCATAGGGAGTTCAACCTGAGTGTCTATTCTGGAACTTAGCGGTCCTTAAATAACAGGTTTTACTTGACGCCGTTGTCATATTTAGCGAAGCGTCAGCTTTGGTTTGAGCCGCCGCGCCGGTACTTGTTTACGGTGTAAGTGTGGCAACATTGGACACATATCACTCGCTGCCTATCGATCATAGATTGACGGATTTTGCTTCCCTGGTGTGTTTTCGAGGGCCTCTTACGAAAAATGCTCCGTATGCTCTTCGACCATCGCCAGGAAATCTTTTACCGTTCGTCTCACATAATGAGATGAGATGCAGTACATCCTAATCTTCATGCATATTTAACTTATTTATAGTGCTCCAAGATGTTGAACTTATTTTTAATGCTAGCCTGTTTTTTATTTTGCTTTGTTGGCCTAATATTTGGCTGTAAATTGCATTGGTCTCTGATTAGAGCGTAAATAATAACTGTACCAGTCTTTTTTCCTATTTTGCTCAAGGAACAGCTTTGATCATAAAATATCTAAGATATTCCCGGTGAATCTTATGTCGAAATGTTTCACGGATGTTTTAGGAGCCCTGTGAGATGAGGAGTAAATCGCTTTTCGAAACGTCGGCAGACATGAAGCCAATTACCCTGTGGAATACCCAAGAAACATATCTACATCAGCTTTGATTATTTTTTGAAAAAATTATTTCTCTTGATGTGAAACCTGACCGATGGACATTTTTAGTACTCACAGCTTTAGTTCAAAGTAGATCATGTTTCCAAGTCTAGGTTTACATGCTCTTATTATTCGTACCTTTTCGGCCGATCTGCAGCATATTCATTGCTGGTAGAATTGGAATGACGCATGAGTTGTTGGTTAATGCGAGCTATCCGAGAATCGCATAATATGAGAGATGCTGTATTGCCGTTCCATTTAGGTTTCGTTTAGGTAGCATTACAGTTGAGACCGAGATCATTTTGCTTGGCATGAAGCGTATTCACAGTTATGAATGCAAGATTAAAAGCCACCTTCCTTGCTCAGCTACATATTTTTGGTTGCGTCCTAATGTATATTATTGAAAAGTAATCTGTAAAATACGTTATTTTTGTCAACGTATTGTGAATATTGAATTATTTTTATTTTCAAAACTTGGAAAGAAGGTGTTTTCATACCTTTTAAAAGTCTATTAGCTTCTCATTTTATATCAGTGTATGCCGTTATTGAAATTAAATATGTACATACACTACTGAATAATTATTGCAGTTTTGTGATTACAGAGAAAACTTCACATTATTTTTTTAACTTCAACGTTTGAGTTACATCTGAGGTTGATGTGAATAGTCTCTAACTAGCAAGTCCTGTTCGAGGGAAGACAAGGACCTGGTAGAAATTCAAGGTCCCTGCATTTTCCGTGGAAATCCAGAACTTATGCGGTCACTTCAATTCCAACTTGCCCTGTGACCGCCTGGTCGCTCCTTGCTCTTAGAGAAACTTCTTTTTCTGCGCTAGGAAATAGGAACCGATAAAAGTCCTCTCTCGGTAATTGAAGACGTGAGGACAAGGTCAAGGATAAAGGTTACACTTTCCTCTTCCTTCGTTGCCCTGGGAATCTAATAGAATCCCTCCAAATCGATTCCCTTCGTCTCGGATTCTGGGAAACGAAACTACTACGAATGGAAGGAAATGGTTACTCGGTCGAAGTACTTTTTGGAACGAAGCTTAGAAATGTTTGCCATTTCCTGCGTTCTTGTATTCAATACGGGTGAAATAGATGGAATGGAACTGTTACAGCCAGAACATAATTGCTGGGGTAGGTTTGTCCTACCATTGTGATCATTCTGCTGTCGATTCTTTCCACCCTTCTGCCTTAGATGTCACAAAAATTCTTTCCTCATGTTAACAATTTTATTCGCCTCCTGGATTGGATATTTTTATTCGAGAAATAATTTTTTTGGGGAGTTCATAGGTGAATAGGTGGCGGTTGCGTTTTTTTCAAGTCGTTGATTTCGTATACGTCGTGGTAACTTGCTCAGTTGCATTTGAAGATTTAATACTAACTTTTTTATCAAGACTGAAGTCAAAAAAGAATAAATTATATGAGATATTCGATAAAAGTCTCTTTCACCTGCAGTATTTGGAATTTGTTAGTATTTCAGTATCTAGCTTTCTCTTATGCTTATGTGACTTATGTATCCAATGTGCCGAGTTCGTTCGCCACTACCAGAAAGCTTTTGTCGTTCCCGGCGGCCATTGTGTAAATTCGCCTCGCCTGCCAACCTTAGGGTCGCAGGTTCAAGTCCCGTCTGTGTGGCTTATTCAACACCCAGTACATGGTTGTTTGTGAATTCACGATGTATAGGCCCTAGGCGATTTTTCGGGTTGTTGGTTCATAATTAAAAACGAACAAATTTGTAAAAATCAACAAATTCAAAATATTTATGTGTAACGGAATGATTTTCATGTAAAAAATGTTGTGGTTGTAAATTTAATATCTGTTTAAATTTTTCGGTTACCGTGGGATTTTACTGATCATCTTTCAATTTTCTAAAGCCCTCTTCAAACTTATGAAATGTAGGATATGTGCACCCATAACATAGCATGAGGACGATAATTAAACGGGTAAGGAGCTGGGATGAGAAGAGGTTTGCGAAGAGCATCAGTTATTTGAGTTTGCTTTGTAGCTATTCAAGATAATCTTCATCAAATTCGTTCCAATATCCGCATTAGTGAATCGTCGTAAGTGGACCAATAAAAGTTTGCGCACGGAATGTCCCTGGTTGTGGTTGCTTGAGTAAAGAATATTCATTATTTCAATTCTGGAATTGCATTCTCTTCATACCATTTCACTTAGGAGAATTGGGAGAGAGATTTAGTTGCTCTTATATTTTTTTCCAACTCTTAAAATTATTATTTTATACTTTATTCGACAGTTTCTGGTACAGTGGAAAAATTAATGTTAAGTCACTACTTCTTCTGAAAACCTAGGTCCTAATAATGCCACTGTGAGGAAGTCTCTCTATGCGTTTTGGATACGGGCAGTCCGTGTTAGCATCGTGAAGATTTTAGAATGTCCTGTATAAAAAACTGCTGTAAAAAGAATGACATCTGTTCGACAACACATTTCGGACGAATGCTCTCTCATAAGCATTTAATTCAATAATATGGATTGATCGTACTATTTCGAACGTGAATACCCTCCGATTACAAATATGTGTTTTTTGGTCCTTTTTTCTTTAAAGGTATTGTTTTTTATTTGAATTATTGTAAATTTTTGCGCAATATGCGATTTCCGAATGCATTCCAGTGTTTGGTCCCCCTTGTGTTCGCCAAGGGCATTTTTTATGCTTACTTTTGATACGAAAACATTGTCATTTTTCATCTCGTATAGAAATATTGGTTCGCATTTTCAAAATAACCAATTTTTTGCGTGATGCGTAGGGGACGGGGGTGAGTTCAATTATTTATCGGTTTGGAAAATAAAATAAATTGCAAAAACATTGAAAATATGAACGGATAAGCCTTGTCAGGCTTACCCAGCTAAACATATCAAAGAGCCTATTTACTCATGCCGCATATTTTAATCATGACAGCAAGTGTTCACTTTAAAATTTAAATAATTTCATGGATACCTGCGACTGCTTGAGCGCGTAGATGGAGTTTTTTTCCCTCTCCAGAATTTTATAAAAATATGCGTGGAATCAGTAAATAAAAACTTATCGTGCCTCTATGTCGGAATAAATTAGGGAACTTAACACATAATCGCATAGTCTAACGGGAGTGCATTTGAGAACATCTTTACAAAAAAGTAATTTATGTTATCTTAATTTAATATGTTATTAATCCTTTAAAAATTGTTTTGACCTCTTTCGGCAACAAATACGTTCCTGAATTTTTCTTTTCAAATTTAGCACATCAGGAAGAAAATGGGGCAGAACTATATCAGCGATGTTATGAGTACAGTTTTCGAGGGGGCAGCAGATATATATTGGACTATGGAAGGGTTAGTAATCTTTGCTTGGCAGTGAACTCGTGACTCTAGTGGCTGGATAATGTTTGTCGGAAGGCGGAATCATATATTTTTCTTTCACGTCTACAGCTATGAGTCGCTAACATTGCCATTGTATATGAGTTAAATTTGGAATATTTAAAGGGATGAAGGTAGATTCAGGGATAAAATAGTGAAGGAAATATGTGGTTTATTTTCATTCACACAAGACGTATGAAAGCCATGATAGCCTAATTTATTGTTATTTTCAAAAATTCTTTTTTTTATTTGAATGTAGGAGTACGTTGGGCTGTGCTTCTTTTAGCTCAGGACGTAAGCTATCCCATAGATATCCCAAGAGTGTCTCTGGTCTTTTAAGAATGCAAATTCCTTTTTAGCTATGAAAATACAGAAAGCAAATCCTGCTTTGTTTGAAGATTAGTATTGCGTGACCATTTACGTTGAAATAGTCTTCATTCCATTCAAGTTTTAGTTGTTTATCTTTTTTATAAATGGCTCTCAACTAAACAAACCTTCTCTGACGAACTAAAATTATTGAAGTGAAGTACACAGAAAAATACTTACGCCAAAATTTATTTCGGTACAACTTGATTCTCTACTTTCGACGCTAGTTGTACCAAAATAAATTATGGTAGAAATATATATTGTGTACTTTAATTATTCAGTAATAATGAATTTCCTAATATTTAAGTCAGAAAACATCAAACATATGAACTTCAATCTCGGGACTCGTTGAACAGGATTCAGTATGAAGATTCACGTTATTTATTTTCTTGTATGTACTAGGGAGCTGTGCCTTCTGATGACCCGCGATTTACTCCCTGCGCCGTCACTAATGATTAAGAACAAAAAATAATACTTCTATAATATTTAAAAAAATCCCTTTAGGCCCGGCCAGGAGGTACAGGTAGATTTCGATTTTTTTTACTCAGATCATTTTTCTCCCTTCTTTGCATTTAGTTAGTGATATCAAATATTGTTTCAGACAAAAGTTTTAAATAATATTTAGAATATCTACAATAATTTTAAAATCTGATATTGTGCGTACTAATGAAGTTGATTTTTTCAAATTATTTTTTTGTACAAAAAATCTTACTATTCCACCCTTAGAGTTAATGGTTGGTGTAATCAAAATCTCTTTCAGACTAAAGTTTTTGGTTGTAGTCTTGGAAAGTAATCAAAACGAATTTAATATATTTCTTCTTAAGGGAGTTATGGTGATTTTTCTGTTTTTCAAAAAATCTTCCCCACTTCCACATTTTAGTCTGATTTTGCCCATTACCGTACTTGACCGAGATTTTCCCTTTTTATATTTTACTAGCGGATGATGCCCGTTGAAATTCAACGGGTGTGAAAAACAATTAACTTATTTTATTATAAAACCACAAAGCCTGAAGAGTACTGTCAGCGTGGTCATTTGAGGAGTTCGTAGCCTATCTTGTACGTTGTGCTCGTTGTAGTAGACACGCTGACCGTTTTCCAGGTGCACGGAGAGATGGTCCTCTTTCATGCCCCGGAAACCCAAAAATGAGTGAATTCAAGTTAACTGCACTTTAACACCTTTAAACATATATAAATAACTCGCAACGTTTATGATGTGGGAATTGGTCTAAAAAACAATTCGCAATCGTAATGAGAGGCAGACGGTTCCACTACGTGTAATACATCTGAGTATTAAACGATAATAGACAGCGCTGTTTTTTGTAGCAACATAGGCATTATTACCATTACTATTCGATGCACCTAAGTATTCTTGCACATTTAAAGGTGTAGTTAATTTAATTCCTTAATATATGTATCGTTTACTATGTATGTGTTCTCTCATATGCATGCAGTGACCCTATTAGAGCTACTTTGAGAATAGACATTGAATACTATACTTGTTGTAAATACGCATTGAATTTATCGATTACCCCCCAAAGTAATCTATCATGGGGCCCTCCTTATACAGATTTTCTTTCTACGTGCTATCATGGGCCTGCAGGAAAACGTTATATTTAAATGCCAGAGGCGTGAATATCCTTTGAAAATCAAATCTCTGGTTGCAAAGGAAATATGTGTTTGTTGATTTCAGAGAAAAATGTGAATTTATTTTGCTAAAAACATGATATTCAGGCAAATACGAAGCGTAAAAGGAAATCGATTGAAAGAATTAGAAACTTCATTTATTTAGTCATTCGATAAAAAAAATCCCAACCCTCTATCTTCAGTGGAAGTAATTTTAAAAAGCAAAAAATGAACCCACTGCACAAAACCCAATACTTAGTGTACGTAGGCCCCTTTTTGGGACCTTTTGGGGCCCTGAGATCTATTTAAAATAGCCTACAATTTTCTTCATGACTTGAACTATTAGTCTGCAAAATTTCAGCACGATGAGATTAAAACTGTAGATTTGTACAAAAACCAAACATACAAACCGGCAAACATTCTTCTTTATATATACATATAGATGTATCAGTCTGGAAGCTATTTGTGCAAAATTACGGCAGTTATTGTGACCATAATTAAGTTTTTACTTGTAAGTTTATGGTCTTGGTTTATGTAAGTTTTAGGCTACTGATCATGAAACGAGAAACTATGTAGAAATTTCCGGAAGTTGTACCATGGTAACGACTGCAATAGACAGTCTTTCTTCGAAATCTACCTATCTTTATTTTAAGAACTTCTTTCCAAACAACATTTTAGAATTTTTTTATTTTTGCATTAGTCTTTGATCGTCATCTTGATATAAGTACAACTGTTCATGACGAAGCAAAGGTGTGTATAACAACATAAATAAATATCTAGGTGGTAAAATTGATTCCTTCAGGGCGTTTACCCCCATACATTTTTTAGCAATGGTTTGCTAAGGGGACACTTTTCAAATTAACGCTGGATTTGAGAGCAATTTGGAATGTTTTGTGAGCGTTATCGCAATTGCGAATTGCAAACAAAATTTAATGACAACAGCGAGAGTTTTCATTAAATTTATTTGAATGTGACACTTATCTCTCTAGTTTTTGCGGCCATCGTTTCTGGTTGAATTTTGAGAAAGAAACAAATTCTGCAAGAGATAAAAATTAACTTTACTTGCATTTCTCATGAAAGTTGATGTGAACGATCTGGAGTCGAACCTGAGCATTTAGGTGTGTAAAAAGTTGCCTATAATCAGTAGAGTGGCGACATTTAACAATGTACAATGTATGAAAGTTGTTCAACTTCTGATTCCTTAACAAATCTGAGCGTCGGATGAAAACTTTGCACGAAAATGTTGCATTTTTAGGCTTGGCTTTTAATATGAAGTAGGATTTATGATTTAATCCTAATGCGTATCTATGTAATTTTTGTGGAAATAGCATACGTTCGTGCTTTGGTTATTTGTTTATTGTTACCATATACCGATCGTCGGTTAGTCCTGCCGCAGTGTTCAAGTGTCTCAAACAGCTATCTCGGGACCAAAAGATTGCCGGCAAGGGGAATATATGTCATTTACAGCTTTGGCCTCGTGTGTGTGCTTGTTGTGGAGCACATGCCCCGCCTTTTAGAAAAGGACGACTCCCCACATATCCCAGGAAGGATGTGGTCCTCCCTGAGACATCCTTGGGGCGAATACGACCGTGTCCATGGGACGCAAAAAGGATTTTTACGCCGTACTAGTATTAACGGTTTTCCCGCGCTGCAGCGGTATCTCTGCATTTAGCCACCGGTGGCATTGGGGGGCGAAATATTCTTTTTGCGGAGTCGTTCGTTCCGTTTTGTCGCTCTCCTTAGGAGTGGGGAAGGAACTTAATGCGTGAAAGGAAAAAGCCCGCTGAAGAACCGAGAAAAAAACGAAGACGCATGGACCGGTTTTGTTCTCCCTCCTAACCACGAGCCCTTTCGAAACTCCCTCAGTCCTCTTTCATTTTCATCGCTATTTTCCCCTAATATATCTATTCGTTCTTGATATCCTTTTATCTCCCATACTCTTTCGTTAAAGCTGACGTCAATTACTTCGAGAAATGTGGAAATATGTGGTAATAAATTTATAAGTGTATTGCAATTATCACTAAAACTAAGGATAAAATGGCCGTTTATCACTAAATAAAAGTGCGACATTTTTTAAAGAAAGCAAACATTTACCTAGTCCCATAGCTCTAAGGACTCATGTACGAGTATAAATCTCGTATGATCGTCATCATCAGAGTAATCTACCGGTTAAAGTGGAAATAGCATACGTTTAATGATACACGTCTTTGTAATTGTGTGATTCATGAAGTGTGTCTGTTCACTATGGTGTTAGTTCCTATTTTTATCTCATTCTATGAGAAAGTCTCGTTGTAATGACCGAATAACTTACAATATGCTGTAAGCTAAGATGGATGCACGTGTACTTTTTGAAGAATCATAGAAGTCGTTAGGATTGTATTTAGGCGGTTGGAAGAGGTAATGAGGGGCGTAGAAATTTTTAGGGTCATGATAGAGGGGAGGATGGTGTATAAGCAAGGAAACGGAAGAAAGAGGATACGCTTAATGGAGGCGATGAAGAGAGGTAAGCATATGCTGATATGAAGACAGGAATCGTGTTGGGAGATTAAGGCCTGCGCCTATAAAAATCTAGAAGATTTTAACTCTTTTAGATAGACCTACCTTAAACATTATATTACTTAACTGTTAATGGACTATTGACTGAAGAAGTTAGCCTATATCCAATCACATTTTCTGGACCATTTCAATGACCGTTAGCTTCATGTGGTATTACGATAGATCTTTCTTGAAAGGTGCCGAGGTGAGAAATATAGCCTGATATTCTTTGACTTCCAGTTACACTCGAATCCTTGTCTATTGTTATCTGTCGTGACGCACATGACAATCGGGAAGTAAATAAGAAATAGAATGAGTCGTAATCTACTCCTATCTGTGCGGAAGTACAAAAAAGAGCATTGATACGACGTTCTTCGGGATCAGAACTCCAATTCGGTATCAACACGTGGCTCTTGAAAGTCGCTATTCACATTTTATGACTTGAGATCGTAATTTTTGAGGCTTTATCCAGGGATCCGGCATAACTAAAGATTCCCTCGTCAGAAAGAAACACTTTTCGTTGGACAAAGAAAAGTCGCATGCTTCAGTCCCACGTCTCTCTCGCAGTTCGGTTGGCATTCCTCAGAAAGCTCCTCTGTTGATTTGCTCCCTGTATAGTTGGCAGAAAGATGTTAGAGGTGTTTGAGTTCAAAAATGAAGATATTTTCTCATCATTTCTGTAAGCTATGTACAGAGTAATTGAGGCTAATTATTATTCAATAATGCATTTTTTAGTATTCAGAACATGCAACGTTTTTATTTGGTGATAGTAAAAGTACCTATATCTTTTTTTTTTTAATATTTAGCATATGAAAAGTATTTATTATATTACAATATTATTCCTTTTTATCAAACTATTGCTTACTACTTTAGACCGTATACTACAAGGAAGCCGAAACTTCACTGACCTTATGCGTATACGTTCTTCAAGTCCCTTATTTAGGCATGAATTTCGGTTGTTATTAATGTTTGGCGTCGCTCGTTTGCATGCTGTTCAAAGAGTAGGCCTTCAAAGGAAGATATAACTGATAGTAACACGAAGGCTCTTAAGGGGATGGATCCAAGGGTAAAGGGTCGTTTTTAAGACGTAATAATCAAGGAAAAAAGGCTGGTGAAAATGTGAAACCAGCCTCCCGTCTTTTGCGACGGTCGAACGTATGTTTATTCAGTGAGGTCTACTAATGACTTCCCTGCGCCTCAGACGCAATTGACAATTTTTCTTATATATTTCTCTCTAATTATATCTGTGGAAAAATTAACACTGAAGGCGGAAGCCTTGTAAAATTTTCTGTGTGGGATCATGGTTTTGCGTTACATTCTAAATGGGATGCACTCGAGAAGTTAATGGGAATATTTTGCTGAAATGTTCCTCATTTTTGTAACTTGACTCCGACCAATGGGAGTCACTTTTGAAAAGTGACAAGCAGGGTAAATTACTCGATGTGAATTAAAATGTTAAGGGAACTTGATACATTTTCCCCGTTTCTTTTCCCTAATAATATTTACCACAAATTGGAGCCTCTCATCACTCATTTTTTAGCCTTAAGCAGTATAGTCCTATCCAGAGTAATACCTGGCCCGTACTGCGGTATAATAACTGTATGCGTACTTAATCACAACTAATGCGAAAAATACGACGCTTTAGTGGAGTTTTATTTCTCCGCCGAAACAAAAAAATGGGTTTAGAAAGGAAGATTTTGACTGGCTGAATTCTACGTGAAATGAATAACATTTTCCATGCTACCGCAGGCATTTTTGTTTAAAAAAATGCTTAACTCTACCTCGGAGAAGATTTATTTAGGCGGAAAACTGCTGAAAAAAATAGAAAAGGTTTGTAGGAAAATTCTCACTGTATTTAATCATTGTTTATGACTCTGAAACCTGTACACCTCAGAAAGGACATGGGAATATAATGAAGAAGATTTAGATTTGTTTATAAAAAAGGATGGGAAGCGTGGAGGAAAATGAAGTACTGTTTATGGCTGTGGTAGCATAGTAGTTTCCTGGGGGAAATGACAGAGGAGACAGAGCAGGTGGTTAAAGCTGGGCACTTGGGACTGGTTACAGAAAGATGTTCCACTCTAGTGTTCATCGAAACCTTGCTCATTGGTAAAGTACCTTGAAATGAATGTTCATTACACAATTGTGTCAGAGACATGATAAATACGAGCGTTTTTTGTCAGCTGAAGTAATGGAATCGGTTAGGATTGACCAGCCCTCCCTCAACGTGCTGCGCACGTATGGGACTGGTTTTGTGACGGGCAAGACCTGCCAATGAAATGTATATTTAATTTAATGTTTTATAAACTAAAGACTAAAATTTCTAAGTGAGGATTTGTGGACCAAAGTCGGTGGGTACTTAAACTACAACGTGAATGTATATTGTGTTTCCGATCATTACTCGGTCCTCGCGCCTGTGACGAAGGATCATACCCTCAATCGTCTCCAAAAACTAATGGGAGCGTCATTTACCTATATTACGATTTCTGAATGATTTTCGATCATTGCTCTGTCCACGCGCTCGTACGGACGAATAGTTGCTTTTATCGTTTGAAAAATAAACATTTTGTGTATAATTTAATTGCATAGCGATTTTCAAGGGCGTCTTTTCGACCATCTTGCCTTACATACGCAGATAAGGGAGGTTACTATATCTTTAAATATTTTAACCACATTTGGCGTCTAGTATCCTTTAATAGCGTATACCTAGTGTCCCTCCGATCATGCGTGAATGACGAACGTTAATACTAGTTAATGTTCTTATGGCCCAAGTTGGAATAAAATTTTCCACGATAACGATTTTTTGACTCTCTCTCTCCGACCATTGCTGCATACATGCGCTGATAACGAAGGATAATTCAATCTTTAATACTTAATTTTTTTTACACTCGAATGAATTTTAAGACTTTTGAGTCACACTCTTTTGAGTCCAGTCGCTTGCCCTTCTTGACCTCAGGCGCTTTCTTGTTGCCGGGGTCTCCACCAGATGTCGGCCGTCTCGCTCGCGCGGGTCTTACTCGCAGGGTCCAGGCTCTGCCGCGGGAGACATCAAGGCTTCTCTTACGAGGAGGAGTGGAGAGAGGGCTGAGGGCACTTTATTGCTCCGACCATAATCAAGTTCGGCCTGCGGGGTCTCCCCCTCCTCGCCACTCCCCTCCTCTCCATCCGGGCGGGTCTCTCTCTAATTGGGAAATAAATGAGAAGTTCTTTTGAGGGACGAATAGCCGGGCCGTTCCAAGTGTAACTCCCGTCCCAAGCCCAACTCCTCGTGTACGACCATAAAAGTTTGCTCCTATATAGGGAGTAGTTTACTCGGGTTGCCTGCTCTTTAGCCTTTCCGACGACGCTAGGGGTCACCCCCTCCTTATTTCTCGCGAGCGGTAAATGTTTACGGAATTGTTTCGGTGCGAATACTTCGAAGTTCTCCCACATCAAGGTTAACCTTCTGAAGCGACCTGCCGCCGCAAAATGTTTGGCTGCTGGTTTCAGGATCCATTCTCAAGTTATGGATATGCCTGAGTTTGATTGCGTTCATTTGTTGGTTGGGTATTTGTGGTAGGCGACCCGCAACTGAGGTCATTTTCGCCATTGAGGACAGATGGGTGAGGGGAAGGGTTAGGTTATATGGGGAATGGAGGACGGGTAGAGAGAAACCCGGCGTTAGAATTTGCCTGCTGTTAACGAAAGGCGCCAAGGGTACCACGGTTTAACGTCCCATCTGACGGACAGAGTACTGCTTTCGAAGTGCTCTCCACACGGCACCCAAATAGGGATCGAGGTTTCACTAAAATAACATCCACCACTCCCGGGATAGGAACCCAAACCCTCGGTAATGGAAGCCAGTACTGTAGCCATTACGCCTAACATTTTCCCTTCATCTTGTTGTTAATTGAAAAAGTGGTGTTCCTTCAGAAACATCTTTGCCTCTGGGCATAGAATTGTAGAATTGTAAACCGTAGCATTGCGGAGTCACCTTACGTGTAATGATAATGCTTTACATTCCTGTGCGTAATAAATTTAAAGGGTGTGCCAATAGTGGAAGGAGGACGCACAAAAACGTGACGGGATTTACAGCATGAATGTTCCTGTGGCACTAGTGGCTTGGCTGTATTTATCTTCAGAGAGTGGCAGCGGGGTACCAGCAGCGCGTGTCACGGCTATGTTAACGATCCCAAAAAAAACAGTGAAAATATGCTAATAGCGCTCGTAACCTATCAGAGAAGCCCATCTGAACGACTGGATTTAAGGCAACAGGAGGAAGATTTTTGATCTAAATTTTTCATTGCGTTGCATTTTTCTACCAATTCTTGATTTCGGTACCTAATGCAAAGTTGCCTGACAAAGCCAGCAGAAAGATCGGCGAAATCTCATGCTCCAAATAAATTCCGAAAAAATACGTCATTGGTTGTCGAAAGCAAGAATTTGATGAAAAAGAAGAGAGACTTTTGATGCTTGGCAACGAAGGTCTGTGACCATAGGAACCCTCGTAGTCAAACGCGGATACTACCTTACTCCCCCGTGTGCAAACTCGTAGGCAATGGACTCTTCCTCTGAAAATGGTCTCGTTACCTTTCAAGACTCGCTCTTTCTTTTTGCCAATCCATTTATTTACCGCAAACACTTCTCAGGGACCGCATAACTTCTGCATTACGGATATACGTATTATTTTGGCGGAAAACCCAATGGCATATCGTGATTCACAGGATTGGAAATTCTCGTCTCAGATTTCCATTCGTGTTCCCGCATCTTTCCTGTTGTCCGTTCGCCTAACCTCACCTTGACCGCTGCCGAGACAACTTCGCTCCAACGATCCGTTTGAATCATCGTCAAATTTTCGGTGCCAGAAATCACTGAGTCGCGCCTCGAAGGCGAGGTAGGTATCATGTAAACCACAGTTCTCGGAACGAGCTGGAAACCTGTGGTTTTTGGTTATTGGAGTGAAACATCCGCTCCGCTATCCGTGTAGCCTCATTTACAAATGAAGTCTTAGAGATGATACGTGTCATCTCATTCCTTAGATAAAACTTATGCCTATTTTTCTTAATATCTCGTCTACCTCATTCACCCGTTACTTTCTGTACTCCAACCATTTTCTCGTCCTACATATTCTTTAATATTCGTGTATGTATATATTTTCTTTGCTCTAAATCCATTTATATGTTTGTTTCTCACCAAAGTATGTCTTACAGTCAGTCACGTCTGTTTTTTAAGATCTTCTAAGCAGCTTAGGAGGTTGAAATTTGGCACAAGCACAGGTCTTGACCAAAATCCGAAGGGAGGATTAGTAAAAACTGCCGTCAAAAATAAAAAGGGGTCAATTCGTTAACTTTCTCTCTCATAAGGAGAGCATTGAATCGGGATAGCGGTTTCTTTTTCCCTTTTTTTAGATTACTTGCACTCAAGAAATAGGGTTATAACTCTCACTATTAGATAGCTAAAAGAATGCAGAACCGAACCGAAAATATGTAGTAATCACCAACGATTTAACGGGATTGTTTATACCCTGTATTTGTTAACTTTTAAAACTTTTGCGACTGTGTACATCTTTCTCGTTTCTTCAAAATACTGATTTTGTACAAAAGTTGTTGGGGAAAAATCTAAACAAAGTAATGAAATTTCAAGTAATATTCTAGATGTTGGCCCATTATTATTAAGTTAATCTGCCGGCTAAAGTCATCAAAGTCTCTTATCTATCTAGAATATTTCTTTGTCCTTCATAGCGGACGTCCTACCTTTCTTCATCCCGTCCATATAACCATAAGAGTAAATATACGTACTCTATGATATAACCCATTCACTCTCTTCCCCTTTCCCGCTTACCCAACATCCTCCGCTCTATCACGGTCTTCAGCAGCCCTTCTCCCCTCATTACCTCTTCCAAACACCTACTTTTCCTCTCATCCATTAGTTTTCTTTTCTCACCGACCACACCAAGCACTTCCTCGTTTGTCATTCTTTCCGTCCACTGCACCTTCTCCATCGTCATCCACACTCCGCACCCACATCCGCGTCTCGAGCGTCTGCAGCATATTCTCGTCTTCTTTTCTAAGAGCACGTTTCTGTCCCATGCAACGCTACATTCCATTTTAAACTACGATTGAAAATGCGTGAATCTGGACCGATATTCAACGAAAAATTGAGGGAAAATTGAAGATAACGAATATCTAGGGTATAAGGGTTGCTTATTTTCCATCGATCACTTCCACTTTGCCCAAGACGGAACGGATGAAACAACTCCGAGGGCGCCAGGAAGTCGGTGGGACGTAGAGGATACAGGTTGCCTCAAAGGATATAAACAATGAGATTTCTCGATCTGCGCCGCCATTGGCTTGCTCATCGCGTGACGTCACTGACGTCTTAGTTACAGCCTTCAACCGCCATGACCAAATTGCAAGAAGAAAGGTAAGAGATTAGTGGTCGTGCTTAGGTTTTTCTATCAGGTGAATTCCGATTGAAAATTTCAATTGCTCAAAGTCAAGGGAGGCACTAGAGTCGAGTAGTTGCTGTGCTCTTGCATCCTATCCTGCACACTGCTTGTAAAGCGAAAGAAGAAGAAAAGCAGACTTCATTCCTCAAGTACGTTTCTACGCGTATCATCAGTTACGTATATTCTACCAACCTTGGGTGGGACGCGGGCCGAAAACGACCGCTCGAGCACTACGACGCCTTCCCAAGCATTTCCCGATAACGCGGAAACATTCACCCGGCTGTTTCCCCGACACAACCGTCTCCCTTTGCTTTTTGTTCTACAATTTGGGTCAATGCCAACAGCCCCCCTCTTTCAGACATATACTGTTGACAGTCACTCATACAATTTTCCGTTTCTTTTGCTGCTGTGGTGATTTTCATCAAGAATTAATACCAAGCTAAAGCATTGACTCCTCATGCTCCAATTTGTTCTCAACTCCTTCCATGCTTGACTTCCTTATCCTTGCTTCGGAGAACCTCGCTGCATTGTTCCCGAGGGTATTATCATCATCTCATTTATTTCAAGTTTGCATTGTTTTAACCTCGTCGTGAACCTCGCTCCAATGCTCTGGAAAGAAGAATATTTTTTGTTTGCTGAATTCATTTATGTAAACACACGGAGCTCCGAGAACAGCTTCATAAAGAATAGTAGAGCACGTGGCATTGAGCATTAACTCTTTCCTTGTGCTTTTTTGTTTATGTTCATAAATTATTAAGGGAAAATAAAAATTCTACTTCATCCATGGCATGGATGTTACACCCTGTGGGCGTGGAAATGGACCTTACAAAGTACGCTTAGATCTAGTGCTACTCATTAACTCTAGTAGAGGATTTCTTTTTAATCTTACGAGGCAGGCGCTAAAACTTTTTAACGCAGGTGATAATTTGTTGATGTGTACCCTATTCATAAAATTTACAGATGGATTTATTTAATGGGAATAAGGAATAGTTGTAACATATCTATTCGGACGTTTTACAGCTGGGATTTAGAGCAGAGGAGAATGACGTAATAGCACTTTTCACCATTCAAATTCTAAAAGTTAAAATAAGTATATAACTTTTACTGTAATTGAAAAAGCATAACATTAGAATTTTCATGGTTATGTAGCGTGAATCAATGAACACATCTACTTTTTTCCAATTGCATAAAAGCGGAATGGCGCATAATCATTATAATAAACTTAAGTTGCTGAAAAACAATACGCTATCGTATTGTGTTGCATTAGTATTAGCTACACTATGGTTTCTCTCTTGCATATTATTTTGGTAACTATAATATGTTCTACCCTTTGTTTACCCAATTTAATCCATTTTTAGAGTCGATTCTCTGCCGATATACGATAAATGTATCCAGTATAGTTTAGAAGGATGTTATAAAAGCTTTATATCATCACATATTGCTTACTTGGTTCTTTATCTCCAACATTCGTCAAGAATGAATTGATTTGCTGCGATTCCCCACTCCATCCTCCTTTCAGATAGCCACTTCATCCCTTCATTAAGACTTCACTTCGACATCCTTCATGATTTGCTTAATGTATTTTACTTCCTCAGTACTCCTGGAATTGATATTTTATTTATAATGAATTTTAATGAGTAGATAGATTCAGTAAATTTTTCCAAATCTAGGTAACCAGACTTGCTTCGAAAGGTGCGGGTCGTCCAGTTCACTCTCATGTATTCTACATTGAGAAACTTCCACTACATAAAGTCTGATACTATAGTCCTAATATTTTCGTTTTTCACTGTGAAAAAGTTACGACAGGTGAAGTGGCGTTATCTTTTTTTGTTTTGTTTCATGCATTTTTTTTCTTTCCAAGAAATGAAGCAAAAAGATATACTGGCTGAGATTATAAGTGGTGTCATTTTTTCTCCATACTTAAGTTAGACGCGCAGAATAATTTCTCTGCCTTAAATCTGTGTCTTGCATGAGTGGTGTTGTACGTGTCTGTGTTTTATCCTCTATAAAACTGCACATTAGATTTAACTTTTGCTTATTGTACTTAAAGCCTCGTTTTCCAAAGGTGACATTTTTAAACTTACGCCATTCTTGCTCTCAACGGCACTTCCAATCGATCTCAATATTTCGTAATTGTCTGACCCTTGTGGTTTTGGGATTCACCGTGTTTTAAAATTGCATGGGATGCTCCCCGCATTAATTCGCTCGCTTTTTCTTTGCCACGAATGTTTAATTCAAGTTCTTCTTCTCCTCTTCTCTGTTCCAGGATTCGGCAGCTGCGTTGCGGAGTCGAGGGGTCATTTCCTCGAGGATCTCCCGGTAAGGGTCTTCTTCCCCTCGCCGTCCCCCCTTGACCCATCTCTGGGTGACCACTAGGAACCCAGCGTACCAACCCACCCTCTTTAAGGAGAGTACCACTTCTCGGCGCTTGTGTCTGTCCACTCTCCCATCCCTCTCAGAACCTCCAGCACGCCCCATGGCTCTCTTTCCTGGTGCACCGCTCTTGGTGCCGTCGGTGCTTGTTTCGTGGTCTCTCCTTTTTGCCTTTCAAAACGGGGCACAATTTATTAGGCCTCGTGTTTCCTGGAACGTTATCCAGGGGTTGGCCTCCCCACCAGGAAAAACCAATGAATTCTCCCTGATGCTGTAAACTCGGGCAAATATTTGGGATGTTTGTGAAAATTATCTAAAATTAAGGAATTTCTTGCGAGGAACCCTGGCAACCTCGAAAATCAAGGTAGGGGCCGAGATCCCTGCCACCAGCGGCCCTTACGGCCTAATTCATTGTGTATATTCAATATATTATTTAGATATCAACGAAGATAATAGCAAATAAAATAATGGTAGCTTTATTTGATCGATATTAAGACTATCTAGTCCTCTCTTACATATAACTCTTTTTAGGAACACAAGCAGACATGCCCTGGGAGTTAATAATCCTGCCCAGGTGGGATTCAAACCCGCGACCCTTGGTTTGACAGGCAAAGACAACCCCGCCGCCACCGGGGCCGGCAGAGTTGACATAGGGTGAATATAATGGTTAATAGGCGCTAGATGTTATGGAATCCCATGAATCTGAGGTGATTCATGCATATAAAGTTGAACTATCGCAACAAGAGCTTTTTCTAAGCATCTAGTGAAGAATCTTAGTTGTCACGATTTGCACGCTAAACTCACTTTCTACGGTATTCTAGATAGGTAGGAACTTCGTGAGCTTGGGTGTTCTGTGTTCCTCAGTTGGAATCAGTACCTACGTCGTCCCAAAAATCGCGGCTCTTGAATTATATCGTATTGTCTGAAAGAACCTATATCCACTGCTTTTGAAGCGCGTTTTTTTTCATTTAATACAGTGGCACCATGAACAATTTTTTTCCAAAAACTTCGCTATGCGGTAAATTAGACTGTGACATCAGGTGGGTACTAGGAACATAAATTCATGCAAATAGGTGGAAAATAACATATATTTATTTAATTTTATTATATTTAAAAATGCGTGTTAAATCTGTGTCTCGTGAACTTCGATTGTTGAACAGTTATGGCATTTGAATAACTATGAATCCGTCTATATTCTTGGAGAGACGGAAGCAAAGAATATTCGTGTGGGAAGAACGCCAGAGGACTGATGCCTTAACGCTCCGGACCCCACGTTCTCCAGGCGGAAGTTGTGCAAATCCTCCATTCTGCGAAGATTCTCGTCTAACTGCCGCTGGCATTGTTGGTTGTTATGGGAACGCTGCCAAACAAACGACACGATTCATGCACGCTCTAATTAAGCACCCCGAATCGAGATCGGGATTTTTGGTGTGGCAGTCGAACCTTATCTCCGCTGGCGCTCCGTGACATGCTTGTCGTGCACGTTCTGCTTATTATATCGCAGAAAAGCGCCTACTTTGAGCAGATATCTTGTGCTACGATTTGAAGAGGATGACTAAGGAACTTTTGTAAGTAATATAGTGATACTGCTGCTCAACGTTTTCCGAATATCAGTGCTTTCCTCTTTATGTAGGTATACTGCATGGCCATTCATCAGCATGTATCTGGAAAATTCCATATCCCCGCAATAATACGTAGCTGGATAAAGTTATGAAATGCCAAGATCTCGGTAAACTTAGCCAAATTTAATGACAATTTTATGCTAGATATTTCGCAAAATAGATTTTGTATGTATCCAATTTTTATCATCAACAGCTCCTGAGACTTCATCTTTCGCGAAGATTTTGCTTGAAAATAGTGAGATCATTGGTAAAATTTACTTCAAAAACATTGATTTTAAGTACAGCACTGTTTCGAATGTTAAGTTTTGCGGAAATAATTTTCGTAGTCCTTGAGAGGAACATGAGAACCTCATAAGCTATATTCCAATTTCGTCTACGCACTATTTTATTTCTAATACTTTTTGTTTGACACGTTGATTTAAAACGTTAATTTTTTAAAGTGATACTTTAGCGGTTTTTTAAATATGGTGAAACGATCTACATCAACAGATTCAACTGTGGAATAAGAATTCCCTGAGATCAGCTATACCTTAGTAATTAAAATACCTGCATGTGAATAGTTGAACTGGATCTCCAATGAAGGGAAAATGTGGAGAACAATGTTTCCCCTATTGCTGAGAGTTCTATTTTATAGGAGAGAAATGCCCAATTTTGGCAATCTTTCAATTTTTCCTGTAATTTTGGCTTTCTTCAGTCGTGAATGGTTGGCGGTTTCGGTCCACTTCGGAAAATAAAATGAAAAGGTAGTTTCATTCGTTATTTCTAGGACAGAGCACATTTTACTAGCCATGCTACTGGCCAAAAAATCTCTGATACTCGGATCTATAATCTTGAAACTCATATTTCACTGCCAGTAAATACTTTATTAAGACGCAGTCTTCGAGGAAGCAAACGGCTTCGTCAAGAAAATATGGGCTTGCCTGCCGTTACTCTTAACAACTTAAATTAATCTAAAATTCGTTCAAACCCTTGACATACGTGCTTTCATACCCATCTCGCCTTTAACTTCCGGGGTAGGCAAAATCAAAGAACTTTCTTGTCGCCATTTGGCGTTGAAAACTGGCTCTCTTCTAATAATTTCCTCCGTAATGCCCTATCCTTGCATAGCTCTTTCGCCTCCATTCTATTCATCCATTGCTTCGTTTACGCTCTCCTGTTCTCAAGGCTCCTCATACACCAGTGTGGTTACGAATCCATGTAGTGATTTCGCTTAGGCAGGAACTCATCTGTATCCCGTTGTAGCCAAGTTCATTCATGCATGGCGCTTTTATTGCTTAATGCCTAAAATCAATATTTAATAGGAACTTTTCGTATTTATCCCCTGTAGAAATTTATTGGACTCCCAAATAAACAATGGCCTGACATTGCTTCCTGATTCGATTACAGACCTAAATTTAAGACTTAAGCTGTTGATGGTAATTCATTTTTTTGTGCTGTTTCTAAGCTTTCAATTTCTTTCTCCTGATTGTAAGACTTATAAATCACTCCAAGCTCACGGTTCACTGCAGATGGAACAATATTTAATGATGACAGATAATATTAAAGCTGTTCAGAATCTTAATATAAATCTGCTTAAGCGTTATGTAGTCCATATGCCTATTGCATGCGTTTCTAATAAAATGTATTTAAAGTTGTAAACAGTTATGAAATCGCATTTGTAATCTGAATCACCCAAAAAAAGTAAGTTTTTTTTAAGTCTTTAATTGCCAAAAGGTTAGTGCCATGTACATAGTTACCTGTGTTTTCATTCATATTTAATGACGGATATCCTCTCGTTATTTTTATTTCCTGTTAAAATATCTCAATTGGAGTCTAGGAGAGCAAAATAGGAACGGATAGTTTGTTGTTACGATATGCGGTACTTAAGTGCCGTAAATATTTTTTATGCACCAATTTATGGAATATCATCGATATAAATAGTAAATAACTGCACAGGAAATGAAAAGATATCTTTCCACTCTTCTCTCAATGTCTTGGTGAGAAATAATTTTCAAGGAAATAAAACGTTTTTTTGAACATTTTAAATTTTAAATTTATTATTATATTATATTTTATTATATTATATTTTGTATATATTGTATGTACCATTCATAATATATATATATATATATTATATTGTAATATTTAATTTTTTTACATTTATAATATATCTTATTGCATATTATTTCATTGTCATCCAGTTCTGAGCTATGTTTAAAATTTCAAGTCTCTAGCTCATCGAGAAGTTAGTTTAAAATCGATTGTAAAATTTTTACCGAACAGACAGACAAGAGCTCAACCTAATAAAAACGTTTTAAAATATGGTTTTTGGAGAAAAAAAAGCTCGCCAAATGAAATCATCCATCGACTTCGCGGGAGAGGTCGTTTTGACGGGCGAGGGTGGAGGTCACCTGTCACTAATGGTAACTCCTGTGTCGCGTGAAATTCACTCGTCGATGTGGGCAGGCCTGTTCTTATCACTACGCCACCTGTGGTTTCTCAGGAAGATCAGGGACCCAGAAAATTACCCTGCTCGTGGTCGGGTGTCCTTCGGGTGTCCTTTTGTAGGCTTCCAGGGTATTGTGTAGATAGGTGTTAAAGAGCAACACCCGTATTTGAATCGGGGATCATCTGACCCATGAAACAAACTCTGTATTCACTGAACTACTATGATGCTGTACGCATACGTATAGCTTCAAAGTAGGACTCACATCGCTATAGGAAGCTATTTTTTTTAAATCATATCAATTTTGGCGCTGTTGATCAGGGGAAGGTGGGGTAGGTGGCTGGAAGCGGTAGTGAGGGGCGATGGTTTGCTGAAGGCCGTGATCAAGGGAAGGATGTAAGGCAAGCTGGGAAGGGGAAGAAAGAGAATAGGTTTTATGGACGGGATGAAGAAACGTAGAACTTACGCTGAGATTAAGAAAGAAATACTAGAGGTAGATAGGGCGCTGCGCGTATAAAAAGTCTTTTGGATTTTCTCTGACTTTCATCATAACTTACCTACATTCGGTAGATAACTCAAATGATGATGATAGTATGGATGGGGGTCGAGTAGTGAAATAGTTAGAGGATTGAATGGTGTGAGCGGAAGGAGTAGATCGAAAAGGTCATCAGTGAATCTGATGAAAGAGACTATTCTGCGTATTTTGTATCTTAATTTTGGTTTTCAATAGGTAGCCCTGGTCATCACCGAAAGCGTTATTTATTAAACAAAAGACATAAATATGGTGAATTCAGTATTCGTTGTGAATCCACAGTTGCAGTGGAACTCTTCAAGTATCGTTAGGCTCGGCTAGAGTTTGGAGGAGTGATCCTCCTCCGAGCGTGTCTGAAAGCCGCAGACAGTATTTCTTTTCCGCGAGAGAGTGTTGCAAAAAACTATCCGAGCCATTCTTTTTCTTCCACCTTTTATTTCCTCCATCTTCAATATCAACCAAATAAACAGCGTTGTTATTCAAAATTAACATTCTTTTCATGAAGATAAATTACTGTATGCAACACATTCAACAATTTGCGCTATGACCTTAGACGTCGAAGCACTTGATACTTATAAGTGAGTCTTAGAGCTTACAATTAGTCCTCGGAAACATTGCTCGGGTTATAGGCTGTTACTCCATTGAAGGGGTGTTTTTAACTTTAGTTTTCACTCCTCATCATATGTGTTTCAAATCAAGTGTTGAACTAACCCAAACTGTGTGAATGTCAAAGGTTGTAGGGCTTAGGACTCTGGAACCAGCGTTGAAGGCTGTAGCATCCAAAAGGGCATATTAAATTTAGTTCTCTTCCTTCAATATGCTTACGTGAAAGGTGGGACCCTTCCTTGTGCTTCAAATAAATGGTTTGGAAATTTGCTGAGCGCGCATTGGAAACATGCTCGCTGATTTTTTTTTAGAAAAGTAATAATACTTTCATCAAATATGGAGATTGTGTGGACTTCAATGGGAATACGTTCTTGCGTCGGGTCAACGGCGTTCCCTCCAGTGCGAGGGAGAAGTGAAGAGCCAACCCCGGAGCTTCCCTTAAAACGAAAGCGCCTCGTCAGTGATGATTTGAAATTCTACTTTTCTTGCCGCGCTGCGAAGGCAGTCCTTTCGTCGACCTGGCTCATCCTATAACCCCTCTCTTTCCTGCTTTTTGCTCGCATCAACCCCTCTGGAAGCGTTGCGTTAATTTTGGTCGCGGGGTTCGGTTCGCAAAAAGTTGAGCAAAAGGGGGTTGGGTCGGGTCGGTCCGGCCTCGCTCGCGCAAAGTGCGCCATAATTATGCTTCCCCCATCCCTTTCCGCGAGGGCTTTCTGACGCCCGCCCGGTCCCCGCTGATCACGTGAAAGGAGGTGGAAATTGTCGGCCATTAAAACCAATTCCCTTTTCACGCACGCACTACTCTCGCCCACCAGACCGTGCGTTTAAATTTACGTGGAATCTTTTCGAGAGTTTAAAGCAGACCATTTTTCACATGACGTCAAAAACATTTGGCAAACCTTGATGTGCTACAGTTGATTCGATTTTGAAGATAAAATTGGGGAGTTAAGACTGTGGAATGGACTGGTTTAAAATGTTCGTTTTCCGCGAACGACATAAGTAAATGTAATGTTTACGGAAAGCCTTTTCTTATCAATGCCATAAAGTTATGAAACTCACTGCCCGGGATATAATTTGTATCCGTACCATATAAATGTTTAAAATAAAATATTACGAATATTTAATGAAATAATCGTGCCAGTAAATGTTTCCTGTAATGTAGGGTTCTAATTTTCATTTTTTAACTGCAAAACCTGTGATCTACTATTTCATTGATTTTTTATGATTAAAAATATGAAAAAAAAAAAAACTGATGACTTTTTTATTTTATTTTTTATCTCATAAAAAATTATGAGATAAAAAATAAAGTAAATGAACTGTGTGAAGTAATATGCTGAACCATGATTCTCAGTTAACATGAAGTTGATAGGAAAGCTACGTCGTATTGCGGATAACTTTAACCGGAAGTTATAAAATTGGGCCTAAATAATGCGCTTTGTTGCTTCCCTGGCTGTATTGCTGAGTACTTTGTGAATGTATGTATTTATTCTTCCCTTTCCGGAGGGCTCTCCCTCTTGATCCCCACTGATCATGGGTGAGGTGGAAATCGTCGACCGTTAAAACCAATTCCCATTTCAAGCACGCAAGTCCCCTTCGCGCTGATGATGTTTCCTTCTCATCCTCCACCACCATCCCTTTCTTGCGGTCATACGCCAGTCGATGGGATTGGAATTTCGACTCTCGCGCTTAAGGTAGCCCACCTGAGGACGTAAAACCATTTTCGACGGTATGGGAAGGGTCTCGGCGCTATAAAATGGAGATACATTACCACATTAGCGGAGCTGGAGGCGGATGTTAAAGATCAAATGGAGGGATATCATCAGAATCGAGGAATTTTAGAGAAGAAGGGAAGAGGAAAAGACGATACGAAGCTGTATTAAGAAGACAAGGTCCTTATGGGTAGGCAACACTTCGAGACAACGAATTTGTAAGGATTATAAAAGAAGGGAAAGCCCCTCTAGGAACGTAATGACATAGCCCATGTGACAGGGTTAAAATTAGGAAGTTGTGGGAGGTTTTGGCTGCTCTTGGTTAGAATGAGCAGAAATTGCAAGAAAAAGTAATCGTTAATCAGAAAATGTGTACAGCGACTACGAAAACATTTTACTGCTACGTTATCATTAATAAATGAGTTAGAAGGGAGTAGCATAACTTTGTAGGATCAGTGCAAAACACAGGTTGCAGACGGGACGATTAATGGGCGGAGCGAAAAAGATCTCTGGGATATACAATATTGTGCCCATAAGCATTAATTGGAAATCTTTTCATGAGCATATATTCTTTCGAAACAAGGTTCAGGAGGTGGATACTGGAGACCAAATGGACGGATAGCATTAGAATCGAGGAAGTGTATTGAGGAATAGAAGTTGAGAATATCAATTGGAGTACCGGTCCATAAGGTTCAGATGGATAGGCCAGACATTGAGAGAACGAAGGAACGTAAAAAAAGGGAATAAGGAAGGGAAAGTCCCACGAAGAACTGAGAAAACTGTACATGGACCTACTAAAACGGAATATGAAGTAGAAAAGCTACAAGGGCTTAAAGGAGTTGGCAGGGGACATAGTAGAATCGAGGGCTGCAGTCTACTAATCTTAGGAAAAAATGTCTAATGATAATAATTGATGACATCTCAGCCCATCTTGGCTTTTCTATCCGAGTCTACGATCACATCACAGGTTCCTTTGTTGGACTTGCGAAATGCATTCCTAATAATTTAAGATTTGGAATTGTATAGTGCCTAAAATCAAACGTCACTATTATTTTCCTAAAGTTTTTCATTTTGGTGCCCTACTAAATGAATTCCCTCCTCTATGCGTGCACATATTTCGGTAACGCAAATTTCTCAATGACTTCACCGCATTCCAACGCAATCATAATAGGTGAGTCTTTAGATTGCTCCACCTATTGACACATGCTTTGCGGATTATCATCGTAAACTTAAGGTTAAATGACTATAGGAAGTCCAATATTTCCGTTTTATAGCATCTTGCTGATTTTTGAGACAGTTTTTTCCCAATTATGATTGATAAAATTTGACGATAAATGGTACGCGTGTTGGGTTTTCCTCGTTTGGTTAAAAATATGGACTCTTTTGGAATGGTAGAATTCTAGGTTTCTAGAAATAGGTAAATCTCTGTGAGGCCAGAGATGAGATGTTGCCAATGGCAACGGGGAAATGACCGTAGTACTCTTGATTGCCCTGAAGATCCAGTAGTCTTCCCATGCACAAATAATATTCCCTCAAGTAACTTACTCAAATTTTCTTCGGTGCTGGAAATGGTTTCCTGAGTGGCCTAGTGGAGAGTACACGTTGCATAAGTTTGGCAACAGCGTTCTCCATAGGTAACGTATATGCTGTCGACTAAATGTGGAACGCTCAATAGCGTATTTGATGCTTTTTAGGCATATTTCCATTTGCCTTTATATTATGAATGGGATAGTCTGCTAGTGTGATTTGATATCAGAATTATTCCATCTGCGTATTTAGCCTTAATTTGATTAAAGAGAGACACGTGTATGTGTTCGCTTATTGATGCACCGGTTCACGATTATTGACATTTATTGTATAAACTGCTTAAATAATGCAATCCTCATGCATGGAGAACTTCCCTTCCCGGATTTTATTTCCCAAAATTATTTTATTGACGTTATCATCAATTTTTAACGATTCGGTTGCGTTTTATTCGCTTGTATAATTGATCAATCATAAAATTCCGTGGCGGTTCCTAAATTCTTGAATCGTATTCTGTGCGCTGAAGTATCAAATGCTGTCCTGGATTTTCTCATCGGCATTGAGCCATGCTGACCGAGATCATGATTTCAATCCTGGCCCAGTCATAAGTAAAACTCGGCCAGTTCCGTATTACAAGCAAAATGTAAGCTTACATTCTGACATCCGTGGGACAAAAGTTTTTGAGATAGCGTGAGAGAGGAAGGGGTGAAATTAATACATCTTCCAGACGTAATAATTCATCCTTTTGCGCATAATCGGCGGATAGTTTCATTTTTTTTATTGATTACCCTTTTTCTCGTGGCATTGCTTAGATAATAATCCTTACCATCATCATATTTAACTAAGTCATGACCCTCTTTTTCACTCACGAAAGACAGACCTGTAGATAGAGTGGTGTGATTCAGTCGAAATATATATATCAATTTTTTTATTCCCATTTTCTATGTTTAATACATTATTTGGACCATTTTTCATTTTTACTATGGCTCCTCGAAAGTCAGTTTTCTTTCCTCCTCTTTCTCCTCCCAACTGAAATTGAATCCAGTCCCTCACTTCTGGCGAAGCGTAGGAAGAGTGAAATCCAAGCACGGCCTTTTTACTTTGATTTTTTTTCAATCTCGGCATTAATTCTGTCCCCACGTCTTAGAAACTGCCATCCGGTTGTCGTAAATTCATTCTTCATCTTTGATGCCATAATCCCGATTGTCATATAAGGCAGCTGGATGGGGATTTCGCTAATCGACCTGGAGATTAAGGTCCTCGTCTTAGCATTCCTGGTTTTGCATAATCGGAGCCGTGTTAAGATAATCACTCGCGGTGTTCCGCTCCCCTACCGATCACAGCTGACGTGCGAAAGGAAGTTCACTGGTGAAGCAGGAGGGGAAGGGAGGAGAGACATTTCCTCCCCTTTCCATTAATTGGCCGGGACGATTCCGTCAAACGGGGCAATTAAATAGGGCGCCTAGAGATGGCA
Source organism: Pyrrhosoma nymphula (assembly GCA_963573305.1). NCBI lineage: Eukaryota > Metazoa > Arthropoda > Insecta > Odonata > Coenagrionidae > Pyrrhosoma > Pyrrhosoma nymphula. The sequence continues at coordinate 92,522,790 of OY754338.1, forward strand.
TTGGCGGCGTTATGGGAGTCAAAAGGCGCCCGCACGTAGCGGCCATAACCGGGGTGACGTTCGCGATGACTCCCTGCAGAGCATCACGTGCCAAGACGTCGGAGGGGGTCGCTTGTTAGTGTGCGTGCCGCGTGTCCGTCTGTATCTAACCTCCCCTGGGGAAGGAGTGCTCTGCTCATTTTCCTTTCCTTTGGAAGGGGTTCTACGCTGCGATTTTATAATAAGATTTTGACCATCGATGTTTGAGTTTCGAAATGTGGCTATATATCGATGCGTGAAGAATAAATCACTCCGTCGAAAACACGTGGCCATTTTTAAATGCGACTCTTCCTAAATATATCCACCATGCTGGGAAACATTTTATCGCGGTGTTGATTGTTCTGGAAAATATCGAATTTCCGATTCCAAATTGACCCTCCAAACAATATATAAATTAGCTTAACCGGTGAAACTGAGTACATGTATCATTTAACGCTAGGGATATGAATCGTTTTAAAATAAGTCGGAAAAAAAGGAATATTGAACAATATTTTATCTTATTTCATTGGCACCACGTCATATGATCGTTAGATATACTGGCATTTCTTGTATTCCATTAGTTCTTTCTCCCCCCTCCCCCACCCCTCCCTCCCCCGAAAAATGATTTAGTTGGCATAATCTGATATTCCGATCGTTGATGCTGTACGCCATTCACGGGGATTCCAGACTATAATTTTCTTCTTCAGAGAACTTGAAATAAATGAGTTTTCCTTCCGTTAGATAATAAACATCATTGTTTCATTTTCGAAATCTGCTCCCTATACATGTTTCCATACTCTAAATTAACACTAATTTTCTATTTATTTGAAAATCATAAAAACGAATTTAAAACATTTCCCATTGAAAATTTCGATGTTCGTAAAATGTAATGTAAAATAACCTACATCTGATCAAAAGTAGTAATCTGCTGTTATGAGCATGGTTTTAATAATCTCTGTGGAAGTATTTGCTGAAACATTCGCTTTGGTTGCTCTTATCGACGCAATACAACACAAAAAATGGACAAACTTTTGATTATTTTTTTTTTAATTTCACCCATATCGACGGTATCTTGTACATGTAGACAGTATACGGCACGTCCGTGTGTAATGTGTCATTCGTAAATAATGTAGATTGTTCCCTCGTGCAATTGTCCTCTCATTATCTTAAATACGATCTTCTTGTCTCCGATAAGCGTCGATATTCAATCAGCAAGTTGTAGGAGAATGAGCACCTTGGGACGACCGCGTATTATCTTTGCTATGTTCAGGTGCGACAGTGTGGATCATGTTTTAAGGTGGTTCCACCGTAAAATGACTTAAATGTCATTTTATTCATTTTCTGTCTACTTGCAGAAAAAGTTTGTCCTCTATCTGATATGAACAACAAAAGAATACCTTTCCACGATATTTTATTCTATAATTGAACTTGAAATTACATGGTGTTCAATGGGGGAATGAGAGAAACACGGGGAAAAATATTGTTTTTCCATAAAATACAAATGCCATTTTCGTGGAAAACTGTCTCAAAGAAGGAAATAATCCGGAGAAATTGAATAAAAATAAAATACAGGCATCTTACCGCTTTATTTTTCTAGTTATTGGAAAAGTAATGCCGTAATTGAAGTCAAAATGCGGCAGTTCGTAGGAAATGGCGCTGCAGTCGGCTCCTATGGCTGGAAAAACGAGCTCATTTAAAATACATTCGTGGAATAATCTGCATATTTTGTACCTTACTTTTGGGTTTCTATAGGTAACACATTGCATCAGTGAAAGCAGGATTTTTTTGACAAAATATAAAAAATGTGGAATTTAGTATTTGTTTTGACTAATACAGTCGCGGCGGAACCTCCTTAAAATATTTTGATGTGAAAGCCGGGCGACATGCATACCAGCATTATCTCTTGATCAAGTCAAGACGCATTTTAGTAAAAGTACCGATATGGGGGCAGAATTTTGCATCCGGAAAAATAATACCAGATTTTGTTTATTGTAGGTGTTAATTGAATGTTTAGTAGCTCGATACATTACGTTCTTGAACTATCGATTGCCAAAAATTTCGAATTTAAAAATATCGGTTCGACTTCGATGTATGTGTATATATCGCCATATCGGGCGACCCTGGGCACGTTCTCCCTCTTGGGGGCCACGCGTAGCTCATTCTCCTCCTTTCCGTGGGGCCATTTAGGCTGGAGTGGGGGTGTTTAAAGGGGGTGGAGGGTAAAGGAATGGTGTGGGGAGGAGGGGGAGTTGATGGCTGCACCCTCCTCCCGTCGTCTCATCTCTCCCTGGGGAGGAAGGGAGGGAGGGAGTAGGCTCTTCCTCCTTCGCAAACCTCATCTACTCCCGGTGGCAATTTTCCCGGGGATCTTCGAAGGAGGGAGATGGAAGACTTCAGAGGATTTCGGCACACACCCCGCCGAACGCGAAATGACATCCTAACCCCCTAACCGCCCCTCCCTTCCGCCCCGCTCTCAACTTCCCCGCCCCGTTCCTAGAGTTCGCCACTGTCTCACTCTCCGAGTGAATGCCGATTCGCGGGAGGCTTCGTTTCATAACATCGAGGTGCTGACTTTGGAATTTAATATGTATTTGTATGTCATGCGGGTTTTTTTTTAAATCGGTTGGCAGCGCTGCATAAAAAAACTAACGCCTCTATTTTAATCTTTATCCTTCCCAGGGACATATCCCTATGCAGCGTCCGTTTCTCCTTAAAGTGATGAATCATGTTATCGTCATTTGGCGTGCTGTGAATAATCAAGTGTCAATAATTGTCTGTGCTATCAACGCATGTAGCCATTTACGATGTGACATGGCTGGAGTGACTAAAGGCCAACCTTATTAGCCACGTTTTAAATGTGGCGGTTGCCCACCATGGCAACGCGGGAACCACTCCTACTAATGCCTCGTCTACACTACAGGTGTACTTAAGTAGGGTGCAGCATTTAAATGCAGGCGAGCGTCTACACACAGATACTATATCTACCTCAGCGCTGCATAATTTTAATGGAAAGAAATTTGCATCGCGCAAAAATTATTTACCCGAGAAGTAACTTAAGGCTTTTATAGACTCGTATAACTCCAGAAATAAATGTAAAAGAAGAATAACACTTGCACAATTACTTAACTCCTCATATAAATGGTGTAAACATATGCATGATGCGCCTGGTTATCGAAACTCCTCGACCTGTCGATGACGAGATTTCGATCACCTCGACCAAGCATCGGCGGTACACTATCGATATCATCCAAGTCCACTAAAATAGTGGTCCCTGGGTCCACTTAAGTGAACCCGTCACTTAAGTGGTGAGAGGGCGTCTATTCGGTGTTCCTGAAATGTGCACTTAAGTGTATACCTAAGTGGTCAGTGTAGATGCGGTGTGTGTCAGTCGCAAGGTAGGCAGCTCCTGAGAAGGGTCCTCCTTGGAAGGAGGGTGTTCAAAGCACTGGTGTATTGGATTCGTCCCGAGAGGGGAATTTGTATTGTTACTTGGGAATTTTCTTTGTAATTCTAACTTAACTTTTATGTTAGGCTGCATCGCCTCTTTCTTGGAACCCACAGCGAGCCACGTAACTAAGTCACTACGACTCCTTCTTAGAAATCGTATCTTAGACAATTACTTTAAGTGCTTTATTTCTAAGATCGAGGGGTAGACTTCGGATCAATTATTTGCGTATCGTTCCTGTTTTATTTAATAATTTGGTCATGTCAAAAAGTAATTGGCGTCTTCATTGAGACATCCATCTCTACTAAGTAATCCAGGATAGTGCCACGCTGCTCATTAACACTAGACATTTCCTGGTTATTATAGAACGTGCAGCGTATCAACGGTTGGCAAACGACATCACTATCATGTATCCTTCGTCTACGCCACATCATAAATCGCGCAATGTATATTTACTGTAAATGGTTTATTTCCGGTGTCGAGGGGCTGAAGTTTGATTCACGTAGGTATTTTTTGTGCGTGGTTTTTGTTTCAATTGGTAGATTTATAATAGTGAATTAGGAGTTAATTAAATCCTTATCCACCGCAACAAACTGTCCCATTGATGGCGCCATATTTATTCATTGAATGCAACATTATGTTAACATGATGTGGAATGTTGTGAGTCTTGTTTTTTTCAAGGAATATATAATTTACGATCACTCATTCTCTTAACAGATTTTCCCTGTCATCAAACGCGATGCGTTTTTTTTCTCAATGTTTTTCATTATATTTTTCTTTACAGAGGGATTTCAACCAAGACTATTGTCTACACTGACATTATATGTCCTAAATCATTAATTAAGCAAATGTACGTAGGTAGACCTATCCTATGCCTTCATAACCCAACGTATTAATATAGTGCTAATCACAAACGTGAAGATGGTAAATATTTGGAATAGCTGTGGTTATATGAAGGCCTGTTTACACGATGCATAAAATTTTGCGATTAGATGCATGAAAAAACGTTTCGTCAAGATTGCATCGAGTAAATCGCGTGGACTTGCATAAATCCGCGAGCACATGACCATAAAACAGCATCTGTCCTCATTCTAGGCATTTGTTCTCTAAACTCTTCTTGCGCGTGCAAGATCGAGTACATGTTTCGTGCTAAATAGGACATTCTTAGGAATGGAAAATTTACTAAATGTAATCTAATCAAAGTGAAGTACAATATGATCTTTATTTTTTTGCGCGTACCATGAAGGTATTTTTTTAATTTGATCACTGGACCCATTCCTCCTCTCACAATAACATTATTATAAAAAAATGTTTCCGCCCACTCTTGAGTTCTCAAAGAGTCCCGACAATAGGGAACTTGCATATATATCAGATATAATCATGAGCCCCAAAACTCAATAGAAATATATGTTTGCGTTTCACAGTGAAGTTTTTTTATTATTTTTTGACGTTGTTAGCGATATTTAATTCATTAAAGTTCAAGAGAATTTTCAAACACAAGTGAGAATCGAAAACGCCCGATGATTGGCTGGTGGCAAAGTGACGTAATAATTCAGTACGCGGAAGCAGCATACCGCTGCAGGGCTAGTATTTGATCTTTATTTTCCTCCATTGAAAGCCATATATTGCGTAAAGATGACGGAATAAGTTTATTGTAAGGAAATGAAGGAACCTTTGATTATTCCACAAAAATTTTCATTTCGCTTGCCGACTATAAAGGTTTCGACTTGTTAGTTAAGTCATTTTCAAGGGCTTGGTATTGAGTTACACAACATTTCTCAAATTTCATATTATTATCGATCATGTATAGATACTTGATTAAAGGGTCCACGTCCCAAATATTAAAATGTCCCCCCTTTGAAAAATGAAGGCGATATGTCTAACCATTGACGATAGGTCGTAGTTATATATATATATGTAAGTTATAAATGTTGAATGCTGAGTGAAATATATATGGATACCTAATGGTGATCCCGCAACGCTTATCATTTTTAAAGCATTGACGACATAAGTTGAAACATTGGTTGACAAGCGAAGTAAAAAATAATAATTAAAAATACAAATTAAGGCCTCGATAATGTCTTCGTAGGCCGAATTCTTGGACAGGCAGTGAAACAAAGTATGTATTGTAGACAAGACAAAATTTCCTTCATTTCAAATTATTATCGATATACTGGAATAGTGTAACCTACCCTTAATACAATCTATCCTCTCTTTAACTGCGCATGGCAACGTCTAATCACTTTTAACCGTATCGGTAGTAAATAAATATTTATTCTTTTAAAATTGTGTGCAGACAGTGAACCCGTGATCCCTCCACGCTTTCCGTGATTCAACTGTTTTCCCATGATTCTTACCGGGATTTTGACTAACATTGCGTTCCCATTACAAGAAGACACGACGGTAACCTAACCACTATTCCCTGATCTTACGAGGGTAACTCAAAGCTAGTAGGACCATCTACCGTGGTAGGCGTTTTCGAGCGTTTCCATTACTAGCATTGCGTGAGTAGAGAGTTACCGTCGTAGAAATGACAGTAGTGGAAACGGGGCCTGATTCCCTCATGATTGCAAGGTATTTCAGTGAAACTGAAGACTTCGTCGGCGCCGAAAAATGGAAAGGTAATATATTGAGTAGCTGATGTGCTTCTGAAATGTTTTCTAGTTCATAACAATGTTTAATTTGCATATAATCAGCTCGTATTGACGAAAGCGTATATTTATGTGAGATGTGTATTATTTTTGTAGGTCCGGTAGAGAATTTTATGGTGGCTCGGCAGTGGGTTATGTGCAGGTGAAAAAGTGTGGAAATATGGAAATATTACTTACATTAAAGTGATCTTTGCACACATAGCACACGGATTTATGGCTTATTTTTCCGTGACGCTCATCTCGACGAAGGGCATACATAAGCTTCTCTACTTTTTTCCTCCTTCGGAACGCTGACGAAAATTTTGTCTGGGGTACAAATAGACGTGTTTTTGCACATCGGAACAATGCACCACTTGTAATTTTTCCTTTTTTCAGTCATTTTCTCCTTTAAAACGCAACGTGGTTCTTCCAAACTTGGAGCTACGAGGTTGTGGGGCTAGGATCTACGACTTCTACTGAATTGTGACGTCACGGCGTAAGATTAGTGGGGGCGGTATTTTTTAGCCCGCGAAACTCGGAAGATTTTTGGGAGTCATTTTCTAGTGTATAAACTGAATTTTGAGCGGAAATAATTATATTTCGGTAACATGTATTTGCTGCAGAATATCACCGTACTGTCTATTAAAAGTATGCAATTTCCCTATTGTTGATCATTATTAATATTTCGAATTTTCCATATCGACCCCGCCATATTTTAACTTAAGGATGCTCCACTGCGACTGAGCGAGTCAAATTATACACTAAATTCCTCCTCATGCTCGTGTTAAAAAATACTGCCAGGACTAATGACATTACTGAAATATTTGGAAACAAAATGAAGGCACGGAATGTGCAGATTACTCGATTAATATATTTTTAATGAGCAATTTTACGTCCATGGCAGCCAACTGCTGCGCCATTTCTATTGAATTAACACATTTTTACTTCAGTTATCGAGTTAATTTACTAATCATTCAAAAATGATTGAAGAAGGTGCCGAAATGTTTCTAACATTGAATTCCGTGGTTTAATTCTGTTCTAATGAACAGTTTTTCGAGATATTGGCATTTACTTTAGATATAATAGTACTATTTTCCCCATTCTCGCATGAAACACATGTCGTGAAGTGTAGTGTAGAGTTCGATTTGCTGAAGAAATTGATGAATAAAATTAGACTTTTTCTCATGCGCAGTTAGGACTTCCATTGCACTACCTACTATATCTACCGTCAGGAATATACCTACCTACCTTACAGTGAACTCGTAAAAATAATTAAAAAGTCTCCATGCCCTGGCAGATGAAATATTTACTCTGGCGAGACTCGAACCCGAGACCCCAGGGAAGCTGAGGACTGCCGCCACCGAGGTTGACAGTTGTGTGAAAACGAATTATTTTCTTCTTCTAAGTTACAATCCAACGGTGGACGCGTTTTTATTTAAGATGGCTTGAGCGAGATTTTTCCCAAATCATAATGGAGACCATACTCGAATTTTATTTTTTCATTTCAGCTGCTGTAAGTAAAACGAAGTAAATATTGTAATATAAATCGCGCAAAAATATTTTTCTATATGACTGAATATCTCGTTATCAATCATGCCTTCGTGTCTAATTTCCCTAATTTTTTCACACCGTGCGGTAAAGATGCCTTCATAACCGAAGATTTTTTCAGCGATTCTGTAAAATATTATACCGTGAGAAATTGATTTATTTTTAACAATCGTTGAGCATGATTACAAACTACACGCTGATTTAAATTTCTGGTGAGATTTTTATGTTATAATTTCTTCATTTTTTAAAGTTAAAGCTCTCTGGAGTGCATACCCGTAGCATTTCTCATGGAAAGTAGCTTGTATGTTATCATTGGAAAGATGAGATATTTTTCTTCATGTTTTGGCCAAATTTATTGAATTTTATTAAAAGTGATACCTCGGCCTAACTACCTTAAGTAGCCAGAATATGATTAAAATGAGATTGAAGACATATTACGGTGGAACTAACTTGGTTTCTTGCCGATACACCTAGACCCTGGGGTACGCCGGATATTACCGGACTTGAATTAAAAAAAAAGACTCAGCAGTAGTCAGCTCCCTCTGTTAGATATACCCGATAAACACTTGCCGGAAGTCGCCTGGGGGGAGTTGTTTCAGAGACCGCCAGAGTGCATCTCTTCTTTCCCTTAAAAACGGACAATGGCCACCCTTCCTGCTGTTTTTTAGGCTTTATTATTATTGCCTTTTTTCTTCCTTTTGTGTCCCGTCCCCCTCTTTATTTTTTTATGCGGCGGATAAAAATGTGACAAATTTTACGTGCGCTCGTGGGGTGCCCTGAAATTAATTCTTGCCCGGGCTTTCTCTCCCTCCCCCTATTCCGGGCGGTGCAATTCTTTGCCACCCCTTGCTGTGGCTTTCTTATTTTTCCACCCTCCCGGCCGCAACACTCCACCCCACCCTTCCCTACCCCATTTTTTGATGTTTGCTCTCCGCGGGCGTGTGGCCTGTTTCATTCCCTCCTCTTAAGCTACCCCTCTCATTTCTTTTTTTTCACCCAGTGCCCCCGCTACTATGCGACCGGCAGTAGGTTTCAATAATAGAATAGATGCAACAGCAGTACTGTAGAGGAAAAGTATAGGAGTTAAGAACGTGCAGTCTGCCATGCACGATTGATCTATTACGTAGATTATTAGATAAACGAATGAGTTTTTAGATAATATGAATGAGGGTAAAGATAAAAGTTTTACAGGTTTTCTTTGCTATATTAAGACTCAGGAGGTATGTTATAGAAGCGGAAGACGTATACAAGGATAGGAAATTATGGAGAGAATTAGATCCAGAAAGTAGATCCAGTTTCTTACGTCTTACGTCAATCACTAAGTTCTTTGACTAAGCCGAATCCGAAAGGCAATGGCGTGTTGGGTAATGTATGCATGAATCTATGTAAGATTATGGTAGAAATATCTGTATCTGCACGCAAATCTTTATTCTTCGGTACCTAGATTCGTGCTATATAGATTGCAATGCATTTGTGAGTTTCTAGTTGAAAAAAGGCATTTTAATCAGTTCCAAATATTGGACAATGAAAGATTTATGAATGGGTTTTTCGCCGAAAACGGAGGCATTACTTGAAAAATTGTCTGGTTTCATAAAAATATCTGCTAATTTTTGTAAGGTTGGAATAATTCTCATGGAACTCAAGTATTCTCAAGTATTTTTTCATTGCTTTTCTTAACCTTTTCGCGCCACAGCCATGTTGTGTGGGTCATACATTTTTTTCAGAAAAAACAAAGTAAGAAACACGGGCTTGAGACTATGGCGAGCCAAGACGCCTAACATTCTCTTACTTTTATCTATGGTTACAAACTCTCCCCTCTTTGTGAGTGTGTTCCTCTTCCATCTTTTCCTTCTCCTTATCTTACCCTCTCCATCTCCTCCATTCTCACTCCCCCCTCTCCTCCTCCCCTTCCCTCCCGCCCCCCTCTCCTCCTCCTCAACCCCTTGGGGAAATGTAGATTGCGCCCAGGTGATACGGGCGCAGCCCGCGAGATGGTGGGAGCGTCGTCGGATTCCGGGCACGTGTGAGCGATAAGGCATGAATGTTGCAAAAGTGGAGTTTTGGCGGTGGGTGGCGGGGGTTGGTTTGGGTTTTATAAGGGAGCGGTGTACGACGTCCTGGAGGGGTCTTCCCCGGGGTCCCAAAGGCTTGGTTGTAGGGCGTGGTGGCGCCCCACCGTACACACTGCCAAGGAGTGGAAAGGTCCCCGGCTCTGTGGATGCCGCTCTAATGAACGGAAAGTAATCTTCCGAGACGCCGAATCATCGCCGACCTACCTACGGGTGACTTTATCGTACGCTCCTCGGAAGCCTATCTAAGAGCTCTTCGCTCCCTTCCCGGTGAAAAGAAATATCCTTTTCTGGATATCGACGAAGATTTCGCTCGTATCCTGCTGGTGAGATGAAGCGTGAGATGCAGTTCTGTCGTCCTAATTTCTTATCTGCGGGTTTGGTAAAAACAATCAGTAGTCCGAAATAACACACCCCAATTTCCCACGTTGAAGGTGGAACCACCGTGATACGACTTAAATGTAACTTTGTTCATATTCTGGCTACTTTAGAAAAATGTTCTTTGTTCAGTATGAAAAACGAAAGCGTGCCTTTCCGCGCTGTTTTTGTTCGAGATCTGAACTTGAAGTTGCTAATTACAAAATACGAGAAATAGTGAAAAATATATGTAATACGATAGTAAAATGTAGACACCATTTTTTAATTTTCTGCGTTATAAGCTCATTACTACTATAATTGGAGTCGATGGACGTGGCGATGAAGTCGGCTCCTGAGGCCAGAAAAAGTATAGACTAGAAACATAGATTAATTTCAACTGCTTGTGGCTGTACTTTGTACAATAAAGTCATCGTAAATAAAGAAATTATGTGTTAATAATCCGACTCTGTAGGTCGCGTAACGAATAAAGTCGAGGAATATTACAAATGTTTTAATTTATGATAAAAGACATAGATATAAGAGGAATATAGACCGCTTCTTGACGCAAAAAAGTCAAAAATGTTTCTTTTTGTTAAAAAAAAATTTCAATCTAACTTGGCCATCGGAAGCATTGTCTATAATTTTTTTGAGTAATGCAGTGTATTTATGTACATTTAAACTGAAGTTCTCTCCTCGTAGCACCCGAGTTAGAGATCAAGATTCCAATGAATATATACCGTCACCGCTGGGATTCGAAATCTAGACCGTCAGGATGGGAAACAAATACTCTAGCCACTACACGTACACGATCCTTTAAGTATCTTCAGACGTAATACCATAATGCTCGTTGGGCATGCACAAGTAAACTCTAATCGTCGTGTGAATTTCGATGGCTTGTTGATGGCCGTATCACTTAAAAATTTCCTCGGGAACATTTTCCCTTCCAGATGGAGGATTTCTCGAGAAATCCCACCCTGGCGTGTTTTATACGGGAGCTGTCAACCTCAGACTCGTGTTTTTTCTCGATGGGATATACGGTTCGAATTCAGTCGTGCATTTTGGTTTTAGGTACTCTGCGGCCAAGTTTTTTATTTCTTCTGTCTCCATGACGAATTAAACAGTTCGAATATAAAATCGGGAATACTTTCAGAATGAATGAAAAAGTAAAAATGTTGTCAAATCAATCTCGATGCGCGTTGCTAAATCACCCAAAGCTTCAATGCTTTATGTTGCGAGATAATTCCTGAATGATAAATTATCATCCTGTATCGGTCCGGGTGGTGAAAGATCCAATCACTTCAATCTAATAATTAATTACTTATATGATGTGATTTTGGAACGAAAATAAATTTTTGAGTCATTTTTCACAACCGTGGTGAGACTTTTCTATATAAAATATTCTCGTCGTGTTTGACGAAGTGAGAACCATCGACTCCCATCAATGGCTTGGAATTTCGCTCTTGTCAATGAATATTTTTTTCAGGAGATGACTTCACGGGCCAGCATGACCTCAGCCGTCGAAGAATCGTAAATAGACCGTATTTGGAATGCACTGCTTGGTAAAACTTTTTACCCTGGTTACAATTTGATGGTGCATACATCGAGGAGAACTATTTCAGCCTCTCGAATTTATCTTTAAGCGGACCGTTTTTTTCACATTTTAAGTGCATAGTTCATTTTGGGTGGTTCCTCAGTAAAATGACACGCCATTAAATTCATATTCTGAGTAAATCCAATGGAAAAAAACTTGTTCTGTGTTTAACATGAACAAAGAAGTCAAAAAAGTCCTGCATTTCCACGACATTTTTTCGCGAGTTATGCATGATAAACTTTGTGTTAAATGCTTGAAGTTGTTAGGCATAAGGAAAACAGTATTTTTTGGTTTAATGTAAATCTTATGTTCGTAAAAGCTTTATAAAAACTGAATTCCCCCTGGGAAACGAATATAAATTAAATTTAGCCACCTGCCCATCATGCACTTTTGGATTCTTAGCTAATTACCGCAATATTTTAAGTCAAAATGCGTTGATTTAGTGGAAATGTCGCCAAGGGCGGCTCTCTTGGCTAGAAAAGTGTTATTTAAAAGATATACTCGTTGAGTAATTTATATATTTTGTATGTACGTTAGTTTGGATATCTAATAGCTATTAGTCATCTTCAGTGATCAGTTCAAAGGCATGTCATCAATGGAAGAAGTGTTTTATAAACCATACAAACGGAAAGTTGAGGTTAACTATTTGTTTTTGCTTACACTATCACGGTGGATATTCCTAAAATTTAATACATAAACTCCATCAACCGTGTAAGTGCCAAATGCATTTCAAAGTTATGCTTTCTATGGAGGCAAATGGTGGAATGAGCAATGCTGAGGTCATTTCCGTGAAAGAAGTATCATTAAAAATAAGTTCAAGAGGTCCATCTTTACCACCATAATGATTGTTTACACAGATGTTTACTGCCGTCATAATTTTTTAGCCGTCATAAATTTTTACTGAGTCGTAATTTTTTTCCTAAAAGATATACTGGGCGTCGTCTTGTCGAACCCCTTCCGCCAATCCTGAGAAAAACTTTAGATTATGCTGAAAAACGTTAAAAGAATAGTTCAATAGTTTGCTTTTTAAAATAAAAAGATTCTCCGCGCTGACCAGTGCATTCGGATCGTCAACGAGTTTTAAAAACAAATATGTTTCATAGCATAAACACGTAAACTTTTACTTGATAATGAGCGACCCTAGATATGATAAAAATAAACCAAAATAAAATTATTTGCTATTCATCAAAATGCAGAAATTAAAAAAAAGAAATTAGGAAAAAATAATTAGATAAATTTACCTATCGAAAAACATTTTTTTGTTTTTAAATAATCTAATAGCATCAGAAAAGACCGCAATTCCGCAAACACCAACCTCAGGGCCGTAAAGAATTTTATATAACCTAGAACTAGGACTGCTTTTAACTAGAGGCCAGTAATTTTACCCGTTTACATTACTAGGCATGGCGGCTTTTTCTTTCTTGCGTTCAGACGATTTCCAGTTTACCGTAGTAGAGATGCTGGTGACCTCTGGCGAAGAGTAAGGAATCACTAAAAAGAAACAACTGAAGCTAGCTTCTACGTTAATTCTACGCCCGTGGAAGCTACACACGCGCCTGCAGCAGTACTGAGCAGTATTTAGATTTTATATCTCTCTAGAAGGTTAATTTAATCACTGCATCTTCCTGTAAATGGACTTGCTGGCCGTATTAGTTCAGGAGAACTTCAGTTTCCCTTTCAGTGTATAGTGGTGATGTCTTTATGCTTGACCCTCCATTTTCTGAACTCGCATTTCAACCACGATTTCAAATAACTTGCGTTTACGCGCATTTCAAATGCTGGTAACCAGCGCCATCCTTAGTAACTCTGGTGGGGTAAACAAGAGTACTAGGGTTAGCACGAACATGTGTTCACACGGCGAAATTCTTTCTAGCATTCGAGTTACTAGCGTACTATTCTTACTAGCTAGGAATGTGAACTTCGTTCAGTCGGTTTCGAATGGTATTGAGTGAAGCCATATTACTGATACCTCTAATGACCAATACCCCTTGCCGAATCCTCTGTCTATGTTAGAACCTACCGGTAGGAATCAATAATTCCTATTCAATGGTACATACTACGCCTATCTTTAAGTACGGAATACATGGTAAGAAAACTCAAATTGAAGGTTACTCAGTTCCATTTTATACGGAGAGCGGTTGTTTGGGAAGAGCTCTTATAGAAGCTTTCCTTTCCAAAAGATGAGACTTTCTTAGCCAAACACTCACTGTGGGTAACTACTGGCTGACATTTCTGTGGCCGCTGCTGCAGCATTGCAGAAATGGAACACTTAGATGGGGAGTTTTTGTCGAAGAAGGCTAAGGGACGCTTCAATATTCCGTGAGAGATTTTTTAAATGGCTGTACATGCATGATTTTTTACACCACCATTGCAGGTTTTGGGGTCTTATTCAGGAAGTCACACACCTCGACAATGTGGGGGCGTGACATCACCATCTCGACATATCTCAAACGTTTATTTGTATAATTTCACTTTTACTCGGCTGTGACGTCAAAATTACGTCATTTTCGAGTCTCTAGAATACCGAGACTTTCCTAGGACCTTATTTAAAAAGAACTAGACCCGGTATACTCTCAGAAAATACGTGAATGTGACGTCAACGCCCACGACAAATCTCAACTTTTGAATGGCCCTGTATGAAATTTCCGTGGCTGTGACGTCAAAGTGTCGTTTCTGTCTATTCTCGGCAAGTCCGAGAAGCCATACAGAATAGCCCAATTGAATAATAGGGAATTTGGGGAGAAGGTGATAGGTTTTAGACGATGGTGGTTATAAGAACGGCGTTTCTCTTCCGCGTACTATTTGAGGCTGTTGTGACTGTCGTGGTTTTCGCGAAGCCGACTGAATTCCTACAGCGAAAACCGGGGGTGTTAATACGATCAGTTTTCTAGAATCTGTGAGATATGTTAATTATGATGCATTGTGCATTTCTGTATCAATACAAACTACTTAAATGTTTTGCGGGCTAAATTATATTCCTCTATGGACACTGAAAATAAACGTGAAATAAAGCTCTTTAAGTGTCATCATCAATCGAATTGTACGTTCCGGAAGTGGCCTAGCAAAGGAAATTTGAGAGTTAAACCTCAAGTATGTTTTAATGTGAGTTGGAGGGCACAAGATTGGCCCAAGAGCACAGAAGGACCTCTGTAGGGCAGTTGGATGTCGTTGATGAATAATGGAAGTTGCTCTAGCTAGGTGATAAGAAAAAGGCAGGAAATGTCAATGGAATTGATATTAAGGGGAAGTTGAAGTTGGTGATTGTAGATCGGAATAGAGGGAAGGAAATTGGTATTTTAGACGGTACGATAGAAGGTGTATATTATAAGAAGCAGGGGACGGAAATCCTATCCTCCAAAACGGTGCCTCTGCCATTCTTGTGTGTTGCATAAATCAAATATTGTTTGCGTGATTAGTCCAAATTCTACTTTTGATGTGTGTATAACTAATAATTTAACATAAAATGAATGATTTTATTTTGACAATTGACGACTTATTAATTACATGCAGTAACTTACGCTTTGGAAAACCCTGAAAAAATTTTATCTTGGTATGAACATGATAATGATGACTTTCCCAGGATTTCAATCTTAGACAGGCTAGTGAGGGTGTCAGCATGTGCTCGTTTTCCAAAATAAATGCAGGATTAAATCCATAAACATGGAAATGATATTTCTCAGTTTATGGATTTGTGATTACCACGTTTATGTATGTTTTTGTCTCAGTGCTACACATTTATGAAATTGTATTATACCGATATATTTTTCCTTCATCAACGTCAAAGTTATAATTTATATTGTTCGACAAGATTTAAAAATGAAAGAGGCTTTAGTTAGTGGAATATTTATGGGCTCTGAATATTGGTTATATTGAGAAAGTAATGATGAAAAATTAACATTTTACCTTTGTCTAAGATATTTACATTTATTATTCGTGCTTCTTTTCAAGCAATAAGATTTTTCGTCGTGAATATTTAGTAATATGTTTTTAGTATCGTGATATGTTGCCATTTCTAAGAATCGTTTATAGGTTAAAGAAGATAATATTTGAAGTGAGTAGACATATGAGTGAACACGGTGAAGTAGGTTGCAATGACGAATGTAATAAGTTAAAAATTAAAATATGGAATCGACGATATTGACCAGATCAGTTGTGCATTCGTTTTGATGAAAACATTAGTATTAGTGGCGGCGTTGTCACAGTGACATAGTAATCCATCGAGAAAAAGGGATAATGAAAATAATCTTCCGAAAAGGCGCTTCATTATTCATAAAATTTATGGACGAATTGGGTGCGATATCCACGTTAGGCGGATCAATTTTAGCAAAATACAGCCTTCACTTTCATGCGTCGAGACGCCATCCAATCTCTTTTTAATCTATAGTTAAGGTGACTGGTCTAAAAAACCAAAGTGAACAGATTTTCTTAAAAATTTCCAAACATGTTCCTTTTTGGATACTCTATGGAATATGTGGTGTAAAGTTGGCAACGTGGCACACGAAAGTACGGGACATGGTAACGGTCACGTAGACATGACGAACAGATCTAACTTGGGCAGAATGGACGCATGGACGAATGGACGAATTGCCGGATTAAAAACGAAAGATTAAATAATTTATAGAAACATATTTTAATACTAGTTCGCATTCGAGTGACAATACATCTTCATTAAAATACTTATTTTGAATTCTATGGCCACGGGTGTGAACTGTTTTCGGGAAATTAATTTCGCAAGAATGACTAACGAAATGAATCAAGTCTGCATTTAAGCAAATTTTTATGGCAATGTGTAAATTTAAAGGACAATATTTCAGAATGTACCAAAGACATAAGCCATCCCAACTGAATATAGTATAACTACGACCTATTATTTAAATTTTAAACGAACATTAAAATTTAAGTAACAAAATTTCTCAATGACTAACGATTACCCGACCAGCCACCTTTAGCAAAATTTCAAGAGTGCCTTCGCGTGTCGTGGCGCACTGCGGGAGCAAGTTTTGAATTGGAGCGTCGCTGCTGCGGAAGCGAATTTAACGTGCCTTGTCCGATGACGGTGAATGGAATATTAACAGATTGACCGATGTCCGGCAGGCCCGCGTTCCCTCACTCGTCGTCCTCGGAAACGAGGGGAGTCTCATCTCCTCCTGCGTGGACCGCATCAATTCTAATGGAGCCGTTCAATCATCCTGCAAGTGGTGCTTCGTTCACGTCCCGACCTTCGACCCCTGTGCCGTCGTCCCTTCCACATTTTCCGCGCGGCTGCGTCCCAATTCCTTTGGTCAGCGCACCGCGGTTGTACATGTGTCATGGGACGGGTCGAAAGGAAGTTTCTCTGCGAGAAAACAAATACTTTGTTCCAACTTTTCGTTTTGTACTTAAAAAAATAAATAAATTCACTGAAAAAGTGCCTTATTAATAAGAAATTGAAATTGAGGTTCAAAAATACACTATGAGGCAAATATAAATTTTTAATAAACACTTTTTACAGCCATGTCGGCGCCATTTCTGTATAAAAGGCGGATTTTGACTTCAATTAATGTGTATAGTATAACTATTAACTTAAAAAATAGGAAATCGTTTCAGGCTTAACTTTGTGGAAGTTGGTAACATCCATGATAGAAAACAACTTACTTTTTATCCACACAATTTATTGAATAAGACCCGGGTTTCAGCAACTTACATTTTGTGAACAAACAAAGAACCTGAAGATGGCACAAAATGTAAGTTGCTTAAACCCGGGTCGTATTCAATAAATTGTGTGAATTAAAACTAATTGTTTTCTATCATGGATTAAAAAATAGGATTGGAAGGTGCCTGCAATTTATTATTATTCGATTTTCTGGGATAATCCTTTATTGAGTTTTGCAGTGCCACTCAATAATGTCGCTCCTATAAGTTCCAGAGGTACAGTGCGGGTTAAGTTAGCTTGAGCGTGGTATCACTTCACATAAAATACGATGGTTTGACGTCATTGTGGAGAAAAAGATCCCATCTTTCCAATGATATTAAAATATCAGCCTTTACTTTACGAGATATTGTCCAAAAACTACTACATAATCCTTCCGTCGACAAGGTTACTCTGACTTTCTGTTTTGAACGAAGTGTAAAGGTTTTCTTAGTATTTCATTGTGCGTATTTAAGTCTTTCTGTGCAGGGTCCCAAATGCTGGCTGTGCAATGAGCGATACTGGTAAGAAATTTCTTATTAACGGGTAATTTTCGGTAGGGAAGCCTCAGAAAGGTGTAGCCTCGTTGATGGAATATCATCACGTGCTGTTTGTTCTAGCGCGCCGTGGCGAAAAACAGCTGCAAGCGATAATGGTCCGAGACGGAGCGGTCGAACTGCGTTGTGAAACCTTGGTCACGATTACCGGGTGCCGGACTTATGTGGATCAATTAGCGCCGTCTCCGCCGATCAAGGGGTAACTCTCGCCTTGGAGTGAAATGGGGAATCTCGTGAGTGTACAGGGAACAGTAGCGCGGTCGAGCACTTTCTTGACATACTCCTTGCTCTGGCCGGAGTCTCTGCGGCCAGAAAGCACGCATCGGCTGTTCATCCGTCGGAAAACCATTTACAGTGCTCACTCCAGCCAGGAGTTTAATCCACGGGCTTGATATGGGCAGGTTAGTGCGTTTCGATTTCGTACAGTGCCGCGAGATTTGATGAGCGTCACATACTGGGCACTTTCCATTCGCTCTAGTTCGCTACTTACTTCGCAACGCAGCAGCGCATATGCTTCCCATTCGTTTCAGACCCTGCGCACAAGGGCAGCGCACTTCAAAACAGATGTGAGGCAGATTTGATGTTCCCTGGAGCGCGTTAATGAGGTAAAGAACGTCGATAGTAAGCCCTATTGTTGTTGGTGTGTAGAATTACGCCAAAGGCGTCAAACATGGCTATTTTAAAGTTGTTTTTTTTACTAAGCTGCGCTGCGTGGTAAAATGCTAAACTTTTCAAGTAGGTTCGTCATTTGAACGAAGTCGGTAACGTAAGATTTAAGGCTTTCCCGGTGAATTCTTTTGATGTAGATTTATCGGGTTTCAATTTGGGTGATGCTGGTGAGTTACGCCGACGTTTCGATGGCGTAGTCTGCCATAGTCCTCAGGGTGAACGGTTTGGCCGGAAGGGTAACATATATTTATTAGGGAAGTCAAGGGATCATTTTCCCACTCTTTTATTCAGTTAGTTTAGGGCTAGTTTCCAGGCACTACTAAGCTGGAAACCTTTGTCTCGGTTCATGTTGTTCTTTTCTAAGTGAATTTCCACAGCCTCTTTTACAATGCGGTCCCAGTAGTTTCCAGCATGGCGAAGAAGTTTGGTTTCGGCGAAATCGATGCTGTGGCCATTCTCGAGGCTATGTTCAGCCACCGAAGATTTATCGGGATGGAAGAGCCTAATACACCTTTTATGCTGTTCCATGCCTGTCTCGATGGTGCGTCCCGTTTCCCCGATGTACACTTTACCACATTCTCACGGAATGCGGTAAATGCCTTGTGCTTTCAGTCCCAAGTCGTCTTTGACGGTTCCAAGGATGTGTTTGAGTTTTCCTGTTGGTTTGGAAGTAAGTTGCGTTTTGTAAATCATTCGGTTGTGACTACTGTGAACCGACAGAATGCTCCCTACTGGAAAACACCAAACGTTTTGACTGAGCTCATCGTTCCATTCATCGTCGTTTGTGTGCGCTAAAGTGCGCTCATGTGTTTCTATCCGTGCTAACTTCAAAATCTTGACCTTAAAGCTCCCGTTTTATGACGAAGAATTACTTTTCGATGACATTCATTGATAATTCGACTGAAGGAGTATTATAGTACGCCAAAAAAGGACGTTTTCATCGTCAAGGTGAAAAAATAATAGATGAAAAAATAATGTTTTCACCATTAGGCGCTTAAAAGATGGAGCAATGGGACTAATTTTTGTTTGTTTAGTCGAGACTTATCATTTTGGAACGAACAAAATCTCAAACTTCGCTTAAAATACATCGTTTTCAACGGAGCAGTATTCAGTGATGGGAATTGATGCGGAAATCAACGAGCGTATGCGTCGTTACAATTATTCTATATCTTTCAGTTCACAGTCATTTCTTGTGAATATGAGTTTCATGGAGTTTTTGTAATTGTGATAACCGAGGAGGATGTTTTGCGCCATCCGCGGTGGGTTGCCGTTCAGTCAGGGTTGTTGTTCCTCCAGGGCCCTGCAGTCCGCCCAAATTGCCTCCCCTCCACCTCCACCATTGCTCCGCCGAAATCCTTTTGCATTTTGGCGGATAACATTTGGATTTTCGAAAAGCAAAGGTTTTCCTCTTCAAAGGTTGATCGTTGTGGCCTATCTGTCGATTCCATAACTTTTCGAACTTACGAATTTTTTTGTCAATGTTTATACCATGTCGCTAAGTCCCGTATTAATTAGTGTGGCAACACTAAAGTCGATTCAACTCGATTACACTGTAAAAGTGAATAGGAACAGTCGCGCTGATCCAGCGAACTGCTTTGAGACATCGCCTTCCATTTATCTTGTCTCTCGAAACTTCAGAAGACCATCAAGTCTATTTATTAAGCATGTTGACAAGCTTTTAAAAGACCTT
The DNA here is from genome assembly GCA_963573305.1 of Pyrrhosoma nymphula. Lineage (NCBI taxonomy): Eukaryota > Metazoa > Arthropoda > Insecta > Odonata > Coenagrionidae > Pyrrhosoma > Pyrrhosoma nymphula. The sequence continues at coordinate 92,543,032 of OY754338.1, forward strand.
TCGATGCTGGGAAATCCTTCTCTGCATGTTGTTGATGGGGTTTTTATGGGAATCTTTGAATGACGACGTTAAATAAAGATTGTTTGGAACACAATAATTGAACGTAGCCCGGCGTGGTTTAGAAATTTGGTCGCTTCAGAAGGAAATTGAATGCCAAGCTAGTTGGTGAGGAAAACGAATTAGGAAGTAGGTATTAGATGTGCTGAGAAAGGAGGCAGAATAATTAAAATGGAGAACGTAATTCGAGGTAACGTCCTGTTAAAGAAAGTGATGGAGAAGATTGTTGGGAAGGTTAGATTGTCATAGAAATTAAAATTTTCTGTAATAGAAATGGTGAAAACGAACTATTTTGGAGGCAAGAACGCAATTTTATGACAGAGACGTGGCATTTAGGAAATTGAGTGCAATAATTAAATCATAATTAATTCGGATATCCAACAGTAAAATATACAACTCTCTATCTTGAGTGCAAGTAATTCGAGCTAAAAGAAAAGAAATATTGTGCGGTATCATTCTTTTTTTTTACGGGGATAAAAGTTGAAAAGGTCGCTTTTGGGTTACGAACCGTATTCCTACCGAATGTCGACTTCCTAGCTCTCCCTGAAGGTTCGCACAGCCATGCGTATGTGGCTTTCGATTCCTCTCCAGTTCAGTCTTTCAATTCAGTCGCCTCTCTGATTCCTCGGCATTCTAGGTCCCTCGGCACGCATCCCCCGCGGGACCCCCCCAGACACGAGGCTTCGCGTCGATTCTCGCAGATAGCGTTCGATCGGGGAGATCTGGAGCTTCTCCCCGATTCAGGGATATTGAAGGTGTCTCTCTATCAGCTATTCTCACACACTCTCCCGACGCCTGGCTCTCTCGTCCTTGGTCGGGAACGTGGGCACAAGGTCACATGACAGAAAATCGCTTGGGATCCCCAGGGAGGTGAAGCCGGGGTCAGAGTTGGGTCGAAGATTGCCTCGGGGTCATCAGGCGAAGGGTTCGAATTCTACGCATGGCAAACGAGGTGACGGAAAACCGTTGATTAAAGGTGAGAATAGAAAGCTTTTTGTTGTGAAGTTGTGAAACGTTATCCACCTAACACGACTTTCGCTCACAATTTCCTAAATCTTATGAAAAGTGCAGTAATTTCTTGGAAGTTATTTCCATTCCGCATGCTTATTGGTGAATCATTACCGTTACTCGAAAATTCCATTACTAATAGATATGTATTCGGCGTATGAATTGCACAAATGATCATTTCAATATGGCCGATTGCGCATTTCAATGGCTTAAATAATCCCAGTGCTATCGTACCGCATGGTTCCATCTATTCTCTTTTTTAATGTTTCCAACATTCAGAATAAAGATTCTTTTACATCTAAATCCTGCATCTACGGTTCACCCTGCGAGCCGCTGCAGGGGCGTGTGGCACGAAAATCATGTAAACTATCATGCAAATTTAAATAATATGTTGATCAGGAATATCCTGCGGCATATTAACTCGTCGTTTCATTCCTCTGTGTGGATTTTCCGTAATTATAAGGAGCACATGTGTGATACGGAAAAGATTTTCACGTTGCTTATTTTATTTGGTGTCCAGTTCGAAAAGCATCTCGTTTACCATCGATCTTCACCCTTAAAGAGTCTTCCCTACCGAAAGCATGTCTTTATTGTGCAATAAATTTCAGGATACCGTTAGTATTTATGTCATATTGACATTTCCTTTGCACAAATATTAACCCTTTTTCTCAAGCGATCTCTGTAAATTTCGTGAGTGAGTGAGAAAACATCGCATCAATATTGCCGGGAATAATCAATGAATCTGGTGAACCCTGGCACAGATCGATTGTAAATTGAAATGTACTTCTGTAATTATTTTCAATTTAAATAAGAAATATGCATAAATATATTTCCGGAGATGAATATAGCTGGATGCACGCATACCTAATAAACCAGAGAACTTGGCTTCCTAGTTTAGAAGAGTTAAAACTTGAAAATCGTATCTGACAAATATAAAATTACTTGTGGTCAATAATAAGAAAAAGAATAAGTTGTTTCAGTGGAACTTTTTAAGACTCTTTCATGATAATAGACAATGTAAACTTGTAAAATGATTTGTAGAACACCGATAACGCTGTACAACATCGATGATGATGTACTAATCACTAGGAAACTTAGCAACTGAAAGGAAAATATGTGGATACACTAAGTCCTTTATTTTTTTTTTAATGGAAACTGTAAGTAAAATTATCGTGAAATAGTTGAACTAGTTACTTCCTGGAACAATGCTTATCACATTTGGCATTTGGCATTCGTGAATTCAAAGTGGCGTCGCTTTGGAGTTATTGTTGAAGATAGCGCGGGTCGCAAGGGAAGAGAAATGAAATCGCTTCTGCAGCTGAGCATTGTTCTCATTTAAACACTCGTTGTTACTCGAACTGAATCGTCAGCTGCTCTCATTGTCTGTCCGTCACCTGGCCTGGCCGTGTCCACAAAAACGCACCGGCGTCCAGTGCCGTCAATCGATTCTCTTCCATTTGTGCAATTTCATCGTGACCGCGGGTCGGTCTGCCCTCGAGGCTTGCGGTCGAGCGCAAAAAGTCTCTCGAGTCGGTTTGCTCGGTGATCTCGGTGGGGGGAAAACTGGAAAGTGCCAGAAATTCGGGCGACTGTGATTGGGGTGCGGGAACCGGAGGAATCATATCCGTGCGACGGAATGCATATTTCAGTTCGCACGTACGTGCTTTATAAAGCTTACCAACTCGTCTCGAATTGCTGTTCGTTTGTGCGATTCAGAACTTGGGCGCTTTAAAGCAGTGGTTCTCAACCTCATTTTTTTCTCAATTCCCCCGATTCACCGAATATCCGAGTATCAATATCCCTTACCTATATAAGTTCTTAAAACATAATTTAACTACTCAAATAGAAACAAAGTGCATATTTAGCAAGGCCGTAACAAGGGAAAGCTCTTAGGATTAGTATTTGTGCCCCTCCCCTCGGCAACTCTTACCAGTGATGATCGCCACATATGTTCCTTGGAAAACATACCTTAAATAAGGACTCTACCTAAAACACGTCCAAACCGATTGTGAGCGCTTGATTTGCATTTATCAAAATTTAAATGTAGGATATTCAAATTGAGCTTTTTCTCCATCGTTAAGGGGGGGGGGCGATCGCCCTTGTTTAGGAATCGATTTTACTTAGTGTCGTTCAATAAACTTTATTGAGTGGCACAGAATTAATTAAAACAAACTAAAATTTCACAGATTTTACATAATCTATAACAGAGCGTCGTTTTTTTTATTTGAATAAATATCCCAATTTCCCTCTCACCATAAGGGGAAATCCCCACTGATTGAGAACCCCTGATTTAGGGAGTATTAATATTTAAAACGAACCACTGCTTTATTAGTGTGAATAGATTTTCAAAAGTAATAAACACTGTTAGAGTTGCGTCATTTCGTAAACGACAGCTTCCTTTTTGATTGGTGATGTTCCTGAGAGACCTTACTCAAACGTTGAGTGTTGCTTTTTAATCTGTGCGGAAAAGATTTATTTTATCCCATAATATTGGGAACTAGTGGCGGTTCTTTGTCCTATGTTAGGTGGGTGCCGTAACGAATGCGTGTTTTCTTTACTCTATGGTGCCCCATTTGGCAGCTTAAAGGTTTTATAGTCAATAAAATTCCCTTAAATATCTAACTTTAGTACCCACTTTGTATGTACTACCAAACTCTGGTGAGAAAACTTCCTGAATGATCTTTGGAAATATGTCACCGATGATTGCCGCCACTTCTTGTTGTTCATCAATCCTAGCCTAATGATACATTATTAAGTGCGCGTTTTTTCCTATTCCATTGAATTGTATATGTTTTAAAGGTCCTGACTTCAAGTATCTCTTAAAATGAAGGAAAACTAATTTTTCTAGTTAATGATAGTATTTGTTTATTCGCGAGATGCGAATTAATGTCATGTTTGCCAGGTTTTGCGGAAAAGCATAAATATATATACTAAAATAAGATAAATAGATAACTGCCCTTGGCTGATTCTTCTTGGTTCCTTCGTTCATGTTAGAGTCTATTTGTCTGCATCTCCCATGCGAATTCGCTGCTGACCCTTCCGCATCGAGTCGCCTTGTTGAGTCCCAGGTCTTCTCTTCCCCTTTCAGGGGTCCTTTTGTCCCTCAGTTCACAGGGTTAACATCGCGTATTCCAAGGGGAAAACCCTCTCTTCTCGCGGTTCACTGAGAACTTGTGTGTGCTGAGAAATCATGTTTTCATTTGCATAATTCTTAAAACTTAGCTTATATATTTTTTTCGCCTTTCATAAGTCTTTTTTCCCTTCGTCCTGTTTGCCGCATTTGCTAAAATTTACTTTAGGTCGATATCATAGAAGCCGACAGATAAAATGCCTACTACTATTAGCCGCCTTCAGTGCCTTCAGTTTGCCCTGCTCACATCCAAGTCTAAAAGTCTTTATGACAGTTATTTCAGTGTTCAAAATCGAACCAAATTCAGTAATAGTCAAAATCATATCGTGTACAAGGCTCAAATCGTTTTCGATGAATACCAGTGGTGGAGCAGTCTCTAATTTTATGCATGTAAACTAACTTAACCATAGTACCTACCCTAGAGGTTTTTATATGTTCTTATCGTCTTTGGCCTGAAAGATCGATTATTAATATAATACGCCCGTGGACAATGATTTCAGTTTTTCGATGAATCGAGAGGAGAAATCGATTATCGTGTTAGTCGCAATCGTACGATTGTGCATTCCTACTCAGGATCGCATTTTCACCCCCTCATTTCTTTCCCTTCCGATTCCTTCTCTCTCCCACTCCTTCTCCCGAATGCTCGGGGGATTAAACGTGACTGACCTGCATTTGCAATGCGCGTGCCTCGTCATCAGATTCGCAAAAAGGGAGACTTATATGTTTGCTCTCGTGTTGTTCATCGTTTCCGAATCGATTACTCCCTCTGCAAGCGGCGAAGTAGTAGGCGAGCAGGTAGGTAGGTAGATATGTGCACAACACACGTTACGTATCCGCCTCATCCACGTCGAGGGAAGTTTATTATTATCGGTCCAGACAAAGCCTTCCTCTTCTGTCTCGTGCACGGAGAGATTCTCCCGTCGGAATCCCCGCACAGCGGCTAGACTCGGGCTGATAAATATTTTCTGTCGCACGTCGTCGCTCGGGAACTCATTGTCACCGCTTTGTCGCGAAGCAGCTTATGCCCGTACGCGAGGGTGTCTACAACCTGCGAAAGCAGGGGAAAAAGACGAGCATATGTCGTGGGCCTGGAAAATCTAGAATTACACTGAGTCCTCGACTCAGGACCTGTTCTACATATGACAGTTATCGTCCGAGCGTTTGGCAGCGGCTTGGAATGGTGCTGCTCAGTTGGGTAACTTTTTTCCAATGAGAAAATATTTATTAAACTCATTTATTTACTGTCATAGTACGAAAAATTGTCTAACACGTGTAAAAATAATGACTATAAAGCCGAAACGCCCCTCTGCAGCTCTGCCAAAAAAAGAGCCTTCCTACGCTAATTTGAGGGTTCCTATAAAAATTCACCCTTCTTTATTAATCTTTTGTGAATCACGTTTGCTAATTTACTTGTTTACAATATTTTAGTATGCTTAATGAATACTGAAATTGCTTCAATAACTTGAGTAAAGATTACAATTTCATTTGCGTACTTTTAATTCAATATATTTAAAATTATTGTCGCGGTTTTGATACCATATTCTGGCCCTAGTTCTTCCATCTTCTTCCTGGTTACCTCAAATTTAAGACACTCAATTACACAGTGGACGATGGAGTCGCTGACTCTGTAAAAGTAGTATTCCTCAGTGTAGGTGTACTTGGTGGAGTTATGGCCCGCTGCTGAAAATCATCATGTGCTTTCCGTCATCCTGAGGTCGTTCCGTCAAAGCGTGACTCACGCGCAGTGTACAACAGCTCTCGCGAGAGCTTATGGCGTTCGGATGCGCAGAAGAATACGTCGTGGAGGGGTCAAGTTTGGTGGAAGGGGTAGGGAAAATGGTCGTTGGGGAAAGCGATGGCATGGTATTAGTGCCATACATGAGTGCATTTAAAAAAAATGGATTTTGTATGACGCGGACAACGTAAACGCCGCGCATCCGAACGCCATAAGCTTTCGCGAGAGTTGTAGTCATATGATAGTCGGACGTGAATGCTAAAACTACCCAACTTCTCCCGAGTTTCCGACCACGGCAACGGAGACTTGGTGGAGACTCGGTGGGGCATGTTACTAAAAGTAACAAAGGGTAAAATAATAATAATTTATTCACACCGATTCGGTAAGATACATTGCATGGTTTCTTCAAAATGTAAAAGATAAAAGAAAATTATAAAAAGACCAACGTGATAAAAAAATAAAACATGGTCACCAACCGTCGCTAATGAATTCGCATACATAATAATAAGCTCTACATGATAAAAAGTTTGTTTATTTAATATAAGGATACTGTATAGGTCTTTATTGGTATATTTCTACGCAGAAAAACAAAGAAACCCGTTTACTTGTTCTCGTATCTAGTAATTGACCATACGAGAGGTGTGGTGAGGCAAGATATCAGTACTTATATTTGATTTAATGCACGCTTATTTGCACGGCTGTTATTATCATTGTGATATTGATAGACGTATTTCTTGTTTGCAGGTTGCAAACGGGACATCCTCTGCAGTAGGAGTTTAGAGAAGAACGAGGTAAGATTTTGGTTGCCTAACTAATCCTCCTCTGTGTGGCATCTAGCTACAAAAAACGGCGATTTCTTGACACTGTTTGTGAGACTTATTAAATATCATATCTACGTGGTACATTAAAAGCCACCTCGAGGGCGTGTGGCAGGGGGTGACTCCACACCTCGCATGCATTACTAAAGAAACTTCTTCAGGCCCCCAACAACTCTTCAGTCGGTGATTTTACCAAGTATACTCTTATTTTGTAATTTATGTACTTGGTATGAAATTTCACATTTAATACGGCTTCTAGCTATCATTTTACTCTTGTGGGATGGACACTGTATTTGTACATACATCCAAGGGAACAATTGGTTTAAGTTGGCAGTCAGGCTAAAATGCAAAACATGCTAAAATGATTTAAAAAGTACCGAAATATAATGCATTAATGCATAAATTAGCATCCAATGTAGAAATTTAAATACATTAAAAAGTATTAAAATAACCCCACCTATCGTTACCATTTAACATATTGGCGGCTTTGATTTGAATGTCCTGAGAAAGAATGTGTTTATCATAATTTGTTGTTGATTGATAACTAAGAGTCGTTATCAAAGAGCGATTTTTCCTAACATTTTGGTAAGTCACCTCCCCTCGCATTGATCAAGCTTCGTATTCGGTGATACGTGGCCACGGATAACCGAGAAAGAAATACATATATGAGAAATGTGGTTTTCTCAACGCTATAAAATCGTGACTTGTTCAAGGGGAAACAAGATTTTTCTAACGTGTGTCTTCCTTCTCTTACCACGCCAGTGTGGTTTAATCCGCCGTACGCCTGTAATGAAACTTTTTCCGTCATTTCCTCTTCGTAGAACTCTGCATTAGTCCCGGACATAGGAAGGAGCAGATGATGCCAGTTGGCGTGGATCCACGATTTGGTAGCACGTAGGGGGGTCCTAGCCTAGGCCTTGGGTACCCCCTGTGGGGGGTTTCTCTCTGAGGATTAGTCTCCATGGGGGGGCCTCTCCCTCTGTGGCTTAAATAGAGAAATGGCCACCCTCTGGCAATGATTGTTGATAGAGAAAGAGAATAAAGTACATTCATGTTACGGTAGATATGCCCGTACTGAAATAAAATATATTTAGAATTGATCACAAAAGGAATCACCAAGTGAAGGAAAATGGATGTGCTCGACATTTCATAGCTGTCCCGGGTCCTCCTTTTGACGTCTCATTTCCCGATAAAAGGTGTGGCCCATATGCCAGTCTGACTATTCCATCCTAATATTTTTGTTTCTTTGGTAAAAATGGAGCATATTTATCCTGAATGACGCATAGATAATTGTTCCAAGGGAAGACGGCCGACATGTAGAAGTGAAACTAGCATTAGTCTGACGTTAAAACAGGATGTAACTTCATATGAGATATGGAATTCCTCTCCAAGGAAAGTCATATCTAGTATTCAAAAAGGTCTATTATTTTGGTAATACATATATAATATATAGTAATATATGTAGACGAACCGGCGGTTTACTGGTCACCAAGCAATTTTGTTCATTATCATCGCAACGCACTCAAAAAACTTTGGGAGTAAATAATCAGTGAGATTTGAATGTCCGAATTCCCTCTCCTTGGCGCTCTTCCTCTGAAATGATTTCTCCTCTATGTCTCACCTTCACATTATTAGATGAATTACCTACATTTTACTTTTGTGCTTTTGGTGATAATAGATTCTTATCCATTATCTGAAATTCTTGTTAATAAATCAACAGTGTCAGGTGATATGTGGTGGAACTTCATATCAATGAAGAAAGTAATCGATATAGTAATCGATATAGTAGTTACTATATCGATTACTTTCTTATTCTTGTTAATAATTGTATTCTCATTGATACATAAACTCTTGCTCTAGGAATTTTCCATCCGCATTTATGGATCTTTCCTCATATTGATTAATGAGTGCCGACTTATTGAAATATAGTATTGACAGATAACAGTGACGTAGCCAGTGGGTTTCATAGGGTCTGGACAATCCCCGAATATTTGAATTTATCTAAATAAAGGGCACTATAGGAATAAATACATTTGGTTTATTTTAAAAGGAAAATTCATCCATTTATTAGTTATTCTGAAAACTCTTGCAATTAACTTATTCGTAATTTTGAAACACCTTGCGTATTTGTGCTTTCTGAAATTAGCACTGCAAAAGCCTTTAAAAATCGGGTGTTACACTGAAGTGGCAATTGCATTCTCAATTGCTTAAACACAATTTTCTCCTGATTATCAAGTATTATATCCCCCGTTTATACTCAAAATAGACTCCCGCGAAACAAAATACTGGCTACGTCACACGTCCAACAAAATACGTTTGACACACGTAATAGTACATGCTTAGCGTTATCTTATGAAAAAACGACAGTCATCCCCGGACGTCCTATTGTGTGAAATAAATAAATGAGATAAAGTGTAATTTTAATCCTTTTTCAATATTGTTAACTGTCGAAATTCTGAAACGACCTGTCCCTCTCCTTGCAGAATGTCCGACTGGTGATGGCAGCCCTTAGGACCAAGGGGAGGCTGTGGGGCCTCCTCCCCCTCCTCCTGTTCCTCCTCCTCGCCTCTCCCTCGCAAGCCTTCTGCCCCAGTGGCTGCGCCTGCGACGACCTGACCCTCGTGGCGTCCTGCGTAGAGGCCAACCTGGACGTGGTCCCCATCACCCTCAACCCGTCCATCCGACGCCTCGTCCTCAAGCACAACAAGGTCCGGGCCGTGGACGCGGCCTTCCACTTCTACGGAGAGCTGGCCCACGCAGACCTCTCATACAACCACCTCGTCTCCGTTCCGGCGGGATCCTTCGAGGCGCAGAGGCAGCTGGCCAGGCTGCTCCTCGACCACAACCGCATCTCGGCGCTGCACAACCGGACGTTCGCCGGCCTCCGGTCCCTCTCCGTCCTGGGACTCCGGGGAAACTTCCTGGAGGAGATCCCGGCGGGGCCCTTCGCGTCCCTTCCGAAGCTCCAGGAGCTGGACCTGGGCGGGAACCGCATCTCCCGCCTGGCCCCAAACGCGTTCGCCGGACTGCCGGCCCTGAGGATCCTCCAGCTGGACGATAACCAGCTCTCCTCCGTTCCGTCGCCGGCCCTCGCACCCCTACCAGCCCTGGCGGAGCTCCACCTGGGCCTGAACGCTCTCGGGCCGGGCCTCCCGGACGATGCATTCTCTGCCCTCGGTCGCCTCTCGACCCTGGACATATCCGGGGCCGAGCTGACGTCGATAGGGGAGAATTCATTCCGCGGTTTGAACCAGGCCCTGAGACGTCTTTCTCTGGCCGACAACCGCTTGACCAGTGTCCCTACCGGTCCTCTGTCCATCCTGGGTAGACTCGAAGAGCTCTCCCTGGGACAGAACGATTTCCAGGAGATAGGATCGAAGGCCTTAAAAGGCCTGACGAACCTTAGGGTCCTGGACGTGTCCGGATCAAGGGAACTCACGGTGGTATCGCCCGATGCCTTCTCCGAGAACCTCAACTTGGAGGCAATAGCAATGAATGCCAACAGGAGACTGGTGGAGCTGGGCGAGGGTGTTTTCGTGGGCCTGCCCAGACTGAGGAGGCTGTCCCTTAGGGGTAACGCTCTGCGGGAGGTGCCACGCACCCTGGCGGCTTGGGGGGCGCTGCGCTCCGTGGACGTGTCCGAGAATCAGCTGGAGTGCGGGTGTGGTGTGCGGTGGCTGCGGGACATGTTGGCGCGACATCCGGAAGCTGGCAGCCTGGGTGTGGATGAGGCATCAGAGGAGATAGTGGGTGGTGTTGGTGGTGAGGCTCTTTGCGATACACCGGCAACAGTAAGGGGCCGGGCCCTCAGGGCACTCTCAGACGAAGAGATGGGCTGTGCCGTGGCGTGGGACTCAACGCAGAAGCAGGTTGGTATTTTTGCTTATCCGTGCAGAGGGAGACAAGCCTTGTGCTTTGTGGAACTTCCCTTCATTCATTGGTCATTCAAAGGCTGTTTTACTCGAGGCACTTTATTGCACAATTCGATGCACATCTGGATTTGTATTGAAAATTGCATCTTGTAAAGTGGTGAATTGCAATAATGTATGTGCAAATGCATAAACGAGAGATGGGAAAATAGCCCCTGCTCTGGTTCCAATCCCACATTCTCGTGTTGCGAAAACAGATGCTACTTAAAATTGTGGAATTAAGTGCCTGATGTAAAACAGTCATAAGATTGGTTGACTTCAGCCCTGTATCCTTCCCTATCTAATGTTAGTTCCCTTACTCCCTGGTAGTTCTTCTTCCTAAGGCATGGTTTTAAGATGTCCGGTTTACATTTACTAAAAAATGGCAATCTTTGTTACCTTGAAGTTACTTGAGAGTTTTGTTTTTGTATATAACATCATACTGACAGCTTGTTGACATGAGAGCTATGGGTTGGGACAGTTTGAACTTTTGTTTTCATCCCTGGAAAATATGTAACCAGAGATTGTAAAACCATGCCTGAGTAATGAAGTATGTATAATTAGTGAAGTAGAGAAGATTTCAGTGAGAACTAAATGGAATAAGTTCCAGTTAATTATCTCCTGGTATTCAGAAAGAGAATTTTTCAATTATGAAGCTTCAAGCTATGGAATTCTTTCCCAAACTTTTCTCCATTTGTGTACTTATAAAAACTATTTTAAAAATATGATCAATCAGATCAACCTTTTTTGTGTGAATAATCTCTAGTCCTATAAACCAAAAGAAAGGCATTCCTGAAGTTACTGTGAAATTTGCTTTCAAGTGCTCTAGGTGTGGTTGCCCAATATATATTCTAAATGCATAGGTATCTACATGGAATCATTGCCTACAATAGCCTGAAATGTTAGTTGCATACTTGAGTCCTTGATGAAATGTGTTTATACTAATTTTTAAAAATGTCCTCTGTTATGGTAGCTTTTAACTTGGACCCAAATGTTCAATGGCTACTACAGCTATCCAGCTGAAGAAGATCTCTTGTAAATCTTAGTGTAAATGTAGTTTTAAGCTCTTTCTTCCTATCTAATGGGAAATGAATCCCTTCTTTAACATCTGTACCTAATCATAATCTCTTATTTTCTAAACTCAGTGATCGTCATTATCATTTATTTATGTCATTGCCTTTGCACTTCCCTCATTCACCTGTTTTAAATTCAAAACAATAAAATTTCAGATTGAATGGTAATTAGTTGATTATATTTTTCTAAAAGTAAGTTTTGATGAATATTTGTCTACTGTCTTATAAGCATATTGAATGTGAGTCTCATTGAATGAATTCTCAATCGTAAATTTCCAAAAGTTAAAACTTGTGTAACTGTTGAAATTCAAATACACAGTTGATAACATGTATATTGAAATCAACTTTCATGGAGAGGAATATTGTTGGTGAGCTAATCGCCAAAATCTTAATACAGCTCCTGTGAATATCAAAATCAAATATTTTAATGTTGCTTAAAGTCATCATTCCATGCTATCATCTATCTATCACTAGGTATTTGAATGAAATTTATTGGAAAAATGATGTCATCAGGAAAATAAATTGAAGTAAGTTGAGAAAACTGCCAGACAAGTGTTTTTGTATATAATTGCCTGCATAAAAACTTTTATAGAAACCATACTTTCCTCTGAGCATTAAGAAAGAAAGAAATAAATAGAAAAAATTCTTTTAACTTATGGTGTTACATACATGATCCACCTTGATTTCATCACCACCTCCGTTTTTGCCAAATATTTTAGTTAGGTACTTTCTCTGCTGAATGCCCATTTCTGTTCCTGTTATGGTTACTTTTAATTATTTTGTGCTAAAATTTTAATTTTGCTGGCTTACATCTCAAATATGGAATAATGAGTACCCATGTTACATGGTACCGTAAATATTTGACTGAATTTTATGGTGTGATGTTATGTACATGTGTTGGCCTTTCAGTCAGTTTGGCCTTTTAATCAGTTTGAACTTAGCTCTTTGCATTTTCATATTGAGTTACCATTAATGTAGTGATATTAAATTCCCTCTCTTTTATAATTTCTATCTGGAGATGGGCCACTCTGAAAATTACCTCCGTCATTTTCGTAAATTACCGTGGTTTTATTCGTAATTTACCGCGCCCCTTGAAAATTACCAAAATTTTCTAGATAATTCACCGATGCTAGAGATAATTTTTCTTAGAGATAAATCCCCAACATTTTCTTTTAAGCCAAGTTCCTATTTCCTACTTGTTTAATAATAAACTGAGGCATGTACAACTCATTTTTGGAATATTTTACTTAAATTATAACATTATAAGAGTAAAGTATTAGAATATTCTTCTTGAAAATTTCTCATACTTTGACAAAAGAAAGCCAGATTGCGTGTTGCTGCCGTAGTTCTTTTTATAATTTTAAAAATTTCTAATAGATTAATATTGCATTAGGTATGGTTTAAACATCGTTATTCCCTTCCTTTTGCTATTGGCTTTCCTATTTAACCATACATTTGCCATTTAATACTTGAAACTAAAAAATACTGGAAAATTATGGTAATTTTGGAAAATTACCATAATTTACCGTGGTAATTTACCGAAGATGAAAATTATGGTAATTTTCCCATCTCTATTTCTATCTGCTAAAAATGAAATTTGTCTGGACATCCATAATGTGTTGAATATTATGTTATCCCATGTATTTTACTTTAGTGGAGATGAGCTTGTGATTTGTGTATATATTTCACAGTTTAGCAATGCTTAATACGTGATGGGGATTGGGTTTGTGTGGTGACTATTGTGCTGACTCTCCATCCTAAGGGCTTGGGGTTGTATCCAGTCAACAGGTTTTTGTTTTTTCAGTGGAGTTATGCTCCCCAGTAGGATACCATGTGATGCACTACAAGTGCAGTACTGTGTCTATCAGATGGGACAGTAAACTGTGCACCCCCGGGCTACTTTCATAGCGAATAATCTAGTGCCAATGTCAGGTATCTCTTTGCTTTTACACAGCATCAAAGCCCATCAAGCTTAATCAAATTAGGACTTTAACAATATCAAGTATAAATATTTTTATTTTAATCGTCCATGCTCTAGACATGGCATAACCAACAAAATGTACATTCTACAAGTTTATTCTTGGCTTTTAATTTCCAGCAATTGTAATTTAATGTGTGCACGTATGTATGGAGGAGTGAATTTATTACCTAAACCATGTATTTGATGCAGGCCGTGATTGGGGCGATATGTGCCGTGGTCCTGGTGCTGATCATCTCCCTCGTCGTCCTCCTTTATCACTACCGAAGACGAGTGCAAGACGCCCTCAAAGACTACCGCTGGAACAACCGTGCCATATCTCGCAAGGAGCACGAGTACCAGAAGACTTTTGGAGATGAGGACTACGTGATAAGGGCCCCTCAGCAGCACCACAACAATCACATCCTCCCCCCCAACCACCTCCACGGCCTTGGTGCCCCCATCGCTCCCCCACCACACTTGTCGGGCACCGGCTTCCGTCCCTCAGGGATGGTGCCTCCCCCTCCGGCCCTCAAGCCAATCCCAGTGACAGAACTCTAGTGGCGGCAAGGGGCGGGGGCCCGCCGGGGCCGAGGAAGAGCCCCCCGCCCCAGTGGCAGAAGTAGTGTTCGTCCAATGGTCGGAACAGTGTGCGGTGTTATAGAGCAAGGTACCTAAAACTATGGAGGATGAGTGCGATAAAGCTTTTGTTGTTCTTTAAAGGGGCACGGCCTTTGTTTTTCTCATGGGCCTAACGATCTCTTCTTCTAATCCCTTTTTCGTAAGTGAGTGAAAAGAAAGTGCTTTTTTTCACCATGTGTTGACTTCACGAGACAAATCTAAGCTGCCTTGATACATCCTTGCAATTCCAAAGAAAGATGGCACATGGGAGGCAATACCAGTGATTGAAGCTGTTCATTTTGGAGAGGTTTTTCCATTTCCCAGTAATATTTTCCTGAGAAACGCTCAAATAACTCAAGCAGAAGTTGATGAAGCTCATGTGAAGATGAGAATTTCGAATTTACGGAGGTAAATAGTGCAATAAGAAGCCCGAGTCTGAATTTAAGATATTTGATGTTATTAAGGTTTGAAGTAAGTTATATATGTGTTTGCATAAAGGGTAAATGCTTAGCAAGGCATCAAACTAAGGGCAATATACATGAATTAATTTTCCAGTTCTCAAGGTTTAGTTGTCTGTTAATTACTTACAAATCTGATTCCGTTGGAGCAAACATTTTAAGTAGGTTAGTGAAACAATTCCCCCTTCAGATTGTTTCACTGTATCGTCATTGCTCTTGAAGTATGCCTGCATAATTGTACTGAGTGGCATATCTCCAGTATCACAGGGTGTATAAATTAATTTTAATCATGTGATCTATTTAATTGAATGTTATTGTCAATTAAAAAAGATCCAGTAGATAGTTAAAAAAAGCTTAAATCAATCATAATCAAATTACAATGCATCGCAATTTTCTTATTGTTTTTACTCTCAGAATTTATGAAGATGCTGGTCCGAGGTTTTTAGCCATTTCACGCTGAAGTACCTTATACTTTTGAGGAATGGTATGATTTGGCATTGCTGGTTGTATAGGTTGTTTTTTTTTACTCCAAGACATCATATTAACTTAGTGCTTGCATTCAATCCAAACACAGCATTTATGGGGTGTAACTTTCATTTAATACCAGCTATAAATGCATTGAAAGTTGCTGTCAATGTTATAACGAACATTCACGTTTGACAGTTTTTCATGATGCCTCTTGTTTTTTGGAGATTTTCTGCAAAATTCAACCTTTGTTGTAGTTAAAAGAATCTGCAAGGTAGTTTTCTAAACATATGATGATTTACTGCATTTTGAGCCTTATTTACCTAATGTTTGTTGTTTTGCTAAGATTTCAACTGCAATTGCCCATAGTCTGACAGTCATTAGTTATCTTTTAGCTTATGTGTACAGTTGTATAAAATGGATTTAGAATAGCTGAATATAATTGGACTGATTTTATATATTTATTGTCTTTTACAAGTATTTTTCTAAGTCGTATGGATGTGTACATATAGGTTATGTAGTGACATAAATATGTCCTTGGCATATTGAACATAAGCTGACAAACTATGTGTAATTAATTTGCTGGGACTTTGTATTATGAAAATATCTTCGTTCAGCAATGTATGTCTAAACATTATCAAATGAAAGATTCTAAAGAACTATAAATTGAATGGATAAATGAATGAAGTTTTTTTCATTCTAAATATATTTTGTCCTGAATGTGCAGTAATTACAGCATTATCAGTTTGTAGGCTAATGTGTATTCCATTACACGTTCACAATGCTAACAACATTCAAAAGTTGATTGTTTTTTATGAACCTGCAAGATGAAGTAGGTAATCTTAATTACTTAACCTTAGTTCTGTGCTTTTAATGCTGTTGTGTTAGGAGAGTGCAAAGAAGCCTAGTGATACAATCTATAATTTAAAAACAAATGTGAAGCACACGTTCCTCAAATCAAATATGTATATCAAAACATCATGGGCATCATAGATAAAACCCAAAACCATGGTAGATGTGGTTGAGTGGATTTGAAAGCAAGATAAGTTTTTGCATGAAATTGGTTTGATGATAATCAATTTTCTGTTGTAAAAGGTTTAATGAGTGAGCCTTCATCGGCAGATAATTTGAAAAGGCACAATATTTGGTAATGGAACAATGCGACAAATGTGAGAATAGTGCTCATAGTGAATGACTGGGTAACCTGGGATATCAATTAAGGATTTACATGAGTTACTATAGATACTGGAAGAAATTTCAGCAAAGGCGTGTTGGCCTAAATGGAGTTTTGTGATTCTCAGCCTAGTTATCTTGACAAGTGTTATTGGTGAATTTTTCTACAGTGTACATGGCCAAAAGAAAGAGTTTATAATGTGAATAGAAAATATTCTTCCCTTAACCAAGGAAGTAAGAGTGAGAGGCAGGAGTGGCATGTGGGATTTCATTGAAACTCAATTTCTGAAGGTGTGCAGTCTTTCAATGATACTAGGATGTTAGAGTGAGTTTTTTAATTCTTTGTGATTTTCTGCATGGCAATTCTGCCAAAACTGTATGTTGTTATTTCATATACCTGACTCCTCCTGCGTAAATCAATGAATGATTGTGATGTCTGTGACAGTTTGTAATTTGTAATCAATTTTCTCTTCCACAGTGCTGGTGCCTCTTTTTAAACTTCTGCGATGGATATTCACTTTGCATTGTTTTCAAATTCAAAACTATCTTAAGTTTTCTGAACGGGGAAAGTCAGTTAATCTTAAAAAATTCATTTATATATTGTGAGTAGACTGAGAATTGAGTAATATGATTTGAAACATTTTTTGAGGCCAACGTACAGTCTCTCTGTTAAATTTCTTTTTTAAAGATAATATGACTTCAAGAATTTAATTCAGTTTATTTTTGGTACAAGTTACTCATACTCAAATATTGCCTTCATTACAGTTTTAGACAGAACACCGGGGTAATTGAATATGGAGGTGTTTTCTTCTATACATTTGCCTTAAATACAAAGCAATATCCCCTTTAATATTTCCCTATGGATAACATAGCTTTTTCTATTACCAAGAAATGTGTATAATTACTTGTATCTCTGCATTTATGCATCAATGATCATAAATTATGTCATGTGAGTGAAACAATTTCTAAAGGTCTCGATCAGGCTGACTGGAGTACAGTCAAAATGATTTTTTTTCCTCATTATGTCTCCATCGATATCATGAAATCTAAAATAAAACCAAAATATTTAACATAATGTTCACTCTGAGGTAATACATGTACATACATTGTTTTAATTTGTACATAATGTTATTAAAATCCAGTGAAGAATTCAATAAAAACCTTGGAAAAGTGCTTGTCCATTGTTATTTGTCAAAAAGTTTCATAATATAGGTGTATTTCATGAAAGAAGAACCTCAATCTGTGAATAGTTCTTTATTTTTACCAATGTATAGGTAAATATGAAAAATAGTGGAGACTGAGAAAAAGTTTTTTGAAGAAATGTTTGGCAGAAAGAAAAGATAGGCTCAAGCAGGGTTGCTACGAGTAGTGGATTAAGTGTTTTCTAAAGTTAGAATAAGGATAAGGATTAAGAATAAGGGAATTTTGGGGGGATGTGGATTGCTATTTTCTGGTGATCAGGGGTTATGGAATACCTTATGACTATTTTCCCTATTTTATGAAGAATGTATGGGGTCCTCCCCCCCCAAGCCCTCTCTTAACCCACCTCTTGTTGCTACAGGTCTGAATTTTCTGTAAAAGTTATATAAATTGAAAACGCCCTTAGGAAAAAATAATATTAAAATTTAGTAGTTTTTTATCTTTAACTATTAAAATTTAGTAATTTATAATAGTTAACTACGAAGAATATAGTAGTTTTAATAGTTTATAACTCAGAATTCAATATTAAACTATTTAGAATTTCCCATAACTACTAAACTTCTCCGTAGTTAACTAAGTAATTACTTATGAAATGTCCATTAGTAACTACTAAAACTCCAATAGTGAAATATTAAAAATTTTCTAAAATTACTAAATTTTCAGTAGTTACTACTAAATGGACCAATTGTAACTACTAATAATCAAAAACAACAAAAAAATCCTTCGAGTGCGACGTGACCCAGGGAAAGGAACTGGCCCCTGTTTCGTACTCGTACTCACATATAAGCAAACTCGCACGTAGAAAACATTTATGTATATCTTTGAAACCCCAGCAGCCAAATTGTACAGAAGGTGACGCGGATTATTCGATTATATTCATTTTGCATAATTAGAATGCCAATATTTCAATTTCAGACCCATTTATTCATAATCAAAGAGTTACAATATTGCGTATTCCTCCATATTGAACACCATGTGGCGGGATTCAACGACCACGTGAAAATAACAACAATAAGTAAGAACCGGAACCACGCTAGTTTTTAGAACATTCCAGATAAACGGATGTATGCCAGTAGCAAAGCTTCTAGAAGGACAACAATGAATCAGCGATCTGCTATATAAACCGACGCACGTTAACAGTCGGGGCTGTCTCACAAACCCATGTGCTGCACATCCTAAAGCTGGAGAGCGGACTCACATTAATACTGTACTGTATGATGGAGCAGCCAGGAGAAGCCGAGGTTATTGCCACATGAAAGACGCGGTAAAGGAAGGAACCAAGCGTTGGATGTGGTGTCGGGGATAAAGGCGAGAAATACAACTTACGACACCTGAAGCAAATTATTTTGAAGGGAGCAATTATCCTGATATTGTAAAGGATTTGATTTATGTTGAGTTATGCCCGTATTGAGTGTTTTTTACGTGTTGGGCAAGTGATTGATTCATGAGTGAAAAGCGTACGCAAGGAAGGTAATCTGTGTTGGTGAGGAATGATTTATATGTGTTATCTGAGTGAAGTGTTTATTAATTTGTTTGAGGGGTACAATACCATGTAATCACATGTGCAGTCAGGGTAACAAACATGAATATTCATATGGATCTAAATCATCTCCACCACTGTACGGGCAAAGGTGTTGCCAAGATTTCCACAAAAGATAGGTCGCGCTGCAGTCAGCATGGTTCCACATAGTGCATTTCTCTTTCCATTGGAAAGTAACGAAAGGCCTAACTGCTTCTCAATCAGATGGGAGTGGTCACGGTGGAGTGCATGCAATAAACAAAATTATTTTCTCCCTTATATGAAATATTACAATGACGAAACTATGCATCTTCTTTGCCATTACAAAGGACTACATGATTCTAAAATTTGAGATGGATCAAAGGTGGGGTACATTTTGAAACTTAATGATTCTAACCAGAACTTTCTAGCTTTCTTAGATCTGAAAAAAATGAGAAATTTCTGGGACTTGTTTTTACAAATGCCAATTTTTTCATATCCCCATATCTCCGCAGTAAAATTAACATTTTTCATAAAAATTGTGTATACGAATCTAGGGCCTTATAAGGAAAACACACAAAAATTTCATGCAAATCTGAGATAATAAGAGCAATTTTTGTCAGTGCTTTGGCATGGAATGACCCTAATGCTATAAGTTGCATTTTTGAAGTTTTAATTTAAAAGAAGACACATTGCACTTTTTCATGCTAGTTGGCAATTTATTGTAAATGAGTGACAGAGTGGTGTGGACATTTCTTGGATATAGCAAGTGGTTTGTTATCAGATGAACATTCTCCAGTCCACGAGTCAGATGGCAATGAACAGTACCCTGGCAAAAAATTAGTGTAACAAATATGTGTATAAATATGGTACATTATGTAAAATTACACATTTACTACACTTTTCTACTCACAAAGTTACACAAATCGTACAGTTGTTACACCCTGTACATTATTGATACCACAGCTGTACTCAATTTGTTGTATCAGATGTTACACAGATTATACCACTAAGTTTCCATTCTATTGAGACACCAGAAGTGTACACAATATGTACACAGCAATTACCATTTTTGGGTAAACAAATGTCATCACAGTTGTACCACTGTGTCGCGATATGAATAATTTACACTCATAGTACACAAATATCACCCTCGAAGTGTATACATTGTGCATCTTTTCTACCTCTCCTTACACTTTTTCTGTGGTTACTGGCCATTCACACCAACTGTACACATTTTTCGTGCATGTTGTGTACCACATTTTTTGTCAAGTGTAGACCAAAACTCAGGGAGCTTTTGTTGCAAAATAACTTACTATAGGCTTAAAAAGAAGATTTTATTCACATCAGGTAACAATTTGTCCACCAGGTACATCTGAATGTTGGCTGAATATTGGCCCAATATCGGCTTCAGATTGGCACATCGGCCCCTCATTGCCATCGTTTTGCCGATGTTGGCCCGATATGGGCAGCCTACATTGGACCGACATCATCTGCTGATTTTATGTTATGAGGCGAATATTGACGAAGTTCTGAAAGCATGCTGATGCTAACGTGCGGGAATTGGAAAAATTTTGTTTATTCGCAGTAATATTGCATTTATATTCATACTATGTATGTGGTAAAATAGGATAACAGTTATCTGGCATTAATTAATGGTGAAAAACTTCTATCAAGATTTTATTGCATTTCCTCAACCTATCACGGAATAATCATTTAATTATTATAGTTCTCGAAGTCACATTTAAGAAGTTAGTCTTTCTCAACACCTATATTTCAATTGTCGGTGGGAGATTAGGTGCGTTGAGTCGTAGGTTAGATAAACATTCGATACAGGTAGGCATTAGGTAGACACGAGGTATCATAATACGACGTATTATATCATGCCATTGCACAATAGAACAGTGAAATTGATTAATGGCAATGTATCTTTTTTTATATTGCGAGAGCAGCGAAGTCAGTGGAGAGATAATACGACATTCCGGCTCATGAGCGTTTTCGTCCACTAGGTTTCCGGCTCACATTTTCTATTGAATATTTTAGGAGCCATGGAATTGGTAAGGATATATTAATGCTTGTCACCCTTTTTACGAAAGCCTTACTAGTGCCTAAAATGTGCCTCGAAGTGGTGCCTTTTTAAGGCGCCTTGAAGGCACACTTGCCTTGCCTTGAAGGCGCAAGGCGAAGGCACCTTGAATGCGCCTTAACTCCGTGAAAAAGGCACCTAAAAGGTGCCTTCAATGTGCCTATTACAGGTGCCTTCTGTGCCTCCCAGGCACCTTCAAGGCACATTTTTGTGGCAGTGTGCTATGTGGGAGTACACTGTACACAATTCAGCACCAATTGTTACACAAGGTACACACAAAACCTACACAGATTGGGCCACTTTACCACAAAGTTACACAGATTGTACACTGGAGTGTGTAACTATGTACACTATAGTTACACACAGAGCCTACACAGAGTTTACCATTTTCCTACATTAATGGTACATTCCTAAGTTACCATTAGGTTACACAAACGTTACCATTCTTTTCTGCCAGGGTAGAGCTCTGCAAAAATAGAGATGGATTCTTTTTTACAAGTACAGAGGAGTGAAGGATGTATACCTGTAGTATATGCTAGGTAAAGGCCTTTCAGTTCCCTTAACAGTGGCCTTCCTGGGGTCCTAATGTGTACATTCTCCATTGCATTCACAGACCTCTTTTGTATGGAAAATGCCTTCATTGCTGCCCTAGAGTTATCCCAAAAAACAACTCCATAGGCCAAGTAAGAGTGAACTTTGACATTTTAAATTCTTATTATTGAGTCTTAAAGTCTCCAATGAAGCAGTAGGGACAAGTTTCCTATTCATAAATGTCCCAGTATCCATTAAAAAAAAATCATTTCTTGAAAGTGAGGATACCAATCAAGGTTTTCCCTCAGAGATATTCCAATAAATTATATGGAGATTGACTTGTGAATAGATTAATTTTAATCTGTTGTAAGAAGAGTGGTGGATTAATTTTATAGTGAAATTGTAGAAAACCTTTTTATTCTCATTTATTCTTTAGTTGTTCAACCCACACCAATTGGACATTTTCATTAAAGTTTGGTGAGCAGAATTATTAACATCTGTAAAATTGTATCCAATCCTAGATTTATATAGAGGCTCAAGCCTTAGAGTGATATAAACATAAATTTCAAGTTCAGTCACTCTCCAAAATATCGAAAACAACTTGATACTTACCTCTCGAACACGGGCATTTGTTCCATCGAATCCAGTCAATTTTTAGTACTTATTTCCTCAGGATTTTTTTGTTTGTTGACCTAGATGAATGCGGACAGAGCTTCGACTGTGTCTTTGCTTGTGTTGAATACCCTATTACTTAAAATTAGAATAATAGTTGGAATACACCATTTCCATAAGATCGGACTTTATTGCACAATCCGTTACATCATCTGCTTCCTAAATGTCCAACCCCGCCAATGCATCGCTATTCCTAGTGCGTCCTCTTGTCATCCACCCATGTGATGTCCCGTCGTGGCTGCCATTGGCTCCACTGCTTGTTTGCGTACCTAGACCATTGCAGACGCTGCATCAGGCACTCTGCTTAGGGGCAGGGTGTTGAGAGGGGGAATGCGGGGGAGTAGAGATGTCTGCAGTTGGAGAACAAGAAAGGAAGAGAGAGGAAGGAGATGCATACCCCAAGAAGTGCATCCTTACTTCATGCTTCATCCATACTTGCTTCATGTTGAATGGCTTTAAGTTTTGAATCATCACTTGCCAATTAATTATTGGCCTGAATTTTTAGTTATGTAAATAAGCAAAATCTTCCAATGACTGCAAAATAGTTTGGCAAATGCCAACATTTAATGCTAGTTTTTATATAAAAATGCACTGCTAATCCTTGAAGAATTGATTTGTCCATTGAAGATTTTACAAAAACTGAAATTGTTTGAAGAAATATCAGAGGCAACCAAAAGCCTCATTATAGTGGCAAAATCTCAGTATCCATTTTCAATCTGCTAGAGCTTTATGATAAATTATTTGATTTTGATGTGAATCATTACCTATCTCATTCTTCTTTCTCTTTCCTCAACTTTTCCCATTTTCATATGGGGTGGCTGTCTTTAACAAGTTTCCTCCACTCCTTTCTATGAACGTATTTGTCCCCAGTAGACATTTTCCATATAATTCCTTTAAAATATGCAGTCCGTCCACCTTGTTTTAGGTCTCTCTCAGCTTCTCTAACCCTCTGCATCCTTCTGCCGTTTGTGGCAGAGGAGGCTGAAACAATTACCCTACAGTAAAAACAGTTTGAGGCAGCCTATAAATGATTCCTGGTGCATTAGAAAGTGTTAGGATCTGAGTTTTCAAATTGCTTGTTCCAGGCTCATATCAATATTTTGCACTATTTTCTTGATATTACCTCTCAGAATAATCACTTGAATGTCATTAATTGAGAGCACATGAAGCCAGTTCAGAGTAATGATGTGGCTAAAGGAACAGCAGAAAGTGAGGCATGAGAATGTTTCATTCATCAGTTTTACATACAAACTATATGGGCTGTGAGCACCTGTTTATTTGATATTGTGATGAACATATATCATGATGCATGGAGAACAAGTTAGCTAAAACTCTGAAGCGTAAAGAATGAAGCCATTGAGGGTTTGCCTAAAATTCAAAGTAGGCTGTTTGAGAGGAAAAAAGGGATACATACATAGTTAACCCAAGATGTTGACTATTTGAGCAACATTGCTTAGAAAGGTTATACAGCTTCCAAGCTAAAGGTTTTCTTTGGAAGACAAATGAAAGAATGCCTTATTTACAGATGGAATACCAAATGTGGACAGCTGCACTTTTTCATCCATGAAATTAGACCAAACTCTATCAGCTAACCACAGAAAGTAATTGATAAAAATAGGAATTTTTGAATATTTTAGCATAAGATGTTTCATGATGCAAAAAGCACAACTGAAATGTTACAGTTAAATAATTGCATGGACATAAATAATAAATTAGTGGGTACTATTCTGTGGCCACTGCAAATTTTATATTTTCAGTTTGTTATGCGGGGATAATCAAACTAGATTTTCAACATTATTTGTATAGATTTTCATTGATACTACAGTAACTGTTTTGATAATATTTATGTCATGGGATAGTAAAGAGAGGAACAGGAAAAGCTAGATGGAGGAATAAAAATATATGTATGCAGCTGATATATTCGTTTAGAGTCAATTAGGGACCAGCCGATTATAACACAATGATCCAAAGGATTGGAGGAATGCATTGTAAAAGCAGCGGTAGAAATAAGGATTGAAAATTAATCATGAGAATGCTAAAGTAATTTTTTGTGATGAAGAAATAGGTATTGGTCATAAAGTTAGTAAGTCACAAACTGAGCATGCAGGAAAATTATATTTCTTGGGGCATATAGGAAAACAAAAGGCACTACAAGAAATGAAGGCAAGAAAGGCTGTGGGATTGGATAATGTCACCCTAAAGTGACTGAGAAACTTATGAATAAATGGAAGATGAGGACCCAGATAGCACACTCATGAGTTTTTGTGTTAATTTGTTGGGTCATAGAAGTAGGAGTATGACAGGAACAGCCTTAATTAAGGCTGTCTTAAGGCTTTGTGAAAATGGTTTTGATACCTATTACGAAAAGAAATTAAGCATCTGAATGCAAATACTTTCAGTTACTCTAAGGATAATTTTATTATCTAGAGTTCACATGTAGCATGTTCCTGGGAAATGAGAAAATTAGCAAGGATATTAGAAGGTGAATTCCATTCAGTCAAAGGAAAGGGCTGATGGCAGGGCCATTGTGTATGGATGTAAATAAAAGACTGGGTGAGAGATGGATTCCAGTCATGTTGCTGCAAATTCATCCCATTTTAACTCCTAGGCCTCTTCTGCCGTTAGGCAGGGCTTCGTTCATGAACTATTTCTTTAACTCCGAGTTATTCACTAATGTTAAGAAAAACCGGGTGTTTTCTGATTTCTGAGAATTTAACCTTGGGCTGAAAAAGGGCATTTATTCATTCGAAAAGGAAAACGGGCACCGGGTGGTACACCGTTAATCTGGGTACCCTTTGCAGGCCTTTCGTCAAATGTCCCGCCTGAGCTCGACGAAGACTTTACGCCACAATCAGCTACGGCTGGCCATGGTACTACTAATAGTACCATGCGGATGGCTACGGCCACTGGCCGGGATGTGGCGCTATCTGTCGAGGAAAAAAAGAACTCCCAAGCGGAAGTTGAGTGGGTCGAGTGCACGGTGGCGACTCTCAACGCTAAAAATCGGGATCTTCGTCCCCCACCTCCTAAAACTGGTGAGGACCTCCCATTGGCCGAGAGCACGGACGGTAAGGCGGGCCATTTGAAACCTCGGATCCTACGCGCCCCGGTTCCCTGCACCCCCACCCCTGCGAATATACCATAATTTGCATTCCCGAATGGTAAATAATAAGGTTAAAATATATTTTTATGTATTAATTTATTGAACAAATAGAAAATACAAGAGAAATAGCACATCATGAACAAAGCCATATCAAAACAACATGACTGTCTATGCCAAATGAAATACATAATGTGATAAGTGTCAAACTTTTCACACACCAGAAGCACTCGGAGATAAATTTACCATGTAAATGAAAACATTACAGGTAATAGCACATCATGAACCAAGCCATATCAATACAACATGACTGTCTATGCCAAATGAAATACATAATGTGATAAGTGTCAAACTTTTCACACACCAGAAGCACTCGGAGATAAATTTACCATGTAAATGAAAACATTACAGGTAATAGCACATCATGAACCAAGCCATATCAAAACAACATGACTGTCTATGCCAAATGAAATACATAATGTGATAAGTGTCAAACTTTTCACACACCAGAAGCACTCGGAGATAAATTTACCATGTAAATGAAAACATTACAGGTAATAGCACATCATGAACAAAGCCATATCAAAACAACATGACTGTCTATGCCAAATGAAATACATAATGTGATAAGTGTCAAACTTTTCACACACCAGAAGCACTCTGAGATAAATTTACCATGTAAATGAAAACATTACAGGTAATAGCACATCATGAACCAAGCCATATCTACACAACATGACTGTCTATGCCAAATGAAATACATAATGTGATAAGTGTCAAACTTTTCACACACCAGAAGCACTCTGAGATAAATTTACCATGTAAATGAAAACATTACAGGTAATAGCACATCATGAACCAAGCCATATCTACACAACATGACTGTCTATGCCAAATGAAATACATAATGTGATAAGTGTCAAACTTTTCACACACCAGAAGCACTCGGAGATAAATTTACCATGTAAATGAAAACATTACAGGTAATAGCACATCATGAACCAAGCCATATCAATACAACATGACTGTCTATGCCAAATGAAATACATAATGTGATAAGTGTCAAACTTTTCACACACCAGAAGCACTCTGAGATAAATTTACCATGTAAATGAAAACATTACAGGTAACAGCACATCATGAACCAAGCCATATCAAAACAACATGACTGTCCACGCTAAATGAAATACATAATATGATAAGTGTCAAACTTTTCACACACCAGAAGCACTCTGAGATAAATTTACCATGTAAATGAAAACATTACAGGTAACAGCACATCATGAACCAAGCCATATCAACACAACATGACTGTCTATGCCAAATGAAATACATAATATGAAAAGGTAAGTGTACGTGTTAAAAATAAGAAATATAACAATAATCCAAAGTATTAATTGGGTTAGGACACTTAAGCAAATATTCTCGATTATAACACCAATGCAATTAACAAATATTTAAACAAAGTCTAATAAATGCACTATCCATGAAACAGTGATCATATTGAGTCTCACTCAATGTTGACGGAACATTCCCTAACACATGCCTTTGTGTTTACTTACAGGGTGTACCATACATGGGTCATCAATATGTTCTGCAATTACAATTGAAAATGAACAATGACAATAGAAAACAAATAATTTGAAAAAAAAAAAGAAAAAACAATTTCACATCAGGTGATGTTATAATCGAGAATTTCTAAATTTAAAAACAAAAATGAAATAAACCCCCCTTTACTTATTTAAACTACCTATGCCCGCCCCTCTTCTTAGAAAAATATTGAAGAGCCAAGAGATGAATGATATCCATTGCCTCAGTTCTTTGAGTGCGTTTACCACACAGGTAGCTGTTCACACTGTTGCACCATGCCGTGACAGTGGCATTCACCACAAGTTTACAAAACTTTTGCCCATAACTGGCATGATGCTCATCACAGGCAATATGGCGGAAATCAATCCCTCTTAGCAACATACTCCTCAAAGTCGACCCAACACCAAGCCGGTGGGCGAGATCCGGCAGATCTCTATGAATTAGCCTGGTGGCAAATTCATAGATATCTGAGAATTCCTTTGAGGGGGCCACACGTCCCTGGAAATTGGGTACTTGTACAGTGGCACATTGTTTCAACAAACATTCAGCACACTGAACTCGTCCCAATTTCCTCAGCAGATTTTCGGCTGAGATGTCCGATATGGTGGAACCCAAACTTGAGGAGGCTCTGGATCCTATTGGTTCAATGATAACACCTTCCTCACCACTGTTATCATTGGGACCAGGGGAAGATGATGTGCTAGGGTCAGATAATCCTGAAGAGACAAGGAAACTTTTCAGGTTATCCAGCACCTCACAATCATCTTCTTCGCAGTTTGCCCCCACAGAGTGAGCAGATACCATATCATTCAAAATCAAAGACTTGTAGGCCCCCACAAAGTTGGTGCATGTTGGATAATTGTTTCGGAATCCGTAGGAACGGATACACCCAAACTTATTCTCCAACGGATCCTGATTTAAGTTTCGGAGGCTAAGATGTTTCATCCCTTGGCTCCTTAAAGAAACCCACAAATCCCTAATATTACGAAGTGTCCTAGCCCAATTAACAAGGGAAGGTGTCTTTCTTTCCTTAGAAGTTAGAACCTTATTGCTGCAAGTGTATTCCATGGATTCAAGCACCTTTATCGCCTCAGCCCAAAATTCCATGTGCCCCGAAGAAGATGATACTGCACACAGGAGAGGCTTCTCAGGGGGTGGTGTTACCAATCTTCCATTAACGCTGTCAAAAAGTTTGTCAAAGAAGGATAACACCACCGACGTTTCTGCTGCCTGTGGTTCAACACCACTGTTAGCTGCAATGAATTACAAGCAAGATTAGAAACATGTCATTCATCAGCTTCATAAGCATGCTATTCCAATTAATTCATCTGCTTCGCAGTTCATGAATGAAAATATAATCCATTACAGTTACTCCACATGCACTAATGCCTACTATGGCTGTTTAACTCTTGGATACTTACGTATTGCAGATGACAGCTTCATAACCACTGAGAGTCTGTCGCTTAACACCTGTGTGCAGTATTTCACCTTCATCTTCCTAATCTTCTCAGGGACAACATGGAAGTCCGTCAACCTTGGCACGTACCGCCTCTCACCACAATCCATGGAATACACTTGCAGCACATGACGCCAGGAAGCAATACCATTGACACCACCCAGAGTAAATTTTAAATCCTTAGTAAGGAGGCCATTTCTAATCCCCTTCAACAGATGAGGAGGGTCATACAAAGGGATTATTTTCATGTCATTGACACAAAAATAATCTCCTCTGTATTCCTCTCCACGCCTGAGGACTGCTGCGCGTGTGTTAGCACAAAGAATGTTCACTAGGGAACAGTTAGTGGGTGCTTGGTCACAAATTGTTGCAGTCACCTTGAGTCCACATTGTTGCACTCGGCCAATGACAGCCGAGAGCAAGTGAGACAATTCCAAGGCATTCGCACTACCTGAATGGAAAACATAAGCCACAGGCTGCTTGTACTTCCTTTTTAAGCCTCTCACCATATATACCAAGGCCTTATCAGCGAAAGCCCTAGATCTCTTCTCCCCACCTAAATCCACAAACCCCTCGATATAATCAAGGTGTTCATGAAAATCCAAATGGGGAGTCAAGCTCATTTCGTCAAACATTACAATGCAATGCCGATCAATGGCCTTCACACTCTTCTCCACTGTGACAGACAAATGATTGAACATTGCATCATTAATGCCAGTCGAGAAGGACAAGCGTGATAGAAGCCTTTGTAATGTTTTCCTAGAAGGAAGCACAAACGCTTTAGACAAGTAGTCATAGGCCCTTCCACTTCTTTTCATAAGAGAAAGAGACCAAACTTTGTAGTCTAAAGAAAACCTACGACCTTTGCTTCTCTTCTGATACTGCGACACCTGGCACTGCACAAAAGACGAGACAGTCTGTGGTAGAGTATCAAGAGCCCCCACACCTCGGTTTAAACCTTCTTCGGCAGCTTGCAGCCGTTGCCTAAAACTAAGAAGTTTTTTGGAGGAGCGAGAAGCAGCCTTCCTTAAAAGCTTATTAGTGTTATACAACGACCTAGCCTTGGGTGTCAATGATATTGCTTTCCTGACACCGATTCGTTGAAGGACACCTTCCCTCTGTCTGTGTGATTTCTGTGGTGTTGAGGGATGCCTCATTGGTGTCTCAGCTTCCACAGGGTTTACTGAAATGGGAAACAATGCAGTCATATAAATGGAAACACTCATAGGCTACATCACAGTGCATACATTTTAAAGTACACAGAAATACATCTGATCTTCACTTTTTTAAAACTTTAACAAAACGAATAAACTTCATTTAAAACCAGTGATTAGTGCCTTATATGTTAAACTGCATGTAACTAAAACAAATTGAATAATTACCCATAGATGAGGAACCCCCATTGCCACCGGTGACAGTTTCCACAGCTAAAGGTTCTACAGGGTTTACTGAAAATAGGAAACAATGCAGTCATATAAATGGAAACACTCATAGGCTACATCACAGTGCATACATTTTAAAGTACACAGAAATACATCTGATCTTCACTTTTTTAAAACTTTAACAAAACGAATAAACTTCATTTAAAACCAGTGATTAGTGCCTTATATGTTAAACTGCATGTAACTAAAACAAATTGAATAATTACCCATAGATGAGGAACCCCCATTGCCACCGGTGACAGTTTCCACAGCTAAAGGTTCTACAGGGTTTACTGAAAATAGGAAACAATGCAGTCATATAAATGGAAACACTCATAGGCTACATCACAGTGCATACATTTTAAAGTACACAGAAATACATCTGATCTTCACTTTTTTAAAACTTTAACAAAACGAATAAACTTCATTTAAAACCAGTGATTAGTGCCTTATATGTTAAACTGCATGTAACTAAAACAAATTGAATAATTACCCATAGATGAGGAACCCCCATTGCCACCGGTGACAGTTTCCACAGCTAAAGGTTCTACAGGGTTTACTGAAAATAGGAAACAATGCAGTCATATAAATGGAAACACTCATAGGGTACATCACAGTGCATACATTTTAAAGCACACAGAAATACATCTGATCTTCACTTTTTTAAAACTTTAACAAAACGAATAAACTTCATTTAAAACCACTGATTAGTGCCATATATGTTAAACTGCATGTAACTAAAACAAATGGAATAATTACCCATAGATGAGGAACCCCCATTGCCACCGGTGACAGCTTCCACAGCTAAAGGTTCTACAGGGTTTACTGAAAATAGGAAACAATGCAGTCATATAAATGGAAACACTCATAGGCTACATCACAGTGCATACATTTTAAAGCACACAGAAATACATCTGATCTTCACTTTTTTAAAGCTTTAACAAAACGAATAAACTTCATTTAAAACCACTGATTAGTGCCATATATGTTAAACTGCATGTAACTAAAACAAATTGAATAATTACCCATTGATGAGGAACCCCCATCGCCACCAGTGACAGCTACCACAGCAGGGCTTCTCGGAAACCTTGTTGGAATGGCATCTCTTTTCAATTTTTGGGTGCCCTCGACGTAACAAGTTACGGAGAAATGCTTGAAGCATATTCGTTTATTTCTATACACCACCATAGGGTCTAAGGCATTCAACTTTTCGTCACCGATCCTTTTCAGCCATTCGCCAAACCTCTTATTGCGGTCAGAATAAGGGTGTGGAAATCTATAAATCACAAATAAGTACGTAAGTAAATAAAATATTTCTTGTGTCCTACCACATCCTCTATCTCATATTTCTTAAATGACAGTTCTAATGCGCAGAATAAATCACTGCATATTGGCTTGGACATTATAAAAATAAATTTCGACAAGAAGTGTCTTTTCAAGAGATAACACCCTGAGCAACAAACGCGAAGGACCTTTTGCAAACACAACAAATCATGGACATTTAATTGATACTATCACTTGCATATTCATCAAAATTCTTACCTGAAACGCAGTTTCTTGTTCTCTCCACAATTCTCCACACAGCAACGTGGCCAAGTCATTATAACTAAAGGTGAAATACATAAACATCATTTCCATTTCACGAATTACATTTGAATATTTCCTATAACTTATCTCCATATATTATGTTACACTTACCAATTTTACACGTAAAGTGGATTTCTTGAATTTCTTGAATAGCTGTTTTTAGGCCACGAGGCTTCAAAACGTTCAAAATCTTTAAAACTCCGAGCGTTAGCGAACAAGTGAAGGTAACAGCGCGCGTGAATTTCTAGGAAGGCGTGGATTCAAATAGTGAGGTATCCCCATTGGTTGTTACGAAGTTCCCCAACCCACAATACCAGTGTCCGTCCTCTGGTCGAGTGGGTCAAAACATACGTCAGGAAGGGGTAGGTAAACACGGCTGTAAGGTTGGCAACGGCTGGTTACTGATTGTGAGACAACGCGGAATGGCTGCTTTCTTACGGCTACGCACCGTGGAAATGAAATACTGTGTGATCAACGAAGACGGTTCGAGTTCGTATGTTTCGTGTAGCGAGTTGACTTTCTCGTTCGCGTGATTAAGTAGTGCGACAACGAGGAAAAACGGATCGGTTCCTCGTCCCTGGCAGTAGCTATCTCGTTGTGCGTTGTTAGCGAGTATCACTGAGAAAGCTGCGATGGAAGAAGGCGAGAAAGAATTTCAGACTGCTAAAAGAGCTCCCATTGAAACGGGAATAAGTCAAGGAACGGACTCCGTCCACCGTCAATTTGGCCATTTTGGCACTCAAGGAGTTCCGTCGGGGGCGGGTCGAGGCAGGGGGGGCCTTCCCATGCGCCTCTTCCATTCCTTGTCAGCGGATCCTGAAGAATCTCCCTTCGAATCGGCTCCCGGCCGAGGCAGAGGGAGGCCTCCCAACCGTCGCTTTCACCCAGCGGCTCCTGATGGAATTTCCTCCGAAGAGGGCATGGGAAGG
Organism: Pyrrhosoma nymphula; assembly: GCA_963573305.1. Taxonomy (NCBI): domain Eukaryota; kingdom Metazoa; phylum Arthropoda; class Insecta; order Odonata; family Coenagrionidae; genus Pyrrhosoma; species Pyrrhosoma nymphula. Next base: position 92,575,505 of record OY754338.1, read on the forward strand.
AGCAGGCATGACCCTTCCTATCGCCACTTCCCTGATTTCTTGCGAAGAAGAGGCTTTGGATGGGGCACTGGTAGAGGAAATGGCCCTGCCCACTTTGGCTCATTTCCTGAGGATCTTCTTTTTGATGAGGATTTTTTGTTCGAATGCATCCTCCACCGTTTCATCTGCCCACTGTATCCTCGGAGAGGTTTCTTTGAATCGGACATGCGTCGAAGCACGGGCCCCGTCAACCGTAACCCTTCCTCTGAGGATACTCGAAAGGAAGACAAGTAAGTCAACTGCACTACATTTAACCTAGGCCACACGACCCGATTTGGGCGGATAAGACCCGGTTTGAAGACTGTGTCCCGCCCGTTTGGCAAATTTGTCCCGGAATGCCACCGTTGATGTCCACTGCTCGAGAAAATGCGCAATGGCAAATATATATATAGCGACCCCTATAAAAAAGTTTTAATTTGTACTTGCTCCCCTTTAAATTTAATTAAGAATAAAAGTGAAGGTGGTTCAGACAAATTTGTATGATCAATTTTCGAAATATATTATCAAAAACGAATGACGTGGAAAAAAATGTTGTTGAAAATTAATTAAAAGGTACATGAGTAACTTACTCTTGCTCCCTGGGCTATCTATATATTGGCGATATTTAGCCGCATCAACAAATCCCCTCCACCTGGATTTGATCTTCTGCTTCTCTTTCTGTTGCTCCGATCTTTTCTATATCTTTCTTCAGTTCCCTAGGAGCACAATTGGTTTTTGGAAAATGCGTAGAACATCTTCAACATATATATTTGATGTGTGATGTGTTAAGCATATATTGAGCATGTGCAGAGCATATGTAAATGTCCTTACAATGACTTTGCAATATGCTTACTAATAATGTACATTTACTCTCCTTTTAAACTTTCTTGCTTTTCACTGCTGACTTGCTTCCCAGCCACTGCATGATGTCCAATGGACGTCCATTTTACATCCAGACATCCAGAAGTCCCTTATGGACATCCTTTGGATGTCTATTGGATGTCATTCAAATGACATTCTATGAAGGCCCCTCTAGGGACATCCATAGGATGTCATTCAAATGATATCCTATGAAGGTCCCTATAGGGACATCCATACGGAGGCCACAGAATGATATCCAATGGACATGATGTAAAATAAATCGTAAATAATATAAATTCCTATTAGAAATAAAAGAAACGACAGTTACTGGTTGATACTACATAAATCGAGGTAATATTAGGTGTGGGTCTGCAAAGTGCGCCCCCTGAGGATTGCGCCCCTGGCAGCCGCCAGCCTGGCCAGCCCCTAGCTACGACTCTGAAGCTAACGTGCGGGACTTGGAAAATCTTGTTTATTCGCAGTAATATTGCATTTATAGTCATACTATGTGGCAACATTGGATAACAGTTATCTGACATTAATTAATGGCAAATAACTTTTATCAAGATTTTATGGCATTTCCTTCAAACTATCACATAATTATCATTTAATGATTATAGTTCTCAATGTCACATTTATCCACGTAAGTGACTACATATATACGCCTTTCTCAACGCTGAATGTATATTAACGGGTGCGACAATAGGTGCGTTGAGTCGTAGGATAGGTACACATGTGATACAGATTCCACACCAATCGGTAGCTATGAGGTAGAATATACTATACGTACTTCAACATGCCATTGCGCAATAGCACATTCAAAGTGATAAATGGTAATTAATCTTTTTTTTTTATTTTGAGCAAGCAGCAAAATCAGTGGAGAGGCAATACGATATTCCGACTGGTGAACGTTTTCGTCAGATAGGTTTCCGGCTCTGGAACACTTCCATACACTAGACTTCGGAGACGGTTTAGCTACGGTTCATTCACGTTCCAATTCGCTTCGTGCACCCTTAAATCTCCGCTTCGTCAACGGTTCGTATCCGCTTCCCTCTACAATATTTTCGCTAGGGAAATGAGGCTTTTTCTCACTTATTACTATACTGCAGTTGGTTTGCACCATGTATGTACATACCAAGAATCTGAAATAATTGCCAAATCCTTTCAAAATCCTGAAATAGACATCCTATGGATGTCCACAAGTGAGACATTTGGACATCCATAGGAAGTCCAGAGTACATCAAATGGATGTCCATGGATGTCAGCCGGGACATCCAATGGATGGTCAATGGACATCATTGCAGTGGCTGGGTTGCTGCCTAATGACCTGGCACTCCTTTCCTCACTCCACTGAAACACCCTTGCCGTCTATTATAAAACTCCCACACCACACTTACCTGATTCGATGAAGCATTGTTGGCCATATAATGTCCCTGCATTCACATTCGTTGAGCCAGCCAATCTTGGAGGACAGGGAGCAATGACAAGGTGAACCTATGTACATACAACCTCATGAAGAAGCCTTCCCTCGTAGTGAAATAATTCAGGCTCATTTCAACACATTTAATAGATAAATTATTATGTACAATGAAACATATATATGGGTACACAATGGAAAAAGAATAGTAAAAACCACCGACAAGTGGGCATAGCTCTATCCTTTCACATTTCCTATTCGAAACATATTTCAATACTATTGCATCTAAATTCGGAATACTGCACCGAAAACTCGTTATAAAACACTATAATTAAGGCAAATATGTAAAATATAATTATTGTATCATTTCCATTTCTGCATGTATGGTGAGTTCCACGTCACTGAATGAAAACTGGTACATACCTACTTAAATAACATGTGGCCGTGGAATTTTTTTTCGACGTGAAAAATTATTAAATTGTGCACTCAATGACCCACGATTACCGCTCCATCCAGCCTAACCTCAGACTATTATTGGCTCTTGTGAATGGGATCCTCGACCTTTCCAAGGTCTTTGTGCATATCCTGAAGTAACAAGGAATCTCAAGATTCCTGCTGCTCGGTTTTACGAGATGTATTGTCACGAATGCACATCCCTCGTAAATATCTCCTTGTCCCCTTCCAATTCTATGTTTCTGATGTATCACAAATGAACGTTAACATCTCGTAAAAGTGATTAATACTGATAAGTATCAACAAAGAGCAAAATGCTTTTTCACATTGCACAAAAAAGTAACAATTTCATTCATTGGCACTCTTGTTGCCAACCTATTGAAAGGAATTTAATTTGAAATTACACAACAATTTACTGCTGAAATTACTCCCACTTTAAATAAGTAGGTGTAATGTAAATGATCCCTTCTTAAAACTCTAAGCTTGAAGACAAATCATACATAAAATGTGATGCCCTGGTGGGAAAGATACGACAAACTTAAGGGGATTGTTCTTTAACTCAGATTATCACCAAAATCCATGCGTGGTTTAAGACTGAATAAATTCTATTTTAAGGACAGCCAAATAAAATTTGCCTGCACTAGTTTGGTAGCCTGAGCCGGAACTGCCTACAAGGGGCCCACTCTGAAATTCATTTTCTGTGCTGCTGTAAAACGGAGCAGTACTGCCACTGCTGCAGTAGCGTAATTTTGGGATGATCAGCAGTGGCTTCCTGCCTACATGAAATTCAACATTGGGTTAAGGATACGGGTTGCTGAGAGTTGCATCGCAGAATATCTTCACTTATAATTAGGCAAGTTTATGCAGCAAATTACGTTTCCCAACAGTTCTAGTTCATACATGCCAGTACTATGGCAATTTACCACAGTAGTAAGCGGCTGTATACTTACCACATTAATCATGGTACTAAATTAATTTTTGGTCATTTCCTAAGTTGCTTTCATTCGCGTATTTTATTTTCTACTTGCATCTCTTGTGATTTTCTTCATTCCCCCATCATTTCATAAATACATTTATTCTAGTGAAATATTCACCTGTATGATTGTACTATTCAGCGGACTTCTGGGAGAGATTAGGAAGAGGCAGAGTAGGTGTTATGACTAGTAATGAAGGAGGAATGGATGCTAAAGGCCAAGTGACAGAGGTGAGGATGTGGGGGAAGCAGGGTAGGAAGATAATAAGTTTTATGAAGAGAAGTAGGACATATGCTGATTGTGAGATGAAATAAGAAATTGTTCTGATAGATGCTTGCACCTGTAAAAATCTAGATGATTTTTACTTTTCTTTTAAACTTGCCTACGGTAGATTACCTTAACCCTTTGCACTCAACCCTTTGTAGATTAACTAACAATGTATACAAATGTACATACAAATAAAAGGAATTAATTAAAATAATGGAATATTGCGTGTATTGAGTTACACTCCACATGCGAGTTGGTATTGAGCAATCCAGGAACTTAATAAAATACAAAGGAAAGCTGCGCGATTCGTCAAAAACAGCTACGGGCGTACAGACAGCGTTACACAGATGTTAAACGAATTAGTCTGGGAGCCACTAGAGACTCGGAGGCTGCGCACTAGGCTTAGATTGCTTGAGCAATTGATAATAGATATCTTTAAGAGCAACACGGAAAACATCATATTAGAACCCTGAAATGAATTTTAATAATTATTTTAACCCTAATATTTCCAGGTCCGACAGAAACGATAAATTGAGAGAGATATTTTGCCGAACGGATAGGTTTGGGAATTCGTTTTTCCCTCGAACAATAAGGGATTTTAATAAATGTTAGGCGTAATTTCATTAGAGCGTTTCCTTTTTATATGCAAACGGCTGGTGTCCTAACACCCCCCGCCACACGCCTATTGAGGCGGCTTGCGGGGTAGTATGTAGATTTAGATGAGGATGCTGTGTCAAGCATCACTCGACACCCGAGTGGGAAAGGTTAATAATCATAATTATTATTCTACTACGCCACATTTCCATTGCCTCCAATCTTCCTTGTTCTGCTGCGGTTATTGTCTAGGCTATGCTGCTAAAAAAATCAGCATGCTCCACTCATTCGTTGCAAGGCATACATAAAGGCTTCCTTGTTTCCATGCTTGGATTGCTATCTGCTAGAAACTTCTGATAAAATGCCTTTGTTTGATTAGGATTATCTGCTCCCTTATCTGTCTGCCGTTTACTGTAACTGACAATACTTCCAGATAAGCCTTAGACTCTTGTTTTTTTCTTTATTCTTCAAGTGTGCTTTCCATTTGCTCTATTGCCCAGCTCATATCGCAACACAACATCGCACTTGACTTTTCATTCCTTTCAGACCCTGATCATAGTAGACGGCGCACTTTGAAATAGATCAGGAGCATTGTTGCTGTGCACATGAGTTCATTCGAGAAAGAAAGTACTACGTAAGTCGCAACCGCTATTGTTGTATTGGTTTATTGGTTAAGGCTTCAAATATGGATAGTGGAAAGTTTTTAATTTAAAGTGTGGTAAGCATGTGTACTATGGCTGGTGCTAACTTGCGTTCAGTCAGCAAAATTCTTACTGGCATTTGAATTATGTGCGTAGAAAGCTAGTACATAATGTAAAATTCGTGATATCTATGGATAAAGTTAAAATAAAAAATTGCATTATACTGGTTTGGTATTTTGGCAATTCAATGCTATTTTCACACATAGCCATATGACACTGGAGATACATTTCTTAATAATTCGATTTAAAGTTTTGTCTAAACGCGTAATAATATATTTATTATTTTTATTGTTACTGTTGTAACAAGCCCCTCAGAGTCTCCGGCAAGCATCAAGTTTCATAGCCTTTATAATGGCCGGAGAATCAGGAGGGTTTGGGCAGTATTCGCAGCCATGTCCGATGCCCATTGGATTGGTGGCTGTGCTGCGTTGGGGTCATGCGTACGCAGTAAATGGAGTGACCGCAGGATGACGGCCTTCTGCATGCATGCAACAAGTGATTCCACCTACGCCGCACAGGATGGAATGCACTTAATGCAATAACAGCAAGCCCTTAAGTCTTCAGGCATGCGGTCAGTTTCCACAGAGTTGGTAACATACCACTGTGGCATTTATCAAGGCGACAGCTTGAGCCTCTTACTTTTCTGTATTTCCCTCCTTCCCCTGTCCCTTAGGCTGCAATGAGGTAAGGAATGTATGTGCAATGTTCCAGGTGACAGGAAGCATAAGTTCACCCATTTGTTTTATATGGATGACCTGAGGCTTTATGCTTCTAACACGAAAGACCTTCCCACTGCCCTGGACACTGCTGAATTTGGGTTAGGGAATACAATTTATACAATCTTATGATTACAATTTCTCCATTTTAAATCACCAAGATAATAAATTATTTATCATCCCTCTTTTTTACACCTATTGTTTAATTTAAAAAAATCATATAAGTATCCCAAGTTAGCTTTGTTGCTGAGTAATTCAGTTCACCAAAAATTATATGACGACATAAAAACTTCCAATCACCCTTGTGAGCTGGCTATAAGTCAGTCAAATGCTTTCACAGAGATGGATTACATACTTTGGTGCACAATATGCATGGCCTATCACATAGCCATGACGCTTACCTTCCCTTGATTTTTTTCTATTAAAATGGAGCAAAGATTACCTACGAAGAAATGGAGCTTCAGTTCTCCAATCCCTCTTTCTCTCTTTGCTATCTACTAATTATTTTTTGAAGCTCAATGCATTCCCTTCTACCCGGGCAGCTGTTCTGTTAGCCGCAGCAAGTAGTACCAAAGTTCCCTGACTGAGGGCAGTTTTGAGTTTATTTTGCTCAGGTAATTTTTAGGTTAAATGAAAAAATAACCGATTATGTACTTGGTTCTCTCAGGTTAACCTTTATCCCCCAGATTTAAATCCCGGTGTTTTTTCCTGGCTGGCAGATTTAAATCAATGCATACCCGCTACCCTAGCTGCAGCAGCACATAGTACCAGTGTTCCCTGAGAGAGTGCAGACTTCCTGTTATTTCATGCGGGTTATTTTCTGTTTATACCAAAAATGAACGGAGTGCTCAGATTAATCTGTACTGAAATTAACCAGTTAACCTAAGGGGATACACCAGTTATTTTTGTTCATCCATAAGCAGCAACAGTACTGCTTCCATGGATATTAGAAAATATTATATTTTCTACACTCCATGGCTGCTTCACATGCCGTTTCACGGCTGCTGAGCTACTGGCAGTGAATTTGGAAATGCACCCCTCTTTTGGTTATCATTGTTCTTATGTTTTCCTACGCCATTAGGAAGTGCATATGTAGTTTAATGGAGTAATAAAGATGAATATTTGAAGTTAAGTCGGTTTTTGTGTCCCTTCTGTTCTCTTTCATTTGCTTTGTCATGTCGGAGATTTGCTTAGGACATAAAACATGATAGTATGTAGGTGTGTAGTAATTTGAAAGTGTTATTAATGTTGTCAGGAAATAGATTGGTTCACAGTTTTAAATTAATGTTCACAGAGATTCTGAAGTCATGCAGGAACATGCAAGACCTGGATTCAGTACTACATTGTAGTTTAAATTTGGGAGCTAATCAACTGATTAGCTACACTAACTATCTAAAAACAAAGTTAAAAATCTCATTGGCAATTGTTATTGTCTCTTTTTGCTCATGGGAAAATTGAACTGTTGATTGGTGGTAGGTATGTGCATGTAAAAGATATTAAGAGCCACTTTTAAAATTCACCAAACGTACTCTTATACTTACAGCTCGCCCACCGTGTCTAAAGATGCAGGAAATTCATCAGGAAACACAAAGAAAAAAATTCCAATAGATGGGAAAAAAATTGCGTGTATCTTCGCCTATGACTACAACCCAGGCAAACCATCACGTGCCAATGTCGATGACTCTGAGCTGATCCTTAGTACTTTAAAAGATTTGGGGTTCAAAATCGATGATGGATCAACTCCTGAAGAGAAGGAGGACACTTCGAGCTCCGAAGAAGAAGATAGTGATGAAGAGTTCAAAAGAAAACATAAAAAGAAAGCCAGTCGTGTCAAATTGTTTGATGACTTAGTCTTGCTAAATCAGAGACCAAGCGACACAGTTTCATTTTTGAGTACACGTAAGTAATTTAAATACTAAATACTAAGGATGAGTCGATTCCAAATGTCGATTCCACCGATTCTCAGGCTTAAGGCGGCTTTACACATGGAAGTTGACTTCCATGGAAGTAGAGAGTGCAGCAAAGTATCGATTTTTATCGCTACTTTCAGGGCATAGCTCTACTTACATATTACTTCCGGCTTATCCACAAATAAATTAATAGCATAATTAATCAGATAAAGGAGGTAAAATCAAACAATCAATGAATCATTAAATCAAAACCCTGCAGGTAATACATACAATTGTATATTAATATGTAAATGTAATTGTAAAGTTACAATTACAATTGTATATTAATATGTAATTGTAAAGTTACAATTAAAAACCAGTATTATTATACACATGTCTATAGCTCACTTTGGGTTGAATATTTGTTGATTATATCATTTAATACTTCATGATATAATCAATTATGTATATGTAATTCGTGTACGAAATATTTTGTTTTCATCAACAGAAATAATTATCTTTTGAGTTTTATTAATCTAAACTAATCTAATCAACTCGTGGGTTTATGCAAACAAACTTGCCCTCCATGACAACTCGATTGTTTTTCAAATATTAATTTATATTAACATTTTGATAACTAATTTAGTACTTCAACAATATCAAATTTAAATCTTGGGGAATTCTTATTTAATATAACTGTGGTTTTTCAATTGAGCTGAACCAGGCAGAATATTTCACCGGATATCGCTGAATTGAAATGCTACTTGCAGGCAAAATAGAAGCCAGTCTATTTTCCTTGCAAGTGTGAACTGCAGTCGATTAGTTCTGCTATCGTCCCCTACTGCTATGGAAGTACATGCTTACACATCATAGTACCACTTGCATGTAACTTGCAAGGCTGCTGTCGTGGAAGTAACTTCCATGTGTAAAGCCGCCTTTAGAATCTGTATCGAGAATCGATCGCCTAAAGTTTTCAGATTCCATCGATTGCAGATAGATAAATATTTTAAACATAGACTATTGTCTGAGGGTATATTTGCTATTTGTCTTTGAATATAAACTTTTGGAGCAACTTGATTGTCTTTTATTTTATACCACCCAGTAATTGAAATTAATAACAGTTGTACGCTACTGGTATATCAATATTCCACCTGTTAATAGGAATAGGAAACTATGAAATCGAGAATCTGGAATCGATTTGAAAGTATCTTAATAGGAAAAAAGTGGAATCGACTCTTCCCTACTAAATGCAATGTAATATAATGCAATGCAATACTAATTGTATCCTACTGTTCTCTAAAAGCTTGATTACAGTTTGATAAGAGCTATAAATAAAACAATACTGGGCAGTTCAATGGATTCTCCTTTAAAATTAACCCTGGTGTGACAACTCAGTATCTAAATTAATTAGTGCATCAAGCTAAAATAAGATAGAAATAGGATCAGGTTGGGTTTCCTGCGATCTTGTGTGGATGACTAAATATAACGGGAGCTTTCCAATTGCCGTAGTGTGTGGCTCACTTCACAACCCAACAGTGCCCTTTTTTGTTAGTTTCAGACCTTGCACAGTAGACGGCACACTAATAAACAGATAGGGAGCCCTATGCACTTTTCACCCTATGTAATGCACCCAATTTGCATTGCACTACAGAAGCCAAAACGGAGCCAGAGTTGACATGTGCTAGACAGTATTCGCTTCCATTATTGCATCCGTGGTGGTTGTTTTGTGTGTTGGTTTTCAGCAATTGCATCTAACATGGATAATGTAAAGTTTTATTTACTCTGTGGTAAAGAGCTTGTATTTTTCTTATGAAAAAACGAAAGGCACCAATGGATACTAGTATCCATATCGTAAATGGATTGCATCTTGATAACGAATAAAATATGGCTGTGTGTGTGCCATCTGGGAAAATGTAAAAATACTAATTTTAATTCATGTTTTTCAGTTGTCCAGAATAATCGTGAGGCCACTTGTTTTTTCCTGTACTTCATTGTGAAGCAAGTTGGCTCCAAATTCCTGACTGAGGAAGATAAACAGCTTCCCATCTTCGATATTTGGAAACAATTCAAAAAAACTGCTGTCCCAGTGATAATATTTATTCAAGTAAGTTTTCTGTGTGTGTGTCTTAAAATTCTGTAGTGGTGCTTACTTATGTGAGCAATAATTCCCGACTAGGAAATATATTTGAGCTAGTCTCTCCTATTATCAATTTTCAAATATCTTGAGGGGTGAGAGGCAGGACTAAAATTTGTGGGGGTGAGTGAAGAGAAAGTCGCTCGTCACGTGACTTTCTCAGAGCCAACTTGGATGTAGTAGGCATGGTCTAGCCTCTCGGAAATTCAGTCGATCTCAGACCTTCGTTGTGTCCACTTCGTGAATCTGCTTGCTGTGTTGCCAAACCTTTGATGTTTTTGGTCCGTATCGATCGGTGTTTTTTTGTCGGTGTTGATTGATGTTTTTTGGTCCGTGTTGATTGATGTTGATCGGAGGAGTCCTGTGCTAGTAAATACAAAATATTGGCTTATATTCACTGCTAAATAAAACGGGTCATTTATTGCGAAACTTTTGTGCAACAATTTTTCTTTTATTAAAATTTTGTATAATATGACCAGAATGATATTGACAGCAAATTACGTTGGTAAACCCATTCCTGCTGCTGTCGTTTTCATGTGAAATAGCATATTCTTTTTCCTACTGTTATCATTTTTGTTCTAATACATTTCACATACAAATCAACCAGTTGATCTAAGCCCACTTCTGCTGCTGTCATTTTTGAAGGAAATAGCATTCTCTTTTGCACATTCAGGCTTCTTTTTTGTTCTCAAAATATTTTTACTCCTTCCCTTAATGACCACAGGGAAAGGCCCAGGTAGTAAGTCCCTAGAACGAAAAGAATGCATTAGTCACCCTCCCTTAGGTTTCGCGACCTGGGCGTTGGCCGGGCGACACCCGTCGCACAGAGAGGCATCTCTCGCCATGGCCCATGTGGGCTTCGTGCTGAAGGAGTTGAGGGATAACAGTATCGGCTACGTCGAGCTTGACCCGCCCCTCTCGAAGGCAGTTCCCCATCCCCCCAGTAGGGGAGACGTTCGAACTGTTCCGGGCTGACACGAAAAGTACCCGCCCCCACAAATTTTAATCCTGCCTGTGAGCCCCCAAGATATGTATTTGAAAAGGATAATAGACTGCTCTAAGTTCACATGAATTATGGCATTCAAATAGTTGTGATTGTGGCATGTTATGCATCTCTGGATGGAGAGAGTGACAGTGTGAAAGAGTAGTACCTTACCCAACCCTTGCCATCAATGTGCGATGCCAAACATGCCCACTCCGTATCACTGAACCCATCCCCTATAAATTCCTCTCCCATCCACTTCCCCTCTCTTTCTTGCACTCCCCACAATATTGTTTACACCCTCGTGCTCCACTTATGCTCAGTAGAGATGGGAAAATTTCCATAATTTCCATCTGAGGTAAATTACGGTAATTTTTGAAAATTACCACAACTTTCCAATATTTTTTAGTTTTAAGCATTTGACAGCAAACGTATGGTTAAATAAGAAAGCCAATAGCAATAGGAAGGGAATATCAATGTTTAAACCTTCCCTAATACAACATAAATCTATTTGAAATTTTTTAAATTGTAAAAAGAACTACGGCAGCAATACTCAATTTGGCTTTCTTTTGTTAAAGTATGAGAAATTTTCAAGAAGAATATTCTAATACATTATTCTATTATGTTATAATTTAAGTAAAATATTCCAAAAATGAGTCTGACATGCCTCAATTTATTATTAAACACATAGGAAATGTGAACTTGGCTTAAAAGAACATGTTGGGAATTTATCTGTATGAAAAATCATCTCAAACATAGGTGAATAATCTGTAAAATTACGGTAATTTTCAAAGGGCGCGGTAAATTACGAAAAATACGGCGGTAATTTACGAAAATTACCGAGGTAATTTTCAAAGTGGCCCATCTCTAATTAGTCCAGTCATTGAAGCTTTTCGCCTCAGAAATATTTTACTATGAACCGATTTACATGAAATTTTGGAATTAGGCTTATCTTACCCTTAACTTCAAAAGTGATATTGACCCGACCTCCATTCTTACCCTGGGGGTGGTTGCCACTCCTTCTCGTTAGTGGAATTTTTTTGGTCAAAATAACCTCAGGGATCGATAGAAGACCCAATTATAAGCAAAACGTGTTCTATAAAGTTTTTTCAAAAACTCAATACTTTTCGAGTTATTGGCGATTAAAAACTCAGAATTTTCCCACGTTTTTCAACGGTTTTTTGCAAATATCTAAAAAATATGCGTTTTAATGATAATTTCATAATAAACAAAATTGTAGCAGGTAAGAAAATGAACAAATTGATTATTTATAGAGTGTTTTAAGTGCAATATTAAGCGAGATATTGAAGATAAAAACAGTTTTTTTTTGTCTGAAATTTAATCGATGTCTTCAATGCCATCTAGCGGACAACGGATATGTTTTATCGATATGACAATGAGAAACTTTTATATAGTGCTTAAAATAATCTTTAAAATGAGCAAGTCTTTTGCAAGTAAAGTGAGTGAGTTGTAATGAAAAAAAGAGGAACATCTTATATTTTTTTTTAAATCGACGTGTTTCATAAGTGCCATTTCCACCAAAATTAAAATTAATTGTATTCCGTCTAGAATTAACTTTAATATGAAGAGTCTATTGGATTCCAGCGGTTTGGCTGCTTTGGAATTGCATACTTTTCAAAAAAATCACGATTTTAAGAGAAAAAAAATTTTTACATTAAAAAAAAAACACCTTTTTTTCATAATATTTCAAAAACAATGAAAAACAAACGTAAAAAACTGCAATGATAAAAAATGTATGTCTCTTTGAACAAAAATTTTGGTTTTTTTTTCTGTAAAACCAAAATTGATGGAGATATGACTGTTTAAAGAGCGCGCGGTAGCGCAATCACTGTCTCTCTCGAGCCCTTTGACCCTTCACCGTTTCAAAATAAATGGTTTTGTACTATATGTCATCATGAAAAAAGTTGTAGCTCTTTTAAATACCTTTAAAATGGTTTTTTGTAAATTGTGATAGCTTTAAAATTGAAGGAGTTATGGTCCAAAAACTAAACGTTTTTTTTTCTAGTTGAATTCTTTGTATTATTTAAAAACGGTTTTTATCTTCAATATCTCGCTTAATATTGCACTTAAAACACTATAAAAATCAATTTGTTCATTTTCTTACCTGCTACAATTTTGTTTATTATGAAATTATTGTTAAAACGCATATTTTTTTTAGATATTTGCAAAAAACCGTTGAAAAACATGGGAAAATTCTGAGTTTTCAATCGCCAATAACTCGAAAAGTATCGAGTTTTTGAAAAAACTTTATAGAACACTTTTTGCTTATAATTGGGTCTTCTATCGATCCCCGAGGTTATTATGACCAAAAAAATTTCCACTAACGAGAAGGGGTGGCAACCACCCCCAGGGTAAGAATGGAGGTCGGGTCAATATCACTTTTGAAGTTAAGGGTAAGATAAGCCTAATTCCAAAATTTCATGTAAATCGTTTCATAGTAAAATTTTTCGTAGGTAAGACCCTATTTTTCGCTTCAATGACTGGACTAAATGCTGAGTATATTATTAGGGCTTGGAAAAATTAGCATTTATTTTTCCTTAAATTTTCATTTGTATTTCCTAAGATCAGCTCAAGCATTAGTGATTACTTAACTAACAAAACTGATGTATGATAGTAGAGTAAATGCTGTGATAGAAAGGGGTAGACTTCGAAAGTCATGGTTGAATGAGGTGGAAGAGAATCTAAAGAGAAAGAATATTTGGAGTCTTAAGAATGGGAGAGTGTGTATGAAGCAATGCATGAGTGTAAGAGAAGTGAAAGAGGTATGCAGGGATAGGGTATTGTGGAGAAGATTCTTAAAAGAGCCAGTTTTCTTGGCCTAACAGTAGTGACTAAGTTCTTTGACTCTGCTTACCCTGAAAGGGAATGGAAGACCTACCTACTCAATTTCATTCTTTATCGCAGCAAATTTCCTACCTCTCTTTGTCCTGTCTATAAAATCAATTCCCTATCTTCACCTTGCCCACTTATACAACATCATCCCCTCTATCACGGCCTTCAGCAGCCCTTCGCTCCTCATAACCTCCCCCATCCACCTACTTTGCCTCTTTCTATTCTCCTCCAGAAGTTTCCTCTACTCACCTGCCATACCCAAGACTTCTTTGTTTGTCTACCTATCCATCCACTGCACTATCTCCATCATCCTCCACATCCATATCTCAAACACCTGCAGCTTATTCTCATCTTCCTTTCTCCTTGTCCATATTTCTGCAATGTACAATGCTAAGCTCCATGTTGAACTCTTTGCTAGCCTCTTCTTCACATCCTTTCCCAAGGTCCCTGCCATCAGTTCCCATATACAGTAGAGCCCCGGTAATTCGGGTTTCTGGATAAATGGGGCGGGCAAAAAAAAGTAAAAAAATTTTCAATAATGAAGTACAAATTCTCGACCGCTGCACCGCGCTGTGCGTAATAAGCAGTAGAATGCCACAGGATCACAACTGACTGGAGAGTGCTCGTTTCCTCGCTCAACCGAGGTAGGCAGGCCGGCTGGCTGGCTGCACCCTCCCTCCCCGGCCCCTCCGCCATCTAAGCAATCACCCAAGCGTCTTGAGACCCAGTGAAGCGAGTGTAAGTCACCGTGTAAGTATATGCTTTAGAACCATGAATAACCTTCAAAAATGATTTAGGGTCGTTCCAACGGTCGTTTAAATGTTTAATTCGGGTTTTTAGTTAATTCGGGCATTAGCCGGACGCAATTAGCCCGAATTAGAGGGGTTCTACTGTATATTGCTAAATGCTTCTTTTGCCTGTGCTAATATTCATCAGAATAACTCTCTATTTTTAGGCAGCCGTGAAAGAGGAAACGCAATACTTTTCAGTCCTTATGAACAGAGATGGACGTGAAAGAGTTAAACTATCCACCATTCCTCGCTCAGCTAATGTTGTTATAGGTTACCTTCCAAGTAAAGGCAAGTATCCTGGCCATTGGCCTGCAGTTTTATTTTTATCAATTATACACCACGATAAAGTGGAAAGTCTGGATTAGTGTATCTATCCTCTATGGATGGAAGCATAATTTATTGTGCAATACACTTCTGTGTTGGGATTAGAGATGGGTAAATAACCGTAATTTTTATTTGAGGTAAATTACCGTGGTATATTACATTCATTTTTGAAAACTACTTAAAGTTTCCAGTAATTTTAAGTTTTAAGTAATTAATAGTGAATGTAGGATTAAATAAGAGAGTCAATCACTATAGGAATAACAATGTGTAAACCACACCTTCTACAACTTTAATGTATTAGAAATTTAAAAAATTTGTAAAAAGAAATACGGCAGCAACACGCAATCTGGCTTTCGTTTGTTATAGTATGAGAAATATTCAAGAAGAATATTCTCATACATAACTCAATGATGTAATAATTTAAGTAAAATATTCCGAAAATGAGTACATTCCTCAATTTATTATTAAACACCTAGGAAATGTGTGTGGACGTGGCTTAAAAGAATACATATATGTTTGGAATTTATCAGTATGAAAAATTATCTCAAACATTTTTAATTTTCCCAAAAATTACTGAATATTATGGTAATTTTCAGGTGTTGCAGTAAATTATTAGATGCAATTAGATGCATATACCTGTTATGGTAATTTTCAGATTGGCCCATCTCTAATTGGGAGGAACAAACAGTTAAAAACACGGAATGTGGTCTATTGTAAAGCTAGCAGCAAATTTTATTTTTAGATAATGCAATTGAAATATTTTTAAATTATCACAAATTGAGAACTGGGAGGAATGTATCTCTAAATTCACGGTCATCAACAATAGGGTAGTTTCCTTCATCAAAGAAAACAGAATTAATTAATTGTGACAGGTGCCCCAGTATAAACGTATTCATTACACGCAAATTATTTGGATTAAAAAGTCTTGGTTTCCAGAGAAATTGAATGTTAATTTTAAGTTCATTTGAAAAGGCTCGGAAATGGCGGGACAGCGGCAGCTTTTATGATGACGTAACAGGTAGATTGTCAACATTGCGAGGTATGTGGAATTATCATCGACTGTACTTGCTATATTATTTCAGAGTCCCTAAAATCTGGTGAACATGTATTAATATACC
Source organism: Pyrrhosoma nymphula (assembly GCA_963573305.1). Lineage (NCBI taxonomy): Eukaryota > Metazoa > Arthropoda > Insecta > Odonata > Coenagrionidae > Pyrrhosoma > Pyrrhosoma nymphula. The sequence goes on from OY754338.1 coordinate 92,591,597, forward strand.
TCGATTAAAATGCTCAAAGTTTGTAACGTCTCCTCCATTGAGCATGCCATTAAAAGACGTTTTCTAAGCTCCTGCGCTCCCTGCTAGTACAGAGCTACCGCGAAGGCGTTCTTCGCGGCAAGCGTCGCATGCGCAGTGAAATGAATAACGAAACTGCGTACCTGTGACTTCGCGTTCTGTGGTGTTCCGGATTAGTTGTTTACGTTTTGATCCTTTCGTTTTTACAAACATTTCCTTTGTCTGATCTTCTATTCCTTTCATTTACCATTCCGGTAAATGTGAGTTAGCGTCCAATCTGGGAGAAAATTAATTTCACCTGCTTCCCGATCACCTTATACCACCTATTCCACTTATATTGCTATGCTACATATGCGCATTTATACTAACCTTTCATTTGCTTCATAAATCGCCTCTCGCCATAATTTTACGCAAAGCAATCACCATTGGGGTGGGTCGGTTTAAAAGGGTATTCGTGAAAATAAAACGTAACTATTCGCCAAATAACCTATCTTTCCGTTCGGAAATGACCTTTTCAAGGCCGCGTACCATCCCACCCTAGCACCCCTGTTCCACTCCGCAGACCCGCAACGTTGTTGTGTATGCCATCTTTCAGACGTGAAATAAGTCTGTATCCCTCTACCGGGACTTCAGAATATCTCGCAATATGGCGTCAAAATATCCTCAAAAATACACTAATTTGGTCATTTTCAACATTTATTTTCTCAAAAACTAAGAATCTCACGACTTTCTTTCTTACATTTATGAAATACGCAATCCTTTCACTTTCCTTTCACATTTCTCTGATACCCTTCACTTTTCTATGTTTCTCACAAAAAAATTTCTCCCGGACTGGACCGTAACTCGCATTTACCACCATTCCTATCATTCATACCTTGCATATTCCATTAGTTACCTTTCATTATTAGTTCCTTTTGCTGATATACAAAGCCACAAGGTTTCATGAGAACAAGTTAAATGGCTTTACAAACTGGTTTTGTACGGACAATCTACCGAAAGTGGATGTGGCCATGGTGGTGGAGTTCTTTAGAGAAGATGTTCGGTTTAGTGCAGGTGAAATCAGGGGAGTAAAGCAAGGTACTCTCATCCGACAGCTTTAAACCACAAAATTATCCTCTTCTCGCTTAGTGGAATTGCGACGTAAGCTTTCTTGCCATCGCTAATTGTTGTTGTGTGACACTGCGGCACAAAACAATTTTTATAAAGTAATGTTCTCGGAGGCATGTTACTGGTACTCCTTGGGGAATATGATGCTGATCAGCTGATGCAGTGAATCATGAGTTCCCATCAATGGTCTGTGGTCATGGTGAGGGGTGATCAACGCATTTTAGTTGTTTTAGTATTTGCTCATACATAGTTTGCTTCGAGATTTTGCCGTCCATTATGCTTTTGACGGTAAGCCTTTTTTGCTAATTTCATGTTCTGGCAATGACACCTCGACAAAGTGGATGAATTAAATTAATGTGTATTCGTATCATAGCTGCGGTGCAGCACCTGCTCTCCGTATAGTTATTAAGTGACGATTTCGTGCTTACTTGCGGGAAATATTTCGAAATGAATACGAACAAAGTGGTTTATTTCATGCTTCATCATTTCATCTTTACCTAAAAAAATAGGAGCTAGCACCATTAATTTGAGAATATATTATTATACGATTTTCATTCCCCATACCGTAACCATAAATGTGTTTCATTATTTTGATGAGGTTTCTCTATGCGACTAAAAAAGCTAAATTAATAAATAAAGCTCATTTCCATTTTACACCAAGTTTACTTTTGTAAATGGTTTTTTTTCCCGTCAATAAATTTATTATTATTATTAAAGCTTTCTCGGCGGACGTCATCTGCAGATAAGCAGCTTACGGTGAAACAACTAGCGACAGAGTAGTTGCATACGTACCTCTGACGTCACACGTAGGATTAACCAGCATGCAATAGTTTGCCGTCGCGTTTTCGCGCCGTTGAATTTTTTCACTTTTTAATTAATGAGGAAAAATACTTAACGCCATTTTTAAATGGAACGGCTTCAAATACGTACTCCAGGGGTTATAAACTTCAGATCTAGGCAATAAAAAAAGTAGGAAAACCACCCTATTGTTTTCTTTTATATTCTCTCTCCTGTGAAACTACCATCCTGAAAAGTTGAAAGTTTTTGAAGAAATTCACTTATAAATTTTAAATAGTCCTGCAAACGCAATTCTATTCAGCATACAGCCACGTATATTCTAAGCTTTCTGATTTTACCTCTGTCAAAATTGAAAGAACTGTTCATTTTTTGTAAGTACCTGAATTTTTCTATTTTTTCACTGTCTCTCAGAGTTTACTGAATTTTTTATGAAGTGCATCAAGAAAGGAACTACATAATGGAATTAACCTCTAGATATGTTCCATTTACAGAATCATGCTTAGCATGTTCCTATAGGCATGGTAAAAAAGATGTGACTCTAATGATTACGTATGTGTCATGTCTGTTCACTCAGGCAAAAACACTCAATACCTCCCAGACAGCCGGAAAGTAGTAATTAACTCCCCCCCCCCCTTCTACAAAAATAACCTTAATCCATCCCAGTCAGATGTAGCAGGAAAAGTTTTGGAACATAATTAAATCAGGTCAGTATTATTAGTTAAGAACTGATCAATTTGTAGTCATGTTTTGTAATGATGATAGTACCATGGTAATGACTACTGCCTATATTTCTTTGAGTCTAAGTCGAAGTCTTATTTTTTAGATTAAAAAATCACTTAACCTCCTTATTTTGCAATTGAAAAAGTGACTCATTGAAAGCTCATGGAAAATATCGCAGGCAAGATTTCCGCAGCATTTGGACGACTACATACACTGACCAAGATGCAGCCACCCAGCACGTCCCCCCCCCTCTTCTTTTTTTTTTCCCCTTTCAGCTCTCTTTTATACGTAGGCCAAACTACTGCCAGGGGGGTGATGTGGCGGACCAGGAGGCAGACGAAATGGCGCCGAACCAGAGGCAATTGTTTTATAGTTCTATCAGCGGCCACCAGACAATACGCCGTGGCCCTGGGGACGAGGGTAGAGGCAGTCTGACTCCAACCGCCGCGCCGGAGACACACGAAAACAGCCACCGAGAAAGGACTTCCTCCCGCGCGTGCGACGACCGTACACGGAGAGAGAGACTAATCAGACTTGTATCGCTTAGCATCATTAAACGTGGTCCGACTATACTTTATTTGTTATTATTGAAGCGAGGTTAATTACCGTGCCATCTAAACCCATTCAGTTTCACATTCTTACAGACCACAAGCCGCTCACGTATGCCTTCCAACAAAAGGCCGACAAGTGTTCGCCGAGGCAATTCAGGTACTTGGACTACATATCGCAGTTCACCACGGATATACGTCATGTGCCGGGGGAGGAAAATACAGTTGCCGACACGTTGTCGCGTGTGGAAGAGATTGGTGCCGCCGTGAGCTACGAAGCTCTCGCATCCGCTCAGGAATCCGACGAGGAACTGAACGCGCTCCTGAAATCGAACCCCACTTCACTCACCCTCCGCAAAATCTTCTTTCCCGAAGCTAACACGAACTTATTCTGTGATGTTTCCCGTGCTACCGTCCGCCCTTTCGTACCAGCCGCTCTTCGGCAGCAAGTTTTCAATTCCATCCACTGTCTATCTCACCCGGGTGTCAAAACATCGGCAAAATTAGTGGCAGACCGTTTCGTGTGGCCATCCATTCAAAAGGACTGTAGAAGGTGGGCGCGAGAATGCATCCCGTGCCAGAAATCGAAAGTATCGCGGCACGTTTCGTCTCCCATCAAAGAGTTCAAATCCCCGGGATCCCGTTTCGAACACATCCATATCGACATCGTCGGCCCCCTCCCACCCTCCCGCGCGTGCACTTAATAGAAACACCGAAGGCACTCAAAAATAATAACTATCTTCACCATGTGACACGTCTCGTAGAACAGGAGATGCGCGGTCACCGGAACACGTGTGGCACAAAATGGCGGTTGCGCGAGATAAAAAAATATATCACGTCGGGGTCACCTCTTGAGGGGTTTAGATGGCACGGTAATTAACCTCGCTTCAATAATAACAAATAAAGTATAGTCGGACCACGTTTAATGATGCTAAGCGATACCAGTCTGATTAGTCTCTCTCTCCGTGTACGGTCGTCGCACGCGCGGGAGGAAGTCCTTTCTCGGTGGCTGTTTTCGTGTCTCCGGCGCGGCGGTTGGAGTCAGACTGCCTCTACCCTCGTCCCCAGGGCCACGGCGTATTGTCTGGTGGCCGCTGATAGAACTATAAAACAATTGCCTCTGGTTCGGCGCCATTTCGTCTGCCTCCTGGTCCGCCACAACTACTGCCTATATTTCTTTGAGTCTAAGTCGAAGTCTTATTTTTTAGATTAAAAAATCACTTAACCTCCTTATTTTGCAATTGAAAAAGTGACTCATTGAAAGCTCATGGAAAATATCGCAGGCAAGAGCGATAAACGTTAAAAAATAAAAGAAAGAAACTTCCTTAAAGCTTATCGATAATGTATTTAACTGCTACAATGTTTAGAAGTGTCCTTTGCTTTAATGTGATGTGTAGTGAGCTTTAACATTAAGATGTGCAGTGTCCTTTGTGTCAGCATTCACGTTGAGGCTGTTATGTCATCTTCATCAACTTGATTGAGAGCATAATCATCTTCTGCACCATCGACCATGGCAATTGCACCCATGGGAATGACAGTGCGACAGTTAGTAGCGCTAGAGGAAAAAAATAAGTCAGTGAAGAGAGATGTGATGTACGCTTGTGGTGTAAAATGTTGCCATTTAAAGAAGTATGTAATTACTCCGGCGAAAGATTTTGTGTATGATCATATTTCCTTATTTCTGCTGAAGAGGATGAAGGAAGTGAAGTTAGATGAAAATCAGAAGATGGTAGTGATTTTTCTGAATTTATTTGCATCACAGACTACAATAAGCCACCTGTTTCACTATCCACCATTGACACAGATGGTTATGGAAATGTGAATATTTTTTGGGAAGAGAAGGATATTTACAAATATGTATATGGGAGTCATACAGGAGGGTATAAAACCGGATCCATGAAGATAGTGGAGAGTTTTAACTGACTCAGTTGGCTGTCTGAGTGTGTTGTGTATGGGGAACATTGATTCCTGATTTCATGATGTGAAGTTGACATGCTTTCATTTCATCTCATTATAAAGTTCAATATTCAGAATATTTTATGTAATTTTTCTTTAAGTAATTTTCACCAGCAGCATGCAAGAAAATTTGCATAATGTCAATCAGTATTTTTATGAATATTTACAGCCCCAGCATCACCCCTAGCTACTTAGGAAATCCTAGTGTTTCGGGTTGGTTATTGTGGTATTTGTACAATACAATTGACCTTACAGAATGCATCAGTGGAAGTACTAAGTGTATCTACTTTCAGTGGTAGGCCCTAATTCAACATTATGACTATAAATCTAAGGCATTTTTTTGGCGATTATTCACTGTGGCTTATGAGTAGTAGAGATTCATATGATTTTATACAGCAGATACATAGAAATATTGACCCTGAAAAAGTTACCTTATCTAGTGACTCAAGTGTAAGTTGATGGTATAGGTTTTCATTGAAGGAAAAAAGGAAGACATTTCTTTACTTATACATGAATGTAGACAATAATATATTTTCCAAATTAATGTTATTAATATAAGACACTGTCTCCGGCGCTACTTTGTGGAACTCCTTCATTTTTAATAATAATAAACACATGGTTGTTATTCCACACTTTATTAGAAACAAAACGACCCGGGTTTCAGCATGTCATGCCATCATCAGGTGATGGCATGTCGTTTTGTTTCCAATAAAGTGTGGAATAACAACCAAGTGTTTATTATTATTACAAATTAATGTTGTTCATAAGTACCATCAGAGGGAGCACACCTTTATACCATCTTCATAACTTGTAATTTTTTCTTAAGTGTCACTCACTGAGTTCATAGTTAAGGGACGATCTTGTGTTAATATTTCGTATTATATGTATTTATTAGTTTCCCACTGCTACCTTTGCTCTCAACCAATCATTTCCTGAATGTTGGAGCAGTTTAGTTAAGATATGCAAGGTTGTTTATAATTGATGTATGTAACATAATTTTAAAGAAAACCATGGCTAAGCATAAGCACCAAAATAAATACTAATGACTGTTCCCTTTGTCCTTATACTATGTCCTTTGAGTTAAGATCTGAGCAAAACAATCAGAGGAAATTAAAAAAAAAACATACCACCAATCGTTAAGTATTGCTTGTCAACTGTTTTGCTATTCATCCCAGCCAGCACAATGTACTAAATAGGACCAAATTTTACAGAAACTCTCTATGTATATATGACGGAGAAATCATATACAGAAAGGGAAATGATTTCTGTATATGTCAGTAGCAAGTCAGAGAAAAGCTGTAGAAATAAACGAGAAAGATTTCTGAAATACGACAGCAATCCTTTCTCCAACAGCGAAAAGGGCACTATGTAGCGGACATAAGAGGAACTTACACTATAGGCAGTGTATAACACGGAAGCTATCTCAGTTCTTACATGTGAGAAAGTGGAAGAAATCTGTTTGTTTGTTTGTCCCAAACCAGATAAAATACATAAATGCAAAATCCGCAGCTGGTTTAGATTCATATTTGATAAAAAAAAATCTTTAGGAGAGACGCGAACCCTACTCGCACTCTCCTAACCAGCACCGTAACCCACTCGGCCACGGAGTCACTTGAGTTAGTGGGTGTAATGCAAAGAACTGATTTCCCCTTTCCACATAGTTACAAACACTTGCGTGCAGTTGCGAACGATCTCCAATTGATGTTATCGTGAATCAAAACCTAGATCATGCATCAAATCAATGTTTGGCGAGTTCACTTGGTGGATTGATGACATGACATGGTTTTAACACTTGATAATGACCTGAAATGGTTGAAACTGGTCGAGTTGTAACTGTGTGGAATATAACAAAGTTAATTTTTGGAACATCCTAGATATCATAATAATAATAATAATTTTTCCGTCCTGGAGACATTACAGGAATGTATTGGACAGGTCAAGATAGAAAATATGAAAATTGTTCACAAAAAAGGCATGAACAGATAAACACTACAAAAAGTACTCTTCCACACTATAAAAACACTTTGACATCAGGAACTTCCTTAGCTGGCATTTGAATGCAGACATTGTTGGAGTTTTTTTTAAATGCACCGGAAGGGCATTGTACAATTTAATACACATAACTCTGGGAGAGCCTGACGAAGAGACCTTAAAGTTTTGCTGAATAACATGTAGATCAGTTATATGTCTTGTATTGTGTTCATGATAACACTCATTTTTTACAAACCAAGATAAATTTCCCCTGGTAAAAACCAATGTACAATAAATATAAATAGATGGCACAGTAAGCAAGTCTAATAGGGTGGTTTCCTATTTTTTTTTTATTGCCTAGATCTGAAGTTTATAACCCCTGGAGTACGTGTTTGAAGCCGTTCGATTTTTAAATGGCGTTACGTATTTTTCCTTATTAATTAAAAAGTGAAAAAATTCAACGGCGCGAAAACGCGACGGCAAACTATTGCATGCTGGTTAATCCTACGTGTGACGTCACAGGTACGTACGCAACTACCGCAATCTGCCGCTAGGTGGTTCGCCGCCGCTGCTTATCTGCAGACAACGTCCGCCGAGAAAGCTTTAGTAATAATAATAAATTTATTGACGGGAAAAAAACTATTTGCAAAAGTAAACTTGGTGTAAAATGGAAATGAGCTTTATTTATTAATTTAGCTGCTCTAGTCGCATAGAGAAACCTCATCAAAATAATGAAACATTTATGGTTACGGTATGGGGAATGAAAATCGTATAGTATAATATATTCTCAAATTAATGGTGCTAGCTCCTATTTTTTTAGGTAAAGTTAGTATGAAAAGCATGAAATAAACCATTTTGTTCGTATTCATTTCGAAATATTTCCCGCAAGCAAGCACGAAATCGTCACTTAATAACTATACGGAGAGCAGGTGCTGCGCCGCAGCTATGATACGATTACACATTAATTTAATTCATCCACTTTGTCGAGGTGTCATTGCCAGAACATGAAATTAGCAAAAAAGGCTTACCATCAATAGCAAAATGGATGGCAAAATCTCGAAGCAAACTATGTATGAGCAAATACTAAAACAACTAAAATGCGTTGATCACTCCTCACCGTGATCACAGACCATTGATGGGAACTCGTGATTCACTGCATCAGCTGATCAGCATCCAAGGAGTACCAGTAACATACCTCCGAGAACATTGCTTTATAAAAATTGTTTTGTGCCGCAGTGTCACACAACAACATTTAGCGATAGCAAGAAAGCTTACGTCGCGGTTCCACTAATCGAGAAGAGGAGAATTTTGTGGTTAAAAGCTGTCAGAAGAGAGTAGTACCTTGCTTTACTCCTCTGATTTCACCTGCACTAAACCGAACATCTTCTCTAAAGAACTCCACCACCATGGCCACATCCACTTAGGGTAGATTGTCCGTACAAAACCAGTTTGTAAAGCCATTGAACTTCTTCTCATGAAACATTGTGGCTTTGTATATCAGCAAAAGGAACTGATGATGAAAGGTAACTAATGAAATATGCAAGGTATGAATGATAGGAATGGTAAATGAAAGGAATAGAAGATGAGATAAAGGAAATGTTTGTCAAAACGAAAGTGATCAAAACGTAAACATCTAGGCCGGAACACCACAGAACGCGAAGTCACAGGTACGCAGTTTCGTTATTCATTTCACTGCGCATGCGACGCTTGCCGCGAAGAACTCCTTCGCGGTAGCTCTGTACTAGCAGGTAGCGTAGGAGCCTAGAAAACTTCTTTTAATGGCATGCTCAACGGAAGAGACTTTCCGAAAATTGAGCATGTTAATCAAGGTATATTAATACATGTTCACCAGATTTTAGGGACTCTGAAATACTATAGTAAGTACAGTCGAAGACAATTCCATATACCTCGCAATGTTGACTATCTACCTGTTACGTCATCATAAGAGCTGCCGCTGTTCCGCCATTTCCGAGCCTTTTCAAATGAACTTAAAATTAACATTCAATTTACTTGTAAACTAAGACTTTTTAATCCAAATAATTTGCGTGTAATGAATACGTTTATGCTGGGGCACCTGTCGCAATAAATGAATTATGTTTTCTTTGATGAAGGAAACTACCCTATTTTTTAAAAAGAGATCGGCAATGGCTCCTGAACTGGGCATTACACATAGATCTTACTATGTATCTTCTTTTGAATTCTAAAAGTATTGATTAGTAAGGAGGAAGAACCCCAGTGATGATTCAAATGAATAAATGATTATTAATTATAGTGACGAAGGAAAATTAGAATGGATGAAAGAAAAGGGTGACGTTACATACAGGGAACTGATGGAGAAGAAAACCGTATTCTGAAATCGGATGATCAGGAGTACAGAATTGACAACGTTCTTTGGTAGATGCATCTTGAAGTAAGATCTCTTAGTAACGGAATAAAAAAGCTCATCTTTAATATGCAATTTTCCCCATGAAAATGTGAAAAAACGGCAAACCCTGACATAAAATATGCATACATATAAGTTGTAACTTCCGGAGAAGTTGACTCATTTAAGTCCTCTCACTCAAGATATGTTAAAATCTGTTCCTTGAATGGTGTAACAAAAATAATCAATTATCTTTCAAACTGCGTAAGTCCTCCGTGAATATAATTCCATAGTAAATTCACTGCATTATCCATTATTATTAGATCCAAGGGATCTTATGGGCTCTCTGCGAACCAAAAAGTTAAGGAAATTCTTATCCAGTAATTTCTCTAGCGATATATTCTCCCAATTTTTTCCCTTTCATTTCTGTAAAGAGGCTGTGCATTCCTGTGCTGGCTGGGATACTAACCTCACTTTATGTAATAAATTCTTAGATGTTTGTGAAATGAAACTTCTTTGCACTGTAGAACTTCATCACCATGGTCCTTTGTAGCTGAATGGATTAGACCTGTTTTCTGCAAAAATTCAAGTTACCTATGTCCTCAAGTTATGCTGATGCCAGTGGCGGATACATATGGGGGGCGCGGGGGCGCGCGCCCCCCCCCTTGCGGTATTGCCCGCATTGCCGCCCCCACCAGTCAGCCCGCACGCTATTCGTTCGTGTCTTTTGTCAGTCGACTCTGAGTCGAGTTATCGAGAAGTTGTACTTTCTTATGTAGCACGTGCGCGTGTCCACGTCATCGTATTTTATACATTTCTGTCCGGCACATAGATAGCTAACCTACGAGGAAAGTCATGGCCATTCTAGTGATCTCGATACGTTATTCTGTCTGGCATTTGTTCGAGAAAAGTCGCAAATATTCTACTGTTCGTATTTGTTCACACTCCTTAAAAGTATGGAAGCGAACATTCTGGCACCGAATGTTCTCGAAACAACCGAGCTACATATATAAGGGAAGCAGGCAGTCAGTGTGAAAGCTACAATCGTCACGATAACTTGCGCCCCCCCTTGAGTTTTTTCTGTATCCGCCACTGGCTGATGCAGTCCATTGTTTTGTGACTTTTCAATTTCCTAACTGATACTTAGCTCTTTCAATTTCCTATGGAAGAGTTGATACAATGTATAAGCGTGTGGAATGAGATTCAAATGAGTCACTAACCAGTTTCAAATGTATATAATTTTGATCCCTCTTCTTTCTGTGGTAGTTATCAATTATAACTGGAAATATATACTTAAATAACTGTTTATGTGCCTTATTTTAAACTAAAACATTTCAGGTGATCGAAAAGAGTCCGTGGCGAAAATCGTCAGTGAAGAGTTACGCAGTAAATTTGATATCAACACCGTTTTGACAAATGTGATTGACAGGATGAACGCAGAGGACTGTAAGCTAAGTCCTAAGTTCAGCTCAACACTAATTAAGCCTTTGTACTTGGCAGAAGGGTATGTACCAACTTCCTTTTTTATTTAACCTGGTGTACTGATTAAGGTTTTAATTTTAGTAGTGAGTGTATGCTCATATATTCCCAAAGGATTTTGTGGTAGGCTTTAGACTGCCTTGAAAGAATGAACTGCACAGATAAATGGAATTTAGAAAAAGAACAAATTTCTTGTATAGTTATTTTAATTCAAATATTATAATGGCAATAATAAATATTATTCTAATTAATAATATAAAGCTCATAAATAATTGGCCTATCCTTGGCATTGCTTCTGCTTAACTATTGTTTAGTGGTGAGCCAGTCTCCTTATTTTTTCCATTAGCCAATAAATATTTAATACCGATAACCTGATAATATTACATACCTAAAGAGGTATTCAAGTATAGTGGCTATAGTTGCTGCTGTTTGTCACTGGTGGTCTGTAAAGATGGGACCAAAATTAGTAATTTACTAGAAAGTGAAATTCAGTGGAAGAGCCAGAGGTGGCCCAAGGCATGGACAATGCTGGGAAATGGGCACAGGCTGCCAGTTGTATAGGGGCATCCAGTCTGCGACTCATTAATTTATGTGAAAAGCGGGTAGAAAGTATAAATATTGGAAAATTTTACCAACTTCCAGCATGCATTTTAATTCAAAGTGATCTCCTTTAGTGTATCATACAAGTGACAGGGAGCGTGATGGCCTAGTGGTTAAAGCGCTTGGTTACTGATTGAAGGGTCCCAGGTTCAAATCCAGGTGAAGCCTTTGGATGCCCCTGAACATAAAAAAATCCTCAGAACCATCATTAACCGCTTCCCTGACACGCCCGAGTATACTTGGGTAAAGTTATACTGATATGCAGGTGGCCTAATTGTCTTAAGTTAAGGGGCAACATTCAGAAATTACTGAATTCATTAGTAGAGGTCCGTGAAAGTGGTTTTATTTTTTGCTAAAATTCGTTTTAAAACTATGTGACTTCGGTGTTATAGAAAATCTTGGCGGTGTTATTATAATTTTACAATTTTTGCAAATTTTTGCAAAACCAAATGAAGGAAATGGTTCAAGTTGTGTTAATATTATAGAATGAGCAAGAAAAGGTGCACGGTGAACATTTCACTTTAATAATTGTCTTTGTGAGGAAGACTAGAGCAAAAATTAACCAAATGGTACTGAAATTTGTTTACAATTTCATTGTATTAATTTAGACCAATGTGAAGAGAAAAACGCTTTTCAGTGAAGTCTGTCATTTCAAACAAAAGCTTGCCAGGGGCAGATCTGCAAAACAAATAAAAAACCGAAGGTAGACTTCAAGTGCTAAAACACAGAAGCAAATTCTATGGATCCAGACTACTGCAAAATAGAAATAAAATACCAGGAAAATGCAACCATGGTGAGGATTTCAGAATTCTCTGGCTTCAGGCTTCTCCTGCGATCAGATACCACCACACAATACTGTGATATCGATCGTTCTGCATCTACATTGGCCATAGGGTACCAAACAGCTTGCAGAGCAGTTGCTGTGAATTCCATGTAGTCTTCTTTCATGGAACACAAAAGGCTGCAAACATCCAGGGGAGCTATCAATCGTTTGGACTGGGGAACAGACTTCTAGGATCAAACAAATTATTAAGTGCTTCAAAAATCAACTTTGAAGGGTCTTCAGCCATCAGTTGGTTGAGTTTCAGTAGACTCTTCTGAGCAGTCATCTTCAAGGCATTTACAACTTCAGCTCTGTTAATGGCTTTCAATGCTTTTAATTTGGCATTGAGCTCTGGAGAAAAGACCTCCGTGATCAGACCCAGCATATTCTGCAGAACCTTCAGTTTGGAATGCAGGACATTAGCTGTGGGGTAGCTATTGCCTTCCAGGAAAGTGATTAAGTGTACAAAGCGGTCACAGTTGTCAGCAACGAACTGCACTTTGATTCTTTTGCCATATAAAGCACTTGAATTTAAGTTTTTAAGGAAATGAACACCACTGTTTTCATCTTTCATTTTTTCCATAGTTTGCATTATGTCATCTAGGTGCTCATGAATATAAAGCACAGCCAGAAACCACGTATTCCATCTAGTTTGCACTGACATGGGAAAAAATTTTACTTTACTTTCTTCATACTTCCCACGTAAAAATTCCAAATGAAGATGTTTCCTTCTTCTTGCATTCAGAAATGCTGCTTTTGTTTTTGCAACTATTGAGTTCACTTCATCCAAATTGCACTGCCAAATTTGTCCCACTAAGTTAACTTTATGTGCCCAACATTGCACATGCGCAAGATTGTCCCCATTAAGCCCCCCTCAAAGTATTAACGCATGCACTATGTAACGTGCAGAATCTGTAACAACACCAACAACATTGTGGTAATGGACCTCATATCGATTTAAAGTATCTACAATAGCTTGTGAGCAGGAAGCACCATTTGCAGCATCTAAAACTACACTTGCAACTAAATAAATGCTCTGGCGGCAACTATTTTCCAGTAAACGAAATAACACTTTAAACACAATTTCCTGATTTGTCCGTTGTTTCGTCACAAAAAACGAACAGCTTTTTGTCCTTAACACAACGTTTAAGCTCTTCCTGCTTCTTTTTCCCTATAATCGGGATGTAGTGTTGGCGAATACGATCGGCAGACGGCAAATCCCCACTACCTTTCATGTACTTCGAGAGCCATTCCCGAATTTTTGGATTATCGAGTTTCTCGACACTAATTCCAGCATTTAAAAATGCTTCAGTAGTAGCGACAACAAACACCTCTTTCTCCTCCTTCGCTTTCTTTGACTGAGTAACTGTCTGTTCAAATGACAGCTGTCGTTTTGCACACAGCTGTCGTTTTGCAGCTTTCTTTCGCACGTTTATGTATATCGCTACCGATGTGCTTTAATAACTTGTCACGTCTTTAAAATTCAAGTCTTTTATCGCAAAATTTGCACAGTAATACTTTGTCGTTCACATAAAATCCTTCTCAGCTGAATTGAAGCACAGTGGAGCGCCGAATATCCGACGATCCGTCCGCTAATAAGTAGCACCCCCTCTCCTCCTATCCTTTCTGTTCCTTCTCCCCCTTCCCCCAACTGCTAGCGCTTTCGTTCCCAGCCAGTGGCCGTGTTTTAGTCTACAAAATTGCTACATTAGGCCCACACTTACGGATTTCCTGCAACAAGTTATCCAATTACGCTCTCTACTGCGTCGCGGTGAGTCACCGGAATTACTATGCTCGGCATTGACACGTGTCGGGCGCGTGAACATATATTTCCGCTCTTCCGCGGCCGTGTTAAATTTCTTTCAGCACATTATTGATTCAGAATATCTAATTCTTCAGGAGAGAAAGCGTGTTATTCTAGATATTTCCGAGAATTTCAGGATTGATAAATGTGAATTGAAGAGAGAGGCGGTGATTAATTTAACGGCAAATTCCGGCGGAGACATATGTGAGTCACTACAGTGCGCGATATTACGGAAATTCGATATGTGCGCGACAAAACAAGCCAATTGACCTTTGAATCGTAATGAGATAGAGCGAATGAACTTCAGCAGCTTTAAACAATGAAGGCTTAGGTTTTAATCGATTATGACTCATTACATGTGATTTTTTCGCTTATTCACGTAAAATTCGCGAAAAAGGCGAAATTTCGTTTTATTTTTCCGATTTCGCGATATTTCGCGTTATTTCGCGATATCGCGTCTCGCGAATTTCACGGACCTCTATTCATTAGTTATTTGGAATAAAAAAATTAAGTAAAAAATATTTGGATTTGCCTCAGTTTAATGCTTCTGAATCTGAAGTAAAAATATATGAATTTTTTGACCATTTTTGTAAAAAAAACATCAGGGAAGTGGTTAACAGTCATCCACCCAAAAAATGGTTTGCTGAAGCTCTCCACTCCACTCTCCTACTAACCAGCCACTTCATTCATACACAATACAACTTTCACTTTGGCATCCTCCATAATTTGTCTAATGAATTCCATTCTTGGTCTTTCCCTGGAAATCTTCCCATATTTTTGTCCTTCCATTTTTGTTTCCCATAAACTCTTGTGTCACAAAATGTCCAGTAAATTTGTCTCTTTATCTTCAATAAGTTTTCATTATACTTCTTCTCTCTTCTCTCCAACTCTTCGTTGGACTTCTTCATTGGTGAAAGAGTGAAAATGGGAAAATTTTACTGTCTTTCTGCATGTATTTCCATCCAAAATGTGATTCTTTAACTTTAAAATTGCTGAAAATCATAACTAACTTCATCAAAGAGAACAATTAAACCTATGGACTTCAATTTCCTTCATTAGCATTATTATCACCAGCCTATTAAAAGGAACTGTGGCTAAAATGAAACTACAATTTATGGTAGAAATAAATCCCACCCGCAAGAAGTAGGTGTAATGTAAACAAACAATCCCGATTAATGCTTTTACTGTAAAACTCAAAGCTTGGAGACAGCTTATTTATTAATAACTGAGTTACTGATGGGAAAGGAAGCTAAAATGTTGAGAGAACCTTTCTGAAACTCCGGAGTATCCCTCAAATTCACGAGGGGTTCAAGAAACCACATTTGGCAAAATTCTTCTTTATTAGGGATTGCCAAATAAAATTTTGCCTACACTTTTACAATAGATTGGGCTGGCCCTGATGAGAGCCAGAGATGCCCAGGAGAAGCAAGTGATAAACACCTCACAGCCCCCCTCCATCTTGTTCCTAAGGTGGGAATCCTACATGTGGATCTATATCCTCCAAGTAGAGTAATTTACTAGATTCCAAGTAGTGTATAGCTCTAGCAAAAGTTCCTGGCACAGTGCAGTGGACAATTATGGGACATGGGCAACGAAAATTTTCAAACCCTACAAAATGGGGGAGCAAGGTTGTTTGGTATGGGGGTCAGAAAACCTTACTACGAGGGTCGTCCTGAAAGTAGTACCCGTTTGTACCGTGTGGAGCGCTGGTGAGAAGAGTAGCTGCCGGACAAATTCTAACACGTTCAGTTGTATTTCAGCTGTCTGTGTGCAAAGTTACGCCTCGCTGGTACTGACTGTGTTCTTTCTGTAAGTGTTTATAATGTTCAAGAAAATAGAGAACGCCGCCAGTTATGAAATTAGGGCTGTGATTGTTGTCGAGCGGCGTTATTCTCCTCCACGACAATGCCAGGCCTCATACGGCTTGGATAACAGAGCAACTTGTTCAACAATTCAAATGGGAAACTTTCAACCATCCATCCTATAGCCCAGACTTGGCTCCCTCAGATTTTCATCTGTTTACAAAACTCAATGACTTTTTGGCAGGAAAGAAATTTGAAAGTGATGAAGAACTGAAAGCAGCTGTGACTACATACGTATCTCAATACACTGGCGGCAGAGGAGTACGAAGCTGGGATACAAAGACTCGTCACACGTTACGACAAATGCTTAAATTTGCGAGGTTACTATGTGGAGAAGTAGTTTAAAGTATTTTCTTTACAAATAAAAAAAAATATATTTGTTTAAATTTACCAGTTTTTTTAAATTCCAAAACGGGTACTACTTTCCGGATACCCCTCGTAACTGCTGCCAACACAAGGGCTTCGAGAAGTGGGATGGCTCACAACCACCTACCATCCAATTTCGACTTGTCTCACGTATAGTCATAGTGATGGGTGATTTTAACAACTTGCATTGTGTGTGTGCCTTGTGCCTTTTTGCAAAGTAGTTTGTCTCCTAAATCTCACTCTCTCTCTCTCGTTGCCTCCTTCTCTTCGCCTCTGTCCTTCCCCTTCACCCTCCCTCTCAACTTCTACCTCACCTTCATGCCAGGCAGGTCTGCGACAGGAACTATTGCAGGAGCTATACTAGAGGTTAATTGTCCTATCCATCCCTCCCCCTCCTGCCCCTCCACCCTTAAATGACAATGACAGTACCTAGAAAAGAAATAGTTAGGATTGGTCTCATCCATCAGCCAAGTTCAGGGAAATATGTAGTACAATATGCCAAGACTGGAGTATATTTGATCATTGAGCTGATGGGAGGGAAGGAATGCTTTGGTATTTGCCCCTTTTCATTGCTGCTCTGATATGAACTTTATATATAATATGCTAGACTTTCAGATTCTCCGTCACGATGGTTTGTGTCTGCTGTATATAAGTTTCACCTGCCCAAGCTGATGGTGAGGTGAACAAGGCTCAAGCCTCAGATTAAAAGCTGATGAAATACCGAATGAAAGATTAAATAATTGTCAACACTTTTGATTTTGTATTTTGAATATTCCAATCTGTTTTGACAAAAGGCAGAAAGAGCCAAGATTTTAGATTTTAGATTTATATTGCCTACATTTTAGATTTTATGCATTGATTATTCCAGTCTATTTTGATGGAAGATGAAGAAGACTTAGTCGCCACCTTTGCTATTTCACCTTAAAGAGAGGAAGCTTAAGTCATCATCTGTTCATGATTTTTATTGCTATTTAGCCAATAAGTATCTCATGCCACACCAAAAACTATCGATAGCTAAAGTCATAGCATGCGTTAATTAAGGCAAAAATGTAAAATATGTATCTATACAAATGTATATTTTTTGTATCATTTCCATCACTGCAAATTGGGTGAGTTCCACCATATAACAGATATTCTTAAATGAAATGGGGTCATAGTATTTTTTGTCTCAATTAAAAAATGATTTAAATATGCACTCAATAACCCATAATTACTCTTCAGCCACCTTAAATAGAGGAAGCTTGTGTATACAACTATGTGTCATCCAGTAGTGGACTTAGGTCATTGTCTAGGGGGGGGGTAGCGGATTGCTACTTGTTTCTTTCTGGGGCTCTGGGGGGTATGGAATACCCTATGATCTCCATTTTTCTTATTGTACCAGGAATTATGGGGGAGGGGTCCACGAATTCATTTGAATTTAGGCTGATACTTATTAAGTCTTAAAGTATTTCATACTTTGAAGTAAATTTTGCTAAAGAAGATTTGGAATAAAAGTTTTACCCTTTCATGGTGCCTTGCAAACAAACCTCTGCGCTTTAATTGTCATAAACAGATAAGAACTTCATCAGGGTGTGTATCTCAACGACCAAATTCAGGGGAGTGCTACCTTAACCTATCTAAGGAGAAATTGCTAGTGTCGTGACCAAGTCTTTCTGTTTTTCGTCAAAACAGATTGGAATAGTCATTGCATTGAAGCTGAAGTGTTGGCAAAAATGTAATATTTCTCTTGCCGCCCCTCTCAGCGTTTAACCTTAGGCAAGAGTCTTGATTAAGTCTTCCCCTGCACAGGCCTTTGTCTAATAATCGTATTTTGAAAAGGAAATCAGTATAAATGTAATGGTGAAAATTATTGATACCCATAGAACATGTTTCACTAACCAAAATCTCCCTCTGGTCAACAGGATTGGGGACACAAAGGGGCAAGTGCCCACTAGCTACAGCCGCAAGGGAAAGTATTTGGCTTATGCTTTCCTCTTTAGCCAATACAACGAGGATGTAAAGGTATCTGACCTCAGCACTATAAGAGAGCTTGATGAAATAAACCTGCTGACCTTGAGGGATCTTAATGTGGAGCTTGAGTTTTGTGTTGTTGATGGCAAAATGACAGTGGATGAATTTAAAAGTAAACTGGCTGAAAGTAAGTACATAACTAGCCTAATTTGCCATTACTGTCTCTGTGTATGATCATGATATTATAGCTTGAGTTTTTAGAAACTGCTACGAGCAAACAGAATGGGTTAAATGTGATGGCATAGGGACACTTCAGTTTGAATGCAAGAATTCCCTTAGAAAAAATTAAATTAAGTGATTACAGAAGTTTTTCATAATTTTTTATACAGTTCAATATGTAGCTATATTGAACAATTTCAATAGAACACAAACCATAGGACTATGGAAAGTGGTTATAAAAATTCCTATAGTGATTATTAGACTAAATAGCCATCGTATTTATGCAACTGCAGGAATATGCATAAAGTGACTGTGGCAGCTCCTATTTTGAATATGGAATTTTACTTACCATAAGAATGGCCATAATTACTTTGTGCATAGCCCTATAGTTGCATAATCATTAGGGCCATAGTCTAAAGATGAGTTTACACTGGCAAGTGGCTTTCACAAGTTACTTCTGCAAGAGCTTGTGGGAGAGTTTACTCTGACAAAATATTTTCCACAAGTTGGTGCAGAGACATGGGTTGTCATTTTTAACATACAATAGTATGCTACTGAAAGTAACTCGCCACAACTTTTAAAAGTTCTGCTAGTAGTCTTGCAGAGCCATTTACACTAATTAATTGCAATACACTTCAAAAGCCACCTGCTGCGAGTAACTTGCAAAATTAATGTGCCAGGGTAAGCCTACCTAAATACAGTAGAAGCTCCGTATAACGTGTGGGGCATATAACGAGAATCTCTAATTTGCGAGGGTTGGCCAAAGAACAATTTAAAACCCTATGATTTGCATTTAAAATAAATTGGTATTAGCGAGGACAACAACCAGCCTCCACTGGGGCGATTACTATTACGAGCGGTAAATGTCTCCTTCAATCTCGGCAAATGTGCAAAAACTTGTGCTCACATCTTCTGTCATTGGATTTATATGGCTATCAGTATTTTTCCCGAACAATTTGATGGTCAAATGTTCATTTCGGACATTCACGGCATGCCCGTGTGCGCACTATTTAATTTCTCGTAAGTTCGTGCATTTCATTGTTCTTTTGTCATTCTCCCGCTTTTGTTTAAGTTCAGTGCGACTATTGCAACATCATAGCAGGGAAACGAAAGTCGTTGGATCTGAAAACTAAATTACAAATTATTAATGAATGCGAAAGCGGCGAGGGGTCCAAAAGCGTGATTGGGAGGCGATTGGGTATATCTTCCTCGACCTTATTCACCATTTTAAAGAATAAGGAGAAAATTTGTGCGGCAGTGCTTCAAGAAGGATGACCAAGCAGCCAGAAACATTTGCGAGCAGGGGAACATCTGCAGTTAGAATCTGCCCTTTTCTCGTGGTTTTGCCAGCAGAGAGCAGCCGGCATTCCGATAAGTGGCCCATTGATGAAGGCAAAAGCAGAGTATCTGAGTGAGAGGCTCGGTATTGACAATTGTAAATGTTCCATTGGCTGGTTTTCTGGCTTTAAGCACAGGAAGGGAATATATCTTCATAATTTATCCGTGGTTTCCGCGAGTGTCGAATAAAATAAAAATGCTTGGATGACATCAAATTTATTCTCGCAATGGTTACGCGCGTTCGATGCTAGGATTGGTGGGAAAAATAGAAAAGTAGTATTGTTCATTGACAATTGCCCTGCCCATCCACAAATTGAACTTAGAAATGTGAAAATCCTCTTATTGCCGCCTAACACGACGAGTGTTCTGCAGTCCTTGGATCAAGGGGTAATCAAGTTGTTTAAACAACTTGATGGCCTGTATTTTAAGTAGTCTACCTATTCTATTGTATTTTGTAATTGTTTAAAAGAGTATATATAATGAAAAAAGGTCAAAGATGATTCATTTCGATGTGCACAAAAGGTTTGTACTACAAATCATACGTCTATCTCGCAGCAGGGGGCGTAGTCAGTATTAATCACGGTATTCACTATCAACAAGTTCCCGATGCTTCCATTAGATGGAAGTACGGTAGAAGATATTACGCGTATCTTGATGGAATTCATTTAGGAAGTTTCGGAACTTACAACTGTTATGTTTGGACTTGCTTGTAACAATTATGTTTCCAGATAGTATTCCACGCATAATTATTACTGCTAAGGACAATGGATAACTATTATATGCTTTAATAATCGTAAATGCTGGTGATATGGGCTTTTATGATTCCGACAAGCCAAAGTCAGCTGTTTTCTGAGGCGATCTTACAGGTGTTGAAGTACTCTCCTTTATTTCCACCTTTTAACCGGAGAAGATAGCAGCCCTGTGTTTGCGTGGAACTAAATTCCCGAAGGTAATATCTTGGTTATGTAGTTATCTAGCATTTTTGCAAATTTTAATGAATAAAACTTTCTCCGAACCATATATCCGTTTTTATTCAATTTTTAGAGAGGTAGGAGGAATGAAATATTTTCTCGTTTCTGAAGTGTATGCCGCGTATAGTCCGTTGCATTGCCATTACTTGCTGCCGCAACGCACCCAAGCATCGTGACAATAACAATTTATAGCAATGCGCAGTACAGTACACATGTCATGAAGTGTCAAAATTCGAAGTTTTATATTCCAGTGCATGACATCTAACATGGAATTTGATGTCATTGAAAGTGAATGCACTATTTAAGGAATGGAAGTGTTCAAAAACACGATTTTTAATAGCTATCTCAATAGAATGTTATTGCCACTCACCAAAAATTCCCAATAAAATGGCTAAATAAGCATTAAATTTGTAGGAATCGGCTGTGAAATGATTATTTAATCATTTTGGTATTAACGAGAGCTCCATTTAGCGAGTGATTTTTCAGGTCCCGAGAGCCCTCGCTAAACACAGCTTCCACTGTAATCACTTTTGAAATCGATAAATGTAGTCACTTTATACAGTCCTGTAACAACTATATATGTAGTTCTACATAGATATTGTTCCAAATAACTCAAGAACTATTATATTGATCATCAAAAATTTTGATGATGCCCATCTATACTTCTATAGTATTTTTTTTAAGTGTTAAGATTCTTCTCTTTTTCACAATTAGAACTATGACAGTGACAATTGAGAGTCAAAGTAATACTAGTAACATAAACACAAAAAACGATTTAAGTGCATATATTCTAAGTTGGTACCGTCAGGTAGTTACAGGAAAAGGATTAAAAGTGTTTGAACGTATAATGCTGCGATCTAGCCGCCGAACACTTAAGCTACTTTGTTTTTTGTCATTTCTTACTGGAGTAAAGTGATACAGGTGACACTGGGTGATGATTGTTACTTGTATTACTTTGACTCTCAGGCCCTCAATTGTTGGCATCGAATATGGAAGTGAATTAGTCTGCAAAACTCAGATGACATACTGTTTTGAATACCCTTACTGCTATCCATATCTTCTTTCAGCATTTTGTGGAACAAATGAGAAACACATTCACTAATCGAATCGGGTGTTAATCAAAGTAAATCATTTGTTCCTTATGGACCCATCATTTTGGATAGAGTTCCATAGCTATTTACTTTGCTATGCTAGCACCCTTACTAGGTAGTATACTTTAAAGCATAAGTTATGTATACAATTTTAGAAAAAAAAATGAATTTTATATATGTATTGTTCAATAAAATAAATGTTTACTTTCAATGAATGAGATTGTGGGAGGGGAAGGAGAGAGAATTCATCGTGACTTTTCATTAGAAATAAGAGGAGCATGATAGCACTCCTCAGCACTCTTAAGGTATCTGGGGTTATGTTCAAAAAATTTTGGCAGTCTCAGATCTGATGCTACTGAATTAGGGAGAAAAGGACCTTTGGTGTAGTGAGGGTGGTAGCTATCAAAATGGAGATATTGCTTATGATTTGTGGGTTTTGATGTGTAAGGAAGTGAGAAAGTAATTTCTGAAAAAGGAAATTTGGTTGCATATCAAGAAAAGTAAATCATTATTAATTAATTAATTTTTTTGTTGCCGAAGTGGATTTTTTTATTTTAATATCTTTTTTTGTAATTTATTTCTTTGTATTCTTTTTTTTTTATGTTTCACATTTTGCATTATTTTTTGTTGGTTTTTGATTTTTTTATTTAATTCATCTTTTGCATGTGTTAAAAGTTGGATTATTTTTTGTATTTTTTTCTGTTTTGCGCATGCACCACATGGTGACATTGTTAGTCAAAGAAGAAGTAAATTGGTAGACATAAGAAAGACTCATAGGAGAGAGTTGATAGGCAGTGTAATTGTGTATGTGTAGATAGTAAAAGGTAATGAGTGCCGCCCTAATCTGAATAAACTGATGAAATAGATGGCACATCTGTATATCATCCACCCCATGGAATATAACATCTACATTTATGTTATGCCTGTGTGGTCACTGAAGGTGTGAAACACCCATATATGCTATGCCTAAAGCTCGGGTAATCATCTGTTAATAGAACTAGGCAGCGAAATGATTTCCACCATACATCTTTATTAATTCATGCCACTGCCAAAGGGCTAAGTCCCATGGAACTAGTTCTGCCTAACAAATTAAATGATGAACTGTAATCTACTAACCAGTTGTCCCTTTTTAAAATGGAACTCAGGCTAATTTTAATAGCCTCCATATTCATTTCCATCTTGGACTTCATAGAGAGAAATACAGTGGACCCCCGATGCTAATCCATTCCATAGGACTGATAGTAATGCAAATTTTATCGTAAAGTGAATCAGTATGTTACCGGACAACGGATAAGTTTCACAACATCATCGCCAATGATTTCAGTGAGACACAATACAGTATAGGTACGAAATAAGCTGGAATTCAATGATTAAAAATGTTATTTAAACAATATTTAAACTTAAGTTGAATCGTCAAAATGGGAAATTTTAAAGGGCGTGTGCAAAATGTGTGCTTTGAAATTCCTAGCATGCAGATCGTAAAATGAATCCATCATAAAGTGAACCCATCGTGAAGCAGGGGTCCACTGTATGTGCAATTCTTTTCTCTTAAGTTTTGGTACAGATACTTTTTGCTGTTCCTTAATGATTACTTGTTACAATCTTTCAGTGGTATACGCAGGATTGACTTCTGGGGGGGTTTCATTAATATTTATGTGCATTGTCATATAATGATATTTACATTATTATTTGCTAAAACAATAATAAATTAACATTCTTTTTTCGAAAATACAATTAAACTATATTTTTCAGCCCTATGAGCAAAATTATAAACGCTAGTTCAGGTTAACGAACGAAAACGAATTCAGGAAAACATGTTTTTGGGGGGGTTTAAACCCTGAAACTCCCCAGTCCGTATGACACTGCATTCTTTGAATGTATATAATTTTTTATGTGACCTAATATGTGTATGTCCTAGTGATGGGTCGGTCGTGATTGATCGAATCCCGAGATAAAGTTCTCTTAAAAGATTGATCGATGAACTGGATCCCTCTAATGACTGAGGAGTTCATCTTTACCGATCACGAGATGTGAGACTGGCCAAACAATAATGAGATAAAATAAAGAGATGATTCTGAGGTGGCAAAATTTATTAAAAGAAGTGTTATAAAAAACTATACACTAATATATATCTATAATACCTACATTGCTTAAACACACAAATCAATCATTATCCTTTTACTGCCAAACTTAAAATTCCAGAGTATCCATGTAGTCAATAACTTAATTTCAATTAGCATTGATTCCAAATTTTATATAATAGTTGAAACAACGAACTAATTGCAGTCATCAGTCTTATCCGACTCTTGCGAAGATTATGCAACACTTTAAACTCATCTCCTGTCATAACACATTCATTGGGAGCGTAAGTCTACCTAATACAAATTACTTTTAAATGTAAAAATATCACCACAAGAACACACGCAATACATCACAGCACATATAGCATTTGTAATCACTGAATTTCCATAATTGCATTGTCACTTAAACACACGATAAACCTTCGTTTCAATATTCTCGACAAATATTATGTCTCTTGCACAAGTGAAACTTAGTGATACCAACTGTAATTGAATATTGAATTTAAGTGCTACAGTTAAATAACACTGGATGGCAAAAAAAAATTTTTTTCGAGCCCTAATACCATTCCTGCTGATTCTTATGTCAAATGACCTCCTGAATATGACATCTGTTTTCCTCTTTCACCCACCATTTTCGGGGGAAGCTCCCCCTCTTATTTTGATCACTTTGCAATAATTTGGAGGGATGGAAAAGATTATTTTATCATTTATATTTATTCTCAGGTTTTAGAGAGGTGAAAAGTTATAGAACATGAACATTTATGGTAAGGAGGTAGTTTTGGGGGGATTAGTCTCTGTAAATTGTAAAAAAACGCATTAAAAATTATCAATTTTTCCTTTTTTTCGTAAATTTTTCGCTTACTTTCTTCATATTTCAGCTCCTATTCCATCTTACCCTCCCCCTAATATCCCAGAATGATGAAAATATATATCAACAACATATAGCATCAATAATAAAAATATTTACGAACACTGCGTAGCAACAATAATTAAAATATGTAGCAACAGTTTAGAAGATACTCTACCACGCTCTCAATATCTCACGTGCATCAATAAAGATTAAAATAATAAATGTAAAGAATGAATAACATAAGTACCTTCATTTGGTATTTGATTTCCTTTTATACCCTGAGGTAGAATTTTCTCGTGCCAAAAACCAGCAACACTCTGCCAACATGCCCTCATTCCACTTCCCTGAAAATCTCCTCTCAAATTTGCTAATGTCTTGATGAAACCGTTCCCCGTGTTCATCTGAAACGGCTACTAAATTTTCTGGGAAAAAGTCCAGGTGTGAATGAAGGAAATGCACTTTTAGTGACATGTTACACCCCATGGCCTTATATGCTGACAGCAATTCCTCGACATGAGCTACATAATCATCACTTTTTTTGATACCCAAAAATTTCTCACACATTTCGGAATTCAAGCCAAGCTGGTTTTTCTTTATGATTCAGGTGTTTCATAAACGTCAAATCTTGGAAAAGTTTTCTAATCTGGGGGCCCACGAATACTCCTTCCTTGATTTTAGCCTCACTAAGATGAGGAAATTTAGTTTAAAAAATTGAAATGCATCACCTGTCTTGTCTATTGCTTTCACAAACTGTTTCATCAGTCCGAGTTTGATGTGCAATGGTGGCATGTTAATATTTTCTTTCGGGACCAGAGGATCATGAGCAACATTTTTATAATCAGGAGTAAAGCTTTCTTGCAGAGGCCAGTTCCGTACGATATAATGTTTTTCTCGGGCTCAGCTGTCCCATTCACAAAGGAAGCAGCAGTATTTCGTAAAGCCTGATTGCAGTCCCGTGAATAGAGCGACAACTTTCAGGTCATCGCAAACTTTCCAATTATAATCATGATAATTATTTTTTTCAAGGATTTGGCTGATATTTCCGTACGTCTCCTTCATATCAACAGAGTATGCAACCGGGACTGAAGGTAACTCATTCCCATTGGCCAACAGGACCACTTTCAAGCTTGTCTTTGACGAATCTATAAACAGTCTCCATTTTTCTGGGTCACATGGCATCATCAGTTCTATCATCAATGCATTTGAATTAGGGCATAACACCAAGCCTTCATCTTCCATAAAAAGTAATTTCAGTGTTGACTGTCTATTCCTATAGGAAGATATTTTTACGCCCTTTTCTAAGAGATTACACTGCAGAAGTTGAGATTCAAGAAGTTGAGATTTCGTCTTAGGCTACTCTAAATCCCTTACGAGATCATTCAATTCTGACTGAGTAACGAGGTGAGGTTGTCAATCAGCTGAATCATCAGAACACTCTTCATCATCGGTGGAAGTATCACTTGGTCATGGCTGTTGTTCAAAGTCTTTCATAATCAATTTCTGGCTCTAGAGTATAGGTTTTTGGGGGCTCAGGGATTGGCAAAGACTTGTTATGTGGAATTGGTCTTATTGCTGAAGGGATTTTAGGGTACTGAATTGTATGCTTACTTTTGCTGGAGAACCCTACAGTGGAAGTCATACAAAAGTAATAATACGTGAGATGACAGCGAGGTTCACGCCAAACCATGGGCACAGCAAATGGCACCTTTGAGCCATTTGGTCAAACTACTGTAACAAGTAGTGCAGCAAACTCTTGGAGCCCAATCCTTGTCCTGATCGTCAACTAAGCAGCCAAAGTAAAATTTATAAGCAGTTTTAAAAATCAAAGAAAGAGGTTTTCGTTGCGATTTTAAAGTCAATTCACCGCAAACATAGCAGAAGCAATCAGGATGATATTTACACACGCGTGGCATTAAATCAATAATCACAACTCACACCCACTTACTACAATTCACTTGGAAAAAGGAGTAAAAGAACTTCCACTGTTTTACACAATTTAAACAACTTGGAAACACAGAATCATTGCCCAGAACACCGACAAGTTGAGTCTGCGATCGCTAGAGGTATACCGAGGAAGATGACAACAACTGCAATATAATTGATTTGAGAGGCTGATACTTTGTGGAACTCCATGATGAAGGTAAAAGAATACTTTGTAACTTGAGAATATAATATAAGATCTCAATCTTATGTAAGCAAAGCAAAGAATAAATAAATAAGCAAAAAGTATGAAGTTTTAGGTCATGATGAGATCTAAATCCCCTGTGAAAAATAGATTTCAAATCAGAATCCTAATTTAGGAGCTATAGTGAAAAAACCACAGATTTCAGATCCGACCCACGAAAGATATGAAGCGAGAACTGAGTCTACTTTTCTAAAAGTACAGAAATCCACCATTTTTATTTTGTTTGGGTTACTTCCGGTTAAAAAAGTATGAGCAAACTCTAACATTTCATTCCCTGTGATGACTAATTTACACTCAAAGACATTGAATGAAGTTGTTTTTTATTTTATCATTTTAGTTCTGCAACGAGAGGATTTGGATTCCTGTGACTGTATTTTTATAATTATATCATCGCATGGCTGTGAAAATCTTCATATTTATGCTTATGATGGTATTTTCTCCCTGGATTATGTATGGCATCAACTTTCATCTTGTGAGAAATTAAAAAACAAGCCCAAAGTAATTTTGACTGATGTAAGTATGAATTTTGTATATGGCAGGAATATCTATACACCTGGTATAATAACTAACGATATCTGCAGACTTTTTCCATGTCAGTGCAAATTTTGTGGCCAAAAATGAAGTATGTATATACTCTGTGGCCTTAACTTTTTACCCAGCTTAATTTCTTAGTAAGTGCAAATTGTATCGGGTTCCTATAAATGTCAGCTGTCAGTCGTGATTGCTTGATTGATTTTCAAATTGAATGTTTCTGCATTTTCGAGTATCCGTTGGGTAAGTTGTTTTCCATGACAATGGCTTCGCCCGTGTTCCTACTAAAGCAATAATATCTTCAGGTTGAAGTGCCGGGACATCATTTTGGTCACGTTAATAGTTCTCTTCCGTGCTCTCTGATTGGCTCTTCTCCTCCCACCAAATCCTCTTCCATGCGCCAGCGGTAACAGTCTTCTCTATTGAAGTTATCTTTCGCTTTGGTTGTTTCAATGGATTCCCTAATCAGCCTAGGATAACATCATTTCTCCTTCGTTATCAATTTGGCTTTGTCAAAATTAATTTTATGGCCTGGCTCGCTCCGTGCATGTTCAGCTATCACTGATAAACTGAACTGTTTATTTGTGGTCACCCATTCATGTTCCTTGAGGTGTGTCTTCATGGTCTCTCCAATCTCACAATGCAAGTCTCACCAATGTAAGACCTCCCCCACGAGCATGGCACTTGGTAGATGCCCTTGTAGAGTTGTTGAGGGATTTTTTTCTTTGGCCATGGTAGTAAATTGGATACTTTGGTCACACAGTTGTATCTTGTATGATGGAACATCGATTTTCAAATTGTAGGTCCATTGAATTTATCTCAACCTTTCAGAACTCCGGGTGTGTTCTGCTTCAGCTTCCTAGAGCAACAACTTGAATCTTCTACAGCACTCAAGTCTCTCTTTTCTATATTGGAAAGAAATGTATTAATATCTGGCAAAATAAGCGATTTTGTCAAGATACAAACTTACAAGCAGTGACTTTGCCAAGATTTTGTTTCAGGGGGGTTGTGTCCATCGGATTTTTGCAAATCAGTCGCTAAATTGTGTGTCACTGAGCAAGAGTTGGAGCAAGGTGGTTAAAAATATCTCAATAAAAATTATTAAAAGTTCATTTGATTGATCAAGATACACCTGGTATAATAACTATCTTCAGTATCAATATCTTCAGACTTTTTCCATGTCAGTGTAAATTTCGTGGACAAAAAATAAAGTTGCTTAACCAGTGACATAGCCATGATTTTATTTGGGGGGTTCAAGTTCAGTGGGGAAGAGTGGACATTTTTGGAAATCTCTAGCAAAATTGTTTTCGGCCAGTTAAGAATGCAATTATCACTGCAGTGTTACAGCAAATTTATTGATTTTTGTGGAGCAAATTTCTGAAAGAATACAATACTCATGGTTTTTTGCCAGAAAATTACTAAAATATCAATTGAAAAAAGTTGAATGGAACAAGAATAAATGAAATCGGTTTTTTGTTAAAATATCATATGTATAACTTTTTCTCTCAGTGCATTTTATTTAGATAAATTCCAATTTATTTGGAGGGGGATGAACCCCTTTGACCCCTTTGGCTTTAGCTAAGTTACAGCTAAAAGCATAGTTACCTAGTACTTGGCCCCTTTATTTCCTATTTTCCTGGCATCTGAGAGATAAAGGGAGCCATTAGCTTTTACCATTAAACCTCTGATATTAACTGGGTATGTTAACCATGTCTTGGCTTTAGCTAAGTACTTGGCCCCTTTATTTCCTATTTTCCTGGCATCTGAGAGATGAAGGGAGCCATTAGCTTTTACCATTAAACCTCTGATATTAACTGGGTATGTTAACCATGTCCTAGCTGCTAGTCTTTCTTTTTCAATTTCACCTGGTTTAATTTGTGAACCCTAGGTGCTTTTGGGATAATTCCACTTTTGTTCATGCATATTATTAATATATGTTGTTAATTTTCACTATTTTCAAAATGATAATACACCGAAAAGCAATTCACATTCAATGTTAACACAAGTTCAATTCCAAAATGTATACCAAATCCATGAAAAATTAAAATTATTAGAATAAATGTATGTAATGGGTTTTCAACCTTTCGACAAGCATCTCACGTTGGAAAAACTTCTCCCCTCATGATTGGCAGTAAAATTTCTTTGCACTCCCTGTACGGAGTTCTCGAGTGGCTCAGGTTTCTTTAACTAGGGACTGGACCCTCTCCTTGGCCACTAGGCAGAGATAATCTTTGCCCCTTTCTGCACGGGGTAGCCCATAACAGCATGAGTTCACGGTGAACTCTTTGCTTATGCAATGGTTTTGCTAAAAAAAAATAGTTTCTGCACTTTCAAATTATGTTAAATCAGAGATAAATTCCTTCATTTTTACAGTGCCTATAAAGCCATTGAATGATCTTCTGCCATTATTATTAAGTTCTCTAGCATAAAAAGCATCGTTGTAGTTCGGAGTTTCCTTTACACGTTAACTGCATTAAAAATAGTGGTAGAGTTCTGTTTAAAATTTGTAGACACTCGGCATAACATAAGGAACATAACATTCTGCATAACATTCTGGAAGTAAATTTCCTGAGCGTACAACAAATATATTTTTAGTTATTTCACTAGGTAAACATACAATTGACCATGGACAAAGACCGGGGGTGAGGCAGGCAGTGTGAAGTAGGGTTGAGATTCTTTCCACCCGAATGCCAAGGAAGGATCCAAAGACCTACGGGTCAGAATCCTTATTGACACCTTGGACCTTTTTTGCCTGCCTGGCCGCAGAGAGGTTTTAAAGTGTTGTTCATATGATTTTGTAGAAAAATTTATGCTGTGCTAACCCATAATGTGTAGTGGAAGGGTTACAAACTAAAAAAAATTAATGCTAACTAGTTATAATCGGCAACCCTTACACCCTATTTGGATTTTGGGGGTAGGTGAAAATATTAACAAAAGTGTTGATAATCCCCACACGAAAGTGTGAAACAGGGTGCATGTTTTCTTGTTGTAAATGCTAGAAGTATGTTAGCCTTGATAAGAGAATTTCAATCTGCAGACTGTGAACATGTTAATTACTCTGTATTCCACCTTTCAGGCTTGTCGAGGGTTTTATAGTGAAGAAAGAGTTTTCTACGAAGAAACTATCTCTAAAGGACGGCATTACAAACCTACTCCAGTGACAGGGATACCAATGTGTGACATTGAGCAAATTAGCATGACTGACACATTAATAGCCCTGGCCACAACCAATGGTATGTTGGCTTTTTTTGTTGTTGCATGCAATACTTCCCACGTTAACCTGTAAATAAGCAGGAAAGTTATCCCAGGTAGACCCCCAAGCTGGGATAATTGCTTCTAATTTTTTAACTGTTAGATGCAAATTTTTGATCCATTCGAGAAACTTGCACCTTCAAGAAACTTGATATTCACCGCAATAACAAATAAAAATATTTTGAAAATGCATACAAAATAATTTCAATTTTCTTGCAACTTTGTAGTCATGGGGTCACAGTGTGCCTACTAATATTGCACTTTTTGTCCATGGCGTCTATATAGTATAATTCCTAATTTTAATATATGTTAACCAAATTCAAAAAATGTTCTCATTAAATATGTCTAGAAGCTCTGTTTTTGTGGAAAAAAATTGTTTTTATATATTATTGCTGGCAAGTTATTAGAACTCTACAAAATTATATGCAAAAATGCAGACATTTATGAAAATGAGGACTTTAAAAGTAAAATTAATCGATATTGTTGTTGTAATTGATATTAATATTTAAAAATTATGTTAATAGAGTATTTGGGTGAAATAAGTTAAGAAAATTTCATAATTCCTTGTTTTTTTTTAAATTTGGTGGTCGGCCTGGGCCCCATGAGCCTACATGCGTGGCAAAAGCTGAGCTTTTTTTGTTGTTGCATTTGCTATTTACCACGTTAACCCTGAATACTTAAGGGTTAAGGGTGGGGACTTGTAATTATGGGGATCAGGATCACTGAGTACAGTTCAATTATCCGTGCTAATGAATGCAGGACGAGGCACGGATAATCGAAAAACATGGATAACCGAAAAAAATGGAAAATGTGTTCATGATATTGACATTTCACTTCGTAGGATGGAAACTATTTCACATTACAGACTGCAGCGATTACCGCTAGGCAACTAATGAAATACTAAATAATACTATTGTTTCGAAATATTGTTATGACCGGGCCCCCACCATCCGCGTGGCGGGGAACCCGGTGAGCATATGATTTTACGTGGGTTCTTGCCCTTGGTGTCAGGAGACGAATAATCACACACAAATATTTAGTCTTTTACTCAAAGTTTATTTTATTTAAAAGCACAAAATAATCAATTCAATGAACAAATATCAAGTAGTGAATTTGTGCATCTAGAGTAGCCAAACGTTAGCATATTACCAATGTCTCGGGAAGGAGAAGAGCTGCTGGTTATGGCACGGATGGATAGCGAGGCGCTTCGGCAGCACCGGCCTTACGGCCCGCGCTTCGACTCCTACTGACGGCTACATTGTGACTGTACCGTCAGTGAATGGTTGCAGAGTAACCAATTGCCGATCAATGTCCGATGAGAGACTAGTAAATCACTGTCTGACTGCCTGCCGGACGAGTGTCGAGTGTACTCCCCGATAGTGTCTCCACCGTGCCATTATATAGGAAAGGTGAAACTAGGATGTTTTCGACAAAATGGCAAGGGTGGGAGGGGAAGAAGAAGAGGAAGGTAAGCCGTTCTCGAAAGGGAAAGGTACAGTTCCCGAGGTATAGTTTGACATAGCTGGCTATTCTGAGACGTCACACAACACATTTATGTATGTTTTGGGAAATGGAATTCTTCCATTTCCGGATCATTAAAATATAATAATATCGTAAACATTTATATGTGTATAGCTTCTAATGCTTGAAATACAACATAATGGGTACTTACTTAGCTTGACCACGTAGATAATAAAAACTGACATCTTGCTTATTTTTAGTAAATGTATGACGTCGAAGTGATTATATAATACAAAACATTGTTATATTGTAAGCCTCTGAAAATTAGATGTGATATAATATATAAAGTCGGCATTAGTAGGATTAATAATATTTCACATTACAATTGACTGCAGGTGTTACGCCAAGAAAACAAGTGAATAAACAAAATGCTAATTTTCTGGTTTGTTTATTTAGAATATCAGGGGGGCTATTCTCTATCTCGAAGCTACCGATGCAGTAGCATCGAATAGGCTACCAACTGTATTCTCTAACTCGATGGAGCTTTCTTAAGAACGTAGGAAGTGGAGAGGAGTTTGAAGAAAGGCAATGAGAATGTTTTGAAACCAAATCCACGGAAACTTAATTTCTGGTGTCGTCAATCTTAGAACCAATAGAACTAAAACGCTTTGTCTCAATGTTTTTCCATGGATAAAACTGGTGAAACCTGTTTTTAGGCAGCTTTAGACGGTGAAGATGTTCGTGCATAGTGTTTAGCGAAAAAGTCCATGCATTAAAAATCATGCGAGCAAAATTGTAAAATGTTTTATTTTTACTAACAGAATCTCGTGAACAATCTTGTGAACACGAACGCACGATGTCCATCTTAGCTGTTTTGGTCAATTGTAATAAGATGGTTCGTTAATATATTCCGGAATTAGGGTTAATGTCAATTATATGATTCAATATGATTCGTACTATTTGCTTTCATCATTACTCGTTGCTTCAAATCATTTAGATAATATATGAAGATGAAGCTTTTAAAAGAAATGTGAAGGTGATACATGTTACCACGGCCCACTAAGTATCCCATTATGGGCTGGAATCACGTTACTTTCCGATGGTAAATATGGCTTTCCGTCACTCCAGTTAATCTTTTTTGTGAAAAATCCTGCGAATGGCAAAAATGACAAAGTAACCCAGTGAAAGTGCAAGGAATGCGCATTTAATAAATGTTAGAAATATACCCGTGAGTTGGATAAATAAGCATTATAAAATGACCGATATTTAAGCACGGTATTTGGAGGCCGCGCTTCGTGAGGCTACCGTGGGAGCTTATTGGGGCTACGGAAGTGCCTCAGATGTAAAACAACATGACAATAGGTCCACTTCATCAAAGCAGTTGCAATATAATATTTCATGAAATGAAATGCATATCCAATTGGTGGCGTATATGGCATTTCACGAATATGAGTAATCTTGTCGTTGAAATTACTTCGATGCACACTGAAAAAATAATTCCACGTTGATAATTAAAATAAACAACGACCAAAAACCTTACTCACAAAGATGGAACCTCATGAATAAACGAACTTAAGTTAATGAAAGCCTAGCTCCATGTAATTAGGTTTCACCACTTGCACCCAACAGCTGTTTACAAAGAACAACCACTCGGTATTTCACATTACAGCTGAATAATAGCAAAGACGCACTAGGTACAGCATATTGAAGAGTTTATGTAGTTACTTCGTTTACCTTCATATTTATCCACATATAGCCTCAGATGTAAAACAACATAACAACAAAGGTTCACTTCATCAAAGCAGTTGCAATACTATTTCATGAAATGGCATGCATATCCAATTGGTGGCGTATATGGCACTTCACGAATATGAGTAATCTTGACGTTGAAATTACTTCGATGCACACTGAAAAAATAATTCCACGTTGATAATTAAAATAAACAACGACCAAAAACCTTACTCACAAAGATGGAACCTCATGAATAAACGAACTTAAGTTAATGAAAGCCTAGCTCCATGTAATTAGGTTTCACCACTTGCACCCAACAGCTGTTTACAAAGAACAACCACTCGGTATTTCACATTACAGCTGAATAATAGCAAAGACGCACTAGGTACAGCATATTGAAGAGTTTATGTAGTTACTTCGTTTACCTTCATATTTATCCACATATAGCCTCAGATGTAAAACAACATAACAACAAAGGTTCACTTCATCAAAGCAGTTGCAATACTATTTCATGAAATGGCATGCATATCCAATTGGTGGCGTATATGGCACTTCACGAATATGAGTAATCTTGACGTTGAAATTACTTCGATGCACACTGAAAATATAATTCCATGTTGATAATTAAAATAAACAACCACCAAAAATCTTGCTCAAAGATGGAATCTCATGAATAAACGAACTTACGTTAATGAAAGCTGAGCATGATGATAACTTATGTAAATATAATTGCATTATTCCTCCCTAAAGGCCTGGTTACACGGTACATTAGAATGTACAAGAAAATGTGTGAATGTCTGAATGTCAGAATGAACGCGAAAATTCACCGTGTAACCACACAAAAATGTACGATTGTATGAATGTCTGAACAGAAAATAGAACCGGTTCTAATTTCGTTCAGACAATCGTACAAGTTGACCTCATTACAGAGACACCTAGTGGCAGACGACGCAAATGACACATTCACATTTTCACAAGCCAATTGACAAGTAAATGTGTCGTATCCATGGCAAAAAAATTGGTTTAAATAACGCGCCTACAGTTTAAAATGAGGAAAAACAAACGAAAACGCATAATGCGCATCTAAAAATGTACGAACATCTGTCCGAAAAAATGTACCGTGTTGCCACCTATTCATTGATCTTGTCCATGAGAATGTACAAGAATCTGTACA
Source organism: Pyrrhosoma nymphula (assembly GCA_963573305.1). Taxonomy (NCBI): domain Eukaryota; kingdom Metazoa; phylum Arthropoda; class Insecta; order Odonata; family Coenagrionidae; genus Pyrrhosoma; species Pyrrhosoma nymphula. Next base: position 92,626,845 of record OY754338.1, read on the forward strand.
TGAAACCATTCACAAAAATGTACAGAAACTTGTTCATTTTAGCGGGAGTGTGTGTCAGTTCGTCCAATCATATTGCGTGATGTGGTTGTCGGTGTCCCCTGTACTGCCTACTCCTCTCGGAGAACGTTCTGATAGAAGGTGTGAACGTTTCGAGTTCGTTTTTGAAAGGCAGTGGTCACTTGAAATAGACAATGGAGGATGGATGGATGAATCGAAGGAATCAACGAAGAAGGCTGAAGTTGGCCAATGCGCTCGTAATAATTGCATTATGACTGCATACCCGACAGCAGGATCTGGGTGCATCACTGGGTTGCTAGGCTAAAGGAACAAGGCTGTAATCACAATTTATTTTCAAACACATCAAACATAATTTTTCAAGATAAAACAAACCTTTGTCCTTTTTCAGCCCCTTATTCTGATTCACTCATTAACTATAAAAATGAGCCAGGGGGTGATTTTCGATGAAACAAAAACGCGTGCAATGGCAGCAGACGACGTGGTCACGTGGTTAAATCTGAGTCCGTGATTGGCTGCGGTTGCAATTTTCAGTCGGAAAAATAGACAGTCGGCTATTCTCGTACCCGCATCCTCTCATGCCAACTGCTGCCTTCCAATTGGCTGAAGAGTTAACCACTCCGACGAATGCTAGAGTGATTCGGCCTTAAGGCCGGTGACAGGCTTACGTTTTCTTCCCGTTTCTGTCACTGCGACACCTAATAAAAGGTCAAACGCATAGATTCTTATGGAGCCGGTCAGTCTTGCGACCAGCGACAGATTTGAAAGGGCTGCATGTCGTGTTTATTGCGCAATACGACAAATAGCCGATGTACGCTCCCAATACCGAGGACTGGCGGACAAGTGACTGCTTATCGTGCTGTGATTGCACGCTTGACAATGAGTCGTAGGTCGTCACCCGGTGCATCTGTCGCATCAACAGAAACACGGAGAAAATGCAAGCATGCCACTGACCTAACTGAAGATCCGCGTAACTCCGGATCCGTGTAACTCAGATCCGCGTAAGTCGAGGACTTAAAGGTATAGGGTCATAATACCCAATTGAATGAAAAGTTGTGACAATGAGTGCGAGTCTGAAAAAATCCTAATTCAGTAGAACCTTGTTAATTGTTTCCTGATATTTGATTCTAACCTTTCTTAACCAGTAGGATACTTCCAGGGCTTCAAAATGTACTGAATAAAAATTGTGATGAAATCTTGTTATAGCATAATTTGTTATAGTGTAAAGGCACATTTCATACCCTTTGCCTTTACGTTATAACAAGGTTCTACTTTTCCCTTTTTTGCATGACAAATAAATCTTTAGTGTTAGAGGCATGACTCCATAATTCTATGCCATAGGTAGATTATATTCTAGACAATGGAAGAAGGCAACATAAATTTGGCACCAGTAGTCTGTGGGTAGTAAAAGCTTTAGTTTCCATAGCATATGTTGCTTTGGAAAGCTTGGCAAGTATGGAGGATATGTGTGAGTCCCATTTTAGTTTGCTGCCCAGTTCAATTATGATTACACTTTGTGCAAGTAACAGGTTTGTAGTATGAAAAGCTTTTATGGAAAAATTTAGTTTAATACAATTTATATTTTATTGTATTATTTATTGTATTAAATAATGTAATATATATTGAATAATCCGTAATATAAAATATAAAATTTGATATAATGCTCTACCTAGTTGAGGTGAATAGACAATTTAAATGAACAAGTTCAAGTAATGGTGACCATTCATAAAAGTTATTACACGCCTTATACAGGAAAATGAACTCAAAAATTTGTCTTTTCTCCAATAGAATATTCACACTTAGATCAAGGGCATGTGAAACTGATGTGAATGATAATGGTTTAAGTTAGAAGTTTAACATTTTGAATAAGTACATTCTCTCTCATTTAGCGACTTTAAAATCCTGCCCTTACCCTGTGTATACATTATGTATGCCACTCTCTTATGTCAAAGGTCACTTAAAAGATTTTCCTCTCAACTCTGATATCCACTGCTACTCCACAAGAAGATGTCATGATATTCATGTTCCCTATGGAAGAACTAAAAAATCAGCAATGGGGCCATCTAACATGGGTCTCCATCTGTTTAACAAACTTCCTCATGAGCTTAAACAAACAGAGTCGATAATAAAATTCAAAAGTAGCTTAAAAATGTTTCTTTTAAATAAAATGTATTTCTCAGTGAATGAGTTCTTGGATGACTCTTTTTAACTTCAATTTTTTTTTCTGTACCCTCATAATTAATGGTTTTCATTGTTTTGAATTGAATGTATCTTTGTATGGGTATTTTTATTTTTTTTTCCTGTTTTTTGACGTGCCTTATATCATTGTACATACTGCTCTCATTTTGTATTTTTGATCGTTAGGCAAATAAAAAAAAAGTCATTCAGCTTTCATAGTTTTTAATCCCATGACATGCAGGACATTTTATCTCAAAGAGTGAAGAATATCTTTATCATTTTGTCTCTCCTGTCAAGGTTTTTGACTTTGATTGATTGATTTGATTTGATTGATTGATTTGAATGATTGTTGACTTTTTTTTCAGTAATAACTTTGGTCTGTAAGTAACTGTGAAATTGTGTTTTTTTACTCCTACAGGCAAGATGGCATTTGCTGGTAGTGGTGGTTCAACATTTATGAGCAGTCTATGTCAAATGTTGAAAACTTGCAGCTCTGAAGATTTCCTCACAATCCTGACTGAAACAATAAAGAAAGTTGCCTTGCTTGATTCTTACGAGAAGCAGCAAGTCACGTTCACCTCAACATTACGGAAACTATTGTACCTGCCTGAGAAGAAGGAAGACAAGGAGGGCAAATAATGGACTGGAAATCATTTTCCATGCTGGAGAGAAGTTGTCACGGTTATCTTCTATTTCTCTCATATCTTATAACACTCAGTGTTACTATCTGAAGGTTGGTTTTGATAGGTGAGAGCCTTCTCATCCCATACTAAGCCATTGGCGTGTGAAAATCACATACTTAGGGTAGGGGGGCCAGGTCCTTTCCCTGGGCCACCTGTGTTTTTCCACCAAGTTCTGACAATCAGATAGTCCCACAATGAGGATTTTAGGAGTGGGTGTCCTGAGAGGCTTCACCCAGATTTGAAAATGGAACCCTCCGGTTGGTAGCCCAGTGCTCTACCCACTAGGCCACCATGACCCATCGTGTATTTATGAAATGTAATTTTAGCCCTTAGGTATCAATATATTGACTAGCCCAGGTTGACTTATAACACTCAAGGTTCAAGACATATCGCAGATGGCTCATGAATTAAATCTTGTTTTGTTACTTAATTTTTTAAATTAATTCTGTTAATTAAGTCTTGTTACAACCCCCTTGTTGTATCCCATTTGTATTACTATTCTCTTACCATTGTACAAAACATTGGTAATTTCTGCCTGCATTCACACCTCACATTAATCACCACTATACAACTGGCACTTACTACCTTTATCAGGCACCATTTTCATTTCTCATCGCCTACAGGTGACTTGAAGATGATGATGAGTGATAACATGACCATTTTAACTAACGTGCATTCAGATATCAGAAAACTACTGTTTTAGGTAAACCTGGTGAGAAAGTAGTGGTGAAATGATTCAGAACTGCTTTTCTTGGTGGTGTTGATCATTAGAGCACAAATATTCCTGAGTGTTTGACTAAGGGAATGAGTAATTGAATTCAAAATTCATTGAATGTTATATGAAATGATATTTCTCTCCAACTACCCTTAAGATTGCCACGCTTTTGCTCGAACTGTGTCAAAACTTATTTTCTCTAAATATGACCTAAAAGTAGTTGCAAAAAGTTGTCAAATAAATAAATGATTTTATTTGTGAAATTTTGGCATTTCTATGCTAAGAAATAATTTTATTGATTGTAACAGTAAAAGAATGCCTTCCAGTTTAAGGGTGTTGCAAAAAGCTTAAACGCTGTTGCCAAAAACCATGGATTGTATGGAGTGCATCAGATGTCTTAATGGTTCCTATATTAAATTATTTTTATAAAAATACTTATATTCCGAATTAAATGGCTATTTTTACTCAAACGCTTTCAAATTTATTTTAATTTCCTTGATAACTTTTGCAGGTTCATATGGGTCCTGCGACCAATTATCCCAATTATCCAATCCTATTTCCAGCCGCCACCTTGAGTCCAACGCTGCCCTCACTGCCACCTTGTGAACTAAATATTAAATAAGGACAGTTTGCGGAAAGGTTTCAGGGATTCTGTCTGGGTTATTAAGTCCATGAAAGAAATATTGGGAGCTTACGTTGCTGCCGTCTTCAGAGTGATGGAATTGGCCGCAGTATATGGTTGTCACATCAGGTCTGGCGTCATCTGTTTTTCCCATGCTTGGTTCTGATTTGCTTGCTATCTGCGCTGAAGCAGACACCGTCAAGGAGAGCAAGTAGCAGGTGACTCCCATAGTACTCTATGGGGCCAGCAACATGACAAAGATCACCGTGAAGCTTGAGTCTTCCCTAGGGATAACTTTTAAGTTATATGTGTGGAGGACCCCAGTGCACCTGACTGTTCAGACAGTCAGGTGGTCTGGGGTCCACTTTCATCCTGGTGACCACTGTCATCCTGGCTGACTTGAAGGAGAGCATTTCTGCCAGCTGTTTTAGAGGGTACTGGGAGTCAGGTGAAATGGCTTCATTTTTGGGAGAACTGTGTTGTTTTGTTGCTGTGACAAAAGTTTTGCCAGTGTCAACACTGGCATATTCAGGTCAAAGTGCTGACGTCTTGGTCATGTCCGTCCTTAGGTACCAATATGTTCATGTATGTTTCGTGGTCGTGACCGCACCCTGTTTGGTTGATTGCAGTCCGTTTTAGTGGGAGAGTTGTTTGGGCTGGGTGCGAAATGTGTCTGCCGCCTTGGTTGCCAAGGGATACAATGTATGGGGGCACAGCAGGTGTCGGAGGGCGAAAAGCTGGTGCCGATTGATAGGTTCATATAGGTTCATCGTGGACCTCGTCAAGACTCCAGCTTCTGTTCCACCGATGGAGATCCAGCACTTCCTGCATGACAGGTTGCTCACCGAGTATTACAAGGGAGAAAGAGGGCCGGTGAAATGTTGGGAGACACCAGCGCCTTGGACACGTTGCCATTGCCTGCCGATACACACGGAGGGGCTTCTGTTGCAGTGGCCCTCATTTGGGTGATGTCTCCATCCTGACAAGGAACGACTTGGCAACTTGCTTCGACTGCGGTGGACCACACTCCACGGCTTCATGCAGGTGTACTCTCAGCATTCACTACTTAGCGGTTGCAGAACGGTGCTGGAATGGTGGCAAGCACCCAAGTCAAGTGGTTCTAAGTTTTACAGTTAAGTTTTATTAAGATCGTTGACTGATTACACAAAGCCCGTAAAACACAAATAGTTATCAAGGCACCGCTGCTTCTAGTGCTTCAACTGTTCTTAACACCCTCCCTCGTTGAAGTTCCTAGGGTATTTTTTAGGTCCAAATTATCGCAGCACCTCTGGAAAGAAGTTTTCTTTAATGGCTTGGTCAGGATGTCTGCAATCTGGTTCTCTGACTCGATGTACTTCACCTCGACGATTCCATTGTTGATCTTCGCTCTTATGAAATGGTATCACATTTGGACATGTTTCATCCTCCTGGGGCTAGCTAGAGTTTTTCGCTACTAATATTTCTGATTGTTTGTCTTTCATGAGGGCAATTGATTCTGGAATTTTTCAACCCATTAATTGATTTGTTAAGCTTCCCAACTTTCCCATTTCCATCTGGTAGTATGTATAACAAATACACAATCTTGAATCTCAGCGTACAAGAAGGCGTTAAAACATCCATTTGATATGCTGTCATCCAATACTGATTTCCCACAGCCAGAAGAATTCTATGTAGCTAGTTTGGTGAGTGGTGCATCAATCTCTTGAGTAGTCTAGCCCTGAGGCCTCCTTTTGTTTGAAGCCTCTTGCCACCAGATGTGCCTTGTTTACTTTCGCCACTTTACCTTCATCTATCTTCTTACAAAAAAACCAATTACAGTCAATCACATTTGCATCATTTGGCCTGTTTACTTCAGTCCATGTATTGTTCTTCTTCAATGCTTTTAATTCCTCATCAACTGCAGTCTTCCACTCCTTCATTGTGATCGCTTCTTCATAAGTCATTTCTTCACTTTTGTCAAGCATAGCTGCAAAACCTGTTTCGTAGTCGTCCAGCCACTGTGGTTTCTTTATTTTCCTTTTATTTTTTCTTTTAAAAACATCAATTTCCATATTTTTGTTGAATGTAGTAACATATGTTGTAGAAGTCAATTTCTCGGCATTGGCCTCATCTTCAGCAAACTCCTGTTGAATAGATTGTTCTCTTTCTGGCTCGACAAGGTCATCATGCCTTCTTTCTTATTCTTTGCTTCTTCTGACTTTCTTAAACTTCTGACTTCTTCCTGATCTCCATTTTCATCTATTGTATCTTTTTCTTGTGTAACTGGCTAATACGCCTGACCGGCAATTGAAAGATCCGGGTTTGAATCTGTCAAGTCAAATGATTTTGTCATGGCGAATTTCACCCCCTCTAGGGCATATGTTTGATTTATTCGATATCTCCGGATTGATGATGTAACTGAGGAACCGAATGGTAATTTCACAATAATGTCTCTTTGTATGAATGCAGTGTAGCATCAATTGACCTAATTGTTTTACTAACCAGGTACTATTAACTTTAACTGGTTTGTCTAGCAGTAAAGTATTATTTTATAGATTAAAAACATGGCTTTAAAAGCACCCAAAATTTATTTCAAATAGCTTAACTCTGTACTATCCCAAAACACAGAAATAAAACTTGTTAAGTTTTAAAAATTTTTTGAGGTGTTTTCAGTTGACCAACCCCTCAACATCATTGGGAAGGAGTGAAGGGTACTTCACATCATTAGCTAATTGTTAGCAGTTAGATAACTGAAAATGTGGCTGATGTAGGTATCCAATTTTGACATGGTTCATTCCTTACATTGGACTGATGACTTATACTATTTGGGTTAATTTCCTTGTAGCTGATAATATGGTCATTACTCTGGCATGTAGTAGCTTGAGTCTTCAGTTCATGGTTGCACCATTGGCTTCTGCCAAGGTAGGCCTAATTCTTTCTGCATTCAAATAAATATATTCTATATTATGTTTTTAAATATCCTTTTCAGAAAATAATTTCCTTATACTTTCAAAGTTGCCATTATAACCTTATATTTTCATTTTTAGATACAATGAGAATGCATTCTAAATATTTTTCTAATTCTATATTCTTTAGACTATTTATTTTATATTCTGGAAATGAATTTCACTTTCAATTGAATGTGTACATATTTTTTAGACTGTTCCCTGAAAAAGCAGTTCCTTATTCTTCAATTATCAGATTCTCATGTTTCAAAAATAGTGAGCGGCATGGAAATTTATTTTGAAGTATTTTTATTTGTTCAATCATTTGCAAGCACAAATAACATTTTATAATTCCAAGTTCCTGCACCATTAAATAGCTTATTGAAAATGTATACTTGTGCTACATAAAAGATATTAAATACTGCATACACTTCAAGTTGGTTTACAGTGGTTTGATAATCTCTTCATTGTATTATTATTCTCCATGCTTTATGTCTAAGAATATATTCTTTTATTTGTTGAGTAAAAATATAACAATGCTTTGAAATTCAATCGGAGTATTAAAATCGTAATTACCTTTGCTTGGAAAATTTATCTTTAATACTTATATCATTTTATGTTTGCATATTTCATTTTATTGTACTTTCCTTTCATTAAGAATGTTATGGAGAGATTTACAGAACTTTAAAAAATTGATGCCACATCAATTTAGTCAACAGATTTTAAACAAGATTTTGTAACTCTTATGAGTTTACAAATGAAGTATTAATCTCACTGCACATATTTACTAGGTTATGAAAATTTTATAATCTTTGAAATTTCACATTTTGTTATATTCATCTTGTATACAAATAGTCACTGAGATAAAAAACATGAAATCTGGAATATCAATAGTCAGGCTTTCAGTTCAAATTAAAATAATGTTTCACATCTCTCATTTCCAGAATCAATGAGGACTCCTATTCATTCGCAGCTGTTTTTCACTATTTCAGGCCATAAGAAGCATCAAACAGTAAATCAAGTAAGGTATTCACAGACTGGTGATTATAGATCTCTTCATATTCATGAAGGCATTTGTAACTCTCCTCTTACTGAACCCGGCAACAATACCTGTCGTTGACTTGTAACACTTTTTTTAGAAAAAACAGTCTTCTCATAGGTTTAACTGAATATAGGAGTAATCAATGGAAAAGCCATTCACAGATCCTTTGTTTTCAGTATTTTTCACAGGGTGAAATGTATTTTCACTTGGAAATTGATATGAGTATGAACACATCATCAGATATTATTTTATTTTTAAACTGCAAGTTCAACTGACCACTTGATAATGGAAGAATGAAAAATCAATAACTCATTGCAAAAAGAAGAGTAGGTAGTTTCAGTCCACTGTACATTCTGTACGTAACAGGAAAATATCATATTTCTCTTAAAAACAAAAACCAATTCATGGAACATTGTTCCAGGAAATCACATCATAAAATTCCCTTCAGATACAAGTCCATACATACAAGTTACAGGCGTTTTTTTCTGATTTGGTTTCACCCTTAGGAATATTCACAGAGGTCACTCATCACATAATCTAAAGGGATTAATAAAATATTTCAAAGATAAAAATACATTTAATGAGAAATCACCAAAAATTATGCTTACAGAGCATGATAATATACATCTGATTTTTAGTTGTACTGTGGCATAGCACATTTTTTGTCCCAAGGTCACAAAGGTCATATGTGATGCAGAACAAATGTGCGTGGGTGTCTGGGGGGATTTTTTTTGTCAAAAGACAATCTCAAAATAAAAAGGAATCACAATCCATTGTCAATGGCATCAACATCCTCAATGGCCACATTGGCTATTGTTGAGTGAGTGTGTGTACCTGTTTTGTATATATATATCTCTCTTTCTCTCTTTTAATAGTTTGGAAATTGATATAAAATAATTTCACATTAGTCGGGGGATGGGAAAGAGCTAAATAAGATCTCCTCTTGCATTTTATGGGGAGCAAAAAATCAAACCTCCGATGTTTTTGCAGGGATTCGGTTTACCTTGTTCACAGGGGTTCCAAGAATGGTGTATAAAATGCAACTGTCTTTCTTTTTTTTATCTTTGAGCACTCTGGAAAAAATATAAACATTTAGGAATTGTGTTTAAGTTGGCATTGTTCAAGGATACTAAGTGAGCTTAGTGGAATGTGAGGATCATTTTTATTTTTAAAGAGGCCCCTCATCCTGTTCCATTCTGTCACCCCTTCAGCCTGAATATCCCCCCTGACCGAAGAAGCACCCATGAGCAAGGAAAGTGAGGATCCATCCAGCTACCAATTAGTGCACCGTTGAAATGCAAAATGGAGAGAATGGAGATATTGCGAGAGAATTCTGACTTAGACCTTTCAAAAAAGGTAGCAGTCAACTTCAACATGGAAGAACAGTAGGTATGTATGTATTGATAAAAAACAAACTGCCACAGTTGATGGTATAGCAGGATTGTATACAAGCTTTTCTTTTTTTATAAAATCACATATTATGGAGATGATTAAATTTTTTAAATGAAAGGACGTTAATTACTGTTTTAAATGCCACCATTCATAACATTGTTTGACTTTCCGAAAATACAGGAGATTTTTTCACTTATGCTAACGTACCCACTCCAGCAAATGTATTGCAGATTATTAAACAACCATGCATGTGAAAGTGAAGTTCATTTGTGCATAAAAATATTTATGAGACAGTGAGTTTTGATAAGGTTCTTCCATGTAGCTTGGATTAATGTTATTCAAGAATTTGAGTAGACTAAGACGGCACTGAACACTTGGGCGTTTTGACACTAAAAAATTGGCCAGTAAGGAAGAGATGATATCTCTTTGATTAAGGGATCAATAAACATATATGCATATTGAGAAATTTATAATTAACACATCTTCTATTTTTGTAAACATGAAACTGATGAATCAAGAAAGTGCGCTATCTGGCATAATTAGGCCTAATTCAATAATAAGGTATTATCACTGTCTGAGTTGCCACAGCAGTGTTGAGCCAGCCATATCACCAGTAGCCATGGCAACGTTCAACTTGTACCTGAAGCTAATAGAGGTTAGTTGGGAAGAAAAAATACAGCAAATAACTTGCTGAAGTTAATGTCATGAGTTTTTAACTGCTGACATTTTCTGCCATAAAATTTTAACAAGAGCTTTTGGCCAATAAATTAATCTCTATTAACTAATGGATGACTAACATTAGGAATAGACAGTTTTGGCTGTTCCTTTCCAATACTTCTTCCATTTTTATTATTTTGTTGGGAACCTTTTGCTACTGGCCCTCTTCTACTTGAGATCATGTTCAGCATTAAGTCAATGTGTCTGTTTCCCAATCAGCACTTTTGTTAGTTGGCACAAGAATATGAATCCAGGCACATGAACAATAGATTAATACTATTGATTGTTAAAAACCTACCTATATGAATAGACACTATTTTGACAGTATCAGGTATTTTTTGTTTTGAAAGACCACAGCAAGATTTCTGAATTGTTGTCCTGTTTGAAACCACACTTACTACATTTGTAGTGAGTCAGATATACTCCACATAACCCACACATCAATAATGATTTTTATAACAATGAAGTGACAGTAGCACCTTATACATAACAAAAAAAACACACAAGTCAACTGACAGTGAGGAGCCTAAATACTAACAAGATCATCTAAGAAAATTTTTCTCATTCTCAACAACTTTTTGTTAGGTATATTTTTTGTTTTAGGCTAGGATTCACAATAGTTTGAAAAAATTAGGAAGTCATTTGCCTTAACAATGAACATAAAATATATAGTTCCATCTGCTCCCAATGTTCAATAGAATTTCTCTACACTTGCACACACACGCATCCACACATGAGTTCAAACTTTAAAATCTAATATGTGTTAGGATTGTCATGTTAGAGTTGGGAGAAAGCATATTTTGTTCCTCCTGTCAGTTGACTTTCACACACTTCAAAGGGACACAAAATATCTCACAACACAGAGCAATAAACTTGGCACAAAATTTGAGACCAAGGAAACAAGGAAAGAGGGATTCAGTGAGTGAAAGAATCCTGATTTCCTCAAATACAAGTCAACAAGCTCATGTTTTCAAATATTGCTTCCATCCCAAAATCCCTCACTCTCATTCCCTATTGCAAAGATTCTTTCCTCAGTTTAAATGAATATTTTTTTATCCTGGGCAAAACATTTGCGACCCAGTTGGAAGGCACTTAGCACTTGCTATCTACACATTATTGGAAACAGGTCTGCACTTTGGTAATAACAAAAACATCTAACATACATCATTGTGTCAGAGCTGTCCATAACAACTCCTTAAGACTAAAAAAACATTGCATAACATCAAACAGAGATAATACAAAATGTCTAGAATCAAACACTTACATGTTCTGAAGATAATACTGTTTTAATCCGCAGTTCATAGGCTGCTAAGGATATATAATTTGAGCTCTATCAGTTAACATGAGCGCTGCCCTAATTTTGTCTTCCATATTGGTCCAGAATAAATCAAACACTATTTTGAGTTCTTGTCACTTTATAGAGTTTTGAATTGTGCTTCTCCTTTAACAGAATCAATAGTGAATGGATGCTCACTCTTATAGAGTAAATGTCATCTGAGTTCTCAACTCAATTGGCTTCTTGCTGAGAGCACAACTCAATATAGATTTATAATATATATATTTATTTATTTATTTGAATATATATTTTCAACCAAAGAGATCAATATTTTCAAACCTTTATACACAAACTTCCCATCATCTTTAAAAAGTTCCCTCCATGCCTCTTAGGGATAGGGGTAACTTCGGTTGGATTTGGGGACACTTAAGATGGGATACTCCTCCTTCCCCTCATCACCTGTTGATGGAGTATGGCACATGAGACCCTTCTGGTATCGGTGGATGAGAAGACATCACTCTTTTCAGTGTACTGTGAACTTCCCCATCTGCGTTGGCCTTTGAGTCACTCACTGCCACTACCTTCGTTCATGTGGGATTCCCCCCATTGGATGGGCCACGCATTGCGGAAGATGGGGTGGGCGGGCGGAGGAGACCTGATTGGAGGGGTGATGGGCAGTCCATCTTTGGAGACGAAACATCTAGCTTTGGTTTCTTTGGCTCTGCATCTGGAGGCCTGTGAGACTTCATGTGTGCACTTCGACTTTTCACTTTGCTGAACACCCTGTTGGATCAAGGATAAGTAACTTAAGATTTTTATCACATTTTTATCACAGTATTATCAGGCGTTATGGTAGGGCATATGCAGTAATTGTGCAAATAATATTGATTCTAGTCACACAATTACATGCATGAAAAAATTTGTTTTTTTTTTTGTATAAATGTATTTTTTTCAGTACCTACTAAAAAGTATTGAAATATAGCAGAGGAGTATAGTTCCAATTAATGCTAATTAAAATTAATAATTTGTTTATGATCTTGGTAAACATCACTTGAAAACAGACCACAACACAGGGTCATGTACAAAACAGTTGGTTCATGTGTTGGCTGCCATATGAAAAAATATACATCCACGTCTGATATTGGGCACATTATCAACTGATTATCAGGCACTGCTTTCAATTATCAACAATAAAGTGCAATTCCTTGTATAATTTATTTTAGGTAAGAATGGAAACAATTCAAACAGGTCAGATACCTCAGCAGTTCAAAGGTGTCTTTGGTAGAAAATTAATGATATTGACTTATAAAGATATTTATGCTCTCAAATGAGTGATCATGACTCAATCAGTTAACTGTTACAATAATGAATTTCCATAATTTTGAAATGTGAGCATTTTCTTTCCATTAAAATTAGGTGCATTGCTTTGCCAGTGATAGCATGTAATAATATATTTTTATAGAATCTAAGCAAAAAGCCACTTTTCACATAAAAAGTTCACATTGAGAAACATTGAACACCGAGCTCTAATCTAATATGACATTGATGAAATAAAAATTAGTCACGGTAAAAGAACTTTAATTCAAACTGAGTTCTGATTAGTGATAATTGGAATAGTATGTATTAATGAAGATTTGCAAATAAAGAGTGAAGGTATAGCCAGCATGCTGAGAAATCCATTGAGAAATGACTGAAAACAAATATTTCTTTGGGAAACATGGCAGCCAAAATAATATTAACCAATCATTCACCGTAAAGAGTGAACATGTAACACTTTAACACTTAGATGCAGAGGAGAGAAGAGTCAGGCTGAGGTAGTGGAATCTCCAAGCAGCCTGTCTTCATTGTTGGTGAGATGGAGTTCCACTCGGGGAGTCATTTTTGGAGAAGAGGTGAAAGACAATGCATCTCAGCACTCAAAATTCATTGTTTTCAATTTAATGTGAACTGTGATTCTCAAAATTTATGTTTCTGTTTAAAAATTTATGTTTATCAATGTCATGGAAAATCATTTGCAATTCCAGTTTCTCTACTGTATAAACCTATTTTGTTTGTAGGGCTTGACTGTATAAAAAATGACAACTACTGAAGTATGAGGAATCTCAAAACAGAGAAGTATAGTTCCAATTAACGCTAATTAAAATTAGTAATTTGTTTTTGATCTTGGTAAACATCACTTGAAAACAGACCACAACATTGGGTCATGTACAAATCAGTTGGTTCATGTGTTGGCTGCCATATGAAAAAATATACATACACGTCTGTTATCATTGGGCACATTTTCAACTGATTATCAGGCACTGCTTTCAATTATCAACAATAAAGTGCAATTCCTCGTATAATTTATTTTAGGTAAGAATGGAAACAATTCAAACAGGTCAGATACCTCAGCAATTCAAAGGTATCTTTGGTAGAAAATTAATGATATTGACTTATATCTCTATTTATGCTCTCAAATGAGCGATTATGACTCAATCAGTTAACGAATAATAAAGTTAAAGTTAAAATAACGAATTTCCATAATTTTGAAATGTGAGTATTGTACAGGATTGAGTAATGTACAGGATGGTTGTATGTTACATGTATGGTTGATTGAATTGACCTATCATGACCTAGAATAAGTTCATAATGAATAATATTAAATTACAAATAACGTTTCTCATATGAGGCATATTTACTATATTCATGGCCATAAAAAAATTTGTATTGGAATTTATTGAATTTTTCAAACTTATTCAATTAATTTCATTGATAGGCAAAACTCATAAGAAAAAATATGCATGTCTGTTGTTGGCTATCATTAGGCACATTAACAGCTGATTATCAGGGACTGATTTCAATTTTTTGAGAGAGTACCTTGATTTATGATAACATGGTGTACAACATCTTGTTTTCTCCTTAAAAACATGAAAATAATCTCTGGTGTATCGACAGGTATTGGATGAAAAAATAAAATGGCCGATCGAGTTGGTTTGGTGGCAAAGACTGGCTGTCCATCCTGAGGGTCTGGGCATTAAAACCTGCTGTAGCGGAGATTATTCAGTGGAAACCTCATCCTAATATTTATTTAGAGGACAATATTTAACCATTTAGAGGACAATTCAAGTAAGTACCTACCGACTCTTGTCAGATGGATGGAATATTAAAGTGGTGACCCAACTCTTGTTAGTCGTAGGCTATTACTGACACCAGGTTTTCTTTCCTCCATTGCCCAAGCAATTTCTCTCTTACTTAACCACCCTATCTGAAATTTGCTATTTGTCCAACTGGACAAATAATTTCATGAGATCTCAAGGAACAATGGGCCCAGTAAATGTGAATTAACTGCAGAATTAGTAGTCTGTTTAGTGGGAAAACCATTGAAATCTCCGGGGAATCACCCAGGGAAAATTAATGTTGACCATAAATTCACCACTTCATAATTTTAACCAAATTTGAAAAATGAGAAGAGGGGAGGTCCTTGAGGGAAATTCTAGAAAGTGTTAGCTATTTAACAAGGTAGATTTAAATGGCAATCAGATATAAGAAGAAGAATAAACCAAAATCTAAATCTTTAACAACAAATCCACATTTGTTGTTAAAGTGCAATTTTAGGTAAGAAGACTGCTTTCTTGACAGACATGAACGGGATAATGATAGTTTGGCTATCTATAGATAGTGTGGCTAAGTGTGACCAGAGAGAGTAATTTATGAAATGTTGTGGAAAACATGCAAAAAGATGACATTTAAATAGATGGGTCACGCTGTCATGGCAGATAAGGAAAAACATTGAATTCCATTGAAAAATTCCATTGTAACATTTGCAGGGGTCAGCAGTCACCAAACATGCTTCACGAGTCCATGAAACAGTCCCCAAAAGGTCATAGAGAATAGACTCAGAATCAGGAAAATATCCCCGCAATTTCAATGGAGAATAAGGGCAAAGGGCTATTCTTTTCCAGAAAAAAATGAGAAGTGAGAGAAAATTTCTTACTCCGTATTAAAATATTGGGTTTTTTTTGACAGATGCCTATGGATTTTTGGCTGATAATATTTCCTAAATGCAATTAATATTAGCATATAATTGACACATTTGATATACAAAATATATGATATAGATTATACCATAAATACAAGTTACATTTTGGGCAGTTGATAATTTGTAATCTATTTGCTACATCCAAAATATGTGATAAAGCATGGTACATTCTTTAGCTAGGTGTAGGTGACATTAAGTGAATGTACTCTTTTCTGAAGATACCCAAAGCATAAATCGGATATTGAAGTATCTCGCCTCAGCCAAAGCATATGGAAAAAAATTCAACTAACTTGTGACTTTGATGCTATCCTCTACTCAAAAAAATTCTATAACTCACTGTCTCACCAATTTATTTCAATGCGTGCTAATGCTGAGACGTGACATTTAGATATGACTATTGTGACTGCTGATTGTATCCAATTTGTGCAGTATCCAATTTGTGCAAAGGGATGACCAAATTGTTTGCAGGAAAGAAGGGATTTTATTCTGTTGCTGTAAAAATTCCTTAAACTAAACATTCATTAAATGTTGTGAGATGTTTATTTGATTTAAGATGTTTACAATTGAGTGTTTGTAGCAATTTAAGGTCTTTTTATTGCACATGTATGTATGCTATGCATTTTAGCTGGATATTGAAATTTTCTCTCAATAAATAATTCTAATACTTTTTTCAGATCATTGATTCAGAGAAATAATTTCCTTCTTGGCAGCCAACGAGAGTCAGTGTAACTGCTGAAGCTATAGCCTTAACCTGATTTTAATGCACTATATAACATTTGAACAAAAAATAACAATATCGCGTATTTAATGAGAAAATTGTCTGATCCATCCACAGGAGGTCATCCCATAAGCAAGGTCGCAAAAGACTTTCACTCGACTCAGAAAGGGACTTGCACCAAATCTCCCTGGAGATCGAAATGGAGGAGTTATTATTCGATGTAATGTCTAAATATCCCGTCGAGGGGTACATTCAGTAGCATTTTAGTTCAATGGCCTAAGTCATTTCACACATACTGTCTGCCACTTGCAGACAGGGACTAAAGCACTCAGATGAAAAGGAGGATCACCCCTCCAAATATGCCCTGACCCCAACACTTTGGCGATTGATCAGGGAACTGATGTTTCCATCATGACAGGCCATTGCCTTCAGTTTCACGGTGAGTACATTCTGTTCACGGAAAGGGAAGCATAACCAGGGTGAATTTTCTGTCTACAGTTTTTAATATTATTGAAATTATATGAGAAATTTTTGCTTGTTTGTCTGACAGAATCATTATGATAAACTTAATAATGATGAAAATGTGTTAACGGTGAGCATACAAACATAGTCCAGCTGCAGTACACATGCATGCAACACCATTAACATCTAGTGCATAAATAAATGAGAATAACAAGTAAAAAACAGAAAAAGCAAAAAAAATTCAAATAAAAAGTAGATGAAAATAGGGAGTGAGATTGAGTGAGACAAGAAACAAAACTGGAATTATAGACGGAACTGTAAGGGAAACACTTAAAAGTGATCTGAGAAAATATTAGTAACGTAGAAATTTGGAATCATGAGAAGATATACACGACAACATTGAGAAGCCATTTCCAGATTCCACAAAAACATCGATTTGAAACAGTACATTTCAAGAATCACAGCTCATTGGGCAGGAAAAAAGAAAACATCTGATGCCAAAAATGGAACTCGGGCAACTTGGAGTAAAAAAATCACAACCGGACACACATCTCTTTCAAAGGTGTATGTTTCTTTCTTTTTTCTTTGAAAAAGGACTATTTACCTTTGAATGTCCACCAACCTCTTCCCCCTTCACTTCACCAAACCTCTAAATCGACCATTTGTTCATAAATCACTTACTTCCCACAAATCTTGCAGGGAAACTCCTCGAGAGTTTCGCTGAGCGTGGTTGCATTGTATGTGGAGGCATTGTTGGAAGCATTGGCCGTGGGCCTCAGCCTCTCTGGGGTTGGTGAGTTCCCACCACCCCCTCCTCCACCTCCCCCAGTTCTCCCCATCCCTCCTCCATGAATGCGGATATGCCCATTGAGGGCGGCTCGAGAGTTGAAGCTCTATTTTTTCGTGTGCAGGCGGGAGACACGCCGTAACCGACAATACATGCATGGAAAGGATGAATCGATTGTTACAAAAATAGTGAGCAAAAAATAAAACAAGTTATTTTACGAACATATATTAGTCTTCACAATGAAATAGGCATTCTGGATGTAAAAGGAAATTTTTGTTAAATATACATACAAAAAAATTCAGAGGAAAGCTGCTTGGTTGTTTGAACAAGGAATACAATAGAGCAAAAAGTAAACATGTAATTATTACAAAAATAAACACTTAATTCCAAAGAAATTTAATGAACAAAATGCAAACTGCAAGGGTTTATACTCATAACTCCATCAATGAAACCTTCCAAATGAAATTAAGTACCAAACATGACCAAAAATTAATACCAAAATTACAGTTAGATGGTTAGGCTCATCAATCTCCAACCTGAATCTCATTGTTATATAGAATATCTAATGTTGTTTTTCCGAAAATTGACAAAGAACCTTGAGAAAATTGGTGAAATGGGTTTATGAATATTTTCTTGCTCTTATTTTCTATGTACTATTTCTTCTTTAAATTTGTTAAGAATGCTTGAAACAAAAAAGTAAATGAATGCATGAAAAATAGTAAAGAATTATTAAAGATATTGGCTAACAAGTATGTATAGGTGCATGGGTGAGTGAACATTTTTCATAAGTAGTTTATTAGAGCAAAGATGGAGCTTTGAAACATATAAAAATGAAATAATTTTAGAGTATAAAGACAAAGCCAAAAAATAAATATTTTCCATTGCTTAAATAGTGAGCTGAGTAAAATATAATTTAATTAGAGATGTAATTTTATAAGAAGCTTTGGTAAAATGGGCAATGGGCTTTAATTTCCCTCTTTTAAGAGCTTACCTATTTTATCATGCTAACTTTAGAACCATATTTAATGAGCTGTAGTCTATTATTATCTTTGCCACAGTTAAGGCTAGTCAGTCTTATTCATTATAAGAATGACCTGTCTGTCGCCTCACTGTCAAGGGGACAGTAAATGTGTTAAATGAGCAAATTTTCCTAACAGTATTCACCCACCTAGCTCACTATCAGCCACCATTAATTAGTTAATAAAAATAATGCTCTGTAGCAAATCACGTAATTAAGGTACCGTAATGTCAGTAATTGCTAAAGCATTTATGGTTTTATATTGCTCAAAATTACAAAAGGTATCAAGACAAAAAGAAAACATTTGGAAGTTTACTTAGCCAAAAAGGTGAACTTGACTACAATTGTGAGAGCATGCCACATGAGGCATGTCCTTTTGGCGTGGAGGCTAACAAGGTTTCAGGTTTATATGAGCACTATTCAGCAAGAGTTTTGGATTTTATGAAAATTTAGCTTTTTCTAAGAAGGAAATCTAATGGTGTCTGTCTATTTTTCTGTTACTTAATCACGCAAAAATGTCTGAAACAATAACTTTAAAATTTTGCGTGTGGGTAATTAATGTTATGTTGTTATATACTTGGATGAGCAAAAATAGTAAAGAATTAATAGTAAAGGCCGTGTTCCATTTCACTATTCGCACCCTTACTCCACTCTTTACGATCGCCACTTTTCTGTCGTGACGTCACGTAGTGCTGTTCCATTCCGTAGGGCGAATGTTGAGAAGAGTGCAACGGCGTAGGGCAGGAAAGAGTTCCACCATGCTCCCTTATGCGCCCTAAACCCCTAAACTCTAGATCGGGGCTTTAACAGGTAAATTAAGTTTTTTTTAAGCTTATATGGTGGAATGGAAGTAGAGAAGGAGTTTAATTCTTACTATGAATTCACACACAATTAAACAATACATTTTATGAATATTTGTGCATTGTTGATTTTTCCATGTTAAAATTCAAAAAAGTTTTATCTTTAATTATACATAGCAAGAAAGTGTTGGGATATATGGTGGGAAGTTGCTATATGGTGTTGGAGAATGAAACGTGTTATTACTTGGTTATTTCTTTGGTGAGGTAGGGATTAATTTATTGGTATGTTAATTTATTTTTCATTTTAAAAGGTCCTTCCTCGGAAGCTGTCTTGTGTGTTATGGGTTTCCGTTACGTTGGGACGTTATGGGAGCCAATCACATAGCCAATCACACATCATTGGACTTAATATAGATTTTTTAACGATTACATCGGTCACTCCACAGGCCAGTGGAGTGGGAATTAAGTTATCTGGGAATTGTTTGGTTTTCATTAACCTGCGATTTGCTTATGCGGATGCGGTACATTGTGAGAGTGAATATAGACAAAATAGTGAGAATAGATTTATTTTGTGAGTGATATAGGAATAGAGTGATATTTTATAGGGGATGGCGGGTGAAATAATGGAAATATTGCTTAAAATGGTATATTTCTTAATAATTTATTGAATTCAAGCTGGTTTTCCCGTTGAATTATATCCAACTAATATAACTAAATCCGTAGATACTACCTTTTTTAATTTAGGTATAGTTTTGTTGACTAGAGATGGAATAAATAGCGGAAGGAAATAGCCATCTGATTTCATTACGCCATTGACTCTCTTGGTTTTAAGTTCTATGAGATAAGACCTACCTAAATGGACTCCAATAGATACACAATAATAATGTGACAACTCACTGTCTAGTTTCCCGAATTAATAACAATAATGCCTCAGTTCCAGCATTCAACCAAGTTGGTTCAATGGCAACGCATGCTGGGGAAGGGCAGGAAAATCTCTTTTGTCCATATTTGACTGACGTATCACCTTCTAAATTATCATCTAAACACCTTTCACCCATCAATACATGCAATATTGAACGTATTCAACAAAATTTATGCATGTTAAAATTCATGCACCTACTCAAGTGACCACAGAATGTGTACATCAACTATTAATAGTTGTCAAATCTGCCAATGGAAGACTCTGGTGCCACCTACTGGAAAGAGCTGATAAGAGCGTAGAGCATAGGGTGCACCCTACTTGAAATGGAACACGTCCTATATTAAAGTCCTCAGGGCTTCAGGGGCCCCAAAACTGTTTATGAAAAGTATTGGAATCAGTGCAGAGGTTTCTTTTCTTGCTTTTTTAAATTACTTGCAATCAAGATAGAGGGTTGAAATATTCTCTATCGGATTGCTGGAAGAATGAAGTATTTAATTCTTGCAATGGATTTAGTTGTATGCTTCATTTTTGCTTGCAATTACATGTTTTAAATACCAAAATTATCAATTTTTTCCCAATTTGAGCAATTCAAATATCCATTCAATTAAATGATCCATAGTAGCTAATTTCAATGAGATTTCAGTAGGGGTATTTCATACTCCAACCTCTCCATGTGCAATGGCTTTTTTATGTATCTGAATTCAGCACATCACATTGATTCTTCTAATTAGGGCCAATCAGTATGCATAGTATATTGCTTACCACATAGTTTTTTGCACACTGCTACAGACCTACGTATTGCACCTATGAAACCTGAATACAGTCCTAGAGCTCATGATGGTTGAGTTGAGGTTCCAATTTGCTCTAAGTAAGCTCTTGAATCCACTCTTTATTATTATTATTATTATTTCATTTAGCCTCAGAATGTATGAGGTAATAAGCCTGAAATTTTGAGTGTAGTTACAGAATATATATTTATTTCAAAAAATCAAATATGGGGTCTATTGGTACTGGAACAAAATCTCGCCAAAACTCACTTAAATATAATAATGCTCAAAGTTTATGGCAATCTTCTTCACATCCCCATTTCGAAACTGGAGTACTTTTTTAAGTTTTACTGTTTTAAGAATAAACAATTTCTGGAAAATAGCTTAATAACATGCATCTAAGCAAAAAATGGGCAATTTCCACATTGTAAAAAAACTAAGATGGTAATTGAAAAGTCAGTTTTTCTTCTATTTGAGTAGAACTACCTTTTATATTATTTCTTACTTGTATCTCTGCTGTTGAGAATCATTGGGCATTTTAGTCTTTTCCTAAAAGTTTCACAGTATTGATGCATCATTTAATCAAACAAAAATGAAACTGGTTAAATGAAATAGCAGCATGGAATGACAGTCACAAAGCTAAGAAAAATAGCAGAGAATTTTGCTGAGATTCTTAGCAACAATGACTTAAAATTCTTTGTTTAGGTTCGGGAGAAATACATTTAATTGTTAGTCCTGGAATTGGCACTCATATTATGCTTTACACTTTGACAGATAATTTTATGAATCAGTTTAAAGAAAATGAACATAGAAATGTAATCAATGAGTGGACAATCAAAACAATGTGACATTGGAAATAGAGAAATAGTTTTACTTACAGCAGAGCATTCTGAATATTCACATACGAATAGACGATTGTCAGAACTGGTACTTGATACAAGGTCACCATCACTGGCCTGAAATTATAAATGAATTCTGAATTAGAATACATCTTGCAATTAGCCTTTACAATATATGTATTAAATTAATCAATTCAGCAATGTTGAATGATTCTAGTTTTTCTTTGTCTTTCAGTTTTTACAGGTGGTATTTTAAATTGATTGGAGTTTACTACATATTTAGATCACTGAACATGCTGCTGGCATTTTTTTTATGAGACAGTGCATGCATTATTCACCTTTTGAAAAGAGTTTATTTATTTTCAAGTACTTTCACAATTTTTCCCTTTTACATAAATTGTTCATAAAAGGATATAGAAGTTCTTACTCAAAAATATTCATA
Organism: Pyrrhosoma nymphula; assembly: GCA_963573305.1. NCBI lineage: Eukaryota > Metazoa > Arthropoda > Insecta > Odonata > Coenagrionidae > Pyrrhosoma > Pyrrhosoma nymphula. The sequence goes on from OY754338.1 coordinate 92,649,182, forward strand.
ATTTACTGCAACTCAAATTTTCTGTGGCAATTATTATCATTTTATCAAAAATTTATTTTTATTTAAGACATATTTGATGTTGTTTTAGCTTGTAGCGTTAACAACGTCTTCTTCTTCTTCTTCCTACCCTAGTACCAGAGGGCGTTGTCGCAACGTTGCATCAACATCCGAGCAGAACGTCATCACTTCACTTTGCCACAATGTTGCATCAACATCCAAACACAACGTAATCAGTCGACCTTGAATCAACGTGCATGCAACGTTGATGTCAGCAATGATTTAAATCATACCTCTATATCTGTACCACAAGGGTTGGCTAACTGCGGAACTGTGCACGTGAACATTGTCTTCACCTATATCATTCATAATAAAATTATTCATTTTGAATAATTTATTCTACTAGTTAGTTGTCTGCTTGTGAACGTGAATGTGAACAAACATGTGGGAATTGGAAAAAATCTTGTTTATTCTCAGTAATATTGCATTTACATTCATACTATGTGGCAATATAGGTTTCAATTAATTAATGCCTGATAACTGTTATTGTGATTGGATGGTATTTCTTCTAACTGTAATCACATAAGTGAATTATAAAAATTAATTATCAAAGTCACAAAAACCCTTAAGTAGGCGCACCTCACTTTATGACATAAGTGGGCGCGTGGGGTCTTTTAATACCCCATGCGGAATTGTTTATAACTTCGCCAAATTTGTTTATTTTACATTGCTATATTTTACGATAGATACTGAATGTTGGATAATTCGACTTACGTACCTTTAATTTTTTCCTATTAGTTCTTCCTGAAAAGGTCAACTTCGAAAGCAATTTTTGTTATAAAATATTGCGTTTGCTACACCCATGGGGTCTTTAAAGACCCCACACGCCTACTAAAGGGTTAATCCATGGGCATGGCAATATATATACAACTTTCAATACGTGAGATATTTAATATCGGGGGCAAGGATGTGCGCTTAGAGCCTTAAAGACTCTACTAGACTATCTACTCTACTAGAACAAACAGATTAGATTATAACTAGATCTAACTAAGTCTAACGACTAACAAAGTCGTCAGGTGGGATAATCGCTACAAGGTGGTTTCTGTATATATAGTACTGTATATATAATAATGGATAGTAACATGCATAGTATTTAAAACGTGAAATCCTTTTTTTATTTTGAGAGGGCAGGGAAGAGTCAGTGCAAGGTAGTTTCAAGGGAGAAAGTTTTACCTGAGTAACTAGGAAAGAACCATCTGTTGACAAATTATCAACATTAATCAATAATGGGATAATTTCATTGTTGGCTAAAGTTAGGGAAATTTTTTAACATTGCGTTTACGATAACATTTAAGGTTGCACCGATAACGTTGCAGCGATGTTGCACTGATAACATTGCAGCAACGTGGTTTTTCGGGAAATTCGGATGTTGAGGCAACGTGCATGCAACATTACGACAACCGACATCGGCCACACTTGTATCTTTTCCCATTGTAACGTTGTCATAATGTCGTGACAACTTCCTCTGCTACTAGGGTATAGGCAGATTGCCAGCATTTTCTTCATCCTAGTTCTTTATCTTTCATTCTTGTTCAATGGTAAGATCATATTTTCTTTGGACTCCCTATGAAAGCTGTTTCCCAATGGTAACTTATCACTTGGTACTTTTACTATTCTTTCTTCTCCCATGCCATTCATTCCATTTGTGCTATCTTTTTAAGGTTGACTCGTTAATATTATCTACTTTTCAAGTTTTTCTTATATTTTTGTTTAATTCTCAGTCCAGTAATGTTTTACACATGATTTTCCTAAGTAATTTCATTATTTTTGTTTCATCATGAATATCTTGATAGTGTTTATAGGATTCTGAAGTCTTCAGTGCAGAATATTTGAGGTAGGTTTTCTTTTTGTGGATTTTAAGGAACATGATGGATTTATACCAACATTTATAGAGAAAAAATTCTAAACATTCAATCCATGCTCAAAATGTCTCTTCAATCTTGAAAATTAATTAGATTAACCCTGTTCAGTTCTCCAAATATTATTAGATCAAATTTCAGTACATCCCACTCATGTCAGTATTTTTGAGATTGTTTCCTGAAGGGCAAAAATTGAACAATTCTTTTTCTGAACGACCTGCTCAAGGGACAAAAGTTAACATACCAATGGAGTATGTTTCTCTTCAATTTGCGTACTGGCGGAAGGTCTGTGGCTCTGATCAGACAAAGTTCCACCCAAACCCAAAAGGATCATCTCTGCAGTGGCCTCCTCATCATCCATTGCATCACCAAGTAACAACTGAGATCCTTGAGGCGTGGACAGCTGGTCTATTGTAGATTGCCTTTTCTTTCTCTGTATTATCCGTAGTCTCCGATATTCATCTGGGCATACCTTCTTCCACAAATAGTAGAACTGAATGCACTGCTTCACTGATTTTGTGCCAATCTGCAATAAAGAAATGGATGGAAAAATAGATTTTAAAGATGAGTCATGTGGATCATTTAGTTATAGGTAAGGTAAATTTCTGCTGAAGGGTGCCACGGCAAAGTGTCTTCAAAAAGGAAACTCCCCTATATTTGGCACTTACAGAGGCATCAAAGCCATCAGGAATCTTAAACTCAATGTATCAAGTAATTGTAATAACTTTGGCACCACATTTTCTGCATCAATATCATTAGTTTATCATAAAATGAGATTCACATATTTTTTCATCCACATGCTGAGTCAAGGATAGCCCAAAGCTACAAGGCTGTCTGCCCCATATTTCACTCTGAATGTTAAAAATAATCTGTAAGTAGAAGAATTTTATTCACAAGTCCCATTATTTTCATATTATGATGTTTTATGGAGAATTGGTCAAAAATAAAATGTCACTTTTCTTCTCTTGCCAACATTTTGAAACTTCATTGTTTCGTCTTCAGGGCTAACAACAGTAACATATAATGCTAGATCTAGATTTTCAGGATTGATGAACAAATCAGACATATAATAATTAACAATTGTTTTTACACAAATTATTGAAAAAATATATATAAACATAGATATATAAACCTTGAGGTGGTACACTTAGATTACCAATTCGGACAGTTTTTATGTACACTATATTGACATTGGTTATGGTAACAGCAGTTTAAAAACATTTTTTAGTAACTAAGGTATGGTGATCAACAGAAATACCTGTATGGAATCTTAATACTAAAATTGTGGTTAAGATGAATGAAATGAATGTATGTAGTTGGAAATGTAGCAACTCTCAATAAACAACTCTCATCAAATTATTTTCATAGGATTAGGTGTGATAATGATTAATTAATTCATGACAATGATGAATTACAATGAAATGACTGGGGAGTTTAATCGTTAGACCCTATCAGAAATTTATATGAGATATTTACTCAGAAATGCATAAGAAACTGATTTTGTGAGAAATGTCAAGAGAAAAGTGCGTGGCATTAGGAGAAAGTTGTTTAGGTATGCATCATATTGTAGGAGCCTACATATCAAGGAGGAATGTATGAGACACATTAATAAAAATTTCTCAAGCAAAGATACAAGGATTTTCAGGATTGATGAACAATGCTATGGAGTAGGGCTAATTCAGGGCTAATTCATTCCCCCCGGGTCCCCCCAGGTGGTAGTAATAACTGCCATGGTTGGCCGTCTTTCTACTGGTTTGCCTCAGACATTTCTCATGAAGTTCTCACCAATTTCTCAGTTTGACCTAGAGTATCTCATGAATTTTTGGGGGGGGGGAGCATACTAGTGAGCTGATGGAGTTTTATGAGACATTTGTGAGAATAGTGCCTCATTTCTTGCATTTTTCTCATAAAACTGTTCTCAGATTTATCTAATGGAAAAATTTTTACTGAGGGACTTTTTGTGTTATAATATCTATATAGCAAATGAAAATTAAGCATATAATTATAGCATATAAGCTCTTACCTGATAAGAAATGTTGTGAAAATCTTTATCAAATTTATACAATCCTTGGCGAAAGGCATCAATTTCATGTGTCGCCCATTTATCACTTTCAGCATATTGGTAAGTGAGGAGTGGATGACCTTGTGGCAGCTTAGGTGTGGGTTGCATGAGCCTCAGCATTGCTTCCTTCAAACAGAAATCATAAAATCAAATCAGACCATGCACAAATTAAGCTTTACTTTTTTACATGATCATAAATATTTCCTATAATCCAGTGGCCCCATAAAATATCAATCCTGATAAAGAATTCAATATTGAATATAAGTGGACAATCCATTATGGAAGGTATAAATATACGTACTACATAATGTGTTAAGAAATTTGAAATAGTTTGCATTAGTTCCAAAGAATAGTCTAAATATATCCTTTACTTACATGGATATTTCCATGGCACATCTGAAGTAAATGTAGAGCATACTCCTTATTTTGTCCACCTCCAGGCACAGCTGCACAGCAAGCAAATTCCAAAAACATATCCACTGGAAGAATAAAATTGCAGAAGGTTGATGTGAAATGTTTGGTGGTCAGGGGTTATGTAATTTGTTTTGTTCCAATTCAGTATTTATTCAATTTTTACATTTTAACTTATAGATTTATTTGATGTGTTTTATGTGTTTGTGTATGTGTTTGATTATTTCTAAATCAAAACAAAATAAATATTTTAACACTCTCCATCTCAGCCCTCGTACTTGGACTCATTCCCTCTGTTCAATTTTTATTGATATTTTATAGTGGAAGGAAAAACAAAAGAGATAAAGTAGGAGTAGACAGAGAGAGAAGACCCAAAACCATCATAATTTGGGGAGATGACTTCATTTGGAAATGGATAGAAGACTTAAGAATTTATTTGTTAATGGAAAATGGAGTTTAAAGAATTTCTTGGGCTCCAGACTGAAAGTGGGAAAACAAATTGTACTGTGTTACTTGTTCTACAGACCACCCCTATTTAACAACTGCTCCTCACCCTTTACAATGAGCAATGCTTCAAAGGGCACTCCCCTATGCCCTGACCTTGACTTTCTGAGTGCATAGATAAAAATTTAGTAATCACACAAAAAATAAGGACTGTAGCCACCTCATGCATCACTGATTGGGGTGGAACTGAGAGGTTCAAGTTTCTTTCACCACTAACAGCTGACATGAAACCCTCCAGACACTTCTTTCCAAAAGGTTGTGAGTGAATGGCAATTGTTAGTAAATCATGTATGCTTATTTATTTAGCAGAAATTGTCAGTTATTCACTTTTATTGAAATTAATATTTAGTTTACATTCCTCTCAATATTCCAATGCACCGTAATTTATAATGCAAGTTAAGTTGATGGCTGTGGGGCCTGATGAATGACCTAAGCTCACTGTAAAGGCATAAAATGGCATCAGAATGTTTGACTTTGAGTTTGTATGTTAGAAGAAAAGGAGGCATGTATGGTGATTTTGAGTTCTATTTAAAATATAGACCTATCATGTTTCGTAAATTAATAAATATAAATGTGGAATGTAATTTGCTCTTTACTCTTTATTAAATACATCCTATTTGAAAATAGGAATTTGCTCCTGATGTTCATAGCTAAAAGTTTTCAATGAGTTATTGTTTTGATTTATTAAGCAGAAAATTTTGCATAATATTTCCATGAATATTACATTATAATAGGATATAATAGACTCCTTGAATATATCTCAAAGTCATTGATCCTATCCTTCCAATGATGACTTTCCAGTGGAATGGGTAGTTGTCGCCCATTGTGTCGTAAAGTGGTAAATTCAATAGTATGTAATTTCTAATTACTATTCTGCATAGTAGTTCATATTCTAGTAGCGTCTGAAGCATACCCCCCATACCCAACCCCAAATCCCCCTATGCTATTCTGCCTGTACATGCCAAAGATTTCAAACATGGAAAAATTCAAAAATATCAAACATTATATGAAACTTCTTGACAAGTAAGTTCAATTTTAAAACAATGGATTTGAGTATGTTTCCATGCTCATTGTGATTACCTTCACTCTGTGTGCAAGACCTTCCAATCATCACAGGGTCCCACAGCAAGTGATCCTGTTCTTCTACCTTTTCTCTCTCGCCCAAGTCCTTTCCACCCATCAATGGAGGGAGATCTGCCTGGAACCTTGGACCGATGTTCACGTGTGGCGTTATGTCCGTTTCGGGAGCCGAGCAGCTGAGGGTTTGCATTGAGCGGTGCTGGGAGTTGCACTGACTCCGGTGCTGGTAGTGCTGGTGGTTCTGCGATGGCGATATCCCCCTTGGAAGGCTTCCATCGTCGAGGAGGGCTGTGATTGTTGGTGAGGATGAAGATGATGATTCCCCTGACATACATCCTGTTCATTGCAGCAAATAGCAATGAGTACCCCCTCAACTCTCTCACTTCTCAGAGTCATGCATGCATTAACCAGTTTATTGGGGAGTGATTATTTGAGTGCATATTAATCAATGCTCGACTTGGATATTACACAAATTGTGAAATGTAGGCTCAAAGTTAAGACAAATTAGAGAAATTTTATCTGTGAAAATGCCTTTGGCTTGAAAAGTTGAATGAAGAAAGTTCGATGAATAATGCATCTAGATAATGGAAATAATTGCATTAAATATGCAGCACAGAACTGGCAAATATTGGCTACTTTTTTGACTAAAACGTAAAATTACTTCTTGAGTGTAGTTCCCAAGATTTGTCATCCTATCACCAGCTTTGGGTTTCATGATTTTGGAAAGCTGCTTCAAGCAGCTTGGACTGCTTCAATATTCAATAGGTTTATGGGATGCTTATAATGTTACTGAGGATGCTGATTTAGGAATTAAATTATATTCATTTGGTTATAAAGTTCATATGATCAGATCCTTAGAAGTTGAATGAAGAAAGTTGCTGGGTTTAAATTGGCCCTTAAGGGGTTTTCCTTGTTGTTTCTGAGCCAAAAATGGCACCTTCGGCAGTGAGGAGCACCAAACTGCGTGCCAATATTGGCACTTTTGGCCTTTCTGCCTTAGAAAAGGTTAAATTCTGGCTCTGTCTAACCAATGTCACATTCGTAAATTGCTTCTAGCTCAAAATTATAAAAAATGAAGCATGCTCCTTGGTATCCATGAAGTATTGGTATATTATGAGATCTTCCAATCCATATTTTAATATTGCTCACTTATTTCTCAGCCTTCTTCTCCTAATATCAACCATAAAAACTACCCAATTAAAAATAGCTCATTAGTAGCTAATCTGGAACTGCTCTGTAGCTAATCTGGAACTGCTATGAACCCTGAAGGCTAACTTTTGGTCGGTAAATGACCTTTTACAGGACTTAACTTTCCTTGATTTCAATAAGGTGAAAGGACTTCTATAACTGATAGGATTTCTAAATGTGGAAAACAATTGGCAGTTAACCATGGAACTGCACTGTTCAGAAAATCCATTTGACCGTGAATCATGGCATAGAAGCAATCAACCCATAAGTTAGATTAGCCTCTCTGGTACCCTATTGTTAGTCTGATTTTAAACATTGCATCCACGTCAAAACTGATTTTGTGCAATGGACCTGAATCGAAGTCCTAGAGACATCGGACAGCCCATAGAGTAAAGAGAGTAGATGGCGTCTTGATGCTCCAAAGTGAAGCCTGTATTTTTGTTAAAATGATCCACCGAATACCAGCCAGTGCACAGAATTAGGCCATAAATTTTATGAAGAACTCCTTGCTTCTTTGCAAAATGACGTCCATTTTGCAGTTTTGTTTACAACTTATTCCGTAAACCGTAATTCCGCTACTAATGCCATTGTTTTCGGTTTATTAAACTGATCCTCTCAAAATGGCCGATTGACCATTTTTGACTGCTTCAATTTTCTCCCGTTCTATCGTATTCTTTTTACTTTTACTTACTTATTAATTAAAGTTACTCTTTAATTATTTTAATTAAATATTCTCCGCTCCGCTTAGTTAATTAATTAATCTCTTTAATCTAATCGTCAGACTAAGGCTACTGACCTTTCTTGCTCCCCAGCGCGGAACTCAGCCTCTGTGACGCGATCTGTTGCGAGATCCTGGCCGCCGTGACCTGCCAGTAGAGACCCTGCCCACTGCGCAAGGGGCTGAGCATTGGGGGCGGTGTGTAAGGGGGCGGAGAGTCGGCACTCCCGCCTCCGCCGGCGGGCGTCGACAGCGAAGAGGACGACGGCGAAGCGTCCCGGAGGACGAAGTGTCGCGGGGATCGGAGCTGCGACGGCGTGATGCTCTGGCGGTGCTTGCTTCGGTGATGGTGGTGGTGGTGATGATGGCTGTGGTGATGATGGTGGTTTGGGTAACCTAAGGATGTCGCCTGATCACCCATGCCTCCGCCTCCTGCCTGCGACGTCGCAATGTACAGAGTCTCTGGTCTGATCCTCCTAGATGAAAAGGGAGAGAATATGTAACAATAAGTGTCGTTAGGGGTTTAAACGACGGCCGCAGTCCGACCGAATGGCCTCCCCTATTTGCAAAATCCTTATACATTTATTAGGTTTATTTAGGTTTCGTTTCAGCAACGTGAAATACGTTGAAATCTAATATATAATAATATGAAATGTTCATCGTCACACAAAACATTTTTAATGATTTTTTCCACACTTTAATTTTCAAATTGTTGGTTAAACTAACCCCGTCGGGCTGAGGAACAAGTCCTCATCCGGCAGCTCCTCCTTTATCGTCGCTCCCTTCGGCAACTTGTGGTGGTAAACCTTGTGCTGCTGGTTCTGCAGCTGGTGATGCCTGTGGCCGTGCCTCGCCGAACTCCTCGCGTGGGGGGACGGCGAGGACGCACTGCTCCTATGGACAGACTCCGAGATCGGCGACTCGATCAGCCGAGCAGGTCTGTACTGGACGCCCGTCCCGCCCGCCGCGGTCACCGCGACCCCGCAACTCGCCGACGTGGTCGCGGTCCGGTACTGTGTCGTGACGGGGGGCGGCGGCGGTGCCAGGGGCGGCGGCGGGGGCGCCAGCGGCTGCGGCGGCGGGGTCGACGTGGACGGAGACTGCTCCCGAAAGAACTTAATCTCCACCCTCCCGTCCACGGTGATGCCGAACTCGCCGTTGTCCCCGTTCCCGCTCGCCAGGCGGAAGGTGCTGCCTCCGAAGTCGAACCTCCTCCGGCCGCCGAACTCTTTGGGGCTGCTGGAAAGCAGAGGGTCCTCCGAGTTGGGCATCATGCGGGACTGCAGCCCTAGGGAGTGGTGGTGGGGCGAGAGGGATGGAAACCCGGCGGCCGGTGGGGTGTTCATGCCGGCCGTGACCTGCTGGCCGTTGGCCACCGTGAACGACCCTGAAGGCAGCGGTGAGGACACCGAGGACGAGGAGGCGGGCACGCTGGAGAGGGAGAGGGGGGAGGGCACGGGGGTTGCCGAGAGCGGGGACTGCGTGGACTGGCGGTCACATGATCGGTGGTGCTGACCCTGAGGATCGGAAAGAACAGCACACGTAAGAATAAATTTCATTCCTTCAAAATTTGTACAGAATAAGGAAAATGTATAGAAAGAAGCATTGGGTATTCCCTAAATATCTGTTGCGGGACTACCATCACTTAAAACCATGCCTCAAAAAAAATCAGAGCGCTCAAGTAGAGAACGGGAATCCCGTTCTCTACTTGAGCGCTCTGATTTTTCTCAAACTATGCCGGGAATTAAACCCAGTCTATTAAAATAGGATGCCATTGCCACACCAACAAGCTTAATTTAGTCCTAGGTGTGACATAATGAGAGCAGTTTTGGATCACATAAAAAAACTGCGTTATCCATGAGAAGATTTCTAGCAGGCAATAATATTAAAGGTTTTATAAATTTATGGACTAGAGAGAAGTAATAGCAGACGGAAAACGGTTTGATAAAAAAAGAAATTATCGCTACAATGAGTAAATGGAGGTAAAATGCAAACAGTGAACCACGTGAAGACAGAAAGTTTGATTATTACAACAATCTAAGCTTCAGAAGCTCCGGCAAATAGCGGTAAGAAGCTACTCGAGAATTTTATTCGTTATGTTAGTGACAACTCAGCAATAATTTTAAGAACCACTGTAGCTCAAGAAATGGATGAGAAAAGAATAGATGCTTTTGCAACTTAGAGCTGGAGGCGACTGATGAAGATCAAATGTACGAAAAAATGGGAAACGAGGAAATTCCAGAGCAATAGAAAATCATGTGGTGAACTCTAAGGAATAGCAGAATAGTAGAGACTGGTGGCTAGGCCAAAGGAAAAAGGCCAAAACATCGTGAGGAACATGGTAGAAAAGAATTTACCTGGTCAGATAAAACAGGGCAGGAAATATGCATCTTAAGATTAAATGAATTAATGATGATGTAGTTACTTAAAGGATAACATTATGAAGTAGAGAGTAGAGTTGTCATAAGGCTGAGGGCCAAATCGTAATGTCATAAAAATGACAGTGTATTTTTTATATAATTTGCATACTCAAATACAAAATTTAACAAAGCTAGCGATAAGTTAACTTTCTGTGTGAATACCTTAATTGTAATACTGTGAATGCGTTAATAGAATTCAAAATGACTTTTTTATGCGCGAACATTCAGAAAAATCCCGCTTTTTCGGAGCTTATGGCAACCATAGAAGATATAATATATATAAGTAAAGTAGTATAAACGCATGGATGCACACAAACCTGAGCGGGCCGAGGCGAGGATAGCTCCGGCGGAAGGTCAAGGACGTGCCGGTGATGGTGGTGGAACAGGGCAGCCGCGTCGCTCCCTTCCGAACTCTCCTCTTCGTCGACCCCGACGCCCGCGGCGACGGCAGCCGCCGCTGCCGCCGCGGCTTCCTCCTCCTCGTCGTCTGGCAGGACCTCGGAGAGAGCAGCCTCGACGGCCGCGGAAGTGGACATGGTTAGCGGCGCCCCAGAGTAGAAGGCTGAGAGGGGCGACGAAGCTGCCGCCGTGCCGCACTCGGACACGGCGTGCGAGATGACCGACTGGACGAACGAATCGTGCGAGTCGCCGTTCTCGTTCGGGTTGGGCAGCGGCGAGGAAGGCATCGGAGGCGGTTGGCGGTGTCCGCCTCCTCCCCCGCCACCTTGGGTGGCGAACGAAGGGGACTGCCCCTCCTGGCTCGCTGGAGGCGTGGGGTAGGTGAAACTAGGCGAGTCCCCGCTTCGAAGCTGCTGGTGGTGCATGTGCTGCTGGTGGAGGTGCTGGTGGTGCATGGTGTGGTGCGGGAGGGACGGCGAGGGTAGGGGGGGCGAGGGGGCGTATCCGAAGGGGACGCTGTCCTTCTCCGGGGGCGACTGGAGAGAGGTCTGGGTCCCGGCCGCCATCACGGTGGCCTGCTGCCTCTGGAAGGCTTCGAACTCGGCCAGTCCGACGACCGATTGAGGTAGCGGTGAGTGGAGGACAGAGTGGAAGGTTTGGTGGTGGTGCTGGCCGTCGGCGCCCGACTGCGTGTCCTGGGGATGGCCGTGGTGGAAGGTCACCGGGCTCTGGTCGTCGTCCGTGCCGGCGGCCAGCGCCGCCGCACTTTCGTACTCCTCGAGCGATCCGATGTCTTGATCTTGGAGGAGAGAGGCCGCTTGCAGCTGCTCCGAGAGCTGTTGATCAAATTTCAGAGGGCGAAACTTCAAATTAGCACCACCCAAAAAAACCTTAAAAGCAATTCCGAAATATTGCCTCAGTTATTTTTATAGTCAGGCTCGACCTAGTGAAATATTACAAAAAAGAAGCTTTATAAAATTTTACGTAAAAAAAACTTGCCTGTATCGTTTCCGCCAGTTGGGCCGGGTCAACGCCGTGTAGGAGCATCGTCTCCTGGACCGAGACCTGCGTGAACACATCCTCTTGGAGGGAAGGCGAGAAGTAGCCGCCCGTGTCATCCTCGTCCCGGGCGTAAGCACCGAGGCCACCGTCCTCGTCGCCCGAGAACGCCGCCAGGGCCGCGGGGGACACCATCCCGGCTGGCGATCCCCCTGGGTCCGACTCCGTCCGCTGGAGCCTCTTGACGGCCGTGGAAGGCGACGGGGAGTTCCGCTGCTCCATCTGCGTCGTTTGCGTGCTAGCCGCCGCTGCCGCCGCTGCCGCCGCCGCCGCTGCAACCGCGGCCACAGCAGCCGCCGCGGCCGCGGAGTCCGAGTTCCTACGGGCCCGGCTCTGCTCCGCCGCCGTTGGGGTCGTCGCCTGGCCGATGGACGGGGCCGCCGGCACGGCGAACCCGTTGGGGGTGTCCTGCTGCTGGGGCGTCGGTGGGGTGGCCGGGTAGTGGGGGGGCGTGGTGGAGGGCAGCGGGGAGTGGTAGGAAGAGTTGCCGTTGACCGCGCCGTCCGTCTGCTGCTGTGTCTGTTGCTGCTGTTGCTGGGAGGCCACTCCGACGGTGGTGCCTACGGCAGTCCAAAAAGGAGTGTGCGAATTCCCTGTCCAGATGATGGTCGGTGGAGGAGACAGGGATGGAGGAACGACGGAGGAGGGCGAACGAAAGGTAACGACAAAAACGGATGAGAATGGATGCAGAAAAGATTGGTTAGGAAACTGAATAATTCATCAAAAACAATACATAACATAATGAATTCCAAAGAAAGAAACCGCAAAATAAAATGATATTAAATTAAAAAGGTACAGAAGGATAAGATGAAGTAATATTCATAGTAAAACACTATCTCTCTTTGCTGGAAGCTGTTACCTCAGCGGAGTGATTTTAACGGGAGAGATTCTCCTGTTTGCACTAAACCTTTCCTAACAAATGTTTTTGTTAGGAAATATGAATTCGTTCCCATATTATCAGGGTTATATTTAAACTAAATTTAGATTAATGCACTTTTTAACTTCATTACTTGAAGCCCTGATTCAATAACTGACTTTTGACTTAGTCTAATCTAATACTGTAGGGAACAATGAGGAGTTTTTATCTTCTGTCAAGGCTATTCGCACACTATTTAACAGGAGATAATTTCGTTCCTGAGACATATTCCATATGCCATATTCCTTTATTGGTGTTCTAGTTAATTCCATTTTTATTACCATTAATTTATGCTAACCTTATTAAAATAAGAGTGAATTTTACTTGGTGGCATTCCAATTTTTTTGAGATGACATTGTAAGGAGATATTTCGTCATCTTTCAATACGTTTGATGCTAATGAAGAAGAATCTTTCGAAGGCATATTTTTGCAATTAAGTGCTTCCAGAAGGTATTGGAACTCATCATAATCTCATTAATCAGCTTGACCTTTTCCCTCATAAAGTTCAATTAATTGAGTCTTTCACATCAAAATCAAGTTGATGATATTAGGCACATAAATAGGCTATTGGTATTCGCACACTATTTAACAGGAGATAGTTTCGTTCCTGAGACATATTCCATATGCCATATTCCTTTATTGGTGTTCTAGTTAATGCCATTTTTATTACCATTAATTTATGCTAACCTCATTAAAATAAGAGTTAATTTTACTTGATGGCATTCAAATTTTTTTAAGATGACATTATAAGGAGATATTTCGTCATCTTTCAATACGTATTGCATTATGTGAATTCATTTGTATCATGTAGCTAAATATTTTTGTATTTCTTAGTTATTTTAAAACTTAAGAAATGAAGAAGATACTAATTTACTTTTCTTTTCAGTACTTTAATACCGTTGCCTAAATTAAGATTAATTAATTAAACATTATCTAATTGATTACAGCATCATGATGCAACAGTAAGATAAAAGGAAGGATAAAAGGAAAAAGAAAAGATTTATCAAAGCATGGCAATCAAAACATGAAGATTCTGCTGATAATTTGGTTATTTTTCTTCGGAAAATCTAGTGCCAATGATGGAAGGAAAAGAGAGTAGTATTTATGACATAGATGGGATAGGTGCTTCATGTATTTTAAAAATAAAACATTTATGATCATATGCGAATTGGTTTGGCAATATTTTCAAAGGTTTACTGAGAGCATGCTCGCATTTTTATACTAATGTGACGGTGATATATATGCTTTTCATGATCTCCTTGGTTTTTTCAAATTCTTCGAATAAAGACTGCAAAGAAATTCTTGCATCGATATATTAAGGAATATATATATCGAATATATTAAGGAATTCTGTTTTGGTTTAAATTATTGCTCTTATAAGCTGAGATATCTCAAAATAGTTACAAGTGAAAAGGGAATAGGGGAATAATTTCGCCTTCAATGCGATCCCAGTTAAGTTGTAACTATAAAATATTCCCGCTTTAGTGAACTGGAATTCCAAAATTCTTGATTGTGTGGGTTTTTGATTACTTTATACCTCTAAAAAACATTTTTGGAAAACTTCGAAAGTTCGCATCCGTGAAATTGATGCGACTACAGGACAGGATTACTGATTACATTAGCTGATTACATTGATGAACGAGGACCACTGAGTAACTTGTGGTCGTTTCAAAAGGACTTACTCCATTGCCCAGCTGTCAGCGAATGAATAAGCAACACATGCAGATAATGAACTTCGAGAGAACGGGACGACTCGCGTCCGAAAGGTGTTAACTAAATTGGGAACGTACTCTGAAGCTCTGAAATTATCTGTAAATCGGAGACAGAAAATAAAATGAACTAAGTGGAGCGTTTTTTTGCCATATTTCTTTTGAGGAAATCGCCTCGTGAAAAGGTATTTTCACATTTACTTAATGCGCTGTGTATATTGAAATTGCTCGTACTCGCATGCATTAAATACCATTGCACTTTTACTCATAAAAACCACCAAATTGTGGTGGATAAAATAACGAGATGTCAGTTTTCTGGGTGTGAAAGAAAGAAAAGAGATTTTTGAAAGTAGTAAAAATGCACGGAAATTTTTTTTACTGTCCACAATTATTTCCATTATTTTTTAGAAAATTATATTCCCACTGACCGTGAATGAAAATATTTTTTATGCTAAGATACCTTAATTGCGGTACGCGAGTCTTTTCGCCATTAAAGTTTTCAGAATTTCATTTTTCTCATTGCCAACGCTGCGAATATTACTTTACACCCAAACTCTATTAACAGCTAGCTATATTAAAATAATCCTTTTGAATACGGGATTCCAATTCCCGCTGTACAAGTAACGAATAGAAAATAATGAAAAAAAGCTACAACTCATTATTAATGAACCAAATAAGAGGCATTGCAGAGTTGTTTAACCGTGAAAGGGGAAAGAGAGGCAATAAATTTACACAAATTGCTCTATAGGGCAAACAAATTCGAAAAATACCTTAAAACCAACATCTAGAAAATACGTTAAGGAATTGTTTTTTCCCAAGAATTCATCTTATGTATAAAAAGCATAAACATTGTACATTTTTAAGTTTAGTATACTACACATAGTGAATCAGATGTACGCCAATAGATGGCAAGCGAGCTCCCATATACGTTTTCCGCGAACTGACACATGGCGCGGGCGTATGCATTTTTCAAAACAAACGTAGGTATCATTTAAAAATAAATAATAAAAATGAAATAGTTCTAACGGTTCTAACGAACTGTCAAGGAGGTTTTTTAAGTTAATTTTTTTAGAACTGTTAAGCCTTGGGCAATATTTATTTCGGTTCTTAGCGCACTTATTAACAGCTACGCCTGCTTAACCAAAAATGTTGTAGACAAAGAAACATTTGACATTCATAAAGATTATACATATTTTTAGCATATTTACATATATTGTATTCATTAAAATAAAAAAAAATTCGCCAAAATTTTAGTAATAAATAATTTAAATAAGGGCGAATTGAGACTAATTCTACCAAACCTGACCAATCATCCCATTCCTCCCTGTTCCAATACCTTTTCCCTCTCATCAAAGGCTGGTGCCATACACCATCTTACTACAGGCCCTCGCGGGGGCTACCTAGCGGGGTAGTGCATGGTTTCAAAAGGTTAAATCGATAAGAAAAGAGACGAAAGACGAAGAGAATATTCAATATTTATTAATTTTATAGAACTATCGTTGTTTAGATTATCACCCAGATGGCCCGTAAAACTGAGATATATCCGATAAAGAACTGAGATAAACTGAGATATATGTCTATGTGATATCAAGAGACACATGTCTAGAGATATGTGTCTCTTGATAAAAAAACGGACCAAATCGTTAAGCTGTTGCGATGCATTTACCCGCGCGGGTAGATGCGTGAACACAATCACCATCAAAATTTCACCGTGTAAACACTCAAAATTGCGCAAATGCGTGAATGCGTGGACAGAAAATAGCCCCTGTTCTAATTTGGTGAATGTGTTCACGCATCTGTCCAGCCAAGTACTTGCGCGGGTAAATGCATCGTGTAAACACGGCTTTACAATCGAAGCCATGCATGATTAAAAATATACACCCTTTTTTCCCCGTCCTCTGCTATAAGCCTCTGTAATTTTCTCGTTACGCACATCACGTAAGTAGGTTAAGGGTTTAAGAGTTCCCCAAGTTCCATTCCTTTAGCACGTTAGCATAGCACGATTTTATCTCCTGATTTTTATTTTGCGTACGTGATCATTTTATTTATTTAGTGAAATATGGGTTTTCCAATCTGTTCCCCAACTTATTCCACGATTTCTCTCTCATACAATATCTGTTAATTAATTAACTGCAATGAAGCCGGATAAAAAACAAATGAATCACTGCATCCGTTCCAAATGGCGACATTCCTCTCCTTCTCGCCACGCATTGACTCACCTTGGAAGGCAGCCGTTAGCATCCCCTGAGCCGTTTGCGCCTGTGCCTGGACTTGAGCGGCCGCGGCCGCCGCCTGGGCCTGCACCTGGGCCGCCTGTGCTTGTGCCTGCGCCTGCATTTGTGCCACCAGCTGCGGGTTCGTCGTGATCCTCTTCTGGATGATCTTCTCGCCGATCAAGGCTCGCACACTGACGCTGGCCGTCTGTAATGGTGGACCCGAAGATTCCTTCCTTTCCGATTTCTTGGACTCAGAATCCTAGAGGAGGTCAAAATTCATTTGTCTATTCGTTGAGAGAGTTGGGCGAGGCATTTTGTTTTTAGCTTTGGAAATGATTGAAGTGGCGATGTCTAGTTTTCCTTCAAACAGAGGCTCTCTTTAATTCTTCGAGAAACTTAAGAGGGTTGAAAAATTATAACAGTTATACTCCGTGGTGATGGGGGTAAGAGTAGACGTAGCGTTGGTGAAAATGAATGTTTAAAGAGGTCGTCTTCAGTAAAAATCAGAGTGATCATTAACGTAAAAAATATCTTGCAAATTGAGCGAGTCAGTCATTAAAATAATGCTTACGAAGCAAAGTTTCATTCAAAGAGAAATATTATAGAAATGACGAAAGAGAAGTGGTGCCAAGCAAAAGAACTACTTGCGACTCAAGTTGGAATTTTTTGCATCTTTCTAATTTTTTCTTATGTTTCTCTGAGTGAGATAAATATATTTTGACTAGTTGAGAGTCATTAATTGACACGAGTTACTGTTAGAGATCGTCTCACTAACAAAACTCAGCACACGTATGCGGTTAGGAAAACTGTTAGGTATTCAAGCAGAAGTTAATTGTTAGTAATAGTTTCAAGGAATGGCTTGAAAGGGTGCAATAGGAAAACGTTTTTAAGTATGGAAAACGAAGAAAAACGCCATGCATTGTAAAAAGACCAAACAGTACGTGCCCATCTCTGCTCGATGAAGACCAATGAACTTCGATTCCTTAAGGAATTCACACTCACTACAACTAATGTAACATTGAAAGACCCGAAAACATAGTTACCACATTCAGTTTGGAAATAGAAGTACTTAAAAGCTAAGTAAAACTAATTAAATAAGAATAGAGTTGGGAAATGAGATCTGGGAGGAAAATAATGAGAGAACTACAATGAAACTCTAAAATAATTGAGAGAAGTCAGGCTCTGATAGATAAACGTCATTATTGGGGCGAGATTGAGACTTTAAAAGTCCCTTCTTCCATCTAACCCCTCGTCATTACGTGCGTCAGTCAGTTCAGCGTATATGACAAACACAAATAATAGTGGCATAAATAATACAGAAAAGCTTTCTATGCAGTTGAAAATGTCAAAGCGAACTGATGTTAAAAGGAATATCGCATTTGGGAAGAAAGGAAAGACTCCCAAATGATAATATTAGCTAAGAATATTTAAGGAGGAAAGCGTTCATCATATCACAGAAAGCCCACGATTTATGCCGCGTAAAGTGTCTTTTTTCCACGTTACGCCCAACTGATCATTCGGCAGACCATAATTTATTATTTAAAACGTACAGGACAAACACATTTATTATTTGTTTATCAGAGGAATATTTAATCGCACTAATTGGGACGGCAAAGAGGCATGCATATCCTAGTTACCACCACATGGACTAATAATTACGAGATTTTCTTAGGAATACGCCTCAAAATGATTTTGATAGTATGATTTTACAGCCTTTTTTCCATTACGATTTTGTCATCTGGAACGTCTTGGCAACAGTTGGAGGTAAGTTTTAAAAAGCTTCCTTACGGTTAAAAGTACACGGGTATCATAGGTAAAACATAACAAAAATATCTAACATCTATATAGGTCTATCATAACAACAATTAGGTACCTTCAGATTTGTTAGTGACCACGCAAAAGCATTTAATACAAGAAGTTCAATCTCATTCCCTTGGATGTGGATATATGTCTATAGTATTTTTATATGTCCATAATCGTAATAGCATGACCATAATCACTACAGGAATTTCTATAATATCTTTATTAGTTTTTATATTGTTGTAAAATCAGCACTAGGAATTTCTGTTATCATTCTCAACAGTCTCTAGATCACTATTAACAGGCTGATAATACAAATAAGGGCAATTTATATGTATGTGGTGTATTTTTATAGCGATAGTTCCAAATGAAAATATTCATGTATTGAGCAAACTGACTAAGGATTATGAACATTCTCTATAATAACTATATTCTTAATTAAATAATGGTACTTTTCCACAGTTTAAACTTTGGAAAAGTAGCAAGCATTTCAGTTAATTATGAATTGGTACTACTCAGACCTTCTACGAAGTAAAGCCAACTAATGTAATGTATATATATATATATATATATATATATATATATATAAATGTATACTAAATATAGTAAAGGTAGTATATGTAGTATAGATAGTAGTATTTTTTCTCTAAGGGTTTTTACTATGCACAGTCATCCCAGCAAATGCTTGAGTACATGCAACCATGAGCGCAAAACTCCACCCTGGGTCGACGTCCGGAGACGTTGACGTCAAATGAACACACCAGTCCAAACACAAATACACACTCACACACAATGAAAAAAAAAAAGAAAACAACGCCGTGGAAAATAATATAGGTACTCGGGTCGCCAACCTTTTTGAAGTACCCCCCGTGCAGCCTCATATGCCCGTTGAGAGCGGGGATGTTCTTGAACTTCCGGTGGCACAAGTTGCATTCCACCGGCTTGGGGTCCGGCTTGGGCGTGGCGGCCGCCGCGCTGCCCGAACCACTGCCCCCGGTCACCGCGCCGGCGGACGCCGCACCCGTCGAGCCGGTCGACCCCCCGCTGCTGGCCTTGCCCGACGCCAAGCCGGAACCCTTTTTATGGTCACAAAGGGACCGAAGAGAGAGAGAGAGAGAGAGGGAAGGGAGAAAAAAGGTAAGACTCATTAGCGGTCTGCGTGACACCTTGCGTGCCACCTCATCGGCGGCGGAGTGACCTCTTTAAGACTTGCAGTTCCTCCCCAGTTCCCTAGTTCGGTAGGGCATTTTGGGGAGGTATTACCAAAGTCGTCTACAGACAATTTGGAGAACCGACGCCGTCCTCAGTTCGACCGCTAGGGGGAGGCGTCCCGTCGGGGCTGGATAATCTGCAACGTCTTTGCAACCCGGTAGCCCCGGTTTCCCAATTCGGCTCCCTGGACGTGGGGTGCCGATTAAGAGTAAGTTTAGTGTCTCGAGCCTCCCGGCTCTCGTCAAATCACTGTTGCCTCATCGTCTAGAGGGGATTCTGCCTTAGAGGCGTTCTGGAATATTCCCAAGGATGGTAGTGTCGCACCATCGGCCGCTCCACTGAGTACGTGAACCAAATGACCTAACCTACGGTTCCTCTCGTACTGAGCAGGATTACTTTCGCAACGATCTAAGGGCTAAAACTAACTAAAAGGGCTAAAACTAAAACGAAAAGTAGGGTTAAACTAACCTGCCTCACACCACCTGAGTTGTGGGTCTAACCACGTCTTACAGTCTGGGATAATAAAGTCTTACACGTCTGCGACAAGTGCTTACGTATCGGATAGATGGGCAGAAATTTTAAGTGCCGGCTGAAGGAGCATAATAAGTGCTTCAAGAACTAACACAGTTCCTCGCTACTGTCGAGAAAACCCCATAATAAATAATTATACATGAAAGATACATGAAAGAATATTTTGGATTGTCGAGAAAAACCCATAATAATTAATTGAAGCCATTATAATCGTACCTAATCGTTGTTTTCTCCCTGATGTTTGGAATATGATACCCACCATAATAATTCATTTATTAATTTTTTGGGGTTTTCTTACGGTTGTACTGGAATCCTCACGCAAATACAGTTTCATACCGGGGAGACTCCACTTCGAAAGCGAAGTTCGGAAACTTGATCCCTGGGAAGAATTTGAGATAATGCAAAACTGGATATAACAGCTGATGAAAGAACAATTATAAGAATTAACTACAGGTTTGTCTCGTCAGTTCAAAAATATTTTAATACCTGCGCGCTCATATTATTATTACGGGTTTATATATATTATAGCATAATATTCAATTTATTATTATGGCTTTTTCTCGACAATCCAAAATATTCTTTCATGTATTTTTCATACTTAATTAGGTATTTATTATGGGTTTTTCTCGACAATCTAAGAAATATGCAAGCATATTATTTCACTATTTGCTTTGGGGTTTTCTCGAGAATATAAATTATTCTAGCGTAATGTTTTATTAATTGTTATGGGTTTTTCTCGACAATATACAATTATTCTAGCATTTTTTTAATTCTTCATTATTCGTTTTTCTCGTCAATCTAAAAGTATTCAATGTACGGCATGGACCTACACGCATATTATCTGATTAATTATTAATGGGTTTTTCTCGACAATCCCAAATATTCTTTCATATATTTTTCAGATTTAATTATTTATTACGGGTTTTACTCGACAATCCAATAAATATGCAAGCACATTATTTCACTTTAGCTCTTTTTGCATTTTATTTAAATATGGGTTATTATCGAAAACCAAAATTCTAGCAATATAACTATTTATTTTGCGTTTGTCTCGACAATCCACAACTATTCTCGCATATTATTTAATTATTTTTCGTGGGTTTTTCTTGACAATCCAAGTATATTGTAGTATATTAATAATTTATTTTGGGTTTTTATCGACAATCTGAAAGTATGCTAAGTTCGGCGCGGACCTAAATGCATATTATTAAATTAATTACATATAATTTTTTTTCGACAATCCAAAAATATATTAGCATATATTTTTATTAATTATTATGTTTTTTTCTCCAAAATCCAAAAATATTCTAACATATTATTTATTTATTTTGGGTTTTTCTCGACAATTTGAAAATATTCTAGCATAATATTCAATTGTTTATTATGGGTTTTTCTAAGAAATTAGGAATTATGAACTTTAAAATGCCAATTTTAACACCGGTTTCATGTTTTTTTTAGATGCTGCCAACTTATGTGGGCAAAGCTGCTGAAGATGTCAAGACCCAGGATTCCGTCAGAATACTTAAATACTCATCCATATTACAGCGTTCCCGAGTCAGTGAGTGAATGGCTTTTCTTATTATTATATGCCTGGCTTCTGGATTATTATTGTATCTCGGCATGGCCTAACCAGCTTTTATTATTTATTATGATTTTTACTCGACAATCCAAAAATATGTTAGCATATTATTATAGCATTGGCATCCAACTTTTTCTCATCAACAAGTTCTTTCACGTCTCACTAAGGCATTTCCATACTCCTACTTTTTCTTTACACATTTCTCATTTCCACTACATTTTACTGGCATACCCAGGTTTCGTTGTTATATAATAAATTCAGGAGGAGAAAACATTTTTATTCTGCAGCTTCCGCTTTTCTAGACAATGGTTTGTTCTTTATATTCTAGCATCTAGCAGGAAAAACATGGGAGACCCTATTGAAGTGACACTAGTTATTGATTATGATTACACGCAGTAACGAGAAAGGATGGCAATATTAGCACCAAAATGTGGAAATTAATTGCAAAATACCAAATGACTTTACCGAGATTCCAACCCGAATGCAAAGATGTACCAAAATGCAGGATGTACCGACGAACCATATTCATGAATTCAGTAAAATAATTTAGCTCACATTTGATAAAATGCAAATATTTTCATTAATTTGTCCCCAATTAGAATTGAAAATGCTGGAAAGTTTGATTTTCGACAGTGATGCATAATTTTTTGGACAAATTCGTAATGCAAATTTGTGCATATTTTAATGAAAATTTCTCTACAGCACACGTATACTAGGGAACTACACCCAACAAGAGATGTCTGAATAATAACGATACATGATGAATTCATAAATAATGGAATTTGGAGAGACATAAATAAATGTTAAATTACGCTCAGAAAATAACAAAAGGTAATGTATTGCGATGTAAAAGGAATGTACGGTACGGCACGGTAAGGTATTATGTAGACACCAGACAAAATAAGGTATTATGACCAGAAAGTATTTCTGGTCATAATACCCTATAGGACGACTGCAATGAGATCAAATAGCTCATTTAAAAATAAATGTATGAATAACATCGTTTTGATTTCACGTAAAGGATATTTTCTTCAAAACGGAACCCTCCATGAACATATATGTTCATGGAGGGTTAATGGAGGGTATATTTCATTATGAATGATTTTTATAATTAATCCAAAAGCGTTGCTCCAGGTTGGCGCGCTTGAAAAAATGTTGTATTTTTAGTTCATGTGAAACTGGGACAATGATTTTTATCATACGTTGTAAATAATAAATAGAATAGATAAATAAAAATAATAAATAGAATAGTCGGGGTGGATGCGAAAAAGTGACATTTCAATGCAACCTATCTTTTACCGGTAGATTACTTTAATATGTTTATGCTAAAACAACTAACCATATATAGTTAATAATAATAGTTCCATTGCTACCGAAACTAAAAATATCTTTTCCATGCAGCACCAAAGAAGCATCATTGAATCCTTCATGCATGCATGCATTTCGAATCGATGTGTCCACCAATTGCAAACGGATTCCAATCAAACAGTGATCTGTTTTTGCTGTGATCCATCGTCAATTATTGGGTTTTAGTTTACGGAACTTGGAAAAAAAGTCGTGACTAAAGGAAAGAGCTGAGGTTCTTTTTATGGATTCAGTTTTAGAGTGAAAAGGTTTTTTTAAATTATTCCGAGTATCGGTTACAGCGTGAAGTCGTTTCATGGATAGCCCTAAGTCACAGGATATTTATCCTAATGATTGATTGTAGCATCCGATTGAGTTCTCTTATGTGTAATTGGATTCGCAAACGAAGCGTTTTGATGGAAATATTCGACTGCGATTCTCTGTCTGTGACCAGTAGATGGCAGCAGTGGATACGTTTCTCTTTCCGCTTTCATTAGATTATCATTCATTCCCATCCGGGAAAATGATGATTGCGGTCGAAATTGAGGAACGCTTCTCTAATGCTATGCTGGGTGGTAAATGATAGGTCACTGACTGTTATGGTTTACTGTACCAATGGGCACATAAGTAAAAGCATAACTTTTCGCTGCGATAATCATTTTCTCCTGTACGCTATGAGGCTTCAGAAATATCTTCAAGTAAATAAATATGCGTATTTTATGTACTTTTTGTGACGTTATTAAGTATTATTTATATATATTTCATATATTATTTATTTTATTATATCCAGCCAATAAAAGAAAATTCATCTTGCTAATGAAGTGCCAAAGCTTAATTGCAGTAGGTCATCATTAGGAAAAAATCATTCGCCTGGACTGGGATGCGAAAATCCCAGTCCAGGCGAATGATTTTTTCACTGTGAATTTCTCACAATTTGTCATTATTATCTACTCTTAATTCTGTTATGTAAGTATCATAAGACACTCTATGAGTCGTTTACATTATTATTCAGCGTCATATATTATGATAAGTGGAATATGACGAGGAAACATTCTTACTTCACTTTCTCATTCTTACAATTATTCTTACTGATAGTTACTAATTTAGATTGATTTAATTTTTATCACGCGATTTGGATTCATGCGATAATATTATTAAAAAAACGTATGAGTCATAGGTAGCTTGGGAATAATTTCTTAGTGAAGCTGCATTCACATTTTTTATTGTTGCAATATGCTTTGTAACTGCTAAATAGATGAAAAATCCCGACAGAAGAAAATATAAATTCACATAAAAAACACCAAAAATGTAAAGAGTGAAGGAATGTACCAAAAATTCGACTATCATTATGAAAAAAGACATTTCTGCGAGATATTGTTAAGACGTTTTAAACAGAAAAGTTTAAAACGGAAATATAACAGAGATTGAGTTTTTAAACATCTATAATCTTGGCGTATAAAATGTAAAAAATATCAAAAACGATATGAGCGTGTCAATCTAAATATGAGAAATCAATTCCACGAGAAAAAAGTTATAGTCATTCATTATAGTTTAGTTATCATCGGAAACATCGGAATCATTTTTCCGATGATAATATTTCAAATTAGGGCATTGTAAGTTTTAATGTGGAAGGAGATGGCTTTAACTAACCTATTAATAGCAAACATGCAAAACTGGACAACGCGAACTCCTATTCATGATATCCAATCGGCACACATTAATAGGATATTTGATTCCAAGAATAATTGAAACAAAGAGATAGAACGTACCATACCATGAAAGACGAGGAAATACCATGATTTAATCTGAGCCAGCCCAGTGGAATGGTAATTTAGTTCCAAATTACTGTAGATACATTAAAAATGATTTTCCATTGTAATATTTTAAAGCGAAAAACTCTATAAACGTAAATTATTCTATACTCTCTGATCTTTGATATAACTGATCGGTCGCGTAGAATCTTTCGAATGAAATTACACTATCTGCTTGTTTATTCACCAGCTGCAAATGGGAATGGCAGTACACTAAAATTTGTTTAACGAGAAACGCTGAAGCGTTTACATTTACGTCATTTACAAAATATAATTTGCAAACACTGACACATATAAAGCTGAGTCTAGATGCAAATTTCTAGTTATTGATAGCATCATAGCCATAATTTCTAGTTATTTTACGATAAAAAACTATTCATCTTGAATGAGCTTAATAGGATGTCTGTTTTCATGCACAGTATTAATGTTCCACTTCAAGCTGCTTTAGAATGTAAACAGTGAAATAACAAAGGCTAATTCACTCTGAGACGTGAAAAATACATAAATTCGTGCCGATTCATGACGATGTTTGGTCTCCCATACTTACCACGGACCTGATTTTACGGCTGGAGAATCGTCGGCTGAAGTTAGAGCCATCATCGAGATATGAACCCAGTGCACTTCGGATGAATTCTAGATTTATTTGCTACAGACATGCTGAAATGATGAATTCAGTGAATTTCCCTGCTCGAAAATTAAAGTTGAAATGCATATCATTACGAGCAAAGTAAATTTAAACTCAATCCTGTATATGTTTCAAAGATTGATGTAATCGTAAGTGGAAATAATTCGTAATCGTAAAGTTGATGTAGCTCGCTTTTGTATGACGATAAAAGCTAGATTTGAAAACCAATATCTCGACTGAATAGGATAGCCTATAAAAACCTCTTATTCAGTTGAAATAGAGGAAATGTTTATGACACAAAAGTTTATCTTGCAAAGCCAGCATCTAATGGGGACAGAACCCAAAATTTTAGTATGGATAGTATTTATTTCCTTTACTTGCTCCAGTTAGTGGTGGTAGGGTTAGTGGTCACACTAATTATTCATTTACTCGGCTTGCTATTAATTTAGCTAATGCATTTATATGTTTCTATCAAATATTTTATTAATATGATGAATTTAAATATGAAATATTTGCTGTTTTTGTTACTCATTTTAGACCAACACTGAGTTTATTAACCCTATCAATAGCCTATAAAATGTGGTCCAGTTTAGGCAGCTCGAGCAAAGTATATAATACCCAAATATTAGCAACCTTTCAACTTTGAAACTGTAATTTCTGTGACTGTGACTTGTTTCGTTTCTTAGAGCATTAACTTCACATCAGTATTAAGTTTCCTAAACTTCATGAGACGCAATTTAAGTGAGTTATGTAATAAAGTAAGTACAGCGAGGAAAAAATAATACTTTTCTAGGAATTTCTGATCAAGTAGTCGTGACGCACATGATGAATATAAATGATAAAAGTTTAGCTGGTTGTTCCCTTTGAATGTCTAAATAAATTATGAAATTATAATAATACACGTCGTTCCTACATCACAAATGTCAAATATTGCCTGATAGTCCGTCCATTTTAAGTTTATTTCTCTAGTTAGACTACAACGCTAATCTTCACTGCGCATATCTTAGCACCTAAAACTCAGTCATAAAATAATTCTCTGCTGAGCATGGCTTACTAAGATTGGCCACAAAATCAGTTGGATTTAATATTTTTATCAAATCATGTTTGCGCACACCGCCAAATCTTTCACTCTTATCGATAGAGACTTGGATGTTTTTGAGAACTAGCATTTGACATCTATTCAGCGGCATACTTTCAGTAGATTTATCAACGAATATTGATTCGAGGAAGAATGTAATGTGTTGCCATTTTTATCGAATTACGTCAATGATTACAAAAGAAATTCCCTCCTACTTCAGAACGTCTGAAGTTACGTTTTTTTGACTCAAAACTCACGTAAACTTTACCTTTTATCACACAGGTTGATAGACGGTATGCCTATAAAGTGGAATTCCAGGACTACACGAGAATGGACATCTCAAGGATGTAAAATTGAAGAATAAGAAAATATGGAAAAGTGGATGGGGATTTTTTTATAATGAACAGCCACGTGATAAACTTAAAATGTTTTTCTCTCCTGGCAACTCTTCCCACCGCCATGAGATTTGGCCTTTCTATTATCCACCAGACTTGATTGGCGTATAGATTTGGTGAAATTCGTAATATATAAATAATGAAATAAATTTTTGGGGGTACGGCCGTGAAGCATCATTCAAGCGGCTACGAGAACTGCAATAGCTCAAACTCTAGTCCTCCATTGGGTTTCTCAGCCTTTAGGGCACAAACATACACCTTTCTCAGCCTTTAGGGCACACAAAGCAACACTAGAAACTCCACCGAAAATCAAAAACTTGGTTGGATTTGAATGGCTACCCATGCCAGTGGAAGTAGGTGCAATACGATTCAAAATTTTGCAGGAGGAAATGGAGAAAATGCATGAAATAATATAAAACATTCAAAATAAAAAAATGGAAAATAAATTTTCAAGAAAGTAGCCAGGTCCGCGGACCGACGCGACGTACGAAATTTCCCGGATACGCTCTTGAGTTCGTTCGTCAACGTTCATTGATTGCCGAGCCGATGAAAAGAACGCTCAATGAAGTTCTCGTGGTAGTCGCGATGCTCTAAGAATGAAAAAAAAACTGGTTGAAATATACGAGTTGCATTGTAGGGTACTCCGCGTTTTACCGTAACATTGTAAGGCTTGGAAACTCGGCTCTTGTACAAGAAATTGATCTTTGCTTGAACGGTAACTGAGGTCTAAGAAGATATAAAATAATCATAATTAGCAATGCAGCCGGGGATAGTTTATATAGCTGGGAATTGGTACAATGAGTACATCTTTGGTAAGTCTCAAACTTTGAAATGGAAATGGAAATTTTCACTCGATACTTGTTTTCCACTCTGCCATTGTTCTTTTATGTTCATTATAGTTTATATCCCCTTTCTTGAGTACAAAATTTATTTCTTTTCCTCCTTGTTACATTTATTTTTAATTTACCACATATTGTATTGCACGCCCATGTTCGCGCTGTTAGTTGGCGTACACTTGGGCTTCTGGGGCTTCATTGCTATTTGATAAATTACGCTCGAATACTAAATTGATCTAATTGGGATTTGAACCTGCGACATTTGGTTTTCTAGACTCCTGCACTACCAATTTTGTTGCAGTAGTTGGCCCTAATAGTAAATTTTAGGAGCAGAAAATATTGGTAGAAAAGGGAGGAAAACAAAAATGGTACATTGGGCTATAAAAAAGACGATGTTTGGGTGTGTGGTGGATATTACAATCAGACGTTAAATATACCAAATACCAGATATATCAAAATGGCGCGGAATATTATAGAAACTCAGAAAAGATATGATGATGCGCAAGTGGGTGGGAGAGAAGAATAATTTGAGAGTTCATAGAAGTTGGAAGGTGTGGATGTGTCGAGACCAATGCTGTAGGACATTTCTGAATGTAAAAGACAGTTTAATCCTTAAATAAACTAGCTGCTATTATTGAAGAACATTTTATTACTGCTGAATTTATTATTGGAATGATTAGTGATGTAATTTTGCTAATCGCAGCTCTGGATCGCAAATACATATTTGTTTTAAATCGAAAGGAATGAAACGAGTACCTTGGGAATGAGAAAATGAGTGCTCACACGATGAGGCAATTACCTGCATGAACAACTTGCATATTTCCGCGAGATAGTCCTCCATCTTGGGCCCATAAACGTTCAGCACTCTCGGGTGGACTCAATCATGAAGGAATTTGGGAAAGAAAATAACTTGAACGGCGACAGGTCCACCTCCTCATCGTCACCCGGAGAAAAAAATCCGGACGTACCCGGAAACTTTCCATCTCCCAAGGAAATTAGAAATCAGCGGCCATTTCCATACTGAGCGGACGAACTCGGGGGCACCAAAAGTCGATCACACTCGGAACACAACGATGCACACACATTCGCGAGAACACTGTCTGAGGAAATATATCACGAGGAAGCTTGGAGATCCAAATATTTCTTTAAAAAATCCAGCCACTGGCGTCAAATGTTACGTGAACGGTGAAAAATCTAAACTGTGGGCAGGAAAATCTAAGAGGCTTATTTTGCTCAGCTGGTTCACGGACGTGGAACCGTGAAAAAACGCACTGTTTTAGAATCACACAACTCTAAAATGACATTGCTGGTAGACCAGGAGATCCAAATAGTTCTTTTTTTTCGATCCTGCCACGGGCGTAAAAAGGCGTTATCTGCGTGGAACGTTGCGAATTTGAAGAGCGGGCGAGAAAACCTTGAGGCACGTTTCACTCGGACGGTGCACGGACATGGAGTTGGGGAAGAACGTCCGAACATTCTCCGGAAACGAGTGAGACGTGGAGGCGACCCTAGTTCACCAGCGTCCGGCAGACTCGTGAGGAATACATGGCGTAAAAAGGGCGGGCTACGGCTGAGGTGAAGTGGGGGGAGGAAGCACATTGGACGGCGGAAGAGTTAAAAAGTTGAAAGTGAAAAGGGTTTGGAGGGGATGAAGAAGAAAAAGGGTGGGTCTTGCTAAGGAGGAGGAGAAGGAGAAGGGGTTTTTAGCCGGACACGGAGAGGGTTCTGAAGGGAGCTTGATTGCGCGCAAGGTGATGGCGAACGATGCAAGCGAGAGGGGTAAGTAGGCCCTGAAGGGGCGGTCCTGCAAGACAGGCTTAAGTATCATGGGGAAGAAAACGTGTAGGGGATTGGCCTCTCTAGAATAACCACCCAGTTCGCCGACACAAGTGCAACGGCTGAGAAGAAATTTTGCGCAGTGTGTTTTTGTTACCGCGAATCTAAACGGGATTTAATAGCAAAATTACTGTGTTTCACGTATATGCGAACGGGTTAATACGATTTATTAAAATCGACATTCCAAGGAATTTAGAAAAAAATGAATGGATAATTTACGCATGAAAAGCTACTCACGTTATCATGACTTTTTCATACTTTAGCTTGGCCTAATTTCTCCATCCCTTCATTCAATCTTGCATGCTCAGTCTTATATGCTCATGCTCAATCTCATGCTCAATCACCCTCTTCTATGCTTTCCCTTCCTTTCACTTTCGTTGTCCCTCCTATCACAACTTTCAGTATCCTGCATCTGCCTCGTTTACGTTCATTAAGATTTTATTTACCCCCGCAGCCTCCGTTCTTCTCCCACCTTGCTTTTTTAAATAATTTTTGTTCATATCAGCATCATTTTATTTCATCCCCATTCGCACACATCTGCTATAAGTCTCAAGTAAAAACAACTTGGAAATATCGACAGAATAGTTTATTTACTTTACTACGCGTTTTGACGTCAACTTCAGGTGCAAGTACAGTGATGACTCTTTGACGTCGAAACGAGTTGTAAAATAAATAAAATATTCTATGGACATTACCAAGTTGTTTTTTACTTAAGTTCAGAATGATGTTCCACCACATGTCGCCAGGCATCGTCGCTTCTAACGGCCGATTCCGGGGCCATTGCATTAAGTTTTTTACAAATATTTTCTTAATAATTTAACTCAGGGAACCTGTCATTAGTTAATTGATCTGCAAAAAGTTTTCTATGTAATGATAAATGTTCACCTCAATTTTATTTCTCTATTTATGTTCAAGGAAATAGTATGAATATCTTTCCAAGTAATCTAACAGATCAGAGAAGCTTATTTTCACTTTGGTTCCGCACTCTCTTGCCATTCATGAGACTAGCAATATTTTTGAGAAATATTACGCAAACAAATGCATAGTACTTTTCGTATGAGATAGACAGTAAAATTCTTTGAAATCGCACCGGCGACTCATACTAATTTCTCTTCAGACTCTTGAAAACCTTGGTGCTTAATTGTATTAATGAAAAAAGTCGGCCATAATTAAAATAAGGATTATCATGTTTAAAGCATATTTCTTCTTTGAAAGCAACGAATGAGTTTGAATCTAGTATTCACGGTAATTTGCAGGTGTGAAACCCACTAACACTCAATCCATTCGACGGGGATAGTCTTAATTCCCGATAGATTAATTTTACTTTACCTTCCATCACATTTAAGTATGAAACACAATCTTTCTGCATTTGAAGTCGACACCTAATGACGAGCCACTCTATTCATAACATGTACTCGCAAATTTGCACCGGGATCGTGATTTCAAACTTGACAACATCAAGTAAGGGCTACCACGCAGCTTTCATACCCTCTGTGCACTCAACTGTCACTTGGAGCGAGAGCAACTCCACTGGCTCTTCCCTTGAAGTGGCCATTTTTCCTCTCCCAAATTCCATTGTCTTGGAGCGTTGCGCAGGAAAACTTCAAGGAGTTCGCGTTTCTGGGGGGGCTTAAGGGAGGGGGAAAGGGACCCTGGGAACATGGAGGAGAGGAAAGAGAGAGAGGGAGGCAGAGAGAGAGGTCACAAGTGACAAAGAGCGAGTCGTGAGTTATGAAAGAGTCTTCTTTCACTCTCTTTCTTACACATTACCTCAGTTCCCTCATTTCCTGGCGTTTGGAAATGTGACCGTTAATGCATTACAGAGGAAACTTTAAATTATCTCATGCTCCACACCTATTCTGAAACTCCCGAATGTGCAAAGTCCCCCTCAAAAGTCGCAGGATGTTGCAGATAGCAGATAGCAGATTGCAGAATAGAAAGGAGAATGACGAGAGGAAACGATTGAAAAACAAGGTTGAAATTAAAAAAATGCGTTTTATGGGTAAATATGTTAAAGTAGTTTGAGCGAGAAATCACTTCACCTAGAATTTGTCCTTATTTTAAAGAAAAAACTCCCATCTTTCCAATGATATCTAACATCTTCCCAATGATATCCATGCCGAACTACTTTTCGAGCAATTTGCCTGAAAATACAACCTGTTTTACGTATGATAGATTATGGCTGTGCACTCCAGAGAGAGAATATTGTATAAACTGGGAATTTATAACACCTAGATTTCGTCAGAAAACTAAAGGTGTGTAGTTTGTATGTTTCAACAACTATTTATAACAATTAATATATTACTCACCGCAGCAATTGTAACAGAACCGCAAAAAAACCTGCTGTTTTGAAGGTTTTTCGCTGTACGTGCATGACGCCGAATTAGTTTTTCATGAAAATAATATTGGTTGGTGAAAATGAAAACAACTATTAAAATAACTAAAACTCCTTACGACTCGCCTGTTATCTCCCACATTAAGTTTGAGGCAATGCCCTATAAAGTTTGAGGGAAAAGTGCAGTGAATAATTCGAATTCTTATTGCGTTAATTTGCGTTAAAAGGACTTTCATTTAAAAATTGGGAAAATATGAGCACAATGATCAGAGCTGTATATTTACAATAATACCACCTCGAGAAAAGCAGTGCACAGCTTTCGAGTTTTGGGTTTGATTCTTGGGTGTCACGGCAATAACTTAACACAAAACATTGCTCGAAATCAAATGCTCGAAATCAAACCGTGCCGAATTTGAATCCAGTCCACACTCAACTCACACTCATACGCATGTAAAATACACTCGGGCTGTGGGATAGCAGGCCCGATGACCCGTTCCGCACTGCCAAGCAAATTCGCAACATCTGCCCGACAAATGGAGGAGAGATGGGGAAAGCTGTGGGTAAGTTGGGATAAAGAGAGAGAGAAATAGAAAGGGTTTAAAAAAGGATCGAACCCTTGACCTCCTGAACAGAAAAATGCGAATGAAATGGCGGACGAGGATGCAAGGTATCCTTTTTTTTTTAAAGGAAAACCAGATTTCTCACCTGGACCCGGACGCATTTCGACGGATGAAAGGGAAAAGGAGGGGAAGGGAACGGGTTAGGGTCGATTCCAAAGGGATGGCGGAGAGGACAAGGGGCTGGCAGGGCATCATACCGGTCAATGGAAGTGACCATTCTCATACGCCGGGCCGGTGGAAAGCTACCAACCCTTAAACCTCGCCCCTCACGGGCCAGATTTGCACTTCCCCGCTCCCCCTTAAGGACAATCCCCGGTCCCCCCCTCTTCTCAATCCTCCTCCAAAGCCGTCCGCAAAAGTGAAGGGTCAGTTCTGCGGAAGCCGTCGCAAAGTCTGAAAACTTTTGACGCCGGGCCAATCGCTGACCTCAACCTTCCTCCCCTTCCCCCTATGACGTCGCGACAGTCATCCGTCCGGCCTCCCCATACTTCCCCACTTGTGCCAACCAGCCCTTTCGCTCATTCAGACACCCCATTCATTTTGTTTATTCATTCCGAGGATAGTAAAAGGAAGCATTTATGATTTCACGAATAATTTGACCGCTCCGGGGTTCAAAAAGTTTGCTTGAAACCGTACCAGCCCCCAGTAGAAAAAAACTTGCACCTGACCGTGTAAACGGCAAAGAAACGAGTATACCAGCTTGTCGAACACCGGGTAGGAAACAAATAGTTTTTTTTTTAGGGATACAAGATGATTCGCATGGAAAGGTGGTAAATAAAAATGTATGGAATATGTAATGGAAGAAATAAATACGAGAGAGATACGGTGGAAAATTACAATTTAATTTTGCGGTCAAACATACTGAAGGATGATGAAGAAGCGCCGCTGAAAAGTTTCACGTTTTCAGAATGTAAGCTATTACGCAAAGCGCCCTCTACAAATGATTTAACACGATAAGTGCGTGTGAACCTTAGTTATTAAATAACACAATAATGTATTTATGCCTATTGCCTATACGCATATGTCTCCATACCCTACAGAGTAAATATTTAATTATTCTACGAGAAATCCGACACCCTTGGCATGGATTTACCTTTTTTATTGGCAGTGACTGTCGGCGCTAGTAAAAAGTATCTTGATTGAAGGGATAGAAAAACTTTGCAACATTTGGAGTATTTGCACAAATTTAGGAAACAACGGCAAATGTTAACTTTGAACATAAAAACCCTAAATCCAAAATTTAGCTGTTGCACATTGCCTACTTTTTAAATAATAAGAGATTTAAAATCACAATTTTAGCCTTGCGCACAAACAGACCGCGGCCATATTGCGACTGCTGTGACGTCATCCCCCTGACTCGGCAGTCGCTACCGGGTTTGTTTACATTCGTTCTGGTTCTTTTCCGCCTTGAACGGTGAATATTTTGCGCAATAGGCAATAGGGTGCCGAAGTACACCATGCAGGTACCAAATTATACCCATGGCATAATTAATACGATAAAGAAGGACCAGAGTTTAATGAATTGAACGATAATGTAAGCGATTTAAGCCTATTAGACTGTGCTATTATTTTGTTTGTTATGCCTGCGAAGCACTTATACAATCATTCAATTTCATCAATCCTGTAAAAAACAAAAAGAGCACAGCACACAGGACATTGGCGAGTTAAAAACTATGGATGGTTATACAAACTGAAAAGTAAGAAAAAGTACCCCCTCGGATCTCTCGTGATCGTGATCTCCGAACTGCTAGGCGATGACTTGACCGCGTCTCCATCACCATAACCGATATTTTGACTACTTAGACTCACGTACGCTAAACTCATTTGCTCATACATGATCAACTCGGGGTTGCCGTATCTAGAAACTCATATCATTGTTTAAAATACGGGAATTATAAAATAATTTCATCCATGTTTTCATACGTTTAAAATGTTTTCCAAATGTTTTTTCATTTCAGTGATGGCAATATTTTTCGGCCACCAAACCGTTAGACGCAACAATTTAGACAGCTAAAAACCCGTGTGCACAATCTAAACTAAACTCAGTATATTTCCATTTATGATTAAGTAAGATACTTTATACTTTTCTACAAAAGTTGTAGGTACTTAGTATTTTACTAAATCATGAATACAAACAAAAATAACTTATACGAAGTGAAGCCTGCCACTGTCAAGTTTTGCGTAGTAAGTTTAGACTGTGTCACCATGCACACAAAAATAGTACATACCTAGTAAAGCACCCGGTAGTCAACACCATTTAAGACGCACGCAATATTATAAACTAACAGCATATTCGTAGATTGGGTTTTGCTTCGCTATCTGTTAATACCAGCTGAAAATGTGCCCAGATAACCAAGATTTGAGGTGAAAATTTCTTATTTTTCCAGATTTTTAGTTTAATGATTTCTGATTAGTAAGCATTTTCAACAACTATCAATAATAATTTTGGAGAAACATTGACAGCAAGAGAAAACACCCATTGAGATTAGCAAGGTGATGAACGAGACTGATATTTTCGTGAATACACCTATCGATTGTAAAAAAGTTTCAAATAATAAAGATTGATATTATAAAATGAAGAGGGTTAGTACTCAATACACGATCATATTTTCGAGCGCCACAATGTTCATATAAAATTGGAATAAATTTTTTCAAGGTTAGAGACGATAACCTTAGAACTTCCGACCTGCTAGGCGATGAATTTACCGATGAAAATATACCCCATTATAAAAGTTAATACTGGCCTACGAGGAAATTTATAACTGCTACAAAAGCGATCGGCATTGGATATTTGGTGATTGAATTGAATAATTATGAGTAACAATATTATATGTAGTTTGCAGTTTAAGATAACCTGCATGGAGTACAAATTCGCATGTCAAAATAATAAACATCAAACGGTTTCCCTTACTCTGGCACAAGATGTACACATGCCGTCGATCAAATTAAGAAGAAACATTATACTTTTACAATTACGCCTTTTAAAACTTTGGTAATTTTGTCTAACTTTTACTATATTGGTAGAAAATTCTAATGAATTACTGAACGACAATTCCCCTCTTTACTATTCACCCAAAATTATCCGCATTCCGCCAAGTCATTACTCGATAGTTGATGCAACAAACATAGTTTATAGTTGGATCAAGCCTCGATTATACCTGTTAACTTTACAAACGTAATGATTCCCTATTTTGAATCAGTAAAGTCGGAATAATTCGTATATTTCCACTTCATACATCCTCAACACGCTATAACACAGTCTCACACGTCTGCTGCAAGGGGGATTACGTCACTACGCAACGAGCCAATGGCTGGGCGTATATATATCGTTGCGAAAACAATGCTCAATAAATCGTGATTATTAAACAAACTAGGCAAGATTTAGAGCTGGTAATTTAAATATATTATTATGGAAACACAATTTACGATATAGAATGGATTTCATAGCAATCTGCAATTTATGCAAACACTCCATTAAGGGAATTCATATTAAGTGACTAAATAAATGGAAATGGTGATTAATTTGAATGGTTAAGAGAGAAAAGTACTTACACATATTTTTACGAAAATATTGGCGAAAAACTAACGCTTTATCTTATCGTATATTTCCCTAATTTTGTTCTCATGATATGGTCTACCGCAGTATGTCGGGTTTCGTAAAATATTATTGGCGTCCTCAGAAAATAGGTCGGTTTGCAATTTACATAAAAGTTAAAGAATTTGTTAAATACAAAATCAAGAACATCCTCAGCTCCACCATGTTACTTTCGCTTAGTGCAGATAAGAAGAATAAATGCTGAGGTAACTTGACTCCAGGACTTCCGATTAATCTTTCCCAATCTTCGGTTATCTCTCCCAGCTGACACTCTTTGAATAATATTTTCCCTCCATCGGGGTCGAAGGGAGAATATCGTCTCGAAAAATCGGTGGGGGGATACCCCGTCAACAGCTGAGATGCCAGCGGACGTGCGAGGAATTTGAATGTCGACGAGAATGTAACAGGGCCGGCGGAGGGTGAAGTGAGCGGGAAGGCTGAGAAAAATTGCTGCGGGTGGGCTGCCCCCCCTGGGTGGGCCAGCAGGCGGCTGATCGCGCGTTCACCGGACTCTTCGAGGGATATCGGGAAGGGCTCGCTTATAAATGCATTCCGCCGGCCAAAAATCACCGTCGCCGACCCACGCCTACCCCATCGCCTCGCTACAGTCATTTATCTTCTTCCGCGCTCCGCTATTCGGATGTTTCCGTCTTCCCTTTCTTCCAGAGAGAGGCATCTATGACAGCGTGGGAATATCGATATGCAAAGGGGAAATTTTCGATTTAAACATTATCAGTCTTCTGTTTTCGATCTTAATTCTCTAAGACCTGCTAAAATCTCTGTTGCCATGACAGCAATCAACATGTTATAATATCTTGGATGGACAATTTAAAGTTCTGGTCATAAATATGTCTCAACAGATATATCACCATCATATTCTCGACTTGTAATATAAGACGGCTCTGTGTTATTTTAGTAGTAGAAAATAAATTGGGTTATATTTAAGAAATCAACTTATATCAATCAATCGCCTTGTCTGGGTAATATCTGGGTAATACATGCCAAATTACTGGAAATTTTTCATGCTATTTGAAGATCAAATATGGCTTTAATAATTGATGCTATTTTCCAGCAATAGTATTTCCTTTTCTTCATTTACATGCCGCATATATAGCTCGGGAAGGCCAAGTAAAAGGTGTTGTGAGTTCTGGAAAACATCACCTTAAAAATGATTTAAGAGTCGAGACTATGGCTACTCATTTGATTGTGAGTGAAAAATAGTAATCTTATTTTAAAATAGAGGAGCGTGGTGGCCAAGTGGGTAGAGCGCTTGGCAACTGATCGAAGGGTCCCGGGTTCAAATCCGGGTGAAGCCTTCGACACCTCCGAACAAAAAAAAGTCGAGGAGTGCGAGGAGGCCCAGGTCCATGGAAGGTGGCCCAAGGAAAGGAACTGGCCCCCTACCCTGAATATGTGAGTGAAAAATAATAATCTTATAAAAACCCGGAGTGTGTCCGGGTTGAGCTCTACCCTCAACTATCCAAACCAACCTTCGGGTTGAATCACTGAGTGAGTGAATTTAAAATACGTTTGTTTTGAAGTTTTCGTAATGGCGTTTTAGTTTAATAATGAATACGTTGCGCCAAAAAACCTCAAAAATCCTGCTCGAGTTCGTTCAAAATTTAAATATAGATTGAGCGAAGTAACTTGTGGGAAGAGTAAAATTGTGAATTAGCTTAAATTTAAGTGGAAAATTTTAGTCTAAACACTAACAATTGGATGGCATTAAAATGAAAAATTGAGACCCATAATTTTGTATGAATAATTTACTTTTACATTAAAGGCGAAAGTATAATGGAAGAGTTCTGCTTAGACCGATTTTGCTATTATAAACGCTCTTGAAACCTAATATTTAATGAAATAAAAATCCTACTTTGCCACTCCCTCTGCAGATAAACGGAAATGGCGCCGGTGAGCTGTCGCTAGTTTGAATTAGCCGATGCCTTCGTGAAGATTGTAATGTCGATGTTTTGTCCACCGCAAATATCGTTGATTTCCATTCGCGACACAGTACTGCTCCTTATTCCTCATCCTGTTCCGTACCTTCTCACCGATAGTGGCGCCATCCACCCTCGCTGAAAAAGCGAGGGCTCTTGGCATTATCTTCCGCTCAACAGAGACGACATAACTCACCGCCTTCAACTTATTAATCAGGCCGCCAACACCGCGGATTGATACGTTTTTTCCACGAGCGATTTTTTACCCCCTCTCATTTTCTTCCTCGATGCGGATATGCTCTTGTTATTTTTATTATCATTCTTAATGGTCGACGTCGCATCATCTCTTACCATTTCGCTGCCTCCGATTCCTGGGATAAATAAAATATGCCCGTGCCCTCCGGGCCGTGCATCCGCAGTCGCGGTCCTTGGGGA
Source organism: Pyrrhosoma nymphula (assembly GCA_963573305.1). NCBI lineage: Eukaryota > Metazoa > Arthropoda > Insecta > Odonata > Coenagrionidae > Pyrrhosoma > Pyrrhosoma nymphula. The sequence goes on from OY754338.1 coordinate 92,687,749, forward strand.
AACGCAAATTTTATTTTTTTTAATACATGGGAAGCGCATCCATTAGATGTTTCCATCCATTAGTTTATTGCTTCCGCGGGGGAAATATGGTAGCAGATTGATCCAAAAGGTTTGAATGTGCATTCTGTCCGGAGCCAAGGCGCATCGGTAAAATGTAACTCATGTCAGGAGCATGAATTATATCGTGGCGAGTGCTTTTTTGCGACGATATTATTTATGATGAATCCCCATTATGGCAGGAGAGCATAAAAGGCTGACTGGTTACTCTCGCTCCGCGCTACGTTCCGACGATCATGATGCCATGACGGAGAATATATCACTTCTCACGTGCTAGAGCCCTCCGAGTCTTTCCCTCGATAGTTTAAAATATTCACAAGAGCTTCGTGGGGGCTTTATGAGAATAGCCAAGTCTTCAAGACTTTACCAGTCCTGATGAATTTTACGTGTAATATTTATGCTCCTCATTCCTCATTCCCATTGTATAAAAAAGTAAAAGTATTGCCTCTTCGTCATCTCTATTTGTATAAATTGTTCCGAATCTTTTATAACCGAGGAGTTCTAAATTGTTAACTGTGTCCTTACGGAATTAGATTAAGAAGTGTTCATTATTATACTATACCTAAACCCAATATTGAAGCATACAAACGTTTTTATGGTTTCATTGCCCTTTTAATCAATCAGAAAATTTCAAATGAGATTTCATCAATGCGGAATAAGTAAAACCACGTTTCTCTGAAAATTGAAAATTCGATTGCTACAGAAAAATGATGTGGAATATCTGCTAAAAACCATGGTATGCGTTTTAAGTGTTAATGTGTTATTCTATTGTTTTTTGTAAATCTTGTACTTAATTATTATTCTCGATAATAATTAAGTACATATATAAATAAATATAACTCAAAACTGGGACACATTTATAAAAGCCAGAATTTATTTCATAATTATTTTTCGGAATGCTAGCTGCTTAACTACAGTCAATTTATTCAAGAAATGGCAACCTCAAAACAAGAAAGTAATTGGGTGCCTAATTTTTACCCCCATTTTTGATTTGTTAAAATATGTGTTCCTATATTTATTTGGGTGAAATAAATTATATTCCATTCTATTCTTAGTTAATTAGCTTGAGACGCAACGAATTCGTGAGGGACATAAGGGAAGAAGGGAAATAAAAGGGAGGAAGATCGAGGACAAATTCTCGGGCCAACTAAAACGGAATATGTAAAAAAAGAGTTACAAGGGCGTAGAGAAGTTAGCAGGGCGGAGCGGACTGTTGTGGTGGAGCGGAGAATTCCTGTCAAACAATCTCAGGATTAAGTGACTAATTTTCCACAAGCGATTTTTTACGATGGATGAGATTTTTACGAGTGATGGGTAAGAAAGTAGGTATATATTCCCTTCAATGTATTTGCAGAGGCTCAATTTATTCATCGCCAGAATCAGCTTCTCCAATTACCGTTTAAAACACGAACACTTCAAAGAATCTGAAAGTATTGGCCACGTGGAATATATTTCAACTCGTCATACCAAATATTTGCTCACAAATTTAGTTAAAACATCGAAACACGATGGTTTTAATATTTGCGAAGCATGAAAATTGCGTAAATTAATTTACATGTTTTAATTTCGACGAGTTTTATTGATTTTAAGCGTTGCAATGGCTCACGTAGTGAATAAATTGAATTAAAAACCTGTATCAACTTCAATAAGAGCAGTTTGAATATTCCATATTGACACGAATAGTTAGGGGTCTAATAAATTGGCTTAAAATAAGTAAATTACTGTTTCACGATAGGCAGATATTTGATTTTCTGTACACGAAATTAACAATAGTGATGAGTGATAGCATCACTTGATTGCAATTCATAGTAATTTAAAACGTTGAGTTTTACGCACAAATTTAATAAACGGCAATTAAGTGGCATAAATAATGGATTCTCAGTAAGTGTTTTGTGACGTCAAAATTTGAAAAAGAAATATTTGTTAAAATATCACAAAGTTTCCTCTGAGCAAGCTTTGTTTGAATTCGTATGTGTAAAGGCCAAATTAATCTTTAACCGATTCGTAAATTTAAGTCAGTGATATAAACAGTTTTTAATGAGTACTGGAAGAAATAAATAATTGGAATATTTGAGAATAAACTATGTCTTAGAAGAATATAAACTGTATTTCATAATACCACAAATAATACAACTGCGAAAACGTCGTGGTATTGACATTGCAATAAAATTCCACCATTGAATACCGTTGTCGGGATTGTTCGGCAAATATTGGTAGGTTAATCTACCGGTAAAGGTAGGTTTCTACCTACACAATTTCTTTATTCACCGCAACAGACGCCCAACTCTTCTTCATCCTGTCCATTGTTCGGCAGTGTGACGTCAAAATGTCGCCATTTTCCGAGGGTAGCAAATTTGGAATCATCCTGAAAGAGGCCGATCATAATTACATATCAAGTAAAGGGTACAACGTTAGTGGTGAAGCGTCCATAATTCACCCGTAACTTGGAATCACTTGGAACAGTTTTTATTTACCCCGCACGCGACGCCGCATCCCGCGACCCTTTAATGCCACGCGAAAAACCCTTTCCGATCCTTCCCCCGTCGAATCCCCATGGGAAATATATTCATGCGCGCGTGCGTAAGGTACCTAATTATGCTGTTCATTGAGCTGGTGCGAAATTCGTTTTAGCTCAGGACAAGCTCCCTCTCCCATAATCGAAAACTCGAAGAACCGAAAGGTCAATGACGTGAAAGCGAAAATCCGTAAAAACGAGGGCGCTCGGCAAAGTTTGGTTCCTCTCCCTTCCTCCTCCCCCCCCCCACCTCCCGCCCTCCCTCCCCCTTCGTAGCTTCTCTCATCTTCCTCGAAGAGGAAGAGAGAGGTGTCGGATCACATTTTCCCGCGTGTGAGGTAGGGCGATAGGGAGGAGAGAGAGGTACACTGAAAGGGTCTGGGATATCGATCCGCCTTATTCGGAAGGGAATAGCGTTGGGCGGTGAGCGGAGAGCAAGCCAAGGAATGTGGGAGGGAGGTGTGGAAGCTTTTGGGTCTACCTCGTGGCTAATTTGGGACCTCAACACGTGTCCCCCCTGATGAATCGACGCCGGTCCACGTATCAACAGCGCGGAAAAAGAGATCCTTTCATTAGTTTCAGAGCCTCCCGAGAACTTATTTTACAGTGATGGTGCGTACTGATTATTCCCCTGAGGATTCTCCCTCCTCGCGTCTTTGCCCTTCAAGAAAAATGGGTCTAGTAATGACTTATATATGTTTTGTTGGGTTGTCCGCGTCTTGCTGGCTGGTTCGAAGGTGGCCGACGTTTCCTCTCCTTTGCCGGAGACTTCCTCAGGGCTACTGAGTGGCCACTCCGGTTATGCATCTATTTATACGAATTTGGGGAGAGGGGGGGGGAAGGAGGAGCAGGGGGAGGGAGTTGTGGAACATTCTGGGTTCTTTTATTTCTCGCTAAAACTGGAAGCCAGGAACTGCTGATAGCTTGTCCTTGGTCACGGTTAAAATTGCAGGGGTGTTTCTTTATTTTTAGGGCTTCTCTAACTAGCCTTGTTTTAAAGTGCCGGTCTTTGGCAAGGATGATCGGCTTCTCGGTTTCGATTTCATGGCCTTTTGCTGCGTGTTCGGCCCGGATATTACGGAAATACGAAATAAAGACAATATTCAAACCAAAGAAACAAATACGAGACATTGTGAGGAATGTAAAAGAGAAAGAAAAATTAGAAACGGAGGGCGTATATTTGCTAAAGTGTAACACGTGTGATAGGGTCTACGTGGGGGAGACTGGACGGACAATTAGAACGAGAGTCAGAGAACATGCGGCTGCAATACGCCTCGGACATCAAGATAAATCAGCGGTCGCCGAACACGCAGCAAATAATATGGACCGCGAAAGTCATAATATGGACCGCGAAAGTTTTAAAGACTTGACGGGTCTAGTAATGTAAGCCACAAAATTCTTAATTTTTTAAAAATTGTAGCTTTTTTATAGGTCTCCGAACTCAGTTCACGTGGACGGAATTCAAAGTTACTGACATATCTTTTTCCTTGAATGAAGCTTGAGATTACGTATTATTTAGACTTAGTGCTATCTTTTTGTAGATAATACTAATTTTAAAACTGACTGCAACTGGAAAGTAAACTTGATTAACTAGAACAGTTAGAACGAAATAATGATGTGTTGATTAATGGAATCCCGATGTGTGAAAATGAAAACTTTGAGACAATGGTATGTGATGTTGCCAATAAATTAAATGTAGTGCTTCCTTCTTTATAGTCCATTATATTTCCATCCTTTTGGGAATTCATAAAAAGTATGTAATCCGATCGATATATTCCTAATGGTATGAAACATGAGAAACAAGAGGATTTCGGAGTTATTTTCCGAAGTTAAAGGATGTAACTCTGAAATGTATGAAGCCACTCCACTTGTTTAATGTATGCTGATAATGTTAAGATATTCAGGACCGTAAACAAAAGACAGGATTTCATACTCCTTCGGGAGGACATAAATAATTTATTTAATGGGGAAAAGAGGACCACTGACATCTGTATATCAAACATTGGGCTTCATAATAAGAAGTACTTTTCAGAATAGTAAAGCAATGGCAATGTTATGTAATAAAATTAATCGTCGACGGGGGGAATTTTTCCATGGTTTGGAATGAAAAAACTTAGTAATTTTCCACACGGTTTATTATCCTCAACCGGTTTCAACTCAATAGCGTCATTTTCAAGAGGTCACTAAACGACGAGGTCATCAGTCTCATACATTTATACCCTGAGCAAGAGGAGGGGGAATTAGGAAAGAGGTTGAAAGAGGGTAGGGAAGTAGGGTGAGTATGTGCCAGCTTACTGGGAGGAAGCAAGGTCAGTATGTTGAAAACACAACTCGGTAGAAGGAGGCTTTTGTTAGACAATGGCTTTAAAAGTCCTCACAAAAAAAATCGTCTACTTCAGCATCATTACTGTATTTTATCAATATATTTTGAGTGCTATGAGCATAGATAAACTTTAGAATTTGTTTTGTCTCACACAGTTGAGACGCTATAAATTTTAAGGAACAGATACATGAGAGGAGTTTAATGATGGAGTAGGCAAGACGAAATAGAAGGCACTGATATAAATGGGATGAGAGCCCTACATTCCCTTTTTGTCAGATTTATATTGCCCCATATCCCGCAAGGTCGGAGCTTTGCCTCACTTCCTAGTGCAAGTAGGGCCTCTGCGAGTCAACCTTTGACACCTACTCTCTGAGATCTCACATAATTTCATAAATTTAATAAATTTGCGGTCAGATTCGGAGGGAAGTCTAAAAAAAAGACAAATCCCTAGAAAAAAAGTATCACATCGTGAAGCAATCGCCAGGAGAAGATTTTATGTACTCATTCTTCAGGACAAATGCAGGCCTATGGTATCGTAATAACGTAAAAATATGATGTTAAAGCAAAATCTAGAGCTCACGTACTGATATTTGCAAGCTCTGAAATCGTTTTGAGAGAAATTTTTCAGGCCTACATCTAGGTAGGTAATTGGACTTTCAGCCAAAAATATCGTGGTTCATTGTGTCATAATTTTGTTCTTTCTTGTATTGTACACTGAAACACTGATTAGGCATATTACTTGGTCACTGAAACTCTGATTTTACTGTCGACGGGCATTCTAGAATTCTAGAACTTTGCGCAAATACTTGATCGGCAAAGCGTCACTCCGTGTTAACAAGTGGTGCACATTGATTGGCCAACTGCGATGTGATGCTATTAAACAGCTCGTCTATTTTCTCAGCAACATCAGTGATGAGATGGAGAATCAAATATCGCCAACGAATGCACAAGAATTTTAGCTAATACCATTTGTGCTGAAATTGATTTCGGAAATAAAAAGACAAAAACAGAAATAATAAATATCGCGCCCAACAATAACCAAGCGTCAGTGAAATTACCACTTTAAGAACCACTTTACCGACGAGGAAAACTCTAGGAATATGGCTGAATGAGTGAGAACTATTTTGGTGGGCTAGTCTGTGGCATTTATTTTCAACCCTTCATGTATATTGTCAAGAAAAATTTAAATATTTATTGCAACTATTATGACTTAACATACATTAAAGTGACAAATTCACTGACTCCATCCGAAACGATTTCTTAAAAAAATGGTGAATGGGTGCGGACATCAGTGATGAGATAGAGAACAAACATCCCCAAAGAATGCCCAAAAATGTCAACTAATGCCATCCTGGGTTTTTGATTAATATGCACACGATATAAAGATTCAAAGACGGTTAATGAAAAGAAATCTGTCGAACCACAACGACGAATGTAGGTCCGTTTTATCGGAATTTACATGACACATGATGCACAGAAACATTTCTCTGGAAAAATCGCATAAGCATAAGCAAGTTGTTAAGGTTAGCCAATGGCGCAGACCACTAAGTTACTTAAAATCTGAAATTCACACTGCGACCACCTTGCCTTGAGGAAAGGTGGCCGGGGAGGCGAAGGTGGCGAGGAACTTCGCCTTTCATTTCCCGAAAACCGCCTCAAGTCTTTACTAAGAGACTTTACTAACAGCAATTTCAAGTTTTTTTTCCGGGCAATACATTTGGACTTAATTTTAACGTTAGTTTTCTACTTAACACGTGTTATTTTCATCTAAGCTTTAACATACGTTTAAATCCATATTTATTCTCAGGTTATATCACTGGATAAGTGTGAACAGTTTTCGTGAGCTTGTGAATCAAACTAAATTCGCGATGGATTTCTTGGAATTTTGGATACACCCTAGGTGAGCACACTGCGTCCGCTTAGCCTTTAGGGAAGGTGGCCTAGCTGGCGGGGGAGGCGAAGGTAGAGAAGGTGGCGAGGAACTTCGCCTTTCATTTCCCGAAAACCGCCTCAATTCTTTGCTCCGGTAATCTAACGGGCGGTTTCCCCTCACACCTCCCCTGTCCTCACCTCACTCTCCCTCCGGCCTTTCACTCCCCCCCATGGACCCATTTCTCCCCAAGGATCCTCACCTTCCCCCATCCCACAGTACCCGCCCGAAGCGCTTTCCCGCCCTCTCCCTTCTTTCCTTAAAGACGTGACGGTCCTCGCACTTCTTCCTCCTCCTCTCCTTCCCACAATCCCCTTCTTCCCACGGGTCCTCCCTTTAAACAAGCCCTCATAATCCTCTTCCAGAGATCCACTCACTCCGCTCCCTCCCGCCCTTAGAGATCTCATTCTGCCTCTTTTTTTTGGGATGTCCCAGCGTCGCGTCCTTCCTTCCGTCCTCCCAACCTTTGCCATCTCTTCCCGCTTCCCACGTCGTCATCGGCATTCTCACGGCGTCGTGTTTGCGCCGCCATTAAAGTAGAATCCTTCGGGCGAACGAGAGTTAATCCGGAGTGCGTTATTTAGAAGTGGAGTTATCCGGGACGGTGTCGACGACGTCGCTAATCGAGGAAGCGCTAATCCGCGAGGATGTGGGACGCGATCGGAGCGCACGGGCAAACGAAAGAGTGACTCAGGAGAAAGGATGTTTGCACTTTAGAGTGCCTACTTCAGGGTGGCCACGCGTTTACGAAGACAAATTCACGGTTATTTACGGGTTTTTAAGGTAGAAAATCGGTATTTTCACGGTTTTATTAGAACTAAATATTAAATATATTTGGAACTAAATATTATTACATCAATAAAAATTCGTGTTTTCTTAAAAAGGTTTGATGGTTCATTATTTAATGGATATTTGTCGTAAGTAAATCATTTACGTCCCAATAAGTTATGAATGAAGATATTTTAAAAGTAGATTTAAATTAGAAATTAAAGAAAACGTCAAATAATCGAGTGACTATTGTTAAGTGAGAAATGGCAATGTTCTGGAAATGACAATCTTTGCCTAAGTTTCCTCCATTACGCTATGCTATGCGTACAAGATTCAAAATGATTCAGGAACTTGATCCTAATTCTGGAGAAATGTCAAGTACCTGGCAAGAAAAAAAAGGTAGGAGCATAATTAAATGGTTGAAGACAGCACTTAGTGCAAAATTCACAGTACACTGCCCAGACTTACTGAAATAAAACTGACTTTTCCACAATCTGAAATTCTAATAGAACTGTCTATGGACCACGAATACCCCAATAAAAAGTTTACTCGCGAAATTTATAGTAAATTCATGGTTTTCACGGATGCACGGTTGAGTGGCTACCCTGCTACTTGTAGGCGCTCCTATTGTGTCCGTACTTCATATTATCACGGGAAAACAAATAAAATATTGTCAAAGTGGTGTATTCGGAAAATAATTTTCCCGCTACCTCAAATAGCTCCATTAGCGTCAAAGCACTTATTAAAGTCTTTAAGAAATGCAAATTCACGTGATTCAAAAGGGTATGACGCCACTGTACGACATCACATTTCTCCTCGACGAGTGCTTCGACAGGAAGAATCAAATCATACCAAGTTCGTTGTCTTCCATACAGTAAATGAAACCAATTATTTTCATCGGTAAGATTGAACGAGCTGAACATATCATAAAAACGCGTCAGATTACAGGCAGAAATACCGCTCCATTACGTCACACACCGTATTTCCGGATGACGTAGTGTTTTAACGTCGCACAGTGGGTGTAATTTTTAACAAGGAATATTTTTATAAAAAAATGTCACTAGCAAGTCGACAAAAAGTTGGTCGTTTCCATATAAGAAGATGGACTTCACGCACAAGTAACTTTTAAAAAAGCTCAATTTACACATAGTGATAATTTGGGCAAGGATGTCCGCTCACCAAAAACATATTTATACTGGGCATAAGATATATATTTCTATCCTTATAATGTCAATATTTACTTCAGTTAGGTCAATGCAGTACCGGAAGAAGCTATTTCACAAGTCTTGGAAAAAGTTTATTCGCCCGTTCCTCATATAGAATTTATTTACCGATTGTGATTTCTTAAATAACGCATTAGTAACAATCAGTGGCGGATTGAGGTTGTTGTTTAGGGTGGGGTATGGAATACCTTATGACCACCAATTTTTCCATTATAGCAGGAGCCACGGGGGGACGGACTCCACTTAATCCGCCACTGGGTTACATATAAAAATGTACGCTTGCATACAGCCTTAACAGCATCCATATTGCAATGCTATAATAATTCTATATTTCAAAAAGGAATTCTGGATCTTAACATGGACAATTTATTGGATACAATCAATAAGTCATCAATCGTTTCAGTTATTTCCTTACCGATCGCTAAAAATATATTAGGTTTACATTTTTCCACGTGTATAACGCAGAAATGTCGTAAAATAAATATTATAGTTCAATTCTTGTACTCAACCACGAGTTAGGAAGCTAAAAATAAAAATATATGAATTCAATGGATAAAAAATTATCAATAAAAACAAAATATTTTTGAATCAAAATGTGGAGAAGATGGATAAATTATTTAAATAATATAAAGAAAGTATAAAATTTAGTAGAATACGATAGAATCTTGAGATGTGTATTAATTTCGTACAGAATATCATTTAAGTACAGTGCTGCTAAGAAATATAATTATTTTTGAATGTAAATACATACACCAAGTTATATTTCTGAAACATTTCCTGATTTTAATATTTTATTTCCTATATTTGTATTCATTAATAATTCGAAGACTGGCCGCTTCAAAGACCGGTCTCCGGTGGCTTTTACCCACACCTCAGGTCGGAACTTGGGTCGGGCACTGGGCCTGCTGCGGTTGCGCTTTAGCTTCGGGGACACCGAAAATTCGCATATATGCGTACTGAGAAAGCAGCCTACGATCGGGAAAGCGATACTTTTCGGTCGGGTCGTAATCACCTTCCTTGCGGGGGCCACCACTTCGACATCTCCCATTTCATGACAGTGAAACATCTTCGCCTCACTCCCTATTTAATAATGCTCCCTCCCCCAGTGAAAACAGTCCGCCGCTCTCAAGATCTTTTATGCGGCCTTCCACCCCTTCGCTTCTCGCCGATCGTTTTCAGACTCCTCCGCTCTGCTGAATAATAATTTATCAGCCACTTACCATGCGAGTTTATAATGGCTTTCCCATAAAAAATTCCCTTTCCCTTTAAGTCTTCGGGGGTTATTAGGAGGACTTCTTTTTCCCGTTCTTTTCCCTTTGCTCCAACCACCTCCCTTTAGACTCTCATTTCCTCCGAAAAACTCCCTTCCCTTCTCTGTCTTCCATTTTAAAGTAAAACACATTTCGACTAAGTAGGTCGGAAAAAATTAAGAGCGTCCGTTATATACATATGTATGCATGGATAAAAGAGCAGATTTCGCCGCCAAGGGGAAATGGCTGAAAACGAAAAATTATTTCATCGCGCAGTATCTTTTTTTATCCCTTTGATATCGAGGCTAACTACTCAGGAAAAATGTAATTTAACATCTTCAAGCGTAATCAGTTTTGCGATTATTTTTTTACTCTTATTAGAGGTATGGTGTGAGGGAACAAGACAAACTATCCTTAGAAATTGTCTTTAAAAGGCATTTAATACTGAGAGCAGTCGAAAGAAATGCAATTGAAAGTGGGTTATTTCTATAATATGAAATACCTTCTACTGAAAAAATTGACTGGCTAAAGTAACGAGCAAAAATGAGCTAATGAGCAAAAATGAATTTGTAACATGGAATAGAAAATTGGCAATGAATAATCGGAAATTTGCTGTCGGTTGACTGTGATTCTTAGAAGCAAGGAGGACGAGGAGGTATGAGGACAATTTATACGTCCGTACTTCGTTATGGCTTCCAAGCACATGAGAGGCGGAAAATGTTATATTCTTGATCAGACTCGATTATATTAGTAGCTCTAATTATATTCCAAAAACGTTTCTAAAGATAATCTGATCATTTGTTTCGGAGGGCACTCTTTATCTGCGTCCAGCTCAGAGAAAAGTGAATGAAAGAAGCACATACAAAAGCCACACAATTTCCTGCATCACCTAAGTCTATTTAACCCTAATTACATAAGACCCTACATGTAAGAGTGGGAATGAGGAGTCTTTTCCCGCTTTGGCAATCTGCCCTGGGGTGACCCTTGCTGAGACACGGAGGCCTCGTGAAGATTATGAGCCCATGGTGGTTTGCGCTAAACATTCAACGTGCTGCTCATACGTATAGTTCAGTTTATACCTAAGTCGTCATCATCTTGGTTTTCTGAAGATCTCCAATCCACTCATTGGCAGTGAATTTAAGTGTTATCGAAAAATATAATATAGGATGGAGATATCGATTTCCTAGTTATATTTAGAGAAATGACAGACTTTTCAATCCATCCCACTAAAAGATTACAAAATGTTTCCAAATATCCTGTTAGAAATAAGTGGAGTGATCGATTTGGCTGTGATGTCTACCTACAATGGATATTTTCGTTATTCTGTTATTTCCTGTCGATGCCACTCACTGGAAAACGCTTCATTCCTACGAGTCGCAAAAAATGTTCAGTAATTTTGTCTCTCCTTCTCCTCCTCCTCAGAGTTTTCCTCATATTTTTTTTCTCTCCAACTCTTCATAGTCACTATTACTTTAGTAAGTAGCTGAAATGCAAAAATGACAATGCCGCCGTCGACTCTGGTCAATTCAGTATCTACATTGAGTATCGTATAGTGTACCTAATTTTTGCCAAATGAAAGGAATGTAATTCTCAGGAAAATGCCATTAAAATGCAAACAAGAATAAACAAGATTTGATAATTTCAATGGCTTCATTCAACTGACTGCTCTTGCAGCAAATGTACACGAACAAAACTAATATGGAACTTAAGAGCATTTTTTCGATTAAAATTACTGCAGCGATTATAATTTGGAAATTGCATGAAAAGAAATCACCTTATTCGCAAAGTCAATGCACTAAAACTCCAAAAAACGGAATTACACATGCACAAACTAATAATCGTGTTTTTTTCATACAGCGTGTTGACTGATGATGTTTAGTACCTATTATTTAGTGCTATTAAGCTACGCATTTTGATAGAAAAGTTTAAACCGCAATTGAGGTCAATGGTGCGACCGGTTTCGATGAACTATCTAGATAATTGAGAAAAGATGGAGATATCGATTTCCTTGTTTTATATAGAGAAAGACATTTCCATCCATCCCTCTAAAAGATTACAAATTATTTCCAAATATGCTAGTAGAAATAAGCGGAGTGATCATTTTGGCTGTAATGTCTACCTACAATGGATATTTTAGTTATCCTATCGATGACGTCTCTACGTGAGGGTGTAAGTACACGAAAACGCACGGGGGTAGAGTGAGATTCGCTGCGGTTCCGTGGTTTCAACTGTTTTTTCCTTCTTTCATCGGCCGCTCCCGGATGCTTTGTTTCCTTTTACTTCGCCCACCACACCATTTCTCCCCTTGTCATATTTCTCCCGTTGCCATGACCCCGAACGTCATCTCTTTCCTTCCCCCCTTACCCTTCTCCCCTCCTCCAATTCCGCCTCGCCCTTCCGCCCTTCCCGGAGATTCCATTCCCCGTTTCCGGGCGCCCTCTTCATCCATCACGCGATCCGTGGCAGCCACAAGCTCCGGGAACCCTTCCACCTCCTCCTTCTTCTTACCCCGTAAGATGTCTCCGGGACCCGGTGCAAACGAAATCCCACCCCTCCTTACCAGCCTCAGGGTCACCACCCTCACCCCGCTCTAGTTTCCTTCACAAAAAACGGGGCTACCACCATGCCCGGAGTCTCAGGCTTTCAGAACACGGCTTCAGCTGGAGATGAAGCTAAGAAGATTTCTTGTTTGAGAGCAGAGGATCGGCCGATGGTGATGGTCATCTGTCAACCTCAAAATTGCAAAAGTGCTCTTCACTAAATTTACTTTTCGGCAATCGTACTCGTTCGGCAAGACATTATGTTGATACATTCAAGGTTTTGAGAGACTTGAACGCATTGAGTTTCTTCCTATCTGCCCTCATAGTCTGCCGCCGGTATAAAATTTTGGGGTTTATGTGCAGAAATTTGCTTAAGAACACACAGGAAGATGGACTTAAGGTTATTTAATTTATTAAAGATAATCCTCCGGTAAAGGTAGGTTTAGATGAAAGTAGGATTAATAATCTGTTACAACGGATGGTCTTGGTCTTCATATATTATGTCATTTATCAGCTAGGCATACGTCCTATGAGGTTGGAAAACAATCGTCTAACTTCAAACAAGCTTGAGAATACATCTAGAATTCAATCTCATTTCCTTAGGTCTTCCTTTTTGGTGGCATAAAAATGTTTCCGTTTGCTACCAACCCAACTCAACCCGCATGAAAATATCTTATGCCAATGTTTTGCCTCAGAGATATTTGAATTAAATCTTTTCTTATGGCCTGGAATGGATTCTCTGCGTTATGAGAATATCCTAAACTAACGGGCGATATGATGAGAAAAATTTGCAAAACTTGATGTACCGCATGATAAGACTGTCAATGCGTTGAATGCGTTCAAAACGTGATAATTAACAAATTTTAGTAAATTTTGCGTCTTGAGAAAGGTAAAGCAAGGCCTTCATTATTTTTTTTTATTCCTACCATCATTGCCAGACTTTCGCATTCCTACCAGACTTTCGCGCTTGCCGTGCTCCCCGGCGCGTCACGGATTCGTCATCATTGCAGCACAAGTCACGTGAGGATTTCCACCTTGCCATTGGACACCATCAGTTCGAACTAACAGTCGTGATCGTAGTGCCTATACTATAAATTTTGAGGCCCTGGGGCAAAACGAAAATTCAAACGTGGTGAAAATATATATGCATTCAATAAGACATCACAGGAGTGACAAGCAAAAACACAGGCAAAATGAAAAAGAAAATCTCACATCTGTTTTTTGAATTTTCGGTGACACAACCGCCTTCTTCTGAATAATTACTGATGATAAGAGAGAGTAAATGGTTACACTCATGTTCAGTAGAAGGCGGATGTAACGTCGACGATTGAAAAAACAGACGCGTGAGTTTCCTTTTCTTTGTGCCTGTGTTTTTGCTTGTCACGTCAGTGACGCCTTATATGCATGAATTTTTTTGGTTCAGAGCACAAAGCAGACGATTGAGCTATCAGCTGGCTGTAGTATCAGCTGAGCGTCAAGAGCGGCGCTTGAATTTGTATTTTACTGGCTATTTAGCGGGAATTAGAGTAAACCGTGTTTACACACAAATAAAAAATATTGGAAAAAATATTTTTTATTTGCGTGTAAATCCGTGTATCCATGTGGAGCCTCTTTGGCTTGTGGGCCCCGGGGCTGTGCCCCGTTTGGCCCGGGCCTGCCTGATCGTTACTTCGCAGTTGGTCCTCATTCCAACTGCGACGTTCCGCCTTCAGTCTCGCTGCTATCCATCTCAATTCTTCGGCCTCTTTCCGACCCCCCCCCCCCTTCAACTAACTCAAACTCCCAGACAGTGCGAGCCCTCAGGCATTTTCGCCGTTTTATTCCGGTTACGCTGTCGGCGTGACACAGTGGCGGAGGACACATTTGACCCCTCCCCCCTGCTTCCCACCGTCTGGCGTTCGACGGCCTCTCTGCGATGGATGGAGGAGAGGCAGCAGACGAGCGAAGGGGGACATCTCAATGATAAAGTGTCATTTCATGCGCATGCCACCGGGCCCGGGGAGTTTTATCACCCTTAGGTTGTCGGGAGAAAGTTACACAAGGGAGGTGGTGGTGGTCTGAGGAGGAAAAAGGAGCACAAGAAGCCGTCCGCCTTGTTCTTGACGATATTGTTGCGTCTCGGAAGATGGTGGATGGTTTCATCGATAATCGAGCGACGCGGTTTTAACTTTCAAACGCTGTGTATGTGTTTCACTTTTTTGTTTCACGTTCTTATAAGGCGATATCATGCGATTAAAACTGGTTGTTACCTTAGATGATTTGATAAAAAAGGACAGATCGGCTAAAACTGGTAGAAGTGACCTAAGCTCACCTTGCCACTCAGCTCTGCAGCGTCTCACTGGGTAGCACGAAGATGTAGATGCAATAATAAATTACTAATAATGAACACTACTTTGTTTTATTTTATTTTATATAATACTGATCCTAAAACTACTAATATTCCTTATGCTGGGATAAGAATAAATCAACGAAAATTAAGAAAGCACTGTCAAACACGAGCATTACTTGATAAAATTTGAGTGGTTTTGGTATGTAAGTGGTATTTGGTATTTAGATATTTATTTTTGTATTTGGTAGATCATTACAGTTTATCGGTGATTTTTACTATTTACAAAATGGGAGACACTTAGGGAAATATCCGGGCGTTTTAGTCAAATAAATAATTTAATGAAAGACTTCACCCGGCTAGGTTTTGTTTGAAACCTGACCGACGTGATAGCAAAAGTTCGACTAGGGAGTGACCTCGACCTGCGTGATATTGTTAGAGGTGGTTCCGAAACACCCAAATTTCAAACATTTCGTTATAAAAAAAGAGCGTGACTAATTAGTTACCTTGCACAAATTAATGAGACTGATTCCTCTTTTGATTTCAACTGCAAACCCCTTCTAAGACTTAGGCCCAGATCTCTCGACATTGCGCCGAACGTTTTACCAAATTAATTTAATCTGCCGGGAGTGCTCTTCCAGGTGAAATCCGTGTCCTCGTTTGAAGTAACTCTCTAATAAAGTTACAGTTTTTCTAGCATTCAAAACTTTATCTTAAGCAAAGAAGGACTAACTGCTTTATGAAAACTTCATTGGACACAGTCGAGCTGGCATCTCAGCCTGGAAACTAAGATTATAAAATCAATCAGAGAATATAATCGTGTAAATAATTTATGGTCTTTGAACTTTTTTAATAGTTGCCTTAATATTTGCCACAGGAAAATTAAAATAAACGAAACTAATATATTAAAAAGAAAAGTAGCCCTCTTCGTTAAAAAATGCTACGAGCGATCAGCGACAACTTATGTAAGGACTACAAGCTGGCCAAAAACAGCTAAAGACCCGGATGCTACAGGCTGTATAGAACTGGGAATTCAGTTTAGAAAGTTTTTAGGATGACACAAAGCTTGAACATACTTTACTACTACTTCAACCCCGTACTCCATCTCTAGAACTGGTAGAAATGACCTAGCCTAGCCACTCAGCTCCGCAGCGGCTCACTGGGTAGTATGAATATGTAGATGTAATAATAAATAATTGGTTTTCTTTTGTAGTACTGATCCTACAGCTACTAATATTTCTTATGGTGGGATAGAATAATTTAAAAAAATCAACGAAACACTATGCCAAACACGAGTAAAATCCGTCCTGTGTTATGGAAGTGATGCATGGGTGATAAACAAAGCCAAAAAAAGAAGATAGAGAGATGTTGGCATAGACGATGATGCGCCGGGTTAACTCGGATATAAAGAGTTACCAACGACGAGATTCTCAACTGCATGGGAACATCAAATACGGTAATAGATAAAATTGAGAAGAAAAAACTTAGATGAATTGGTCATTTGCTAAGAGCGTCAGACAATCGATGGCCAAAACGAATCTTTCATTGGACTCCACCAGGAATAAACAACGTGAACGACCTAGATGGACGTGAATGGGAGGTACAAGGAAATAAATGGAAAATAGAGAGCTAGAAGAAGATACAGCCTAGGATAGAGATGTTTGGAGAAGGAGATAGGACAAGCAGTATCAAGCTGTTTAGAGATATGTCATTCATGTGCACAATGGAACACAGAACAATGGAACACTATAAAGTCCAAACATTTGTATATAGTAATTAATGCAAACATTTAACCGCCCGGTGAACCTGAAGCATCGCTTCAATCAAAAGCTAGAAAAAAATTTTGAATTTTAGGACATTTGGTGAATGACCTGGTGCTAACCGGACTTTCCCCCATCTTTGACTTATGGGGGAAAATTAAGGCTTGATTCCCCCTCCCTCTTTCATTTTCCATCCCTCCACCTCCGTTGCCTATTTTTCTTTACCTTCCCCACTTGACTTGCTAACCACATGCCATTCCTGTGCTAACCTTCTAAGCACCTTCCTCAATCCGTAACCCCCCTTCCGCTAACCTTGACTTTCCATATATGTATAAGGAACAAGAGATCTGTATTGTTTACCTGATGATGTCCACTGTTGGATGAAACCGGTCGTCATAAAACATCCTGTGAAATTTTACAAAGTTTTTTATTTTTCTAACGATGAGATTCCACAAAGTTGAGCCTCATTCTATTGAATTCAATCAAAAGTGTTTAACGCTTCGTGTTAGGACTCATGAGCTCAATTCTCTCAAAACCCAGCTCTCATTTCCAACTTTAAACGCAAACGCGGAATAGGGAGCACCACTGCCGTAATGGCATCAGTCAGCAGTCTCAATGATGATGATCTGCCCATGTCGAAATCATCGAAGAGGAGGAGCGAAAAGGAAGAGATTTTATGCGGTGGCAATCCAAAGATCCACCTAATCCCCTCCGGAGAAGGGAGAAGAGATATATTCCTTGGAGGAAAAGTGTTGTTTCCAACAAATGAATGAGAGTCGTCAAAATCTTGAGGGAAGGTAAGGCGTCTTTTCGCATCCCTAAAATGAGATTCGAAGGGATGGAAGGAAGAAAGAGATGGGACCAGGAGGGGGAGGGGGAGAATGGGGTGGGTGGGGAGTGCAGGAAGGTAGGGCCGCGAAATGAATGATAAGGTGGTATCGTTAGGTAAATGAGTTCTGGGAATAAACGCAAATGATTGATGACTCCGAATGAAGTTCCCAGGAGACGGGAAAATAATTAAGGCGGTCCAAAAGCCTGCGAGGAAGAATAAGGTGAGTTGTTCGTAAGGGGGAAGGGTGGGGTGGGGGGAGCCGGAGGGGCGACGGGGGCTGGGTGGGCCCTTCAAACCCCGCCCCATTGTGGGGAGAAGAAGACCCTAGCGGGGAACGCGCCCGCGCACATCAGGGTACGGGGGAGGAGAACTGGCGGTAAGAAGTCTTGTGTATACGCATTCCTGCTCGCTCCCTTCATAATTTTCCCCGTCACAATGAATACACACTCACTCAAAACAGCTGAGACCACATTGGAATGGAGAGATAAACGTCGTCAGGGCATTTTAATAGAATAATCATTCTCAGAATACGCGAAATTTTTATTTTTTAATCCGTTTCCATGAGTTAAACATTGCGTGAGGGGAACAAATTATTTGAGTCTGAATCACAGACATTAGACTTTTATGTTTTTCACTTTGAAACCCATAATTCTCAACTTAAGTCGCAAATAAACTTTTTTATAAATTGCAAATAATTATTTTTAAACTTCAGGTACCGATGTGTTGTGTGCCGATCCATGATTGATTGACTTCGTTAAGTAGAACCGTGCTGCAACATGAACTGCCCTTGAGAATATCTCCTAAAACATACCATAACGGATTATGAGATTGAACTTTTCAGCTAAATTTTCGTGGTCCGATTCCAGGTCTAGGAAATATTTTACACTTTAAGATTATTTTTGCAAGATTTAAGATTAGAATTGCCATAATGACTGACGAACATACAACAATATAGATCCATTGTGATCCAAATTTTATCAGCTCATGACTCATGTAAAATGAAATGAAAAACTATAGATATAAATCTAATAATATCCCTAAGGAGTTAATATTCAAGACATGAATTCCTATTAAAATCATACATAATGAGGCCAAAATTTTGCGGGTTTTTAATATCCAGCGTCACTTTCCCTTGCACATACTTGAGACAAAATTGAATGAACATCTTTCGTTATCTGTACACACCACGTACCATACGTGTGACGTTTGTCCATTGTCTATGCTTGATATACGTGAAGATTACGAAACGTTCTGTCATTGAGCAACGGGAAGGTTTGGATTTAGTGATTACTAGAATTGTCCGGCATTTTAACTCCACCACATGAAGTTATTACTAGTATGGTCCGGCCATTTAACTCCAACACACACACCTATATGATTACTTTACGGATAAGTTGATTTTACTGATTGGTATTTTTGTATTTGATATATTGGTATATTGGTATTTGATAAATTGCAGCAATTCTTAAACCGAAGAAATTATTAGTAACGCAGTGAAAATTTCAGTCGATGAACGTTCAGCGCAATACATTTAAATAAACATAATGAAATATTTATGAGCTGTGAAGACGAGCATGTAGATAGCACCACTGCTAAAACGCACGAGGCGAATAACAGAACCGAGAGCTTGACAAATATTCAGATGTGATATATGCGACTTGGTTTTGACCAATGCTATAAACCAAGTCATACATTACCAACTTTCAAATTAAAGTGGCTGACAGACGACACCGAACTCCGCACAAGAATGAAATGAAAAAAAAATTGGGCGCAAAAGGAGAAGACGTTGAAAGGTTGTTGACTGGAAATTCAGGTCGGATGTTTACTCCTCCTAGGATGCTCTAAACGAAACGGCCGATGAGGACCGAGTCACAATGGATTCCGAAAGGAAAAAATTCACGACTGGGGTTCAAACCCAGTATCCTGCCGAGAGGACTACTAGCCCGACCGCTACGACAGCTGAGAGTAACTGGATTACAATCGAAGTTTAGGCGGCAGAATTTTTCTATCCCAAATGGATGGCCAAAAGAGAATGGGGAGGGGGTACCGTGTGAAAGTAGAACTTCGAACATGAGGAACTTCCGTTAGTCTGATGTAATGGACGCAACACTTGAGCACTGCATCTTAAATTTATATCTAACGTACATTATTGTCGGGCAACACACTGGGTAAGGTACTTCATCTCCGCCGACGTTTCATTGCGCGACACGCTCATCATATTCAGGACTCAACCTTCAACGCTCAACCTTCGCCGGTAGAGAATCAGCCAGTACATGATAAAAGTATACATTTCACAGTATTTTAGTTTATGACAAGAATTTAACGGAATATCAGCGAGAGAAGTGAGGATCGTAAGTTTTATACGTTTCATAAATAATTTGGGTGCTACCACCACTGCTGGAAATGGTGGGTGATAAAACTTAAGCTCATGCTTGGGGAGTATACCTCCAATCATGGGAAAAATTGACGAGGAAATTCAATTGCCGCAAGTGTACACAGATTTTTGAAACCTACTATCATTGCAGTTAGACAATAATCGTTGATAATGACCATAGAGACAAAATTGAAACCTGTTGGCGAAATATACTCGCCTCTCTTGACCTTCACAAAAAAATCCCCGTGGATTCATTGTTCACGTAGGGAAAGTGAACGATGTTATATAGAACTGCACATCGCAGGAGGACACCCCAGATTCTAAAAATCTCTAGCAGAGGTCCCTGAAATAATTTCGGAACGGCAGTGTCTCCACGCGGCGCACGGGAGAGGATACCGTGTTCCCTCTGATGAGGGTAGAGGGCGACGCTTCACATGGCCGGCCGGGCACAAATTGAATTTCGCGTGAAAGCTGTTTAATAAATTTTATGAGAGTGGCCGTCGCGGCTAGGATCACGCTGAACAGTGGCGAGTGGAGGAGACTTGAGGAGACAAAAGCGATTACCGGAGTAGGGAAGCAGGGGAGTGAAACAGTGGAAAAAGGATTTTAACCCTGGCTAAGGGGAAGGGAGACGCGGTGATTCACCCATCGCGTCTCCCTTCCCCTGAAGGAGCAAAGGCAGATTCATGCTCAACACTAGAACACAAATTAAGAGTAAAACGTTGCTTAAGCACAGGCAGTAATCTTAAGCACAGTAGTAATCCCTAAGTCTTCAAACCGACCAATGAAAATACCTTTCTTTACCTTATTTTGCCAACGAGATCTTTTATCCTATCATATCCAATTTTCAAGAAAGGTTCCGATTCAACGCCATGATGTAATATATATTTCGGATTTTTTTTAGAATTGCGATTCGACTTTTTATACAAGTGTGGTCGCTCGCCAAATATTACAATGAAAAGCGACTTCAGCATATGTCATCAACATCATCAGGTGTTCTGCCGAGTAACAGGTTCCATCCACGGTCGAACCATCCGCTTCTGTGCCTCGCCTGTCCCTTGGTCTCCTTGCGTCTTCCTCTTTTGACCTCGTCTATCAGTTTCCTTCCTTTTCTCTCCTCTTCTACCGATCCTTCAAGAGCTGTAGTTATCATTCCCTTCTCTCTTAGTATATTCCCGGTCGAATTTTCTTTTCTCTTCCTAATGGTGTTCAGGGGTTTTGCATCCTCTCCAACCCTGTTCAGTGCCATCCTCATTCCTTATTCTGTGTGTCCAACCTCCTCCACCTCAACCTTCTCCAACCTCCTCCATGTCCACATTTCAAACGCCTCAATTCTATCCCTATCTCTCTTCCCCAAGGTCCATGCTTCACAAGCATGCATGCCTGTGAAGCATGGACTCCCTACATCTGACTAGTCTTTTCCTACTCAGTAAAGCGTGTTTATTTTTGAATTTCACTTCCTCATACCATTGGCGGGAGAACGAACCATACATTGAGAACGAAATCATTGGTGAAATTAGCGAAATAACTTACAAGATGAAGGAAAACAATTTTCTGCGGTATGCTCTAAAAGCACGATTTAAAAGATGTAAATAACAAACTTGGACATACTTAATTATATTAATAACAATCTTACTCACATGCTGAATGAATTCTAATGAATTCAAAGTTGTTGTTGCCATTTTCGTGGAGCCGATAGACAAACGTGTGCTCTATCTAATATCGTTGATTAAATTCTATCTTTAAAAAAGTATTTTTTTACCTGAAAATATATTGGAAAATCAATGGCCTCGAGGCAAAAACAAGTGAAACAATAGAACCAATTGTATTTTTTTCACACAAATGATATTTTGGTAAAAAACCTGATACATAGAGTGAGCATTTCGAGGACATCAGATGGGAAAATTTAAATGAAAGCACCAACTCACGTTTTTATTTGAGTTAAGCAAATAGCTGCAGGAACTGAGGTCGAAATGCGTTAGTTCAATAATATTGACGTCGCATTCGGCTCGTTGGGAAGGATAAGTTGTTCATATAAAAATTCGTCGATTCATCTGCGTTGTTGTATGTGTGAATTTTGCTTTCCTGTACGTGTCACAAATGCCTTCATCGAAACCAGTATTTCTTAAGCGACACGGACGAGAACGTGATATTTTTCAACTCTTTCGACTCAAGCAGTCACGATAGCACCTCTTTCAGTGGCGATCTTAAGTAATTCCACTATGTTTCATCTGAACTAGCCTTGAGAAGAAGAATGGTGGACGTGTCGTCGAGGAAGGAAGAAGAAATAAGTCCCGCGTTCAACTAGCCAACGGACAGCGACATGGACATTTTCTCCTCCCGTAATATTTTTCTTTTCCTTTTCGAACGAGAGACGGCGGTTTGCTTGGGGAACGCCGAAGGAATCTCCAACGGCCCGCACACACACCCTTGGATGCGTGTGAAAGGAGCAAAGAGTTAGCGAGACTCTGGCACGACATCAATCGTGAAGGGCGGGAGGGGAGATTTTGAGAAGGGATGGAAAAGGGAGTAGTAGTAATGTCTGCGCGCAGGACAAAGGTCCCGAGCGAAACAGGGAGAAGGGGATGGAAAGGTTTTTAGAAAAATAATTCGGCGACTTTGAGATGAGTCGCTTTTGAGGAGTTGAAGGAATTTTCTCCGCCTAAGAAGGGGAGGAAGGGGAAATAAGAAAGCCAACCCTTGAAAGAGGGTACCCATTGGTCGAATCCTGCCTCTTCTCCCCCTCCCCCTCATCCACCCCATATAACATCCTATTTGGACCCATTCTCCTTCGTCCCCCCCCCAACCTTTCCGACAAGACCCTTTGAAGACTCTTTAAGGGTGAGATGAGACTAGGGCTTCGTCTGTGGGAACGTGAATTGGGGATGCTGCGAAGCCCAGGACACTGGGTTTGGTGTGGGGGGACCAAGGAGGAGATTTGGAAGACGAAGGGGTGAGAGTGTGGGATGGAAGGGTGCACCTCGTATCCTTATAAACGCCCTACGCCACCCGGTTCCCTTCCACGTGCATAATGCGGGGCCGAAACCCTTTTGCCTCAGCATGAAAGGGGGGAGGGAAGTGGTCAGGCATGGTTCAGGGAGGGAGGGCGGTCAAGCGCTCCTTGGAATAAAACGGTGAGTGGGACGGGAGGGGGGGTTAATGTGTATGGTTTTTGAAGGAGGGCTTTCAGGGGTCATTGTGACCCTGTCCGGTTTTAAGATGCCCGCGTAGGGAGTGGTAGCGAAGGCGCACGGCTGTTTGGAAGTCGTGAAGGGTTTGAAATGGAAATGTGGACGTAAAAATGAGACTTCCATCTCATTCCTGTCTCCTCCTTCCTTCAATCCTTTTATGCATCTCGCAAAACTATCCGTCCACCCTTCTGCGTGCTTTCTTTATTTCCCTTTTTACTCCCTTCCGTCCTTCTCCTCTCAACCTCCATCACATATTTTTAAGAGTTATTCCCTCGCAAGAGCGAGGAGAGAGAGAACATGCTTGAAGTCAGTGCCCGCCCAAGGTTTTTCGTTCCGATACATAAAGGCGGTCCAACGTCTGGAAGCATAGCAATATGCTGCTACTCCCGGCATGGGAGAACTGTTTACGAAGCATCAACGGGCCCGGAGTTAGCGTGAGCACTTTTGACCCACGAAAACGGTCTCAGGAGCATCTTTGAGGAAAAGGTTCTTTCCTAGAAATTCAGAAATGACTCTTAAACCTTTTTAACTCTTAATACTAGTTGCGGATATAGAATAATAATCCTCTCTTCTGAATCCTTTCGACCTAAATTAATATCCATTGCCAATATTTGCGTAAACTATATTTTTAAGGTTCGAAAAATATTTTTTCTGGAAAAAATTAAAGTTTTTAATAAATTTCGTGAAAAAGCACTACCAACCAGAAGGTATAGGACAGAACTTAGTCATCCAGAGGAATCAACGATTGTGATTTTGAATCTCGCCTCGTAAATGGACGTTGTGTTGTCTCAGGGGAACTCAGGACTATAAGGTTGGACGGTGAGGCATAGTGTCAGCAGCTGGGGCACCCAGTTTACAGCTTGGAAAATTTACGGAAATATAGTACTTCATGTACTATAATGTAAATTTTTACATTACAAACGTGTAGTAAAATGCTTGTCTATATGAGTAGAATGGCGAACGATTCCACTTTTTTGGATCCAGGTTTGGATTCACTACCTTGAAAGTTTATGCGTGGAAATTAATTGAGAAAAAGTAAGAATGATTTCATTAACGAAATCACGGAGTCACCTCAAGCAATTTGAGCCTAAGGTGGGCTCTTCACCTATGTTCAGTTGAATTTTAAAACTTCACATTGGAAAATAAAGAGATCCTATTTCAAAAGAAATTATTCCACCACCCAGATTAATCTATCCCAAATGTACTAGGGTTCTATTCAAATTAGCGCGTAAATGTGAAAAGTAAATCTTTGAGCGATAATTAATGTAAGAATGTGCTGAGAATACGATTGCAAAGGCATTACCAAAAGACTTGATTATTCAGGTCTTACTTTGTGTTAGGTGCTCAATGACATAAAATGAGGTAAACTTCGTCTGACCAAAAAGAAATGTATGCAACTTTCCGAGCAAGGTTTCGACTCACATAGACCTTTTATCAAGGCAATTGTACCAGAAAGAGAAGTCAGTATATAATCTCACTGCTCCTTCTGGTACTGGTAATAAGTCCTTTTAATGAGACTTTTTGCCTGCCATACTTGGCAGTGGATAAGAGGGAATGGAGTTAAAAAAATATGTCAAGACTTTTTTGTGCCATAATGAGGAAAAAGTTATCAAGTTGATATTATACCAAGTCAGCCGAGCTACGGAGACAGCGCTGTTGTTCAGACTGTGAAATACCTCGCACGTTCAACAAAAACTAGTCTAGAAATGTGCCCCACGGAGTCAAAACGGCTAGCTTATTCTGTATCCGAAGCACTCAATTTCGTCTCCTCTATCCCCGTCGAATTTTCGCATCCCTTTCCTTCATCATTCCCTTCGGCCAGCGAGTATTTTTTTTCACATCCCTTAAATACATTCCGCCTTCCATTAACCAGCCCCGGGCGGAAGTGTTGAGGGGAAAGAGGACGAAAGACAGAGGTGGAAAAAAGGAAAGCCTTCGCCTTAAAAAAAGAAATCTCTTCCATTTATCGTTTTTGTTTATCTGCGGTGCGTTCATCGGGAATGAAATTGTCCAGCGAGAATGCTTATCGATTTCCGATCGTTTGGACTTTGGGGGGGACGGGGGGAGGGGGGAGAAATATATTTCTGCAAAAGTGCCCCGTAAATAGCGAACGGCTGATTTGCTTTCGATTTTTATATTTTCAGATCACCCACAGTCCCGAAAATAATTATTTCTTCCCTTTTTTTCATTCGTGATGGAACGTAATAAAAAGCCTTTTTTCCCCTCGAGAGGGGTCCCCTGTGCATGAGGGGCACTCGTGGACCGTCTAGTAACTCAGGCAAGGCTTGCGCTTGACAAGCTCCCATGATTCCCAGTTGCCAGTTGGAGCATTGCTCTGAATGCCCTCCTTTATTACAGCAATATCATGGTTTTTGAACTACTTGCACAATTTTACTCTAAGCAACAACTGTAAGTGATGAGCTTCCAGTGAATCTTAGCAAACAGACGGCGCTCAAGCAAATGCGTCTTCGCAAGAGGGGAAAAGATACCACTAAAGGTAGCCGATAATGTAATCCTTTGGATAAAAATATTGGAAATTTTGCCGGCGCTCTTAATACCTAATTATTTCCTGAGGCTCAGAAAAGTGCAACATGGAAAAAGTGATAATTTTCATCTACTACACTCAAGGCAGTGTATGATTTACCAGCGCTGAGAGTAGATAACATGTTTTCCTAGTTAAACCAATCAGTGACTGGATATTTCACTTATTTATATTGCCATTAACTTTACTATTTTAAACAAATAATTATAAAATATGACTAAAAGGTGCATTTTTATTGTTATAGATTTTGATCTCAAACTTTTGGGTACTTGCATATGAGTTGGCTCCACCAATAATAACTTGTGATAGAAAAAATACTATATTGATGTGAAATAACTTTTATGACGGATAATTCATAAGATACCTATATAGGAGTGGAAACTTTCCTCGCGGAGATCGTAAAAATAACGTTTTCTTTTACTCGCAACGATACATTACGAGGAACGCGCTGAATTGAATTGTGCTCCAAAGCGGAAAATAAACTTATTTTTCAACTCTCTCGCCCACCTTCCGTCACGAAAATTAATTTTTCCAGCCGGAAGACATTATTTCCTGAAAAAGCTTATCCACCAGAAATAGATGACGCCACCCGAATCATTGTATTCCGATACGTCAATTTCTTCGATAAGCTATTACGGGAAGGTCCTTGGGAAAGGGGTCAGGATGGGAGGGGAGAAGGACGGGGGACTGGAGGAAGGGAATCGAGGGGAAAAACCCTTCCGTCCGTGGGCACACTCGGGAAGGAGGAAAAAGACGCCTCCCACCGATCCTGTACCCTTAAACCCCCCCTCTTTCCCCATCCTGAGACAAGAGACCCCGAAGGAACAGGACGAATTTATCGAAACTCTAAGGAATGGGGTGTGGTAGAAATCCCTTCTTTCCTATCCTTTTCCAGCCTGCAGTAATTCACATTGTACCCTTTGTTACCCCTCTCCTCCCTCCTACCCTCCCAACCAACCCTGCGTCTTCTCCTCCCCTCCATCTTCGCACAATAGGGGAGACCGTCTTAACTCCTTCCATACCCTTATTCCCCCCCACCCAACCGCCTTTCAGGGTACACACGGTTATCGCCCTTACCAGTACCACAGGACGTGCGATCATGACGTCTCCACGGAGCCACACTGGGTGTTTCGTCTTAAGCCCCCGCCCATAAGAGATTTGAAACGTTTCCTCGGAACCAAAATCCGTGTACCTTTGTATACCCCCGCCGTCCATGGGTACAGGGATGAATCATGACGAAGTCGTCGAAACTCGCTGTGATGGTCGATTATAAAAGCTCAGCCTATGCGCATTTCCCGCGTCGTAGAGAAATATCTTTTAATGCTGTACGAGATGGACGAATTCATTACGGGGAAAAGGAGACGTTATCTATCAAATGCCGCGCTCTCTGGGGAGTAATGACTGCATATATGTTTAGAAAAAAGTCACGTGAGTGTGAGGTGTGACCGCGATAGGACACGGTTCCCAATGCTGGAGCAACTTGCGACGATGATAGGAATACATCAAACCTTAGGCAGTGACTAGCGTTTAATCATGAATACAGTATTTTCAAGAGTCATAAGCTCGTTTGGTGAAACGATTACAATAAAAACCTATTCATTTTTTTTAATCTACTCAAAATTATCAGTTATAAACATAAAAAAAAACAAGATGGAAGAATGAGCTACTCGCGTACAATCATCTTCGAAAAGCTATTTTCGACTAATAAAGTTTCAAGATGATTTAATTTTACCGTGGCATATAAAGTGTTGTGCTATTGAAATTGAGGAAGTAAATCTACCCTGATATGAGGGCACTTAAACTCTTGAATTGAGTTTATGGTACAAAAATGGAATCCGAAATAATATTAAAAATCTAAGTTTTATTTGAAGAATAGAAGGATATCTAAACGGCGCATTGAATATCGGAAGCATGGCTCTTTCTCGGAAAGATTTTAAAAATTGATACATGCCGAGTCCTATTTCATTGTAATACCCCGCTCCGATTCCAAATTCAACCGTCCAAGATTTGCAGAATCATGAGGCAGAATCATGAGACAACGACGTTCACTAGAAGCACTAATACCTTCTCCCTTGAATTCCACGCCGATGGACGTTTTTACCATCTTAAGTAATGTACAATAATAAAAATCCATCCACCATTTCCAAAATAATGCTAGAAAGTTTTTTTTTAGTTTCATTGTTGAAGAATTTGATTCCATGAAATCGTAAAGGCGAAAATCAGCTATTTATTTTGTCAACATCACAAGCAGAGAGGAGAATCGATTTGATTAGCTGTCAAAGAAGTACGAAGAGCATAAAATATTTCAAATTCATTCGATCGCACAGGGATCCAATAGGATTGATTTGTTTACCAAGCAAAGTACGCATGAGAGCTCTCATCGAGGTAAGTCCAAGTGTCAAAAAGGCACTTCTCACTAAGTGTTGAGAAATACTACCCTAAAGGCTGCCCACCCTTTTTCCCCTCCACCGTTTACACTGAACCTTCCTGGCAGCACCTCAAATAATATTTTCTTCTACATCATTTTCATTTCATTCCCAATCCCTCAAATTCTAACGGTTATTCCATGTTGTTAGTAGAAGACCCTCCGCCGTATCGGCTCTCACGGATTTCAACTGATGGTCACCTCAGTGAAGGTTTCCTAAAGTTATTCTCTGTCCATTAGTTAGAATTCCGACCGTTTGAAGCTATTTATACGGATATTCACTCACATACCTGGTGAGCTGCTTACCAGAGCCTTTCAACAGAGTTATTCAAATGAAGGAGGTAGAAAAAGTTTTCCCTGGAGGAAGTCCTTAAAAGGATAATGAGGGGCAGGTACGAAATCTTTAAACATTTGCTCGGGCACGTTGACAAACATGAAGTGCGGGTTTTGTGTTGACCGAATCATATGCGTAAGCAAAGTAGAACATAATACGGCTAAAATTTAATAATTAGGTTGATTCTTCCTCTCAAAATTCAAAGTAAACATAAAACAGCAAGATCCTAAATTAAGACCTCGCCAGTTTTCAGTTTCCACAGCAAATGTTATATTTTTTTAGCTCTGAGTTCAAGAAAAATTTGTTTTATAGCCCTGGAAAATTATTTAGTTTTTGAAATGTACATTTTTCATGTTATTTCAGGCTGAAAATATTCCTGCATAGCATAAGGTTTTCTTTATTAAGGTATTAACTTTGTTTTGCTGTAATAATACTACTGGTTACCTCCCGTAGGCTTTAACCTTTGGCCAATTTTTGCTGCGTCATAAAATTATATCTACGGGACTTTACGGATCAATCAAATTTTTCCTCTGCCACTAGCAGTTCTGTGCTTACACATTTTGTTTCCTTTGCCTGTCATTTGCAGAAATTTGAGCTTGTTAGTCACATCATTTTGAGGTATGTCGCTCAGCAAAAAGATTCAACTTACATCATGACAGACAGAGGATACCATGATGAGGAATAAAAATCAGTTAGTCCGTGGTTTTTCTTCAGTTCCTTGCCATGCTAATAACATTTTGGAAGACTAACCTCAAGTAAATCATAGTTTTTTTTTTACACCTATTCAATATGTTATTTTGAGACTTGGCTATTGACATTTTTACATGACTGTGCATACTGCGGTGCAGCAATAAGGTGACAACTTCCTAAACATGTTTCATTTAGTGGAATTAAACTTTACTTCTGTTGTGACGGGCTATATTGTTTCTAAGTATGCATATAAGGCCAAACTTCTACTGAGAATGAGTACGATGGCAGAATTTTTAATTTATTTTCAATTTTTGCAGTATTAATTAAAAATCGCATACATTATAATTTGTAGTGAGTATTCCTGATAGTAGTAACGACCTAGGAGTATTGCCAATTTGCTCATTTACTTGTATATTGGCATTTTCAGATCACCCATGCTATTTTTTCCTTAGCCAACCTTCGGGTATTATATTTTATTCTATAGTACTTTTTATTCTTCAAATTGCTGGCACAGTCCAGTTTTGAATGCCTAATATCTTAAAAAACTCCACTGATCCCTGACTCTGTGAATATTTAACTATTGTTGGCCCCTTTTTGGGCCTACTGCAGTAACTGCAAATGAGATAAATTTCAGAATTTTGCCTATTTAGACGTTTGGAACACGGAGGAAGAAAAAACTTATTTTTGAAATAAGTTTGCGCTACCGAAACCTCTACGTGAACGTGCATATTCTTCCATTTTGTGCTTGCACTTCATTTTTTCTCATTCTTAGCCGTTTCTCCTGCAACGTATTTTGATGTTTGTGTGGTAGATGATTTAATTTGTTAGTTTAAAAATCGTTGATGAGTTGGATTTTTATGGGAATGCTGGTGGTGTTGGGTGGGTTATGGGAATGCCGAATGAGTTTGACTGCGATTGTAGAAGGGCAGAAATGTTAATGTTATTCAACGCTAGGTATTATTGCCTCGTGTTATTTAATGAGTTCATTTTTGAATGAAGTTATAATGATTATGAAGTTGCATTCATCACCACACTTCCTGCATGCCCTCATATGTTATCTCGGATGCAAAGGGTGACTTAATCTAAGAATCTAAAGGCACGCCCACTGGCTCCACTCATTCGATGATCGGGATGGCATCCTTAAGAGAGTCGACCACCGATGTCACGTCCAAACATCCACGCCCCGCTCAATCCGAAACCAAGCATCAACGCGTCCTTTTCCCTGCCCAGATTCCCTCAGACATCGGTTGATCGCCCTTATATCAAGCCCCGAAGATGCCTTAAAGCCTTAAAACCTTAAAGGGGGAGACATAAATATGTACGAGAAGAGGTGAAAGGGGAGTGCGTATAACGAGGCGTTTTACTCGAGCTCATAATCAGGGTGGGCCCTCTTTGAGTAGCATGCGAGTGGGGTGAATAAGGGGGGTTTTTAGATGGAAATAGTCTCCTGATTTGGAATCTCTTCTCCTTCTTGCGTAAACGGAGGTATGGAGGAGGTTGGGGAACTTCATACGTGTATGGCTGACGCACCGCTGACGGCGGTTGGTCAATTTTCGAAAGGGGAGATTCAAAATTTACCGGAAGCCACCAAGGGTGGGGCTCCACTATCCCCCCTCCCTCCCAGAGTAGGGATACTCTCTCCTCTGACCCCATTCCCATATCTTATATGTATATATACACTCATAAGCCCATTCTGCAAGAGTATTTTCATTTTTCCCACCTTGACGTTCACTCTACTGCCTGGACTCATCCGTAACGTAGCGCCCTATCGTTGAGACATCATTGTTACAGCCACTTCTTCATTTCGTTTGTCGAATAATCTACCGTAACCCGTAGAGTTGGTCACTCATTATTTTCTGGTGTGAAAGGAAGACGCATGTTCTGCTGCTAAACTACGCAATGATAGATGAAGGAAGTTCTTGACCAAAAGTTCTTGATTTCAAGCTAAAATTTTCGTCACTTTCAAGTTGACTCTTGATAATGTAGCGAGTGAGTTTGACTTGTCGAGGTCGCGTAAAAACGGTGTGGAAATTAAAAGGTTTATTTATTTAACTGTGTCCAAAATCCACAAAAATGATTCACTAACTATTCAAAATGTAAGGGTACTTCGCTTCTTCTCTGTTGTAATGCCATGCTTAGAAAACACTGCAATCACATGGGATCGTTTCAAGGTGGATTTTAAATCATAATTAGAACTTGTGCTACTAAGAAGAGCTGGATTTGCGAGAGAATATTATAATAATCCACATGCTTTCTACCTCACCATAAATAGGAATCAGGTTATAATTTAAAGAACAGACCAAAGTAGTGGTGATTTGACATTTATCTCTTCTTTGACGAAGGAAACATTTACAAACCCTAGTAATAAATATGGTTAAAAAAATAATAATTATGGTGTAAAGAAATTGGTTTTTCAAACCGATACCTCAGAAATGTGATTTTTGCCGCACAAAATGAGGAATTAGATTAGAAAATGTGTTAATATTGATGAGTGTAATGTTTCTCAACAAATAGAAGCGCCTCTATATCAAGCCTATTTACCACAGGAAACAATTTCAGCAGATTACACCTCCACTGAAGTGATGGGTATTATTGTGACGCGCAAAGGTCACATTTAAAGGAATATTTGACCAGTTTTTACCCCCTCGGATTACCTCGATTTTGGAGAATCATATAAATGAAAATAAGGTCTGCAAAGTTGATGGAACAATGAAGATGCTTCGTGGAAATTTATCCGAAAGACAACGAAATATATATAATATCAGAGCTGCTACATATTTTTATGATACATCAACAGGCTTCATAAGTCAACAACAGGCCAGTCTCATAAGAATTCTCCCGGTAAAATATGACCCGTGAATGGATGCAAGAAAATATGGCCGGCCATGTCAAGATCAAGTGCACGTTCGAAGGCGGCAGTGAGTTTATTTTTACTTCCATCTTTGCCCCTTGTTTCAGCCATGAATGTCTCTTGGTTCTATTCCCAAATCCAAAGTTTATTTTATTCCGCGAGCTGAATGTCTGCATAACACTACTGGAAGCCTCACAACGAACAGACCTCCTTTTTTCACCGCAGACATGATTACATGTTCGGAAACCATAGTTTATAGGAGGCATGTGGGGACAATGAATGAGCCCCTCAGCCGAACAACCCACTAACGACCATTGCTAGCGGCAAGAAGAATATCGAGATGTATTCGAGCCGACTGCGTTCTCTGGCTACCAATGCCAGAATTATTTACGCCAATCACCTTCGTATTTTCCACATTTTTCGAAAACAATAAATAGGCGAAGTGCGGCTAGCGATAACGGTAGGACGGAAGGGGGTATTAATTTGGAAAATTTAATTTTTTAATTTGGAAAATTTAAAATTTGTTTTTTGGGAAAACCCGTGATAAAAAAATATGAACTAGGGAGCTTCAATTTATTGATCTTAAGGTTCAAGTTTTCGCATATTAAACTTATGCGACATATGCAAAGTATAATTATACTACATATATGCATGCAAAAAGGCACTCTTTTGCTCGCGCAAAAAGGTAAGAGCAATTCAGATGATGTGATTTCTTGACATCTTTTATTATATGATATATATATATCAGGAGTTTAGGTCAAATAAAAATGTACAACTTCTGCCAACGTTTCGGATATATTATAAATCCATCCTCAAGGCTATAATGAATGATGCTACATACAGTAGAGCCCCGCTAATTCGGGCCCCGGTAATTCGGGTTTCTGGATAAATCGGGGCGGGCCAAAAAAAGTAAAAAAAAATTCAATAATGAAGTACAAATTCTCGACCGCTGCGCCGCGCCGTGCGTAATAAGCAGTAGAACGCCACAGGAAGCGTTACCTCGCTTGACCGAGGTAGGCCGGCCGGCCAGCTTCAACCTCCCTACCCGGCCCCTCCGCCCGCTAAGCAAGCACCCAAGCGTCTTGAGACCCAGTGAAGCGAGCGTAAGTCACCACGTAAGTTTATGCTTGAGAACCATGAATAACCTTCAAAAATGTTTTAGGGTCGTTCCAATGGTCGTTTAAATGTTTAATTCGGGTTTTTAGTTAATTCGGGAATTAGCCGGACACAATTAGCCCGAATTAGAGGGGTTCTACTGTAATGAATTTATTTTTCTACCATTATTTTTTGAAAACAGTATGGTTTAAAGTAAATAATGTTTTGTTTATGTTGAAGTTTGCGAGGGAATAATTATTTGGTGAAAAAATCCGGCGTCGACATAAGCCTTTGAAAGTCACCAAGTAATGGATTGACGTAGTACCACATACAAAGTGTCCTCCACAAGGCACCAAAATTTGGATTGGGATACTACTGAAAAATCCCCACTACTGCCAGCATTGAAACCTTAGATCTACGACACCAATCCTACCCCGAGAAAGCTTAAGTACTGTGTTTTCGACGTAATGAAGGTCGCCATTGGCACTCCTTCAGCCACCAATGTTTGGATACCTAGGGTTAATGACAACTCTACACTATGAGGCTGAGAGTAAACATCTGTTCAAAATTCCTCTTATTTCTATCATAAGTAATACACAACTGAGCATTGCTATGGTCAGTATTTACATTTTTGACCAGTGAAAATTGAAGCATCAAAATACTTATCAATGGAGAGCTGCTCCATTATGTTTATTGGGAGCTGAAAAGAGCAGGCATGCAGTGAAAACTAACTGGGTGACATAGGAAAAGAATTCATTGAGCTAAATGCTTGAATGTAACTGGAGTTGCTGGAAAAAGACTGCAATTAAAAAATAGAATCTTTCCTTAGAATTACGCAAAGAAGCGATGAATGTACTTTAGAATATAAATCTTTATGTATGATACTGACTTTAAATTATAAACGCTAATAATTGCACAATTGAAATTAGTTCTAAGAAATTGTAAGTCTTAATTTTATTTTGCTTAAACCCATTTATTGTACAAAATAATTAAGAAAGTGTAGGAAATCTTTGTTAAATATTCATTGAAGCAGCAATAATCCGATACCAATCTAAAACTTTCCTGGGGAGTACCCTGATGAAGTGCAGCATTAACAGGCATCTCTTTGCCTCTTCGCCACTTGTGCTTTTTTCAAAGAAGGAATTACGCTCCCAATTTAATTGAAGCCGGCTTTCTTACTAAGCCTTCTTCTGATTTTTACACTCCGGTCTCTATATCCATTACGCTCCAATTAGGAGGATTCTGAATCTCTGAGCGGAGGAGGCACGCTGAAGCAATCTCATTCCGTCGGATGGAGTCGTACCCTGAGGGATAGGAGTCGCAGGCCCGGAAAAACCTTTGTCTTCAATCGAACGGGTTCAATATACCATAAAAGGGCATTAAACAAGACGCTGAGAAGATTTACCTTTGATTATCATACAGTCGAGCGGTTTTTGGGTAAAAGCGCACGAAACTGCTTTAAAGTCAAGTCAAAGGAAATAATTAGGAAGAAATTGCTAATACCCAGAGAGAAAAACGTGCAATTCAATTTCGCAGCTAATGTTTTTTTTCCTTGAAATCGTAAACATGTTACCGTGGTGTTCTCGAAAACGCTGGAGCGCTTGTCTTGCCCCGAAGGAAGGCTTTCTACGAGCAGCTAATTGGGAAGAGTGAGCGCAGAACAACAGCATGTGGACCCAACCGCTTTACAACAACGCTCTCATAGACTCACATGCGACCGATATTACAACCCTAGTAACTCGTGTTTTTTTTACCGAAATCTGATCAATTCCAGCACATTGTAATTCGGCCAAAATTAGAACAGTGGTTTTTTCTAGCAAGGTGTGCTAACTATAATACTTTTTAATTCACATTTTCGTAATTCCCATCTTTTATTTATTGAATTGATGTAGTGCTTGCATTAGGCCTTTGGAGGATGGAAGGCAGATAATTATTGGTAACTACAAGGTGATAATTATTGACAACTACACTCTATCTGTTGTTATACTCTCGCAGTACAGCGAAACAATGAGTTAAGAAAGGTTACAATAAATAAAACTTCGGATCATATATGCGGGTCCTTTTAAAGTTGCTAAATATACGAAAGAATGTACACAAAAAGACAAACTTTTTTAGACACCCAAGTAATCAAATAACTCATAAAGAAATATATTTTTTCCTCATATATCTTCAACTAGTCGATTTCTGTGTTGAATACTTATCGATACGATAATAATACTAGTCGAATTCTGGCAAATTAAATGTTGTGAAACACTAAATCAAATAACAATGGAATATATTCAGGTAAAAAAAAACTTTTAATCAGAGAATAATATTCGGAGAGCAACAAAATTCTCGGTTGGAAAAGAAAATATGCTCGATGACCTGCACTACTGCACACAATCGAGGAAAAACAAGCGAACAAAATAAATCCCAAAACTAAATAAATGGACATTATCTGTACTTACCTTTCCCTTGTTCGATGAAGAACTCGCTGACTTATTCCCGCTTTGCTGTTGCTGCTGCTGTTGTTGCAGTTGATGTTGCTGTTGCGTCTGCTGCATGATCTGCTGGATGAGCTCCAACTGCTGCTTGGTTAGGCCGTCGTTGCTAACAGTTTGGGAGTTCGCCGTTGCCTGGAGGGATAAAGAGAGAATATCATTTCCCATTGCGTTCCTCTGCACCAACAAAATAATGCTCAACAGTAATAGGAGATAATACAATGATTATGGCATTAGAATTAAAGAAAAACTCTTTGAGTAAGGTTAAAGTGCACTGAATACACATGGAAGGGGAGACAGGGACTGTGAAGTTACACGCCAGGCCAGTTAACAGTCAACTTGAAATCACATTAGCTTGAGCATAACTCATGTCCATGTACATGATTCCAGTCCTACATCCTCTGCAGGTCAGAATAAAAGAATTTAATTTTGGACAGAGGACTGAATGAATTTCTTTCGCGCACCATTCATGAGCATATCGTAAATACCGCGTGATGGTGATATGAAAGAACTAATAGCACTTCCGTGGCACAATGAAAAAACAGGTTAGGCGACTAAACTCTAAAAGGAATAAGCCTGGCTTCAGTTAGGATCAACATATTCTCAAGTCTTGCACCTTTTAGGAGACAAAATAGAGTAAACTGTACCAATGCACCAAGGCTGGAAGTGAACTTGTTTTAAGGTCAAGAAACCTTCACGTAAGCATCACACAATAATCCAACTTGTAACAAACCACCATTGAAACACTTTTTGCACGTCTCTTAGATTTCACACCCCTTTTATGGATTTAGTAGATCAAGTACGAGCAAAACATTTTCACGTTTTCTATATTTTGTTAAAATTTCTCATGCGCAGGAATTGAAGCCCGAGTTGTGTCAAACTTTTATTTTATGTGCAGACATTTTTCTCGGGTATTAACCGGGTAAATAGGCTTCACATCTACCAACATTTCAACGAACGACTTGATCTTCATATTCCTGGCTTTTGAATGAAATCATCATTCAGAACCCCTGAAGATGACGAGCAAGTTGATCTTCGAGACGTCGGCAGATATGAAGTCGGTGGAATACCCGGGAAACATTTATGCATCAAATTCACCGGGAAAATCTTAGATATTTTATTCCCTTGCCTGCGATTGATAAATATAACTATATATATTTTTGGTTGGATGCCGAAAATTCACTAAAGACCAAGTTTTTTTTTACAGTTAGAGGCTAAATGCGTGAAAAAAAATGAAGTGAAGGTTGCTTACTTGCAAAGAGGATGGCGCCGTGGAGCCCACCGGACTCCCGGAGGGAGCGGGCGTCGAAGACCCCGTGCCTCCGCTGCCGCCGCTATCCGCGCTCACCGCCGACAGAAGTTGCTGCAACTGGCTGGGGGCCGTCCTGGAGGCGGACGTCGCCGTCGGATACGGAGGCGGGGGCGGGGCGTATTGGATACAGGAGGCGGGCGAGTCCTCGGGGGTCGTCCCGCCGCTCCCACTGCCACCGGCCGCCGACGCAGCCGACGCCGCCCCCGACGACCCGCCTCCACTGTTCCCGCCCCCACCAGAGGCGACCACGGCCGCCGCCACGGTGCCTCCAGAGGCCGCTCCAGAGGCCGCTCCGGAGGCCGCGGCGGCCGCAGCGGCTGCAGCGGCCGACGCTCCCCCCGTGTGGTGGTTCTCCGTGTGCCGACGAAGCGACCGGGCGTCGCAGTAGGACTTCCCGCATCCTTCCGCCTTGCACTCGTACGGTTTCTTATTCCTATGGGTCAACATGTGTCCGTTCCTGTCGAGAGAGAGATACAAAGGGAAAGAGCAGGGTCAAATATCAGATTACCTTTACTCAGAAACACATCTTGTCGTTACATAGGGAAAGGTCAGAGTCAAAAAACAAAAATATCTCCATCAATGTAATATTACACTGCTGCTCGGATGAACAGCATAAACATAGTTTTAATTTTCAGCCCTAAATTTCTGTTTGAGGCTTTCGCAGCGCTGTTGTGATGGTATCTCCATGTTTTTTCGGGCAAAGCTGTGTCGGTGTATCTTCACCGTTTGGCATTCGGACTTGATCTGAAGATGTGGCCTGCATTGGCTACGAAACGTCATCGTAAAGATACACCGACGCAGCTTTGCCCGAAAAACATGGAGATACCATTTCAGCCCTAAAATTATTCACGGAAGGGGGATCAAGCCATGAATGGTTTGCTTCATATGTCAATTACTACTCCATCACGCAATTCAAGATTTGTGACTCCCATAATTAATAGTGAGTGCAAGTTAAAAACTGTAAGAAAATTTACTAATTATATCACAAATACTTCTAATGTTTCAGGCCGCTATCAACAATGTTTATCAGGATTCATTTGATAGAGCCGATCTTATCGGTTGATTTTGAATCTCTTTTACAAATGTCGCTGCTAAATTGAATTTCGCAAACAGGGTCTTCAAATAAGTTAGATCGTAGGTCGAAAATCAGAGGGAAGAAAATTCAAGGCAAGGCAAAACGTTCTTCTTGCGTGGATATTAACTTTCATGAGAGCCTAACGAGTTAGTTATCTATCAAAAATTACTTTTCTGTGATTCATATGCAGAATTAACCCTAAATAAATTAAAAAATTAATTTAATTATTAATTTATTATGCATATTCTTTTCTCAACCTTACTCGTCTAGCGTGGTTCTTCAACAGAAGAAGTTATTCATTTTGATCATGTCCTCGAAGTTAGTACTGCATGGATGCTTGAAAATATTTTCTGAAAACAA
Organism: Pyrrhosoma nymphula; assembly: GCA_963573305.1. Taxonomy (NCBI): domain Eukaryota; kingdom Metazoa; phylum Arthropoda; class Insecta; order Odonata; family Coenagrionidae; genus Pyrrhosoma; species Pyrrhosoma nymphula. The sequence continues at coordinate 92,726,002 of OY754338.1, forward strand.
AAATATGATCATGAAGTTGAAACTGAAATAAGAAGTGCCGAATCTATTTAAGGGTCACGGTAAAAAGATCAATGTAGGTTATATCATGTATGCGTATTTTTCAGCATCAAATATTTTCCTGTCCACAATACGAGATTGTTAAAAGTTTGTGATGTGATGTGAGAATGTTAATGCAATTGATCGCTCGCAAAACCAGCCAGCAGATCTCTTTAAGCACTACAGGAATCGAACTATGCCTGGCACGTTCTAAAACACTAAGAAATAAGAAACCACTCTGCACCCAGGGACAACTTCACGTTTGGTACCTTATTCGGCCTATCTCGTGACTCATTAGCTTTGCCAACTCGGACGCAGTTGTAAAGTGTAACATCGTACGAGAATCTATGTTATTCAGCGATATTGTCAAATATTTTCCTGCCCCAAATTGAAATTACGAGATAGAGAGCAAAATGATCACCAGTGTTCAGATCAGCAACTTATTGAACATCAACTTTCTTAATACAACAATAATAGCGAGCTCCAGGTATTGCACAGGGCTCCACAATCCAAGCAATCGGTCCCCTTCTTCAACTTCCTCATTTCGCATTTATGTCGTATATTGCACAAGCGAGATGCTGCGATGGCCAAATAACGAAAACGTTACTTGTGCATAAGATTAAAAGTTTTCACGGCTGAAAATTAAGTTACCAGCCAACGTAATTGGCATAACACTAAAAAACCATCCACCGGGCTCAGGAAAAAAAAGCCTTTAACAATATGGAACTCATCGACTTATGAGCATTTCTTTCTAAATTATTCATCGGCATCCATTATCCGCGAAACACGTGGGCCTATAAAAAAGACTATTAAATGTTCAACCATTTAATAAATCATGAGAATTAACGAGGCCTCAAAACTTTAATAATTTTTTTTAGAGTTGCAGAAGGTGGGTTTTGATCGTTCTCGTCGGAAAACCGCGGTGGGGAGCTTTTAGGTCTCCCATCCACCTTCAAACACACACCTTCACGCTTTCTCTCACCTCACCTTTTTAACGACCACCGATGAATGAAGAGGAAAAACTTATTTAATATCCCGGCAAAAACAGCGTTGCTTTGAGTACCCCACGGCGATGCCTATAAAAGTAAATTTAGTAAAAGATTCTGGGGACACCACCGGCTGCTGCTCTTCCCTCGAAGACATCGTTACCTGCGCGCATTACCGTGAGCGTACCCTCAAACTGTATTGCCTTATGCTCGCGCTTAGCACTTGGGCCGTCCACGTTGGGGAAGCCTTAATTATTTTTCTCCTCCCCCAATGCAGCAACCTTAAAATCTGGTCCCGCGTTCCGATGCTAGATTTGCATATTTGGTCAATTTCTCGGGACGGTTCCTTATTTCCTTTCGCTGGAGGAGGTTTGAGGGGGCTAAGTGTAGCCTACAGCGGGGGAGGGGTGGGTAGCGGGTGCCTATCCATCAGGGTTCCCGGCTGCGCAATATTGCGGAGCATAGCTTGAAAGGAGGAAGGAGAGCTTAAGGGAAAGAGCTGTATCAGATGGCGAGGGAGTTTATCCATCAGAGGATGCAAGAGACTTATAGTAGCAACGCCGACGCCTAAAGAAAGGCAAAGAGAAAGAGATATCTGACTTGGTCGGCAGATGGAGTGGCGCAAGAAAGCATTAGCGAGGCCGAAATGTGGATCATGGTGTTAAACCTTAGCGCTGAAATGAACCATTCTACCCCCATTTTTGCGTTAGGAAATTTTCCACATCACCCGAATTACGTTGAGCTAAATCAGCTTTAGGTTGTCTGAGCAAGATACTATCAGTTAAAATTTTATGAATGTGGCCTCAAAACATAGAGAAAGATTTCAGCTTTTAAATGACAAAATATTGGCCAATTATTACCGTACTTTCCGAGGTATTTGCCAAAGAATACCGGCCATTTTCTTGGGAAATGATACGGGTATGCACTTCAGAGAGACTTCATTTAAAAAATGAGAAATTTACAACGCATAGACCTCGTAAGAATTTCAATAGTTTGTATGTTTCCTATGGTATTTAAAAGAATTAATCAAATGCTTTCCGCAATAATTTTTTACAGGATTACAAAATAATCTTCGGTTGTGAAGGCGTTTTCAGCATACGGCGTGAAAAAAATAAGTCAAATCAAAGACTTATTTGATAAATTTGATAAATAAAGCATATGTGATAAATTACTGAGAATTTTAGTCATATAAGACAATATTTTCGTGCCAATAATATTACAATGTTTACTTCATGCTTCTTACAGCTCCGCAAATTAAAAATAAATTTCGAATATAGTTTTTTAATAATAAAAAAGCACTTGGTTATTATTCCACACTTTACTTTTAATAACCAAGTGCTTTTTTATTATTACAATGAAGGAGTTCCACCGAGATACGCCGGAGACAGTGTCTTATATTCGAATATAGTCTCTATTACGACTAGGGAATATGACGCTCAGACCACCTTAACGGCGAAGACTACCTTTAAAGTTGTCTCATCTAAGGAGAACCTATACTTGAACATTCATGGAAAATAAAAAGTTATGAGGATTGAGTTTAAGCTGCTTAAGAAGGATGATCTAAGGCCATCGTACTATTTCTGGTCATACATTGTGTATAGCGACGAGCCCTGGCAAGAATGCTCTTAATAAGAAGTTAGGATGATCGAGTTAAAGTAGCTTAAGAAGGATTTCCGAAGGCCATCATTCTATTTCAGGTCTTACCTTGTGTATAGCGATGCGCCCTGGGAACAAGGAAGTAATGTTGTTGACGACTAATGTAGTTGAAAATGCAGAAATAAGAGAAGGTAATCCCTGCACAAGATTTTTGGTAATGTCCGGTGCCCTGATGTTTTCAAATGGAGCACTGCAGGACCGCAGCAAACATTCAGGGGCAATAATTTTATCAATAAATTCTGATGATAAGTCTAAAGTTCTTAGAGACTGTACTTCTTCTGATGAGAAGTTGCGACACTCTGAAAACAAGTTGCCGTCAAGTAATCTCACGATTACTCTACTTAAGCCAATAAAAACCAGCTTCTGAATCTATTGGCATAGGAAACATTCACATTCGAGTTTGAAATTTAATATTGCAATTTAATATTGCATTGGTGGTGGGTTTCTAATTGAATAATACGACTATTTATCTCATTATGTTTTCGTAAATATTCTCCCTTAAGTTTAAGCCACTGATAAAGCGTTTTAATTGTAGTGATGTATCCACCATTTTTTATACCAGGAGATGGAAGCAAAAATACTCCACGAGGAACTAAAAAAAGGAACTAAAGGAACTAAACTACACAAGGAACTAAAACTTTTTCGTTCTTCTCCTAATTTGTACACTCTAAGTTGAAATGAACATATACTAAATTTTTAAACAGGATGAAGATAAATGAAATACTAAATAAATACTAAATAAATAAAATAATACTAAATATACTAATACTAAAAATAAATACTAAATAAATCAGTATGAATTTTGTCATTTTAAAACCAAGTTCCGTTCTATTTTGGCCAATAGAAGTCCTAACTCATATGCATATTATGTATGCATGTGTAGGCAGGCGCTAGAAGAACGACTTTATGACCCGGAAGTTAGGAGGCGATCGACGTAATAAATTTTGCTTGCTCTCAATAAAAAGCGTACGAAAAATGATTTCAAAAAACGTTATATCGGTATAAAGCTGTTTCCATCTGCTCGCTTTACACATTTTTTTTATAAAGCAGGTATAACACTCTTTGGCAAAGAATTTTACCATATGGAACAAAAAGTTTAACGTTTATTATGTAGAGAGGGAATTAGCCCTCATCTTTATGTATGTACACACGGCATGTGTGTCGTCACACTCACAGATGATCCTGCCGCTTGAACGCCTTTCCGCACATGCTGCACACGTACTTCCGCTCGTCGCTGTGCGTCAACTTGTGCTTCGCTAGGGCGGATGCGTTACCGAACACCTTCCCGCACACCTGAAAGCAGAGAAAAATGACACTTGAGATACGTGAAAAGGCAGGGAAAATAAAATACACTGAAGAATACGACTAACATCGTCAATATCCATTGCAATGACAGCATATTTCGGCAGAGGTTCCTTTTAAAGTTATTTACGGCGTAACGACACCTCAATGGTGACGCAAAATAAAAATATTAGTAGCATAGTAGCATTTTTTTCGTGCATAATAAAAATATTACAACTTCAACAGAGATAAGTTTTTCAGGGTATAACGCAGGAAATGGACCCCGAGTACTGATAATGGTAGCGAGCAATCATGATAACCCAAGATTCACATGAAAGCTTGCACTTCAATATCATCAGCGTAGAGTGTATTATCCTATACTCCGATTATTAAAGTAGAGTTTTATTTTTATTTTTCAAGTATGTTTTGTGTGCTTTGATGTTTAAATAAAATGTGTGCTTTGATGTTGTAACACGCCATTTTGGCCGTGTTGGCATAAGTATACGATTAAGGACGCCATTGTGTATATTTTGGGAACACGTACTACCGCGAGCCAACAATATCGTCTATGTTATGAAAACAACTTTAAACAATACCATTTTCTGTTTACGTAAACAAACTAAAACAATGCCGTCTATGTTATGAAAACAACTTTAAACAATACCATTTTCTGTTTACGTAAACAAACTAAAACAACACCAGGTGTTATGACAGCTGCAAGGCAAAGAAAGGATGGAAGGGGTAAACAAACTTATAATAATGAAAGGGAAATAGCCTATCAGATACGAGAGAAGGGGAGAAAACCTGGAATGTTCTAGAACATACAGGAGGGGAGGTGAGATAGTATAAAAGGGATTGTCAAACAAGGAACGAGGCTTCTTCTTAACAAGGGAGTCACAAGAGACGTTTATTGAGTGAAAATCATACGGGAGTTTTTGCAGTGATAATTTGCCGGGAGTAAGCAGCTTTGGACAGCAATTACCAACGCCAGTGTCCTGTGTTAAGGAAGGATCCAGGAATCCGATAAACAGATACTGGGGCATAGAGTATCGGCGGAATTCACTTTGTACAATATGCGGTGAAGTAGAACAAACATTATAAATTAATACGAATATATTTGAGAAGGGAACATATATTAATTAATTGAGTAACTAAAGTGAATTTGTTTCCTAAGTGAAGAATAAAAGGGTTATTATAAATATATTTACTGTTCAAGTGTATCATTTTTGTGCATGAATTAATCCATTAACCTTTGCCGCCAAGGACTACCGAAAGAAAGGATCTCTCTCAAGGTAAGAAGTGATAAAGTGAAGGGTACCTTTTGTGTGTCGGGCTGATACAAGTATATAACGTCGCGTGTTTAGGACCGCGTGAAAGAATAATTATTAGAACCCCTGTGATAAGGAAATTGATAGGGGGGGACTAGTACAATGTTTAAATTAAATATAAGGAAACATATGTGTCAATAGAGAAAAAGGCAGGTTGAGGCTTCTCAAAATCACATTGATATTCTTCAGATAAAAAGTCAGTGGCAGGTAGGTCAAAATAGTATAGCAATGGGAATATACAGGTATATATGAGAAGTAATTGCTATTTTTGCAAAGTATTTTCGTAGAAATCAAAACTAAAAACTTTTTCACCCGGGTGAAGTAACATAATTCTTCTAAAGAGTGAGGAATGCCCATGAAAATTACAAGATTCAATCTATAAACCTTCCTTCCAAATACAGTGGTTATCTAGCAGCGGGTTCTATACAGCAGACCAAATGGAAGAGACTTGACGTCTGTTTATTTGGCTAATAATATATATTTAACATCACATTGAATAATCTCATTGGCAGGTGATACACCCGTATTTTGACCGGAGCTCCTTTTTCCCGGGCAGCTTTATTCCAAATGAATCACAAAAAAAAACAAGTAGAGCCCATATAAAATGTCATACCAGTTTCATCTGTCTAAATAATTGCGTTTGTGTGTGTAGAAAATCAATGACATTTTGGATAAATTAGTTCACAAAAGATAGAATAATTTATGCCAGTGATGTCGACATGAGTTCACGTCACACTTAACTTCCGAGTTTTTCCTGCTTGAAATTAATATTCTCACGTCCGTTGGTATTGGAGGAATATAAAGTATGCACCACTGAGAGGTTTAGATGGAACTCAAAATAGCAATATCAAAAAAATGAGAAAGAAATACTTGTGAGCGAGAGATAACATTGTGGGAGGCGGAGATAAGGATTTTGAATGCCGCGGTGACCCAAACAGGACCTATATTTCCATGTGATGGTGGAGAGAAACATCAAACGGAAAAGTTCTGCCAGAAATACAATCATGCTTTTGGCGAATAGAACACATTCAAGGCTTGAGGCGTAACAAAAAGAAAAATATACCAACAACTACTGCGATGTAAAAACTATACTTCGGGCAGAAAGAGAGATGGCTCATCTTTAAAATCGTTTACAACATCAAAATTATTCGGAAACCAAACCAAAGCGCACGAATTAGGAATGAGACTGTAAAAAAATTGGAGTCAATGCAGGGAATGACTGGGGTAACGTTTTTGTTTTTCGGTCTTTTCGGGTGAATGATAACCTTTGTACTGCGTTTCGGATTCGACGTTTTATTTTTCGTCCTCCACCGACAGTGGACCCTTTCGGAAGCGAAAATATTACCCTTCAGCGGGCGCTTTGCGATATTGCTTTGTTCCTCGGCGTAGCACGGGCCACGTCAGATCAACAGACAACGGCTGACAGGTGCAGGCGGTCCAGGAGACTGTACTGCAAAAGGGGGAGAGGGAGAAATGGGCAGTCAGAGTGGGATAGCCAACAGCGACCCTTTCCACCAACACACCCACGCCACGTATCCTATCCCTTTCGACCCTTTAGCTTTCCCCCACCCTCTCATCCTCCTCCAGTGCCGTCCCTCCCTTCCCCTGGCCCCGCATCGCTCGTCACAAATCATGCACAGAAGGGGTACTCGCATGTGTGCCTCAGGCGGCTGGGTTAGCCAACCGGCTAAGCGAGATATCCGCCGCAGAGAGAAGCAATGGGAATATACAGACGGACAAAGGACAGCATATCGAGCGGAATATTGTGTGCCCCGCGTCCTCGAATTCAACCTCGCGATATTGAATGCACGCAGGAAAACCACTCATTGGCGCCACGGATCATATGTTTTCGGGTATCACCGGCGTGTCACGGAGCGGATGCGTCCACATCCAATACATGTCCCACACCAAACTTTACAGGAAGGTATTGATAATGGCTCGAATAAAACAGAAGTGGGTCGGAAATGAATGAATGTTAAACCGGCGGTAGCCAGCCTCTGGTTAAAGGTAGAATTTATGGTTAAATGAAGACGTCAAAAAATACTTGCAATTGAAGGGAAGTGAGTAGATGACGACAGGCCTGCCGCGATGGAAAAATCGGTTCCCGATCTGTCACCTTAGTTTAGCATCGTTGGACTCAGGTCGACTTTTGATGGGTGATCCACTGATCCGTCCGAGTGCTGTTGCCTCTGTCTGGAAGTGGCAGACAGTATGCGCGAAATGATCTTAGCCGTCGAAACACGTTAAACGAAAATACCACTGCTACTACTACGGAGAAACTTGAGGCTGAACTTTTTGCCATTGCTAAGCACGATTCCCGATCTGCTAGTAATGCTACTGATAATGCCATTCAAAAGGAGTAGAACATTTAGATTTTATCATCTTCTTCTGTTCCTAAGTATTTTCAGCCCAGTATCCTTGGTAGTTAGGTTAAGATGATTGTGCTCTTTTTTGCTCGTATTTCATTCAAAAGTGGATGGTCAAATTTGAACTGCTGAGCATTATTAATATGAAGCGTGTTATTGAGATTTAATTTCCGGGAAGACTTCGTGTCAATATACTCATTGTTAGTGATAATTATTTCTATCGTTTTTTCTGCTGTAACCATGTTTTGTTTTCACAGGAAAACTTCTCAGAATTATGTTTTAAATCTGTAGTGTTATCTAGGTTCACCCAATAAACTTAGTGTTAGATACCTAATTTCCATTAAGTACTTCATTTTACTAATTTACTCCTGCAAATATCCCAGTTTGATGTTAATTTACTTATATTTACCCTAATAAATTTACCAATACAGTTAACTCTCTGGAAATCATAAAATTTTCTTAAATTGCATATAAATCTCAGACGCTTGCATGATGATATATTTCGGACTATTATGTTCGAAAGTCGAAAAATGTTTGCAAAAACATTCATGTTGACCACACTGCTCTACGGAAGCGAGAGTTGGACCCTCCGGAAACGGTAAAAGAGCAATTAGAACCAGCAGAGATGTGGATTTGGAAAAGGATGCTTAAGATAAGCTGGACGGCGAGAAAATTTAATGAAGTAGATTAAAGGAAATAAATGAAAAGAGAACCTTACTCAACACCATGGAAAAATGAAATATAAAACTTTTAGGACATCTCATGAGACATAATAGATCTTTTGTCAATGTGATGGACGCGAAGGTGCTCGGGAAGAAATGAAGAGGAGGACCAAGGATACAGTATCTAAACAAGACAAAAAACTGATGGGATCTGATAACTATTGGTAGTTCAAGGGATCTGCAGAAAACAGGACCACTTGGTTGCATCGACAAGGCGAAGCCTTTAGTGAGAGAAGAAGAATAAGACCAAGTTAGGACCTAACCCACCAACGCCAATAAGACGGCAGTGATATCCCCACGAAAGTTAATGTTAGCTAATAAGCTAACGACTATTCATAATGTTGGGCCAAAAGTTAAGCTCCACTAAAGTTTATGAAAGTGACTGTAAAGAATCCTTTGCATAAACGGAAACATTTATAATTAGTTCCCATTGTAACAGACATTACCATTAAATGCGTATAAAAATGTTGTTTCTAAATATTGAAGTTGCCTAAACCTCCTTATAATAAGCGTAATTTATCAAGTTATTGAATTCCATATGATAGAAAAATGTAAATGTAAGAAAATCATTGGGTTCAGCGAAATTATAAAATTATTTTCGGACTAAGTTACACAGCCTGTGAGGTCGTTGGATTGTCGTCAGCGCGGACGAGGTCGTCTTGGACGGAGAAACGGACAAGAGTCGCTAATGAAGACACGAGGTGTGAGAAAAAAGAAATTGAGAGTAATAACGGACAAGACGCCGAGTCGTGGACTACATCGCCGAGAGAGTTGGAGGGAGAGGGACCTAACTCCCGTAGGACGATCAAACGTAAATGAGAACAAAGGGCAGACGGCAATTTATCAGCCTCTTTAAGTTGGTCTGCGGCGAAAAACAAACGAATCTGAGAAAACTCGGTCTTAATTTAAAACCACATATTTCGATCCGAACACCCAGTCCTCCTCTTTCAAGACGAGGACACTTTCTTGGAGTTCGGGGGTTTCGACAATGGCGTGGGAGGGGAAGGGGGGTTGCCAGGCGACGACGACCAATTTGGACCGCTTTCAATTGGGAAGTTGCTGAGGAACGCGGAGAAAACATCGACGACTTCTCTCGCCTTCACTCCTTCCGACTCGATCATTAGCGAAGGTTATGGCGGTCCGAAAGGAATGGAAGACGACGTCTGAGAAAAACAAAAGGGTTCGAATTTGCGCATCGGAGACGACACGTCCGATGTCCACGCGTCGGGTGCTTCGTTACGCGCTTAACTCTGGTTAACGGCTGAGACATTCCGGAAAGGAAGGAGAACAAAGAGAGGGATATAATTAAGTCTAGGTGACAACAATAGCCAAAGGGGAGTGGCTATTTCAGTTTTAATGGGAGAGAGAAAGAGAGATATAATGAGAGAGAGAGGCCATAGCGTTCGCTCACACACGGGCTGTTATTCATTTAAATTAGTCGGAAATAATGGCGTGAAAGGATGAGAAAACCTCATTTTTTCACCATCATTTAGGCAATACTCGTCCTTTATTTTCAATACTCGATGCTAGAGGTATTGGCTCAGTACTTGGTAAGATTAAAGTTACGTTTTTTTAGAGGAAGTGTTTGTTTGTTAGGATAAACAATTTGCAAAGACATTTCCTTGCATCCTAACTTGGTGACAGACTGAATTGGGAATATCGGGAGCTTAACACTTTGCTAGAATTATCGCACTACATTCACTTTGTTTATGAAAGGTTATCCATTTGTCATTCCTCCTAAGGAAGATATTGGCCGCAGATTCCAGTATATACATGGAACTTGTCATAAAAAAATCAATAAGATTTTTTTATGACGAGATGAGCTCATTTCCAAGTGCAGTTCCTTTTGACAGTAGCCATATATAAGTAAACATTTGAACTCACTTACTTTCTCACCAGCAGACATATAGCGTATAATGCGAGAAAAATGTAGAAATGCATGCAATACCAAAGGAAATAGAGTGAGAGTATTATCCTATGGTGTAAATTTTAGTTCAATATTGTAAAAAAAACTCTGCTGATCATTTAAAACAAAATATGACTCTAACTAAACTAAAAAAACTACTCATGACACATAAAAATGGTGGGGCATATTTCAGTAAGAAGTTTCTAAAGATGACAATTAAAGGGGGTGTATAGGTATACTGCACGGAATCACTAACCAAAAACCTAGACATCATTTTGGAAGATTAAGTAACCTCAATGTCCGTTTGCAGATAACCTCTTCAAGGTCAAAATCGTCATTATATTTAAAATTCACAAAGGTGCCCGCGCAAATACTTCAAATTACTTGAAAAGTAGTCAACTGTGATATCCGAAACCATTTTCCCGCGCCTGATTTTTTTTTCAAATATTACAGATTGAATTCATTAGCTCGATGTGACCCGTCATCAAAAATCTGTGAGGGGGCATTCTCAGGCGAGGAAAACCGTCCCAACATTTGCCACGTGGAAACAAAACCGAGGTCGACGATTAAAAAACAGCAACATAAAATATCTCTCCATTAGGACCTTAGGCTATTGGGGCTTCCCTGCGGTCTGGTTGAAATGGCGCGGTCCGTGGACAAGGGAGAAAAGAAGAGGCTAGAGCCAAAAGGCATTCCTATAGGGAGGGAGAAGGAATCGAGAGGAATGGCAGTGTGTGGAGAGGGGGGGGTTGAATTGGGCAGTGAAATGGGGCAGTGGTTTGGGGCAATTTAATGGGGCAACGGTGTAAAGAGATATGGGGGTGGAGTGGAATCAAATGGAGGGTGGAGAACTCGATGAGTGGGATAACGGGATTGGGATGGGAAGGGCCTCCGATAGAGGGGAATGTTTTACCCCCCCCCTCTTCTCAGTTACGCCCCCTATACTCCCCCTTCCTACTCCAAACGCATTCAAACCCTTCTCTTATCGGCTGCGGGGTTCCGGACGCCGTGACAAATGCCTACGGGCCGCGGGAGTGTAAATCAAACAGGAGGAGGTGGCGGTGCCGCTGGGGTTGCCAAAAGATGGGGAGTGAAAAGGGTTGTGAGGTTGTGTGGGGAGGGGTTGAATGCCCCCCACCCCTTTCCAACCTCCTTCCCCTCCGTCAAAGACACCCCCACCCTCACTCACTCTGTCCCTCGACTTATGGCAAGGAGCCAAGGTGGTGGTGAGGGCCGGAGGGGAGGTTTGGGTTGGCAGTGGGGGGGGGGGGGCAGCATAACCCACTCTCCTTATCCCTCCACCATGCTTCGGTTTGCCCAACACCTATCCTGCACCCCCGCAGCCGCCAAAAACCTCCTCCTCCCCTCTCTCTGCTGGTCCAAAACATCACCGACGCACAGAAACACAATTCAACACACACACGAGCTGGAATTCGCAAGGACGACTGCCGGTGGCGCCGGGAGATGTTCGGTGGAGGTGCCCCAACGTCTGCGACGAAAAAAAGCGAGTATCGCCCGGCGCACCCATCTCCTATCCTCCATTTATCCTCATCCACTATGGCCAACCCTTCCATTTTCATCCTCCTACTCTTTTGAGCCCCGCTAAAAACTCCCAGAAAACCCTCCCTCCCCCAACCACATCACCCCAATCCCTAATAGTAATGGCCTATACATCAATAAGGGTGTTTTTCTGCCTCGCGGGGAAAATGTTACAAGGTCCCTTCATCCCCGAACGGATTTCAGGGAGTCGAAGGAAAAAGGTGAAAAAAATTATTCTTTGGAGGGTGGAGAGATGAGAGAGTAGCAAAAGCCCCATTCTCGTAAAATAGGCCGCGTAATACTCCCTTTCCATCCGTACGCCGACGGGAGAATAATTTCCCGTGTGGCAGGTGGGTTTAAGGGTTTGGAAACTCGGTTGGTGGAGAAACATAATCGATATTCTGCGGTTAAGTAGGGGGAAAACCAATTCTTGATCATTGGAAGAAACTTGGCAAAAGACTTGAAATTCATAATATCACTAAAACGCGAGTTAAATTACGAAACACCGTCGCTTACGATGATTAGCTTCAGCAAAATTCGTTTACTATACTCATCCATTGCAATACTACTTATTTCAAGCAATAATTAAAAATGGAGTGCAATTATTGTTAACCAAAAATTCCATCTTTTTTATTCTTTTTATACTAAACTTGAACTTTCAAAGTTTACGATTAAATTGAACTTTCCAATTTGCTATGCTTGGGATCCTGTTTCAATTTTTTTCTGCTGGGTTAATTACTGCCTTCAAAAAGATTATTCTTCATGGGACTCAGTCATTAGAAGGATGTTTTAAAATAGGCCCATGGTTATCATCCAAAAAGCATGATCAGAAACATTGAAGTTTTCATATATGAATCCGGTCCTATTACTAAATTAATATCAGAAAAAGATCTCCCTGAGAGCAAATGTATAACTTGTTGTGGCATCCATTAAACATGAAATACCATAGAGTAAGGGTATTGACCACTCTATGGTAATAGATATGGAAAACTTGAAAGTCAAGCTGTGAAAAGAATGATCAACTGCAATAAATACACCATCACGAAAAACTTGAATTTATAAAAGCACATAATTCCACTACAAACAATTACGTTGAACACAATTGTTAAATACTATTTAAAGGAATGAGAGAAGAGCATTACTGAGAAAAAATCTTTAACAAATTAGGCATTCAACTAATGTGAAGATATTATCAAGTGACGTGTGGAGTATAAATATGCATGTATGCATATAATACATATGAAGAGCTAAAACTTTCTGTAGTTACCAAAATTAAAGTAATGGCTTATTTTCCTAGGCCCTATTATGCACAGTACCACGGAAAGAAATAATATACTCAGTGAATCCAAGAAAAAAAAATTCCCTATTAAGAACTCATTACGGTTGGCCGCTCTTTTTTTTCGTTTTCCATAACTACTACAAAGTGTGCATTGGTAAGGAAAGATATTAGATTAAAATTAAGCGATACAGTCATATGGAGTCGTTATAGCGTAGTGGTACATGAATCTAGTTAAAACTAGAACCTTTAATTAGGGTCAATATTTGTTCAGCACTGTGAATCACTCACTCAAAGACCCATCTGAACACCAATTAGGACATCTATAGCGACTTGGACAACTAAGAAGCACTTACGGTACTTAAAAAAGCGGACAAAGGGACGGTTATATGGAGCAATTACTCTCCAGTCAAATGAATCACTGGCAGAGATGAGAACGAGAAGGGCATTCGCTGAAAAGATAGAGGGGACTCAGCTGCTGGCCCACTTCGCTTGTTTTATGAGTGGAGACATTTAAGGGTTAAAATGGCCGCTTCGCCGGTAGACCATAAAATTTCGCTGTCGTAAAATAAGGAGTCGGGATATCCAAACGGATTTACTCCTTGCTTTAAAAGCTATCTATGAGTTTTCCTCCTGAAATGTCCTCCGCTTATATTGTTTTTTGTTTCACGACATGTCCAAAAGTCAGATGCTATTAGGACGCTATCCGATGGATGATATTTTCACGGTGACGTTCATTTGTTTTTGAGAATGCATCTAGTTCACTTCCTTGAGCAGCAGTCACATACCAACAATGTAAGACGCCGGATTACCTCATGATAAAAATAGACTAGTAAAGGTGGGTAGGAATGTTGTAAGACAGATATGGTGAATAGGATGAAGCGCCAATAGCATTGCACTCAATTTTATGGATTAAGGAAAAAAGGGAGAATCACAAGTGGAATACAATTTATTACTGGGCTATTATTAATACAATTATTCATTTCTTCCATTACCTCTCAATGAAAAAAGTGGTGGCGATCCATCAAAATCCATGTGAGTGTCATTTTATCTTTGTTTATAATGTATATTTTCACCTTAGTGACGAAGCTATGTTTACGTTCACGCTCTTGAAAACTTTCGACAATGTTTACATATTATTTGCAAGTGTCCTTTTTACTTGTTTCTGTGTAAGTATATATATATATATATTCACAGACCATGCTCTAAAAACGTCTCATCAATGCTCTTGAAAACTTTTATCTGTTTCACAGCAGGTCGATGATAAGAATAGTACAAAAGCTATACATGTGGCTTACAAATAGTTCTTAAAGCCTTAAACCACTTTTAATAACATAAAGAAACCAAATATGTAGGTTAAGCTGTACGCATAAATTTAAGGTAAAAAAGCGATTCAGTATTTCTAAATGAAAAACTGAATCGCTTTTTTAGGAGAAGCAAGAAGAATATATAATAAAATTTTGGCATCATTAATATGCGAAACTTATTTAACTAATTTAAGGGATAAAAATATAACTAGCCACTTATTTCAAGGTAAAATAAACGAAAACTGGTAATTTTTTATTGAAGGGTGAACAACCTTTCGAACATGCAACTATGACTGCAGAATTAAGGAAAATTATTTTTCTTTTCAAACAAATAACAGCCAAACGAAGAGATGCCCGTTACATGATAACTCTAGTTGCCAGGGAGAAAAATCCAAATGGGAAAGTAAATTGATTGATTCGAAATAAATAAGCATTCCATGCAAAAAGCGTGGTAGAGCACACTGCCATCACCCACTCGGAACATCAATGTTACAATCTACATCTTATATTTCTCTACGAATTTTATTTATGTCAACTCTTTTTAAGGCCGTTTTACACGGCACATTTATTTGTACAATCTATCGTGCATGTACAGTGTGCAAGAAAATATTGTACGAACGACTGAATCAGACTGAATGTCGCTTTACACGATGAGTGCAAACGCACAATTTTCCGTGCAATTTAGGGGTAGAAATCGATTGTAACTCGCGAGTGTTTTGTTTATCATGTTTATAGTGTGAACTCGTGAACATATGTTTCACTCACGTATTTAACACCTTGAAAAGCTGATCACCTGAAATTCGGAACCTCGACTCTACCAACTGCCTACTGATAATTTTCCCGGTTTAGACAAAGCTCTCTTGGACTCTTCTCTCTGGCTTTATATTCGACCTTTGCATTGTTTCGTTTTTTCTCATTTGAATTTTAGTACGTCAAGTTATTGACGTTTCTCGCCGTATCTTCACTCTTGATCGACAAATTTCTTGGGTTTATTTCGTGTGTGTAACAAAGTACATACTATTATCAAGTGGTATAGCGGAACACGGGACCCTTTTTGTAGTCCCTCAAAATTTCCCTACCTTGTATTTGTACCAATGTTTTAATATATTTTTCGATTTCGTTACTTGCTAACCAGCAGAAATAAAATGATTATTATTATATCACGCGGAATATCAAGAACTCTACTTGAAGACGCGGCCAGTCATAAATTTGGGGGAATAAAATAATTTTAAACCCAAAGATCGCGATTACACTGAAATACCAGAACACCATATAACACGACGAAATGACGATGTAAACATTTGAGCAATTTTGAGTTAACTCGTCTCGGGTTCTCCACTGGTTCAAACTATTCATAATTGCCGACGTGTAATTAATTCTTACCTTGAGAATGAGTGACGAGTCGTGTCTCGAAACGTCGACAATTATAAATAGTTTAAACCGGTGGAGAGCCCGAGAAGAGTTTACTCATTAAAGATTATAAACACAGGATAATAGTTTCTCATATTATTCGACGTTAAAGTGTTAATCCTTTTTATAAACAACTGTATTTTCAATCGTAACACAGGTACCACAGTTTTCGCCATATCTGCGCCATCTGTTGAATAAAACCGGATCGAAATCGTATGATTGTCCGAATTAGAACAGGTACTATTATCCGTTCAGTCATTCATACATTCGCACAAGCGTTCGCACAATTTGCCGCTTTACTCGGTACAATTTCCTGATACATGCGTTC
This sequence comes from Pyrrhosoma nymphula, assembly GCA_963573305.1. NCBI lineage: Eukaryota > Metazoa > Arthropoda > Insecta > Odonata > Coenagrionidae > Pyrrhosoma > Pyrrhosoma nymphula. Next base: position 92,742,143 of record OY754338.1, read on the forward strand.
GCACGATAGATTGTACAAAAAATGTACCATGTAAAACGGCCTTTATAGCTATTAAACTACGCATGGCAGCCTGACCGTTTCATGCTGCCGACCGGCGACTGTGGCGATTTCTAAAAGTTGAATGCGTTGCGGAAAAGTTTCCAAGGTATTTACGAAAGCTAAATGTTGAACGGACCACTGGCCCTGCGAGCAATACGTGCAAGCGCATGCTTTATTTCCGATGACCGGAGGGCATTCGGGTCCGTAGGCACGTGCTCCGGCGACAAAGAGGAATGGCAGATGACTGACGAGCCATCAAGAATTCCGAGCGGACGGCGGAATGCGTCAAAATTTACGACGGCAACCTGTCGATGGAAAATCGATCCGGACGAGAAAACAGACGAGAAACAGTTTTCTCGATTGCTTCATCCAAAATTTATTTATTTTTGTATCCTAGCGCGAGAGAGCAGGGGGGTGGGGGGTGGGGTGGGGCGAAATGCTAAAAGGGAAACAAAAAAGAAACGAAAATGAAACGAGCGTAAAAAAATAAGGAAAGGTCCTCCCCCTTTTTTAGCCCTTCCTTCCTTTCTGACGCTATCCCACTCATCCTTTCTTTGCCTGATGAACCGCGGGAATAAATAATAGCGTATAATTTTTTTGAAGCATGAAAACGGAATGCCGTCTCGCAAACAACGGAAAAGGGAGCGAAGGGAAGCAGTTGGAATAAAAAACACTCCATCTAGCGGCAAAAAAGTGAGGTTAGACCCACGGGTGCCCCACGTGAGAAAAATGCGTATTGCCGAGAGGCATTGTGGGCGCGAGCCGGCTCGTGTATGCGAGCACATATACATACGTTTAAACTGAATGCATGCAAAATTCTGAACCATATCCTGCGGGAACTTCATCTTCACACGAGCGCATACATATAAATGGCATATACGGACGAAGGGGGGGGTCGACGCTCCTTCTACGTGCCTTCATGCATTTGGCCGTTTATGCATCCTTCATTTTTCCTTAGTATTTCCGCGCCGACTTCTTTAACCAACATTCCCGTTGACCAGGAAGGTACCAAGACTTGGCTAAGAGAGGATGTGTTACACCAAGTGGACTTGATGGTGAAGGATGAAGGGAAAGGAAAATAGGATGGCTCCGAAGCGTCATAGTCACAAGTCACAAGGAGAGATGGCGCGGAAGTAGCATTGCAGGAGAAAGAGAGGCATACATGTTAGGGGAGAAGTCGGTTCTTTCCGTATTACCCTCGCACCCTGACATTTTCCAACTCTCTCTACTTTTCTTTTTTGAGAGCAGATGAATACGTCGCGGTTTCGCTGCAAGGCTCAGAAGGCAGCGCTGCAATCGTAAAAAAATGAACGCCTCCGCATAAAAAAGCCTTAATTCTCGTCTTCCGCCATTTTTTTTATGGAGATCCCTACAGGGAGGGAGGGGAGGTGAATAAGAATGCTGTTTATTTTTTCCAGCGTGAGGGGGCCGAGAAAGAGGGTAGGGGGTGGTAGGGAGAATGGAGGAGGGCATAGAAAGGAATTGGGAGGAAATGGAAGGAGGAGGTAGCAAGAAAGAAAGGAGGCAAATAAGCAAGAGAGAGAGAAAGACAGAGAAATAGGGCGAGGAGGAAAAAAACATCTGAGGGCGAGCAAAGCGAAATAATAATAATAATAAAAAACGCACGCTGCGCGTCCTCTTTTCTCTCGCTCGCTCGCTCCGCAGCGTTCGTTTGTTTCATTTTTTGGCCCGAGCTTATTTTTCGCTTCGCAAGAGGGCCTCCCTCACCCGTGAGCGGAGCGGAGAATTGTTTGGTCTGGATACTCCGCTATTGGAAGAAATTTGGCCACTCACGAAAGCACTTGAGTAGTCAATTCGAAAAAATGTGGGGAAGGATAGGGAATGGTGAAGAGAGGCGCTCTCGTTGAAAAGGGACGTAGTTTTATTCTGAACTCGGTGCAAGGCGGAAAGGGAGACCTCTAGAGGGTGTTGGCAGAGAGTGGGAAATGAACGCTGGCCTGGGAGTATATATATATATATATATATATATATATATATATATATATATATATAGATTTTTTTAGCGATGAAATTCGCTGATACAAAGGGAGGGAGAATATAAAATAATTTATTTTGCACACACAAAATATCTACACCGTCTGTGATGACCTCAAGTTTTGTAAATAACATTATTATGATTAAACTATCAAAGGACAGATAAATTCGTGTTTGATGGCGACAAGAGAGTTAACCAGATGAGAGTAGTCCAGAGAATAAACCTTTGATTACAAGATGGTAAGGGGAAGAAATTTTCCTCAAAGCTCTTGGCCCGTAGGCACTACCGTGGTTCCCTTCGGGCAATATTATAAATTGAAGGCGAGGACTTAAAAACAATCATCACGCTCGTCATGCCTCGTGAAAAAGTAAGTGATGAAGACCGGTGTTATCATAAAATCATGAAAGATTTTACAGAAAGAAACTTATATTTCAGTGTAAGGCTACGGTAAAAAATTATCAATCGGGCAATGAATTTGAGAAAAGATACATAGATTCACCATTAACTGGTGGTTCGTTTACTGATTTTAATATCATAAAAGATGTAAATGTGTGTCCAAAACAATTGATGGATTTTCAAAGGTAGCCATTATCCAGAAAAAAACTGAACACAATGCCCATTTTCACGTAAATTGGCTCTTCCATTGCAAAGTTCATTATGATATGACAATAACTAATCGATAGTGGTAAGAATTTGAATGTTTTGTTCGTTTTCTTAATATTTGTTTTGAGTAACTTTTCTTGGAGCACTGAAATCTAGTCTATTTAGTAGGAACCATGACTCGCAATGTTTTAGCAACAATTCTGTTTTTAATATCATCAGTATGGATTCGGTAATGAAAGCGAGGAAAGAGAAATTGTGAGGAATTTTCCTTTACTTAGGGAAACTTAAGCTGATAATGTGGAATAATACCGGACACTACACCAAAATTCAGTTAGCCTTTTGAAATTAAACACTAGAGACTGAAAATTTTTTTTACATGCAAGGTTATCTAGTTCAAAACCATTCGATAGTAGTGTTCCAATGTGAGAATGCATCACTTGTTTTCCATTTTAATTGAAAAAGCGCTAGTAAAAATCTTAATCTTAAAAATAATAGCTCATTTATTTCGTGTAAGAGAAAAATAAATGTAATCTAGAAATAAGATAATTTTGTCAATAGGTAGCTAGCAGTTTCTTTTCACCACTTTTATTATTAACGATGGATGCATATTGTTGAAAAAAAGATTTCTTTAAATTATCTATGATATATTTTGGATATAAAATCTGGAAGAACGACGTTTGGGATAATTAATGCGGCAACTATTTCCTTCCATTCTCCATGGAATAAAAATATTCAATTCTCTCAGTTTTCTGGATTCGACTGTGGCTGGCACCATCATTTAATTTCCAACAAAATGATGCCCACAAAAGGAACACAATGCAGTAGAGTAAAAATAAGGATCACTATCGATCACAATATTGGGTTTATTTGGGAATCATAAAAAACGCACATCATATATTAATTGGGTTTAACTTGGAATTCATGATGTGAAAAAACACTAGAAATTCCTCTATTTTTTATATAAAAATAGTGGAATTTGTACTGTGTTGTTTTCTCATCATGAATTCTATCAATAATTTCCACCAAGTATCACCACAATCGATTAATTTGATGGGTTCAAGTTCTTCGGCATTTTGAAAATCTCTAATACTGCATTTTTAGGTCTTGGTATGGAAATTTCAATTCAGCGCAAAGTATGAGTCAAATACTAGGCTAGAATTGCTAATGTACTGATTCTTGTTCAAAATCATATAAAATATATCAGCGTGAAGACACTCAAATTAATCATTAATCAATATCCACCAAATTCGTTTAAATGATCACCCGAATGACCTTCACTTGAATAAGAACTTACAGTTTTGAATACCTCGATGTAACCCATTTATGCATATTTTAGGCATCTTAACTAATTCATTTAAGAGCTTGTATGTCAAGAAAATAACGAATACGTGATGTTTTGAACTATCAGCATTCTTAAACTAATTGCAAAATTTCTCATTTACTAGTTCAAACCACCGCACAGTGGGCTGAAATGCAGATTTAGCGCGACAAAATTAATTTTTTTGAAATTCATCAAATAAACGCAAAAATATGCCTATAAGGTAGGAAAAACTCTATTTCATGACAAAAAATACGATTTATGGCTGTTAAAATAGTGTAATTTGTTGTAAAGGCCTTGAAAGTGGCCCTACCGAAGTTACTCTTTTTTCGCTAGCTTACCACACGTCTGTTAATGTGCTTGGTTTGCTATCAGGAGAGCCCATACAGGAAAAATGTTTATTTATAATTGAAACATATCAATTATTATACAATATCATTAATCAAATTTACGCATCAAATCATAATTACGTATTAAATACGAGTAAGCAAAAATTAACGAGGACTATTATTTCAAGTGAGCTACAAAAAAAACACCACCGAACACCAATGCCGCATCAAATACACCATGATGGCTGATGACTCTGTAACGTTTTACAATAATAAAATCTTGCACCTAGGTGCACCTTTTTATTTGACAGGCATTTAATTGCATTGCCGTCCATAAGAAGCTCGGTGCAGACAGACATCACTAGCATGCCTAACATTCCACGCCTTTTCGCTCAGAGAAAGACACCGTATTTTTAAGGCATACTTTACTTGGCACATGTATAAAGATAATTTAAAAACGATTAGACATTTATTTACACAAATTATAACGATAGTTATACAATCGCCAACACTCTGGGATTCCTCGTTAATCCGCTTCACACATTTGGGTTGTCTACATTTCCAATTGTCAGCTTATTCAAAGTATTTGCCGAACTAGCAATGAACGACAAAGTTTCCCCCGAGTAAACGAAAGAATAGCCTCACAAATATAATTAAAGTAATTGAAACAAATTGTGTTCCAATGCGAATGGTAACAATCGAAAAATTAATTTCTTTGGAGACAATTTCGGTGCACCGTAGGGACTGTATTCAGGGCCTTTATAAAAGCAGAAATTGAAGCCAAAGTACTACTACTAATTTATATACGGTACTATTTTAATTAAGCCCGATTGGAAACAACAAATATAGTTCTTAAATAAATTACTCAATAAAAAGAAAGGTACCAACTTCAATTACATTCAGGTTCAAAAAGAGTATCAACCATCTCACTACTGGCCACACCAGTAGTGAGATGGTTGATATATTATAGCGCTGGAGTTGAGTAAACCTGTTCTCTATCCTTATCCCTTATTTCCTACATTAAAATTGTTACCCTTTACTTACGTATATTGCATTCCTACCATCCTCCACCATCATAACCTTGCTCTCGAATCAAGCAATCCACTGAAAATCTTGAGGCCCAACCCTTTAAACCCCCATCCTGCAGCTTACAGCAAGCCTAACCCTTCCCCCAACCCGCCAACCTACAGCCCTAAGTCGGAACATTCAATTCCGTTTCGAACAATGCCATCTCGCTACCATCTCAAAGTGAGAAAGACATCGACCTCAAGTTTCGGGCTGGAGTTAGCATTTCCGTCCCTGAAGGAATGAGAGGGGTTATGAGGGAAGGAATAGGATGGCGATATGGGAAGCATTAAGGGGTAGGGTAGGACCAAGCAGGGTTAGAGCGGGGGCGTTAGGGAAGGGTGTAAGGAGTATGGGGGGAGGTTGAGGATCGGTGGAGTAGGAATTCGTTATCTTAATAACTTCATCCCCCACACAGTGTTCCATTCTCGGGGACCTAAACAATATCTTCCCCTTACCCTCTTCCTGCTCGTTCTGTGACCCCTCCGCTGACTCTCTGCAATCCTTATTGTGTGTTTGTGTGATTTCTCCTTCCTGTTCACTCAAAAACCCCCTTTCCACACAGAAAATCCACCTGCCATATCCCACTCCATACTCCCTGGAGGTTGCGTGAGAGAATCTCGCGAGCTGGAGCTGGAATTCCTAAAGAGACACAAAGTAACGAAGTTTGAATTGAAGACCCATTCCTCAAAAATCTCCTGAATGATAACCGATTCTCTCCCACCCGTTTTCACGATGGGACAAGGTTTTGCCGTATTTCCTATACATAGATGTATCAGGCACGGAGTAATGGAATGGAGGAAGGGACTAAAAGTCTTGAGGGAGGGTTTTGTTTCATCAGTTTATGCAGTTTGATTCTTTGACGCTCCCCAAGAATTACCGGTCGCGGGGAAAGATTTTAAGTGGGGACCCTCTGCGGGGTTGTGTGCGTGAGGCTTGTTTGAGTGAGGGGAGGAGGGATGGTGAGCCTCAGGGCGCTCGTGTTTGATGTCTGAAGAATGAGAGGAGGCGGGGGAGGAGTGGGAGGAGTGAGGGGAGGCTGCGGAGGAGCAAGAGGACACAGATATCGCCCGGAGGAAGAGGCGAGGAGGAAGTTTCGTGGGGAGGAGGGCCAATTTGGGTGATTATCATTCGGAATTGGGTTTCTGCCGCCGCGGAATTCTTCCTTCGCCGCCTTCAACTCGTTCATTACGGGTTTTCTGATTAAAAATGGCCGACTGCCTCTCCCCAATTTATCCTCCCCTTTTCTCCTCCCCCTTATATCATCCCTCCTCTTCCCCACCACCTCGACTTGCGGAGGACCTCGTATTTCTTGCCCTCCACCTTAAGGTGGTTCCACCGTAAAATGACTTAAATGTCATTTTATTCATATTCTGTCTACTTGTAGAAATATTTGTCCTCTATCTGATATGAAAAACAAAATAATACCTTTCCACGCTATTTTATTCTATAATTGAACTTGAAATTACATGGTGTTCAATGGGGGAATGAGAGAAACACGGGGAAAAATAGTATTTTTCCTTAAAATACAAATACCATTTTCGTGGACAACTGCCTCTAAGAAGGAAATAATCCAGAGAAATTGAATAAAAATAAAACACAGGCATCTTACCACCTTATTATTCTAGTTATTGAGGAATTAATGCCGTAATTGAAGTCAAAATGCTGTAACTCGTAGGAAATGGCGCTGCAGTCGGTTCCTATGGCTGATAAAAAGTGCTCATTTAAAATACATTCGTGGAATAATCTGGATATTTTGTACCATACTTTTGGGTTTCTATAGGTAACGCATTAGATCAGTGAAAGCAGGATTTTTTTGACAAAATATCAAAAATGTGGAATTTAGTATTTGTTTTGACTCACACAGTCGCGGCGGAACCTCCTTAAACCAGCAGCCAGCTTGTGCCAACCAATCCCCTTATCATCCCATGCTTTTTTTTCTACTTGGATGTATGTCAACTATGAAATTAACTATCGCACACTTTAACGAACACCAGTAAATGAATGAACTCGCTAGTTTCAAGTTTACTTTACGCTGTGGTTTGTAACAGCCCGTGGCAATAATTTTATGGGCGAAATTTGACTCCACAAAGTTAAAAAATGGTCGGTTCATTGTGGATTCACATCTTATTCACGCTGAAAATTTAAATATGAGCACAATGGCATATTTCCAATTACGTTGTGTCCAAAACTTAAAATTTTCACGTTCTAATACATAAAATATAATGAAGTACATTAAAAAAGACAATACAGTTTGATAAAATGCTCCTTTAACTTCACATATAGTCGGGTTACGCTTATGAGAACATTTTCAAATACAATGCGACGCGTTTTCACCGACTATCATCAAATTTCTATTACCTAAGAGATCATGTTTTTCTTTGTCACTTCTGCAAGTATTAACGTTGTATGCTTGAAGATGCTTTAAGAAATGCGCTATTTGCTTCCCTTGAAGGAGCTTTGATTAACAAAACTGGTTATTGCACTAACCGAATGTTTCGCAGATTTTACAGAGCGTATTTTTATTATATTTCGTAGCTATACTAAACGAATTAAAGATTGTGAAGCAAGAAACCATGATTTTCATATATTATTGGCACAGTTATATCTTTTAAATTATGCCATCTATTTTTTTCCACAATATATTTTGAATTGAGAAGAGATCAGTGAGTGCTATGATACGAATCTTGTCGATGCGCCACTAACATGAGTAGGAGGTAACAATAATGGGGTGAGCTCTTACGGCTAGACAAATACAAAGATTAAAGGGAGTCTCCAATAGCCGTAAAAAAGTATGTTAAAATAATTTAAGTAATGTATATAATGTAATAATTTAAGTTATGTTAAATTGTTTACGGCTATTGGAGACTCCCTTTAATCTTTGTATGAGTAGGAGGATTAATAAGAATAAAGAAAGAATCTCAAAGTCGTAAAGAAAAACGTTTTGGGATTACCTTGAGAAATTATAGCCTACTAAAATAATCCTCACAGCAGAAATGGATGGGAAGAATTAACATGAGACACCTTATGACAGTATTATAAGAGATATTTAAATAAGCAATGAGTGGGTGATGGGTGTGTGGATTAGATGCTGCAGTAATGGGTTCGAATATAAGGAGCGGGCTTCGTTGGTTTGTACTTGTTGAGAATGGACGAAAATCGAAAGACTAAACAAATTCGTGATGGAGGAGTGAATAGCGTGAGTATAATGGATATACCAAGGAAGTCCTGGGTGAGTGCAGTGGGAGAAACTATTGAAAACTCTTGAGTCCAGCATAAGCGAAGGAAGTTTGCAAGGATGGGACAGTGCGGAGGAGATTGTTAAAACAGAGCCAGCTTTCCAGGTCAAACGCATAGTATTTTTGTATTCTTATGACCGTGCCTTTCCCAAAAGGAAACGGCGAGATGAGCATGTCTGTCTTTATTTAAATAAGCAATTATGAGGAAGCAATTATGAGCTCAGGTCAGGTGATAAGTGGATGAAATAAGGATGTGTAGTAAACCAATCTTCAAATGAAGATGACGGCATGGTATAACATTTGTGTAAAGGAAAAAAATACAGGAGTTTGAATAAGGTACGAAGTAAACTACAGATTGGGTATTTTTAGCGAGGCGAATTGCGATTGAAGAATCGGAAACCGCAGTGATTATTACATAAAACGCGCGGCATTAAGGCTTCGACTGCTGTAATATATTTATCGCCCAGCCGAGGAGACATGAGTAGGAGGAAGGTGACGTACAGACACCGCGATATGTCGGTTGGTGACGTCAGCACGTAGCGATGCTTTGTCAAGTTGATTATCAGGAAGGGGATCAACGTGTCCTTTTCAATCGTAGTGCCTTTGCATTTGACAAATCAAATGAAAATAGTTAGAATGAAATCAAAGCTGCAGCCAGTATCATTCGCATGAACTACGGGCAACTTGATATTGTGTAAAAAGAATGTACCTGCGGTCAGAATTTTACTATCACTGAGTTTCCTGGTAAACAATAAGATGTGACCGCACCACTGATCACAAACTTAAAATACACATTTATTAACGGTCAACGTGAATATAATTAATTTTTTATAATGATTCAAGTTTTAATTAAAATAATATTATGTAAACTATTCGTCTAGGCTCCAATGAGCTCGAACTAAAAGATAATTGGTGATGTTTTAGATTGCTATGAACAAGCAAGGATCACATCTTAATAGTAGATTGAGAAGAGCTCAAAAGTGTGCATATGATGACTTCTGTGTGCACATGGTGCACACAGAAGTGTGCACCATGTGTAAATCGGTTCTTTCGCGTTTAAATGAAAAGGCAATAAAACTTAGTCTTTCTGGAACGCTTTATAAGAAATTATAATAACGAGATTAAGGCATTCTCCAGTTACATTTTTGAGAACAAAATATAGAGCTGCTTTATATTTTTTCACAGACTTAAAATTCACGAAATTTTGTTGAAGGTTGCAAATTACACAGCCTAAAAGGCTGTCTGTCTACTCCCCACTTTCACTGATGAGTAGGGCGTTATGCATCGTATTTATGCTATACAAATAAGCATGCAAGTTACTCAAAGAATCAAATGGGAAATTCTTGTAAATAATCATTCTTACGATGCCGCTTCACAATACTTCTCTGGATAATGCTGAAGTTATGCTCAGAAAACGTAATTTCATAGGGATACTTGCGTTTCACAATGAGTCACGAGTAAAACAAACTGAGAAGAACTTCATTACACTGCTCAAAATGAAACCTTCGTGCAGAATTTTTAAGAATGGTCACATGCATGTAATAAATGGGAAATTAAACGATAGGTGAAATCTTTGCTGTTGTTTTAACTCAACCTTTTTCAGTTACATAAAAAAGCTACATTTTTCACTTCAAAGGACCTTATAAATCCAGATAGCAGAAATGTGAACAAAGTTTATATTTACCTATATGTCAATGTAGTTACATCCATGTAGTTATATCCATGATACACTTTTGTTAGTCGATATTTGAAAGTAATCTGCCTAATCCCATTAATAAAACACCCACCACTAAAATGTAAAACACGGATTCAGTTTGAGTAAGATGCACTAGGCAGTAGAAAAAATACAATGAATTTGGTGATATAGTTATAGCTATTTTTTCTATTGGCATTTTTCAAAAAAAAAGAATGAATTGAAAGTATCAAACCGCATGTTTTCATTTCCCAAACTTTTTCGGGGAAGATTTGTTAACGTTCATGAGGCCTCTAGAAATTTATTTCCACAGCGAGAGGACGTGATTCAATTGTAATGCTCTTGCACCGAATGTGCAACGCAGCGAAATGTGGCTCCTCATTGGCACAACAAAACTCCCCCCTTCAATTTAATTGGTTATCTCCTTGTTTAGACGAAGATTAACCTGGTGACGAAATCGCAAGCGTCGACATTTACGGCGTGTAATTCCTAAATACGAGCCCACGCGGCCGATTCGCGGATAAGGTGGGTGGAATAAAAACGCTATACTTTACTCTTCACGGCAATTACGGGATTCAATACGGGGTGAAATGCACGCCATAGCCTGGCGAGCAGTGACATAACGCCTGGATGACGATCATATCTTTCACATGCAAAAACTCCCACACATTCCACCCGAGATGCAATCTCGTGTTTCCCTATTATCCCGCAAGTATGACACATCGAGCGAATGCTTGTTTCTAGTCATTCCTTCCCACACCCACGTGCATGCTCTTCGTTCACATCCATACCCGTGGGAAAAATAATGCCTCACTAAAAAATCTTCAAAATAATCCCCACCTAAATTTGTTTCGCTTTTCAATAAGAGCCCAGTTCCGTTTAAAAAAAATATACCACGAGACAACTCCGCGAAAGCGCTCGAGAATCGCATAAACTGGTAACGAAAACTCACTTTAAATTCGTTAATGTTTTCGAGGTGGGGAGGTGGAATATAATTCCCAATGACGGACAGATGCAAGATGGATTTGACGGGCGGGGATTAACTCAAAGGATTAACGTCCTTTCAATTTTGGATTGATCGCGCGCCGCCCAATCCGTCCTCGATGGCGTTTTTTTGCGCGAGGGGGTCGCGGAGAGGCTAGCGGAGCTGAGTACGCAGGTCGAATGACGCAACGGGACGCGTTTAATGCTCGCTCGCGGGTAGAAATTTTAAGCGACAGCGACTCCCCGTTAACGCATTCTTTCTTCGCGTTTGTGATTCGGGCAGCAGTTTGACCAGCGTTTCCCTCCCACGCAGAGTTTAATTTTTTGGCCGTCTCTCAGCTCGCCGCACCACGCATTCATTTACTTCGGACAGCCGATGAACCGTGCCAATCGCTGGTATTGGAATATTTGGGAAGGGATGTGAGAGTGCAAGGGGGGGGGGAGGATTATGGACGCATTGGGTGCCAAAGGGCATCCTGTCGATTTCACACGAATCACAATTTTTGGAAAGCAAACCCTTTCCCCACCACGTTCCCCATCCTCTACACTTGTTTTTGGCAGTTCTAGCATTTCGTTAATATTTTTTGGGAGGTTGGTTGAGTTTGGGTTGGAAATGGTAATGTGCACTAAAGTCTCAAGCTGAGAAAAACAAAATATTTAGTAGAGATCTGCCGTCAACTTTCGAAATATTCTAGTCTCAAATGAAATCACGTAATATTAATTATTGAATTATCGTCGAACAAAAAAATCTGGATTCGCACCTCTGTTAGCAAAGCGGCAGTTGCAATTCATTGTTCCAAGTTGAAGTATGATAATTGATTTTTTGATTGCCGAAAATGTCTAACAAAAGCCTGAACATTTTGAAGATAATATTCTTGTCTCCATCTAGTGCCCACAATTCTATAACATATGTTGATTAAAAATGAATTCTACATGTATGCTTCAAAATTCTAATATCTTAGGTATGTAAGCTTAGTAAGTGGATGAGGTGCCATAAAAAAGGAGTTTTATTACTATTTTACTTTCTCTACAGTAAGTTTTGTACGTTATTTTATCCAACCGGAGCGAATAAAAATAATTTTGGTAAAAAGTCTAAGCCATAGAATATTTTCATGACTTAGGCCAGTTTTTCCTCTTTTGTCAAGCCAATCTCAACCAACACATCGTTTTCAAACCTACGTGCCTTCTCGGTGTTTTTTCACCCATGAGGTGACTTAAAAAGTGTATTATTTATTTTATTCTGTGAGCCAAAAATCGATAAAAACTTCGTTACCTGCTACATTTTCTTCTCAAGTAAATCTCCCTTCTACTTTTGTCATTATTCAAGTTCATAATTTTTTCTCAACATGTATTTAGCCTTCCATGTTACTCTTTGTGCAAGAGATACAGGACTTTGTACATGTTTCTATTGAATCACGATGCCAAGACTGAATTATTGTTTTAGAAATGTAGGAATTTTTTTCTGAACAAATCGTTTAATGGAGTAATTTACAAAGTACTGAGGTGGAAGGTTCGATGAAACTTCCCAATGACCTAACCCGATACAATTAGTGAACTAATCCCATGGAAGAGTAAACCTTTTTATATGTTTCCGATCTCCAACAAGCTATTGTCCGAAGAGCCGATTAATGTTATCAAATTAGGAGCATAGGTCACCTCAACACTTAGCTTTGTTAAGGTTAACGCTTTGACACTGACGCCATCCAAGGCTGTATATTACGTCAAAACGGAATCGCTATCTCATCACTGCCTACATTTTAACGGATTCTAATCACAAAAATGATTTTATTCGAAGGAATGCAACTACTTGATTATTTTGGAAGATAATTTATGTCCAATATTTCAGGAAACAGCGTCATAGTTGAAAGCACAGTGGGTAAGGCATTACGTGAAACCCATTCAGGTGAACCAGATCTGCTAGTATTGCATCCCAGCCCAAAATTCGTCGGCAATTAGCCCCCAGGGCCGTTCCTGCAATCGATCGTGGAAAAAATCGACTCAATCGTTAAAATTTAGACCTGGATGGCCTTTGACGCTGACGTGGGTAAGGCCAGGGACAGGAATGGGAAGTGTAGTTAATAAACTACTCATCTTTCGATCGATTTTCTCGAGTGGAACATCAAAAGGTTGAAGATGAATGAATGCAGGCTGGAATGTTAGAGACTATTGAAATGAGATCTCAATGCGAGGGATCAAAGGACGGAGGAGGGTCTGGCGGGTATAAAGGAACGAATGTATTCAAGTGCGACGGAGAATTCTTCCGACGTCAGTTGCGTAATGAGCTCTTGAATTCGTAGAAGTCTGCGTCGCAGTCCTTACCGGAGGGCCCTATCTTTAGCTGCTGGAAGGTACAGCGGAGGAAAACACCATTCTTGCACATCAGATGGAATATTTTGGATGCAAAGTAGTAGTTTTACAGCAGGAAATATGCTGCGTTCAAAATATGGGAGGGGAAGATCATTGGTAGGAAGAAAATCGGGAATATACTGACTCAAACCTATTATAATTGAAGTTTCTCAAGACAAGGTAGAAATCATCAATCATCTCATAAAATTGATTTTGGATAACTTTTGAAATACAAAGACCTCGTAATTAGATTTTTATTTTAAAATACCACGGTATTAACTCACGAGAGATATGTATGTACCTATATAAAATCTTCATTTTCAGTTCAATTGCTTTAAACTTGAAAATGGTTGCAATGCCGCCGGAAAGAAACAAGGGTGGGTAATTGCAATTTTTAATATTAAAAGGAATATTTGACAAAATTGTGTTGTATTACACCAATTGTTTTAAATGAAGCATTATTTATGATCCTAGAAGGGAACAGGAATATAAGGAATAGTCTGAAAAAGGATAATAACGCAATGGAAGACACGAAAAGTTTGATTCAATCATTGTCATGCACACATTTATTCACATTCTTGGGAATTTGCAATAGTGAAGGGGAAAGTCTTCCTAGATACGTTCGCCTTTTGGATATTATATGTTACGCAATCTCAGTGAGATTCACGAGTAAGTGGAAGCTAGAAAAAGTTTTGAACTTGAAGAACGAGCGGAAGTCAATATTACTATACTTAGCGGTGTAAAATGTATGCTTCTCCTCGGAACTAATCTCAAATTTGTGACGTAATAAGAAATTAAGACGTGTCGAGTATGAAAAACAACGATATCAATTTTCAGGCATAGTCAGTTACAAATGTTTGGATAAAGTGTGCAGCTGTATATTGTAGCATTTATATCATAACTTAAACTGTTAATTACCGTAATGAGCCATTCAACCCTAGGGCTGAATGGCTCCGGCCCTCCCCTATTCTGTCCCCTGCTAATTCCTTTACACCCTGACAGACCTGTCTCATTCCAATAGGGATTATGGATCCATAAAATCGATCGAGAGTAAGAGCGAAGGAATAATTATAGGATCATAGATTTCTTTGCTAACAGTAAAAACTATTCTTGGAATAGAATAACTTCTTACGTTACAAGTACCTACGTGAACGACTTGTAATCAAGCTTCATAACCGATAAATAAATTCAGACGCCTTTTTATGGCGTGTTTCCATGGAAAATTTTATTATTTAGCGTTTCGAGAGGCACTTGGATCCAATTGCAACTCATTTCCAGGCAAATACACTTTGATGATGTATAAAGCCAGGCTTCATAATGGATAAATAATTTTCAGATATATTATCCTAAGGATATTTTACTATCTAGCGTTACGCGAGGAACGGAGTGAGTCCTTGCACAACTCCAATCTGCGCGTTAACTCAATCGCACATAGTGTGGAGTGGTCGCCAACGGGAGTCAACACCAGGGCAGACGACGCCACCCAAAACGCGAACCATTGTGTTCAATTTAACACCGCGTGGGAGCCCTGACGTACTCGCGGGTGGGTGAACAGTGGTGGGGCGGCGAGACTGGTGTGGTTAATACCCTCTCTTCGTAGCGGGAACACTGTCAGCAACCGTCGCGCCGCCCTTTGGATCGTGAGTAGAGGAATAGAGGTGAGAGTGAACAGAGCAAGGTGAGTGAGAGCTATGCCATTGTCCGTAACAGACCCCCAGTGGAGTCAAACATTGCAAATTCCATTTCGCGCCTATTATTAAACGCTTTCGTCGGCCACGCGCGCCGGCCCTCTGGGAGGGCGTCGGCGAACTAAAATCCGGCGGGACACCCCAATACCATCCGCACAGTTTAGCGTTAACATCAACTCCAATCCCCCCCCTCCACTTGGCAAGGTGAAGCATTTTAATTAGTTTCTTTCGATTTAGATGCACTCGACCGGAATTTCCGGATTAATTATTGAGATTTAATTAAACATTGAACGCTTTTTCCGGCTCATTGTACGAGGTGAATTATGTTTCCGCATTTAATTACGCTTAAAAATAACTAGGAGGTAGAATTTATTAAAAGTCGTTATTGCGGTTATTTCCACGGGATATTCCGAAGCTTGAATTATTAATTATCCGCCGTCTGTAATTAGATCATACTAATGTGAAAACGTTTTTAATATGGATTTCAAATTATTCTGCCTCTCAAAGTATTGGAAAAATGCATTTTGACAATGAATCCATTTTAGGCTCATTGCACGACTCTGGTGGTTAGCATACACTGTGGAAACATCTTCCTTGTAAACAAACAGTAAGGGTGTACACATTTACTGTAACATAGGGATACTCAAACGCCCAACTCCAGGCTTAGCAGGGATGTGGATCACCAATCTGACTTATCTCACAATCTGTCTTAGCCGACTGGCATTGGTGACTACAACTACTATAATGGTGAATATTATGGGAGTAGGTAGTTTACATTGAACTTATTTTGATGGTTGGACCCAAAGGGTAAATATTTACACAACAGATATAGCATAAGCAGATAATTACACTAAGGCCATGGTCAGAGTTACGAAATCAGGGCAAAAATTTTCATACGAGCTATTTTCTGCGCTCAGCGTCCATGCTAAATGAAGATGAAATTTTTCTATTAAAACTTACCACATATACAACTTAGTGGGTTTTAAAAATATCGAATAGAGGCAACACAAACTAGCTCCCAAAACTAAGCCCTAGAGCCCTATCTAAATGAAAAGATTAATTCTTAAAAAATGGGCAGCATTCTCTTCAACTTAAATTTACTTAATAGGTGTCCATCTGAACATAGATTGGCTGCTGAGGTTAGAAATCATTCAGCATTAAACTCAAATGCATTTCTAGTGATTGAAATTGGTGCAGGGGAGCTCTAGTGCTGAATTATTGTACGGGAGATCAGAAAGTATACCCAGTTTTTTTAACGATGAGTCAAGAGAGGTTTTACTCACATTGTAATGATCCTTCGGTCCGAAACATAATATTTTAACCCACCTATCTCCCACATAAATAATGGTCTACGTGAAGGTATAGTTTGATGAATAAAATAACTTCCTTAATCAGTCGATACCAATCGGGAAATTCATAACAATATTGCTTCGATGTCGATGGCATGATTTTTGATTTGTAAATCACGGGAAAATTAAACACTCTCTTTCATATAATTTGGATATATTCATTAAATATTCGTTGACCGCAGACAAAATTAACTCCTGATTTCCCGAATCAAACAAATAAAAAAAAACTCGAAAATTATTCGAGAAATTTGCGCGAGTAAAAAAAAACAGTCGCATTAACTTTTTACTCGCCAATACCATTTCGAAAGTAATGCATACCTATCTGAAACAGAAGAGCAGCTGGTGATGAGAAAATTTTTTAAAATTATTTTGTCGACATTCATCACCCGCACTCACGTGATGTGAGTGCGGGCATATGCATGCAATAATGGGGACGGGGGGAAAGAGTATGAGGTGATACGATTAATATGGAAGAATATGGAGTGCATAATAATTGCAAAGAGGCCTTTCAGTTGGGGGACATAATTTTTAAAAGTTTATGTCATGCGTACACCGTGACGCGGGATTGTTTAAAGCTTCTCCTGGGAGGGAATATGCGATCATCAAGGTAGTGCTCGCGATTAAAAAATAAATAGTACAAAGTATGTACGCTTTGAAGTCACGGCTCCCGCAGGTGGGTATTGAAGTGCATAGGGGAGGGTGGATGTTGATGGATTAAGAGGAAGGTTGGGAGGGTGGGGGGTGGCATGACGAGACGAAGGAAATAACCGGAAGGAGCGCCACCACGTGGAAGTGGAGCAAAGTGAGCATCAACTACTAAACGGCTCTGCACTTTGACGAGTCAGCGAGGCCCGGGTGACGTGAGGAAAAAAAAAGAAACACGGCTCGCGAATCTACCTCCTCGTCTCCGTGCTCTCGTGTTAATTAAACCCGTCTCCGCGTCTGGAAGTTTTGAAAGACACGCATCCTCAAACATTCTCAGATGTCCCTTGCTCCGATTCTCCCCAGGTTTCCTTTCATTTTAACGGCACTCCGCACGTGATACGCGGAAATCTTCCTTCCTTTTACCGACTTTCCTCCATTACCATTTTACCTCTTGTCAACTTGGTGATGAATGCAGAAGCAGAGTCTGCACTCGGAAAAAAGTGCCGCGTTTATTGTAAAGAGAGAGAAGCGCTGGAAGATGTTGGGAGATACAGATAAACCACTTCAGCTCATTTCATGCAGCTCAAGACCTATAGTTTACATAAAGGCCTGAAGAGATATCCAGTCAGGATTAGCAAACTACTAAATGTAAGGCATGAACGAACCATTGTACGCATGCGCTTCTTCACGTCTTGAAAACGTGTTTATTTTTCATCGTGAGTTTTAAAATAAGGTAGAAATTAACTTTAAATGGCATCCTAGACCTCGATTTCATGATCTAAAACGCCAATCATTCTTGTTCTCATCATTCAGTTCCTGAGATGTTTGAGGTATGAAGGAGGATCGGGAGTGCTTATTTTTACATGCCAAAACATCAGTTATCGTCATTGTTTACAATGACTGTCTATCCTGGCACAAATTATGGGTGATTCCATACAGAATCGAAAACTGTTTTTTTATTTTACTACATATTTTAATACCTACATTTCGAGTCAATAACACACACTTAGTCACACTTCAGGCCTGGGGCCTTATTCAGAAAGAACTGGAAATTGATGAACCGCAAATATGTCTTGAGTGCGACGTACCTACAGACTCTAAAATCTTAAGTATTAAATGAGATTATTGGAAATATTCGAGGTTGTGATGTCAAAATCCGTCATTGTAGAGGCTCAAATATTCCGAATCCTTCCCGAAGAGGGCACTTTGGGGGAGGTTTTAGGATTGCAGAGTAGGGAAATGGATAAGCCCCTCGCGAAAGTTTATCTTGTATTAACAGAAGACAACAAAGGGACTTGACGTCTCATGCCACTGCTGGAATACTGAATTGGGAATGCTCCCCTAAAAATACCATAGCAGAGATCTGACTACCTATGGGTCATCACCTCGAACCTGTGTCCTCCGCACGATCAAATTGCACCCTACTCACTGCGTCGATCAGATTAATCAGACTCTTGAGTGATTCTTACAGCCCCAACTTTACTGGACTTAGCAAATGTAGAACGGTAAATTTTCAACCCAGCATCACAATCCCATCAGTTCAGGGATCTTTACAATGCTACTTATTACTTCTACACGTACAATCTCGTCTTTTGAAAAATTTGAAGAAACCGAATACTCTTTCGACTTCATCGATGAACAGAATGTCACATTGCGGCATGAAATGAACCGAAGACGAGTTAAAAATTTACTGCGCCATTTTCAGCGTTCTAACCAGTAGCGAATAAAACATGATACTGGAGGGGAGCGAATGTCTCCAGACAAAAATGATGATCGTCTCATGGATGTATAAAACATGATCAATTTTCCACAAATAAATAAAACATTTAATTAAGGCCTAGGTTTGATTGTATTACATCATCATCAGCAGGATAGTGAGTATTAAGACTTTATAAGAGGAAAGGGGGGTATGCGCATGATTTGAGTAGGGAAGGTTGGGAGCCATGTGAGGATACAATCCCCAAACACTAGGTGTATAAGGAAACTTCTTTTTTTACCCATTTTCGTACGTCATGATGATGCAATACATTGAAACCTAGGCCGTAATTAAATGTTTTATTAATTTGTGAAAAATGCACATCTTAAATTACGTTCAAATTCCTGGTAATATCACCAGAATCCTCTGGCTTTGACGACATTCTTCTGTTTAGGCTTTTACCTCGGCTGAAGGGAGGAAAGAGTAAAAAGAGAGAACACGGAATGCCGTTTTGTTTCGCTCCAGGAAAAAAAAACCTAGAAGAGAAACAGAGAGTTTATAATGCGGGAGAAACGATCACTCGGTGAGCTCACAGCGGGAGGAGTAAGGGGGGAACGGAGCATATGAGCCACTAAAAGCTCCGGCGCGCTCCTTCTAAATTCTAAAAACGACCGACGAAAGAGCAACAGAGGCGGAGAAGAGAGTGAACGGCATCGTCTTACGAGCTTAAAAAGAAAACAATGCACCAAAAACGAACTTCTCTCCCCCCCGCACCAGAAATACCACTCCTTAAAGAATACACGCGGCGGTCCCTTGCGTAAAGAACTATCCCTACGCAGCAACAACCTCCACCAACTCCTCCTCCTCGATAATTTTCCCCAGCATCATACTCACCTCCTCCCACAACTACGCATTTTCGGGTGCTGGGCGGTTAAGACAGCGGCAAGGAGAGAGAGAGGGGAAGTCCATGAATAATAAATGAAACGGTAGGGGAAAGAAGACTATAGAGTCACGAGGACCCACATAACTTACGGGGGTATTGTTACGGAGGGATGGAAGTGTATTGGGAGGAAGGCCTACGATGCAAGAGAGTTACCAAAGATAGGGACTGGGAGGCGTATAAGAAGGGGGGCTTTCTCCGTGTGATACCCAATTCCGAGGCGAAACGCTGATAATTCCCGCGCAAATTCCACGAATATTGAGAGCCTTACCCATTCCCCTCCCCTCAGACGCAACGCGGAGGATTCTTGGGTGGGGAAGAGGCTGGCGAACTCCGGAGAAAGGAGTATAGGTATCTTTTAGAAGTTCATACCGCAGGAGAGTGTGAGAGGAGATATATACCAACCTACTGGGGGAAGGGTCGATGTGCGGGAGTAATAAGTATATGCACAAGCTTACGTGGGTACATAAATATACATCACATACACGTACGGGGATATACACAGGTGTGGGTTCCCTGTCTCCTTCTCTCTCTCTGAGAAACCCTTAAACATCCCCACCCCTCTCCGTCGCGTCCTTAACGAAAAAATAGACATACCCACCCCATCCTCACCTCATCTCATCCCTTCGCCATTTTAGCCGCAAAACCTCTCACGAAAGGGAGACAGAACGCGGTGGAAGGGGGAGGAGCGAGACTTAAACGCGAAGGATGGCGGGTAGTTAGTTCCCATGAGGAGGGGATGAGAAGAGGAGCAAGAGAACGTCTTCCTCTTTTCCGCCCCACGAGCGCCTCTCTCGGCGAACTCCGAAACCAAAACTTGAGCCGCCCTCCCCTTAACGTTTCCCCTTAACGTTTCGCCGCCAAAAAACACGCGCTTGTGTGTGTCCGCATTACTCCACTCTATCGCATGCATACACTCACGCACAACGCCTGGCTTGCCCTCTTGGTGCGTTGTTTTCACTCTTCCCCCCGCTCACACAACTTTTCCCCATAACCTCTCACGAGAATAGGGGGATGGAGTGAAAAGTAGGCAGCTATACCTACCCACCACCCTCCCGCACGAGTCGATGCGAGATTTGCCTAAGTTTTCGTCCGCGGTTATTACGTGGAAGATGGAGAGGAGAGAATTGGGGTGTGGGCGGAGCTTTGCCGCCACTATTTCTCTCCTCTCTATCTCTCCACAACCCTCACTCGCTTGAAAGAAGTCTTGCTGCTGGTAGTGTGGGGAGGAGGACGTTGTGTGGGCGCGGGTTTTGATCCCAAGGTATTTGGCGGATGATAAAGTTCTCGTGCCTCTCGCAAGGTGGGGCCTCGATCGGGAGGTGTGCTCTAGCCCCGCCCACTCCGCACATCTTTTATTTTTTTTCAAATTCTCACCTCCCCTACACTTCCTTCTCTTCTCCACAGTTTCCTCTCCTCTCACCCAGAGCCGAGAGATGAACCTTCTCCTCCCCCTTCTTCGGAATTCAACTCCAAATCCCTCTCCTCTTTCCTCATTCCCCGTTCGCGAGTGACGCTTTTGTTTCCACGTGATGGGCTTGCAGAAATATCAACGGAAAGATAACGGAATGATAAAGGAACTGTAAATTTACATAAATTGATTCATTTTGGTGCCAGCTAGTCCAAACAAAGCATAGTCGTAATCCTCTGTAACGATTGCTTCCGAGCAAATATTTACAGATAGATATACACGAGTGTATCGGAATCAGGATGTTTGAAATTTTCATATGCTATTCTTGCAGCAATTTATGTAATAATTTAACAGTGCAGAAAGAGCAAACCACATATACAAAGTCCCTACTTTTCGAACCTGGATAAATTATAAAAAATTTTCAAGATGATTCCTCTTCATGACCTCTCATTTATATAAATATTTTTTCTTTCAGGAGATATTGGTCCATTAATTGTTAAATTAGTATTTTATTTCTCTTATCAATGTTTCGCATTTTTATTTATGCTTTTTTTCTTATTTTTATTTCTATATATGCTATTTTTATATACAATAAGTTCAGAGGGAACTCACTCTGAACCCTGAAGAACCATATATAAAAATGCAAAACAGAAAATAGACAATTGATGGACCTACGAGGGTTGTTTGAAAAGTTCTCGGCCTGAAACAGTATGACGCTAGTATGACCAAATGACAATAATATGTGTCAAGTATGATCCTTTAGATAGCGTGCTGCGTTTAGCTTCTTGTTACTTTGCGATCGAGTAAAGTAAACAAGTTTTAACATTTTCTGGAAATGGATAAAACTGAAACTTGAGCCGTTAAAAATACTTGGTTATAAAAGGTTTAACCCCCACAGACATCCAAAAAGAGTTACATTTCACTTTGAAGGATTCTTCCCCTTCGTACTCTACATTAAAAAAGTAGGCTGCTGAACTTAAAAGCATGTGGCCGTCCGCAGCACGCAAGATGATGAACGCTCGGGACGCCAAAAAACTGCTACGACCGTCGAAATTGTCACAAAAATCCACAATGTCGTATTAAATGATTGCCGACTGAAGATACGCGAGCTTTCTACCATTGCAAACATCTTGATAGACCGTGTCCACTACATTTTACGCGATATTTTGGGTATAAAGAAGCTTTCCGCTCCATGGGTGCCACGTTTGTTAAATCGCGACCAAAAATACATTCGAATGAACACTTCTCAAGAGTGTTTAGACTTATTAAAACACAATTCCGCAGCATTTATTCAACGTTTTATAACAGTAGAAGAAACATAAATTCAGCATTATATGCCAGAGATGAAGCAACAGTCCAAATAGTGGGCGGGAGTAGGAGAATGTGCGCTAAAGATATGAAAACGGTTCCATTTGCTGGATAAGTCATGGCTACAGTTTACTGGGATTCTCGTGGTGTGATGCTCATAGACTACATGGAAAACGGCCGGACCATAACTGGACAGTATTACACTTTACTACTGGACCAATTGAAGCGTTCTGTTCAGACTAAACGTCCTCATCTGGCCAAGAAGAAATTGCTCCTTCGCCACGATAATGCGCCTGCCCACACGTCTATGGTTGTTGCTGCAAAACTCCATGACCTACACGTTGAATTGCTTCCACATGCACCGTATTCGCCGGATTTGGCTCCCAGCGATTACTTCCTCTTCCCAAACCTGAAGACATGACTCTCTGGACAAAGGTTCACTTCAAATGATGATGTCAAAACTGAGACCACCGCTTATGTTGCAGAGTTGGACAAATCACATTATACTGAGGGTATTAAAAAGTTGGAAAGTCGTTGATCTAAATGCGTTGACTTGCGAGGTGACTACGTTGAAAAATAAAGAAAAATATATTCAAAAGTCTTGTGCTTTCTGTGTCAGACCGAAAAATTTTCAAATGACCCTCGTGTATATACCTGAGAGAAAATAAATAATTATATAAATACTTATGGAATATTCTTAAAAATTTGTGGCAGAGGATGGCGCCTATGCGTCAAATGCAAGTTAGTACATTCGATCAAATGGTAGGGATTTAAAATGCTTGTACCATATTATTGACATGGTTTTACACAGAAAAAGTGTTAGTTTCACTTTACCATTGGGGGAGTTGAAAGCTAACTGATAAGAAATATTTGGGAGTAAGAAGTTGCACCCAAGGACGGTATTTGCTTTAGAAGTACGAACAACTTGACTTTCCAGTGATTTCAATAGATTATTCTTTTCAGGAGTTCCCCTTAAGAGATATGGCAGATAAACATCCTAATAAGGTAATTTTGGCCTGAAGAGTCTCCATAAGAGAAGAGAATGGCATATTGGCATTTCCAAGCCTCTTTTAAATTATAACAAAATTACCAACAGCTAAGTTAGGATAAGCGTTCATTTAACCAATAACAGATAAACTAATAAGTTGCCTCTCGCAACTAAGCATCCCGCGTTTGATGAGTTAGGTACATTTTTCAACAGAGAAGTTCCTCCGAAATGATTTACTGTAAATGGGTCACAAAATTTTAAACGGAATTAAAAAAATAGCCACGCCAGATAGCTTTAGCCGCCACTAGCAAATATATATTACACGTTCGTTCTCTAAGGCAATAGTTACAATTATACTGAAATTAATCTGTGCATATGTTTTGTGTAATAAGGGCCTTTGTTATTTGCAAGTAATTGTTCGTGCGTCGGCTAAATTTGATGGATTATTGGGGAATTTCTACAACTTTTCAAATACATATTCTCTCTATACCTACATAATGAATGATACTTCTTGCATTGACACGATAATTACACGGCAGACAAGTTTGTCTGCTGTGAGAGAGATTTAACCGTGGTAAATTAATTCAAATGCATGATTATTGAACATTTAACGATATCACGAAACAATTTTAAAGCTAAAGTAACCAATAGCAAGTGAAATTTCAAATGCCAATCAATGGAAATCATTCCAAAACGTCACACGAATAATGACTAGTCACATCTCCATTTCGTTCGAATGCCTCAGCGGGTGGCTGAGTTTTTATAAACTACAATCGATCACAGTTACGGTGGAGCGCTTTCGACGAGCACATTAATGAAAAAAAAGAGAGACTTCATTCAACACTGTGCGCATTCCAAATCCTGACGATCCCTCCCCATCCATCCAACATGGTGGAATACATCGCTTTGGATTTAGTTGAAATCCAATCATTTCGACAAGGCCGCCCCGGGGCTCCGAGACACTTTCGGGATTGCGATTAAACAATTAGCGATATTGGCGCGCGCGAGACCAGCCTCCCTCACTCCAACTGAATGTGTGCGCGAGACTGAATAGCTAGAGAGAGCGGGAGATAGGAGTGAACGCCAGAAAAAAAAGGCTGGAGGAAAATTGGCAATAACGAAAGAGAAACTCTAATTCATTCTTTTTTTTTAATTCCCCCTTACGCACTCACTTGCATTCTTGATGAAGAGGTACGTTCTACAAGAAAAAACGACTCGATACGAAAATGCTACGGGAAAGGAAGATTTTAATAAGAAGAGAAATGTGCTATGCCGCGGTATGAACATAGAAATGAGGAAGAGACTGATGAAGTGTTGTGTGTATGTTGTATGATGAAGTGTTGTGTGAGTGTTATGTTGTATGGATGCGAAACGTTGACATTGGGATGAAGAGAGAAGGATAGGATCAATACTTTTGAGTTGTGGGTGTGGAGGAGGCTAGAGAGAGAAAAATGGGTGGATAGAGTAAGAACTGAGGAGGTACTGGGAAGAGTTAGGGAGGTAGGAACACTATATACTGAAAATAGTACAGAAAAGAATGGGAAACTGGATGGGACCTATTTTAAGAGGGAAGGGAATTTTAAATACAGCAGTCGAGGGAATAGCGAAGGGAGAAAAGAGAAGAGAAAGAAGAAGGCTGAAAACTGACGGAGTGAAGATAAAAATAAGTCACAAGGAAAACAAGGAAGAGGCCCAAAACAGGACGAATTAGAGACAGCTTTGGTGTTTCGGACCTGCCAGTAGGCAGAATACTAGCTGATGATGATGACGAGAAAGCGGTAGGTATGAGAAAAAATTTGTGTGGGTCATGATGCTTAATAAATCAAGAACTGCAAAAGGATTCAGAAGGGTCAAGGATATTTAAGGGAATGAAAAATATAACAACAAGCCCCATTAAACAGAGAACATCGCCGTCTGAGAAAAATAAAACAGACATATGCAATCCTCAATGATAGCTATTGAAGTAGTATTCTAAAAATAAATTATGAAACCAGGAAGAAAACAAATACACTTATGTGGAAATGGGAAGACGCAAGCAAAGGGGCATCTCAAAGGAGATAAATTAGAGCAAGTGGAATTCACCTACCTCGAAAGCAGTTTGATATGAGATGAAAGTACCTGAGACATCAAGCAAAAATAGTTTCAGCAAAGGACTTCATTACGAGGAGTCAGCTACTGTTTACAAAGAAGATATGGTTTGTGACGACAAATTTAGGGCGTTCCATAATACCAAAAGTATCTGTAATTCGAATAAGTAATTTACCACTGCGTTACCATCCATAAAGTAAGATCGCACACCAAATCTGGGCTCTGTCGGATAATATTTACCGGTTGACCACTGGCCTTGAAATTTGAGAAACACGACTAAAATAGTGTAAAAGTAGACAGCGCTACGTAATATCGCCACCAAAACGGAAAACTCGATGTGCTTGGAGTCTCCAGTCGTAATGTGCATTGTTATAAGCACATATAGCCAACATTAGATTTGACCTTTCGTGTCCTCACAGTGGGGTCAAAATAGCTGCGAAACAAAGTTTAGCGTAAATACAGCACATGGGCGCTGATCGCGCTACACGGCGATTTGCGCTACACCCTCCCCCTTTTTCTTCGACCCCCCCATGTCCCCGAGGCTTCAAGTTCATAGGGATTCTCTTTGGTGTCTCTAAAGTCCTAGGATTTTCTCTCATGGCAGCGACGATAGCTCTCTTCTCCTCAGCACCAATGCGATCGTCGAAAAGCGATAATCCAGCTAATTCCTGTGACATATACCACAAGTGACCTGCCAAAAAAAAGGTACTTAAATGTCCTAATTTAATCAATAATCACGAAATCGCCGAATTGGTACCTGCTTTTACCAATGAATTTTCTTGAAGCCTCTTCACACTGTGGCTTCAGCAAATTGTTCTTGTTGCCAGCAAATGCCTGAAGAAATTTCAGGTCGTTGGCTGATGCTTTGCCAGCGGAAGGAGCCATAAACCATTGAGGCAGGCAGTACTTGACCAGAAATATACACATAATGCGTAGGTTTTTCTGGTGTTGTGGTGACTCTAACGGAAACTGGTGACATTAAGAGGGCGTTGTGGGCCCTGGCCATCCACCTCGTGTCATTTGTTGCCCCTGGCTCACATAGAGTTGAACCTTCGGGGAATTTTGCTTCCAAAATAGCAGGGCAGTTACAAGCAGGTTTTTGCAATGGTCTCTCGGCTGGAAAACCTGAAAAATCGTATCACGCATTAGGATGTGGAGCTCTAGATGGGAAAAATCGCATGCTCAAGAACAAGGAAAAGAGGAGGAAACCACCCACATAACCGCGACGTCACGACGAGACACGAGAAAAGCGGGGAGAAATGAGAAATAAATGCGCACTTACCCGGTTCAACCTGCTGCTGATAAAATGCAAGGTCGTCCGGTAAGACAGGCTTCCCGTTGATCACTAATTCCTTCTTCACGACAATAAACAACTTGTCCAAATCATTCAAAAAGCTTCACTCATTCCTTTCATTAGTTTCTCCCTTATGCTTCTTCAGGAGTACATAACGCTTATACATAGTGAGTCTATCTTCTTCACAGTATTCTATTTGTCCTGTATAGAAAGCCGCGCTCTCCTATAGATCTCTTCAATCTGCCCAAAACAGCACAAGCAGCGTCGTATGTGGTTTTCTTGAGTCGTATAGCGCGATCAGCGCCCATTTGATGTATTTACGCTAAACTTTGTTTCGCAGCCATTTTGACCCCTCTGTGAGGTCACGAAAGGTCCAAGGTTGGTCATATGTGCTTCAAACAATGTACATTACGACTGGAGACTCCAAGCACATCGAGTTTTCCGTTTTGGTGGCGATATTACGTAGCGCTGTCTACTTTTACACTATTTTAGTCGTGTTTCTCAAATTTCAAGGCCCGTGGTCGACCGGTAAATATGATCCGACAGAGCCCAGATTTGGTGTGCGAGCTTACTTTATGGATGGTAACGCAGTGGTAAATTACTTATTCAACTCCCAGATACTTTTGGTATTTTGGAACACCCTAATAACAAATTAGTATGTGAAAACTTTCACGCGGATTATGTCACTCTGTAGACCAGAAACGTTCGTCATAAGAAAAGTGGTCCAAAAGAGAAAAGATGCCCCAAAAGAAGCTTGAAGCTGGGGAAGAATGATAAAATTAGAATGGATGGACGAAAAGTGATAAACATTGAGGCACACCAAAGAACCGAAGGAAAAGCATTCAAAGGAGTAGCACACAAAAGAAAAACACGATTGATGGAACTCCCCGGCTCACTATGAATTCGCGAGAAACATACAGAAGGGGAAAACAGAGATTAGTCGTTGTACTTCAGCTTCGTATACTTCGACGGCTGAAGTCCTTTCGGTCTTACTGCCTGCCACTTGCAGAGGGGGGCAACGGCGCTCAAACGATTATGAAGATCACTCCTAAGACTTCAAACCGAGTAAAACAATACTTTACTTCGGTGCTTGAGCGAGAACTGGAGCTACCATCATCGCAGGCTGTTGCCCAAAACAGAGGGAAAAGCCTTACAAGAAAGAACAAGAGAAAAAAGAAAGAGGCACTCCGGGAGTGCCGACAGAAGTGAAAACTTAAAATAACGTGAGCATTTTTGAATGTAGGGAATAATTTCTAATGAAGTGTTTTATTTATCAGTAGAAAGTAGTTTCATGTACATATTAATTAAATATTCATTTATTGCGCTATTGTACACAATTATTTTACATAAAAATTGTACACTTCAGAATAATCAACTTTCATCCTTTATTTCAACAACCCTTTCATCATCACCGCCATCATCATCGGCAATATCTAAAACTGATACAATAGGCTTATGGTAACTAAAGTAAGAAACGAATAATTTTGATTCGAATTTGCTCAAATGTCTTGTAAATACTGCATCAATAGTAGTTTTATATTTCGTTGTGCCAAGATTGCGATCATTAGGCATCGTTAAACCAAACTCACTATTTAAAAATTCAATCAATGGTTGATTTTTATCGTCTGCAAAGTTTATGTTTATGTATATATGAATAAGCTACTCAAATTGAACGTATTAAAAGAAATTGAGTTATATCGTAATAACCTTCACTATTCTTGTATTGAGTACACTCTCCTGCACGAGTATGGACTATTATATCATCCGGCACAATATTTGTAGCAACCCAAATTGAATGAACTAAACCGTATATTAGATATATAAAATGAATAAAATTATAGTATAGTTTATTTGACGGTGACGGTGACGCGAGTCCAATGGTTTTTACCCATCCACAAGTACTGTGTATATAGCGAGTATACTGTGTATATACAGAATATACAATTATACATATATTTAGCAGCAGTGACAGTGACGGTGACGCGAGTCCAATGGCTTTTACCCATCCACAAAAGTGTATATACAGAATATACAATTACACATATATT
Source organism: Pyrrhosoma nymphula (assembly GCA_963573305.1). Lineage (NCBI taxonomy): Eukaryota > Metazoa > Arthropoda > Insecta > Odonata > Coenagrionidae > Pyrrhosoma > Pyrrhosoma nymphula. The sequence continues at coordinate 92,771,210 of OY754338.1, forward strand.
TAGTAGCGGTGATGGTGACGGTGACGGTGATGCGAGTCCAATGGTTTGTACCCATCCACAAGTACTGTGTATATAGCGAGTATACTTTGTATATACAGAATATACATAATTATACATATATGTAGTAGCGGTGACGGTGACGCGAGTCCAATGTCTTTTACCCATCTACAAAAGTGCTCAACGCGACATAAGAAGTTTTCACTTAAAAAAACCAGGACAAATGATGAGGGAGTAGGAAAAGACACACTGCATGTAAGTAAAGGCTTAAAACATTTCGAGCAGTCAAACTCATGCGGATAGCATCCACTAGGTGAGGTGCGATTGCGTATATTTGGGTATCTGAGTTTGAATCGAAGCGCAGGTGAATGATCTCTTTCACTGTATATTTCACACATTTAAAGAGTTAGGTAAATAATACGTGAAAGAATGGAAGATCAAAGGGCATCAGGGTTGAAATACTGTTGATGACGATTCTCTTTTAGACATTGAAACAAAATAAAAAAGGTGGGTCGTGAAATATAGTCCAGTTGAAGTCCAGCATTTAGAAAATTGGTATATAGTTTTCTCTTTATCATAAAGATATGGTATGATATATCATAACTCTAGCACAATAAATATGACAAAAGAGAATCTGAAACAGAGAGACGAATTAAAGAGGACAGTAGCATAAAAACTAGAGGTTTAGGCGGCCATGTAGTCTTCGTCGGTCGTGTGATCACTCTTCTGCGAACGACGAACCGTCTCCTTTTCCATTGTCCCTTTTCATTTTTCCTTCTAGTTTTAAATTTTATCTTTACATTTATTTTTCTCCGTTCACCATGAGCGCTTTCCAGAAATAATGAATAAAACTTAGCCTATAGACGACTATGAATAAGATGCTTTACGCATGCACGCGTCCGTGGACACATACTCTTGGGCACCCTCGCAAAGCATCACGGGAACACCGACGCGAAACCGACGCGCATGTCCTCTCTCGGCAGAGTGCGCCCACTAACAAGGCGCGGGAGGGGCACGCCACCGCTCGTCGACGCATATCCCGGCGATGTTCCAGACAAAGAGAATGGCATTCGTCCATCCGTCTCTATCCATGGATTCCAACGTTCGCGAGCAGTCATCAATATCAAATCCCACCCTCTCCCATCCCCGCCACAGCAGAATATTCCTCTCCTCCAACCCCTCTCCGGCACATACCCCACCACCACCGTCTAGTGCCAAAGGCTGAGAGAGACGTAGAATTGAGGGGAGGTTGGAGAAAATAAAATTATTATATATATGTGTGTGCCATCCTCCACTCTCACACCCATTTAAAGCTTAGTTAATATCTCCCCCCAACACAAAAAAAAAAGGAACTGAAAAAATTCGGACGTGGAAAAATGGAAGAAAAAAACGGATGAAGGAAACTCTTTCGTGAAACCCTTTTAGAATTTTAGCCCTCCCCCTCCCTCACTTCATCCCTTCCCTTTATATCCCCTCCCTCCACCTACCCACTCCACCTCCCGCCCCTCTCTATCCTTCTCTAATTTAATATCTGAATCAACAGGATTCAATTACGGGCACTGACAGCGTAACCATGGCAACGACTTTCCGCAGCGACGGCGGTTGGGAGGGAGGGAGCGGGAACGCCCCCCTCCTCCCCTCTACTCCCCCACCGCCTCGGGGAATGCCGACTCGGAGAGGGTGTCTAACAAGAGGAGGGGGAGGGTGGGTGGTTGGTGGGGAGGGATGTTGAGGAGTGGGAGGGGGGAAGGGTGGGAGGGGAGGACGCGACGAATCTTGATAAGGGTGGGGGGGTTGGTGAATTGATAAGGGGATAGAGACACGAGTAGGTATAACGCTTGGGATGTGGGTACTACTTGCAGGATGTCTACACTACATTGAGGGTCTAAAAGATGGGTACCCATACTATTGAGAGACAGTTAATATAATTACTGATGAGGTAATAAATAAAAAAGACCGCGATCCTAAAGGGAATGGGTAAACATTTGGCGGAAAGGGTAATTTTCACCCAAAAGAGAATTATGCGAGGTGGATAACATTTACGTATACTGTGGTGATGGACGTTTCGGATTAGATAAGCTCATGGATACTGAGACTCAACATTTGTTCCTAAAATAGGCTTGACCTGCTTCTTCACACAGCTCAATCACACAATAGGGGTTCCCGGTTCTAAACAACAGAAGATGATACAGTGTTAGTGAGTTCTAGCAATATTGCTCCGTTCTTGGACAGCCCCAGTTCTCTAAACCCACGAACTTTCGATAGGTCCTTACCCATCCTGCTAAAGAAGCATATATCCTTATTACTCTCATCGCAAACACATCATTGTTTCAAGCCCTGTCCTCCATCTCCAAAAATTCCTATTATTTTCTAATAACCTATTTACTTTCCCAATTCCCTCCCATCCACAACAATCTTTAGCGACTCTTCTTATGTCTGTATCTTTCTCTGCTCTTTTGAAACTCCCTCATCAATATTTCCTGCTTCTCTACCATGATAAACTCCCTCTTTCGTCTTCTTAACCAAAATTACTCTCGACTCTCGTAATTCTTCTTTTAACCGCATCGCAAAAGTATTCAGCATAATTTCATTGACCAAATGCGGCAGTACGACTTGACGTAACTTTGAAAGTCGGAATGCTGATGTATGGGGCTCCCGGTGACCACCACATATCAGCGGAAGCCTGTATTGCAACGATTCTCCCTCCATTTGATATCTCTGGTTTTCATGGGCCCCCCTCATATGCGACGCTGGCCTTTCTTCACGCTTAAACGTTGTGTCCCAGAAATCAACTCCATCTTTGAAATGAACGCTTATTAGGCTAGAAATATTAATCTGTCCGTCTAAAAGACGGTACACACAAACCCTAGTGAAGAGATCAGATACTGTTTCACTAACACTGAAGAGTGATGAGTATCTGAAATAATTTGCATCATTGGAGTGGGAATGTATGCCTTAGAGTGTTCAGGATTTTAATAAGTTGAGGTAGCAATCAGTATTGGCCCACTCGTTGCGAGAAGTGCCCTGGCATACGCGGTTTGATGTTTCATTTGAAGAACGAGTCGTTACACTTGAAGTGCTCTCCATGTTGTTGAATGGAAATCCTCGGATAAATCCGCCATCAACAAGTTTCCAGCCTACTTAAAAGTAATTAGTGGAGGAATTAAAAATTTTGTGGGGTTGTTTTTTATTGACCACAGTCCACATTTGATACCATTTAATCTGTGTTGAGGTCATTCACGAAGCTACTCTTAACTTAATCTAATTACTTTTACAATAAAGAATCATCCTATACTTTATGTACGAATATAAAACTTTTGGATAGTATGTTCAGAGATTAAAAGGAAATGGATGTTGACACCAGATTCTCATGCATACTGTTTGACGGTATGTATTCATTAGTGTTTTAGAGAGACATTATACTCAAGAAAATTAACCCAATCGTTAGTAAGGAGAAATAAAATTACAATCAATAGCCAAATAAACAAAATAAAATTGGGAGAGGGCACTCAAAATTAAAATAATATAATGGATATATGGATAAATATGCATAATATGGATAAATGGGAACTGAAACTTCGTACTATCCTGTCAAAAGTTCACTCGGAATTACTCAAATTCAGGTTCTCAATTGTAATAAAGGCGTCATAAAACATATTCTTCTCGCTGATATATAATAGCTTTTCAAAACGGAACAGAACACCTTTGGTGGAAAAATTCAGCCAAGGAATAAGCAAATTTAAGCAATTATTTCAAGGAGTTGACAGAAAAGCTGCAGCGTCAGCGTACAATTAACTCTTGCCTAAGCACTAATTATCGATATTTAGATATCTAAAATGTCACCAATGTCGGTGACCGACTGTGGTGCGATTTTAGAATAGTGAACGCTGGATCAATTCATCGAGATGGATCGAAGGAAATATTACTTCTTCCAGCATAAAGTAATTGACAACATTTTCAGTTTGATTACAAAGCACCAGGTTCTCTCTAATACCTTCAAAATTCAACAGATTCAGGCGAGGTATCGTGGAAATTCTTCATAATGTCTCTTTTCTCTAATACTTTTAACAATTCGGGATATAAATATGTTAAAGTCATTGCTAAACTTATTTCATTTTTTCTGATAACTTTTAAGCCTCATATAAACTACATTTTTACATGCGGATGTGACGGTTACCTTTCCGAGAGGGCTCGATTGAAACATTCCAAGCTGTCATCTAACTAACCTCAAATTCGATATCTACATTGAATCTGCGGCCAATATCGAAAAATTCCTCCAGGGATGTGGTCCCAAGTTTCATCACGAGACCACCGCCGCTCCAGGAAGTTGTAACTCTCAACCTTGGGCAAATTCTCGATCACCTCCAACTTTGAAGGATGCTAACGCGACACTGGAAACCACTACTGAATTAGCCGGAGGTTACTAGCTTAGTTCTCCTCATGTTTACACAATGGCACGCATGAAAAGTTTCAGAGCACGATGAACGAAAACGCTGTGTACTACATTTTGACCTGCAGATACATGCAGCACACTAAAATTTGCAGGATGGCACTACCACTTTTCACAGTGGGAAACTGCACACATTTTTGCGCATATTTTCCTCGATTGCCAAGGTGGAAGGTTTTCACTGATTTTGGACCACGAAAAGGCTATAAAAATTATTACTTTAAGTCATACTGGGGAATACTGAGATGAGGTTTGTGAAAACCTTTTTTAATTTTAATATTGTTTAGGTTCACATACAGGTAAACGACCTACGCAAGTTATAACTAACAATTAATGAGAGACCAAGCCAAAATATACTTCATGGTAACGTCACAACAGTGAGAATATCCGAGAATATCCAAGCCATCTCAGTGAATCATGGATCAAATATAAACGATGGAAATAAAATTATCCACGGTAACGGTCAAAGAGACAAATACAGAGTAAGTTGGTGAAAAACATTTCCAACACAGGAGGGTATTCGTGCAACAATAAATAAGTAGTTACCGATTGCATCATGTATCATTAATACATCACCAGAGAAACTATTTATCCTGTTCAGGGAAAGCCCTTGAACGGATAACCACATGCAATCATACCGAATTTTATGCTTCGATATTTTCTTACATCAGGAATTTAAAGAAATGTACATTTCTATTTGCAAAATAACGAGTGGGAAGAAATATTTCGTATTTACTGTTACCACCAAAGCCAGGTTTCTTTCGACCATTTCTTTTCCGGAGTGACCCTTCTCTTTCCAACCTCCTCTACTACCTATTCCGATTTTAACATAAAACTACATATACAACTACATAGGTTACAAAACTTTGGAATGAGATTCATATTTAATATTCCTGTCGATAAACATATATCGCAATTATATGTAACACTTAGGTGGTCCAAGATAGATAAGCGATGAGAATATAAAATAAATGTGTTCATGTACAAACTGATCGACATAAAGTGTCCCAGCTACTCGTATGATAGCTAATAGCATTAAAAATGACCGCATTTTTAATGCTAACACTCGAAAAAGATTGAAAATAAATACAGAGCTACTATTAATCCCATATTTCTGCACTTCTGTGCATGGCCAATAATTTTACGTAATACCTTATAGGCTACGGAATTACTTCCCTGAGTAAATAAGGTCTTCCGTGCATATTAATTTGTTAATGTAATATACATCGCAATGCATATGTAATTTCACGCAGATGAGTGAATTTGTTTATTTAGTATAAATTTTATTGAAGCATATTTAAGTTTTGTATCTCACCTAGTCTCATTTTTGCTCTTTGTAATAATTTAAACATACATTCGACTGTTGATAGCTGGTGCTTATGCTTGTTGTTAAAAAGTTGCAACTGCAACTCTCTATTGTTAGTTTATTGTTTACAACAAGACTGTGGATTATTGTTTCCTGATATTCTGTATATGTTCCAGGGGACAGAATTTCCCAGAAAGTTAAAGAAATATATCTACCTATATACCGTCCTACATACACCGTCCCATATCTATCTAAATAGTGTCCTACATGGCACAAAGTACCCATCTAGTAGTTGGTTGCATCCAAAAATTACCAACCAACTCCATTATGATTTCTAACGAAAGGATATCCCTCAGTGGTAGGGCGCAACTCGGGAAAAAATCACCTTCTATGGTAGCTCAATCCTTTCATTCCTCATTCTCTCATCCTTATTCATCCATTTCTGCACAGTATACCTTCGGCGACAAGGCTTCGTTAACATACGAGCCTGCGCCATCACCGGTGGCGGGCCCAATCAGTAAATCAGTCCAGAAACCCTTGGTTCATCCGGCAGCCAACGTCCCTTGTTCCACAAACGGTCGCGAGGTGGTCTCATCGCGTGATGGAGGGCGCGCAACACACACGTGGCGTTAATGGCAGTTTTCCTATGCCGGAAAAATTGCTTGCTTTCATCCTAGCCGAGTGTGACGGATAGCTCGCGGACATCGTACGTCAGTGATAGGTAACCTATTTTGACTGGCGGATTGCTTAACATGGTGTAACGTAAGCCTTAATCCGGGATATCGTCAGCCGTAAGTTGATAAATTTTGAAAGCGAACTCAAAGCGAAGCAATTTTTCTCTCTCTTTCCCAGAAAACTGCGTGAATGTTTTACATTACAGATTTTTCGGCTTGAATTTCACGACTGATATTTGCTTATGGTGACAAATTAGAATTACCATGATTTCGGAGACCTTAAAAAGTTATCTCTTCGAAAATTGGCTACAACATCAACACTCGGATCGCATTTAATTCAGTTAGGATACATATTTCATTATAATTCTGCAAAATCACATTAAATAAGCAAACCAAGCTCAGAGGTATATTCATTGGCAACTCGTATTTGATAAAAATATGACGGGTATTTTTCAAACTCTAGTCACACGTCATAAAATTTATTCTTCTGAAAGTATGAATTAAAACGGGGATGGTGCGTAATTTCTTATTGTTGGATCGATACGGACAAATTAATGTATAAAGAAGCTCTATGGAATATCATTAAGGAATCAGTGAAGTGAGAACCAATAGATGGATCATTTCACTGGTTTGCCCGTTCTATTCTTCAGCCACAGAAATTAAACATCGAAACAAATTTATGATTATCCAACAAGGAAAATATAATAATACAATCTGGTGACGCGAGGGGCGCAATTAGTCCTGCCCCCAAGTGAATCAAGATTTTTTTATATCACGGCAATCTCATTCTGAGACGGCAATTCCATTCTGAACTCAAGTCGGGAAGAGTTTATTGGATCCTCGCTTTAGATATAATGCGTGGAGGCCACAATTAAGGGGAGACGCTAAAAATAAGGTGAGCTCACCTGGAAATTCCGAAAGTTTTCCTTTTCGCTTCATCGGGCGGAAGAATATGGAGTACGGAGGGAGAAAATAGCGGAATTAAAGGAAGAAGCGAAAAGAAAAAAATTACAGTAAACGGCAATTAGCTTGGGCGTGGGAGAAGGGAAGAATTGAAGGAAAAAAATACCCAATGGACTCCGCCCTGAACGAACACATTCATCCATTTTCACCTGCCCCCTCCCCTCCCTTGGGGGTTACGGACTTGTCCCCCACTCCCAAAAGGAAACAGCTCACAATGGTAACTTCTGAAAAATTTCACGGGAAAGATAAAAAAACTGCGCAAGGAAAACGAATTACGCAGAACTGTAAGGTTGGTAGGCGTGAGTGGCAAGGGGATTGTTGGGGAGGGGTTTGTTGTGGTGATGGTGGTGGCAGGAGCTCAGGGGGATGGGGGGAATTTGACGCCTCGTGGACCAGAAGGGAAGACTAATGGCACAAAACAGTCACACGGCGGATATGAACTAATTAGTGAACAATTCGTTTCCAGAGCGCCATCGAAAATATACGCCAATAATCGTTTTAGCCTATCGAGGCACATGCGAATTCCGGCAATTCAATTTTTTTCACGGTTTTCCAATTTTTTTGTTGGCTTTCGATTCGGTTATTATGCTTTCCTGCTCTGTGTGCCATATACCTTCCCGACTCTTCCAAATGGTAATGCACTACTGCCCCGCACCTCTCTTACCCATACTTCCATTTACATTACCAGTCTCTACCGCTTTCTCCCCACTTCATACTGATCGGAAGACCCCATCACTCCCCCCGACCCAATTCACTTATATTTTTTCACCTGTGTCAATTAGGGAAAGAGTGGGGTGGGGAGCGTGCTGGAAAGGGGAGGGAGGGAACAGATAGGGAGGGGAAGGTACATTTGGCTATACCCTAGCGTAGAGTGAATCAAATTTCCGGAGGAGAAAAAATATATAACGTAACCCATTCATCGACAATGGACCACACATTTTTTCCGCTGCGTTATTTAAAAGGTTTTGATGCCCGTATTTATTATTCAATCAATTATTCACTTATTTTTAGCAAAATTCGATATAAACTCAACATTGCATGACTAAATCCCGTTCAAATTCATTTTTATGCAAAGTTCAAACGAAAGGTGAAATTGTTATTATTTTTTTTTCGTCCGTTCCAAATGATGCCACAAAGGTGGGAGTTCGGTTCACGTCATCGGATAGTCCTGTTTACTCGGCTTCATTTAGTATAAGATATTTATATCAACGTCAACAAAAATGTCCAAGAATAAACGCTAACGAGGGCTGTCATGGATTGTAAAATGGTAAAAAAAAATTATTTTAGCGCATGAGATGCCACGTTAGGTCATTTTAAATTAGCCGTAAGAAAAATTTAAATATTAGATATTTCGCAATTGCAATTGCGTTACGATAGCTTGAATGACTGGTTATGAAATTTAAATCAAATATTAAATCATATAATATTTATTTAATTATAAAAAAATATTTTAGTCCTCATATTTTAGTATAATTTCATAAAAGCATAAGTAATATTTGAGTCCTCAAAATAACATGAAATGATATAAAAGTAGCAAAATATTAATAGTATCACAGTGAAATGAATTTCTTCATACAACAACATTTAATCGATTGATGTTATTTTCAGTACTATGGATTTGAATGTCAGGTAGATTTTGGATGGTTTCTGAAGATCAAAAGATTTTCATGAACCTTATCAAATGCACTTATATATCTTAATGATAAAATAAATTTTACATGATATGATTACTATTTTTGCCTTCCAATTTTCTTAAATTTCGTTCAAAGTTCTAGTTCTTTTCCTTCATCTCCTTCCTTAGAATGTAACCTCTTAAAAGAGTGTTAATTTTTCCAATTACCCTCACATTTATCTGCAGAGTACCTTTACCAGTCATAGTAAAACTTAGATACACGTCCATTCTACTGTACAGAGGTTTTAATGGTAAACCGGGAGCATTGCAGCAAAGCCGCAGTGTGTGAAACACCGATGGCCGAGGTGTCCATGCAGAAAGAATGACACGAATTCAAAATTTCCGTTGTTAATATATAAATAAGTGAGTAAATGGAATCTTATTTACGGTTGCCCCTCATATTATTTTAATTGATGAAGGCCACAGTAAAGGAAATTAATTGCTGAATTGTTGGAAGAAGGAATGCTTAGAAGAAAAGTTCTTTCTAATGATAGGTCAAAATTTACGAAGCCATGGCAATTACTAATTCTCTCAGGTTCGTCTCACGCATTTATGAGATCAAGGTCTCAAATTTTGTAGTTGATTTTATGAAGATCCTGTGCATGTGGAAATTCCAAGGTTTTGCGAAACCTAATTAACCCTTAGAGGAGAGTGGTGATCCTATCGTGTAGATTGCGTAAAGGCAGGAATGCAGTCAAATGAGAACGTGGGCTTTTCCAGAAACTACCAGAGATATTACTGCTCCTCGGTGTAATTCCCTCAGGTATTTGATGCGGATAGGAAAAACGGCTATACTATAGCCTTTATAATGATAGTGGGATTTAATATTGGTTGGGCAGTAGATTATGTTTAGGAAAATTCAAAACGAATATTTTTTTTGGTATTTTGTTTTCCAATTCCATAGAGTAGTAGGTAGAAAATTAAGTTTCCAATATAGTGATGTCATTTTTGAAGCTTCAATAGGTAATTTAAAAGAATTTGAATCTATAAAATAGGTAGCTAAGCTCTTGAAAAATTTATAAGCTTAGTTGAACGCACAGCTTTTGTCCTGATGTATTTAAAGTAGAATGATGATAGTTTTTTTTAACCAGTTTTAGTGAATGATTGGAGAACTTCGAGGGAGGCACATTTTTTGAATCTAGTGACTAGCTTCTGCTTGGAAATTCTTCCTGAAGGTTACCTTTTGAATATCTGAATATTATGTTGCATTAATGGCGAGAAATTTAAAATGGAAAGTATTTTGAACTTATGGATAGTTGATTTTGCTATTGCGAGTGGCTACTTTACCGTTGAAGTGTACTCATACTCTTATTTACATCGCTACTGGGTCGTCAATGACCTCTGAAACTATATATTTCCGCTTTTGAATCTTTTCTAAGCTCTTCATACCATCATCCTCTCCTAATGGCATCCAAAAGTCTTATTCTCATACTTCCTTTTCTGCTCTCAACCAATATTCTCGCCACATTATTCTAACCTTTTATGATACATCCAACGGTAGTGTCTTAAATTTTCTTGCTATATTCCATGTGAGTAGCTTGAAGGTACGGATGAAATGCCTAATTCAGTCGGGGAAAGAACCATGCTATTAAGATTAAAAAATCGCCTTACTACGAATGACTGAACTGCCATTTACATTAAGTAATGTAAGTATTTGTATAATATACATATAAATTCGTAGCCGTCTAAAATTGTTATAGCCAAGCTATAGCTCTCTCGAAATTATGTCTCTATTAAGCTATCAGTCTGAGATTCTTTAGTCTTCTATCGCCGATGATGACGGCTTGACCGTCGAAACGTCCAAGTTTTCTTTTGTAAGTGTCCTTTTTGCGTGTTTCAGTGTTTGTTTAGTGTATCGCTGTTTTATTTATGCATGTACATCGTCTCCGAGAGCAATTTTCTACCAAGACATTATATACTTATATATATTTATTTATTTAAAACTGTATATTTTCTATGCAGTAATAACGGGAGAGAAAAAAAGAGGAAATTATCAGACTTTGGAAAACCAAAAATCGGCCTCGAGGAATCTTTCACAAAATTATTCCCACATATTAAAAAAAGATGTCTCATTTCGTCTAAAATTGCCTTCGGAATGCTGAAATGTCACTGGCAAGCCCGCTTGGCGCCACTGTGCGGCGGCGACGGACTCGGAAACGCAGACCGACCCTCAGGGCTCTCGATCCAAATAGCAAGGGGATGTAGGGATATAGCTTTCAAGAGGAGTGGAACGGTTTAAGGGGTGAGTAGGGATGGAGGGGTCATAGGCTGGCGACGCGATCCATCCTTGTTAGATGCTTATCAACTTCGAATTCGGCCATTCAAATTCGATAACGCCAAACGAGAAATGACGTCACGGTGCCCTTTTCCTCCTGTACCCCCATTACAAATCCCTATCTAAACCCGTCCCTCCTACCTCCTCGTCTCTGCCTCTCTTTCCCCTCCCCTCCCTCCTCCCTCCACACCCCCGACGCTCTCCACACTTCCCCTATCTGGTCAATTGAAACCTTCCCACTGGCCCGATGCAAATTCGCCGCCTATCCACCCAGACCCCTCTTTCTTTCAACCCAATTAAAAGATAGGCCGAATGCAATAATTGATTACGATACAGAAGGTTGGCACCTAGTGAAACCTTTATAAGAAATAATGACTCAGTTGCTTGAAAATCAATAAACGTACAAAGAGGAGATTTTTAAATAATGAAATAATAATTGAAATAACTAAAATCATTTTTGGCAGCCTTGGAGAACAACTTGAGTGAAGGCTCGCAGCTTAGTGCTCCAAGTTAGAAATTAAGAGAGATTTTCTAGAGAAATCTTCGTGATTGCTCTGAATATATTTTTTAAATTGCTTCAGCCAATTTCATCGCTTTTTAGCGTCTTCATTAAACAACCCAAAAACATTATTAGCCAAAACCTTGAGTAGTATTGAGCGTACAACCAAATGAGTATGCATCAAAGTCAATGGATGATACTTAATTACAGTTTTATGGTAACATGAGACAGCATAACTTACTTCACTTAAAATGTTTACCTATTTTTGAATAATTAAAGACTAACCCTAAGGATTTTAATATGTGTGCAACCATAAAAATACTCTGAATCATATACCCCTTGCTTATTCATTGCTTCAATTGCGAAGTGACTTCAAAACAAAACTAAAGTTCCCAGTCATCTATTTTATTTTTATGCCAATATTCCATATCTATACATTGAAAATAGTGATGCATGATGTATTGGTTTTTGAAAACAGGAAATGCATTCACAATATTAGATTTTATCATACATAATATGGGGCGGAAAAATCTCAGCAACTAGAACGTTCTGATTGAGATGGAATCGTAATGAAACACATTATAATGTTACAAGTAAATGAACTCGTTCTATATTAATCTAAAATCATAGACTAATCAATGGAAGCTTTGAACACGAAAAATTGGATTGGGAAGAGCACTGAGCCACTATGTATACACATATAAGTTATTAGCCTGAAGATTTTCAGTCATCAAATATTGCATCCATACTAAATTATATTCTTTGTATTTTTCCACAATATTTATTCACGGTACAACGCGTTCCGTCGATCAAAGGTGTTATCAGGCACAAATTCTTAGTTTGTTTTTTTTTTTGAACGGTCAATTAACAAAACACACTAAGAATTTGTACCTGATGATGCCATACATCGGCGAAACGCGTTGTACTGTTAATAAATACTGTGGAAAAAATACAAAGTACATTGATAATTTACTACGGATTCTAAATATTTCTACAAAGTAAAGCTTGAAACCATAGAATGTATCAAATTTAAAATATCATTGAAAATAAGAGATAGTTAATACTTCTTACAATATCATGTATAATATGTCTCAACTCCTATGGATACCTATACCAAAATAGTCGAAATAAATAATGATTTTACGTGGATACATATATTTTGTACTTTTTTAATTTTTACAAAATTAATTTTTGAATAAAAGATTACTTAAGTCACTTAGGATTCTCGTGGATATTTTTCCACGGAGTCTCCACGGTCTGAAATCGTTGCTGTTTAATAAGTGCACGAGTACCTAGTTAATTATCGAATTGGAAGTTTGGCGGAGAGTTCTGAAGGTTACTGAGTATTTTAAGTCTTTCTTGCGTTCAGCCAACTATTTTGCCTCTTAAACATTCATGCATAAAAAGTAACCATGGCAACACCAATTTAGGAGATAAGTTCATGAATGCTTTTGAGAGTCCCTGCAGCAATCTTAACTCGCTCAGAACGTGCGAAAAATCGTTGGTGGCGCGATGATTAACGAACTGGGTTCGGATTTCTTTATCTGGTGTGCATTCAGTCTCGTCATGAGACAGTTTTACTGGAGATGAGTTTACGACGCGAAATATATATTCACCGTCCGTGCACCACTATAACTTCGGTCACCCCTTTCAGACTGCCGCCTACTCCCATCGCTAATGAACCCACACCACGACGAGGGGCACTAGTGGCGGTTGGACCTCTCGGAGAGGATTTTGATGACGGGCGTTTAAAACGCGTCGGGGCGGATTTCACATGCGGCATAAAATGTAGGAGGGTTCAGAGCGTGCATATCACGTGCGTGCGATATTGTTACAACCCCCTTGACGTATCAAGCTTACCAAAGGCATCGGTGCGGGATGTTAGGGGACGAGACTAGGTAGGGGTATGCAGGTATTGGTCACGGAGCGCACAAGGTCATCATGGTCGCAGGGAGAGAACTGATTTAACCCTCCCCCCTACTCTATAAGTCCTCCTGCTCCGCTCACATCTGCTCAACGCTTGGAAGCCTCCCTCCCCTTAATTCAAAAACCTCCGCTTCATCCCGGTACTCACTGTGAACCGGCGCTGCCAACATACTGGTACCATTGAAGTTGCCCTCGGCAATAAGTGCTTTGGATAACATTATAGAATACAAATAGTAATTATAAATGGCCTATCCCGCAAGTCCGCGGTTGAAACGCAGTGTTTATTGCCTGAAACATCTTGTTTTGTGTCAGGGATGAACATGATTTAAAATTATTGGAAGAAATGAAACAAAGTCAACATCCACTTCAAGTAGCCGCTGACTTGACTGCTGCATTTAGTTATTCGTCGCTCCCGAAAAATTTTAGAACGCTGCATTGATGCCTATCTAACCTCTAAAATCCAGTGATTTGGCGCTACCGACATACTATTACTATCAACGCTGATTTAGGTAGAGAGAGCTTTGAGTAAAATAACATAATATAAATAGTAATTTAAAGCGACCATTTTGTACGCGGTTGCTCCGCATGTGTCACTCAAGAATTACTGACATTAAGCATCTTGTTGTGGGCCAGAGATGATGAGTGCAGGAGTTGAAATGAATAAATGAAAAGATACGAGTTCAATTTTCAATTCCTACACACCTGTTATAGGCGTTAAATACTTCTATAAACACTAAATATAGTAGTGAAGTATATTTTTAGAGTAAAATTGAACTCACAGGCAAATGCGTTCGAGAAATCGTGCGATTTCTGTGCCACAGAGTACAATGCACAGGAAATGTCCCGTCGTGTTGGAGACATTATCAGAAAAGCTGTACGATGAGACAATAGCTTCATTGCCTCATGAAATTGAGTTATTGTCGAGTGGCTATCATTTATTTGTATGACGACATAATCAATTCCAATTAGGTCGTAACTTTACTTTACCAACCTTCCTTCCCTTAAACGGCCCTAGACTCTTTCGGATGCCTCTTGCACTTTCCGAGTTATAAAAAATAGTTTGGTACGCACGATTCAGTTGCACCGACACCAGCCATAGACTCTCTGAATATTAGTAACGCTTTTAGTCAAGCCACGTCAAAAATTAAAACCAATTTGACCTGTATTTTTCATCAAACTCAAGCAAAAGTCCGTGCAAAGGCTCTCGTGCTTTGCATACGAACTAGGAATTAAAGACGAGAGAGCTGGAGTGCATGGGAACTGTTGTCAACGGAAAAAAACAAGACTCACGGAAACTCTGAAGTCATGAAACCGTCTAATCATTCGACAAGTTTCATTCCGATCATATTCGATCCGATAATATTGCAACCGATTTTCTGAATCAGCATACTTCAACCATGACCATCGGCGCATCCACTTCAAACGCCTTCCCTCACTCTTGCCGCTAACACCAGCACCCCTCGTCGACCACTCTGACTCATTATAAAAAAAATATGCCCCCCCACTGGCGCTTTGGGGAACCGGGCAGATGAGTGTAGAGGATGGCGGTTGGAATGAGGAGAGACACAGGGGAATTGAGGAAGGGGGAGGGTGGGAGATTCCCTCAGGAAATGACGGTCTGGGGGGTGGGGGATGAAAATTGAGGGTGGTGTCCTAATTGGGGTCGGCTTGGCTTCAGACTCAGGTGGCTTTCTGGTTGGAGGGGAGAAAGTGGGTGGTGGGGGGGGATACGTCGTCTATGTCTCTGTTATAGTGCAGCCCTTCACTAACGGGGTCCACTGCACTGCTCGGGTCAACTACGGCGAGGCTATGGCACGATCACCGGCCGCTGATACGTAAGACAACCCCGCTTTACATGGTAACAGGCACGTTATGTGCCTGAGTCCGCAATTATTTCAGAAAAAAATGCGGCAGGTAGCTTAATTAACCCATCAAAGGGAGTCCATGTTGATGATACGTGAATGACGAGAAAGAGGTTGATTTGGCGTAAATTTAGTAAATGATCGGAATTTTTTACTAGAAATTCATTTGGCCGCATTCACGATCAACTTGAAAAACAAATAATTATGTGTGGATGACGATACAAAGATCGAGATGCCGTAAGTTTAGTAAATTATTGGAAATGTTTACTAGAAAAGGAACGGGCCAATTTCACGTTCAACTACAAGAATGTATAGAAATTGCTTGATAATATGAAACTGCTCCATATTGATTCGTCCAAAATTGTAAATAGGTGCTTCAGAACTTACATACTCTTTCTAGCTCCTCTACTATTAAATTGCATCTATGCAAAAGCTTATCTTTTGAAAATGTGCCCTAATATAGATATCAAAAATCGATTTTCGAAGCTTAAATCGGAGTACGAAGTCTGCTTTCCTAAAATTGTTATGCTTAAAATTATTTTCAATTTCTACCCATTCAATTGAAAAAATGCAAATAGATCATTTCATTAAAATCGAGAAAAAAATAAACTTTCGCATATTGACCAAGGAAAAAAAAGCAGAAATAGAGTAAAATAACCAAAATTAAAATTCTGGGATCCCTTTGGTATCCCTGGAATATATGTATAAGATATATTGGTACGTGCTGGGAAGAATAAAGATGTAAACTGAGGAAATTGATGTCGAAGATAAACAGTCAACCGTCCACTACATAAGCGAACTCGATATCATGAAGAGAACGGTTATTAGATAGAATTTAAAACGTTCAACTGAATTAGTGATGAGTTTATAACTATAACGGCTTTATTCATAAAATTAATTAGAAATAACTACCCACTACGCCTAAAATCATTTCTACATTCCAAACCTATAAGGAACGGATGTTGCTAAATATTCTCCTGAGAAAGCTGAGTAAATGTGACTAACGGCGCCACATGCTCATGAAAAGTAATTACTCGGAACGAGGGAATCAATTACGCTATAATGGAACGAAAAAAAAACTCAAAAGTCGGAAAAATTATTATTTC
Source organism: Pyrrhosoma nymphula (assembly GCA_963573305.1). Taxonomy (NCBI): domain Eukaryota; kingdom Metazoa; phylum Arthropoda; class Insecta; order Odonata; family Coenagrionidae; genus Pyrrhosoma; species Pyrrhosoma nymphula. Next base: position 92,787,937 of record OY754338.1, read on the forward strand.
GGAAGAAATTCACGGAGATTGGAAATTCTTGGAATAGCTCCTCTTCGAAGAACTCGCTCATGAATTCAAAATTAGGTCCTTCAAGTTTCATATCTGGAGGAAGCGATATGATATAAAAATCGTTAAACCCAAAGTTAGTTTTTGCATTTCTCTTCAAGGGGCGTAATTAAAATACCACGAGTACATAAATAGTTTTCTGGGAAGCTAATAATAAGCAGTACAAATGTTTATACAGTGAATACATGGAAAAAATTTTTTGCAATTTGAACTGAGCATTTTATTTTGACTGGCCTGTATTCCGCACAGAAAATTCACAATGGAGAGAGCGAAAATAGATTTCATTTTGCTGGGGAAAATATTTACACTCGCTTCAAATATGCTTGGTAGTCAAGCGATTGGAAGTGGCGACAAGTTTTAAGCTGAAATAAAATTCAAAAGAAGGCATTGGACGTAAAGTTAATGGATAAGAGATATTCTAGAATTATATTGGAATTCATAACGTTATTCAACGAAGCAAGTATTGTTCTCTGGTCTCTTGTCTATTCAACGTGGAGTTATTAATTATCTAATAACATGTTATTTGTATTTCGCTGACGATATTCTGTAGGCAGTTGTTCATTTGAGTGTAGTAGACATGTAATATTCAACAATTTATATACATTATCAAAGAGAAAAGTTTATGCCAAATTCTGATTTCTTACAGTAATTAATGAACTATTGGCAAATAGCACAATTTTCTTGAACTGTTATCTAACTTTCACGTTCATGAAAAATATAGCAATGCTTTTTAACGAGGAGCAACTATAGGTACATAACATTGACCTGCGCATCAAAGTAAGATCACACTTGATTGAACTGAAAAATATTTTCAGACACATTAATATAGATCGGAAGATGATGGTTGCACAAGATAACGATTAGGTAATCAGAAAGAAATATAATAGTAGAGCAACGGCTAAACCTTAGGAGAGCTTAAGTCGCGATGACTCAGCAATTTTCATGGCAAAGGTAAATCTAAATATTCATTGTCACCGTTTCAGGATGATTGGAGGAGTTTTTATGTAAACGAGATAAAGCCTGTATGTAACTAGATAACATTTTGTTCAAAAATTTAATGTTCACAAACCCAACCTTGTAATAAGGAGAATTTATTTGTTTTTTTCCCTTGACTTTTAAGGAAATAAAACGTTTGAAGGACTCTTTAGGGATCGGGATTTTCTCTATGCTTACTCGGGACAAAAACCGGTTTTCTAATCAATAAGAATGGATTTCGCGCGTTAATGATCCCACTTATATTATGAAAAAATATATATCATGTATGAAAACAAGCGCCAAACTGCTTACGCAAGCTAAAAAATTGCTATAACCCCACCTTAACCATCCAAAACCCCTTTTACCCCAGGAGAACCGCCTTTCACTTTCCTCTCACGGCATTCCCAGAGGTGAGGCGGGGGCGCCGAGGGGCAGAGTTATACAACACTCACCCCCTCCTCTGCCTCCATCCCCCGCCCCACCGCCCCTCCCCCGTCCCACAACACTACTTCCATCCCCCGCCCCGTGGACCAAATCCCTCGGCCCATTAAGTCCGTTCGATTTTCGAGTCGCTCCTATCTCATAACGCTCCTATTTATCCACGACCTCCGCCTTTTTCCCATTGCCCTCTCTCCCCGCGCTCAGCGTCCTCGTACATGAGCACACGGCTGGATCGAGGGGTGGGTTTTGGGCGGCAAAAGTTGATTTCCCGAAAGCTTCGATCGCTGGGGACGTCGCGAGGACATCCGCCCGGTAAAGCCGGGGTGGGATGGCGGAAGGAGTGCGGGGATAGCGTAGACTAAGCAAGAACTGCGAAGAAGCGTCGGACGGCGTAATCGTTTGCTTAAATCCTTTACCCCTAAGATATTACAATGACAAAAAAAGTACCACGCAGTGCTCGAAAAATGATAAATCTATGGATTCCGTGAGTGGCAAACTGATTTCCCAATAACGCCAGCTAGAGAATACCATACATTCACATGGGTTGTGAATGTGTTTGTGCGTACCTATTGTGCGTAGCTAATTTGCCGATTGAAAAAATAAACAAAATAACACGTCCATTGCACTAAGATATTACAAAAGCGAAAATATATCGCGTGGTTATTGCTATATGGCAAATGCAAGGATTCCGTAAACAATCAATTGACTTTTCCGTAACGTTGTCTAGCTTACCTCTCACATTCGTATCGGAAGTAGGTAAGGTTGTGTTCAACCAATTTTTCGATTGAGAGAATAATACATTAGTACCTGCATTAAGGAAGATACAAACAATTTGTAATAAAATATGGTGTTAAGTATTAGGCTTGATTATTCAACACACATAGTATTACATTCTTCAAAAAAAATTAAATATTTATTCAATTATTTTAATGAAAAATTACTATCTCACAGAACTCATACATATAATTATTACCACAATGCTGTCCAATATATATTTTAAAATTATTCATTTATGCATTTTGAATTTATTTCAAACTCAACATGATCACTAGTCTCACTTTTAATAGGGACACGAAAAGGTTACACAATGATTGCATGATCCTTTGGCAAGTAGGCGTCATATTCTATCCCCGTGAACGAACTCCGGTTGGATAACTCACAAAATTACATTGCAAATAAAAAATTTTAATGGAATGAAAAAGATTAGATAAATTGGGCATCAAAAGATAGCAAAAACCGAGGAGGAGAATAATTGAAGTATCGATAATCACAAATATATTTCCAGCAGCAAAACGTACTACAAAGGAATTCAGAATCTGAAAGGCTCATAAGAAAGAATTCAGAAAGAAAGAAAGAAAATAAATTTTTTGAGGAAATACTTTCAGTGATGGTATTTCAAAAAGCATTTTTGAAATTTAGGCTTTTGGAGCTTATGATATTCGGAAAAAAGGAATTTGCCTCTGGAGCAACTGATTGAATTACGAGCTCAATGTTATTTGTTAGTAATGGGATCCGAGTCAGAGGAAATAAACTTCCAAAAACGAATACACAGTAAAAATTATGGTTTCAATGTGGAATAATAATTCATTTTTCGTCATTTTCCGTTCTTCCTCGAAAACTTCCGTTTACAATGATTCTATTCCTTTTGATACAATTTTATAATTTATCGCGAACTCGATCCTTGATTCAATATTACCGATTTTGAAAATAGACTTAAACCAATGAAAATAAGTTAAATATGAGGGTGGTTTAATGCGGTTTTTAAGTCTGGATTTCAAGGAAGGAAGGCAACTCCAGTGACGGTTGTGATGCATGTTTGGAGAAGGACAAACAAGATAAATCAGATAAAGATAAAGAAAACGAACATCAGGGTAAGCAGGGGTTGAGTTAGGATAAAATGGATTTCAAAAAACTACATGAATTGTGTATGAGTGGAAAAAGGAGGTAACAATAAGCGGCATTAGGATGATAAGGGCTTTGACAGAATGCAGAAAAAGAACCAGGGAGACCGAGACTAGAGTCACGTATTTCATATGGAATAAAGGGTGGGAAAAAGCATACTAAGCTGAATAACCAAAAAATGGTATATATTATTTAAAGATATTTAGAAACAAAAGGAACACGTGGAACACATTTTTAACGCATCGCGCAGAAACCAATATTTAATGGAATTACAGTTCCCCACAACTTCCTGATCGCGTAAGGAAAATTATATTGTCCGCATTTTATTTTGCCTATGTGATCAAAAGGATGATCGGAACACAAAAGGCTCCTTAAGAGAAATTCCTAATAATTCTTACCGGCATTATTTAAAACGGCTAGTTTTGGAATTAAAAATCTAATGACTTAGCAATATGTTCGAGTTCCATGTATCAAATGAATTCCTGCAGGATCTTTTGGGTGTAAGCAAACTGAGTGAATCTTGAGAATCTTCCTCTAAACTTATGCAGCCCCACCAAATCCGAACAACAGTTTCCAGGTGGAGAGTTAGAAAAAATGGAAAGTTCCATATTTTTCCGCATAATGGAGTGAGATGATAAAAGTTCAATTGCCCCAACATGAGAGAATGCTCTAAACACATATGCATGTTGGACGGACACTGCAATAACCAAACGACCAAAGCGCAGCTTGTGTCAGAGAGGTGTGGATGCAGCGTACGAGTTTAAACAATAGCACGCCGGTTTTTTTGTCGTGCGCAGTCGCAAGAGAGCAAGAGGGAAAATTAAAGTGAGGCAGGAAGGCAGATAAAGTGGGCAGGACGAAAACGGCTCACGAAGTGGGCGGGTGGGAAAGACTGGATTAGGGAGAGCAGCGGAACGCGAACCGGTGGGTCGCCCGGAGTGCAGTGGCGAGAGGAGTTTTGAGAAAGGCGGAGGATGCGGGGAGGGGATCACCGTTGGGGAGGAGGAGATGAGATAAAGGGAGAAGGGGATTGCGAGGGGATGTAGAACTCATTTGAGTCGGGGGAGAAGAGGAAGGAGGAGGTTGGGAGGGAGGGCGTTGAAGTGGAGGGATACAGAAGTAGGTGGGTAAGAAGACGCTTACGAGGTGGGGTGGGAGAAGGAAAACGTGAAGTCAGTCGGAACATGAGAAGGGAGATTAAGGCACAGGAGGGGTGGGAGGGTTTTGGGTGATATTAGGGGAGGCTGTTGGGGGGAAACAGCCCCCTTTCCTCCCACTTCGGCATCCTCATCGCAAGAGAGGGTAGGAACGCTTCCCCAGACGTTTTTTCTTTCCCCGGAGGAAAAGGGAGTGGAGGAGGAGGAAGAAGAAGAAAAGATCTTCTCAACCTCCTCCTCCCCCCCCCTTAAGCAGAAGCGTAATCTTAAAGAAATGAAACTACGTGTTGAGCCGTGGTATTATTGTTCTTCTTTTTTTTCTCTTTCTGCTTTTCCTGACGATGGCGGGAGGGGAGAGGGATATCCATCCACCTGTGTAATACGGCGGAGTTTTAAGATGTCTGGGGAGATCCAGCAGCATGGAGGTTTTGAGGGAAGTAGACGGGGGAGGATTTCTATGCTTTCAATTGACGCAGGCCATTTTCGGTGTGCAGAAGCGCAGTTAAATTGGGTGTACTCTTGTTGGAATCGTTCGCGGAGAGATATGACACCGGAATGGGAGGGAACAGATTTTGTGATGTGAATTAAGTTCCGTTGGCGATGAAAATTCAGCGGCTCGAGTTTTCCGGTTAGAATTTCCGCGGCGTGGTTCTCAATATTTCGAAACCCTTAAAGTCGGCCGTTGACATTCAGGAGAACTCGTAAATAAGTTTTCGTTTAAACTTTGTAGAAGGTTCATCACCAAAAGTCTTCCTAGGAGACAGAAAGGAGAGAAAATTGCAATTTATAGTGATGCTATTGTTCTTTTGAACCCATTTTTAATAAGTTTTTCTATAACAGGTTATTTAGGAGTTATTGAATACTTACATCCAAGAAATTGCTTTTATGAGTTTCAAAACAGCTAAATTTTGGTTGATAAAAGGATAATTCATATTAAACGAAAATCAAAACAACCAATATTCATTAAGAGGGAATGAGTTTCTTAGTTTGAATTCCTTTCTTTTCATCTTTTTCATCTATTTGTCAAATCAAATCGGCATGAGTTCTTTAAGATGACCCAAAATTGCATAATTAACAAACTATCTACTCTGATATAAACTACTGCTCTACCCAGAGTGACGAAAAATTGTACTCTCCGAGATTTCAAGGCAAAATTTCGCCAGAGGTTGAATGCAGCACATGGTAGCCGCATGAAATAACAGAGCAAGGCGGGAATCAATGTGAAGTACTCTCCGAGAGCTTAGGGTGAGAAAAAGAAGTAGGATCTGTTCGGAAAGACGAATGAGACGAAATAAAGGACCAAAGAATAAAAATGTTGATGGAATCGGTGCAAATATCCTCTCCCGAAGGAATGCTGAGGGATGCATTTCTCACTCTCCCAATATCGAGAGGCCTCCAAAACAGCTCCGCTTAACCCTCTAGCAACCCGTGTTATCGCCCAGTAGGGATAAAAAAATAATACGACAAGTTTTTCGGAGGATCATGGTTCAGTCGGTGGGAGGACCTGGGGGGGGGGGGGGAAGGGAGGGAATTGAAGTCTCGACCTGGGACATGTTCACCCCCCCAACTAAAATCGTCACTCCCCGCCTCCTTTCATATTCTGCCCGACTAAATGGCAGCTGTGAGACTCTCCCGGTGTCGTATTTACTTCCATATCTTCAGTCTGTTATTACATATATGCGCCCTATCTAGCCACCGGTGGTGGACAGGGGGTTGGAGTTCGTTCTCGAAAACGTCGACAGATGCCGAAAACAGCTGAAGTGCGAGAAAACGAGCATTGCGATGGAAAGACGTCCTTATGGGTGACTGGGACCCGACTCGTGCTGAGTCGTCCTGTGTCCTGGTAAGTGCTTGGGATGGCGAGAGGAAACACCCAAATGATTCGGTGTTAGATGTGTATGAGATGAGAGGAGGACAGTTTAGAGAACGGTGTAAGCGAAATATGTGACCAGATTATTTGTATGCGCTGAACCATTTTCATTCATCCACACATTGGTAGGAAACATTAATTGTTCAATATTTTATTCGAGTCGAAAATAATCTGCATCAATTGATGCCTTTTTCCTGAGCCAATGAGAGAGAGAGATGGAAAGAATACGCATATAAATAATAATGATGAAGATTATTTTTGGATCTGTTGTGCTAAGGCCTCTCAGACATTTATTCAGGCGGGGATAATACTTTGACTAACGCTTAATAACACATCTCCTGCATGCTTTCCTCTCCATTACGATATGCTCTTTACAGGTTAGTGCCACCTAGTTTCGCTATACCTAAAATAGACTTTTTGAAAAACATAAATAGAGCAAACATTTATGACACTACTCAAATTAATTTAATTTTTTAGGGAATATTAGTATATAAATCACAAAAAGGTAGACAGTACGTGCAAATAAATGCATTACTTTAAGCCCCTTGAAGTTCGTAAAATACTAAAAGAAAGATACACTCATAATATTAACTCTAACATTAAAGCAAGAATAATGATAGAAAATAATTTGGTTCACCTAAAAAACAATGCTTATGTGAGAAATAGACGTGGTAATTAAAAGAATAGCTAAATTCTTCGAACAAGATATGCATCAGCATTCAAATTTTGGAGGTAGAAATCTGAAAAACGTGTACCCTGGTCAGAACCACTTTTTGGGCACTATAATAGTCTATGATCTAAAGGAAGCACAATCGGCCACATAAGAGGTCTAAAGGAGCATTTTTAAGCGAATGCCTTAATTTTGAAAGGTCTCATCAAAACGTTATTGCCTCTGAGAGGGCCGTGGAATACGGACTAAATTGCTGCGGTAAGGGAAATTTGTTTTTCCCCTTTCTCTCTCTTGATTCATTCCGTCGAAATTCCAATTCTCTTATCGCTTCTATTCTGAGAAAACTCACTGATCTCCAATAGCGAAAAATGAGCTATCCCATATCTGTAAGTGGATCTCAGATCTTGAGATTTTTGGGTAACGTATTAAAACAAAAAATATATTAATATAAAGCCCTAATAATAAACGTTTGAAGACGATTTTTCCAAAATGATTAACATAAGTACGCAGGCAGGAATGTGGCAATTTGCCTAGTAACTATAAAGGCACATAAACGTAAACGATTTTCAGAATTGATTTTCAAAATTTTCGGATTAGCTAGAGAAACACATTCAAGCTGCAATCTACTGGAGGGCTTGAATAATTACCGGAGTATAATCTTTGGCTAATCAGTCATAACGTACTGAAAAATGGAGAGCTATGATATTTTTTACTCTTAAGTCTGAATGCCATTCAAAGTAAATTTTATAGTTTAATAAATATTTCAAAGCAGAGCAAATAAAGCGGTGCATCATATTTTCATCTTTGCGACTTTGATGCATTCACTATGTGATGTACGGGGGAAATAATAAGTATAATGTAATTTTATATAGCTAGGATACTTAAAAGAAATGTAAACTAATAGAACATAGAAATCATCATTGCTTTAATGTGAAATAAACGATCTCAAGTAAGTTAATTCACCCCAGATTAACCAGAAAAATACTTATTTGTTAGGGCATAGTAACAGCTCAATTATAACACACTGGTAAAATCTATCTAATAGAAACCAACGCACTAGTAAAATATTTCTAGTATCTAGAACTACCCACTAAAATTATCCAGACTTCAAGATTTTATACATTGGTATAAGTGATAGAAATAAGTGCTTACGCCAAAAATTCAATTCACTTGGTTTAGATTCATCACGAGTCTGAGATTTTCATTGCAGTAAACATAAGCCATCGTGGAATTAACGGTGAATATTTTGTTTCCGTTCATATCAAAGTTATGTGTGCACAAACTCCAACTAATAGACAAGAAATTTCATTCTTCTCCGAAGTGAGTTTTATATGTGACCTAGTCAATGCGTGATAATTCAGGAATAAAACACGTACTATTGCGCAAGAAATTTTTAACCATTGACTAATAACAAAAGGGAAAAAACGTAAAATATAGCAGTAAATGGAATAGAAGCCATTAGAATTTCCCTGCTTTTTAATGGAGGAAACTTGTACCTACGTAGGTAGGCTTAGGAGTGGGTAAGAAGTGACTCAAAGAGAAAATAAACCATACGAAGGAATATTCAGAACCCCTAGCTTTAGGGTTTAATAAGCTACTGTTGAATATATTGAACTGTATATAATCATTTTCTCCCTCTTTCTATTCAAATGCTCTCGAAGGAATTTCCCCGCGTTTCCCTTCGTGTGCAGGTGTTCATAACTATAAACAATAGTGTTTATGCGGCTAACGGCTATTGTTTGGTTTCAGTTTGATCACGCACTCAGGTCGTGGTCACTGTAGCGTAATTCTTGCTACCTCACAACTGTAACAGTGCGGAGTCTAAAAATAGAACTCACTGCACGTACGTGGATGCTTCTTAAATTATTTAACGTCGAAATATTCCACATGGCTGGGATTCCAGTATGTTACACGGAGTTGTCTATAATGCAGGATGTGAGTGTTATGAAATTACATACGCCTCAGGATACAATCTCAGCATGGAGCTTAATTAAAAAACCTAGCTATAAAGAAATATTCAACAGAATGTTTAGTTGAAAACAAAGGATTTGTTGACAGAAATTATTGAATTATATAGTCAGAAATTTAGGAAATCGTAACACCCTCACAAACTATAAACGATCAACTAAGTTCGAATGCCTGTAACTTTACTCAATAAATAAATATTATTTCGAAACAAATTTTTATCAGCTTAATTTTAAGAGAAACTATCCAAAAATAGTATATGGATGTACAACTCAATTTTAAACGAAAATTGTCCAAAATGGTATAGCTTTTCACCTATATTCTCTATTTCTCATAGATAACTGTAACGGAAATATTTTAACTTTAAATTGGCTCTTTACACCAAAAACAGTATAGTCCATTTACAATGTACAACAAGAGCATCATTGTAAACGATTTAATGAAAGCATGAATATCAATCATCTTCGATATGTACCGAGATATATAGAAATAAGATCATAGTGATCAAACAAGGAACGACAATCATTACTATAACTGTATCCTTTATGTCTTTTTATATCTTAGCTTAGCCTTTCGCTGTTTGAAGGAAAGATCGTCACTTCGAAGTAAATTACTTCAGAGAAAACGGCCGACCTTTCCCGCCGAAAAAACAACGACGTGTCAGACTGCGTCAACGCAGGCTCGAGGCCCACGGATAATGTTTATGCCCACGGACCAGGAAAGAGAAAAAGCTTGCCATGAATGGACCCATCCGGGCAAAAATCCATTTAGGGAAATGAGCGACTACTTTGAAGAGAGAAAGAGAGAGACTTTCTGAAAGATTCTTCAAAACAAATTTCGCATCCGAAAAAATACGTATCTCCGAACGAACGTCAGGCAGGCGAAAACCTCGTCACCACTGCCATGGGATTTAGACTCCCGCCCACGAAAAGGGTTAAAAATCTCGCGACGGGCACGCCGTATCTCGACGGATGGCAGCGAAAAGGTCAACGCCGAGGAAAGCTGTTTAATTTTGGGCCTGTGAAGTGAAATGGGACGAGAGGGGATGAGAAAGAAAGGCCATCAAGGACCGTATAGAGAGACAGGACAGAGTAGAAGTGCTAGTCTATAATGGAGATTAGTAATTCAAAATTTTAACCCTGCATTAAAGTCAGATATTTTTATTACGTTTCATTGCCAAATTGGTTCCCAAAGTGAACTTTCCTGGAAATGCCCTGAAAAAGGTAGTAAAAGGCTAATGAAGCACATTTTCCACTACTCCAATACCTGCAAGACGATGCATGACTGAGGGTAAGCAGAGAGTAACATAATGTTTTAAATCCACTTCATGGAAAGCAGCAGTTACCTCAATATTTGGTAGTACTTTAATGCTTTAATTCTTAGAGTTTAATGTAATCAACATTTTATATTTCCGTCATCTCATTATCTTTCGATTGTTATCTTCACTTCTGCCTACAATTCAATCCATCCATCTCTTATCTAAACTTTACCATGACAAATTAGCTCTATATTTTTACCTTATGACGCACATTCTGTTTCTTCATTCAATGCTCGACTGACATCTTGTGCAAATTAAAAAAAAACCCGCAATCGTTTTAAACTTCCTTGTTGAAATTCGCGAACACTAATGGTACACCAACTGATGCCTTTTTTAACACAAGTATATTACGCCTAGTATGAAATTTCAAATACTTGCGGTAGAAATATTCTTCGCGATAATACTCGGATGCCTTGATTTTGGCGTACAATTTATTTTCAGTACTTTAACCACCATAAAGAACGTTAAATCACGGAACTGTTGGGAGATCTAAGAATGCTAATATTGTTCCCTGCCGGGTGCATATCTTTTCCTTATAATCACAGTTCCTTCCTCCGCCAGTTAACCCATTACTGTTGAAAGTGATCTTGGTGATCCCTTTGGAACGCACGGTCCAGCCGGAATACGATTGGGATTTACCAACGAAATATCACCGAACCAGTTACGCAAGGAATTATCCCGACAAGGAGGAAATGTGAGCAAGTAACCAGAGTTATATGCATATCCACGTGATCCGCGGACGACCTACGCTTAACCCTTCACCTCACGCACGTGAACAAGGCACAAATTTCAGCGGAGCCCCTGGGGGAAAGGAGGAAGGTTGAGAAAGTCAGAGAGAGAGAGAGAGAGGGAGAGGAATGGGAGGGCACATTAGGTTAAGGAGCGAAATAAAGATGGATAGGGCTCGGGGAAGATAAATGCATAGATGAATAGCTGGTAGATTAAAGGGAGGCTGGCGAGGTGTGAGCCGCTCGGATAGGAATACGCTGTGCGAAATGGGAGTTGGATGGGGTGTCTGAATGAAGGTCCCGAGGATGAAAGTGAGAGGCAGCGTCGGGTTTGGAAGGGGCAGAATGCCTTATAAAGGGGAGGCGTGGGTGTTCGTTCGAGGGGAAGAGCGGGAAAGAACGGGATCACAGGGAAGAAGAGGTGGGAGGGAGACGCGGGGGTAAGTGGAGGGGTTGAGATGCCGCCGAGGGTTTGAAAGGTATTAGATTGCGAGGCTTAGTAGGAAATGAGGGAAGGAGGAGGGGGAAAGGCGTGGCTAGTTGGTGGGAGGATGAAAGGAAGGTGGAGAAGGGGCCTGGAAGACGGATGGAAGGGATAATACCCTTTCAGGGGACGTGGTTAGAACTATTTAGCCCCGTCTACCTACCTACCTACCGACCTCCTCTCCCCAACACCACCGCCACAGGAGAAATACTACGGGGGTGGCTGTGCAGTGGGCGGGGGGGAGGGAGGGGAGGGTTAAGTGGGATCGGGAGGGGAATCGGGTGGGCGCGGTGGATAAGTACTCACATCGGGGTGGGACTGGCGTGTGAGGTTCCGTGTGACAGGACCACCGAGGGTTTAACGGGAATTTAAACTAGAGGGCAAGTGCCTTTAAGGGCTCGCAAGAAATTTCACTTTGCCTACTCGCCCACAATGTAAGCGGTGGGTCGTGGTCAAAAGAAACCATTCGCAGCTAATGCGCAGTCGCCTTCTGGCGGGTATTTTTCACGATTAATAGGGAAATGTTGCATGAGCGTAAACTGGTGGTAGAGAATTAGTTAGTATCAACTATTTTGGCATTCCCTTGGAAATAGGAGAACGTTTCATGAAAATTATAAATGACTCCAATATAACTGCAAAAAAATTACAAGCAATTCACAGAAGATACTGTGACACAAATTTCGTGCTACTGTATTTCCTCTTTAGATACGAACCTTTTTCACCAACCAATTTTTTTCAGAAATATAGCTGATTGCAAGTAAATAAATTACCCTTAAGTACTTCATTAAAATGGCGATAAGCAATTTAAAATATGTTCCGTAAATACTGTGCTCTGGCAGTTTACCAAAATCTCTTATTGAAAACCTTATATTGAGAGTGAATGTTCTTATGCTATAGTCATGCATTTAGGAAGAATAAAAATCAAACTATAATAAACATTGCTTCTACTTTGTTTAAGTTATGAAGGACAGTCACTATATTTATTATTTTAAAGTAAATATTCCAGTAAATGTACATGGTGATTTAATGAATCAATTAACAAAGGGTGAACATTTTGACGCTGATTGTTAAATATTATTTTAGTATGCTTCGGCATTATTTGATTCCACCGGTACGCACCATCGTAACAAAACTCGGACATATCTCTAGACCAAAAAATCTCAAATTCATCGTTTAGATGAGGTCTTTTGAAGGAGGGACGCGATTTAGTTTCGTTACGTACGAACCCCAGTATAAAAAATGTGTTGATCATTTAATTTAACAATTTCTCTCCGGCAGAATACCCTTCATTACACCAAAGGGGCAATTACGGCGACTTAAACAAATGTTCCTAACGAACGGGGAAGGGTGGGTTGGGGAGGGTTGGAAGGGGTTTGGGAAGGGAATCGGGAGGAGGTGAACTAGGTGGAGGGAAGGGGGTAAGGGCTTTAGGGGTTAAAGGTTGCAAATGGCTGGCATAAGGAGTTGGGAGAACGGAGCGGAAGACGTCCCGAGGAAAAGAGGGGAAGGATAACAAGAGAGCGACGAAATTGCGCGAGAGGAAATAATTAGCGTGGAAGAGCAAATGGAGGGGGGCAAGGAGGGAAGGGGAAGCATCAAGGGCTGGGGGTTCGGCCGACATCGGTGCGAAGGGGTTTGGGGAAGGATTGGGGCTGTAAAGGAAGGACGGAGTGGGAAGAGTGAATTTTTCCACTAAGGCAAAAAAAATAACCATAGCTCCGAGGCATAAGTGTGCCTGTGCTAAGGTGGAGATACTGTTGCCTAATTTCTTTTAGAACTCCTCCCTGCGTTCCTTGCAGCGTACAGTCGACCTCCTACCTCCTCCCTCCAGTTTAAAAAAATTAAAATGTTTCTTTCAAGAAATCACCCCCGACGAGGCCCCAATTTTCCACCCCCCACCCTACTCACCCTCGCTAATGAAAACGTAAAAAGACCGGATTTACACTCGCGAGACTCTCACGTCTTCGCCGAGATTGTTTCTACCCCGATGGTCGCGATGCGCGGCGTTCGCGTCGCAAGGCCTCCGGTGTCCCCCTCTCGGAGGTGGCACGCTGCTGTCTCCAACCTTAGACCCCTCCTACCCACGCTCCCCAACAGCTTCTGTCCCCTCCCACGCCCCACCACTCTTCTACTCATCGTCTTGTTCATCCCGCCGAAGGAGGTGGGCGGTCGTAAGCGACGCCTGGTTAATTTAAGGAGTACTTACTTACTCTGGTAAGCGCGTGGGGGCGTTGAAAGACGTGGAGGCTTTAAAAAATAACCACGGTGTCCCGTCGTCTTTCACCTTGGGTTGAATTAAAAGAGCACATTAAGAATCTTCAGATTTTGGCAAATCTTCAGTTTAACGGTACAGATGCCCTAAAAGATGACTTGTGGCAAACTACCCGACAACACTAATTGAAACTGCGCGTTATCATTTATCATTATCTCTTACTCAAGAGCGGGTTTAATAATAAATAATTCCAGGGTTCAAAAAGAGGAAAAATATTTCATAAGAAATGAAATAATCACTTGGAGTTCAAATTATCTAAGGATCAGATCCAGTTCCAGAAAGTTATCGGTGCGAACGTTATAAAAATGACAGAACATAGTCTGTTGATTCGTGGCATTTATGGCACGGGTGTCCTACGTGTGACCATGGCATGGCAACTCTATCAATAGGGCAATAAATAAAAATTTGAATAGATACCTAACGGAAGAGTATACCATGAAATAACTGCTCAAGAAATTGAGACTGCTTTCTCTTGTTTTAAATAATAAAGGAAAGTAAGAAAAAACAAAACTTTTGCTAGGGAATGAAAAGTAGCAGCTAAAGCAACGAACAACTAGCGATCATTTGAACAGTGACGTATAACACTGATCTATGAGCTTGTCATAAGTAACATTTATAACATCTTATGTAACTTCACGTTACTAAAAATGCATTTAATTATACCTTTGCCTTTACCTTTAATATATTTATGCATCATAATAAAATTTCGTAGGAGGACACACATTCTTAGGTTTTAGGTTTAGGCTAATTGAATGCAAAAATATTGAAACAATAAAATTCCATTTCTTGGAATTTTACAATTTATGCGAAATGCTGCGTTATTGCCTTAAAGTACTTATATATGTCACTAGTGACAGAATACAATGCTAATTAGTATATTTATCCGGGAAAATATGTGTATCTCGGGAATTATGATGTGTAACAAAAATAATTTAACCAAAAATCAACTTCAATGAAACGAATTCCACCGGAAAAAACTAGTGGGTCATAGCAGTACATGGCCTTCCATTTCCCTTAAGCCATTCCGGCAATCAGACCACGCTGCCGGGGACCCAGGAGGCAACGAAACTAAGAAAACAGGCGAGGACGCGAGATCGCCTCTTTATGAAGCCTTAGTGCTCCAGAAGGTCGTCTGGAGGGCAGCACATGTGCGGTATGGTTTAGGGTCGGGGAGGGCGGGGGGGAAATGGGAGGGTAGAAGAAAAATAAAAGAGGAGAGGGAAGATGGTCGGATGTCAGGAAGAAAAAGCAGACTCAGCATTCGGAATTGGGTAATCTTGCCGTCCCACTCCTCTGGCGAGCGCACAGGGGAGGATTCAACCAGACCTCTCCCATTCCTTCCTCCCTCCCTCCTCTCCCGTCTCCACCCTCTCGCCCTCTTGGCCGTATCCCAAGGCAACGGTTACCTTTACCACGGTAAATGAAAAAAGCCTGATTTCTTCTTAACCCGAGAGGGTGTTTCGCCCCGGCAGCGGCGTCCCTTATTCCGCGTCGGTGAACGCGGGATGACGACGTCGGACGATCGTTGAGTGAAAAAAGCGGAGCATCATTAAGATGGTGAATTAATTTGATGGGAAGAGACCCTTACCCTGACTTGAAACCAGCCTTTCCATCTCTCTATCCCGGATGAACAACATTGTTAGTAAAAAAAAGTAAATGTAAAATACATACTTTGTCTATGGCTCGTTCAACTTGTAAACTACTATTAAAACCTTGAACAGGCTGTCAAAGATGTAATAGAGAATGGATAGGTGAAATGCCAGGAAAACTGATAAGAGAAATACTCTGATTTAAAGGTATTTTTTAATTACTTTCTTATGAGGAGTAGAGCAAAAGTGGCGGATGGGCAACATTGCAAAATATAAGAAATTTTCTGTTAAAAATCGTCCAGTTTGTAAAATTATGTGAAATCAAAGAAAGTTTAAAACAGGTTGTTACATATATGATTGGGTAATTATGCGTATTCTAGGAGTGCTAACTAATTCTACAATATGCATTTCTAAATGGAAATGTAGCTTAGGTATAGGGCCTTAACCAGTGAAGCGAAGAAGTTCAACCAGCCAAAATATGCCGTTTTCGCAATTCCGCAATCCATTTCGGTGCATTAGCACTCGTTTCTAAATCTTCTGCCGCTGTATTTACTAGCTTCATTCAACTCTCCTACTATAAGTAATTCATCTGAGTTTTCTTTCACGCATAAATTTCCATTGGGGGTATATACGGCAAACTTTAGGTTAAAATCTGAAAAAAGGTCTGAAAATTAAAGGTTTGATTTCCAAATAAATGAATAGAAGCACAAGCTCGCTCCTTGACGAAGAATTCAAATTTAGTTCAAAGGAAAACATGGGGAATAAAAGAGAATTGATACAACGAAACAATAAATAAAGTGAATTTGTGGTTTGTAGAGACATAACTCTTCCACATAATAGTGCCATTACAATTAATGTCACAATTTGCACACGTGCCTCGTTTAACATTCAAATTTCTCCTTTAAGTATAATTAAGTTGAAGACAAATGCTTTCCCAGAGATTTTAATCTAATATATATTTTATCTTTATCTTAATATTAATGGCATTAAAAATAGCGAGGTAGTAAAATATTCTGAAGCAGGACATTGTTTTGTCCGCCGACAAAAATTCTCCAATAATTTTATTTTCAGCATGTGCTCTACGTATGGATACTTATTTCTGCTTAAATGTATGGAGAAGACAATTAGGTACTGGGTAGAACAAAAAATTGGATTACAGAAAAGACTGAGCAGCTGGAATAGGATCTTGCATGTCTGCAGATAAGAGCGGGCATATCGTTGTCCGAGCAAATTTCAGCTGGAAGGCATTTTGTAAGAATCTGGGAAACGAGGCCACAGTGGAAGATTATGCAGCAGTCCGGAAATGCAGAGCCCAATGGACCAATGGGGGCTAAGTTACGACGGAGATGGCATAAATATGATAAAGAGTTAATTGCGGAGGAAAAGCAAAAACTCGCCGCAAGCGAAAAAAAATAATAAATAATTTTTGAGCATTACAGGATAATTTAACAGTTTTATGAGTTAGAAACAGTCTGCCTTTCACGATAATTGGGATAAAAATGAATCATATATACGGTTTGCGTAAAAAATCTTTTCCTTAGAGGTATAGTAATGTCTAAGAAATAATTTGGCAAATATTATTTGGTTTCTTGATTTCGAAAAAGTGGAATACGCTTCGAAAAGGGCTGATAAAACTGTATAGAAAATTAACTTTCAGTTACTATATTTGAAGGAACACTGCATTCAACTTTCATTACCAAAGAATAAGGAAGTACATTGACCTTTATTTCTCATTAATCATTTAAAGCAGAATCCCATCAAGAGGTTTTCTGTACATGAATCACTTATTCATCTGTTACCCATAGCGCATTCAAGTATTCCGGAGAACCCATGCCTCAGATATATTGACTCTAGTAGAAACAAAAGAAACACTAATTATTATTGATACACTGTAATTTTATTTGCCGACCATGACTTCAACTTATTCGTCATTTTTACCCTGAAAATGAGGGTTTCCAATTATTCCTGTCCTTTACGTGATTTTTTCCGAAGCTCTTGATGAATTTTTTCTAAACACATTTTTTGTATGCCTAAAAATCCTAAAATATTTCTCATACCTAAAAGCCGAAAGGTTTAGCTTTTCAAAAAAATTGTTAGAGACACTTGTTAGATTATTATCACATGCACGTTCACAATTTTCGCTCGTACGAATCCGTAAAAGATTAATAAGTGGTTCTTTTGTTTTAAAGTGAAGCCATAGACTAATCTGTTTTATGCGAATTTGAACGTGAATGTATTTTCATCCTGTTAAGAACAATAGAGGGAGGATAAACTTTAATACATTGAAAAAGCATGCAGCAGATGCTAAACAAATCACATATAATGCGGTATTTATCAGTTTTCGGACGATTTTCCGATGGTTGAAGGCAGAATATGGCTCAAAACCAAGCAAGTTGGAAAATCCAAGTGAACAGAAATCGCTGACTTTTTTAGCGCGACGCCGACAAGGCAAACAGATTCAATGTCTTTCGGGGGGGAAGCATCTCGGATACAATTTTTGCTCCAATAGCCATGAAATCGGGTATGTAGTGCGACGGGTAGGATGGCCGTTAAAGGTGCCTGGAGACCCGTCGAGTGGTCCGGTCCGGAGGTGCAGACACCCGGAAGAGATCCAAGGTATTCTCCGTTGAGGGGTGGTAGAGGGGGCATAGGGATGGGGAGGGGGATAGTAAAAGCAAATGGGTGGGCAGGAGACGTAGGGAGCGGTGCGGGGGGAGCAAGAGATGCGGCACACCAAGCGGAACGTGTAATGTTCCATTACGATGGGCGGCGGAGAGAATATTCTGGACGGCACAATTCACACAAGAGGGGAAGCAAGCGGCAAGGGATCTGCTCAATGCTCATTAGCTCTCCGCGGACCCTAGTCTCCCTCCCACCTCACCATAACCCTTCCCCCGTGACTCATCACTTCGCGGGAAGACCCATACGGCCCAATCAAACGGATTCCCCTGGTCCGTAAGGGTTTCAGGCCGGAGGAGGAAGCACAACAAGCAAACGGGACGTTGATATGGACTAGATCAGTATTCCCTCCTCCCCATCGTTCCCAACGTAACACTTTCCTCCGCAAAACATATCTCGCTATCCTCATGGATCGACAAAAACACGACCTAGATCCACAACTACTACGACAACTGTGCGATTACCCTAACATTTCCGGGACAACTATGCCGAGAAGTCCTTTAATTTATTCAATTCAAGGGAATAAAAATGAATGCAAAAGGCAGTATGATGTTAATTAACATAGGTTATTCGAGTGTTTCACCGGGTCATTTCTTTCTTTACTTTAAATGAAGTGATATTTCATGTTTTTCCACATATTTATTTTTAAAAATGACGCGTTTCGATGTCTTATATCATCATTACCAGGTAATGTTTTTCACAAAATTGTGAAAAAATACCCGATGTTATAAGATGTCGAATTGCATCGCAGTTTAAAATAAATCTGTGGAAATGTGCAACCGAAAAGGCGGATTTTTCTGGTTGACTCAGCCTAAAGTGCCTCCAATGCTCCTTGATTCTAGTGGGAATTTTCCTTTCAGTATCCCGCACGTATACGTTCGCACTTGATCTGATGGACTCCTGGAGATTATGAAATTGTTTATGCTCCACACGAAGGGCAAAAAATACTCCACCACGTAAAAGTATCCCGAAATGAAACCGTGAGTTAAAGAGGCGGAAAGACATGTTCTCTCAGTTGAACATTTTCTTGCTGCTCCTTGCTGATGGTCACGGTTATTGTAGCCTAAAATTATATTCAAAGGGAAAATTATGGTCACTATTTCAGCATTTAGAGCTGATTCCCCCTAAATCTAAAAAGCTAAAGTAGGACCTGCTTTTAACAAGATATATTTCTTCCAGAATGTAGTAACAAGCACTTGAGACGACTTGGATTTTTCTAAAACACGTAAATGATGGAGAATATGGGATGGGAAATGAGGAATTATTTTTAAAATAATTAGCATTGGTATGCTGATGAGAATTTAATATTGTGCTTGTAAATTAAAGGTTTTGTGTCCCTAATTATTAAAAGAGTTTGATTAATTATTCATTATTTTTTATTTTAACTGATAATTAAGGAGATGAGACCCCATACTAAGTAATCAATTTTACAGAAGTGATAACTGAAAGAAAGAAATTGAAGATATGCCTCAAAAATTTACATCCAGCAATCATTAATCGATATTGGGTAATACAAACATAGATCTAATGGTTAATAGATCGGGATGTTGAAATAAAATCAGTGATGTGTACACAGCAAATACCGTCGGGAATGAGAATCACATGAAAGTTAATTTGTAGCTCGATCCATACCAAGAGCAATAAAGAAATTCCCATAGCCGTTAGTCTCCCGTGGGTGTATCTCAAGCCGTAAACCTTCAATTCGAATCCTTCCGGGACGCTCATATCGTCAGAAACGCTCCTCGGAGTAACGATAACTCCTACGGAAACCGAAATATGGGCTCAATTATGTTACTAAGGTAATCTTGTCGTCCGTGTTGACACAGGACCCTAAGGAGTGCGCGGAGTTACGAAGAATAAACACGGAATCCAGTATCTTGGGAGGTCTCAATGAGTAGTGGTGCGGTTGAGAAGCACTTTAATGAACTCCGATTCCCTTGATGTAACCTCGTAATGCGCTCTCTGTGACTCACTTGTTTGCACAAGACGTCATCAAATTGAAGGGGGAAGGCTGCAAACAAATTTAAAAATAACGGCGGACATTAAAACTGTTTACCCCCGTGCTGGATTCATATTTATCGTGGCGGTCGCATCAAAGCAAATAGTGAGGTAGAAGGGGAAAGCTCTCCGCTTCGGGAGATGAAGGAAGAGATGGAAGAGGGAGATGGAAAATGAAGGAACGTTCCGACGAACAGGACCCGCCTACCTCTTTTCTCACTTCAGTTCCCTGGAGTTACGCAGCGAGAATATGAGAAGAGGGAAAAAGCAGGGAGAGGAGGATTCGGGATCGACACCGTATGGGCGTGTGCAAAGAAACGTTGCCACCCCTTCTACATCCTGTGCATTGAAGAAAGATGGGAAAGGCCGACGAGTTAGAAATAGGCTAAATATCTATAACTCACTTTTACACTTGCGTATGGTTAAATTCGCTATCAATAAATAACTGTGTAGTACTGAAATAAATCCAACAGGCAATGCCTTTGTTGCTTACTGACTTGAAATCTTTTGAGATATTCGATAGCTCTTCGGAATTTAATAAAATGTAAAACATAAACGAAAAGGAAATTATGGGATAAGCAATACTGCTTTTTTGAAGATGACTGCCAAGTTAGTTTTATCGTAAATATTCAGCCATTTAATAATGCCTTAATAATGAAATTTTTATTTTTCAATGCACTTCAAAATTAAATTGCTCTTCTTTTAATATCCTGTCATGTAAGTATATTCTCTGTCTATATGTTAGGGTTTCACTTTGTTTCCTACTGCCTTGCAGATGGCTTTAAAGTTTAATGAAGTATTTAGCTTTGTGTAAAATGGCATGAGTGGATGCTCAGTAATTCAGTATTTTCGCAAGAAGTCTCAGTCCATGTACGTTGATGATATTCACATAGAGCGAAATTAACTTACTTATAAATAAAAATGTAATTTTACAGTACCTCATTGCGTATATAGGTAGTTCGCATTTTAAGTCGTTCTCTCGTATTTTCTCTTATTTACCGGATTCTTTAACTGCGGTTTCAGCTATTTTAAGTTCATATGCAATTTGGCTAGAAGTTAATTAAATGGAGACATTTCGATCGGAGAAAAATCTCTGGGGAACTGACACAAAGTAAATAATTTTTCATCGTTGTTGCTTTTGCATGCCTCTTTGATCTCATTCTAGAAATTAACGAGATATGCCACTGAAGGAGACACTGCAGAGAGCATGCAACAAAAACTCATCAAATGTGTAATTCCTCATAACCTGTCGCGAACTATCAATATTTATAATCGGGTAATTAATTAAAAGCAATACGTGTGTAATCCTCAGGGTTTTCCGAGCTAGTTTACATCAGCAAATTTCACCGAAACAAAGTCAACATGATTTTGTGACTTCATAAGTTTTTTCATTCAAGAAAAGTTTAATTGTTATACTTCTATTATACGTTTAAAAAGTACAATTAAAAAGTTTAATTGTTATACTTCTATTCATTCTTGTAGGGCAGTTCAAGTGAAATGAAATTCTTTTTAAAGAAACGAACACAGTATGACCCTCTTCTACCCTAATTAGTGAAAAATATGTTTTAAATTAATTTCTTTTCTTAAATTCTCTTCTCTAATGATTATAACTTCAGATATGCTGCTCTATAAGATATGATCATGTTGTTAGCGGTATTTATCATGCCAACTTAATTGGAAGCAGACATTTTGAAGATAAAATTCCGATGTAAATAGTGTTTAATTAAACAATAATAGACTAATAATTCGTGATTAAAGTAAAAAGACACATTCTTTATTCAGTTGATTCAATTGTTTTCGAAAATGTTTTGATCACATTTGAATTTAATTCTATTTTACTTAAACTTCTCATATCACGGAAAAATATTAGATCGTGGTACTGTGCAAGAAGTAATTTAGAAAACCTTTCCATGCACCATTGCCTATATACGTCATAAAATACGTGCTCTACGACCGAGTTTTGATGCTTCGTTCTCGCTCCACACCATCGAGCGTGTGCTCTTCCTACCTTTCCGCGGTCCAAAACCGCCCACTCTGGTCTACCCTTTCTCCCAATAATTATTGCATTACTTCCCCTCTCTTCTCCCCCAACACCCAATTCGTCCACCGGGCCGAGCGTGTTTATCGCGGCGATAATTAAGCTGGATCCGAAACCGCATCCACTCCAACCGCCCACTTTCAGGAGCAGGAGGTGGTTCACAACGCCGGCCGCGCATCATCCGAGACGCGTCGTTAACGCCCTTTCGGGAAAAAGGACGTCGGGTCCACAGGGGGGGGGGGGGGGGAGAGGGGGTGAGCATGGAGAATGTAGCAGGGGGAGTCAGATCCTGAGTGGGAAAAGAAGGAATTCTGGATGGGGGAACGGGGCAATCGTATAATGACCCTGCTTTCCCCATTGACTCGCAGAGATTGCTTCATAAGGCCTTTTATGTCACCGCCGGAATTAAAATTGATGTTTCGAGGATCTTCGAATGAAGCTGGGGATGAGGGAGGGTAAAGGGTTGAAGCGTGGTATCTCCCCCACCCTCCTCTTCTAACCATACACCCTGCGTAACCCCCTTACTGTCCTCATTTAACCTTATTCGAACTCCCACATTCTCGCCGTAAATCCACCGGCGGAAATCATGAGGGCGAAGAATTTTCCTTTCGTCTTCTCCATTCCTTTCTTCTCGAGTCCAATAGCAAATACGCCCTGACCTTCTTCATCCCTCCTTCCACCTCCACATCCCGCGGAAAAGTTATGGCTGGGATATAAAATCAATAGCCAAACATCAAAAGCCACGTGTCGCAGTTGAGAGATAAAATACAGAACTTTTACACCCCCCTCAATCAATCTCTACGACCGGTTATCAAAATCCAACTTTTTGTTATAAAACTGATCGAGATGATTATGTTCATTTTCCTTAAAGTCTTCAATGAATATTTTGAAAGTTTGCATCAATGTGAATTCGCGCTGGCGACATGGATCCATGTATACACCCAACCAGTTTGAAAGAGATCATTATGTTAAAAAGAGGGCTTTTAGTATTTATAAAAATTTATAAACGTTTCTCTTCCTTTTATTCCCACTGAGGGGAGATTATATCGGAATCAAGCAAACTTATGACTAATACCTGAAATTATATATCGTATTAGGATTTAATAGTCTATCATTTTGCGCATCTTTTGCTCTCAGAAAATTCGTATCTCTCTCTCTTGCGTATCAGAAAATTGTAATTCATTGATATACGTAGTTCAAAAGATGATGTAATGATACTCTAACTATAGGTCAAATTAAGGCGAAAGCATTAACGTAGCCAATTTAATGGAAATTGCTTCCCATGTTTGTTTTCAATTTGATCGTGAGCTTACACGAACACCGGAGTGGCTTATTACTGACTGAGAGCACAATACCACGCTCATTATTTTCCATATGAATATCGATATCATGACCACTGGGCAGTCCATTGTTGCTATCAGCGGAATTTAGACAACGGATACGTGAGCATTCACAAAAGATAAGAAGATAAGAAAGGTTAGATAAAAGTGATTTGTGAAGTGATAAAACAATTGGAAGGATTTTATTTCGTCATGCAATTGTTGCAGCTCCAATTACTTTCTCCAATCGCACTATCCAGACACAATGATTTGGTAAAACTCAACATAATGGGAATGGCGCATGTTTATTATTCTTCGTAAAACATGTTTTTACTTTTCATCACGCGCGCCCGGATACCACTTGGGAATCATAATACACAGAGAGAGTCCCTTCGAAATTAACGTTAACGTCCTTCGTTAGGGCAGAGGTGCGAGAGTTTAGGACGTCGGACTGAGCACCGAAACATTCCGCTCCCGTAACCCTGTTGATTTTTCGCATCACATGAATTGCGAGTCCTCCCCACACCCCCGCCTGGGGACGAGTTTTCTCAAAATTTACGGTTTAATCTCCACTCTACTGTTTGTCCAACTACGAAGCATTCTTTATTCTCCAACGTGAGGGGGGGCGAGGCTACGTTTACGAATAAACACCTCCTAATTCCGGTAGCGGGGGATCAGGTGCTCTGGAGCCAAGCGGAGCTTGGGTGCGCGGGGTAGTGGGAGGGTCATCAGTGTTTCTGAGGAGAAGGTGGTGGGGAAAGGGAGCAAGGAGAAGGGATTATTTTAGCAATGGGGGTCACGGGGGCGGGGCAGAACGGGGAAGTGAGACCACTGCCATATAATCGAGAGACGACGGAAAAGCGAGATGTGTAAGGAAGATTAGTTGATATCAAAGGGTAGTTTCTCTCGTGAGCTATTGGAGTTTTAAGTTGTACACCATGGACGTCACACACTGAGGCATAAATATCCAAATTTTAATATTAAAAAATACTACTACATTGACGTTCTCAGGCGAGACAGTAGTAATGAATGAGTGTCAGTAGTAATTTCCGACAAACTTAATATTAAAAATTCGATTCATTTCGATGTTTTCATCCTTCAGTAGAAAGACTAAGATATAGTCCTCAGGCAGAGTCTCTACCTGATGTAAAACGTTGAAACGTGGAGAAATGTTTTTGTAAATTTTTGCTGTAATTACAGCACCAATCATAGCATAAATTACATTACAAATTACAGTATATGCGGATGATATGATCATCCACATGTACTGTAATTGGATCCACCTGTGCTGACCCACGATTCTCTTAATTAACGCCGAGAGATTTCTGGGTATCCTAATTGGCTAAAGCACCCGGAACTAGCAATCGTAAGCAGGAAACGCTGTATGAACCCGCATTCGTAATATCGTAACTTTTAGCATCTAACACCGCCGACGTACCATGGTGAGCGCTACCGCCACCGTAGGAAAGAAGAAAATATGAATCATGGTAATCACATTTGGCAAACAATATTGCGAATCACCAAATGTTCACTCTAAGTGTAATCACAGAGGAGTTTTTCTGCGCATGAAAAAATTGTCGAAACCGCCAAACACACGAAAATGTGGGAATTTTTATTCCGTTTGAAATTAGCTACTTTATTAACACTTGTTTACTAGGAGTCCGTTAGAGAGCAACAGGGAATAAAATGATAGCAATGTGAATGCACGTCGACTGGTGACGTTGGCCCGAACGTACAGTGGTAGTGTGCACAAGGCATTTGTGGATAAGAGTACGTGAGAGGGATGGAGAAAAGGGAGACATGGAAAGGTTTTCAACCGTTGGTTAGAATGAGGGAGGTGGGCGGGAATGAGGAGGCAAACTCCTGGGTGGGTGGTCGGGATTCACGTCGACGACCAATGAAAGGGCGCCATTCTGTGAGTTGGGAGCCTGTGGGTGTTGCGTGGACCCTAAAGAGATTATTGATTTAGCACCCTCCGCTCCCACCCTCCTTTGCGTCCTCAACAACTCCACCCCTCCTTTCCTCCTCCCTCCCCCACACCCCTCCTCATTCCCCTCCAAGCCACCCCCCTTCCTTAATTCTCTCCCCTCCCCTCTCTCCCTCTCCACCGTATTATTCCTCATCATAGAGCACATTTAAAGTGGTTGGGGGTCATTATATAGCAGTTTGTATCTAATCTAAGTGTTAGTTTTACCAAAGCGATTGTTTGCTTTCTGAGGATAATAATTTATCGATTAGCCTGTTTTAATCTGTTCCAGCTTTACTGCTGCTAGTAATGATCCGTCAAAGTGATACATTTCTACC
This sequence comes from Pyrrhosoma nymphula, assembly GCA_963573305.1. Taxonomy (NCBI): domain Eukaryota; kingdom Metazoa; phylum Arthropoda; class Insecta; order Odonata; family Coenagrionidae; genus Pyrrhosoma; species Pyrrhosoma nymphula. Next base: position 92,813,703 of record OY754338.1, read on the forward strand.
CACTGATCGCCAATTGGCCACAAAAATAATAAATAATTAACAGGGGATGGGGGAAAGGAAAGAAGAAGGTAATGTTTTACATGAACGTTTCGGGCTTGTAGACCCTTTTCAGCAGAAGAGTGCAAGAAACCTCTTCTATGTGTAGGCAACTCGAGGTAACTCAAGGTACCTACATTTCTTAAGCTTGAATCCGCCTGTTTTTTTTACCATGAATTTTGCCAATTTTGACCGTTTACTCTCACGGGCATGTATGTGGAGCAATAAAAAATTATGTTACCCTTTTTTTTCATGCCCTCGCCCCACTCGTTTCATATCATTACCGCAACAACAAGGGGGCGAGGATCTTCTGCTACTTTTATCTTACATCCTCTGTCTCTCCGACTTACTGAAACATTTCCTATTCATCTTCTACACCCTCTTTTCCGATACAAACCAACCTTCTCCTCCCCATTCCACCTCATCAACCATCCTACTTTTTAAGGTTTTTTTTGAGGATTGTGGGGACTAGACCAAGTTGAAAATAATGAAATTTGAGGGAAAATGCCCTTAAATTTTAAACTGCTCGTTCACGTCCTATTTGAGTGAAGGCGTTTCGTTTCGCTCTGTTTAAAATCTTACCTCATTTGCTATATTTTTCCCGCGGCGGTGAATCATCTAACAATGTGTACTAATGGCCATTACTTGGGGTGGAACTCTGTCTCAACTAGAGGTGATTTTTTTGCACCCATGAGGCTTAGCTGCTGCAAAGGTTAATAATATAAATGATAAGGGATTTTGGTAATACCAGTTTCATTTACGAAATACTGACAATTGTAGATGGATGCATTTTTGTAAGTTCTAAGCTCATGATTTAAAAAAAATACGAATATAGTATTTTCTCAAGGTTTAGAATATTTTAAATCTTTTCGGAGCATGTAATTTATAGTTTTGGAATCCTAAAAACTATCTAAGGTATTGTAACTATTTAGGAATGTACGGAAAAAAGTATAAAAACGATGAAAAGTTGTTTTTCGGCTAATGATGCTGATAAAATGGGATAGGGAAAAACTTACACTAATTTGTATTTCCTCCAATATCAATTTATAGAACACATTTATAAAACGTCATAGCCTAACGCATGCAATATGTGAAGAGACTGGAGCCATGGAGGTTGCTATGGCTATCCTTTGAATCTCCCACCATTGGCACCACGTGTCTAATCGAAAGTGATACGGTTTTTTGTATTGTCGCAATGCAAAAATAATTTTAAATGTGATTAATGTGATTACATGCAAGCATAAATTATTCTTGCTGCTCAATTTTAATATATTAAGTAGATTAATTTGATATCATCGTTTTTTCTAGTCGTTGCTCTTGCTCAGATAAAATATTCACTTTTCACTAAAAAAAGATTGCCTTTCGCTTCAATCTCAAAATGTTGATTAGCCGCGAACTAATTGCTGCAAAACAACGCGTGGGGTGTGAATAGTCCACGTGTCAACGCAATCAATGAACACAATTAAAACTTTAATATTGCGATTCTGTATCGCGACGCGGCGCGATATTATTCATCTTGCTTTTGTGGGGGAACCTTATTGAAGCCTTTCACGAGCAGTCCTGTGTACGACTCATTATCTCACTCAGATTTATCCTTGATTATTAATCATATATCATATACTGGAATAATATTTCCTTAACATTCATTAGAGGAAAATGTAATCACAGAATATAACTATATTACATTCATTTTTCCATTCCTTCAGTTGTATCTAACGCCATAGCTTACATAAGTATAGAAGGAAACGCTGACTTTCATCACCTTGGTCAAGTCTTATCACCCCCATAACGTCTTCACGAAAACCCAGTTATAAGTTATGACGAAGCCTATACATCCATTTCGGCGAATCATTATGAAATAGCTCGGATAATAGGGCAAAAGAGCGAAAATAGCACGTTGCATTCAATGCCGAATGAGCTGCAATTATATCTCAGTCAGCCGTTATCACTCAGAGCAATGAACCCTCTGAAAATTTGGCAGAACAGTAGAACGGCTTTCCCTGCTTTAGCCGGAAAGGCCCTTAAATTCATGGTTGTTATGGGAACCTTAGTACCATCTTAGCGCACTGTCTCATTCGTCAACTATGCTGTAACTGATGATCGGAGCAAGTTGAATGGTGATCATATTAACCAGCTGGTGTTTTTCGAATCAATTAGAAAAAATATCGGTTTCCATGATTGCCATTTGAGATCAATCGCATTTGCCTTGTCACTACATCATCAGCCAATCTAGAAATGAGTTAAGCCTCCTGGAAATATGAATTGAACAAAAATATTGAAAAATCTTTCCTCGGAAATATTCTCCAATAAATATATCATACTAATATATAAAAATTGAATGGTGTCTGTCTGTCTGTCTGTTGCTCAATCACGCAAAACCTACTGAACCGATTGAGCTGAAATTTTGGATGTAGAGATAAAATGTATATGGGTTGAACATAGGCTATATTAAAAAGCCCTCAGGGCCCCCAAAGTCCCTGGTGGTCCATGCTAAGCATTGAGTTCGGCGCAGTTGTTTCATTTTTTGCTTTTTAAAAGTACTTACACTCAAGATAGAGGGCTGGAATTTTTTTATCAGATGGCTGAATAATTGAAGTTTCTTATTCTTTCAATCGATTTTCTTTTACGATTCGTAATTCTCTGAAAATCATGTTTATTGCTGAAAAATCTCACGTTTTTCTCTGAAATCAACAATAGCATATTTCCTTGACAACCAGAGATTTGAATTTCAAAGGATATTCACGCATCTTTGTTTGAGTTTTGGCATTTGAGTTTTCCTGCCGGCCCATGATAGCACGTAAATAGAAAATTTATATAAGAAGGGCCCAGAGTCCCAAGGGCCCCATGATAGATTGCTTCGGGGGGTAATCGATAATTTCAATGTTTCGATGTTAATAATGCCTCTGTTGCTACAAAAAACACGGCGTCGTTTATTATTGTTCAATACTCAGATGTATTACACGTAGTGGAACCGTCTGCCTCTAATTACGATTGCGAATTGTTTTTTAGACCAATTCCCACATAAACTTTACGAGTTATTTATATATACTTAAACGTGTTAAAATGCAGTTCACTTATATTCACTCAGTCATCGAGTTGCCTATTCGAGTATCTCACTTGCCGCTGTTTCCCCTCCTTGGACTTAAAAATACAGCCATCAACATCCCTAATAGAAAAAGAGTTACCTTTTGAATTAATCTTCTTAAGAATGAGGAATGTCTTCATTGCAAGAAAATGAGTTCTTGCATGAAAATCGACAAAGGTTAGACTTGGATGCTCAAAGACATGTCCACCAGCGATCCAATGAGCGTATCCCCGTGGTGTTTCTCGGATTACGCTAAGAAACGCACAGATATCATCCTAACCTAACCTACGGACGGGTAGCAACCTTTAAATCTGGTTCAAATATAGATCCATCTGTTTCGAAACTTTACTCTGTTTCAAGATGGCGAAAACTTTTATGATGTTACTACATGCTTCTCACCCGAAAGGTGAGCGGAAATTCTGCGCAATGAACGACATCCGTGCATGAAAATCGACAAGTGCACTAAAAATCACCATAGATTTTTGATTTAACAACTAAAACCAATGATTATGGCTGCCCTTTATCCAAAGGCGCAGTCCGGGTGATGTAGGATTCATAGGTCAAATAAATATGGTAGCGGATGGAAATTCTCCTTTCGACGTTGTCCAACTCTGGATTGTACCCTACTCTCCAATCCTGATTGAGATACTCAACGCACATATCAACGTTGAATTGCGCAACTAAATTGTCATTGAATGCAAATATATTTATGTACACAAAGAAAGCGTTCAAGCTGTTAATCACTCAGAAGACGGCTCAAGAGAACCGGTGGGACGATATGACCATCTATCAACCTAGGTGCTATTTATTAAGTAGTAATGAGTGTCCGTGGCCCATTATTGGGTTTCCCGTGCATTAAAGAGGACAAACAATCCTTCAACTCTCCGTGCACGAAATGGAAAACGAACGAATTACAACGATCACAACAAACAAGATAGGATACGAACTCCTCAAATGATCATGCTAACAGTGTTCTTCAGGCTTTGTGGTTTTCTTATAAAATAAGTTCAATGTTTTTCACCCCCGTTGAATTTCAACGGGTTCTTTCAGCTAGTATTACAATAAAAATGTAAATTACCTATTTTTTGCTCGTTTTCTCAATATCCTTAATAGTTTATACTATTCTACTTCACTTTATTGTCTTCTGAGAACTAAATAAGATTAGCGAAAGATAGTAGGTAAGTAGGTACAAGTAGATTGAAAATACCAGCAAAAATAGTAGCATAATTGTATCTTATATGAATGGCACCGATATACCGGTGTATTTTTTAACGATATACCAATCGGCTAATCGGTATATTTTAAAAATATCGAATTGCGATGTATCGGTATATTTTTATATACCGCACATCCCTAGAATAAACTTCCAACATATTCCCTTTTCACGCCCACCACATCACTCAACCATGAAGAAAGCAGCCCTCTAAAGGTTGGACACTATGGCAGGACTTCAAAAGAATGAATACATGAATATACTCAGGCTTTTAGACCTCGCAATAAAAATAACTTTCATTCTCGAGATTTAAAAGCAGGAGTGGGGAATACTTGTTCATTAGTTTCATCCTTTATAATCATTGGGCGTGTTCCAATTACCACCTCTTTAAGTTTTGAAATTCGCACCGTGAATGAAAAGCCCAGTCTAGTGTAATTCTATCCCAGGTTAAGTGACGATAGCAAAACAGATACGGGTACTGCGACGATCCATGCGGCAAAACAATGCATGTTCCGGGTTACCGTAAATGAGACCAAAAGCATAATACGGTTATTATTCGACCGATATCGGGTCATGATTTTTTTCGCAAGTTCACAATAAATTATCTCTCCGAGCAAGATTAATGCGCGCGATTAATTGAATGCTTGACAGAACACAATTACCAAAGGTTTTTTTTATTCGTAATAAAAAAATTAAATGATTTTTAAAAACTCTCTCGAAAGTAACAATCTCGTGATAGCGCAGAGCACAATGATGATGATCGGGAAAAAAATGTGTGCTACGGAAAATGGCGAGCGAACATTTGGAACAACTAAAAGCAAAAAAAATACCTATAATGGGAAAATCTAACGAGCAGAAACAATTGATGCGGTTTCGATGGTGATTAGACTGAGTTACTGCTTTTCCGAACGTCCATAATGCCAATGGTTTCCTATCTATTTTTTTGCAACGAAGGGGGGGAGAGAACAACTCTCTGGGCCCGAAATTAATTGCGTGCCATATATTCCACTCCTATCAAAGTCTAATCATCCCGTTCTCATCCGCCAACGTATCGCTGCATGCGTATGATCTCATAATAGATCCGGTGGGTTGAATTGAAAAAAATAAGAAAAAAAATATCCCCTACTCAGTTATGCGACGACGCGACGGGGAAAGGGTAGAGCACGAGCGATAAATGTAGCAGTCATTCAAGAGGATTTTTCATCCAAAGTTTCAATTAGACCTGCTAATTAGGGCGATGTTCTGAACAATCGTTTGAAGTTTTTTAAAGCATGGCCGAGCGATGGAGCAGGGCAGGGAAATTACGTCAGCGGAGTCGAAAATTGTGATGCTAACGTGTAATGCCCGTCTGAAATTACGACACAAAGAGATGCGGAGATGCGGATTCTGAGGGCGCTTATTTCAGAGAGATAACGACCCGAAATTGAGAGCTGATGAATCAACATTTCCTAAACGTTCGATAAAGCTGCAACGTAAGGCACGGCGTTAACAAAGGGCTTTTAATAGAACTCAGCAAAGTACTAGCGCACCAGATTACAGATTAGCCCGCGCATTTCTCTTTTAAATCTCTCGAGGAGGGCTTGTTGAGTTTATCAGGCATTTAGATTAAATGTGACGTAAGGAGTGCACCAGAGTAATTAATTTTCTGTGATGCAAACTAGGCGGAAATAATGGTGCGAAGATTACAAAGCAACCTGAAATAGTTTGGCTTTTAGGTAATCACGCCATGATAAGGTATGATGAGTGAAATCTTGTAAAAAAGTACCGTGCAGAAATAAAAAGAGTACGCAGTGTAAACTGTGACTTTTTTTTAACTGAACTGGAAATGCAACTGAAAAACTAAAAAACTCAATTCTACCATTTGCTTATAACACGACAGAATTTTTAAATTTATGACAAGCTTTTTTGAGCTCCATGTTTTAATGCACATTCTAATTGCAACTTTTATCAAAGATGCGCAAATGGTCCGTCATATTCTTCTGAAAAGGTGTGAGTGCTACTGGCCACGCTTGTGACCTGTCATGTAAACGCCATCGATTTTGATTTTACGATTCAAATTGTAATTCTTGTTCAAACCCTAGAAAATAGTATACTATGATAAAAAGTTTTACTACCAAAAATAATAAAGCATTCAGAATATCGTTCTTGATTGATAAATATTTGAATTCATCGATGAAGTGGCTTATTTGTGTGCGGCAAAAGGGTATTGTGTAGCTGAATAGCCTTAATTATGAAGTTTAAGGTGATAAGTAGAATACACTACGTGGCATATGGTACTATGTGGGATGCTTGAGTGAATCAACTTTCCTTACTCATTTCCATATGATTCTGAGCACGAAGATAAATCATACAGAATGTAAACGTAAAGACACCCATCGTGAGTGAGTCTAGCCAAACATTTTATGCACTAGAGAGAAGTTCAAGCATCGCATATTCATGATGCATGAAACGTCCTCGTCACATTGGGGCCAATTACCTACTCCGTTAATGACGTAATGGCTCCATTACTGAGTTTTCGCCTTGGGGCTGAATCTGCTCGCTGTAATCGCAGAGGGTGCCGACCCTCTTATCCTCCCTTCCCCCAGCGCCATCTCCCGTCTAATTCGTCTTTCAAGGACGCGTCCTTCGCCCCCATTATCCACTCCTCCACCTCTCCCCTTAATCCCTTCTGCAGGACACCCCGCGGTATTCTACGCGGAGCGTCTTCCAAGGGGTCCAATTGCACGGATTGGAGAACACGATAGGGAGGGGGGTCTTTTGGTTGTTTCTCTAAACTAGACGCCTTGTTTCCGACTTCCTTCTCAAAATCCAAGCGCTCGTTTTTTCCTTCTCTCCTCCGACACACACACAAGCACAAAAAAAGAAATGATGCAAAATAAATCGGTGGACATTAAGACTGATCGCGCCATCTGTCATGTCTCGCGGGAACCATCCTCTCCCCCCTAAAACCTTCACCCCTCCCCCACCCATCCATGTACTAGCAATCTCGACGTAATGGCTGTTTTTCCGGAAGAACTATTTGTCTGCCTAGAGGGGTAATATATCTCGTCCCTTGTTTTTCTCCGCGTCCCTAGCTTCCACCACCCTCCCCGCCTCCCCGAACCCTTCGCCCGAAACCCGCCTCACGACGTAACCCTTGCTTTTCATCTCCCACCGCACACGGAACCCCTTGTCGGATGGGATGATGTTAGGAGAGCGATAGTCTCTTCCCGCATTCTCCCGTATAATCCTCTCGAACCTCCTCCACCTCCCAACCACCTCCTCCCTCATTCTTTCGTAGCGATCCCTTCGTCACACATCTCAACCCGAAAAAAGTCCCATTAGTCATAAATTATGTCCCATCCCCCTCGTTCCACTCATCCGTGAGCGAAATCGGGATTTAAAAAAAATCCTCCCCATTCCTCAAACCATACACCACCCCATTTTACGGTCCAGGAATGCGAGTCCTGTCCCCACTCCATGCAAGAAAACGACCACTCCTCCTCTCCCGCCTCTTTTTCCGTCTCGTGACCCGGTCTTCCTTGAAGAGGCGGCAAAAGAAGTAGGGAGGTGCTGGTGGGAGAGGGGAGATTATAGAAGAAATTCGTGTCGAATACGCTGGAGGACGAGAGCTGAGTCATTTGAAGAGGTTGCTCTTCCTTCAGCAAGAATGAAGTATCTTAAGAAAACATTGAAGCCATTTCACTTTTAAATAGACCATAGCATTCATTGGTCGTTCAATCCTAAGACTGGCTCCCTGCAGCATCCCTTCCTTCCCAATCAGATGCTAATTCCCTTACTCATTGATAATTCGCCCTGTGAACTTTACTCTGTATTTCTCAAATGTATGTATCCATTTATCCATAGCCTCTTTGAAATTTTCCCTCTACTTTTCCTTCAATTATATTTATCACAAATCCTCATGCCTCATAAGGTGTCCAATTCATCTGGTTCTTCTTTTCTGCATAGTGTAGGATAAGTTCGTTTCCTCCTCTACTCTTCTGCATACTTCGTGTTTTCTTATCTCTTCGAAACATTAGCCTCCTATGATCGTAGCTTATTTCATTCCCTAGCATGGCAAGGTTTGCGGACGCATCTTTGGTTCAATCATGGACTAATCATCGTCACAAGGGGCTCTTCAAGTATTACGTAAGGCGATTTCCTCCCGCCCCATGTAAGACAGCGTAAGATTTCACGAACCCTCCCGCCTCCCTCCCTAATAATGTCTTACGTAACAATTGAATAGCCCCTAAGGCATCCAACCCTATTTTTGATGGACTGAAGCCCTTCGCTCTTCCCAATCCGATGTTAACTCCTCTACGCATTGTTTGATCTTCTGTTTCATACCACGCTTTATCGTTCCTACGTGTTTATACCTCGATTGCCTTCGCAAAGCTTACAGTTCCCTCATAATCCCTAGAGCTCATCATCTCCAAAGGCGAAAATAGCCTGAGCTAATTACCTACCGCATTGATTAAAATATTGGAGTCGAAAATAATTCTGTTTTAGCATACCTAGTGGAGGAGTTGTTTAATAAAAAATATCATAGTGTATTCTGTTGTGTAACTTTTATAGAATGGTGTATTTTAATTACACATTTGCATTGGATAACTCGAGTATATTCTATGATGATACTGGCCAAATACGTTGCTGATGAATATATCCAATCCTGCCTACTTTTGATAAAAGTTTATTTGAAAATTAGCATCACTTAATTACTCTACATCAGTATTTTGCTCTTCTGTCAGCATTCCAATATAAATAAATCTGTTACATGCCATATACACGACGGTTAATTTCACCACAGCCATAGCCAATACACCATAGCCAACTACATCTGATATTAGCCAATCTACCCTTATTCAACGAGGTCTTTGTCATATAGTTTTTCCGCTCTGAGAATATCCCATCAATGTGCGCAAAAACATTCAGGGAAGTTATGAGGAATACACATAGGACGCCGCTTGCAACTAGAGAAGTTTTTTCGATATACGGAAATAATTGAGAAATTAATATAAATAAGGGATTAAAGTAATGTTTGGAGCACAATGCCTAATGATAATCTTACTTTTGCACCATAATTATTAAGAAAAACAAAAAAGGGAGTAATGTTCAGATCTTCAAGTCAATTAATTAATAAAGAACAAAATAATTTTTTCATTGCTTACCGTCGGTACAAACTTTCGGTTCTGCTTAAATGTGTTGCCAAATCTTTTCTCATCTTGCGAGTAACCATCGCAAAGAAAACAAAGAAAAATATCAAGGAACCCAAAACGAAGACTTTGATTAACTCAGCAACATAGCTTCAGGTGTTTTTATGAAATGCCAATTAAAAAATATTCTCCCTCCTAATTCTATAATTATTTTGTGGGATGAATCCGTATGTCTGATGGAAGTAGATTTACTTTCATACAGACCTTTATTTTTACTTATTTGTGAAAGGAATAAGTAGAATTAAACCTCATTAGGCAGCAAAGATTAATATTTATTAATAAAGAGGGGGGTAACAGAAAAAAAGTATTACCATCAAAAAATACCCAAATTTATTACTAATTTACATTATAATATAAAAATAATTCTTTATCAAAAAGAAGCATCAAGAAGTGGAAATAAAAAGTTCAAAAAAATCATATACAGCTACCTATGTCAATTAATTCCATGAGCAAGATAGAAATCCGAGGGGACTGTGTGGGATATTTTTTAAAAAGCTAACTGTAAGGACAACCACCCACCCAATACTTCATCCGAATAATTCTCTATTTAATAGCAAATCTTTCTCTTGGCAGCTTAGAGGCGTAGTAAGCGGCATAAACGTGGAGTAATGGAATACGGCAATACATGGTATAATGTAATTCTTCTTTATATTGTAACAGAATAACTCCATTGCTACTTTAGGGTAAGATCAATAACAAACCTACTAAAAAAGGCATAAAGGAAAGCGCTTTTGTTCAACAAAAAGCAAATTTTCAGAGAGAGTGACAAATGTAATGAAAATCTTTCTTTATACCCACTTGAGTTCCCTTACTCATTTGAAATTCACTGGAAATAAAGTTTTTCATAAACATTAATATAAATGTTTCAATGCCTTATCTCACTAACATATTATTTGATGAGATCTTTTAACGAGGCGAAGATATTCACGGCTGACTCTTATCGAATTTTCTCAAACATTGCGCCTGAGAGGATATTTCCCTCCGATGCCATTCATCAAAAAGCCTCGGAATGAACCCGAGTGATATCCAAAAGCGTGCTCTCACCATGAAAGTTATCTGATTCACTCGGCACGCATTGGAAAAAGGAGCATGAGCAGGAGTTGGTTCCCCTACCCTTCCGGAACAAAATTCCCAAACCTGCACCCATTCGTTAAAGGGACTTGTCTTCGCGTCGTTCGATATTTATCGAATGGAGCGTTCGCGTTGCAATTCTTCTCCAGACCCACTCGAAGTGATCGATTGACTCGACCTCTTCGATAGAAGGGATAGAGAGAGGTTAGAGACGTGGGGGGCAAAAAAAGATAACGAAGGGGAAATTCGAACGTTTTTGAAATCTCCAGTCTGGGATTCTCATGTATTACGTGAGAGAGTTGGGGCAGGAAGAGAGGAACGAGGTTGAGGAAGAAAAATAAAAGATCTCAGGGGTGCAGTCAAGCCTTCAATGTTTTTTCCAGAAGGAAAGGGAGGGTTGCGAGTATTTAGGAGGCGATCCGTCTTCGCACCACTTCGAAATACCCACAGTCTGTCAACGCTTCTTCCACCCACCTACATCTCCTCCGGAAGGGCACGTGGCATGGGCTGTTAGGGAACCCACTATGAATTGTGAAGGAAAAAAATTGGGGGAGGAAATAATTGTTAAGTGACCTGTGTATTATTGGAATTAATGTCACGATCTACACTTGTAGGATCCGTAAATTGCTTGCGGGATGGAAGAAACTTTAAAATATTTTTTCGGAAATGGGTTTGCCAGGTTATATCGCTTTTATCTCTCCTGCAGTGGAAAAATAATATCCCTCTTGTAAACCTAAAATCCGTGAAACGAATTTATCTAGCCACATTAGCCTATCAAGAGTCATTCAAGTTTCTATCGGCTCCCAGCCAGTAGCGTAGCCAGGGGGGAGGGCAGGGGGGGGGGCGAATGCCCTACCGCCCCGTGTTCTGGCGCCCCTAAGTCTGTTTATTTTCCAATCTTAAGTCTCAAATACGTATATATAAATGTGTATAATAAGTTGTCAATTGTCATATTTTGTACAAACCCACCCGCCTATTGAATCACCAAAATTTGTAAAGTTTAGTAAACAGGTAAATTTATGAGTCGGCGCCCCATAAAAATTTTCTGCCCCCCTTAAAACTTTTCTACCCCCCTAGACCCAAAACCTGGCTACGCCACCGCTCCCAGCTAAGTCTAATAGTTGAGACACATTCCGATCACTCGTGGAAGTTTTATACAAAACGCACGGACTTTCCTGGCATTTTAGAAGTCATCAATCATAAAACCATTATGTTTTGGCATTAGGCCATGCAATCCTATTATTCGCGGATAATAATAAACCATGAAAGCTGTGATAGAAATCACATAAAAAACCTTTACTCTTACTATTTAGACTAGACTAGGAACTTTTGGTTAATTATTTAATATTATTGTAGCTTCACTCCGCATGATATAGCATCTTGCATTGATAAGTAAGCCTAATTAACCAGTTTTAGGATCTCAACCTTTGTACTATAACTACGAATTGGCCAAATCCCATCTCTATTACATTTAAAGATCTGACCTTGCACTATATTCCGCGAGCTTTTTGTTTATTGCATTACAATCAGAAGAGCGTGAGAGGTTCGTCTTTGAACTGGAAAGAACATCGCCCGTCTGAGGTGTAATTACCCCATGCTATAAATCACATAGGTGGCTTGCAAAGTACGTAGTATATGTAGATTTAGATATGAGAAATAGGTATGCGAGGTTGGAAGAAATGGCAATATGGTGCTATTGCAGGATGATGAAGACCAAACGGACGGAGAGGAACAACAATGAAGAATGGCCACGCCTTCTCCATTGGTGATCCTCTCCGATCCGAAGGATATAAAATTTCCTTGAAAACAAAACAGGAAGTAGAAATTGATGTGAAGGAAAATTGAAATGAACTATTGAGGCAAGGTGGGATGCATCATGCATATCACGAGGAACTTTTAAATGATGACTCATCTAATAAATTAAAGACTACGCGTACGTACAAAAGTAGTACGTGTTCAGTTGCTAGACATAGTGATTCAGATGTGCACCAATAGGTGGCAAGCGATCTTCAATTCTCCACAAACTGACACATGGCGCGGGCGTATGAATTTATCAAAATACACACACGGGAAATTACTTAGTAACAGCTCCGCCTGCTTTGCCAAAAATGTTGGAAACAAAGAAATATCTGACACTTAGATGCTACATATTGTTTACATATATTTTTTCATTAAAAATAAAAAAACACGCATATATTTCTACTTAATTATTTACTTAATTGATCAATTTTTGCCTATTCCAACAGTATTTGGGCCTGTTTCAGCAGACTTTTCGACTAGTGCAGAGATAAAGCGGTGATTGGAGAGGAGAAACGATCCAACCCTTCGGTTTGATAGAAGCTGATGATGGAGGTGGTGGATATGGTGGAGGAGATGGAGAGGTATGCGAATATTATTGGCGGAACGGGGGTTGCGAAAAGGGCAAAGGAAGAAGGGGAGTGGCAGTTCTCTCATGGACGCAAACAGTTGCCCTCAGCATGCACACACGCACACACAGACACTAGCATAAGGAAAGGTGCACACAAAAAGGTTTACCCCTCGCTGAGCGATAGCGAGGGAAAAGTGGGGCCTTAAATAGAAAGGAGAAAGGAAGAAACTTTAAATTTCCTCGCACGTGCGCACGGTAGAAGGGAGAAAGGGTTTGTGAGGGTGTCTGGATTCTGGAACGGGAGCGGAGAGGGAGGGTTGGTAGTTGCTCGAAGTTGATGGTGGGGTTGAGGGTTGGAATCGCAGAGGGGACGAAAAGAGTGGAAGAAAAGAACGGGAGAGGAGGGAGAAGTAGTGAGCTGCTGATACCCTATGTCCCGTTGAGAAACACTCTCCAGCGGCAGCCAAGTAGGTGAGTGGGTCCTCGCTTAAGGACCGGGGAGGGCAAAGGGAGAACGAGTGGTGAAAGGGACTCCCAAGCAGAAGATCACCCAGTACCCTATCACTTTTACGAACAAACACATAACTCTGTTCGAACCCTAGATTGAAAAAAAATAATGAATGGGACCATACGGTACGATAATACAGGGAAACATTTGCGCTAATAAAAATGCGCAATCGGCCATTCTGAATTGATCACGTGTACTTTTAATACGCCGAGGGTGTATTATAATTGGCGTAAATGTCACGGCACCAAAATGGTTTATTTATTAAAATGCAAAATGGAAATAATTTTCAAAAAATCACAGCATTATTAATCGAATTTACTGAGAAATTGCGCTGAATAGCTATGTTGGGAGGATAATTATACGCAAAATAACTGGCTTTCACTCTCGCGTATAAAAAATCCATCCACTCTCATCTTTAATCTTTGGTTTATGTGAGATACTTTGAGTGGCTACATAATGGACGTTATAGAAATAATATGTTTGAGGGATTGTTAGAATATGCTACAACGATTACAAACGTTCATTCATTGTACACGCGTCCATTTTTACCGCACATTCGGATTTTGAATTTCGCCTTCAAATTATAAGTCTTATGCCTCCTTAAAATGGTAACACTACCCGAATTTAAGGTTAATAATTTCTTTCAGAAAAAGTAACTGAATGGAAATAGAGGCAGTTCTGGCTAGATCATAAAAAGGGTTTAATGTATCCTAGTTTTTCTGGAAGATTAAAATGTCAGCTAGTACAGCACAATACATTTAGTTGCCATAAAATTGATTTTGATGTACCAGATAGATAATGTATATCGTGAGAAAAATGCGTCACAATAGGTACTACAGCAGTGATAAAAATTCCAAAAATTCTTAGAGTAAATGGGAATGCAATGAAGAGAGCAGTGATCTTTCATTAATAATTATACTAGAAATTTCAGATTGAGACAAAAATGTGAACCTCGTCATCCGTTGAAAATTCTGACGAAAGTTGTTTTCACTCCCAAAAGTCCAAACCATTAATTTCCCTAAAATATTTAACACATATTCTGGAACACATTTATGTTTACAATTTAGTGTAAATAAAAATGCTTCGTCACGCCTTATTCTCTCTTGTCCAATTTATTAGTTTTCCAGCCATAGTTCCCCGATCATAGTTTGTTGATCCTCTTGGGCAATGCACATACACACAATAGCATTTACACCCTTCTCTCAATAGCTTTGTTGATTCTCCTAGCCCACAGTCTGATGCTGAGGGCTAAGGGAATCAGTGACCCTTTTCTACTTCCTCAAGTCCTCCCCACAACCAACCCTTGGCGTGAAGGACACTCAGGGGAAAGCAGAGATGGGGGTGTGGTGGAGGCGGTTAAAGGATTAATGGAAGACGGGATAGGATTGGGAGAGAAAGACAGCTTGCCATGCATATATACCTATATATGCATATGTATATACGTAGGGGCATAAGTAAAGGAAGAAACAAGGAGCAAACATTTTGGTGGGTAGGATTCGGGTGGGAAATTCTTTTCTGCAAAAGTATGGAAGGGTTAGAAGATGAAGGAAGGGAAGATTCACGGAGGGGTGTTGAACCCTGTTAGGACGGCGCTAAGGACGGAGAAAGGGTGAAGGTTTTGTAAATGACACGGGAGGAGGAGAACGAGGTGGAAGGAGGGCAAAAACTTGCGACACAGGGACGGAGTCCTCTCGAGGGACCGATTCGTATTATCTGGGTCGGACAAGTTCTCCTCCGACGAAATCCTTTAAGTTGAGGGACGTGGGGAACAGGGAGGGCGATTGGAGTTGGAGGAAGGGAGGAGGGGGGTGGAGGGTTAAATTATTTTTCAAAGGGCCTCACAAGGCCACGCCAATTAACCTAAGTGCTCGACTGTGACGTAGCAGGGAATCAATCAATTAAACGACTCATTTTTTTACCGCAATAGGGGTAGATTTATGCCCCTCTCTCGTACCCAACCAGGAATAACAAATCGTGTGTGGGTTCTGAACTCTTGATCCGAGACGGAATCTGGATTCCCTTTCGGAAACTGAAGTTTGAATAGCTTTGACCGTCCATTTCATCCTAAATTCAAAAAAAATTATTTTTCCGTGAAATTTTTCCCACTTCACAGATTTTACAACATTTGTAAGGAACATAGCAACTTCAATGCGAAATAAACATCGGCCAAAGTTTAAATCTTAAAATAGATTTGATGATTCATTCCGAACAAAATATTCCACAATTGTAGTAAATGAGCAAAAGACTTGTCTAATCGATTGACAATTGAAAAAATGTTTGAATTGTATGAAATTAACGTGCTAGATGAAGCCTCGTACAAACATTACGAGTTGTAACTGGTGTTTGCTATAGTCGGATTTTAAATTAATCCAGTACTCAATGAAATACGCTTTTATACTCACTACCTAGGATGTTGAATGAGGACATATTGATAGCCACAATTTTATAGAATAAAAAAACAAAATATTGAAATTGGGCATAAGAAAGCTACGCTCACTCGAATTGAGCTTGGAAAGTCCACATCAGCTACCATTTTATTCTAGAGCTATGTAAGATGTTTCTTATTTATTCATGGTGGTCTCGCTTCGAGCGTACTTCGGCGTCTGGACGCCTCTAGTAACCCCTGCGCTCTTGGAATCCCAATTACCCAATTGAAGCCAGTATCTTGCTCCCAACGAGGCAAGGTAAATGAGTTGTACTCGTATTTTTACATCGAAACGGAGCCCTTATCCACGACTGGTAGCTGCATGAGAAGTTACCTATTTAACCAAACCGACACTTGAGTCAATTTAACTTCCTACTGTGATTTTAATGAGTATTGAGAATAATTAAAATACAGGTGTATTGCGCGTGTGTCTATTATTAAATGTACAATAATTAAATGAATTTAGTTTAAGCAAATTTCTTGATGAATCTCTCGGTAGTGTATTCAGGGTGGTGCAATCAGATAAATGAACATTTCATTGAAGTAGTGCGTCTTCTTTTAGTGAATGGACCACTTGGAACACTTTCACCTGGTTCTTAGCCTTCGATTGATATGAAATTGACAATACTTTTGGGGCAAATATGTAATAGTCAGGTCTAATCTACTGGTAAGTGGAATATGCAGGCCCCGCTCTCATTTCACGAAAATAGGAAGAAAACATTTTTTAGGGAAAGAAAAAAGTTTCAAACAATTTATTCCAGAGATCTCTTTCAGCGACCGTATGCCATTTGTTCCCTGAAACACTCTCGGCGATGATTGATGAAAATACATCCCAAAACGATAAAAGACAAACAAAAGAGACAGGGAAAAAACTCAAGTGTAAATACAGCAAGAAAATAAGTTAGGTACTTAAATATTAACCTTGTGTGACGAAAACATATTTTGAGTCGCGAAGTAGACATTTGGATGCCAAAATCTGGGCGAATGCTAGCAAGTGGGAGAAATGAGAAGTCGAGAGTTGAAAAAGTTTCGAGGCTGAAAAAAGGGCGGAAACGGCGCGAGACGAGTGTCAAGTCTTTAAGAAATGGCGGAATAATGAATACAGTTTGCAGCTTGATCTTAAGGGGTGCCTACCTCCCACGCCCCTCCCACATCACCCCGCTCCTCCCTCCTTCCTCCCCATTGTTCTCTTTCCCCATCGCGCTCCTTCCTCGGGGGTCTCCGACCACCCCATACACACCCTCTTACCCTCCGCACCGCTCACCCCCATCACCGCACCGACCCACCACCCTCCCCACCAATTATACAATTACCAGAGCGGCGCGGAGCACTGGGTCCTCGGAGAACAGAATTCAAAGGGATCGTAGAGGGAGACGGAGGAGGCAGCGGAATAAAAAAATCGAGTTAGAGCCACGGAGGAGAGAAAAGGGAGAGAAAGTCAAAATGAGAGCACGTAAAGAAAGGGAATATCCACACCCGTACACATTTGTTTGCGAGCCAAAAAAATTATAAAATCTATAATGTGGAAACAAAAACTTTTACGGATGGTGCAAGAACTACTGATCATGTGCCGGCGTCTAATACCCACAAGAAAACTGTAGATGTATGCATAAGGTTTGCAGTGAGTTGAAAATATAGCAAGAAAGGCAATATGAGACGGCCTCATTCGAAAGTCGAAAGGGGCTAAGCGTCGAGAGCCTGGGTCGCGCCGGCAAGGAGCGGGGAGGTTGGAAAGTGGAAATAAATGAGCAGCGATAAAAAGGTTGCCAATCCTCCAAACCTAAAAAGAAAGGCCAGAGGAGTAGAAAACGGAGAGGTGGGTGAGGAGGTTGGAATAACCCTCCGGAGAAGGGGAAAAACCCCTATTTCTTCAGGGTTACCCCCCCAAAAGACGCAATTTTAAAGTGCGCTTCTTCGCACGGGAGGTTGAAGGGGTAGTATGGAACGTCGTAAGGATTGGGAGGGAGGGAGGAGAGGGGGTGAGAGGGAAGGTTACAGGCCGTTCCCTTCTGGGGGAAGCAATAAGTAGGTTTTGGAGGGGGAATCCCCTCCCCCGTTTCCCTTCGTCTCCCCAACCCCTTGACTCCGTAACCCCTCACACCGCGTGCAATTCCGTGAGTAAATGACTTCGGTCTAATTAAAACCCTGCACCTCTCGCCTCACCCTTCCCCCCTCCCGGCGTACCCTTAACCCTCCTCCTCTGACTCTGCAGCTTCCGCCATACCAGCACCACGCCTCCTGGGCAAGGATTACACTACTCAAGGACTACCCTTCAGCCATCCCTCCCAACCCTTTTTGCAACACCATGTCGTGTCTAGTGTCACCGCCCTGAGGCACTCCTATGAGCTCCAACCCTGACTCGCAAACCAGCGGAAACGATACACGCGGAACGGAGCTCGCGAGCGTACAGAAACGTTTCACGTGATGTCACGTACAGAAACGTTTCGTCGTTGAAGATGGCTTCCGACTTAACGTTTTTTTCCTAATTTGTATTAAATATTGAAGCTCCATCCAAATGACGACCTGCTTCAATGATGGAATACTTATGGAAAATAAATGATGGAAAATAAGTTATATTCCCCGGTGAAAGAAGTTCTCGAAAGTGTAATTAGAGACGCCTAAGTACCCCAAATTTGCTGGATGTGCAGGCGTCGCTGATCATTGCTCTCTTTAAATTTTGTCCTATCACACCACTGTTAAACGAAAAAATATCACTCATTAGGTTGCACAGAATAATTGTAATTACATTAAAGATTGGGTTTTTATCATAGGACAAGGGATTGTATGCCAAAGGATAGCTTTGGAATTATTCTTCCAGGCCCAGGCTTAAATAATGATTAATTTTATTAATTTAAAATCACATTCATGGAATTTATTTGCACAATATCACCATAATTTGGCTTCATTAACGGATTAAATAATTTTGTGATTTGTAATTGAGTATTCAACATCAGGATGTGTTTATAAATTTCGCCATTGGACTGTATTTCATTGTTAAGTAAGGTGGGATTACATTACTCTGACATAAGTAGTATTAATTTTTGACGGCTTGTAGCAGTGCTGAAAAAAGATTATTAATGATCATAAAGCACTTAAAATTTAAAAGATAAGAACGGGTGAATAATTTGCAATAGTGGAGTAACTTGAATAGAAATTAACCATTTACAGAGTAATTTAATCGCATAATATATTTTAGGAATAAGAATATTACATAATGTGAAATACTATTATTAATTTGGGCATGTTATTGTAATTGCCGATACCATTACTTGCTGTAAAAATTCTACTTGCTTGTCAGTCCTTCATTCAACCAAAGCTCCAGGAATTCGAACTTTGCGTGAAATAAATGTTATTTATGTTAACTCAGCTGTAATGAGTAAATTAAAGCTCTAAATTAGTACGATGATCTGGAATTACAAAATTAATTACTCTGATCTCAATTTAATACGGCCGATAATATTCGGCAATGGCAAATTAAATTATACATAAGAGCCAATGGAGAACCTATGACAATTTTTAAAACTCAGGAACAAAACTGATGCAGTCTACTTCCTGGGAATTAGTAAGTGTATAGTTTGTTGTTATTTACACGTAGTTAATTTATAGGGTTGTAGAAATTTGTGCGCAAACATTTCGTAGTCTCTTCTTTCATTTCTATTTTTTCCACTCCGTTCTCTTTCCCGTTTCACTCTCCATGTATATGTTAAAATATAAGGTCATATTGTTAAAAAAATACTCGATAACTGAGGACCTTCGTCTCTTTTCAGATAAGTGGAAATCAGAAGTCGACAATTCATGTGGGTTTCCTCCCGGAGAAATCAATGAACACAATTAATATTTCTCATCATTTGTCATAGTGAGCTTACCTCAGGTTTGTCAAAATTTGCGTGAAAGCAACGTTTTCACTTTTACTTACGTACCTCCATCTCTGCGCTTGTCTCATTCCTTCCTCCACAACACACTCCGCGCCACATACGAAACATTCCTCTCATCACGACTAACATAGAACGCGCGCTAAGCGCCCTCACATATTTCCCTTAGCAACCCCATCTCTCCTTTGAAAACGCAGCAACCCCATACACAACGCTGACCCCTTACATGATCCGCTGGGGTGTGGGCAAGGGGGGAGGGGTCAAAAGGGCAGAAAAACACCTCTCCGACCGGCCAACGTATTATTTTACACGAGAGGTTAATGGGAGCTGGGAGGGAGCTTTGTGAGGTCGGAAAAAAGCGTGGGAAGCCGCGGGGACGCGAGAGATCTCGGGGAAAGACTGGTAGCGGGTAAAAGTCGGTGGAAAGAGACGAGCAACATCTCCCACCCCTGCCTTATTTCTTTTTCCCACAAAGGTTTGTAAGGGGCGGAGAGAGTGAAGGGTAGGCTAGGTGGGGGTGGAATAGGAGATTCAGAAGTGGATGTAGGAGGAAACGAAGCATATTTAAGTGAGTGGAGTGGAGGAGATGTTATAATTATATCCTTTGTGCATTCGTGAGTAATGAGATTTTTTTAAAGTGACACGGGTGGGTTTAATTCTCGGCATAAATGTTATAGGAGACCACGGCGTGATACTTAATATTAGAGCCGAATACTTAACGTGTGGGACGTGTCCGCGTTGTATCATTCATTTACGGCATTTCCTCAAAAGCTTTGGATATATATCACCCTCAAAATCTTTGGATATATAACTCTCAAAAGCTTTGGATATATATACATATATCGTAGGGCTCGACTATTTAACGAATGGATCTATCCTCAGGATGAGGTAAGCTCTTAGACGTTTGACCTTTTGTCTTAAGGCTGAAGAATTCATGAAACTTGTCTATTAATTATGTGTGACTATTTCATTTTCACAGACACGGTCTTGGATATTTAAAAATCCAAAATTATAGATTTACAATTAAATTTTTTTATAATGCATAGGTCATTTCTCTTTGGGAACAATCAAGACGCTGAAAATAAATATAAAAAGTATTTTTAATTAAACGGTGAACATTTAAAGCTCTAGTTTTTTCAATTGGTCTCAAAGGCTTACTTTTGTTCTATAACGACAAAACTTAGTTAGAAAGGCTGTTTCTGCTGTTCCTTTCGGGGCTGTAAACGAAACTTGCGTCCAAGCAGTGTGTCTCTGTACATGCAGAGTATGCGCTAGAAATGGGTGGTTTCAAGGGAAAAACAAAAGAATGCCATTTGGTCACTAATGCAAATTTAACCTAATGTAACATATATTATATGCTTGGAGGCTGTGGAAATCTTTTTAGTGTGAATGGAAAATTATGGAATTTAATTATGGCTCTGTAATGTGATGAATTTTACGAATCATCAATCGTAAATGTTGATTTTACTTCAGCCAGAGCTGCCAGAGAACATTAAAAGGAAATATAAAATGGCAGGAAATCAATTGGTTGAATAAAAATAAATTTATTAATTGCTTAGTTACGAAAAATATGTCTCAGTACTCCTCTCATAAAGGGGAAAACGATTTCATCGTAGTATATACGAGAAAAAGACCACGGACTTCTGTAATGCAAGGCACTCCTACATTTTCTACTCTGTTACTTTGCACTATGCCTTATTGTTCCAACTGAGCTCCGCTGGGGGAGAATGACATCAAAGGAAAATCAATAGAGCACATTGGATTATATTGCTGGAGCCCCTTGTGTCAACAGCACGCTCGTAACACCCGGAACAATATGAAGCAGAATTGCAGCAGAAATTATTTCAAATGAAAATCATTAGTGGCGTATGCCGCACTGACTTTCTGCTGAAGAAAACTGGAGCATCGGAAAAATAATGGACGAAGGCATGGGGAAAATAGAAAAACCCTCACATAATCCCAGTAAACCCTGAAACTATATCATGCCCTGCTCATTCGATCAATGACGCAGATGTCTGACTTCTCTAAGTTAATCTAGTTACTGCTTAAGAAACTTGTAATTCGCTTGCTCGAGGCAGAGAATCGATTAACGACTAGATGCAAATACGAGCTCGTGATGGGAGCTTGTAGCTGATAGATAATTATCTTTTTCCACTTAAATTAGAGAGACGTCACTACGTTTTGAAAACAAATGGCGAAGCAATTACCATTAGATCTCGCGAAAAGCAAAGAGCTTGTTGATGACATGACAACTAGAACGATTTATGTTTCCAACCGCTAAAGACACTTTTGGAATTTAGGCACCATGGATAATAATGAATGATCTGAGTGTCACTTTAGACAGAGAAGAAGGAATTGGTTTCTTTTTTTTTAACTAGGTTAAGGCGATAATTATTAGTAATATAGATTCTCATTCCTGTGATAGCAATCCGGCTCGTTAAACAAATGAGATTTTCGGAAGAAATATCCGATGAAATTTTCGCTGCCAGTACACCACCTGCCTGCGGTACGCATCCTTATATTCTCATCTTTCGTTTCTCTCCTAATTGAACTTAGAATATATATCCATACTTTAATTAATCTTTGAAGTTAGCAATATACTTTTCAAACAATAAGGTTCACTGCTCAGTCATTTTACCATACTATTTCGGCCTTTTTCTCTAAGAGATAATATGTATTTCTTTCTATATCTTATTAATCAACGTTCTTTTTACTCAGCATGGAGGCAAAATTCCATTTTAAACAATAGAACTTAGCATTAATATGTTTTGACATTTCATAATTTTCGGATTGCTCATATTCGTCAGCGTATTTTCTGAGATGTAGAACAAACTGTACTCCTGTATTAGCACATTCTAAATATTTTATGTTATTTACAAATCCTTTATTTTAACAAATGTAGAGGCATTGTAGATAGGTGAAGAAGGTTGAAAAGGAGGATTGGATACTGTAGACCATGTTGGAAGAAAAAATGCTGGGAAAGAGAGGATGAGAGAGAGAGAGAAAGAACAGGAAATATGGATTCTATTAAGAGTGTAAGGAATCACGCTGGCGAATGAGAAGTGTAACAGTTATAACAACACCATCCACCAACAATTTTCCCTAACCGTTAAATAACCAAACGATATTAAAAATAGGAAGCTCAGGATACAGCAACAAGAAATACCAGGCGAATTAAGTATTACCTACACGCAATTTTCACATGCCAAAATGGGAGTGTTCTCAAAATAACTAATTTAATTAAACATGTCACCTAAGTACCGCATAACAGATAGGCGTCATGCTCCCTCGAATAATTCAGTGATGCGGGAAGTGATTAAGTCAGTGAATTAAATGTCGACTCTCATCAAAAGAACTTATCGCCGAGGAGTATGCTTGCTTGGCAAGGAGCTTGATTTTTGAAAAATCTAACGGGAGCACTCGCCGAGACGAAAAGCAAAAGAGAAACGTGAATAAAACACCGATCAGCGAACCTAAACGCCCTCCTTTTAGCAAACGCTTAATTAAACAATTTGCGAAAAGCCATCGATCGCACGACCCCGCGCAGAGCCGAGCCAGAAACTCTGGACGAGGAAAAGTGTGGGGGACGGGAGGATAGGACGATAAAGGTTTTCTGTACGCTGTGGATATTTAACGCCACGCTGCAAAGAGAAGCCAGTGGGAGAGAGAGAGAGCGTGCTTCAATTAATTACTTTCCCGCTAGGGGGCCAAAAAGGGGAAAACAAATGTACAGCTATGCATACATAACCCCCTTCTCCGCCACAATATTCCCAACTACTTTCATTTTCGCTCAGATTTTCCATATTTTTCTCTCAAACAATCACTCCGAACGACTCAAAATGGAAAAGCAAAAATTACCATTAGAAATGTTTGCTTTTTTCAGAAATGGATAAGGATTGAGGAGAAAATATGGAGTGAATGAGTGATATTTATAAATAAACATACATGTTTTCAAGCTGATGAAGGGTTCGTGACCCAAAAGTACCTCATGCAGTATCACATTGGGGTACTTATCTACCGATAAGTGTCTCCACATGAATCTTCACTTCCTTTCTCAGCCTCAACACCTTGTTGAGAGCTCTTAAGTATATATTCATTCCAATTTTGTCTCCATAAGTTTATTCGATAAATATATTTAACTTGTAACTCATAGATCTTTCCGGTCTAGGTTTCGAAGTTAGCTCTGATGAAGTGATAGCGGAACACATCAGAGCACTTCAGCGCACACTAACTACGATGAATGGGATGGTGTGCGGAGGGGAAAAGTTGGGTAACCTACCGGTAAAAAAGCATTTTGTAGGTTCACAGAAGTTGCAGCCTAAGTTTTTTTTATGAGAAGTTATCAAATTCGTTCAAAATACATTTTGTTAAACCGTAAGAATTTTACCACAGAGTGATTAAAAGCTCTCAATTATCCTTGCTGAACCCCATATCTGAAAAAAACAGTCACGGATGTGATTATCGAAGTTCTTAAATGGTTTAGTGTACTTAAACTCTGCTCCCGACCTGTTTCTAAGTGCTTTGCCCTAGTGCGCAGGCTCTGAAAGGAATTGAAAGCAAGTGTGCTCTTGTTTTGCGGAGTAAGAAGAGCACTGGAGTGAATGGAACCCTCCCATAGGAACACGATATGTTTCAAATACCGTACATTTATATTAAATGAGCATCGAGCGTTTTGCAAGATTTAACATAGGTACCTACACAAAGATTTTCAATAAATTAATGTTTTTACAGCTAATAGGGTCTCATACGCTCACACGCGTCGTACATTTCGGGGAGGGGAAGGGAGGAACTGGAGGGAGGTTTTAAAGGCTCCGTGGAGAATACGCGAATGGGGGCAGTTTGGTAGGGGATGGAAGATTTGGGAGGGAGGGCTGGGGGTGGAACAGACGCTGCTGCTCGCGGAGACCCGCAATCTCGTGGAAACAATTTGTTAATGACGTGTACTTGTGTGTCCGTGCTGGAGTAGTATGTGCGGCTCGGAGGTTTGTTTGTGTGCCGCCGCGTGGCGCTGGTGGCGGTGGCGTTGCCCCGACCCCCGTCCCGGCCCCACCCCCAACCTCCCCTCGTATCACCGCCCCCGCAATTACAACGTGCAATGGTCGCGGAGCGCGCCTCTGGTGTCTGGGTCAACACGGAGAATGCATTAGCTTCTAGGAAAGCATGGTGTTGGTGGGTGGGTGGAGGGTCGTTGGTGGGTGCGGTAGCTTTGGCCTCGCCACGGCGCGGTGTTATAGGTTTGCGCGGGGTCTAAATGGACCGCTCTGCGACTCTCCAACCTCCTTCTATTGTGTGGGTCAGTATTGGGAATTAGCAATGGTGGTAACAACGACTGGGTTGATATACGTTGAGCTTCATATCATTCCTTCGACCTATAGCTATAAATTTTCGCTTTGAAGTCCGAGAGTAAAATGTTTTTAAGTAATCCATACGAAGAGATATCGTATCTATATTGTATCATTTTGCGATCGCCTGAATTTGGCTATCAGCCATTATGCATACGTTATACCTTGATGTTATTTTTGTTTCAATAGGTTTTTAACCGTTCACATTCCGTTCTTCAAGAATACACTCTTTAGAAACCATCAAAAACTCACTTAATCACCTCGTAAATAAGCATAACTTTAAGAAATCGTTCTAGGACCAATTAATTAGGATTGCCTTGAATGGAAATGGAGAGATAAGTACTCCAAACCTACTGTATTTCGCATCCCCAAAAGTATCTTTTCAAACAACGTGACTCGTTTTGACCCAGTCGCTCAATAAATTCTACCAAAATCATTCTCCATCAATTACAACCAGTCCTACCTAGCAATTACTGAGTCCAACCTGGGGGAGGCGTTTCACCTCCCCCAGGTTGAGCCTGGCAGTATAAATCTAGGACCTTGCAGTATAAATTAGGTAGAATTGGGTACTACAGAGTGCATAAAATGTGCACTATGCTCATCAAAATTATCATAAGTGTCCATATACAAGTACCTACATCCCCTAAACCGAAGTCTCTTTTCGAGAAAAACCATAAATATAAAATAAATTGATTTATCTTGGATAATAAGCGTAATTTAGCAACCAAGAGGAAATAATAATCATTATTATTTTATCCAGTACCGCCAAGTTCAGTGCACTTTCATTGTTTTTTGGTTTCATTTTCTGAAGCTGCACGATAGGTGGCTTAGTGAGGACTCGGATGCATGCATATTGTCACTTTGTTTACAAATAGCGGCTTAAAGTTGGTGGTTCAGGGAGTAACTTTGTGGAATTTGCTATTCGTTTTGAATAAAAAAGTAACAATTTTTATTTTTCCACATCTAGGTTTTAATTTTGACGACCATAGTTTCGGAAACCGTCGAAACCATGGTCGTCAAAATTAAAACCTAAATGTGGAAAAATAAAAATTGTTACCTCTTTATTCAAAATAAATAGCGTTTTGTTTGGGATTTACGATCGTTGGTATAGAAGAAGATTGATTGCTCCACTGAAAATGGGTAAAAGATCTTACTTTGTTCCTGGATGCTCCACAGGGTATTCCACAATCTTTAAAAAGAACAAAATTCTAGGTGTGAAGAATAAAAGCTTGTTTAAGGTTATTGTAAGTACTCTTCTTTATTCTTCACGTTACCGTATAGCAAGGTATGATCGATGATGATAATTACCTATGTATCCATTTCAGAACTTTTATTATTTTGACTGAGTTAGTTTTTTTTCCCTATTTGATTTAAAATTCTTCGATGTTATCATTGAAGGTATGTATTACCGAATTCAAGTACTCGTGAATTACGCTCATTATCCATACCGACGCTAATAACGCTTTGTAGCCGTTCTCTATATAAACATATTTCTCAACGCCCATCATTTTCAATGGATTTCCTTTCATCTTTCCCTGAGATGCAAAATTTGAAACGTAGATCTGGTTACGACATTATCGCAGTCGCACGGCTACCGTAGATCGTTGGTACTCTCGAATCATCCATGACAGCTAAATGAAGGGGTTTTCTGTTTTTCAATTTATATATCGTGTGTGGTTAACATTGTTATTTGACGGGAAGAACCATTAGTTGCTTCCTAACTAGCCGTAATTTCCCACAGTACGAAATAAAAAAAGTAAATACCGCGTTTGATTACATTAGGATGATAGGGGCCATCTGATTCCATGCATCCAGTACGACAGTGGCGCCACGGTTGGTAGCTTCAAAAAAGGTATCATGCCGAAGTTAGGAGTCTGTTATCCTTCAGTATCCATGATTTTATCCATTGACGAAAAATAGATTTCCCAGCACCAGAGGTAGGCACAAAATAATTTATTATTTGAGAGTTACATGATAAAAGAATAGGCTCCCACACCTTATAGAGATTTCAAAATCATACCATCCTTATGATCCTCACGCTAATGTCTAGGTACTGTTGAAAGTAACAACCAAGGATCGCAAGCAATCATTATTCCAATTTTGACTTCTACTCTACTTCTTGCTCGCCCTGCAAAGGGCTGGATACCATTACTCAGCAGCTGAATTCCCTTAGTCTCACAAAGAGTTGGACGACGTATCATGGATGAGCTTCTCCCCGAAAAGCCTCAGGCCGTGGGTACAGCTGGCTGTAGCCAGTTTTCTCCCCAAAAATCGTTGTGCTACGGCCTGGCAATTTCCAATTCTGAACGCCATCACCCAGGGAGTCCGATTCTCTTATCGGAATCTCTCCTTCGAAAGCGACCGCCCATAGTGTGATGGCGAAAACCGAATGTATAAAATTATGGTTTCGATGTAAATTTCTTCATCGTCATTGACAGAATTCAATTACTTGAGACGATAATGGAAAAATAATTGAATGACAAATCAATGCCTGCAATTAAAAAACTTGATTTGAAATTAAAATCCGTGTATTGGGGACAAAATCTGCCACAAATTCAGTACGAAGAAATATCGAGTCCATACATAGAATTAATTAAAAGGGCTGTTAGAGCTAATTAAAAGAGTAATTTGACCTTTCCCAGCATGAATAATCATGCAGCATTGAGTTTGGTTGAAAGTGTTCAAGAGTTTAGCACATTGTACGTCATAACCAGTAGTGTACTTAACCACTTGTGAATGCAATTTGATTCGATTTTTACTTCACGTCGGAAAAAGCAGAATATAATTAAGGATGGCCATGATAAAATCAAAATTCTTCCTTTGTATGTTCCTACAGGGTTCCAAAAGTGTTCCTAGTCAGAAAAAAACATTTAGCATTATGAACTCGATCATTAATGGCTGCATTCAATCTAGAAATATATTTTGTGAAGCTTTTAAACAGCAATAAATGGGACTAAATGCAGGACGATAAATGAATTACGTGGAATTTTAATTTTTAAATAACCCAGAACGTGTACAATACATGAGGCATATGGTGAGCTATGACGGAGAGAAGACATTTATTTACTCAAATTATGGAACGAATATTTATTAAAATAAAAGATTTATCCCCACAAACGCTAAAAAGTGGAAACTGCATTGGTTTATCTTTAAAAAAAACCATACGATTCTCAACTACAAGATTATGTTGAGTATCCAATTTTAAATTAGTAAGGAATCGATAAACAGGTGTTTTACCGTGGGGTGAAAATATGAGAGCGAGAGATGGAATTCCGAAAGCCTCTCACATTTTCATTTAAACTTCGTACACCTACCAAATCCGTTCTTCTTTCGCGTCCGTCACACTCGAGGCACGTGAATTTCTTCTTAACGTGCAAAAAACAACGCACTCGATAGCGCGAACGGTTCATTTTCCCCGAACGCCCACCCCCCCCCCCTCCAACACTTGCACAACACCGCAATTTTCCTTCAGCGCTCACCCACCCCCTCTTCCTCTACCTCCTCCCTCCCTCAGTAAACCCCCCACCCACCACCTCACTCATTCCGACGGCAAAAAAATAAAAGAAAAATAGAAAACAAAAGAAAAAAATACGAAATTCCTTTCCCATCGCTTAATTATCCCGGCGGAGTAATTCAGCCTCGCTTCACTTTTTGGCGTCGCAGTGCGATACGACCCCAGAAATGGCAGTCGGAAACACTAACCTCCACCCTTTTTGAATTTTTTTTCTATGTAGAAGAGAGAGAGAGAGAGAGAACGATATGGAGAGGAAGAGAGACTAAAACGTTCCTCTCATCTTTCACCTGCTCTTCGGCAGCATTCCATTTTGGGTCGAGTCATGACCCACTGCTCTACTTAACCCTCACAAACTCCCACCACTACTTTGCTACTATGTTCCCCCCCTCCTTTCCCCAAACGCCGCCACCTCTTCCATCCCCCCCTCCTCCCCAACCCCCCAGTTTACACGCAAAACTCCCCATAATCCTCTCTCTTTCTACCTTCCCCCATCACACTTCCATTTTATTACATTTCCATACCATAATCCCCCGACCAAAAGGGAGAGGGAGAGTGTGTTTTGAGGTGATGCGAGGAGGAGAAGTTATCTCTCCCCACTCGCAGATGGCGTGGGAGTGGGCGGTGACGTCACATCGACGTGATTCGCGGCGACCGGTCACCCGTGAGAGCGGGAGCACTGTTGCCACATACCTGTTTCCTTCCAGCCTCTTCCCCATTGGCCCATTTGGATGGGGCACTGCGCCATTAAACGGTGGGAGGCTCCTATGGAGAGGTGTCGGGATTTTCTGAGGATGAGGGTACCTAACCTTATAAAAAATTATATCAAGGCATATTCATATATTCCATTACTATATCATTAATTTTACTTAATAGATGATAAAATTTCGTAATTCTCACTGTAATGCGTCCAATTCTCGTAAATCCAATTCCTTAAAATGTCTTCCGAAGTCGAAACACAAGTCGTTTTTTTAAATAAAGTCCAATAGTTTCGGTTGGCCCTGGAGAATTAATTCATGCTCAATCGTCATTATTATCTCCTATCATGAATGACTGGGACGCCTTACAACTTAGGTGATTGTGTTGTCTTCATATAATGGGGCGAGTCTGAGACTTCTGAGTCAGCTCTTCCATCAAACCCTCTCTGTTTCTCGGTAATAGAGCAAAAGGAGTAAAAGCATAAATTACAGGCGCAAAAGTCAAAATATGGAGATAACAGTTGACAAGTTTAGAAAATATAAAATAGCTTTAAACAATTTGTCAGAGCAGCAAAACCGAAGTTGCTAGAAATATTTACAATTCAAAGAGGCAAAAACTGACAGTAGCAATATATGCGTTTTACATTATGAGGACTCAAAAGGCAAGAAAATACATTAACTATGGTCTTCCGTCTCATTCTGAAGTTTTCTGCCCACTTTTACCTCGGTTTCCAGTCATGTGGCCTTAGCTTTAAATTTAATAGCAAGTCAGGAAGAGCATAAGGAAGCCTTCTATCCATTTCGAATGCCAATCCACCACTGTTTCCAACATCAAAATGATCATTAAGATGCCCTGGTCTACGTGTCTTAAAATTCGGAATGTGAGAACAGGAAGTGACCTAGACTGAATAATACCTTCAGCTCATGGAAGTCTGTGTTTCTTTGAATGCGAGTAAGATGACTGCATGAAAAACTGAACAGCATTTCCAGGAATCCAGAAGTTAGTTGAAGAAAGAGAAGCGCAATAGAAGGAAAAATATTCTTAGTCCTATTTTATAACGATGCACAGTAAAATGAAATGTAAAGGAAGTAAATGGGATAGCAAAAAGTTTTCATAACTTGTATCATTTGCAGTTTATAGACTTTATAATGGGATGACAACAGAGTGGCACATTATTTCTCTTGGAATCGGTTAAAAATAAAATGTAACTAATTTACAAAAGACGTTTGGTGCACTAATGGAACACATACATAGATTTGAATTGCACATGGAGACAGCGAAATCTTTGCAGTTATCTTGGAGAATTTAGGTACGCAATTATTAACTGATCAACTATGCATACTCAGCCGAAGTTTATGGATCATCAGTTCCAGTGCAAGCATGAAATTGGAGGATTATCGAGGTAAATTCACTCGACAGAGAAAATACACCAATCATTAAATCTCAGGCACAGCAACAATAAAAATTGAATGGAACAAAGCAATGCATTCATAAATGTATCGTCTCTTTGCCACGCTTGTTAGGCCTTTGCCGGTTTGAACACCTTTTCCGTTCCTACGTGAATTTTCTTTTTGCGGCGGCAATTCGTTTCGTAAAATAAACGGACAATTTTCCCCGAGGACATGGCAAAAAACAACTACGGAATGAAAACAGGTAAAGTATAAAAAATTGCATGCTGGGATGGAAAAAATAATACCAACCATTACAGAAAAAGGAATAGCCGTGGGAACTGGCATTTCAAGAGCCTCATTCTTAACTATAGCAGACGGGGACGTATTTTTCCCGGCAACAGCGGTTGCGGGAGCCCTACCCTTAATATTAAAGTTTCGCCGGATGGAAGATGAATTAAGGGGGAAAATGTACGCCAGATGGGGAGGATATTAAAAAAAAGCTGATTACCTTCCTTTTTATTCCCCAAGGAAATCAGAGGAAACTAATTATTAAACTAAAGCCAACTTTTTATTTCTCATTTCCTTTTCTCCTCCTCTAATACGATTCCTTTTGGCTTCTTCCTCAACTTATTCGTTCCAATCCCTTCCAACTCTTTGAGTCCTCCTACCTATCTCCCAACCGCTATTTGATTCACTCCAGAATACATAAACTCTATTATAGTTCATACACTATGAATGGAGGCTTAGTTATAATGTAATTTTTCTATTCGTCTAGCGTGGAGAAGTGGCTACATGGCCAATTAACTAATTTAAACGTGCTAAAATATTAATATAGCGGTAATAGTACTCAAAATTAGGTTCGTCAATTTA
Organism: Pyrrhosoma nymphula; assembly: GCA_963573305.1. NCBI lineage: Eukaryota > Metazoa > Arthropoda > Insecta > Odonata > Coenagrionidae > Pyrrhosoma > Pyrrhosoma nymphula. The sequence continues at coordinate 92,845,286 of OY754338.1, forward strand.
AAAACATCAAATGTAGCTCTAAAACTCCAAAAGGAAAAAAAAGCATTTAGGAAGAAAATAATATGGGTTCGAATATCAGGACACATGTTGGGAATCAAAATCTAATCAACTAGGCGTGAGGAGCACCGAAAAGAGCACAGATGTAGCTTGCCTCATTAACTCCATGAATCATTTAAAAATAAAGCTTATTTTTCCTCATGCCTTTGAAAAAAGAAACAAAAAAATGATCAGTTGCACGTCAGCGAAATGCTAGCTGGTAAACGGCAGCAAAGACATTCCATACGTCAGAATTAAGAGGCAAAAGTAATGTTTAACGTATATTTTAAACAATAAAATTCCAACATTCCACCGATAGTGGCTCTAATGTTTTACTAAAATAATAGGTACATGATTCGGTAATTTGAACGCAGTTCTTTTCCATCATATATTTTTTAATTCGAAAAATATTGTAATAGTTCATTTCCTCTTTTAAATTATCATCAACGGGAAAAATACAGTAAGTAATGCAATAATAGGATGAACATGATGGGAAAATTTTCAATCCCAACTTTAATCGTTGTAAACATGCATAGTACATACACTAAAATAGCCAGGCACTGTGGAATGTAAATAAAATGTCTCTTTTAATGTAGATCACCGACATAGGACGTGGTACTTATAAAAGCTGAAAAACTCCACATTGGCATTTTTTTAATGAGACATTTTGGTTTGTAAACCTTCATTTACAGGCGTTGAAAGGAACCTCTCTACTCTCTTATTCGATTGTTGGTAGGTCAAGGTAGTGTCGGATTTAACGTTGGGTGGACTGGAAGGCCCATGAACTCGGAGGGACAACAATAATCCCAAGCATACTTGTATGTATCAAAATATTACTCGCATTAAAATATTTTTAATGAACAGATCCCAATTTGCATCAAGTATCCTACGCGCATTTTGTACGTATCTAACCACAATAATTTTTGTGATTATAATTAAATGTAATTGTATACTTTTATGTGACTTTAACTAAATTTTAGGTCAACCTGTGATGTATCTTTTTATACATGTACTTTTTTACGTGATCAACCAAATAATCGACACATAAAAAACTGTTATTTTATCAGTACTATTGTTTTTTTCTAGGGGAGCGTGATGACGTAGTGGGAAGAGCGTTTGGCTACTGATCGAAGGGTCCCGGGTGAAGCCTTTGGACGCCCCCAAACAAAAATCCTCGGAGTGCGAGGTGGCCTAGGGAAAGGAACTGCCCCCCCTACCCTGAAGGTGTGAAATTCACACGCCTGTGACTTAGTCTGGGGTGAGCTCAACCCTCAACTAACCTAACTAACCTTTGGGTTGAATCACTCAGTGAGTGATTGTTTATTTATAAACTTAAGCGTGTTTAATTTAAAAAATAGAAGTTCAAACATATTGTTGTCAGGTAAGGGATTTGCTACGGATATTAAAAATTATATTCTTAAATTAATCAAATTAATTAATGTTGCAAATCAATTCCATATTTAGTTCTACCGCTCCAAGGTCCCGAACATCGAAATCAACCACTGGATGTGCGGAGTAATTAGCCTTCTTTTTCGCGAAAAGGCTTTCCCTAATAAGTAGTCAGAGCACCTCTGTCTTTCGGTGAGGAGATGTCGAGGAGCAATGGTAAAAGAGACGTGTCACCTACCTGGCACTGCTGGGGCCCCTGCCGGTTCGGGGAGAGGGCCTTGGGCCGGGGCCTCTTCACCGTGAGTCGCCCCGAGTCCGCGGCCGACGATGAGGACGACGAAGACGATGAGGACGACGATGAGGAGGATGATGAGGACGAGGACGAGGAGGAGGCGACGCCGGGACCCGAGGCCACGCCCCCCGCCGCCCCACCGGCCACCTTGGCCGCCACCGCCGCCAGGCCACGCGCCACGCTCTTGATCTCCTCCGAACTGCCCACTGCGGGTGGAGAGACATATAAGAGGTTAGTGGACATGATCTAGGGTGGAAATGGAAAATATTCAGCACCAAAATAAATTCAGAGGTTATGAGCTAAATGTAATGACTCGGCACAAATGTTACGGTATCAACCCACAATTGAACAATAAAATTTTCAAATTCCTCCATTTTTCCACCACTGAAATACCTCTGGATAACCAGGTAAACGTGCAAAACATTGTACCTGGTGAGAGTCTGGAGGCTGAAAATAATTGTAAAAGCAAAATAATCGGGGAACGATACGAACTACCTTTTTGTTTCCATAAGGAAATGAGTAATGCTTCCTGATGAATATATTACGCATCGTTGCACTTTGTAAGAATATTTGATCCAGTCATGCAACAACGTAAAAACACATATTAATAGACTCCAGAAACATCGGCGTAAATGGTCAATTAGGTGTTATAAATTATATTGAAGAAATAGAAAAAAATCTTTCTCTCTATGGAAACAGGGATGACATGATGAAGTAAATACCAAGACTGTATACCTGAGCGTAAGATGTTCCTAACCAGTCCTACAGTGAAATTAAATAACGCTATATTCGTAAATATCCATAAGTAAATTTTGTTGAAAATTGTTGATTACTGCTCAAATTCGTGCAAATTTATGGAAAATCAATAAATAAAGTAGGTATAATTACTATGAACTTTATATTTTTTAGCTTCACTTCGCAGAGGTACTTAAAATGGTCATTCATTATTGAAATAAAAAAACTATGCACTTGTCTACAATTTTCATTTTTGTAAAATAGTTTTTCTGCTGCGGCTTGTTTTCTAAAATTTTAGAAAAGTTTAGAGTATTTAATTTCAATCAAGAATACTATGTATAATCTAACTGATTAATTTAATGTATGACAGGTTTCGTCACATAGGGGACATCACCTATGTAACTAAACTGGTCATATATGAAATAAATCATTTGAAATATGCATAGTATTAATTAAGTAATTCATTGTCCAAGACATAAAAAGGGCACATAATTGTCGTGTTTTTATAATTGCAATTGCATCAATTTCTCGACGAAGGAAAATTTAGTACACGCGGAGACGGGCCGCGAATTCTTCCACAGAACATAGGCTGGAAGCAACTAAGGAAAATTTGCTTAACGCTGTTTTCTAGTGAAATAAATTGATCCCATGCGTTGAATATTCATCTATTTAATAATAGTAAACAGTTCCCTAAAACTCCTCCGACAGGTCACAGTGTCTTCTGTTAATTTAAAAATTAAATAATAAATATGGCTTTTCTGTTTGCTACACTCAAAATCACTTAATGTTTATCAATCCGTGAAATGACTCAGGAGAATGGTATTCAATTACTGCTTGGTTAATTTAGCCCATTTTTCACTTAGCAGCTAGTTGAGAAGCTGCAATTTCTCGAGTCTACGCGAAAGCTATTAAAGAAATACCGTCATATTAAGCCAAAGTCTGGGTGATGCTTAGATAATTAGTACGTCAACAGTTCTCCAATACAAGAAGTGTTTTCCTGTTGAAGACAGATTGCGTTCACGAGAACAACATGGAGACAATTTGACCTCAAGACTGAACCGAATACGCATAGTTTACGTGTTACCATTATAAACGAGATCAACATACAAAAAGCTAACAACATGTCTGTTATAGTCTGGATTATTTCTTTCTTTTTCTCTGTGTTCGTCATTCACGCCTGAGCACAAATCATAGCTTTACGACGACATTGAGCAAGCAGTTATTTACCAATTAACATGGCAGAAGTAAAAAAACATCCTTGCAGAAACGGAACAGAATACATACGCGGAGTTGAAATTAACTAAGACGTCGTTTAAAGAAACTAAAATATTTTGAATCCAGCAGTACTAACTTTTATTCAAATCATATCAAAAAACGTTGGATTTAATTACGAAGTTACTCTAGTTACGAAGATATGTCACCAGGTACTAGGAGATTTGTTGTGCAAATCTTCCAAATAAATATTTAAATAACTGTTAGACACTTCACAGCATAACGCATTCTTATCCAATGACATTTAGGGCAGACAAAGAAAACTATTTTTATTATTCAATCCATTGCTCATACAACATTTTTAAAGCTCTCTACATGCAAGCGATAAATATTAGAAGCACTAGACGAGCCTTCCTTGTACAATGTTTTCACAGAAAAACTGATAATCAATAAAACTAAGAAAAATAGCGTAATTACTGAATAGGTAAAGCTTGACTGTTCACGGATTCTGGATTAAAAACCTCAGAGATATGGAGTGATTGTTCAAAAACATTGATTTTTGTGAGGTTTTGGTGACCTATTCACCCATATACCACCAGTCTAACAGTATGCAACGTCTAATCCTTGGGTTTGACGAAGAGGCTCCATCATTTTTTATCTCAGCCACCTTTTCTTTGCAGACCCGAAGGGTAATCTTAGCATCCATATTACGAAACAGTCGTCACTTTCTCACAAATGTCTTACTTCGTGCAACGCATTTCACTGACTTAAGGCATCGTCAGGCACAATATTATTCAGTGAATGTTTTATACTCATCAATTTTGAATTCTGTCGTTGTTAGAGCTGTGGGACGGTTGAGAAATTCTGGGGCCAGTGGAGCCGTCGCTCAAAGAATCGGTAGAGGGGGGAAATGTGGGTTGTGAAAGGGAATAAATGTGCATTGATAGATCATTGTAGGGAAACTGCCGATTGTCTAGTTCGCTCGGTTTGCTGGAGATAGCATTTTTAATCCTTTGGAGAGGACGCGTAAAATTCCGTGGGCAAAGGTTCGTTAATGATTACTCTTACGCATGGCATTTGGGAAGTGTGAGGTGGAAAACTTATGTTCAAAACTCTTGGCGTACTCCTTGATGCGCATCATAATATTTCTTCCAAGCTGACCGACACATGCGTATTTGCAGCTCTTGCATTTAAGTATGTTAATACCTTATTGGAGGAGTCTTATCATAGTGGGACTCTGCCGGCCACCAGGTGCTTGGAAAGGGTTAGCGGGGTCGTAAAACAACGATTAAAGAAAGCTTGGCAGATGGTTCAAAATCTTATGAGATATATTACCTAATTCGTGGTTTCAGGCGTGACTTGTCGGAATCTAATCACATTTTAAATGAAACTCAAACTTGGTGATCCCACAAGATGTTATTAAAAAACATGACCCTGGCTTCATTCATGGAAACAGCTTTCAGGTGAAGCCCCTTTCCCTGAGAAAATTCTTCTCTCTTCCTGCAAGCCTGACTTTTCCCTCACCCCCAATAATTCAATTTCAATGCATGACATGTGCGGGTTTTTACCTGAGGTTGATGTCTTCCCATAGAAACCCGGGTCGTGCTTTTCTTAATAAAACATCATGAAATAACCAATTTGATGTGTTTCATTTTAAATATGTTACCTAGCTTAAACTAGTAGAGGAAATCCTATCGTACGCTGCAATATTAGGGAATGATTCCAGTTCAGTGTTTCCTCATCGATGAAGACGATTCTAAGCAGAGCTTCTAAATAACTGAGCCGTCAAAGAACGCTATACATGAATTTGGCCCGAGAAAAAATAACCACCGTAAGGACATAGATCAAGCATACGGGGTGGAAAGGGCACACCCTGCACTAAGCCCTTAAGTCCGAAAAGGGTACCTTTCTCCCTTCCTCCTCCTGCGCCCTCTCCCCGGTGAACGATAAATACATCGGAGCCGCTCTTAAGAAAATCCTGAAAAAGCGCGCTCGCTAGCTTAAAGACTAAGGGCAATATAATTCGGGTGGCTGGGTAGGGTAGCTCGGAAGCCATATATATCCAGATGCGATAAAAGGTAACGGGAACCTTAAGGGGGAGGGGGTTGGAAGGGGGGTGGGAAGGAATAAAAGAGATAGGAGATGAGGGTGGGTGCATAAAATCCCTTAAAAATAACCGTGCTGTACACCTTCATCTGTTCTCCCTAAGACAAGAGAGGGTGAGCAAACACGGATCTTGAGTGGGGTAAAAGGATATTTGGGAACGAGGTGCAAGGAAACTGGGGGGGGGGGGTCGGAGAGGGAAGAATGGTTTGGCCCCATGGAGGGAGAAATACGACTGGAGAAAAGTAAAGGAACTGGGCAAGGTAAGGAATAAAGAGATACCGAGGAGCCGAGCTATTGCTATCAGTAGGTTGTCCACCCCCTTTATCCGAGGGCTAAGAAACATGGCAGGTGTTTCCGTGACGCCATAAAATACTGCGAACGGTTTATTGAAAAATACGAGAACATTATTTGAGTTGGAATTCGCATTCCTCATTTCTGAAGCCCTTCGATTGTCGACACCTATCTGATCTTATTAAAACCTTTTTTGATTCCACTGAGCGGTCCTAGATCAGTTCGGTTACAGCGGTCCTAGAGCAGATTGTGAATCGCTGATCGTGATTTCCGTTACCTACAGTTGGCGCTCGAAGGCTTTGATGCATCTCCAGTGTAAACATATGAGGGAAAGATCTCCTAGGTAAAAACATGAGGGAAAGCTCTCCTAGGTAAAAATATGAGGGATGAGTTGTAACATTGGTATTGCAACTTCTTATCTGCTCGTTTATATTCAGCAGGTAAGGTTTTTGGTGGTATGACTGCTCCAATATTGATGTTCATGAATTACATAGCATTCAATCCCAGAAATTAAATCACCACCTAAAAGTCTTTGCGCATCTGAAGAGAAAATACCCCTGAATAATGATCCCCCGAAGTAATTATACATTTAGGAAACTGAAGAGAAAAAAGGCAGTGGAATATTCTCCTTTGAAACTCTCTTTCCTCGACAATATTTAGCCTCTGGGGTTAAACAGTGGAATCAATGCAGAAGTTTAATAAAGTCTTGTTGCCAATTTGCACCAAGTGGATTGGTGTGACAGTCTAAGTATCAAGTGTGGCATCTTTACTATCCATCCAATGCTTACGCAAGTCCTAAAGTGAGTGGCGGGGAAAGAAATATTAGCAGCAAATGTAATAATCATATGACTCGAAACGTTTTGAAGATATTTAGTGTCGTCCAGCATTGATAAAAAAAAGATTAAAATGTGAAATTAGATTGAAATGTGTAAGATTAAGATGTGAAATTTGAAAATTTTTAAGTTATTCGTTGTACTTAGATATACATTTCCTGCTATCTACTAAAATTCGCACCAATTCTGGAAATTAATATTCCGCAATAGTCCAAGCAGGTTAAATACTCATCGAAACTATTTAAAGCTATAAAACGGAACGCTGAATTTCAAAAGCTGATACAAAATGACTGATGAAATTACTTAATGAGTATTAAATATCAAATACATCGTAAAAAATAACATTTAATTAGGTGTTATAATAATAATTAATTAAATTTTAACTGACAGAAAATAGAACCCAGATTATGAAAGAGTTAGTATGTGGAAATAAGAGGATATATTATAAGAAGGGACAGATAAATAACATATTATTATTTTTGGCCTCCTGATCCAACAAAGAGAAATTGAAGACATTTCCTCCACCGAAGATATTGCTGGATGCTATGCATTTATTAATTATTCTTTGCAAAACTTCCGCCTTGCTCATATAGCAAACATTTTTTTCTTCGTAAATTTGTGACACAACCACGACGCATAATATTGCGCAACTTTTTATTAAAAGCATATAAAGTTTTACCTAAGCTAACAGGCATACATCCTTAAAAAGTGCTCTACGTTGGGTTAAAAGTATAGACTCTTATAGAGATATGTTTACTAAAAGGAGTGGTATTGTACATAACATCAGGGAAGTCAAAATAGTGCTAAGCAGTTTATTAACTGCACATCTAGGAGTTTTTCAAAACACAAATATTATTCGCTGAAGTAACTAACTTTAATTTAACGCGAATTTGGAAATGGTAGCCTACGCTTTTGCTCACATAACAGTCTGCACCTAAACAATTACTAAGACCCATTTTGGTACGTAATGCACTGAGAATTTCATATTCTTAGTTGTGAAATGACATTTACTGCCATAATTTTAGCCGGACTACGTTACAACTAAAATCGTGGCTATTACATAGTCTAGTTATTCTGCAGGTTAAAGAGACTACTTGACGCAACAGAACGGACACAGCGATTATGCTGGAGCTGGGAGGATTATTTTCCCTGCACAGGAGTCAACATACAGTTTCGTACGTCCCGGCATGGCGAAGAGCTTCAGCTCGCCTGAATTCTAATCACTTTGAATATAACAGATACACATTTCACTGGTTTTCATTCCCTTCTCAATCCCCCATTTCATCATTGCATAGAAGTATTTCTATTTTTTGAATGAACTACTCGCAAATAGAGTGATTTCATTTTCTCAAGCAAGATTTAGTAACTCATCGAAATTAGCACAAAAATAATTAACGATAGATTTCGAGCCTAAACAAATCGCCAAGAAGATGAGTCCCCATACCGTTCAGTGGGTCGCAAATATACATACCTACATACCCAATACTTACGGGGTAGGCACAATCAAAGTAGGTTCACTAACTCACTCAGTGATTCAACCCGAAGGATGGTTTGGATAGCTGAGGGTAGAGCTCACACCGGACTAAGCTACTGGCGTGTGTATTTCACACATTCAGGGTAGGGGGGCCAGTTCCTTTCCCTAGGCCACCTAGCACTCCCGAGGATTTTTTTTGTTCAGGGGTGTCCAAAGGCTTCACCCGTATTTGAACCCGGGACCCTTCGATCAATAGTAAAGCGCTCTACCCACTAGGCCACCACGCTCCCTGATTCTCGTAAGGTAGACCTGTAAAGCTGACTCTGCTTCACTAATTCCTCAATACTGCCTTATCATTGGATACCTCTTTTACTTCAGTTACTCTCGTACATTGCTTCAAAAACGCTCTCCTTTTCTTAATACTCTAAATATTATTTCTCTTAAGCGAATCTTCTGCCACATTCACCCAAGGATTTCTCGGCCTACCGGTCTATTGTATACCACATATAACATTGTTACATTCACTCTGAAACACAGGTCTTTGAAATGCCAGAAATGCGTGGATCTGGCTTATTTAGACTTCCTAAACTTTCCAAAAAAAATCTTTGGTCTATGGCGTTAAAGACTGTCTACGGCGCCAATCATTACGTATCACTTGAGGTGATTTCTGGGATCATAATTTTTCCATAACAACGTTGAAATACGAATGAATACATTTTAGGCAAAGGCAGGACCATTTAAAACCGGTTCATTACCGCATACATCTATTAGAGGTTCTTATTGTATTAACGAATAAGTAAATTGAACACTGCGAATCTCTCACGACCTCTGATGTATGAATGAGGCACGAGATGTCATCCTATTTCACCCGAGCTATCACTATAGTAAAGGCGGAACCAGCAGTGCCCAATCACTTCCATTGTCTTCTCCAGCAAGGAGGGGGTTATGCTCCGCTACGCTCTTGAGGTCGGGAGCATTGCGAAGGCTCTAGAAAAAGTTGGCATGAGACGGGGAGGGACGAGACGGGAGAGAAAGGGACGGACAGAGTGGGAGGAAGGGGAGGGGGAGAGAAGAAGAATAAATAGACTCACCAAAGAGAGAAAGAAAAAGAGGAGGAGACGGAAGGGTGGAGAAGACGTGTGGGGGGGAGAGGAGGGATGAGTGGAAAGAAGTGTCTTTTCGGGGGAGAACGAGACCAAGAGAGAAAGAGAGAGGTAGTGACAATCAAGAGCTAATGAAGACGCATGGAGATCTCGCATTTTCCACTCACAAAAATAACCTCCGGGGCGGGCAGGGAGAGAGGTAAGAAAGGAGGAGAAAAAGAAGTAGGAGGGGGAGGAGTTGCCTCATAAAAAAACGGGCGCAATTTTATATCATCTTTGTCCCTTTGCCTTGAAGAAATTCGGTGTGAGGGAGGAATGAATTGTACCCTGTGAAGTGGCGGGCGTTGCGAAGCTTTGGAAAGAATGTGAGAGAGGTCCGGAAAAGGATGTCGAATTGGATACCTACGGAGACATATACATGTAAACCATATACTCCTTGTCGAATAACCACTACATTTACATCCGAAAAATTTGCAAAATTTTCACTCGACCATTTTTGTAAATCGGTTTTGCTGAGACTGTGCATCGAAAATGAAATTTTATGATTTCTGAGTAGTGTCCAGTGCCGAGGACGCTTGGCCAACTGAGCCTGGTGCTTCTAAATAGTCTTCTGAATATCAGTTATTAAGCCCAAAACTATGATAAAAGTAATAAAATGAAGAAAATAAAATTACTCAAAGAATTAAAAATAGATGTTTAGTTCTCAAGAACTCAAAGATCTAGTAAGTATCTCCTAAATCGCGAAAGTTTCATTATAGAGTCTCGATTTACCTAGGTACCGTGTTAACCGTGTTAGATGTATGCTGCGCCTGTTTATCTCTCGAAAATGTACGCAGACCCCCGAAATCAGTTCAATCTCCGAATAAAAGCAATTCACTGGTTCACCCCTTCTTTAACAACCATTTTAACTCAGTCATGACAAAAAAATTAAGGACGACAAAGCAAAGAAAGGTCTTATTTTGTTGCGATTTATTCTGATACAGAAGACTTCCGCATTATCCAAGACATTTATTATCCGAAGTGACCTCAGTTCACATTACCTCGAGTAATCGGAATGCACCCTATTTGCAATTCAGCCATTTAGGTTGCCACTCAAAGAAGTCACGATAAGGATCTCAACTGCATCTTCCTGCACCAATTTATGATATTCAAAGTGTCATAACTTTATGATTTCTGAATATTAAGGTATCATATTTAGCTAAACGTCAATTTGCCCTATATTATTTTTCCAAAAAAGTGTGAATCAAAGATGGTCGAGTAAAAAGAGTATAACCAATTGGTTGTGTTTGCGTGGTCCAGGTTATAACGGGAGTGAAAATAGTAGGATGCTGGAAGCGTGGATGTGGAAAGAGAAGGTTTTGGTTCAGCGACTTCTGGGATTGGAGAGTGACAGGTGGGATAAGAGGGGCAAGGGGTGGGGGAAGGGTCACTGTTGGAAAAGAGAAGTAAAAACGCCGCACCTCTTTGGAGTGGTGCCCTCAGCCGAACTCTCCGAGAACAATGGGACGGAACAAGTGACTGCTGCGGGGCGTGAAAATCTCTCACCCCAAAACCCTACCCATAAAACTCGCTCACTCCATCACAAACTCAACTCTCAACCTACCATTCTCTCCCAAACATCCCCGTAATACTCCATTTCAACCCGATAGAAGTACATGCACTAAGAATATATATTTTGAAGCAATGTACGAGTGTAACTGAAGTAAAAGAAGTACATGCACTAATATTTATATATATTAGTGACTTCTATCGGGTTGAAATGGAGTATATATAAAAATAAATGGTTAATTTCTCTGCAAACATCCATTTTACAGAACAAATAACAATTGTTGTTAAAATTTATAGTTTATAATATATTTTTATCTCATATAGCCACGACGTTGAGCAATTAGGGAAATGTTTAGGCTTGCATCACGTGTCTGCTGCATGCATTCCAAATGGGAAGCTGACGGGCCGCGCGGGAGAAAATTGTAAATGTTTAAATATTTATAAAAAACGCATTTATGAATTTCCACTAAATTTAATTTTTTAATAGTTATCTCGATATGTTTAGATTACGGAAAAACATTTTCGGCCGATTCTGAGATGGAGTATTTGAGAAAAGTGCATTAACAATTTTTGAAACACGGGCCGCACGAGAGAAAATTGTACATGTTTAAATATTTATAAAAAGCGCATTTATGAATTTCCACTAAATTTTATTTTTGGAATAGTTAGCTAGATATGTTTAGATTACGGAAAAAAAGTGTCGGCCGATTCTGAGGTGGAGTATTTGAGAAAAGTGTATTAACAATTTTGGAAACACGGGCCACGCGAGAGAAAATTGTAAATGTTTAAATATTTATGAAAAACGCATTTATGAGTTGCCACTAAATTTTATTTTTGAAATAGTTAGCTGAATATGTTTAGATAACGGAAAAAAAGTTTCGGCCGATTCTGAGATGGAGTATTTGAGAAAAGTCTATTAACAATATTTTAAACATTAGTAATTTACAACAATAGGGTATAGAAGAAAATAATTTTTAATTGATTTATTTGAATTTATCAAAGATTTATCTTTAATAAAAAATATTAATCATTGTTTTTTGACAATTACAAGCGGAGATATAAGTGATAATATGATTTAAGGCACGGATTTTTGCTAAAAATGCGAAAAAATTAAAATATGCATAATTCACTCAAAAATTTTTTTTTCACAAAACGGTTTGAGGGTATTCAGTTTGAGTTAACATTGTACCCATACACCAATTTTTATCAAAATCTGAGACCCTAAGGGACAAACGTTTGTTGAATTGAGGTGGAATGACCCATATATATATATATATATATATATATATATATATATATATATATATATATATATATACCCAATAAGGAGTCACAGGCGTGACAAGTAAAAACATAGTGACACAAACCAAAGAAACTCACACGAATGGTTGTTTAATTTTCGTCAGCAATCAACTGTCTTCTTCCGAACTGGAGAGAGTAGTACTCTCTCCAGTTCGGAAGAAGACAGTTGATTGCTGTCGAAAATTAAACAACCATTCGTGTGAGTTTCTTTTGTTTGTGTCACTATGTTTTTACTTGTCACGCCTGTGACTCCTTATTGGTTATATTTTCACCACGTGTGAACTTCGTCGATTGAATATATATATATATATATATATACCTAAATTTATTTATTTATTTGATCATGTCTCGTCTTCAGGCGATGAGAAGAGGCACTCATCGCCCTATACGCCGATTTAAAATCGCACCAACCCGATTTCCAAGGGAAAGAAATGGAAATAGAAAACATATAATTGAAAAGCATGGCACGAGTACGAAAGGAGGAAGACTTCAGATTCTAAATGAAAATGTTTTCGCTAATGGGGAGGCTGGGTTCGTTTCCCAGTGCTTTCGGACTTACTCCGTTTTGAATCGGCAATCTCTCACACCCACGCACTGTTTTCCATTTTTTTCAAATTTTTATATTCTTTCCATTTCTCCTTCTGCTAGCTCGTTATGAATCGAATACATATGTACGCTTGTACATATATGGGTTAGTATATAAGAAGGGTATTTACTCCAGAGACTGTCCATAGAGGAGTCGTTTCATGATTCATTTCGGGGCGGCGGAGGCTTACCGGCGCGTGACTGATATATCTGGGTGCTCACGGATGATTGGCCAAAGAGCCGAATGCGATGAGGGGACGGTAAGTACTTCACGGTTCAGCTGGGATCCATGGCGGTGAATCAAAGGGGCGCGAGGAATGTCTAAAGTGGCAATACTTCCACCGTGCCTCGCCGAAAAGGATCAGGAATCAAGTTGACCAGTGCAAAAAGAAGTTTCACTCCATTCGGTATTTATACTCTGTCTACAATGTAAAAGACTACGAGTACGTATTTATGATTCCATCGCTAGGTGTAGCGATTTATATGTACGCCAATAGATGGTAAGCAAGCTCCCATATACGTTCTCCTATGAAACATGGTGCGGGAGTATGCATTTTTCAAAATACATCGATCATTCAAAAAAATAAATAAATTTTCAAATTTCTAACGAACTGCTATGGAAATTTTTAAGTTATTGTAATGATTATTTATTAAAAATGAAACAATTAATAATTAATTTAACCTGTGTCAGCAGGATTTTCAGATAATATCCATTTAAAATCCAATTTGAAACCTTTTTCAGCAATAAATGTATAACATCTTTTCTCAGAATTGGGGGAAATGATTTTCGTAGGGCACAATGTTAGCTCTGGAGACCAAAAAATAGCAGTAGAATTAAAATTGGCTCCGTTGGCTTCACGTTGAGCTGTAATTCTTAATCATACGAAAAAAACTAACCACTGCCCAATTCAAAATAAAGTTTGCTTTTTTGTAGCAAAATATGTACAGTGCGAAAGCATCTCCATTTTATATAGGTACTAAATAAACACAAAACGAATTATTGATACGCTTTTTAAAGCAACATTGTGCTATTTAAAATGAAGGACGCGTATCTTTTACCATAAAAGTCATCAAAAGCTAATTTAGATTTTAATTAAACATCCATGGCAATTTAATTATAAAGCCTCAATTATAAGTGATACACAGTTGCCATAGTGAAATATAGAATGTTGAAATTAGGTATATGATTGAAATAAGTTCAAGCTTTGGGATGAAATTGTATGCCCTCAACATAATTTCTATAGTCTGAAATCGCGAAATAAGAATTTCTCATTTGTTTTTTCAATAGTACGCCCCCCTTGGAATTCATTTTCAGATTCAACATTGTAAACCACGATATATCTTTTTTCAGAGCACCCTTTTATTCAGTGGATTTCATAAGCATAACTCCTACTCCAAAACGAATATTAATCTTATTTTTGGAGGACTGTGTGAAACGACTTCCTTAATTTGATCTAGCTTCCTACTACATATTCCATCGTTATACTTCTCGTGCAAGAGAGATGTACCACAGAAGAAGATTAAAAGTTAGTATCATAAAGAACAGGAAGGAATATAATTGAGTGAGAATCAAATAAATTAAGCCCACCTCTTGCTCTTAAATCAGAGGTCATCCTTAGCATAATTATCTATGGCGTTCCAGGGATTTTACAAGTAACGCGAATCTGGTTACAAGAGTAACTATGACTTGAGAAAAACATACTTAATATCTTAATTGATGCGGCACAAAAATAATTACTCTCGAATGAATGACATCAGGAATACACGGCCTGTCGCATCTTCGCTTACTCTGAGAAAAATCATGGAAATTAACTTTTAAAGCAAAATGGCATCAAATGACGAGGCTCTTCGCCATATGAAACGTAGCCAAATCACAAGACCTAATTCAATGTCACGTGATGACTTAGCGAACACATTGCTTGGTGCACATGATTAATTTATGATAAATATACGGAAAAAGTATGATGCATAAAACTTAAAACAGGGTACCTGTATGGTCTGCGACCCACACACGCCTTATTTACTTTGAATAATTGGAAATTGAAAACTTGTTTCACTCAGACAAATAATATGACGCTACTTATTATTTTAGGCATAACTGTTTTGGAGTTTAACATTATTGCCACACTGTGAATTAACGTAAGGGCCTATGGCATGGAAAATGAAGTTCGTAATTGAAATAATTTTCATTACATAGTTAACAGAGTTGCAAAAGAAGTACGTTTTTTTATCTAGATATTATTAACCAAGGTGCTACTTTAAAATGAAATTATAGATAGGTATGTGAAAAATATGTCGAACTTTATGACATGTTATTTTTGACATATGGAGTTTGAAGATATTCGTTCGAAGGTGTTTCCCAATTAAAAAAAAGGTAAATGCATCTTAAATACCCTTTTTATCCGTAAATAGTGTCACCTTCTCTCACTGCATAGAAATTATTTAACGGTGGCTTTCTTGACAGAGAGTCTACAAAAATATTTATAGTTTCTATTGATTGAATTGGTTTTAATTCGCCGAACTATTTTTTAATGTACACCATAAGTGAAGGCCATATTTAAAAAAGGTTATGCTATAGTGTAATGGGGAGCAGAGATTTTTATTGGGCACGATTTGAGAGACGGTATTCTTTCGTAACGAATCAAAGCAGTGACGGAAAAGCACTTACGAGTTGGATGGAAGATAAATGAGGGAGGACAAAGATTTAGATTGAAGCAAATGGGGAGAAATTCCTTCCAAATGGAGGGGAGAAATAGCAGCACCAGCAAAGAAAAAGACACTGGATCGCAACTTGTAGGGGGTTAGGAACTGCGGGCATTTCAAAGCTTCCCGGAGTGACGAAGGACCTTGGAAGGAGATTCCTCGGGGTGGCAAAGTATCTTGACATTTATCGCTGCCCTTAGAAAACAAAGAGAAAAAAACACTCCTGAGAAAGTAAACCGTCTGTCTGCTTAACATCCAACTCCAAAATCTCCCCTTCTTCTCTTTAAAGTCGAAATCGGAGTGAAATGTGCGAAGTGAGTGCCGAACAGGTGCTGCTACCCGACGGAAGACAAGCAAAACGACCATAATGGCCGACGTAAACAAGCGAGCCTCACAACGGCGGCGAGGTTGGGGGGAAGGGGTAGGGATTCCATTGGTTGGTTGATTCGGTGGCAGCGCGCCAACCTTCGAGGCGGGGAAATCAAACAAGACGCGGAGTTTCAACTCACCCACGAACAGATAGTGTCCTCCCTTATTGAAACAGGTTACAATGTTCCCACAAAAGAAACAAGCACTGCGTCTAATTGATATCTCAGTTGTTTTGTTTTGTGTGTTAAACACCGACCTTTGATATACACCAGAGGACTGCGACTTCAAAACCGTAAGAGAGTTCTTGTGGTCCCTTCAATATTAAACCAGAACCTTAAAAAATCCTAATGATTATATATTACGCTGTCTATTAATTATTTTTACTGCAGAAAAATTGTAATTTCTCGGCTCTAAAGGATTTGGACAGATATAGGAGACGACATAGCATTAAAATTTAATGTCATCGGTTTTGAAGACCAAGTGATTTATCCATAACCTCTCTAAAAATTCTATTTGTATTTTCAAAACAGATTTTTTTTCACGAAATAAGGCTGGGCTAAACGTCACTGGCATAGTTTTCAAAGGTAACTAACTATCTGAGGATTGTGAATGAGAATTACCATGGAATAGCTCCGTTAAATCGATCTTTTATCCGCATAAGAAACTTAGATGAAAGTGATTTACGGTAGTTTTACGATAAAACGGAGTTACTCGAGGGAGTTCACGGTGGAGGCTTGTCTTAAGAAGTCATTAGTTGTATCCACCTTCCTGTGCTATTTAGTTTTCAAGGGACGACACTGCATCTTATCCAACGTACTAATACACAATATCACCACATCAGGCTCCGTTTTTTGAGCTGCACCACTGCTACAGGAATGAGGCAAGGCTAGGAATGTAAGGTGGAAAAATATTTATCTGAATTTCAATAGTAGATTGCAACTTGGGACCTCTAGTTCATATCTGGTAATTCTATAATAATTTTAATTGGTTTTTAAGCATATTAGCAATGAAGATACTCGGTGACTTCCACAGTTTATTTAATACAGAACGACCTGTTTCGGCTGTCAAGCCATCTTCAGGTACATGCAATTCAAATGTACCGGAAGATGGCTTGACAGCCGAAACCGGTCGTTCTGTATTAAATAAACTGTGGAAGTCACCAAGTATCTTCATTGATAATATGGAGCCCTTCCACCACGTCATAGCTTCCAACTTTGGTTTCATTGGTTCTTAAGCACTTTAGATGATTTTAATAGAAGAATGTCTGTCATTCAAATCCTTATTTCAGAGAAATGAAGGATTAAAATAGATGGACAAGGAAAGTAGATCCAACATCCAGCCAACATCCAGCTAAAGGGAAACATCTTGCATGGTCATGCCATGACAAAAGAGAATAACATCAGATAAGTCAATACTTTTCAAACTCTAAAGAACTTCCAATCGTGCTTAAAATTACTTGAATGAAATTTCAATCAAGGTTATTTACTCGTAATTCCACCTCGAGTCACATGTGATAGGATGAGTTTCTTTTAATCATCAACAAAAAATCTATTATAATTGCATAAAATATATGTGCTATAAATTAACTCTGTAATGTAATGGCTATTTTCTTTTTTCTTCGCTAATAGTTCATCAAAATCTATGGAGTACATGAAATAATTTATTCTGCATTATCTGCCTCCAACATCCTCATATTAATAGAGAGAGGTAAACGTAAAATTCAATCATTGGTTCCGTTTCCAGGACCCTATTAAAAAAAGATTCGCTAGTTATATTTTCAAATAATCTGGTAACATAATTTGAGATGATGGATAAGTGCTTCAAGCATCGGGTGCGAGGTTTCCGACCCACGAATACGATCCGTGAAGATGGAGTCGTGAATTCCGTTGCATTTGGAAGAGGTGCACTGGGACCCACAAATCGTCGGGACACTGCAGCAGAACGACTCAGTGCCGGTGATTTGAAATGCATTGGGTATCACGTGGAACGTCCTCGCGGAAATCCTCGTCCAGAAAACACAACGGGATTCCATGAGATGGAGGCGCAAGCACTGAGTTGGCTCGGAATGACGCCGCGGGATAAGGGCGCGTGCTTGTGACAGCGAAGTGCTCACCGAGCCGTGTTTGTCCTCTGGACGACGAAACGCAGCCCAGTGAAGCACCGAAAACCCCTTACGGGCTCTTTACAACTCATTGCCGCTCACCGTGGTAATTGCTGTCTGATTAAAAGTGACTCGCACTGTGGCGTTGGTGGTTTCATGATATGACGAGGCTTTTCCACCCGTAGAAAATTGAAAGAAAATCTCAAGGGAATGTAATTCGTCCGATGGATTCTAAAATCAACTCGAATAGAAGTCATATGAACTTCATATGAAGCGCAATGTTGGAGTAATTGGTATCGAATGGAAAATTTGGAGATCTGAGGAAACTGGCGTTCGTAGCAGCCAAGTCTCTGCGAATGGAAGTAAGGGGCTTAAAGTGATTCAAAGATTTAATTAACAATGATAGGTATGAAAATTCTTTTTCCACTTAAATGATTGTTCCCGTTCAATAGAAAAGAGAATCCATTAATGTGCAATACATTCTAAGGATTGACCTCAAATTTCTTGCCATAAGTTAGAAAATTAGCCTGAGATGAAATCAATGAGTTAGCCAATGTTGCTTGCTTTCACGCCGAAGTTTTTTTCCGTGATTCCTAAAGATTGGAAAAATTTTCAACGATTACCGTATGTCGGATTTTCAGTGCTACTATTGGATTAAAAAATTATACGTATTTAGGTTTATAGATGCATGATAAAAGAAGAATTATTTGGGAATGGATGAAGATTGGGGATGAACCAATTAATTATTATCGGAATCGGCCGAATCTTAGCAAAAGAGCTACAAGGTCTAGTGTTAAACGTTCTATCTGACAGACGACGCACTGCTTGAAATGCTTAGTCATAGCGCCCAGGTATGGATCATAAATCCAAAGAAACGTTTCATCAACACCCACGATTTGATCACATACCATCGGGATATGTAGAATGTACTCTAGTCAAGACATAAACCCATTCCTTGAGGAATTCTAAGAAATAATGCAACGAAGTGCAAAGAAATACATCATTTTAAAAGTTAAAAAGACAAGTAAGTCGGCCCCTTATTTATGATGATGATTGACAAAACTAGAGGAATGCATAAATCAGAGCACGCCCAATATTTTTACCAAAGAAGGCTAAAGAGCCTAGAGGTTACGGGAAGATACCAGTGTATTGAAATGGAGGCAAACTTTAGAGGGAAATTCATTTCCTCGAAGGGGGAAGGATCGCAATTAATCCTCAATGAATTCACGGTTGAACGAGGCGCCGAGTTTGTTTTGCTGATGAAAATCCCCGCCGAGAGTCGATACCTACTCTTCAAACGACCATTCTCCCGAGATGGCTTGTTGATATCCCGCTGAGGGGTCTTACAAAAACAACACCGCCGTAATACTTGCCCCCCCCCCCCTAGCCCGATTGTTTTCGGATTCTCTAACCCAACCCAGGCCTTAGAGAGGATTTCATATTACAGGGTCCTCTCCGTGGATATATATTCACATTTGAATGCGGAAAAACCGGGAAAATCAGCTCTCCTTCCTCCAATGAATATCCCTCTCATCTCTCTGAGCCCTAAGCTCATTTGCGGAAGCTCTTTGGTGGGCGAAAACAATCGGCTTCTTGGCAATTTACATTTGCAGAGCCGCGAGGGGAGTGCTGCAGCTGCGGCAGGCAAGACGATGGATGCCCTGGGCGCGCGACCTATCTGAGATTTCCCTCCACCTGCCTCCTAGCCTATCGGTGAACGGCGTCAACTCAACTGGAGGAGAAACCGCGTTCCACAAGAAAACGGTGATAGCCTGGAATACCGTGGATGCTGGAAATATACGACACTTCGTTTCCCAACAATCTAGATAGGAACTTCACCTGCTTTGAAGACCGCGATTGTTTTGGATCATCCAATCCGCATTTGGAGCAAAGATTCACCAAGTTATAAATAATAGATTAAGATGTAGCACTAAAAGCATCGAATAACGTGATAAAGCTCTCGGGAATTAGCTGAAAGATAGTGATGTCGACACCGCATTGATATCTGAAGGAATACATATTTTTGAACTGACTTTCTTATATTTAATATATTTGTAAAAAAAGTTTTTTTGCATCAAAATATTAATATCGCAATGTAACATCAGTTCCATAGATATAAGCAGTCTTTGAGTAGAGAAATTACACATTTGATATAAAATCTTGCTAAAGTTTAAAAAAGAAATAAGGGAATGAAAATTCTTCACCGCTTTTATTAGATCATGGAATTTGAAGTAAATATACTAAAAACCAGATGATAATGGCCGGATTTTCGAGAACTCACTCAAAGTAGATGGAACATGAAGAAGAACATATTTTATGGAGAGGGTAATCAAAGAGGACAGGATTATTTTTCCGTTGGTATGGGACTGAATAAAGAAATTTCTAATTAGTTAGCTGGACAATCACAACTTAAAATTACATTATAAATACAGTTAACATTTGACTCACCAGCTGTATTTCCTCGGGCATGGCGAAAATATTTTTAACGCGTTCGGGGTTTTAAAGAATCTCCATTGCCATATATATTTTAGTAGAGAAGAAGAAATTACATAAATTCGATTTTGGGACGAAAAGAAACTCATATGTCCCAACCATTGCATCTTCATCAATAACACTCGCTCATTAGCGGGCATCAATTTCGCTCGAGTCATTCAGAATCATATTTCCGGCTTTCCAATCGCACGTGTGAACTCGGGGTGACGCGCTATCTTGTGGGGAATATGGACTCCAGCGAAAGCGGAATCTTCCAGCATTCTGGGGGGATAATCAATGTGCCAAAGTATCGGTCTCGGATAATCGATCGTTGAAAATATCGACTAGCCCTTCGCAGATAATCATTATATCAGTGTTGAATTCAGCCTTAGCTCATCTAACAGCTGTCAGTTTTTATAAGATTTAGAGACAGCGACATGATTAAGGGCAGTAGAAGGAGTGGATGATGACGAGAAAGAATATTAGATACAAGGTAATTGAATTTGAGTTTTTCAGCTTTGTGTAATAAGGTCAAATAGAGGGACGGGAAGGAGAAATACATAATAATTTTGTGGAATTTCAGGTCATATAGTTGGCCAGTAAACGTCAATTTACGTCAGAATTAAATTTAACCTATCCATCATTTGGTGGTATTGGTTTTGGTGAATGTAATATTAATAAGTACCTCTGACAAAAAAATGTATAGTGTACCAGCGGAACAGTGCTAAGCTAAGCAAATACGTTTGTCGTTTATAGTCAATACCTGCAGTCAAAATATTTATAAGAGGCTTTCATGTCATTCATTAGGAAACAATATGCTTAATTAAAGGAATAATAAGAGAAAAAATGAAGACGCAGTAAAACTGTGGGTAGATTTTAAACATTGAGATTGTAGTAGAATAAGTCCATTATTGAGAAAGTTTCGCATACTGAGTAACTGTTTGATCCTGAGTTCGGAGACTTTCTTGCCAATCTCACAGGTGAAAATTCTTCCTTGCAGCCAATCAACAACCACCAAAGACTCTCTATTCCTCTAAGTTGCGTTAGTAGGCCATTATGGGGTAAATAATATTTAAAAATATATAGTAACACCCTGTTTTAAAAAGATTTGGATTCTTTCTTAATATAATTGAATGTAAAATCAAACTGGAAGTCCTTCAAGGGTAGCTATTATGATAAATGTAAGAGAAAATAACAAAATATGCTGGTGGCATAACGCACGTAAATAAAGTATTAGTAAGTGAGAATTGAATTTGAATTTAAAAAATAATTTAATTTGGCATGTGACAACTATGGAAAACTATGGGGGAAACTATTAGAAAATGTAACTTGTAGTTTAAAATTCATCGAAGAATTGCTATCGATTCATTATCAGCTATCATACCAATCAGAAATAGCAAAATGTGAACCGCATTAGCGGTTAGATTAGTGGCAGATATAGCCTGTGTACTTAATAACTTTGAAATCAAATACCTTGGAGAAACCTTGCATAGCACTACCCTTACTGATTTAAATTTGACTACGGAGTATACCGTATTAATACATTTATTAAGTACATTGTAACTTTTCATGAATTTGAACTTACCCATACCCCGATCCAAAGCTCGGTTTGAAGTTTGGAAGTCTTATCAAACATAAATAGTACAAATTAAAGAATCTATTTAAGAATGCCTCCCTAAAAAGTCTCCCGTCTGTATATTTAAGTGAAAATCAAGACAGAGATCTCCTCCAATTACATTTAACTTGCATTCACTTCATAAATGCAGATTATTCCTTCATTAAATTTACCACCACGTTTTTCATAGCAGCATGGTTAGATATACATGCATCCATCACATCTCTCAGGGAACATTTTAAGGACTTATATTTTTTAAATCTTAAGCACAAACCACTTGGATTAAATATATGTATAGATGTAGTCTGATACGAGTTTCTTGGGTTCGGTCTATGATTCGAATAAATTAAATTATAAAAAATAAAAATAAAATTCGCTTTCTCTTTGGGGCACTCCAAGCGCTCAATCCTAAGGTATCAATAGCACCCCGGAGTGCATCAGACTCACCCTTGCTGCCCCACATGGGTCATGGTACCACAACTCCACGTGGCCTCCTACCCCTCCCCCTACCTCCCCCTCCCCTCCCCATCCACCCAAACCCTCCCCCCACCTGGGGACACATTAATTATTGGTGACCCGGAGAGAAAGGGGTGAGATGGAGGGGCGGAAGGGGGGGAGGAAAAGAGGGAGGAGTGGAGGAATTTAGTTTGGGAAGGCTAAGTAGAGCGTTGGGCACGTTTAAAAAGATTTGTTTACGTTTTGGAAGCGAACAGAGATTGTATAAGTGCATAGAAGACTGTTTGAGAAGTGACGGGGCGTGGTCTTACTTAAGTACAGTTCTCGCAAAAGCTGGAGGAAGAATTACGCGCAGAAAATTCTGTCACAGTTAGATTGATATATAAATGTCTGTGTTTGAGGGCAAGACTGAAACTTAAACAGTCTCCTCATCCTAAGGACCTTTATTTCAACTATATAACATGCATATAATAATAACAAAAACTAATAAATACAGTGCACAACATGACCTGCTCACTCATTGTTGAGCCTCTTTCAAAGAAAATAATTTAAATTATCAATAAAATGGATGAAAAATTATATAAAATTGTTAGAAAACAAATATTCCATATGATCCGCTGTCCAAGCGATTGGTCATTGCCATTAAAAATACAAATATAAAGTAATTAAAGTAAGATTTGAGTTCTCACGGCAAAAATTAAGGATTTTTGTATCCCAGTTACAAACCCACTCTATGAAAATGCCCGAAGAAGGGGTGCGAGAAAAAGTTATGAAACTTTGAAGCTCAAATAGGAAGAGTTAGTCTAGAGTAGGGGTCGGAAAACGGTGGCTTGCGAGCCATATGCGGCCTTTTGGTTACGCATGTGTGGTATATGAAGTAAAATTGAAATTAAAATGAAGATATATTAGTCTAATGAAAATATTTCTTACAGGATTAATTAGCGTATGGGGGATTTTCCTTTTATGTAATAGAAATCTTCATCTACATCTACGAAGTACCGTACAAGCCACCTCTAGAATTTGTGGCAAGGGGTGATTCCACACTAGGTATGCAGCACTCGTCCCAGCACAAATCGGGACATCGCACGTTCCTCTGGCCGCTAGGCCCAGACGGAAAAGCAGTCAGAAATAATTGATACAAGATCTTGTTTAAATAATACGTCAGGTAATACTTGTCCGTTAAACATATTTATGGCTCTGTAACAATTTTACATACTCGTGACTGATTTTGATCTTGCTGAAAGAATAGATCCTAAGTACCGAAATAGCCCGATGCTAATCTGCCACAAGCTTATGCGACGGCTGAATCCGGGTAGAACAGGGTAGTGGGAGGGTTTTAGCATCTGGAAACCCTCACTCTTCCATCTTTCCAGCCCTTCATTCAGAATAGGAAGGGCTGAAAAAAAATTTCCCATCATCCCTCATATCATCGATAATGATGACGTTTCGTTTTTATGACTCTCTCGGGGTTGTGTCCTCTTCCACTTTCGTCTTGGGGTCTGCCCCCTTGCCAAGAATGTGGCCCCCTCCTCTTTCGCCCCATTATGACTACAGAAAAGGAAAGAGAGAGAAGGAGAGATTGAGAAAGAGAGAGAGGACGCGAAGGAATTGTGGGAAGGGTTTTCCTTCTTGGGATATGGGGGTGGGCGCCCAAGCCGTGGCGGTTTTAGGACGAAAAAAGGGGGTCACCCGAATGATGACAACAATAAAAGCTCCTCCCCCTCCCTCCCCCCTTCGATCTCCCCCGCTTGAACACAGGGGACTCCTGACGTAAACCTCCACTCCACTCCAACCTCGGCCGTATCAATACGAAAAGAATGCTGGGATGGAAAATACGGCCCGGTTCTTGGAATGGGTAGTCCAGGGGTGAAAGAGAGGTAGAGCAGGGAAACAGTGAGGTTAAAAAAAGAAGTTTAAGAAAAACGGTTCCCTTGCGTGGACGGGGTTATTTTGTGTTGATTTCGGGACGTTATTCATTCCGCGGCTCTTCCTCCTCCAGTATTTCCCTCGCCGTAGCGACTTTCCCCGAGTCTTCAGGAACCCTTCGACCCACCGAACACGTCCTTCTCATCCACATCACGGGATTTTATTTAGAACAAAGAATCCGTCTCGGTGTGGCTGCGGTAAAGTAAGATGGTAAGCCTTGCGCACCAGGATCCCATTCCCTCCGTACTTTTCATTTGTTTTTGTGCTCTTTTCATTTCCTTGTTCATCTTCCTGCCTTAGGTTTTAAGCTGAAGGCTTTTGTCAACCACCAAGTTAACCTGCGCGACAAAAGATTAATCGACTACTGTATATCGAATTATTAGATATGACACATAATATTGTGTTTGATAAAAATGAGATGGGATTTAAGCATGATATACGATTTGAAAGGGATAAATATATAAATTATCGACCACTCGTGGTATGGAAAATGATATGCGATGCCATTGCGTTAAGAGATGCCGATGTTATATGCAGTTTCAAGTGATACATTGTGATACGACTAGGTAATTGGAAACTTGTTTATTCTGAGTTGAGTTAATAACAAGCATTGGACAGCAAATAGAGTAGGCTGTTAAGAATGGTTCGTAGGTCAGTACGTCATGATATGTGGATTGATGTATACTTTTACTAGTTTACAAACACAATGATGGCGGATCTCATCAAATTTTATTCGGAGTGACATTCATTGATAACTGAACAACCGTTAAGGCAAACGCCACGTTCTGTAAATAATATTTCACTGCTGGTACGAGGCTTGAAAGCAGTTTCATCTGTTTTAAAAAGTCCCTCATGGCATTACCAGTGACTGATCGACCTATATCACATTATATCGCATATCATATAAAATACAACACGATCCATTAGCTAGAACAAAAGTTAAACGGATGAACTTGACTGAATTTTTGATGAAAAAGCAACAAACAAGTGTTGAACATTTTATGCCGACTACAACAAAGGCAGCCGAGCTAAGGCACTGATCTATTTTACAAAACAGACAAGGTGACGAGCACCTACATAGCAAATACACATTAATTAATTAAACGCTTCACCAATTATTTCACAACGCCATAAATTGAAAAATTAATTGACGGATTGTACAGTGTTGTTCTTTTATCTGCATTTAAATTTCATGATATTCCGCAAAGCGTAGTCGCTGTCCGTCAATTTAATGTAACACCGCAAATCGATGTTCAATTTTCACTATTGCTTCCCAGTCCCACCGCCTGATCGCACTGCTTTCCACGCCTCCACAAAAACCACACGCAGTGGGAGCACGTGCGGCTGGGGGAGGTCAAGTCTCCTCCCGAGGAAGAAACGGAGGTTGCGCGGATTGGATATTCCATCCATTCGCTGAGCGCGCCGTGTTTTCAGCTCACAATGGGGTACTATATGGAGTCGCGCAATAATAAGGGCATATGGACGGGTGTTTTGGTTGGGAAAGGCGAACGAAAGAAGGAGCTATGCAAAAGAAGCCCACGGACCCGATCGTTAAGCCCCGCTAGGAGAGTGAGTGCATGGGAGGGAGAAAAAGACAGAAGAACGTATAGAGCGAATCCTTTCTCTTCAACCCCCACAGCACACACTGTGGTGGAGCTGTAATAAAACAAACGAGACGGTACGGGGATAGAGAATATGGTGTTTTTTTTTCGAATGGAGGAGTGGGTGTCGCTTGGCCTCACTGCTGTTTTCGCCTCCCATTGTCTCCTCACATCCCCCACCGCCTTCCCATGGACCATCCTCTCCCCCTGCCCTATTCCCCCCTCCCACCGCTGCGTATCCACGGAGTGCGATGGAGAAAACCGCGGATACGGAGCGAGAAAGGGGGACATCGATTTTTTTCGTGGATGGCATGGTTTTTCAAGACGCTGAAAAGTTAAGATGTGAGCTAAAAAGTTTTCCGTGTCAGAGTCGGGAGGTCGGATTATGAGGGAGGAGGTGGAGGATCGAGAAGGAGGTGTGGGATGGAAGAAAATAAACGAGACACGAGCAGAGTTTCGAAAGAAGAAGAATTTACACGACGGAGTGGGTCAGGTTTCATCGAAGAAAATCATTTCAACGGTTCATCCACTGCATCCAGAGGGTGATAACAAATGAAATGAGATTTACTTCGCTATCAAACTCAGACAAGTTTTGAAATGGACGTATTGGAGTAACTGATTTGGAAGAGATTATGAAAGACAGTAGAGTCTTGATTACTTGAGTCTTGATATACTGAGGTTTCGTTTTATCCAAGGTACATATTTAGTTATGTCACCGAATTATTAAGCACGTTATATATGCACGGTAACTTATTTATTGGTTGCTTTACGATAGTTTGTAATTCTTATTTTATTTGATCAAACAGTTAGTTGGAAGATACCACCCCACAAACATTTTGATGCTGAGATTCCTAGAGTAAATCGGAGATAAGAAGAGGAAACATCTGGACAATTTATATATATTTTATGAAGAATAAAGAAATATTTTATTTCAAAAAGTAATTTTAGCGAGGCGTAAGGCTATTGTGTTCATTTCATAATATACGCACGTCAGACAACCCTTACTTATTATTTGAGTTTCCGATTAACCTACGTGTCTTCCATTCACATGTATACGGATAATCG
Source organism: Pyrrhosoma nymphula (assembly GCA_963573305.1). Lineage (NCBI taxonomy): Eukaryota > Metazoa > Arthropoda > Insecta > Odonata > Coenagrionidae > Pyrrhosoma > Pyrrhosoma nymphula. The sequence goes on from OY754338.1 coordinate 92,872,500, forward strand.
ATGCACGATTTGTGCTTAAATGTTAATCTTAATAAATTATTGAAATGCACGTTTTTAAGAGCTACTAACTGTTATAATTCCTTTAAATGAGCGTTTTGAAGAACTGGAAACTGTTATAAATTCTTAAAGTGCACATTTTTTAAAATCTGATCATGAGAGATAAATTCGCACTTTCATTTGACGATGTGTCTCTGGGCTTTGGCCCATTACTTGCATCGCTCAGGCTTTTTCAGCTACAATGGAGATTCACGTTTTGTAATGCGCCAGCTTAAAACTAAAAATTATGCGAGAAAAAAAAACCAGCTTGAGAATCATTCTTTGCAGAATTTACTATAGCAATCACTATCCTAAAGTTCCGCTCATCATAAATTTTAGCGACCTTTTTCTTACCCGTGCACACTAACTTCATATGCACGCAACCTAAATTATCACTCTCTTCTATCGTCTCCCTTCCCTGACAAATTCAGTTCCCGATAACAGTGATCTCTTTCCTTTATCACCAGACTAACCACGGTGGTGCATTTTACAAACAGCGGTTCAATATTTAGACGCCATCTATTAATTGAACTGGTGCAATTACAACATTATTACTTATCTCAGCACACATTAACACTACATAATGCGTTACTATACCTACCCAGAGTTATAAAATATAATTATTTTCGATGGAATTTCAGCCAAGCGCAATGAATGCACGCTATCAAAGGAGGGCAAATACGTAATTCTTGGAACTTAGCAGCTGTATCGTTAGAACCTACTGATAATACATCTATAATTAATTCGCTAACGCGTATCAACCTAATCTGCATAGAGCTTAAAGCGCTGATGCTTTGAGTGGAATATTTATCAATCAGAGAGAGGTCCAAAGGCATTTATTTTTGCTATAATCTGATTCATAAATGACTCTTTGTCCTCTGGCATTATTCGCGTAATTTGGCACAAAGGCACAAACAATAATCCTTGGAGGCTTGTAAGTTATCTCGGCCATGCCATGTGGAATTTGAAACATCTTCTCATATAGTTATCAGATCAATTAGGATTCAATTTCAGATGACACATACAACAGATAGTGGATAATTGCCCCGTTAACATTACATAGACGAGTAACATTAGATTGTAACGCCGTAATCAGGAGTAACGTAACCCGATGATTACACTAGTAGTTCAGTTCATTTGCCAAACACGGAACATTTCCTATTATTATGCTTTATATTACCGAAAACGCGCTATAATCTAAATAAATGGGCACACTGCTTCAGTAAGATTTATATAAGCTCTAACACATTTCAAAATTTTTCTAAAACTATGTTCTTTCAAGCATTTTTGAAGATAAGCGTACGATGCGTAACCAATGAATGACCAACTTGAAAACCAAAAACGCTTAGCCAAAAAATGTATCCTGTTCTTTAACAGGCTTAGCGCAATGTTATGACATCGGCTAGATTCCACTACATACCTTTTTAAATGCCAAGTGCAGTGCTGTACAAGAAATGATGAAGTTGTCTGTTCTCCAAATTTCCTTACCTACCCTTAATATTCAATACCACTTCAGTCGTCATATTCTCATCTCTACTTCCTGTCTGCATCCTTCTCCAAACCTAAATCTTAAAACTTCAAGCCTACGCTAAATTCTCTTTTTTCAATAGTAAGTTTTGGAACCAGTCATAGTAAGATAAAATCCAAGCTTGAATCTGAATTTGTAGAGACAAAATCAAACAGCAAATTTATGCCATTTTTCCCTACTCATATTTGTTTACTCTAAATGTCAAGCCCAAAATTATTTATATCATAGCAAACATATCCGGCTAGGTAACTCTGGAAGAGTGACTTGAGTTGATTATGTACTGTAGACCGACATTTTGCTCCAAGCCAATTAAAAAATAAAGTATCATCATCAAATAATTGCTGCACAACTTTATGTTCCACGATGTATAGTTGTTACTACATTTCAATTAATTTTTACAAAAATTATGTAGAATGTATTTATGTCCTCATGGAGTAAGAATTACGTTTGAGTCAAGTCATATTATCGATCGGCACTTGTATTACTTTGGCATATTATCCATAAATACCCTGGATTTTAGATTGAATCTAGCATTGCAGCTCACAAATTCCACAATGGATCACTAATACCAGATAAAAATTCTAAATTGGGCAAATTCTTATTTAAATTAAAGTGCCGAGGCTAATTAACTCATAACTTAGAATTGGACTAGAAATGAATTTGATGTGCGAGTGAGCATAAAAAAATAAATGCAGGTGGAGCTGATACCTTCAATCGTCCGTGATAAATGATTAGTAAACACTTCTCAGGGATTGCGAAATAATGCTAAATGCGAGGAATCCACCTGAAAACCTAATTAAGCCTCTTAAAATTACGTACATCACGGGAGGGGCGAATTCGAGGCTAAATATTTTGCCATTGATGTACTGACATTCACTCATCAGCCAAAAAAATATAGTATTTTTTCCTCCGAAGGGCATTTTTATTTTTGTAATCAAACAATCTACAATATCTTATTCTATCAACCTCCACGTCTTGGAATAAATTAATTTCCATACAGGCACGCTGCAGCACCTTTTGACATTTATCACGAGTGAAGTGGAGGAGAAACAAGGAAACGTTGGATACAGCCACGGTGTAGGTATATGCTAAAGGTCAAAGGTGAGGAGCAAAACAGGAGGTCAAGAGGAAAACAAGGCAAGTGGGGAGAAGGACCCAGCCTGAGGCGTTGAAAGATTTTTATCGAATCGGGCGAAAGACGATGAGATTGGATCAGCAGCTACAGCGGATAAAGTTATTATAAGGAAGGCTTTTCTTATTTTTGATGCACTATCTTCTACGGCTGAGTCCTGTGGACTTTCAACGGACAGTTTTGAAGGGAAAATCTAAAGGAGAGCCTTACGAGGAAGACTCAAGGATAAATGCGCAAACTTCGTGATACGGAACGTCAAACAAATTAGTTACCTGGCTGCAAATGAATTGGCAAGGAAAAGAGGAGGGGTTCTGCCAGTCTATCTTAGGAATAAATGGCTCATGGTAATAGTGAATGATAAGGCTGGTAACTTCGTGTAATTTGAGATCCAAAAATTAAAACGTTTTGATTATAATTCGAATGTGCCGATACTGTACGAGTGTAACATACTTTCCGGTTTTTTGCTGGCTTTGAGGGAATGAAGATTCAAGCCTGCGGAGTTGAAAAACCTTAAAAGAGATGAAATAATGCATGCTGGTGGACATCAGAGGCAATAGAACTTAAGACTTTCACAAGTCGTCATAGGCATCACGCCATCTCAAATTGTATAATGCGGAAGCTTCATAAGAACATGCTCATGACGTCTTAATAAGCTGACAAATGAAGTCTACTCTAAAGAGCAGGACACCATGTATCACTGATTTTCATGTAATACAGCAACTGGAAGCAACAAAGGCGAAAAAATAATCCAAGGCTTTTAGACAATGTTTATCACTTTAAAACTGAAATAAACTCACCGGCGTCATCTAAACTTCTGACCCTGAAGAAAATCACGCAATTCTGAGCGTAATAAAGAGTTTTTATTAGCTTTATTTAATTTAACGCTATCAGCTGAAGAGAAACTACAGGGAATAAAAAATCTTACTCGGTATAATTTCAATGTATTTTAACCTTTGGTGCATGATTCCTTACAAAAAAAATGCCTTGACCAGAGAATTCGTCTTTGCAAGAAATTAAAGGGCCTGAAACATGAAGTGTAGCATGGGTGTCCGAGATAGACTCATTTCCACGTTTCGGCTGAACCATGATGGATATAAATGTACTTGAAAGGTTGAACGCCACTCCAGTATCGGTGGACATTTGCGATGGGTAGACTGTGAACTCATCCAACTGAGTGCCCTTCGAGTGAGACCTCTGCGGCAAGCACGAGAACTTGATCGAATCATTTGCCTCTAGTTGTAGTTACATTCGCTCACCGTCAGAGGGTGTCAATGCCGCTCGCGAAACAAATTTTGGCCCCAGCAAAGGAGAGGGGATCTTCCTCCTCCGGGAAATAGAATATCTTGCTTAAAGCAGTAAATATATATATATAATATACACACACACCTTAAAACTTTGGCACATTTTAATTAGAGGAAAGAGCTTCTCTCATCCCACACGCCTCTGCAAATGCGGCGTTAATTAAAAAGTGCCCTTAGGCACTTGGTTGAAAAGGTTAATCAATGTGCTTTGGCATGAACTGGAAGGCTTTACAGCAATTAGTAACCTATCTTGGACGAAGGAGAAATTTGTAATTAGGCTGAATAGAGATTAAGTGTAGGTATAACGTTAAAGTTCCGACAAATTTGTACACTCTTCCTTCAATTATTTTGGCAATGACTTTAAATTGCTTTTCACTCGGATATTGCGCTAAGAAATATTTAAAAAAACATCAATTTGTGAGTTTCAGCAAGCTTGATGCTTCTCAATTTTGTATCTTAAAAGTTTAGGCATGATGATAAATATATTTAAGTTATTATGAGAAATTCACAGGAAAATATATAAAAGGTTCATGATAACATTTTTAATAATATATATTGGCAAGAATAATTCTCTGAAAACTGGGCTTACGTTAAATATTTAGCCAAAATAAACGGCATGATATCATTCATTCGTGATCATTTTTATTCTTCAAGTAGCCATCTATGGTGAAATATTCCATAAATTCAAATCAGCCTTTGCTTGACTGTCCAAATAAAATTACATTTTTAAGCTCAGAGGTTCACAACATTGCACTTTGGTCTCATAGTAAAAATAAACTACTGATATTGGTAAGCGCTGGTATAGCAAGTTTGGTGAAAGAATTATATTTTTATGAAATTATTCAACCTAGCCAGATGTATTCACTCTTAAGATACGGCGGTATTTTATCCACTTCTCTAGTACACCCCTTGTAAACATGCAAAATCAGATAACCAACGCACGGGACGCTTGTAACGGTGTAATGTTAAGTCCTTTGGCCATGGATAGCCCTTAACAACGGCCAAACATCTCGTGCCAAGGGAGGATCGGGTGAGAGACGGGTCAATGGGTGATTACCTTCGGGAAGACAACGTTGTTGTAGGGGCCAGCTGCCAGAGAAGATGGATAAGCCGGGCCCTGGGTTTGCGAACGGGACAAGAGGAAAGGTGTTCGGCTACAAACGAAGCAATCACAGTGGGGCATGTAGGGAGCGGGAGGAGAGACAAAATATTGTTGCCTCTAAATTTGGACGACCGCGTTGTCCTTCCCTTGTTTCATACACATCTTGTATTGTGAACGAAATGGTGAAACGCCTTCACTCCATATTGTGTTTTATAATACCGTAACAACGAGGGTGAAGCAGTCGAAGCATGTTAAGATAATGATTCAATGGAATTATGCAACACGGAATGTTTTGGACCGAGAAAAGAGTTTCTGAGTAAGCGCAAAGAGTGTTTTTACCTTAAACTCTCCAAACATTATGATTCTTGCTTAAATTTTCTCCATGCATTTATCTCTTGATTTGGTCTATGTATTTTGGTTGAAATAAGCAAGGCATTTTTCATGAGACTATCATTACACTAAATCGGCTGGTCTAATGAGAAAAGCAAGGTATAATGGCTTCGAATACTTGAAAATAAGCGATCTCTTGAGCGATTCAGTCTAAAGTGGGTCATAATATTACACTTTTGTGAAATGGCAGATTACATCTAGAACATGTATGCCATATCTAAGAAAAACGAGACAACTTATTGGTAAGAGTTGCACAAGTATGAAAGATTTTCATACAACCCCAACTGATTTCATTCATCATTGTAAAGAGGTGCTAATTAATAAAGTTATTTGTGATATGCGCCGATGAATAGTGCCGCAAAACGAGCGACAGAATACTATTCTGGGGGAGGACCATCACTTTCCGTTGATAATCAATATGCACGCAAGAAGTAATTTCAAGCATATGTCCAGTGAAGACCACACCATTCCATTTTCCCTGAATAGCCGTAATTGCATCCAATGCTATATGCGTTATGTTATTTGAAGCTACTATAGACTGTGATACTATTGATAGCTGAAGCTACTATTGATAGCTACTATTAGCGAATGGCTGATCAAAACCTTCTACGAAAATGGGACAGCAGGATATTCTTTTGGAAGGATAGTCAATAGCGTCCGTTGAAGCAATTGTATCACAACATCTATTCGGAAAATTTGCGCGCACTGTTCAACGAAGGCCAGGGAAACGTTGATCATCTGATGGCGACGCATGTAACACGTAAAAGAGTTCCCGTTTTGGGTATGCCACGTCATTAAAGGCTTAATGTTTGAAATAACCTTTCCGTAACTTTAATGAGGGAGTGACTCGAAACACCTCGATGAATTTTAGCGGGCCGGGTAACTGGCGAAACGCTAACAGGGACCAGACAAAGCAAAACAACAAGGCAGTTGGAAAGCGAAGGGGAAAGAAAACACGAATAACAAATGAAAAGAGAAAAAACAAACACTTTTGGCAATCAACAACGAGGCGCTGTACGATTAGGACAAGCAAGTAAGCGTGAAGGTTGGAAACTTGCAGAAACCAACACGGCGACTCTTTAACACTCGAAGGCGTTTACAAACACCTCGTTCACAGTGCGACACCATTAGAGACGGGTTAAGATGCAAGGACCATTGTAGAAGTTAAAAGGATATAGGGTGGATATTAAATTGAGGTGCAGGCTTAAAATGAACCTTTCATTGGGAAGGGGCACGAAGCCTTGATGATTCGAGACGAATGGATTTCTTAAAATAAAGCATTATCAAGTGATCGACTACTTCGGTGTTAATCGATCGAAGTTTGGAAGTAGGGACGAAACTTATGTGACCATTGTGTATGAATGAGAGGAAACACAGAGAACCACTCGGAAAACAACCTGGAGATGACACATCTCAAGAGGAATACCTCTCTTCCAAAGTTCTCCATGAAACCTCTCACTTGCCACGCCGGAAAACTTCCGTCGGCAAACTTCAACCAATTTCAAAAGCTTAGAAACGTATCAAGTACGCACGTAAATAAATATTATATGATGCTAACGGTTTAGCTAAATAAGAGAGCCAAAAATAGCGAAAAATCCAATAATGAAAGAACACCAACAGTTCACCAACCATTAGAAGCTCTATGGCGGAGAGAAACCTAACATCTGAATTACTCAGTAATTTTGCAGAGCCGCTCCTCTTCTACTTATCGTTGACTTAAACGAGAATGGAACTAATGTATAATTATGAGAATCTGTTATTTAAAGCGTATAACTAAACAAGAGTTATTCTTTGATGAAACTTAGCCAGCTGGAGAGCAACAGTGGGAGAAACTCCTCATGTAGCAAATGATTACATTATCCCTGAACTAAAACAGAAAGGGGTAGCAAAAATATGGAAAATGTCCTCATCTACTTCGCTATGCATTGAGGCGTAAATAAAGTGACTCTTCGATATGATGTTGAACAAGTGGTGACAAGTGAGTTGTGGGAGACGATGTTTTTCTATGCTAGCATAGCAGAAATGAAAATATAAACCCTGTAAAAATGGACAAAATACCACCAGAGAATCAGGTTTTCTAGCGCAAGTGTTTGAACTAGAGAATGATTGGAAAATAATATGGATCGATTGGCTGACGGTGATATAAAAGTAGATAGTTAATTTTATTTGTTACTTATTTGCTTACTTCAGTCTTGTAATTATCTCAAATTTCGGCAGATCTACACTCGTTCCAATAGGCATGAGGATGGTTTCCGTAGAATTATTTACTTTTCCACAAAATAATTTGCGAAATCGTTACCATCCGATTATTATACTTGAACATCCAAACAACCTGCTCCTCTCAAAATCTCTACCGCTCCAAATCAAAGAAAATATCCCAGTCAATGGAAAACACATTTCTATCTCTCTTCGATTGTCTCCACGTTGTTGACCTTTTATTCCTTTCGAATTTGTAAAAAATATAAACCCAATCTTTGGATTGGATAAGGGGATTACAAACATCTTTAAGTGCTCTCCTCTCAGCAAAAAGGATGGAGGGAGAAAGAAGCATCGTCGAGAAAATTCCTCAGCAAAGGAGGAGAAGTTGAAAGGGTTTGAGGCTCCATCTCTTGTGATACGAGGCCGGAAGCCGTTCCTTTCTTCTGCATCGTGCCATTTGGGTGAGGATGTAGTTATGTATAATTAGGCTCATCGTGTATCCCAGTTTAAAAGGTCTGTCCCGATGTCCCGTTCGGTTAGAAATTCTGTCCCAGCTGGCTGTGAAATGTCCCGAGGTGACTCCGTTTAGGTCCACTTCCAACGTAACCGAGAAATACGCAGCGGAAAATGCATGGCGAGAAATGTGTAAATCGAAAATTTTGCGGCAAATCGTATCATGCATCCTTGTTAGCTCTCCCGGTGGGCCCAGAAGAATTACTTTGTGGGGGCCAAGAAGGGTTTAGCCATCCCACTCGTAGCGAAATTTGAGCTCGGTAAACCAGAGTTTTGTACGATAAAAAGCCACTGTAGCTGCATATAATAATTATATTTTGTAATTGCAATCAAAGAATAAAATAACTGAAGGTACACCATAAACATAACTTTTATAGACAAACACTCGATTATGTCAAGGTTTTTGTCTATTCAAATCTGGATATCCCACGGTTTTGGGACATTAGAATATGGTTAGCCTGTGTGAAAGGGGTTAAGACGAAAGGGGGAAGTGGGAGATGAAAAAGAAAGGGAGATGGGACGAGACAAAAGGATACGAGAAGGCAAAGGAGGGAAAAGGGGAGGGTTGGCAGTAGGAAGCGCTGCATGAGAGAACACGGCAAACAAGACGGCTGAGATGGATGGAAAGTGATGTACGTTAGATTCGGGTCGGCGCGGGAGAGGGGAGGGTTGAGAGGGCGGAAGAGTTGAGAGGGAGGCAGGATCACAAATGGAAGGGAACAGAAGGGGTGCGCAAGGAGGAAGGGGTGGGAAGGGAGCAGGGGGATGACGCATGGCGGACGGAAAAGGGAACGCCAAGTGATGGGGGAGGGAGGGGGAGGAGGTCTTTGAGGGAGGAGGGTGTGAGCGGAGGCAGTTGGAAGGAACAAGTGAGGAACGGAAGCGAGGAACGGAACAAGATGGATGGAAATGTTTATCTCGCCCAAGTTTCGCCGCTAATAAATCCCTAACCCTTTTATGCCCTGGGCCACGTGAAACGCCAAACCCGTCCCTTCACGTTCACCGCATCACTCGCGTGCATTTACGACTTTTTTCTCGCCTGCCCAACTAATTTATGAGAAGTACGAACGCTTCCTTAAAATAAATGGTGGAAACTGATTTGTCACAAGGGAAAAGATATGCGGGTTTGGTTTGCGGTGGTAAGGATTCCGGAGAGTAGGACTACAATGGACTAGAAGGACTAGAAGAGTAGTGCTAGAAGGTTGCATTCTCGGGTTTCCCGCAGCGTGTAATATTGTTTATCAGCAAAAATTCTGCCAGCGTTTTACCTGGCCTCTTCAGGTCAAAATAGAAACTTTAAAGAAATTGTTATGATAAGAATCTTCAAAATGAAGGTGCCAGATGAAACACTGGAAAAACTATTGTCAATAATTGACTCACGCGATTGAGAACCCAATAATACAGCCTTTACATTCTACACGGCGCGAAAGCCTGTGCACCTAGGAGAACTTTCAGGCGGTTAAATCACAGTGTGTGCTTGAAGATATTCATGAATATAATGGGAAAGAAAGACGCACAGATGATTAGGACGGTGTGGAAGAAAATATTGGAGCCATTATTTTGGATGTATCGGTAGTTTTAAGGGCTTCCTTTTACATTGCATACCCAAGAATAGACTGGAGTAGTTTGGATACATGCAAATGCGTATTTTTATGAAAAACTAAAACACCATACTTGGAAATTGTTTAAGGAGAACTTTAAACTGTTTTGGGCGCCGTCTCGCTGGACGCTGTTGGAAGCCTGCCTCTAAGACAGCGTCAACAAGAATTTTACAACGTTGAAACTTAATATGTAGGTATCAAATTTTCAGACTTAACTTGGTGGAACCACATTGCGATAGTTTGGAAATAATTTCACTTTGCAATATTCCACAGAAAGTTTGATTTATTCTGAACAAGGGTTTAGACTATAACATAGTCATAGTCACAGTCAGTCACCTTGATAATAACTATGAAATACATAGTTGAAACCCTGGGTCGGAAGAAATAAAACTTTCTGTGGAATATTACAAAGTTAAATTATTTCCAAAATATCGCTGAAACCTAAGACCAAGAAATGTCGCCCGCCATGGTTCATGCCATCATTTGAGTTCCAAAAGGAGGGCCTCCTATGCAGACATAGGGCATACACTGTTGCAAGCAGTTTGAAGATAAACTGTGCGACCTCTTCTGGGGCTGGTGGTTAGGCGCCCTGAACGGAAATTCGCCCAACCACTTTGATTGCTGTTCCATGAAGATGTATTGACCAAAGTGGGAACTCGCCACTATATAATTCTTCCTTCATGAGGCGATCCTTTGATGTGCCACCACTACTCTTCCGAGAATTCCTTCGAATAATGCTCGAGATTTGAATCACTTCCCGGCATTCTGCAACTGGTATGTGCGCGCATGCCGCATTTTGATGAAATTTAGTACCAACCCGAGCACGTGCCACCCCTAATTTTAGGTATAAAATATCTAAAAATTTAATTTAACCGTCGTTTTCTTAGCGTGCCACTAAAAAAACCCTTTGAGTGCCCCCTAATAGAACGCATGCCATAGGTTACCAACTGCTTCTTTAGTGCAAACAGATTTTTCCTCTTTCCCCCGGAATTTTAAAAATATAGGCCCTAACTTTAACCACTTCCTTGCAGGTTACTTAAAACCTTTTGGCACATTATATATTACAAAAATATATATAATTCTTTAATATTATGAGGACTGCGTTTAGTTTGGTGGTGATTTAATTTATTACGTTGGTCTATCAGGAAGAGAACTTATTCATTTAAGAACCTCGCACTTGAGATGGAGAATCTGCCTAATGATTGGTGAATTGAATGGAGCAAAAGGATATTTCCTTAACCAATGATAGCTGGCTTGAAGACGAGAAACACCCCGTGTAAGCTCAATTTCGCCACTTCATAATGTAGAATGAATATTTGTAAAAACAAAAATTTCAAAGCTAATGTATCAAATGGTAAATGATCTGTAATTTTCTATCCGTGAAAGAGTATGAGAAAAATGAAGATTGATATGCATGTTGCCAGTTGCAGATCAAACTCAAATTAAGTCAAGGCCAAGTTGAATACAACCTAAAAGCATACCAAAAATTATTTTTTTAATGTTTTAGAGAATAGCTGTTTCAATTGTCTTAGGTAAGCCTCATCTACGATATAATAGGCTACGCCTACGCACATATAATTCAGTTGCTAGGCCTAGTGATTCATATGTGTGCCAATAGATGGCAAAAGAGCTCCAATATACCAGAGTCCTCTGGATTGCCGATAATACACTACATAGTAGTATACACTACATACCCTATGAGGGAGTAGTGTTAAGAACGGCCATCTAGAGGACTCTTGGAATATACGTTCTCCATTGACTAACGTCAGGGCATATGCATTTTTTAAAAATATACGTATAATTTAAAAACTAAAAAATAAATTTTAAACTGAGAATGAGATTTTTAAGGTGTTTTAACTATTATTTACCAATAATTTAACAACAAATTAATAACATTTATAATTATTTTATTTACTCATTACTTATTGGCTATTGTGCTAATAAGTTAGCCTGTTTCAGCAGACTTTTCAATTACTTCATCCATATTTCGGCTTCGGTCTTTTTCACACTGCTTTTTTAGCAAACCAATATGGAGGAATAGCGAGTAACAGGAGAAGATACAGCCTGTCTACGTTTTTTTGTTAAAAAGGAGAGCACAACGAAACCTGATGACCGGTGTTTTGGAGGACAAGACAAAAAGAAAGAGGAAGTAGATTCGGGATGTGGAAAATTGAGCTCAATGCGATTGAAGGACTGATGGAGATGTCAGCAAAAATGTTTCTCAGAACAAACTACTGCCACTCGAAGGAAATATGACAGTTTGGAGGGAGAAGGTAAAGGTCAGAGGATTTACAGCCAGCCGAAGACGCACTGCACGGTTGGACTCTGAAAGGTTAGACTAACTTCTTTCCTTTCATCGAGCGTCCTCAGCTTGCCGCGTCTGAGGCGAAGATTTGATGTAGCAATTATTCTATTTCACCCAACTTTCCGTAGAGATGGAAAATCGGTACAATTCACGGAAATAGGAGAGATCGTTCACAATCGGGCAGAAAAGTCGGTCCAAGGATATTCTGGCATTTAGTTTGCTCTGTCGGTGCGCCCTTTAAAGTTTTTTTTCTAATTGTGATTGCCGGAGGAAGTATGTATCATCAATGATACAAGTGCGTTGGGAATAGTGACATCATTGAACGTCCAACTATCGCTTAACTCGACCCAGATAAGGCCCAGTTTTTCCCTCAAAGAATGCAGACACGTGGCTAATTGGCTAAAGGTCCAGTTATTGAGTCTTAAATTTCCTTGATTTAAGACCATTAATCAAACATGCTAATATAAGTGGCTAATGCATCAAGAGTAAGGCTATGAAATTATGGGTTTAATAATAACAGGCCATTGAAGATTTTTACCAATTAAATATCATGCTAACATTTATGTGGAGAAACTTATCAACACTTTAAAAGTTAAGGACACAATATCAGAGGAATATGTGTTACAACGTACTAATTAATCAGGGAAGGCAATTATTCCGATCAGAGAGGAAAATATAATCACTTTTTTTTTAATCGCGTTTTTATGACTTTCTGATAACTTGATACAGCTTGACTTCGATTAATTTAGCTGTAAAAAACTCAATGAACATTTTTTTCAATAAAAATAACTTGATGTTTAGGTAGGCAACTTAGTCTTAGCATGCAGTGTGCGATAGAAGTAGATTTCAACTCAGGTTCTTGACTATTATAATGCTCTGAAAGTTGGGAGAGTGAATTTAAGTCTGCGTACATTTTACAATTTAAAAAAATCGCAAATGCATAGAGTTCCACTACCCCAGTAACAAAAATCGATGCTATATAACGGAAAATGGCTAGGCTAACGTCATTCTTTCTCATGCATGAAATCATGAGTGTTAAGTGAGTTATGGAAGAAATATCGCGCGGAAGTCATCCGCCCTCAATAATATTTGTGTTTTGCTTGTGTGGCAGATATTTGATGATATACAGCCTACCTTTATCTTTCCGATTACAGTTTCAACCTTCTACTAAACGTGCGGATGAATCAGTAATCGCTCAAATGAGTAAAAACATGCCCATGCTAAGAAAATCATCGAGGAAATAAAAGTAATTATCAGGAGATGTGATCGTTCACTAAGGCAATGTGCACCGTTGATCATTGGTGGGCAGGTTGGTTTAGGAAGGTGCTTTTGTAGTGGAGGAAGGTGGACACAACGGATAGCGCCTAGACATTCATGATCCAACATCCTATCCAACGGATGTTATCCTTTACGTAAAGGCATATCAACGTGACACCCAAGTAGGAACCCAGATTCATTTGAAATACATTCACCAATTGACGGGATTAGAGTCCGATCCGCTGGCATGATCATCCCGTACTTTATCTGCCTTTGTCTCAAATAATATTTTGCTTCATTTATTGATTTCGATTCATGATGCTAACACAAGAAAAGGTATCAAAAAACCTTACAGAATTAACATAACCTATTGAATTAATGCCACAATGAATAAAATAAAAGTTATCTTCTCCCGTTTATTTGGGTGGTGGGTAAGAATTTTTACATTGTACTCAGGTCTGGTCTTCAGAGGTTATCCACTTCACTAACCTGTTCTCGAAAGTCTTGAAACGAAAGACTAATACTTAAATCACGAAAAACCACTAATTATGGAAAACAGTGTGCCCTTTTTTGTCTTGACTCATCTGTTATTCACTTTAGAATATCTAGATGGAAAATTAGTAATTCAGGACATTGAACAGCTGTAATTGGTATGGCTTTCGCACACTAGAAGGCTGTCATCGGTTAACTCAATATGGGAATTATTCAAGTGCCACCTATTAGGTCAAATTACACACTGGGGTGATATTTCATGGAATTGACGACCTATGCCTCGTAAGAATGAACATTTCCTTCGTGAAGCGCCGATCCCTTCCGAGGACTTGCGTGGGTAGGGGATATTAGTGCCTTATTTCCGCGTCGGATGTCTTTCCAAGACAGACATTTCTAACCTCTCCCACAAAGAAGAAGACGAGAAGAGGAACCAGGAGACTGAAGAAGAGGAGAGTTGGTTGGCTGTGGGAGGATAATATAAAAAAAACAAAAGAATCTTTTCTCTCCACTTACAAAAGACAAACGAAATAGGTCGAGCAAAGACCACCCACTTCCTTCTAGCTTTATCGGGTCCCAATCTCACGGGGAGGACCCGCGACAATCGATCAATTGCAATCGGCCATTTGTTCCGATCGATAGAGTCCGCTAGGTCGGGTGAAACGAAGGCCTCGTTTTATCGAAATGTTGGGGGCAGGAGGCAGGGGGAAGGAAGGTGGGGAGGTGGTTAATTGCCTCTCTTCCCCCCAGGGGGCAGTGGTAGGTGGCACACGATCGGAAGAGCGGGATAAAGGATCCGCAGACGGATCATATATTGTTTAAAGGGACGATTTACCGATTTCCCTGACTCAGCAGCAGCGGGGCACGCTGGGATTGGCATGGTGGAAGGAAGGCTTGCGTGGTGACATTACTTCCAGCGAATAGAACTCGAGAGGCATTGTCCCAGGAATGAAACGGAGGGGGGAGGGATTACGCGGAAAACGATCGGGTCCACTTCGTGAAACTGTGCGAGTGAGAGAGAAAAAAAAATATTACGATCTTCATACAGACCGCCTTGGCTTATGCTTTTTCCTCGCCGGGGGGCATTACCGACAAAACTACGCAAAAAACGAGCACGGCCCAATCACGAAAGTCAACAAACGTTGATCGGCACTGAACACTCGAACGAAATGGAGCGAAACACTGCAAGATCCATGGGTGAAAAACGCTCCCATATGGAGGGATGCATTGTATTGGCCATTTGAAAAACACGCCAATCATCAACGTAACAACTGAGGCACGAAAGAAACTACTGGGGACAATCTCCCATCACGTATTCACCAGTACCTGTACATGGCAACTCATTTTCTAAAATTTTAAAGAGGGTGAGGTGCCCGTTCATATTAAAGCCTTCACTTGTTTGACATTAATTGGGATGTGCCCCTATTTGGGGGGACTTGAATGACCCGCGCCCCTATATAAGCCTACATTTTTTCATCACCGCCACCATTTGTTCTCCCTGCTGAACCAGGAGAGATATTATGAAAAGCTGATTTTACGAACGGACGTTACGTCGTGAATGATTGACATTTCAGGCAAAAAGTCATTTGTCGTGTCATTGCAACATGAATCAATCAAACAGAATTCCGGCCGAAATGGGCAAATATTTCTCCCTGCAAGTGTTGGGCGCTTTGGCTATTGGGAAGCAGTTAGAAAAATGTTTTGTCGTTTACAAAGCAATATGTTTGGAGTAGTATAAAAATGAAGTGCTTAGGCATATGCAACGAATACAATTATGCTGCTAATAATTGGAATAATTGTACTTAGTATGCTAACAGTACCATCCGAATATCATGAACTAATCATAAAGATTAATCAAATATCTCATGGAGATAAACGAGTTTCAAATCTTAATGCCTGAATTGAAATAATTGATAATACAACCGTATAAAGCTTTTATGTTCATTACTGAAGAAAATTAACGAATAAGTTAGTCCATCTATGTCTAGTAGCTATGCGTGGTAGAATACTTCCATCATGTAATAAAAAGAATAACTATACGATTTTCCGTAGTAAAAATGAGTATTTTGATTCAGAGTTATATATTTAACCTTAGAAATGGAACTGAGTTGCTGAAACAGCAACCAGTTTCAATAAATATTAGTTTTGAAAACGAATAAGAAATTCATTTCGATACAAATTCACGTTATATTTATTCAGTCAGAAATTAGTCTTACCACGAATGCATTCCAAAAGCAAAAATAACTCATAATTTCGGCTAACAAATTAAAACTGATGTGCACACTGCTTTTCAATCGCTGTCTATACCCACAGACTAGTGCATGGAAATTCAAAATAAAAAACCTCTCGATACTGTGATTTGAGAAGGATATCGTGATAGCCAATTCGGTGTGTTTATCAAATGCTGCTAAAGGTATTTTAGTCAAAACAGCTTGGAGGCATAACTTGCAGACGTAACTAGATAGAGATCGGGAGATTCAGGTTCGCAAACCCAGATAAATCAAATTATTTCTTTGATGGTGCAACTGCTAACGCTAGCTCATCAGTGAGAGGGTCAAACAGGTAAATTTATCCATCATAGCAACTGGGATGCAGAGAATAGTAGGATTTGAAGCTGGCAGCGGCAACACAGACGCAGTATAGAGAAATTTTGTTAGTGGAGTAACGGGATCATAAAAAAATATGACGAAGATCTCGGATCCGTGGCGGATTTTAGCGCTTGGGAACAACGGGCTGCAGAACTATAAATGGCCCCATACAGAGGCAGTGGGACAGATTTATTAATTTGATTAAATTAAAAATATCGCTCATAAGATCTATAACAATCCACTCACGTAATGAGTACATTCATTACATTAAGCTCTACTTTTTAAATTATGCACGGAAAAAAAGCAATAGGTACATGAAAAAATATCAATGATAAAATAACCCTATTTTTTATTTTTTTTTAATTATAAAAATTAATTTTTTTTTTAATTATTTGTATTATCACCTACCAAATATTACATGCATAAAAATAAAATATTATTAAATCAGATAACGAAATTTGAGAATCTGCGCGCGAAATGAGCATGGGCTAGCCAAATAAAATTCAAAACTAAATATTATTTTGAGAATAATTCATATTTTAATATATTGGCTTGGGATTCCGTGGGCCCCTCTGGGTCCATGGGCCCCGGGTGGCCGCCTAGTCCGACCATAGCTAAATTCGCCACTCCCTCAGCTAGATGGCGCAACCGTCGCCATCGGCAACCGAGGAGGGGAAACATGAAATGATCTGAAAATACAAAAACCCTGATTCATTTCGACCCGTTTGTTTTTCCGTTTCCTCCAGAGAGAAAGAAGCAAAAAGAAAGAGAAGCCTCGGAGAGAAGCGCGGGGGCGAGACACGAAGTTTGCGCCGACCGGAACGAACGAAGAATCTCAACTCGGATGCTGCGCTCGGGAAGGGAGAAAGAGCGTGGGAATAAGGGATGTATCAGCTCCCGTGTTTTTTTTTTACGAGTGAGCGATTGAAGTCGAAAATAACGTCGGAATGAAATCTTTATCGGAAACATCTGCGGAGGGAAAAAAAACTATGGATATTTTATTTTTATTTGGGGATGGGTGAAAATATAATCACGCTCATTTTCAAGGTTGATGCGAAAAAAAGACTCGGTTGGAAATGCCCTGGAGGGTTTTACAACCGCTGCACAGTGGGCCAAAATCCAAAAAAGCTGGCCAAAATTCGAAAAATGAAGTTTGTGCAAACCAACCAAAAACAGTCGATTTATATTATTTAAGCATTTTCTCTTTGAGATAGGGTACTATACAGAGCATGGAATACGCCATGAAAATTTGTACATCTGGTCAAAGCAGAGCATGTCAGGGTGATTTTGGCGACCGAAATTTTTCCTTGGAAAATAGCTAAATAGAAAGCTTTATTATAGAGTCGTTATTTATAATGTTGGTTTTTAAGTATTTTGATCCTTAAAATTGATACTTGTTGCATGAATTAAGATAAAGTTTGTTCCGTATTACCTGTTTTTTATATTTTTATAATTTTTCAAATCTTGTGCAGTTTTTTAATTAAATTTTATGGCTAACAGTAATTACCGTTTTTATCGACATCAGGCTACATGGAGTTATTTGCACTATGTGATAAAGAAAAGTATATAGAACAATATTCAGAAGGACATTCTTGCGATAACTTGCGATCCTAATATTGACAATCATTTTTATTTAAAACCACCCCGGCCACTCGGGCCACAGTGGCGTCCACTAAGCGAAGAAAGTATACGACTTCCGAGCAGGAAGACGACGGAATGCCAGTTCAATGACATTGGTAATTTGAATAGATATTTTATGAATAATTTTCATGTTAATTTAGGCACATTCTACTTAAATGGCTAAATTCTACGTTACTCTTGTGGCAAATTGCAATTTCTCACTAAGTTGGCGACTGGCGATTCTACGATGAGGAGGTCGTTGGGATGTTTCTCAGCAGAGTTATTGGCTAAAATATCTTTGAAAGGATTTTTCATGAATTGCGGATTTCCCTCAGGCATCGTGGGCAGGCTGTATTTAAGGGGTTTAAGGGGCTCGTGGTCATGCACTTGCGAGTTCGTTGAGGAATGTGCTTGCTTGCTCCGTGCTTGCTGGCCCCACAATGCTGGTTTTACAACCTTGCCAGTAATGACTCTTTTCTACTTCCCCTAATCCATTGGTAGCTACATCATGTTATGCTTTTTACACCTTTTTTGCCTCTTTTTGCCGACCCTTGCCGCCACTTGTTCCGCCAAATAGAATCCTTAGTTAGTTTCCTTAGGGGTTTTTCGGTTGTTTTCGCGTACCATATGCATCAGTTGTCCTAGAGAGAGTGTCAAGTGAATATCCACTGTGACTGTGCTGTGCAATCCTGGGTTGATCTGTTCAACGTTAGAAGCGTTTCAAAGGAGGATATAGTTACCTACTTGTACATGGGAACCAAAGTCTCCTTACCCGCCTCCGTTTCGTCGTGCCTTCACTACGTGTACTTCGCATCCATCGAGGAAGATTTTGCTTTCCAATCATACGAGAAGCAGTTTGAAACACTAGTGATAAGCAAAGTTTTAAATTTTTAAATGGATTCCGAGTTAGAGTCAGTAATTTGTTTGTTGCTACCCATGTAAGAATGATGATGGAAAGGCTGTCCAAGAAAATGATTACCTGCTATTTTTTAATTTCGTTTTGTAGTGTTTTATACTAAATTTATAAGAAACCATGGACAGTAGAAAAGTGACACGGTTGCAACTTCATGAAAAAACTGTAGGGAAAAAATATTACGGCACGTGAGAAAAATAATGCTGTGATAGATTTTTTTATTGAAAATTTTCAATTGGATGGAGATGCCGATGCGAAAGGTAATTTGACGAAGTGCCTACAAACATGCTTTTTCACTAGATATTTTGAGAAATGGAACAAGGCGCAGCGAAGGGAGAGCTACTTTAGAGTTAATAATAGTAAATGACTAATAGAAAATGGGCCGGATAATAGATGTACCAATACCAGGATATGGCACCACAAATGATGGTTACACAGCTATACGCTTCTTTTCGTGCTCTAAATTATCAGCAAATATTACCGGTAAGAGAAACTGACAACTATTTCAAATTTAAAAAAATCAATTTGATAGATCCTAGCATTATTAATTACAGTATTTTGGTAATTATCATTGGAAATTTTGAATATAAACTTGACCACTCAACCAACGAAATTAAGCTTTGTTATTGCATATTTAAGTTTTTTGCAACTAATAGCGCTGAATCTGCATGATATATTGTAAAAATAATGTTAAAATCACGTTTAGCAGCCCAAAATACTGAAGAAATGCACTTGATGTTGAATATGGACTGGAAATTATTAGAGTTATTAATTTTGGCCTGCTTTTTTCCAGTTTAGACCACTGTGCGCGCTGCGGCCGATCCCCTAAGGTTTGATGAAACGGATCACCCGACCAAGTTCGGTGGGGTGAGGAGATTTTTTTCCCAAGAAAATCGTTTTCCATACGCTTAAGTCAGAGTCCGAATTGCTGAGACAGTCGAAGTGTGTAGCTTTGTACGAATTGACTGTGTAACCAGAGGCATATCTTAGTAAGGGTTTTCCATATTTTAAATAAGGGTATACATGCGTACGATAGCATAGCATTGAAGCCAAATGGCCGGCTACATTGAGCCTCAGGGCACAGAGTACTCTCCAGCATTTCCCAACCGAAATAATCCCTCCCCCTACTTTACTATACAGTCTCGTCTTACTAAAATGTTAGCTTATATATTGACAAAGTTGTTAACACTATCATCGGGTAGAGTAATATAGTGTGAATATCGTAGATTAAAGAAGAGAACAGATGAAACGATAAGGCATGATAGCACAGGGATATGATTGAGAGGTCGGTAGTATAGCATTGAAGCCAAGTGACCTGCTCCATCGGTCAACCACGGCTCCATCGTGCAGTGGTTGCGTCCCCCATATAAAAGCTAATTTATTCTCCGTATTGTCCAGCGTCATAGACGTTCAGCAAAATTCAAGCTGGTCCTTTCCTATAGTGGCTCCAAACATGGATCAAATATTAAAGGTAAAAGAAGCTCAGCTAAGAGCTCAAAATAGATGTCTGCGTAGCCAGTGGTTAATAAAAAAACTCATATAGTCGTCCTCTTATTGAGGAAATGTCATTATATTCCACCATTAGATTACTTTCAATGGAGCCACAGAGTTGATCTGCGGCGCGCCATTTTGCGCTAGCTTCAGATATTTGCGTGCGTCCTATCTTTAACATAAAGGGATAATATATTGTGAACAGTCTTTTGGTATTGCTGTCTTGAGATAAAGAGTAAGCAATAAGAGGGAAATGCTCTTTGGGGAATCAAAATATATAGGTATTAATATATCGAGCATTTTAAAATCAGCCTCCCAAAATTACATTAAGTTTCCCTCTCGTTAGGAAAGCATTAAGGCTGTAGATGCATTTTTATTGATTTTTATGATTAAAAAAAAACATTTACCTGATATGAAGGCATAAGACAAAAGTACACTCAGTGGAAATTGCGGAGTGCCTTCAATGGTCCATGGTGAGGTAAAAATGTCAAGAGCATTCGTCTACTCCAATTATCTCTTTCATGTTAGGACGTTTTCATCCATATTTCTATGATAGCTTGCATGATTCCACTGCAAAATATGAACCAGGCATGCACAGGTAAAACAAAATTACACCCTACGCAAGATAATGAGGGACGTTACCGTTTGAAAAATAAAACATATCATTGTGTGAACAAACCGACCATTACCACGTAACCAGTTACTAAAACCCACCAAAATTTAGAGTGAAACTTCGGTTAGGGAATAAGATAAAAACCATTCATCGAGGCACGTGGCAATTTGAAGCCAGCTCTCAAGGGACCGTACAGCGTAACATCCATTTGCGTATCTCATGTGATATTTTCTGTTTCTCCGCCAAACGCTGAGCGCACTTGTTCCGGGATTGTGAGTAATTGCTCACGTGCGTAGACACAATTTCCGGAGACATCCTCGTACTCTTGACTCATGAGTAAGGGGAAAAAACAAAATGCTCAGGAGAAAAAGGCTTGGGGGAGGGACGGGCCACAACTTAACACTTTTGGAGAGCATCGCATAGCATTTCGACTTCAAAAGCGTTACCGAGGGGTATGTAATGGACAAAACGCAACGTAACTCAGGTCGGGAAGTGGGGCGGGAGGATTGAAGGGGACGGTGTTACAGGAGTTTGCACAAACAACAATGTTTTTTTTTTCTTTCCCTTCCCCTACTTTAGCCGCCCCCTCCCAAAAGACGTGGAAAAGTATTGTCCCACTGAGATTAGGCCCGGAGCCAGATGCCTCCTTCTTCCAAACTCCCATGTTATTTTTTTATTTTCTGGGCTTCCGTCCAAATATTCAAAGCTGTTGCCCTCTTATCCTCCACCTCCCATCCCCAAAAAGAGGGTCACCCTATAAAGCCTGACAAAAGGGGCTTTAAGTCCTGCAAGGTACTTCCCACGTGTTTTATTCCTGGATTTTTAACTGTTGCTACAACATTTTAATTGCATCACCTGATGGCCAAAAAGGAATAATGAAAATAAATAAACCATGTTTGTCGTCAAAACCTTTATCTCCGTTCTTCTTTTTATTTCTACAGAATTAGTTTCGCGGGAGAATTTTTGCTGACGTCGTCGTAGATCTCATTTTCGCAGTTGTCGCTCTCCGAGCTGTGTCAAAGGCTTTCAATTAGCACTCGCGGGGGGTCGGAAGAAGAGGGGGTCCCGCGAAGGACTAGGACTGCTTCTCCCTTCTCCCCGCCCCTTGCCGTAACTCCCGTACTGACTCACCGGTCGGTAAGTCTGGTCCCGGGTATGCCCCCCATCGCCGTGATTTACGACTAGTTATGGTCACTTTGTGGCCTCTCCAAAGAGCGCCAGTGATAGAAGATGAAATGTTTCATCTCGACCATTTCGGAGGTTAAATTTTGGTTACTTTGTCCAGTTTTCCCTACCTTCTTCAGGGCGAAGGGAGAAAGAAACCAGTGCTTCGAGCTTAAAAATTTATTATTATCGTGCACTTGCGGTTGACTCCGTAAAGGTGATACCGTCACTAGTTTCGGTATCCTCAAATGTGTTCAAGAAACTCATTTAAATAATCCTTTGGACATCGTCCAGGGAGGAACATCCAGGAACATCACCTTCAAACATCATTACTTATAGGGGTCTGGCTTAGCCCTTTAAACTCGAAAATACTGACAGCATACGTGGCTTGATAAAAAGTGTACTTTCTAGTGGTCATGAGTTACCACATAAATTATTGAATGATCAACTATAACTTCTTCTTATTATGCGCAGCCGGGTAAATGCAAATTAATAGCCTAAACATACTGTGTAAGCAATCATCCTCAGCTCATGGGTAGTACAATGAATCAGTGTATCCAAGTGACCCTCGAGCTTCTTAACGAGAAATCAAGAGATCTTTTCGGGTTTACAAAGGAGCCTTGACTCCATATTGAGCCAAGAATTGAAAAATGACTTCTTTTAGAGTAACAAATGTCATCTTTAATGAAAGTGTGGGTATATTTTATGAGTTTTGCACGAAATATTAGCGAAGATAAATGTGTTGCCACGGAGCTGTCTATGGGATATTTATTTCAGTGCAGAGCTGCCAAGGGAAAACATTAAGATTTTTACTTTACAGAGATAGATGCTTGTATTAGTTGGGGCAATATATTATTAACTAATACTCACTCCTGTGACACTATATTGCTGTGCAAGATAATGACAAGATAATTTAAAATAATAAAAATACTCATGACAAAAACCAAAATAGAAGCGCGACCTACATTTAGAGTATCAATAAATGAAGCATATGTGGTGAGTAACCATAAAACTCTTTAGAGTGGTACATTGTGCACAACTTTAGAATTTGGCTCAAATAAAAGAAATGCTGGCCTTTGCTATGCAAAATTGTGAATGCCCGTGGCATAAAAACTTCAAAAGTCCCCGTTAAAGCACATGAATTTATAAGATAAATGTCAAATATATTTTGAAGTGATTAATATGACAAAAGAGATAAATAATGTTAAATATATATTGAATTATAAAACAATTGCAAAAAATACGCCAGATGCAGTATGTGAAAAAATTACTTCACGTACTTATTCCATGTAACATGCTGGTGCAACAATATGCTCAAAATATATCGTGCGATTAGAAAGCCATGTTCCCTAAGCCATCAAATTAAGGAGATAGAAGTAAGATCACCGAACATCCCTTCACGTACTCCTGGAGGCTGGTGGAGGCGGAATAAGTTTCAATCATGAAGACGTATAAAGAATTCATCTAAAACATTCTATGCTGAAAACATTATTAAAATGCTTTTAAAACATGATATTCAGATTTTTCATTTTTGTTTCGTAAACCTTAATTAGTGACTGGCAACTCGTTAATTTTTGAAAGGTAGTTTCAGGTAAAAAATTTCTTTGAGTAGGCGTTTAGTTTATACCTGAATAGCACTCGGGATAAAACTCTCCTAATAAATTTTTCCCCATTGCATTATTTCCCCAGTTATATAAAAGAATATTGAATTACAGCCATTCACCCGGATAGCTAAACTTAAATGGTTCCAGCACTAAATTGGTTTGCTCTGTGGTCTTAGGAGAAATCACCAATAACGATAAGGATAAATAAAAACTATGTCATAGATAGAGAAGATATCTACCTACATTCTGCAAGAGCAAAAAATGCATTCTTAAAATATATTTGTGATTAAATTTTCATCTAGTGCGCAAAAGAGAAGCTGAAGATATTACTTCACATACATTTATAAAATATTTTGAAAGCCGTTGTCTGATTTGTATCGGCTTTAAGGCTTTGAAGGAGAAAATAAATGCATTTAAAATGTGATGACAGAATAACGGCTAGATATCTTCAATGAATTCGGAAACATAAAGGCAAAGGTAGCTAAAAATAGACTAGTTATCTAAAGAAAGTCTGTTCATGTTCACTGAGAAACCAATGACTACATTACAAGTTGGCAGAGAAGAAAAAGGAATCTCTTTCATCTCTCTTAAAGAGCTCTCAACCGCGGACTTTTTTTACGTTTGGTATTTTCTACCCCATTTTTTTTTAAACGTTCCCGTTCGTGGAACGGACGGAATGGGAGATAACTACGTTCGTTACATCTCAAAAAGAACTGTCCAAAATCTCGAATTTGTTCATTTTTCCGCGATATAAGCGCAGCGCCGCGAGGCACTCTTGTAGCGGAGTTATTCTGTCGTCTTAGGGTCAAATACCAAAGGCGCAGATAATTAGGTCGAGGAGAAAGACACCAGAAAGCAACGACGACAGAGGGACTGCGCCGAAGCGCCCTCGGCGCGGCATTTAACCTTTTATGCTGAAGAAGATGAGGCGAGGAAAAGACCACCCACGTTACATCAGAAGAACAACAACGCTCGCCATGCTCGAAGAATTCATTTTCCATGATTGCAATCCTTGAGAAAGCTTGGGATTCCACGTATCGCAAGGAAGGATGAAGATAATTCAATAAATCCTCTTACATGCACAATTAGCGGGAAATATGCTAACGCAACTGCTAAATATTTCAAATCATTCTGCACATAAGATTGCGACTAGGCATGACATCTGAGATACAGAGGCATAAAAACCAGAAAAAACAGACTCCTGGTACGTAATTACAGTAGTAGGATTTTAACCGCAATGGAGAGATTGTTACGGTTCAAAGACGCATAAGAATACATCAATATTTAAAAATACAGAATAATTTTAAGGGAAAACGTAAGCAAACGCTGAGCTTTGTCGTAAACAACAAACTACTTTTATGAGGGAGCATTCTTCACAAGTTTTCATCGAAAATACGGTAGAGAGTGATGCTATCCTTCAACGATACCATCATAAATTATTTTAAAATTATTTTTATTTTATTTATTTGGTTTGGCTGTAGTCTGTGAACTTTACCGTGACTGTTCACGTAGTACAGTATGGTGGTTGAAAGAGGTTTGGTATATGTATTAACCTATTTTAGAATGCGTAAAACTCATTTATGAATCTTGTTTGTAACATGTGGAAAAAGGTCACATATAAGAATTAAAAACGAGAGATTAAAATTCTAAAATGCTTGGAGGCCTACTAAGTATAGTATATTTAAGTTATCACCCAAATGCCTGGTAAGGTAACATGGCATTTCAATATATAATGGCTAGGATATAATCGAAAGGTTATTTGTCATTTTATACATTACAATACATCTTAAACAGACTTATTTTCTTATCTGCAAAGGTAAATATCATATTTCAATTTTTCTGTATCAATACGCATCCATGAAAACGAGAATATACGATAAATATGAAAGAGGAAAGTGAATAAAAATTACAATGAATAAAATAATTTTTGCTCAGCGTAGACGTAAATTTATTTCCTTCATATTTAGGAAATGATAATTTTTACTCTATTATGATTGCAAAAATGTTTCAAATTCTAGTTTATGAAGACCATTCTTGACCGGTTACCTATGTTTTTGGTATGTGTACAAGTCATATGAAGTAAGCTATGCAAATGTCTCTAAGACGTTAAATGCAAAATAAAATCACAAAAGGATTTGCAAATGTGTTGTTAAAAAGTTTGTAAAAAACAGTCATAATGTACATCACCGCATACAGTAAAAATCTCGGCTGCAAGTACATTAATGCCATTTGAATACTAAAATAACGGAATTATACTTATCAATCATGAGTTAAATTTTAATTCACCTCTATTAATAAGCAAAGTAAGGAAGTAAATAGTCTCATTCTCAAGCATCACAATCATAAAAATATTTTTGTTGAATGTTTTTATGTTAAAATTATCTCCATCATTTTTTTAGTTGAAAGCACTTTCAAAAGGACACATTGAAATTGGCATAAATCGTGTTATAAAATGAAGGGGCTCGAGGCAATACTTCTATGAGTCACAGAAAACAAATGTCAAGCTCCAAATGTTTTGCTGAAGTTTGTTTTGCGCGGCAATACCTTGTCGTGCTTTTACATTACCTCTTAAATCCCGACATAAATGCTCTTCTTTTTCAGTGTTAAAGTCTGATAATTCAGTGAAAACTTTACCTTGTTCTGTTCCTTAATTCTGTTTTCTAGTGTGAAATAGCAATTCCTGAAGTGTAGCAGCAAATGTTGAGGGATCAAATTGGCGTAGTGGCAATAGTATATGCTTCGCATCCCGATGGCCCGGCTTCAAAATCCGGCAAGGTTGGTAATTTTTCCCTACTTGTGTGCCACGTGAAAAGCATTTTAAATGCAATAATAAGTCCGTAGGATCCTGTTCGTTCAAGTATGGACTCCTTGGCGTACTTTGAGAAGGTTAATTGATTGTTTCTCAGATTATAAATCACCCAACCCGACCAACGGGTTTCTCACATAGTAAATTACCCTACCGATTAAGTAGTGGTGTAAACCACCTGAGTTGCTGATCACCTTTCCCAGTTATTACGGCTTAAAGACCCCTTGCTTTATTGATAACCTACTGAATAAACTATATTTGCACTGTTCCTATATAAACGATATTGGCTTTATTAATAATGTGATACACACTATGTAACCAATATCAAACACCCATATAGTTCAGCAGCTCTTATTTCTGGCATGATGTATGACAGAAAAATATCACGGAAGACGAAAGACATACGGTAAGACACAGCTTTAGCTTAGGCTAATGAGGTAAACCGAATCGGAGGGTTGGAACAATGACATCTGTGACCGTTTGTTCCGTTTCGTAAGCATTATGAAGTAGAAATTGAATAATGAGCTAGACACAGTAACTAGATAGAGTACCTACAAAAACCTTCAAATATGTGGTAGGAGAAAGGTATTAATGAGAAGAAGATGGTTCGGACTGTGATGAGATGCCGTCGATGCTTATTAGACCACAGGCAAGAGGGCTAAGGGAGGTTGCAGAAGCCATTGGAGGTTACACGCGCCGGAATAACGAACCCTTGGACGATCGAGAGACCGAAAGGGGACTCGCAACCGTATCAATGTTGCAGCGTCTCCTTTTTTCTCTCTCCCCTTTCCACGTCAAGATAATTTTTCCTCCCTCTTCGAGAGGGTAATCCAATTCCACCAGAGTTTGTTCTCCTCCAAAACCCCTTCCATCTCGCGAAAAGTGGAAAAAGAAGTCAGGAAAGGCGAAAAAAGCCGTATTGAGAAGAGGAAGTTCTTGTGTTTTTGTGCGTCATTCATTTATTTATCCCGTGAAAGCAAAAGAAAAAAGTGCCCGTTTACGAAGACGCTTGGTACGAGAGTAGGCGAGGCTCTGGGGGGCTGGTTGAAGTAGGAGCGTTGGGTTTTGAAAAGGGTTGGATGGGAGGAGAGATGAGGGGGTGTGTAGGGGGAGGTTTGGAGATGTCGTGGGTGGCTTGGGGATACGGGACGAAGCGGGGGCGTTGCTGGGAGTCTCCAGAAGGAGGATATAAACGGAGAGATGAATTTAATCACTTAAGCATCCCCCTTTCCTTCATTCCTACCTGCCACCCTTCCATTCCCTTTCCTCCGAGAGCTAAGAGTCCTCACAACACCCTCCCCACCCTTCCACGAGCAAAAAGAGCCCAAAGGTTGTCTTGTAACTTGGCGGAAAAGATGCGACGTCAAAAAATAAAAATACCCGGTAACGGGCTCATTAAAAATACGCCGTCTGTTAATTTCTGCGAGCAACCCGTGAAAGGTTGCGAGCCTTAGGGGGGATGGAAAACGTCTCGTGAGGAAAAGAGGGCAAAAAATCCTATCGCATGTTGGAAAGAAAATAGAGAATTTGATATTATTTCTCTCAATGCAAGGTGTCCATATCGGACCCAAAGAAAAAACTGGCTCGTCGGAAGGAGTCGGTATCCGAATAAAAAAAATGAAATTAAAACGAGCGTACGTAGCGTAGGAAGGCATGTATACATGTACGGGAATAGGAAATCTAAATAAATACATTTGTACTCAAGTAACTTTCTGCGAAAAGGCTTGAGGGGAAAATTCATTTCAATGAGAACGACTGTTTTCGTCATTACGAAAATAAACCACTGGAATGTGTACTCGTGGGTTTGCTTGGGAGCAGAAAACTGCGAATCACACTGCGAAAGTTACAGTTGAAACAAATGTGACACCACAAAGCCTAATATATAATAAGACCGAAACATAAAAATTAAATGAGGGAGCTTATAGTAAGTAAAAAAGACGAAGCTTGTACTTCTCAAAGGAAATCAAATGAATTCAGGTTGGCATAAAAAATTGCAAACATTTGCGTAGCTGAAATGAAAAATTTCACCAAGATATTCCTAAATACTTAGGCTATACCTCAACTCACCATATTTAAGCTTATAAAATACTATTTTATTCATACATAATATCCCAAGTCGTGTATCGATCAATGTTCATCCTCTTTTTTATTGCAAAGCCCTATTACTGATAGCTACTTTCCATAAAAATTAGCTCACTGATATTTGCCTATTGTCAAAAATACTTGGTCATATTTATGATACTGCATTCACACTAAATTATTTTTCCTGTTCTGAGGAATAATTTCAAGTAGAAGACTACGTAGCACTCTCTCTGCTCATATCTCGTTCTTTATTTAGTTTTCTTCACCAATGAATTCAAATTGTGAAACATGTAATATTCTCTTCCCTTTTACAGAAATGTAGAAAATATTATTGGAAATGTGCAAGTAATCCTAAAAATTCATTGCAAAATGGCTTGTAATGTAAATTTTATAAAAAATAATGACAGATTTTAAGTAAAGAAATTTTCAGCCCGTAAAAATAAATATATTTCATGAGACTTTCATAATATTAATATTTCATTTTAGCTCAGGAAATGATAGTGGGGTGAAATTCTCGACATGATGGAGCATCGTATTTCGATTTAACGAATATATTTGTGGGTGCCGCTTCGATACCGAACATTACTTGCTTTAACTTTGATTTCAGAATAGCTGAGCACAGCCAAACGATAAGTAGAGCGGTGAAAGTCTGGAATTCTACCCTAATCGGACGAACATATACCATTGACGTGGAATGACATATACTTATTACTTTTCCTCACCACTCTACAAGCCACTGGGCGATCTCGCAAGGCAGAAACAGGTCAGATTTAGAGTCCTAGGGCCTGATCATAGTTCTCCACAACGCGTGCGCTCGTGTTGTCTTTATTTTTCAACTGCGTTCATAAGGGCGAAAACGTGATCGTTATTCTTTAAATTTTATTTTTGTTGTTTTAATCACTGTTATAATTAATGAAGTGCGTTGCAAGGACAGAATCTCTGAGCGTTGCCTCTTTAGAGCGGTTTGCGTTTTGGATGACGATGACGACAATGCGAAAGATGAAACCGTGATCCCACCCCTGAAATGGAAAACTTCTAATACAAATTCAAAAAAGGGTCTTTACCTAAAATATCATGGCCATTATGTAGGTAGTTCATTTCAACTACAAAGGCATGAGAAGCTCTTTTGAGAGTTAAGGTTAGTAGTACATCATTGGACTAATTAAACGTGAATATACTGGAAAAATATCATGAGCATGCTATTTGATATACTAATCGTACTGAGTCGAAACTGAGCTGGAGGACGTACAGTTAGTCCCCATCAACTGCAAATGTGATTTTTTCTGAAATAATTCTCAATCTTTCTGAATGGGCAGAAAAAACCGTCCAGTGGCCACCCATTCGCCGTCACAGAATAAAAAACATTTCTTTTGCCTTAGACTGCACATTCACTCCAGTTTGTGGTCCTATTTACGTGGTAGAGCAGGGGTTTTTCTACGGCAGGCCAAGCTCGGAGAGTGGTCTCTAGTTTCGTTGTTGGAAGAGAAAAGTTCACACAACGACCGCCTATTCGGCGCCACAAAGTGTATCGTTTCTTTCGCCTAATACGAGCGTTCACTCCAGTTTTTTGTCCCACACACGTGGTTGAGCAGGGGTGTTCATACGGCAGGCCAGGATGTGGGAATCTCAGGGCCGGCGAGGGCAAGGTGCGGCCTCTCCATCTCTTAACAAAAGAGGCGGACATATGGACGGGGGGAGTAAGGCTGAAAGCGTGCGCCTCACACACGCCCTACAAACGGCATTTAATCAATAATAAGGCACGCGGCCATGATGCGCGGGGTTTGGAGAGGGGGCAAGGCACTCTGATGAACGCCGCGCGTGCGAGGTAAATGAAATACGCACGCATACACACACGTCCCGTAAGAAAAGGCGTGGCCTCTCATGGAACGCGGGTCGGCTCCGCGCATTTGTGAACTATCGAGACAATATGGGCGCACGGTCATCAAAATCGTTCTTAGAGATCGAGTTGGTACGACAGATAGAGTAAAGGCTTCCTATTCTGAGTTCTGGATACCAGGCCACATAGGCAATACCGGAAATGAATTGGCGGGTGAGCTTGCGAAATCAGGAACCAATCGCAACCCGATCGGTCCGAAACCAATAATTACCATTGGACCCTCAACTGGGATGACTGAGATCAGAAAGTGGGGACTAGCCCAAACAATCTGAGATCTGGAAAACTGCACTTGGGCTACGACAGGCCAAACTCTATTTACTAGGAACAAGGCCAGGCCTCGCAAAGAGACTACTTCTACTAAATTGGGGTCAGCTATTAAGTAGTAGTAGTCCACTTGATAGTAGGGCTACTATCAAGTGGACTACTACTACTGGACACTATCAAGGGATGAGGGACTTTCATATCCTGAGGATCACTGACTAGGCCAGATGCAGGTGGTGCGAAGAAGAGGCCGAAACCACTTCCCACTTATTGCGCTAGTGCCCCGCTGTAATGAGGACTTAAAATAGATCTCTGGGATCACATTTTATGGAACCCAACGAAGTTAGTGACACACCGATAGGGGACCTGATGGCCTTCAGAAAGGCCATCGAACTCTATGGGTAATCACTTGTAAGGTGGCTGGGCACAATGGACCAATGTGCCTTAGGTCTTCATAAGGTATACTCCACCAACATTCAATCAACCAAACTTATTCTGAGGGCCCAAGTTTCATGGAAGAGATTTTTTTATCGAGATTCCTAACGTCAATTGGCTGCTCTAGGGAGTGTACTTAGATATACAGTTGTGATGTTTCTGATTAATAGGTTGATGGATTCTATTAATACAGGATGGTTAATGAAAAGCGTTACCAATAGAAGTGAACTCTTAAAACTCTGGTTGATTACCGCTCTTATTACCCAAAACTACAGAAACATTTACCACAAGAGAAAGAAATGTGACCTGTTAATAGTGGATGAATGCATATTCATGCTGTTATTTTTCAATTTTTTAGTCTTTCAATAGGTAGTGAATGCAGTAGTTTTACCCTTGAATACTGTGCTAAATATTATTAATAAAACTTTCAGAAATACTAGATTATTAATGGTAATAATGTGTGTCAATAAAACGGAAAGTAAGTTGTTAAAAAAATGAAAGTCCAGGTAACTTTAATTCAGCGCCTACATTTCCAAAATAGTCACCTTTTCTACCCTCAGAAAAAACGAAAAAAGAAGTTTTCTTTGCTTATCAGTGTCATTAAAGTGGCTTATGCAGAAAATCAATTAAAATTTATTTAAATATTTGTAGCACTCACTAAGTTGGATGGAGCGTCAAACAGTCGATACTTTGGCGCTATTCATTTAGAGTAGTCTATTTCCGATGACAGGTTTCACTCCATTCTTTTTAAATTCTCCAGATAATCCCACCAGCAGCATCCTACCCACCAATCCTAAATGGCGAAAATGCCATCAGCTGCTATCGGCTGACGAGCGTACCAATCAGTTCTTCGTATCGACGCAAATGAGCTCCCGGGATCCCATTTCAATCCCAAGGATGACACACCAAGGGAATAAGTCTGGAGTAGTGGTTGTACAACTGGTTATCCATAGCGAGGTCCCACGTTCGAATCCCAACAGAGACAGAAGGTCATCAGGGGACACGCGATCCCTTATAAGGCGCCAAAAGGAGAGTAATTCAACTAAGGTACTCGTCGCTGAACTATGGACCCTCAGGTGCCATAAGAAGATGCTGGAATAGCGGTTACACCGGCATTCTCTCCTTCCACTCAACATTTCGCGATTCATCCTACCTTTACAATCCTATCTGTCAGTCATTTATTGCGTAAATAAATCGTCAGTCGCCTCTCCTCATTACTATTGCGACTACAGTAATCCACAAGCCTTATTTTGCTTAAATGACCTCTATTAATTAGTTTTATTTTCCACCGTAGAAATGTGTATTCCTCAATATGGGAGTGAGTTATAATTTACATTTTGATCACTTTGCTACTGAAACGAACCAAAGAGTGCTGCATGATAAGGTAAAAATATTTTTTATTCACGTACCCATTCCGCTTAAATAAAACTGAATTATTATACAAGTTAGCAAATTTAGTCAGTATAAATTATTACTAATTGATGCTTCATCAATTAATGAAATGGTATTCACATAAAAACCGGTACTGCAGGTAGTGTTTGTGGATTCATATTCCACGAATAAAGCCCTAAAATATTATTCCTGAGTACTACGCTTGGACATTTCGACTAAGCTGCTATAGTTAAAATTATTATAGATCATAGGAATGATAAAGATTATTATTACTTTACCATTTAAGCCTATCTATTATTCAGGGATTATTTCGTCATGCAAAATTGGAACCGTATAGAGCTTTTTAATGACCTAGTAAATATTTTTATGCCATTATGACTCGACATCAGTTTCGGCTTTGTCATCTATTGTATGCGCAACAAATTTTGTTATGCATTTTCCGGGAGTTCTTCGTTTCTATTGATGGTCAATGACTAAAAGAAATAAGTAGTTGAACTGAAAAACTCTGAGTTACTGACGAAGTAAAGCCTGATGAAACGTTGATGAGTAGTGACTAGCCGTGAAGCACTCCTACACACTATCAAAATCTCCAAATAGATGAACAAATGGAAAGAACACAATAGGAGCATATAATTGGAATTATTGGGATTGAAAATAAGGAAAACAATGAAGTAAATAGTTTTAGAGGCTAGGCGTAGTGCTACGCGCTGTTCTACCAAGAGCGATATTCGATTGATGATACTTTTTACCAATGGAATGAATGCTGAAATATGAAAACGATTGAAATGCTGACGCAACCTTTGAAACATAACGGAACGTAAGGTGTGAGAGGCATAATTGTTTTGCCTTTCTAATATCATGCCAAAAATGTATCAGATATATCGCTCAAATGACACTTAAGTCCTCGTTAAGGGGAATTATTATAAGGATAAACTAGGCAACAATTGAAGAGCAATGGAAGTGAGTAAAAATATTTGTGGGGGATGACCGAAAATATTAAGGGCAAGAAACTTATGAAATACGATTTTAATGGTAATTAATAATCGTCTGATGCAAAAATTGAAATACCTTCTGCTTTTCCTAAATTTATAGCTACTTTTCCAATTATACAGAAAATACTGCAGCGTCCGAACATAACACGTCGAACATTGATGTTTCCGGTAAAACTGTATTAAATGGCTATGACGTAGACATAGGAGTGAGTCGTGATAATCGGAATAATGAACCGTGTTGGTAAGTAAAACAAGAGCGATAAAATAATATTTTTGTGAAATAATAATCCTTGAACCCGTTCCAAAACTTTATCCTAGAGACTAACAGTAGCTGTAATCAGTGTCGGCACAAGCTATTTTACGAGAGAATAAAGAAATAATTGGCCGAATGTTTTTTTCTTAAGCGTGTGCTAATTTAAGGGATACACTGGGGTTCAAGATCGATTACGTTAACGTTTTAGTTTCTTTTAACTCCAGGAACTCAATTTTTAATCTATAAATTGTCTCCAAGCTTCGAGTTTTACGAGAAAAAGTGCTACCTAATGGGGATTAATTAAATTATGCCTACTTATTGTAGGCAGGTGTAATTTTAACCGTAAATTGTAGTGCAATTTTAGTAACAGTTCCTTTCAATGGGCCAGTGAAGTTAGCTATGAGATGAAGTTAGGTACCTTTGACAATGCATGTAATTAAGAATGTCATTTGGGATGAAAATACACGCACTAAGTTTGCAATATTTTCCTATTTTTTGATAATTTCTGACCCTTTCCATATCCAAATATAAGTCGCTGACTGGCCGCCCATAGGAAATGCTTGCCGGTAGCATTTTCTCAAGTTTCTCACGCCGTGGGCTAACGCTGGCTGTAGTGATACTGCACGGAAAGTGGGCTGGGCACTATTTGTCACTCACCAGTGTCCGCATCGCCGGCCACGACGCCGAGGCTGTCCGAGTTCTCGTTGATGAAGGCCTCCGTGGACGATGCGAACGCTTGGGGAGAGAGCGCCGTCAGGTCGTGGTTGTCCGACCCGGTGTCTGCCGTGCCCAACGGCGTCTCCACCAGCTCGAAGCTTCCGCCGGACGTAGCGGAGGGCGTCACCGACCCCGCCGCCGATACCTGCTGCTGGGCCGTCGCCTGCGTCACAGCGGCCACCGTCAACTTTTTAGCCTGCTGCACGGATGCGGTCGTCGCGACGGCGACCGGGGCCACGGCTATGCTGGCGGTGCCTGCGCCTGTCACCACTATGTTGTTGCCTGGAAGAAAATAATGATATCATCAAATGGAGAAGCATTAAGAGCCTTGCTTAAAGGAATGCATGTAGATTTATTGGCATGTACAGAGCATGATGAATCTCAGATTTTCCCGTCAAACGCGATGTTGGAAGCGTTCTCGGGTTTTCTGCTAGGTCTCAGAGTTGGTTAGCTACGGAATTCTCAGCCTAAGAAACGTACTTTGATGTTGGGGTACAAAAAAAGCTAAATATCGGCGGAGGTAGGGATGGAATATAGTCTTAGGGTGATGGGCCAAACTGACTGGGTTTCAATCTGGGAAAATCCGCAGATACACATAGAACGAATTTGAGTACGAAGGGAAAATACCGCCGATCTAGACTTCCTTGAAACCTTGCTGAATAATAAGGACTAGTCAAATGCGTACCTACATACTTAATTAGGATTAAACTTCTGAAGATACCGTTGAAGTGATTAAACCACGACTAACCCTGAGCACTGTAAGTAACACAAGCCTATTAGAGATTCCTGTTAAGTTAATATCTCTTGAAGACTGATTGTATTAATTAACATGACAGTATTGAGCTTTCTCAACGCATTCCCTACCTTCACTGGAGGAGAGAGCGGTAGAACTGAGGAAGCCAGAGGCATGCTACGTAAACTACAGACCGCTTCACGACATTGTGCGGCTGGTATGTTACTTCTAAAGGAGTTGGATGGTGCTCTTACTTAGTGTTACAGTTCAGCCGCTTGTTACGGTGTATTGACTCACACTGCCAATGTAACAGAGGGTTTTCATTGTTTTGCCTCCGATATCCGATATGCAGTTTTAACGCTCCGATCATATTTCAACCTTAGAAAAAGTATGACTTTGACCGACATATGAACCTGCTTAAAAAAATAATGAAAGTCTTCTGCCCGGTGTATTTTAAAAAACCTTATGTAACTAATATATGGTGAGTTCTAAAGTGAGCCATAAAAATGTGATGAAGACGGTAGGATTGTATTTCATGTGCCTATTCCGTCGCTAGCTTTCCGAACAAATTGATACTCAGCGGATGGTTAGGTCCTAAATCGTGTTGATATATTCTTCGTAATCGTCCGGAGAATTTACAAAATTGATTCCGTAACGCTAAAAAATAATAAAAATAATGCTTATATAGAAATATAAAAATGTTTACAATTAAGCTAAGAAGTAAGTGAATTTCCTTCCTTCATCGGACTTCAGAGATGTAATACTTAGTTTTCTCCATCGATATATAAGCAATACAGCCTAGTGAAGATGATTGTGCGCAGTATTAAGATCAATGGTTACAAAATATGCTACCACGGAATAAATAACTATGAATTAGAGTAATGGATAATGTGGATTCAAGTTACCAAAATATTACAAACTTTATGCCAGGGAAAATGAATATATGCATTCTACCATATGTGGAATATGTTCTCAAGAAAAATCGGCGTGGAATGCCGAGATACTACAAATGAATAAGAAAATAATGGTGGCTTTAAATTTTAACTGAATAACATAAAACAAGTTATTCAGTGTGAACATTTGCAGATAATTACAAACTAATGGAAATTATCTGATTTATGTATTCACACAAAAGATGTAATGTGTTTCCGGTCTATTTCAATGCCTTAAACGCTTTACCCGATTGAGGATGCTAAATTTCATTTTAATAGAGATAGATAGTATGGGTATAGGGATGAAAATAATAATTTACATAGCGCAGCATATTTCATAAATTCATAATCCACCGAGTGAAATCTAAATTACTGAGCAAGCTTGTTTAGACGGGAAGTTCTTATCCGGGCCATTATTTCTCCCATTTCAAATTAATTATAAATCACGCATTTTGGCGAGCGGGAAAGGGGCGGCAAGGAGCGGCATCGTTCAAAAAGTCGTTTCCGCTTGGGCGCGTCCTATTTCTCGACAAACACGAGACACGGCCGGCCCTTTCTGGAGAGAAGTGAGGAAGGGAGCCTCAGAGTAGAGGATGAGGGGTGGTGGAAAGAAGGGAAGAGGGCACCGCCCCTTAAAGCATTGTGAACGAGATGATAGTCTTTGCTCTGCGCAAACTGCGACAACCACGCACTGCGACTCTTTGACCTTCAGGGGTGGTAAATAAACTCGAGAGGAGGGCGGGAAGCTCTGTGGTATTTTTTTCTTCTCGTAACGCATATACGAGAGCGGGAAGGTTTTACGGAGAAACCATTTAATCTCAGATTAGGGAGTCGAAAGAGGTTTTTGAGAGAGATTTAGTAAGACGCGGGTCGGCCGTGACGCTAATGACGTTTCGCCCAAGCGGCGACTATACTTTTACGGGTGAGTGGCCAAGGGGGGTGGGCAAGGGACCGACATGTACTACGGGAATAGAGGGCGCGCCCTTCCGCGCTGCACATGCGACGCCGGCTGCCCCTCCTCTGACAGCACTGCCGCGGAAGGGGGTGCGGCCGTAAAGCGCTGAATTTTCTGCCCAACGCACCAGAATCGCCCCTGGGTTTCCCTTGGCGAGCGTGGATTTATTCGGCGATGCAAATTCGGCCATCGTCGGGTGGTCTGCGAAATAGGGACGGGTTGGCTGCGGGATCACGGGTAAATAGGGGGCGGGTCCTTTGTGGGGCGGTGCATCAGCCGCAAGGCGTCTGGCGCACAGCTTTCAAGGCTACCAAGCTACTAGACTGCCGACATTTGGAGTGCAGGATGCGGCAAGAACATGCATTGAACATGATCAACTAATCCAATAACTCACATGAAAAAAATCATTTGACTTGACCAGGATCCTAGCCAAGTTCAATGATATGTTCTTGTCGAGTTACGCCCTCTTTGGGTACGTATCTTTGCAACCTTGCGCGTGACTGTATCCATATCATTTGTGCATTTTGCAGTGATTGAAAAAAAGTCGGAGTTGGTCGTTTTAAAGTGACAAATTAGGGTTCATCCCACACGACAGTGGCGTAGTAAGCACCAGAGTCCTCTGGCTACTCAACTACAAAGTTGTAGTACGTATCAAATTAATCGATTGTGGCGAACTATTGATAGAATTCATTATGAGAAAAATTATACTGTGGCACCATTATTCCCACGGCCTATAGATTGTGCTTCCTGAGACATTGAAATTACTGTACATTGTATAACCCATGGTGAACATGGTACCAGAGCATCCTACAAAAATCTGCCATCCATATTTGAAAATCCGGAAATTACAAGATATACATACATGTACAAAGAAAACCGATCTGTACGCCTTATTAAAAAGGTGATTCTGTATATTTTACACAAGGACCAAAACTTATTAAGAAATGAAATTCTTCTGAAAATTCAAAAATTTACCCCATTTGTATAAGAATAGGTTTACCTTTTAAAATCATATTTCGCTTAACTACAGAGAGATGTTTCAATTCCCCAAGTCGAAAAGGTTAGTAAAGGGAAAGGGTCTTGCAGCGTTACTCCAGCTTCGGAAATTAAAAGGGCGACTTGCTTGCGCAACGCTTTCCAGACATAATCATACTTGGCAGCCTAAGTCTACCATCGTTTGAGTACTCGCAGAAAACTCACGCGGAACAAGTGATGTCACATAACTCACCGAAAACTCATAACCAAGAGCTAGCACCAAAGAGACGCATATTACGCGAACGTACGAGTTGCAAGATATATGATATAAGGATATGCTTTCGAGGGAATATACAAAGGTATTGAATTTCTCACAGGAGAGACAACCATCAGAGCTTGAGTTATTTTGACAATACACCGCGGGACTCCAGGCTTTTCTCACGTAAATATTCAGTTTCTTAAAAAGATATGAAATTTCACAAGCCTTCACAGAGTTCGTTGACACTTTGAAAGCCTGGCCCAAAGCTCACAAGGAGAATATGGGGGGAGGGCATTTTATTTGGTGTGCGCAAACATTTTCTTTTACCAACCCTGTGTTAAAACGCGGATCCGACGACCCGCTCAAATATGCCGCGCTGTGATTTTCAAGTTTTCTCCCGTGCGGCAGAGCCATGTCAAATGGCGTCTCCTTCCTTCGCGAGCCTGTCAAATGGCAGCTTGGTTGGTGGAAAGAAAGTCATGGGTAGGGAGCTAGAAAGTTATATAAGGGCGTGGAGAAGGTGCTTAGCGGGAGGTCTGCGAAAACGATAGCTACCAAGCAAAAGAGGCTATGCCGGTTTTTCAGCTCTGGAGAAGGCGCATTCTGAGCAGGAAATATTCCTGCAAGGGAAATAAAGGAAAGTGATAAGAGATAAAGGAGGAGGTTTGGGGAGTTGCCGTGAAGAGTTGAAAGGTTAAATGCCTCACGGCTGAGGAATTTGGCTGCGGAAGTCACCAGAGGAGCGGAGGATAGAGTTGGGCATGGCGGACAGGGAGGCGGTTGGCGCGAGATTGAGAACAGCGGGAACGAGAGAATGAAAGGCGAAAAAAACATTAAGCCACCTATAAGACTGAAAGAATGGGTGAAATTCGCATTGCGAGGAAGATATTGGGACCGAGGCTAAATGAAAGTAGCGTGGCTGGTAGCGAGTTACGACAGAAAAAGACAAGTTGATTAACGCGGGAGCGATAAGTCTCGGTTGTTTGAGATAATATTGCCGTATAATCAAACGTCGTCTTATTTGGAACTTGTCTTTTACTATGTGAAGTGCTTAGTTCCTCGGTCTAATCCTTCTTTTATCCCAAATAAAGACGTATTTGATTACGGTAAGGGGACGCAAAAACTCAATTCAAACATGAGATTGAACTCATACTCATCCCAACAAATTTGCCCCGTATCAACAAAAAAGCTATTCTCCATCTCATCCTCTTTCAAATGGTCTTCATTGGAGCTCCTAATTTTACAACACTCTACCTTTGCAAACTCTGTCCTGATCTTTACACCTTGACTCTAGTAGTACCTACAGGGAAGGAAAATATCGTAGGATAGCATTCACGAATATATTGTGCAAAGAACTATAGGTCACCATTAGTGCAACCTCGAAACTACCTCGATTTTCACAAAATTTTATTTTTCTACAGAAACTGCATAATTTACTAGGGAGCATACTTTTACTGAAAGTTGATATTCAATGCTTCAAAGCACTTGACCTTAATCTTCCTGGTTTAAGGTAGATGATGAAAACTAATAGAGGTAAATGCGAATCTTAGCTTAGGCATGCGAATCTTATATTAGCGCATGAAAAACTGAGAGCAGGTAACTGCTTGATTAGAATCTGCGTTGAACAGGCATTTGCCAACCTGATGTCTGCTTGCATTCTGGAACTCGCGCGGGCAAATTGGACGCTTAGCAGCACAGTTTTTATTTTTGAGTTCCTGACAGAGCAATAAATAATAATCAATTCCAGAAAAGGGAACGCAGACGCCTAATTAGCACAAAGAAAGAGCAGACCTTTCATGAATATTTATCTGCTAGCCCACGGATATGGGTGCATAAGATTTAAATTAGCATTTTTGGTTTTGTGTACACGGAGGCAATAATCGCGTATGTTTTGCTTCAATACCGTGAAATAATTGGTTTTCAGTCAATTTACCTAATCAAATCACAGACTTAAAAACAAAACGTCGCCAGTATGCCTTATGAAATTTATTTTATGTAATAAAGTATTGAAATTTGAAAACAGCCATTACTTTTTTACGTGTTGCAACTATGGAACTTAATTAGCAATTTGAAAGCATTTTATTATCCATAAAGTTTAACAAAACGTCAACAGTATGCCTTATGAAATTTATTGTATGTAATATAAAGTATTGAAATTTGATAACAGCCATTACTTTTTTACGTGTTGCCACTATGGAACTTTATTAGCAATTTGAAAGAATTTTAGTACCCATAAAGTTAATGTAGCCAATACCTTCCTCTAAAATATTCTATAAGTAAATCGGTACGGGTGTTTTCTCAAGTGCTTCATTTCCCACTGACCTTATTTAATTTAACATTGGCTGAAAATATTTGTTTAAATGAATCATTATAGATAATAATACAACAGAGGTACAGCATGCATGATAATTTATTCCAGCCCTAAGCAATAAAACCGTGAAACATATCTGATATTAAGAATACTTGGAAAAGGAAAAAGTCTTGAGAATGTAAGTTTGTGTGTGTGTGAAACATATCTGGTTCTAGAACAATTGCAGGTTCATATTTTGCTTCAGCGGCATTTGCATCATTGATATATTTAAACTTACAACTGAGCTCACTTTGATTCATATAAGGCTAACGTTGCAACACATCAATGAATTCCTTATGAGGTATAAGAGACAGGCCCTCCCATACTAACGTATTTGATAATAGGGACATACAAAATCCGAATATGTAAAAACGCAAAAGCCAAATTCCACCCATGGTTACAATATTGTGCACATCAGTCAGCAGGATCACAATAGCATTATACACAGCGAAAAATATTCTGGGGGTTAGCATGGCGATAGTTTAACGCAACGTCCAAATGTAGTTTAATTTCAATTTCATCACCAAAAGATCAACAAATATTATCGCACCAGAATCTGTGGCGACTAACGTACGATAAAAGGGTTGCATGTGAGAAAAAATGTTAGGATAAGTCAAAATGTTTGTCGGCAGGGGGTGAACATTCACTTCTGAAAAGTAGTCACAACCTCATTTTACTTTTAAATGCTTCCATTAAAAACAAACCGTAATATTTTCACACTTTTAAGAATTATAAAGCATTTTCGGGAGAAAAAGACGACAATGGATAAAACTCTTCCTAAAAGTGAGTGCTCTATTTAATCCTTTTAAATAATGGCGGAAATGGTAAATAATGCATAAAGGGGGTTTGTAACAAATAGTTTCCTTTAAATTATGGCTGTCGATATTTAAAATGCTTTCAAACCATGCCATAGGTGGGGTACAAGCTCACTACTGGCATGGCAAAGTGATAAAATGATTCTTGATTAGTTAACTAGAACACAAATATGATGTGAGATGCTGTTCTTTTCTCTTTAGAATAATATTTTGTTAAAAATACTTTAAATTCGAGGTTTGGCTGATAAATACTGGATATGATTAGCTTCTAAACATTTTCCTCAAAGTTAACGTTTGTATGATCAGGAAAATTTACATTCATAGTAATTAACTGAAGGGAGTCAAAATTCAACTCAGGGTGATGTTTATTCCGCAAGGACATTCAAGGGAGACAAACAACTTATTTACACCATTAAAACCAGCTTCGTCTTGAATGGTAACACAAGAAAAATGCTGTTTTCATCCAAAAAATCCAGTCAAATTCAAAGATGATGATTCAATCTTACTTGGTCAAAGCTTCAATGGGGTGATAAATTCACGTATCAGCAATTGGGGTACATCAATTTACCATAACTGCCAATAGGATCCAAGAAATACCAGTGCATCAAAGTAAATCGCAGAAGGGTTGTTCAATGAGACTTACGGGGATTTGAACCGATCTCTAATCGGCCAATGTCCACGCAATGAGCAAAAAATAACTCAGAATTTCTAGAAAGTAGAAGTAGATGCTCCGACGGT
The DNA here is from genome assembly GCA_963573305.1 of Pyrrhosoma nymphula. Lineage (NCBI taxonomy): Eukaryota > Metazoa > Arthropoda > Insecta > Odonata > Coenagrionidae > Pyrrhosoma > Pyrrhosoma nymphula. The sequence goes on from OY754338.1 coordinate 92,914,938, forward strand.
TGAGATATCAAAAATATATTACTGCTGTCAACGTACACTCAATTTATACCATTATAGCCATAAAAAAGGGTTTGTATATTAATGAGTTACCTTATTTTTAATTACAATAAGCTGTTGTTCAACTATAAAAAGCGTTAGCCACAAATAGTTTTACATTTCAAGTTCGCAGCTATGTTTTCATATTTACTTCTTTAGACTGAACTTTGTTACCCAATTAAAATTTCTCACTAAAGGTTGTAAGTAAATATCTTCAAATACACATAAGCCAGGCATTATGTACTTATATGTTTTGGTCGAAAGCTTGTAAATTGTCATGTGCTTTATTTAGTTTGTAAATGTGTGGAATACTCCGCGTGAATTCTTGAACGTTTAATCCGGAGCCCAAAGGAAAGACGAAATCCATTTTTTACCTTCTGACACCATTGTAACTCCTCCCAGGCATCAGTATTTGAAAAAGGGGAAGCATAACTACCGGAAGGAGCATATCTAAATTTCACGTTAGCCTTTGCTTGCTAATTTTATACAGGTTAAAATTCCCAATACTGTATTCAGATACATTAATGAATTATTGCTCTCTCTGCAAACGGTTTAGAAACACCACTCTAAATCCTTGTGTATAGTGCGATCAGTAGTCCTAAGATTTTACGATATTCCTATAGAAGTTTGCAAATCTGGTAAGGTGAAAGTGAATTTTAAACACTCCACCCCCAAGGGTAACGTAAAAATAAACCCATGATTTTCATCTGGATTGTATTAGAATACCTTATATGCATTGAGATTTGCATACGTAGACAGCAGGAATATAGGCAGGATACTCGCGATTTGAACGCGACGTTTACATACATCGATGCGCCATTGCTTCCCCTCATCCATTAAAAAAAAATAATGTGTCGCATTCACCTTTATGTAACTGTACTCCTTGAGTTTTCCTTGGTATGGTTTTGAAGCACTAAAAAATTCAGAAAAAAATATAAGTTCTTCGAGACGACGACACAGGCGGAAGGAGGTGAGCATGATGCTTGCGTGGGGAAGCGCCGTTTTGCAAAACTCCTACAGGAAAAAAATGAAAAAAAATACTGGAAAAATAAAGGAGAAAGAGGCGGAATCAGCTGAAAAAGGAAGGTGGGAGCAGAGGAGAGGAAAGAAGGAACGGAAGAGAAGCATGAGACGAGAATGGATGGAAAAACACGGGGGGGAAGATGGAAGGAGATAAGGACCCACCCCTATGAAATGAATATGGAGTAGAAAACAAAGAGGCTCTCGCATTAAGGGAAAGACGAAGGAAGGAGAGAGGTTTTTGCGAGTAGGGGGAGGGGCGCTGGGGGGGGGGGGGAGCAAGAGCGGGAAGGAAATCTGACGTGAAAACGCCCCCGTCAAGGGATATGAAAAAACACTGAAGCGGGATAGAAGGCAGAGCAGCATAAGGGTCTTTTGGTTTTGGCTCTAGCGCGTGGATGCGAGGGAGACAAGGAAACGAGAGCAGAAGACGAGATGGATGCAAGGGGGAGGAGCAGCACACGACGCGGTGCGCCATGCTGACGTGGCGGGGAGGGAGAGGGGGATGAAGGGAGCCAGGGTTGCCAACACGGCAGTAATTTAAGCCCAAGTCCACGACGAAAACGACTGACGTTATTGATAAAATCAAACACTACTTAAAATTCTAAAAAAAAAGCATATTTAAGGAATGTTATTATGCATATGTATTTAACAAATGGAATTTGAAGGAACAGCTTGCTAGTGATCTAAAGGAATAAAACTTTTCACTGCCCTCATTAAAGGTTTATTAGTTCCATCCTAATGGAACTGATAGGTTTCAAAAGGTTCCAAAAAGTGAACCGTTCCAAATTTTAACTCATATAGTCATTAACACGTACACTGATCATGGTTCCAAGAGTTGACTTCCATTATCAAAGTGCGATCTTAATTAAAAATCATCATCATCATCATCATTGGTGTTTCTGTCCGCAGACAGGTTTCAACGGTAGCGTTGTCTCCACAGCATTCTGTCCTGGGCCTCTCTCTTCATCTCTGCATAACTCCTTCCTTCTTTTATATCCCTCAGCATTCCGTGCCTCCTCCTTCCTCTTCCTCTCTTCCCTTCTATTTTCCCTTCTACTATTAATTTCTGTAGGCTGTTATTCCTTAAAAATATGTCCAAACCATTTTGCCTTTCTCTTTTTAATTTCTCTCAGTATACTTCTTCTCCAATCCTCCTTAGCACTTCTTCATTCGTGATCTTATCTTTCCATTCAATCTTCTCCATTCGTCGCCATAGCCACATTTCAAAGCTTTTTAAGTACTTTTCTTCTCTCTTCTTCAACATCCACGTTTCGCATCCATACTACACAATGCTCCATAAAAAGCATTTTGCAAATTTTTTCCTAATATCCATCTTGATGTTCTTTGCTGTCACCAGTTCCTTAATCTTGTTAAATGCTAATTTTCCTTGCCCAATTCTGCTTTTAATTTCTTCAGTACAGTTGCCACTCTGTGTAAAATAATAATGGGAGTCATATAAAGATTTCAACATCATGATCTATTTTTAAAATACAAATGTGGATTGATTGTCTCATGCAGCATGAAATAAAGCCGTAAATAGTTGTTTAGAACTTCAGCAATTACCACATTTGTAGTTTAGAACGTCAGTATTGTCCGAGAAGCTACAGCCATTAAAGTTTCAGTGAGGAATGAGATTCTCAAGCGTGAGATGAAATTGCATTTTCAATTATCTACACCTACCTACATTGTAGCATTGTAGCAAACAGTCGAGAGGGTGATTGTCAGGGTAGGCTTCAGGAAACTAGCCATTATTGTGATATTCTGAATGAAAAATGTTTTTTATTTGAATATAATTAAGTGGTATTTATTTTTATGAATGTTTTCCATGGCTTTGTTGTTGTGATGAAGTAGATAAATAATGAGAGGGCAGTAGGGCAATAATGAGAGAGAGAGAGTATGAAAAAGTTACTTAAAGCTCAATAGGGGATTTCATAGGTGAGGTGCGGTAACTAGTGTGCTCACTTTTCATTCCGTGAGCCAGGGTTCGGAGACTGGCAGTTGCAGATATGTATTTCTAAGAAAATTCGCAAGGCTCACTGGAGTACATTTACTTGCAATAATCCGTCTGTCATATGGAAGTAAAACTTTTATCATTGACGTATTTCTTTCCCTGCAGCATATGCCAAGGCAGCATGTTTATCAAACGTCTTATTTTCCACAATATCTTGTACCCATTCTGAAACTACTCAAACGCCATACCTTATGACCTAAGCTGTCAGTCACTTTCGGTATCATGAATATGCATGTTGTATTGAAATTGACTCTTGCTCAAATGCTTGGTACATTGTTACAAACTTGCTTGTTGCATTGGTACAAAATGCTCGGTACAATCATTGTCAAACGTTCTTGAACACATTGAGTTGAACACCAATGCTCCTGTGCAACGGCCTGCCTCGATGGAAACACTGGTTCCCGATCAGTCACCGAAGTTAAGCATCCTTAGGCTTGGCTCGAGTTTGGATGGGTGATCCTCCGATTTGTCCGAGTGCTGTTGCCCCTGTCTGCACGTGGCAGACAGCAAGTGCGAAATGACCTTAGCCGTCGAAGCACGTTAAAAAAAAAATACTACTACCAATGCTCCTCATGGAAATCAAGCCGAACTTGATCTATTGATGTCCTGTGGTTACGATTTGCAACATATTTAGTTGTTTCTCCATCGTATTTCGAGTAAAGAAGTTGCTAATTCCCATTCATCATTCTATTTTCGTTTTCCTTCGTTGAAAATCTTTTTACAAGTGTTTATTAATATCAGACATGTTAACCTTTTCACTGACTTGTTCGTGATGTTTTTAATACAATTTAAGCAACGATCCTTAGTGAATAACTAAGATTAAGTGCATTACGTTGGCACAGTAAATTCTTTTTAAGTACATAATGTAAGTAGTCAATATATTTAAGCATGTATGAGCATCTGGATATTTTTCAAACACGGTAAAAATACTTTTAAATATTTTACTGCACAAAAACGCCTCCATTATCTCTATAAAGTGGAAGACAGCATCTCAATGATGAGGAGAGCTTATACTGAGAAACTTCCACCAAAATTGAAGCAGTGGTGGGTAGGGGATAGGGCGGGAAGGATTTGAGGTTACAGAGCTTGAAGGTTCCGGAATCAAAGAAGCTCAATACTCTCCGCTGGATATTCCTCGGGAGAAATGCTTATGGGGAGTAATATACACGCTTCGGTAACCAAGAATTTTTCTCCAAGTTTTTACCCCCTGTCCCCTGATCACACCTCCTTCAACATGAAAACTTGCTGAATAAAGACGACAGAGGGTGTAAATTCTGAAGACATCGGGGTGGGTCTTGAGAAAAAATTGGAAGGAAAGATTTAGGGATGAAGTTGAAGAACTGCAAAAGATGGGTTGGATGGTGTTAAGTGAATAGGTTCAGAAGTCAGCGGTGCTAGGAAAGATATAGATAAAAACTAAAACAAATATGTGTGAAAGAAGGAATCATTGAATGCAATATCCGGTAATTGTGATAAACATCTGAAAATGCTGTAACAAGTGCTGGCGCATATATTTTATTAATATTGCACATTAATAAACATTGCTACCCACTACAAGGATATGTGTCGGAGGATGTATCAACAGATGTTATTTCTGTGTTTTCGTGAAAAATAAAAACGTTGCAGACTTTGTCATTTTGTTGCATTGTTGTTAATGGGTGCTCCACCATGTTTCTATTATGCCCAATAACCATTCAAAAGGAAAATAAATGCAAATATCTGTCAGTACGACCGTATAGTATTTTTAAATAAAATTTTATATTCGTTCCATGGTTTCAAGAACAACTATGTGGAAGTTGAGTTTCACAAATAAAAAAGTAACTTGGTTTCCTTCCACAGATTTATTTTCCTGGTACGACATGTTTCGACACAGTGGTGTCATCATCAGGTACAAAGTTTTAACAATTTCCAAGGAAGGTAGGAGAGGGGAGGAAGGGGGCGTTGAGGAGGGGAAAAATACCTTCCGCCGACCTTCCACTAAGTCCCTTAAGAGTATATATACCTCTTGGAAATTGTTAAAACTTTGTACCTGATGATGACACCGCTGTGTTGAAACATGTCGTACCAGGTAAATAAATCTGTGGAAGGAAACCAAGTTACTTTTTCATTTGCGAAGATTTTATATATTATCTTCACTCGGAGAATATCTGTGACTGGTCAAAAGTTGAATAAGGAAGAAATTATTACAAAATAATAAAATGATTTGCTTCTGAAATGAATTGGTTTACGAAGGAAGAAATGTAGCTCTAGAATAACTGAATGAAATGTCCAGGAAAATAAAAACTGCCAAATAAAAGTATTTACGCGAGCCTAATCATAAATTCTACTCATCTAATATGTTTGATATTCTACAATCAGTGAGAAGTGGTGTCATTGCAGCCCTTCCAGAACACCAAGAAGCAAACGTAGCATACCAAGGGCATTAGAAAATTTAAAATAGTCCAGTACACTATGAAAATAATTTCCATACAATACACTAGGCTCTTAAATTTTAAGCAGCGTTGATTCTACATTTCTGGAAACACACGCTGCCTTCATTTTGATTGAAAACACAAAATGACGTGCGCAAATGAGACAACATTCTTCCACTACCCTTCGCCTCCGTATATTAGCATCAGCTATTTCGGATGTGATGGCAAAACCTAGGCATTCTGAAAGCTCGAAAATAAAACCAATTACTGCCAGCTAGGGGAACCTCCGACTTTAAAGACCCAAAAAATAAAATGAGAGGAAAACTTTTGAGAGAATGAAACGGGCGCTAAGACCCGCAATGCCTATCGGAGACGGGAGGGAGGGGTGGAGAGGAGGTAGACTACTGGGGAGGGTGGTAAGATGAGGGAAATAAAAGATGTGGGGGGAGGGTAGAACGGGTGCAATTGTCTTCGGAGGAGAGTGATGTTCGGGAGGAAGCAGGAGAGGTGAAGTCTTAAAGAGCGGGCGAAGTGGGAAGGTGGAAAGAAGAGTGAGAGGGGAGGAAAATGGCAAGGGGGGGGGGAGAGAAAGAGAGAGTAAAATGAAGGGGTGGAGGGGAGAAAGGGGCATTTTTCTGGGGGGAGAGGGCTTAAGAAGAGAGGTTTTCTCATGTCGGCAGAGCTGGCCGGGGAAATTAAGGTGAGGGACACAGGGTGGGGGAGACCCTAGCAGCAACAACGGAGGATAAGGAGGGAGTTGAGAGGGGTTTTCGGTGGTAGGTGGCGAAGAAAAGGTCCAAGGAATAGAAATAGTACGCGAGCTGGAAGTGGGAGGGACAGGGAGGTGTGGGGTTGGAGTGGGGGGGAGGGGGAGAGAGGTAGAGAAAGTAGGAGTTAGTCGGGCGACGGTGGGGGAAGACTCAGACTCAGGAAAGAAAAGCGAGCTGTGCGTAATTTTTTCTTCCCATTTCCACCCAAAATGTTAAGATTATCTCTTGATCCTGTTCCCGGATTGTTTTTAGACATTTCAAGGTTTCAAATATACTTGCTACGATCGTAGGCGGCAGCGGCGAGCAGGAGGGGGGGGGTTGTGTGGAAGAGGATGAAAAGGGAGGGGGGAGGAGTGGGAGGTCCGACGAAGAAAAGGGAGGAAAACTCATTTAGCTTTTCAAGACTGTGTGTTTCCGCATTTATCTCGTCCGAAATGCCGTTCCATTTGTTGGCGCAAACACGGAGCGGATTCCACTCTTTTTTTTTTCATTTTATTCTCCTCTTCGCCGAACAATTTAAATTTCGTGGATGAAAAAAAAGGAGGAAAACGTGGGCGCTCAATGAGGATCGAATAAATTACTTATTTAAATTGGAAAATTGTTCAGGAAATACATTTCTCGGCGAAGAGAACCATGGGCACGTTTCCCTCTTAGAAACGAGAGGAAAAATTGTTTAGGATTTTCTCAACTGCCGCGATAAAGGACTATGAATTCGGGTGCAATTACCAGGGGGAAAGTGGTGTCTGTCTTGGACCGGGAATCGAACAATATTCCTTAAACACCAAGGACGGAAAAATTCTCTATGAAAAAAATTATTTGACTTGACCGGGATTTGAACCTGGATATCCATATTGTCGGACAGGTGTGCTAGCCAGTTACACTACCAAGACATCTTAATTAAAGGCGAATTTCAGCGGAGGTTTATACGAACAAGTTGCTCTCGTCCCCAGTCTACACTGTAGCACAGGAGACGTTACCGTGCATGATATGCCAAAGTCGCGAAGAATAAACCCAACATTGTTGCTTTAGAGCGACTACCTTGACAATTTTCCAATCATTGCGATTGCGCAATTGGGAGATCCGGGTTCAAACCCCGGTCAAGTCAAATGATTTTTACATGGCGAATTTCACCCTCTTTGGTGTATGTTTTATTAAACTGCAGCATGCTATATATTTACCATTCCGTTTATTAGAAATTGGTTTTCCTCTGTAAAGAAGGTCATGTGTGGTTTCTTGGATTGAGATGGAACCACCACCACGATGAAGAACACGGAGTAAAACAGCGAGGCAAATATTGGAGGCGGCAGTCCTCGCGGAAATTATAAATACAGCAGTCGACTTATGTGGAGGCAATAAAAACGACAAAGTATTTAACGGGATATAATCGAATGAAAAGGTATTTGCACAAGAATGTTTGGAGAACGAGATGCAAAACCCTTTCCGTGTGAGGGGGGGGGGGTCGAAGGGGTAATGGGATGGTTGCGAGATATGAACGAGCTCGCGAGAATGTATTAAGGCCCACGGAGTTAGTAGGGGGTGGGGGGGGGGGTGAGAATTAGGGAGAGTCAGCGGTTTGGAAAAGGGTTAATTGCCGCCAGAGATTCGGGGAAGGCTTGAGTACGGAGGCGTTTATTTGCAATTTCGAAGAGCAAGAATGATGAGAGTGGAGGAGTATCCCAAAATTTAAATTTGGATACATGTGAATTTTGCCGTGAAGAAATGAGCTCCAAATAGATTCACAATATTTATATTGGAAACAATTTACTCTGCTAAGATTAACTTAACGGAATTTTTCCTGCTCGGAGCAGAATTTGAACATAAAACAGCGATAAGAGTAAGTAAAGTTATAATTCATTACAAGGAATTGATTGCTTTATGACCATGGTCAGTGCGTAATCATCCATGAATACGGTGCTGACCTGATTTTTCAATTTTATGTAACCATAGTTAAGATAAATAAAATAATTTGTGGAAATCGCTTTAAGTTCAACGTACGTTCCTAGCATGAACAAAATAGAGTTTTATGAGCCTTCTTCAAAGCATTAAAATAGATTTTTGTTAGTCCTGCCTTTACGCATGATAATTATTTATAAATGAAAATAATTTAATGAAGGAAAATTCAAATTAATTAATTTTCTCTGCCTCTGAATGAATAATGACTCCAAGAAAAAGTCCATCACATGCGAGAGAGGAAGATTATGGCAACAAGCATTAGAAATTGAAACTCAAGGAGGTAATGATAACCTAATTGACTATAAGGCTAGTATATGTATTATTGGAAGCTGAAATTAAGCTATTGAAAGAAATATTGGGGAATTATATATAGTAAAACAAGTTGCAGTACAAATCTTTAAGTGAAGCTAAATTTTACTTGAAGTTTTCCCACAGGTACTGTCAAATACAAGGTTTTTTTCTTCTAACTACGGTGGATATTGGTCAGGAGACATTTTGCCAAAACATTTAACATTCGAACTCATGTCCTCTCCTAATAAATATCGATTTTTGTTGGGCGATGACAATTTCTCAGCGGTGAATTCTCTACACAATAATCTTTCGGTTTTGGGTAGTCTATTTGAAATTACTTAGTAAATTATTCCATCCTTTTCGTGCCTTCCAGGGTAAAGTGTGAATTAGGGGTGCATTTTAAGGCCATTCTCCCACTCCCGACGAAGAAATATTTCATCTCGTTGGCTTTAAACTCATGAAAACTCTTGGCAATACCCAACTCTAGCGTGTGCTTAAAAATAAATGCTAATAACACAAAATTTTCTTCGCTGAAAGACCTACGGAAAATGCATCCCTTCCTTATCGAAAATCCACCGATTGTTTCTCCCAACTCCAAGCGGACGTAATTGCTCTCCCAGAATAATCTTTTAATATAAATTTTCTCAGTATTCATCCCGGATTCAAGGGGCCTCGTTCTCACCCTACTCCACCTATTTTACCTGTTTTCCTTACCACTTCCACTCCCAGTGGAGAAAAAATTTATTCCTTTCCCAAACTCCTCCCCGGCCCACCTTTAGTGAAGACATAACTCAGGCCCGAGAGAATGCCCCAGTGGCAGCAAAGGGATACAGCGTTAGATAGACTCGCGGGAGGTCATTATTAAAAAGAGAATTTATTAATCGCGAAGAGAGGGGAGGAAAATGAGAGTGAGGAAATTAAGCCTTATTTATTTCCTGGAAGTCAAAAGATAGACGGTTTAACAGTTTCTGTAGGCGGGAATGGGGGTTTAATTGGGAGGAATATGGGGGTGAAGAGGGTAGAAAGTTAAACATGAGGAGGAGACTGCAAAAATAAAGGGGGCCACTTATACACCCGCGTTAGACACAAAAATCCAATTTAGGAGCAAGATAAGTAGATAAGTATCTAATGTGGTCCTCAGAAGTAAAGCAGGGAGAAACGGGACTGAGGCTAGCGCTGAGAGGAGTTTAATATATATACAGCCTTAAAAAGTTACCACGATGCGAAATATATGGCATCGATAACGAGAAACTAAAATGTTTTTATATCCTACTCACATAATTTGTAATCGAAAGTGAATAATAACAGAGCCAATATTGCAACGGTTTAATATCTCTCAAGTTTACACAAGCTTATGGGAAGACTTTAATAACGAAATTTAGGCATAATTTTACATGAGCTAGCGAAACAATTCTTTCATCATAATAGGTACTGAGTAACCGTCAGATAGAGACATTTTTGAACCGTCTATTTCCTTAGAGTACTTTTGAAAACTTTATTTGATGATATATTACCACTGATACCATCTGGGTTAAACATGCAATTTATTGTTCGTTCTAACATGATCTACTCATGCCTATAAGTTGCCTTCGGTACGTCGTCTTACACTAAAATATTGGTTGAAAAAGTAAAAATAGGTGTGTCATTTACACAGTAGGTATAATAAAATGAAAACCTTCATTATCGTGGGCTTAATCGGCAAGCGAAGAAAGTTAAATTCTAATTCACTGAGTTCCGCGAAATGCGCTGCTGTTTGGCGACGCTCCTTCACAAAGCGTGGAAATTGGATTTGAGCTGTCAACGAGAAAGGGCAATTAAAAATATGTCGCATCATTTCATTGCTTACAAAACGAGCCATTGGACAGGAAAAGATGAAATACCAGTAGGCAAAGGTTTACGGATTATTTTATAAGAAAGGAACGCAAGTAAAATTCTGGGCATAAATAAAAACATTTCTTGTCAAGGAAGAAGCAAAAACTAATTAGAGTTAAAAAGGGCTAAAATTTAAGTTCATTGATTTAATATTTCAATGTTTCAACTTAAAGGCATGACGTGCTAGCAATAGAATTAACGTATAAAAGTAAGCCCTAAGACGAAAGCATATTTTTGGAACACATTTTTAGCCGTGGCATCTCAATTAACATTGAAAGGCAATTTTAATCCTTAAGTAGTTGTGACAATGCAGCGTTGCGAGGGGCCATAGTACCGGTAGGAAAAAATAACACAGAGATTGTTGCATAAAATATTAGAAATCTAAGGACCTTTGAGCCTAATTATTAAAGTAGTTACCTAGAACTTTACCTCTCCTAATGTATCATTCCAGATTTCTGCGTCAGTCTAAAATTTGTGGAGAACTCTTGAAATAGGCGCCCATCTCATAGAGATTTTTACATGTGGAACTATTATAACTTTGTGTAACATGTATTGGAACTGACATCGCTAAGTGTTTGACATGAAAAAAATGTCTTTTTATCAAGCGGTACATATAGTTATTTCCTAAAAATCATCTACTTGAAATCTCCACAATTTATCTGTGGGTAGCCACCTCATGTGGAAGGAAAAATATTTTTTGAAGAGGGATAAAATTATTTCTCGGACTTGATAAATTTGTTCATATCTCACCACAACACGAGAAGTGGCTATCTACAACGGTAGTAATGTAGACTCAGGGCCAATATCAAAAGGGGCTTACGAACAGAATATTTTAAGAAAGAGTCAAGAAATCAACGTAGATAATATAGTAACATATGTAAATAATCAACGCAAAGCTTAATGTATACCATGATTAAAATATGTATGACGATATGTAACTTTAGCGAAGGAAAAAGGGGGGGAAATACCAGATATCAGATAACTCATAATCATGACGATATGTTAATCATTGATACCTCTACGTGGACTGATGAGCAATATAGCGCGTTTACCATGAAATTTGTCGTATCTCAGTGAAACGGAACTGTATAATCATGGGATATATTAGAATCAGTTAAGGTAGGTAGAGGTGAGATGATAAGACGGGCAGCGTGAAGTCCTTTTGTTGTGATTTGTGGACTCAAAACACCTTATTTCACGGCCAAGGCCCATTATTTCCTCCGCTGGAAGAGACCAAAGATATATGCGAATTTCGTGGCAAAAGAACGAAATTGAAACGCCAAGAAAGTTAAATAGAAAGCGAACTGAGGAAAAGGACATGAGAGAATAGCGAGAAACGAGTCGAATAAGGATGTGAAAACGGGCGGCGAAAGAAGAAAAAAATGCAGGAAGCGGGCGGCCATTAAGAAGAATGGAAAAAAAGAGAAATGGAAGGACGTGCTCAGAGGAGAGGTGATGAAAGACATGGGATGAAAACGACAAACGGGAATACGAAGAATGAGGGAATGGGGACGTGAAGGCGACGATAGGGAAGGCTGGGAGTTAAGGGGGATGAAGGGAAAAGGGAAGGAAATAGGAATAAACAAAAGAATATATTCCCTCGTTAGCGTTGTGTCTGGGGACCGCCCAATTACGCCTGACTAAACTTCACGTTTTCGGTTGTATGTAGTTGTAAGATAAAGGGAAAAGCAGGAGAGAGGACTACGGAGGGAAAGGAATTACACATAAAATAACACGTCCCCCCTTTTTCCTTAGCTAAAATACATTAAAATGTTATTTTTTTCTTTATCAATTTAATTTTTGCCGGGTCTGTTTCGAGAATGGCCCCGAGGGGAAAGCGATGAGAAAGGAAGCTTCGATGAGGAGGAGGTGCGGGGTCCGAGGGAGCCAATGTCATTTACATTTCGGGATAATTTGAAATAACAAACGAGTGCCGAATAAAATAGGGAAAACTATATGCGCATTAGTTTATTTTCGGTTGAGAAGGATGATAATAAATAAGAATGATAATAAATAAGAATGATAAGAGGGGGAAGAACATCGTCCTTTCCCTTTAGACGTCGTTAACACGATAGCGGACAAGTGGGAAATGCTCCAGCTTGTAATTACGTACGTTCATAAAACACAAAGGGTCACAAACGAATTTAATTGTTTTTCAGTCAAAAACATTCTTATGAAAGAAAATTTTTGAGAGTGAAATACAATTATGGTGATAATTTCAGAGAGAGAGAGAGAGAGGGAGGGGGGTAGAGTTTGGTCCCTTGGGGAAAATGTTTCCCCAAGGGACGAAGAAAAAGAAACAACCGTTCCTTGAATTTTTATGCGCGGAATAAAGCTAGAAAATAGGGGCAGTGTGCGAATTCCGATTAGCACATTCGAGTTTTGGACAAATGTCACCATGAAATATTCAGTTGCGATGAAACACTAAAAAATAGCGAATGTAAAAAAATCCTACGAATATGCAGTAAAAGGAATAGCTCAAATGAATTGGAAGCATTAACCACCAAAATAAAATTGTATCTGATTTAGAAATATTATTTTCTATATCGAGTGGGTGAAACCACCAAATCGATGAATTATTAAATTTTGTAAGCCATGCTGTTTACTAGAGAATTAAATTTTATCGAACCAGGCATATTGTGAAAATTTAGCGTGGGATGTAACATTCAGATGACTATGTTTGTCTTTTGTTTCCTTGCTCGAAATGTTTGGATTGTAAACACAAAATTATCGCCCTACCATGATTATTTTTATATTTACTCTCGTTTTAAATGACGAATCTTGCGCATAAAAACAGGAAACTCAGTTTACAGGAAACATCAAATAATAAAAGCATAAAATATATTATTTAGGCTATTCAAGAAAAGTATATTCCAGTATCATCCAGTAGATGAAAAATATAAAAGCTATCATGTAAATAACGTTGTACATACCTTTTAACATAAAATGCCGTTACGATTAAGAAATAAGCTGTCATTTCTATGATCATATTATGTTTTTTTCTCAAATAATGATAAAAACTATAATAACTAAATATGGTAAAAAACTATAATGAATATGCTGACTTCGCTCATGGGTATTCCATTTCAGAGATAAGCAATTTTTTGCAAATATACAATATGAGATCAGGAAACATGTTTTCTGTATAAGTTATGGGGGAAATAAGTTGGGGCCTACGAATTAATGAGGTTATACTTAGAACTGGATACTGATTATGTTTCCATCAGCTTCTTTTACATCTGAAGAAGAAATTATTCAATACTCTAGCAAGCTGGAGTAAAATAAAATGGCTAATCTGAAAATACTCTAAAAATGGCTAAAAATTAATAATGTAATGACGTTTTTTTATTCTATGGCCAATAATAGAGGTTCAATCGGTTGAAATAAGTGAGTATGGATTAAAGGAGCACCGTAACTTAACTGAACTACCGATCTTAACTTCAAATGAGAGCATTAATATAGGAAGCATTGTCCTACTCCTTCAAAGGAAGGGCTTGAGAGGACAGGGGGTGTGTTGGAGAGTAGTAGGGGGGGGGGGGGAGTGAGAGGTCGGATTGGAGTTTGGTCGGAAAGGGCGCGGTGTTGGGACCGAGGAATTGTGGGAATGCATCATGGCGAGCTGCCCATCTTATTACAGGTCTACACGACCCAAACTTCAGACCTCAACCAATCCCAATTGATCCCTTCTTCCCCTACCCGCCCCTGCCGGAAACCCATAGACCTACCCCGTCCTAAACCCTACCCCCTCCTGCCCTGCTCTCCCCCCAGAAAACCCCTCTTTGCCAAGATTAAGGGACACTCCCGCCCTCGAACATTCTCCTCACCTTCTTAATGAGGCAATTTCGCCTCTCCATCTATTCCGCCCATCCCACCTCGTCCTCCCCCTCTTACCTTCCTACCCTCTCCTCCTCGTCCGCTATATAACCATCCGTCCGTCCGCCCACCCCTTCCCTTCTTGCCCAACCCCCTCGAGTCCCCCTGCTCGTCCTTAAGGGCTTCTCTCTTTATAACACACATCCCTTTGCAATCCTTCCTCCTCCCTTATCAGGGTTTTAAAACCGATCCCTCGACCCAGGGGATATTCATCTGCTCCTTCTCCTTTGCTTTCGACCCTATCCTAAGACTTGAGGCCTCTTCAAAAACCTATTTAGACTACCTCCAGTTCTCTCCTTCCTTCTCTCTCTTTCCCTTCCATTCCTCTATCCATATCTTTCTATTCACTTATCTTGACGGTTCGGCTGGTTATGTTTGGAGGTGACCGAATATTTAAGACACTTTAACCATTAAGGATTTGTGGAAAGAGGGCTGAAGGAGGGATTCACTAGGGAATGGAGGAAATGTGGAGAGAAACCCGATGCCAGTTGGTAGGACGGATATTTTGGGAAGCGAGTGACAACTTAAGTGATTTGCTCCTTTCAATGAAGGTGTGGAGGTTGTAAAAAATCACTGAAAATCTTGCCCGTGATAAATTTACAAAATGCTGGAGAATGTTTGTGCCGGGCAGTGGTTTTTATACTCTATTAACCAGTGATTTTAATACTGGACAGGGATAAAAGTACTTTGCAGGTATTAAAATACTTTGCTAGGGATTCAAGCATGCCCAGTACTTAATTATCTGGCTCTAGTATTTCTGTTGGGCAGATATAAAATAATTTATGTAAAACTGAAATAGGAGGAACAACGGTTCTTGGTTCCTCTGAAAGAAAGCAAAGATAAGCTTCCTAGAACTACTTGCTGCAGTAGAAATTTTCAATACTGGTGGCGGCGGAAATTGCTAATAAAATAACTTAACCAGTAGCAGTTCCAGTGCTTCCCAGTGGTTAAAATACAGGATCTCTATTAGATTGAAATGCTGAAAATCATTGGCAAGAGTATTTTCAATACTGTAGTGCAGTGGTTATTTTCTGTAAGGGAGGGTAAGGATAGATAGAAAACCAGTGTCGGAATTAGCCTACTCTAAAAAAAGGCCCCAAGCGGCCTCGAGCTTTATGCCCCATCTAAAGCGCAGTGGGGCGAAATCCCAAAAGGTTGGCCAACATTAATACCGCTGATGAAAAAACCACCTTTGTTATTTCCACAAAACTTTATTACGCTGGCACGACGCGCGTTTCACCACACTGTGGCATACTCATGTGCATTTAGCGGTAGGTTGAGTGGGAATATATAGGCTGGGCTTATGCTGAGGAATGGAGAGGGGGAGGGTGGGGAAGGGGGAGGGGAGAGGATTTCCGTTAAGTTTAAAAATGAGTACCAAAGAGGCTTTGAGTTTCTCAGAAGACTGCTAGGCGACTCCGATGGCTGGGGGGAAGAATGAGGGGTGGAGTGTTTAGAGGGGATTTTTAGGGGTGTGAGGGGGAGTTGCAATGGGGGGAGGGTGTGAGAAGAGGTGCATGGTGTAGGAGAATTTGGGGACCAGCGCTTTAAAACGCCGTGACCACCATCTTAAAGAGGAAAGGTCTAATTACCTCTAACAGAAAATATATAATACACTCATTTTTAAAAAAATCACCCTCATTACAGTGTCCGACTAAAACTTTACTGTAAGGACGGTGATTTAACATTCGTGTTTTTCAATCTTTCATATTTTCATCATCCTCCTGATGGACAGTAGGTACATATTGTGTGCATGTAACGAGTGTGGTTTATTTAGTTAATAGTAGTTTATATACCATTAGGCCTTAAACTCTATCTAATTTTGCTGGTTAGGGAGAAGAATTAGTTTTTACTTGTTTGTGTAAAGTATATGTGTAAAGTATTGTGTAAAGTATATGTTTGTGTGCTCATATATATAATTCTATCCAACCAAAGAATTGATATCCTCACAATAAAACTTTATATTTTAAATGTTGGCCACCTTTTTGGGATTTCGCCCCACTGAGCGACGGACGGAGTGCAATGTCAAGAAGAGCTCTCCACATAGTACCCATGAAGAGATTGGTATTCCAATGACAAACCTCCGTATTTACCGGGATTCGTAATCGGGTCCTCAGGATGGGAAGCCAGTACTAAAAAAAGATCACCAACAAGCGATCCTTTCATCTTTCTTTCTACTCCAAACTCTTTTATCTTCCTTCCCTCTCCCTGGCCAATAATCACAACCTCTACTCCTCAAAGTCCCCACTTTCCAACCCTCAGCCTTCATGCAAATCAATCGAGTGTGCTTTGACCCCACACCCTATTCCTTACCGCAGCAGTCCCCTTTTGTTGTCCCTGGCGGCACTGCAGTGGTGGAATCCCTGAACTCTTCCCTACTCGTGGTTTTTTTATATTTAAACAAAATATAGAGAAAATTGTAACGCGGAATTTTATTGCAATGTAAAAAAATACTGCAAACATTTGAGCAAAACCAGCAAAATGTTATTCAAATGGATAATCGAAACATAGAATGTATAAAAATATTGTTTATAGAATGCAGAGACAACACTCATTAACTATATTTGGTAATGGTAGCTACTTGAAAAAAAATCACCAAGTCGACCACAAAGGCCCCTATTTACTTGCGAGGTTAAAGTGTCTAAGCTGAAAAAAAACGTCGAAACAGGGATGACGGATAGTGACGCTAAGAACTTAAATTGAACTTTCATTTCCGTAAAAAAATGAGAAGTAGATGTAATGGTGATCCAGATATGATGGATATTTGTACATTAGTGCATATACAGACAATTGTTTCGCTTATATATTTTTTATTGATATTTTGGGATAGCCGCAATCATATCTCCATTCAATTCATATCATGAATTCAGAGAAATTGGTCTTACATTTGTAGGGAAGCTTTTATATAGAGAAACTCATTGAACAATAGAACCAAGGAGTTCCAAGAAATAATTAATTAGGTACATTCACCAATTAAGAGCACAGCTAGGGGATAATAAAATGTTTCCTTTTCCGATATTTCTTACGATAGGATTAGATTTCTACACAATAAACAATGTGGGTATAAATACGTATGGAATACCTTTATAAAATAAACTTCCTCCATTTCCATGATATAACAGTTGTCTATGGTAGTGAGTGAAAGACAACCGTGACTGAATGTACAAAAAAGAAACGAAATTACTTCCTCTTTTCAGTTAATACTTTTTATTTCAATCAATACACCATTCATCCTCCTAGGAAGGTTTTGAATATCAAACAATGAAAAATAGGGAAAAATTACTAGCAAACCAAAATATTATTTTAAAACACAATAGATAAAAATCTTTTCGGAGGCTGCGGCACGATTTTATTCAATTTATTAGTTATTTTTTGGTAGTGCTATGCGTTGAAAAGCAAGGAAACGATGGGTCATACTACATAGCTGTTATTTTTAATCGTTGATGAAGAATAGTCCTTTTTGTGATAAATCTGGTTATGCAAGTTCTGTAACTATGGTACCTGCAGTAAATAAATATAGTGAACCATGCGAATATAGTAAATTAAAAGCATACTTTCACTGTAAAGGAATATTTTAAAAGTAATTTTTATAAGAGAATGGGGGCATAAATAGTGATAGGAGACAATTTATTTCCTCTATCTACCAACAAGAATTCCATAATAATACTGTGCAAAAAGATTTATACGGAAACTTAATAACGAAATTCTATTTTCCACCAAATGATGATTCAATTAAACGCAAAGTAAAAGTTTAAAGAACTTCCTGTACATTCAAATAAGAAAAGGCATACTGATCTATTTTAAAACAATTGAAGATATCCATAATGCCTAAATCCCGCTAATGAAATAAAATCTGAGAAATTAGGCCCTTACGGGAAGCAAAGGTTTAAAAACCTATTTTAAAAGGTAGAAAATGATAGATCAGGAAAAATAATAAAAAAAAGTTCAAATAAAAAAAACGAGCTACAGAGGCAAAGAAGCACGTGGAGTAGTAAAGCTATTCTAGGTCTCGGAAACAATAGAGAATCTTTCTTTACTAAAGCACTGTTTCCTCATGAAAATGGAACAACTAAAACGACGTAAAACACGAAGAGAAAATTGAAACAGGCTGTAAAAAGATTGAAGTCACAATAAACATATAAATAAAACTGCAATAAAGAAGAGATTAAGACAGGAGTGCTAATTTTCACCCTTGATCTTTAATTAGTCCATTGGGAGGATATTTAATGAGACAAAGGAGATTTAAGATGTTTTTATAAATAGACGAAGAAAGAGCATTCATACTCTACCATAAGGATGAGATTGCTCTGCTTGCAAAGAAAACGAGAATATATTATGACGACATTCTAAGGGAAGGGAGTAAAGAAGTACAATCTTTAACGAGGCAATCATATAATGGCCATAATGACGTCAATTTAAGGAAGTGACAAATCCAGAGCTTGAGTTAACGATTAGCACTAGCAATTAAGACATTCTCCTACAAATAGCGAAGCTACAATGCCCGGGGTGCAAATTGAATTCAAGAGACTGAGATACTGAGTAGAATCCCTGACGAAACTGCTGTCTACCAAGATAGCCCAACGCAGAAGCAGCCTGAAAGCCTTGCAGTAAACATACTGTTATTCCGATTATTTCCCTTTTTCTTTTGCTGAGTTGCTGCTTTTTATAGCATCACCAGGAGTGGCGAAATCTTTCTAGTCCACATAATTGATTAACTATAATGCTACTTGCAATATTTTTTCTACTTTTATTCAAAATTAGTTTAGCAAAACACCGTTATAACATACAATTAAATGAACTGCATCGTCGTTGCACGTTAAATTTAGATTAACAACATCAGCAGCTATCAACCTGCCTTTTGGTTTTATGTCGCTCTCCATACCATTCCCCTTAAAGCTAGTCAATGTATTCATTCGTAATTCCTAATTTTATTATCCCTCACAATTTTTAATTCGTTGATTTTCCTCTATATTTCTTCAAATCAATTTTCTCTTAAATTGTTGTTTTTACGTCTGAATGTCTCTAGTAGTTTTTTTTCTTCCACTTACAAATCAAAATTCAGTAAAATCTCCCGGTATTTGCGGCACTTCATTCTCTTCATAAGACTGGTTTTCATACTCCGAACAAGATTTTGCTTAAGAATATTATTTTGCACTTCAAATTTTTAAAGTAGTTTTACCGAAGAAAGACTGAAGGACGTTTTCATTAAATTGTATTTTCTGGTTACCTGCCAATATTTATTTATTTTTAATAAGTGGTCATTTTTGAAGCCCTGCGAATGCTCTGGGACACCGTTCTGCATATATATTTTTAATAAATCGTATTTTACGAAAGAATATGGCCTAAAAAATTATTGTGCTGCGGAAAAAATCGTAAAACAATACCGCGGAATAGGCAGTGCTCAATTCCTATTACGTATCCGCAATCTTCTTTCTTCACGAACATCCCTTAACCTATTTCTGTCTCTACTACACACTCTTCGTGAGACGTCCTTACGCTCGCATCTCCCTTCTCCATTCCCCATGATCGACCTTACCTCATTACTCCACTATCTTCCTTTCCAATGCCTCAAACTCTCCCCCCTCCTACTTCTCCTCCACTGAGGTGGAGCTAAGAAGATGGGGGTGGGGAGGCAGCCGATACCACCTCCTTCCCAAGAAGAAGACCCGCCCTCCCACACAACACATCAATCCACCGCCTACTCTCTTTAATAGGGGCAGGAAGGTCTCCCCTAGGTTCAAGTGGCTTTATCCCTACTCCCTCCCATCCCTCTCTCTCTCTCACGCGAAGGTATTGCAAACTACGGGCTCACGTTGGCCAGGCGATAGGGAAAGCCTCACCTTCCTTTCCCTACTGGATGTAGAATGGTGGTGGGAGGGATTTACCAGCGTACCCTCCTGCGGAAGTGTGGGAGGTGGCGTGGGTTTTTGAAGGCGGTGGGGACGGTTAGAGAGGCCAGCCAATCGGAAAACGCAGCCACGTAAAACTCGGGACCCAAGTAGCTCCAAGCTTTGGACTCCTCCTCCGCTGTTTCGTTCGTCCTCCTCTCTCTTCCTCCCTCCGTCGTCTAGGAAACTTGAAAGGATTCAAGATCCTGAGACTCGTGGTACGTGAGCTGGTTTGAAGTGGCTTCGCCTCATTCAAACCCTCCCCCACCCCCCAACTGATGCTTCCGTTTGGGGAACCATTCAGCCATCCCTAAAGAACACCACCACCATCTCCTCTGAATCTCCATCGAATACGTCTCCCGGGCCCGCACCTCTTCAACACCGCAAGTCTCTCTCTTGCTTTGAATTTGTCGGTGTAATGGAAGTGGAACAATTATTGCAGGATCAAACTCTCTACCTATATTTCCCTATTCCGTTTCCCAAGCTCCAACTTTATACACGGTTGTACACATTTCCTTTCCCGGAAGTGGGGTAATACTGGCAGGAAGTTGCAATGTCACGAGGTGCATCACAGAATCCACTGCTTGGTGGTAAGGTTAAAAAAATGAATTATCCCTCTTATCGGCTCGGGTATAAATCGCAATTTTCCGTGCCAAGATGTCGCGTTTTCGTGATGCCACCAATTTTTCCACTGAGGCGAATCCAAGCAAATATTTTTGTATTGACGTGCTCGAAGTAGAATAAACAAATTGATTGAACGTATTCTAATATATAACAGCCCTCTTGAAAATGACAATGGAAAGAGAAGTGAATGAGAAGGAGTACCGATGAAGACTAAAAAATATAAGAAAGAAATTCTGAGAGAAGCTAAAATTAGGAATTATGTACTAAAAACATTGCGGCTAGCTGGAAAGAGAGAGGAAAACTGAAGTAAACAAAATTCGGTTTGATTACTACAGATTGGAGTGTTCGTTACATCGAAAAGTCGTATCTTGTCACTTCGAATATTGGTTCAGATGAAAATTTTCCTGAGATACAAAGCATTCTTCCTTTACCCCAACCTCATACCCTCTACCCCAACTCCCTTTTCCTCGTCCATTTGTTTGTTCTCCATCCCTAACCCTTCATCCTTATTATTACCTGTATTCTGGAGTGAAATTTAAGTCAATATAATCAAAACAATGGTATTCAAACATTCCGATGCTGTTTTCCTTAGGCAAAACATTAATGCACAATAACAAGACGTTGGTAAACGTCGGTAATTTGGGTGAAGTTTCGGGGGTCATCACTGTATTAACATCAAAACATGAATGATAGTCATATGACACAGGTGTTGGCTGAAAATATGACTTGGAAACGTATGAAGTCAGTTGTAAGGACTAAATATTGAAATCTTTGAGATGAAGTTTACCTAAGCTAACATTCATTCCCAAAATTTGCCTTTGAGCACCAATAAAAATGTTTATCTTCCTTTCCCACCTTCTAGTTTCTCTTCCAAAAAATGACACATATTGTACTAATTTATATGCACTCGTTCCAACATACCCACAAGCATACCTTAGACACCCTTCAAGCAAAAATTAGAGGGAAACTACACACTACTTTACGCTGGAAACTATTTTAGGCATTTCATTTCTTTCCTGTGATATGCATTCGAATACTGTATCGGTCACTTGAGTTGACACTTCAGCCCAAAAATACTGCTTCCTCGGGGACAGGAAAAGCATGTGTAAACTGTGATATGATGTCAGAAAACGTTCCGAAATATGATTAGGAGTGAGTTTCAAAAGAGTTTTTGACGCATCTCACGTGAAGTCACAAAAGTTAATTAAGTTATAAAGAAAATAAATGTTTTCTTTGAGGGTATATCCTTTGTTCGCGCAGAAAAAAATACCGCATGATTTTCCAGGAGATGGATAGCATCTAAAAGATGAGCAGCAACAGGGAATAGCTTTTTAAAAAATAAAACCATGCTCACTAATGATAATAACCTGAGAGGTCCCTGAGTAAACACAGCTGAACAAAATAATATTTTGCTCACCAACATCTCAAATGACGTGGAGGTTCATATCCAGGTATTTCCAGGAGTTCATTTATCGTTCTCAATTTAATAAATGAAAATGGAGGATAATTAAAAAAGGAACGCTTCCTCATTTCGGAAAATGCGGGGAAAAGACAACATTGGTTGAGCTCCGTCGCATGCGCAGAACGCTGGAAAGATGAACTTGGACGCCGTCCCTACTTTCAATCTGAAATATTTCTGTATGTAGCGTTTGTGACACCACGGTGTGCCGGGCGAAGCCTTTTATTTGGTATTCGGAAGAAGCATCGTACCACTAAGAAAAACTTCGAATATAATCACAAAAGAATACATAACTTTAATTTCAGTAAGTGGCGTGTACATGGTTAAAAACATTCGCTTTTGACAAGAAAATACGTTTTACTCAAGTAAGTTGAAATACAGTAAAGGCGGTATCTGGGTAAGTCGTGTGGTTAAATAGTTCGCCTTCTGTTTCTGTTTAATTGTTGTCCATTTGTAAAGGGGCTATCCCGCATAGTGTAATAAAAGCAATAAATAATTAAGTATTCCAACTATTCAGTCAAATTTCAGGGATGATTCTGTAAGCATACAAAGCAACGGCAACAGCTTTTCTCGTCATTTAGGATAAGCACACCACATTCTGTGTAGATAAGTTATCAACCTGTATAGAAACGTTGATTCTGAGAGTGTCTTACATATGCCATTGTCTGTGGGTTACTCCAAAAATTCATTAAACCAAAACAACGAACACAGCTCTCATCATCAGGACACAGCATTCTGTTTTGAAATGTTGATTACCAACCAGTAGTGGAACAACTATATTGCTTCCATCAATTCTTTCAAGAGTTAACCGAAAGAGCTCACTCTTATTTATTCCACAGTGGAGTAATTTGCGTTAACTGCAGTTAGTATCATTACGGTTATAATGTGTTGGCAAACCAAGTAACCGTGGGCCTTCTTTCTGACATTCCCCTAATCTAATGTCCTACATCGGCCCAGTACCACCACCGCAGGTGCAATTCAACCTCCTCCTTACGCTTCAAACACCCTGCCCAGACTGTTATCTCCTCACTACGCGCTCTCTACGGTGGTGACGCAGTGAGAGTGACGCTTAATAACGCAACGATCCGACGCGGCGAGATTTAAAAAAATGGATTACCAATGCGGAAGGCGTCCTCCGCTGGCTGCGGAGGTCTATAGAGTTGGAGTGCTGGGACACATATGACTACTCAGGAGTCGGGAAGTTCTGGGTTATGGTAGTTCCACCGTAAAAGGACATATATGTAATTTTATTCATACTCCGGGAACTTGTAGGAAAAACGTGTCGTTTATCTGATGTGAACTACAAAAGTTTACCTTTCCACGCTACCTTTCTCGCAAATAGAACTTGAAATTACGTGGTGTTAAACGGGAGAACGGGGAAAACACGGGGAAAAGTAGTAATTTTCTATTTAACTTAAATGCCATTTCCACGGAAAGCCGGTAAGCGAAAACGAAAAAGCGGGGAATGGCTTAAAATTTAAACAGATGCATCACACATTATTTGTTGTGTAATTAACTAATTACTGCGATAATTGAAGTCAAAATGTGACAACTCGATAGAAATGGCGCTGCAGTCGGCTTCTATGTTCATAAAAAATGTGTTAATTAAAAATATATTCGTGAAATAATCTGCATGTTTTTTACATTCTTTTTGGTTTTCAATTTCTTGCGCATTCCATCAGCAAAGCAGAATTTTTTGGGGCCAGTAAAATAAAAAGTAGGAAAACTATTTGTTTTGATAACACAGACGCGGTGAAACCTTATTAAGCTGTCATCACTCGGAACTTTCTCGACTCAAGACGTCAAACGAGTCGGTAAATTAACATCTGCACACTGCGTGTACTTGTGTGCAGCAGGGAATTTTAGTACTGGACTGGACTTGCTTTTTATTTTACCTGGGCCGAGTGAGGCCACAATTTGGCCCCCTCTTCCCCCGGCCCAGATACCAGCTATGTGAAGGGGAGGGAATAGAGAAAGGAAGGCAGAAAGGGAAAAGGTGAATTGAATTTTTACTGAGCGTCTTAGTGTCACGCTGTTTTTGTTATAATCACTAATTGTCCGTGGAATGAATGAATTCTTGTTCCTACCCCTCGGCATAGTATCTCTCTTAGTTTCCCTTCTATCAGTTATGTAGAGTTGACCCCAAGTTAGCACTCTAGTCGTGTCGTATGAGGAAACGTATGGGAAAACGTACCGTGAGTTGGGTAGAGTTTGTCCGTCTGTGGGTGAGGTGGCAGAGTGGGTGGTAACGGTGTGGGTTGTAGGGGGTGGGAGAAGGACAGACGACAATGATTGCGACAGAAAATAATGCGGAGGAGAAGGGAAGGCACAGAGTGGGCGGGAGGGGGGGAGCGATGGTTGCCACGCCAGAAATAACTCGAGGACGAAGACGGTGAAGTTTCGCTGTGATGTATCAGACGTGCTCTTACTGACGAATGAAAAGTTAATTGGCCGTATTGGCAGTCGCTCTTTGTTGGGAGATATCCGGATTCCTTCTGTGGAGGGTAGGATCTATATTCTCACTCCAGGGGGAGTGACGGCAACTCGAAGACGTTACTGGAAACCCTTAATGGAAGAATGACACTGGTGACAGATGAAATAGTGTGATTTCTTGTCCAATGAAGTCCATGGATTCACTCCAAAATTGTTCACCCGAGTGACGGTTCTTTAAATCTGGCGAATTTGGTGTGAAAATATATTCATCTGAATTAATTAATTGATATACACCGAAAATTATACTCTCATAGAACCCACAGTTATTTCAAAACTAGACAGTGCGGTGGACAAGCTTGGTACTAAAAAATAAAGAATATCAAAGTTAATTTGATAGCAAACGAAATTATCTGGGTGGCAATTAAGTGGATACTTCCTAATCTTATGTCTAGCTAGTTGACCCAAGTATTTGGATTAATAAGGGAAAAGGCGATTATTAGCAGTAATTACCCATATGGAGGTTTTCGATTAAAGAAAAAAATTGCAATTCAAAGCATTATAATATGTCTGTATTTTTAAAAACGAAGAAGGTATGTACCTGAAGAACTATTTTGTCTCATTTCTTATCTTTTTATTTTTTTACACTTCTTATAACGTATACAAGAATCCAGTTCATCATGCATATATTTTCCATCCCTCTCCTTTTCCCCTATTGATGTATTGCAAAATCTTAAGATTTCAGAAGTAACGTTTTTAAGTAATAGAGAATTTAGGATGAATCTATATTTCATTTGATACAACGAACGTTTCTAAAATGTTTAAGAGTGTCGTGTTAAAAAAGCATTCTAAGTCCAAAACTTTCAATATTGAATATGTGACAAAGCGATACATGAATGAAAATTTTGATTTTGAGACAAAAAATGCCTGAACCTTATATATAAGCATAAATTGTGCCAAAAAGAAATTTTCACACTGAATGTTTAAAATAAATAAATGAAAGATTAAAAAGAGTGATGAAGCAGATAACTTAAGATGGGGTTTTGGATATGATTTTTATAAATTCTTGTACATCAAATTTGCAGACTTCAGCAGAGCATCGCCATATTTTCTATGCAGAATCATAGAGAATATGGCATTGAATTCAATAAAAATACACAAAACAGAATTTTGGAAGTATATGCGTAAATGTTGTGGATACCATGTGCTATGGTTAATATCATGCACGAAAATTTACAGCATTGATCAATTTCATCCGTAAAGCATCGTAATTTACGCAAGGGTAGAGTAAGACTCTCGGGTATTAAACCACATGAAAAAAAAGAAACAAACTGACGGATGAGGCGGAAGTCCCGTTAATTCCGTAACTCTACTATCACCTCACGGGAATCCTCGCAACGGTTGATCGAAATGCGAGAACGTGTATTTTTCAAACGGATGAGCCAAAAGTTCATGAAATATCTCCCCGCGATGAGAAATCTCTCCGATGCGTGGGAGAGTTTACGGTCTTCCGAATCGCGAGGGGTTACCGTCTGACATCGATCCGCTTACTCCCTCCCCGCCGTCGTTTTCACAGGGGCACTTATTCCTTCGTCGTAAGAGGAGCCGAGAGGGGGGCGTGGGAGGGCAGGGGGGGCTAAGAGCGGAGCGAGCAAGCAAGCAGTTGAGATTGATACACGGATGATTTATTTTCCTCCGTCGGGATAAGTTTTCCCATCCGGAGAAGCGTGCCCTGTTTTCGTCGGGAGAGAGGTTTTGCAACATGTGTCGCCAGCACGCAGCACAAGTCATATTTTGCCCATTTATATCCCATGATGGCGAGCTTTGGTGGGTGGAGAAACTCTTTGCCTACTTTTTCAATGTCTTTCGACTTAGCTCATCTCTTTCTCCAACATCCACATTCACAATCACTCATTGCGCAATCTCATTTGAGTCATCGGGTCCAGACGTTTTTAGAAATATCTCATAGAACATGTATTTAATCAGTGTACTTGAAAAAAATTGTTTCCTGTCTAGCTTATGAAGTCTCATCTCTATTCAAGCCCTCCATTGAATTTTCTTCGATGCTTGACGAAATAATGCGAGATGCAGCTGACTAAGTGTCTCTGCATTTACCCGAGCAAATGAAGTAAGGACAGAATGGCAAGCGTGAGAAATATAATGACTCTAATATAATAATGCGGACCTTCAAAACATACTTAAGTCATGCAGTCTACAAAATGTAGTCTCTATTTTGAATTGAGAATTATGAGACCATAGGGACGCAGAGCAAATGAACGCTCTAATTAAATCAATGAATAAAGTGTTTTGACATAACCCTAAGGAGCATGACTGAAGCAAGAACGCATTTGCGGGTACTGACAGTGCCTTCATTTCTTGAAAATTTAGAAGAGTACCCAAAACATACATCGATAGTAAAAAGAAATTCATTGGCACGTACGTTTTCACGCTATTTCCAGATTTTAATTTTTTTTGGCTACCCATAGAGATATGGGCTAGTCACAAAATGGAAAAAGATATATACTTAAAATGTTTGAAGTAACTAAATATCCCCTCGAAATTAGCCTCAAGAGATAAGTCGCTGATACCATTTTACGTGACCAATATGTGATACCGAAGTATTACCAATAGAAGTCGTGACCAATATGTGATTTTTTTACACTATTGTCATCATAATTGTTCCCGGTATTAATACATTAAAACTAACAACCTGATGTCCAAAACATTCTCTCATAAGCTTGTGACCACAATTGGAAAAGCATCACGAAAACGTGAAGTGCATTTACAGCCAGCAACGAAAATGTATGAAAATATATTACATTACAATATACAACTACTTCTGATAAAATAGAGAAAAAATTGAAAGATGGGATGCATCCTGGTCTCTGCGAGCAATTCAGTAATTTTTCCACAAATAGCATCTTTCTCCAGCCTGTCGGCGGCTTTTTTGATGACTTTTTCTCGCAAGAATAATACCAACCCAACTGTCGATGTTATTTGCAGAAGTGAGATGGGAAGGAGAAATAACAACGTTGTTGTTATCTCTGTGTAACAATAATATCGTAAAACATACGACTGATATTTGTTTATTTGCTTATCCAAAACACCAAAACATCGTTTTCCATACATGAAATAATAGAAAACGAAGTGAAGATAAACTATAAATAGCTAAACGGGAAAAAAGTATGCATACGAAATGTAGAAAGTGATCGAGAAAGGAGTAGACTGTTCTTGTATGGCTGACAGATATCAGAGAATTGGTTACGGGAACAGGGAGGAAATTACAGGGTGTGCGTATTAAAATAAGAGAAAATACATGATAAGTGGAATTTATATTCGATGTCTCTGGATGAGACTGGAGAGGATTCTTTCGAAGACGGTGGAGCGAAGAGTTAGTCATAAATGTCACGGTCTGGTTGAGGCTCCAAAAGGCAGCATTTATGCGTGAAATATATCACGGGCGGATGAAATATGCTTTGAGGATGGGGTCCACCGAACATCATTTAGCCTTTGAGTCTTTAAATATCGTCGCGCTCTCATTCATCTTTTAAGTGATGCCCATAAGTTGGCCAATAACTAATAAGACTGATTTCTTACGCACGATAATCAGAAACTACCTTGGGAAGGACATGCGCCAACGGTGAGCTAATGAGAAATGCAGAAATAGATGAACATAGGTTTATTTTTTAAGATGAAATCTCTTCTCATTAACATATTTTGTGAATGACCGCATTCGTCCAGAAAAATGGTTTCAAAATTTAAAATACCAAACTCAAAGCCGATGCACTGCGTGCTGGTGGGTCATTGATCAATGTTACGCTTGATCAATTCGTGTTTTAGAAGAAATAATATCGTAGGTCAACAAAATCCCACGGATGAAAGGGAAAATTATTCTTAGTGTCTGCTTGAAGGATACGGGCGACTAGATTTCAGGTATAAGTTACCTGATGTATTTAATTTACGTTCTTATGTTAAATGTGACATGGAAATTACACCGCTTTGTATTAAATGCCTTCCGTATGACCTCTTCGCCACAACCACCATTTTCTCTCAAAACAACCCCCAAATCCACCCTCTACGGGACCTCCTTGCCGAGAAACTCGGTTCGGACGGACCCTCCCAATCCAGCGTCCGGTCTCCACCGCGATGACCGTCACGGCAGAGCGGTCAAAAGGGTAGGCCAAGCGGAGAGCCATTGCCGGACCACCGCAATCCTCCCGAGTGCACTCAGCTCAATTCCTTTGATCCATTCCCGTCTCGCAGGTAGGTATGGACGGACCAAACATCCTCCCACACTAAAACACACGCTTGCCAACTTCTTCATCTTTCCCTTCTTCTTCCCTACTCTTTCCTGCGCTGCCCTTCACGGATAGGTGCTTCAAAATGCCTTCCTCGGAGATTTTTTATATTTTTTCCAACTTTTTTCGTCGTCCTCGATGCGAAAACACGTCCATCGCGAGCGAGACATAGAGCGTAGCAAGGCGATCGCCTAATTCGACGTGACTCGTGATTATTGAATCGGGTGCACAGGAGGATGGAGGGTCAAAGTATTTGGGATATGATGGCATACTTTTGGAGGATGGGAACATTTGAGAGATGACGTAATTGGCGTCGGAAATAAGGGCTGAGGTGATGCAGAGATACAGACGAGTTTTAATCTTATATATACGCTCACTGGATCACATAATCCAATTTTCCCATGAATTTCATACATGATTTAATATTGCTACTGAAAAGTATATCATGATACAGAGCATAACATGGAATTCATTTTTGTCATTTTTTAAATTTACGGTGCGTTTAACATTGCCGAAACGCAAAGTTGAGAACATAAGGAATTTAAAAACAGGACTTCAGGGTATGACGACCTTAGACGCAAAGGGAAAACATTCCTTCTTTCCAAGCATCACTAGTGGCTATAACAAAAATAGGGAGTTCTACTAATGCACTCTGTCAACGTGAAATATAACTTCGTCCACTTCTCCGTATTTAGGATTTGCCCTCCTCTTCAATGGCTAACAAGTTCTTACACCTTCTGAGACTCATCACTTTGGTGGCTCACCGTGCAGTAAGTAGATACAGATATAAGTACAAATTTGAATTCAAAATTCTCAAACACATGCATGCAGGAAGTTTGA
Organism: Pyrrhosoma nymphula; assembly: GCA_963573305.1. Taxonomy (NCBI): domain Eukaryota; kingdom Metazoa; phylum Arthropoda; class Insecta; order Odonata; family Coenagrionidae; genus Pyrrhosoma; species Pyrrhosoma nymphula. The sequence continues at coordinate 92,944,717 of OY754338.1, forward strand.
CAGAAGACTATGCCACGGCGGAGAGAGGATATGTTTTTCATTTAACTATAATTAAGTTTATATTATGTATTAATTCAATACTTGAGTGTTTGCAGATGTGATTAACAACAGGGATTGGACATTTATAACTGTGGTAAATGGAACACAAAGATTATTGCACGTTTCGGAGTTGAAGACGCATCCCAACAGTCTGTACATGATAGCCGACGGTACCCATCCCATCTCAGTCAACCCCTAGGAAACCCTCTCAGTCGCCTAAGGCTTTTCATTATCCGGTCGGTACTAGAGAGGGGCAAGGTCATCTGACCCCAAAAAGGAGCGACATAAAAAAATAAAAAGACTCTACGGGGAAGATGAAACGCATGAGGTGATGGGGAATGCGTGCTATTCTAGGGGATGGGGTGGAGAGGGTGGAAGTAGGGAACGCCCAGGGGTGGGGACTTGATGCATTTCAACGGTTATGAGAGGTGTGTACGTGGTGGTGGGGATAGAAAGATAATAGGTGGATGAGAGATTGGCATGAGGAGAATGTTTCAACGGAATGGAAATGAAAATAGGCAACATCAATTGAGGTAGATATGAAATATTGTGATTCACTAAATGTGTACTCAGTATAGGGATGAAGTGTCTCACTAAACTCATCAAGGAAAAAAATATAACTTAGGGCATTTTTTTGTGATTATTATATTCGTAGCAAAATTTCTGCGTAGAAAAGTATTGCTGCGGCTGAATTATAGAAGACACTGCAGCGGGAGTCTAACCAATCACCAAAGTAAGTAGAGAAATTTACACTGATTCCAGGAACCCGACACAACTTTTGACACCAGGGAAATCACAAGGCTCCTTCTCTAACAGGAAATATGCGGCCATCCACAAAATGATCAATGAAAGAAATATTGAAAGTACATAAACATCTCTTCCAGTAGGGAAAATTTGATCATGTGTCATTTCATAGATGCAGCTTAGAATTACTAAACTAAATTGATTAATTTTTACTATAGATTATGAAAAAATACGGAGGACTTTCTAATACTGGATTCATAATTAAAACCTTTTAGGAATTAATTGCACTGAAAGTATGGAAATTATTTCCATATTTATTTTCTTAAGCGAAAATGTATTGCCGCCTTCAAGTTAAAATAGGTATAATCACAAAAATATAAACTAAATTTCGTTTTTTGAAGCAGAAATGTTTTAAAATAAAAAACGCTGAAGTCATAGATATAACTATCTACAGTAACTCTTTACTGTACGCAACCCACCCGTCCTTTGCCCGAGAATGAAGATAAAACTAAGAATCTTAAAAATAATTACAAAAATGAAAAGATGAAGGTAATTTTTGGTATCATGGTATATTTTGTGGTCAAAGTAACTTCTGAAGGGAATGTTTTATTTTGCAACCTAGAACAAAAAAAACTCTAATTTGATATTTTGGTTTCAAGAAATGAAATAGATTTTTTTTCGCATTTCGAGCTTGGCAATTAATAAATCATTAAAGAAACATCGCTGGTTTAATACAGAGGCAATTAAGCAAGAGTTTAGACTTTCACTTTTATGTAATTGACAAACTCATCCATTTTCCGCATGAAATGCATCAGTAATTTAAATTAATAATTGCGAGAGGATAAAACATTTCCTTGGCCCTTGAAATGCCATCCTCAAAGCGAATTCCATTCAAATTTCAACAATTTTCTTGTTCTCTCCTATACCTGCTTGTAATGTTTTGGTGATTCTACTTGATTTAAGGAAATTTTTGTAGTTTCCCTCAATTTTCCAAATTAGTGGTAAAATAATTCACATTTAAATTTGTGACTAGAATTTTTATTACTAGAATTAAATTTTGTTCAATGAAAATGAATTAAAATTCAAGGAATAACAGTGGAAAAACATAAATGATGACAACATATTAGCTAAAGCTGATGATAAACCACAGATAAAAGACTCGCAATAAAAGAATAAAATATGTGATTCAAATTATTGACCATTCAATGGCCCTACTCAAATAAATATATATAAGGGTCATAAAATATGAACTCCATGGACTAAAAAAACGAGCATTTATCAAGGTCTACGTCTGCGATATCAATAATGCGATATCGTTCAAACTTCTTGTAACATCAATAAAGAGTAACATCAATCTGGTGCGAATGACCTTAGTAGTCGAAGCACCCAAATCACCCAAAATACTACTACTAACATCAATAAAAATTTTGTCACTTGAAACAGTAGTTTTCTTATAGAAAGTCTACGAATAAAATAGTCCCCATAGTAGCATGCAAGTCACTAGAGGTAATATATGAGGTGTTAGTTCACCTCTCATGAAAATAGAACGAAAGGAATAAGGAAGTAGGCTGGAAAACGAAACACATCGTGAGGTGGCTTATAAAAGAGTAGGCGTCTTCGCTAAATGCGTCCCATAAAAAGAAATTCTGGCACCTACATCACCAACTTTAAATTTGACTCTCAAAACAGCATTTTTTCTAAAATGAAAAGACATATCGAATTAAATCTTTCTTATCAGTCTCAAGTCTGTGCAGTATACTTTTATTTACTCTGTAGTCCCCCACCCTTGTTCTTCCAATTGCTCCAAGACATTTGACAAATGGATGTAATATATTACTCATGGGTATAGTTAACATATGAATTGTGGACAGGAGAATTAATTTATAAAAAATAATGGTTTTCTGGTTTTATACCGGGTCAAGGATACCATCTCTGCCGACGATTTGAAGAAAAACTTACTCTTTTTCGACATGATGAAGATAAAGTTGAAACTTTGGCATTATGTCATTATTATATAGTTTTAGGTGCAATTGAAGGAGCTATTGATTAGATACACCGTTTTCCTTGGCGTTCACACTCAGATAATGAACTCCATATAAAGGACATATAAAGGATTGAAGGACCTTCGTTTTTTTAGCTTATATTCGCCTAACCAGCACCTTTAGCCATGTTCAAAGCCGGTGATATAACTAGGGGTATCGTGTTTAGAACTAACGAGAAAAAAAGTACCTGCCTATCACGCACGGATGTGGATGTTCCCCTTCCATTCCTTAAAAAAAAGAAAATGGGAGTAAAAGCCACTGCAAAAGTGCGCATTTGAGAAAACAGCGAGACGAACAGTATAAAAGTAAAAAAAATCTCCATTCCCGTTTTATTCAATCTCCTTCCGTCGCCGAATGAGAAAACCATGTCAACCCAGAACGAGACGTATAACGTGGTATTACGACGGGGCACGAAGGGGACTGGTTCGTTTTTCGTACGTCTGTATCGCCTTCGTCTGGAGGAGGCGGGAAATTTTATTCGAAGCGCGAGAGGCGAGCGATGGCGTGGGACGGGCTACAGTGCGAGGGTCTCGAGTGGAATGAGGGGCGAGATTTGGCGATGGTGGTGTTGGCGGTCTATATTTGCTTTTGCTATTGCCGCCGCCGCCTTGCCGGAATCCGCATTTGTCTCAACTGTCACGACGACGGCAGAGGACGAGATGCTGGTTTGTGTGGAAGAAGGAAAGCGTGGGGTAGGACAGTCCTGTATGTTTGGGTGGGGCGAAAACGACGGGATGACGAGTGAAAGGATGAAAGATTAGGCTGCTTTACACTGCATATACATATACAGGGGGTCACAAAAAAGATACACTGGCTATAAATTTTCGTCATCTATGCTTGAAATGGAACAAAAAACGTTCATTAAGTTTTTTTTTCAATTCCGCTTTGTTTAGCGTCTGTAAAGTTAACAGGTTTTTTTACAATTTACGATTAAAAATATGGAACGGCCGTCATTTTGAAACGGGAAATTATAACAGTTTTAATTTTTTTCTCAATGAGATGTTTATGAGGTTAAGACATCTACTAAATTTTAGTGCAAAATATTAAGCCGTACTTAAGCTATGGTTTTGGTTGTAAAAACACATACAGACAGACGATAAACGAAGCGGAATTAAAAAAAAACTTATTGGACATTTTTTGTTCCATTGCAGGCGTAGAATCCGAAAATGTATAGCCAGTGCACCTTCTTTGTGAAACCCTGTATAGCTGCACAACATCCTGCCAGCCACCTCAATGGTGTGTGGCAGGGAGGAGAAGAAAATATTTGTTAGTTAATTGGGGATGTAACGGAGAACTACAAAGTGAGGCACGTGAACAAGTGGAATCCCTCATCTGCCTCGGAAGCTGCATGATATGGGATGGAAAAAGTTCAACGGATATCAAGCGAAGTAAAATCCCTCGCCATGAATTTACTCACCCTCGTTTCCTGTTTGTTGTTTTTCTATTTGACAACGCTCTTTTTGAGCTGTTCTCCCAGAAATCTGGGGCCCTGCTGTGTGTGTGAGTGAGTGTTTTGTGTGATTGCGTGTGTGGTTGTGTTAATAACTTGGCAGCCTTAGTAGAGTCACTACAGCTCTCCGAAGGATCCCAGGTTATAACCCAGGAATCCTTAGCTAGGTCTCATTAGCCTACAAAGGATTCCAATTGGGTTGTGTGTGTGTGTCTGTGGTAGTCCCTGGCGAGGAAATTATTTTCCCGTAAACTACCACAGGAGGGTATTCTGGTGGAGAGGCTGTGGTTGGTCCCTGTTGTGGAACCTCATTCCCGCAAACCAACACAGTAAGTATTTAATTTTTTTTTTTTGACGAGTGGTGCATATATTTTACGGCCATTGGAGAAATATTTTATCTGTTTAATTATTCTATTGTGTCATCCCTCGAGTAAATTTAGCCTTGCCATTACTTGACCTTGTGCTTAACTTGTTGACCTTACTCTTTTTTGGTCAGTTTTCCACCCGAAGTTGTTTCTGATTGAGTGCGTGAGTGAGTGCTGTGCGTTCGTTTAGTATGAGTGTGATTGTCTCTGGCGCGGGATCCCATTCCCGTAAACAATCACTGATGGAGTGCTTGGTTATCATAGCCCCGGTTTCCTGACGGGCCCGGTGTCTCTTATCTGCCCAAGGAAGGATCCCATTGTTGGCTTGAGAGCGTGTGTCGTGTGATTGGTCCATGGCATTTAGTTTAACCACTAGTTATCCCGTAAACGACCACGGCCTCGCGGATTGTGTTTAATTTTATTTTCGGCATGCACTTCTTCTCTTAGTTTGAAGGCGAAGTAAAGCACAACTCCAAGAAAAAATTCACGATAAAAAGACAACTTTGGTGTATAAAGAAAACAGGATAACCAAAATGGGATCACATGGAGATCATCCTCAACTAGACTGAAGGACATAACTCGGAAAATTGCTGTTGCTCATCTTTTAAGTTACGCCATTTCTCTTTCAAATTTTGAGAGCAGCCATATCTTACTTTGTTCAAACAGAGGCTACCCTGGCGGGTGAAAATGCGCCACCAGCGATGAAAATTTGAAATTCAGAAGTAAACGAACAGGAAAAAATTTAAAATCCAGTCGCTTGTCATAGAGATATTTTGCTAACGTCCGCCTCGAAAAACCAAAGGGATTGCAATTTTAAAAGCTCCTCAAGGAATTTTAATTCATGGCACAGAATTGAACCGTTCTTGAGTATTGAAGTGGTAAAACTCCTTTGGTATATTTTAAGAATGAGAGAAAAATTCAAATAGCTTGTTTTGAAGATGCTACCACTGGCATACTGAGCTTCAGTTATTTTAGGTTATGGTTCATTTACGTTTAGCACAGTTGTTTTCAACAAGTGGAGATTACCCCCCCCCAGAGAGGTAGTAAGAGGGAATTGGGACGAATATTCAGCATAATTTGTTGACCTGTACATTATGTAAAATCATTAGAAGTTAAGTCCCTTTAACTTATTCTGTGGCACTGAAAAAGTTTATTGAATGCCAAGGATTAAACTTGACCCTCCAATTGACCCTCCCATGGAAAATGGCTAGCATTGGCATACATCTCGAAAAGTAATATGGTAAATGGCTGATATTTGGTGCCTTAGGAAAGCTGAGATCTAATTTTCACTGATAAGGTGAAATTCATTGAATGTTATTTGCAAGAATATCTTGCTCAAGCTAGCTTAATTTCTTGCGTTCAATGCGAGCTTGCCTTCAGCCTCAGCATAAGGGTATAATGGCCGCTGTATTCCGCCACGTCGAGATAATTGCCGAAATAAAAAGCAATAAATACATTTCCAAGAAAAAATAGGTAATGTGGCATTGAAAAGAATTCTACGTAGATATTTATTACTGTAGGCATTCAGGGTACATCACTAATGGCACGTATTTGGTTTGGAACACATGGATTTGGCGCGGAAGGACCATACAAAACTCACGCCTGATCGATCGCAATGGGACCCGTTATACTGGGGGACCTTTCGGTGACCCGCGTAAGGGACTTTTACTGAAGGCTGACAGTTCGTGGGGTTGGTCCGGTTGGGTCCTCCAAAATAGTTGTTGGGCAGGAGACATGAAGGAAAAGATCGAACCTTCAGGGAGTGACGGGCACCTGAGATGGGGGAAGGGGGGGTTGAGAGGACAGGGGGGTCGAACTGAAATGGGTGCAGAGGGTGGAGACTGACTTGGGAATGGTTGGGAAGCAGTGTGGGGGAAAGGCTCTTTCGTATAAAGGATCGGGAACCCTTCCTCCCTCGTTTCCTAGTACCCTGGCCGGGAGGGATTTTCGCCAAGTCTGAATGTAAGGAGCTTACGGGCGAACGAGGCCGCCTTCTTAAAAGGGCGGCTGTATTGGGAGAGGAAGATGGGGTCTTCTTTGGTGGAGAGCGTCTTAAGCGTGTGAAATGGGTGGGGTGTCGTGGTACAGGCGTGGGTACGGCACGGCAGCCAGCCGCTTCCAGGCTGCAGGATCTCTTTTGGGAGAGTGGTACTTGGAATAACATTCTAATATCCTATGGGAATAGCAGGAGAAAACACTCTTTCTCTACGCCATGGACCCGAATCAACATCAAGATGCGAGTACAATTTCTACGCAGTACTACGTGAGCCGCCGATAAGGGGAGTGGCCGGGTCCTGTAGGGTTACGATATTTCATGAGTAAAAGGTGACAAGCGGGTCACTTACCTTGAGTGCACAGTTTGATGCAATGACAGAATCTAAGCAAAAATCCTGTGCACCTAATCTTATCATTCCGAACAGTTAGAGGGGTAATGGTTTTTGTTTTAATCATATTCGATAGCATATTCCACTCCTCTCTGTATCTATGAACTGCATTTTTGTCATTATAACCAGAATGTAAAATTCTTCCCCTAATTACGGGGTGAAACTTTTATTAATGATATAATAATTGCTCCTAGAATTAAATTTTGGAGAGCAATCTCTCTGCTTCCAGTGAAAATAACATTCACATGTTGGCGTAGAGTATTAAGTAAGCTCATTTAAAATTGCACTATGTTTGTACGAATTTTGGTGTGAGCCTGTAAATTCCAATGATGGCGCACAAGCGTGGACACGAATTTGATTCCATCTTTTCAAACCTGCGCTAATTTACCTCATACCCCCGACCCGAAATGTGGGGGCCAAAATTCATATTCACTCAGAAATATTTTCTGAGAAGGGAACCTGAGCTTCTAAGAGGGTCTTAGGATCGTAACTCCATTTGATGGATACATTCTCAAAAATTCCTAATTAGATGCAAAGCAGACACCGAAAAATGAAACAAATAAGCTACTGGGAGATATTCTTCATGATAGACTCTCAGGATGAAAGCATTTGCAGAAGGATTAAGCGTTCCAATTGATTATAGTGAGTTTTTAATGAATGAACCTCTGGTACATGTGATGTAAATTTAAGTGGTCCAACACATAAATTCATTCAATGAATCCTTAGAACAAGTTCACATTAAGTCTCCGTGAGTAATTTAAAAATCACATAATTATGGAAACATCAACGTGATATATCATTCTAGATTACAACGGCTCATAAGCTAGCTTTAAATTTTTTCTCATTATTATTAGACTATTTAAACTATATTTGTTCAAGTTCAGGTAATTGCAATTCGCTGAGTGCATATTTAAATAAATTTTCAAGTAAGTTGAAAACAATCCTTGGACCAGATTTTACTCAAGTACATTTATTGATACGGCGCAGTAATCTGAATAATGGAAGAGTTATATTTTACATTTTTTGCCTAAATTAAAAGCTGTTATGACCAGAGTTTTCGGCGCGGTATTTGAAATTGAGTGGAAAATTATACCTAATTAGGTTTTTTTTTTGACTCGGCATGATACTTGACTTCGAATGAGTCAGGAATGACATAAATATCATATTGTATGACACCAATATTTATATAGATTTGGGAAATAAAAACTTAACTTCGACCAATCCTCCAAGATCGTTCAACGTAAACAACACTTTTGAAAATGTGGAATGAAAGTTATTCCTACCGAAGCACCGAGCCTTGAAAATCCCTGAACAAAGGGAAATGTTATGAGGATGAAGGACTCAAGTGGAAGAAAATCCTCTCCCCGCCTTGAGTCGAGGATAGGAATGCCGAAAACGCAACAAACGCTGAGTGGGTGACACAGCAAACAATCGATTTAGCGAATGGAATGAGACTTTGAGGGAAAGGAAGGGGAGGCTTCAGCGATGGGATTTCATTCTACTCAAATGTGATAAACGAACCTTGGTGAAGGAATGAAAAAAGTAGTGGGGTGGTAATTTATCGAAAACAAAATATTTATCTCATAAAATATTAAAAGATCCAACCGCTATCCGAACTAACTAGATGCATAGAGTAAAGAAAGATTCTTATTTTTCTAATTATGATAGGAGGTACGAAATTATTTATAGAATTTGAGCAATCTATAAGTCACAGATTCGGACTCCGCCTACGGTAGGTATGGCTGAATTTGCCTAGAAATTTATCCTGGGGTCACACGATGGAATATAAAGTAGGAATTTGTGGTGCCTATAATCTAATAATGCAAGGATTGAATTTTACCAAATAGTGTTGACTAAATTCTGAGATTATTAAAATCATTAACTACCCTCCGCGAGCACTCACTAATCGTTGATGAATGATATTTCACCATTTATGTGCTAAAAAATCTTTGGCAAATTTAAACGACTCAGGAATGCCTGTGAACGAGTAGAAGATTTAATAAAACTTGCTTGAAACCTTATAGCACTACTACGTTTTGCTTATCTCTTGTCATAAGGAACGCAGTTGAGAGTAAAATTAAGGATTATTAATTCCTCTTTTCAAAAGAATGATGTAATTCCAATAAGATATTCTCATTCAAGCAAAGGATAGATCTATCACGTGACTAACACAAACTCAGAAGCACCATTGTGGGCGCCTCAGCCTTCCTTAGAAGGCAGATAGGGTCAAGGCACTTAGCATGAAGAAGGAACATGCCAGGCGAGAGGGAAACACGTTAGGTCAAGCCAAGTGTGGAGACCTGGGAAGACGGTCTCGCGTCATCTTTGGAAGAGCGGTTTGTTTCCGGCGCCGTGGAGATGGCTTTAAGGGCGCAAGGAGGGAGAAGGAACAAGGAAAGTTTTGATGGATGGCGGGAATAAGGGAAGAAGTAAGCATCGGATGGGCCAGAGGAAAGGATCGGGGGTTGGTTTGGCTTGGGCAAAAGTGCGGAGACGAATTGTGAGCGGGTGGCGAGCGAGGGAGAAGATTGATTGGAGAAATAAGGGAGGAGGTGGAGGATGTCACGGAGGCAGTATAAGGGACACGTCTGGGCGTGATGGATTCAGTGGACGTGAGGGAGGAGAGCAAAGGGCTACTAGCGGCAGCCGGGGACACTTCGTCCGATTCATGGGCACTGAAGCCAACGAAAAAAAATTGCATCGACTGCTGGCTCCATAATTTTAAATGTCTGCATCCTCGTGTCCAGTTCACGATTTTTCGTCTATTTCTAGGGCACGCCCGGTAAGACTGAGTACGTTTGAGCTAAATATTTGCTCAGTTTTTTCCATGAGTTTTTACATAAGTTGATAATTAGTCAAACATAAATACTTGATGAATAACAAAATTAAAGGGTTACACAGAATAGTATTGTGTTCAATGCAACATCAGAAAAAGATTCACAGATTCCTAACTACACAAAATTTGCTTACAAATTAAAAATTCATATTAGCAATATAATATGTTGTTATATATTGTTTTTCTATACATTCATGTGCCATGCACGCACAGATTTAACAGCTTTCTTTTAGTATGAGTCAATTACATTTAACATGCATAGTTTTTTATTTATTGAATTGAATTTTTTTCTTTAACATGCAATTACCAAGCCTTTTCCACATTGGCATATTGCCCTAAAGGCTACTATAAGGACATGCGGCTGTAGGTATTTGGTCTATAACCAAATGAATTGTAGGAAAGGACAAAGGATTCAGAGGCGGATGCTTTATAATACGCCTGTTTTTATACTGTGAAAACTGCATGCCATCGTGAAGTCATGTAGCAGCGGTAATCACGCAATATTTCATTAGTAATTATAAAACAGTTTATTGCTTAAAATATTTTTAACTTAACTGATTCTCGAAATTTATCTTTTCGTTTGCTACTATTTTTTAATCTAAAGATTAAAAAGTGGTAGGAATTTTAATTCACCTTCGAAAATAAAATTGCACGATTGGTATAACAAAATATTTATCACAGGTCAAATAAGTACCATAACTAAAGCAAAAAAAAACATTTAGGCGTACTAGACTTGTTCGTGTGGAAACTGTGTTAAACTGTGGAAAAGTGGGACGAAATGTCCAAAGTACGTAATAATTCTCATGCATTGAACTGAATATGAATTCATTTGAATATCCTTTCTTACGGCAGTCTACGAATTTAACTCTCAGTCCTTCTAGCACACACGGTATCAGACAAAATATCATTCATAAAAATAGGTAAAAACAGAACATTTGGACGCCAATTCGCAGTGGTCCAAGTTATAAGGGCGTCAAAATTCAACTACGTATTATCACCGTGCTATGAAGCCTCAGCTAAACCTGTCCCATGAAACATCTTACCTTGCTACAAAATGTTATCAGGAGTTCCAAAAATGTCAATACCAGCATTGTTTATATAGGAATAAAAATGAAAATCCTTTGATTTGACGTATAAAAATTACTTTAGTCATTTCTGGATGCCATTTCATAAAAGTTAATGTATTCTGTGACACCATATATTTGGAGATGCTGCAGCAAGATATGTATCATATTACAGGTAAATCCAGGGCTGATTTTTTGATGAAATATTGATTAGCATGCATAATGATTCTCAGGTATGAATAAATATGATGCTCAGTTTGAAGAGTTTTAGCAGGCATATTTGAAAAATGTTGGACAATTTAGTGACGAGAGTTCTGCGAAAAAGCTAGTCATTCCCTCAACAGATTCGAAATAAGCTAGAAAAATTTCAAATAACCTAAAAATCCGCTACCGGCTTCATAATTACAAAGTTAATTGCCTTCTTACGAAACCACTCAATATCATAAATTACCAAAAGACAAGAAAGAAATTTTCAATCCCGCCAAAAAATCAATGAATTTTTAAATCTTGAGAGTGGAAAGCTTCCGAAAAAAAACAACAAGCCAGAAATGTGCCCCTAGCGATACATTTAGGAAACGTATTCCAACCCGCCACCGTTATCTCTTTGAAAACTCCTTTTTAAAAACCGTGGTATAAAATGAAGGAAACACTAGCGACCTCTGTGCAAACACCTGTATCAACCGCAGTTCATCTTAGCGAGGAACGCGGTTGAAATGAACAAAATAAACTGTATATAGTCCGCGGAAATGTGACCCATCATCGCTGCTACGGGCGCAAATAGAGGCATCATGAAGACATAGCAGCCGTGGACGGATTTCAACGGTAGGAATAAAAAAAACTGAAGAGAAAATGAAACAGTCTGGTGATGCTGGCGGAGTACCGACAGAGCGCGGAGGGCATAAAATATTAAGCGCGACAACTTGGGAGTTTATATTTGCTCGAGGGAATGGGGAGAAAAATGCACACACTGATGCAGGGTGCTCACACGTGTGCACCTAATTACGAGCTCCTCCGTGCACCAGCCATGTGCACGAGGGGGGAAAATATGAAAAAGACTTCCGTTATTATCGGACGGAGAAGTGGGGAAGTTTCCGGAGACTCGGTTATTCTATGAACGAGATGCCAGGGGAACGACTTTTTTTATTCACCCTCTTATTGCGTTTATTTTACCTCTTTCCAAGGGGTGCTGCAAGAGATTGCCACTGGTGAGAAACACGTGAAGGAATGGAAATCCTTGGAAGGAGTCGGTTGGGGATGGAGTAATGAATATCTTCAAAAGTAAATATGCGAATGATTAGGTGTGCACCCCGAGATGGAATGACTTGGTGACTTCGAGGAGCTCGGCAAAGGGACTATAAAAGGGCTCCCTTAGGAAATAGACGACGAAAGGGGGAAAGGCCCTCAGCGTGGCGAAGTCACGGTGGGATCCATATTTCAGACGAGTCTCACGAAGACGTAAACGGCAGGCTGTTAAAATCGTCCCGCCAGAAATGGGACTCACAAAATTACCTCGGCATAAACAGAATTCCTAATTGTGTCTCAAGAAGCTTTCATCATGTCTCTTCAACTCCCCCCCTTCCCCCAATTCATCTCCCAGTGGTTCGGGTTGGAAGGATTAAACTTAGGCATATCCCACATAACGGGATTGAACTTCCACTTAAGTGATGGGTCCTGACTCGACCTGAATGGAAACGGTGTTAGGCGAATAGGTAACCATGGCAGTAAATTAGTTATTGATTCACGGGAGACGTATCCATTTAGCTATGTCAATTATAATATTATGAGAAAGCGGTGATATCAAGTTCTGGGTGGAGTTAGCTCATTGGTTTCAACAGTAATTTTTAAGGACAACTAGAGTAACAACCAGGGGAATAAAGTATACGTCGACTGAAGGAAAAATATAGACAAACAAATAAATAAATTCGATCAAAACATGCAAGTTAATTAGCTGGATAAAACAGCAGAATATGCGTTCATGTATCATTTAGCACTGCACTGCGTTTAAAGATAATTAAAATAAGGATCGAAGAGATCGCAAATGTTAAGAAATTACATATTTCTTGCTAAACTATATGAAAAATCCATATTTATTTACCAAGTCATCTTTCGTGGAAGATGTCAATACACAAGATAAAATACAAAGTTTAATCAGCGCAGATTGAAATGGCTTATTTTACCATGGATAAGAGGAAAATAATTTACTCAAGAGACTTAATAATAGGATTACCGATGCAATGTAAAAATTTGAAGCTTCTTTCAACTTCCATGCTACATAGGATAATACTGAATCCAAAACTTACTCATCAAAATAGGGCTGAATAACTGGCAGCAAAAGAAGAGATAAAATGGAGCTTTGATTGGGACCCGTGAGTGTGTTTCAATCGGTTTTCGTTATTGTGTGATGATGGAAAATCCTCATCATCGATGAATTCTCAGCGAGCGGACTACTGCGGCTGTTCATGGAATTGAAATAATTGGATTGCTGCTTCCTTTCACAATGAAAGCGGTTTTCTCTAATAAACCATTGATCCTTTAGCCTTATAAAACAATACACCATGCTCAACCATTAGCACATTCCAATTTGCCTATAGAATTATATTATGACCACGTTTAAGAAAATTAAGGCAATTTAAATCCTTTGAAAAATAATGGTTTCAAAATTTTACTTTGATTTCGAGGAGAAATGAATGAGTTTGACACTCGGTGAATATAAATTCAGCATCATAAAATTCTCATCATTTATGACATTCATAAGTATGAATATAATTTTATTATGTTCCGTAATTATTAGATCCTCAGCCCCAATAATAGTCTTTAACATACTTTCGTCACCAATTACTTTTCCCATTCACCTTCTATACTTATCCAATATCTTCAAGATATTTCCTTCACTATTTACTGGCCTCAGTGCTTCTTCGTTTGTCTTTATTTCTATCAGTAGAATTTATCCATTCTTCTCCACATCCATCTCAAACCACTGTCACATATCCTTTCCCCTCTCTAACGTTTCTTTTGAATTCGCCAATTAGCATCTTTAAGTCAGGATTTTTGATAAGAAAAAATTCGTCCCCAACGAAGGGGTTAAAATACCAGCTAAATGCTTTAAAGAACGCTCCTAAAACGATCTATAATTTCAGTGTAAGAAGGACATGTGAACAATACGTGAAAGCATGGTTTATATCAGCGCTTGGTTTTCAAACGAATCTCGTTATAATTGTTTTGAAAGAAGTAGAGTTGGTTTGTCTAAAAGAAGACGTGGGGCTGAAAATTTAGCCATTATATGTTCACTTCTTGAGTTTCGTAGCATCGCTACTTAATATCACAATGATGTAGCGACTTAATTAACCTCTTAACGTAAGAGAACTCCTCGAAGTAACGATCCGTAGAATCGATATTAACCATAAACTTTACTTTTATTGGTTTTACTTCGTAAAAATACTGGAAGTTAGTATTCATATTTAAAATAATATGATAATTACTTTTCCACAGTTTTAATATTCAATTGCAAGACAAGTTTCGTCAATTAACAAAATCATCAGGGACGCATTCAGAGTAAGTTTATTTTAAAATTTACCATTAATTATTGTCTGAGTAAGTTGGGGGGCTGGGTGGGGAAATTACAAAGGTTCGGGGGAGGTAGGGGCTAGTGCACCCTTTCCCAAACCACCAGGAATCCACAGTTCTACTATGAAAAAAATCAACGGAAAATAAGCAAACATACTCTGAATTTTTATCTAATTATGCCGAAAACGGCGAAACGTGTCTTTTAATAAAAAAGTAATGCTGTAGAAAACTACGAAGCATTTTATTTTATTTATTTATACCTTACATTAGCCTAAAAATCTGTTGGCAAGTGATTTACAGAGTAATAATTTCCCACAAGAACACTTATCGTGCATGACACAATGACGCAGAGGGGGGAAGAGGAGGGGGGGAAGCGAAAGCAGTGGCACACTGCAGGAGCATTCTATTCAATTTTTGATTCGAAGTAGAAAAGCCATTATTTCTAAAAGGAGCCATTTTTAATCTCTACTTGAATGTATTTACCTGTTTTGGGTAAGAATGTAAGAGTTTATTTTGTTCAATTCCCAAATATCTCTGTTCAGAAACAAAAATTTGCTCATGTTGGTTTTTTACCATCTCAACCCCATTTTACATCCATTGTCTTTTTTCCAATACAGTAGGCATATTGGAAGATCTGGTGCTTTCCCGGCGAATATGTTGAATTGAGGTTTTAAGGATTTTCAGCCGGGTGAGATGGTCCAAGTCTTCAAACGTTTTGAGGTCCAACACGGCTCTCGTCATCAGGGATGCTAATGAAGAAACCTTGTCGGACCTCGAAACGTTGGCAGACTTGGACCATCTCACCAGGCTGGAAACCTGAGAAGCCTTAATTCAAAAGGCTTATTTTTTCTCTCTTAACCTTAGCCCCAAGTACAGTTTTTGGTGTAGGCCTTATATTTACACACTTTTGTCCCTCCAGCGATCTCCAGCATTTTAGTCAGACGCTTATCCCTTTAAAATTTCCTGAAAACACATAGGGCTGCCTTCCTTGGAGCCTAAAAATGTTTTTCTAAGAGTTCCTTTCTCGGCGGGATCCCAATTTTTTTGTGACATGCTCGAGCATTGGTTTCACTATTTTAAACGGGCTAGTTCCAAGTTTTAATGATGAATTCCCTATTTCAATAATGAACACTAACGGTCTAGACAAGTTTCAATTCACAAAGTTCACTACGCCGCACCGTGGTCGGAAATCGGACAAAGCTGGCCAAAATTCCAAAATGGCATTTCTTGAGATATGAACTTGAAACTTCGCGTTATAACTAAAATACTATTCATTTATTTGGAATACCACTTCATTCTGAGATACAGAGGCTCAAACATGAGCAAATTTCCAGAAAAATGCCCGTCTTCAGTTTTCTCAGAAAATCTTCCGACTTATATTGATGGTGAAGTTTAAGAAAGAATTTTTACGGAATAAAAAACGATATTATATCTTAGCATGATATTTTTGCTCAATTCCCTAGTTTATAGAATAGTTTCGATACAATCTTGCTGTGACGTTACAAAATGCTGTTTTTAGACCAAATTTTACATTATGTAGGAGATTCAAATGGGTTTTTGGCAAAGTCACGCGAAGTGACTTACATCAGAGCATTATTGGAAGGATTTTTAAGGTTTATATGCAGTTAACTTTGAAAAAAGTTTGCGACACCGGAAATAAATTTGATTTTTCGATCGAGTGTCGGGGTTCGGCTCCGCGCGCCGGGAGCTGGATTTGCCGCGACGCGGTAAGGTTATTGAAGTGGTATGGAATTTAACGCTCAGAATTCACCGTTTTTTAAGTTGTGCTTGTGGGCACCGATCCCCAAGGAGTATATAATGAAGACACGGGAGGATTTTCAGTCGAGGTAAGTGCACGCGTAATCGAAGTTACGTCAGATTCCTTTGGATACGTTCGGGAACCATGCCTTATATTCAAAGCGCTCGAACCTTGAAAGAGTGAGTAGTGTTCCTGAGACCCATACAGAAAAACTTCCAGAAAGACACCAGCTGGGCTACTTATGCCTTCTCTTCTCCCCCATCCTGAACCCCCAGGATTCTAGTGCGAAAATGGTTGTTTTATGACATCATGGATCCTTAAACGGTCTTAACCGGGCATTTCCAGGTAAACTTCCCCTATTTTTTTAAGATATGCATCCTACACTCAGTTCTAGTCTGACTGTGGTGAAGGAAAGTTGAGCTCTCATGAGTGTCCAGACTTTGTGAATGTAATTTGAGCTATTTTTTGAAGAATGTAATCACTTTTGCCTTCATTACCTGGTAACCGTCAGTGGTGTTTTTTTGTTTATACATCTTAGCTTTATTTCAGGTATGCTATGTGTTTTTTTTTGTCAAGCCTCGAATACTTTAACTATATCGTCCGCTATTTTTTTTTTCTTAATACTTCGTTACGTGTGTCGTTTTATGACATCATGGAGCCGACGAATGTTCATCACTACTACTCTTTGAAGCGAATAGTTCTTTTTCTTTTTCGTCCACTTTTAACAAGTCTTCCAATTCTTTTGACATAATCATTTTCTTCGGCGTTAAATGCGTAGAGGAGGAAAGTAAAGGATCGGATGTAAGTTATGGCCTCTTGAAAATGTCCTCTTTGGAGGCCAACCTGAAGTGCTTCCTAGTAAATCCCTCGTGGAATTTTCGAGTGTTGTTTATTTCTGGCCTCTAGTGCCTCTTCCGAAAGCTCACCTAACGGTAGTATCACATCAGTGTTCATTATTGAAATAGGGAATTCATCATTAAAACTTGGAAATAGCCCGTTTATAATAGTGAGACCAATGCTCGAGCATGCCACAGAGGTGTGGGATTCCACCGAAAAAGGAACTCCTAGAAAAACATTTTTAGGCTCCAAGGAAGGTAGCCCTATGTGTTTTCAGGAAATTTCAAAGGGATAAGCGTCTGACGCAAATACTGGAAATCGCTGGAGGCATAAAGGTGTGTAAATATAAGGCCTATTCATAGGCTCATGTTTGAGCCTCTGCATCACAGAAACGGTTAAGAACCAAGCCAAAGAAGTACTATTCCAGATAAATGAATCGTTTTTGAGTTTTCATGTGAAGTTTCAAGTTCATATCTCAAAAACTCCATTTTGGATTTTTGGCCAGCTTTTTACGATTTCCGACGATGTGCGGTGGTGATCATCATTTCTTCCTCTTCTTCTATACTTCCGGGATAAGGCACTACTGCCTGTTCCGGTCTCCCCAACGTAACCTTAGTCTTCCAACACTTCTTCTACCAAGGGACTTATATTCCACTGCCTTATTTGGTATTCACTCTGGGAACGTATGTATGACATGTTCTTTCCACTTTTCTTTATAACGCATTACCCTGTCTATCACTGAACGTACTCTTATGGTACCGAATATTCTTTGATAGCGGTTTACTTTGTTAATTATATTTTTTATATATTATGTTAGTTATATTATCTTGTTCATATGTTATGTTACAAACAAGATATTTAAAATGTGAAACCTGTTCCAGTATTTTATTTCCAATTATAATTTTCATTCGTATTGGGTCCCTTCTCAGGAATGCCATGGTTTTGGTTTTTAGTATTGAGATTTTAAAGTTATAATTGGGACTTAGCCGGTGGATTATCTTTTCAAACATTATAATCACCTTCCCTCGCGTGAGAAAAGAAGAGAGCGCGGAGGATAAAGAAGGAAAGGAGACATAAACTGGAGGCAACCCCCAAGAGCTTCGACGCCAAAAGAGGTGGCGCCACAACACCAGTCCACCTTACGGTCACTCCCGGGGGAGGTTAGCAGGGGGTGAGGCTGGTGGGAGGTGCTAGAGAAGAGGGAGAAGAAGATGGATGGGAGTGGAGAGTAACGGATAGGGAAGAGGAAAGAAAGAAGGAAGGCTCGGGAAAGTTCGTGGGACGCGTGACGGGTGTGCCTTAGACAGGAAGAAGAGCACGGAAGTAGAAGGGTAAACGACATGAGGCGGAAGTTTGCATACTGTGCTCTCTCGGAGATATCGACCAGCGGAGAGCTCGAGAGGAAGAGATTATGAAATCCCAACGGATCAGCGAGAGGGTACTGCCGTGGAAAGAAAATAACCAGCCTCGTGATTATCGTAAGTAGAGCTGACCTCTTCAACTCGTATAAGCGGAGGATATGGGAAAGGTTCATTGGATAGAACGTGAGCGCTGCAATCGTATGATTTTTTTGGGGAAGGTATTCAAATCCCTAATCCCTCATACTCATATTCTACCCATTTTCTAGAGAAGAGTTATTCTTTTAAAATAACATTAATGCGGGAAGCACTTTTTGTAAAAAAAATTAGTATAACACTGTTCTTAGCAACGTTTTCTCTCACAAATCAACTCTTAGAACAACCAATTTCAAATCCACCAACAGCAACATGGGAGCTGTTCTCAACGCAACGATGCTATAACTGTTTCAGCCTGGATATGGTGGGAGTTCTCGATATTCATATTGAATAAAAACAGTTGGTAATCTTCCACAGAATCGAAATCTGTGGAAGATTACCAAGTGTTTTTATTTATTATGAGCTCTTTTTTGTACAAATTATTATATCATACTCGAGGAAATTGGGAATTACGGCCTAATTTCTGAGAGACTATACTTGTAATTAGTATGAATTACATATTATAAGTAACTCAGCGGACTTAATTGCAAGTGAAGTCGTTGGTTCATTCTCACTGCATCTCCAAGCATTAATAAAAAAAGTCAGTTTTTGATAAAATTGTTCAATTCCTCCATTAAAAAATATTTTGGAAATATTTGTCACATTTTTCTCCAAGAAAGGTTTGGACATCAATATAATTACATAGCTTTCTTTCTCACAGTAATATGATAGGAACAATAAGCTATCGATTAATATTATTTTAGGGAACTTAGCATCAGGTAGGAAATTTGTCTTTCATACCACCAAAACAATTGAAAGGCATAGTACAAAAATTTAAGGACACATTAGGAAACCATAAAAAAAAGACGTATTGTCAACTGTGGTGAAGTACCTACTGTCCGATGATTCAAAGCCGTACAGAAGGGAAGCCAGGGTAGCACATAAAATGAAATAGTTTCACCAAAGAAAAGCGAGGATCCGAAAAGGTCATATTCCCATTTCACATTTTTCAAACGGACCAAAAATCCCTCTTCCCTCACCAAACCATTATGAAGAAGCAAGAATCCGCGGCGACTGATTTTTTTTTCCACGGGAGGTAAGTGTATCTCACGGTTCCATCCGACAGAAACCCAACCTTTCACTCCTAATCGAAAAACTGAATTTAGCAATCCGACGCGGAATTTCAAACGAGAATGGGGGAGTGGAATGGAAAACTGGCGCGGAAGGAGACAGGGCGGGAGCCGAGGAGAGGAGGAGGAGGAGGAGGACGCTTTTTGCCCGAGCGATCGAAACGGAAAACACGACGCGGACGCAAATTAAAGAAGTGACGCGAGAGATGGGAAACGGAGACGAAGAGAAGGAGAGGACCATTCGGACCAGCATCCAAATATCGAAAGAAGAACATACTAGCCACCTGAAAAAACTAGTTTTGTGGCTATAAATCACTATCCATACCATACTAGGTAGATTGAGCGAGATATCACTTCACATAAAATTCAATAAATTTATTCTCTCTACTTATAAAATATCTCTTCTTTCCAATGAAGTCAAAATATCTGCCACTTGCCGCACAGATTTTCGACATAGGTTTATGCATAAAAACACGAGCCGTTTACCATATGGTATGCCTATGCACTACAGAGAGATCATATTGAAAAAATTAAGATGTTTTGGCCCATATATCGAGCCAATAATTTAACAGTAGGTATGAAATTAATCGATTTTGGCGATACTTTGTGGAAATTGAAGATAGAATTCATTGTTACAAAAACACGGTACACAATTCCAATAATTGTTTTGTCTTGTAAATGACGCTTTAGTCGCCGAAACCGGTCGACAGCAATAAAATAAATACTGGAATTTTGTACCATGTTTTTGTAACAATGAATTTTAACAGCAGGTAGTTCGTAAGCTTTCCCAACTATTGTTACAAATAAATTATTAACACTGGCAACACTTTTTATGTCATCGAAAAAATCCTAAGGCGGAGAGGACTAAGGAGGAGAGAGAGAGAGAGAGAGAGCAGCATGGAACAAGTGAGTCAAAGTAAAGGTTATATTTTGTTAATTATTGAGAACTTCAGTCGCATGGATAAATGTTTTTGCTTGGTTCATATTAAAATATTTACGTCATAATTCTGACTGTGCTTGGATCTAATATAAGACTTTGAGTATAGTATCTATTTTTCTCTATTCTAATCTGAATAGTGAACATCTGGCTTAAACTACAGTAAAATATGTGTGGAGCATACTGTTACATTGCAATAAAGGTAGGACTGGATTATCAGCTGAATTAGGTAGATTGGGAAACCTATTCACCATTGCCAGTTGGAAGAAACGGAAGTATAATAAGAAAAAAAAATTGGAAAAATGATTAAGAGAGTACCGGCACTTAATCGTGAAAAACCTAAGGTACTGTAACCTTCCCCGTTCTCTTCATATTTATTCCTTTATAATGGGAGTTTATTGATGCATTGCATGTAGTGTAGAAGTACAGCTAGGAACAACAAAGGAACATTATAAGCAATAGAAATTTGGTGTTTGTGAATGATTATGAAAACAAATGTAGGCATAAAATTACCTGAAATGAAATACCAGAAGAAAGATGCTTAGTATACTGCTAAGTAGGGTAGGCAAACTTATTGGACGCAGACTAAGAACAAACAGCTCCCATTACAATAATTATTGGAAAAAACGACGAATTGGAAAAATGACTGTAATGGAAGGAGTCGAAAAAATAATGAAAAAAACTAAAGTATTACGGAATTATAATATAAAAAAGTATGATAAAATATAACAAGGATATAACAAGGAAGGCTGAGAAGGGATAGTTGCAGCAAAAAACCCGCCAACTGGTGGCATCGGAATATAACCGGCAGAGAGTAATTAATGTTTTTTCTCACCAATATTAAACGAGTACCTAATCACCTAATAGATATATAATTATTATATGATGGAATTAGATTATGCATTGAAAATTGAACACCAGGAAAGCCGTAACTAATAAACCTTCGTATCGAAGACGGCTAATAATAATCGAAAAAAGTAGGAAACGATAAAAATGTGTCCAAATTGAAATAAAAATAGAGGGAAATGGGAATACTGTGTGCTTCATTGGTGGATCACTTACGCGGGAAGGCGTGGGAGACGTATAGATAGAGGTGTAGGCGTAGAGGACAAAGAAGGAAAGGAGTGATTGAGGATGAGAGAGGAGGCAGGGGGAGGGGGTTGGAAAGGGAGGGGGGTGGGGTGGGGGTGGTGGGGGGGAAGGGGGGAGGGGTAGGGTGCGGTAGATAGAGAGTGGAAGCTGGGTGAAGATGTAATGTCAACAAACGGCCTGAGTGCGCTGGGGAATATGGAAATGAGATTGGGGAATAGCTATGTGGAGGAGGCTGGTGGGAGGGGGAGGGTGCTTGAGGGGGATGGGGGGACACGTTGGAATAGGACGGAAGGGCGGGAGGGGGGTGGTTGAGGAGAGAGGGAGGGATTTCGAAGGGCAGGAGGAGAGCAAACATTCCTGCGGTGGTGTGAGGGACGGGGTTCTGCAGAGGGAGAAGGGGGGAGGGTGGATGTGCTCACGTTTGAGAGGGACTCGAGTGAGAAGAGAGGGGGAATATGGTTTGCAAAAGCGGAGAGTGGGGTGGGGGGAAGTAGGGCGGTCAGGGGAGTCTTGTTTGCGATGGTGGATGGCAGGGGGTGAGAGTGGGAGCGGAGGTTTGGCCACAACTTATTCCATCTTCTGCCGACGCAGAATCAACGCTCTCCCGTAGACACCATCCCCCCCTTCCCCTCCCTTCCTCCAGCCGCGGTAACCACTCTTTCTAGCCGCAGGTTCGCATTTGGGAATTTTTTGAACCCCCTCCCCCGAGCTAGAGGGTTTGGTTGAGCGAGAAAAAAAATTGGGAGAGGGTTTTAAGGGGAAAAGGGGGATAGGTTAAGGATTTTAAGAGCGTCCAAAGGGTTTTTCGGAAGGTGAGTTTTTTAAAGGGTTGGTGTTCGCCGGACGCCGGAAGAGTATTGGGAATAGGCGGGTGATGCGTTGAGACCACCCCCCCTCGACGGCCCTAAAAGGATACCTCACCTTCTCCTCACCCAACCTGACGCAGAATCTATCTATCCCTACCCCATCCTCATCCTATCCCTTGAGCACTCCAAAGCAAAAAAAATATTTCCCTATTATCACGCCCACATCACGTGCTTCTGGCCTCACATACTATTCCCCAGTCCGTTATAATGCAGTAGAGGAACCTCCAGGGGACTCGTGCCCCTGAGTTTTGCAGCGTAAGAGGGGTATTGCTCGTATAATGGAGGTCGTTCGTGCGGTTCGCAGTTCACGTGGGTGCGTTTGTACCAGTTATCTTGCGAGTGTCGGTCCAGGGATGAGGGATGGGTACGGATGCCTCCGCGTATAAGTTCGGATCTCGCGGTCCTGGATTTATTCATTCAAATTTCCGTCATTCGGAGCAAACATGGCTTCCCGAGTTCGTTTCATACCCCGGCGCTATCTTTTTGTATGTGGATTTCACTTTTATTTCGGTGTGTTTTTTTTATTATTTTTTTCTTTAGCTCGCGAAATTTTCGATTCTGGTAAATCGCCGAGGGGGGGCAATAGTATCGTCGTGTGGTCCGCGTGAATCAATGGTACACGGGCGTGACCAATCTCGCAAGAATAACGATTCAAGCGCTTGATGCGACTTCGGTTTCCAAAATTAAAAACATTTTGTCGTTCAAAACGTTTCCTGGCCCTTAAGGGATAAGTACTCCAACGGAAGAGCGAAAATTGGTCTCCTATCAATGGAAAAATATTTACAATAAACATACATGCTAATATAGACAGAAAAAATATCCGTTAAGTATAACTCTAAGAATAACTTTAAAGTTGAAGAATAAACGTGCATAATGCCAGCAGCTACTGTCTTACTGAAAATAATTAGAGGTGAAAGTAGCAAACTGTTCACTGTGTGGTAAAACCATTCAAGAAGGTCAGGAAGAGTGATGAAAGTCCAGTAAGTCACATTTTAACACCTGTCTGGGTCCAAATGTTTTCAACTAGAGGCTCATTTCATTGCAGATTGAAGGGAGATTGCAGGTCAGAGCAGATTGCAGGGAGATGAACAGAATCAGTTCAAAATAGCAACATGAGTAAAAGTATTTTCAGATTTAGTGAGGAAAAGTTTAGCAAACTTCGAATAAAAATTAAAATAGAACGGAAAACCGCTTTCAACTGGACCTAAAATAAAAACAAAAAAATGATTCTTCCTTCACTCTCTCAATTTGTGACGCAATGGCTAATTGAATTATTTTGCAGCAAATCTAATTTGCATTATAATCTCTATTTAAGACCACGATGAGTTAAACAAAATTACCTCCCAGGAAATTAGTAACACCTCATCGTTCAGGTTAAATTCAACTACGATTTTATTAAGCAAGCCTTTCACAACGGCGGAACAAAATATGCGCATTTAATTTGATTTTGGAATTCAGTAAGAAAAAGAACAAAAAAAAGTATTTTTTTAACGATTTTGGGGCCAGTAGAGCGAATAAGGTTACGCCTTTAAAAAATATAAAACCAACTCCACAAACTCAGTGCAGTCAGATTATTCACGCCAAAGGGCGAACGAGAATACTGACGCAACATCCAGATGTAAATGGCCTGTGAGCAGCGGCACGTTGAGTCTAAATGCACATTTTAAACTTGTGTGATCCCATGCAGAAGCAACTGCGACCTACTATGAGCCCGATATGAGCGTCCTAGAAGCAAGGAAGAAGCATTGCAGTGGTATGAAACAGCCCCTTGCAGGTTTTCACACTGGTTACTAAGCTGGTAGTATTTTTTTAAGTGTACTGTACTAACTGCTGTACTACTAAGTTACTAAGTAGTAAAGTGTTAAGGCCGTTTTACACGGGGCACGTCATTGCGCAGGTTAGCACTGCATTCATTTCTCAATCTTGCGTGCAATAATTATTGCGCAGACGAATGCGTTACCGCTTTACACGGTGTTCGTAAGCAAGCATTCATTCACGAAATTTCGTCGTCTGTTGAGTGCGCGAGTAGCGAGTCACTTGTTAGAACAAAAAAGAAACTAAATTCTGCACGCATCGTTGTTGACATGTTGTCACACGTCCTTGTGTGACCAGCTCATACTTATTCCGCAAAGGACTACAAGCAACAACAACTGCACACAATGCAATCCAACAATACAACAAACACTTATCGTCACTCAGCTTCTTCCGGTCCCTACTACTGCGACATATATCGGAAAAAAATTTGTCGAAATTGCGAGAATGCGAGCTCGGAATTAGAACAGGGGCTATTTTACCATCTCGCGTTCATGCATTTGCGCATGCGTTCTAGCATTTCATCGCTTTACGCAATTTGAAATGCACGTTCGAACATACATCAGATTGTGCAATTACGTGCCCCATGTAAAACGACCTTTAGCGCCGACGTCTCATGCAGTCATTATCCGTACATGTGTTATCCCGTATCAGTTGCTTCGAGCCCTCTGAGAGCCAAAAAGTTTCACTGCCATAATCACCCTTTGCACGATCTGGAAAGTAACTCAAAAAAGTAAAAATCATGCCCTTTTGCCGGGAAAAATGCACGACAGTTGCTGTTCCTCCCTGCCGTTTCGGGAAGTTTGATCTTTCTAGCGATTCTCTATGTGCATGTCAAAGCCAGATCAATGATCCATCACCATATGGGGGCACGTTTTATCTCAGTTTAGCAGAGCTGTGTGTTCGTTTTCAGTTCCTGACACACAATGGGATATTATGGCACATTTAAGGTGGTTTTAACGAGATAGTTCATTAGTCATAATGGAGACCATATCCAAATTTTTTTTTTTATTTCAGCGTCTGTAAGAAGTATGAAATAAATATTGTAGTATTAATGGCGCAAAGATATAGTTATATATGACCAAAATACTCAGTAATTAAATAAATAAAGCTACATAAGTTTCTAAATTGACTCATTTTTTCCCGCCGCACAGCTGAAAACCCTTCAAAACAGCAGGTTTTTTTGGAGATTCTGTAAAAACTACTGTGGTGAGTAACAGATTATTTCTAATAAATAGATGAGAAAACATGCAATATACACACCTTTAGTTTTTTAACAAAATCTAGGTGCTAGAAGTTCCTATTTTTTTAATTATTCTCCCCCTGGAGCGTACAGCTGTAATCTATCCCTTGTAAAACAGCTTACCTTTTCAGGCAAATTGCTCGAAAAGTAGTTCGGCAAGAGGTTGATATTTTGATATCATTGGAAAGATAAGAGTTTTTTTTAAGTGAGGCCAAATTCATCAAATTCTAGGTGAAGTGATTTTTCGCTCAAACTACCTAAAATTCCATAATATTGTAGTTCCATATGGGTCCTTCCATGGACGGATACTCTCCTACCTTTTCTAAATTCAAGTTGCTCTGAAATCAAATCCATCAATAGTAGATACGTTGAGCATATTTACTATGAATGTGAATAAATACTTCAAATGTCCCCTCAAAAGACAATTAGCGGGAATCTTTTAAAACACACTCTATGATATGAAAATGATGTACACATAGAGGAAATTTCCATTTTATGAGACAGTTATTTAAAATTAATGGTGATACTTATTTTAAAAAACCACTAACACCAATCTAACCCGTTCTTCACAACTCGTGATGAAAGGTGCCTGAATATAACTTATATAAATTTAAGTGAAAAGTACAAATAAAACCATATTTTTCACAGCATTTTCGTAAGGAATCAAGACAGTCATTAACCCTTAAGCTGCTGCAGGTAGAACGCATGTCATCCACCCAGTGCTGAAAATATCTATTCGGACGCAGCCTGTCCCTCCTTCCCACGGGCCGAGGCCGAGCAGTTATATGACCCATGTAATCTGCTCCCGATCCTTTTCTCGGGATCCCAGGGGGTGGGCACCGGATTTTGTTGATGGATCAGTGGGACTTTGAACACATTTTGAAAATTTGTTCACAGGCGTAATTGTTCAAAACAAATATGACAATATTTTTTATAGCATTTTTCTGTTTAGTTTGATACCAAACACCGGAGAAATCTGTTGATAATTGAGCCGGGCGGGAGCATAAGGCAACTTACTTTTGAGACAACTATAGCCCATTGAGCGAGCAATCGGAAGAAAGGGTCGTACCTCATTGAGGTGGTATGCGATACCTAAAGAGCGTGGGAAGGGAGTGGTTTGGGTAAAAAGGGTGGATTCCCAAATGTCCACCGCTGGAAAGAAAGAGTTCGGGCCATAAAAGTATGAAAGGGCTGAGGGAGCAGGTAGACAGAGAGGGTCAAACGTATTTCCCGCATTTTTCGGTACACACGTACACGTACGTTTCCCGCAGCATAAGAGTTAAATACTACTACAAAATAATATAATGCTACCATTTGAAGCCTCAAATTGAAGGGAATTAAATTTTCCAAATACACTGATGACAGCAGCCCATAACAGGCAGATTTCTCTGCGCATGCGAAAAGGCATGGCTCCGTCAGGAAGACAACCTATTGATGACAGAAACGCAAATCGATTCCGTAACGAGTAAAAGAAAAAAAATGAGTGACAAAGAAGGTGAATTTGGCGCTCGGTTTATGCCTACAATGCTTTACTTAGGATTCAGCTTCAGATGTGGAGACTCGCGTAACTCACTGTGATGGACTCACTTTATAGTCCTGCAGATATTTCAGATGGACGGTGCCTGCAGGACGAAGGGAATCTCAAAAAATAAAAGCTCCGTGTCAAGTGCCATGTGCGAGTTTCCTTGACCGTAGGCGAACGCTCAATGTTCCGTCACGAGCGGCCGTCTCCCGTTTGGCCGCAAAGTTCGCGTTGGCGACCCGCATGACGTTGAGCGTCCGTCCGCTTGGCGAGATCGGAAAGCGTCATCGGCCATCAGCCTCCCTCTCTCTCCCGTTCAGCCCTTGAGGGTTTTTCGACGTCAGTGCGGAGAGCACACGGTCGAGCGAAATGAAACAAAAAGCAGGGACGAAAGAACAGGAAAATCAAATGGAATCACCAATATTTTGCATGTGCTTGCGAGTGAGACTTCATGTGTGCCTTTGGAAGCAAGGATAGTGAAGTTCAAGCATCCCTATCATCTTTTGGAAATGAGGTTTAAGTTAGTTTGACGAGGTAAAATTTGATATAAAATTCAATTAAATTCGCCCCATCATAGTGAAAATGTCTCACCTTTCCAAGAATACCAAAATATCAGCCACTTACTGCATTGACTTTCGAGATATTTGCCAAAAACACCAGCCATTTTCCATGGCTAATGGCACGGTTATGCACTCCAGAGAGACTTTATTGTAGAAATGAGGTATTTCTTACGAATAGATATAGTCAGAAATGTAACAGTGCGTAGTATCCGTTATTCCTCAACTTTATTTTTAAATAAACCAATTACTCACGACAGCAATATTTACAGAATTGCAAAAAATCCTTGTTTGTGAAGTCGTTTTCAGTGTACGGAGTGAAAAAATGAATAATGTAAAATACATAACATGTATGCATATTTAGTTGATTACTGAGAATTTAAGTCATATAAAAAATATTCTTGCGCCATTAATGTTATGATAATATTTACTTCATGCTTATTACAGCAGCAGAAATAAAAAAAAACAAAATGTTCTCTACTATGAGTGGGGAGAAATATCGCATAAACCACATTAAACTGTAGTGCAGCTAGGATTTTATTTCGAAGAAGGTGGGGCACAATTTGAATGCAACCGAAGGGAGGGAAGTAATTCAACTGAAAATATTTTAAAACCAAGTGCAACATTTTGTAGCAGTCATTAAGAGTGCAATAACAACTGACGAGAAACAGACGATTATGTTTTAGTTTCGCTGTACTAATTTCTGAAAAATTGCATACTGCACTTACGTTTAATCACATTTTAAAGTTACATACATATTTATTTAAAGAGAGTTTTTGAAGTAATCCATCAATGTACTTAACAGAATAATACTCTTTGATCGAAAATCAATCTCCTTTAGTACCCTTTTTTAAACTAAAAAATATTCCGGGGGGTCCCATGGATCAATCATTTAAACTTTAAATATTACTTCATACAATCATTTATACTGCTTTCTAGTAGACAAACACACCATTCACGCACAGACCAGAATACTTATTGGTAGAAGGCTTCCGTGTACAAACTAAAATATGGCAAAATCTGACCAACACTACTCTTTCTCTCAGTAGCTTAAATGTTCATTGAGTGATTATCCAGCGCAGAGTTAAAGCTGCAACGCAACCCAACCATAGAGTTACAAAGCCTGTTTTCCTAGGAGTTCCTATTCAGCATTCAAGCAGTGTTTTTTTGTGATTTACACTAGTTCACCTCATTAGAGCTTTCAACTTAGGTGAAGATGATAGAGTCCACGAACACAAGTGAAAGAAATGAAGGGCGAAAAAGCGGGAGAAGATAATTAAGCAAATACTCGACGAATAGTTGCATCTGTGTGCGTGAGTGAATATTCATGAATTTACTACTTCTGTAGAACCGATTTATATACAAACAGTCACTATTCTCGCGCTTCATCAATGGCTATAAAACACCAGAGTGAGACAACAAAAACTACCTCCGTGAAAATACATTTAAGATTTTGAAAAAAAAACTGCAAATTTTGACTTTGTTAAATTCACTCCTTCCGTCTCATTTAATTTCTCTTCCATTCCCCCATACCTCCACCTTTCAGTTATTCTTCATGCAACCACCATATACTCTCTTCTTGCGTTAATTTAAAAACGATCTGGGAGGGAATCGTTTTGGAGCTAATACGCTTTGAGGTCGTCACCCTAGCCTAAGACTACTGGAAAAGTTCATACATCGCGAGTACTATCTTGATACGAGGGGGTATTATTTGACCCCGCACAGCAATTAAGCGTTGTAAATCGCCACATGACCATTAACATTGATAATTGTGAGGTAGTGTTAGTAGAATCTATAAAGTACTTGGGAGTGACTATTGACAGAAAATTTGTGCACAAAATTGATTATACCTGTAAAAATATAGCAAAACAGCTGAAATTCCTATGCAGAATAAATAAGTTTTCAACATGCTAACAACTTAACTAATATGTAACAACTGTATTATTCTACCCCACTTTAAATACTGCTCTACAGTCATGTTTCTTGCCTTCAATGCAGGCAGAAATAGACTTCTACAATACTACACTATACTACAGTACTACAGAATAGAGTCATTAGGCTGATATTAAAATGTGATAGACATTAAAGCACCTTTGTTTGTGATAGACTAAAGATACCTTTATGTTGAAAACGTTGCCATAAATGGACATCAAGAAAGCTCTGAAATACAATACTTTAACAGTTGTGCAAAATTGGATTGATTTGATCCCAACATACATACTGCGATGAGATACTAGTGTCCAACAATAAATTTCACGGTGACGAAACTAGAATCAATAATAATTTCCACCTTCCAAAGGGAAAGAATTTTTTATCATAGATGTCACCTTTTTACTCGGGAATAAAATTATACAACTCAATGTACATTGGTTTAAAGAACATTGCAAAAGTGGTTGCAATAACAGGAGGATTAAGGAATGGTTAATACACTGAAAGAACTAAAACTATGTATAATAATGTTGCTTACAATGCGTGGGTAAATGAATAAGGATTTTGCTACAGTGAAATTGTACTAGAAATGTGGTTATGGATATGCTGTATACATTTCATGTATTAGGAGTGAAACTTAAAAAGTTTTCACCTATGTAACTAAAAATGTATTTAGATTTATGCTAAATAAATACCATTATTATTATTATTAATATTATTTTTAGACTTGATAGAAGCCAGGAAATAAGAGGTATACCCTGTTGGATAGGAAGGTGCAAAACATTCTTCCCACACACCGTTAATAGCTGCATTAAAAACAGAGTTAGGCATCAAAACACATTTCACTTTCCTCCCTCCCTCTATTAACTTTTTTTTCCAGTTCCCTTTCTTATCCATGGCTTGTGCCCCAGCACCATATGTCATACGCCCTTGCAAAAAGGCTCGTGCAAATAGATGCAATCATGTAAAATTAAAGGATTGAAAGCAGCTTTTCGGCGAAGTACAAAATAAGTTAATAGGAGATTCACAAACAGACGCATACAACTATATCCCGTATCTTTACTTTTGTTTTTCTTGGTGACTCTCTTATCAATATCATTCTTACATAAATCTTCGTCACCTTTAAGACGGGTCCATCACCAGAGAATAAGCAGCATAAGTCTGCTTCGTCTCTCATTTCTTGTGCTTGTTTGTACTTACACATACGACATATTTTTTATGCAATGCCGAATGGCTGTTCCCAATCACAGAATGTTCCATATATTTTCCCTCTCTTCGTTCCGTCCATTTTATCGAGCTCCACTTAATTTTCCTTCCGTAACGTTAACTTAAAAAAAGAAAAAAATGTTTATTTTTTCTCTCGCCGAGACCAGAAATGACCAAATAGCCGAGCACTAGGGTTGGACGTACTTAACGTGCGCAAGCCTTTGTGTGAGTGTTTTGTTTGGGATGAAGCCTCCCGCAAGTGTGTGTCCATGCATATGTGTATGTGCCTGTGGCTTTTTGTCCGGGTGTCCGTGCAGTCTCCTCCCGGCTTGCATACAAGCGGCGATTGTTGCCACACACAATGGACGTTTGCTCTCGGCTAGGTCTTCTCCCCCCCCCTCCCCCCCCACGCCCCCTACAAAACCCTTCTCCCGACAATGGAGGCCGTTCGTAAAACTATGAAGGTCTCATTTAGCAGCACACAGGGCGCTTTCTTCTCTGCCTCACAAACTCTTATTATTATTTTTTAAATTTTAAATTTTTTTTCCATAAAAAAATACTGACCTAAATACGTCATGAATGATTCTAATCTCCGGCCAATAACGGAGGAAACCATGTTGAAATGCATTGGGGTAGGTCAACTGGCCACCGTTTTCCTATGTACGCGTACACAAAGGAGCGGGAGATAATTTAAGGTTTTCCACGGGGTAAGCTGACCGGGGAACGTGGGGAGGAGGGTGTGGGGGTGGAGGGATGGTGGTGGAGGGGAATAAAAACATCAAAGCGACCGTTTCACTCCTGATATAGCCCGGGACGTGACCAGCGCTCTATTGCATGTGTTTGCTAAGGGTTTGAAGAGCGTGGGATTATATTTCACTTTATTCCGCGCCAGTGGCCATTACCGACTCTTTCTGGTAGCACCATGAACGTGCACAGATACGTGCTTTGGTATATTGCAAAAGTTCGCATGCTGCTTTTACGGTTAGAAAATTTACCGGCCCACAGAAAAGAGAAGACGCTTGCCGATAAGCGACAAACACAGACAGGGAGAATCAATTCCGCAACGGCTCCTCACCGAAACTGAAAACGTCGCACGGTAAATGATAAATTTTCTCAGGGGTTTTAAACAACACTTAACGAGAGTGAAAAAAAAACAATCTTTTTCGTTTGATTCCTTAACTTCAGAATTATTATACTTTCGTTTCTCGTTCGCCTAACTAGGGGCCTACTATTCAATTTGTTTAGCATTCCTCCTGAAGAGATGAATATAATGCGTTGAATGTTTACAAATATCTTTAAGGAATACCATTCACAGTACTTCCTACAACCATATCATGTTTACATAGTATACTTTACTTTTTGCATAATGGACGATATTTTAGTAATATTTTACAAAGTCATCATCCTTACTCTCTCAAAGAATTACATCACTAGAAATGGAGATATTAGCACCACAATCTTGAAGAAAAAATATCCTCAAACACGGAGGAATTAATACATCAAAATTAATATTTGAAATATTGCTGAGTAGGTCGCCTGTTAGCCGCAAACAGTTACCATTTAACCATTAATGAAGGTGGGAAATTGTAAGCATAGCTCAGAAACTCACGCATTTTCCATTAGTGGGCATCTAGCAGAATTGTTTTCTAGTCCCGAAAAGAGTCAAACCTCACATTTCCCACTGCCAGTTGCTGTCGAGGCGGAACTACTGGTTTACGAGCGAATGAAATTTCTCACGAAAACCTCTTATATTTATCATCCTGGTAGTTTCTACTATATAGCCTATTTGAAAGCCTCGTTGAATGCGCGACCTGCATTGCAACGCCCATCAGCCATTCATGCCGCGATCAATTAGCCCGCCAGCCGCCATCTTGATGACTGGAAACAATGGACAACTTACGGTTCACGTGCGTCTCAAATGGCGGGAAAAAAGAGCAGAGGCAGTAGAATGGAATGGCTACATTTCTCATCGCTTCAATCGTGCCCACAAAAGGGACACGTTTTCACGATTGATTCCATTATAGCTTGAAATTCACATTGATTGGAACGATTCTCTTTCTCTAATTGCAAATAGAACAAATTTAAAGCAATTTTCACTTCAATGGCAATAGAAGTCAATGAGTAATTTAATTAGTTCCACTTTTTTCTAAGTATTTATTAAAGTACCTTAACACCAGACTTTCAAAATATAAAAATGGTGGTTATTCGATCTAATACCTTTTTTTTATGACGTTTTGATTAATTTTTTTCTAAATATCCTAGAGAAATACATATGTCACCAAGATCTCTTGATAGGATATTTTATTTAAAGAAAATGCCTAATTCTCAAATCGTATTTATCCGGCCAGATGACGTTTCAACGCCATTAGAGAAAAGCACACAAGTTAATGTTCACAGTAAAATGTCAGCGATCAACAAACACTGCATACGGGTAAACTTATGCTGAGGTCACGTTAAAAATGTGAAGTACGGAATAACTTCATTTGATTAAAAATTGATTGAATATACATATTATGATTGAAAAATATCCGAAAGGGAATCTTGAAATATTTGAGAGATTTTCTACAATGAATCCATTGAGCATTTAGAAAAGTTAACCTACATGCCGATATATCACATGACAAACAAAAAAGGCAATCAAGTTTAAACAAGAAATTAGGCATAAAATCAGTTTTTACATACCTATTTCTCGTTGACGCCATGATAGAAAAAGGCTGAACAGCTGAAGTATTTAAACTTATTCGCATATTAACTCGATCGTCTTACATCGTTGGATAAGCACGTTTTTCAGTTATTGGTATAACATAGCATTTTTTAGCTGATCATGACAGTATTATTAAATATAAGACCTTTAAACGGTGGCTTAATGCCAAATTTAATTAATTATTTTTTTGACAAACAATTATTCATCTTTAGTTTAATTCATTTAAAAGCATTTTTAATCCGTTAACTATAATTTTTCCGCGTGCTATATTGAAAACTTTGCCATTGATCATCTGCGGTCAACTAGATCGCATTACACCGAACATTAACTTTTGAATTGAACTAAATCAGAATGCAGGTACACTCTTTCGTCGTTATGTTAGATATACAAGTACATGTCCTAAAGCTAGAATATGGTAACTAGAAAAATGAAATTTCTAATCCCTGAGAGTTTGGCTGAGTGGTACAACGTTCAAATACTGAATATAATAATCAGTTTCAACACTTTTTATTTCGGTTACCTCGAAATCGTGATGCACTTAGCTGTGTGAATTCACTTCTTGCCTTCAACAGTCAGAGCGGTCTTTATTTCACTTATTTTTAGTTTGAGAGCACTGATGTCAAGAGCTCTATCTGCTTATGAAAACTCGCTTATGAAACCACTGTCAAGCCAAGAATAATTGATCATCACACAAATCCTGAGAAAAATACTTCAGTAGAGCTCAATGAGTTTCCTTAAGAGTCTAGGAAATAGAAGCGGTGAAGGAAGTTATTTTCATTAGAGAAACGCAGAGAGATGTAATTTGTAGGAGTCGCCTAAAAATATAACGATTGACCTTATAAGAAGAAACATCCGAGCAGAATCTGCGGAATATTGGCTTTCAATTCGTTACGTGGACGAGCGGTGCTTTACAGTTGGGACTCTGATATCCTCCAGATCAGGTTTTTTTCGGGAATGACGCCGAAACGAACGGGAGGAGGAGGTGGGGGAGGACTCAAACGATGTCAAAGTTACGAGTGTGACCGGAAGGGAAGATGGTGGGACCGCGCATTCGGACTCCGGGGAAGGGAAGGACATCGGGGAGGTTGGAGTGGAATTATAGGGTTAGCTCGGAATGGTTGACGTTTACACGTTACCGCCTGGAAACGCTGGCTCTGTAGGATGGGAGAAGTTTAGATAGCTTTCGGTAGAGGGATTCAGAATCCTAAGCCTTCACGCTTTGTGGATTCTTTTGAGTGACCAGACTTCCGTTTTATCTCAGTGCGGACTAAGCGTTGGGATAAGTTCGTCAAGAGTCCACTAATTTCATGAAAATGTCTTCCAAAAATCCTAGAATAACATGAAGCCGAAAGTGCTAGTTCTGACCGTTAAATAAGCTACATGTAATTATAATCAATCTTAGAATATGAATGTGAGATAATTAAATTGAGTTATAACGTATATATATATATAGAGTTTAATGATCCATTTCATGAGAGAAATTGGCTATGAAAGGGAAGCACGGTTTCCGAAAGAAGTTTTCTTGCGAAAGTCAGTTGTCTGGACTCCTGTAGGATTTTTCTAATTGCTTAGATGGGCGAAAGTAAGTCGATGCAATTTTCATTGACTTCTCCAAGACCTTTGATTGTGTTGATCACAATATACTAATTAAAAAATTGGCCGCCATGGGAATTGATGAAAGAATAGTGAGCTGGGTAAAATCTTTCCTGTCAAATAGATCTCAAAGGGTCAGGATGGGAAACGTTCTGTCTGATAATATTAATGTATCTTCTGGCGTTCCACAAGCAAGCGTACTTGAACCTCTTTTGTTTTTAATATCCACAAATAAAATAGCCAAAAATATCCATAGTAGAATCCGAATGTTTGCAGACGATTGTGTCATTTACAGGGTTATTGAGGACAGCAAAGACGAAGAACTCCTGCAAAACGATTTAAATGCTTTAGAGCACTGGGGAAAAACAAATGGAATTATCATAAATATCAATTTAAAAAAACCTCATTAGGTTTGGTAGGACACAAAAGCTGGTAGAAAGCAAATATACACTTGGGGGTTATTCACTTGATGAAGAAAAAAATTGTTAATACTTAGGAGTTACTTTGTCATCTGATTTAAACTGGAGACCGCAAGTGGATAGAGTCGCAACGAAAGCGTCCAAGATTTTAAATTTTGCTATGCGGACATTGAGGGAAAGCACGCAAGACACAAAAGAGTTCGCACATAAGACACTTGTGCGTCCCATTCTGGAGTATGGGGCCGCGGTCTGGGACCCACATCTTTCGGGGCAGATAATAACCATAGAAAAGGTCCAAACGAGGGCGGCAAGGTTTGTAATGGGAAATTATAATAGAGAAGCCAGTGTTAGTGCAATGATAACTGAATTAGGCTGGGAATCGCTGAGAGAGAGGAGGATATCTCGCGGCTGAAGACCATATATAAAGCATATATTGGGGAAACTGCCAGGGTGAATATCACAGGGAGGCTAAGATATCCGGTTTACTGTTCTAGGAAGGACCATGGGTTTAAAATCGAGCAGAGACAAGGAAATAACTGGGGGAAATTCTCCTTCTTGAACAGACGGGATGGAAGCATGAATGGCTTAGGTGCAAATGTTAATAAATCCATTTCCGAATAATGTCAGGTGCTTAAAAAAAACTCTAATCCATGATATGTATTTGTATTGTTTTTTTAAAGAATATGTATTATCTAATACCATTATATGTGTTTTAAGTTACCACCTGACCATAGGGTTAACTTGTTACTGTATATCTATAATAATAATAATGTGTCGAAGCAATCGACGATTAAAGCCCAAAGTAAACGAGACCACGGTTACATTTGCCAGAATTCCCTCTAATTGTAAGTATGTGGAGAAACATTTAATTTTGAACGATTGATTACAAAACTGTGGATCAGATTTCTATTTTTTTCTCATCAAAATGTCCAAAAGGAATACAGGAGTACATTTAATGGTCTTAAAAATTATTTAAAAATATATATTAAAGTAAAATTACATAATGCGTTGACCAATTTTCATTTGAAGAACATGTTGGAAAACCGAACCTATATTAGACAAAATTATTTCGCAGAGAATCAATACAAGCAAAAGATGTTTTGATCAATTCGTCGGAAAAATCGAGTATTTCTGAGTTTACATCGATAAAATCTGTGATATCTGATTACCTTCACGGGAGGATGGGGGAAAGAAGTTTAGATAGCTCAGTAGAGGGCAGCAGAGCCCTAAGCCTTCATGCTCGGCGGATTCTTTTGAGTGACCACTCTTCCGTTACATCTCCGACTGGACCAAGCGGTGGGCGGAGTTTCGTTCCACTTGGGGATCTTTCTACTCCACGGAGCTAGCGTACGTACCCCACTCCCCTGAAACCACCACGACCTACCATCGAATGCGTGGTTCTCCTTTATTCTTATTTATTTAACTTATTTTTCCGACCGAGGGAACGAAGTGAGGCGTGTCAGTACCCTATGGTGGGGAAACGGAGGAAACTGCGAGCTTGGTTTACGGTGAAAAGCACTGAAGTGCCGCTGAGATGGGGGTAGAGGAAGAGGGAGGGAGGGTGGTAAGGGGGAAGAGGGAGAGCGTAGGGGGAGGAGGATGGATAGGGGATAGGAGGGGGAGGAGACAAGACCTCGCTTGCATGTGTGTACACAGTTGCGGAATTCAATTACCTCTGCGTAATGTTTATACAGAAACAACAGGGGTTTACTCCATCGAATGTGCATGAGGTAAAATGCGTCGGTACCCCTCCTCCACCCCACCGGTGACGCACAAACACTCGTCTCATATAAGTACGCTGGAAATTCGTTTCTAGTGCACTGTAGAAAACTAGCGGCGATAACCCCCACCCGCCCTAGGTGAAATGTATTCTCGATGCAATCGGGAACGTGGAAATGTATTCAGCGTACGGAGTGCAAAGATGAGATGAATAGTAAAAAGGTGAAGAGGGATTAGGGGGGATAGCAGGTAGAGTGGATGATGCAGCGTTCGGAAGCTCACCGTGTCGACAGACGAGATTCTTTTGAGCCAGAAATGAGAATTGTTTCGGGTAATGTGTACTTGACAGACTTAATCAAAGGTCCGAACAGAATGCCGGGATAGCTCCAGCCCCCTCCCCCCCCCATCCCCATCTCCGCTGCATCCCTCTTAAAATCATTTATGAGCCGTTCCTCTCTTGCATATGCGGGAGAGTGGACTGATAAGTGAGATTCAAAGCCACAATTCAGCGAAATAATAGATTTTATGAGAGATGAACCTGGTCATAATTTAACAATGTCCCTAGCGGAGAATTCATGAGGAACTATGCGAATAAGTAATTCATCCCTCCTT
The DNA here is from genome assembly GCA_963573305.1 of Pyrrhosoma nymphula. Taxonomy (NCBI): domain Eukaryota; kingdom Metazoa; phylum Arthropoda; class Insecta; order Odonata; family Coenagrionidae; genus Pyrrhosoma; species Pyrrhosoma nymphula. The sequence continues at coordinate 92,982,635 of OY754338.1, forward strand.
ATCAGCAGATGCGTCGCTATACAGAGGTCATATGCAAAATATTACGGCGTCAGTGATACCATAATAATGCATCTCACGAGTCACTGCCATTTGCACCTAACATTTTGAGGACTGATGACTATGTGTGCGGAGTATCTGTACCCTTTCCCTCCACATTGATTCTATCATAGATTCATAAAAACATTCCCGATCACCCGCTCCAATTTCATCAAGAAAATAGAAGAATTGATCTTCTATTTTAATATTTATACTGAATATTGCAAGATATTTAATCGAGACTTTTACTTTTCTAAGAACGTAGACACTTCGGTGAAATTCTATCGAAAAATCTAAGCATGATCATTTACAACTAACTGTAAATCTTAATTTCTGTTATTTCCTATCGGCAAAAGACTTTTTGAGAGTATTTATTATTTTACCTAATATTGCGTGAAAAATCTTTTTTTTAAGTTAGCTACCTGTTGGGAAGATGAAAGGTTAATATGTCACTAAGGGTAATTTTTTCTTAAAGCACATATATATATTTTTGTGTTCTTTTCGTCATGGACCTTATGATGAAAATTACGTGAGCATTAAATTTAGCGCCAATAATGATTTACAGTCTCCGAAAATGATTAATCAAATTTCTCGAGTGACGCTTTGCGCTCATGCTAAACTGAACGTAATTGATGTAACAGGAATCTCGTGTAATTACTGACTGATTTCGAGATCAAATTCGCGAAACTCGTGACCACGTACGCAGAGACATATGAATGTATAAATGCGTTACATCCCGTTCGAACATGAAACGACACTATGAGGAATTACAGCGAACCCGGGCGAAGCAAACACCCGACGTAAAAATCGTGGAGAGGCCTCAAAATCCGAAGCGCACCAAATGATCAACAAACACGGTTAATGAAATTGCATTTCCATCTTCGCTAAAAAACAGACGGAACAAAAAAATATAGAGATGGAAATTACGGGAAGAAACTGTACGACATGTTGACCGATCTTCCGCAAACAAAACCACACTGCGATGGACGGGCCTCACCATAACCTTTTTCCCATTGCCCTACCCTCATGTACTCATTTACCTCTTACCCCTCCCCGAACGTTACCCGCAGCCCAGGTAGAATGGGGGGAGCCCTTTGGTGGAACTGCAAACGCGGTTTTTCGGCGATTTTCCCGTATGTTTGCCGTGGTCCACTCGGAATGAATTGAACTCTCGATATTGTGTATTGTGGTATATGCGGCCTTTCCGGGATGGAAAATATCCAACCAAGATTATTTTTATTTCCACATCCATTCTCGATTTCCCCTGCTCTGTCCGTAAAAAAATATCTCCTCACTCCAGCTCCCTTCCCATCCGACATAGCCAGTCCCCGCTCTTTTATTTTATTCCGAATGGCCTCCCTAAAGTGGCCGGAGGAGGAGAAAGGGTACTGAAAAAATATACACGGGCAACGAGAGAAAAAATGCGAAAAAAATATAATAAAATAGGGGGACAAAACCCGAGAAAATATTTTTATATTCCGTTCACGTAGCCACCAAGAAACCTTCGCGAGGCAAAAAAATAGAAATAAATGGTGACCTAATTAAATCCGAAAGCCACTCCACTGACCCCATAATTCACCCCGAGGAGAGAGGTGTTGCTCTTTTGTCACAAGCTGCGATCAAATTCGATGGGCTCTCAACAGTGCAACTAGCTTCAGGGAGTGAAGGAGCATTTCGGGGCCGACTGATGATAATGTATTGGAATGAAGACACGGAGACATTTTCGCGTCATCCGAAAAATGGAGACTCTTATGAGTGAGCATGTTAGGAAAAATGTTGCAGAATTGTTAACTATCTGGTTAATGACTCCACGCAGACAATCAAAACAAGGGTGACAACCAAAACAGTGAACTCCTACAGTTGGAGAATGTTAATGAAAATAATATCTCCAAAGTGAAAATTCACTTACGGATTTAGGAGATATCGTTTATATAAACGTTAAAAATCAATGAGGGTTTGAATTCTACAGGGGTAACAACTGTTACGGTACGCATGGAAATAAAAGTTCGTACAAAATGTATACAATACAATTTAAGTACATTAAAAACTTTGGAAAAAGGTAATTTTAACAATTTTTTACCCGTACAGAAAACACTGTTTATTACATATCTTAACTCATAGAAAAACTTTAAAATCTTATTAAAGTTTTATCATTGTAATATCTTCCTCTTATGACATCAGTTTTCCTATTTCCCACTCTTCCAAGGAGCAAACAAAAACATTTTTATCTGTAACGATTTCTAGGTCAGCTCCATCGCCTAATATTATAGCGGAATACGGTTTTTGTCAATAGATCAGCGATCTTAAGAGAAAGATCGTGACTTTCAAAAATTTAAGAGATCTATTTTTAAATAAAACTTACCAGATAATTTTGTTTAAAAAAAATGATATTTTCCAATTCGTTATAAAAAATGTATAAAGTAGCCACCCAAGTATTTGGCAGGATGAAATGACAAGGCACAAATCAGCCTTTCCAAGCAGTAGCGAAAGAGTTCCCAGTTAGGGAACAATTTAAAGTGTGAACCAAATGGTACATTGGCGCCAATAACTGTACTGCACAATAAATTGTGGCAAAACAAACGACCATGAATTTTGAAACAAGAGTTTTATTCATGATGTTTAGTCATTGGAAAAAAACGAAATAAAAAACATTCCCTTACCTCGACAAATTTCTTGATATTCCTCGTGTAGAAAGTGATTTCGTCACATTAATAAACAGGCGAAGGAAATCGTATCTCATTACATGCTTTTGGCTAATTTTGAGGAGGTTTCATTGTTTTTTCTTTTTAAATACAGTAAGTTACGCAAAGTTTTATTTAAAGTATACTGTAAATAATTAATGATTTGACATTCACAATATAGAATAGCGCTACAGAAAAATGCAAAGTAAAAAATCATATATTGTTTGCCAATTGACGGCTCTCAAACGAATAATCCTTCCGTGAACTGCAATATGACCTTTCTTAACAAATAGAGAGCTAATTTAAATTAGTTTTTGAAAACTCCATCAATGTGTAATGTAGAGGGAATAAGTTCAAAAGGTCATATGACGTTTATTTTCGTCTGTAATCGGTTTTCGTTTTGAAATAAAAAAGCGCTGTTTGAGCTGAATTCGAGATTTAGCTTTTATGAAACTCTAATATACTCTCCATGCCATTTCCTTTCGGAGGAGGCTGAATCAATAATTGATTATTTATAATTACAGGCTGAAGGGCTGGAAAATTGGCTTTTCATTATTTGTTTTTTGCCTTTACTCTTCATTGGATACTTCCGGTTTTTCTGCCCTTACTCGTCTTTGCATACTTCCGTTGTATTTGCCTGCTTTTCCGGTAGAAATAACACAAATGCTTCGTACAAAATAAAAAATTATACCCGAGGCAGAGATTTCGGAAAATGGACTTAAGTAATCTATGAAAATGGAGAAAAAATCTGCTTGAGTCTTCTAGTGAATTGTTCAACTAGCGTGATTATTTTAATAAAATTAATTTCCTATCTTTAGCAAAATCTAATCATAATCCTATTATTATTAACTTCAATTGAACACATGCACATAAAATTCGAGAAATATATGACACAATGATCGTGCGGTTCACAAAAATAAAGGGAAATATCTAACTCACGACCGCTCAAAGGGATCATGGAAAAACGATCGCGGACGCCGCGGTCCGGGCGATATGAAAACCACACAGCGATGGAAAAAAAGCAAAAAAAAAACGCGAAGCGCAAAGCGGAATTTTCACATTCTCCCTTTTTCATCCCGACTATCCCCAAAGACGACCGTGATTGACCGCTTCAGTCCTCTGCAGCTGGCGCATTATATTAAAAAAAGAGACGAACGCTGAGCGTCGGGATGTGTGGTGGTGTGGCCAACACAGACAGGCATAGCGGGCTTATGCGGACACCTGGGCGCACCGCGGGGAGACCGTGGGGAAGGTTAAAAAAGAGACAGAGAGAGAGAGAACGATAGAGGGCGATAGGCAAATAAAAAAAATAACTCACGTGAAACAAGAGAATGCCGCCGAAAATTGAAAGGGGATTCATTTTTTGGATTCTGGCAGCCATCGGTCGGAGTGGGAGGCAATATGAGGGAGGCCAGAGTGGGGGTCAGAGGTGAAAGGGTGCATTAGGAAGACAAGGGGTTAAAAGTTCATAGAGTACCGGTATTTGGTGTTCACTACAAAGCATGGTCTTTCCAAATACTTCCGTGGATATAATTTTACTTTTTGATGGCATGTAGAATTTTTCTGGCTTCAAGATGGACACAACGGTTATTATCTAGGGGTCAAACCCAAAAAACTATAATAACTTTTGCCAACACTTTCTCTCGTAGACTTCAAATTATTTAGAACCCTAACTTGAATAGAATCCTGACAGGACTATACTTCGTCAGCGCTTAGCCGCAAGTACATAGGCTCTGAATAACCATTCAGACCGCACATTTTTCCAAATATACAGCAGAGGTCTCGTCAACATCATGGTATATGCAGTCACAAGTTTCCCCGTCGATCATTTGCATCTTCCTCAAATTACATTTGGGCCATATGTAATTTGAGGAATGGTAATTATTCAGCTAAGTTGGTATACTGTACGTGCCAAGGCATTCAGCCCTTTCAAAACGCTCCATAAAGGGCAAACAAAATCACTATCATAAAGAACAGTGTTAAAAAGAGTAATCAACGAGTATGACTGCTTGTGTTACTGGCAGGGTGAGTTCAGGAAATCAAGAAATGCTAACAGTTCTGAAGCTATCACTCGCTGTCATGAAGTGTTATTTTAAAATTCCTAGCAAAGCACAGGATGCGTGCGTATTACTGGACACAGAAATACATCCGAAAATTTGGGCATCCGATTCATAATTAGTTAATAAGTCAAAGCATTACGGAAAAATAATTTATACATTCGATTATTTTCAAATCCTAGGAATTAAATATCAGAATTAACCTCTAAATATTCTAGTTATCTATGTCGAATAAAGTTGAAACTTATTTATTGATTTTTGCACGCCACATGTAATGTAAACAGCGATTACGTGGATGAAAATGCAACTATTGCATTACTTTGATGGAATATATGTCCTTTTACATACATATCATTCAAGACCAGGAGTAGTATCTAATGCCAACCCTATGATAAAGTATGGGTGCACAAGAGAAATACTACCCGTACCCCTCAGTTCTCTAGGGCTTAGCAATCTCTCCCATCGCCGGAATCAGCTTCAATTTTATCTCAAGCCAGGAATCGGCGGCGCATGATGAAAGCGTATATTCAGTGGGCATACAGCTGCGCATTAAAAAAATCTAAAGCGAGGCATGCATATAAAAACAAACAACACAGGGCATCGTATCCGCAGAGAGAAATGTTTGAGGGTGATGACTTATAATCTCTCGCCATCGTGGTTAGCAATCTTCCTATCTTGCGCATGGGTGCCAGCGATACGGGCTTATAGTTGATATCCCGCGGTTGTTGGCTCCATAAATCCTCTCCCTCACTTCGCATCGCTTCCCATTCCGTCCCAAAAACACTCTCGCCGGCCAGATCCCAATCAAAAACCTCCCCACCAAATGGCTCGCTCAGCAACTCTATCTAACAATCCTCTCTACCGAACATTTCTCTTCATCTTCTCCGTCTTCCCCGCTAGAGCCCAGCGTCCAACCAGAGTGCATCCAATTCCACCCAATCTCATCAAGGACTGAGTCTTTCTCCCCAAACCCTGTGACTCGAGTCACGAAAACAATCACTCCGGGTACCTCCATCTCCTTTCGAGCTAAAACTACGCCATTTCGACTGAGGGAAAATCAAACACCGTCTCTATTATTTCGCCAAGATAGCATTAGGAGCTGACCAAAGACAAAGGCACGCTGATTTTGACGTTGTTACTTTTGGCAATCTCCTTGGCATTTTGTTACATCTCATGCATCTGCGATATCCAACATCATAATTTTCCCAATGACAAATGAGGTGAAAGAAGAAGAAAGAAAGACAATACGTCGCCATGGGTCATGAGTCCTTTGAGTATTTTTTCAGAAAAAAACCTAATGCCAACTGCTCATGGTAACATATTTTGCAAAAATGTTTTTAATCAATAGGAAAGCTAGTTACGTATTTCTCAAAAGTTTATTTTATAAAATAGAATAGCTGAAAATTTAACAAAACTATAATCTTCCTCGGTTACACCATTTTAATAAAATGTAATGAAATTCCACGGGCGTATTCATTCATGAAATCAACTGGGTTATGTTTGCATGATAACTATTTTTCGGAGAGTCTTAGAGTGAGAAATAGGCAGTTATTTTATGCTTATAATTTTCTAAACTGATTTTTATTAACAAAATCAAGCAGATAATGTGCAGGAAAGTGAAAATTTGTCCCAGAAATAAGAAAGATAAGTGAGGACTGTCCAAAAATATTCCATTCAGCTAGTAGAATGCACAATTATGATGCACTGTCTAAGCACCAGGGAGGAGTCAAACAAAAGTTAAAAAAAACTCTAAAATAATAATTTTTAAGCATAGGATAATGAAATAGGATTAATAAATTAGGATACCAAAGGATCCCGGGTTCGAGTCCCCATAGTGTCGAATGAGTTTTCAATTGGTTGAATTTCGTAATTATGTGCCCTTGCGAGTTATTCTATAAAGGGAATAACGTAGATAGCCCCGGTGCCCTCGAAATTTGGAAAATGTATCACTTAAATAATAGGCAACGTGACGCCCTCTACACTGTCAACAATTAATTGCCAATCCAAATGTGACCTTTAAAGATAGAACGTTAATTTAGGGCAGAACTGCCCTCCAAAATTGTATAACCAACATAAACACATAGGTATTCAAGCGGCATATTTACACGGTTTTTAAGTAATCATTTTGAAATTTTGCTGGAATAAGTCATCATCTCTTTGTTCTACTGAACGCAAATGCTTATAAATCGATTATTCCAAAGGTCAAACGTTCGCTGCGCCTCGGGCGTATTTCTTGCCAAACACAAATTATATGTTTGAAATTCATTTAGATACACAATATTATCCTTTCTCTGTAAAAAAAGCACGGTCAAAGAAACACTTTCAAGAAAAAAAAATTAAATTAAATAATATTGCTGTGGCGCGTTTCTTATTCTCAAAATTTGTTTCCTCCCAACAAAAAATATTTTTTTTTCCATTTTCACTATCAGTGAAGGATGCGTCTAAATTAAGATACCTATTTAACCTAATAAAATTCAAAGATAACATGACGATCATTCTGGTACCTTATTTGCATAAATTTCCTGCATACTTTGATGTTACCAAATTTCATGACCGTCAAAAAATTCAACGCAATAGCTAAAATTCATTTGGCTCTAAATTTAGAGCGAATAACAAAAATGATTGAATATGGATTTTTTGCAGGTAAATGCGTATATGCATATTTCTTATTATTTGGGATGAAATAATTCACGTTGTACTCAGGGTTAAATGCTAGTCATACCTTTATTAGAAAGAGCTTTTTGTTGCCCGGCACCTATAGTAAGCAGAACCTGCATGGAAAGCATAAGTAGTGGTCATACATCCTCTCCGAGCATGGAGGGTTCACCCAATCCAAATTTTAGGTGAGGCAACGTCGCATTACGTCACCATGGATGCAATCTAGTCTCTGCCCAGCCTTCCGAAATTTGCCCGGGGCGGATAAAACCTTTTACCCATCACCACGTACATAACAACCTCATAACCGCACCACATGCACCCCTTTTCAGAGCCCAAAACACCCTTTCTTCCTCCAACTTCCTCACTGACTACCAACCTATCTTGGACAAAACACATTCGGAACATATGCGACAAAGTATTAAAGAGATTGGGATCCCTCAAGCAAATGGTTGGATGGACTTTGGACGAAAATGTAAATGAGAAATACTTATTTCACTCAAGTTAGGTCACATGTTGAGCACACCACTAGCATTTGGGACCCAAAACAGAAAGATGCAATCATCAAAATAATTGAATGAAAAAAAATCCCCTTGTTTTGTTTAAAATGTTTGACATTGAACGATAAGTGTGACGAAACTATTTGGAGGACAAAGCTTGGAGTCACTAAACAATCAAAAGTCATGAACCATTTAGAGTATTCACGTATGCATAGAGGTATCTACGCCTAGAGGTCAAAATCGCTGTGGTAATGTAGGTCCGCACGGCTACGACATGTTAGGCTCTGTATTTGGATGTTAGTATCCGAGTACAGAACTTTAGTGATAAGCATTCCTGAACGCTGTCAGCGTAGTTGGCTAAGGGAGTCTCAGGAATGAAACTGGAAATATGAAGCGCGAAAGTAAAAAAAGGCAAACAAAATAGAGAAGGACATAATCAAGGAATCTATAACATAGACTCCTAGAAAATAATTTCAATCTGTGTAATAAACAGAAAAGAGTGCCATTTGTCTGTGAAACCATTCTGAATATTTCAAAAGGTCTCATGGGAATGCTAATTTCTTTGGGAATTAGTTGTTTGCTTTTAACTTGTTTGCTGGAGTTCATGAACGCCGGTTCTGTCATGAAATGTCAGTAGTTGAATAAGACATTACACGCAATGCCAGGGTTGCTATGAAAATACTTATATTGCAGGTTTAAGGACACCTTGGTAGATAATATTTTGTTCAATTGGCTTTTACACTCACTATAATATCTTCACTTTTTGAAATCAGCGCCTCTACCTACTTGAAAATACTTTTAAGTTTCAGGCCGTCAAATCAAAAAAAGATGAAATGCCCCGTAAGTTTCTTTGGTCGCCTGTTGCCGTAGATTGGTTGACTTAAAAATATTGATGAATAAAATTACCTGCTACCTCGCAATTACAAGTTTAGTGACGCGTGAAACCATGCGGCACGACTCAGATCATGCTAGATTTCGTCCTCAATAACAAGTTCCGTCAATTATAGCGTTAGGTCTTGCGTTGGATGAAATATCGTGCGAAACGGGCTATATCCTAGAATGTAGCCTCCGAGTTTCTAGCAGAACCCTTACAGCCCTGGAGCCTTACATGGAGCTATTGGACGCTTGGTCCACTTGGAAAAAAAATCCTCCCCACGCCTCATCTCCTATCGTGAAAACCTCGGCGATTTCGACATTGGCACTGGGGTGGCTGGCAGGGGTTGGGGGGAAGAGGGGAAAAGGGGGGGGAGGGTTCGTCATTCCTTTCCCAAACCCCTCCCTATCGCATCCCCCTCCTGGTGGCGGATCCATGACCATCCGATATAGAAAGTTGATTGATTGGCAGAGCCGAGGGAAAAGTGGGGAGGGCGATGGAGGGGGTGGTGAGGGAGGGAGGGTTAGGTGGTGATCGGGATTTCAGCCCCCTTGCGTTCGTGCGTGCTAGACTTCACTCGCGTGAGATTCCATTCGCACGCACGCGCGGGACGAACTCGAGGGGGAGTGAGGTGAGAGCAAGAGAAGGGGGAGGACAGTTGGGGATAAAATGTGAAGAAAAAAATACGAAAAATTAGCCAAAAAAAAGAGTTGTGGAGGATAGGCTTTTGAGTTATGTGGTCAGCCAAACTCAACGACGGCAGTGGTTGGCAACGGGGTGGAAGGGGTTAAAGGGGGGTGGGAAAAGGGGAGAGGGGCAAGAGCTACGTGTGGTGGACAACAAAAATTGCCGAAACGACTGATCGAGAGGTTTTTTTTGTAATAGGGCTGAAGAACGAGAGAGAAGGGAGATTAGGTGGGTGTAGTTTTGCAAGGGGGGTGCGGGGATGGAGAGAGAGAGAGAATGGGGTGCATTTCACAGAAAAACAAAAAAGAAATATGACGATCGCCGGGAGAAATCGTCCCGCATTTCGCATTTCGACGGAATTTAATTGTTCCGTTACGATGTTCATTTTTTTCGGTCGTTCACGTCGACGAGCACTGTATATAAGAGGGATCCTTTTAAATTCATATTTTCGTATCGAACGACACGCAGTCTGCAGCGGCATAGCTCTCTCGCACAAAACGGGTGGCATTGACCATACGTGGCGATTACGGTGACGAGTTCGTTTCGGCTCTTTTAATGGCTGGATTTCGCGTGATTCCCTTACCCCCTGCGGCTTTTCACATTTCAAGTATTTTGCTCTCAACGATATATTTTTTCTTTGAGGATTCATTACGGCTACTGTCAAATTGTGTTCCAATAGCCCAAGACAAATATATAGATAGTTCTTTAACAGAAAATAGGACATAGCCCTAAAACTCCACTCAATAAAAATTATTCTATTTTGATTGAAAACGCTCTTGGCGACTATGCATAATGCACATGCATACATAATATATATAGATATTGTAACCGTTCCCGATTGGACGGTTGCAATGGGTTTGTGGAAGAGGCGGTTTTGTGCTGTATATTGTGTTAATTTTAAGGTCATCGCTGTGTGAGTGAATGATTCATGTGTGTTCGAGTGTGTGAGTTCCCTGCACCACGTTCTCCCCCCCCCCCTTTCTTAAGTGTATCTCCGCCGTTCGGCGGACGACCTTCCCTTTCCCCCCCCCCCTCCATCCACCGCTCATGCTTTGCAAGTGACTGTGCTTCGAAATATAATGCGGCCTGCGTCAAGTGAAGCCACCTCCCCTTATCCCCCTATCCCCCCCCTTCTCACCCCGCGCGCTAGCGCATATAAATGGCAGAGGAGGGTCGGGGCGGGACTTACTTACATGTGATGGTTCTTGTGGTGGCGGCTGACACCCAAAAATTAGGAGGGCTGAAACATTGGTTGGAGAGCGAGAGAGACGCATTGTGCGGACGAGGAACGGAAAGGGAGAGACGACCGACGCATAAGGAAGCTGAATTTAAGTCGTGTCCAGTAGCGGTCCCAAGGAATCCGTGGCCATCGCCGTCGCCTGTCTCCGCTCAAGTAAAACCAACTACATCATCAGCTGCTACGTGCAGAGCACGGGGCGATCATTGCCAGCGCCGCCGCAGTTGCACCAGTTATCCCCGATAACGATAAGTACCACTTATATCCCGCCCGCCTAAAACGGCCATTCCTAGACCAAAGAAGAGCCCCCCCCATTCCCAATCCAAGAAGAATAGTCCTATTATAGTTCAAAGAAGAGATTCCCCAACCCAAGAAGAAAGTGCCCCAAGTTTCGTACTGTCGACATATTTATTCCCGTGTTTTTCCCCCCTGGTCCCGTGTGAATGTGTTTAGTTTTCAATTGAGGGTGCGTGATTGTAGAAATTGTTAAGTTCAAACCGTTAAAATATTGTAACTTTTCCCTAGTGATTCTCGAAATGGGAAAAAGGACCTTGAAGGGTAAAACTGTTTCATTTGATTGACATTTTGCGAATGTTCGCCATGTATTGTTGCAATTATTACGCATCATAATTTGTTTTGTTTAAATTTAGTTTTAGATTAGTATTTAGTGTTATTCTCTGAATTAAATAGTTCGATATTGCAAAAGGATATTTCCATGTTTTCCTGTCTCTGCCCACAAACCTGTCCTCGCGGAACCATCCGTTCGCCATTATGCATTAAGTCACTTCGAAACCCCGCGATCGTTGATGAACCCCAACCCATTTGCTCAAAAGCTTAGTCGGCATCCCTCTTTCCTCCCCGCCTCCCCGTCCCTGAATTCCTTTCCTCCCACCTTTCCTCCCATTTCCCCTTCCCCTTACTCGTGTGGACACGGGTTACAATATATAGATACACTTGAAAAACATAGAAACTTGTAAAAAGGACAGTTACAAAAAACTTGGACGTTTTGACGGTCAAGACGTCATCGTCGGTGGTAGAACACTGTAAGCTCCTGCTCTATTCCCTTGGGGAGGAAAGGACAGAGAGGCTAGAGTGGGGGTGCAAATGGGTAGTGGTGGTGAGAGATAGGCGCCTATTGGGTTATTTGTTCAATAGGCTAGGTTTTTCCCGGGGTTTTCAAATGCTTTACTTATCCATATATGAGCGTACTCACTAATGTTCACGTCAAAATTACTGGTGGATTCGGGAAGGGCTTCTATGATGACGAGTGTAAAATAATCGTCAAAGGTTTAGCAGTGGGAGGCGGTTTGTTTGGGGATGAGGTCAAGGAAAGGTAGAGTTTTGGAGGCATGGTGGTGATTATTCATGCGAATATTTAGAGGGATGGTCCATTTTCCTACGTAGAAGGTAGGGCAGAAAATGCAGAAAAGGCGGTATAGTATGTTGCTAGTGGTACAGTCGGCCGTAGAGGAAGATATTTTGGGGGAGGGGGGGCTGAAGGGCAGAGGAGGGAGTTTGCACCTAGGGTGAACGTAGGTTGAGGAAAGTGGTGTAGAGGGGGTGATGGGTTGAAGGGATGGTCTAGTGGATTTAAGAATGTCTCGCTGGTTTGTGGAACGCATATAGGAATCTTTGTGACAAGAGGGTAAGAGGAGGAAAGTAGAGGTATTGTTTAAGATTATAGGATAAAGGTATTTTAGTATGTTCTTAATTCTGTGTGCTCCAGGGAAGAATGTGATGACAAGGTTAAGTTGGGCAGGTTGGTGTGTCTTGGTATGAGGGGTATACTTGACAGTGGGAGGTAAGATTTTATTTAAAAGCAGTTTTCGGGGTACTCGCGTTCTTTGAGGGAGTGATGAAAACCCCGAAAAACTGCTTTTAAATAAAATCCTCGGACCAAGAGCTAAGAACTAGCGGTAAATTGATGGAATCAGGCGTTACTTCGTAGAACTTAACATAGCATAAATCATGGTGAAGTGAAACACTTCTGCCAATTCCTCATTTATTTTTATTGATCCGATCAATTTTTGACATTTAATACCTAATTATGAAGGAAATGTTTGATAATGTCGCCTTGAGAATGATCAATAGACGTAAAATCTAATGAATCAACAAACAAAAGCGTTGAGTAGTACCAAATGTTTCCTTTAATTATCATTGACCAGCGGTAATTTATCATGGTGCATCAAGGATGCCATTTGTATATCAAACTAAGGTAGGTACATCTGTCAAAGAGAACATTCAGTAAAATGCCAAAAAGGCGTGACAAGGAGATCACTGAAAATCCTCGATTGAAAGTTACCCATACAATTAATTAACCCAAAAATAATACTGGCCCATTAAATTATCCTAGCCAGTCAATGTTTCTAGCGAAAACGTTGTACAAAAATGTTTAATATCAACCTGAAGAAACCTGGTAATAGCTTCATAATTCAGACTGCGTGTGTACTTTGAAGCCATCTTAAGTACTCCGCAGTTCCTTAAGGCCGTTTTACAAGGAGAGGTACTGACTCTCGCAATTTTATTTACGGACATAGCGAGAACGCCGGGACGGAATTAAAACAGGGGCTATTTTCCCATCTGCAGTTAATGCATTTGCGCATGCATTCTAGAAATTCACCGCTTTACACGAAACAATCTTCAATGCACATTCTCAAATACATCAGACTGTGTAGCGCATCGTGTAAAACGGTCATTACAGCATTGGGCAAAGAGGCAGTTAGTTCATTACCTTTAGTGCGCTTACACTTAAATGCGGGGGATTGGTGATGTAGGCGTGGACAATGTCATACGTGTTACGAACAAATGCCTGCCGAACGTGACGATTCTAATTGGAGTGCTATCACGAAAAATGGGCTTCCAAGGAGTGAGCAGGTCGGAAAAGGTTGAGAACCCTTAGTATAGCGGGATGTGATTGGTATTGATAGGAATTAGCGATCAGGCGTGATAACTGAGAATTTATTGTCACTTGCAGAATATTGCATGGTTTTAAATCCTCCATGATTGAAATAACATCCGTTCGTCAGACCTCTTACCTAATGAGTGAAGTTAGTACGTATCAACTATTATGTCTGTTTTTTTGACGATTGGCTGTCAGATAAAAAAATTGATTTTAGTAGGTTATACTACGTAGCTTGTCAAATACTAAACATACATATGTACTATGGAAATGTTTGAGGATGAAATTGGTAGAGAATGTTGGGACGTCCAGTTACTCGTCATAGAATTATTGGATGATTTTTTAAAAGGTTTATCCATCATGTAAATAGCATAAAATAGTTATTAAAGTAATGAGAGATTTTGGATAAGCTGCGTTGGGATTTATCGCTAGAAAAGCTGACACGTTTCGATGAATTAGGGTTTACCTCTAGTAATGAAACGAAATGCTAAACGATTCTGGTCCTCCATTGTGAGGAAATTTTGTTACTATCGTACAATTGCAGAGATCTACATGATTTTTCCTTTTACTGTGCTTCACCTGTTACTGCGTATACCTGTTACAAAAAAACAACAAAAAGTAATTTTATTGTAATTACCTACAAAATGGTGCGAGGGACAGAGAGCAACTCTTATACCAGGAATATAACCGTAAAAACGAGGCCTGTTTGTCCTTTAAAACTCACCGTTTCACAATAACATTTCAGTGGGTGACTGACTTTATGAAAATGTGATCGGTGGGTAAGGATGGGTGATGGCCATTTCCAATGTTTTGTATCTCCGCTACTGCACTACGGAGATTGCTTTGTCGAATCCCACAAAAACGTATTTACCGGGGAACATATTTGGGATGCGGGAAAACAATTACCTTAATGGAAAGTAAACATACGAGGCTTTTGCAGTGAATAATTGAGTCCGCGCCGCTATTTATTAAGCGCTATGCTATCTGGAGAGATTACGTCCTGCATCAGCTTGGTGCTTGTTCCATAAAAATCAATTCCACTGCATAATAAATTTTAATCTTTTTAGCCCCTCATTCTGGGTATTATTTAATGCTATAATACCCTTGTATTACATTTCGATCGACAGGCTTATTAAAAACGAGAACTAAACATTTAAATCTGATTGAAAAATGAATCAAATGTGAAACTTCCGAAGAGATAGGACGATTCAAAATATAAATAGTCCTATCAGACTACGGCATGTGGTTTTTGCAAAGTAACTTTATGCGCAGCACAAGACACATTTACCATGTATATGTCGTGAGTTCTCAATCTGCAGTGGTATTGGATGTCACGCTACACGATGCATTGTCGAAGTTTACACAAATGATAAATTCAGAGAAAGGCTTCATATTTGCGCATCCGGATTCGTATCTTACGTAGATAGTCTCCGGTATAGTTGACTCATCTTGCACACTGGAGACCGGAAAAAAGTACGACATGATGCAAAAGCAAGGATCATCGGGGACAGTATTCGCATGTAAATGAAAAAAAAGAAGAGCGAAAAATTTGAACAAACGCAACGCGAGCGCAGATGGCGGAACGACGAATGAAAAAAACGAGATGGCAGCGGTGGGCCACAACCTGCATCAAATTTTCAAATTAAATTGTGCACTCAACTCCATGAACTCAGCTAGATATACATATATACTATATATATACATATAAATATATAAGAAATAATTCGTTCGAACAGTTGGTGAAAGAAAGAGGATAGGAAACATTATGAATGCGTGTGAGTATATATATATATATATATATATATATATATACACACACACATTACACATTCATAATGGTGTGTATATATATATTTTTTTTGTTCACGCTCGTGAAAGCTATATATATATATATATATATATATATATATATATATATATATATATATATATATATATAAACTTCTTGAAGGACCACTCGAGTGATAAATATAGAATATGCCAAGAGGGTGGTCGATAAAAATGTAAAAACAAGCGAAAGACACTTGCAAATTAAAACTTCCAATATTTCGGTGGTATTGGCATCCACCTTTCTCAGGGTGGAGAGTAGGTATATAGATATAGTAGACACATATATATGTATTAATATCTTGGAGGAAAACGCTCTCAACGATGATGCACATACATGCACAATATACTGATAGGCTTGAGAAACACAGATACACGTCAAAAGGAATATCCTTGAGTCCTTTTTACGTGTTTCTGTGTTTTTCGAGTCTATCAGTATATTGTTTACGTATAAATAAATTAATATATACATACATGAACATGTATGCAGAAAGAAAGGGAGAACTCACTGTACATCCCGGAGGATGGTGGGAGCAGGTGAAACAGGGAAAGCAAGGGAAGAGTATGAACTCAAAAACGCTTTCAAAAATATTATTTTTGCTGGGGATTAATTAAATCGAGATGTGTAGCTTGAATGGGAAAACACGAGCGGCTCTTCTCGTCTAGTGAGCTTGATTTGTTTGCTCATCCCTGCCATTGGATTGGAGCGATTATTACGACGCGTTTATAAAACATGATTCCCCCATCCGTGAAGGCTTTTGATCCGGATTTCCCAACATCACAGTGATGTGTGCCATATCTTGAAAACAGTAATTGGGTCCTTTCTCCACTTGAAACTAGCTGTAATCTGAATTATCTTCAATTGCATCGTGGAGTGTATTCAGTAGTGTTACTCAGGGCGGGTTTCGACTGCTTCTGTGCCGTGTTTTATATAGAAATGTTGTTTTTTCGGAACTCCTACATATTTTCTGTGAGTCACTCCCTGAGAAAGTTATTTTTTTGGGCTAAACACGATACACGAAAAAATAACCTTCATGGCACGTAGCGCAATCACAATAAAGTTTGTAATTCTCTTTTGAGCACACTTTTACTAATCAAAACATAAACTGAAGAAAACACTAAAAGATTTAATCAAAACATAAAAGATAATTTTATAAATCAATTCCTAATTTATTGGCGGTGCTCTCGCAAATTGGCAAACATAAGCTTCCAAGGTATACCAGCTACATGGTTTGTTTCACACATAAAGTTTTGAAGAGAAGTAATTGTTCACTCTTTGGTGATTTTAGTCGAAGAAATACTTGTAAATTGCTCGCTTTACAATAGTGTTCACCAAATAAGAACTTCGGAGTTTTGAAGTAATCGTGTCATAGAGCAAGGGAAAATTTTGTATACTTTAAGAGACAATGATTTAAAATTGATTATCTTTGCTAAAAAGCATCAATGACTACAGACAAATTACCAAAAGAGTTCCAATGAACAATTAATTATAAATAAAAATGCCCAAATTAACATGCTGTGCTACTTTACGAAACTTTTCATCCACCGATATGTAAAAATATTACTTCAAGAATATTATCCCTTTTTCAGACAAGACCGCACTGTGATCAAGATAGATCTGATTTTTTTTGTTTAAATGGACGTTAAATCAATCGATATTGTTATTTAGTAGTAGTAGCCGAGTAATAGCCTAATTCATAAGAACAAGAAATACGATTTCATAATCATACATTGAAATCCTCACAAATAATTATTCCTGTGATTTAAATAAACTCGTTTTACTCACCAATATGATCACTTCACAATATAGAGTTTGATTCATAAACATACGAGCTTACAGCGAGTATCCGCAAACTTACCTGTAAAGAAGAAAAGAGCAATTAAAAATGCAAATAGAGAAAATATTTATGTAAGACAATGCACACTAAGAAATATGAGGAATAAAGTAAAGAATCACCATGGTCAAAAAAAAATACCAACATTTGTAAAATATATACTATTGCAGGTGAAAATATTCCAAAATTAAAGAAGCTACTGAATACTTTAAATAATGAGGCTTTATATAGTGAACTATTACTATGCTAAACAGGTGGAAAGGGCCGCTAAAAACCAAATAAACCAACTAAAAATAAACACCAAATATCTAAACAATATGGAAGTCCAAAAAAAATCCCAAAACTCAAGCGAGCAAAAAGGGAACAGATTAACCATCAAGAATGAATTAGCTAATTAAAATTCCTATAATAATGGAACACCACTTTATTTTCACTGGTTACGGGAATGCCGTGCGTTGTAACGACGGGGAAGGCTGTGCCTTCGGAGAAGGAATTTAACAGACGGTACTGATTGAGTTATGCTCTTACAAATAATTAATGAGGCCATACGCATGATTCAAAACTATTTTTAGGAAAAGGGCCATAAGATTAGAATGGTGAAGGTCATTGGCGATGGCCTAGTTACATGAGAGAGATGAGAAATCGACCAATTCATAAATTACCCTTATCGCAAAATGTTTCAATTAATAGACTTAAATATTTAATTCTCCATCAAGAAATTATGAGAGCACTGATATTTGCATAACTCCCACATTTCGCACCATACTTTTTTCAGCTTCATTAAAAAATCTGTCATTATTCTTCTGATAGCGTTTTTATAGCTATATTTCTAAAAACTTAGTAAAATATTTTTTCTATGTGTAGGTATGCATAGGATATAAAACATAATTGGTGTTATGCAGCTAAATTCGATGAAAAGTCTCAGAGAAGCAATCACACATCGAATCAGTTCTACTGCTATCCGCAAATGTACCACAGTAATGTTTTAACGCAGCCCTAGCTTTGGATGCAGTTGAGATAAAACGCCCGCAAGACGTTAGTATTTTTAGCGGAGAAAAAAAACACGCATGCAGGTTAATAACGGGGGATAACAGATGTGTGTGAGCGAGGAAAAATAAGACTGCGGGAAGCCTTGCGCGGTTGAAATTTTTAAACATTTTTTTTATTTCCTCCACATCCCGAGCTAAGAAAAGGCTTTTCTTTCGAGCACTCGGGTTTAAAGCGAAGATATGGATGCTGCTAGCTAGGAGGGTGAGAAGAAAAAGATGCTTCTGGGACGAGGTGGGAGGAATAACTGCAAGGTTTAGCCAAACGGGAGGGGGGGACACAGAGGGAGATCTGAGAGGAGCGGGGAAGCAGGAGATACGGCTACAGGAAAAAAAGGAGGCAAGAGAGGGAGAGAGAGAGATCTCGGAAGGATCAGGAGAAAAGTGAGCAGGTGGTCTTATGTAAGATGGGCCGGAGCTGGATGTGTTGGGATGGGAATTCGGGAGGGGGGACTCGAGTTGGGATTTGGGCGAAAAGGTTTTGCGGGTGGTTTGGGAAGGGAAAATGCTGCTGTAGGAGGGATGTTTTAGGCGGAGAGTGGGAGAGGAGAGTGGGGAGGGAATGGGGTTAACCATGGTCCCAGGCGAGAGCGGCACCGGTGGGTGGAGTGTGCCGGCGTGGCTGGTCCCTTCACCCGCCCACCCCTCCCACATCGCCAGCCTCTCGCGGTAAGTAACATCGGCCTCATACCTCTCACTCCCCACCTCCTACAACTCTTTGCCCAAGACCGAACGGAAAGCAGAGCGAGAGAGGAGTCGACAAAACCTCTTCCACATCTCCCTTTCTCCACCGCCATCACCCGCTCATGCCATGCCGAACTCGCAAAACCATAGCGACCTACAGAGCTCGTCGCCCCCTGGAAGTATTTATGCAAATTTGGCGGAGGAATTTATGAGATGGGAGGGGTGGAGTCTGCGGAGAGGAGGTTCCGTGGGGGATGGGTAAAGGTGGGGGAGGATGAAAGGGGCGAGGGCTCACTTGGGCAAAGCCTTGCGGTGGAGGCAGGGGGGGTGAGGGTAAGGGTGAAAGGAGGGGGCTTAGGTTGGGGAGGGACCCACGTTGAGGGACCCCTTGGGAGGGCGGGTGCAAGGGATTCTGGTGTTGGTGCGAGAGTGTAGTACCTTTAACGTGTGTATGTGTGTGAATGGAGGCTTAAGCGGGCCGCACATAAAGGGATGGGCTGATTCCACTCAAACTATCCCCACCTCCGACCGACTCCGGCACCTCTTCGGCACATTATGCCGATGCTACCCGCCTCCCTTCCCAACGCTCCTTACACCTCTCCAGGAAAACCGCGCTCAACGCTTTTTTATGCGAATAACTCAAAAAGAGAACAAAAGAGAGTGAGAGAGGAAGAAAGCCTATATTATTATTCTCGAAAAAAAAAAATACAACACAATTTTGGGTGTCGTAACAAGTAGGTCTTAAATTTTTCTTACGACTCCTTTTTTTCGGAAGCCCTCCAAAACTACATTTCCCATAGCACAGGAGGTGGGTAAGTGGAGGGGAGAGACCAAAAAAATCCTCACGCAACGCGTTCAAATATTCCCTCATGAACCTCAATCCACCCTTATTTCCCCCCCTAAGAGCAAGCTCCCAAACGCCTACTCGTACACACGTACTCCTACACACTTACAATGCCGCCCACCGCAACGCAAAAATATAAATCCTCCCATACCCCACGCGCGCCTCGCTAAGTATTTTCGTTTTTACACATCTCCCTAAACCCATCGCGCGCACGTCAAGTCAAGCCGTGCTCCCGAGGCCTTGTGTTTCTTTCCTTGGGTTTAAGGGTGAAGGACGGGCGGAAGAAGGGGTCGAGAAGTACGAGATGGTCTCCCTTGAAGCAGGAGGGAGACGGGATGGTGGAACAGGAAAGAAGGTTCTTCGGCTGTGAGTATGGTAGTAGTTGTGCGTATTTTTCTTTTTCTGGATGGAGCATAGGGGAGGAGGAAGAAGGCCTTCGGGGTTACGCGTTTTTCTTTTTAATATTTCCCATTCGGCTAAAAGTGCTGCCAAACTCCCGCGAAAGTTATGCGAGGTTGTGGTTGAAGAAAAAGGGCTGGGAGGGCTTCGGTATTGGTGAGGTTAGAGTGGGCTAGGGAATGTGTTCGAAGCAACGAAGGGGGGGGGGGCGGGGAGGGGGCGGTTGGGAGGCTCGTCATCTTATCTCGCATGTGACGCGTGCGTCGGAGGTGAGGCAGGAGGAGACCACCCCATGCCCACCCAACGCCCACCCACACCCGTCAAAAGTCTTCAAAACACACACCCCCCTCCTCCCCAGCCACCCGTCTACCTCCCCTCATTTAACTTTCCCCCAACAACCTAAGGCCGTGCTATAACAGGGATGAACCGACTTCGATGCACGATGGTTGGAGCGATTATTATTCATGCACAGATTTTCGTGAAACAATGCGTACGTGTTATCATTAGTGTCATCATTTGGTAGAAGTTAAAGCTGTGCACAATACCGATTTGATTTTTTGGCATTTCAATTCTTTTTTAACATCGAGCCTTATGCCATAGAACATTTATAATTCGTCAATATATGTCCATATTTTCCTTTAAACGAGAAATAATACATTTCTTAAAATTATAACAATTATTAATGAGGAACAAGCAGTCACGCCGAGTCCAATAAAAAAAACAACATATTTCAGTGTAATTTCGTTTAAAGTTCGAATACCTCACCAAAAACTCTAGTCATAACATGCTTTAATAAAGGAAAAAAAGTATAAAATACAATTATTGTACAACTTACTCTATTACCTGAATGGTGAGTTTGAACGCACAGAAGCGCTTAAGTGAAATGTGGTCCAAAAAAGTTTTTTTTTTCGACTTACTTAAAACATTATTAAAATTTGAACTCCGTGGTAACTCAAGGAGTGAGGATTGTAATACACACTGCCGAATTGTGGCACATTGTGAAATTGAAATATAATTTTACTAATCATAACATATATTCATAATCACTCATTAACTCATCACATAACACATCACATAATCATATCACATAATTCACTTCATTAAAATTATTCATTATTATTGCAAAGCACCCAGAAATAAAGTGTAAGTAGATCAATCCTACAAGTGTAGCGATACACATTGACGCAAGGCTACATTGGCCGCTACCAAAGAAGTCAACTTCGATCTGCAAATGTGCCTTTATATTGCCATACTCTTGCAAATCATGAGCCAATACATATGATGAGCCGCAAACGAATGCAATATGCGTCATCAAGCTAGATGCCGTAACATGCGATACGCGAAAATATGCAATACACGACATCGTTGCGATAGTGGGAGATTCAATTCGATTTTTGGTGACATACAAAATGTGTATTAACGTTATATGATTTCGCTCTTTGTCGTGCGTTATGTAATTTAATGAAATCCACGGATTCAATAAGGTTTGCGCGGTTATAGATTAAATTTTTTAATGATGAACCTTTGAATTAATTTCCAAATCGGTATCCGAAATGTAGTAAAATGTGATACAGTTTGTGAAATGTAATTTTAAAAATGCGGTGCCCTGAGATATGCGAGATCATGGAATTTGCTACATTATTTATCATGGGATATCCTGATATGTATGACACCTTGCGATAGCATGCAACTTTAAAAGGCTACGATGCCATACGTTTGGATGCGTCCTTTGCACTGCAATATTAACATCGCATTGAGATACTGAAATCGAATATGCACTACACTGTAATAACCGTCCCCTTCGCCGCGCTCATACACTCAGGTGCAGAAGACGCGGCGTCTGGAAACCGTTAAAGATCCCTCCCCTGTTGCCGGATGAGCACCCCAGTTCCTTTCCTCCCCTACACCCTAACACCCCCCGCCATTCACCTACCTCCCTTTAGACCCATGGCGTCACGCGCGCGTGTCGTATTATATAATCTCCGCCGAAAAGTGTAGTGCCGCTGCTGGTGCTGCCCTCTTCTTTTTGAAAAACGACATTAATTAAATCGGATGGGTACGAGCAGGCCGGAAATATATGGGTTAATTTATGCAGTCGAGTCGGGCACGGGTTGATGGGGAAAAGGTAGGAACTCCCAAGCCCCTGAAGGGAAGTACAAAGCGTTTGTGTAAAAAAACAAATGAAAAAGGAATGGCGCAGTGTTTTGAAGTGCGGAGAGGGGTTCTGACAATGAATCACACGCACGTGTGCACACAGCGATTATTGTCTCCAGCGCTCAAGTTGTTTACGGCTTGTTATTACGCATCCCAACTTTCCTTGAATCGAAGCAACTCCTTTTACTAACTTTTCGCGACAAAATCTAAATAGAATGCACACCAGCAGAATGGTACTCCTCTCTTGTATGCTGCTAGCTTACCATCGTAAATCAAAACTTAAAAAATAAAACAAGGGAAAATCAAAAATAACGCATATTTTTATAGCAATTTCCTTGAGATAATATTAAGAGAATATGACTTTTTTAAAGCGGGTTAATTCCTTCTAATAACAAAAGATTGAACTAGGAAGGTAGTTCTTAATCGCTATTCAAATTCGGTAGGTTGCAGAGCAGCCTCAGAGAGTACAAAAGTTGGCAAGGAGATGAAATCTAGGTCGAATGATCTTTTTCAATTCAGTCGAAATAAATCTAAGATACAAAGTTTACAGTAATTCAGACTACTATACATCATGCGTTATTGCGAAAAAAGACTTGAGCCTTCCCATAGAAGAAACGACATGATGCTATTTTCTGTGACTTGAACGTAACTGCTATACCTACACCTAAGTGGATACCTATTGCAACCTCGGTCAGATATCACGACCAAGAATACCTGAGAACAGTGAGATTTTAACGAGAATATTCAGCAATTCTTATTTAAAGCCTTGCGAACACTTAGGAAAGTCATTATGAATTCAAGAAAGCACTGGCAATGAAAAAAATAACATCTTTAAAACTTGTTTTTCTGGGCCAGTAGGCCCTAAAAATACCTTAATTTTCACTGTTGTTTCCATTGTAATTATTTTTTGGTGGCTAGCCTTCGGTAAAAACAAAGCTTATATTCAATATTAATCATTTAAGTGAAATTGTAAATGGGAGTGACCGAAGTAACTGGGTTTGGCAGTGATTTTTATCTATCGATGTATCGCGTAATCGATGCGGATAAACTTCGGTCTTCATCCAGAGAAAAGTAGACCTTTGGCATTATGATTTCCAGATGCGTCACTAAACATGACATCCAGGTTTTTCAGCCGGGGAATTTGTATAAGAAGTTTTGCTATTGTTATCTGGCATATTAAATGTATCAGACAATTTAAAATAACGCTCAAATTGGCAATTAGTGGAAATCTTCAATTTAAAGCCTCAATTTACAAGTTTATCACCGCTTTATAGCCCTAATTTTATTCTCATGATCTGATCTACCGTAGTATGTCGGATTTCGTAAAATATTATCAACGTCGTCAGAGAATAGACCGGTTTAGAGATAGGCTTGGAAACTGAGTTAGAACGCGTGCAGCGAAGATTGGCAAGATACGTTAAAGGCCGCTATGATAATCTCGTTAGTGTTACTGACCTTTTGCAGCAACTGGGATGGGAAACTCTTTCAGACCGTCGATTAAAATTTAGACTCAATATATTAAGTAAGTTCCAAACCGGTCTATTCTCTGACGACGTTGATAATATTTTACGAAATCCGACATACTACGGTAGATCAGATCATGAGAATAAAATTAGGGAACTAGACTGCAGAACGGACAGATATAAATTGTCATTTTTCCCACGAACGATAAGGGACAATAACAGCTGCCAATGAAACTTTTATCTAGGTTTGTCGTTAGGTAGTGTAGCTCTTAGTAGTAGTAGTTCTCCCTAATACTTGAAACCTTATCTGTCATCTAGTGCTAACAGCACGCCGTGCATGTTTAATACACAAGTCTTGAGTCTCTGTCCATTTGTGTAGTTGCAAAACACATATATATTAATGGTCCCTCTCCATTGTGATAATATCTGTAGTGTAGTAGTGCATGCTTATTGGCTTCGCCAAGTGACAAGCATTAGCGATTTATGCTTATGCATAATTAGTCGTAGTTACACTAACTTTAGGGTATAGTGTAATGCATGTTGGTGAATACTCACCCCCTGCTACACACCCCTGAGGTGGCTTGCAGGGTAATTTGTAGATGTAGATGTATTTTCTCTACATGGATAAGGATTTAGCTATCTCGGCATAGTAATTTTTGTTTTTATACGCGTATTTCAGCTACATATAAGTACATTAAAAACAGCTGTATGGATATAGGGTGAAATATGCTACACGGTATCCGGCGTCCTCACCGCTTTCTCTCCCACACAATCTTCTTATGCAAGTAGTTTTGAAAAAATATTGCAATGAGCACTGGTGCGGGGTGGAAGGGAAAAAAAATATCGAGGGAGACAGTGGGTTGGGAAGTGGGAAGGCGAGTAAGTGAGAGGAGAGTAGGGGGAGGGACCACTTTTTAAAGAATACATATTCATGAGGCCCTTTTTGTGGAATGTATTGAGGAAACGGAAATGGGAAGGAAAGAGCGTGGGAGCGGGAGGAGGTGGGGATGAAGTGGAATGGGACTGGGAAAGTGGGAAGGGGGAGGAGAAGGGGGGGTGTGTGAGAAATTTAAGGAGGAGGGGTGAAAGAAAGGGCTAGGAATGAGAACACAAGAGTTGGTCAAGGAGTAAAGGAGAGAGAGGGGGGGGGGGAAGTTGGCGATATTAATCGTCTTTCGCGTCCATTTTTGAAGAAAATGGTTCCTCAGGCGCTTATAAAAAATTAAATTCCTTTTGCAGAGGGGAAGGGAGTGAAGTAGAGAAAAGTGCTTTGAAGGAAATAAATGCAGGCGGTGAGGGAGAGGGGAGGGGGGGGGGGGGTAGAAGGTTATTAAGGAGTCGATCTCCTTACCTTTTAATAACCACCATTGAGGTGTCGGTTAATTAAGTCGCCATTATATATTTTTTTCGATTCTCTAAAGAATTCACCTCCATTTCCCTCCGTGCATAAGTAGGTCTGTGCGTCAAATACATTCGCAGCTGCGATCACAGTGAACGCTCAAATACAAACATGAATGTGGTGATGATTTACTTAACCATTCTAGATCCAGTAATAACAATCATATTGAGATGTATATGAGTTATTATCCAACGCCTAGTTCGTTTTCGAGCATGTTTCTGCAATGCTCTGGATGGGATAGAGAAAACTAGCGATGAGATTCAGGTCTTGTTAATTGAGGTCAATAATTTTGGAGCTTAATTTCAGGCATCACGGAATCACGATTGTAATTTAATTATGATTAGTCCAGATACCGGCTGATCATCTCGATGCCGCTGCAATATGTTTCCCCAGCAACACCAAGTTTTCACTTCGGTAATGAATTTACTAGCTGTTTAATTCATTTCACCTGATCCTTAAATATAGCTCTAATAGGCTATTAAGAAATGTCACCATTATTGATTCAGATATTGATATTTTAAAACTAGAAATAAGGCACGGATATATTGTCAGATCTTAAGTCATGATTTGAGATGGTATTAATAAAGATTGCTTTACTGCTAATGGTAATATTATTTTTACCACGTCTACATAGTAATAACATAGTCCTAAGTTGAGATGGTCTTGATGAATTCTGTCTCGTTAATGATCGGCGTATTCCAAATAGGTGATCCACAAGAGCATTAGGCTTTTGTGCAAATATTTCTGGGGAAATCCTCAAATTCAATCTAAATAGAAATCAAAGAAGCATTTGTCCAGCGAAGAACCTCTAGGTATGAGGTGGAAGCATGAAACATTGAACTTTTAACCTTGTTTTTCCACGTTTTAGAAACGATGATTTTGGATTATGCACTGAGGGAAATGTTTCGTGGCATCCAGATGAACTATTTACCTGTGATAAAAATCAGTGTGAGAGTTAGGGGTCGTGCATAAACTACATTACCAACTTAGGGATGGGGGAGAGGGGACGCCTAAACACCTACGGTGGGTAGCAAGGTAGAGGGGGGGGATTCACTCAAAGTAACGTAGCTGTTACAATGCGCCTGTTTACGTTTCTTACTCGTAAACATCGCGTCGGCAATACTAAAGAGTTGAACATGAGGAAGGGCGTGCGGGGTGTTTCTTACACACCAAGCTTCTACTTTAGGTCAATGTAACTGAACCATTGCCTCTACAATGTTACAAGTCTTCATACCATCAAATTGCTAACATTTTAACCTTCTCGTGGGTTAAATAGTGACCTCGTGACAACAATTTTCAAGGCAGCAGTCAGAAATGAGGGGAGGGGAGAGAACGAATTAGATGAGCACAGCACTTTGCGCCGCGATTTATGGTTGATTTTTAGAATTTAAAAATTAATATTACTATTTCCAATTGAGATTAGATAGTTCTATTATATCTAGTTCGGCTACTTTATCTGCCTTATTTCAACCTATCCCTAAAAATAAGCTCACTCAACATTTGAATTGAAAATTTCATTTGTAGAGACAACGTTGCGTGCGGTGGGATAAAAATACTACGGTGTGAACGAAAGGGGGGAGGGGGTAAAAAAATCACCGAATACGGTAACGTAGTTTATGCACGACCACCCATCTCGGGAGTGAATAAACGTTTGGGGTAGATTTCATACTTCCGGAATAGTATCTTCCTAAGGGATGATATCTATATACGCTCCCCACGCTATCACGTAGTATCGCAGGTGTGAGAGTGGGAATGAACGGGGAAGCGTGAAGAGGGGACTGGCGTGACAAGAATGACCCACGTTACAGCGACGAACGAAGCGTGGCGCTCAGTGCTTCCCTCCCGCGGCGGTTCTCATAAACAGGACGTCATGGAGAGGTGACATGGAGTATTCATGGGACCAAATCGTTCCATTGAGCCGAGCGCAGAAGGGGAAAAAACGAGCATTGGTATTTATTTGCCGTGAAGAGCCAATAGGTAATCTCCGGGGGGATTGACGCTTACGGAATTCAGAGCGAGATAGAACAGATAAGTAGAGGGAAATACGATGCCGGAAGAAAATAGTGGCTACCCTTACGTTTTTAACACACTATTTCTCCCAAATAGACAGGGATTTTCGCAAAACTAAGAATCTAGAACCAGAAACTCTGTGTAAGATTTAAATTTCCCACCATTTTGATTTAAAATGTGGTTTGGTAAAGAAAATTAAAATCAAATAAATGTAAATTTAAGCTATGGACATTTCCCATATTACCATTTGGCATACATTGCTAGTTGCAAAATAAATATCCGTTGAATATAACTGGCACGAATTTCAAACATTTCGGGAAATAAAAAATGGAATGGAAATACCAAAGCGAAATAAGGGCTAACTGCAAAGTGGATAACGTTTTTCTAACTTCCCGAAATAGCAACACATTTTATATTGAAGAAGAAAGCTTGCAAAAGGAAATAACGAGATAAGTGAGAAAATCAGTTTCATTGTGATCGCAAGATTGGAAAGATTTGCCTTCCCATTAAAAAGGATTTCATTTTATTTTTGTTTCATCTAGTTTAACTTCAAGACGTATTATGCAAATCCTTGACGTGGATTCCAGCTTAGAAATTTGTATTATCACCCTCATAATCTGCAGTTTCCTTACTACTAAACAATAAATATGCTTAATAATAGACCAATGTCATTGGCAAGCTGGAAGGGAAGATTTAAGAGATGTGCTCAATCAATTGTCCTGATAGGCTAAGAATGCTGTTAAAAGTATGCTCGTGGAAATATCTTTGGCTAGCGAAGTGAATGAACAAGCTTGGCTCAAAAACGCATTTTTTGCGTATTGGATTAGGAAATACAAAACGTGAACCAACGTACTTATGAAAGTGTTTACACACAACATTTGACTCTGAGTCATCAGATCACACACGAGAAACAAGGCCTACGTATCTATGGGGACGCTGAAGGTTCTTAAGTCCCTGAAGAGCAATAAGAAGGGGTTGGAATTGACCGATGAAGGAGCCTTAAAGGGTTGAGAGAGCGAGAGAGGGAAATGGAGTGAGATACATAAAGTGAGATTGAGGGAATTTTCGGAAGGGTCCATTGAGGACGAGGGGAGGGGGGGGGAAGTCACTTCGGATCCTGCCTCTCCTTTTATTGTCCTTCCTATTTTATTTAAATGCGCTCGCTTCAGGGATTCCGCGACCCTTCGGAAACGAATCTCTCGTGTGGCCGAGTGGGTGGGACATCGGAAAGGGTTGACCGTAGGGCGGAGGAGGAGTGCCCTTTCTAGACCCTTGGGCGCTTCGAAAAAAAAAGAAAGGAGGAGGCAATGGTGAAGGCGCCGTTCTGGGAGTTTGAGGCTATGCGGGGAGGACGCTCATGAATTTTAACTCGTTGGCCGAGCCTTCACACCACCCAAGGGAGTTTCGGGGGCACAGGGGAGGGGTGTTGAAGCTGCCTCTGTCAATGAGCATCCTTTGCTCCTCTTTTCTCTCTCTCACAGGGTCATTGTGAGGCCCACACACATTGCCCTGAGTTACCCTCAAAGGGTCTCTCCGCGGGAGGCGACCCCCGCTGCCGAGCGCCGAGGTGGCGGAGAGGGAGGATCAGGGGGTTCGAGACAGATGGGGATGGGGCATCGACTGATCTTTTGACGTTGTGATTTTGCACGCCGTGTCGTCCCGAAACCTAATCCCAAGGGTGTCGGCCTGCGGGTGGTTTGCAAAAGGGTCTCGTGTATGTGTGCGTGACGCCTAAGCCGGCGTAACTGAGCACTTGCGATGCACCATAGTTGGTGTTACCACCCATCTCCAAGTAGATAGAGATGGTTTCCATATTTTGAGACCCGGAAAGGAATGGAGTTTAGATAAGCGCCTACATGATACGCGTGCTGTGTGTAGTAGGACACCAGACTTGACAAATGAGAGTGGGAGATAAAAAGTAAAAAACAATACTTTGAAATACTTTTACGTTCCTCTCTGACTATGCCATTGTTGATAATCATTACTTCCTTATTCTTAAAAGTTAACTGTGCGCTAAGTTCTAATTCTCTTCAAATTTCTGCATTTAAGCACCTCAGGTAATTCGACCGGTTCAGTGGTAACTTATTGATAAGCTCTAGTAGGTACTCAGCGAAATAAATCAAGTAAAACACGTTGCCACTGACTTACGTTTTAGACAAAACCGGTGTCATCAGTACGTCGGCATCTTAAGGTGTCCTGAAACACCTGAAGATGTTGATTTATAGATGGAACCGGTGTGTGCCACAAATATTCAGAATTGTTTTATACTTGGGTTATTTAGCCAATTTATTCCTTTGTAAATCCCTCTTCATTTGTACTATGAATTAATTTCTTTACCGACAAAGGCATTTTATTAAGAGGAAATGACACGGTGTTATTATTAAGTGAATAGGTACTAAGCACAACCGATATACGTTCACAGAATCGGTTAGGTCATATAGAACGAGTAAATATGATTAGGATTCAACACTGAATTAAGTAATAGTTCTCATTTATGTGCCTCCATTTATTTTTCTAAATTTCAGGTTATTCCTGGCCTTAAAAATATTTTAGAATGTAATACTATGGAAAAAAACGATAGGAGATGCTCATTATAAATTCCACTCCTAAACAAATGTCACCAAGTAATATTTTGATCGACGGATCATTCGTCAAGTGGTGGAGAAAATTTAAAATTCATGGCAAAACCGTAAAAGTTAAAGAAGAATGAATATTCAGGTCGAGATTGAAAAAGTCTAGTTTTGTTTTAATGCCTCTACGATGTCTCTATGAGTTTTTTTGAATATGGGAATTTGAATTTCGTTTTCTTGTGGGATATATGCTCCCATTTCTTCAAAAATAAACCAACGACAAGCAAGGTTAACAGGCAACGGTAATAATCCTTCAAATGCTTATTTGAGGTTTCATTTATAGAACTATAAATGATTCGTTTCGCACAGGTCTCAATAAACATACTTCCGGGTAACGTGTATTTTGAGAAATTGAGTTTTACATCATTATCGTCATTGGGGGAATATCGTTCGTTTCTGATTTAATGTACAAAGTTTCACCCCTCTGTGACTGTCGATCAAGAAGCTTAGGGTTCGTGATGTGGGAGGCTGTACGAGTTAATGGTGATTTCTTTTGTTTCCATGCTTACGACGTCTGTCGATATACACAGTACAAGATAAAGCTACCATAGTTACAATTGTTAAGCAGTCATTAATGTTGATTATTGTCCTTTGGTGACATCTTAATTATTGGTAATTCATGTGGACTGATGACTCCCGTCCCGCTTTAAATTGATTTTCATTCTGTTAAATAGAATGAAATTTACATTCCCTTTCATGAATGACCAGGATCAATATTGCATTCACTTGGCTGAAGTATCAGCCAGCAATGTTGAAAATAAATTATAAAAAAACGCGATGAAATTAGGGATTTGACCGGCTCTTATTTCATATAAGGACATTGCCTGGGGTGTCTTGGTAGAAAATTAAACAAACTAGCAAAGAATTCCTTCAAAGAGCTAGAGGGAAAGGAAGCATAATGAGAACTCTGCGAAGAAGGAGAAACAAAAACACTGGAAACATTTTGCGGCACACAATGATACTGGACAGAGTAATAAATGAAAATAATTAGAGAGGAAGAAAGGAATACATCAAGCAAATCTTGAGGAACATCAGAGTAAATAGTTTTGTAGGAATTGGCGGTTGGCAAAGAGGAGAGTGGAGTGGGGAGCTGCTGAAAACCAATATTGGAACTGATGATTACTGATGATGACTGATGACCCACATACATTAGTTTAGTTTGGATTTATACCATTTTATGTTAGTTAGACAATAGGGTTAATTCTAACAGCAATAAGTTGTAGCCGAAAATATTGTCAGGTATTCTTCCAAGCTTCTCAGAAAATAATTTGTAGAGATCATAGTTATATTTTTTATAGCTTTCAAATCCATAACGTAAGTATTTTGAATAAATAACTATAGTATTATATAATTAAAACCCTCATTTAGGCAATACTATTTAAGGAATACTAAAATTGGAAGTATCGTTATTTTATAGCATTAACATCTGTCAGTACGATAAATATTAATTCCGTTAGAAAGTAAATGATTAAATTTTGATTTCTGAGTAAATTCACAAGCTCTCTAAAATAATAATGACTGATTTTCGAAACACCTAGCTACTGGCTTTGCATTAATCATCGGAACTCTATTCTATCAAAGATTTATTAAGTACTTTCACGTTGAACGTCACTGAAAGTGCGCACTCGGAACTAGATTTGAAAGCTTTTAAACGGGAATAAGCTTCAACATTATAATGTAATCAATTAAGGTGGATATACTTTTATTCTTTATATACAGATAGAAATTGATTGGTCAAGCATCTATTTATAAATATATTCTTAAGTTTTTATTAGTCTATCTTTTAAAGATATTACTCTAAGTATTCATATGCTAGTACCATTACTCCTGCTGATCGAATGGAAAAGGGAATTTGTTGTCATAGTATTCACTATTTAAGGATAAAAATGTTTCTTTAAAGTCCAATCATTCAATGATATATCACAAGATGCCTGAGCATGCACCACTGTGAGCTGCGGGTCAAATACAATATTTCTGGAACCTTCGTCGCTGTTTGGTACATTTCTTTGGGCAAAGAATGTTGAGAGGAACAAAAAATATCCAACGGATATTGCAAGTTGAAGAAAAACTTCTTCCGCCACGAAACTTAAGAGACGCCATTGATCCAAGGATTTATCCCACAACGTCAAAGGAACTATCGGTTTACAAACATATACGTACACTCCCAGGCTCACAGGAACGCAAACATATACCGGTTTAACTTTGCTACCGGAGACATCTTTGAATCAAACTCGGCCTGAGATACATCCGCCCCAGCTTCAAACACAAACTCAAGGCAAACTCAGCGCCTAGCCTATCTCTCCATATCAAAACTCGTGGGAGGCGGGATGGTGAGACTGTGAGGAAACTTTGGCACGGGTATCTGGTACTCCCTCTTGTCTGTCGAGGTGACCTCTTTACATTAAAAAAGTCTGTGCCACCCTTCGATATTGCCTCTCCCATCCCATCTGCGAACATTCTTTGAGCTCGGGTATCTTAAAGATCATTAGAAAAGGTATGAAAGGCGTCTTTTCACACAAATACTATAATTCATATCCACATTAATCAAAATATTTCCGAAACATAAATTAATCGATGATGTAACCTTTTCGCAGGCTCCGTTTCACCAAAAAAAGAATGATAAAATGACCTCCTCCTTTTTTAAATCTACAGTTCACCAACTATGAGATTTCAAGGTAACGAAGAACTGGAATAATGTTAACACAATAATAGGTGTACTGAAAGATTCCAGCATTAATTGAAACATTTTCCAGGAATATTAGTTGTTATTATCCCAGTAATACCACGAAAACCTTCAAGGCAATATTCTGAATCAACTGGAGAAACGGTTGGCGCAGAAGTAGGAAATGTTTACTAATGTTTCAGGTATTCATTTATAATCATAGCTTAGAACAACATAACCCATTTAATACAAAACATCCAGGCTGATCATTATTACTACTGAAACCTCTGGTCAAGAATGATATGCTTACTATAAATCCGAGTGAAAAGGCTACATGCACATCATTAACCAAAGTAAAGATAATGATTCCTACAGCAAAACAATGAGTTTATGGAAACTTACATCCAAGAAACAGAAAAAAAGAGCATGGGAGATGTACGTATGCCTAAGGTAGGAGATATTGAAAACAGGAGAGGAAAATATGACAGATTCACGTGGTAAGACACGAGAATCTTGAAAAGAACCTCATGGAGACCGTAGACCGAAGCACAGGCATGACTAATTAGAACGCACATGCAAAAGAAGATAATAATTGATTAATTATCAATGTGCTGAATGATAAATATTGGGTATCCTGTTTGGATCAATCGAAGAGTAGGTACCTAAGTCTTAGGTAAGGTACTGCTGGGGAGCTTTAAGGCGATTTTTTCGACTAAATGAAAACTAAAGTATCTAGGTAATTAGATCATAATATATAAAGTGAAATTTGAGGAATAATTTAAAATTTTATAAATGAAAGCATCCAAAAACATAGTTTACCTGATGTGAAGAATGATTAAAGTCAAAAGGAGCTATCTCAAACCTCGAAAGCAGAACAGCCTCTTTTGAACAATGATTTTATGAAGACTTTTTGCTGAGACATGACTTGTGCGCGAATACGACATTTCTCGCTAAATTCTGAAGTTTCAATCTCCAGGAAATAACTTAATTTGAGTACTTTTTGGCACTGTGAGAAACCAAAAAACACAACACAACCTGAAAAGATGAAAACCAAAATACGTGGAGCTTTAATTATATGCTTCACATTAAATTTTAAGGTGGTAAGATTACGATTGAAATTATGTAAAAGGGGAAGCTGCCAAATTAGTGACGGCACGATAAAGAATAACTAGATAAATTTCAGCGATTAAAATATAATTTACCATCTCCTTTCCACCAATAAGTCAATGGAAGAATTTTTAACCCAC
This sequence comes from Pyrrhosoma nymphula, assembly GCA_963573305.1. Taxonomy (NCBI): domain Eukaryota; kingdom Metazoa; phylum Arthropoda; class Insecta; order Odonata; family Coenagrionidae; genus Pyrrhosoma; species Pyrrhosoma nymphula. Next base: position 93,016,461 of record OY754338.1, read on the forward strand.
TTCTTTGAAAAGCCATGTAATAGCGTTGGAGCGTGTGTAAATTAAATATTTTTCTATTCCTCTAACGTTGGTTGGAAGTTAGAAGAAAACCAAGGATAGTATTTATTTTGGGAAGAACGCCGCTCTAAGAGCATGGCGCCCAACCACGTAGAAGCACGTACTATACAATTGGGATTAATTCGTTAAAAGCAGGGCATGATGACAGGGCTAAAGTCCACGTGCAAATACGGCAAAGTTCCATAGACGCAATTAGGGGTGTGAAATTTGGCTAATCTATTTGCTACAAAATTCAGGGATGTGACATAGACTGGACACAGTACGTAATCACGACGTGGATATCTCTGCTATATATCCATTACGAGTACCCGCGGGATTACCTCGGGTTTGACCATATCTGATATTACCATCAAACTAATTACTCCAGTAAGTGAAGTGCTGCCCAAATTATTGCAATGATAAACGACCGGTGAGGCGGCCCTGGGAATCAGCGTTGTGCAAACAAATATTTTCAATTAAATTTGGATTAGGCATCAGTCAGAGGCAAATGCGAATCAGCCATACATAAATTCGTTCACTAACGGCATCGTTTTGTCAATATTTCTCCATTTAGATTAACCTAGTTGGATACTAACTTTTATTTTCCACTCCAAATTTGCCACGGAAAATAACTACCTCATTTAAATCATTAGATATAGGTGACTCACATCGAACAATTTAAGAGAGCCAACCATCGCACATCGGGAGGATATTCCGGCCAATATACTAACTATAATTGGTATTCAGAGTAGAAATTTTCTGTATTGAACACAACATGATGCTGAAACAACGTTTAAGAGGTTTTAATTAAATGGGAAAACAACATAAGTAGACAGAGTACCATGCAGCTAAAATAAGGGGAAATATACGTACACTACTCATGATCCCTGAAAAGCTTATATTTACTCTCCATAAGTAATCATTAATCGGAAGAATGGTTGGCATTTAAGAGCGATATTGACTCGTAATGTTGGTAATACAATTATTTTTTAACATTTATATATTTCTACTCCTATTAAATATGGCATCTGTTTTCACTATTACCTATTTATCTGATCTGCCCAAATCAAACAAAGCATATTCATAAAGCACTGGTCGAATAAGGTAATTTCCAATCCACAATATCTTTTGATACAAGCATTTTTCATTCTAAGCTATCCACTATCCATTTATAAAAATATAAAGTATTTATTCCTTTAGTTAATCAAATGTTTATAAAATATTTTTGCACTCTTTCTTTGATTATTTTATGCTTTTTTCAGATTGAACTCAAAGTTCTATTGTATGAGCTCTATTGTATTGTATAACCCCATTTTGTTCTTAATGGACAAGTCCAAGAACAATAAATAAAATTATTATTATTATTAAAGTTAATCATCACAGAAATTACGTGAATCCTATGCCACCCACCACCGGAAGTCTGAGAGATATACCCAGATGCAGAAGTTCTTTTGATAAGTTGTTTACAGGACAGAAGATCCGGAGCGTTCAGCGTTACGCGCTTCGGCACTGCGGCACCGTTCTCTGGCAACTTAGTGCGAACGGGAAAGAAGAGGGCTAAGTGAGGACGGGAGCATGCCCAGAGACGCGGTCGGCGTCGACAGTGAATTCCCCAACGAAATCTCCCCGCCTCGCATGGGTGCACTTCCGGTCATGGGACTGAGGAAGGGAGAGACTAGACATGGCACCCAGGGGCGGTGCAGTCCGCCGGAAAATGCACTCTCGTCGAGGAGGCAGGGCCAACTGAGCGACTGGGACATTAGCACGGACGGGTTTCAAGGTTCCCAACCCTCTCCAGGCCTTCGTTAGTCTTTGCAAACTCTCTTTCCGGAGAGTGATATGCCATCGAGTGATGGGGATGAAGGCAAATGCAACGGCAAGATAAAGGGATTAAGTCCACCCCCCTGCTTCAAAACCCTGAGGGTGGCGTGACGTAATTTACGTGACCACTGGGCGTGACGAAGGAGGCACGTTGAACGGCACAGGTTACGTCATAAGCCCAAGAGAAGAGGATAACTCTTTGGAAGGACTATATACCTACTCTTCAAAGTTGGATGGGTAGGATCCGTAGGACTCAAGATTGGTTCACGTGACCCTTCACGATATACAATTGCAATCATCCATTCTGATAATTAAAGTACGATATCAACAACATTAATAGTAAATATAAGGAAATGACCATTCTTAGCGAATAAATGGTCAAGAATTACAAAGAGATTAGGTCTAAAGTATGCGAGCAAACAGGATTGACCAGACCTTTGGTCCTCGAGGATTTTTCCCTCCGCTCTGAGACTCACCTTTTTGAACACGGTAAGTTTAATTCACAAATTCCCTCAGCGAGCGACTTCTGACATAGCTCGAAGGTGTTAATGGGTTTGCAAGTCCACTTGCAGGACTAATAATAACGGTTTCGTCAAGGCCCTCGAATATGCATATTGTTGCCAGCAACCAAACTGGCTCTGCACTAACTTGTGAAAATGTTTTCGTCAGAGTAAAATCCCCCGAAAGCTCTTGCAGGACATGCTAACTTGTGAAAATAACTTCCCAGTGTAAATCCACCCTCAGAAGTGATAATTTCATGAACAAAACCGGAAAAATATTATAAAATTTAAATTTAATTTTGTTTTGTAATAAACTACTTAAATCTCTGCTTCACTCTCCAAGGGAAGAGAAGGTAAAAGATTTAGAATGCCTAAAAATTGATTATAAATATTTTTTCTAATTTTGTTACTTCAGGGACCGTATTAAGTGGAGAGGCATTTCCCTCTCCTTATTAATTCAGCTTTATACTCGGTAGCAACGATCATGTCCGGCCTGCAAAATAACATTTTTAAAGATGAATTATTTCGTGGCAATATTTTTACATCTCATATTGACTGTTTGCATAAAAAATCATCAAACGGTATATAGAAACATGGAAGGTATTTCATATACTTGGGAATAATGATGATGAAATTGTCTATCTTTGTAGATATCATCCGAAGTAGCAATTGACTTCGTGAAGACCACATGCCAGTCCTTTTGAGTTTTATAGGTTTGTATTGGAACACAAGTGAATACTAACTTCACTATCTTGAAATAATTCGTCATATTTCCGCAATCATGTTGAAAAATTAGAAACATCTATCTAGGCGTTCGTCAATGGAATATAAAGCTAAAGACAACACCAGCCGAGGACCCGAGAAACGAGATGTCTCTCACATAACTAAAAAGCCTCCAAAATGGTAGTAAAAGTGTATATGAATAAAATGGATTTGAGTAAAGGAAATGCGCATATAAATGGAATGCTTCATACAAGTAAGACGGGAATAGTAATGGACAAGCCGGAATTAAAGTTTCACACTACCACGCTTGTAAGTTATCTAGCACCAACGTACCCCGGGGAGGAAATGAAAAAGTAAGAATGGAGGCAAAGAAACGAAGCCACTGGCTATCGTTGAAAATTGGCTGTGGCAAGGCTTCGACACGCGAATACCATCAAACAGGGCCCTCAGTGGAAAACCGTCGAAGAGATAGTGGGAGGAAAAGACGGACGAACATCCGAGAAGTGGAGGAACAATGAGCGAAGGGAAGCAAAAAAGAAAGGAAAGAAAGGGAACTGCGAGAGAGAGAGACGATGGTTCGCACCGAGTGAATCGTCCGGAACGTGGAGGGAGGATAAAAAGGTCCTTTTAAGGGCCATGAGGAGAGGGGAAAGGAAGAGGGGGGAAAGGACCTTTTAAGGGCCATGAGGGGGAATATGCTTGGATGGGGAGAGAGAAGTACAGGCAGGGAAGGGGGTGGTGTTTGAGTGCGAGGGAGGATGAGTGAAAAGAGGGATGATGTGGAAATAAAAGACGGGGAAGAGGCGGGTGAAGTGAAGGGCCCGCTCGGAGAGGGAAAGAGGGAATGAATGGAAAAAAAGAGAAAGAATTAAATGAACAAAAAAAGAACTAAAGCGAACGAGAACGCCAGTGTATGAGTTGAGTCCGTGTGAGTGAGTGTATGCTCGGGGCTTCCCCCATCATCCACCTCCCTGAATCGAATGCCATCTTCAAATGAGCCATTTTCATTAATTGGGCTCCAGAATGAATGGGGGATGTGAAAGGTGGACCGGGGAGGGAGAGAAAGTTTGCGGGGGGGAGAAGAGGTGGAGGGAGGGGGCGTGGTAAGGGTTGAGAAGGGGAGAGATTTGGAAAGGGTGGAAACGGTGGGATGACGTAGTGACGGTTAAGTTCTGTGGAAGGGGGACGTAAAATCATGAAGTGGGTTGGTCGGGTGGTTAGAGCAAGAGGCCGTGCAGCCCACCGTCGAGAAGCGACTTTGTTGAGCACAAAAGGACGCTAGAGAGCGGCCTAGCCACCCATAGGTGCTGCCGTGTGCCGTTGAAGAAGGGGGGTGAAGGAATAAGGGTTGGCGGACAGGGAAGGGGTTCGGGAGAAAGAGTTACAGGGAATGGGTGAAGGAGGGGGAAACTAGAGGGTGAGGGTTTGGGGAGAAAACCCCGTCCCTCCTTCTCTTGCTTCGTCCCCGCAATTTCACTGACATGGACGAACGGCGGAACTTGCATGGGCTCCATCCATTTGGTGCAGAAAAAACTTGACAAAATAATAGAATGAACGGCTGTGGGGGAAAGGGTAAAAGAATGATTTCCATCCGCGGAAAATTCCCTCTAAAAAAATTGAACTAGAAAATCTCCCCATGAGTGCTGGAAACAAAAGAAGCGAGATGAAACAGGAAAAGAAACTCAAGCGTGTCAGAAATTATACTCCAGCCGTCTATATGAAAAGATATTCGAGAGACTCGGTAAGAAAAGGGAAAAATCTCACTTTTCTGCGCTTGCTTAATTGAGTGATATGAATTGGTCACCATTTCAACCATTCGAATGCGTCCGTTAGTACTAGCCATAAGAGAAATTAATTAAAATAAAAACTGCCAGTTAACTAAGACATGATTTGGATAGAATGCATTAAAGTAAGTAGAGCAAAAAATGCATTCACGGAGAAAAATAATTCGTCAGACCGCACAAGAGAAATAAGAACTGAAATTATCTCTGATGAGATTGCTCGAGTTTCAGTTTTTTAAAATCTTCATCAAGTAAACATTTTTTGGTATGGAGAATCGAGTATAACATTCATAAGCGTATAAGTATTTTTAGCATATCAGAAGAGAGCTGTATTAATGCAGTGAATCAAGTATTCCGACACAGAGCGAATTATTAATGCCGTTTTACACGATGAAAGATTTTGTGCAAACGAATGTACGTGAGATTGTACATTTGTCTCAACGAAATTGGAACAGGTTCTTTTTCCCGTGCAGGCATTAAGACATTCGCACAAGCGTTCATACAATTTGCCACTTTACACGATACATTTTGCCTCATGCAAGAGTTCGCGGAAGAGTTTATTCAAACAAATGTACCGTGTAAAGCGGCCTTTAAAGAAGAAGGAAAAAATAAAGAAGATTTAAATTTAAGAATGATTGTTAACCCTTTATTGAAATAAGAATAAATAAAAACATCTATAGGCTTGGAAAAACTCGCACGCCCACTCATAATAAATATTGACTATTTACGTCATTTTTCTACATTTGAGATTTCTGTTTTAAATGTACTCCACTATTTCACTATAAGAAAATAGTGAGAGAAAGAGAGTGAGAGAGAAAAAAAGAGAGAGAAATTACAATTACTATGGTTTGTCTTAGAGCAGTCGCACGCTCGTTTGCATGATTTATTGAAATTCATGTATTTTTTTCTTCGAAGACAATGATGTTAACAGGGTAGCAGAGTATTCGATACAATTAATATATCAAATTACGACTAATTTGTACCAATAGATTTGGTTCTAAAATTTAAATTGATCACAGATGGAATTGCAGAAAAAAATATTAAACGAAGAGAAGCAAAACATCAGGAGCCTAGAATATTCGATCGAGTTTGTAAGTGGTACTTGGCTACTAGGTAACCAGTATTTTCAATTTTTTTTCTTTTCCTAAAATTGCTGTTTGATGCCCCTTAATATTTAAACCTTTGATACATCAAAATTGAAGGCCTAAATTAAATTTTCAGTAATGGTATTATGGCAGTTTTCCTCGTAGGTCATTTGAATAAAAGTAATTTGGGACACTCTGATAAAGTAATTAGAAATGGGAACGCGAGGACATAAAGTGGTGGAGGTCGGGCACTGTGTCGTTTTATTTCAAGTTATTCCAATTGACGAGGTGAAAAATGCAATCATTGCCTACATACAATTTGGACACTTGCTATCAATATTTGTTTTGTTTAATTAATGTGAAATTGATGCATGCCCGTCATAATTAACTAAAATGAAAATATGTGATGCTTTTGCTGCCATATTATTAATAAAAATATTTAGGCAGGTAAGACCAATTATGCATTTTGGAAATGAAAATGTTTCCTAACTGGTAAACCAATTTTTTTCAATCTTTACTCGGAGGAATTCCGTTGTAAAATTCCTGAAACTCAGAGAAATGTGTTTCATAAGAATTACGAAAATTCCACAGTTTGTACATTTTGAAGAAATTTGCTTCTCCATTTTCATGTTTCGATTCGCAATTGTAATGAAAAATGTGATTAATAACACTTTATCGGCATGGGGGATTGTAATAATTCAGAAGTAATTTATTTAAATAATTCAGAAGTAATTTATTTAAATAATTCAGAAGTATTCCTAACAACTTCATACATACTTTCCAGGAAGTACTCTTTCCTGTGAAAGCTAGGATTAATTTAACTAGGAAATGGATGGAATTGCGGGAATAAGATCAACACTTCTAGCGCAATTTCTTCTTATGCCCACGATATTTAAAATTGCCATACCAATGCAAGTGGAAACATTTTTACAAAACAATTTGATACCTAATCTACTTATTTGATATCTAATCAACCTATGAACATGATTGTTCAATTCACGCCCTTTTAATGATAATCATAGATATCATGCCATTAATTTGGGCTAAACAATAAAACTCATTTCAAGCCTATTTGGTCCACCAATAAACATGGTAATAATTTTAAAGGATCTATTTCTAAAATCATAGAGCATTTAGTACTAATAAAACAAAAAAAGACCATAATTGGTTTCAAAACATTTTTGAAGAAATAAGCACGATAATAATTACATTAAGATCTCCATTCACAGAACAAATGAATCTCCCAATGAGAGTATATTTATTCCCTACTCTATCGTCGAGGAACTCTGCTTATATATAGACGTGGTTAAAAGTTAAAAATCCAGGATGGAGAAGTAGAGAGAGCAGTTAAGGGGGCTGAGGGTAGGATAGCCTTTGCTTTGGAGAAGGCGTCTGCCGAGATTGCCTCGGAGTTAAGAGGCGAAGAGAACGGTCTAAAGAAATTTCAGTGCCTTTTAAAGACCGCGGCGGCTCGTCAGACGCTTAGGGGAGATTCGATGGGGTTCTTGAGGATGCACAGGTAGGAACTGTTCCAAAAGACGCTTTTGTGCGGCGGGGCCCTGCATGGAGGTATGGGGAAAGGAGATATAAAAAAGCCAAGTCTTGGGGAGATGTTGGGAAAAATCTCCTCGAGTAACATCACGGAAACCGTTCCAATTTTCCTTTTCGCCCCTTTCAAAATGGACGCAAAGCAAGTCAATAAAACGAATTGCCCCCTTGCGCTACATTCCGCCGAACCAAGTCTTCCTCATCGACGTATTTCCTCCCAAGGGAGGTAGAAGGAGCGGTTGAGCGCGGAAGGGAGTAGATGGCTTTCTTTGCAGATCAAAGGGGATGATTTAAAATGAAAAAACCTTGTATCGCGAATTAATTTATCACCCTTCCCCGCTGAATTCCCTCGCCCTGGCCACTTCCCTGCATCTTTTACCCTGGCTTTCTTAAACCGTCAGAAAAACGTTTACTTTTTACCCCCTCTGTGCCTTTCAGAGAGTTCTGGGCATGTGATGTTAGTCATCCTATTTTAAACTTTATAAACCTGGCTTTTTTGCATGAAGGGGTATGCACCGGTGTTTTCCGGGAAATTCTACCGGGTAAAAGCATTTACTTTGTGAAAATTTCTTCGATGCTTCGTCCCTGGATGAAAGGTGAAGCATGGTCTGAAGCAAAAGCGATCGAAATCACTTCGTGTTAACCTTTCGGATAGCCTTCAGAGCAAGGGTGTAGTGCCACTTGTCTGCTCCGATAAAATATATTCATGGAATTTGCTCGACGATGAAAAAAACTGCAATGCAAATATATTGATTTGTGCGTTTTTTCGGCACCACGCATTAATTCAATGTTGGCAGTTAATAATTCTGTACTTCAAACAGGTTCTTTAAAATGCAGCCTAATGACCGTGAATCCAATTATATATGCATTGGTTTTCCACTGTTAGTAAATATGCAGCCACTGTCGAATCCGATGCCCTTTTAAGGTATAAGGCTTATATAATTTTTTATAGTGGTAATATTTCACTCTTTGATCATGGTTAATGAGCTGTTTAAAACTAATGCATTTTTACCTTAGAAGTTTAGTTTAGGCAAGTTCAGTTCAGCAATCAAGTACTGGAGAGTTAGGTTAACTTGGTATGTGCAAACGATGACGATTTTTTAAGACGCTTTATAGAAATAAGTACATTAACTTATAATGTTTTACAATTTATAGCGCAAAAATACTAAATTCATAATTTGCATAAACAATGAAGAAATATGTTTTGAAATTTATATTATTTTCAACTGGCATAAATACTAGTCACAAATCCTTGGTATAGAGAGAATCTAATTAGCATACAATAAATTTTACCTAACAATTTTAACAACTTGACATGAAACAGCTAATGGATAATACTAAAATAATATAATAAATTGTTTAAAAAATAAATTCTAAACTGTACCCTCAAGTTAATGAATTCCGTCAATTCAATAACATAAAATCTTTTTTTATTTTTTTATTTTAATACATTTTAGTTGAGACGCGGGTCCTTTTGAATGAAAGATCGAAAACATTCAAACACTAAAACTATATACTGTCTTTTTTTCACTGGACTCAAATTCCTATTCTCATCCCTTTCTTCATCCAAAATCAAATTCCTCAGAGCACAAAGGGAAATAAAAAAATGCCCTTTGAATATTTCACCGTCTCTCTCACTCATTCCCTTAACTGCCCCGTGGCCGCACCTGCTTTCTTTTCCGTAACCAACCTTTCTCACACCCAACTCCGCCACTGAGGACCTTTCATCCTTACCCCACCGAATGGACGTACACAGAGAAAACTTTACCATGCCCACCTTTTGAATTATATTCTTGAGCCGGCTCGAAACATTACTACGAGGGGAGGAGAGAGAGATGTTGAGAGGAGAGAGGTCGAGACAGGCAAAGGAGACGGAGCTAGAGTAGAGAGAGAGAGAGCGGACTTGATGTTTTAATTAATTAGCGAGGCAACCATCTCCCAGTGGCTGACAGTCAAGGACTTCATCAGATCAAAGGGTTTCTAGCGGGGCCACCCACTCCATACGGCTTCCCGGCCCTGCCCCCACGCATCTGCCCACCCTGTTTCCTCTCCATCAAGCCCAGGAGGAGGGGCGCGTGCGGTGGAGAGGAGGACAAGACCAGAGAAAGAAGAGAAACATCAAATTCTCCCGTTACGGAATTTGATAAATGTCTCCTAATTCCTGCCCGACTGGACGGCTATCCTCCTTTCCAAGAGTGTAAACCAGCATCCATCCCCCTGTCAGCTTATTCTGGCCGTCGGTTATGGGATAAGTGAAGGAGTAAGAATGAAGAAAGAGGGAGATATAATGTCGAAAGCTATCATATCCGCACCGTTTGAGCCTACATTCTAAATGAAGCGTGGGCCGATTGGGGAATCAAGTTATCCGGACGTTGGACTTCGTTTGCGAGTTGGATAGTCTGTTTTGAGGACGGAGTGCTCTAATATCCCATGGGACTCCTATTATAATCCAGGGCCCTTATCAATCGCTCCTCAGAGTCTCTTTTCGTTTTAACCTTACCTGTCCTCTCTAGTGGACGCTATTTAGGCAATTAATGAAACCGCATATTAGAAAAAAAACGCTCAAAATCTTAAAAACTGAGTAAGGAAATTCTTTGATAATGCGCATTGACCCAACGACACTCATTATGTGGCGTCGGAAATTGTGCATTTTTATATCGATACTTTTATTTTTTTATTACAATTTTTAAGGGATTCGTATTTGAAAATTTGGGAGAAGTGCTTTTGGACAAGGTTTGGGTAATCAGAGAGTAACGAAGGCTCAAGTCCATGAATGTACTAATGCATTTTTAATACCGAAAATGTATGAAAAGCTTCGGTTATAACGTCTTCGTAAACATCAAAACAACTGAAACAAAGACTCCTCATTTACTACGACGTTTTTGAAAGATGATTTTTGTTCTAATTAGTATGTGCTCCGACTGTGTTTATGTCTAATGTGCAATAAGAATTTTAAGCCTCTTTTCCTGCAACTACCCGTTATGTTGTCTTGTTTTTACGTCATTTACTCTATATATGGTCAAACATTTTAAAGTTACTGCAATTATGTTGAACCAAAGTACATAAATGCTACCCAATTTCTAGAGGCTTGAAATTTTAAATTCTTCCGCAATTGATCTACGGTAGAATAGTTATAAATAATGTTATAATTTTAGATATCTAGAATAATTTAAGACAGTCACTAACCAGTCTAGTTTATTATCAAATATGAACAACTCTGATGACAGATGCCAAGTATTTTAACTAACGATACAGCGCAAGAGCCCGTCTGACTGGTGGACACACAAATGTTGTTGCTATTAGAATTGAAGAGTATTTTTAATTTTTAATTATAAGCAAGAATAATTAGCTACCGCGCAGAATATTGGTTTTTATTTCTGAAAATATCTAGTTAATGAACAGTTTCTTTGAAGCTTAACTCAAGAATTGAGCAGCGTCCAAATTTATTAAGTCATCAGGAATTAGAAATCAATCAGCCTTCAAAAGGACTTAAGCTTTGGGACTAAAAATTGAATCAAGTCAACAACTATGTAAATACCCGAAACCCACGTATGACGGTTAGGTTTTGGAATCTGAGTTTATTCCATCTTCCGTCGTTTTATCGTACTTCGTAAAGCATTTATACGCTATATGATAAGATGATATATGCAAGTATATACTATAGTCGCTACAAGTGCTAACAGAGAACAGAGGTATGAAGTAGACGGGTGAATAATATTGTAATTCGAAAAACATTTTTATCAAGGCCATATCCCTCTTAACTTGACCTTAGTGATTACATTAGCCTGCGCAAATCGAAGAGTAGAATGATAAATATTGTTTAAAACAATGTTTGACTCAGCTATATTCGAATGCGCAAAGACGAAATGAAATAGAAGGAAACAATTTTCAATAAAATAAATCAGATCATAATGGGGTAGAGAAGGAAGATTTTCCCTTGAATTCTCCCACATTTTCCTAAAGAATCAGAAACCTAGGATAGCGTGGTGGTCTGCGCATTGTCCCGACAAGTATAGGACCGTGGTCCGATTTCCGTTCTAGGTGAGTTTTTCCCTAAGGAAATTTCTACGTAGGTATATGAATGCGGTAATAATTTATTCCTTCGTCCCTAAGAAGGAACACTTACGCTCTCAATGAGTAAATACGGATATGCCATTATTGCTACATGCTCGGGGGTATGAAGATGGCGAAACACAATGCTGTATAGTAGTGGTTCTCAATCTTTTTGACACCATGGCACACTCGAGATGTTTGAAAATGCAGACGGCACACCGGTGACAATGAAAAATATAATAGACTTATAAAAAATAAAGCATAAACAAAAAATAACAAAATTGAAAAGTATCTATTAGTTTAATAATTTAATTTGTTATTATTATTGAAATTTTATTATTTTTTTGATGAGCGTTGCGGCACACTTGGCAGAGGCTTGCGGCACACCGGTTGAGAATCACTGCTTTAGAGTCTCCTTGCAATTCTGTGTAGTTCTAAAGGCCGTTTTACACGATGAAAGATTTTGTACAAACGAATGTACGTGAGATTGTACGTTTGTCTCAACAAAATTAGAACAGGTTCTATTTTCCGTTCCGGCATTGAGACAATCTCACAAGCGTCCATACAATTTACCGCTTAACACGATACATTTTGCCTCATGCAAGAGTTCACGGAAGAGTTTGTACAAACAAATGTACCGTGTAAAACGGCCTTAATGCCTCAAAAGCACTCACCAGTGTGAAGCGTCCCGCCGCCCAGCAGCAGGTCGATCCCACCCTCGCCCAGCAGTCCCTCCGCGTCCCGGTAACTGATGCTGAGCGTCGTGGTGGTGGCCTTCTGGGGCCCTCCGACGGCCCCCGACGCAGGCCCGTCGCCCCCCGCGGCCCCCTCACGCCCCTCCGCCCCCGCAGAGGCATCCTCCTCGGCCACGAGGACCTCGACGCGGCGGTGCTGCAGGTGGGCGAGCACGGAGGCCAACCCGGCCGCGCCGCCCCCACTCACCACCACACCGCCCCCTCCGCCCTCGTCCTCCACGGCAGACACGCCGCCGTCGTCCCCGCCCCCGATGGGCGAGGCGCCCTCCCCCGGACCGCCGGAGGCGCCCTCCTCGGAGGGGGGCCCTTTCGGGGGCGACTCCTCCGGGGAGATGGCACCGGGCGTGGCGTCGTCTCCCATCTCCTCGGCGCCCTCCCCCCCGCCCCCGCCGCTGTACATGAACACGGAGGACGAGGGTGAGGCGTATGACGTCTGCAGCGGGAGGCGGACCCCTGGAACCTCGTGGATGCCCTGCAAGAACAAGGGATGAGGGGCGTTAGTTGATCAGCGATGCCAGTTTATCTTGAAAATGACGGTGTAGCATCGAAACCGCGGTCTAACATATTAACTATTGTGCGGAAACACAAATCATTTCTTATTTTTAAAATGCTGATATTCCACAAAATACAGTGGGATACCTTTGAATACAGCGATGCCAAGCCAAAAAAGCGTCAACGCCAGTCAATATTTATAAGTATTCCACCAAAAAGATAATACAGCACTCATGTTGAGATCTGCCAGTGATTCATCTTACAGTGGGGAGTATTTTCTAACTTTTACCTCCAAAAGATATACCTTTTTCGATATAAAATTGCTTTTAATGCTAGTCTAAAACATCGATAAAAATCTCATTTAAAATTTACCAACGTTTACAAAGATCTTTTGGTAGAAGCAAATTGAGAAGTCAAATCAAACAAAAGACTTAGTCTTTGATAATGAAGACTTGCACTAAGTTTTATAGGACAAAATATTAACAAAATCTCACGGAAAAAGACATTCATCAACAAAGATTTCGATTCCTGGAACCATGAGACTCCATAATTCTCTTGAAATTAGTTGATTATATTTATATAAAAAATGACAAATTTTAAATTACAAATAAGATGAAAAGGATTATACTCCTTGTAATTTTGAATTAACCAGAGAATTAAGAAGAATATGAATAGGGCCATAAGGTTCAAGTAGCAATGTTACATCTATGCAACCAGGTATTTTTTTAATACGTTAACACACTACAAATACAAACGGTATGCAGAAGTACTGCGATTAGGTTATAAATAAAATATTTAATAGCAGTAAAATGCCTAATTCTTGCATCTATACCCCTTGATTTTATCAGGATATTTCTATTCACTAGCACACACAAGTGCATATGAAAGACAACTTTTTATAAACGAAACCATGATGCTCACCTATTTGTAAATGCCCTAGTATGTTTTTGCATCCAAGCCGGTTGTATATGCACAAGTAAATAAATATTTTATTCTTCTACATTCAATGAAAGAGTCTAACTACAGTAAAGGTTTTTTTTCTTCAAACACTGCACGCATTTTTTCTTCTCCATGCTAAAAATACCCCCAAGTGTGCTATGGAACAGTTTTTCAGGATTGGCGCATATATTTTATACCAGGTCGTCCAATTACGGCAAAATTCATTTACAAAACCTGAATGTTTTCAAAAATTCATTATTAGGCAGAGAAATTGCAGTGGGGTATAGATTTTGGAAAAAAATACAGTAGCTACGCAGACCGGGACGGGAAAATATTTTTACAAGAGCATGAAAAAGTATTCGGCTTGTACTCTGCAGTCTGATCCCTTCGCCAATGATCGATCGGTACCGTTTAATGGAATTAGTGTTAATTAATTGAAAAGCCTCTTTACCCCGTTCACTTCTCATCTGCTCTCGGGAGGGATATTGTAGTTAAACGTTTTGATACCGTCAACGCACTCCAATAGGTTTCATTTTCGCGGGCGAACAATTGAAATCCGGTCTGCGAAATTTTCCCGGTGAACCCACCACCATCACCACGTTGCATTAAGGGGTTTTGTTAACTAGAGGAACGGACACGCACATGAACGAGGTAGGGAACATGGGAAACTGTTTCCTCTGTTGGGCGGGAACAATGCCAGTGGACTTGGGCAAAAAAAGTTGAAAAAATGCAAATAAAACAAAACACGAGCAAACTGCATTAACATCGCGTCTGTCTGCCTCTCCACTAACGCATTTTAGTTTTTCGAAGAAAACATTACATTACATGAACCTCGTACGCGGTGCTTTTTATCCCGTGATGTTTTGTTAAATGCTGTCTGTGTCTTCAGGGATAATGCCACGATGCATTCCCGCTTTCATTATTCTCCTGGCGATGTTCTTCCTTACGCCAAATATGCACTTTGTGCGCAGCGAGACTAGTAGGAGGAACAGAAGTATTTTTCGGAGCTGAATACAGAAACTGAGCTCGTGCATACTTCACTGAGATGGATGGATGACCCAGCATTGTGCGTAATATGATCTATAATTGGTGGAGTACTTAGTATTGCAGAATGAAATGCTTTAGAGCAATGTGATGCATAGAAAGGTTTTCAAATGAAACGAAATACTGAGATTACATACAAACTTCTTCGGGATCAAATTAAAATAAGATACTAAGGGTCCTGAAAGGATGTGATTAAATATAATTTTAAAATGAAGGAAAATTTTCAATTCATTTATATCTCGGTACAACTTTCATTCACAAAGGAGATGAGAATAGGGAACGTAATTTTAAATCCTCACGTATTTCCCATTGGACTGCGGCCAAAGAACGCGGAAAATTGATTTGGATTCATGCACGTGTCTTCAGGCAGTGAATAGGCAAGTATCGGATATTCAGATACTTAATGCATTGTGTCTGTTAGGAGTAGTTATTCCGCCCTTCGTGTCATCGGTTAAATTTTATCAATGTGGGTTGACCATCAATATAACTTGCGTGAAAGTTTGACTCACACATTGATTTTCATTGACAATGTATGGCAATTTCATGAGGACCAGGGTTGATAGAGCTAGAGCTGACGGAATATGCTGCCAGATGCAAGAATGGCTTTAAAGGATGATGGGTGAAAATCAAAATTAGTTAGAAAGCGTATAAACCTTGGCTGGCACGTAGAGCATTGTTAGGTTAGTTCTTCGTCCAAATACTGGTGAAAGGTTCGTTTTACATTACATACACTGCTGTAATTGCTGCTTTCTACACTTGGAATTGCTCAACCGCAATGAAACTAACCAAACAATATGTTAATGAATCCAACTGCGCATAAACAAGCCATTTTGACTACCGAAGTATGAAGTCATGCTTGTTTGATCACGTTACCGTTGTAATGTGGGAGAAGGTGCTATAAGGAAAATAGCGCTCAGTCCGAATTGGAAATATTTAAATACACTCATAGCTCTGCAGCGATATTTCATTAATAAAAGCAGCGCATTCAATTTCCTTGATCTTGAAGATTTGGCGATACGTTTTGTCCGTAGGAAATATGTAAGCAGTAGTTCTCAACCTTTATTGCTCAATAATTTCTCAATTTATTCTCTCAATGTTCTCAACCTTTTTTGCTCAGTAATTGCTCAATCAATTTGCTCTTTTCACAATAGTTCAGAATATCATTATCGATTTCCAAATTAGGCTTTGTACTATGTTGCGTCCTACACGTACGTACTACGTACATGACGCATTGCTTTGTACTACGTTGTGTCCTTCGGAAAGAGTAGGTACTTAAACAATGATGACGAATTTCCAAACACCCAGCCTCTTGCTCCAAATGATCATACATTAACCGAAATAAGAGTTGGTGTAGCGAGTATTATGCTTCCATTTTCATCATACAGCCTCAGCACTCAGAGGGCCATGGTTCAAATACTGAGGCGAAGGTTGATATTTTCAGAGGTAATCCGATCCCAATTTCAGTACTATGCATGGGACACCACTACAAGTGCAATGCTAAATCCGTGGTGTGAGGCATCAAACTGAGGGTAACTAGGCGTTTTTTGTTTAAAGTAGGCTAATGCCAATGCCAAGATTAATTTCTGTCTACCACTATTCCCCAAACAGTACTTTCAATAAGGACCGACTTCCTTTTTCGAACAATGGAAACCTTAAGCTTCTATCATCTCCTTAAATAGCCTAGAAATCAAGCTAGCTATTAACATACCATTATGCGATTCAAAATGTGTAATCTATGCATCTTTTTTATCTAATACTTGCTGCTATATTTCTTATTTTAAAAATTCGTTAATTTTTGTTCTTTTATTTGATGAAGACGGTGGTCACTACCACGCTGACGCTGTTTTTGCAGGGATCTGCTAACATTTTTAGTTTTAATCTTTTAACTTTCATGAGAACGCCACGTGTAATTGTCATTTTACCCTTTACAGTGTAACCCGTTACACGCGTAATTATCGTTGCTTGCATGGACGCAGTACTCTTCGATTAGCCCGATCGCAGATTTTTAAAGCGAGACCCCACCAAGTAAAGTTCTTTGGCCACCGTTCAAAAGGGTAGATGCAGAGGGAGGAAGTAGAAGTAGAGACAAAACACGGACGCACGTAGGTACGCGCTGTCTATCGAATCCATTCGCGGCAGTAGGCTGCTGATTCGACGGCCGCGTCCCACGAATGGACGGGGCCCACACGCGCTTTTCCGCGCTCCATAGACGCCCGTGTTGTTTTACATGTTTGCTTTTATTTCCCGGAGAAGGGTCAACAGCATCCTGGGCGATCGCTAATTGCACTGAGCGCGGAAGATCAATCGCCGAAGGCAAACAGTTCCCCCCTCTTCCACCCCTCCCCCCCGTAACATCCCTCTCTCCACCCCATGCGTCCCTCAAAAGAAAAAAAATACCCTTCCCCAGCCTCCAAGGCCCTCCCCCCCTCCACCCCCCGACACCACTCCAACACATTCACGTGGGATACATTCGGAAATAAATGGAGTCGAAAAAAAATAATTGCTGTCGATACGGTTTTATGTCTCCTTTTTCTCCTTCCGTCCCTTTGTTCATATTCGATGCGTTCTTTTTGCAATTACGCCGCTCGCGCGCTAATTAAAACAACAATGGAATGCGCGCGCCCAGCCGCGGTGCATGGGTTATGCGGGGAGAATTGTTGAGCCACCATTATCATCCGAATTCTTTTGGCGCGCGGGGAGTAGTATTAAAATTTTTGGATTACATGCCCGGAATTACCATTATATCTTTTCCCCGGAATTCCCGTTGTGTTTTCCTCTTCCCCATTCGACGGATCCTTCCCCACCCCCCTCCTTTCACCCCTTCCTACATCGTCGACCTCATAATTTGAGCGCGCTGTTTTTGAAATAAAACGTCAAAATACCCAAACGAATACGTGGGTTCAGAGCGCGGGATTCTGTTTTATTCTTCTCATTATTATCCGAGGCATCTGTTTTGCAGAGCATTATTTTTATAGACCGTAATGAACACGTAGTATAAACTTACACATTGCTAAAATATGATTTAAATTTGAACAATGCTGATAAAACTAAAAACATGCTCACGCAAAAAAATAAGTAGGCAGCCATAACTATTTCCTGTTCACATAAAAGAAAATACCATTTGTTTTTTTCCTTTTTTCCGTCATTCATTTCACGATATGCATTCTAGGTTAATGCTAAGTATTATGTTGTGATTACCGACCGTATATTAAGTCAAATCCGTAATTGTGACCAATGCTTGCTATCATTTTCGTATTAGAATTTTATGCATTTTAAACCACCTATTTGCAATAACTACAGTTAATTTTATCCAATGATAATTTGTACACTGATAATAGACTTTCTTAGCGGAGTGAAGGAACGTAATTAATAGAGAATATCCTTGCTCAGGAAGCTACACAGTTATGAGCTAACCCTGCGTTCCTTTAGTTCAAGAGTAATATCACTTCTCTACCTCCAAAATCTATAGAGTCGTTCACAAAATCATAATTTGCTCTTTTGTTTTATTTCCTAAATAAATCCCTGAGCTATAAAACTGCATTGAATCCACCATTCACGCAGGTTTCAGATATGAATTTTACACTGATGTCGAAAGTGAAATTGTTTACTGGTGTCCAGATTAGAGTGGTAATTACAGAGTCAATTAATTGATGGATAAATATTGGATTGATACTCTTGTCAAAATGTATCGTTTATTGAGTAAATAAACTCACCAGATAGGTACCCGCAGGGATAATTAGTTATCTCAGATTTACCAACACGATTTCATCACTGAGAGCCAGTTAAATAAAAAATATAATGAAGTAAAAGCAATCTTTTACAATTGGCTAAAAATATCCCAGGTTTTAGGTTGCTCATCAGCTTCTTCGATTGATAAATTGATTAGTATGTACTGAAAATATTACTGATGAAGTGGTCAAAAAAAACCTACAGTTCATAATTTATAATATGAGCAGGTTTTAGGCTATGAGTTCCGTTTTGGTTAAAATAAATTAGAGCAGAGATGACCTATGAATAAAGCTTCATAATCACAGCTAAACCTTTGCCATTACATCAGCTTCCCGAACTGTTTGACTTATAAAACAAACAGTGAAGTAAAAACGGACTCTATGGATCAGAATCTCTATGGATCGTGGAGCATAAACAGCTCATATCAATTTGCTAAGGATGGAGATATCTTCGAAATCGATATTGACAGTGGTCATTAGCATGACGCAATACGACTTAGGCCGGCCATTCTCGTAATTTGCAATAACTCAATGGATTAATCGCATCCGTGGTTATTAACCATGCCCCCTCCATCATGACCTATGGTTTCCTTTAGCGACAGTGACTCGACATAAATGAGCAACGAGTTTTGTTTAGCATAGAGATGTATTGTAAGGTACGAATATATACCCTCAGTATCAGCCTCAAGCTGGAATGGGCTGAATGTTTCATTTTCCTTGCAACTTTGGTCTAAGTTGGAACTGAGCTCAACGAGTCTCTAACAGTCACTCTTCCAGTCCCTCCACTACCCGTGTTGGATTTTTGAACGAAACGCACTTCTTCTCCTGGAATTGGACTCAATTTCACGAGTTTAATCTTTCTGTGATGAATCCTGAATAAACCGTGTGTACACGACAAAATACCTCACTAAAGATTTATCTTTCATGTGAGTAATACTCAGAACCCCACGGGTTTGCCTCATCTTAACAAAAGCTGATCAGGCATGAGGTGATGCCACGTACGACAGAAGACCACCTTAGTTAGGATTTTCCACTAAGGAACAGACAATCATCATCATCATATGAGCAATCTACTGGTTAGAGGTAGGTTATGATGGAAGTCAGAGAAAATTCAACAGACTCTTACACAAGTGGTGCCCTATCTATCTCTAGTATTTATTTCTTCATCACAGTGTAAGACCTACCTTTCTTCATCCCGTCCATAAAACCTATTCTCTTTCTTCCTCTTCCCCGCTCGCCCAACAGCCTTCCCTCTATCACGGCTTTCAGCAAACCATCGCCCCTCTTTACCGCTTCCAGCCACCTACTCTGCCTTCCCTTAATCTTACCCAGAAGTTTCCTTTCATAAGTCCCAATACCACTATCACTGGTGTAAGTTAGGTCATTGGATACTTCTTACCTGAAGCCCTCTACAGTGTTCTTTCATCAGTAACTTGATATGTATTTCATATTACAGAAATCATCCCTTACTTAAACCTTTATCTTCCAAGGCCCTCGGAAGAACCGGGCGTAAGCTGAGTGGACGATTTGGCGACTGAAAAGGTCTAATTTCATATGAACCCGTGGTCGAATGCCTAGGTCTAATTTTTGCAACCCTCGTGCAGTTACCCAGCCATTTGAACTCTATATCGTATCAGACTCAAAAGGGCTAACGATCCGTACTACATACATGCATCCCATCACGTCGTTCTCTGTCAGGGTAGGCAGACAAAAATATTAACTCTCACTGATAAGCTTGTAAAGCTGACTGTGATTTAATTTACTACAAACTGCCCTATTCTTGAATACCTTGGAGGCGAGGCTCCCCGCTCGCCCTCTCCCCACTCTTCCTCTTGCCCCTCCTTTCCTTCTTACACCTTCCTCTCCCCCTCTTTCCCCTCCTTTCCTTCTTACACCTTCGTCTCCCACTCTTTCCCCTCCCATACCTCAATCTCTCCATTTTTTCATTCCTACTCTCTATCCTGAGAAAGGTGGTCACGATCCCACCGAAATATCGGAAGTTTGAATTTGTGAGTGTCCTTTTTTTGTTTCTATATTTTTATCGGCCACCCTCTTGGCATATTATATATATATGTAATGTAGAATGTGTAGTAGATATATATATATATATATCTTGCTACAACACATTCTACTTTCAAGGATATTACATTTCATTTAGTCAGTTGCGAAAAAATCTACCAATTAAAATACGATGGAAATGAAGTTTAAGATTAAACAGTTTAAAAGCACAGGACGTTACCTTATCAGCGTACAAAAACGATCATAACATAGCTCGACGAAATGTTCTTGAACCTTACCATAACGACGGCTGTTGGCAACTACACACACTTAGACTTGCTTAAGCTACCAATAAACATTTTCGGGATTTATTACAACCGTGCAATCATTTCATTCACAAAATTCAAGATTAATCATCGCCAAAGACCGAAATAAGTTGTAAATTTAAATATTCAACTATTAAGTGGAATGCGCTTTTCGCCATGATTTCTGATTTAGTGGCGATCGTGGTGATAACGCAAGCTATTCTATTTTCGCTTGGAAATCTCGCTATGGTAGCGGTAACGCGCGTGATTTGAAGAACCATGACCCCATGGTTCGCTATATAACTCACAATCCCTTGGTAGCGATAACGATAGCGAAAAATAAAGAACCGTGATCGCGCTCCTGATCTAATTCCCCTGTCATCCTTTCATACAATTCCCTTCTTCCAACTAGCAGCCACCATCATCACAATCCATCGGAAGATATTATTGAATTTCAGGGTGCGGATATCCAACATCGGGGAAGCGTTGCTTGGTTGACTGAAGAGGCTGAGGAAGAATAACAGTAGGGGTAATAGAATAAAAGAATAATGTCCGGTTCAGATACCGAAGAAAAAAGAAAACAGATGTGCTCTGTTGTCACCGCGAGGTAAAATGAGGACGTAAGGGTAAATATTCTCGCATTCGCGGGGAGAAGGATGCAGGGGAATATGGGGAGAGAATTAAGCCAGGAAGAAGCGATTCCGAGAAAATGAAAAAAGCCAGCGAAGCTCCAGAGTAAGGATAAAGGGGGAAACCGATTGGGAAATGAAATTTCTCTTTGACATTTGCAAAATAAAATGGGACCCAATAAGCTAAAGTACCGGAAAAAAGGAATCAATAATCCATATAAGGTTTTTCTTTTTATTGACTTAGCCCTCGAGAATCTTTCCCTTCCAGTTTTACAAGGTATGGTATATCAGGCCCATAGTAAGGACTTATTTACGAATTTTACCTAGCAGTCATCACTGTATTAATACATATTAAAAATATAACGAGGCTCAGGACTTTGACTTGAGTAACTAAATTTTATTCCCGCGAGGTAAGAACAAAAATGGCATCAGCGTTTAAGGAAGCCATCGATTCAGAGAAATCTCTCTTTCACCAGAGGAGAAAACACCAATATATTTATCGTAAAGGAGGAAGAACGGCTGAAAGATTAACCTTAGTGAATGGAGAAGCATTAAAAAGACCAACACCAATAGAAAAGATTTAAAAAATTACTACTGAAAGCCTGGTGTTGTTTGGTAGATGAAAATGCTTTTGCATTTATTTTTTGTGATTTTCATCTAAAATTAAAAGCCCGAGAGAATATTTATCTTACTGCACTTATTCCGATAATAGAGCACATTCCTCATATTCTGATTCAACCCAGAGTGAAAATGGTCATGAGGTTGACTTTAACCAAAGTTATTTTAAGTATAATGCATGCGGTATGATATTAATCTAATCCTTGAACTATGGGTTTTCCTCTTGGTTTTAACATTAAATCCTAATTGTTTGTGAGAAGGATCAATTGCATAAGCATTTTTCGTGGTGTGTTTATCACTGCTTGCTACTTATGATGAATGAACATCAGGATTATTTATGTTCAAAGAACTGCGGTACTGGTCGCGTAGTAACTTTATTGGAGCCAACCGCTCATGGTCACCCACTTGTGTGAGATTCACTGTGAAAAATCATTCGTCTTGACTGGTATTGTACATTATTTATGTTCATTTATATCGTAAAAAAATGCAGCCATCCGATTCTCCCAGCCAGGTATATTCATTAAAATTGCTCATATCTTTTTAAATGCAGTGACATTGTAAACTGCTGATGGTCCAGCCTACGGAAGATTTCATAGTCGCTTGCGAACGTGGAAAAATTCATCCATTAAGTAGCGCATAGCAATGTAATAATTATATTCATTCCTTTTAACTCTTTTAATACATAATTGTAACAAAAGCTAGATTATTTGTTTTCAATGAAATGGTGGTTATCCGGGGCAGATTCTTTTGCTAAAAACGATATCAAGGCAGTTGTATACGACTTGTTATGAATATTTCAAATATTATAAGGTTTTTCATCACAGAAACAGTACCTAAGTTTATATATGCATGGACATTAATTACATAAAATTGTGACTGAATTTTTATGGATTCGGTCCTCAAAAACAATACTAAATTTTCATCTGACAATTTAATAACTTATCACTATCTTCACTATATTTACTAAAATGATAATTATCCTCCTCCGTACAACATTAAAACTTCACATCCCTTGATTACTGAGCTAATAAAATGTAACTCTTTTAGGAATCAATTATGTAGTGTGTAATTCGTTTGCAATGAGACATTCATTGTTATTGGACCTAAATGACAGTTTCCTTATTGATTTTTATCAACCAGTGCATTAAATCTGTTGTCTGAGAAATGTAACTCAGGCATAAGGCCTTAAGACTTAAGTAGTTCATATTCAATCCCCCATATCATTTGGATAGTTACTGCCATACATTTTTCTTGCTTACGCAATTACGGGTGCATGAATACTTTACTCATCCTAACTGAAAGTTGATGTTTATGTATTTAAAAAATGATGAATTGTAATTTTTCTGAAAACAGCGACTGCCAAGCAGATGGGGTGAAAACAGCTGATGGAAGTACTAGGTTGGGAGGCGCTAGAGACACGGAGGAGGCTTAACTCCCAGCGGCCCTTTTAAGAACTTTAAGTTCGAGTGAGCGAATTTTGTGACCCAGGGCGTAGCAATAAGGATGGAACAAATGAAACCATAATACCCCTTGCATATTTAGTTGACCGTGTCTACGTATTAAGCAAACAGTGCAGGTGAGTACAGCGAGTACTGTCTCAGACGCCTACCCACCTCACTCACAACTCATTTCCCACTCCCTTACCGTCTCTATTCCTTCCTCTCTCCATACACATCTCCCCCTGAATCCCCTCCTACCCAAAGTCCCACCTCTGGTCCAGACAAGTAAATAGGCCGAGACGCTGGCAATCCTATTTTAATTACGAAGAGTTGGTCCCGTTCCAATTTCGAGTCGCCAGTGGTGGAAAGGGCTAACAAACAAGGGGAAGGTAGGAGGGGAAGGGGGTAGGCTAGTCTCCTTGCGTCTGTGTCGTTGGGGGCGGGTAGGGGGGGCAGGCAGTGCGGGGGGAGAGAGGGAGGGGGTGCGGAAATACCTCGGGACCGGAGAGGACAAAGGTAGGGTGATGCGAGCTGGTATAAAAAGGGGAGGACGATTTGGCTCACAATCCTTCGCCCTTCCTTGCCTTATTCAACCACGTGGCACTTCACGTATCGTTCATCTCCCCCTTCCCAAGATGCCCCGCGCTGGCTCGTTCGAGGGGAACGGCAGAGAATAGAAGATGGTAGACACATTCGGTGCATTAATTGAAAGGGTGGCATTCTGATATTATTGGGACGGTGCAACGGCCCAGCGATCGATCGCACATGCTCCATTGAATGCACTTCCATATTTTTGCGGCTATATTTCAGCCTGAAAGAGGTGTCCGTCGTAAGAGATACAGACATTTCTGTACGCCAGAAATGTTTCCTTATTGAGGTTGTGGAGGACAATACTTAGCTGTGTTGCACTATGACTTTCAATACGACATTAAATTATATTGCAATTCCTATGGAAAAATTATTTATTACATTGACGACTTTCACTATGCTGGAGCATCTTACTTGAAACTTTTAACAATGTAGTGGAAAATATTGTTAATGGAAGAATAAAGCGATATATCATTAATTAAACCATTGTGTAGAGAAATTACAAAGTCATTTTAATTTAAAGCGGAATGTAAATATTCCAGTAGAAGGATAATACACCATAACATTTATGAAGTAACTCTTCACTTGCGGGTAATAATTGCATTTAATATCCATGGAGCAATTATTGTCTTACCAAAGCTGGAGCTAAATCATAGCTCATGTTTGCTTAAAGTCACTCTCTCAACAACACTATCCACTTTAAGAACTAATCGTTATGTTTTGCTCTGAAATCGAGTTCATACATTCAAAACCCCTGACTCTCTCCTTTACACCTTGCTCATTCGGAAGAAATTGAGCAGAGCAGATATCAAACAAAACAATTTTTTCTTTCACTGCATGAGTAAAAGAATATTTTTCCCACATGCGATTTTTATATCAAAATAATGAAATTTAATCAGCAAAAATAGGCCGATTGTCAACTTGCAAGTTTTAACTGCTTAACTCAGCAGAGAGGTATTTTATCTAATCGCAAGGAGACTCAACGACAGTTTTTTATTTGGAAGTTAAGTTTTGGCGTTGTTTATGTGTTCACTAGAAAATACTGCGATGGGCTGTGCTGGGTCATCATACGTGTAGTCAACATTCGTATACACATTGACTTTCAAGAAACATAACCTTTTCTATCATTCTGAACGATGTGACTTGATAGGATGAAAATCCTCTTCCGCGATGCTATTAAAGGAGCGACCATAGAGGACATCAAAGACAGAGGATGCGGAGAAGCAACACAATTCCAAAGCACTGAAAGCCTACCCGCTTTTGCCCCTACCGCGAGAACTCTGTGAAATGCATCACGAGGGTAAAAGCTCCGCGTTTTCACCTGTCGACGTGTATCAAGGATACTTTTTGAAGCCCATGACGTATCGAAAATAGCTGACTGTATTCCCTCTGCTTAAGGAATGAATTTATAGACAGAATAACATCTAGAACAATACTTCATGGATGATTTAATGGGATAAAAAATATCAACCAGATTATTCGTGTGCAACATTAACTTAAAATTGCCTTTTAAGGTAAATTGAAATGTTTCAAGTGAGTAAATCACGATTAGACTATTTGACAATTTTAATAGGATAAAAACGTTAGATCTGACGTTTAACTGCAAATTTTTACTGTAGTATTCATACGGCTAGATATGAGAATAGCTTCGGAGAAGCACATAGTACGCAGTAGTGATAGAGTTAAAAAAAAGTAAATCGGTGTGACATTTTTGTTATGATATTCCCGAATATCTTTCATTTTAAAAAATTAAATAGAGTTTATGCAGATTATTTTTTGATATTGACTATAAAGAGTAAATAAGTATATTAAAAAAGATTTCATACAATATTATCTTTTTATATAACAAAATATCTATTACATTTTGAGCGATACTCATACATATCATATGAAATTTGAAAATTCTCAGTGTCAGAATTGAGCATTAAATATATTTTCCAGTTTGAATTTTAAAGCATTGAAATGTATGCAGTAAACTGAATTACAATATTGCAATGCACATTAAAGTGTAGTAGGCATCACAGTCTAAACACCACCACTCATAAATGGGCGTATAAAACTATTGCTGTGAGGGGAGTGGTCCAAAAGATCGAGTACCTGGCCGCTATTGGACCAACTTAACTAGAATAGAAGGATGGAGGCCATGGAGATGGGGGAGACATTGGACGGTGTCAATAAGTGAGTCACAGGATGACAAAAGGATGGCTTTCTTCGGGGGAGCCTTGAGTCGTGGAGACGAATAGTTCGCCCGATCGAATCTAATTCTCTTTCAATCATCACGAGGCGCTCGTGGAAGAAGTCCAATTCCATTTGGTAGAGATGGTTGGTTCCAGAAAGGTGGGGGGGACGCGTTGGGGCAAAGGGATGCAACGGAAACGAATGGAAAGTGACAGGGACGACGGGACATCGACTCGATTTCTGTAAGCAAACACGAATTCCTTCCACCTTGAAAGGAACATGAGGGTAATAGAACATGAGTTGTACAACGAAGAGACATTTCTCACGTGAATACTCATTATTTTTCTTCGGAAGGCAAAATAAAATTACGATATTTATAAAACCTTGGTCAAATGAAATATAATTTAATCTTAATTCGACCTCCTACGGTAAAGGCCAAGTACTTTCGTGCTGTTACGTGTCAATTTTACCGATAAAAAAACGCAATTCCATATTTACGGCACTGCCTTGGTATAAAGGTGAAGTTTAATTACGCTTCACCATTTCAAAATAAATTTAAGATTAAAAAATGTTTGTAACAAAGAAGAAACATTCCCAAAAAAATAATTTACAAACACAATCCAAGTAGTATTTAATGTACCCAAATTGAAGGGATATTGATAAAAATGCACGTAAAATATATGTAAATAGGTGTTAGTTAATTTCAATAAAAAAAACCGAAAACTGTTATTTTTTCCCCTCCACTACATGGTAAATGTTCTTTGATTATTCTTGAGTTGATCAGAAAGATAATCAAGAGGTAATTTGGAAAGAAATCCAAATGGGATCATTAGGAATTTAGAACTCCGAAATTTTTTAAAAATAATTCTTAACAAAACAAAGGAATCATAAAAAGTCACAATTTTCTCTTATTTAGAAAAAAGCAAAATTAAAGTAGTTTGAGTTCATTTCTTGATTCTAGAAAGTAAATTCATATTCAGCAAGGCAATAGGAAAGAAAAACTACGGAACTACATTTCAGATCAATATTATGAAGGCATTACACATTTGATTAAATACATATTCATAATTACAACCTATCCTAAGAGCATGATGATATTTTCTACGATAGAAAGCCTTTGATCCTCAGTTATCAATGCCACTCTGATGCCTAAACGATAAATTATGACCAAAATAAGTTCTCTATCATTTACTTATAACTTAGCCACGACGAGATTTTTTACTTTCTGCCATCCATAGAACCATAAGCTGGTTAGAAGCTAGAAGATAATTCTATGATGAGAAACTGCATAGACTGTACGTATTGAACATGTCAAAAAACTCACAGGCATACGGTTTAGTTATTCGCGAAACAAAGGTTGGGGAGTAATTCGACCGCAAAATAACTTTCTGGTTACGAATGCGAAAAAAGTGTAGGATAACGTGCCTGTATCTGAATGTGCAGTATATTTTCCAGTGGCACCGTCTCGGGGTTTTTGCCGCGGGGGAGTAGAGCACGTGGGGAGGGGGTTGGCGGGAAGAGTGGTGGACGCGATGATGAAAATGGAGAGGTGGTTCGTCGGAAATGAGGAGCAGACGCGGTAGGCCGAGCGCGGAGAGGAACACCGTGGACACAAGACGGGAGTAGTTGCCAGGAGTTGATTAACTCCAGTTCTCTCCTTCCTTCTTGCCTCTCCTCGCACCGATCTCTCCTCGCACCTCCCAGCACTGTTTCATTGCGTAACATTAGCCTCGGAAGTGCGGGGCGGAGTGGGGCGTCAAGGGAGGTAATTATTGTGCCGCTCCCAGGTGCCCGCTGGCGTCCCGGGTACGACACCAAAAAGAACCGCCTCTTCATAAGCCTCACGATCTGTCGTTCCCCGTCAAAGTTTTACGGCACCCCTTCTCCCGCAGGAGGTCGGTCGGTGGATGAAAAAAATAAGGGAGGCAGAAACTCAGTGCGCTCCCATTTTCGTTTTGACCCACCCTCTGCCATTTCCCCCCACTCCGGTTGGCTCCAGGTGTTTACTGCGGCGAGCATTTGCTACCTCACTCCCACCACATCCGGTAGCCGGAGTAGGATAGGGTAGAGGTGGCGATCGTTAAATTTTGGGACCCAAAATGAGACCTTGGGGAACTCGGAACGAGGTAAGTAAAGGGATGGCAGTTTTCTCGTACAAGGGTGCATAATGAGAGGGACTGATGGCTCTGAAGATTGTTTTTTTTCATGGCTATCGCTCTCTTGAGTGGGCAAGGCTTAAGCTATTATTTTACAATGCATTCCATGCCATATTTCATGATGCATAAACGATTGTAAAACATTTACCGGAGTAAATGGGTCAAAGAAAGAAGCACCTACCGTGATAAGGTCGAATATATGGCGCTTTTACATATTTATCCTTAAATAACGCAGCAAATTGAGATTATGAAAGCTTGCCGGATGTAACTTCATAGCGTTATAAACGCCGTACACCTGCTAATGACATGATCTTACTAAATGCTAATTTAGTTGTCTTTCCCAGCACACAACAGAAAATGGTGATTAAACAATTACATTTATCATTCTTATGACAACTTGAGACAGGGTAGACATGACATAAGTAGACAAGAAATCTTCAGAAAAAATAAACCTGTGACTATAGAAAATGCCTAAAAAATGAAATATATTGAACTAGTTGAAGGCTGAAAAAGAAAATCATTTACTTGTGCGTGTATTCAGTTTATTAGAATAAATCCTAAGGATCATAATACATATACAAGCGATATGGAAAATGTTCGTGGAGATTCTTTGACAGTGTATGTAATTAGAGGCCAGTTTAATTATTTTCAAATAAGAATGACGAAATGAATGATTTTTTCCAATTGGTTCCACAAGCTTCGGAAATGTCCTCTTACTTCAAAAGGCGAAGAAAAGTGGTATTTTACAAAAAAAGCATTTTCACTGCCTTTGTATCTTCCTTATCACGTTCTAGTGACCTAGATCCTCATGTAAGGCGAAGCAGAGATGATTACGGAATTAACTGAGTAGTTGGTATTACGATTGATGGAATATAACATTGAAAGCAACTGAGGAATAAATTCAACTACATGCTGTATTAATTGGCTTATATTCCATCCACCGTATCACTCCATGTCTTAAAATAAACTAAAGGAAATTCTTAAGTATATATGTATGCTCCTTCTGCAATTGAATTGCTTTTCATTTGCTGAAACAAATATCACCAGAACATAAATTTATAACTTTGGTGAAACTGTGACCGGAAAAAGTCAAGAGAAAAATGTTAGCCAAAGTATTAAGATATGGAATCAAATCGTCACGAAAAAGAAATGTTATAATAAAGAACTGCGGCTAACTACGTGAAGACATTCCATTTCTCATGCTTTGCATTAGAAGAAAAGAAGAAAAATATGAAGATCATTGTAATATTTTTAAGTTGGACGTTAAAAAGTAGATGACGGGTTCTGGAATAATCTACCCTTGTTGGTGATTAGGATTTCATGTTTCTTTTCCTAATAAAGTTCCATCGATGACAGTCATATGGCCAGGAAATCGAAGTAGGTTGTCGGAAACAGCTCAAAACAGGTAAAATGCCGATTTTTAAAATTAGTTTAATGAAACTGAAATTATGCATGTGTATTGTGTTTTGCAGTATTTGGAATATAATTTAAAATTAATTATGAGGATTAGAGGGTTTCAACCTCAGAATAAGCTTAGTTCCTAACGTAACATTTTAAATTAAATTGTAGATGAATATGATAGCGATAGCAAAGACTAGCTTAAGTAGATTCAGTTGAAATGTTTTTGGAGCACTTTTCAAAAGATATGGGAGGAAATTTAGAAAACGTATGATGATGACTACAGAGTATGAGGCTAAGGGTACAAGGGGTAAAAGGTGAAGCATAATTGAGAATCACGGGAGCCCCGTTAACTTCCAACGACTGCATCGGGTTGACGATAAATACCTACTATAGATTACTGTTGCCTTACACTCCACAGGGCCAATAAACGTTTCCTATTTCATCGTTTTCAGGGGACCCCACAAAATTTGTTTGCACGGGAAATAATTCGATGAAGCGATATTCCTAATTTATTAGGTGATAATGATGCCACTAAGTGAGATCATTAATTAAAATTTCATATGTTCATAAATACTGCCCGCCTTCCCCCACTCAAAGGCTTCAATTACCACACGGTAAGTTTTTAGCATGATTATAAAACTCTCTGACGAATGTCACTTGCTAAGTATTTATTTAAAATAAAAGATCATCTCAACATTACGTCAATTTTTGAATATTTATTAAAATGTTTTGAGTAAAGGGATTTCCAACCTGGATGTAGTGAAACGATCTTAAATATAACTAATACAAAATTAAACTTATATTTAATTAAACAGTGATTATTTACGAGACTTGAAGAGCCTTTAACGAGAACTGATGAAGCATAGTTAAGACAGCGTATATTGATTGCATTAAACCATAGAGTATGCTGCTGAAATAATAGTTCTTCCACTCATAAATTACGACGAATTGCGTAAAATTGATGAAGCCTCTGAAAAGGGCATTTTTTATTTCACAGGGTATGGAGTTAAATGACAATGACGCTGAAAAGGGTTTGGAGAAAAATAATAAAAAATCGCTATCACCAATAAAATTAATCTTTATACATATATATATATAAATTAAAACTTACAGGAGGTAGGAAAAAGAGATAAATACAAAGAATTCGTTCTTACAGGAACGTTTCGGACCGGTTGGTCCTTCGTCAGCTGAAACCGGTCCGAAACGTTCCCGTAAGAACAAATTCTTTATATTTATCTCTTTTTCCTACCTCCTGTAAGTTTTAAGGTATATAATTGTGGCCAATTGGCGAAAACTTCAAAAGAATATATATATATAATTTGAGACTGGTAAACAAAACTAAAATAATAAATATATTTCGATATATTTAAATTATTATTGTTTTTTATCAAGCATAATAATCAAGAGTAAAATGAGCAAAGAGTCCGCTCTATGTGAGAAAATTATATCGCTTTTTAAGAACCATTTGAAGTACAAAAATAAATGTTTGAAGTCATTCCAAATGCGACCATGAACTAAGTCTGAAAACTGAAAAAAGTTTTTCTAGGTAAAACTGAAAAATAGTTTTTGAAGTTGTTTTCAAATAAATGTGTTGCAAAAATAATATTTTAAAGTAAAATTTTACATTTGGATTTGAGATTGATTTCGAGACTTTGAAACAATTAAAATTTAAATCCTTCACTAACGTTATTCCTGCACGCATGAACTACTTGATTTACTGGAAAACAGCCAAGAGTTGTAATGGTATTTGTTTTCAAATGGAGCCAAACAAAACTTCTCTATATTTCGGTTGGAACGAAAGGTAACTTATCGTAAGATCCGTCAAAGAAATTTAAGAATATATTTATAAATATGCATTCGTAGGTTTTCTGATAACTTATGGAATATTTAAACATAGTTAGAATTGGTAATAAACGTTTTAAGGTTAGATATGATATAATAAATATATGAACCGTCTTGTAGTCAGTAGTCATTGGAGAATGGTCCTCTTTGAATTTTCTTATGGATAATCATTGCCATCGCCGGTTTTTGACGCTGTCCTCAGTGAGTTGGAATCTAGGAGGGGGATATGTTCAGGAAAGGTGAGGAGGAGAGAGTCTGATTAATTTCGAGTTATTATACCCAGATGAAATTAGCCAAGCTAAATATCGAATTTATTGAACAAGGGTACACTTTGTTCAATTAAGCAAAGAGGATAGTCTTGTTCCTCTTCAGGGAATGCTATCCCTTTGTTCAGGGCATAATCCCAGAATGGGCTTATTTGTTGGGGAACATTCCATGGGAGGCATGAGAGCACTCAAATATTCCAAGCAATGCGTACACTTTCTCACGATTAGGTCAAAGGGCGTTTGGAATTGCGTCCATGGAAAACTATGAAAACTAAAGAGGAGAAAATTTCAAAAGAATTGGTTTCCAAGAAACACTTACTAATGCTAATTAACCTTTCTGCCGTCAGTTTTGGAAGAAGACATAAACATTGCTTCCAAGTAAAATTCTTACTTGCAGGACTGCGTCGAATTCTTTGAGAATAGAAACCTTAGTTAATAATACTTTGATCTTTTCCTTTGTCATTCCACGGCTGTTGTTTTCATTCTAAATTTGATCCAAATGCAGTATGGAGATACCTGAGACTTCCGGACGTTTAATTTAAGTTTCAAATATGATCTCTTATCAAAGAAATCAAGTCAAAAGGTAAGACATGATTTACTTATCGCCCTGTTTGTTTAACTTCCAAAAGTATTTGGTGAAGATGTATTCCTAAATGTGAAAATATTGCGTGTCAAACACTAAGTGGTATACATTTTTTTGGAAATATAATGTAGGATAAAAATAATTTAGCTAACAAAATGCTTACCTTGCCAAATTAGTACACATGGTACTAAATCTATGTAGATTGGAATATAATATGTTTATAAACGTCATATATTACCATGTTTATATTTTAAAATACTCAAATGATCTACCGTTCACTCAATGCAGATTGATACACATTCTAAGATTTTTTAAATTTTATATTGCCGTAAGATTTTAAAAGATTTCTGCAATATTTTTGAATTTTTTAGTTCAGCCGCTATCTAGTTTTTCACAACCATACTTATAGTAGAAAACATAAATTTTACAAAAAAAACATTGTGCCAATTTTACTTTTATATGTTCGATTATTCAAATGGCCAGAACTTAATAAATTCTGTATGAACACTTAGTCATGCCTGCGCATGGCATTGCTTAATTAGGTTTCAGGGAAAATATGCTCATTTAGCATAAGTTTTAAAACAAAAACTCATCATCAATCATAAATCAAGATATTAATCACGTAAACTACTCTAATTTACCTCGAAGTAGGCACATTATATTTTTGATACAGTTTTTTACAGATGACTATTGAATGAAATTCATTTATGTCCCGTGAGTTGCAGCACTTTCACGCTATCAACTTACTAACCTCGGCCAAATTTGGGGCCACACTTCATGGTTAACATAAAGCATGAGTTTTACGCACAGTTTCGTGAGCAGGTCATCTCGACGACCTCCAGGGCTTTTATATACGAATGCACGCATGCCCTCAAACTCGAATGTCACCACTACATTCAAACACGCTCGCTACATGGTTACGCGTCTAAAAATGGACCCAGAGAAAAAACGGCAAAAGTGGTTGACGCTCGAGGGCTTGCCGCGAGTTTGAAAGGTTGTACAGCGTGACCACAGGGCCGTGAAAACAAAAGCGACTCGGAAATCAATCTGTGTGGGCCCGCCATTCCACAGCTGCGTGGTGCATGGTGGTCCAAGGAGATCCTTTTTGAGACCACTCCCCTCGCATACCGCGAGCTCTCCCACCCCCTCAGCTTGTCACCCTGAAGGGTTCCCGTCGCAGCGGGCAAAGAGAGCCATGTGCCTATGAAGGGCCTGATTCGAAGTGACACTTCACTCCTCTTCGTGCGCACCACGCAACAAATGGCAGGGATGAGTGTTCCGACTCGAGGCAGGGCACCCAAAAACACCACTTTGGTGCCGATATCATGAGTCCTCATGAACGAAATTCTGGTGAGCTGCTATTCAAGCATCCAGCTTCAGTTTTCATTCTCTTTCGTGCGTCATATGCAGAATGATGTATCACTTTCTGAAGTTTCCGGAATGCTGTTCATTTAAAAAAGAAATGATGATGAAGAAATAATGTCTACTTAAAACGCTAAATAGTAAAAACAAGAACGTCGGAACTCCCCAAAACTTGCTTGTAAAGAGAATCCGCGAGTTTTCCCGGTTTTCCCGACCATGATGCAGCAACAAAATGGATTAAGCCAACATTTATCATGCAACAAAAATTCACACTGGGCTACGCCGCTAGTTGACTCATCTCAGTTGGTCTGAATCTGGCGGGTTGAAAAGTAAAAAAAACACAAAATAAATTATAGATGCAATAGTTAAAATCCATCTTTAATCGCTGAAACGCTTGCATAAATGAATTGAGTTTAAAAATTGGTGTAAAACTGACTGTGAGCACATTTGAAGATCTAAATCATCAGAGCACGTCATTATTTGCGTTCAATAATAAGCCTCTTATCAACACGACCTGATGAAATTGAAAGGTGATGCCAAAATTTACTCTCTAAGTTGATTCTTAAAGAAAGGTACAATAGACTCATTATATACTCTGAATACTTTGAGTATAGTAAGAGAAAAATAATCAGTACCAACAGCTAACGAGGAAATTTTATCTCATTGCTCTATGGAAAATATACTGGCAAAAGGTCTATGGAACGACATGCTCAAAAAAGCGTAGTTTTCGCAGGATATGGCACAAATTAAGGACACCCAATCCTAAAAAGGCGCTCAATCCCTGTTCATCCTCTTAAAGGACGTAAGGCTGGGAGCACGCTAAGGCACAATTAATTTGCTAGGAAGGACTAAAAGGGGAAGTGCTACAAGA
The DNA here is from genome assembly GCA_963573305.1 of Pyrrhosoma nymphula. Taxonomy (NCBI): domain Eukaryota; kingdom Metazoa; phylum Arthropoda; class Insecta; order Odonata; family Coenagrionidae; genus Pyrrhosoma; species Pyrrhosoma nymphula. The sequence continues at coordinate 93,051,202 of OY754338.1, forward strand.
AACATCCAGTAACAAACGCTTTGGAAAACAAAAGGGGATTCCTGAAAAAAAACTACCTGAAAGTATAAGAGTCAGCTTTGAATATGGTGGTATGTCAGGTTGCTAGATACTACTTAGAATATTGAAAGATTATTATATTAATAAGACGTTATTAGGCCATTATTAATATAGGTTATTAATTTGAAAAAGTTGGATCATCTATGAAATTCATCACCGAAAACACTTAAACTAGAAAAAAAAGCCCTAGGGAATATTGCTATGGAAAATTTTTAACATGTCGCATATATTTTTTCAATTAGTAAAATGTTATCATTATAAATACGTTGGAAGCGAGTGTAGAGTTCATAATTGTTACGAAATTGGAGTGGTTCATGAATGAAGGAAACAAAAGGAGTAGCATGACTCTTGAGCCATAATGTGTCGAAGTTCATGAGTCCCTAAACTAGCGGAGAAGTCTGCAGTGCGTGAGTTACGACACCAGTGGTGAGAGGTACGAGGCGGTACTGCCAGCGTAGATTAGAAGCACCAACGATGGGATGAAAGGATAGGACAGAGGACTTTCCAACAAAAAAAAATAAAGTGATGAGCGACGGGTCGGAACTATAGGTGGTGGAAGTTTCCGAGAGTCAAAAAAACTTTTATCCCCGCGCGTCGTAAATTCCGGGGGTATTTCTATTTTATGTCCTTACCCTCCGGTGTTCGGCAAGGGCACAAGCGATGCCATGCGACGGCCAAAGCCGCGCTATCGCCCCAGAAATCCCGCGGCGGCGGCGTCCTCCAAATCGCATTCGCTCCCTTAAAAGCGCCCTTCTCGTTCGTCCATCCCGCCTTTATTGCTCCTGCCCTCTTTGGAAGTTCGTCAATCGAAGCCCGAGCGGTCCCCGCCAATAAATCACCTCCGCCGGTCTTAAAACCCGGATGTCTCTCACGAAGAGACCCCTCACTGAAGTGCACGGCTTCCCATCGTCCTTCATTTATCATGCCGCACACCACGGTGATATTGCTGCCGGTTGCTAGAAGATTGGAAGATGAGTAATTCGTAAAAATGTGCGAGTCGCCATCTATTGCCTACAAAGCGACTAATTTCAAAGGAGATACAACGGAATGATCATGTGAAACTGAGATCATGCGATTAAAGAAGTAGGACTTCGGAATAAAATACAAACTACGCAGAAATGATTATGAAGAACGAGTTACAATCAAATTTATTTTATTACGCTGAAGCGTATAAAATCTTGAGCATTGCGAAAATACAACACACCCAAAGAAAGACGAAATAACTTATGTTAGACTTGTAATTATAGGGACATAAAATAAGCTGAATGATATACAAAGTAGATATAATAGATAGTAAGGATAGAAAGATAGAAAGGGCATTCCGACGCAGTGTAAACGTTTTGCTTCTATCCCGCTCTTAAAGAGCGGATAAGAAGCCTTTAATCACTAGCAAAGAGAGAATTCGTCTTTTCCCGTTAAAGTTTAAATAACCTTATCCAGTGATGAGTAAAATGTGACTATGGAAGTAACAGTTAACGTTCATATGTTCAATTTCTTCTTATTTCTTTCAGGGTGAGATAATGGAGGTCATTGTGATTGTCTCGCCATTCCTATTTTCTTCTGATTACTTTATCTTTTGTTACTGTGGAAGTAAAAATTAATTCATCAATAAAAATTTCCTGTTCTGACTCATATAATCTACTTCTTGATCCTTCTAGTACGGTAACAAGAAAGTTAAGTCAATTTTATTCTCTCTAAATACTCATAAACACTATAGTTCTCCGTCACAGATTTTCCTGGTACTTTACCTTTTATTAGATAATTTTCCATGCGTGCATGAAGCAATTTACATGTGTAACTGAAGTAAAAGCCGCATGCAAGAATAGGGCAACAAGAAAGAAATTATCAAAGCGGAGGTAGGCCTATCACCTTAAATGTTTTGATTGTGCCTTTGAAAAGTGAACGGCGTAATGGATATGAATCTATATATATTCTCTATCAGGTTTATTAGACGCATATTATCTGAACGTTTCGAAGAAGCTTTTTTTTCTCCTCCGAAGTTTCTATTTCCAATTTGATTGATTTATGAGAGAGGAGAGAAGCGTTCCTTGTCAAATGTTCAAGTCTCCCCGAGCACCATAAAATATAGGCATGAATTAGTAATAGTAATCTCTCCGATCCCTACGATCCAATTATATGCTCTTCCACTACGTGCATGAAATAACGTAGTCGAAAATGTAGGCACGAAATTAAAAGACACCAAAACATCTTGAGCGTATTGTCTAAATTATTTCCTGCTCTAATAATACAACTTAAAATAAAAATGGCAATGAAATTTTGCTTGCGGTGAAAGTTTGCCATTGGTAAAATTTCACCGCAAAAATTTGAATATGTATATTTAAACTATTATGGATTTTGTAGCATCTACAAAGTGAAAGTCGGGGGAAATTATTTCAATGAATTAGGGATAAGAACGACCAACCAAAGAGTCCATATTATCGGAGTTATGAAACAAAAGCTACAATTATCTGCAGACATCAAGATACACGTTTCCACACGCATGCACACCATTAATGACTCTTGTGCAGTGACGCCAAACGAAACGAAAGAGTGGTGAATAATGGAGAGTTACATTTGTCAAACTGAAAACAATATCGTGATTACAAGGTGAGACGAAATTAAATAAATTGATATCCCGGAGAGAGGGGACAAAGAACCATTATATAAATTTGACGCGTGACAATTTTATTCAGAACCCGTTTAAAATAAAAGTTTACATCGATAATGCAGCCGTCCACGACGCCCCAGCTAGCAGATTAATGGGTTGATTAATCCCGGAAAATGATCGCCTGGAATTCTCCATCGTTTCCAACCCCACCTCTCTTTCTCCACCACCCCTCAGCCCTGAAATTTTTCTCTCCCCTACCCCTCAAAGCGAGCAAAAATGATTGCAACAGTGGGTTTAAAACAATTTCCTTTCTTCAAACAGCGACGCGCGAAAACGCCTCTATCATTATTACCTATTTTATCAACTCCTCACGATTCGGGCGGGCGTCCATCCATCCATCATTGGCCCGCGCGTCATGGCATAAATGCTTAACGAAGGAAGAGCGTAATCCGTCTAAAGCGAGTCGATGGCGTCGCTTTCCGATGCACGGACACACAAAAACAACAGCGTGTGGGGAAAGGTGGAGTCGGACGAATACTTGTCGAGAGTGGATGGAAGTGAGGTTCTATCCCTCTACACATACATGCGGGCTTGTATCTCCCCCACTGTTAAATGCTATGTCCTGACTGAGTTGCTTACTCACTCACACTCTTCAACATCCTGCCAAAGCTATTGTTTGAATCCATACACGTGAGGATTTTGAGGATATTCTCCTTTTATGAAGTGATGGCTCACAGAGAAATTATTTTTTTACCCCAATTTAAAGCGGATCTGGATGGTTAACAATTGATTTTTACAATTTCTTCAATAATACATTAATATATAGACTTTATATTTTGCCTCTATCTTTTTGTTTTTTCATGAATGTTCATTTTGCAAAGATACATAACTTAATTTTGATGTTATAAATTTTTTATAGATTCTGCGACATTGGACGCATAAATCAGGGCATCGGAGGTATTCTTTATTACAAGAACAATTAATTAGCTCGCCGCACGATTTTCAGAAATAAGTGATAAGAAGTAGCTCCTTAGAATATAAATTTATTAGCTATGATATGATCTGAAATCTTAGAGGTATAGCATAAATTTTATCGTCGCTATAACAATGACAATTAATGTAAATATAATTTAAATTAATTGTCTTTGCCTTGATTGAAATCATGACTTTATCTATGGGTGACTATGACCAATATGAATGACAATATGAAATCAATTTGTTTAGACCAAATATGACCAATATGTATGACCAAACTGTACAGTTCTCCGTTGGTAGACAGATTGTTACTGTCCTGTCCTATGTTGGTTGGAGGAGGCAACTAGCTGCTAAAGTCATTTCCACCATCAAGGTATAGTTGAATTAGAAGAAAAGCGTAGGTTTTTTGAGGCTTGGCAGTATGGAGTGAAGAGAAACCCGGTGTTGGCATTAGTCTGATCTTAACGACAAGCTCCCATGCTGCGGGAGGAATACCATTCTTTAAGTGTTCACCCCGTAGGACCTAAGTAGGGATCGGGATTCCTCTAAAAATCTCCGACTTCGCAGGGATTCAAATCCAGGCTCGCAGGATGGAAAGCCATAACTGTAGCCGACACATAAACCCAATCCCATCAAACATGTCTTCATCAAAAATAAATGTATGCATCTATACTGATTTGTATTAAAGATATTTTTTGTTTAAAAACGTGTTTAATAAAATAGAGCCATTTTGGAGTCAAAGCATATAATTTTCCATTGTTCGCATTTAAAACCAAGGCGGGAGATTTTGCAGTGAGAACATAGTAACGGTACATTGTTGAGGACGCATATTCCACATACCTTCGCGTTGCATTTCTTACCAAACCACAACCCCATTCTTGTCACTATGGTCTCCACCAGCATTTCCCCACCAACTCATTTCTGCCCCCCCCCCCCCACCACCGCGAATGGGGAAAAGACAAAAGAATGGCTCTGAAAAGCAAAGAGTTGATGAGCGGATGGCAAAGAGATGGGCACAATGCGATTCGCTCAAGCGCTGAATCGACTTAGAACGAGCAAAACATGGAGTGTGCACACTGGTGCGTCAATCATGCCACGCGATTCCCCGCAAAGCATTTCCCCCCTCGCGTAGCTGTCAGCAGTCGGTTCATTGTAAATGCGCCGAATTATATGGAGAATGTTGAGGTAAGGGGTGATTTTTTATAGAATAGAATAGAATATAAGTTTATTGTTCTTGGACGTCTTCGTCCACTAAGAACATACAAAAAGTTACATATATGTATGAGCTCGATAAATTATTGATTAATAAGGCAGCTACAATATAATGATCAATAATAACAATCATTCAATGAGATTTTACGTAATTATTAAATTAAAACCTTTCTTGGTTGAATAGATACAAAAAAAATATTTTTTAAAAAACAAATACAGAACTTGATTTCTTTATGTCGATAGGAACACTATTCCACAACCTGGCCCCGGCCACACAGAAAGATTTGTGGTATGTAGTAGTCCTATGTAGAGGAGGAATCAAATAATCAGGAGTCATTCGGGTGGTTACGTTAGCCATGTTTACTCTAGGAGGAAAAAATTGCTTCAGATAGCCTGGTTGCTGATTTTGAAAGAGGGAATACATATAAGAACCAAGGAAGTATTTTCTTCTGGTTTTGGCCTTCAGCCATGTAAGCCTGGTAAAATAATAATGATTCTCTTCTGCCGTGATGCAATAGATATTAAAAATCAGATCATTATATGGCAATTGTGAAGGATTTATTAAAGAACTGGGGATAAAAAATTCGTTCATCTAAAAACATATTAATCCACCACTGTAAATGATAGCTCCCACACATTAAGTTACTATTAAAATGCATTTTTTCTACTTGCCCTGTTCAAATACGCAAAACTCAACTTGCTGCCTTTATCATAGTAATGAGTTCCACTTAACAATTCACCTTGATAATTAGTGTACATCAATTAAATATTTCTTAGGGGCATATGATTCAATTCATCTAATAAAAAATCAAGCCCTTATCCACGGGGCACGTCCTGTTCTACTCTACTCACTTCCTCTTTAAAAATTATTTTAAAATCCAAACAAATAAACATCTTTTTTATCTGTAAAATCCTTCGTTCAATGAAAATTCAACATTTTTTTTAAATTTTCTACACTTTGTAATAAATATACGATGCTATTGTAAAATAACTAACGATAAAATGAACTTATTTTAAGTATCACGCCATATGGTAACATAAATATACCCTTGATATAAAGAATGGACTTGTTAAAGTGCTTTGTAAGGATATAAACTGTTATTGGCTCAAATTGACTATCACCGCATCAAAAATATTTCATTGATGATATTAGTAAATACCCATAGTTATGGAGTGAAAACTACCGTCGCCAACTTTTTAAGAGTCATCACGAGTATAACTTATTAATCCTGACGGTTACATACGAAATACGGTAAGCTGTATATAAGATTGGGCAGTCCTGGTTAAAATAAGTATTTTTTATGAATTTGTATATTAATGTTTACGATTAACCAATATATAAAACTTCTTAGTACCAATTAATACATACAGATATTAATAGTAAAGCTTAAGAACAATTAGGATATATATGATAGGCATAAAAATATTATTTCTTTGAAAAGTTATCAGTAACTCTTTCTTTAATTTCTATATCTGTTAAATTAGCAATCCAAATATGACTGGTAGCAATACGGAAATCATGTAAGTTAATACGGCATGGTGAAAAACAAATCATTCTTAAACCTTAAATGTTTATAACTCTTACGTGAAGTTTTCGTTCATTCTTTTCATAGACGTGAATGGGTTTCGCATTCCGAGAGTTCAAAAAATAAACCTACTATGGAGTACATGAAACGAATTTCCATTATATTGTCGCATCATTTTATGGTTTCTGCTCAGCCTTCCCATTCTCAAACCGTTCACCAACGCTTGTTTCCATTCTCATCCCATCCTTCTTCCCTCATCTCTCTCATCCGATTCCACATTCACTACTAAAAAACCCTTTCCCCGTCGTCATTTCACCCTTTCCCCTGTCAGCCAATAACCATCGGGAAGTCGCAGTGCTCCGAAAAGCCTCACCCCTCCATTCCTCTCCCATCACTTCCCACACCAAAATCTACCACCACACCGCTCCTCCCTCCACACTCAACATTCCCCATCTCACCTCCCCACAAGTATCCCTCTCCAACTCCATACCACCCATTCGTGAATTTCTTGTGGATTTCCCTTCCTCCCTGAAAATTCCCACTTTTTTCCCACCGCCCACCCAATCCCACATCATCCCTCCCCCCCTTCTCCCTTTCCGTGCACACACTGCCGACACCTCGAAGGGATCATTGATTTTTAGTCGCCTATAACTCTCCCTCTCTCACTCTCCCTGCCCTGTCTTTTACTCCCTTCCACTGCATGTAGTCCTCCCCTTCTCTTTCAGCTCTCCCACCCCCATACACCCTGCCGTACACATTCATTTGGTATTGGTTCCCAATTCCCCATCTGCCCCATTGCGACTCTCGTTACCCCCAGCGACGAACGATTGCCGGCAAATATTAAAATCGCTCGCACACAAGAAGGCTAGCCATGGACAGCAGCGCTGTCGAGCGAATATGTTGTGTTGATGGCCAAAAACTTTTTTCTGGTAGAATCGAGACCGAATCAAAATAAGTTATGCTTTTCATATTTCGTACTTCATTTAGGCGACCTCGACCACTTTCGATGCTGTGCTAACGTCAATTTCAAGAGGACTTTGTAGAAAGACTGGTAGAAAGTCTTATATACTCATATAGTATGGGGATGGAGGTCTACTGTAGAAGGAGATGGGAGGTTGCCGTTGGCGAATATTAGTGAGTTTGAAAAAAAGAAGCAAGTGTATATAGGACGTTTCCAGAAATTTCTTTGTGGTCCCCTTGAAAACAACGTGTGCATAGAGTCGAAAGTGGTGTGGATTTCTCAAATAAATCGTGGAACATGCGAAGAATACTTATTATTATTGAAAACATAATATGTAAATAAAAAAAATTAAATGCCCCAACACCTGCTTGGCATAATAAAATTTAATTTCAATAAATTGAAACTATATTTTAGCGAGAATTTTAATATTCTTTATTTATCAGGAGTAGGAATCCAGGCATTCCTGCGTATAATTTAAATTTATAGTGCTTATGTATCTAAGGCAATAAACCCATATATAAAATTTTAGCAGCGTTATATGACACCAAAATACTGTTGTCTACTATGCTATAAGGGATTAGTTTCGCTAAAGTGCCCACAAAATATAGAATTTTAAAGCTGATTTAATCGCAGAAACGAATTTATCAGTTAATTTGCAAAACAATGCTGTTCTACTGCGGCAATTATTCGGGAAAAAAGTCGTTTATTAAAAATTAAATCATTATTTTATGTACCTAATTATTGACTGAGGCGAAAAATTTGCACCAGCAAGTAGTACAATGAAATATGAGTGACAAATAATCATTGAAGGCGAACTCCGGAATTAGTGGAACAAAAAAAACCATATCGCGTGCAAGAGGATAGACCGGAGGTTGTTCACTTTGTTCTAGGGCCTTTGGATGAAGCGAGTCGATTCAATAAGCTAATAAGTTTATTTTCTAATGCATATGTCCATATTTGTACTAATATCAGAGGTTTCCAAGTGTTTGTAAAAGCGCTACAACGAGCATAATGCTTAAATACGTTTATGCGAGGTGCAAACTGACCCTAACTGTCAACGGACCCAAAACACTAAAATGTTAAATAATTGTAATATTTCAATGTGACTGCATAAGGTCAAATTTCAGGATGAAGCTTAGGAAAAAAATAATACAAACCAAATTCCTGAAAATGTTAGAGAGAGAACTGAATTGTATGTGCCTAGATAAAATCAATTTGAAAGTTAAAGACTGAGGGTGGGAGAAAGTGTGGGGGAAACGTTAGGGTAGGGGTGATGAGTTGGGGATTACAAAAAAGTAGAATGGATGGAGTGGATGCATCAGGGTTGAGAAGAATCTGGTCGAGTTAGCGCAGAGGTGAAGAGTAGGGCGAGTGTGGGTGGCCCACACACACCCGACCCATGCATTCAAACGGGTGGGCTTTGGTCTCTCCACCCCTAAAGGGCGGTGGGATGGACTCAGAATGAGATCCGTCACCGACAGCGGTCTCCCGGCAGACAGTAGCCGCCGCAGTCCGTGTTGCAATGGGCTGGTCGACTACGGGGAGAGGAAGAGGTGGAAAGGGAGATAGGGTGAGAGACGGGGAGGTGCGAGGATGGAGGGGGGTGGCTCTGAACCCTTCATGGCCACTTATCAGCGGCCGACAAGCCTCCATCAATCTAGTCCTGGGTCCCGCCAACACAGCGTCGCCTGCCTCTGCATCCAAGCCTTTTGAAACGCCCGCGTGGTGATCGGACCATCTCCCGCCGACATCCCACCATTCAGTCCCCGCACAGCCCTTTCCCCCTCTGCACCTACTCCTACTCCCTGGTTGCACCGCCGGACATTCCCACACAAAACCACGCCAACCCACAAGGCCGATTCGTCGGGCGTCGACAAGCGACCGAACACACCCAAGCTCTTGCTGCGAACGCACGAGAACGCACGCAATCACATGTGTGTACGGGTGTGGACTGATGATGGGTGTGTTGGGTGTGGGTAGGCTCTCGGTACAAAAAGCCCCCACGCGCTCTTGTTCGTCAGTTGTTTTGTTTGTTTTCGTTTTTCATTTTTTCCCTCCTTTCCGTGCTCCTCTTTTTTTAATCGTCAGGGGGGGCATTGTTGCCCGTTCGGCCGTCTCCTTTCCTCCCTCCACCCGCCAACAGACCGATACGCACACGGCCCTTAAAGGGTTTGACGTCCCTTTTATTTCGTTTTTCTTTTATTTTTTCCTTCTCTCTTCGCTTCCCGCGCGCGAGCTTCCAATCGAAATCAGTCCCCGATTGCCGAGCGACGGTTTTTATGCGCGGAAGTTCGTACATTTCTCTCCGGTGTCACCATTAGCATCCACCTACCGCCATTGGCTTTTTATTTTTTCCACCTGTTCCGATCGGATTGTTGGCTCGTCTAGGATGAGATCGAATCTCAATCACTCCAACTAGTGGAATGGTAGGAGTTGCGTTCGAAATGTATCGATTGCCTTCCGTTTAGAAGTCGTCTCAATCAGTTTTCTAAAATGATTCACTCATAAGATTGTGATGGAAAGGAAGGAAAATATAACCTTTCGCTTGATGGTATCTGCCAGATGTTCCAAGATTTTTAATTTCATAACATGCAGCCATGAACCAATCACCCCCTAAACAAAAATTGGTGCATGTGCAATAAGATTCCTATCAGTCGTCGTCTTGATAATTTTCTGTGAGCCACTCAGAAAATTAGGATGGAACCATAAATACATTAGGCATTCATTATATACTAAACTAAAAATATTTCTCCGATTATGAAAATAAGTGCACTTTTTGCATTTGAAATTGATTAAAATTATCACCTACGACTTAGCACTCAAAAACAAGTTAACGAATTAAAAAAATTAAATCAAGCAAGCTTTCTGAAAATTAAAAGTTTTGGAAATAACTCATTGAACACAATTTACATAAATAAATAATTGATCAATCTCTAAGAAGCAATTCCTAAATAAAGTTTCAAGTTTTGTGCTATCCTTTGAGCCTACCTCGACGAGTTTACTTAACTCCTGGTGTAAGTGTGGGACACAGTATTTATTTAGTGGCTCACATATCCACAATTAGGGATGTATCCCTATATTCCAGAGGATAGAGGAATACTAGGAAGGTTTTGGTTCTTATTTTGACAATTATTTTAAAGAATAACGTTGTGCACATCGTGTCTTCCGACGTTTAAGGTACTATTTTCTTTGATGACAGGTTTTTTCGAGTCTTACCATAACAAATTATCTCAGCATCATCATCTTTAAAGACGTAAACATTTGAAAAAGTTCTGTTTCGGGGTAGTCGTGACTTAAATAACTGCCGATTTTTTAGGTTTAGCTTTTCCGGAAGCATATCAAGTCATGTTATGCTAAAACCGTTGCAGCTAAAAACAGAATAACAAAATTAAGTGTTGCAAATTCTGATCCAATCATTTATTTAAGTCACAATTGAAATAGAACTTTTGTCTTCGCCAACAGATAAATATCATCGACAACAAATTAATAAAAATGCATAAATATTATTCACAACTTCAATTACTCCAATCCTAGTAAGACAAACTGAAATAACTTCCAAAACCTCCTCAAGCAACATTGATAGTAGTGGATCACGTTCCCCAGTGGTTTTCGGGCTCGAATATATCTTTCAGCCTCTGAGAGATTATGCGTATCGAATACTGTCCCCTTTTCACATTGACCCAAAGTCATAAGTGGGCGTTGGGAGTGGATGATAAGTTCCTCGCGTTGGAGAAAGTTTGTGGCTGACGAGGAAAGAGGGTGTGATCGCCGGATTGAGGCCTCGACGACGGCTGGGAGGATGGGTATTTTGGAGGATGGAGAGGATGAGGAGAAGGGGGAAGAGGGGAATGGGGAGTGGGTGAAGGAGGCGTGAGTCGGTTTTCCGGGGAGAGGAGAGGTGGGGTTGGAGATGGAAGACGAAGGGGAGGAGGAGGATGAGGCGACGCCATGGATTGGAGGCAGAGATGGCACTAGTGTCTATCTTATCGATCTCTTCCCTTCTGCGTGCGACGTGTTCACGTCGCTTTTGGAGTGTGTCTCACAACTCGACGTTGCTGCGAGTGGCGCAGGAAGCCTAGAAGAGCAGAGCGGAGAACGTGGGAGCGAAGCTCCGTGCTTCGCGAGTCTATCAGAATTTTGTAAAGACCTCCATCATGCAGGATGGTGTAATATCTGTATGTGTAGGAAAAACGGCACTTCCACCAGATTTTACTAAAATTATTATTAGATAACCAATCGGTTTAGGTAGATTTAAATGAAAAATTGTAAAAATACTCTACATTTTTACAAGCGCAGGGCCCTACCAATAATATGCCTTTCTTCATGTCAGCGTAGCTCCTACTCCTCTTCACTCTGTCTATATAGGATGGAGAGAGAGGACGTTTTCCATTTTGGAATAATTTCTCTATTTACTTGAAGATCTTTGAAGTCACGCTAGTGGATAGATTGTATTTCTATTCAAGTGCCACGAAAGATATGATATCAAAAGATTCAACTAATTTTCATGGTGAAGAGTTTGATATGGAGTGTAGCGTAGTATGGGGCAGAAACGTGGACTCTGAGAAAGGAAGACAAGAATATGCTGCAGGCGTTCTAGATGTGGGTGTGGAGAAGGATGGAGAAGGTTCAGTGGACGAAAAATAAGACGAACGGAGAGGTTCTTGTTATTGTGGATGGGAAAAGAAAACTTGGAAGAGACAAAATAGATGGTTGAAGGAGGTTATGAGGGGTTAAGGGCTCTTTAAGGCTGTAGAAGAGGAGAGGATGTTTAGCAAGCGAGAAAAGGGGAGAAATATAATGTTTTTTTATTGGAATTTATAGACGGAAAGAAGAAGAGAAGGAAGTACGCTGACATGAGAAAGACATATCATTGATAGATATGGCCCTGCACTTATAAAAATCTTGAGTATTTGTACTCTTTCACATTTAAACCTACCTTAACCGACAGATTATCTAATAATAATACAATTTAGTGGAACAGCTCTTTTGCTCAACCAGGCAGTTGGAGATGACCAAGAATAGTATCGTTCTATTAAACAATTTCACACACGATGAGAACATGGTTTCAATTAATTGTCGACTATATGATACATTTTTTCTGACCTAATTCCGAAATCGAACAGCAACTTGGCAATTCCAGGCTCAAAGTTTTCCCGTGGATACGAATTTATTCCCAATAAAGTAATCATTTTACTCTCTCATTTTATTTGAAGAAGCTTCCAGCTTTATTTACTAAGTTCTCGCTTATTAGACGAAAATGTATTTCACATAAGATCCAGTTTTGGCGCTAAGTATGAAAGAACTAGTTTTGATAACACTCTTTATTTCCATATAAACATGTAAATATCTACTGCACCACCAATGAAAGACGGGTAACGCAAAACAAGCTCAGGATTTTATTTGTATGTGAATAAAACGCTTCGACCGCTAGAAAAAGCACTCGACCAATATATTTTGCTACTCAACACATTCCTTGTTGCAGGAAATAAGCAAAATAGTCTTGACAAGATAAGTCAGGAGAGAATTCAATACATTTCTGGAAGCCAAAACGCCGATGAACGATGATTTCCCATGCGTATTTCATCATTAGACCTTCAAATACGTCTGCCATCACCGTGAAGGTGCTATTAGATTACCGACACATGCCTCAACTCTTTGACTTGTACCTCCTATTTCTACGGAACCTTAACGCCAGCCTCCGAGGGAGCTGCAGTTGTGCTATTTAGTCCCACGGATGGGCACTATACTTGGTGTGACGCAGAAAACGGATGGTTTATTCCGGACCTGATAAAGTTATTTGTTTTGACGTGTGCAGCTTCATTCTACCTCAGTGCGTCCCTCGTCACATAGGTCACGCTTCTGACTCTATATTTCTCATCCCCTCGTGAGACCAGCAACCCTTTCAACCCCTACGCCACTCATAATTCCTTAACCGCTCCACCCTTCAACGTCCGCGATACCCTTCCCCCCTTATTTTCCCCACCATGCGTGCGAGCCATGGCAACGGCTCTCGTTCTCCCAGCAACGTACCCCTCAAAGCGTGTCCCCCTCCTGCCTCCACAACCCCCGACCCCGTAGACCTCCTCGCCCCCTTCCCCCCCGCCCCCCGACTTTCATCTTTCTCTTTCAACTTTCCGGCTGACAACCAGTTCCCACAATTTCCACTCTCCTGGAACATATATTTCGCATTTTCTTCCTTTCCTCTTGCTCGCCTGCCATTCCTCCCAATCCTCCTCCCCCCTTCCATCTCCCACCCACCTCCAAAATTCTTCTCTCTCCTCCCCATCTGCTCTCTCCCTCCACGCCTCGCTCCCACATGCCTCCTCCTGCCTCTTTTCCATGTCAATCACTTCGCGCCTCCTCCGCGTCCTGTATTCCAGCCTCATTCCAGGCCCACGCAGTGCACATGCGGTTAGTGGAGTTGGTCTGGAGGTTGAACTACGACTGAGGTCATGCTCACCATCACGGATAGGTGAGTAGGTTGCCATAGATTAGGTTTACTTGGAGAATAAAAGGGTGGTGGAACTTACCGAAACGAATATAAGGAAAATGTTGTCTTTTAATATTAATTTGTCCACACCCTTCGAATTATCAAGCTCTTTCGTTACAATATTCGAAACGCAATGCCAAAAGAAGCCGCATGATTATATTTATCCGGGTGTCCTCTAAGTAGAACGCACTTACAATGTAAGGAATAAGTAATCCAGGGTTGTGAATTATCCATGGAGACTGGAAATTGTGGTCGTTTACGCTATGAAGGACATACGGTAAGATGGTAAGGGATGGGTCATTTAGGAAATGGAGCATAGCTAAGGTGTGTATTTGGGGTTGAAGTAATTCTTTCCAAATGAAAGGCACCCATTGGTTCGCAATTGAATATTTCATCCGATAGATGGAGTTGTATAACTTCTGAAGCGCTCTCCACTTAGCAAGCGAAGAAGGACGGAAATGTTCCCCTAAAATATTTCTCTCACTTCTTGGAACTAATTCTGGACCCATTGGGATGGGAAGCTGGTACTTTGCCACAACAATCCTACCACCTTTACAGCCGATTTCTACCTCTTTGTCAAATCATCTCCCCCTTCATTCTCTATATCCCATCCCCTTCGCATTGCTCCTGCGTATCTTCTATGAAATCAAAAACTCACCCCGTCCCTTGTTTTCATTAGTTAAATTCTGATCATGTATAGTACCTTTATTGCTCCAGGACCACCCAAAATGATCCGCTACCGATTCTTTTGCAAGAGACAAGACCACATACGCGAGCAGTAAAATCATCTTTTTTTCCTTCCCGAGGCATTCCTTTCCCTTTTGGCTGATGCCACAGAATGTGTTCCAGAGGACATGATCCACCGACATGTACTCACATTCCGAGCACTGCAATTATCCGCGATGAAAATGCCTTATTCAAGAACAAAAATAAGAAAGTGGCCTTGGTTTTGCATTAGTGTTGCCAAAAACTTGTTCTTTGCATTATTGAAAATGTTATTTTTTTCAAAGTCAGATATGTGCAGTATCATTTTAACTCTTATGCAAAATCAAATGTGTTCTCCGTGACGTAAGAGAAACGGCGGGGGATAAGGGATGACAGAGAATAAAGAAATAAAACATACACATTGATGCAACAAAAATTCTTATGCACCAACAGTGTAGAGAAAAGAAAAAAGTTGTAGATTAAATATGAAGTAAGCGTAAACGCGTCATTTAGGTACGCGTTAAAAGTTTTAAAACCAAATACACCATTTTATTTACAATTCCCATGGTCTACTTAACTGATAATTCAAACAGTTCATTTATGGATCTTGAAATGACATGTTATTGGCTCTTATTAAATGCTTTTTTAAGTAGGTAGGCCAAAGTGGTAAAGTTTCGTATATTTGCACTCTATATACGCCTTATTTGCTCACTGGTAATAGGCATACAACATATATCTTTCTAAATAGAAATTCAGAGACAACTTAGCGGTTTTTCAGCTTAGGTTGACATGCATGGGACTTATATCCCTATCCAAAACTAAGACCCAAAGAGAGCGGAAGAAGAAACTGATATAAGTGGATATAGCAATAGCATGACAGGAAAATAAAAACTTCAAAATGTAATATTTGAACCTATTTCGTGCTTCAAATCATTCACCATGAGCAAATATGCCTCAAGCCAACGTGCATAAACGTGATATACAAATTGCTGCAGATATTTTCGTGATGTTTCGCTATGTTTTCGTGAAAACGCTGAGCGAAGTTAAAGCCTGATTCACTGTGCTCATTCACTTGAATAATGCGATCATAATAGTAAGTCAGGTGAGATTTGCAAAGGCTAGTTTCATTTCCAGTTTACATGCCAGTGATAACATTAGCAGAGAGGGTTACGTAATGACAGCACTATAATAGGATCAGGTTAATGACTCCAGAATGCTCATTCCAGAATGTTGATAAAAGCTAAAGGAAATAAAGCATAGCCGGGTAAATTTGTAAAGATGATGTGGTTCTGACTATAGTTCAGTATTAGGGTAAATAAGAAACGATAAATAATTAAATATATGTCACCCTGTTATGGGAATACACTAGTTTTTAATTATCGTGTGATTTCAGTATATAACTAGTCAGATAACTCTTTGCACAATTAATTGCTCATTTAATAATGATTGACTAAGTAAATGCGGTCAAATATACCCCAGATTATTAGCCAATGGTCGTTCTATCAGTCTGATTATAGTAATTTTCTGAGGGAAGATATGATGTGCGAATATTATTCTTCAAATATTGATGAGCTAGAAACAATTATGCTTCAACATAAAGGTATTTTAAGTATACTAACTTATTACTCTTTAATATATTCGCGATTTAGTTTTAGACTCTCAAACTTTCCAATAACAGCACATTTACTAAGCAATTCACTCCATAGACATGTTTTTTTGTAAATGAAAAAGCAAGTATATTTGTAACTGGTAGGGATTAAAAAAAGACCCTTTTAGCATTGTCACGGAATTAAATCAGCTCATCCGTGTAAAAGAACGGAAGTGAGCAAAGTCGGCAAGGAGGGACATTGATAATACGAGTCGGGGAAATAGGACGGTGAGAAGAGGGGCAAAGGACACATATGAGGCAGAAGTGGGGCGAGACGAAGTAAGGGAAAGCACAAGAAGGATACAGATAGAGAAAAGAAAAAAAGCTCTAAAGATCGAACGATTTGAAAGGTGGGGGAGATGCGGGTGGGAGATATTCGAAGTATTGGCGGTAACAAAAGAATTGGCGACGAAGGGGAGAGAAAGAAGTGGTGAGTAGCTAGTTTGGAGTTATTTAAGTTTGCGACAAGCACAAAGGTCAATTTTGGAGTTTTTCTATCTATTTTTCAGGGATTAACCCTAACGCCAAACAATAAGCTGAATTAGAAAAAGGCTGGCTAAAATTTAAACAATTGCTTCATTTCGAACTAGAAATTGAAGCTTTGTATTGTCATTCCCCATTAATTGGTGCGAGAGGTGACGGTGCCATTTGTTTCCGTTCTTAAGCATAAACAAAATGCGAGGGCTAGAAGTTGAAAAATTATGTAAAAAACGCCTTCAATTTTGACCACATTTACCGAAACCAAGCGAATTCAAAACCCGTTGGTTTTACGTTATGGAACAAAAAATGGTAGGTAGTGACTAATAAAACAGCCTTAGTCAAAAATTTTTCATAAATTATATGAAACGATAAATATGTACATTGCCATTTATCTTGCTATTATTCAGAAAAATTGCAGCCATTGTTTTCAGTTATTATTTTGGCAAGTAAGAAGAGGAAGAGTCAAGTTAGACGCCGATTGACACGCAGGTGCACTTGTGTTTATAAAATGGTTCTTGAAGAGGTAGTAAAGAATAAACATGTGAAATGCGACAATTTTCTGCGCATAATTTATCCATATCACAATCGTGCACGACCTACTCAGAATTGATAAATTTTACGAACACGATGAATGCAAATAAACGTAGCTTCCAGCTTTGACTTTAATGATAGGAAAATAATTACTTCTTCACCTTTGTCACTGCTGCACATCAAGCTGCTGCGAGTGGCATGAGCCAAGCCTGCGCGAAACCGTAGGGGAAGGAAGTAAGAAAGGGATACAGGAACGGGGTTAGATGCACAAAGATGGAATGAGATGGAGAGGGAGAGAAAAAATGGGCTCGGGAGGTCGTATAAATTGAAGGGACGCGGTATTGGCGGAATCGAGAGAGAATTGGCGATATGGGGGCCTGCGGGCGAGTGGGGAAGTGCAGGGTAGTGGGTTCGGGGGCGATGAAATTTTCTTCGCATTTCTCTCGTGGAGGGCTGAGTAGAAGGCTACGAGAGGGAGATGGGAGGAAGAAGTCTTCCTCTCGGATGAAGAAAGAAGGAGAGGGAGGGAGGAGAGAGATGGAATAGGGTTTTAATGGATGTGTTCGATGAGATGATGGGACGTGAGACTCTGCTGCTGTAGGAGGAGGACGAGATGGAGTAGGAAGATGATGTGAAACGGAGGGGGAGGAGGGTAGAGGGCTGGGACGCCCGCGCGCACGAGGGTGGGGGAGGATTTCGTGGAACCCCGAGGGGGTGTGGGAGGCAAGACGGGGAGGATTGGAGAGCTGGAGGGATGAGAGGGCAGGGTAAAAGGAAATGTGTGTGGGGGGGGGCAGAGGATCTTAGTGAGGGAGACAGGGAGGGGGGGGGGGTTGGGAATACGGCAGTGGCGCGCGCTGAGGTCCTTATGGATGAAGAAGGATTCTCTCCTGGAGCTTTTGTAATGGATGAGAAAATGCCCTGGCAATATTGGTATCAAGCGTAAGGCTTCCTTCAAGGGAGGGTGGAGTGCAAGAGGGTAGGCGTTGCAGGGGAGGAGGAGGGATTGGGGTGGGTTTAATGCGAGGGGGGGATTTCACTCCTCTCCCCTCCGTCCCCCTTCCTCCCGCGTGTGTCAGTGCGGGTGGTCGGGAAGGAATGTTGTTTTTTTCGCGAGTGACGGGGTACGGAGAAGAAGATTCCTCTCGCCGTGGATGGAGAGAAAGAGAGAAGGATATGGCAGCGCTTAGAGGGGTGGGGATAATGCGGCCGGGATGCGGAGTGCTCGTAAGCCTTTGGGTGGGTCGTGCTAGAGAAAAATATAATGCAGCAGGATTAATTTACGGAGAACAATCTCACTTTCCAGGTTATAGACATACTTAATTGAAACAACTTAACGGAACTGCGTGGATGGAATAAAGTGAATAGAAAATCGTAATGCAACATAATTGGTTCCGTAGAATGATTTCCCGTACCAGATAGCATGAAGAGGAAATTGTAATACTTTTCCCAGCCGTAAATTGTTGAGAAGAAAAATACTTTCAAGTAAATGTACATTTGACTGAGTCCAAAATATACATCATACGCAACTATATGCTCCCAATCAATTCATTTCATCTGAAACACAAATTCCTGCTATACTTCCAATTATATTCACTGTTTTAGGAATGCCTAACCATTAAATGACATTTTAAATATTAGGAATCAAATCATTACCCTATTTATGGAATGACTTTATTGATTTTTTTGCGATTGATATTGCGATTAACTACTCAATTTGATAGTGCAGGAAGGCAGGCTTATGTATAGACAACACGTCAGAGAGCTATGTCAAATAAAGGAATTTTGAAAAATATTTGTTTGTACATAAGTCCCCAAGGAAGCATGAAGTAAATTACAAGTTTGCGGTTTAAATTATTCCACGCGTTTTTTTACCAATTTTAGAAGAACAAATTTATACAAGGTTGCTAAATTTTCACATAAAAAAAGTGCTTATATAAGCTTCATATTTTTTTGTTCTTTCACAGGTAAAATGTTGTCGACATTGTTCAACTAGGAGATGTAATTTTCCTAATAATGCGCGTTTTATATATTCTAGAATGCTCTAATGTTTTTTTATTAGTTTATCTTGGAGAAACTTATTTTCTGCACTTTATTGATAATTTATATAAGGACTAACAGATTTGTTGAATAAAATACTTAAAATAAAAAAAACATTGAAATAGGTGGAAAAACAATTGAAAAATGAGAGAGGCTGCCAAATCTGTTTCATTGAAATCCTCATCAATCGGTATGTAACTGAAGAGCTTGTAAAAATCCTCCCAAATAATAATTTTAAAGAGTTCAACTTTTTCATTCCCTGAAAAAGTTTTTTTCCCTATTATTTTGAGTCTAAATTTCCCCTTAAAAACCGGGAGTAACCTTCCTTTATTCTCGCGCATTATGATATCAAAACTTTGTTTCGACTCCATTCTGCATTATAATGAGTTCATGCTGCTCCGCTTTGGCATTTATCACACCTGCAAGTTAACATACGGGATGCAGAGCTTGTGGCGCATTTACCTGTGAAGCACAGCGTGAGAATATCACTATCGGCCGCATTAATGTGAGTGGAAATGATGAGAAAAGACAGGAGAGCGAGGGAGCTGGTACTGGTAGAATGAGAAGTTCACGTGGGGGATATTCGTTCATCGAAGCCATAGTTGCATGAAAGCCGCTGGTAGGAGGAGGTAAGGGGTGGGATTGGGGAGGGGGGCAGGATGTTGCTCGGCTCCCCTCTTAACCCTACCAACAGACCTCAACCCCCTTCATCCCTCAGGGCAAGAAAACAGGGGTGAAGTAGGGAAGGGTAGTGGGAGGCTATCCACTGGGGGGTAGGGGGGTTTGAGATGTGGGTGTCGTGGCTGGGGGAATATTGAAATATTTACCGATATCTGCAGAGAGGGAGATAGAGCGAGATATTTCCGATATTCCCGAAGACGTCGACGTTCCCGTATCGAATTTTTCACTTACTACTCCGCCATCCTGCTTCTTTCTCCCCCATCACCGCCTCCACCCAAATACAGCCCCACCAACTCCCCCCCCCCCCAACACTCCACCCCCTGGTCGCCTCATCCTCCCCGAGGCTCCCGCGAAACCAACGATCTTCGAGTTGAAGTCGAAATATATGTTTACGTGTTGTTAGCCATTTTTTCTCACACCCTCACCACTCTCTCTCCCATACTCTTGATATTTTCTCGTACAAACATAGTTGGAAAATTCGGAAGAGCAAAGTTTTTGTGCCCGAACATCGGGGTCAGAAAATATTACCTTCGATAAAACACATTATTTTGTAGTTACCTGATTAGCAAATTTGTTTGAGCACCTGGCCCATTATTTTGTTGTTTTTATTTTATATGTTTAAGGTAACCACGTAACTGTCTTCTCATAGACGATCATTAGCATTTATTAAGCTCTTATGAATACATTATTATATTTCACAAATCAAAGACTTGTGAAACCTTGTTCCATATAATCCTTGTGTGTTAAACGCTCTCCCTATGCATCCAATAAAAAGCGAAGGTTACTGATCACTTTGGCACAGCTGCGGAATGAATCAAAATTAACTGCGGAACTGGCTGCGTAGTAACTTCATCAGAATCACCTGCTGATGGTTCCACAAATATGTGAAATGTAAAGTGAAGAAATTATTTTAACGGACTGGGATTTGAACACTAACTCCAGATTTAGCGACCAGTGCTGTAACCAGCTAAGCAATCCAGTCATTCTCCTTTACTGTGAACTTCATGGAGGCCTTAAGGAGCGTGTTGCCTGGGTTCCAATCCCAGAACAGGAAAATGAATTTTAATCTGTGAATTTCGCACATTTAGATGGAGTAATAGTTTTAACGTTATGCATTATAGAGCTATTTATTTTTTTTGAAACTCAGATAAACAAAAAATATCCCAGACACATTAGTCTAATTTTGTCATATTTTATTATCCATCAAGTGTTATGTTACAAACATGGGCATATCGATCGTCAATGTTAGCTAATATAACATAGTCTACAGACGCATCATGACCTAGGTAATTTGGCTACACTAGAGGAACATGTAACTAATGGTATGGATGGAAATCAATTTTAATTGAATCGTCTGGAAATTATTTTAGCATAACTTTCGAGCACATATGGCGATCACGATAATACTATAATCATAAAAAAGCACAATCTTAAATTATGGGTAATTGATTCTTTACGTTATCAAATAATTGAGAAATTTATCTGATTGTAGCTGTCCTTTTTATTCCACTGTTGTGGAGAGAAAACAGCTTTATAAAGATTTCGCCTGAAGTGTATTCTCATGCACCTCATAATAGATACGCGGTTGGTGTACAATTCAGGCGCAAAACTCATCGGTTTTCTTTTACGGCAAGTAAGTAAACAAGTAAAACTGATTCTATAAATGTTGAAAGTGGGTACAGAGATGAAAACCGTGCCGAGCATTGTTATATATATGTATATACAAATGATAATATGTTACTGTTATATCTCATTGTAGAATTAATTATTTTAGCTTGGTCCCAATTTAATATGAGGGATTAGAATACGTTAATTATGGAACAATAATAAATATCAAAATATAACAGACTGAATATAACAAAATACGGATAGCTATACCACGTAATGCTTAATTTTCAAAAGTAATGATGTACAATATTACCAGAAAAATAAGTGTAATTATTAAAAGCCAAATAATTAATATGAACTGTGCTAAAAATGAAATAGGTCATCCAAGAAGCATTAAGAGTTAAAATACTAATTTCCCATAACAGTCCACATGGTATTAATTATAAACCAACTATTATATTCAATAGCATAATTAAAATATAGCTACTTTGTTACAAAGACACGTGCAAATTACAGGCCTAAAATGCAAAATTGATTTAAGTACAGCCGCTCCTGAGGCCAATTTGATATAGTAGTTCATCAAATATTACGAAAAAGAAGACCGCCTTAAGATAAACATGGTCTAGGGTCGACTAATAATTACAGCCAATAGTGTATGATTCGCTCATGGTCTATGTAATAAAATAAAATCCCTACGATTTCCTGCAAAAATATCATTTTTTTCAGGTGGCATTTCTTAACCCCACTTCAACGATTTATGGCCATTATCAAATTCTTTTGGCATTCTACTGAGCATATGTCAAGTGTAAGGAGACATGGAGAAGCGATGAGTGAAAAGAAAGACGTCGAAATATTCCACGGCATGTTAGTTGAAGAGAGTAAACTGCAGGAGGGGATCGCTAGGAGGAGGAATAGGTGGTTGGAAGGTTAATGAGAGGCGAGGAGATGTTGAAGGTCTTGAAAGTGGAGAGAATATTGGGTAAAAGGGGACCAAGAGAAAAAAAAATTGCATTATTTATTGGACAAAGAGTGGTAGGACGAGGTGAAGAATGAAATAAAGGAGGAATCGAGAATTATTAAGAAAATATTCGATAATTCATTGCATTGGATAAACGTTTTCACAAAGTTTAGGACATATTGGTCAACATTCATTTTTTGGCTAACATAATTGTGTAAGCTTGCGAAATGCCATGTAAACTAAGGACTTACGGCTGTGAATAAAAAAAAGGCATTTCATCTTCCATATAAACTTATCTTTACCGGCAAATTAGCCCCAGTAATAAAATAACTGTAAACAAATAAAATATTTCTTTCTAAGTGAGATTTTTGAATGTCATTGCTCAGCATCGTCCCTCAACCTTACAAATAACACCCGTCCCCATAAACACGTATTATTCGGTGGTTTACACGACCCCACGTAGCGCGGAGAGGAAGTTTTCGGTCAGCATGAGGTCAGCTAGAGAGATAAGCGAGCGAAGTGACTGGAATTGGAACGGAGAAAAGAATAGACGTTGAGGACTGAGAGAAATGGGGAGAGGGAAAGGGATGGAGGGACGGGGAGGTGGACGAAGAGAAGGAAGCAGTAGAGAGAGAAAGGGCGACCACATTAGTTTCGCTGTTTGCGCAGACGAAAAAGCAGAGCTCGGAGGGAGAGGGGAGAGAGAGTGAGAGAGGATCTGCGGGCGGGGAGAGTAACGGGATTAACCGAATATCGTGGCCTGTTAGAGTAATGGTTACGGGCAATTAAATGGAATTAGCTGGCATTACATGGTACTTAAATGGTGTCAGCGACGAACGAATGGAGGGGGACGAAATTTCCTGGGGGGTGGAAAAGATCGAGAGGGGGGGGAGGTTAGGAGGTTTACGGCGAAGGAGGACCGTGGGGGAGGGGGAGAGAGGGAGATAGCGGAGGATGAGATGGCGAATATTCGTGGAGGATGAGGGCGGTTAGGGAGGCGGCAGAATAGGCGAGGGGTTACTGAAGACTTCTATATGGGGAGGGTGCATTGGAGATGTGGTTTGGGAGGGCTCGGAGAGGAAGATTGTAAGGGGGAAGGGAGGTTTGAGTAGAAGGAGAGAGGGGTTAGGGTATGTGACATGAAATGTCGAGAGCTAGCTTGCTAGGAAATAGACGCTTCCCTATTTACGGGCAGACTCAATGGAAAGTGATACGTTAATGCCAATTGAGACCTGCTTATCACAATCTACATCCTTGGTGACCATTTTCTTTTCCGATAAATGGCCATTGGCTTCAATTTTTGTGGGCATCGCTGCTGATACACGGATGTACTGCTATATTTATTCGGAATAAAAAGGTGAAGAAGCAATCCTACGGAAGGCTTGGCTATACTCGAATTATATTTTTTTAGCGTTCACGTAAGAAATATTTCATTATCTACTTGATTTACCCATTTAACTACAGAAAGATATGCTCTATACAAGATATACCTATTTTAATGCGATATTTTTAAATATTTGTGCAAAGAAACACTGATTTACTTATTTGATATACCCTTTCATTACTAACGGGGCTTATGTCCCAGGAAATGTGTCTGTTGTAAATGATTGTTCACACAGTGGGGACGAAAACTCACAAAATATATTTGTGTTGTCTCGAGCATGCAGCGATACAATCAGTATTCACATTTGTATAGCTCAAAACATTATACTTCAAGGTTATAATGTGTTAACTTTACGATGAAAGCCCACCCTCGAAGAAACTTGAAAATAACCTGT
The DNA here is from genome assembly GCA_963573305.1 of Pyrrhosoma nymphula. NCBI lineage: Eukaryota > Metazoa > Arthropoda > Insecta > Odonata > Coenagrionidae > Pyrrhosoma > Pyrrhosoma nymphula. The sequence goes on from OY754338.1 coordinate 93,075,460, forward strand.
ATTTTCAAAAGCATACGTCCAAAAAATGGGTTGAGGCAGAGAAATTTAAGTAAATTTACATTGAAGGAGACATTGAATATGCATCTAAAGCTGGAGCTAAGCACACAAAGAGTAGTACTCTTTCATATTAAGATCGGAGTCAAATACTACTGTTTATTTTATGGCACTAAATTTTTCTCGATAAATTTTATACTATATGTTCACCATTTTAACTCACATCGTGAGATGACCTTCAAGCGTTTAAGACTTGTTTGGAAATGCGTCCGTCACAAAAATTATACTTACTAATTTGACACATTTAAAATGCTACTAAGAGACCGTTTAAGATATTAAAATCATTGAAATTTCCAAATCATTAAAGTAACAAATACATATTTTACCCGCTTCTCCAGCCTTTATGCATAAAACTATTTTTTTGTTTAACTATATCCTCATTTAAGGCAATATTAGTTTATATTTATCGTTTTTATTGAACTTGCAAAAAAAATTTTCATTCAATTTCGAAACGCGCTTAATTAAATAACCGGGGAGACTGAAAATTATCGCCTCTCACATTTGACGTTATTCTTGGTAACTAAAAGACTGTTGTCCTGTTTGAGATTAAATATCAAAGGCGAAAATAAACAGTGACGTAAACAAGTGAGGAAGAATAAAAAATGGCACAGAGAGAGAGAGAGAGAGATTGAGCAAAAAAACACTAAAAGTGAGTAAATGTTTTGCTCTAAAGAGTGAGAGAGAGATAAAATATAAAAATAAATTCTCATCCTATCGATACACGTGAATAGGAAAAAACGGAGAGGAAGAACATACTGGCAAAAGCTGAGTTCGACCCTCATTTTTTCCTGCATCACTCTCCTACCTCGCTATCATCCCCGCATCGCAATTATGTATCTCCTCCCCTTTACACACAAACACAGACGCAAACTCGCCGAGAGAAGAGAAGGGGAGAGAGACAGAGAGAGAAAAAGAGTGGGGTAGAGATGGCACCTCCGCATTAACGGATATCTTTCAAAGGCGTGCAGTCGCCTGGAAGACAAAAGACTGCCTTCCCCCATCTTTCTCCTTCATCGTGGATCCTGAAGAGCCGAGACGATAATGGGGAGTGAGTACAGGATTAGAAGAAGAGGAGAGGCACTGCCTGCACCTCCGTGGAAGGTGAGACTGACTACTGACGGACTGGGATTCAGGCGGTGGTGATTTTTTCCCTTATTTATCTCACCACTTCCACGCCATTCTCGTTGGTTAACGACCGCTTAGTGGGTTAGAGGTATGGGATGAAGGTGGGAGGGGAAAAGGGTGAGGAGTACAGCAACGGGGAGCAACATGGAGCGGAAGGGGTCAGGGTAAGAGGGAGGAGATGGAGTTAGGGGTGTGGGGGGAAAGGATACTGGAGGAGATCCATTAACAGCTGCGGTAAAAAGGGACTTTGGAAATCGGTACGGGAGAGAAGGGCTTCTCTCCCTTTTCCCATGAATTCTACTCCATCCATGGGCTCCATCATCGTAGTGGTGGTCCCCTGTATTATCCAGCTCGGTGCTCAACTCCGTTACCGCGCGGCCGACCAAGTAGCACGACAAAAGAAGGAGAGAGTGCGTAGCATGGAGATGTAACATAAATAGACGGACGGTACGTTGCGTCAGCTATTCCCAGCCCACTGCACAACAAATTTGTAAACAAACGTAGCAATCAAACGCTCTTCGTATCTTATCAATTTTCACTTCATTGCATATTAGTTAGTAGGGTAAAAATTATTCAATAGGCGATGGTGAAATTCAGTAAGAATGTAGTTGAATTGGTCAGATAAAGTTTCTTCTTTTTTAAATATTATACCATTTCAAGTCTTGGAAATTGATATGATTAGTTTAACCGCAGTAGGAAAAGCCAAATATTCATTTAAAATGTGGGAATAATTTAAATTATTGAATTTTACCGAAGACTTAATCGCAGCATATACGAAGGAAATAATTATTTTCTCAAGCTATTTCATGCAACACAGCTCTTGACTGCCTCAAATATACCAGCAACCCAGTTTATAGTTTTTGGTGTGACACTGTGAAAGTTACAAATTAGGTACTGTGTAAGAACAATAAACAATGGAAGGAATGGAAATCGTGTTCCCATTATTTTTGCTATCCATTTCAAGCACATAGAAACTTTATTTGAAAAATGCGTATAAAAATGCGAGGTATGATAGCTAAAGAAAGTCACAAAATGAAAGAGGATATACCCTCTCCATTTGCTTTATAATGAAGAGGCACTGTCCATATCTTTACCAGCCATGGGAATATCGAGGACAAGGAAACGCGACAGTGTCGAGCATGATGACAAAATAAGATGAGAACGAAGTATATAGAATAAGAATATTTTTAAATCGTACAGGTTAATTCTTTTATAAAAATTACCGAAAATCTCGCTCTAAGTTTTTCCTTTGAACGAATGAATACCAATATCGCTACTATGCTAAGAGTTTCGCAGTGAGATGGCTTAAACATTACCACACAGTTACGCTAATTATTCTTTTTCCGCGTATACCGTACTTCCAAGGGAACCACGAGGCTGGCCAAACATGGTGCCCGCGCGCATCATGACACATGAAGGAGAGATCGCGTAGACTCTTCTCTACAACCATGCTCGGGACCCACCTCAAGTTAGTGCCTGCGACCACCCTTCCCTTCCACAACCTTCTCGGTTTCCCCTTTCTCCCTCGCTCCACGCTCACCCTTCGAAACTTCTTCTCACAAAGCGTTCTCCCCCAACCGTATAGCCTCTTCATCTCCCCATAATGGGTTTTTAAATGAAACCGAATGGAATTATTCCTCCCGCGGATTGAGCGTGGCCGAGAACAGAGAAGAGTCTTTTGCGTTCTCGGGAGGGGGCGTTGGGGAGGTGGGAGGAGGGTGGTTCTGATCCGGGAGGGTGGTGTGGGTCCGCTATGCTGTTCGGGACGGGTGCGGGGGCGGGAAATTTGCGGGGCCACGCCTCCCCGGACGAGTGGCCATAAATAAGCGACGAATGGGAGGACGACGAGAAGGGGAGGGGGGAGAGGGGAGGGAAGGGGGAAGTGGGAGATCGTTATGGCACACCCGATTGAGCCCTTTCATGATGTATTTCCCGCAAACGGAGAGATAAAAGTTTCTACTTCTCGCTCGCGGGACGACGTTTCTGCATGAGTTCTGTGTGTTGGGAGCGTTTAGCCGTGGAATTTCATTGCATCCGCGCTGAACGATATCACGAACCATCAACGATCGAAGCGATCCAGGAAAAAACTAATTTTTCAAGTGTTCCAGGGAAATGGCTGAAAGCGCTTCAGCGTTTTCTGGTATCCGTGAGTAGACAAGTGAAACATGATTAAGCACCTCTGCATTCGGAATTTGGGTTTTAATTTACTTATCTCCGTATAAACTCATTTTCCTCCCAATACATACCTAGATAAACTTAGATGACACCAAAGTATTGCAATCCGGGTCGTGCTAATAAATACTAGTGGATTTAACGAAGTTATTATAATTCTTCCGTAATGGATAAATTCCACCAAATTACGTCTACAACCGTTTCCTTTCTGAATATTGCCATTAATGTTAACCATTTGGTTTCAATTTATTTCAAATGAGTTCTTTTAAGTCTAAGTTCGTTGATAATGATAGGTAAATGATTTAATTACATTATCACGTCCAATTAAATTTAGCTAAAATTTTCGTACTTCATAATAGTAATTTTTATTGCATAGAATGTTACCAACAACGAAAGATGCTGAAAAAGTGAGCATTCATCAAACAACATTTATGAGCATGAAAGAAAACTTAGGTCGAAAATTATATCTCCCAAGATGATAACCTAAGACGGAGTATAGAAGCGAGATGGAACCAGACAAAAAATTATGGGCTCACATAGGGAAATCGGTAAATTAATTTACCCTTTATTTTGAAATATAAATCTAACCTTAAAAAAGTACTTCAGAACCCTTTGCCAACTAGGCTGAAAAATTATTTTGTGATGATCTTCTATGCAATGATACAGAACCATCTCTCACCCAAATTTCCGTGACGTGATGACCGGAGAATTAATAAACCAGTCGACGGTTGTACCTAACGCAAGTGCGGCAAGTATGGTGAGGATGAAAATCTGTTTCCGATTGCGACAATTTCTAGCGATAACCACGAACTGTTTTCACTTTCACGACATTGGTGTGATTACTGGTCAACAATAATATGCGTAGGCAAATTAAGGTATACAGTAATAAGAGCTCCTTCGGCCCGATTTTGTCTCCATTATGTAGAAAATAACACAAATAGGGCGGTTAAAGCGATGAAATCATTTCCATTTCGTTGAGTGTAAATAATTTGGGAGATCTATACGGTGAAGAATGCGAGAACATGAATGGGCAACGGAGAACAAACAGCTCAGGCTCTCCGCCGGAACACTTTTGGCTGTAGCCTGGCTACAGAATAGACTTCAACGACCCAATGGTATTGCGACACGAGAGGTGCTACCACCCCAGATAAATTCGGGAGGCCATCGAGATAATAAAACACCCGAACTGTAACCCGGAGGACGGGCACAATCTTTCAAGTACCTGGAGGAGATTCTTCGATACAGCAGAAAATGTGGGAAACCCGTCCACAAATCAGGACGACCCAACAGAATGGATTTGACTTTATTAGACAAACAAAGATTTGCATCATCACTTCTGACCTAAAGATTCCAGTAGTTTGGCTGGATAAACAACTGTCCTAAAAGAAAACACACGGAGGAACGCCCAACTCGACATCTATATAATCCAAGCCTTCATTGCTTTAAAATTGTGCGGAAAATATTCTGAAAGTTTACCTCCGACTAGACAAAACAGGTGAATACTAAAAGCTTGTTTAAAAGTAAAAAACGATATTATATACTCTTAGTGTTCATGCTCTGACGCCAACAGTGAATCCGAAAGTTTGGAATAGCTAAACTTTGGACGCACAGTTGACGCTAATTCGCTTTCATAACTCCTCCATTATAACTATATTTTTGGTATCGCTGAATTTTATGAAATTTGCCTTAATTTAAAGCAAGGTTATGTAAAGTATGTGAGGGTGTCGAAATGAGGGTTTGGAGCTTTCCAAGGAGACCTCAACGGTCGATCTTATTTAGTTCTGCACGCTAATTATATTAGTATGCAACACAATTTCTCGAGCTCACGGCTGGCACGAGCCACCGAGCTATGCGATGGCTACATTAAACTCAAAACTGATGCTGAAGTCTATGTTATGTTAGCGTTAAGGAGGTTTATCCGTGACTGTGTAAGTAAAAACCAATACTGAATTTCACGTTTTGCACTTGTACTGCTTAAAATAAATTTGTTTTTACTGATGATACTCAGCTTTTAGAAATAATATTTTAAAAAATTAAAAATTTAATTTTTTTAAATATTATTTAAAAAGATTAAAAATTTTCATATTACACGACAATTATATCCTTGCTGGCAAATTTTTTTATGGTTATATGAACCAACTAAGACGCCTTTTAGATCGAACTATTTTATTTTGGCTTCAGTTCCTGCAGTTATTTGATATTAACTGACAGACAAATGTGCATTAGTGCCTGCGTATCATTAACATTCAATTCCATGGGAGTCTATACTTAGTAACAAGTGGTATTTACGAAAATGGCATTCTTATTTGATAAAAAATTATTATATTTTTTCATTTCTCGGAGAATGTCACATTTAAAACCATATGTATTCAAGTTCAATATAGGAAAAAAGTGGCGTGGAAATCTGGGACTTAGTTATTCGCGTCAAACAAAGTACACGATTTTATATTTGTAGTCAGAACATTAATTAAATCACATCTTTTTAGGGTGGAAGCACCTTACGGACGCTGGATAGATCGCTGTGGGTCCACAATGCTCGTTCATACGCCCACCACCTATGGCGTCACCCACTCACGTACACGTGTCGCCCTCACCCGTCTCGGAGCATCTACGTATCGGTGCCGGCTACCTACCGCTCAGGAACGCGTCAGATTCCACGAACCAGAACAAAAGAAGGCTACCACGCGCACCCTAAGGGCGCGTCCAACACACAAACAATCCTCCCAAAACTCGCATTGCGGTCATTATTCCAAACTTCTCTCTGTTCCCGTGGGAGGCGTCACGAGCAATTACTTCCCAGATCCCTCCGCGAATTGTCGTCGACGGGAGCGAAAGTAAACAACAACGCGGGCACATACAAAAAAAAGAAATAGATGTGGTGGGGTACTTGGAGGGGGAGCAGGTGCACCATGCTCGTGTCCTACGTAGGCATGCCGAGAAGGCAGGCGGATTTTCTTTTTCGTTATCCTTTTATTTCATCTTCGTCGCGTTTTCTGGGAGTCGCATTCCGCGCGAGGGAAAATAGAGAGGGAGGGAAAATAGAGAGGGAGGGAGGTTGAGTGGAAATGATGGGTTTGTGGTTGGGAGACGGGAGCGTAACAAAAGACGAACCACGGTGCGCAGGTTGTCGGGGTAGCGAAAATAAACAAGGGGGTTCGGAGCGCACGTATTCCGCGTTGGGACTTGCAGATGCAAGGCGGTTTACCGCGAATCCCCTCCGCGCGCTCCCCCGGCCCGTGCTACCCCGTGTTTAGACGCGACAATGGAATCCAGTTGCTGCCAGTTTCCTATCCATACATCCACCACTGCTTGCTGGCCTCATCTCCGCACTCCCTAGATTTTACACCCCACGCCTCCACCCTCCGCGTCTCCCTACATCCATCTTTATTCACCGTCGTTTATTTCATAATTCATATAAATTTATTATGCGCGTATTTTATTCTTGCGTTGATAGCAGGGTTTAAGAAAGTGGGTTATCACATGGCTAGGTCCGTTACAGGTATGGGTGCTGGAATGAGTTCGGTATAAATGACAAAAGTCCCTTAACTTTGCACCAAAGTGTAAGTATAATTTTATCGAGGTATAGATTGAATCTAAAGTGAGCAATCCATTCAGATCTAAGTTTTCAATCGACAAGTTATTCTATTTTAAATAAATTAAAAGGTAAGTACTCAGCGTTCTCTGACTTTTCTTGGCGAAAATTTGAAATTCAGTAAGATTACGAATCGATTAAATCATCGCAAAGGCGGCATAATCACGTCACCTACTAATGCCGCGCTTAGGATGAAACCGATCGACAACAAATAAATCTATAGTGAAAATAAAAAAGTTATTTTACTTAGTTATTCAGTTAAATGGTAAAAGTTTACGTGTTTTCATTAGAGGGTATAGTTGAAAATTCTTCCGTACTACAATGATCAAACGTATCATGACAAATCACTCATTAGGTTCTCATGGACTCGGCGTATAATCCAGCTTTTGATAGCTTAAATGTGATCGCTGCATTATTCGTCACCACCGTGATCACGAGTGGATTTCAGATTATTTTAAATGTTGGCAAATACCTGCATAAATGATTTTACAAACAATTTTGTATTTCTCTTAATGAAATTTCATTGGAAAATCAAACTATGTCCCAATTCAATGATCCTTAAAATGTGTTATAATGCAGATAATCAGCATTAAAATAGTCAATAATTTCCTTTTTTACGTCTAAAAAGGAGAAGAAAAATTTAACAGCGTACCTAAAGACATCACCTTAAATTAGTTTACAATGACTTATTTTATTACTTGAGAAAATAGAAATTAATTAGCATAATTAATAAATAATTACATATTTTCATATTGTTTTTTGAAAAAATATTAAAATTATCGTGACCATACAAAAGTCTACATACATTATATTCGTGGTTATTTATCAAATAATAATTTTTTCACTATGTATCCAAGTGTACTTACTTCTGCATTTTAAAAAAATGATATAAGATTTTGACCTAGCAATCCAAACTTAAAAAATGATTTTTCATTATTAACTGACTTATTTTTCAGTATTGAGGTTTAAACTTTAAATGGTTGTTCGAATGTCGAAAATCACCACTTGGAAAAGCATTCTAGTTTAAAATATCATACATATTGTTTCAAGAAGTTCTAATATTAATTTATGCATTAACTCAGACTCATGAAGGTATTTTACTATCGTTTTAGTGCCAAAAATGAAACAGTTTTTGTATACAGTATCTATTTGCTGTTTAATCTGTTTACTTTATCAAATATATGATATAAGGCACTCTTAATTTGCTGGCAATGCATGTTTTTCACTATCGGGTTTCTGGGTACTCTACGCATTAGGGCAACGCAGAAAAAGTAATCTGACCACCAAATCATATTTAAACCAGGATATTGAGATCTTTGTTTTCGCTCATCCCATAGTATTTCTCGCACGAAGCCGCTATGTTATTTCCATTTTTCCCGATTCGGATCCTCCCTTGCTTGCAGTACTCTCGCTCCCAACTCTTTAAACTCTCGGCTGGGAAATGCTTATTTGGAGCCCGCACGCGTGACGTATTTATGCGATTTTGCTCTTAGGGGGAACATGTCCTGGTGCACAGTAAACACTCCTCCGCCAACTCTCACCTCCCCCCTACCCCCGAGGTCCCCCCCCCTGCACACACCCTAGCATCTCGATCCCCACATTCACGGAGGAATTTCCAGATGCTCATTGTTTTCCGACTTTCACTTATTTAGATCCGCCTGTCCACAAAATAGTACGGAGTAATTTTTTGAAAATATTTCGGCGTGCAGTTGATGGAGATAAGCCCCCGTTTTTGGAAAAGCGTCATTAATTTACCTCAACTCAAGAATACATGTTAAGTAAAGTTAATCTACTTGAGCAATAATCCCTTACTTTTCTCTAACTATCACAAATTCTATGTATTGTATATTTTGTAAACCTAGTAAGATTACCTTATTCAATGGACCATAATAAATTTTAAATGGTATTGATGTGGTTGTGAACTAAAATAAGTAATAATGATTTTGGTACGATTAATGTTATCCTACAGCTCTGTAAATTTCATAAAAGTTCTTATAGAACATTCTATTCAATAATAAGGAATCCAATAGGCCAAGCATTATTTTAATTCTATGCACAAACAACAAAGAAATGTTTAAAAAACTATCTTTAGATTATTCACAGTACCTAAAATAACTGGCTGTATTTATAAGATTAAAATCATTAGTATGAATGACTTTTAACTAGTATAAATATCATATTGTGCGAACATTCAGCATATGAAATTTGTTTTATTTGTAAGGGGAGTATACATTTAATGCGCTATTAAGCAAGATGACAAGCTACGCTCTCATTTGGAAAATACACTTACGTATTCACCCGGTTTGTTTCGTATCTGAGTATTTCGTATACCCCTTCCATTCCCCAATTTGCTTCCTTCTCATACCCATCCCTCTCGCTACGTAATTTGTTCACCCTCTTTGTGTCATTTCCTTTCTCCCTTGTTTCCTCCCTCATCCCCTTTCGTTCAACTTCCTCCATTTCCTCCACGAGAATTTTCAGCTGGGCCATTAACCTCTCCGGTAGTCTCATCGTCGAAAAACGAGAAAGTAGGTCTTCCCAAATGATAGCACAGCCTCGATGCAGTGCTCGCTGATGATTGCACAGTGGAATTCCAAGTCTCGAAAATGCAGTGGTGGAAAATATTACGGTGAGGCGATAGGCAAAAGATAGGCACTAAGTGATACGTACACTAATGGGCACCATTGTTCATTCTGACGAAAGAAATACACGTTGAGGCAAAACGACTTTAAAAAGTATCTGCTATCTCAGAACTCATTCTAGTTCTTATAGGCTCACGCTCATTAGTGTAAAAAGCCACCATGGGTGATCAAAACTTGTCATTTGAAGTCAAAAGAATTTGCAGTTAAAACTCTATTTCTATCATAACTCATAAGATAAGTGAAACTGCACCTTACTTGATGATAATTCACTGAGCCTATGGAGTACAGTATCTTTTAAGTCAACTAGGTAAATTCAATGGAAATTAAATCTTCCACGCAAGATGTTTAGTCTATCAACAAAAACAATGTATGCATTGATGTTGAACAAAGTCAACATTTATAAACTATCTAACTACCTAAGAATGGGCCTGAAGATTTTCCTCGATAATATGCATGAAAGTTGTCCTAAAATAAAGGCACACTCATGTGTGGAAATTTCAGCTATACTTCGCAAGTTTTTAAAAATTCAGTTAAGCTAAAACTTACACTATATGCCCGCTGTACAACAAAACAAAAACCTACATACTCCACTTCTTGCATTCTTGCTAATTGATGCATTTTTATAGAAAAATGGGGGAAAAAATGATTATATATTTCAACCATCACAACTCTTTAGCATTATATCATCCCACTCTGTAATGTTAACGCGTGCATAATTTCGTCCCTTAAAAAAAACTCCGGCGCTGGCGTCAGAGCAGAAAAAACTCCCATCTCTGCAGAGCATCTATCTGTCTGCCCAACGCCTCACATCGCATCAATCCACTCCCACGCATCATCATCCCACAACCATTTTCCACGTTTCCATCTTTCCTCGCAGTACTTTTATTTTTTAGCCCTCCCCGCTTTCCAATGCGCTAAAAAAATCGGCGGTGCCAGCCTCCAAAAGTTGCACGCTGAATTCACGCCACGAGAGAAGGAGTATGAAAAAAGCGCATGCGAAATGCAAAAAAAAACTGCAGTCGGTCGGTAAAAAAAAAAATGAAATAAAAAATACATTGGAAACAGAAATCAAACGCCGTTGTTTGTCAGTACTCAAACACACACACACACACAAACGAATACGTGCGTTTTTAAAGAGAGACGAAAGCTTGGGTATATGGGAGTGAGAGTTTAAAAACAGAATCAATAATTCGAAACGCTCTGAGGGGTGGGGGTAGCAAATGCGGGCGGCTGAAGTTTTTCTCTCTCCCTGCATTCACTCGTGTTTTGGAGTTTTGGAGTGAGTTTAGGGTTTTCACAAAGAGCAACTGCTACGAGCAAACCGAGTGTGACACAGGTCACAGCTGATGAGAGGACAGGGTTAGGAGCCGCTACAGCCTCGGAGGCTACCCGCCAGGTTTGGATACCCGAACAACTCAGATACAATTAATACCCAGCATACGCATATTCAGAACAACTCAGGGTTTCAGGGTGACGCTACAGATATAATTTTAAATGACTGATCTAAACAGACTTGGCTGTCTTATTGAAAAATGCGATGGTGGGTGGCGTAACATGGTGGAACTCCTTCATGATGCACAAAGGGTAAGAAAAAAGACTTTGCTGTTCCACAAAATAAAATATATTTGCGACCGGTTTCGATACGGCGTATCATATTATGGCAATTTCACATATTTGTACATCAAATTTATCCTGTATTTGATGGTTAATTTCCGGTAAATGCTAACTGTAAAGGCAAGCATTTACCGGAAATTAACCATCAAATACAGGATAAATTTGATGTACAAATATGTGAAATTGCCAGATGATGATACGCCGTATCGAGACCGGTCGGAAATATCTTTTATTTTGTGGAACAGCAAAGTCTTTTTTCTTACCCTTTGTGCATCATGACTTATTGAAGTTCCACTACGGCTGTGTGAGTTACAATCATACCGAATTCCCCTTTTTTAATGTTAAAAATATACTGCTTGCACTGATGCGAAACCTTAGCTATTCGAAAAAAGTAATCAAGAAAATGTTTTGGTTATTTGGTGAGTAAATTTTAAATGAGTACTTTTTCAAGACATATCAGCCAACTGCAGCGCCAATCCTGTTGGACTAACGGATTTTGACTACAGATCCTGCAGTCATTTGCTTAAAACTCAAAATCGAAGATGGATTGGTGCCTTATTTTTTACCGTCATTAAATTCAGAGGGAGAACTCCGTTACTGCAAACAGTTTTTCACGAAAAAGGATAACTGAATATAAAATACTACTTCTTCATGATCTGAACGATTATCAAATGTAAAACCATGCAATTTTAACTCCAATATGCATACAAATGAATCGTTGATAGTATAGTTTTGATGTTTCTATCCAACAGAGGAGTAGTTTTTTGTGAGTAGCCAGAAAATAGATCAAATGATATTTAAAAGTTTTTGGTGGAACTACTAGCATTGAAAGAAGTTACAAAATATGGAAAAGGAACTGGCTATGCACGAGGGAGTAAGGTAGTGTGTCCTTGTTTGACAATTGTGGTTTCTAAAGTCGTATACCTTCATTGCCAACACCGTAATGCAAATATTTCCGTTATTCACATAAGATTTTTAACTCTATGGATTTTGCTCCCATTGTGTCGTTTCCTTCTCCAATGGGTGACATACATTAACAGCGTAGTTTTAATCCAGCTTTGCTGAGATCGATCGATAACATTTATTTTAAAACGCGCCACTGATACCTTCACGCCAACTCTGTTTAAATGCAGTTAAGTTGGCTTCTCTGCGAATCATAAGCTTTTAACTACCCCCTCTCCTGAGCCGACCACTTCCACTCGTGCCTTCCATTTCTTAAATTCACACTTTGCGTGGCAGTTGCCACTATGTTTCGCTACCACTATAGTATGGTTGAAGTAGTACTCTGATATGGTTGCATTGACAGAGGGGGGAACGGAGGGGATTAGGGCGGGGGTGGTGGTAGAGACGGTAGGGGATAGGTGAGTAGTATGAGGTTAATGATAGGAGGAGAAGTCTCCCCTGTCCCCCAGTGTTTTTTTCAAGTGGGCGAGATTATACGCAGGGTCGCTCCGGATCCATTTCCCCCAGAAGGAGGAAGATGGCGACCCCATTAAAGATTAATTGGAAATGAAAAAAAGAGCCCTCTTTAAATATACATGCAAACAGATTTCCGAAATTGTGGGGGGTTTTGGAGGTGGGAGGGCGGGCGGGAGTGGAATGACAGTTAAGTTGTTCCATAAGAGGCTCTTGACTATTGAAAAAAATATCTAGGGTATTTAATGATGAAAGAGCATTTTTAATCAATAATCACATTTTTTGTGCATCAAAGGATCCTTTGAACGGGATATCTAGGGTAGTAAATGGTACTTAATGGTATGTGTTTTAATGATGGCATTCGTTTTTAAGTTGAGTACGCAATACGCTATGTTTAACTGGAAAGTGTATCAATATTTCGCTTTCAAAAAAAATAAAAAAATTAGGCCTTAGGTATGCATGAAATATAAGAACTGAGACAAATAAAGTATATGAGGACCCCAAAAATATTTAAGCCTATTGAAAACGCATATAATTCTTTAAAAGCTTCCTTTGAACACATTGTTGAGTACATCGTTTAAGAGATTCGATCAAGGTATACAAACTGAATTTTAGCCATTGATAATGGCACTCAGGATGTATCATACCGTTCATATTTGGGAATGTGGCAACTATACTTCACTTTAAGACTATCTAGGAAGGTGGGCAGGGGAAAACTTAGTATGTTCAAGGAAAGAAAGTTGAAAAGAAAGAAGTCAGATATTGACATTAACCCAGTCTAAAGGAAAGACACAGAGACACCCAGGGGTTTAAATGTTATCAAAAAAATGTAACTATGCGTTTCCAACGTTCTCCACGTCACAGTCAAGTAAGAATCAGAGCTTGAAAGTAAAAGAAATCTCCTAAGTAGCTTAGATTGTCCATCAGATAGAAGATCATTGAAAATATGAAAGTCCATTCAAATCGACTCAATCTGAAGAAAAAACGAATGAAATTCAATCCTAGGGTGATAATTATAGGGTCCCAAGCCAGAGGCGAGGATGCCTTGAATTCAAGGCATCGGTCCCGTTACTTTTCACGGCTTTCCCTAGTTCCCAAGCGTCTGCGCTGACACTTGCAACTTCCTCCAGCGTCTTAGTCTTGCTCTGGGCACACGTGGATGAGGTTCGTTCTTTGCTGGATGTTTTTTCGTTTTATATAAATAAACGAAACCCTTCAGCGTGGGAATAAAGTTCATGTCAACAAGTCAGCATTGAATGGGTTAATGTAGATGATGGTTTCGGACCTTACTTGGTGGAGTTCCTTGATATCAGGGATAGAAGACGTAACACTGAAATTCCACGTGGTAATTGATTTATTGACACGATCGGTTTCACCGCAGAGCAGCATATTCAGGTCAGCCTGAAGATGCTGCTCTGTGGAAAAACAAGTCGTGTCAATTAATCAATTACCGTGTGGAATTGCAGAGTTACTTCTATCCCTGATACCAGAGTCCCTTAAATTTTCTGTTCCAATGATTCATTCACCTTTGACATTGAGTCACATGAGTCTTCAGGGCCTTGGCCACAACGATGAAATTATAAATACTGGGAAGGTTAGGTGGAAAGACTTCAACGGGCATCATGAAAGTTACAACGGTCAATATCAACAGCGATTTGCCACTCATTGCGGGGGATTAAAAGGACGCCACCCTTCGAACGGGGAGAAGTATTGCGCAAAAAAAGGAATTCTGTCCCTGCGCCACCCACCTACTTCACTCTACACCATTTCATTATTTTCCCCAAACCCTTCCACCTCTCACCATCTCCTTCCCTCCCCTTACGATCCTCCAAAAGAAGAATAAGAAAAAAAAATACAACTCAAGCCCCCCCTCGAGGTAAATTGGAGGATATAACCTTTATGTCCTAGTATACACATCGCATCCCATCCATTAAGACGGGGAGCACGCGATACGAGCGGGAAGTTGGTCACTATTTATTAAGGACTCTTGGGGGGTAAAGAGGGAGCGAAGAGAAAGGAAGAGAGTAGGAAGAGGGCTCTGAGAGTTGTGAGAAAGGAGAGAGAGGGAGAGATGGTCATAACGGTACGGAGTGGGGGAATATGGCTTTTTTATTGGCGTGAGAGCAAAAGAGAACGGTGGCTGGTTGGGGAGGAGTGTCAGGAGAGCACAGGGGGTTGAGAGGCAAGAAGGAAGGCAATACGGAAGAGGAGTGGGAGGTCAAGTGGCGACTTATACTCGCGGTTTATCCATAGTTTAAGGCATCGTCAAAAGTAATCTCTTCCAACATAGTCCGGCCGATTTAATTCAGGCCATTCTCTTCAATCACTATTCGTCCGCCACCACAAGTCCGCCATAATTATTAGCGATGAGAAATTGAAAGTAAATCTATTATTTAATAAATCATTCAAAACGCAACTCTCATGCGAGAGTGGCTCAGTTTAAATGCTGCATGATTTTCAAGAGTGGATCTGTCCTAGAGCCTAACAATAAGTGGTAGCATAGTATTGCCGATTATTTACCAAATAATTCTACAACAATCATTGTTCACCTCATATAACGGCTTGAAAGGAATTGTAAACATGCTCATTGGATTGAATGTTAAAGTTTAATGACACCTTCACTTAAAAATAGGTTAATTTGAGGCTTCAGCCTTACCATTCAGCAAAACTCCTCAATGAACAAACTGCTGCAGTATAAGATCATTAGCAACTGTCTTCCATCCTTCGGCTCGTCAGCTGCAGCCCCCTAACTCCTCAACGCACCTGTAATTCTTTACCGGTTAGTTATTTATTATCCTAGGTATTCATCCCTTGGAATTTCTCTTTGGCCTTTGGTATTTCTTTAAAAATCGAAAGTGGCTAAGGGTAGATTCAACGCACCTAGTTCTTATAATTCGTATGTTACTGCATAGGATACATCTCCGCGCTTCTACAATTACCGCAGTAAAACTTTACCCCCTGGGCAGGACGTGATCCAAAACTTCATGCTGTAACAGAAAATTTCAAATTGTATAAATACAAAATCCTACTCAGAATTTAATAGCGAAATGGGCCAAGTAAAAGTTAAATTAATCACCCCGGAATTTATTGAGTAAATATCAACTCAGAGTTGCAGATAAGAGCTATAAAGATATGAGACTCGAATTTAGTAGCTCTTATGGGGGACCATTCATTCAAAAGCAAAGAATTACAGCACTTCATGCGGAACGTTTCAAAGGTATTTTGAGTGTCATGCAGAGGATGGAAGATCGCTAGATGTAATTTAATTTTGAGCACCAACTTTGCCGCGGCGTAATTGCTAGAGACATAGTGGAATAAATGGTCTAAAAAAAATTCTCGGCCTTAGCAGTTGAACGACCTCTTGACTAGCTGATATAGCCTCAAAAAGTTATAGTCTAAGCATTTTATTTAACTTACGGTGGTCCAAGTGCAGAAAATTCATTTGAGAGAGATCAATAAAACGTATATTTGAGGTGTTAATGAATTCGCAATTCATTTTTAGTTAAAAAGCTCATCGTGAGAAAACAGGGTGACACGTTACAAGGGAGGTCATTCTTAAACTATTGTGAATGTCACTGCTACTACTACATCAAATCTAATGTAAACTCGCCGTTTTCTTCAATCTACTGCTTGTGACACATTGGTCAAACTCCTCCGTTTATGGCTCCGTCCGTAATACTACTTATTTATAAATATTAATTTCTCTCTAACTCTCCTTTTCCGAAAATTCAGTAATTATTTCTGCCATATATCAATGATCATTAGGCTATAAAGAGGACACAATAACAATTTCAATGAACGTGTGAAAAAATCATAAATTACCTACATTATGATGACGATACGGGTCGAACTATTTCCTTTTGTTCAATGCGAGACTTTTTGATAGATTAACCATCAGCCTAAGTTTATCAACGAATGTTATTCAGTAAAAAAAGCTCAGTTTTCTTTATCATCTCTTGAGAAAGGAGTTTATCAGGAAAACGTGAAATCGGCACTGAGAAAATTACATTCATATACGTACACAACGGGTGACTCCCGTTAAAGTGGTTGCTAGTCGTGTAGAAATTTGGACTAAGTTTTCTTAGTTTTCATTGCGGTGTATTTCACCACAGTGAGTCTTGGATGATCCATTAGCCTTAGTTCATCAAAGGTCATCGAAGTGAGAATAAAACATACTCATCAATCTAGGTAGACATGCCAGTTTAAAAAACGCTCTTCTACCAACATTGTCATCGCCAGGAAATTTTTAAAAATCCTCAAGAAAGGTATTAAACATCCAACAGTATGAATATGTGGGTGCATTTCTCTCCGGATTTAGCAGACCGGAATTAATGCGAGCAAGAGAAAAAAAATAGGGAAAATTAATAAACTTGTACGCTTGATTCCTCACGTAGATTGAGATGGGATTCACACCTCACCGAAGGTTTTTCCTCTAAAACAGTCCGCATATTGATACAACATGATCAACACGGATTGCGGACAAGAGGACGAGCAAAAAACTTGCTAAGATTCCTCGAAAGAAAACACTTGCGTCCATCCACGTATTTATTTTATTCCACTCGGACACGTGCCGACGATTAGGCGATTGTATGGGACAAATGCCGAGCGATGTGGCGGTGATAATGGTGGAGAGGGAGAGAGAAACAGGAGGACTTGCCAGGAGATGTGCAAGTATGAGGGGCTGACTAGAATGTGGCGGAGGTAGGTTGATGCTTTG
This sequence comes from Pyrrhosoma nymphula, assembly GCA_963573305.1. Taxonomy (NCBI): domain Eukaryota; kingdom Metazoa; phylum Arthropoda; class Insecta; order Odonata; family Coenagrionidae; genus Pyrrhosoma; species Pyrrhosoma nymphula. Next base: position 93,092,792 of record OY754338.1, read on the forward strand.
GCGTGGGGCAGAGGCGGTAGGGAGGGAATTAGGGCCGTCTGGGGGTGGAAGAGGGGGCATTACGGCGGTGGGCAGGCATGCGGGGGCGATGGACGACGCGGAACGGCCACGGAAGAGGCCACCGGCAGGGAATACAAGGAGGGGGGGGTCAGAATGGGAGGCTGGATGGGGGCAGAGCGGTATAGTGGTGGCTGTTTGGTCCGTACTAAGCCTTTGCTAGAGGAAGGAGATGGGAGAGCTGAGGTGGGGCGGGGAGGATGGGAATGGAAGCTCTGACGGCAGACGGGGGCGGGGAAGGGGCGGGAGTGGGACGGGGTTAGGGGGGCGTAACAGCCCATACCACGGAGGGGTCATGGGACCGAATGAAAGCCATTAGGGAGGGGCCTTGCACTTAGCGACGGGAAAGGGCCAGGGGAGCGGCGGGAGGCGAGCCTGCCCCGGCCGACGGGGGTACTGCCGCCACTGGTGGGAATTGTGTGGGCGGAGGATTTACGGAGGGCGGGCCGACGAAGAAAGTATCCAACGCCGTTGAGGAGGAGATGGCTTCAGCGTGGGAAGGCGGTGGGCAGGGAGAGGAGATAATACTCCCGGATGGGATGAGGAAGGGAGTTAATAGATGTTGAGGGAAGATACGGGACGGCTGGAATGAATGGGACAGGAGGTGGACGGGAGATAGATATAGGGAATGCAGACACGCAGGAGGAGAAAGGGAGCCATGTTCCCCATAGGTGGCAGGATTTAGGAAGCTGGACAGAGAGGTGAAAAGGAAGTATGCCATAATAACCAGCTCGAGAGCGAGGAAAATATGTGACAACAACACTTCTGTACCACGACTTTAGCCAGAAATTTTTTCTGCGAGTCATGGACAAGTCGTCACCCTTTTAAGTTTCTTTGTTTGCTACCTTGATTTAGCCTCCAAAACAGAGCCGGCATACGCTATTTATTAAAACATTCGGGGTCAGAAAATCATACGTACTAACTGGGTTACAGGAGACAAAATCGTTGTAGTAATCTTAAAAAGAAGAAACTTAGCTGCCTAACTGCTGGCAGTGTCAACTTAATAATGTGTTCCTTAGTCAAACTTAATTTTAACATGACTTGCAAGTAAATTTGGAAAATTATACTATGTTTTACACTAATGAGACAAAAAATAACTTTAAAGCATACCTAATAAGTAGTCTTTCACACAGCAATTATCCGATTTTCCTGGTCCGATTAAATAATCTTATGTTAACAGAGGCTACATTACAAGTTGAAATATCGTTACCAGTTAATCTTTGACTCCACTGTTTGAAGCGATACATAACCAAAAGGACTGAAATAAAATTATAAATTCAGAAAAGAGACGAACGAGAAAATCTATAATCTTAGTACTATTCCTCTGATATTTTGTGGCACTGAAATCTGAATATTGAGAACTTACCAGTAAAAGAGGATATAGTATGCTGCAGACTTTTGGCTTCTGAGAAACCAAGTAGGCCAGAGACTACATGACAGACAAAGAAATGAAGTAATCAGGGAGCAGCTATGTATTTAAGGTGTGTTTCAGAAAATGGATGAATGAAGGAGACGGTGGGATGATCTTATTCTATGAGCAAGAAAAGAAACTCTGTTGTAAAATAAATGCGTGAATATCAAACCATGTGAAGCAGAATATTTGGACCTTCCAGGAAGTGATGAAAGGATCAGTTAAAGAAGGTTTTTTTTTCGGGACTGGTAAATCTATCTTTACCGAAAATGTTTATGGTGAGGAGGACATAAGCGAGTGATAGATCATATTAATCTGCCTTGTAGAATTGTATATAGCATTTCTATACCGAAAAATATAATATATGATTAGGCCTAGTAAAAAATCGAAATTAAATCGATTTTTAACACCAAATAAGTCGAAGACATGTGGACAAAGCGATGTCATTCAGTTGAATCTAAAAGCTTCAAGCAAGAAATAATTACAGGTTTAAGGAAGGAGCTGATCAAAGACACCATGCAATATATAATGTGTATTTTAATAACATTGAACAATAAAGAGTCCCTGCTTAGTGGAAACAAGTGGCTTAGGAATAGGCATGGGGGATTAGGAATATTACATTTCTGTACCCTTTTCCTAGTAAATATTTTAGAGGGGGACAAAGGTGATGGAGGAAGATAAATAAGGGTGAGATACCGAGAAAAAAATGATGATGTGATGGAGTAGAGGCATACGGAGAGGGGGGATGCAGATGACAGGATACAGATAAGGGGAGAGGGTGGTAAACGGGAGTTGAAGTAGCTGATGGACAAAGACATGGGTCCGCCCGCGTCAGGAAAAACTCTTTGAAAAGAGATAGCTGGATGGATGATAGCATCAACCAAAGTAATAACAACGCGAAGATGACAAGAAATTTGTTGCAACTCATTTTTTAATGTTACCCATTTCAACCAGTAGATGTTATTTACTTGCAATGGAAACTAGAAAAACTATTCTAATGAAATTTCTTTCGCTCATCTCCATAATGAAAATCCTTCAGTTTTTAAGATCAAATGCAAGAAAAAATAAAATATCCTTATAAATTAATGAAAATAAAGTTTATCTTTCGCCATACTGCATTGGAAAGGCAAAGCCACATTACCTATTATGACACTGGTGGAAAATATTATGAGTTATTTAATGATTTTGCCTGTTTTATTCTAGAAAAATTTAGATTCTCTCCAAATGTCCTTATCGTACTTTATCCTTGTTTTTTCTCTATTAGGGGTTATTTCACGGCCCACATTCACAATGGAGCTTATATTTGCAAAATGTTTCATTTAACTGTTTAAATTTCACAACATTCAACCTTATGAACTCATTGGCCAATGAACAATCCAGAGCAGAATTTAACGCCTAAAATAACTTTCAGCAAAATATAATTTAAAAACTATAGCATAACTATGCTTCGGGTACTAAATGAATCTTTCTAAATGCATGAGTTATACATATATGACCAGGCTAATGAATATTATAATGCAAGGCAAAATACGTGCACTATAACGCTGTTGGCCATAGCCGACTCCAATGACGAGCGCGTAAATAATATGAAAGCTTGGAAAATACGAGAAACGGTAAATATTCATGACGATGAAGTGCAAATGCTTCCCGGGAGAAGTAGGATAAAAAAAGCAACAAACATTCAGAAAAAAGAGTTAAAATCTCCGGGGACGTAAAGCAAAGCGCGGAAGCAAATGAAGTGGAGAAAAACAAAAAATCCAGAACAGCGTCCACAAAAATGGCAACATTGGTTCGGATGTTGTAAGACAGTGGGAGGGGGGTGGGGAAGAGGGAGAGGTTCTTAGGGGTTGGGCACGAGATCGGAGAAAAGGATGAGAAGCGATTCTGCAGGGCATAAGGTATATAAACATTCATCTGGGCAAAGTTGAGAGTGAACAGAGGGGGTGACGGGTTAGCAGGAAAAAAAAGAGTAAAGAGAGATGGTTCGGGGGTGGATAGTAGGAAGAGTAGGGAAAGGGATTAATGCCTTGAAAGGGTGAGTTGCGTAGGGGGGGGGGTGGGAGAGACGGATGAAGAGAGAGTTGGGGGGAGTATATGGGGGGGGGGCAGGGTGGGAGGAAAGGGTCAGGATTTAAGTGAGGACCAGGGCGAGAAAGGGTAACTTTTCCCCTCGTCGGGGAAGCCGAAGTGTTTACTGATTAAATACTCCCACCCCACCCCACTTGCAAAGCGAACGACGGGAGGTTGTGGGAGGGGGGTGGGGGAGGGACGGCCGTGCTAACGGTTAAGGCTCTGGGGATGGGGAGAGGGGGAGGTGGGTGGAGAATTATTTCGTGAAACTTCTTGAGAGGTTAGACATTGCCTAAGCTTTTGAGAAGAGGATGTTTTTTTTCCTTTCGGCGGAAGTGCAGTGGGAGGCAAGCAGCAGGATTGGGGTAGATTTTGTTTTTTAATTTTTTAATCTTTTTTCTACAGGTTCGTCTCTGGATGTGGTGATGGCCCCTGAGGGGGTGCGGGAGGGTTTTTAAGAGTAAGGGGAAGGTTTCGGTGGGTGGAACGGGTCACGGAAAGCAGCAGGGGAGTGGCGGGTGGCAAGTTGCAAAAAAAAGGAGGAGCAATTTCTACCACCCACTTGCGATGGTGGGCGTTCTGAGTGATCTACACGTGAAGAATACGAGACTGGGGTTGCGCACGAGTATTTGTAGGGACTCTTGAATCTCCCCGACATGCCTTTTTATTATGTGGGAGGGGTGAACGAAATTGAAAAAAGCCATTTGATATTTCGGGAAAAGTTTCCGCGTCTCCACTCGTGTTTTTCCCCTCTAGAAAGAGAAAGAGATGTTTACCCCTTTTTATTTTATTTCCGAAGCCGTGTTTGCCGTCGTTATGTGGCTATGTTTGTTTGTTTTCGGAAGTTAATCAGGCGCGTGGATTTTTAGCGGAGGGATTTTTTCGGTCTTGATTAACATAAGGGAGGAAAAGTTGATTCTTTGTTGCGGAGGCCCATTACAAACATCCTTTAAAACAATCCTGTTTTTATTCCCGAGGGATTGATATGGTCGCGTCGAGAGTAGTGATTCACTCTTGAAAACAGGAAAACTTTCAGGTCGTGTATTATAAATTAAATCCCATTTGTTATCCTCCACTATACTTTCAAAAAGAGATGATAAAGTATGGATTTGTCGAATGGACCTGGTGGACCAGCATTCAAAACAGGAAATAATATAACCTCTTACGTATAATATATAATTATATACATTATACAACCTATTATATAATCTCTTGGCAGAAACTCTCTTGGCGACGATGCACACGCATAAGTAAGATATATTGATACAATTGAAAAACATGGAAACACGTAAGAACACATAAAAAACTGGAACGTTTCGACGGTCAAGCCGTCATCGTCGGCGGTACAATACAGTATTCAATAATCTTTTTTACGTTTTGTCCAATATCCGTGTTTTACGTGTTTATATAATTCACAATATCTAAAGTAAAAAAAGTGTTGGAAATGAAGAAATAAGCTCTCAACTCTAATAAAATGTAAAAATATAAATGGTGATGCAATATTTGTGGAAAAAATATATTTATGTTATATAATTACATCTTCGTTGAATTCCTTGAATAAGAATGCAATCATCGTGCCAGGCTACATTCTTGAATGCTAACCTAAGTCCTATCATCCTTCATCAATGGAAAAAATAGCAAACCTAAGTAGTGATCAAGAAGAAGAAGTTGTCGACATGTGCAGCTATACAGTAGTTAAATATACTTACCAAATTACAAGAATATAGGTGTTCCATATGCCTTAAGCAGTACGTACGCATACGCGTTGAAATGGACCAATCTGAACGTCATCGTGAATGAAGAATCTCTAGAAGCGAGTTAACCCAAGTCTGCTTACCTAGAAGATAGAAAAGGAGAAAAATTGGTGTTTTGAAGTAAGTTTTAAACTAAAAAAAAGTTTTTTTACTTCAAATAAGTTTTATTCAATTGTGTATTTTTGCCTTTTACCTAATAATACTTTAAAGTTATCCAGGTACTCCAATAGAAAACTACATTTAATGGCAAAAAAAACAAATGAAAAAAGCCAAGCAAAGCCAAACACACTTTAACCGGGAATTGTATTTTTAGTAAATCAAAGTTACCTTATTTGAGTCTGTATGAGTTTAAAGTTAGGATATTCTTCATGGGACGGGAATGGATTCAAATTCACAGAAATTAGAGGCACTCATAATATTTTTGGAAATATCAGGTCACAAGAATTTTTTGCAATGTAAATTACTTACTGGGAGAGACACGTTTTACTTTACTTAATAGAATAATTACAAAAGGTAAAAGAAGTGGTTGTTCATGCATTAACAGTATTCCTCTTCTGCTATTGTCAACAAGTTACATCGTACAAAAGGGGCATTTTCCTATGAAGCACGAGGATAAATTCCATTACAGAGAGAAAAAGCATCGCAGTGGAGGTACTGCGTTGGGAAATGCTTTGCCTTTATGAAGCACAGTAAGAGGGTCCGACTGTTTGCTTGTTAATTGAATAAGGTATTGAAAGGAGGCAGTGAGGTTTGAATAACATAAGAATTGGGTCATGAAGCTTGGGGTTAAGGATTAGTAAGGCATGGAGAGAATATGGCTTTCAAAAGGATACAAAACCAACGTCGAGAAAAAGAATTGGCACGAATTCATTGTCATTACATTGGAAGGGGGTTGTGGTTAAGGGTATATAAGAAGCCGCATGAAGCGAAAACTTGAAATTAAAATGAATGTGGTCAGTCTCCGAAAGCCCTGTTTTTTTGATAAAAAACATTTTACGTTCATTATTTCAAGTGTAATAACCCAAGTAGCCGGGACTTGGAACACTGAAATATCAAATTCCGATGAGTAAAATGAATTTTTTCATGACAGAGGAACGAATTGGTATTGTAGCTTTTCTGAGTATTGCTTGAAAAATGTTTCTTGAGCTTGAGTATTTGGAATTTTCACGGATTAATTTCTTAGAAAATTGGATAAACTTGAAGTATATAATTCGAAATTCATTGAAATAATAGGAATGCCAGCAGGGCACCCATGTGCTAGGCATGATAGCATCAAATATCTGAGACTAAAAGGGAGATAATTAATTAATAGAAACTGTTCAAGATGACATCATAGACGTGAACTGAAAATTACGTGTGCAGTAATTTCCAGCCATATTGAGAGCAATATGTAGTGATTTAAAAAACGACATATTTAGCATATTTTAAAGTATTTTATTTTATAAAAAGAATTTGATATTTTTAATTCACCTGATGACGTCACTCTGCATCGAAGCCATAGTCGTGGAAAATAAGTGAAGATAGAAGTTAACAATGTATATTTGGACAAAACATCCAGAGTTATTTTTAACTATTTATTTATTTGACGAAAACCAGAAACATTATCGTGCGCGAGCCTTATTACCTTATTCCTTGGATAAATGTTTTATATTTTACCGAACAATTATTGTACCATCGTTGCTTTCTCTGACCTTCTTTTCATGCATTATCTTCTTTTCATGCTTTCTTTCTCATCTCTCTCCCTTCTCTCACGGTTTTTTCTTCCTATTTATTTCGCTGCGGCCATTCCAACCTACACCTTACGTCCTTTGGCATTGCGTAAATCGCAAGGGAAAAGAAAAAGAGGCTGACTTGATCAACGGGCTAGCAGCGGGTGCTCGTATTTAGCCAGCCGTTACACGCTCGTAAAAGTAATTCGCCCGTTTCCTTTTGTCTTCGCGTTATTTTCTCCCGACCCTTATCCACCCTCGCTTTTCACCCTCCTCGAGGGAGCATTCGCACCTCCCAAGTTCCGCTCCCTCTTCCCTTATGGCCGCTATAAATGGGTCAGAGAGTAAAAGAAACTGAGATTAAAGGTTCTGAAGACAACCGGATTGAAAAATCTTAATCTTAAAAGCATTTAAATTTACAATAAATAAAAAGAATTGCGTGAAAAATATTGATGATTCATAGGCCTCAAACAGTAAAATAAACACACATCTGATTAGGCATTGGTATACTATCTGTGTTTAATAAAAAATAATGAAAAGAAATCGCTCCTCGTATCTTAAAATTCATTAGGTTTACTCAAAAATGGTATTTGTGACATAAATATTTACAGCGTATGCTAAAAATACAAGTTTCCTGCTATTGCGAAATTTAAATAACCCTTACATAGCAACCAATAGAATCACAAATGAGGGCCGTTAATTTTAGTACTGTTTTACATCATTGAATCTTAAAGTTACATTTGTAATGCACGGTACATATGCGATTGATATGATATTCAGAAATATTGATGACCATGATTTTACATGAAAATGAACTAACTGTAAAAAAAAGCTTGACAATAATGGTCTTTTTCCTCTGATTTCCTATCCACCCAGAGGCAAAGCTGAACTCAATAAACTTAATAATTCAACAACCATTCCAAGAGAAATCTCCAGCAAATGCTTATGAATTACCGCTATTCATTCAACTGTGAAATAAAGAATTGAAAGTTTCGTTATAACATTCACTAAATAGCGCAAGTAAAAGAGAGAAAGGATAGACCTAATTGAAAATTTAAAATCCGGAGGCCATATTATCACCTCTTGAGTTCAAAATCCTTTCCGTGTTGATGTACCATTTGCTCCAACAATGTGCTTGTCACATGCCGTGATCCTTTAAATGCGTTTAAAAAGACCGATTCCTTAAACAAACTTTTGAGAGCAATTCCATGCGTCATGTTTATATTCGTGGAAATAAAAATCCAATTCAATTCCTTTTCAATTCCAATTCGTTGCCCTTATCTTGTTTTCCTTTCCTTAACCAATTCAGAGATTCAATTATTTGAAACTTTCAATTTCGTTCCCTTGCTATTGATAGGGCGCTTCAAATGAAATGCAGACCAAATGCGTCAAATAAATGTCCTACCACATATACGAGGAAACTAATGTAATACTAAGGCATGCCATTTTAAACAGTTGTTACTTTAGGAAGTTGGTTAAAAATAATATAATGACGTTCAGTATTCAGCATTACTGGAAAAACTGCGCAGAAATTCAATTATTGGACTAAATGTCAATAAATTTCCTGAATAAAAGTTTGGCCTGTGCTATAACTGTCACGATTGCTATTATCTTTGTGTGGGAGAATGTATTTAAATTAGGACCAATATAGGGATTTATTTACGATATGCGTATGTCAGTTACCAAGTTTCGAACTTCACCAGCATTGCATTTTTGTTTCTGAATGGACAAACCTTGATTTTTATGGATTAATAAACCTATTACACCAATACAGGAGGGAACAGATTCAAAGAAATGATGATGATAATTAGCATTATTGTATATTAGGATAGCATGAAGATATATCACTCCTTTTTCATACCTTTGAGCAGAGAAGTGCAACCGATAATGTAGATAGCCAGTTATTCCTGGGATAGGAGAAAATTAAAAAAAAACATTTCATACACGAAAGACTTATCTGAGCACCAAAAAGTTTTCCGCCGAGAAGAAAATTCCAGCAACTAAGGCACGGATTTCACGCTGTGCAAATGGTATCGGAGATAATATGGGTGTGTGGACCAACTATTGTATGGCGATGGAAATATTTCCGCATTACGCACGAATGGGCACAGCTCCGAATTAGCTCTCTGTGAGCATTACGAGAATAAGTAATAAAAATCACTCAGCAAAGAGGGAACTGGAAGGTCCAGCGTGGTCCTGTGGAACGTCAAGTCTTTCGAAGGGTTTTTCTTTTACATAAATCAGGAAGCGGAAGACATGGGAGAGCCAGCGGGGCGAGGAAGGTATAAAAACCTTGGAACTCGCTGCCCACGAAAACATGACATAACGGTCCAAATAAGATAGGGGAGCCATTTAAGATACTCTCGCCCAAACTTCCCTACCTTCCTCCCTCGGCTGGTTGAAGGTACCAGGAGAAGCTGAGGGGTTACGGGGGCCAGGTCCCTCGGAGGGTATTTTATCCAGAAAAACGAAATAAAAAAAATATTGAGAGGCCCAAATGGAGGAGGTCCATTCATTAAAAAGTTTTCCGTCGGGACCGAAATTGTAGAGGATGTGAGAGAAGTGGAGGTAAAGAAACGGAGAAAGGTATCTACATCTCCCCTGCCATACTCCCTCCCTATTCGTGCTTCCCCCCTAATGCCCCCTCCATCAACCTTCTTGTTTCGCCGAGGGCTGGGCATGAGAAGCGGAGAGGCGGTCGGGATTCAACTCTATGTGAATAGGTCTGGAGTCGATGGTGACAGAATAATGATATCGGAATCGAAGTTCGAATGCCAACCCTCCAATTCCACCCTCACCATCTTTTCTTCTTCGGCGGAGTATAGAATGGCATCTCAAGGTGGGTAATGAGGCAAAGTTTTCGTATTACATAAGTAAGGGGCAGGATTCGGAGAGGAAAAGGAAATAAAATTTTTTTAAAAGAATTTGTTTCTTGAGGAGGGTGGTTTTGGTGTGATGGGCTGTAAGGGTTCGTTGAGGATTGATAGTGGGGAGTATATTGGAATGCTCCGTGTCTCCTTTTTACCTATCTCACTCTCTCTTCGATGGAATAGGATACATAAAAAGGAGACAGAAGAAATTGGTTTATAAACCAATTTAACAGCGCCAGTAGCTGTAAATTGAGCAAGTTACTGATCAAATCGAATGCAGAAGCGCATTTCCTTTACTTATTTTACGTTGACCGATGGAGTTTGAAAATAAATAAGCTCACTAGCTTTTATCCCACTAACAAGGCTGCCGAATGAATTATATGCGTTCTCGCTTCTTTATTAAAAAAAATAATACTTTTTGGCCACTGTGTTCTATCAAGGACGAACAGATACAGCAAAGTCTTCACTGCCAATTAATCAATAATGAATTAAAATTTTGATAATAATTGTCCTTTCGTAAATAATTTCTTAATGACAGGGATCAAGAATGCCTCCTGATCATTTTCACCGAGTTGAATATGGTTACTTATTTTTAAGAGAACAAGTTAATGGCCGTCTGAAGTTAGAAATAAAGTATCTTTATCAAAATGGAACATGTGGATGAATGTACCCCCTCTGGATAGATTCTCCAAGCTCTAAAAATTCAGAAGAAAATGACTTTTTTAAAAGCATTTATTTTTTAGAGTGAGCATCAGAATATATTAACAATATTAAAAAGGCTATATACAAAGTAAATGGGAATGAATTTACTTCTGTCCTCTGTATACCTCTTTAATTCATTAAGTTATAGAGGAAAGAGAGACTTCTACATCTACAAAATACCCTGCAAGCCACCTCAGGGGTGTGTGGCAGGGGGTGAGTAATCACCAACATGCATTACACTATACCCTAAAGTTAGTGTAACTACGACTAATTATACATTAGCATAAATCGCTAATGCTTGTCACGAGGTGAAGCCTCAGAAGCATGCAGGGTATTTTGGCAGGGCAGGAAGACTGAATATATTTAAGTAACTGCGTTAGTAATTGGACTGGAGTCTCTTCCTACAGACATGCATAGTAAATCCCGAAATTAGACCAAACGGTGAAATAATATTTTTTCTGGCATAAGATTTGATATAGTCATGACTTTCTAAGTGATGATTGGCATCGTAGCAATTCTTCAAATGCAATTCATCAATATTTTTTTTACCAAACCTATGTTTGGCCAACTCTGAATATTCTAATACTCTTACTTTATTTCACTGCCATCTACATACGTACTTGAAACTTGGAAGATAAAATTTCCCGCCGAAATATATTTCCCCCGAAAATTGTTAAAATTCTCGTATCGAAGGTAACTGGGGAGGAGATATCGGAATACTGAATGTCATCGATTAAATAATAGCAGCTAGGCTCGTGAAGACGCGGGTTGAGGTGACACCGATAGAAACGTTAAGCGTCCAAGGAGATAAAAAAGGAAACCTTGGAATCCCTTTCCCCCTACCCTAAGGGAGGAGCGTTTCCATTTGACGATGAGCACCCATGGAGATCATTTGACGGTGGCGTGACCGAACCGCGCGCCGAGGAAACACAAACGCCGCGGGGTCCTCAGCCATCGCTACGCGGCGAAGATTTTCAGTCAGGAGATGGGCGCTTGGGCTGTTGAGTGCGGCTGGCTATCGGATAGGCGCGAACACACGCAGGGGACTTGGTCCTGGAATAATATTGACGGAAGGAAGTAATTTTCCAAACCTCTCCCCCTCCATCCGAAACTTCACCCCTTCGCCCACCCCTAAGGCGTCCAATCCAGTTTTCGTCCCATTCAAAACACACACCCCCTAGATAGCTCCCATCGCCCACTCCCCCCCTTAGAGATAACAGACCAGTGTGCCGTGCAAGCTCTCCCTGTGTACCCCCCCCCCCCTCAGCCTCATCGAAGGACGATAACGATGAGGGAAGCAGTCGTCATGGGAAACAACATTCATCACCGGTCAATACCTCATAAGCGAAACGATGAGTTTTCAGGTCTCATACGAAATGGACTTGATGTCGAAGGATACACTACTGGTCGGTGGCTTGGAAACAGGTCTTGGCCATGAGGCATCACTAATTTCTGGAGAACATTCAGTACAAAGTCTCCCATTAAGTCCCACGTAATCCGAGTTCCTAATCTATTCCCAAGACTAAGAAAATTTCGTAATTCACGATGGCTTTGTTCCCGATAAGCTCAAAGTTAAAGGAAGAAGATACAAAAAATAGTAAGTGCTTCTATAATAGTAAGGGTGCACTTCAAATACTGGACCATTGCAGTTTTTTCTCACCTATACCTATGACTTCTAGATCGCTTATCCTTATATTTTCTCTTTACTGTTACCTAATACGTCACTTCTAGAGTAACAAATAATATCTCACTCTCGCCAGCCACCTTCATCTACCTCAAACCCCCTATCTGTTTACTCTGAATTACCTCTCAGCAGCGTTTTCCTTCCACACAGATGTAAGATTAATTCAATCTAACGCATACAAGAAAAACTTTACGACTGCAACACAATAATAAATCAAAATTGTTTTCTTTTCCAATTTGACCCGCCAAGGGCCTAAGTAAAACTATATTCAGCGAGAATGTTAAAGTACACGTATAAGAAGTAGGATAAATCGTTCGGCAACTGAGATAATGAACAAAGAATTGGTTTCATGAAGATTGAATGAAGGTAGGGGAGACGGAATTGAGAATGGCGAGGAGAGAATTAGCGCCGGGTGGTATTGTAGCACACACAAACTGCTTGTGACAAGTTAGCTGCTGAAAATTAAAACTCGTGAGATCAAAGGGAGCAAACTGTCACCCGTCAGCGTTGCACTGGGTTAATAATTATGGGCAGCGGAGCAGTTTAAAAGAATGAGAAAGGAAAAAGTAATACAAGGTCCGTCCAATGAAGGAGATGGAATTGATCAAAGAAACGTATTTTACAGGAGGCCTCACGCTCAAGAAACAAAGGGAAATTCGAGGTTAGCAATGGATGAAAAAAATGAGTGGTCTGGAATAAACATCGTACGCGTTATTCCTTGCGAGAAAGCAATATGCATGGCGTTGACAGGGGGGGGACATTTAATTTACTCAAAATAGCCGACGGTGTCGGAGTCCGAGAAAGAAGATACGCTCTCTGTGAAAGAAATAAGAAAGGACGGCCATGACGAATAGCATTTTGTGTGATCCCGTGACGAAAATAATTGAGAGATAAAAATAAAGTGTACATTCACTTCTTGCGGACAAACATTCCATATATTTAGCTTACGACTCTTGCATGAGGTACAACTCAGGATATATGTGCAAACATATTCGCTACTTCAGTTCGTTGTGAAAATATGCAATTGATTTATTAAAACTCATCGTTGCTCAGTATGAATTAACATTGGAAAAACAAATAATAATTGATGATCTATTTAAATTCACATATAACTATTACGCCCAGTATAAAATTGTCATCAGCAATTACAAAATCAGTAAATGTCCTCCAACTCTTTTTTCACAAAAAAATGACAGCATTCAGCATTTATGTTTAATAAAATTTAATGCCTGCTACGATAGTTCCTATTTCCATTGTAAATACGAATTGCATTATTTCGGGGAAAAATAATGCCGTAGGCATTTACGGCAAGCGGAAAACGCAGCCGTAATGAATAATTTTTTCAGTTTATAGAATACAATTAAGCTTAGCAATACCGATTTTCAAGGGAATAGAGTACATGATGGTACAAGCAAGAATCAAGTAAATCAAAATACGACAGATAATTCCTAATATTGGCTTGGATTTTACTGAGACGTGAATTCTAATAAAAAATAATTAAAAATAAAATATCTACAAGCACTCCAGTTGGGGATATTACTGGGACTAAACCGAGATGTGAGTGAATAAGGGCGACTACTTCTCATTGCATGGTGAGTTCGAGAATAGCTGAAAGATCGCGGTATTGACAGAAATCGTTATATGGGCTTCACACGGATCGTAAAAAGTGGACCGACTATTTCCGACGAGTTAACCATCGCGATGGCTCCTCTTCCAACTCCTCCTCCTTTCCAACCCGTCCACCGTCACTCGGCGCTCTCCCTCTCCCGCTGTTGACCTGGATCTTTCAATCCACCCCGTGTAACTGTCTGCCACATGCTGCAGCCCGAAAACCGAACCGAGGCCTCCGATCTCTTTAAAACCGCTTCCACACACACACTTGCCTTGGCCCGGCATGGAGTGGAGCGCGCTCACGGGGACTGCCGGCGGACGACCGCACCTCGGGACCCACCAACTCAACCGAACGCCCCTCACTAATCAATCTCTTTGTTTTTCCTCTCTCATATTCTAGAATATCGGGGTTAAAAGTCTAGGACGCTCAGTTATTTTATCAAAACTCAAAACTCTTCAGATAAAAAAATAACTCCGTCAATTTAAATGCTTAGAGAGACTTAGACCTATTTTCTCATGTTCGAAGCCTTTAGAGTAGGTAATTACGTAGTTGGCACTCCGTACTTCATGAATGCATCGATTCAAATATAAACTGAAGGCCATTAGCTTCTTTCTCTTTGATAAATTAAAGAATAATATAAAAACTGACCGAACACAAACTTAAAATGCTATTTTATGAGTGAATTGGGGTTAGCTACACAGCTATGCAGAAAATATTGCACAGATAATTTTCAAAATATTTTCATAAGAATTTCAACTATTCCCTGATTAAAGTTATATTGAACAACCAAATGAGCTCATTTATAGGAAATAAGGTAAGTTTCATTATCGATAGAAAATGAAATTGAATAAAAAGACTGAAAAAGTAATATTCCTCTTTAATTACACCCGTAAAACAAATCTAATTTATAGTTACAAGGCAAAGGGAAAAAAAGAAAGAGATTACATTTTTGTATATTGCCGTATTTGTCATAGGAAATAATCTATTCATAAATGTAGTTATTATCATACCCACTGGGTGTCATAGTTTATCGATCAACGTTGAAAGGTTATTCTTCGTTTAACAATTGATAAATAGGAGAGAGGTAGGTGACATGATTATCACTATGGGTATGTACTCAATGTAGTCTTCTTTGAACTATTAAATGCAATCACCATTACTAAAGCAGATTAGCTGGAAAAATGTCAAGAATACACCGCAACGGTTGAGCTAAACAAGTCATAACGTCATAACAAATACTACCCGTATTTTCATTGCTGTGATTTTGTTAAAACAAAACGACGTGATACATTTTTCAGCTGGAGGGAGTGTAAGGCATAAATTTGTGGATTTCTTAAAAAAAATAGCATAAGATGGTGTGACATAGGTTGCGTCATGGAAGTGAGCAAAGGTATCAGTACTTTATGTCTCCGAGATTATCCACTAAAATAAAACAGAGCTACCGTCTCAGTTCCCCGAGGCACGCAGCGGTGGGAGATTTCTTTGAGATAAAAAAGAAACATCTTTGTTTATCCCCCCGTGGACTCTCTCTCTTCCTCCCGTCCCTGCTTTCCCTCACCCTTCCTTCCCCCTTCTGTCTCCTCGTTCCATTCGAGCAATACTTCATACTCCACCAACCTCCGGGAGCCTTGCGACGTTTTCTCTCCTCGGGGGAGGGAGTGAGAGAGGCAAAAAAGAAAAGGAAGAGAACATTGGAAACTAGGAGTAAATAGGTGGCAAGACAGAGGGAGCGGAATGGGACGGGGAGAGCGAAGAAAAATGTGAACTTCGCGATGTGAAACGTCGGGGCAGGAGTGCTCTCTCAAAGACGTACATTTTTCCTTCTCCCTCTACCCCTCTATACTCTCTCACCCCCTATATATAACACCACCGCACACACACACAAACCCTGCCTTACACCCCTCCCGCCCAGTTTCCCCTCAAAGCCCCCTACTCCCACCACCCACGACATTCACGACTCGTATCATTTCGATAAAAGGTGACAAATGACATTCTACGAGCGAGAGAGGGGAAAGTTGGACGTGGAAGTGGAGGGAGGTCGGAGGGGTGGGAAACTCGTGAAGGGGTATGAGGGGGGGAGAGGGCGGGGGATGTGAAGGGTGTCTGGGTCGAACAGGGGAGTAAAATGGAAAGAATAGGGGGAGAGTATGGGAGAAGGATGCAGAGAGATGGGGATGAACGTGGAAAAACAGGCGGGAGGGGAGGTAGTAGAGGGCAGATGGAAGTCGCGTGGGAGTGCATAGGATGGGGAAAGACGAACTGAGAGAAAAATACGCGTATAAGGGTTTCACAGGGACGTGATGCATGATGGGAAAAATCTCTAGAAAAAACGGAAAACAAAAGGAAAACGAGGGGGGAGAAGTAGTTGAGGGAGATTGTCGGTAGAAACATTGGGATGGGGAAGATTTTTACAGAATTTTCCCCCCGCAACCCCCTCTGGTTTCCGAATTTCACCTCTCATCAGAACGGCATCCCAAAGTTTTTGCCTTTGAAACGCATTGCTGCTTCCAACGTGGCAACGCACCTCTGTACTTCATAAATTCTCAAGCGTCACCAGTCGGTAAATTACTGAGTGCACCTTCACCGGCGTGGGTGAGCCAGGAATAGGAAGCGTTTCCATCGCTCGAAACGTCTCCGTTTTGAGGCTCGTACGCATTGATTTGAGGAGACAAGAGGCCAGGACAGTAGATATCTTGTAGATGAACGACAGATTGACTCTGACGAATAAAATAATTGAAAGCTAAACCTGACAGTGGCAGGCTTCACTTCGTAGAAGTTTATTATGTTAGTACTCATGACTCATGATAAAATTGATACTTTTCTAGAGACATTTTTATTGTACGATGCGTTTCACCGATTTACGGCATCGTCAGGTACTTAAAGTTTACAGCTGACTAGAGACGACTAAGAAACTCAAGACGCAATGTAACTCCGTAGCTCTTACTGACAAAGGTACTTATTAGGTGTTGTTGCATTTAACACGCATAAGTTTAGGAATTCAAGTTATCTAAATATTACGTGAAAAAATTATGTCTTTAATGCCTGAGTTCGTGACTTTGTGGCTGACGTAGTTTCATTGTATATAAGCAATTAACAATCTGTGACGCTTTTCTTTTAATGTGATTTCGAAATTCCACGAAGAGTAATTGCAAAATACCCTTGTGTTTTTCTATTATCTTTGGGTATAATCTGTCTTAATGAAAATAAAAACCACTGGTGTTAATTATAGAATAGTTCGAGGCCTTTTAGATGCCGAGTGAAACATCTTATATCTTGAATTTGACCACCAATATCTCGCTTTGGCACCGAAATCACACAATAAATTTCAAACACGATGACTGACGAAAAACTACTATATTAGTATAATGTTTCAGCTAAAGGGTACGTTACATGTATAATTTCTCAAAATACGCTTAACTTTACAACGGTTTATTCACTGGGTCTTTATACGCGTCACGGAATCACGTTGCATTCATGTGAAATGTGACCCTTTAATTATGAATCCTGAGCTTCTACCTGGATTAGACGTTAAATGTACAGTTTATGAAATTAAATAAGGAGTATTTCCAACCCAATACCGGGAAAGAAATGTCCCAGTTTAAAATTAATTACACTGCGATAAACAGGGGTGAGAAAATAGTTGATCATTAATAATAATCGCCATTAAATTTATCTCGATAGAATTCAGTATTCAAGGAATTAAATTAGTTGGTATGAAAACTTTTACCGTAGAAAAAGTTTCAATGCCTAAAATAATTCACTGAATATTACTCTCTAAAGATGAATTTTAAGGATTACTTTGTCTATAAATGTGGCATCGTTTGCTAGAATGATTGTTAAATAGAATCAGAAGGATATATAGCATTTTTACAGAATGTATAAAATTAATTAAAAATTATTTTCGAATGGATATATCTCCCTCTAATGGGGGTAAGGGATTTCTTATCATTACCGGAAAGGCATTAAATATGTGAGTGCCATCTTGTGCGCTGCAGTATTTCCTCCTTGATGGAAGCATTCGGAAGCGAAGAGTACAGAAAGAAGGGACATAATATAAATGCGATGACTGGGGGAAATCAGCGTGAGAATACCGTCTGAATGCAAGGAGGCAGAAATCCGATGGGATTCCTTCCTTTTCTCGATCCACGGAACCGTCAATTATGAGTGCGATATCAAACAAGAATCAATGGAAGGACGGAAAGCCTCACTTAATCTCTCTAGGATCAGGCAGATTTAATGCCTACGACGGCAGCGTACCATGTGGAGAAATCACTAATGGCCTCTCGTTAAGTTTCTTGCGCCGTACGATGAGATAAGTCAATTTGATTCAATAGTCCCATAGTTCTTAAGACCCATTCTGAAGGCTTCACTCCCCCGTTTCTTAGAAAACCCTTCAAAATATCGATGGAAGGATCCCATCCTTTCTTCTAAAAGAGGGTCTCTTCTCTCCAAAGTGTAAGGCTTACTCCGTCATGTCTGCATTTCTTTCTCGCTGCTCGGTACTGATTTTATTCAACTACTTGAATATCTTATATAAAACTTAGTGTATATGCAAGGCTCAGAAGGGATACCATTATTATTTGACTATGAACATAAAATTTAAACTCGAACATTAAACTCGAAACTAGAACGCCCTCGAGCAAATATACATAGCAAATAGATTCATAAATTTTGTTTGCAGTAAGGTATTAAAAAGCAACGTAAGTGGATGTTTATAACTCTTTCCATTAAATTATGTAGAAGTTCTTGAGTATCTTCCAAGCACTTGCCAAAGCGTACTATATTTGCTATTCTATAAGAAAAAACTATTAATAGTGATAAAGTAAAGCTGTTTTCTCGGATAATGAGTTAAAACAATTAGAGACTAGTTAACATAGACTAAAAAGCTTATTATAAATTAGCCACCATCTATTCAGGCTTTTGATGTTAATCATCTTTAAAGGTACCATTTTCGGGAACAAAGGAAAAGTTATGATTGCTATAAATGGATGAATTCAACTCTAAAACATTTATTTAATATATAAAACATGACAACTGAAAATATTTACACTATTTCCGTTGAACTGATAATTTCAGCCACATGTTCCTTTCTCACAAAAATAACATTGATGCTCATTATTGCTATAAATAAGCAAAATCATTGTCAGTAGCCCTTATTCAGTAAAAATCAACCATAAATCAAAGAATGACCAGCTTTGAATCAGCAAGAGAAGTTTTCTCAAAGTTCTTTCAGAAAATTTCTCGCCAAATAGCCTATGGTAAATCACATTACAATGGAAATGAATACGTGTACAGCGACACAGAATTTGATAAATATATTAATGCATTTTATAGAATTTTTAGGTTTTACAGTCAGGCGAACGTAGCTGATAGTAAAACTATGCTGATTCTGACAGGGAAAAATGCAAAACTTTTCATAACTAAAAAATACCTATAGTAGCGCAAATGTCGTTCTGTAATTACTTCCCACAAGGCAATTCATGAAGTGGTTTCTGTAGGATATTAATGAGATTATAACGTTATGGCGTGAGATAAGAAAACAAATGCGATATGCTGTCGAAAGGTTTTATACTGAACAAACACCCAAAATAAATAAACATAACTGCAACGTAAACACAAATAAACGATCGTGTTTTGATAAAATGTAAAATTTAACAGTGGAAACAAACTTTGTACAATGGAAATAGAAAAGAAATATTAAGTTAAACATCTCCAGTCTAAAAATCAATGAAGACTTGGGAAGAAATAAGCTTAGCATTACCAGGAGACTTATAGGGACACCAAGGTAGTAATAAAATATAATATAAGAGCCACCAACTGCACTAGCATCACATGCTACAAAATTGCAAAAGTCAGTATAAACTAAAAACATTCATGTTGCTAGGGTACGTATAGAAGTATATATATGGCGTACTTCAACAGTTTCTGATAAAACGAACATTGAGCTTCACGCAGAAAACACATTAACCTGTCTACTAGGTATATGTCGCATTTCTGTTCACTTAGCGCTCGAAGTGAACTTCGAGGTTGGGCAGGGAATACAGCAATTCCTTAGCTAAATCTGACGGTTGCATCGCTCGCCAGGTCATGCCATAAACCTTGGGTCTGCAGCATCAGCGCGTTTTTGGGGACAGTTCAGGGTTTCTGCAGGTCCTCGACTAGCCATAAACCTTCACCCTCGCTCCCCTGATCCGACTATAATGGAGCACTCCAATAATCCGTAAGGTCAACAGCTGAAATAACATTCTCCTGGTTCGAGGAGTAGGCAAGCACCGGGTGCATCTTGAGAGAGGCTGGTAGTATTGAGGGGAAAGAGTTTGGTCAGTAGAAGGGTGGATAAAACTGGAGCATTTTTGGCGAATCTTTTTGCCTAATTTGGATTCGAAGATCTGGATTAATGGTCAGGAAGAGAGAAAGGGCACTACATATATTTCTACACTCACGATATAGCTAGAAGCAATGCAGGTGTACAATTATTTCTGGTAGAACATTCATGGAGCAACTCTTTATACGCATAGCTCTTCTTTAATTGCTATCACGCTAATAAAAGCTCAAAAATTAATTTACAATTCAGCCACCATACATGATGAGCGTCGAAATATTTATATAGAGGGTAGAGAAAAATAAATTAAAATAATTTCAAAAAGAATTTTCACATATAATTAATGTAACGTACAAATATTGCACATCCGCCATGAACGCTATAATGTCATTGGTAACTTTAATTACACAATCGATCATACTGCATTATTAAATAATGGATTGCATGTGCTGGTTTAAAAATATTTGGTGACAATATCCTAAAATATAGGCCTATGTACTGTTAACTTTGGCGAATTTTTATTTACGTCAAGCAATCTAAAAAGCTCTTCGGCATATTTAGTTGATAAATGCTTCAAAATGAGCCGTTTTCTATTGGGAATGACACAATGGACTGTAAATTAATTTAAAAATTAATTGTTTATCATAGAGAACCAGTAAAATATAATTAATGATGATGGTAAACTAATGAAGAATATTAGTTTCGTCCGATGTATTGAAATGAGTGTTCAGATTAAAAATAATTTAATACTAATTCATTAACATCTCTTTTTACTATAAAATGCTGTACCAACATTTTATATAAAAATTTGTCGCCAACCGCCATACTCTGAAACAGGCTTTTTTATAAAAGAAGCTAATAATAAAAAAAAAGTTCCAATTTATGCGTTGTTTCCTGGTATGATGCATATGATCTCAGCTCGAATCCAATATTTGATTAAAAAGACCATTTAAAAGATAAAAACATTTTTTTAGTTAATACATGAACGCAGCATTTGGTGGAGACATGGCTAAATGATTCCAGTTTTCATAACCAGAATAGATGATTTCAATGAGGCAATCTGTGCACGAAAGTTTTTCAATAATTGAGAGAATGAGAGATAAACTAACAGGGGAGAATTTATAATTGTTTTAATGCTGGGAGTATTAAGATAATTAAAATACATCCCAAATTCGAAATTTCAAATTTATTTTGCCACGAAGGAGTGTTACTCTGAAATATGCAACTGTCATCTCCGCAGAGAAATTTTTAAATGACTGTAAAATTATTTTTCCGCCGGATGTATTAAGATCCGTGAAATAATTTCCATATCAACTTTTGATTTTTGTTACCACGAAACTACAAATATGCTCCAGCCTATTCATTCTCTAGTCATCAAAGAGCGCACCCCCCGCGTCAAATTTACGCACACACTATAAATTTGCGGTCGTGAGTCCCCTCTTTGCCGTTCAGACTCACTCGAAGCCTTTTACGCTTGCCTCTAACCCCCCTTATACCTCCTCGATCGTATAAACTCCCCAACACCGGGTGACTCGATCACCTCCTCATGGTCTTTGGCCCGAAGTCCCCACCGGGGTTTTTACGAGCCTGGATGAAGCAATTCATCCGGGTCGAGGGTGCGCGATAGGGCTGGACACTTGGCTGGCTCCCGTCGAAACCCGGGAAAACATTTAAAATGGATAAAAAGCCAAACGGAGCCATGATGGGAGAGCAGGGGAACCATCAAACCTTCATTAACATGCACCATGTATCGAAAAAATATTACGATCCTTGTAGCTCGATTGGAAGGAATATTTTGATATAATAAGTCACTGATTTTGATAAAAAGTACGGGTATTACCCAAAGGCCACGGCCAAAGGCATGGATGAGCTTACTATCAGTCAAGTTCCAACAAAATAACCAAACGCCCACCTACAGTTTTGTATTGGGTGGATACTAAAAGCTCAGTAGAGTCGGCGAGCCAGAGAGTCGGAATAAAAAGATATTTAGGGAAAACTGAAAAGTAGAATTTAAAAGCTGAATTGACATATTCCACGGCATAAGAACTGCTTTGGAAGAAAAATGGAAAGATAATCGAGTAGGAAGAAATATTAAGTAAAACCAATGATGGCATATAAAAAGGTGAGTCAAGCGGGACGTTGAAGAAAGAACTCGGGAAAAATTAAAAAGTTATGGACACATTCTGCGCCATAATGATTTCTTGGAAGCAAAATTGGAAGAATATATTAATGGCAAGAATTATGGAGGAATTCCAAGTGTTGAATAGACATCAGGTGAATTACGAAATAAAAATACTTCTGCAGAAATAACAAAGTTGGCTGATGTAGTGAGCAGTTGTTGTGGAGAACTGCAGCAAACCAATTATCAGAATGATGACCGCTGATGATGACCAAATGCTGTGGCGACTTATAAAATAGGTTGGTTGCTAAGGGAAAGATAATTTTGGGGGCCGAGTGAAATAGGAGATAAACCTGGTGTCATTTTTGGCAACCAAGTAGTGCGACTTGAAGTGCTTCCCGCGTAGCAACCAAGTAGGAATCGGCGATCGACCGGAAATATCGACACCCTTTCCCGGATTCGAACACGGGCCATTTGAGTGGAAGACCAGTATGTACCTCAACCCCCAGCCCACCCTCTTCCTCCAACTACCAATTTTCCCCGTACCAGTTTTTTCTCCACCTCCATCTTTACGACCCATGAAACCCACCCGGACGTATCATTCGGGACTTCCAATAAAATCGACGCCGGGAGGCTCCAGTAGACTGGGAGTGGTCCGATCGTCTCCGGGCCGGGTCGCCGCTTTTACGACCGGTCAGACTGTTTGGCCCTGCGGGCTCGCTGGTCTGGCTGAGAGCGCCAATATGGAGGGCGGGGTATGGGATGGGACCGATTGTGGAAGCGGAGATCTTCTAAAACGGAAAATGGGGATTGAACTGCAAGCTTTGAGAGGGTAGTGATTATAGAACGCGGGGTGGAAATTATTCCCATCCGATCTCTTCTAATCCAGCAAAATCGTTCCACCATAGAGAATGAATAAAACCCACCAATCAGAATTAAGATTACGTAAATATTGATTTTATTCCATATTACATACGTTTAATAGAATATTCTCGTGATGTAAATCAAATAAAAGAGTTTCAAAGCAAGCAACTCAAAAATATAAGTAGTTTATCATGAATTTCATTCACTGTTGCCAAAAAAATTATTGGACCGAACGTTCGAGGAAATCTATGCAGTATTTCTATCGAAGACTTATCTAAATTCACTCTGCAATTTCAATGAATGCGGAATACAAGAGGATATATTCGTGTAAACCATCATTTAATACCAATGGGTTAATAACTGCAATACAATGGATAATTTCATCTTCGTAATACTCTCGAAACAAATTTGATAACTTCACTCTATTCAATATGCTCCAAACACGTAGCTCAATTTCAATTTCAAGTAAAATACAGTCCATCAAATCAATCATTTTGAAACAGAATTAGGCATATGCAGTAATTCTTGATACCACCGAAATATACATTTTGTATTTTCTACTAAACCATGTGCCTTAATTTAATATACTTTTTAATGCTAAGGTTAAAGCCCAGATATTAAATATAAAATAGTTGAACCTTCTAATGCTGCATTTTATATGCCGGTTTGTGAAGCGTCTCTATTAAAGAGAAAAACTCTTATTAATCACATCAATTTCGAGTTAGAGCATACAGTTTTAGCTCATCAAATAGAGGAGATGTCGCAAAAACAGAAATAAATCTAGACCACGACTTCCATTCATATTACATCTCGTGTTCTAGGAATTAAATTTCATAATATCATTATACACGAAAAGAATAATTTGTGAGTGAATACAGTGGTAACGGAACTGAATGATAAACTTCTCACTCAAATATTAAAACCATAGCCTTATGACGCTCGTATCCGAAAAGTAATGGTCATTCCCATGCTATATTCTAATATGAAATTCAAATGTCAAAGGGTAATATTGTCCATTGATAAACCTTCGAGTAATAACTGTCCCATTTGTTATTTTTTAAATGAAATCTATGAAACACCTCGCAACACCATGGACTCATATCGTTTACATTACTTCGATACTGCATTTCTCCAAACTTAGCGTGGACCTGCAACGAAAGCATCGAAATATATAACAGGTATTAGCACACAGCATCTAAGACAGAGGACCTGTGAATGTCCGTAGCAGGGTTTTTGTCCGGAAAACTGAAAAGTTCTACATACTTGAGAGTTTATGGACTGATTGATATCTTCGGCAATAGGGATCGATTCCATCTCACTTTTCTCTGCACTCCCTTTTCAAATACATGGGTTCCATCTCAAGAGTCTGCCTTACACCTAGAGAAACGGTGTTTATGCTCCAACCTGGATTTTTGACGACCCTACTATAAGGAAACGAGCTTTATGGGGGCCTGCTCTTTAAAGGAGTGCGAGTCGAGACTGGGGAAGGAAATGTATCGCGAGGAAGCACGCTGAAGCGACGAAGGTGAGATACAGGAGGATTGACAAGGCAGTTGGATTTGAAGCAACGGAACGGTTATGGAATGAAGAAGGAGAACTGGAAAGGTGTAAAAAGAGCAAAGTGAGCAGGGGAAGTGGTTTTAACCATAGCCGCCGGAGAAGACGTGGAGAATTTCGAACGAGTGGGCACGCTACTGGAAGGTGGCATCCCTTCCGAATGATTTATCGTTGCATTCCGTGTGAGGCAGTAAAGCGAGCTATGGAAGAAATACATGTATACACACATATATTTATACATACGTTTTCATATATACTCGTACAGGCACGAAGGTACGCCATGCGGTAATAAAATACAAATTCAATTTTAATGGGGATGCTGGTGAGGAACAGGGTACACACGTATAAAGACGAATAAAAATTCGATTAGGAAGGTGGAAGGATGTCAGAACCCAGTAGGAAAAAGATTGAAACGGGAACCCGTTCTCATGTCATAGGATTTCGCGGATAACACCCTTATATTGAGTACTACATATCCCACATAATTTACGATAAAATTGGTATATTCAGAAAAATACTGAGATAGCTACTCGCTTCAGTGGAGGAATCTAGATCACCTTAGGAATCTTGGTCTCATTTTGGGTGCCTTGTGGAGAGCACTTATTTTTATTTTTCATCCCACGGGTGGAGTTCTACGCATTCAGCAGCACTCCATGAGATGAGACGTTACACCATGGATTCCTTGACACCTTTCATTAAGACCTTGCACTGAGCTTTTCTCCACACTTTCTCCATTGCCAATTATTAACAAACCCACCTGCCATAAATGGGAAAAATGACCTCAGTTGTCTGTCGTATGCCCCAAATAATCAAACAATGAATGCATGGTTCCAGTTGCTATACCGCCCTCCAATACAGAAGTAAAGCAATGGGAATAAAGGATCTCTAGGATATGGAGGCTTACATGCGTAATGATGAACAAAGCATTATAAGCGATCAGCACAATTTAGGATCGGTGACGGCCAAATTGTCAAATTACACTAAGGAGATACGCAATGTGGGGAATGGATAAACTGGCAATGAAGGCTTACAGATGCATGTTGAGTAAAGAAAGATATTAAACGATACGATACATTGAGGTTCAACTACGGCCAAAATGGCAAAATACAATCTAGAGATAAATGAAATATTAGGAGATTGAGTTGGAAAGGTACCTGGGGAATCTCTTCCAAACTGTCCCCAATAATAATAGGCTGTCACGTGGAAATTGCTTCAATTGCATTATTAAACTCCATTGCATAAGACGTAAAATTGTCGTTCATTTAGCAATAAGCGAAAACAAATACATTTGCATGGTACTTTATCACGCCTTAAATTAGCCTGCTCAAACTAATCTGAACATCATCATCAGCAGCCTCATCTTATCTCATCATAATTAGCAATCATGAACCTCAAGATTGGCTTGTTGAAACTCTCATCTGGATCTTCTCATCAAGCTATTTCATTTCTTCATGTCTTGCTGCTTGTATTTTTAAAGGTACAAACAATATTAGTTTTCCCCCCGAACAATAAGGGACTTTAATAAATGCAAGGCGTAATTTCATTAGAGCGTTTCATTTTTATGTGTAAACGGCTGGTGTCCTAACACCCCCCGCCACACGCCTATTGAGGCGGCTTGCGGGGTAGTATGTAGATGTAGAATTATCCATCCTAAGAACATAAAGAATTCGGTCCCTAAAAACATGTTGGTTCATATCAACTTTTATGCCCACCCTATATTTATTCCTTTATCAACGTTAAACTTGGATTAGTATAGTTAAGCATTTGATATGTGCACAAATTCTCTCACTCGCACTTCCCCTTCACGTGTGATGTCTGAATCGTTCTTATAATGAGTCGAAACAGTCCGCGAGCTGTCGGTGCGAGGCACTCCACAGATCAATCACGCAAAGGTTTAGGGGCAAGGCATAAGGTGTAGGTCGGGGAGAAAGTGAGAGAGGGTTGTGAAGAGGATGAGGTGGCGTGAGTGGGAGAGGAAATTTGGTCATACTCGGGGAGGGAACGAGGGATTGCGCTTTGAGTTACGGCAGTTGAACAGTTCTGATTCAGCAATCGTCCAGGGGGGCTATTTTGTAATCTCACTTAAGTGAGAATAAGTCATAAAGTACGGAAAATTACGTCATTTTTTAAAGTTCCACTCCGCCACCCAGACGGCGTGACCATCTTTGGCTCTCAAGTGGTGATCTGCAGGTCTTTTATTTCACTCACCAGCTCTTTCGGCTCATGATCCGTTTCATTAGCCTCCGCTACGAACGTAGATTTAACCTTTTCTGCCTCCGTATGTCATTAGTTCCATCTCAGCTGTCGTAAGGAACGTGAAACGGAGCTACTATCGGACCTTGGCCAATCGTATCAATCGTGAGCCAATCATTAAGAGAGCAAAACGGGTCTCCCGCCTTTTGGCAAAGAGTTATTAAACGGTGAGACTACAAAATTACCCACCAGGTGGGAGACTTTATGTCTGGGACACTTCCGAATAAAAAATCTTTTTTCGATAAACTGAGCAACTACATGCTTCCAATCTTTCTTCCTCAATGATGATTTTTGGTGACAAAACTCGTTCTTCCGTTCGTCCCATCAATTCGTTTGTAATTCTTTAAGATACTCCTTTTTTAACGGTCTATACGAATAAAACTCCGGCAGGAATACTAATGAAATATTTGCAAAAAATTACAAGCAGAAATTGTAACGTGAGATATGCCTGTTATTTGTGGTTAGCTCTTTTTACTTCTCGGTTGACCAAGCTTCCCGGATGATTACGATGAGATGGAAAAAGTAGCAAATATTTATGTAAAGAACCAATGCGAAAAAGTGCCATGACTGCAAGAATATCCACAAATAAATCTATGATAAAAACCTTTGGCTTCTAATACTTTTCAACTCCATTAAACACTCTGTCAAAAACATAATGATAAATCGAGTATTAACTCAGGTTTGGAAAAGCAACAGAGCACTGACAACATAAATAAGGTTGGGGGTAGTAAATTGGAAATTTTAAAGAAATAGTTAGCTTTTCAAGCCTCGAAACTTGATTTCAGCAAAACCTTCTGACAAGCATCGAAGCATTATTTGTTTATATGTAGTATATTTAGAACCTTATAAAATATTTTCAATTGCGGTTGGTTAGATTGACAGCTCCGAATATGCCCATCAGAGTAGTTATAATGGTCACATTTTCTCACAAGAAAACAATACATTATTGCATTGTACAACTCTTCAACCAAGAATATTTGTCTAAGTCATACCAGACTTATCCTTCTACATTATCGACATCAAATATTTGGCTATTCCTTAAAAGTTGTTTTTTTATTCCTTTTTTCATTCGTAAAGCACAGAGCCGGAGAAATAGTTTGTTAATAAGTTCTTGAACAATACCAGGCAATAAGATTATATATCAACCATAAGTAATCGTATTGAAGGTGTACATTAGAAACTAAATATCCTTCATTATATCGATTGAAGGCTCTCCACTCATTTAGACATATAACATGTTTGTATTATTAGCTACATTCAACAATATAAATGGTAGAACAAACAAAAATATGTTATATTTAGTAAAAAGTTACATTTATCGTCTAACAGTATTACAGGCGCACACTGCTAAATGAAAACTCCTTGCATCAAAAAAATGTCGTTCATAAACCCAATGCTTAATTGAAGGGGATTAATGCATTTGCATTGTAAATTTATTTAACTTTAGGGAATTTCCGCGTTAACTCTACATTTAATGTATTATAAGTATTATCATCACCAATTCAAAAATGAAGACTAAATTCATTTTATATAACTATAGAAAATTTTCGCACATTAAGTAATACTCTGTGGATGGCTTTAAGAATCATGAATTAGACATTATGGCTCCAAGATCCCCATCTCGGAAAGCTGCGTAGGAGGTATAAGTGGCCGGAAGAAAATTATTTCCAAGGGATAAATTTCATTCTCTCCGGTAAGGATGGATGAGTAAAAGGCGAACAATTGGAATCGTTCCTTGGCAACGGGGAACAAACGAGTATCGGGGAGAAAACAACTCTTGGATGGGAGCAGAAGAAAAAAAAGAGATGGGAGGCGTGCGCCAAGCGGCTTTGCTTTGTTTCTCGCGCATGCGCAGGGGGATGAGGACGCGACCAGTGAGCTGATTGCTTCTTGAAAGAAAATTGCCCTCCCAGGGAGTCAAGTGTTGTTACGCAATATTTCACGCACACACACTCACAGAGACAGACAGACGGAGGGGCACTGAAGCCCAGCGTACACCTCCACTGCCTCACAAACCCACCTTCACAGAGGTAACGTATTAATCATAATTCCGGGAGATTTACAGCGGGCTGTCCAGGTGTTGCCGCTCGCAAAACAAGCGGGTTAACTTAAAAATAGGGCCGCAGACAACAGCGGGGGAGTGTCTGGGAGCTGAAGGGAATGCGTAACTGTGAATGATTGCTCCTGGAAAACTCGTTACGTCGTGGCCAATGTGCAGATCTCTGCTCCACGGGGAAAAAAAATTAGTCACGTACATTGGACGACTGAGATTGATAATAACCTTACTGTTTGCCTAAATCTTTTTTTCCGATTTAATCGTGTGCCATTAAGGCAAAATCAGACAGAATATTAAAAACAAACTTACCCATGCTAAAATTCGTTTAGGCGCTGCCAAATGAAAATCAACAGAACATTTCCATAGTTCTGAAGTGAGCAGTAATATCATTACGCGAAAAAAAGCTGGCCACGCGTGTTGCAACTAAATCTAATTTTTAAGAAAATCAACCAAATATTTTAAGTGTGTTAACGCCAGAATTGTCTTCAGTCTTGAAATATGAATCGAAATAATTACGCATTTTTATATAAGACTGAAAACAATGACAGTTATTTGCGACGAAAATCCGATGTATTTCCTTAAATGACATTTTTATTGCTTGTTCAGCACCTCAGTAGGTATGAGATTTAGTTTATTGATGAATAGTTTCTTAATAGCAGAAATTTAACTAGGTCGAAGATTACAGACAGAAAAAAAATGAAAATTTGTCATATTTGTGGATACATTTATAAACGCTTAATTTAGCTGAATGAAATGAGAATATAAGGCCGATGAATGGCATTAGCTAGTTCCAACTGCCCTTTATGAATTGCAAGAAAGAGGAAAATAAAAAGACAGACTCTTCCGGAAGAAGAAATAAGTGGTTTCCCACCGGCGCGCCGGCGTCTGAAGAGCTAAGTAAAGGAAAGTTTAGTGCAGCTCATGTAAGTAGCTAGCTCTATATATACAGTTGGTGGATGAATAACTGGACCGTGCTCAAAGTATGGAAAAACCGTTGAAGAATGAAGTACATCTCATTATTTACCCTCGTATACCGGAACCATAAAACTTTCTTATAAGTTATCATCCCACAAATGATTATTTGATCTTAAAAGTCACACTGGAGAGTAAGCGAAAAAAAGTAAAAAAGAAAGAAAATAGCGATAAAAACGAAACTAAAAAAGAAATAAAAGAAAATATAAGGACATTAACACATATTCAAAATATAACTGAGGGAATCACAAAAGATGCAATTCAATAACACATTCTTAAAGACATGAATTCACGACTGATATATAGTAACAAACGACACGGGAACGGTTAGTTAAATTCAATATTAATTACTAGGAAAGTTGTAAGCCTCTTTTAAGGCATTTTTGTAAAAATGTAAAAAAAATTAATGCCAACGATTTAGGTAATAAAAATGATTCTGTAAACACGAACTAGAGAGTCCATACATAGCGCAGACTCCGCCGCTAATGTACTGCTTGGTTGGTCAAGATAAGTTTATGCGAAAACTAATTAGCTACTAAGCGGATTATATCACATGTTAAAACTGGAACGAAAGGGTTGAAAACCACCGCAAACTTTGGTACGAATGATAATTACTTGAGTAAAAAGTATTTTTGCTTGCATAATTGTCTTACCATATCAATTCATTTCTAACTATCCTTCCCATATTCTTCCCATTAGTAGACGAAGACTTAGACTTCCAGTGTCCCAGCTGCCAATGTCTCAATGGCTAAGCAAATCTCTCTAACATTAGGCCTTAGTCCTTAGACGAAAGCAGCGCCCATCTCTGAAGATAGATTCCTCAACGTTTAGGTTGCCAAATCTGGGAATTACCAGTTTCGCCTCCGCGACTATCAACACGTAGCTATAATCAGATAGCAAATTAGAGAAATAAAATCATCTAAAATTGGGAAAAAACACAATGCTTGACAAAGTGGCATATTCAGCTGGCTATGGAACCTTTTTTTTCAATATAATGAAGCAATACGGTAATAGGTTATGCATGCCATATTTGGTAGACAGGCCGATAATAACCAAACTGACCTCTATATACGCTCCATCATCCCTTAAGAATATAGTAATGAATACCACGTGGAAGCCATGTATCTAACTTCTATGGTTCACCCATATCCCCGCGCAAGAATTTAAATCGCTGTTGAGAGAAGGTTTGTGAAACTGGAGTGGACTGTTTTCTAATTTAAAACACATATTGAGCCCTGATAAACACGAGAGAAATCAAGAGGTGCATGATTTTCCTGTGGAATTGACGCTTTTGGATTAAGTTTGGGTGGAATACGATGAGGACTCACTATGGATGATGGGGCGGGTGAGCCAGTGGCAAATGGGGGTGAGAATTGAGGGCATTGAGAGGGGGGTGAGCGAAAGGAAAAAAATAAATCAGGGTGTGTGGGTGGAGGTTGGATGAAGGAAAAATTACTCTCAAGCCTGAACATTTCAGAAAGGTAAGTGGGAGAAGAGAGAGAGAGCAGGAGAGGGAAGTAATGCATATTCGGAGAATTTTTATCTCTTCCACTTCCTCTCCCACGACCACTCACAATCTCGAAAATAACGAGATTAGGAAAGTGAGAGAGGTAAAAAAAAATAATACGGATGAGGCCAGAAAGGTGGGAGAGGAGGTTGGGAAGGAAGAACCGAGGCAAAAAGAGTGGTAGACTCCCTCTCCCACATTAATTCTCATGTGATTAAGACTACTCCTCACCCCCAACAATGAAAAGTAATCAAGTCGAAAATGTGATAGGAGGATGGAAAGGGAGGGGAGGTCAGGAGGAGAGGAAAAAAGGGGGATCAAAAAATAAACTTCCGGGAGGTCAGGGTACTTTTTTTTCTCCCCCCACCTATCCCGTAAGGGGAAGGAGATTGTTGGAAATGGAAACAGTCAGGGGGGATGGAGGGGGAGGGGTTTGGATGCAGAGCGCGAGACGGTGGTTGGTTGGTTGGCTGGAGCAGGAAAAAATTGAACCCGACTGAGCCGGTGAAATATTGGGTTTGGAAACTCTCAAGGGATTCAAAGCATAAAAAAAGTCAAAGATCTCGTCTACAGAAATATTCTCTCTAATTAGATAATTTTCGAATTAATAGAATGACGATGGCTTAGTGAGTACCCTCACAGACTCAGATCTTCGCGAAAGGTTGGTAATAGAAGAATAGGTTCTCTATTAGGCTTTAATGGAGTGCAATGAAGAAAATCAATCCTTAAAACCTGAATAGTTTTGCTTGAACCCTTCAACAAGCAAACGAAATACCTCTGAACGCAAGATGAAATATAACGGTGTTATTTTATATTTCATTTGGAATATCTTTCATAATTATAACGCCATTTGAAACTGGTCGTGTTGACTCACTCTCTAGACAAAAGATTCCTAAAAAAATCTAGACAAAATTACCATAGTCAAATTGAAATCTTATATCTTTTAGCTGAAATATAATCTAAGTACCACTCAGCAAGGCAAGTGAAGAAAAACATTATTTTTTCAACTGATAAATCTACCTGTTCTCACGATTAGTCATAAAATAATGATATTGGGCGAAATCATTTTCAGACACAAGCAAACTTTAATTCCGTTGAAGGGGCTTAAAATGTATACCACTTAATCGATGGTATCTTCGTGCAGACTATCTACTTGACAGCATTTTCAAAGGTACTATCACCAGCCGGACATTGAAAACTTTCTTCCAGCATATATAATTGAGGATTGGGACTGTGGTGTCAAGTAATTTGACGCTTGCATACTTGAAGGAGACAAGAGCGACCCAAATAGCGAGGTATACCGATTGCATTCGTGGAGCTTGCATGCCGACCCAGCGAATGCTACAAACTAGTAGGACGGGAGTCGGGACGTGTCAGATAGACTGTTTCAGTTATTGGCCGCCTCTCCCGACATCAGCTTCAAGTCGGCCTTTCCTCGCCTGCCGTCAGTGACCAAAACCTACTCACCGCCCTTATATTAAAAATTCAGGAGGACGGCGCTGCTAACCCCCCGGAGAAACGTTTCCCTACCACCACGTTGATCCTCCCCCAGCCCAGCATCACCTAATTCCCGCCCCCAGCCGTGCGGACCTCGCCCACGGCGGCCGGACCTTCGGCGGCCGCCTTCAATCCTCCACGCTCCCCGGCGCGCCCGACTCCCTCAGGTTCCACACCACGAAGGGTACACTGGCTGCCGGGGAGTAATTTGATGATAGGCGCCGAAGGGAGGTGTGGCGTTGCGGCATGACCTCAGATGAAGATCCAACTTTAACACTGCGGTACATTAAAGATTCGTATTGGATTGAAAGTGGTAAAACATCTGCTGGATAAACACTAGATTATAATCAATATAAAATGTTAGATATGAAATGTTTATGGACCAGCATGGCTGAATTGATGGTCCATGAGTCCACGTGGATGGTGTTGAACCTATGGGGCTGCCATTTGAGCTGAAAAAAACGAGTGATTTGCTATCGAAATAAAAATGTAGATGTTGCTTCATGCTACTTTCGAAATTTCTAAATAAGAAATTGTGCATCAAATTCTCCACAGACCATTTTTAGAAGGTATATTATAGGTCCACTTATACTTTCAGCATGCTTTTCTCTAAGTAGCTCTTGGCAGACAACTTTTTAAAATGGTAAGGAAGAAGGGTACAAACTGGTGCTATTTAGAAAAATAAACCTATGCTGTGAAATTGCGCACTGTTTCTCCATACTTAATCACCGAGAGTTCAAATTAAGAAACGCACTTAATTAAGGAGACATTGATTCTTATGGAAGTGGAAAATATTCAACCAGTTACTCAGGACTTGCCACTCAAGATCAGAATATTAATCACACGATGCCCTCAGGGTTGGTAGAATTTCTTTCCTAACATCTCTGTCTAAGATAAAACAACATTTCTCCATTTTCAACCGTTTAAATACCGGGATTTACACATGAAATAAGGTTATGATGAACTAGATGTGCTGCGGATCAAGGTGCCATTGAAGACAGCCAGCTGTTGTAGACAAGACGCCAAAATAAATCTAAGCATCTGAAATGTGAAGTCATATATTTCGCATAATTTCAAGTCATGAAGTACATCATATCAAGTCATGTTTTCCAGTGACTATGAAGTTAGCCTTTGGCATATAAGATTTACTTTTTCAACGTCTAATTAAAATGCTTGATGTCAGAAGCGATCCCTCACGTGATCTGAAGAAAAGAGAATCGAAAATACAAATTATTTTTTACGCTCTCTTTTCAAAGGGCTACCTGTGCAGATGTGATGATGAATATTTCATTGTTGGATTATATATTGCACACCATTTTCTAGAGTTTTCTTGCAAATGCTTAAAAAATATCGGTTTTCTTTAATTTTTACTTCTGCGCGCGGTTTTTGAAACCACGATGCTTTAATTGGTTTATGCCACTCCAATCACTGTCATACATATATATGAATACACTGAAATACTTTTCCCGTTTCCCCACCTTTCTGTGATCTATAAACGGTCCACCTTGACTTGTACCATCGCATACTCCGGTGTGTATTAAGGGACAAAGCCCAGCATCTCTATTACAACCTTTCATAAACAACAATTGTAGATTTGTAGATGCCTTTTACAACCATGTTCTTAGCCACATATCTAGTCGAATATCCATCAATGCTTATACTCCTCCATTCAATATGCTTATATCTTGAAGCATATTACATATGTTCCCTCCACTCATAAACAATTTTGCACAGATAATTCACTCAAGAAACTCTTGCTTCATTTCACTCTTCCCTTTCTCGCTTGCCCCTGCTCATGATGTCACCTTCCATTTGTCCTTTGACCCCGACCCTCGTCGTAATTACAACGATCGGTGCGCCGTTAGTCTCGGGTCCCTCTGTGGCGTAGGTATGCCTCACGTTTGCCAAAAAACGCTGGAGCCTGTAACTAACTCCAAGTTCGAAGGCGATGTTTTGGAGGACCTACCATTGTTTCCCATCGATCACAAAGGCTGCCAGTGACATTTTCATTCTGAGGAAGATACAGACCTTAATTAATCAGAATTTCAAATCAGAGGTGTTCCAAATTTCTCGTCCGGAGAAAATTTACTAAGCACCAACGCTCAGTACCTAGTGAATATATCTGCATGTAGTCTGAGATGAGTAAAAACAGCCCACAATTGAAATTACAAATTCGCTTTATCTAAACAGAAATTATTGATGGTAAAAGTTTCCTAAAGAGCATAAAGTAGCCTCTCAAAAATTCATTCGTTGGATAACAGTGAAAGACGTATGGCACAAAGGAGTAGTATCTTTGGTAACAAGCTTCAGTATGAATATAATAGATGCACAAACTTGTTTCGCATTACATTTATGGTTCTTGTTGCTTGAAATTAAGTTTGAGAAAATCACATTATATTTAATTATTATATATTCTGTGAGACCTTAAAACGTATGATTTTTACTTCTATGTAAATCAACTCTTCGAAAGGATTAAACCTACTTATAATAGGTAGGTGTTTGTCTCCAATACAAAGCTAGTTAACGGTTAGGAAGCACAAAGTGATTTCATTTATTCTTATTTCATAAAATGGCAAAATAACAATGAGTTAATTATTTTACAATGACTAACCAAAATTTATTGTTTTATTGAAAAGGAGTTTTCATCGCTGTCGTTAAAGTTTTTATTGACAATTAAAACTATTTTAATGTGATTTTTCTCTCCCAAGTCAACAAGAACTGAAAACTTAAGGGGAGTGTCTACATGATCTATATTAACTCCGATAGTGAACCCATTGCATACCTTTTTTATTATTCCTTAGAGATAAGTCAGGTCCGTAGTATTCTATGCACTCATATTTACACTGTCAAAAGCAGGTTTACCGCTATGCTTTGCATTAAAAACAATGGTATCCTATGACTCCTTCTGCTATTGAAATATATCTACTTCCTCAGAATGAGCGTATACCAACTGTAATTCAATTACCTACCCACGCACAGTTTTCCTTTGATGCAGCTGTAAGGAATTTTTGATCCCCAGACTGTCGCTACTTCAAACTATTCCTTCATTAAGGGTACGATAGACTAGCAAAAAATTAAGTAAAACAATTTCTTTGGAACAAGATCAATTACTGTACTTAATTTTGAAAACATGATGAGGAAAAAGAGTCAAAAGCGGATATCCGGTCCCTAATAATACCATCGGAGGGAACACAGCAAAATCTAAGAGTAATATAAACAAGAAAAGTCCCCACGTCCATTAGCAAAGCAATCACAACTCTCATTACGGAGCCTTAGAAATGCATACACTCTTTTATGGGTTATATATAAGTGCATAAATGGAATTCCCTACTTCCTCCACGATCCAACAGCCAAACTCGCCCTCTCTTTGCGAGGGAGAACCCAATTTTATTCCCTCCCGCTTTTATTAATCGGGGCCGATTCCCGCATCCAACTATAGACCCTATCTCCCGCTCCTACATCAACCCTTCTCCTTTCACACACACAAAAATC
Organism: Pyrrhosoma nymphula; assembly: GCA_963573305.1. Lineage (NCBI taxonomy): Eukaryota > Metazoa > Arthropoda > Insecta > Odonata > Coenagrionidae > Pyrrhosoma > Pyrrhosoma nymphula. Next base: position 93,129,300 of record OY754338.1, read on the forward strand.
CATGTACCCACGCACGCGTTTCCGTGTTCGAATCGCCTAACCCTCCTCTCCTCACTCCCCGTCTCTGGCATTCCCTTAACACCCCCTGCCCATTATCCTTTTCTCCTCCTTCCGCGGTCCATACCCCTCCTCCCCGCCATTCCCACACGCACTCTTTAATCTCTCGCCCTTTTGTTTCTCTCCCCTTCCACCCCAACCCTCCCAAATCCCCCTCTCCACAAAAACCACACTTTCGGTCATTGTTCCGCGATGCTCGCTCCCCGCCTGCACTGGTTTCCGATACGGAGACCCCGAGTCCCAAGGTACCTGAACTCGCCTTCGCTGTGAAATTGGATATTTCTCCGCTCTCAGTTGCTTTGATAAAGGATTTTTTTCCAATGGAAATACCAAAGCTGATCATCTTGGGTGGTGAGATGAGAAATATAAGCGAAGGAACATTATACTCAAATTTTGACGTCGATAGAGCGTCATTTTTTATTAAAAATATTAGTCTGCAGAATGGAAACATTGCGAATAACGAGATGGAAAAACGGAAAATGTCCGAACTTTTTCGCAATATTCACAGTTTTAACTTAAATACTGTTAGTAAGTAAAGTAATTCTGCGTTAGATCATTGTGGAAAAACATAAGTGAAAAAACAAATAGGAACCTGTTAAGTATTAGGCCTAATGTATGCAAAAGATGAAAGGAAAGTTGACGAGATTAAAAGGCGTGAGCTTACCAGAAGATAAGTCGTAGGCAGTATGTGGAGCATAGATAGGAATGAGTGATTGTCTAGGGAAGTGGCAGTCACAGTGTACATACGTATTTTACTCCCGACGTTATTATGTGACAGCGAAAACTGTGTACGTTAGGATAAGCATGAAAGTAGGCTAAATGGAGAGGGAATGGGGCTCCTGAAAAGTGTTTGCGCCAAAGGTTCGATGAATGGGGTTAGCAATGAGATAGTCACAAGAGAATGTGCATTGAACTTTTAAGAGACTCTTATGAGGAGAAATACTAACAATTTTAATAAAAGAAAATCGGGTATGAAGCAATGCATGAGTGCAAGGGAGGAGGAAGTGGTATGCAAAGATTTAGGAAGGAAATATTTATGGAGGAATCAGTTTTCTAGAACATATAAAATGAATGTGCTTCGATTGTTTTGCCATCCATGGAAAAAAAATATACCACCTATGGATAAAAATACGTTAAAATATGGATCACATCAAGGGAATAAGGATAGGAATTGTGGACCAGGTCATCTCAAATCCGTCCAATTGATAAAAATCCTTGTAATCCATCTCACTAACTTTATTCCTTTCATCCCTTCGCTGTAGTCTCTTACCATCCCCCACTGTCCTCACCTTCACGGAAGGGACCTCGGCGAAACCATGCCGTACTCAGGGCCCTTACCCTGACCCCACGTGGCACATATATACTCCCCCTTCACCCCTCCCCAGAACACGGAAACTTTAGACCCTCCACCATCCATGCCACTCCTGGACCCCTTAACTCCAGCAGCCCTCCCTCCCCACCCTATCCGGGCCATTGGCGGGTCGGACAGGTGGAAATTGGGTCATTCATCTTTGGGAGGAGGGAGGGGGAGAGGTCGGGAGAATGCGGATGGTGGGAGTGGACTGCTGGAGCGACTGGATCATGGGGAAAAGGGGAGGCAGGACGGGGAACGTAGCAGGAAGCTGGAAAAGGGGAGGCGGGGTACCTAAGAACCGTGGCGTCACGATTGCCTCGTTCCGTGGAATTAATGGTCCTTGGTTTGGTCCGTGGGGATACCGTAGAAAGGGGGTGGGGGTTACGAGGAAGGTTGCGTGTGCTTCAGCTGCATGGTAGTGGTGAGGAATCGGCCGTGTGAGCGCGCGCATGTGTGAGGGGGCATAGGAATCGTGATAGGGCGGAGGAGATAGGAGGAGGCAGACGTGTGTGGGATGGGAAGGGGAGGGTGATATGCGATGTGGGTTGGGAACGTGAGAGTGCCTGTGATGTGGATGCAGAGGGGAAGAGAGGCAGGACTCAGATTTTACTTCTGAAGGGGTGGGTTCCCAACATTGGAGAAAGAAGTGGAGGAGTTAAGAGATTTTTTTTCCGGGGTGGTTCGGTAGTAAGAGAAGGAGATATAAAGGGAATGGTGTGAATGTAGAAGGAGGGGGTTATCGGGTTGGGACCGGCGGGACCCTGAAAGTAGGGACAGGGTGTGAGAGATCACGTGAGAGTGGCGTAGTTTTCGTCGCGGAGTACGGTGATATAGAGTGGGGAAAGGGGTCCAGAATGAATGATAACTCCAGGTTACCAGAAAGAATCAAGGCTCCGGTACGTTTCTCGAGCTCCGGGAGATCCCATCTCCGACCTGAAGCTTTGGAAAAAGTTACGTAATTCACCCGAGAGATACAGGCGTAGAGATCACTTTAAGGACGGTAATTTACAATTCAGATTATGTGAGAAAGATAGGGATATTATAGAGAGAGATTTCTCGTGAAAACGTTAGGGCGAGGAGAGTTTTGAATATAAAGGTTGTTTCAGAAGCGATTTCGATGATTCTTAAGAAATGAACAAACCATGTACAATTCATGTTGAGTTCTTGACGTTGAGTCACATGAACTGATCATAAAGTAGTAATTATTATTAACAAAGACGGCAATGGCTATTTTTTAAAGGTCATCAATAAGAAGAATTTTTGCAATTATATCTTTTATGTAATTTAATGCATTTGGACATTTAAAAAAATATGTGATTCAGAAATGAAAAAAACAGAGGAAAATTATCCTGGGAAAAAATGTATGTTTCCTTATTCTACAAGAATTGGGAATTACAGACACATCCTGTTTAGAAACGTTCAAGCTAATGTAAATTATTGGTATGAAAAAATGTTTCTTTAGGCTTTCATATAGTTCCATAAATATAACAATCAAGAAGCTAATGGTAACTTTCAGAATACATTATTAAAGTGACAATAAATATATTTTTACTTAGCAGGTTAATGGGAATTACTTCTCGTTGCCGTGTGTCCAAAGTATGACCATTGGAACTGACTTCGCCAGGACTGTTTAATTATTTACATTGGAACGTATTTTCAGTCTAAAACATCTTCCATATATAAGCCAAAGGCAAATCTTTCTTTGGAAAAATGTAGGAAAAATGTTATGCCTCAAAAAAGAGACAATATTTCACTCAAATAATTAACAGTATGTTAAATAACAAGTTACATGAATACTAATAATAGAGCGTGACAATCTAAGACGAGTTCTTCCTATAGCTTTTGGGAGGGTGCGATATTTTTTCCGCAATTGAGATATGAAAATTGGAAAAATGAGCCAATAAGAAAGCACCTAAAAATCAAATGCGTTAATCGTAGTCTTGTTGCCAACATGTAAGTTAAGGAGGAGAGTGGCCTTTTTATTTGAGAGTGGACGATTTTGCGCCAGCTTCCACACTTCAGCGTTGGTACTACCTCTGTGGTGGAGGCATTAGCTATCCGGCAGCTCGCGGTTCTGTTTTTACCATTTTAAAATCACAATTGCAGACAAACTATCGCACTCTCTTAAAAATTTACAAAAAAACTAGTCTGAGATTTTTACTGTTTATCCAACGGCATAAATTTATGACGTTTTATTTAATACCCTGTACGTCTGACAACAGAACTCTGTTACAGTGAAATATCAATTTTTTTGTTCTCTTCATAGAGCTTCAACAAGTTAAAACACACATTTGGAGCAAGCATAAAATTGAAAGCAGAGCTATTAGATAAGCACACCTAAAATATCTTAAGCTCGTTTAAGACGATGTGGTATATCTCTTTAAAAAGGAGCCTCACGCCTATTACAACCTTACGGCAATTGTAAAGTGTTACTTTGTTGTTGGAGAGTTACAGAGGGATATTTTCCATGAATTAAAACTGTCTGTTTCCTTCTAATTTTCCCTACTGAAGTTTCCATGATCAATTCAACGTCTGGGCCCTTTGATCAACATTCCAAATGGTGACTCATCCTCCCCCCACTCTCCAGCCCTCCCGGATGCAGTCAACCCTTCCGGCGCTAACCGATTCCATTCTCATCCCACCCACCCTCCGCGGATCGTTTTATTCCTTCCCACCATGCACCTCTCCCCATCCGCACATCCATCTTTCAATATTTCGCCCCCAACGCACTCCCACCTTCCGATCTTTCCACCCCTCCGCCCACCGCCCGTCCATCCATCCATCTTGGCTTGCCCATGCCACTACCAACACCCAACTCCCCCATCAACTTCCCAATTCCTCACCTCGCCCGGCAATATTCCCTCGTCTTCCTACTTTTGAAAAAAAAATTATTTACCCCCCTCCTCACACCACATCCTTTCTAGTGTCATGCATGAAACATGAAAATATTACGACATATCGTTAATATGCGAGCACATTTTGTGAAACTATATCAGATCCATTGTATCATTCAAAAATCGACGTCGTAAATGTCATCTATACAGTTTATGATCATAATTAAGTTTTGCTCTTGAATTGCATAAAGACAAGCTGCGATTTTTCACTAAAAAATTCAAATTTATTAAATACTTTCCTATTTTTGAAAAAAAGTCACGCATTTTACCTCTTCACATCGATGCTTGAGTCAAAAAACAAACAGAAAAAGTAAGATGTACTATCTTATACAGATCTCTTTCGTCAATATCGATCAAGTAGTTTGTGTCACTAAAAGATCAACCTACGTAAATGCTGAATGTACAGATAGAGTCATGTGGCAGTGCTCTCGGTTCGCTTAAAAGCATGCTGTTGTTATCTACGGGCAGTAGTTATAATTTATTTAATCTATGTAACATGCAATTCTGGCTTGAAAAGTGCTGAAAGAACTTGTAATTCTATTGATATGCCCAAGAAATTGTGTTTCTATCATGTTTAGGTGGCTTGGGCATTTTTTGTGAGTTCATTTGATTTGATGTATTTGTGCTCCTCACAGTTTTCTTCTTATACTGAATACTGTTTCTTTCATGAGACTGTTAAATTCAGCGGTGGTTTTAAATTGCATTTAAACGAAGTATTTTTTTCCTGGTCTCCATCAATCAGCTCGTAGCAGGTCACCTTAAACGCCAATTTTGACCACATATTCCTAGAAATTGGGTGACCAGCGATCGTTGTTCTCGTCCATTCCCATTCAAACACACGATGAGATGATAAAACCTTTCCCTTTGAAAGTTAATTCTGAAATATGACGCGGGTAACCAATGTAAACGAAACCTTTGAAGCATTACACTCAAAAACTGTGTATTTGCCTATTTCTGAGCTCGAACCGAGCTTTTGCCGTTTTGGATACCAGATACACTGCGAGCAGCTACAGAGTAAGAACTTAGTCCATTATGTCCATAGAAATAGTCCATTATGCGCCTGTTTACATTCCAGCTTATTAAAGGAAAATTTGTAACAGTATGGCTGCTTTTCATTTTCCGTACGAATTAACTTCCGAGTAATTTTTTAATGATTCTAAACATATTGAAACAATCTGAGGAGCTGTATGTGAGTAGAGATCGTTCTATTAACCTTTGATTCACTATGTTTATAATTGAGAAAATATTGAAAATTGCTTTTTAAGTTTCTTGTGTAAGGCGTCCAATATTGGATGGAAAGTTTTGGGCAGGAGTTAAATAATGTGTGTACCTTCATTTAACTACATAAAATATACGATATGTGTCAGTTGCATGCTTCCCATGTCATCATTTAAGCCTCTATTTACTAAGCACAACTTCTAAGACGATTTGAAGATTAAATTATTGAAGTTACTTTTGTAAGCTACCCGCCCTACCACTTAAAACTTAACTCATCAAATTAGTGTTTTGATGTTTCTAACCTCGGGAAAAATTTCCGAGAAGGTTTTTTGAAAGCATTTGAACACGTCATGCTCATATTTTTCAAGTGTGAGAATAGTATTCTGGAAAATTAGTTCATAACTACCCCTATCTTCTTGAAACACTACTCTTCTTCATTCCCCAGACTCCCTTCAGCAATCCATAAAAATCGACCGGTAGCGCAAACTGAGCATCATCATTTGTATGGCAAGGATCTTTAAAGATAATGCCATACGTCATTCATCGAGCGGAATACGGCAGGTATTGAGGAAATCATAAAGGGTCGAATAAAAATAGTTCGTTAGAAAATGATCTCTCATGCGTGACTTCCACGATCATTTCACATCGCAAGGAACTCAAACATGAAAACTGACGCCCCCTCCACCCTCTGACTGTTTTACAGCGCTCATCCACTGACATTTGGAACGTTACGAGACGCCCAGAGATGCCAAATGAAATGCGTCCTTCGGAATTCCTCGACCCGCATGAATGAATTTATTCCTTCCAGCTCCAACCCCTTCCACGACCCGCCTATATTCCATCCCCCACATCTATCGCTCTCCCGTTCCCTTCCACCAAGTCGTCCGTGCAAGGACTGACCATCGCGATCGTCCGGGCATCAAAATTGCAAAGGGACCCTCCTCGGTGAAGCGTCGCGTCGGCGCTGTATGGCAGGAGGAGGAGGTGGGCGAGATGAGCAAAGGGTTAGGGGTGGAGGCAAGGGGGGCAGCATGTCGATAACTTGACGGTGTTGGGAGATGGGAATGAGGGTTGTCTGGTTGGAGAAGGAACGGATGGGGGTATGAGTGCGGAATCGGAGATGGTTGGAGACCGGAAAATAATATGTGCGAAAAAATGTGGGACTGCCGGAGTCCTAGACACCGTGGAAGGGATCTCCGTTTTCACACCGTGGAACGGAACTGAGGTCGGCCGTGCATTCGCACCAAGAATTCTGATCAGCTCTCGTGAAAAACCGGGCCCCCCTCCCAGCGATGTGCACGTTGCACAAGCGTTTCTATCTTCCCCACTTGCTCCCCTCTTGTGCACACGTTTGTGTTCTAGGAAGGAGATGTTGAGCGAGAAACTCGAGAAGGAGGGATGGCGACCTACCGAGAATGGAATAAATAAAATGAAAAAAAAAATCGTTTTGCATTCGGAATGATTCCGCAAGCCAATAGTTTACGGGGGTTTGGGTCACGGGTCAAAGATAGGGCGCCATTGAGGTGAGAACGTTATATCGCGAGGGGGCGGGAGGGAGGGAGACACATTTGATATCGATACTGGGGTGGCGTAGCTGGCCTGAAGCCAACCGAACATGGAATTCCATATCTTAGTGAGGTGAGTGGAGGGAGGGTAGGGATTGATCGGGGCGAGCGGGGTGGTTGGGGGAGGGGTGAGAACCAGGAGATGGAAATAGTCAAGGGATTGGGATAGAGACGAGGGGAGGGGAAGAGAGGAGGGTGAAGGATGAACACCACAGACGTGTTGGTATCGGGAAAAAAATATCAGCCCCACCAGGATTGTTTTTCCTGACCTTCCATTCGAACCCTTCTCTCTACCCTACCTCACGCCACGATAGACTACGGTTCCCGGCGCCTCTTGTACAATTACCTATGCTGGCATATCCTTAAGGAATTGTACCCCCAATACGAGGGAGTAATAGAGGGAAGGTAACTTATTCCGAGCAGCCCTTATTTTGTTTTTCTATTCTTAGGAAAAAATTCCCTCTCTTCATATTTCCCTTCTCTGGTATCCTCCGACTAATGAGCTGCGTGGTTTTTCTTTTCCCACGAACCCCATTGACGAGAAAGAGATCGCAGGGCAGATTTTCTGGGTCACTACAGAGCAAGGAAAGTTTACCCTGCTTATCCCACATCTCCTATTGCATTAAAGGGAGTCGCGATCGCTGCCTATCAACCACCTCAGAATGAATATAAGGATGCAAGCAAGTAGGGAAGGCAATCTGCACTTCCCTCTACCCAAGTAGGAACTAGTTTCACCGACCGAATCAGGAATGATTTCTTGTTGGAAGACTACTAATGGACTACGGTTTTGGTTTTAAATGTATTTTTATTTCATGTGTTTTTATTTTCAATGTATTTCAATTTATTAATATGTATCAATAAAGTCCCCATCCATTAAAATATTTTCTCACGCTGGTACTCACAAAGACATATGGCCATATTTATGTGAGTAAATGTACGCCAGTAAAGTAGGCATGTAAAGATTTTATTGTGGTCATTTAGCAGACTCCAGACGTTATGTGCACTAGGCCATTTTACCTATTATGAACGTGCTAGACATCTTACCTATTATCAACGGAAAACAACACCCGCGTAATCTCGGGACTCTCCTCAGCATAAATACTTCATAGTCCACTTACCTGAAATTTAAAGAGAATACCATTAGCGATTATATCACACTAGTTAATTTGTATATAAACAAGCAGCAATTAAGAAAAAACAACTAGGTCAAAAAGAAAAGTGGCAATTTCATCAATATTAATTTATATCAACTGATTCATTGCCGATGAAATACAAAAATATTTTGACAAATGGACAGTAGAGTAGGCACTAAAATTATTAAACCAATTCAACCTAATTTTGTATGCAATATTTAAACCCATTTGTCAATACATCATAATACCACTCATGATTGGCAGTTACGTGATCAAAAATCAATTCATATCAAACACATATGTTGCTAGCATAAAATAGATTTTCTCATTTGTGCCAATTTTCCATACACCTGCTGCTAAACTCAGCTGTTCCTGCTCCGTTGTTTCTATAATGTCTCAGTTCTACGTTTCGTATTCTAATAATTGGAATAAACTTCATCTATTTTTTTAATTAATTCATTGTTGTATGAAATTAAATTCAACGGAATTGCGCGTTCTTGCAATTGGAATGCTTTTAATGCATACTAGCGCTGCAAAATTTAAAACACCCAAGGATCGGTAGATACATCTCGGATGATAATTAATTTACTAATATTTCCATTACGATATTAAGCAGTAAATTTAAACCGCGGACAATGTCGAACTATATGCATGCTAATGTTTTAATAGACCATATTAGCCATACTTACTTTAATTGGATTTATAAAAAGGTGGAAATAACAAATTTTCCTGAACAACAAGCTTGTGAGTGAAACAAGCAATTCCAGGTCGCGCATCTACGCAAAAACAAAATAAATGGTCTAACTGTGTGTGTATTTCTATTTTAAGAGACAAGAACTACGGATACGGACTTTATTGTTAAGTCTTCGAAGGCTTCCCGCTCCCTTAGTGGCACTCTCCCGCCCAAAACCCTGAGACTTCGCTGCGTGCGTGTCGGTATATCCCCTCGCAAACACAAGCGCAAATAAGCACGTGGAGACCGCACGTTGGATTGTGGGACTGCCGCCCTAGTCACTCAGTCGACTGGGAGATGGCGACACATGCAACATGCATTGGAGTGAGTGGCGCCCTAACGCCCTCTGGATCTGAGCGGGAAGCGTAGGGGATGCCGGGAATGGATGGATGGGCCATAGGAAGCAAGGGAGCGAGCGCTCCTCTGGGAACACGCTACCAGGGAAGAAGAAGCAGGCAGGATGAGGATGCTGTGGGGAACAGCAGATAGGGGAAAGGAGGACCAGACGGGATGAGGGGGAGCCAGGGTTTGAATTGGATTAGGGATTACTGAGCAGTGGGGGAGACAAGATAAGGGTGCGGCAGGAAAGGGAACAAAAAAAGGCGGGATGAAAGGCTTCCCGCGCCAAGGCGGCAGGCGATGGAACTACAGGGGGGGTCGCGGTCTGTGGGAGGAGTGGTTGGAATGTTGGGCAAGGAAAATGGAACTCTCTTCGATGTGGCGAGTAGAGCTGGACAAACAAGTGAAGTGCGCCCTAAAACATTTAATAGCTGGTATATCTCTCCCTTTTCTCCTGGAAATGGTGGCCGAAAAGTCGTCGGTTTTTATTTAAGAGCAATCGCCGGACTTACGCTCTATTATTGAAGAAGCCATTGCTGTGGGCCGTGGAGTTGATCGGCTCTTGGGAATAGCGTCTTTCTCTGAATGTCGCCACATGGGTCGCAGGTGAGTCTAAATTGTGGGCATATATCGCGTTTCAAATGAATTGGTAAGAATTAAATGGTAGGATGGAGGGAGATACCACGTCATTTTACTCGAATTTTTAAGGGAAATAATAAGGATTAGGAAAGGTGCCTGAATGCCATCTTACCCTCAGAGTCAACAACGAATGCTACAGTGAAGTTACCTACTTATAATCGCATGAAGACATTGCTACAATGTTTATTTTACATATGCCATAACGGTTTTTACCATTCAAATTCTATTAGTTAATTTAATACGTGTTAAATCTTGATTTTAAAGACTTCTTTCCGAGATTAAATGGATTTTCGGAAGCTGAAATAATTTATAGACAGGTTTAGATAAAATTTCACAGCCAATATTTTAAATCAAATTTAACAAAAATAATAATAAATTCTAGCACGTAGGCACGGTTCCAGACATTAATAACCCTTTTTAACTTACTTAAGGTTGAATATCAAAAAGAAACTATTTGGAAAAGTCAAATCTATTCTTACATATTTTCCTAGCTAAATAACGCATAAAAAAACTCAACTGTAATATCAGCAACTACTTTGTTCAAGCTGCAAATAATTAATCATGTACTTAATCTTGCTTTCAACATTGTGAATTTGCTTACTCAAGAGCAGGAATATGATAAGTTTACAATAAAGTAGTTATTGAGCACTGAAATAACTAAGGACATTTTTTACATCGATCCTAAAAGCGGTGGTACGTGCCTTTCATAAAATATCACTCTATATGATTCCCCATTCCCGTTCACCTAGGCACAATATATCAGGCAAGCAAACACGCAGGAAGCACTTGTGATGGTTTTTCGAGGAAGCAATAAGAGGCTATTTAAGGCTTTCGATTTAATAAAAAATGTTCCGTCGAGCGAAATATGCAGCATGTGTCGGGAAAATTTTGCAATCGAATTCGAAAGGATGAGTCGAGCATTCAAGAGGATGCTTCAAGAGCGGTTAGAAAATTCCTGGTGCCCACTCGTGGGTGTCGGTGGCAGCTGAAACAATTTTCCATCCAAATTCAAGCGGAGGGATGGATTGAAAACGAACGAATAACAAATAATAAACAGAGCCTGCCTTTAAAAAAATGACACGTAAGATGAGCGGAAACGCGAAACGAAATTTCTTCTGAGTCCGCGCCAAGCAGACGGAAGGCTGCAAAAGCGCGTTGCGGGAACGCAGTTAGATCGTCTTTTCTTTCATTCGGGCAGAATTCCGAGAGAGAATCTTCCGAGTCAGGAAGCCCACAGTGGCTTGGAAATCCCCCCGGAGGATTTACCCAGGAGGAAACGCGAGAAGAACGCTGAATGCGCGGCATATACGTTTCTATAACGGCAAAACCAGCAAGTTCGAATCGAAGAGGAGGTTGGAAAAAATACGAGAGAAAATACATGAAAGTTGTGCTCTCATCCATTTGGTGTTGGTGAGCAGGATGTGTGAGGATTGGGTATGGGGGGTAAGGTTTGGCAAGGTTAGGAAGGGGCCTGGTAGGGAGAGGAGGCAAATCCTTTATTCATTGGCGGAAGGGGAGGCACATAAGGGATACGGCATTAGCGTGAGTGAAAAAAATGATAACACTCTAAAGCAGTCTTTTTCATTTTTGTGAGAACCTTGCGTGCATGAAAATGAAGTGAAATCCGAAAAACATTCAGCTTTTTTCACCCTGACAAAAAAAGTTATAATGCAAAGATGTCACCGTAAATCCTCAAAAAGGAGATGATTGAAAATTCCGCTCTGCAATGCCGATTATTAAGTGCATGCAAAGAAGGCAATATTTTTCACATCCCTATCTGAGGCTTAAAATTTTTTGATTCACCCTATTGTTCTCGACCAGTTACTGCCAAAAGGCAATAAAATTATGTACCTATAACATAAAGGGATACTTAGATGTAAGTCGGATGCAGGTAACTCACTTAATATAAAATTAAAATATCAATGATGGTAGGAAATAACGTTGTTTTACTTGTAGGGGCAGTAATGTTTTTGGAAAACTGAAAACCCTGCAGCTTCACTAGGAGCGGCCCTAACGCTACAAAGTTCAGTCCGGGGTAAAAAGATTTAAAATCATCAAGAAAAATCCATACAATATTTCTGCGAATGAGAAATAGCAAAGATGACAGCTGAGCCTCGGCGACGAGAAATGACTCATAGGAAGAAAGGAATGATCTCACATATTTAACACTTTGTCGTAAAAGAAAGCAGCTGTTTTTTTCGGAAGACAATAGAATTGATTGGAAGCAAATGAGATGCCAATGTAGCTCTCGGCTGAGGAACTTCGGAGAGCAGAAGGGGAAGAATTAAGTTAAGAATACATTGTGACCTACAATGGATGAGCACTCGGCCCAAATATGGTCCCCCCTCCTGGCAACAGGCGGATAAACTCTATACGCCAATATTGAAGAAATAGAGAGCTGTTTTCCTTTTGAGTGAATTTTATTTCAGGACTGATTCCTATACTTAACATACATTTTGAGTGATAGTAACTTGAAAAAGGATTTGAGGCATCAACAAAAGTCGTTAAATTATATATTTTATTTAATTCAACGTTCTACGTTGTAATGGAGTGGTCCGTGGAAATTTCCTGCTGGCTGACGAAAACTTAAACCCTGATTATGTAGGTGCTAGTTAGTATGTGCTTTACGATTAAGGCACACCAACAAAAAACTTTATTTTTAAGGCATTAGATTTTATAAATAAAAAAGAATTTGTACTAGTTTTAATTTTTTCCTATTCCGTCAGTTGGTCCGCGAGATACATCTCAAGTTTTCGCTGGTCCGCAAGGGTACTAAAGTTGAAGTACTTTGATACAGGTGGATAACGTCTGTCTCCTTTTTCTTCATCACGGACCAGATCCATTTTTTAAATATCGGTTCTTTATCAGTAATTCATATGAGATAAGATGGCAATATATTCGATATAGTACTGGTACCTATGTTCATGTGATTTTTCTTTCGTAATTTCTGAGATTATTTAAGGTCTTAAAAACCAAAAATAATAACAAATGGATTTAAGACTAAACTTCTTTAGAAAATGTTTTAAATTGTTTTCAATTACAGGGCAAATATAAATAATTAGTAAAGCGTTCCTATTTAAATTTGTATTAATACAAACTTTTCAAAAACAAAAGAGCTGATGCAAATCAATAAAATAGATCACAAAGTTTATGGAAAAATAGCCATAAAATACCAAAGAGATCACTTCGGGACAAAGTAAAGGTCTGGTTGCTCAGAAATGATCAAATATTTTTTTTCGTTTCTTAAAAAAATGCCGTTAAAATAATTCACATTGTCAGTTAGATTACCAAAAACGCTTTTTTGTAAAAATAATAGATAGTCGTCAGAATAGCATTTCATTGAACAAGAAAATCGAAAAGCGATTGGCAGAAGTAACTCCAAGTGGTAGCCTGGCTCAGGTTTATTCCGCTTTGCGCATTGCACCATAGAATTGCAACAAACGAACCACCCTATTCAAAGAGACAAATGTGCAAGCATTAGGGTGCCTTAGTTAGAATGGGACCTCAAACAAAATATAGACCCGACTTTCGGAAAAGTAGGTCACACCAACCACTACTCCGACGCCAATTGAAATTGTTCTCGCTGATTTTTTTAAGAAACGACATACAAAAGTAACTAATCCCAATGCACTCACAATTCAGTAATAACATTGAATATAATATTTACTTCTTCATGTAGCTCATGTCATCCGTTTCTTTTATTTATGATGTTCAAACCGACAAATTTTCTTCTTCTCGGCGATATGATTGAAGTATTGGGATGTCAAATGTTCCGCAAAAGTCACGATCCTATTCGAAAGCTAAGATTTAAACCTCGAGTTTCAGTCATTCCATGATGTTTATGAATGGTGGAAAATTATTTCTTTGTCTGTGAATGAGGATAGGTTTATTCACATTTCCGGATATTCATTTATTCATTAGAGTAATCTACCAGTTAGAGGTAAGTTATGATGAAAGACAGAGATTGTCCAACGGACTCTTACACGTACCGTGCTCTATCTACCTAGATTCCTCGAATCTATATTTACGAAGCACAAAGACGCAGAGACTCCAAGAAGGCAATGTATGTGAATCAAAGAGCAACCAATAGAATGGCAAGATAAAGCCAACTACCTTGGCGTACAACTAGATAGTAAACTAAACTTCAAAGGACATGTTAATAAAATAACAGGACAAGCGTTCGGCGCAAGTTCGGGACATGCCCCGATACTGAAAAATAATGCAACCCCTTAAAATTCTAAAATACTAATCTATGACATGCATATTAAAACAAAACTATTATATGCCACACCCGCATGGGTTGGTTTACTAAATAAAAAGCAAATAGAAACATTGGAAATAACTGAAAGGAAAATATTACGATCAATTTTCGGGATACCATACTCTGTTACTAACGAAAATCTCTACTTGAACACTGGCATAGTTACATTAAAAACGCAAATAAAAACACAAGTCGAAAACTACTTTAAAAAAACTATAAGGAAGTAGTATAAAGAAGTTTAATGAGCTGGGTGAGAACAAGGTACAAGAAAGGGATAGATATAAGATGCCTTAAAAAGCACTTCTTTAAATGGCAAGTGATGCCTAAAAAATAGGGAAGAAAAAGAAGTTGGTCACAGAGCAAAATCTTCAATCATTTAAGAAACCTCTGAAATGTAGCGTCTCCGCAGCGAAGGACCACTCAGATCATGCCAATCTATTCCTATTTTCCCCAGTACCTGCATCAGTTTCTCCCAGTTTACTCTGCCAAACGCCTTTTCGAAATCCACAAAGCAAGCGAAAACATTCTGATTATACTCTATGTTTCTTTCTATAAGTGTCCTCATTACCGCAATCGCGTCTCTGGTGGCCCTTCCCTTCCTGAACCCAAATTGGTCATCACCTAAATAGTAGTTTGCTCTGCTGTCCAACTTTCTATTTATTATTCTAAGTAAAATTTTACCGCGTGCGAAATTAAACTGATTGTTTTATACTCCTTGCATTCTGACACTTTCTTCTTCTTAATACTGTTTACTGGCCATACTCCTTCTTCGTAGATCCTGCGAATAAGTTCGAAAAATGATTCTCTCCCCTTGACACCTAGATTCTTCAGTAGCTCCGCAGGTAGGTTATCGGTTCCCACGGCTTTTCTACCCTTCATCTCTCTTAATGCCCTCTCTATTTTGCTATCCAGTAACTCTGGTGCGAGGTTATTCTTATCTTTTGTTCCTTCATCCTCTAGATCTAGATTTAAGGGTCAATTCTCGCTGTCATATAGCTCCTCTACGTATTCTCTCCACCTTTCCTGGATATATTCATGTTTCATTAATACATTCCCGGTTTTATCCTTAACCTTTGGTATCGTTTGCCCTCTCTTACCACCCAAAAACATTTTCACCTTGGCGTACAAAGCGCTCACTTTCCCTTCCTCCTGCAGCTTTTCCATTTCCTCGCATTGTCCCTTCCACCAGTTTTCTTTTGCCCGATTGGTCACTCGCCAGAGTTTATTACTCATTTCCTTGTACTTCCTTCTCTCCTCCATTTTCTTTATCATTTCTTCCGTTACTCACGGCTTCTTAACTCTCTTCTTTTCCACCATTCTTACTGTTTTCTCTGCCGCTCCTGCGATGCCTGTTTTTATAATCTCCCATCTTCTCTCTATTGTTCCCATCCGCTTTTCTTCACCTATGTTCTTTTCTACCGGCTCTTGGTATTCCCTCCTTTTCAACCCTTTCAATGCTTCAAGGATCCACCTCTCAATCTTCCTATCTTTACAAAGCCTTTTGAATCTAACTTCACACTTCATCATCACCAAGTTATGATCGGAGTCCGCATCCGCCCCTGGATAGCTACGCGAGTTTTTTACACTGTTCCTATATCTCTGCCTTACCATCATATAATCAATTTGGTATCTCCCAGTATCACCCGGGTGATGTTTAAACCAAGCGTTTGTCACTACTAATTTATTTCTCCTACAAAACTCAACTGCCTTTTCACCGCGATCATTTCTTCTTCCTAGCCCAAACCCTCCCACTTCTAATCCGTCCCTGCCTTCCCCCACCACTGCATTCCAGTCACCCATCACTATCAGGATTTTCTTTCCCGGCACTTCTCTTATTACTTCTTATACTTGCTCGTACACCTCTTTCGACTCTTCCTCCCTATAACTGCTTGTAGGCATGTATACCTGGACCAGTAAGAAATTTGTCGGGCGTGCTTTTATTTCTACCACTAGTATCCTGTCGCTCACCTGATTAATGTTTATCACCCTCAGCCACAATGTGTTCAGTACCATACCTACCCCACTTTGACTCTCATTTCCCCCACTAAAGATCACCCTGTAGCTATCACTCCAATAGTCCCCGCTATCCTTCCATCTCACCTCGCACAATCCCAAAGAATTTATTTTTCCTTTTTCCATTTCCTGTTTAATATTTTCAAGCTTCCCGGCCCTCATCATGATCCTTACATTCCAAGTTCCTATTTTTACTACTGTTTTCCTCCTCCTCTTCCTCTTTTTCTTCTTCTTCTCCCTCCTATCCCTTGTATCCGCCGATGATGATGCTGTGCAAGGATTTCGTGTGATGACGACCGCGGAGGCCTTGCCTCCCCCGCTGACGGTCAGGACACCCGCCCTAGTGGGCGGCGTCCCATAGTTACCAGGAATCAATTCTCTGTGATTGACTTTCATATTCTGTGATAGTTGTGAGGTATTCCCACGCCACTCAACGGTATTTTTAACGTGACACCATCACGAAACTACCTTTCGTCTGGCTCCTACCCTTCGACCAATCTGGCATGGGTGGACCTACCAGGAGCAATAGTACTTGCTCCAGCCAGTCCAGCTCTATGGGTCATTGGAACGCACAAGCCCTTCCACCACGTTAAGGTCGTAGTTCAAGGAAGATATTTCCGGATAGCATCATGATTTTTTCCTGACAAATTAGCTCCAGTAAGCGTTGCAATGAAAGCAAAATCATTACAGTTCCATAGCTATTTACTTCTAATGAAATAATTGAAAACATAGAATTTCATGAGCAAATCGTTACCCAGAAAGTTCTCTCTGCTTTAAAACACAATATATAATTGTTTTTTCAGGAGCTAAAGGAATCTTCTAAAGAAATTAATACACCTCACATATAATTCTGCAAGGGTTTCCTTTTGCTACACGAATGGCCGACTCCAATTATTAACACTTGCTTATTTTCAATACCAATTGCATTTAAAGGTACCTATGACTTCCATCTCCCTTTATCTCTCCACCTCGGAAAGGAAATAAAACATGGTTGTCCGCCTCCATTTTGAGTCCTGACGGCGGAAGAAAAGGGCGCGTGGCCCATATTGACGGGGGATCATAAGACGTGGGCTGAATGCTAAAAGAAACCCACCAGAAAACCTCTTTCTTTTATTTCCAGAACACGGTACATTTGGAATTCCACCATACACCACCAACCTTAAGGGGGGAGGGGCGAAGGCCAATCATATTTACCCTCCAGTGATCGACATGGAGAAAAATATATAAACGTAAATACGGAAAAATAAAAAAACGGATAAAAGTAGGTATACGTATGTATGGTTGACTGAAGACTTGGGGTCTGTGGGCGCGGGTCTCCCACGGGAGGTAACCGAAGCTTTTAAAGAATTCAAGTCACGATACCTTCCAGCTCCCAATTCGGTAAAGAGAGGGAGAGAAGTGGAAGGTTTCCTTGGAATGGGTGGATTGGAGAGACCCTGAGGGTGCAGGGGTATGGGTGGAGGGGGCACATAGTAGGAAGGAGGGAGGGAAGGTTGGTTCTGGTAATCCGAGGAACCAATCACGGAGTGAGGCCTTTGGATGTTTCCCGTGGAGTGGAATCCACCCTGAGGCGGGAAACTCTCTCCAGGCTCGGGCGTCCGCAGGCCGGGACCCCTGGTTCCCTCCTCGAGAAAAAAAAACCCTGCCTCTCTACCGATCCCCCTTGCTCCAGCGCACACACATACACAAAAGTCTACCGGCTTTCCGTTTTCCCTCTCGTTTCGGCCTGTGCCCTGGCTGAAGGATAACACCGAGGGAGGCTTAAGAGGCAGCCAAGCACGCCGCAGAAATTGAAGATTTCACCCCTCACGCCTCACTGTCTCTCTAATCCCTCATCCCCAAGAGCCTTCTAGCCTCAGACAGGCTTCCAATCTGCCCTCTCCTTCTCTCTCCTCCTGCCTCTTTCTTCCCCTCTCGCACACATTTATGAGTGACAGGACTATGCTAGGAATTATTTACTGCAAATGCGCCAATGTTGAAAGAGGAACATTCCCTCATACCCTTAAGTGGGAGTTCGGAAAAGTGGTTCATTATATTTATTATTTTAGATGAGTATCGAGGGTACGTGTGACAAATTGTGTGGTGTTCGAGAAGGGATCGAGAACAAGCCTTGGTTATCCTCCCTCCCAAATACTCAAGAGTCTCCCAAGCACACCTGCCTTACGCCTCAAATTCGATCCCTTTTTGCATTTGTAGGTGATAGTCTGGGCTACGGACGCATTTTTACTGCCCATTCCAGCAGCCATCTCCCAGGCTGTTCCCTCGCCAGAGGCTGAAGCTACAGAAAACGGCCATAGGAAAAAATAAAAAGCAATTCCACAGCATTTGATGACACATACCACTATTTCCTATGATCAAATTTGGGGCATGTCAAATCTTTTAAGCCAGTAAATCTCGGCAAAAATCTCTTCACAGCATGAATAAGAATTTAGATATCTCTAATCTGGAATGAGCTTTATTTCTGCGCAACCAACATAACACTTTTCTCTGCTATCAGTTATGTGTTGGCGTGAGTCACTCTTTTTGTGGCACTTAGAGAAAAAGTTGTTGGTAAAAGAAAGCCAACAGAAATTATGAGTCAGGAGAAATATCCAATTATCTTTGCTAACTAAGCGCAATTATGTACAATAATCAAATTTTGACATCAGTTGATGATCAGCCATGCGATGAAATAAGAGAAAAGGGTGGAAAACACTATCAGGTTCGGTTGAAGAATTTAATGATCTATTCATAAAACTGAAAAGCGACGTAGTATGTGTTTTTGCTTCAAACAGTACCTTACTAGTGATCTGAACAATGGAATTATTGAACCTTAAAGTTTAAAACATATAAAATGGAAAATAGTATCGATTTTAACAATGAACTGTCGCAATATTCACGGCGATTGCCACCATACAAACAGCAGGAAATACAACGAAAAGACCTTTCACAACACTAAACGATAAGTCACTGTCCTCGGTGTGCTGTCTGTGATCATGCAATTTATCATAAATTACAACCTGTAACATACATAAAATTGCTAAGTGATTTCGATTGAAATGAATTTCTGTAGAATGAACTCTCTTGACCGAAAAATGTCGATAAATGTATGTACTATAGAGCTAACCTCTGTCGTTTAATGCCATACAAGAAGCAGACGTACCTAAGCATAAAATTGGCGTTTCTATGCAAAAGCTTTACCCTAAACTCCGCAGCTCACGTACAAGGGCGTTTAATTTACGGTATATGTATGATCCATTTCAAGGGCTGCGTTTTCAGGAACTGAGTGTCGTCTCGAAAAAAAATATCCCTCCTTAAGCTACGAGTAGCACCTGTCGGTTACGACCGAGACTGAAGGGGTCGCGCAGGGATAAGACGGGAGGCAAGATTTACGCTTCGACGCCAGCAAATAAATCGACATTGAAAGGGTTCCCAACCCAAAGTCCAGACGCCAGTCCCCATGACGAGGCCCGTGATTCCTTCCGCCTTTACCCCTAGGCAACCGAACCTCGTCTCAAGGGCTTTCCGCTTCCCATTTACCTGCCTGCCCGTCTCCAAGGTGAAGGGAGAGTCACACCTCTAAGGATGCGGTCTAAGTCCTTCAATACGCAAACTCCACCCTGCCGGTCATCCTGTGCAAAAGCAGAGCAGCCCCCGAGTGTTAACAAAGACACCTCAAATACCCACATTACCCGCTCTGTCACTATTGCTTCTAGTCTCTCAAAGTGGTGCTCCACTCAGGCTCAGATAATCTAGAGAAGCGAGTCTTAGAGTTAATTCCTCCAAGAAAGCTAGCACTCTAGATCCAGTTTGAAAGCATCTGAGGGGGTGGTTACCAGGGAACCAAGTAGCTATTATTACGATCCTTTAGCGGGGATAAAGCCCCATTTCGTCCTGAAATATTTGATGGGACCTGCAAGAGAAGCAGGATGTCTCTTTTATTTAGAAAATTCTTACACAAAATATAGTAATGTTTAGCCACTTTAATAATAAAAATTATCTATTGGTTATACTACGCCATTCCCTTCCGGGGTAGGCAGAGTTAAAAAACTTTTTTATTCCTGTTGCGCATGGGAAACTGCGTATCCATACTAAAACCACCATTCCCTTTGCACGAAGAACTGGCTTTAATTCCTATGTACTAAAGCTGAATGCTCACAAGAAAAAATCAATGAGGACAAATGAATATTCACTAGTTGATCTCTCCATTGTTTTTGGGTTTTTCTTTCGAACGTTCGCGTTCGAACTTAGTTGATGATGACAGTTTCACTGTTATTCCAATCAGCGTCCTCAGGTTGAGTCGCCGGGTTGAGATTTTGGCCACCAAATAAAGGACATTATTGGGGTCTTTTTATGTTGAGTGTTTTATCGCTTTAGTTCTTTCTCGGAGAACCCTCTTTCATGAGCTATGGAGAGGGTATCCGGCCTCTCTATTCATGTTTTTGGGTGTCTTAATGATTTCTATCGTTTATTTTATCAGCCTTGGGTAGTATTGTTAAAATACTAACCTAGAAACTCGACCTGAGGACGCTGGTTGGAATACCAGCGAAACTGTCGTGATCAACTTAGTTCGAACGCGTTGAAAAACCCAGAAAAAATGGAGAGATCAACCGATCAACGCCGCGGAAACCTAATGGTCAACGAAGGCTCATTAGCTTTATTTTCACGGTAAATAGCATAGGCTACTAATTAGTCATCATAATATTCAATTGACAAGTTCGGTGTTTTCGTTCAGAGTGAATTATGGATAGCAGACCCATTTACATGTTCTCCAAGGCAGTAGTTTCTCCTGCATCTGAAATATTCCATGAATGTGTATGATGGTCATTGCAAATTGTGCATTTTAATGCAATGATGAGTTCGATTGCGTAAGTTTATTTTGCACAACGTAACTATAAAAATTCCAAATTAGACGCTCATTCCCAGGGCTTTGAGTTAATTTTGCAATTATGCTGAATGAGAGCTCATTATTGTATGGATGCTTCTCATTTCTAGGATCAATAGCCATTTCCTCAATGAGAGAAAGTATTTTTCCATTTATCCACAAAAAAATGATCGAAGGGATGCTTGAAATTTGGGTCATTACAACTCATAAGTGGTTGGCATAGAGTTACGTAAGAACAAATTTAACTATTCGAAGTAAGGATAATTTTAGCAAGTGCATTTTAGCATAATGTTTCATAATTTTGAAGGAAGTGTTTCTCTCAATCAGGAACAAAATTATCTCATTTATCTTACATTATGAAAAAGGGTCGGTTAAATAGCTAATAGAAACCAAGTCACGCATAAATATCACATTTTTTTTACAGCTGTAAAGAGCTTGAGGCATGTACCTGCATGTAAGCTCTTTATTCTATTAGTTAAAGCAAGGCACGAAAGAATTACTGGCAAGTATCACGTTTATGTATTTAATTTAAAACTGATTTGTTTGCATAATATTGGTTTTATAATGAATACCTTCAAAGACCGATGTTAAAATTAATCAATTTCACCTGTAGTAACATTAACATGAATGTAGACGGAATGAGAACCCGCGACCACCAAGCAAACTATATTAATACTATTCTTGCTTCCACCAATGCATAAGTGTTGCCACAATTTCCGATACTTACATTACTAAATATCTAGGAAAATTATACAATTCAGAATGGCTGATTAGTTCCTTACACTTTATCATACCTCCCTCCATTCACTTCATTAGGGGAGAATCACACTTGTTTTAACTCAGGTTAAACCTGTAGCTCGGCTTTAAGGTAGCTTTGATGGACTGCACGAGCTGTGGTTCAGCGTGGGCGTCACTTAGAGCTCACTGCTAAATGCGACCCCATCACTAAAAGGTTGGTAACTATTTATTGACTATCCTTAGGCTGTCTGGAGGAATGAGAAAATAATCGGGAGACTAATCAATTATTCGATACTCTTTCTACCTCTCTATCTCTTGCCCTTTCTATATCTCTTTCTCCCCACACCGTTAGCCATTAGAGCGCCATCGACTCCATCCCCCACCCCCCCTTCTTCAAAAACCAATCAGCGTTTGGAGCAGAGTCACATGCCGTTTCGAAGCGACGTCAATAATTGACAAGCGGTTAAAGTAAATTGCCCCCCGTTCCTCGGATACCTTCCCCATTGGGGGCGCCGGTGGGGGCAGGCGGGGCAGCGTAGCTCGCGCCCAACCACCACGGAGGATTCAGCCAGGGCTTAAAAGCTGGGACTAACGTCGGAATTGGCGCGAGATTCGTGTTATCTACCGTTCCCAAAATTTCTGGGAAGTTCTCAGTATCCTCCGTCTGCCTTTGAGCTGGCTTAGTCTGGCGCTTCCGTTATCGGCGGAGAAGTTTTCCATGCCTGTATCCTATCCTTACACTATTTCGTTTGTGTCCATACGTGCTCGACATTAACAACGTACTAAGGCTATCCTTCGGCAACAATGGGGAGGTATTCTTGCTCATGGGATAGTTTTGTTTTTCGGCATATTTTCACATCATTAATTTGACAACAGCGTTTTAATGAGATCAAATGTAGCACTGCACTGGTAACTCAGTGCATTTTTGCTGCAGATCAACATTTCTTTGTAACATTACCATGCTACACATTGAGGCAGATGTATTGACTATGACATATAGGTGTCTGAAGTTAATTGTGATAAACGAAAATATATATATGCCATATACATATATACATTGTCATAACATAATATATAACGGCACACTCTATCATATTAAATTACATGTGCCCTGAGTTTCATTTCTTATCCAATATGATACTTAATCTTTCTTATACTACTGCTTAGTTTGGAAAACATCCATACTGCAGCTAGTTACTTGAATACCCTGCCTTAACAATAATGGCAGCATTTTCATACTGAGCGCATAATTCACTTAGTCAATGATTTTTTACGGGTAAAGTTTGAAGATCTTCAATCCTTTGCCCATATTTCATTAGCACTTTTATTCCTGCAAACATTTCGCGAGTAAGATTTATTAGTCTCAATTTCCACTTCTATCGCATTGATTTTACTTGGACCCAAATTGGTCTCATTTGCCTACTCCAACATTCTTTTATTTCAAGTTCAGCCACAATATGGAGGGCTGCTCGAAAAAGTAAATACGTTCCAGGCCATCTTGGCTAATGTGCTGGTTTTCCAGGGGTGAAATGGGTGCAAAGAGGAATTTTAGTGTTATCTAAGAACAATCTATTCATATTATAAGTATTTGGTACGGTAGGATGAACATAATAAATGTCCATTGCCCCAGTTATCACGCGCTCTACGCAAGACTAATGGAAAAGCTAAGCGTTTGAAGAGATGCCTTGAAATTAGTAATGTTCTTTGCAGATAAAATATTTGAGTAAAATCTGCTCCTCTTAGTGGTGTTAATTAAAATTCGTCTAAGTGGAAATGACATGGAGAAACATCAGAATATAAATTCATACCTTCAAAACCCCATGTAGTAATGGCATGGTATACGGCGTAATGGTATGCTATATGTGTATGCACTAGTAATGCCTCCGAAAAAGGTTCGTTTTCCATTACCATCCTAAATTTAAAAAAATAATATTTAAATCAAATACAAAAATTGTGCCTGCACACAATACGTCCATTTCACATCATAACTTGCCAAGAATTACATCATCATCAACAGCCGTAAACATTTAAATTAGTTTACTGCTTTTAGAAATACTCATATCATAAGCATTAATATGTCGTAAGAGCTAACCACTTTGTTTGTAAGAAATTACGTGAAAACCAGCGAGGAAATAAAAGAGAATTTGTGTAATAAATTTGGTAAATTTTGAAAATATTGACGCATGAATATTCGTTATTTATTTATAAGGTGGATTCATATATTACGTAACAACTATAAATAGCTAAAACTCAACTATATTTGATTAGAGGATATAAATAGATAAGCAATGTCAAAAAAAAGCTTAGAAGGATGCAAATCACCTCCATCCATCACTTTACAATAAACTCGTACTTTTGAGCCCAGGGAGATGAGAGCTGTGTAATATAACCCCGAAGTCAAGCAATCAGAATGATTGCAAATATAAAAACGGAATTCACCAAAGCATTTAAATGGGTCCCTTTCTTACGATTCATTCCTCACACATATGCTGGGGATGCAAAAAAACCTCCTTCAAAGGCGGTTAACAGGTGGATTCGAAGGTAAAGGGAATAAAAATGGATGGAGCCGTCGAGTTGACAACGGAACGCATGATGGAAATAAATTGCGAGGAAAACTGGAAACGAATCGAAGACCCTCCCTTAAATCCCGAATCTTCCGCGGACACCTCCCGCGGCGCCACTATCGTCTCCCTTCACAAAGCCGCAGACATCGCTATCGCAATGGGAGGTCACGAACCAATCAAAAAGGGGCATTGGCTTTACACAGGATTTCGTTCAATTCCGGGAGAATGTGGGAGCGAGAGGTGCGGGTGAGGGGATCGTGCACCCCCACCGGAATTTGGGTGTGAGGAAATATAGGAAGTGGAAGGAGGAGAGACACGGGAGGAGAAGGATGTATGCGTGTGTAAGATGGAAGTCGTAAATGGAAAAAAAAGAGAGGAGCGATCCGACGATAATTTGTGTGATAGATTCGGTGCGTCATGATCTAACGATCAATAAATGTTGGGAGTCTACAAGAACGTCCCTCGTCACTGTGCCAAGGACTTTGTCCTCCGTTGTATCACGCTGTGATGAACTTATACACTCGGGGATTTCACTCTTGGTTCTTCTACTCCTTCATTTTGTAAGGTGATTTCACGTAGATTATAAAGTAATTGATTAATTGATTAATTCATATCGTGGCTTCTAATATGAAAACACATTCTTTCCTTTAATATGAACAAAATCGTGCCTTTTCATCTTCTCCAAAAATTGAACTTTGAAGAATATTAGCAAAAACAATATATTAGTATGATATCTTCATGTTTTCTGGGTTTTAACCACGTTCGAACTTTGTGGATGACCACAGTTTCAATGACATTCCAACCAGCGCACAGAGGTTGGAAAAAGGAAAAAGCTGGCCAAAATTCCAAATTAGCTTTTTACAAGATATGAACTTGAAACTTCGCATAAAAACTTAAATACGATTCCTGTATCTGGAATAGCACTTCATTAGGCATAGTTTTAACCCATTTCTGAGACACAGAGGCTCAAACATGAGCTAATGTCCAGAAAAATGCTCGTCTTCAGTTTTCTTGGAAAATCTTCCGTCTTACGTTGATGGTGAAGTTTAAGGAGGATTTTTATGGAATGAAAAATGATATTATCTGTTAGCAGTGTAATTTTTCTTTACAATTCCGTAGTTTTAAAGAATAGCTTCAATACACTCTTGCTGTGCCGTTACAAAACGGCGGCGGCTGTTTTTAAACCACATTTTACATTATGTAGGAGATTCAAATGGGTTTTTGGCAAAGTCACGCAAAGTGACTTACATCAGAGCGTTATTTGAAGAATTCTTAAGGTTTATATGCAGTAAAATTTGAAAAACGTTTACGACGCCGGTAATAAATTTGATTTTTCGATCGCGCGTCGGGTTTCGGCTCCGCGCGCCGGGAGCTGGATTTGCCGCGACGCAGTGAGATTATTTAAGTGGTATGGATTTTAACGCTCAGAATTCACCGTTTTTGAAGCTGTGCTTGTGGGCACCGATCCCCAGCGAGTCTATAATGAAGACACGGGAGGATTTTCAGTCGAGGTAAGTGCACGCGTAATCGAAGTTAAGTTAGTTTTCTTTGAATACATTCGGGAACCATGCCTTATATTCAAACCTTGAAAAAGTGAGTAGTGTTCCTGAGTTCCTGAGGGCCTCTGTATCTCAGAAACGGGTTAGAACTATGCCAAATGAAGTGCTATTCCAGATACAGGAATTGTTTTTGAGTTTTCATGTGAAGTCTCAAGTTCATATCTCAAAAAAAGCCATTTTGGAATTTTGGCCAACTTTTCCGATTTCCGACCACTGTGCAGCGTCTTCAGGTGGAGTTGTAGTAGAAACTGTCGTCATAAACTAAGTTCAGACGCGATGAAAAACCCAGAAACCATACATAGAACAACCAATCAACGTCACGGAAGCCTAAAAGCCAATATATTAGGATATTGAATACAATTTCACACCGACCATAGTTTCAGTGGGAGGCTGCTGACGCAATGGTCGGCATTAAATTTTAGGGTGGATAGCACTGAGATTTTTTTTATTAATCATCATTTGGTTACCAAAAATTAGGCCTGGATAAGTCTTTAAATTAAATTTATATGGTGTCACTTTCAAGAATGGGTGAATCATGGTGAAGTATGGCATTTATCTATTTTATATGAATGACTTTTTCTTTCGAAAAAACTTTGAAAAGGAGTGGGTTTTCCAAACTGCATTGGAATTGGGTGGGGGTACATTGATAAGAAGTAACGAAGAAGTTGAAGAAGCGTGGTGAAACTAAATGGAACAGGTAACCTCAGCAAATAATATTATAACCAAAATTAATGAATATAGAGAACCATTAACAATAACCCATATGCATGCTAATCCATCTGGCAGAATAAAAAGGTATGCACATTGTAAATGGATTTGAAAATAAATAAATACGTATTTCCTAAAAAGACATAAACAACTTTTCTTTCTTTAAGACTCAAGTTTCCTAATTTAGTTGAAAGACAAACAAAAATACTTCTACAATTTCCATTAATGGAACACTCAGGAGACCAAAACCGTAGCAAAAAATCGCTTTGGAACAAAAAACCAAGTATCTCACCCCACGCGATACACCTTTATCAGCAGGGAGAGAATTAATGCCCTGCGATTAATCAGACGTATATCTCACCAGCGGAGATCACAAAGGAAAGGGTTTGGTGGCGTTTGGAAGGGGTTGCAGATGAGGATGAAAGCAAGGGGGAACCTTGCCCATAACGCCAGTAAAACCACGGTGGTGGGCAAAGCGATGAAACGCTGATGATGAAAGCGGAGCCGAAGGACGAGGTGAGCGGGGGGGGGGGGAGGACGATTCCAACCGGGGTGGAAGGATGAGAATGGAGGAAAAAACTTTGAAGAAGGGCGATACAAAAAGGAGAGAGTGTGGCATTATGGGAAACCCTCTGAGTGGGGAGGAGATGGGGGAGGGGAAGCGTAGGTGGCAGGCTGAGCAGAGGTTAAAGGAGCTGTTGTCAAGGAGTTCATTAAGTCAGATGCTTAGGGGAATGACTCAAGCTCCATCTACGAGACGAGACGCTAGATTGGCAATTGTTTACGGACGTCACATAGGAAGAATAGTCTGAAGTAGTGGAGAGGGAGTCTTATGGGAGAGAAGAAAACGGACAGAAGAAAGAGAGATGGGATAGAAGAAAGTGATAAAGGTGTTCTTCCAAAAAGATTTTCACCAACCTTACCTCTTACCCTCTCCACTATAGACGTGATGTTAAACTAAAAATACAATACGACGCTGTGTCCCTATTATTAGATAGTCCGAAAGTCGTATTTAATGATGAAAAATATTGCTCCAATTTTCACTCAAATAAAGGTAATGTGGTCATCCCAGGATCCCTACATTATTGCACACTTTTCCGCTAGTTTTTCCAAAGTTTTTGCATCTCGAGTTGCCTTTTATATTTCGAAACACAATGGATCTAAAATTCCATATTTTTATACTCGTCTCCGCTCTTGCATTTCATTGTAAAAACTTGCAACTGCTCCTCAGTAAATATCAATACTTTTCAAAAACAAATTGGGCCGGGCATACAAAATGCTCCCAAATACTCTCATGAAAAGTCTCACCAAAAGGTCTTCTTTTCTGTCTTGTGAACAGGTCACGTAGATGAGAAAACGCCTTTTTGGCTTTGAAGGTGACATTTTTTTCTGTCTCAAAAGAACACGAACGCAAGTCCTTTTCAGTTATTTTTTTGGGCAAAATCCAAGATTCTAAGGGACAACGCTTTTATTTCGAGTTTCTTTCTTTTTTTCTTCGATTTGAGACTAACATCACGCTTCACTCTCCCCTACTTTTTTATCTCTTTCTCTTTTTCTCGGTTCGGAGGACTTCCAGTAGAGGCGCCGCAATCGGAGGTGGCTGTCGCAGAGGATGAAAGGGTGTCTTAGGGCAGCTGGCTCGGGAGATGAATCCCCTTCCCTTTCCCGTCGGCCCTGAAGCTCCGGCTTCGGGAGTGGAGAAACATACCTTTGTACATAGGGATTCTTTCTCATTTTATGTCGAACAATGCTACGAGAGTCTTACTGGGATGCGGGGTTTCAAAATTTTCCAAGCTTTGTTCTGCACGACAGACAAAAAAGGTGTAAGTACCGGGGATTCGACGCTATCCAACAAATTTTTCAATCACCCGTAATAAATATAGAAAGATCTTTCTACACTCAGTTTCCTAACGGGAAACAGAAGGAAATTCAGGAGTTGTCTGAGTTTAATGGACCTTCCCGTGGTGGAACAGTCTAAACTCCACTGTATTCCACCGAAAATTTGACATCTCCTGCGAGGAGGAAGCATCTCCTCGCTTTTCCTTCGAGGAGTTGGTACATCAAGTGAAAATGCTAAGAAGATTTACTGTGATAAAACACCATTTGTTTGCGTTGGGTCTAAATAATGGCCCACAAAAATATTAAAATGGTGAAGTAAGAACACACAACGCAACGAAAGTGCAAAGTGAAATAATGTTGATTAAGTTAATTTCCATTAGAACCTGGCAGTTATTTCGTTAAATCTGCATTTCAATATTTTGGAAATAATTTTTTTTCCAGCACAATTTGGAAATAATTAGTTTGCCTTCGTCAAAATCTGCACAGTTTCATTTCAGAATATTTTTTTTTTAATATTAAGAATTAAATATTTTTAGAAATAGTGCTGGTAAGTTCAATATTGCGTCATAGCATATATTTAATAGTTGAGAAGACGCGATAGTAGTAGAACAAATAAATCAAGGATTTTTAGAAAAACCAGCTAAAGCTCATGACCCATGAACCATGTAAACGACAATTGGATATTGGTTTATACATTGATTAAAAGTTGATAAATGAATAAATGCAAATTCTGTTCAACATATTCTACTGAATCGTAATAAAAATCTCATACGCAATAAGCATTCAAATTAACATATATCGTTGGATGCAAATCCTGATGGGTACATGGGAATAGTCGTACATTTCTCGACAGAATGGATAGGAAATGATGATTATTAGGAGAAAATCAGCAAATACCGTGATCATTCCGCTCGACATTAGGTATATTCTACGTGATTTGGCACCTTACTGACTGAATTATGCTAATTGCATACCATTATAAAACATATATGGGTACATAGATAGAGATTGGAAGGATTTAAACGTTGCACTTTAATGCAGGGAATGCTTTTACAACACCACGGTGAAGGAATAAATTCAAACTCCTTCTCAACAAGTTCGCAGGCATCAGAGCCTTCGCAGGTCTATCGTAGAAATAGCAGAGAAATTTTAATCCATCACGTTCTTATTTAACGACTAAAAAATACTGTGAGACAAATGATGTGAGCAAGTGGGGACTTTTCTAAAGGTCACTCAGGGTGAAATGGACGTATGGGAGAAAGTTTGGGATGGAGACACATGACAGAACGGATGAAGCTGAATGTTGTACGTAGTATGGGACGGGTAGGTGAAATATAGAGAGAGGGGGAATTCACCAGAACCATCTAGACTATGAATCGTGGCTACAGTAGTGTGAGCGATATTTTCTCGAATTATTTTAGACATAGCATTGAATGTTATTTTGAAATTAAACAGTTGTAAAAAGAATTAAATAAATATATTGAAATTTACAATGCATCAATTTATTTTTGAATGACTTTTTTTAAATGACTAAAACTTTCAATAAGCAACTACATATGTATAATTGTGACTAAAACTTGACGCAATTCTATCACACCATTCACTGAAAATGCCTTAAAAACCGTAGGCTATTTTTTAGATTTTATAAAAGCATACCGGTGAGTTAATTTTGTAAATAATTTAGAAAATATACAAACTACACACCACATTTTTACGCAATCTGTGCATCAGAGATTTCTCATTTTATTGAATATCTCTCAATAATG
Source organism: Pyrrhosoma nymphula (assembly GCA_963573305.1). Taxonomy (NCBI): domain Eukaryota; kingdom Metazoa; phylum Arthropoda; class Insecta; order Odonata; family Coenagrionidae; genus Pyrrhosoma; species Pyrrhosoma nymphula. The sequence continues at coordinate 93,159,544 of OY754338.1, forward strand.
CAAAAAATGTAATGTTTTCCATGGAAAACGGACTTAAAATAAAAAAACGATCTCTAAAAGTAGCCAATAAGTGGCTTATATATGACAATATTATAAAAGAGAAATATTTTTTATTTATTATGATTTCAAGGTCAGTGGATTAAATGTGTCCTTTGATCATGCTCTAACTTCCTAAACTTGTCGGACTCTATTCTCCACGCTTTGCTGGAACAAAGCATAGAAGAAGCAAGAAAATGTGCAGTGAAAATATATTGTCCAAATTATTCATAATGAATTAACACATTTAGTAATCTTCCACAGATTTATTTCTGAGGCACGACACGTTTAACCACTCTGTGGCATAATAATTAATGCTACATATTGGTGAAACACGTCGCGCCATAAAAATAAATCTGTGAAAGATTACTAAGTGTTTTTATTCATTATGCATATCGACAACTTCCACCAGGTCCAGTCTGGAACAGTTATATTTATTGTCCAAATTAGTTAGGAACCATCAAGTACCGTCATTTGCCGGGAGAATAAACATATCATCGAAAATCACACCATTTGACAGAAAACTATCGCAACACCACGGTGAAAGGGCAATGACTACTCCGCTACCGCAAAACATGTCGCCAAATTTTTCGATGGCGTAACAGTGAAGTTTTTCCAATCCTCCTTGCGCTCTTCTTCCCTGATAGACAGAATATTTTTGAAGGTAGCCCAGGGTGAAATGGATGTGAGTGAGAGACTGGAAAGTGAACGTATAACAGCACGGATGAATCCGGATGCAGTATTACGGAACTGGAAGGCGATAAAGAGAAGAGAGACGGCTCAGAGTTCCACGAAAGGAAGCAATAAAGAAGGGTGTGAGTGAAGCGACCGTGGAGGGTAAAAAGAAAGTTTGAAAGCAAGGGACGGGGTGGGGTGGTACATTGCGTGTGTGGGAGTAAGCAGAGAAAGGGGATTGTAACGGGGGGGGTGTGGTAGGGGGGCGTCGGGAGGCGTAGGCGTCGTCGGCGTCTGTGTTGTGAGCGTCGGGGATAGCGGAGCCTTCCGTCAAGGCGGTAATGAAGATTGATCCGCGGGCGCTGAAGGCGAGTGGTGGCGCAGAGGCGAGGCGGGAGCGGGGAAGTGGAGAAAAAAATGAGTAACAAAGCGCAAAGTGAAAAGCACACGAGAGGAAAAGAGAGGGAGAGATTGGAGGAAGAACAGACGGTGAAAAAGAGAGAGAGACGTAAAATTGGGAAATATGAATTCAGTTAGGGTAAAGATATGTTACACACTGTTAATGAATATAGGTACCTATTTGCGGAATGTTAAAAAATAACCGTTCGTTTACACACATTTTTCAAGAAAGTGAAATATGCTACGGTTATTCTAAAGTTTCAATTTTCAGTAATATTTCTTGTTAGAAGAGAGTTGATTATCAAGAAAATCGTAAAATATTGTCATCCTTTCCGGGGAATAAAACATTCCGGGTGCATTGGATTCAACTGCAATTCTTTGAAAGAAAATCGTAAAATATCGTCATCCTTTCCCGGGAATAAAACATTCCGGGTGCATTGGATTCAACTGCAATTCTTTGGTCAATCTTTTCATGATGTACCTATTTCCATGTTTTCCATATCTTTCATGAGAACACAATTCCTATAATGGCAAATGTTAGCAACGGAAGCATAATATCGTATAATGTGCAATGTAGTGAAGATCTAGCATGTGGCATGTTTTATCGATAACAAGCAGAGTTTTAAACAGTTATAATTTCATTGCTATTACCTACCATTACTCCACTTATGGTCAAGCTGCCCAGTCTTTTAATCTATTTTTGAATAAAATATCCTGAACAGCCAAAGATATCCTTACGGGTCGTTAAAAGTACGCATACCGCCGATTGCAATTACCTGAAACACTGAAAATTCTAATTCGATGCATTTTATATTTCATTTCCAGTGGTTTTACGTTCTTGAATCGCATATTTTCAGAAACATACGTAGAATGTAGACCGTACTCAGGTAATGTAATCAAATTGTACACTAACTCAATGAAAGATTTACTTCTCTAATGATCATCAGGAACCGTTTTCTTCCCTCTTTCAACATTTATCATTTAGTCATTCATTGATCTTAGAACAACACGAAGAATCATGTACACTTTTCATTAGGTACTGCAGAAAAAAGGCAACAGGTATGAACTGTGATGTTCACGTGGTAACAGCCAATGAGCAAAAAAATCCTCGTTTTTTTTAACGAAGTCATTTCATCGAATGGGTAGACGGATAATCCCCGAGTTAAAAAAAACGTTTAAAACAGATCCACAATATATGTAGTCGCATATTATTTGTAATAAATAGAAGTCATGAGAAAATGGTACAAAGATAAAAAGTGAAACAACAATTACTCTTTTCCGTCATTTCAATTTTTTTTAGCGTTCCCTTTGCATACCTTTTGTTCAATCACAACAGCAAAAATTGGCACGAATGCTAAGGTCCTTAATGATATACAGATATGCAAACGGAAATTGATAAATGAAGAGGACTATTCCTGAAACCGTTTGAAGTATGCGCAGATCCCCGAGACGGACAGAATGCAATGACAGAGTGAAATAGACCGGAAGAAATTTAAGACTTATAAGAGCATACTTACTCGTGGGGAAATAAATGAACTCGGGGATTGAGATACACGGACACATGACACGTGGAGTGGGCGAGGAGTGGGTGCGAGCCCAAAATTATCACGGGAGGCATGAAAACATGAGGAAGACTAATGTGGTGGAAGAGGATTAAAAATAGTACCGGAATACATGGAGGAGGTGCGAAGAAATGAGTGACAAGGCGTGCAGAAAGTGAGGGTGAGGACGAACACAAGTGAGCGAGCTGCGAGATGAGAAGGGAGAAGGATGAAAGGGAAAGGACAAGAGGAAGAGTGAGAGGTATATGTGCGAAGCGGAACGGAAAGGAAAATGGAAAGCAAGGAACGTAGAGTGGAACGGAGGGATATTTAGAAGGGTTGTCTGTGAAATCGCGAACGAGCGGGTTTGATGCGAAATGGTCCGATGAAATTGCGCTCCAAAGCAAAAGCCGCACACGAAATAATTCCAGGTGGTTTGGGGATCCATTCATTGATTCCCGTGCAACGCCGTAAAAAAAGAACATGCGGGGTCTTGTTTTCCCACCTCTCCACTCTAAAGGCCACAGATTCGATCCCTGTCGAGGTCACAAACACTGTTGTGCCGCCCTCAAGAACTGGAATCACCTACAGTGTTCCAAAGTATGAACTCTGCTCGCTTAATACGAGTTTTCGAGCTTAAGGGAAAGAAACAGCATGCACATCTATCACGCCATTCCCTGTCAAGGCATGTACAGTCAATTCAGAACGTAATTATTGTTGTGAGATTCAGGAAATGGGCTCTATTTTAATAATTTCCTCCATAATGCCCTATCTTTGCAAACCTCTTTCACTTCTCTTGCGTTCATTCATTGCTTAATATACGCTCTCCTATTCTTAATACTGCTACAATTCCCCCTCTCAGAGTCTCGTCTACCACGGTCGCAACAGGATGAAATAACAAAATCAAAGTGCGTAGTGCCATATGTTAACTTCAAGTTAATATATTACCAATCAAGCCATCTTTGTCAAAGGGACTTACTGAAGTATGCTACGCGTACTTACACGAGCAAGACTATATGTGACGGTTAGAATCTAGGCCGAATCATCAATTCTAAGGCGAAAACGAAGTTATGTGACTTTGAAAATTTTTCTCGTATCATTTCGCAAAACAATAATTGCAAAATGATAAAAACAACCAAGCCAGCAAAACTGAAGTCAGAAAAATAGATAAAAGCGAAAAAAATAGGAGTTTTTGCCAATTTTCAAGAGACAAAAACCACTCAGCCTTTGTAACAACTCCTCAACAATGTAAATAATTTGGGAAAAGCAATATTTCCAAGCTTTAATTAAGTGTTGAAAAGCTTGGTCATCATACAAATACCTGGTAAGCATATAATTAAAATTCACACAAATTAAGCCGTTTTATACCTTAATGTTCTACATGTATTCATAGAGACGGTTGTACCATTAATTTGATACTGTGTTTTCTTAAAATACTAACTATGTTGTAAGAGGATAAAGTACTCTGCATCCTCGATCGAACCAACTCAGAGTAAAATTAGGAGTCACATCTTCATGTGTGGTGGCTAAAATACTGGTTTCCCATCCCGGAAGCCCTGGTTAATAATTCAAACCCGGGCCTACGGGTTCAAATTTTGAACCCGGAACTTGGGTGCTATGTGCAGAGCACTTCAAGTAAAGTACTCAGTCCGTCGGATGGGACGTAAAATCGTATTCCCGGTGATCTTTACCCCGCCAATCTGTTCTCAATGACGCAAATGAGCTCAGCTGTTGGTCGCCCGCCCCTGAATAACTAACTAACTAACACGGCTTCATTTTCACTGAAATAAAAAAATTCCTTTCGATTCCATTCCACACAAACTTCGCAAAATGAGATCGGGGGAATGGAACTTCAGTTTCGTTTCGTGCCCAGGATCTGGAACAATGCAAAAGTAATCTACAGAGCACTCCCGAGTCAGTGAGTACGTCCACGGAGAGTTTAATGGCGTAATATGTATGAGAAATCACCGGGGGTGAATGGATATCGGACGTTGAAAATGAACACATGATCAATAGCCGTACCCCGGTGGTAATCGGCCCCTTTTAGAGAGGGCAAAGGGCCAAAATGAAGGGGTGAACATGTGAGAGCAAGGGCTGGGAATGGGGGTGAATTGGGATGGGGAGACGAGGGAAAGGGATCGGAACATGACATCCTGAGACGGTAAAGGGGTATGCGTCTAGATTAAGGTCGTTCTATATCGCTCGGCGAAAGATCTATCCTTCTCGTCTTCCTTAGTCTTGTGCCATTAGACTTAAAGGATTAAATATCGTTCACCATTAATGGGAACTTGCGACGGAGACGGTGAGTTTTTTTAAGCCGCGATACATTTATATCGCCAAACAAGCACTTTTTTTGGGTCATTCGTTGTCCATAAAATGCACTGGCTGGGTTAAAAGTCAAGAAGTCAAGATATACAACCGGGTGAGGGAGCGTGAAGATCGTCGAGGATTTTTAACGCGGAGACAAGGAGTGGCTTTAACAAGGCTCCGAAAGGGGTCCGGAGGATGACGTCGGATCGGCGTTTGATTAAGGATCTGAATGACGGAATAGGAGGAGAGAGAGAAATTTCCAGGAGAATTTGCGAAAGTACCGACACTTGCTTCCGGAGATATTTATAACGAGAATTTATAAGGTGAAAAGTACCAAGGGCGTTTCCCAAAGGAAAATAGTAGGTAGTGAAATGTACTCCACCAGGTCACACTCTCCAACGCTACCTACGTTTCGATGGCTTACACTTCCATCACCTTCAGAGCCAGATTCAGGGCAGCATTGTCTTCAGGGCAGATGAAGAGTGGGACCCGGTGAAGATCACCGAGTTGACTTCACCAACATCATACGCCGGGAAAGCATCAAATCTTTCTTCGCACACCTCTAAAGTGCAAATAACTATTAACCGAGGTCTCAATTCAAGGCGAAATTACATGAAACCCGTAAAAATAATTAACCTAGGATCCAGTAAATTATGCGCTGGAAAGGCAGCACCACTCATAATGATAATAATTAGTAAAAATCAAAATGTTTGGTTAGCTTAAACATACATAGAAGAAATATTTGTATAATTTATGCATGAAGAATGATGAAATACTTACTATGATTGTCCCGCCGTTTGCAATGGGGCTAGGCGATTATCTATAGACTGAAGCATAATTCTGTAGTCAGTCACTGATATTCTTATATTTTGACAATGCAAGCGATGAAATGAAAGTGAAGTAGAGATAACAAAAAATTACATACGCTTCAATGAGTAAGCTAAATAAAAATCAAATGTTTTAATGAATACAAATGCGTACAGTGCGTATTTATGCCCACCTTTTGCATATTTTGTGAGACAGCTAAAACCAAAATGCAACATATGGCATTCAAAATAATCCGTTTGATTAAGAATAATTAGCCAATGTAATCACGGGATTCACGATTATTAGAGATTAGGAAATGTACGGTACTAAAGAAAATATAAGGCGAACAATAAAGAATTTAGCCACGCGAAAAATGTTTAGATAAATCCAAAGTGATTAGGTGAGATGGTTTTTAAGTCATCACCCAACTTGAGTGCTTTGAAATGTCATTAATATTCATTCATCAATTTTATCGTGTTTATCCCAATTCGTATCAATTATTCATGTCCCGACGAGTGAGACAGGATAAGCTTTAGAAAGGGGAAGCATGACAGAATGAAGTGGAAAGCTGGATGTTTACGTTATTATCGTCGGTGTATGAGTTCGCTCTAAACGGCACATCTTTTGCAAGCGGTGCATACATAACAATGCTTCTAAATTATTTATTACTTTGGCGTCATTCGCAGTCTACAGCAACGTTGCGTTTGAATAATTGCTAAAATGCACAAAATTATCGATAGGTAATGCATGAGAGACCATCGCACGTCCATCGGCATTAATAAATGAATGCAGGACTTCAAGCACTCGTTGATTTATTACGCTCGGCTAATATATGACGGCATGTTCACTTAAACCAAATTAGGGTCAAAAATAACTCAGAATATTCAAACTTTGACACATTTTTGTTGCTCAGGGAAATGAAAATTAGTTAAAATATAACTTAGGAAACTGTCACCTCATGTTCAGCCACCTGATATACTTCCATTAACAAGGCTTATTGCATTTTTTTACAATGAATGTATTTTCGTCCTTGTATAAAAATCCGAATTTGCTAATATTCTTCCCGGCCTCTGCAATGCTACTCCTGACGCGACGATGGGAACAGCTAAGGGAAATAAGTTTTTGATCACATTCAAGAAATGTCCCAAGGATGCCGAAATATTACTTAAGCTCAAATGAAGCCCATTGAAACTTCAGTAAAGTATTATTTCATTTAAAATCCGCAGCTTCAGGCTCTACTTTCTGGAAATTTTTAATATTCATTATTATAAAGTTTAGTACTTTTCTACACTTTTTATTATTTCATTTTTTATTTATTTTTATTTTTTATGTTTTTATTTTATATAATATATATATTTATTTTATGTAAAAAAATAAACAAAAAGTGTAGAAAAGTACATAACATTATTATAATGAATATTATTTCATTTACTTACCTAAAAAGGAAATGAATTTTGCTTTAGTAAAGGAAATACATTGAAGAATATGGATAGAAATAACACGTGTTAATATAAATTTTACGTGTGATACGATGTTGTGTGCGGGATTTGAGAACGTTATAGCAGTCACTTTCAGTTAGAAATATTAATCAGATAACCGGATCAAAAAGACCAGCTAAACTTTCCTCTAGGTTAAATAATGATAATAAATCAAATTAAGGCTTTGTATAAGACAGAAGATTGCTAATTCAAAGTTTTATGATGGTCTTTATTATTGATGACAGCCAATTGATTCACAAGTCATCCTGACATTTCTCAAAGTATTTGTAGTTAATCGACAGTCACTTGAGTTCATTAGCGTCCGTAGGGATAGATGGTTAGGGATATTTGGGACCGTCACAGTTTTGAGAATGTAGCAAAGTTGAAGGGAAACACATTACCGGCGTAGGCATGTCTACTTTGAATAAAAAAATGCACAAAACAGTCCAGACTTTCTCGTCCCAACCAGGAATAATACATATGAGACGCTGTCTATGTAATACAAAAGTTGGCGTTGGGGTTCCTATGATACATGTACTAAAAAAGGTTAGAAATCTCAATTGCTACTGGGATCTGAATCTGACAAGCCAGGAATCCGATTTCGGATTGACAGTAATGTAGCCATGCCACATTGTATCACTTTAAAACCTCGTTTAAAGCCCATAACGTGTGTTTTTTTTTAGAAAGGAACGGTATGAAGTCAACCTTAATTCACGAAAGAGCCCATTATAGTTTATGCTAAACAAATCCTTCGGCACGAATGATCAGAGCTATGGGTTGCGCCAGCAAATTGGAGCGTAATAAAGTTACCAGCGGTAGAAGACCTCTCAGCGTATGTCATGGTGGATTACATTGGCACGTGTAATAACCGCTTCCATAAAATTTTCAGTTCCCCAAGAGCTGCGATAAATTCTGCAGCGAAACGAATAAGGACAGCCTTCCAGCACAAAACACGCTACGAGGTAACCTGAGCTAGCAACTCTTAAAAACTTCGCAAAAACGTCGACGGCCACGATAAGTTCAATTAACGTATAATCACGATGATAGGCAGCGTCGGATTTGCTAAAGTAAATCGCTAACCGGAATAATAATCTACCTTTCGCAAGAGAAAACTCAACTTCCGTCCTTTACCGTAATTTGAAAATAATGAAATGCCTCCGCAAGCCTCCCGTCTTACGTCTTGGAAAACGCGAAGCGTACGAGTTAGCGCCGTCCATTTTTTCATCTTTTTGCGGCTTTCGCATTCAATTAAAAAGGACGAAAACACGTCGGCCCGGAAATAAGAGGTAGCAACCGACGGGGAAAACAAAAGACCGCGGACATGCCCAGACGGTAAATCAATAAAGTTTAAGACATGCAAGAGCCCTCTTAAAAAACACGGCGGAAACAATGGTGTTTTGCGTGCGAAAGGGCGGTGAAAAAGGAAAGGGTAGGGTAACCTCTCTGGAGGGTGTAGACGAGCAAAAATTTAAGTCCGACTTTAACTCACTTAAGGCGGAAGGTATGGAGAAGGAGTGTAGCGGAGGGGCGTATGTATGTGCTGAAGTGATAGAGAGAGATGAGGGGAAAGAGAGAGCGTGGGAGAGGTTTGAGAGAAAAAAAAGGAGTAACCTGCTATGGCAGTTCAATTATTTTCGTGCAGCGAGGCAAGTGAGTCGACATGGGGGGATAAAGTGATGCGAGCCACGAGAGAGAGAACGTTGCTTAGTACTGCGGTCGTAACGAAGGAGCCTTGGAGACGAGAGGGGTTGGAGGAGGAAGAGGGCTGTATTATTTTGAAGGAGTAAGGGTTAAAGGGAGGGTATTCGGAAAAGGGAATGCGGTTCGAAGACAACTCAGCAGCGACCACCGCACCGAGATGAAGGCGACTTCCGGAAGACGAGAGAAGGAGGGGCAGGACCAGTGGAATGCAAATTTCGACTGCGGCAAGGAGTGCATTGTCCCTGACTCCAATCCCTCCGATCCCTCCCCCACCCCATCCTCCCTCGGCTCACCCCATGCGCCCTCTTACCCCCGCAAAAAGGGAAAGATTTATTCACCCCCATTTTTTCCCTCCAGCCCTACATATCAACCCCGGACCCGCCAACCAGAGCAGTTATTCCTCCGCGGAAGTTGTTCGCTTATCTCCGATGCACACACGAGTTTGCCGCGGGGAAGGCTTTCGGAAGACTTTGGATGGTGGGCGGGGAAAGTTCCTGCGAGGGAGCGCGGGATCTGCCTCGCGGGTTAAAAGTATCACGTCTCACAAAGTACGAAGTTTTGATGACATTTGAAAGGAAGAAAGATCAAATGTACGTACAAATGTTTTAACAGAAGTGTATTCTAGCTCGATGCAACTTTCATCTTCAAGCGGTAACACAGAGGATATGTTAATTGCACGTCGCTTTCACGTGAACGTAAGCCTATTCATGAAATATAAAGGACACAAGTAACGTGGTAGCTACTTCGGAGCGCTTTTTTCTGCGCAACTATATTCAAACAGAGGTGTTGAATAAAACAACTTATTTATAGAGGGAAAAGGCGAACGTAAATTCGTCTCGACAGCACACATCATCACTACCGCTTAATGATACCTCCACACATTCCTATTACCTGGAATGTTTTCGTTTGTCAATGTATATATCGATTCAATCTGTGTTGTCACACACTTGCTCCATCGAGGGAATCTCCTAAATTAATAATTCTGCCAAGAGTCACTACTATTCCACCTTATTGGTTATTTGATATCGAAGCGGTTTAATTGGAGATATCGTTGTATCTTTAACACGTTGAGTGTGGATGTCACTCATGTGTGACGCACAAGACAGGTGTCTGGCGGGTGTCACACATGAGTGACGACAATTAGTTGTATAAATAGCTGCAATAAAAATGTTAAGAACTAGGAAATAATAACAATATTTAACTCGCACTCAATGTGTTCATGTATTAAAAAAATTGTCGGACAAATTTTATAGTTTCAGGGCGATTTAGGGGTTTCAGCCTGGAAACATTCCTTTTTTGTCACACACTGAAAGATACAATTTTATGCTTTGTTATGGAAATAGTCGATAACTTTAGAGCATATATGCAAAAACTGTTTTTTATGGAAATAATTGAAAATGTTAGTACACATGTACAAAAACCGTGCATGAAAAAATATATTTTGAAGACAAGGTTATCCTGAGCTTGGGCGAAGAAAATTACTGGGACGATTGCTAGTGCCCAAGCTGTTGGCTAAATAAAAAGCTAAGACAACTTAAAAGAACTACGAAAACACTCCCTCTCTGAATATCATTGCTACCCGGAGCGCGGATTGTGTGCCGCAGGCGACAGTGTCGATTGCAAAAGGCCATTCACAAGTGACGGCCTTAACGGATTTCTGACCGAAACACTGGGGGCAGGGGGCTCTCAGTGCGACTGGATAGATATCCCACGCCCTCTTCACAGTCCGGGAGAGAAGTTAACACTGACCCGCTTGCGCTGGAGGGCACTTGGAAAAACGCCTCGGCCGCTGCGCCGGGTCCCGTAACAGTGAGTGCACTCCACAATGACCCGCTTCGGAGCGAGCGTTTAGAGCACCGCACGACATGGGGTGAGGAGGGACACACGAAGCAGCTGGTGGGTGCGAGGGAACGGAGATCGGAGGGGGGAGGAGGGTTGTTAGTTTGGATGGGGAGTGAGATAAGGTGTCCAATAGGAGGAGGAGCCGCTTGCTGCCTACTGCACATTTGCTTGCTCGAATGCGAAACATCGCGTTGGATTTTAAGTCAAGGGTGGGAGGGAGCGAAGGCATCGAGTACCAATGTTGGAGAACGGAATGGGGTTAGCGGGAAAAAGGGGGATACATGGGAGGAAAGAATGAATGTATGCGTTTCTATTGAACGGGATAAAAGGGGGAGGCAGCTGGTGCCTTAACACCGACACCACTCTCGTAGTGGAGTCGCAGGTTTTTCGGAAAAAACTCACACTTGTGAGCTGGATTTCGTACGTTCGTCAACGCATAGCTTCCGCTCCCACTTGATGAAAAAAGACAATCGACGCGCGCAAAACACCGATTTAAATTTGTTGTTTTTCCTCTTGGTGCCTTCTGATTTGCACGGAAATGCTCCTTTACCGCCTTTCGAAAATATTTTTTAATACTATTATTTGGTGGGATTTAAACATGTATTGCTGCTTCAATTCGAGGGAATATCAACACGAATATCTCGCTATAGTCTTATTTACTCCTCAGATTTTTAAGGAAGTGCACGGATGGTCGAATCATCATCCATATGTATGGACGAGAGCAATTCGCGAGGAATACAAAGTATTCAGTGGACCAACCATTCAGCACTCTGTTCGTGCCTTAATATACCTCTAATTAAACTAATAAAGTAGTTTTTAAGCAAATTACGAGGATACTGGAATTAGCCACGGCAATTCGTCAGAAGAGTGAGAACCTCATTGCGCTCCATGTTTGGCTATAACCTCGTGAACTGTGGCGCTAAGCGCACGCTTTGGACTTCTTATGTTAATCATATGCCTGATAGTCCTGAACAACTAGTTTCTTTAGAGCCTTCAGAAATCCACATAGGAAAAGGACACCTCGGATGAGATTAACGTCGTGTTGGACCGTAGATTAACTGGCCAAAACACTCGGTGCAATATCCATCCAGTGCAAGGGATTCTGGTTCGTGTCCCGGTAAAGGCGAATGATATTTCCTCTGTGAAATTTCATACCTAGTTTCCCCACCAACCACCTAGTTTTTCACACCAAGTATTGAGTAAATTGACTTAAAATTACTGCAGAAAAAATGAGATCTTCCGAAAGTTCACTCAAAAGATATTTATTATGAGCGCATCTCTAGTAATATTTAAAATATAATATTATTTTCTCACATACCTCAATTGAAATATTGAGCATAAACTAATAGCTCTGTAACATATTAACTACGCAACAATACAATTTCAATGCTGGCATAGTCAAAATTGTTCCTAATGCTGAATTCTCTTCATGGCAATATTGCTCTTACGTAAAATTAATTGAATAGTCCGGCAATATGGCAAAAAACTCCCGAGGAGTCGCAAAAGGAATGATGTGTTTATTTATACTAATTGTAAATATATCAATATTTATGCCATCTCAAATCGCTACCCTTATCCAGAAAACTGTTTCATACACGTAAATTTTGGATCAAACCTGACGCTGAAGGGTATAATTTTTACACAGCGTCATGAAAAGCCCCTTGGAACTGGACCACGAAAATTTCCAGTTTTATTTTAAGTGATCATAGTGCATCTTCGATTCAGAAGAAAGTATTGCAGTGATCTTGAGGCAAGTGAGAGATAGCTACGTAGGATATTACGAAATATAAAACAAAACTACCTGCCATGGATGGAAACACAAAGATTACTTTCAATCAAAATGTAACGTTCACCATAAAATTTCTGAATTGTCCATAAAATGTTTTTATCAGCAGCTATCAAATTATTATAAATTAATACTCCTTATCACCAGAGAGGCACTCAAGAAAATTAGATCAGGGTCAAGGTTATTCCCTTCATAGCACGCTGAAATTAATGTATAGGTTGTAAATGGATATAATCCTTTAAGTAAGTAGAATGAGATACACTAGAGTAAAACCGGCCATATATTTCCATTTCAGTTCGTTTTGAACCGCACTGCGACGCAGGCTATCTCGGTCCGCGTCCAATAGTGTCCGATAAAATACGATTTAATGGAATACAGTGGTGCTGGGGGCCTGCGGGCAGTGAACCCAGAACACTTCTCACCTCAATCTCTCTTTACATTCCACTTCCCTTGGGCCTGTGGACGTAAGATTTACACCCTTACACAAGCCAAGAACCAGGGATAAACCGGGAGCCTACATCCGGAGATTTTATTAATGGAATGACTTTACCTAGCTCTTTCAATTTTATATCTTCCAATGTCTTGCGACAAATTGGGTTTGATCCAAATATACGGGAAACAACTTGTTAGTATAAGAAATGATAAAGATACCAGCGTCAGTTTAAAGCAAATAATTAAACCTGCCGTTAAATTATAAGTATCAATAAAACTCCTTAATTGAATTGGAAACATCGACTACGGCTGCATTAGTGCGATGGATTTTCGAATTCATTGATGCTTTTATTAAAGAATGAAATAGGCTCGCCTGTCAGATATGATTTCATGTAATAATTTAGTTTTATGACCCTGGATGATTGGAAAGGCGCTGATGATATTGCACAATAAAATCAAATATTAACGATTGTGTACACATAAGAGGAAAAAGGCACAAGGGTTTTTGGAATGAAATCTGTCGGATAACACACAAAATAGAACTCGTAACAAGATGAATGCTGTTCATCCATGAAGGCTGTTCCTTTGCCATCATCCACAGCTATCCAAAACATTCGTATATTAAAACCTTCAAAAGCGATTGTAAACACTATGCACAAGAAGTATACAGCAGTTGCGGAAAGGATTATTGATAACATGAAATGCACCAACACATCGTAGGCGGTGAAGGTGGAAGAATACTGATTTTGAATAAACAACTTCAATTAGGCTGGGGATTGATCCCGCACCTTCTTGTACGGGGTCACAAGTGTTCCCATTTAAGGTCAGAAATTAACTCCCAGTCCATTCAAACCTTTCTCGTTCGGAATCGTCAGTCACCCACCTTTCCATTTACGCAGTTTGCTTATTTTCATTGCCATGTTCATCATCCGATATATATATATATATATATATATGCGAGGGCCTAAACCGTATTTATATGCGTTCAAAACCTATGCCAAAGTTACGAAAAGATGGAAGAGGAAGACCATAGAAATGACATTTTCCAGAAAAGGAGCCTGGTTTTAAGATAAAAGTATAATTAGGTCAAGGTTAAAAAATTAGCCACTTGCTTGGAATTTAGGAGAAATTGGGCATAGTTGTAACGTCATTAGGATGAGAATAGCATTTTCGGAGAAGCGTTCACCAATGGAAGAGGAATGTAAATTGGAACCTTACGTAAGGAAGTTAAGTATAGAGTCTGTTATGAAACATAGCGTATTGCGAAGTAGAAAACTTTCACTCAAGACAGATGACGTAAACTGAGAGAAGATATTTGAGATGTGTGCGTGTGAGAAGCTGAAAAAGGTGTGATGGACGAAAAGCAAGATAGAATAAGGACCTGCTGAGGTGATGGATAGAATTTACCGGAAGAGATTGGAAGGCAGAGATGTTGGATGGCGGATGGTGTGATGATAGTCATAAAGAAAAGGATTCAGGAAATACAGGAATAAAAAATAAGGCTTTTTAGCTGAAATTAATAGAAGTGGGGTACCTAAAGGAAGAAATAATGGTATGATTTATTGAATAATTTACAGGAGAAAGATTAGCAGATTACTGTAATCTGATATAATTTCAAGGCAGCATGTAATAGCAACAACCAGAAGTACCTGGCGGTCGACGTTTGATAGAATTGACAATTTTCTTAAGGAAAAATCATGAAGAATCATGTGCTGAACAAATTCATTTTTGGAGCGTCGTGAAAAATCACGCAGGCATAATTTCACCAATTGCTCACTTCTCCGGCTACATTCTTTGCCATTCTTTTTTTGTATATAAACAAACAATAACGACCGTACTCATGGTTTTGTCTTGAAAAGGATGATATAAAGTCCGTTGTCTCAGACGTGACTTGGTGGAATTTGCTTAACATTGTAAATGAAAAGTACGTTTAAACGGCCAATTTCCAACTTCTCCCTCCCCACCCTAACCTTCCCCAACTTTGAGTGATTATATATTCTGGGTCTTCTTCTTCTAATGTACCTGATAATGACGAGCTTTGCCGAAACCTAGGCCGTATTGTGTTAATAAATCTATGCGGAATAACTAATATATACTTTTCGTTTACGATGATATAAAGCACCAAATTAGTCTGCACTCAAACTGGTCCTTACCGAATTTATTAGAAAATCAGACCGAGTATAATGAATTTTTCGTACCTAAAACCCTCTGTATGTGTCGTTTCATCAAAGTCGATTGGACCGTTTTAGAGGCAAACATTATTTACGTAAATAAAATTATTACTCGCTAATGAGTATTAGATAAATTCATTATGATGCCGATATATCACATCTCTTTCAAATCCTCGTGACGTCGAACAATGTCATAATATCATGGGCCACGTCAAATAATTTTAAAATGAAGCGATTTTCTGAAAATAGAATTGTTTAGATTGCTAAATAAAATAAATATTGGTATTGATGACAACTGATTCTGATGATACAGCCCTAAGGACTATACCCTCAAACGCCAATAGTGCCTCCTCCCCTTTCTCCTTCAATGGAGCCCAAATCCTAGACAACCGCGCGTCTACTCTCCGCAGCAGGGAAAGTACACGCTTCAGAAAACGAGGCCGTCTTTCTCGAGCAGGGACGCACAACCGCACGAAAGCAGACTGGAGACATGCCGGCCAGGGCACACGCGACGCCCGGTGCGGCTGTGGCATTCCTCCCGTCACCGCACCCGACAGTATGCGACGACACACACGAGTTGGACCTGCAGTGCAGAATTAAGCGGGGAAAACTTGAGGGCAGCGGGAGGCGGGAAGATGGGGGGAGGTCGGGGAGGCGGGCATTATACGCGGAGAAGGTCCACGAAACTACTGCTGCGACGGAACACTAATGAAAAGCAGGCGGAGGGGTAATGCTGAGAGGGAAGGGAAGTAGGAGAGGGAATAAGAGCGGAGAGGAGATAGGGAGAGAGCTTGGGTGTTGAGAGTGAGAATGGTGGAATAAATTGAGGGGATAATGCTTCCCTCTGGTGGAGGAGTGTAGGAGTTAGAACACAGGAACGAAAAGGAAAGAAGTACCTTACCAAATGCGAGATGGGCAACTATTTTGACGCTGTTTTGTTCATCCCCCATGCCCCTACAATGCGACGGGAGATATCCCAGTCGGTGTTCAGAGGGGAGGGGAAAGGGATGTATCGGACAATTTGGAAATTAATGTTCCAACCCTCTTTTAATCCTGCAGAGGGAGTGAGCCTTCTGCGTTTTTTTCATCTCCTGCTGACGCCCCATTGAGTGCCAACCGACTCGCAGAAATGGCCAAATAATGACCCCGTGGGTGAACTGGGTGGTAGGAGAAATAATTTTACAGGGGAAGTCAAAAGATATCTCGACGAAATAAGAACTCCGAGTATTTTAAACGACGAGGAATGCCACTACCCCTTTTTTTCTGTTCGACCACCACCGAATTCCTGCTCGCCATCTGTGATATTGCTCGCAAATTTTCGCGCAGGAATCCGGAGAACTTCACCGAATGTACACATTTTAATTTAGAAAAAAAAACAGTGAGAAGATACACAATTCAGCACGCAGGTCTACCAAATTTCGAAGACGAGAAGTTTCAACTTTTCCTACTCAAAGCACAAAATGACTCGTTTTCCTGGATTTTTGACACCATGTGGGGACAAGCGCTATCCAATGTTAGAGAGGAACTTAAATGAAATCTAATCTATTTTAGAATGCAAAAATCCTTAAAAATTGAGGAAAAAATACGAATAAATGTATAAAATTATTTTATGGACATTTCTATGAATAATTTTAAGAAATTGAAAAGAGGAATATTTTAATAAATTTGACCACGGTACCAAAATGAAATTATCTACTCCAACATAGTATAAATTTCCATACATTGTCATTTAAGTAGGAATATGAGATACTGTACCCATATACAATCTTTACAAGCATCACGAGTGTGCTAATTTTGATGAATGTTCGAATTATTGTGTACCCAATCAATTTTTACGGTACCGTGAGCAATTAACACAATAAGATTTAATAATATATACGTGTAATAAAATCGATATCCTCCATCGGGTAACACGGTACATAGTGCTTTCAATCAATTAGTTTGTGATGCGATAACAGCCGTTGTAAGCCTTTGAGTAAAAAATGCTTTTCCATCTTCATTGAAAGAAAAATTATAATTTTAAGCTTGAAGTTTACGTAGATTAACGGAAACTTTATTTTAAAAGTTGTGAAATAGTTCTTTTAGATTGTTCACAGTAGGTAGATTAGGTCATTTGTATTTGAAATATTCAGTCTTTTAACAGAGAGATATGAAATAAATATAAGCGTTGGAAATTTTGATAACTTATTACTTATTTTGGAATACGGATCACACGAACTCCTAATTGCAGAAAACCCACACAAGGAAAATCATTGCGAACGGATTTTAATGACAGGGCTGGTATCAAGACGGATATTTTGATGCCTTTGAGGTCCGCTCCACCAGTTTGGTAGCACCCATTAGACCCGGGAAGTCCATTCACAGCCCTCCACTCTGCGCCCTGGTTTGACGGATTTATGCCCCGGCAATTTGCCGGTTATTGTTCATTAAGTTTACCACGGTGTTTCTGCCCAGAGAGACAGTTGGCACTCCCATTACGCCGCCGAGTTGGGCGGCCAACTTACTTCTTGGTAGACTGCACGCTGGAGGAAAGATGGGACCCTTAGTGGCCGGCCCGTAGGCAAGAAAGTTGGTCCTTTCCAGTACTTGCTTAAAACTTTTGTCGAAGCGAGTGGAGTTTTCGTCACATTCGGTCGTTTAGCGGTGAGAGATTGTTATATCACCCCTTTGTATAATGCTCGACATATTCTTCAAACGTCGAGCTCGCTTTCTGAATAAATTCTTAACATGAAATGATACTTGGTGTACAAACGCATATGAAGGGCTAAGCTCCTAGAGGCGCAATTCTAAATTAAAAAAATCACTCGAACAGAATAAATGGTTGTTTTCACCACTTGAAATAAATAGGTAAACATAATTAAGTATTTAATATACACCAGGCCTCATTCAAAATAAAGAGTTCACAGATAGTGTGTCAACTAATCAAGTGAGCCAATTTCATGAAGCGATCATGATCCATCACTTTTAGGGCTCTAATTAAGGTATATGTTTCTTATAAAATATGTTCATTTATCAAATGCCAAGTTTACATTTATTGTTATGCTAGGTGCATTTATAATGTACTTCAAATGAACAGAAAAAACACAATGCTGACTTTTGACGTTCATGATAGATAAATATACTACCCAACAAGGAGGGAGCTGTATGTTTTCCCAAGTTTTTCTAAGGTCCGCAGTGTGAATTGAGGAGGACGAACGATAATTTCCAATATTACCACTTCTGACCATGGGCGTTTCCAGAGATTAAATAAATATAAATTGTTTGCTTTACACTTAAAGGTGCATAAAAAATAGAGCTATCGACGATTTAAAGATGGAAAAATCTTTTTTCACAGTGCTAAACGTAAACCAATAACTTTAAGTAGCAGTTAAATAAGCGTTTAGGTTGGTATTTGCCAATTGAATTTGGAACTCATAATGAGGTGGCCTTCGAAATAGTTTTTAAACTGCTGCATAAATTTCAATTAAAATATATTTGGTACTATGAGAAATTTCGCTCAAGAAAAAATGTAATTTAATATCTATGATCATTGGTTGGTATCGTATTCCAAGGATATAAATAAATATTAATGTAATGCATCGAGAAACAAGGGAACGCATATTTTCTGAAATTCATATTATCACTTTCAAATCTAAATTTCCTGAATTTTTGCAACAGGGACGGCAATCAATAAGGCATTTGGTTATTAATAGGTGAAATCTAAACATAATTGGTGAAACTGACGTTTAGGTTTAGAGCTACCTACCTTACGTTGGTAGCCATATAGAGCTGGTTCACTACATCAGCCTATCATCAAAGCGTAGTGCGCTCACAAAGCTTACAAAACATATTTTTAATTTTTCGAAAAATATGAGGATATGGAATGATTGACGAGCAATTGACGTGTATAATATGAAACTCTAAAAATATATTTTTTTGTGTGTAAAAGTTGAAGCTCTTAAAATATATTTTTTGGCTCAACTACCTTCCACTACTAATTGGTAGCAGCTCGAGAATGTGAAATCAGGATCTTAAATCAGCCAGGCGATAGCTGGGTAGAAATTGAGATGAGACAAAATCTTACTGGGCCTTTGAAATCTTAATTTATTCACGAGAGAGAAGATGGGTCAAGCCTTGAATTCAGCGTGCACGAAGTAAAACCATGCCTTATACTAATCGGCGTCAGAAGCAACGCAGGTATGTTATAATTGGTATGGTTGAGGAAAAATCATTCAGAGAATTTGGGGGGATGGTCCTCCAAATTCGTCCAAGTGCTGTTGTCCCTGTGAGATGGTGGACAGTTAGATGAAAATGAGCACAGCCGTCGAAGCACGTCAAAGTAAAATATAATCTCTTGTTCAGCGGTATTCAAACTGTTTCCCACAGAATTCTGGGTTTCCATGCAACCTTCTCAAGGGTTGCACGAGTAATTTCATATATTATTTAGTACCTACAGTCACCATTTATACGTTTTACAAGAATAGTTAAATTAAAGGATTTTTAATGCGTGCCCTAGAATTTGTTTATCATTTAATATTTTACGAGTACGTGTATCGTAAAATTATTGCACATTCATGAAGTTTCCGTAAACCAAAAATGTTTGAAGATCACTGTCGAAGGAGATGTGAGAATGCCTAGATAGCAGCGCGTCCCCTACAGCTGCGCGAAGATCATACCGCTGCTCCGGCGGCACTGCATCACACGCGTGCGTCGCTAATGACGACAGCTGCGGCTCGGGCGGACGGCCGACTTAACGCCCTCCTCAGCCGCCGTACGGCGCCCTCATCGCCGCATTCCTGGCAACTTCAGGAATCTGACACACACTCTCGAGGTAGACCTCCTCTGACGGTGCAATTCCACCCGAGGCCCCACGAACTCCAGTCCCGAATACATTGAGAAGAACTGTAAGGTTTTAAGTGAAGCAATCAAATTTTAATGGGTTCTCGTTATTTTTGTGTTTTACACGTGAAATTACCCCTAATAGGCATTGCCGATTTAAATTTTGGAAAAATATGCATTTTGTAACCTGCCTATCCTCTATAATTTCCAAACATTTACAAATATATGACATTCATATCCTTAATATCTATGATGTGACTATTTATAACGCCAACTTTGTCCTCCTAATTATTACTTAAGCAACACTACTTACCAGAAAAACCAAGTCTGCTGAAAAATTCAGGCTTAGGAAAATGTTGGATGGTTTATTGACTTTTTTTTAAACAAAAGCAGTGGGGACAAAGTAAAGTTAGACGAACGATATGTTAAAACAACAAATTTGGCTTTAAAAAATAAACTTCATGGTAAAAAAACGAGAATAAGGAAAAATTTCATTATTTACAAACTTTTATCACTTGTACCTGACCATTTATTGTTTGTACATCAATATCTAAGATATAACTACTTTTTCCTTTAAAATTACGCGGTATCTGCTTACTTACCAACTCCTCTAATCTTCCAGGAAAAATATTTGCGTCTGTCCAGGAAAATATCAGCAAATTATCTAAAAATAATTGTGTCGCAATAAGAACCATGTTGAACCATGGATTCACCACCATAATATAATTTGTTTAATTAAGATGTGGAGTTCTACAAGAACTGGCATTCGAACGTTTGTGACCTGGTGACGGCCTAAAAAATTTAACTATATCATGAAGTATGAACACCTGAATAATTTCACAGGAACTCAATAATAGTTCAAATCAGATCTATGGCTACAACTTTTTTCAGTTAATATCTTACAACATATCCCCTCCACCCAAAGGGAAAAGGTTACGGCTAAGAACCAAGATGAACGAAGAATATGTTGCGTGAGAGGACACTGATATTACATCAGAACGAATATATTGTTATTTATGAATAAAACTTCGCAGTAAAAACCGACACTGAATGGTATTCAATGGATTGATAGTCTGAGGAATAACACAAGTACCACCTATGAGACGTCCAGAAAAATATGTAGTTTACGGTTAAAGATTAAAATAGATACTATTACCCTAGACTCTCGTGGATGATTTTCATCATAATTTCCATGATTTTCGTAGGCGGACGCTCTGCCGCGCTTATTTCAGTCCAACGCCTCATAGCGCTTTTCGCTTCAATCCCCTCTCCTTCACTCCTAATACAAGTTCCTCCATTCCACCTTCTACCGTGAAACACCAAAAATTCCATCCCGGCCGCTTCCCTCTTTCAACCTCCTACCTTCCTCCTCTCTCAATCCCCCATCCGACCCTCCCTTCTCCCACCCTCATCCGCTTCTTCCCACCACCGCCACGGTGATAATGCTTCTCCAGTCTCTCCCACGGACTACGCATAAATCGAGGTCCAGAGACAGTGTTCCTACCGAAACTTCTCACATATATTTGCACACTTAGTTGCCTCGGGCCTTCCCGATGGTGTGGGGGGGGGGGGAGTAAGAGTGAGAGGATATAAGGGTAGGAGTAGGGTTAGAGAAGGAAAGGAATGGTAGGACGTGAAAGCAGGGGGGGCTGTGGGGGTCTGGAAGTGGGCCCTGAGCCGTAGGGGGAGACTGAGGAGGAGGGTTTTCTGAGTAGATGCCGGGGATGGGCTTGTCCTGTGGGAGAGGTGAGGGCGTGGAGGGTTGAGAGGCAAATTCCGTGGGAGGGAGAGGGAAGAGCAAGGTAGAGAGAGAGAGAGAGAGGTGAGAAAAACCCTGGATGATAGGGGGCGCACGTGGGGTTGGAGAAGGGCGGCGCCGGAGAATGGAGAACCGAAAGAGGAGGCCTGGGAAGCGATAAGATGAAAGCAAGGTTATGTTTTTTCCTCTCCCTCCCTCCCTCTCCCCCGCCAAAGGAAATGCACGCGTAAGGAATACCAAGTCATTCTCAGACTCGATTGAAACCGTTTTATTTTATTATTTCCGTTCCGCTTCCTTCCAGTATTTTATTCCGGGGTTGAGAATATTTTCCATCGGGCGCGTAGACTGCGTGAGTGTACCCAGAGCATGCTTCCCTTCGGGAAACCAAAAAGGAGTTGGATAATAAGAAAAACATTGTAAAAACTGAAGAGGAATTTAAAATCAGGTTCTTTTATCAAAGTACAGATTAATTCTCGTGTCCTCCTGGTATATCTGAAATGACTTGGCACTCTATGCGGAAAACAAAAGAACGCTAATGATAATAAAAAACAATGTTTATGAATTATCAATAAAAAAATTACGCCCATACATAAATCTCTCGTTAGTTATGAACACTTAGGCTCGATTTTACAATTCTCCGATAACTTTAACCGCATGATGTAGCCTTCAGAGTAAATATTTTTTTCTTCTTTATAAAAAAACTTAATGATTCCCAAACCCATTATCTTTTGTATTTTATTCATGAAAAATCACAGAGAAGGAAACAATGGTGCATTGCTTGTCGTTTGGCCTGGTGAAATAGCCACATGTTATCTTTGAAACAACTTAATTTTTTCAACATATTTTCTACACAAAAATATATCCGACCGGTTTCGACATGCGGTTGAGTGCATTCAAAAACATAAATGCACAAGTTTGAAACCGGTAGGAAACATATACATATAAAATACTTGTGGAAATTACTATGATATTTTAGTGATTACATGCCATTTTTCCGCGAAATACAGCTAAAAATAGCGGGAGCTACCGCTACCTTCTTTCAGATTTTTCATATGCACGGGGAATTTGGAAAAAAAGGTATTTGAGAACCTAAAGAAACTAAATAACTAAATATAACTTTTTGCCATTGATATTAGAGATCATAAGATGCCTCAGGCGATGAGCTATTACTGTATGCAACAAATTTGGACCGAGTTTCCCCTCCACGCATTGTGAAACGGTGAGCCAGAAACTAAAGCTCATGATGTTGTTTCTTTGCGGAAATTTACTATCCCGAGGTACATGCAGCTCAGTATCAGTATTGCCTCTCTGTAAAAATTAATTTGCAAGTGAATTTACGATGGTATCCTCTACTTTTGAGAGCTTTTTATCCTAGTTTGACATGCGATAGAGATACAGAGTTCAGCTATGAAATGGCACATCCAAATATTAATGAAGGAATGCCATTGGAAGGCAATTATTGTTCCTAAAATAATTTTGCTCTGAAAAGTTTTCTCCAGAAATAAACACCAAGCTAACCTGGTGATAGGCTTAACCCAGATAGATAATTGTTCTATAGATGGCCGATGAAAAATAATTATTTTCCATGTACTTCAACGACGATTATGAACTCAAAAAACTCAGCTCTTTTTCACATGCCTCCCTCATTCTACTGTCTAAACTTTGGTAGATCCAAATATAAAATATACAGCACTCTTCTCTGGCTATTCGAAAAAAAGTAAATCATAAAAATATAATAACATAAATGAATTCTGTCATTATTAGACAAAATTTGCCATCTTACACGCAATTGAAAATAAAATATATAGTAAACAATTTAGGTAAACCATTAAATCAGTGCGATCTCGAAATTTTCCAGCAGAAATATTCTTGAAATAAAATTTGCAGAAAAGTAATATTCTTACTTACTAATAATCCTGCTTCCAGGAAGTCAAGTAAACATACCTGGAAAGACAAAAAAGTAATGTTATGAATAAGGAGCTTTTTTATAAACATGGAAAAGGAGCAGTTAACATTTTTACTAAAACTATCTTAGCCTTTCTCTTAAAAAATCAATATTTTTGTGATTGAAATGTGTTCATGCATTGTTGGATTTTCAAAGAGAAGAACGACGGAAAATTTAAAGAAAAAGGTGAATTGAAATTAGAGTTAATCTCTTGTTTATTCCTCAAATAAAGTCCGGGCGTATTCATCCGTCAATTATAATTGAAGCATTGCATTAATCCAGTTAATGAAAATAATTTGAAGTGTTATCAGGAAAATTCTAAATGCGTTTGACATCCAGAAAAAACATAAAGATTGCATTTTAATATCATAAAAATGCTATACAAGGCATAATTAATAAGGATAAGGATAATAAAAAGGATAGATCACAACAAGAACAATCATAAAGCGTTTTTTCCTGCTATTTATGGCCTGAAGAATTCAAGATTATGTAGCCAATTAGGAGAAAGCACTACTGGTGAGGTTAAAATAAGTCAAAACTGGATAACATAGGTGAATACCAATAGTTTGATGTCTTAAAATCACCTTTGAATGCATAATGCCAAATATATCTTTGAATATGATAATAATGGGGATAAGTAAAATAGTTGTTACATCCCAGAAAGAAATACTGCACACAAAAAACAGACAGCGGATGCATAGAAATTGGAAATTTTTCAAGTTTACTTAAGACTGAAATTATTTAGAGAAAGTACACAAAAGAAATGAATATGTATAGGTATATGTGTGTATATATATATATATATATATATATATATATATATATATATATATATATATATATATATATATATATATATATATATATATATATATATCCAGCCTCTAATTATGCATATTAATTTTGGCGAATTCGGTCTAGGAATCTCTTGATCTTTTCTTTGTTTCTTTGCGTCTTATTATTCCATAGTGCTGAAGTACAAGCTGCCATTCACCGCAGCATGAAGATTCTAAGTTTTTTTTACATTCACTACCATGTGTTCGACAGGAATAAACTTTTAAAGTCATTTGGAGGGTTTTGGGACGGTTTTACACATCTCCTCAACGCATTCACAAGGGATGTGGAACCTCTCAATTTCCTTTGCATGAGATGATACCCAGCTACCCGGAAAACCCGTTGATGCTGCTTAATCATTCTCGCAACAATGATACTCAGTCGTGGAATTTTGAAGTATTCAAGCTCTAATACCACATCCCTCGCGCACAGCTCGAAGCATTTGTCAATGGCCAATGATAATGGAAGCGTTATTGAATGAAATGATTACCCCAGACATTCCCCAGATAATTCCACCATCGACGCGAGTGAGCTGAGGCTACCTTCGTCTACCAACGCCTCGTGGCTGGTTTTTCGAAGAAAAATAAATATGGCATTCAAGAAATCGAGCCTACTCCTCCCAAATTCCCCTAATGGATGGGGAAAGGAAATGCGATTCTTCCAGGTTGAGTCCCTTAAGGGATTAAGTGAAGGGGTATAAGGAATGGCTGGTGACGCAACGAGACTTGCCTTCCCCACGTAAATGCGAGCGGAAGAATGCGTGCAGCAACCGCGTGATCCGAGCCCGCTCGGCTCACTTGCACGCATTTAAATCCCTCCCTCTCCCTTCAAGTCAGGAACAAGACTTTTACGGCGTTCGAGTGGAAAATGGATGCTGCGGAAGGGGAAAGGCATGGTTCGGTGAGGTGAAAGGGTGGAAAAAGATGGGTGGAAAATATTCGGGACATTGTCAGGATATCTCTTCTTCTTCCCAAACAACTTCTCGCCCCTGACTCTCCCCCCCCTCCCCGAATTTTACACTCCCCCACCCCAAGCCTCCTCCTCGCTCTGGGAGTCGTATTTAAGTTCACCAACTTCCGTTCACACTCAGTCACCTTTTCCCGCACACCACCCCAACCCCACCCTCTCTCACTCCATCTCCCTTCTCCAACTCCCCCAAATCCCTCCCCCCTCCCACACAACGTCGCATTAAGTCTTATCTCTCCAACAATTCTTCACCTGCGCACTCCTCAAGAACCACCCCCCTCGCAATTCCAAGGCGAGATCTTTTCGGAAAAAACCTCTCACCTACCTCCCCTTCACCCGCTTATTCTATCCACCTTCCCCTCCTCCCAAACTTCCACGCCCACCATCGCCTTTTTATCTCACAGCTCCCTCACTCTTACTCCGAAGATCTTTTGTTCAGTTCCTCCCTCGCTCTCCATCCTCAGTATCTCATTTTCGCACTTTTTTCTCGAGGAATAAAAATGAAAACGGTGATAATAACGTCCCCACCCTCTCTTCTCTTATCCTCCGAGCGACCCATTCCGTCTTATTCCGGGACCGTAGAGCAATCGACGGCATTTTTCCCCTTAATTATCGAATATTTTCTTTTTTTTATTAAGGCCTTCTTCGGAAGGCTATTCCCTCCTCAAGAGATTCAAGCGAAAAGATCAATAACCTCCTCTTAGGTATTTTGTTAAAAAAAAGTCGTTATCGCCCGTATTCTGACAAGGAGCACTGTTCATGATGCTGAAATGGAGGGAGAAGTGTAACTCATCAAAACTCATGCGACAAATGGTGTTTTAATGGTCAAAAAATGAAGTAAAATTTAAAAACCTTCCAAAATGCGATTTCTCGCATAAGTTTGGATGATAACAGTTATTATTTGTAATTTCGTTCATACGATGCGATACGATACGATATCGCATACACTATTTTTATAAATAATTAATGAATTCCTCACATTTTACGAAATAGCCCATTTAGTTGAATATTTTTAAACGTGCCATAGCATGAACCATATTAAGCATTTTTAAATGCATCACCGCTGAAAACAGGAGCACGTCCTATTATTTGAGAAATCACAAACATTATAATGAAAGGAGGCGAATACCCAGTTTTTTTATTGCTGCCAACGATAGCTAATGTACTAAAGTATCAGATATTCTTGTAAAATTAGGCAAGTAATTTTGTAAAAGATATATATTCACATATCTTTCAGGTTTTAAAAATAACTATTTCAGGCTAAATATGACGTTTCAAATGCGTACACCGAAAATATGAAGTCGTTGAGCACCACAAAACAGACGAAGCAATTCCTTGTTACTCTCTTTTGATTATTTTGAGTAGTTACCTCCATATATTACCATTTGATAAAAAAACTCGTGGTTTCCATTCCATCAATAAATGGAGAGGACTAAATTATTGATTGAACGTATTTTATGATGTTTTCCCTTTTTTTTATACATGGCAAGTTCTTTATACGCCCAAGGTATTACCGCGATCCCAAAAAATATATGTGAAATTACATAGGCACATTCTATGAGTGAAAATGAAAGTGATTCATTTTCATTGGTAAGTACTTGTGTAGACGGTATTAACTATAAATTACAAAGCCGAACTTTAAGTAGCGGAAACACGGAGATATTGGCTGAACAGGTTCTAGTCATTGCATATGACTTGAACTCATGAAATGACAAAATCATGGTATGGGAAATCTCTAAAATTGAAGAATTTATTGCAGAATGGAAGAAGGCTTCATGAATGAAAAAAAAATTTCAAATGCATCGTGCTTTGTTCGAACACGTGAAATCGTTTTAAATGATGGTCATCATTTTAAACTTTGCAACATCCCTACATGTCCTTTGAATTCTTTAATATTTCGGGGATTCACCGCTTCGGTTGTATCTGCTGACAACTGCTTCACCTGTGTTCAAATGGGCGTCTTGAACCGCCTAGCAAGCGCGAGGAAGAGAATTGGGAGGGAATAAATCAGCTAATCATAGCAAAGGAAAGGGAATGAAATGGCCAGAGAAAATTATCAAAATCCACTTCCACCTGAAGACGCCCGTGGGAACACTCGTGATACTATAGCAAGCAGGTAAAACAAACGGTGTGAATACCCGAGAAATGCCCTCGCGAGCGGCCCTCACCGCAACGCCACGGAAACCTACAGCTGATGGTCTATGGAATCTGAAGTAATCAGTTTCCTACGTTTCGTCGACAAGCCAATGCCTTTTCTAGGCAGCACATCATAACCGAGCGGCGGACGAGGTTTCCCTGCATTTCCACATCATCCCTCTCGCTTCTCCCGCTCGTCATGGAGTGGCCTCCCCCGGCTTCGCTTTCCATTCCACAGCACTGTCCCCTGGCGCTACTCCCACGTAAGTAGTCTTCCTCAAAAAATCCAGTCTTCGTTCGGACAACTCTACCGGCCGTCCCTTATCCTCCCCTTCCCCCTCGCCACCTCAAGGTCCATTGTCCTCCCCCACCCCAACCCGCGCACGACCACCACCTCTCCCAGCACTTCTTCAACTCAATTCCATTCTTAAGGAAACTTTTCCCAACTCCTGGCCTTGGGAGATTCCCAACTCTCTCCGGCTTTGAAAACTTTGGCAATAAGACACCTTCCACTCCTATCCCATTCCTGAATGACGATAGGAGACTTTTTCCTTCCCTTTTCCGCTCTTCTCTTCCCCCCCGCCATCCCCATACCTATACTTTTTTCGCTCACGTTCGCCCGGATCCCTATGGCTACTGGAATTCGAATGATATTATCATAAATGAATCTCTTTCCTGAGGTGGTGTGTATGAGAGGGTGGAGATTTATGGTGGACTATTTAATATCCCATAAGATGGCAGCAGAGTGCTGAGGGAGAACTGGTTGCTGGACTGGGGCATTTATTTCTTGGGATCCAATATAGAATCAAGTCTGGAAAAGTAATATTTACGGGAACCTATATCACTCAGCGCGGAGTTTCTGAGCTGAGACTCAGCCGAAGAAATGAATAGTCTTAGAGGATACTGGTCACAGTAATCCCTTTCTACGCGTCAAGAATTTCATCGAACTCAATTTTATCACTTATTACATCTACCATGCGATAGTTCATTAATTAAAAATTTAAGTTCATCTTTAAGCATTAATAACATGATTGAATTCTGTAACAATAGATGGCTAAGTAGTAACCTTTGGGGAACACAACCGGGAACTTTATTGACTTATAATAGCTATCATGAAATAAGTTATAATAAAGAGCGTTATACATCGCGTAAGATGCAATTTTTGCTCAGAGGAAATTAGGGAGTGTTAGTCTCTTAGACAAGTATACAGATTCAAATATGAAATTTGCAGAATTATGGATATTATGCATTTGAAATCATAAAATGAATTATTATAACATCCTCACTCTTGGAATATATTATTAAAAAATATTTCAGCAACGAGTCTGCAATACATCAGACTATTAATGCAAAAAAAGACGAATATTACGGCTTGTGTCAGTATAAACTAGTCTATGGCAGGCTTCACTTCATAGAAGATATTTTAGATATAACTCGTCCAAAGTTATATTATTCCCAGGAACGGAAAAAGGCAACGAAAATAGAAACAGAGATAGTGAGTTAGATAACATTTGCAAGTAAACCAAAAATGAAATGGCATAATATTAAAAATATCTATGGCATGGTATTTTTATTTATCTTGTACATGCGAATTTAATCCTTAACTACGGCATCCGCCATAGAAGAAATACGTATATATACTTGCTCCATCAACTGCAGTTTCTTGGAGTTCTTTGGAAAACGTGAGAGGCAAGGAGCACATAAGCGCATTCGTATATAAGCGTCATTTCCTGATCGCAGATGAGACTGCCACTCAAGCCTTGTCAAATCGACGAGCTGAATTTTACAAAGAATAAAAAGATGGGGGAAGTACGCGATCCTCGAAACTCCGAAGAGGAAAAAAAATAAGAGAACAGAGAGGAGGAGGCGTTTCATCCACGCAGCTACACGAGGAAAAACCATGGGACGATCGGAAGACGCGGGGTAACATCCGCGGAGAAGGAATGGCAGCCCAAGGAAATAGAGAGGGAGGATTTGGAAGGGAGGAAAAGAAAAGAACAAAAATAAGGACTCAGGACGACGAGAAGGGAACAGCGAAAAGTTTGTCAATCCCAGTGCATCCATCCTCCCAAGACGTAGGAACTTCTACGGGACCAACTTCAAAGCCTTTAGCAGTCGCAGTGACATTTTGGGGGGGGAGTCCTTCCTCCCTCCAATCCCATCCCATTCCGAGACGACACTTCAGCCCCCCAGTCCTACTCCAAAAAACACTTCCATGTTTCCTCCCTCTCTCCCGCCATCACACACATACACCGATATCGTCCTCCCGAAAACCGACGCCAAGTCATGTCATAAAACGGGAAAAAAACACCCGTGTACGAGAGGAGAAGGAGGAATGGGGAGAATCCACGTTTCCTAGAGTTCGTACTCTGAGGGAGACGCCGACGAAGTATTTATCATTTCCCCCCGGGGCTTTTTTTGCCATTCCGGGCGCTAGAGGAGTAGGAAAGCATTCCTCCGTACTGCAGCTAGCTTTTCCTCATGCAAAAGTAAGCCTACGCGTGCATAACATGCGCGACCTTCCTCTCACGTCGGCCGCGCTGCACTCTATGAACGCTTGCGCACACCACTTCCTCCCTCCTATATCTCTCTACATCTCCCTTGCACATTCGAGGATTACTTCACCTCGATTAGGTCGGGTGTTTTCCCATTCGTTTCGACGCACTTTGTTCATGAGTTTTTCATGAGTGTACCGGGGCAGTGAGCCCTTAGAGCAACTAGTACCAAACCGAGTCCGCAGGAATGCATGACCAGGCGGGAAAACACGCCTTTTGAAGCTTCAAATGAATAACCATGGAAAGGGTTCAGCATGCCAATTGGAATCGCTCGGGATAAACAAAGACAATGTCTCACGAACGCCCAAGCCATACTTGATGCTTCAACTGAATTTAGATTTCCACCAATGTCTTGGGGAAATGTCATAGTTTTCGTATCTCTGAGATCCAATTTATTAAATCTACCCTGATTATATTTCCAAGCATCACTCGAAAAACATTATCCAGCATTCTATCAAACATCCTTTCATTTTGAAAATAAAATAAAAACTCCTCTGAGTTATATGCTTTCTCATTAAAAGCAAGGCAATTTTCTTTATGGAATGCATGCGGTTTCTTCCCAGTAATGCATAATTAGCAATTTGCAATATATATCCTAAAAAGGCAAGAAAGGATATTAACTAATGGAAATTGATGGCTTACTTTACGTAATAAGCTATTCCCAACTTTTTCACTGAGTACTCACTATGAAAACATTCTTTCTAATAAGTATTATTAAATCATGCAATATCAAATAGTCCTACTAATTGGTAGGTATGAATAAAATTCATTGCAGAAAGAAACTAAAAAGCTTAACCAATCCTTTGCACCAGGATAAAGAAAAGTATTTTCATTATGATGGGCATTGGATGTCATGTCACCACTAATTTATAAAAAAACAATGTTCTTGATAAGAAAAAACCTTTATTTTATAGAACTCTGTCCCTTATATAAAATAATAAATGATCCATTTCCATGAAAATTACAGCTTGTAAATGAAATTGGAATTAGTTGCATTATAACGGCCATTATATCTGTTCTTACGTCATTATCATATAGAGTGATATTTTTTTTAAATGCCATTTTTACCAAGTGTATAAAGTAAACTTACCTTTCGGACAACTCAAATCCCAATTTAATTCATAACACGTGTGAGTGACACTATGAGTAGGTAATGAATTAGAGTTGGCGGTAGTAAGCCATTTCTTTCAATGGTAACTTGTTAAATTTGATTGCAAAATGGATCTTCCATTAGCAACTTGATGACTAAATTTCACATATAGAGTCAATGCGATGTATCAAAAAACGATTTCGTCTCTTTTTGTTTGCAATAATCATGGCGCTACGCTAATTAAGCAACAGGGCTATATTTATAACTAATTATAGTAAT
Source organism: Pyrrhosoma nymphula (assembly GCA_963573305.1). NCBI lineage: Eukaryota > Metazoa > Arthropoda > Insecta > Odonata > Coenagrionidae > Pyrrhosoma > Pyrrhosoma nymphula. The sequence goes on from OY754338.1 coordinate 93,191,104, forward strand.
TGGCATTCAATAAAAATTATTCTGAATGTTAAAATCATGTTTCAATACGCTATTTCTAAGTAAGCCATAATAGATTCACGCTTTTTGCAAGAACAACCACCCACCCATGAGGAGAAAAGTGAGAGCATTCATAGGCATTTATTATTTGGAGCACTAAAAGAACTATACTTTTGGCTTTTACTGAGAAGTCAGCCATCGGTAAACAAATCAATAAAAGAAATATTTCTTTAAGGGGCCTTTAACAAACCATTCACAAAAGTGTATCCCAAGGGTAATGTTTTAAATATGACAAAAAAAGAACTTTATTATTGAAGAAATAATATTTACTTTATTACTTATATATATATAAGTACTTTATTATATAAGTCAAATACATCATTCATGTTCGCTGAGTTAAAAGACGTTTGAACACCTTTGTAACATGTTATTGGCAATACATACAGGTATATATAGATACGGTGAGTAAAATATTTTGGCACTATCTTGAGGAGATCCTTTAACCAACCAACTTAAAACTTCAGCTCGCAAAACCTTTCGGTGTTCGTCCGCCGTCCATTTTGCATTGCCCTCATTCCTCTCCCCTAGGGGTCCCGTGCTACTTAAGGTTCCTCCCCCTTTAGAATCCAGTCCACCCCATCTATTCTCCATCCAGTCTCTACCCTCCAGTCTCCTCCCTCTCCCCCCCGACCTCTCTCCCGTCTCTTCTCCACTCCGCCCCGAGTAGAGTACGGCTGCTACCTTAGCAATTCAAATGCCCTCGTGCACTGGGCGTCGGGAGGACGTGTCCAGGCCAAAGGGGACCTTAAAGTCCTCCTCCCCCTATGTGCGAAAGGGCCCACCCTCAAGAAGAGAGTCCGCCCACGAAGGGGAGGTGAAAGACGGTGAAGGGTGAGGGGGAGGGATTCTGAGGGACTGGAGGGGTCTAAAGGGTTAGATACTCAACCAAGGGGCTCGGGCGATCCATTAGGTCACTTCCGTTGTCTGAGGCGAGACGTGAGTGAGAGCACGCCGCGATTCTTATATGAATTGCTAAAAGCATTAGTGTCACCATCTTCTCACTCAGTGGACCAATCTTTAAGATATTGGCATAAATAAATATGCACAACCTCTCTGAAACGGAAGCGGTGCAGCGACATTGAGAGAGATATTTAAATAGAGCCAATAATGTCTCGCTGATACAGTATAAAATCACGAAAATATTTAGAAAGAAAGATTACATGTGTTCCACAATATACTTTATTTAGTTGACTACTAGTCAGACGCTATTACATAATTTTACAATGAGCGCGTAAGTGTATTATCCTAGAAAGTAAGCAAAAGTAAAAGAGGAGAAAGTATGGGACGAGAGAATTCTCTCTTTCTGATTTGGAGAAATTCCACCAAGACATGCTTCTTTCCCTTACACTAATAAAACTACATGGGCTCATTTAATTGAAATGATAAGGTAAAAAGTTAAGACTCAAACACAGATATATCCAGGTTTTTTGCTACATATCATTCAGGATCATGCCATTTACAAAGGAAAAAACAAATACGTCCGGTATCATTCAACTCTATATCCCTTCTTATATCCAACACCGTTATCCTTGTTTGATTCTCTTTCGCTATTGATTACTCAAAGCACAATACCACGCGCACTAGAGGCGGTTTTCATTGGAGTATGTGTACATTTGTAGACTTCGTTAATTAGCCCTACAGATTTCTTTTTAATTGAAATTATTCATGAATTTCACCGTCAACAAACATAAGCATACACTATTAACATATTTTTTAATGGTTAAACGCAAATTTGAATGCCGCACAGACGACTAATAATGGCTATTATTTACATTCAGGCAAATATCAAAGTTTATATTATAGTGTTTGAAGGTTTCTAATGCTATAAATAACTGCGACCATTCTTCAAGAGTAAGTGTATTCCCTGCAGTAGAATCATTTTCTATTGAGTTTCGTGCGAGGAATACGGCTGAGGTATACTTGTGTCTGTGCTTGTAATTTATAACATTACAAATATTCTCTGCAAGAAGTATATCGCTGCATTAGACTAAAAACCATGCGGAAATAGTGTTTCGTCTTCAAGCATGAACATGTTTGAGATAATTCTGATTCATCATGGGATAGGGAAAGCAAATGGACGATGTTATGTATCCTATTGGAGAATAGTTAAATATTAATTGAACTGTGCATTGAAAACTAAGTTGGACAATATAGTAAGATAACTTCGGCATGGCATTGGCGCAAATATTGTTTATTTTGCAGCTTGGCCTGCAGTTTGTCTGTGTTGAACAGGTGATAATGTCATGGCGCATAGTATCCGTAATACCGCATGGCACATAGTACCGGTTCAACATCTTTTCACTATCCATTCTTCAGAAAATGTAGAGACCCAAATTAACCCAGGCCTCTTTCGTACATCTTCCATGTACGAAAAATAGGTTTCCAGAGATAAGCAAGTACCTCCAAGAATCCACTCTCATTTTCTGCAGTATTCGCGAATGCAATACGGTGTCCAACGAACCGTACACAAATTCTTAAAGTTGGGTATATATTATATATGTAATTTTCCATAGTTCTGCATAAAAATAATAGAAATGCTAGTCTTATTAAAATAAGTGATTACTTTTAAACACTTTGCCCAATCATCTCCTTGGCTACAAAAAACTGGGTCAGAGCGTAAGGCATCCACATAGGTAAAGCTATCGTAAAGTGCTCTTTATTTCACGGAATATTTCGCGAAAGGCAGGCAATTTAGCCAAAAATCACGTCTATGGGTAAGAGAACGTTGGATGTTAGAAAAAAAAACGCGCAGGGAAGCGGGAAAGAATAGAATGAGACGTCCTCATGCAGCGAACAAAGGGCAAGGGACACCAAAGAGAATTGTAGGAACGAAACAAAACGTTTTACCTTCTCAAACAACTCCCCTTCACTTTCCCGTTTGGATGCAATTCCTTACTTCGCCGCCTCTAACTAACGCAACTATGCTCTTTCAAGCCAACGCCCTAACTCTGCTTTCTAATCGCTGAGTATGCCGCTCATGGTCCCGGCTCTCAAATCTTTTGTAGCCGGCTCAGAGGCGTTCGGTCTGGAACCACCCCTTTCCCATAGACCTCTGAAAATACACCTATAAGCCTCTCTCTCTATCCCTGTCTCAGTGCTGTACCCAACCGGACGCCATCTACGAATCCTCTTCCACACCAAAAACACACCATCAATTCCCAACCATTACGCAGTGCTCTTTCCGGCAATGCTCCTCACTCCTATAGCCAAACCTTCAACTGTTCCCCCCTTCCTTTCCCGAAAACTCCCCATTGCATACTGGGTAACCTGCGGCAGTGGCGCGCGGGAATGGCCAAAGGGAGGAGGCAGTAGAGGAAGACAAAATGTTTGCGGTCCAATTTGACGCTCGGGCCGAATGGGGATTGCTTGTGGGGTGTTTGACGACGACGCTAGGGTAAAATGGAACGCTGGAGGAAAAACGAATGGCGGCGGGAAAGGTTAAGCTTTTTTTTCTCTCTCCTGTCGGGACTGCGGTATGGAGAGGGAGAACATTGTGGGGTCTGTGATGGCGGTTTGAGCGGAGGGGGTGTAGGATAAAGTAATAGCAGGGGTAGAGGACCATGCGCATGTTCTTGCGTGCGTGGAGGAAGGGGGAAAGGTTTTGACGGCCGGCGATTCCTCACGAGTGATGGTTTGGTAGTTAAGGACCCCGCCCTCCCCGCCACGGGCCCAGGGCATTGTTTGCGTCGCGGTGTTTGTGTGTACTTACGCAAATTGTGCTGCTGTTTCGGGCGAGATGGAGGGGGAAGGGGAGAGGGGGGGAGGACTAGCGTCGGGGGTACAGAAAGACAGTGAGTGGGAAGATACCAGGAGACGGGAGGATAGGGAGTGGTTGAGGTTAACGGGGAGAGTAAAAGGGGTGATTGAAGCAGCGAATGCGACTAGACAGCCCGGCAGGTGTGGAGAGATGCAGGCGGACTATAAAAGGAGTAAAATGTAAGGTGGGGGTTGAGGGGGGGGAGAGAGAGAGAGAGAGAGGCGTCTAGCCCACCGTGGGCGAAGTCCATGCTGAGTAACTTCAGACGTCATGTGCACGCGCGTAAACATTCGCTCAAAGTTGTACTTGTTTGGGGCGCGGGAAACAACACGGGGGGTGGGGAGGTGACGGATACAAGGAAAGACAAATGCGGGGGTGCAGAGGGAGGGGGGGGGAGTGGGAGGGAGAATGGATGCTGTTCTGGGTGCATAGGGCTCCGGGACTGTTTTTGCGCCAAAGGCTCTCTACTCCGTGTGCTTCGTTTTTTTGTGTTTCGCAAAAGGGATAGGTATTTTACAATTCAAATGAAAAAGCGCTAGCTGGGAGGGAGAGAGAGAGAGAGAAGTTCCTTCTATTTACTTTTTCTTGCTGTGTCTAAAGTTTCCTCCTTTGTTCCTTTGCTGCAGCGGATATCTTTTATTTTCCATTTTAGTGACCTTGTTTGGCTGATGAAAGAATTCAGTGAGCAGTCCATTACGAGCAAGAGGAATTTTGTTAGTTTCGAATGCCTATTTCCTGGTCGGAATAGGTCTTGGTTCTTCTAACTACATAAATAACCATATCGGGACTTTTTTACTTCATGAATAACAAAATCTGTGCCTAGGATACGAGTATTCCAATTTTCGTTTCTCTCCCAAATCTGCCCCAATGTATACGTGCCATCTTTGTCCGCAAATGGCATTTTCTAGAGGAGATCATGTCATTAGCACAATACATAAAGGCTATTTAATTAAACATAACTCTGTCCATTAATTCCTACAACAAAGTAAAAATTGTAAGCGAAACGCATTGCATTTGCCATTACATAGTCTTTACATCAAGGTAGAGTCCAAGAAAGTAAATACACAATTTGTATCCTATTGTGGTAAGATTGCTGGCGTTAAATATTCCAGTTCTACTTTTACTTTCACTAAATAAAAACATTCATTATTTCGAGATAACCGCAAATAAGTAACATGAATAGTTGTTCAACTCATTTTTTATGGTAAAATCAAGTCTTATATGCATATGAAAGAAGCTGGTTGTGTCATTGAATATCTATTTGAGAGGTAATCATGTAATTTATATGAAGACATACAATATTAAAGACTGCCCTATAGCCGCTGTCTCCTTTTACATTGCATAATGTGTAATTCTTAATGAATCTTAATTCACATGCCACCGAGGAGAGTACGATGAAGTAACGTGTACAAGCAAAAACATACTGTACTCGTGGAATGCAGGAAACCATAGTAATTGGAAATTGTCTGGTATTATTCAGGATGAGTTTAAAAATGCGGAATTTGGTTTAATATGAACGCATGGGCCATTTAAAAGTTTTCTTTAGAAGAGTTGAACCTTGTAACTTTCATTAAGTTATTACTTGGTAAATTTGCATGTAATAAGAGTGTTTTTTATATTTTTTTTAAGTTGGCGTGTACCTACATTGAAATTCAATCGATTTAATAATGAGTATTTTAGTCATCAATTATGAAGATAATACATGACCCATACAATAAAACTGACCTAAAAAAATCCGAGAACCACTAAAAGGAGAGAAAGATTAGTTTAGGAACAGGAATAATGATGATCTCTACAAGATTGAAGGAGAAAAAAATGTCAGATGAGATTAGGAAAAGGGTTGTCAAGTTCTTCAGCCACGTTAAGAGATTGGACACCAGTAGACTCACCAAAACATTTTCAATAATTTTCGTAAGAAGGGCAATCAATGGGTCCTATGGATAAAAAAAGGCATGGAAGATATGAAGATAAGGAAGATATCATACATAATAAAAGCATATTTAGAAGATTGATACGTAACTTCAAGGGTTTTCGGAAGAGGGAAATGAATAAAGGAAGCAACAACATTGCGGAAGAAAGGATGAAGATGAAGGATACTAAAGACCTAGAAAGAAAGTGTAGTGAAAAACGAAAATGAATGCATTGGGTTATTTTACGTGGCCCTTAGAAGGCCATAGTCTAAGAAGGGGAGGAAGAATATAGACCAAAATGTTAGTAAGTTTTTCATGGGTTGCTGAAGAGCTGAATGCATTAAATTAGGTAACCTTTAGTAGTTTTTTTTAAGTCTACACGCGTCTAATGCTCACTATGCGCCAATCACAAGCCTTCAATCCTCTTGAGAACGTCCGATGGAGTATGTAATACTCTGGGGACTTGCAGCAGTGGGGAGATAGTGAAGGGTAGCGTATGACCACCAAGTTAGGGGAGGAGATCCCTGTATGGCCATCTGACAGAGGCAGATGTCTCCCCTGGGATAGACACGCACCCACGAGGGGCCTGTTGTAGCATCGGAAAATCTCAGTACGCGGCAGTATTGCCCCGTCATATAGCAACTAATGCGAAAGGTTTACGTTCAAATGGATGTGACGTAGTGATCAACAAGGCTGAAGCAGATAAAGAATAGAAAGTAATATCATGGTCCATAACTAATCACATACAACATTAAATATATATGCGAATGTAAATTATAAGACTTTTTGTAATGCATAAAATGTTTTGGTTATGCATCCAAAAATAGTTTAGAAATAATCAGCATACCAATGTGTGAGGAATTTTATCGAAATTTATTGACTGAAGGGAAGATGCTGTAAAATTTAATTATTACCAGGAATCGATGAAACTCATCTCTGAGTATTTCACATTTTAGCTTATCGTAGGGAACTATCGGAACTCTCATGGCTGCATGACGCTGAAATTACCTACACATTAAATAGCCCGCTATGGCGTCTTGAAGATAATAATACTTGGAAACCCGTCACAACGACTTAATTCAATTGAAAAAAAAGCTCCATTTCTATTCAAATCAATGGGAAAAAATAATTCAAAATAGCAATAGTATACTGGTTGTAGTAGTAGTATACAGTATGATTGACTTCCACAAAGTATTGCCTGAAACTGTGTCGTATAGCAATAGTATAAAAAACATACTACTTGCCACTCCTCAGTTCAGGAAACAGTGCAAGAATGGGGAACATTTCTGCCCTCAGGCATTCAAAAAAATGTTTGAATAAAGCGTTTGCAAGTACAATTACTTCATGACCAGTACTTGGGATCAATAAAAAAATGGGAAGCAGTTGATATTTTGCTCTGCGAGCTTGAGCTTGGCTCAACTCCCAAATATACATAAAACATGCTTCGCTCCTGTACGGTACGTCGCAGACAATATGTAAGCATGGTTTCACGCGTCCATGAATACAAGTTTGACGCAAGAAAAAACATTAGTTTGGTAGTGTACGTGATAGCTTTAGCTACTCTTAAAGCTTAAAATATGCCTAACTTCAAACCAAAGACATCTTGAACTCATAAACCATAGCCAATTCATAATGGATGCTGTAATACATGGGTACGAGGTCGGATTTATGTTACACATTCGTAAAGATTTTCGAAGGATAAGAAATTCTTCAAACTGCATTAGGATGCTGATAGTGCGCAGCAGTAAAAAAACATTTTGGCAACGAAGTTCAGAAAGCTTATCAGAAATAAAGCTTGGGGCGAAGTATTCTCTCACAGCTACCATCATAATATGTATAGGGGGACGTATTATATTTATTGCACATCTCTTCTTTACAACCGATTGCTTCATGATGCTTTAATGGTCAGCAGTAAAATTTTCAAATACCAAGAAATGTTATCCAGTAAGTGAAAACACTCATCATGCGCCTTTGTGCAGTGGCTGTTGCTGAGAAGGAGCAGAAATCGTGCAACGTTGACGAAAAACAGAAATGGTTGGTAGGTTTACAACTTTCTCAATAAAACGAGAAAACGAAATTCTCGGAGGAAAATATGCCTCGCTCTCCGCTAGAGATTGGAACACGCTGTTAGGTCTGATACTCTCACGTGCTGTTGGGGTGGATACGAGGCCGAAAGAGGAACGGGGGAGTGAAGGGGAAAGATGCAGGCAGAAGATACGATCATGCGAACGTGGCACGATTAATGTTACTCCCAGTTCGGACAGGGAGGGAAGAAAAAATGAAGGGAAGGTTGATGTTTGCCAGCGTTGCGGGGGAAGTATGAGGATGTTGATCTGTGGGTTTTGCAGCATCTTCCTCCGCCCGAATATCCCCCGACTCGACGCATAAAGGTGAATTAAGGAAAGGGCGGCGGTTGGCAGAGGTGGCGCTGCTTCCTTCGCCGACGGATAGATGGCAGCGGGATCACCACTTTCCCCGATTGGTTGCCAAGGGAAAGGAAATAAGAGGAGTTCGGGATGGAGGAGAGACAAGGTTCGGGATGGGTTTGGAAAAGGGGAATGGACGATGTTTGGGGAGTGGGAAGAGAAGAACGAGAGAAATTGTAGAATGGGTGGAGGATATCGTGGAATTCGGTTATATCCGCCCGATCAGGAAACGGTCACGTCGTTGCCAAGTGGAGAAACCTCTCAGTAAGATGGAAATTCCGTTGCGTGCCCCCTCCACCCTTTCCTCTTCCCCCCTAAAAACATCCATCTCTTAGTCCAACCACTCCGGCCCAACCCGTCACACTACCAGTGTTTACATTGACCGGGATCCTTAACCCACAAGGTTCGCCACCGTGACAAAAGTACGCCCGTCCTCTGACCCTCCACAGTCCCATGTGCTCAGTCCAAGAAACCGAGTGACACGTACACGAGTGCCATCCCTTAACTCTCTCACTCTACCCCTTGCCCGCAAACCGTGCGAGCAAGACGACAATAGCGTGTCCCCTTACAAACAGGATACAGGGGGAGGGGTGGAGAATCAATAGAGCATTGCACTGGCGTTAAGTAAATTGTGAATGACGTCGCACGGCGTAGTGAGTTCTTTTTTAGTAGATGTACTACGCTCTCTACGCGGATAAGTATTTAACAAGTTTATTAAAAACTTATCTTGCATTCAACTGATTAAACGAGGTGATTGCGTGATCTAATATTATCCTTGAGGATAGATGAGGTGCAAGTGAGGAATTTTTACGCCATAAATATATGGTAACTTACATAGTTGCAATTAAAATAAAATAAGATACTTTATTATAAGAATTTATAACACTGCTTCAATTATATATTGGCAGTTATGCTAGTTTTGTAGAAAAATAACGCTATGCTAAATATAGAGTACAACAATTACTACCGGAATGACAAATGGAATATATTTTCTCAAACAAACAAATCCGCCTGCATGTAAATGAAATGATAATATTTTTAAAAGGCCAATGAAGGCATTTATTCTGTCTCATGAAAATTAGATAATCATAAATAACTTGTAAAAATCCAAATTTTCTATCTCACCAATAGTACTGGAAAAAATAAGGTTTAATGCGGTTGTGAAATTTATCAATGCTAAAAACGTGTTTACACAAAGTGAAAAACATACCCAATAACAGGGCGCCATGAGTTTCCTATACAGGTTTGAATATTCAATTGCCGATTCAGTCTTTAAACTTGCCTATTCACTTCCACAATTGGCTTTGCAGCTCTTTTGTGATCTATTTATTTATAAAAAATAAAATACACGTCATGCAATTCTTTCAACAATATTATTATATTTTGAGTTTGGGAAGCCGTGTTACACAAGATAGTGAGTTGGCTTAACCCTACAGATGAAATATGTTTTGGAAGTTTTACCAGGTACAACGTTCAATTACTATTTACGTTCACTCTTCTGCTTCGTCTCTTCCGTTTTATGCTCCAGGCTCCCCGGCATTCTCGCTCGGAAAACGTATGGCGGCTTGGTGAGATATCAGACGGAATATGCCAGTGTTTTCACATGTGTGCTTTAACAGCGCGCTCACTACTTCCCCAGCAAGTATCCTTATTTGAAGACAACGCCGGCAGAACCGACCTTATTTCCGGCGTCAATAACAATGGAAAGGCAAAAACAACCCCTTGCAATCCACGTGATCATTTTTAGCGGAAATGCCCAGAATCCATTTTGAAAGGAAAGAAAATGAACGAATAAAAACCGGGAGTATCAGGACATCTGACGCAAAGGGTCGGTTTGGCTATAAGTTTGAGACCGGTTTTTACACCAGCCAGAGAGAAAAAGGGAAACTTTATAAGCAGTATCTAAGTTAAGTCGAATTTGTTGAAAGGTAGGAAGAAAGTGCTTCATGGCATATCCTAATATATCATACAACATAATCTCTAGCATGGAATAGCGCTAAGCCTCAATGTCCAGGATGTAAGACTGTTAAATTACAACATAACACCTTACTAAGAAGCTCAAGAATATATTCCATTTGTTAAATTCGACTCTTTAAGTAAAAATATACCCATTTTCCCTTGTGCATGCATTATATATGGGTTAAAATTTTGAAATGCATTAATTTGTTTTTATAAATTGAGGCATTATCACCCAAGTTCTCTGCACTATTTGTAATACTCAAGCGTATTTATTTTTTTTAATAACAGTAGTACTTTCGTTTAGTGTGCATCTGTACCTAAGGTCGTTTCAAAATTTCCTGCTGCCACTAGCAGACTGGGGAAAAGTAATGGGGACGAAATGGGGGACGCCCCTCCGAATATTAACAAAGACTTAACATCGGTGACTGAGTGGAAACTAGTTGCCATTGTGGCAGGATGTTGCCTCCACTTTTTCACAAAGGAGTTGCAAGAGAAAGACCACACGAACGCTGTTTGCTCTAAAAAATGATTCGCATTTATGAAATAACCCTTTCATAACTCACATGTTATTAAAGGCGTGGTGTTTTACTTCAGAACAGAGTAGCTGTTTAAAATAAAATTTACATAGTACCTACACATAAAATATTATGCTTTTCACCATAGTTACGCCTGCAACTCCTTCAGAGCACACTTCACTCCTCGTCCCTAAGTGATTTTCCTACACGGTTAATATTTTTTTGAGCGTTCATCTTTGTTGCACCTAGTCTATAATTTTCATCCTCTAGACAACGCCAAATAAAACAGTGAAGAAATAGTATGTACCTATTCGTATGGTACCAGCAGAGAACATTGGCAAAATTCCGCGGGGATTCATAAATAAGAGTGAACCAGCAAGCGAGCGAATGGGAGAAGCTTAAGGCGACACAAATCGCACCGAACTTTCAATTCCAAAGTGGAAATAAAAAATATCTTTTCGAGTAAGGAGCAAAAATAATACCATCCGATCACCAAGCGGAACATCGCACTCAAAGCGGTGGGCATCGGGGGAATTACGGGCGAAGGAATTTCTTTTTTTTTAAACGGAAAGCTCAGAAAGAGGAGAAAAAATCAGGACTGGGAGAGCGAGGGAATATAATCAGTCACCTGTCAACCTAGCGCGCCGAAAAAACAAAAGAACCGAGAGTGCAAAACTTGAGCCATTAAGGTAACTACCCGCTCATTCCACTGCCCTACTTATCATTCCTCACGCTGGATGACAACATATATGTACGCCCAAAACAGTGGCGTAGGAAAAAAGACATTGGTGAGCATCGTAGGGAGTGGCGGAATCGCTGAGGGGGAGGAAAGGGGGTCTGGGTGCTGGTCGGGCGTGGCGTGGCGGAGGAGCAGAGGGAGGTGTGGGGCAGGGGTTGACGGGAGAGACATGAAAAATCGTGTAATACCCGAGAAGGAACGCAAGAGGCTTATCTGGATTGATCTGTGACGCCACGGCGGAGGATGGGGGTTATAAAAAGATGAGGGGGTGGTGGCGGAACGTGGTGGGGAGGGTAAAGTATGAAAAAAGAGGGGAACGTGACGCTTTGGTAGGGTATGGGGGATAGAAAGGAGTCAATGCAGGGATGGGATGGGGCAGAAGGGAGGGTGGGTTGTAACATTACCGCCCCCTATCCATTGCATGTGCTCGCGAGAGAGTAGTGGTTATGTACGTCCATCGTGAAAGAGTGTGTGTGTTAGACTGCTTGCCGGGGTTTGTGATGGGAGAGTTTGCGAGTATTAGGAGGAGCGGAGATATTTGTCACTGGCACGGAGTAAAATGGCAGGGGAATGGGTTTGGAGCGTGAGGGGTGAGGGGCTGGCATGGGGGCCGGAAATTCCGGAAAAAAGGGGGCTAAGGATGAGACAAAATTTATCATTCCAGAATGGAGAGCAAATCTTCAAAAACTTGGGAAAGGACGCCGCGTCATTAAGGAAAAAATATCGCTGTTAAATATTTGGCTACTCCTTATGCGATCACTACGAAGAGAAAAGTTGCTTACGTGATGCAACTGGAGAAAACATTTACAGCACTCATATATAACAGCTTATAATCATCCAAGCATCAAATGCCGAGTTTTAGAAGGCAGGTAAGAAAAATGCGGTTTCTTTGTAATTGACAGGCACAGAAAAACCTCAGAGGAAGAACAAAATGTACATCACAACTTAATTCACTACACATTGACTTAGATTAGGCATAAATCATACACATAATTCTAAAGGTGTAGGAATAGGATCCCTACTGTTGTTCTTTTTCAAAATAGAATTTGGTAATTTTTGCCGAGCAACACTTTCAATGTTAATTCACAATAAAAACCTGCTCTTGATTGGCCACAAACATTTCACTGTGATTAACGAGCTGAATTTCACTAGCCATTCACGTTTGAAACAAAACTGAATATGAATGCCAGGCATCATCAGTAGCAAGCGGAACCATTCAAAGGAAACCATTACATAATAAATCAGTCAATTCAGTTACTGAGTACGCGTTATTTAATCAATAGAGTCATGCTTTGGCACCCGCCGTGTGTAGGTGTTATACCCTTACAACTTTGGCTCACTCCGTAGATTTGCGCATTCTAGGCCAAGTGATTGGCAAATCGGCTGAATACCCTCAGACCCATTACTGTTGCCACGTTCTTCCTAATCTGAACCCACTTTCCTCTGTAGAAAAAAAATCAAAAGCTCTACCTAGATTGCTGAAACTGGGCATTTCGAGTACATCACATGGGTGCACTGCCGATTTAATTGTGGTATATCACCATTATATTTTAACTGGGATATTCATTTCAAAGAAATAATATATTGGCTTACATTTCTTTGTCTATTATCGTGAGCTCAAATCACTAGGGTAGACCCAACTGTCAACCAATGCAAACAATCGTAGTTTCTTCTGAGGTATCACTGGCAATAGCCACTTTAAGGATGCAAACTCTAATACATATCAGGTATACATAATTTTAAGAAGACTATGCGTGCTCCAGCTATACTCTAGACTCATACTTTGAGATTGAAATACTCTTGATCTAATAAATTCCTAATCGATTAAAAAAGCCTCTATAGTTAATCAACATTGAACACTGAATAGGCTTATTTTAAAATTATTCACTTGGCCAGGATACTGTTGGGTATTTCGGTCTGTAGAGGGCATAATACGTAGACAACTAGACACATATTCGTGTAATGGCTGAACGACATCAGTTAATAGACGTTGTTGGAGGAATGAGCTTGTTAAATGGAGTTAGATGATGTAGAAAGTTAATGGAAACGAGTTTGGAAGCGTACGTGAAAATAGCTCCGAAAAGTGAAGTCGAGGATAATATCCCTTCCATGTTATTCATTATACTTTCCTCCCCTGAAGCACAAGAGGCGCTTGTAATGGGGTGCGGAATGGTTGAGAGAAAGTCTTGCGTGTAAGATACGGGAAAGGATAATTAGGAGAAAGGACATTAAAATAGGAGGAGATTACCACTCAGGGGTACTAGCAGGGCCGTATTGATCTCCTGAAAACCAATCCAACCATTCTGTATTGCCTGCCGGCAAGCCACATCAACTGTTTAGCAAAGCTTCCTGCACAAAAAATTCGTTTTTTTCACATCCAATCCATCCGTATTTTGGTCCATTATATACTACTGAACTGTTTTGCGACCTACCTCCAATTTACCGTCTCCTCTCTTTCTTTTTAACGCAAATCTTCCTTCCAATCCCGATTTACTTTCAGCCTCTCACAAGGAGTAAGGCATTTTTTGCCCTTTAAATACGACCATAGTGGAAATCAATGTAAAATATTTTTTTCTTATAGAAGATTTCGATTTTAACCAAAACAAGTAGTGTTAACATTTAACGATTCAAACTTACATTTAATTATTTTGTGTTAGGAATTTGCACCATCATCAGATGTCATTCAGTAAATTAGCAAATATTCCCACCTCTGTGGCTATTTATAAACAGAATCGTTAAATACGTACAAAGGAAGAGAATTTACTAGTGGAAAAACCACTTGGTTAAAATGTATTAATGATTGAACTAAAGAAACCACTTCACTTTTGAATTATCTCATGTTTTCCCGGCGAATTCTGTGAGGGATGGTTTCTCGCGTGTGCTACTGGGTTTGAGGCTCCATGTCTGCTGACGCTTCGAATAATGACTCGCTCTACATCACCAGAACTGCTGAACGTTCTTAATATGCTTACATCATCCTTCACTCCTAAGATTTCTTCATCATCATGGGTTCTGAAGAACGAGTTGATATTCGAAACGTCGCGACGCGTCGGTATAAATTGGCGCATCTTACCCGGTGTAATACCCGAGAAACCTTCATTCACTTCAATTTTGCTAGAAGGGTAGAAAGTATTATAACAAAACAAAAAAATATTGAATAAAGTATTTTTATAATTTTATTATTTCTACTTTTTAAAACGTTTTTATTAGGGTGAGTTCTTGTCTGTTTGTCTGTTCGGTACAAATTTTACAATCGATTTTAAACCAACTTCTCAATTAGCTAGAGACTTGAAACTTTAAACATAGCTCATAACTGGATGACAATGTAATAGTATGTAATAATGTATTATACATAATATATATATATATAAAATATTACAATATAATATATTATACATGATACACAATATATACATAATATAATAAACAAAATATAATAAAATAATAAATTTAAATTTAAAACGTAAAAAAACGTTTTTGTTGTAAAAAAACGTTTTTTTATCCTTTAAATTTTTTTAATTTTCCTTGGCCATTTTTTATTTTCCTCTATCCTTATGTACGAAGAGATGGTGGAGATTGTATTTCTCACACATCTTTTTACTGAGAGGCCGCAGAAACATTCAACTAAAGCAAAGTAGGTGACAGTTTGGAGGAATAGACCCGTAATGGAGCGCAGAGTGCAACAAATGGACTGGGATGTCACGAAGGTGGGGTAAGGCCTCCGTCATTTCGCACGTGTTTTTAAAGATGTAGACTAAAAAAAGGAAGATTTGCGACCATGACAGTGAGAAATATCCGCGATAATGGCCCTGTCAGATGCTCCAGGGTGGAAGTATTCCTACCGCAACGTCGCCGGAACTCTTCAATGTCCCGCACGATGATTATTTATCCTAATATTCTAGCCTATTCATTTCTCTTCCCTCTTACTCTACGCCTTTCATTTGACGTGTTTTTCGGGCGTTCACTCCATAATCCCTGGCGCACACCTTACACTATGACGGCTTGAAATTCGTCGCTGATGCATAATTCAACGCGGTAGCTTTGCGGGGACGAATTCTATGCCGCTCTACGGGCACGAAGCTGCAAGAGTTATGCATTTGAATCTAAAACTGGTTGCGCGACCGCATGAAACTACTCCAGGAAAAGGAATTCCGCATCCCTTCACAGTGGAACATTGCGGGTGTCAACCTCAAGGCATGAAAATGTTAAACCTGATCACCAAAGTTCCAGGCAAGCATTTCTTCGTCACAAAGCGCCACAGAGTGCCATTCAGACACATTTTACTCTAGAATGCGTCAAATTGCGAATGCATGAAATTTCTATGTGAAAGGAAGGTAGCAATGTTGAGTTTAAAATTTGTGGAGTAGGACAGACTACCTTTTTCTGGAAAAATTGCTCGAGGGTTCAAAAAAAATAATCGTTCAAGTACGTTTTTTGTAATTTTCTACTCATCAATATTTCCGATTGTCTTTTCTAATTGTATGACCATTAAAACTCAACAAAAATATTTATTTCAATCACCAAATCCACTGTTTTACTTCAAAGGTTAGAGAAAGCATAATACGAAGTCAAAAATTAATTTTAAATCACCGACAGACACAATACATGATTTTCGCACGATATTACTGCTCGCAAATTCATGGTGTCATTAGC
Source organism: Pyrrhosoma nymphula (assembly GCA_963573305.1). Taxonomy (NCBI): domain Eukaryota; kingdom Metazoa; phylum Arthropoda; class Insecta; order Odonata; family Coenagrionidae; genus Pyrrhosoma; species Pyrrhosoma nymphula. The sequence continues at coordinate 93,207,120 of OY754338.1, forward strand.
AAATAAAAAGAATGGAAAGGTGAGGTGACACGAACAAACAATTAACCTCATTAGTCAAGGATAAATGTTCATGACGTCGCACATGACCCAATAATTTTTAATTTTCACAAGTTTTTCCTGGGCGTGGGCAGTTTCGGCTTTGTCATGACACGGAGCAATCAGATACGTGGTGAGTTGATATTGATGAGTTAAAAAAATTATTCAAGGAAAATACACTTCATATATTTAACCATTGTCCGGCCGCAGAGAAATTTGAAATCCATAGTCACGCAAAACTTACAAAATGAAGGTAAACGTAACAGACTATAAGGATGATTCTAAAACAATTAATTAGTTACGATTATTTTATTCCCATACATCTTCCGTTTCCAACTGTTACGTACATTATTAAGTGGAGGTTGAGCATTATTTTATTTTCTTTCTAAAGAACATTTCTTATTTAATTAATTTCCCCATAACTTTCAATTATATTAGATGATGGACAAATTTAATGGTTATTTAGTTCCATAGTTGCTGACTGTATAAGGGAAACCATTTCATGAACCTCATAAGCTTCTCCATTGCGCAACATAAATAATGCATCTCCCAGATTATATCCGAGTAATCTGGTCTATGGTTAACTCCCCTATAACTCACATATATTTGCAGCTAATTTTCTGGACTTCGGATCCTGGAAAACCTGAAAGCTGTCAGCATGATTCAATGGGATTTGATATTACAAACAATTCCAATGACATTTCTAGTTCTGCTGTAGAATCTCCGAAAATATCTCATTTACTCCTAATGTGGATCTTTGTTTTCTCCCCCTTCACGCTATTTTCGATTCCAAAAAAACGAACAAAAAATACCAGCGATGAAAAAAAAATTAAAATTTTTGCAATGAGATACATAGCTGAAGAGAATGGTTTTTCGGGTTTCCATCCGCGTTTATCCATTTTTGGTGGACAATATTTCGTCAGCGTTCCAGCTAGCTTCAGCTAGAAATTTGAAATCCATAGTCACGCAAAACTTACAAAATGAAGGTAAATATAACAGACTATAAGAATGATTCTAAAACAAATAATTAGTTACGATTATTTTATTCCCATACATCTTCTATTTCCAACTGTTACGTACATTATTATGTGGAGGTTGAGCATTAATTTATTTGCTTTATAAAGAGAATGAGCTAGCTAGCTCCGCGGAAGCCTTCACGAAAAAAAAGTGGCCTTTCGTCCAAGATTGGCTTCTTGCGACTATGCAGAGGTTCTGTTTAAAAGCGTTGATTTTGCAATGGTCATGAAGTGTTAGCATGCAGTTATTATTTTGCAGCACTCCGTAACGCACTCTTTATTAACTCATCAAACTCAAAAAGTGTTTCTTAAGTTTCAAAAACTTTCCACTACCTCCATTACTCAAGGGAACATTTAAAACTAATTGATGCGAAAAAGTATGCCTGGTATAATCAAAAAGGAAATTTTTATTTTGCCATTTTCTATTTGCCACTGGCATTTTCGGTGAAAGACGTTCCTAAAAACTGAAATTTTTGAGCAACCTAGAGAAAATTATACGAATGTGTAATCTGCGGAACAGCAATAAAGAGTTTTTACTCACTGCCATTCTTGCATCCTTCCACAACTGTTCTTCATCCCTAAATATCGAGGCTTTCCCAAGAGCAGCGTGCGGGGGGCCAGAGGGTGGTCCCCCTCAAGTCTAATGCAATCCCGTCCCTTCATCATTCTCCCAGACATGCCCCCATTTGACACCACTCCGCCTACGCCTAACTCGTGGACGCTGTCCAACGAAAGTCCAACCCCCTTCGGATATTCTGCATCTCAATGCTCGGTGTCCAAAGGAAGCACCCAGAGACAAAAGACAGTCGAACTATGGAGGGGTGAGGTAAGAACTTGTAGGGATGCATTAGGGGAGGTCTAGGGGTGATGGACGTGCAACCATGCCCTCACGTTTTCAACTACTGCCAGCGAAAACATACTCCCGAAAACAATAATAGATGGAAAAGATGAATGGAAATTATCACTATGGAAGAACAAGAAAATAAACTTCAGGCAAATTATGCTGCCATAACACAGAATTATGAAGGACTAAACCTGCTGAGGTGAAAAATGTTTGGTAAGCTGCGTCACGGCTATCTTCTGATTAAAACAGCTGACTATAATGATAATGAAGTAAAAAGTATTGCCTTTCCTCATTCGGTAGTGATTTACATATAATTCATAAGCAATTATTTTCGTTCCTCCTGTAATTGCATCACCCAATTTACTGAATGTTGAGTCTTTAGAACTTCCATTCCCACAGTCTTATAGTACTGGGTATAAGGGAACAATACGTAAGAGACGGTAGGCTTGTGAAATTTTCAACATGGGAAATAAAACAAGTCACCATAGCTTGCACATTTTTGGCGTTATTGTGAGCTGTTAAATACAAAGGTTGGTTATTTGCACCCCTCCACTTTTTACTAATCAATTGTCTCTCCTGATAGCTTTGCCGTCCCATTTACTTGGTTAATTCTTTTTTACTAGGTCCAGGTATGGTCATTCTCGCGAGATCCTCCCGTTTTGTTTAACCCTCTACTACGTACACTATTACGAAACTAGTGAAGTTGCCCGTTGAATATCAACGGGAAGAATATTATCATTTACAGCTATTGTAATAAACCATTCATATCTTATTTAGTGCACAGAGTCATTGATTTAATGGATGTACACGGAATTTCGACTTCAGCAGTAAGTAAGGTCGTTATGGGGGCGATGACTCAAAAACGCTAAAAGTTGGCGAAAAATCGTTACGTTTTAGCAAAAATTTCGGAATTTCGACCGGAATATAAAGTTCGATTGAAGGAATAATAATCTTTAATTCATTCTATTTCTATGGATACCTTTCGTAATAACAAAAAATCACTATTTCGAATTAAATTTTGCAAATAAAAAAAGGTCTGAATCCTAATGAAGGTTGAGCTTCACGTTTATTTCTTGTGAGAAAGTTACTGACATATATATACGCAACGGTGATTATTGTAGTAGATGTAGTCACCGTGGATACTAAGTTCGCAGAAGATTATTATGACGTAAATCAATCGAGTACAGAGTATTTGCACACTTTTGGAAAATGACATCTAAAAAATCTATCGATACTTCAGACACTATATTTTCATTCTGACGCTCGAGAGGCTTTTCGTTAATTTTTTATTAGCTAATAAAATCTAATAAATTATTATTGCGCCGAAACACTGGTCCGCCATGTTTTGTAGGCTCTGACGTCATCTCCCATAGTCGACCATTTATTGATTAGGAGATTGTGTGACTGTGTAGTCTTAGCGTGCGGACGAAACTTTAGCTATTAATTAGCAAATATCGAAATAACTTAGAAAAGGCAAATACTATTTCACTCTCAACGCACAGCTAGGCTATTTCGCTTCTGCTAATATGGGAGATGACGTCACACTACGAAGAATCATTGGTTGGTCGTTTAGACCTAGGCAATTTCGATGCTAAAACAATGCATATTAAAAGCTATTTATTAAATTAATTAGTTGGAATTATACCTTGGTATTTCGTACGTGGCATTTCGAAACCAAACACTACTCGCTATAATAAATTTCAACAAAATACCTCACTTACGCAAATACTCTATTTTATTCACAAAAATTGTTTGAATTTGAGCGCGTTTTAACTCTTTCAACGCACAAGCCTGGCCGTCCGGAGACTGAATCTGTTTGTACTTGAATGTGATTTTGAAGCGTTAAAACCCGTATTTAAAGAACGATTTTTTCTGTAAAATTAACTCAGACTCGAGTACCTAATTCATTATGGAACGATTCCACCACATCCTTCCCGGCACCGTCCATTTATAAGAAGTCTATCGCATATTTTCCCGTTCCTTCCCCGCTATTGTTGGCGGTTGGCGAGCAGAAAGGGGCTCGGAGGAAGATCCTATTCTTGCTCAAGCAGAGAATGGATCGCATTCCTACGTGAGAACACACGTGGGGTGATCAGGGGACGCCGCCCGATAGTCGTGACGCCCCCTCATCTTCTACCACCAATACAGGACATCACTAAATGCTCTCTCAACCCTTGAGTGCGGCAAGGATGGCAGTTTATCCATCCGCGACCGAACCCGTGGTCACGGTGACGCTCGAACAAAAGGAATCCCAGCCTTTTGAAGCTCGGAGGGAGCGACAAGGTACGATAGGAGACGAGAGAAAGACGGAAGGTGTGTTTCGCAACCGTGGAATTTCAACGCGACGCCGAGAGTGGAGAGGCTTGAAGGTGGGCGTAGGGCAGAAGGACGTAAGGCCGCAAATAGGACCATTTTTCTTTATTTTTATCCTCAGGATCCTTTTACGACGATGTGCCCGTGGAAAAGAAATTCCATCGTGAAGGCGAACTGGCGGAGGACAATGGTTGGGGCCGCTCACGCCAGTTCGTACATCGGCGAGAGAAAAGAGGTAGCGTGGGCAGGCTCATGATGATGGCCTATCCTTTGACCGATAAAAAGGTCGCTGGAACTAAAAAAAAATCTTGGAAGGGAAAATTCGATACTACACCGTGGCAGACAGAAGGTAATGCTTGAGGAAAAAAAGGGTTTCCTGCAGAAAATTTCCCTTTGTCGGTTATTCATTAAGTGATATCCTACGGCGAAAAAATATTCTCCAGCTGAGCTGACAGGTTTTTGAATAAGGAAAATGGACACCAAGTCTGGAGATATCAGGATCAAATTATAGGTAACCCAACGTGATATGGTGGGATCATTGTAGTATGTAAACTGTGCGAAACGATGAACGCGTAATGTGCACTAGTAAATATTTGTTTTCGTCTGAAAAAGAAAATTCATTCTTCCTCACGTGGTTTCTAGAAGTAATATATACCAATTCTTTGATTCCCTTACGAGTTTTTATATCTTTACACGCATTTTATGCTACAAAATGCTATGAATAATGTTAAGTGAGTGCCAATAGGAGCTATGGACGTTCACATCATTTGGATTATTTACAGGGGGCTTTAGGCAGGATTAGACGACATATTTTAACTATCATTCCCAAGAAGAAAAATCCGTAAAATAGGAAAAAGTTACCCAACTTAATATAATTAAAAGTAAAATAACATGCAAAGGGTATTAGGTCTAAACTATCCATTACTATAATCATAAAAAAACATAAATAGTTACTTATTCCTTAGAGATTACTCATTGAAGGAAAGTGAAATAAACTGGTTTATCTAGTTTCAGCAGAACCAGCTTGAATATGACATTTTTATAACATTTTAATCTTCGCATGTAATATTTTTACTACATCATGCGGTGGTAAATAAATTATTTTAATCCTATTATGTGAATAAAATCACCAATAAAACGTAGGCTTTTATAATTTACATGTTCACTAACATTCTTCATCTAACTGTACTGTTTTAGGATACAAAATAGAGTAACTGCAGTAACAACAAATACGCAACTTGACGAAATATTACGTAAGTATGAATCACTGCAAAAATGGAATAAATATCAGTAGAGCTACATGAAGCACTCAAAAATATTTATAACAAAAAAGAAAAAGCTTTCTTTTGGATGACTCACTCAGTCTTTTAATGCTAATTACACCAAAGTCCGTTCCAAAACAAGGTCCATTATCTCCAGAGGAATTAGGACGGGGAAAAAAGACGAGATTCTCTAAAAATAAGAACTTTTGGAACGTGGCCGCTTCAAAGGAGAGGAAGCCCACTAAAGATAGCACAACAAACGCTCCAGCGCACTCCAAAATTGCGCGGCTCCTCCTGAAAAACATCGTGATTCGTCTGTGCCGACAGGTAGCAATAGGCGCTTCCTACTTCCAGACCGTGACACCACTCCGCTCTCTGATAAACGAGCGTTGATCCGCGCCAGCGTATTCTGCGACCCAAATTGCTCGTGCTCTCCAAGAGGCGTGATTCAATCGATTCGACGTTCTTGGACGACCCGAGTCTACTTTTTGGCCAATTAACGTCTCGCCGCCCGACGCAAGACTTTGGGTGGAGTTGCACGAGTCTCCGTCTTCCGACTCCGGCAAAACCATTTACAGTCTCCCGTTTTTCATTGATGCACACGGTGCCAACATGGTCATGGAAAGGACCACGTTTAAAATCTGAAAGGTTAAAGCTTTTCTCAATTTTGTTGAAATGGGGAATACGCATTAATAAAATATATATTTATATTTGAATTACATATTCTTAATGATACTGGGCATGAATTTTATCAGAGTAAAATGTTATTTTCTTGAAATATTTCTTCTGAAAAATTACGAGCGCTTAGCGGCATGGAAAAACTACGTCATCGAAAACCTAGAGGATGACGTCACTGATTGGTATTGTCAAAAGAAAAACCACTTACCTACTTACTTGAGAAGTTCGGGTTAATTTTCGTAATTTGACGAAATTATCGTTTTAATTTCCTTTTCAGAAGACAATGAACTAAATAAATTTAATTCGTTCCTTATGAAAATTAGTGGTGATGCCTTCGAAATGCACTGCATTCACAACTAAAACAGCCGCTGCAAACTGTCACAAACTTCAAGACAGGTAAAATATTTACTACTTCTACTGTGCAACATTTCTTATTGTTTTACGTACCATATCCAAGTAAAACATTAACAGATCGAGGAATTATTTTTTCACTATCATTTCTACTTCTGCGCCTTTATCTTCCCAATTTCCTTAACTCATTCCTTCCCATACTTCCATCCAATCTGAATCCTTTGCCAAGACTTTGCGGTGGCTGGCAGGGTAATTAGTGTGAATTTAAATCTAGCTGAAGTAGATGGCAAAACATTGCTAGGGGTAGAAATACTGACGCATAAAAATGATCACTATGGACCACTCTTAATATGCCACCTATCATATGATTCCTTTACCGGGATAGGCACAGCCAAGAACCTAATTCGTGGTTGCATTGGTGGAAGATTTACTCTGTTTCACTGACATACGAATACTCCACGACACTCATAAATTTCTTTCATGCTTATTTTTTTTGCTTCACCAATCATTGCTTAAAAATTATTCCTTATTTCTCCTCAGAATATCTGTTCTCATGTTCATCAAATATAATCAATATTCTCAATCCATGCGTTAGCATTTATCCATTAATGTTCTTGCATGCATCTATATCTAGGGCTATTTTATAAATATTAAGCAAAACAGCCGAAATCTCTACCATTTTTTAGATCAAGGAGTCTAGTCTACAGTATATTCAGGCCGTGGTCGTAGTTGGAATCTCAGCATGCGTCATTTCATAATTTACGCATGTTATGCGTTTAAGTACGTTCCTCAGCACCAGACTGAAAATTCTTTGAAATTGGTAATTTTGCCGATAAATTGCATGAAAGTATTATTTGTGTCTGTTAAAAAAGTAGCAAAATCTACATGCTTACTTAAAACATTTATTTACCCCAAGTGCCAGACTGGAGATACCGCCCGTGGAGTAAGCGGGCATTGCCAGCATGGGCAAAAAGATCACAGGCAAATTACGAAAGCGAGAAAAGATTTTTAAGTGATCAAGAGGAAAGGCCTGACAATTATGTCACACTCGTGTCTTTTGCGTTACAGAGAAAAAAGTGGACAAAATTGTGGGAAGGAAGAACGATGAGGAGAAGAAAAAGAGGATAGCTAAGCAAAGTGGCACAGAGGCGGACGCACTGGAGAGACGCAGATGTTGTGCCCAAGAGGATAAATTGACACCTTTTAAACCCTCCAGTCACTGGAACGCCGTAGGGGACAAATCATGCCCGACTAAAAAACGTAAAAAGTGGACGTTACACATTATTTATAAGGTGATGATTTCCCTTTTTATTTCCTCAGGAAAAATAAACAAATGAATGGGCGACCGACGGAGCGCCATTCACAGGACGGAAGAGAGTTCCAGCGCATGGAGGATGGGGGAGGAGGAGGGTTGAGCTGGATTATGTACGTCTACCCCCTTAACGTCCAACCCCTCGTGGAATCTGTCCATTCTTCACCTCCTTTGGTAATCTCGCTTTTACGCCCCAATACAAAGACGCATTCAAACGATGCGAGCATATTTCACCAAATGCATTCCCACCCTCTGTTCCTTCCCTTTCTCCTCTGTTTTATGATTACCATCACCAATACGGACCCATCTACGAGAGTAGGGTGGGGTTTTAAAGGTTGGAAGGGTTTGGAACACGCAGCCGTGAGCCTCCTGGTGTAGCATGGATGGTTGAACGTGTGATGTTAATTATTGGCGCTAAAGTAAGGGTCAGCGCTAGGGGTTAATAAAAATGGCGATAACTACGTTGTTCATCAGCAGAACCTAGGCCTAACATTTAAATGTCTATTGATTACCGTCAAAACCATAAAGACTAGATTAAAATAGAGGCGCTGATTTAAAAAATACAAGCTAAAATTTTCATTTACTACATAATTCATTTAAGTTTCAATATCGTAACTGCAAACAAGTCGTCACTCATTAGAGGTCTGGTAAGGGCAATCAAGGGTAATTACTAAGGTTTAACTGTTAAATTCCCCAGAATATTCATTCCATGTTTTGATTAATTATGCCGAACCATATTTCTTGATGGGTCTTGTATAATCTGCATCTTTTTCCTCATTTAGCAGAACATAAGGGAAACAGCAAACATCGATTACTGTCTTCATTAGTGTAAATCGTCACTAATCCCTAGCAGTGCGTTGAACATTATGAATGTGAGTAAACAACGCATTTTATATTAATTGGTTGGAATCGGGATGCGCCACTTCCGTTGCTCTAGTAAATTAATCGGAGAACGTTTTTAAATTTTCCAACACCACATGCTCTTGACATAACCAAATAAAATCTTCTATGATGCATGCACTCAACTTTTATGGAAAAAAATAGCGCTTTGAATAAAATGAGAAATGTGACTGAGAAGGAACGAAAATAAGTGTATAAAATACGATGGAGGTAATACATACAGTAGAACCCCGATAATCCGTCACCAACGGGACCGAGAGTATGGTCGGAACACAAAAAAGGTCGGATTATCCAAGGAACACATTTATTTACATAAAAACGTGATACAACTGTAACTTTAACAGAAAATATTGCTATATGTACGGTTTTACAGGTTTAATATTACTGTAAACCATAAATAAAAGTGTACTGAGATAAAATACTTGCAGTAAATGAAGAGAAATATAAATTGTAGAGTCATGAAACACCATAAAACACAATAAACACTATGACCGTTTCACTATGATACTCTATGAACGTCATGAAACATTATTCTGTAGTTTTATGTTCTTGCGCTGGTCGACAAAAGTCATGTTCTTTTGGTTAGCAGACAACAACCTCGTTTTGGTTCGATGTTTATCCATTTTTGTGTCCACAAAATGTCCACTGGTGTAGAAAACACCATAAACAAAAACCGATAAGCGACGGCACGGTCGGACTAAGCGAGGAGTTGGACCATCCGAGGTCGGATTAGCGGGGTCCTACTGTAGTACATGGAGAGCGTAACATGACGTAGCGGTATACTTATATGGGTGATAATAGGACATACAGTAAGGCTAGCAGTAAGGTAGGACAACATTAAGGTTTATAGATGCCATGGGGTGAAGTAGACGATACGTAGTGAAAAAAACGAAGTCTAGGATGAGCAGATGATTTTGTGAAAGGAACACCTAAGATCTTGCAAGGGGGCAATCATAGAATCTTTCCATGGATCTACCAATCAAATGGTATTGAGGAAAGTTAAGAGTAATAAGACTATAGGAAGACATATGCGTAAGTAGACGTGTAGGAAAGGTTACAAAAATTCGTGTTGACCACACGGAGGGCTGCGTGCTTTCGAAAGGATGCAGACATTCGTTATTTCGTGAAATGAATTATTATAATCAGGGACTACCCAATAAAGAAAACACTAATTGGTAGGCATAATAATTCTGGCCTCTTCTTTTCATCTGTCGCAGTCGACATCTGTTTCATTCCCATCGACCGTCAGTCTTCGCATTAGAAGGAAGTTGCATCACTCTGTTCCTCGCTCTCTTCCTCCAACCACCCCCACATCGTCCCATTACCCTCCGGGATACACGAAAATCTGGAGCCGGAGCCGCTCCCTCCCTGACATTCGGTTTCCATTGCTTTTTGCGAGGGATAATGGCCTGCCGTGCGCGTGTCGCATGTGGAAGAGAGTTTTTTTCTCTCTCCCTAGAGAGAGAACGAGAGTTCTCCACGGTGGGTCGCCAGAGGCGCAAACGGAAACAGCAGTTCAAGGAATCCTCAAAAGAAAACGCAAAGCACGATCGGGTTACGTTTTGCATTTAGTTCAGACATGGAAAATAGGAAAATAAAAGGAAGATACGACTGTTTAAATAGCCTTAAAAATCATATTTTAAAAGAAGACTGCACGAAACCTTGGTTTTAGAGTTGAATCATCATATTCTAGCACCTCGCAATAGTGATCTGCGTATTATAATGATTACGGTCAGAAATTCAGGCTTCGCTTGGTTTAAATTTATGAAAAGGCTAGTAAAAGTCAATTATTCGATAAAAGATAAGAAAGAAGCCCCTCTTGGTTTCTACTTAGGGAGACTTCTCCTTAGAGAAAATATCTTCACTCAAAATCAACGTACAACTGGCAGGAGAAATATTTAGCACTCTCATTTGCAAACTAGGCAAAACACGATTACCTAAGGGAATGCAATAAAATAATAGGCAAAGTTAATGCTATGAAATAAATTGACTCACGGATTAATAGCATACTCTTTGAGAGAATAGATCCATTTCCTGTTCTCAAGATTACTTATGATTCAAGACCATGAATAATAATATTTCCACAATAATTTCTAGTTATTTGAGAAAGATGCAGATATTTGGAAGCATTAAAGAGAAATGAAAAAGCTAATGTTGTCTATATGATATATAATATCATATTCCCAGGAAATATAAAGTACAAACCAGGGTTTTATTCAAACCGTTAAATTCAAAATGTCGAATACTACCCATTGTCTGGCGAGAAATTTGGATGGTGTGCCATCACACGTTTTGTTTTAAAACACACAGTGTGACTTTTGGCGAAAAAACTTGACGTGAGTTTCAGGAACGGTATTGAAACGGAACAAAGAACGAATGGGAGTTTGAGACGTGGCAGAGTTAGCCGGCTGAGTATGCAATTCTGAAAATTATGCAAAGGGATTGCGGCTTCGTCGAGCGCACCGACCGCAGACTATCGGCAAAAGTTTCTCGCCCTATTTATTATAGTCACGTTCGAGATACAGCGCATTGCTTCCGGGTGATCATATGCAGGGAGGAAGCATGGAGCAGGGACTGGCTGGCAGAAAAAAACCTAAGGGTATCCCTCCGGTTGGCTGCTTATCGCGATAAAAACATTCTGAAATCTTTGCTTCGTTTTATTTCACTAATGCAACGTGAACAAAGAGATAAGTTAGGAATATTACTGAAAAATACGTGAACAAGAGGAAACTAAATAGCGGTGTTCTTGAAAAGAAGTTAAAGAGTGTTTTCCTCATTTCCTTCATAAAAATAAAACATTCTTCTTTAATTTCTTAAACAGTATTCTAGAGTTGGCGAGTCCTTTAGAATGTACTCTTTAGATCACCATTTAAATAAAAAACAGGGGTTTCCAATCAATTTAATGCACACTAAATGGTTATTTCACACGAAGTAGGGAAGGTACGTGGCGAGCAGAAATAAACCAGGATATTATTTGTTAATAAGCATGATGCATTTAAACAAGTAAATTTAGCAGCCGATGTCATAATATTTAGGAAAATAGGATTTTGATCAAAGATGTAAAGCCGCATTAGTATTCCACTCAAGAAAAGTTTGTTGCAGCTACGTCTCCATGTTATACACTGACTTATAAATTCAATGACAAGGGAAATAAATTTTTATGAAAATATTTCATCGAATTTATCACTGTGACTTCGTTGTTATCATGTTCTGCAAGGTTGAAACAGGTAATATGATAGATTGGTTTCCTTAATTTGTTTTTTTTTTAAATATGGTGGCTCATCATGCATATAATTTACATTTCAATCCCTTCCAAATGATAGTGAGGTCCTGCAATCCTAATTTTTCCACCACCGGATTTCTGAATGGCAGTTATCTAAGTGCACCGATGGGCTGTCCGATGGTTGGTCACATTCTCAACTCAGACCGGTTGCGTGCCGCCGCGCGTACTTCGACCACGTATCCTCTGGACGCTCGCATAAACGTCCACCAATTGCGTTCCACATTCGAAAAGCAATCGCCCTAGCGCTGCCGCCATCCATGGAACGCCTTCGAACCTCCCATCCCTTCCCCGCTCGCTTGGAGCTCCAATCACTGGCCCTCGTCCAATGACGGAATTAAAAGGGCGGCGATAAAGCATGTGCCCAACCTCCCTTGATCTTCCTCCTAACCACCCCCCATCCCTCTACAGGGCACCGCCCCCTCTCGCCCCACCCTCACAAGCACTTCGTTCCCAGCCGCCCCCTCCTCCACAACCCCGTCACATTCCAACTTCCGTTTATTTTAAATTGGAACACACCTCGCGCGTGCGATGAAAAGACAGAACTAATTCAAGTCACCTCGGGTGGCTAAGTGGTAGCGGGGTGTGGCGAATGGAGTGGCAGAAGTGGGCGTTATCTTAAGGATGGAATAGTTGCGGTGTTGATGAAAGAGAGTCAAAACTAAATCGGAGTTATCGTGAATATGACAGCTGAGGATAATAATAAGTTAAGATTAGACCAAGAAAAATGAATTATGTTTTTCAAGATGAACCGTGGCATAAAGGTGATGTGAGTGGTAATTGCAATATCACGCAGTTTACTTAGTTATTTACAGCGGTAGAATATTGGAGAATAATTGCAGTCCAGTTGTCAAAATACTTAGCATAAACTGTGTCTGGGCTGTATTGTACTAAAATTTCACTGCTTAGTTTGACTCATCTTGGTGATATCAAGTGAAAAATGAAAAAAATGAAACGAATTAAAAATTAAATATGTGCATGACTGAAGGTAATAAAAGCATTCTTGACATAAGTTTAAAATAAATAGGTTTTTACGACCAACGCTAAAACAACTTTCAATTTAAGAGCAAGATACTTCGTTGTATGCTGGACTATAGTAAACAAAAATTTACTTTTGTAGCACCATAGTAGAAATTTTGTTTTTAACTATTAGCGTAGTATACTTTGGTTACTGCAGTTGGATTAATTTAGAATTTTTTAATAGGTATATTTTGTATTTCCGTGAATAGCCTAATAAGTCAATCGGAAACAGGCATACATTTCTCTTTAAATCAGAAGTATTGAAGTTCCCAATTGAACCAAAATATAATGTTTCTTATAATAAAAATAAAGCATGCCAAAAATGAGTGTTCCAAGAAAATTATCATATTTTGAAACCTATGCAATGTCAAGACTATAAACATTTTTTCGCTCACTCAATTAACTGCTAAACAACCAAAATAGATTACAATGCGGTATTTCCTTGAATTATTTTCACGATTTATTTTGTTTAACCATTATTTAATATGTAAGAGCTGAATTGATCATGAAAGGAAAGTAATTAGACTTTAAGCAAAACTATATCAAATATGAAGAAACTTGACGTTGGCCCGAATATAAAAATTCAGGGGATTGAAATAAAAACCACACTAGCGTTGTCATCACCCTTACTAAATGCAATAAAAGCTGAATAGGTGTTTTAAAGAAATGAGCATAATCATTTACAATTTCGATATGCATTAAAATTTCTCCGATCGCTGGAGAACTCCTTCCCTGTTTAGAATAACGATGGGATAGGACGATGCTAATAGAGAACTAAGTACTAGGATATGTTTCCAACGTTTTGGCGTGAGAATAAAAAGGATAAGGCCAGCCAACGAGCGTATTACTCCTGAGTGTCCACTTCATAAGCAGCAGATGTGCGCGGTAGGAAACACAGCAGGGCAGAGAGAGATAGATAGGGAAAGAGAATTGCCTCGATGAATGCAAGCCATCGTTTCACAAACGTCCCCCGCTCTTCCTTCTCAGAGCGCGTAGCATATGGTCGTTAAAACAGTCAAGCGAGCGATACCGGGGATCTCGCTTTTTCGTCCTCAAACTCCTCCCACCACCCCCATCAACTGCTATGACGATCCTCTCCATACAGAGAAAGAGAGAGGGGAGCATTGAGAGACATGTGTTCGTTAAGAACCGCTGATGACAAGTCGTGGGGCCAAGAGTTCGCAATGGCGAAATGCGCGCGCACCACCATCTCTGATCGCGGCCCGTAGTTGCCGCAGCATCGATGGAATGAGAGCAGATGTTCCCCGGGCGTCGTTGCTCCTAAAGTGCACGCGGCGAAGAATAAAAACAAAATCTCCCAAAGGGCTCGCGTCGTTAACGGATCCCATTCAGAAAATGGGGCGACGTGATGTGATATCCCTGACGCAATGAATTTCATCTGGATTGTCGGGCGGTGTAAAAATCACCTGAGAAAGCGCTAAGGTATATAAGGTAATAGTGTATTTCCTTAGATGGAGGTAAAGTACCAATGTTGTTTAAAAAAAAACAAATGAGAAAATAAAGCTTTGTAGTTCGTATAAATTCTTTGCGGAAAATGTTGTTCACATCCGATTTTTTTTCTCCCGCTGAAATGATCAACAGCATATCTCATCTTATTTACTAGATCCTCGTGATACTCTGTTTCATGGTACGATGAAGCAGTACCTTTAAAATTATTTAACTATTTTTTTGACAACCGTTATCAACGGAGAATTGATACTTACGAGAAATTTTCTGAAAGACCAGCAATTTGGAAAAGCTGTTTTAATACCCATGGTTATCAGCATAAATATACAATCATGGATTAAGTAATTCAATTCGCTGCCTGGAGCCACATTTCAACGAAAAATATCCTTTCAACGTACTTCAGCTGGGTGCAGCATTTGTAGTGTCATAGTTCATAAATGAAGCTTGGTAGTCCGACGAAGTAGCATGCACCCTGCATGGTGAGTGAATGCAAAAGGAGATATATCGTTAGTGGGACTGGATAATTATCTTTTTAATACAAAAGTTGAAAAAAAGTATTGTTAAACCCGAAACGCGGCCATTTAAATAGTGATGCTGCGATAATTTGACAGGAAAATGCTAATTATATTTGTCAAAATATAAAGAAGTAATTTTGTTTTTATATAAAATCGAAACTTTTTAAATTTCCCAGCACTTACTACAGTTCAATCAAAGAATTGGCCTGTTTGAACTGTAAACAACTCAAACACTGATAAGAGTTGTTTAGGCAATTGATCGGTTCTAAGCAGATAGAACGTTTAGCGTAAAACTTGCATGTGGGCATTATCGGTTCAGGAGTAACGCTGAATTATTAAAGATGCCATCAACTATCAATCTTCAGTCCGGTGCAATTTCTCACCAGCGCCATAGGAAACCACTGAAACGAGAGAAATCACCCAATCAATGGGCTTCGCGAGACTGAGCCTCAGCCTATCGACAGAGAGGCTCACGGGCAAGAGAGAGAGAGAGAAAAAAAGGAACGGCAGGAAAGGAGATAAACCTCATGGGACCGCTCATGCAATTGTCGGTTCTGGGGGATTTCGTCGGAGCAAGTGTGTTTGTCCGAACAAAAAAGAGCCAAAGTTTGCAGGAAAAAAATGATGAAATAAAAAGGAATAAAAGAGCGGTCGGTAGGAACGGAATGCAATTTGTTGATTCGCCCATCCTCTCTCTCCTGCCTTTTTACACTTACTCAACTCTTTTCCGCCACCATTCTCACTCGTTCAGCGAAACTGGGAGGGCGGGTTGGGAGGGAGGAGGTGGCAAGAGGCGAAGGAAACCACAAAGAGAGCGTATATTGTACGTATGATCGGGCAGCGGGCCAACTGTAAGAACTCTCAGGGGCTATAAATCGGCTTACGCGGAAAACGGCGCGATGACAGGGAAAGAGAGTTGAACGCTGGGAAGTAAAGGGATCGGTGCAGTGGAGGGGAGGCATAAGGGTTTGAGGGAATGGAGGGAAAGGGAAAAAGCAGGGGCAGATGGGAAGAAATGAATCACCACTAGGGGTTCTGGCGAAGAAGGGGAAAAGGGTTGAGGAGGGAAGGGATGGGGCGGTAGGACTGGGCAGAATTTTCCCGTTTTTCTTTTACTTTTCACATGCCACGGCTTCGACCATGTTGAAAGGCATTGTGGGATGGAAGCAGATATATTATTTAGAGGAAATTTTGGTGAATGGGGGTGAAGAAATACGTTTGAAAGCGAATTTTTCCGATTCCCCTCACCCAGATTTCTTACATGGTCACATAAAAGGTGGAAAACGCACATAAACAACTTTGTTTGTTTAGGGCTCTGCATTCCACCACGTTACTGTTTTTCGGAAATGCTGTCGCATGAGTAACATTTTCCGCTAATCATGCCAATCAATAATGCCGTAAGACCATTTTCCTCACCATATCCCGCTATTCTTCTTCATTTTATAACTGGGCGCTTCAATCTTATTCACTCCCGTAAAGCAGGAAAGCAACGTAGCAAATAGCTCGGACTTACACATTGCTCCTTTCATAACTATCTCAATGCCTACGTTCAGCTCATTTACACTCATTCTAATACTGAATAAGGTTCTAAATAATTTACCAAATATTTATTCCTTTTAAAATTATTGAATGGGAGAATTGAACATTTTTAATAGCTCTCGAGGCTACTCAAATTATAAAATGTAAGCCAGATGGACATGTTATGAAGGAAGAGGTGCAGATACTAAAACTTAATACATTTTTTACAACATTTTGAACCTATAAGTTAACGTATTTCATAACAAAAACATAGAATTTTGCATCAAACTAAAACCATGCCGTCACTCACTTCCAATATATGTCAGCATTAATGAATTAAAAGTGTTATACAAATTGAGTTGGTGTGAGGTATGTAAGTCCACTTTCTAGAATTAATTCCAAAAAGGTTATGGTGAATTTACGAAAATACTTTTCCTGTGTCTTTTTTGCCTTAAATTAATCCTATCTTACTATTTTAGATGGGATAAAATTTTCATGTGGCAGTTTTGGTGGAAATAGCCACTACTCCATTAAAATGCATAAACACGGACCATTAATGTGTGTAAGAAAAAGTAAAAACTTAAAAAATAAGCTGTATGTGATAAATTTAAGGAACTTACCTAGAAAATAAGAAAAATGCTTCTTCAACGAAGTTACCAAAAAAATGGTACACTCTGTATGAATCATTTTTCCCCGCTGAAGTTGAGTAAATGCATGAAACAAAGCTCTCCAAATCACTTATACTGAAAACTATTTTTGCAGAGGCAATTTACGAAGCCTTTTAAACCACTGCTTATGACGCAGTGCATCCTAAATTGGGGACACTTGGAAAACGATGCATCAGCTACGCAAGATAAAGCAGTAAATCTTTGTGCAGAGGTAATGACGTAAGAAAAGTATTGAAGAACGGAGCGGCGCTGGCACTTAGCCTGTAATACAATGGCCATGAAGTACCTCTGGGACCTGAAGACCAAGGTGATTTACTTTTTCAAAGTGAATGGTTCACTGGGAGACCGACTTGGGAGGACTGCAGGAGGGCACACGAAAATTAGATGCCTATTTTTTTGGCAAAAGAATGTTAAATCTTCTATTCCTACGCTCACAACCATTCCACGATCCGGAGATACGTACTGTCTCATGCAAGACTTACCTTAAAGATGATAAATACGCCCATTTTATCTTTGCTAAATTGCATGGAGAGACAGATTTTAGTTCTACGCATTTTAAATTTCGCAAAAGTTATCTCAGAGAATTAAACTGGGTTTTAGTTAGCCACTACTGCTATTGAGGTTTAGTGTGAAGAGAAAATACAACTGAAAGTCATTAAATATATTACAAATACTTACCAGCTTCAATATAACTTTAAGGTTAGACTGTAAAATGATGCCCGTGTTGTTGCCGAATTAAGTAAAGAAAATTAGTAGTAGTTCTTGTAACGTACTAACAGCCTTATTCAATCGTAACAGTTTAACAGTTTTCTGCACTTACACAAAGAAAGCGGAGGGTAATTAAAGTGAAAGACAAATCTAAATATGCATATCTTTGCAAATGAAACTAATTTAGAGCTTATTGCGCATATCTGCTTTAAAATACACCAAAACAAAATCTGCTGTTCCAAACCACGATAGCGAAGGACTAACTAGAAATATTCTGAAAAATGCATCAACGCATCACGTGGTAATAAAATCGAATGTTAATAAAAAAGAACCACAATCATTATCTGTTTGCTTTATAATTCTGCCGTGTCGCTAAGGCCCACTTTGATGACGAAAGATTAAGAAAGGCTTGTACTCACTGCCGGCTATTTAAAACATGCCAAATGTCAACACTACATTCCCTCACACAGCTTCTAAACTTAAACCAATGGAAATGTCACCAAATATTAAATGCACCCAAAACATGGCGTCGCTCAAGAGAGCTCAATGGCTTGCTGTTAAGTTCTGACAAAATTATGACGCTAATGAGCTTTCCGCCCCGTTCACCATCGAGAATATCAGATTGCAACAGGACTGGTGCGGTTGTGTAAATTCCAGAAATAAAAAAACGTTAACTTTGACGTTTACGCGTAAGTTAACGCGTAGGGGGACTAAAGAGGAGTGTGAGGGAAGGGGCTGTTAAATGCACATTATGAAGAGGCGGGAGTTCTTAAAGGGAGGAGGCGGAGAGTAGAGTGAGTTGTGCCAAAGGAAACCAAGTCTTTTCGGAAGGGAACGAGGTGTTGCGTGACGGGATTGCCCTGGTCTGATCGAGGCGATGAGGAACGGCTGGCGTGGCTGGAGCTGGAAGGCGTGGCGGGGCGGAGAGCCAGGGGGCGTGGTGGAGGTGACGACGGTGGAACGGCTCAGCCATGAGCACCCTCTCTTACATTGCTTGTTCTCGCCTCGTAAAAGACATGCGAGCAGCTGTCATAATAAGGATCCGTTCCTAGAAATGGACGATGATGGGGCAGAATCGACCTAAAAAGCATCGCCCTGCTCAATGTGACTTCGAAATGTATTGCTTCCATGAGTTCAATATTATGCGATTTATCCACTCCTATAATACAGTGGTCGATTGTGGTAACGATTAGGCGTATCTACCTGTGCAAAAGCACTAGGTATATATTTTGGTTTAATTTTCATTTTGCCATTATGAGTGGTAGAACCCATGGTTGACGGAGTAAGTTTTGCTAAAATTTGTCAATTGATTTTAATATAATATGAATGTTTAATTGATTTATAAATGGTTTTTAGAGCCTAAAAGTTGATGCAAACTCGGAAAACGTCACCCCCATTAAAATCCTAATATTTTAGTGGAATGTGAACATTTTTTCGTATTCAAAGATGCTTTGAGAATAGCTATGACAGCATGCTTTCAAATACACGACAAGTACGACATCCTTCACCAAAATTTGATCAGATTTAAGGAGCTCGCATTAACTCACAAACAAGTTTAGAAACTTACCCTTGCTTATCTGGATATGTTGAAATTGTGAAAGTTCTTGTATTATTACTAGGTTCTAGCGATAAAGAAGGCCAGCACCTACATAACGCATTATCTACCTAAAGCACTCTATCCAATTTCAAATCCCGTCCATGATCACCCATATCAATTACCTAGTCCCATCTTGTATAAGAGATATTCATACGTTTCCACGGCATCCCTATTATTTTATGCATTTACGCAACTAAAAATTAAAACTTTGTCCCAATGTGTGATCTTCCCAAAATTTAGCATTGAATTTTTGAACATAGACACAGTCCATTTTTATCAAAGCAAGCTGGCAATTGACATATTTCGCATATCCTTTGCTCCCAAACCATGATACTAAGACAATATATCAAAAGCAAAAGATTATTATTGAAAATAGTATCTCAAATACAGGTTTTTGAGGATGTTGCAACTGTAAGTGAATAAAAAAATTTTTCAATCATTTCCAGTTCCCACGTTTGGGTTGAGACGCTAACGGCGCCACACAGTTAAGGAAGGAGAACATGCCTGAAAGAGGTAAAAGTGTGCGGTCTCCACCCTCGTCACTGGGTCACGAGGCACGGAAAGAACTTCCACCCCTTAAGGAATTAGGAAGCAAGCGTGATGGCCTTCCCTCAGAATTGCCGCCTCGGGAATACCCTCGGACGGAAAACTGGGCTTCAAGAGCTTCTATTCTCGACCGGGAACGTCCTCTGCGCTCCCAAGACGAGTCAGAAAGACGGATGCGGCTGTGATGAACAGGAGAAAGAAGAAGGGGACGTTATGCGGGTGAAAAATAAATATTTCACGTAAGCCCCCCATTCCAATTCTTCCGGAAACTTCTTTAAACTGCCTGGCGCCAGGGGATGAATCGTCTTACGCTTCCTGGAGGAACACAGTGAACCCCCCTCCTCCCAAAAGACGAAGGAGGGGAGTGCAGTCCCAGGCCAGAACAACGCGGAAGTACCACTACTCCAAGCGGGGCGCTTTCCGAAATTAGGTCCCAAATGACCGAGTCTTCGTCTCTTCCGTGCCCACACATCTTTACTCTGCCACCCGTCTCCACCACATCACCCTGTTGTTTCCATCCTCCGTGGGCGCAATCGTATACCCGAACGGCCTTACGTTTTACTGTCCGTGACTACAACTCCACCTCCTCCCCCGTGAGTCCCTCTTTCTCTTCACCAAGCCGCTACTGTGGACGTGGTCCGCCGACCGGAAACGAGGAACAAAAAGAGAAGAAAGCAAAGCGTTCTCTCTCCCCCCACCCCCCACAAAAGCCTCCTTCCAGTCTCCCTAGGCGGAGAGAAGTACTGCGGTTAGTGCACCACGTGCGGACGCGCCTCGCGGCACAAAGGATGCCGATCCCAAAGCGGAGATGGGCGCCACACCTCGGCTCCTCCGCGCTTCCGAGACACGGGAAGGTTGCGAGACGACTGCCCGTCGATTTAGTTCTAGCGGTGAAGGTGAGAAGGTCACTGCGTTGAAAGTGCCGCAAGAAAAAAAAAAGCATTTCTTTGCTGAGAATCGAAATGCCGATCTCTCGCCTGCCGGATCACTGCACATAATGTCAAGATTACGAGACTCCAAATGTTAAACTGGACCACGGACTTCTTGGTGTGAAACTCAATAGAGGAAACATTATTCGCATTGCCCGTGACTCAAACATCCCTAGACATCGCGCCGAGTGCTTTAGCCAGTAAAGCTACCGAGGTGTCCTTCTACCCTGTCTAGGTATCCTCAAAATTCGTCACGGGCTTTTAAGCCCAGCGTGCCTCTATTCAGATCATCGAGCGAACAAGGATCAATAGTTACAATTAATGTTAACGAGTTTTATAAAAAGATATTGATTCCATCTTAATATAAGTCATTAACATTCGATAACATACTAATTGATAAATCCGATTGGTAGGATATTCACCAAATGCTCCCAAATGATACTGCAATTGATAATCATCATTGGATGAGACGTAGATTGTATTTTAAGACCGTTGCTTAACAAGGTGGAAAAGATTTTGACCTTCATTCAGCTTAAAGTGCGAACACTAATGAGGGAAACCATATCATTCGCTTCTCACAATATTGAGCAAAAACATTTCAAACTGACATGACTATCAGGTTCTATGATAAGTGAGCGACCTATAATTTTAAACCGTGAGCATTAGTTCAATCACGAGCTTTGCGGAAGTTACACTTTGCCTCAGTTCAGACGCATAGCTCTCGATGATTAATAACAATAAAAACGGAATGAAGCGCTTTTACAGCACGAGAAGGTATGGACTGAAACAGATGAGGTAATTTCACGGACAGGACGAATTTTCTTGGAATGGTTTTCCTACTCTACGACCTCAATTGCCACCACGAATCAACCATTCCAAACGTGAGAATAACCTACGGGATCGTTCTGTCATCAATACAAATACACTACTATTTTATGTATAGTAAATTAAATCTAACCAACAAAGTTGTTAGAAGACTAAAATACAACAGTATTTCTTATTTTTCAATAATTTCGAAATGCGCCACTCAAAGATCAGTTAGATGATGAAGAGATGAAAACGTTTTGTGATTTTTATTTGAAAAATTTGTTGTGGCTGAATTCTCAATATATCTAGCAGCATTATATTTCAGAAATGTTTAGAATGTCCATTGTCTAACGTCAGATAATCCGATGCATTAACAAACCATGATTCTTTCGTTATTTGAGATCGATTATTTTAGAGCGGTACTTCCAATTCCGTTATTTTTCTGCAAATGGCAATTTGGCTGTCATAATCGGTAATATCCATTAATATCAACGCGACTGAATGCCTTGAAAATAAGTAGTTTAGTTAGCAGCTCAACATTTTCCTCCTTCAGTATGCCAAGAGAATATTTAGAACGTAAATATGTCATTTAGCAATCGAGTGATTGTGACTAAGTAAGGGTGTCGATTTAAGAAGTGAACTGCGTTTTTTTGTTCGCTTGAAATAAAAAAGAACTTAGCGTCACATAGTTTGGCTCTCCATCTTATAATATGACGAGGGATGCAAGTTACAACTTGGTAGGAGGTCAAAGCTTCTTACATGGAAGTGTTTTTCTGGTAATATAAACACGTGGTAATATAGGATTAAAGTGGTACTTTATCGATTTGGGGATAGATTACACACACAAATATTTTGGATTTTCTTTTCTTATTTCATGGCATATAGGTCTATTTATTTGTTAATTATTTATTCTCTTTGCAGGCGTTTCGCATTTTTATGCATGCTTCTTAAGGACTACAATGATGATTATTGGAAATATTGTACATCAATTGAATATGGTTTACAATTTTGGCACACAGTTACGTTAAAAAGTATATATACATATGATTTTTTCAGTAACCTCAGAGTGTGTTCCTTCTGATCAACATGCAGCCCTAAAATATGTCATTTAGCAATCAAACGATAATAAATAATCAAGGATGTTTAATCAAGACGTAGAATGCATTTTTTGTTCACTTGAAATAAAAAAGAACTTTGCGTCATATAGGTGTTTGAAAGCACGTTCATTTACAACAATTGACAAACAATTAATAAATAGAAACGAATGTATCATCCAAAAAAGTAATTCAGAAGGAACTCTCTCTGAGGTAACTTGAAAAATCGTACGTATATATTACTTTTTAACATAACTATGTACCGAAATTGTAAACCACATTCCAATTGATGTACAATACACCCAATAATTTACATTACAGCTCCGAAGAAGCATGTATGAAAATACAAAAGGCCGGGAAAGATAATAAATAATTTACAAATTAATAGACCCATATATCCTAAAAGAATAAAAACATTACATAAAAAATAGAGGCCATGAAGAGAAATCATCTACATGGATATTTTGGCTCTTTAAAATACGTATTAGATATTCACACATTTTCGTGACGGAATCGGCAATGCAAAATTAACGAGCGTTCTAAAGAGAATGGATATGTGTCTCGGCCACTTGGTCGAAGTGACAATGTCACTTGGACTTTCAACTGCAAAGCCCTTACCTTGACGAGCAAGTAAACAAGACCACCCTGCATGCCCTTTGTTCGTCTGCTCGCGAACCCCAATTAGTTCTGGGGGGGAAAGTCTCGCTTTTTAATGGGTGCTTCAAATGTCACGAGCGATCTTTCCTTTCCCTCTCTCCGCGACTCAATTTCTCTCGATGCCCGACATAACTCGCACTCCACTCTTGAGCATCTCTAAAAAACCTCACGCTGAGCATCCAGTTAAACCCATAACTCGAACTATCTCTCTTTTTGTACTCTCCGTTTATCGTCATGGATCATGAAAATAAAAACCCTTGAAAACTGTAGTGAACGACCATTGTGATGATCTCTATCCACCAAAACACAGTTGTGTAATATATTAGGGCTGGATTGTTGTGCTTCTTTCGATAAGACTCTAATAAAAAGTTTTGCATAGCTTAAGGCCTTAGACCTCTTCCCTTGCTTGTTATAAATATTATGATAGATATTACAATGGAGCTTTAAAAAGAGAAAGATAATATACCCCATTGAAATATGCCTTTTCATATAAATAAAGAGTTATTTTCAATCTATTTCCCGTCAATATTATAAATTCAGCAATTAAAATTAAATATATTCATCAAACGTACGATATATATTCTTGAATATTTCACTGAAAACTTTAATTTATAGTTCATCAACCACCATTTACTTAATATAATTAAATAAAACCACTAGATATATCTGCTATAATAATTTGGAGTCAAATCATCGAATATCAAAATTTGGCACACCTAATATTTTATCAAAAGTGGGAAAAATATTATGGTGAGAAATTTTAATCAGAAAGATGATTTACAAGTCCGTCCCAATTTACATTATGAAAATAAAAATAATAAGTAATTAAAAAGTTAATTGAAAAAATATGTGCCCATGATTATTTCAATGACGTTGGCTTATGAATAGTTATATTTCTCTCATGAATATCAAATATTATGGACAGTTTCTATCCAGAATGTTCTAGGTACTGACTTTTGCACTTTTTTCTTTGAGTTAACTCCCAATTTTAATCCCAATTTCCGTTTCGGTACTCCGATTTCACTGTTTCATACCATGCCTAAAGGAATGTTTCAGCACCAATATTTGCGTTTTCAGTCTAAAATTTTTGAGCGCAATAATATTTTAGCAAAACGAGGCAACTGGCAACAAATTTTGGCTATAAAATATAACTTATATTATTTACAAACGAAGAGCAAGACATTGAGCCACGCAATCCCTGAGAAATCTAAAAAATTGCCCACTTTCTGAAAGAATTCACTGTAAACTCAGCCTTTTTGCAGGATGTTTCCTTTTGTAGGCGTTGGATAAGACATATTATGAGGCTTCCGAATTACCACTGTAATGAAAAAACGCAGTCCTACGCTATCGACCTCTCATTTACTTGTTTTCCGCTATGCGGGCACCCACAACGTAAGGTTTGTATTCAAGATTCCTAATTCTTAAACACAAGATTGATTTTCTATGTATATCTTCATGGAAATCCCTGAGATGGTTAGGAGTTCAGATCTGATCCTTATCGAATCCTGATTATTTTATTTCGGTATATTTTTATTTAATGGTTAACATTCAGTCAAGTATTAGAAATCAACCCAAAATAAGAATTCAAAGAGTCAACTACAATTATCATACCAAAATAAAATTACATTAAGATGCGTAGTTATCATGAAATTTAGAAACAAGAGACAAAAAAGCCCTAGATTTCACACTTGTTAATCATGGAAACATCGTCCCCTGAACCTTATTTTACGATAAATTCCTTTGAATTTAGCAGCTCCAAGAATTGTAGCACTAAAAATGTTCATTATAAATTCATTATACACCGGTTGTCCTGCTTGAGGTTCCTAAAGCTTCCATCTCTTCTGTTCCAGCTTAATAAAGGTCCTTGTCTCTAATCTATCGAGTACCACACACAGATAATGCTTCCTTACTGGATACCCTATTTTATTTAAACAGCAGCGCAACAGATATTTTTTCATTAAAAAATTCATTAAATTATTTATGTGTAAATAAAACTAGGGTCCCATTAAGGCTCCCTGAGGGACTCCAGGTAATACCAGTACTTTACTGCTGCACGTTACGCACGATCTTTCCCAGTCCAAACCGATGCGATGGCCAGAAGTTGAGCAAGTGGGAGTGGAAGAATAAATAGGAGTGGCGAGACGGCGCGACTAGCTACACAAGAATTTCTTACAAAGGGAAGGGGGAGACGGGAAACGAAGGGGAGATGCTTTAGGCGGAGATGGAGGGGAATTGTCGGAAGATGGATATGAGGCGCGGAAGAAATCGCGTAATAACAAGACGCCTTTTAAAATAAACAACCCGTTCACCTTTATCTTCATCCCTCCACTGCGTGCGTCCGAGCAGCCTCCCCCTTACCACTCTCTGGGTCCAGAGCCAGATTTTCAACGTCATCCAAGAGCGACATGGAAGGGGATTTGGGGGGACTGGAGAAGAGGGCGGAATATGGGAGGAGTTTCTTTTTTTTTGGAAATCTCCTTGAGGTGACGGGAACGGATGTAAGGACTAAGAGAGATGCTTGGCACTGGTAAAGTCGATTCCACCTCCTTGAGGAATCGATATAGAAGCAACTCGTATCCATAGTCAAAACATCACAAACTCAGGCATAAACAAGTAATAAGCGGTAAGTTGTCGGCGAGCTAAGGGACAGCCGTAACAGAAACAGATGTTGACAGAAAAATGATACAAGGAATGATTGGAATGCTTGACGAGTCACTTGCAGATGTATCCCTCATTGTTCGACTGCATATTGATAGTAACCCATTTAGTGATGAGCAAGTGGCCATGATGACCAAAAGAAAGGGCATGGGTGTTAGAGAGGTTTGAAAATTAGGCCAAAATCTCTTCACCTATCTTCACAGAATGGTTATTTTCAGGGCTCAAGTCACTCCATAGATATACTTATTTTTCAATATGGTATATGCAATTCAATACTATTTTTATCTACTATTCTAAATTTTATCAAGTTAATGTTGGTATTATATCGAGACCACGCAATATTGCGGTTGACCAATTTAATAATCCCAAAAGCTTCAATGCCAAACTCAGGCAGAGATACGAAGAAAAAGAATTTTATGGATGAGTGTAGTGAATTTTCTGGTGCTTCTAACATCGGTAGTAAACCTGTAGTTTAGTGTTTGTGAGGCTTCGCCTCCTGGCAGGCATTATCTATTTAAGCTAATGCATCAATAGTCGTAGTCACACAAAAATTAGTAGGGTACAGTATAGTGCATGTTGTTGGCCTCTCACCCCCTTCCACACACCCTTGAGGTAACTTTCAGGGTAATTTTTAGATCTAGATGTGACTTACACTAGCATAAATCAGTCCAAGGAGAGTTCGAGCAAAATATGTTTGTCAGCCTTTATGCAGATAATTCATCAGGGATGTTAGCTTACCCATTGTTTGCAATTTATAGTGTAATTGACAATTTCCTGCTAGGATTGTATTTTACACATTGATTTTCGTCAGAAAAAATATACTAGAAGTATATGCCTATATAGTTTAAAATACTTAAAATTTTGATGCATGAGTGCACTTCAGAATGAAAATATTTCATTTCCAGACGGTGCAGTGCTAAGATTGATGCCAAATTGAGGGCAAATCTTGAGGTTTGTGATCTTAGAAATAGCATTTTCGGTAGGACTTTTTTATTTATTGCCAACCCATTTTTGGCGTGAAAGCACCGATTAAAATATATCGTAAGCATTGAAAGAAGCACTCGTTGCAATGAAGAAGGAATCGATGCTCTCGTCGTCTGGAATAGCATGGAGGTGAAGGGGGATGAGGAAGCGGGGAAGGTTGCAAGCGACAGCGGTATGGGGACGCGTTGAGAACGCTCTACAATAAGCACTAAAAGTGCTCGCGTGACTCAACATCCGGGAACTTCCTGTGGGGTGGGTGCAGGAAGGGACAGGAACGCGGGGAAGAGGAAGTGGGACGAGGTGGGGGAGGGAGAAGAAGCGAGGAATGGAATGAGGTCTAGCTGTGGGGTTGACGAGGGAGGGAGGAAGGAGGAGGTTTCGCGATTCGCTGATACTCTTATCCCTTCCATGTTGGCAGAGGTTAGGGTTTACGATAGGGGACGTAGTAGTGGGAACTGGGAAGTGGTAGGGCGAAGAGGGGTAGCGCTTTAGGGAGAGTGGAGTGAAGGGTGACTCGACTTGTCTGAGGGAGGTTCTCTTGGTTTGAAGGGAGGTCCTGATCTTCCGATCACTGGACCTCATCCTAGTTTAATTTGGAGTTTAACGTCAACTATCACCGGCTGCGATTTACACCGCTGATGGAATAACAAATGAAAACATTCCGACTGGCAAAATGCCCGTATATCCTCTAAGCTCTCACGGTTGATATTTGCGTCAGAGGGAGAGTCTGGGGGGGTCAGTTTTAGTCAACCTCGAGATATATGGGGTTGCTGTTTTCTAAAGTATGAGGAAGAGTAGACAATTTCTGGATTTATTAGCTATGAGAGATGCTAAGATATTGTAGCGATTTATTTCTTGTTCAGTCAACTGAAGTAACGATGCAATTATAAATGCATTGGTCAGTCATTTGTGACCAATGGATGGACCAACCGAGGAAAGGAATATAGACATTTAGCAAGAAGAAAATTTCCTCATTTCATGAAATGGTACTCATGCATGCATTGCTTTAAATATGAATTATTATCAAACATATTATTGGAAGTAAATATTTATGGCATAAAAAAGGAGTCAATTTTAAAATATGGTTCAAGTATCAACGTCAGCTATATGAGCCTCTGTAAAATGCATTTTGTGACTGTCAGAAAGTGCAGAACCTGCATGATGAAAGCTTAAGCGCTGGTAAGGAGTGAATATATATGTATGCAAGTTAGAGAAGAGCAAATATTCACAAGGAATTGTTGCTAGCCAATTTCGGTAATCGTAAATGCTGACTCATTAATTTCTAAAAGTACATTTAAACTGCAAGATATTCATTAAACCACTTGCACTACAGGAGCCAAAAACCCATGAAGAATGACATGAATAAAATCTTTTTCTATGAACCTTTGGAAATATTTTACAGGCAGAAAAAACAATTTCCAATATATATATATATATATATAAAACCATTCATTCATTCACTCAAACCACTCACTGGCGTAAATAATAAATATTTCGTTCAAACAGGTGGTGAAAGAAATATATATATATATATATATATATATATATATATTTGGAATAAAACAAATATATACATATATATATAAATTCAAACTTACAGGAGGTAGGAGAAATAGGAAAAGATAAAGAATTCGTTCTTACGTTTCTAGAGAACGGACTTCTAGAGCTGACGAAGGACCAACTGGTTCGAAACGTTCCGTAAGAACGAATTCTTTATCTTTTCCTATTTCTCCTACCTCCTGTAAGTTTGAATTTATATTTTTGTGAGGAAATCCGTAGAGGGGGCATGGGGCATGGGACGGAGGGAGAGGAAATGTTGCAATGCACTGAGGCCTTCACAGTGTGGAATTGAGGTATAAAGGGAGGTGGCATCAATAGTGACCATTAAAATATTACTTTGCGGGGGGATCTGGAGGGCACGAAGGTTTTTATAATATAAAAATACTTAAAGGAGGTAGGAGAAATAGGAAAAGATAAAGAATTTGTTCTTTAAATGAAATTTGAAATTTAATAAATTTAATAAATTCTCCCGGTTTTTTTCCGATCTTCTAGAGCTGACGAAGGACCAACTGGTTTGAAACGTTCCGTAAGAACGAATTCTTTATCTTTTGCTATTTCTCCTACCTCCTGTAAGTTTGAATTTATATATTTGTGGCCAATTGGCGGAAACTTCCAAAGATTATATATATATATATATATATATATATATATATATATATATATATATATATATATATATATATATAATCTTTGGAATATATATATATATATATATCGATCAGTAAATAAGACTACCCTCGAAATCTAATGCTAAAAGTGACTACACGAAAACATGCTCAGTTTACGGCGAGAAAGGCTTTCCTTGGTACATTTGCTGGAGGGACGTATAAAAGGTCGAATGTTCCATTTATTAAATTGAAAATTAAATCATCGGATAGGCAAAAGTAAAAACGCTCGGGTCCATACAATCACAAAAATTAATCTTGTATTGATTCCTTGAACGTAGTCCATATGCAATAAATATACAGCATCGGGAAGGCCACATGTTGCCCGAATATAATTCCCAGATGTACCTCGTTAGCCCTGAGAGCGTTACTAAGGGTTGACAAAAAGCGTCGCTGAGGAGAGCACAAAAAGGCCGTCATTAAACATCTTCCCAATAAAGAACACCTCTGGTTTTCTCTTGGGATTCCGAAATATGGTCTGATTCTAGGAGTAAACACCGCTCTCCTTTAATATAATAAAACTTCCAAAGTCATCCTGAAGTTTTCGGCAATTAACTCCGTTGCCCCCCAGATAATTCATCACAGTGGTAAGAGTGAGAGTATACTCCAAATTTCATCCCCTCTCGGCGCAAATGGGGGTTGAAGATATTAATCAAGTCGGGGACCTCGTTAACGCTCATGGCTACAGGAGCAGAAAAATGGAACAGAGCTCTTTAGAATTCCGCACAGCCCCCAGCGCATTTAATGGAAGACACATGCGTAAAGTCATCGAGGCACATTCCAAATAATCACCGCTTGCAAATGAAAATTTTGGAAGTGACCCACAATTAATTTTTTTCAGCCGAACTATTTCCCATTCCGGTTAAGGGAGATTTTAGGTCTGCCCACACAGTTTTGCTAAATAGCCCATTTACACTCCTCCAAAAGGTATCGCACCATCACCGAAACCTATTTCGGGTTATTGCAGATAACCCAAAAACCCGTTTACCCACTATGGCCTGGAGGGAGGGCACACAAAACAGTTTTCAAGCGCGAGGTACCACAAGGTGCCGCACTTGGCCCCACACACTTCTCTGCTTCCCACGAGCCCTTGTTAGTTTTCTTTTCGGCAATAAAGTGCAGGCCTCTCGAGAGAGGGAGTTGGTGGCAACAAGAATGGGAGGAGGTTCGAGATGAGTGCGGGACGGAGAAGGGGCGTGGCTGAGTTCGGACGAGGGGGCAATTTGCCCCACACCTTTTCCAAGAAAAAGGGGTCTCAAAACGGTTCTTGTTCGACCCTGCTATGTTCACGCAGGCTTGCTTTATGCCCAACAGAAGGCAGCAGCACCGGAAACCAGGAAATATATAATCCCATCCCTTGCTACTGCATGCTATGTGCTTTTGACACCATTCCATATTCTTTCATCATCCAACAATGGCAGCATCCTTGTTCATTTCTTGCAGGTTGGTGTGGACGAAGAGAAGCTAACCTTTCTACTTAATAAAATGGGTACTTCAGTGAGCCAAGCAAGAATCTGTAACGCATTTCTAAGTTAAAATTCAAAGGAATCAAATAATTACCGATTTGTGCCGTTCAATTTTCTCATGCTGGGATAAGCCGTTAAAATAAAAACTACGTCTATGAAAAAGCAATTCTGTGATTGATAAGATGAATCACCAATGAAAAGGGTCTATTACACCAGTAACAATACATATTGTCAATGAAACTGCCTCTTACAATAAGAAACGTTTTGTTAATTTTATCAAATTTTGTGAAAATTAAATGACGTTTAAGGGAATCCCCTCCAAGCTATTTTTTGTAAACTCATATTCTAGTTAAGATAGGCATGTTAAGTGTTTCATTCATGAGTAGGCAGAAGTTCTGTGTATTGGCGCTTTCGCGGATCTCATTGGAAATATAATCGACTTAACACGTACTTACTGGATACTCTTCAGAAATTTTATTTCTTTTTGCCATCATATCAGTAAATAAACTGATGACGCAAGGATAGTGTGTGTGGATGACTTCAAAATTTATCTACTGGACTATATTTAAATTTGTGCTCGAGACTCTTACCGGATCTTTTTATTATATAACCATTATTACTATGAAATATATCAATGGGTGCACGATAAACTTAAATTTCCTCCTCTTTAGCTGGATTCGATTTAGTTCACAAAATATTTGCTATTTCATCGCAGGGAACAATGACCTTACGTTCAGACTGATAGCGTAATTCTCTCTGGAGTGTACTGATTTTGATAAATCCTTAGCATCATCCCCGTGTTAAAAGCAGACGATATTCCCGTCAAACATTGAGTCTCCTTCTACAAGAGATTGCGTCTCTATCCTACAAAACAACCAAAATGGATATTGAGTTAGAATCCCCCACTCTTAATTATTCCAAATTCAACGTATGGATTGCACCACTCGGCACTCCCTCGAACTTCAATCCTCTCCTCTGGCCCGCCAAAAACCCGACTCTCTCCCTTCGGCGGTAAATGTCCCAAGTTTTGGCGTGTGGCCCAACGATTGTACCCATCCAGAGCAACCGCTGGATAGAAGGGCAAGAAAAGGGATTCACTCCTTCCTTTACCCGCACTTATCTCACCCGGGCCCTTCTAAGCCCACGCCCTTGGACTTCCTCTATATTTCCATCGTCAACTCTCAGGCAGTTTTACTTATCTTGAGTTTACCAAAATGTGCTTTCCGTAATTCCGAATCCACTTCAGTGTCTGACGAGTACCTGCTCTCTATTGTATTGGGCCTACAAGAAAACTGATCCATATTAAATTACCCATATTGATCAAATGAGATGTTACGGATTAGAATAATTGTGGATTAGAACAGTCTGCCTGCAGAACTATTTGAGCCCTTTCCAAGAAATGTCAATGTTTTTAGGAAAAGGTGCAAAAATATCATTGAGGATTGATTTAATAAACTTTTTCTATTGATAATCATCTTGCTCACTACAACGTTGTGACGCGGAAGGTACCCTTCTGTCGTAAAAAAGTTAAATGTTGTTGATAATCTGTATGCAAGCCACCACCTGGCTAATAGAAACTGTAACAATTTCTTCGAAATATTAATATTTTTGAACCGTTCAACATTTTTCATCAAATATCCTCAGCATATTATATTATTTCATCATCAATCATCAGCAGTCACCAATCATATGATTGGTTTTCTGTAGCTCTATTCGAAAAAAAATAATAGCTACCACCCAGAAAATGTATGTCGAGCTACCAAAATCTCTCCACTGCAAATTACTGGAATTTTCGCCTGCTTGATGAAGACTTAGTGAATAATCTATTGAGCAATAATAACGTCATCCACTAAAGAGGGTAGCATTTGCTATTAAAAAATCATTTGATTTGACCGAGATTCGAATCCGAATCTCCCAATGGAAATTCAATTAGGATTCCAGAGGCGGTTTATACGAATTAAGAAGGCTTGGCAGTGTACACTGTACAGTCCATTCGCGTTAACCTGGCCGATGACAACTCGCGAGAGGGGAAATAAGTGGAGTAGAGGGGGAACATTGGAGGGGTTTCTGCCCACCATACGTCATGCTCAGTAAGCGATTTTGGTTCGGGCTAGTCCAAGTTCTTACAATTTCGTCCATTTAAAGGTAGGGTTTTCATGCCTCACGTGATTTACTTCTTCTCCGACACTGTTCTTGCCTTGGCTGACCTGGACTACGTGCGGGTGTAAACAAGTCAGCTCATTTGACTTCAGATTTGAAGGTGAACCGTTCTCCTCTACTTTCTCCCTCCCTTTCCACCGCGGGACAACTTCGCGCATGGCTCCCCTCTCAGTAACCACTGCTTCCCCTATTTTCTGAGTTGGACTGGGCCACCTGCGCAGTAGACTACTGAAAGTCGGCCAGGTTAACGCGAATGGACTGTAATTGACTAACTCACCCAGCCGGCAATTGGGAGAAATGATTTTTTTATGACGAATTTGGTGTATATCCTTGCACCCTTGCACGTGACTGCGTACAATATCATTTGTCCCATCGCAATGATAGGAAAATTAGTCAATAACTTTATCGATTGATTCAGCATTGTCCACTTTACTTACCAGTTCATCGTCATTAGTTCAACTAACCAGTTCATCGTATGTAAAGTGAATTCATGTATGCATAGAATAGTAATATCGTGTAATTATCTGAGATAACAATAAAAAATGAAAATATTGGACATTTTTACCATTGCATTATTGTGAAATGTTGATATGCCTAAAATATTTTAAAATGTGGTACAGATAAAAACAAATCCATCACAGCCGGGAAATTTAATCTACAAGGTAAAATAATGTACAACGGTTTCCTGATCCGCCCTCATAACGCTGCTAACGCCTTGGTGTGATGGTAATTCTTACCGCAACGAATTCAAATGGTGGTCCTCGGTTGTAAATTCGTCCCACACTGTTTCCGGGGTCAGTAGATTAGTTTATCATTGCGAGAAATTTCTCATTCGGACAGGAATGACAAAAGTTTTAGGATGATGGAAGCGGGAGGATATTTTGTTTCTCCTCTTCACTCAGCGAAAAAGCACTCATGAATTTAGCTCGTCCAGCACCATGTAAAGGTAGCAGGATTTTTGAGGTCATTTCACATACGCTAAGTGGAAGCTGCTTGAGAAATTGTACAGTATTATTTAAAGCTTGGTGTATCCCTTGCGCACAATGTAAATAAATTCTTCACGGGTTTCCCACGAGTTGTACAGTATTAGATAGAACATTCTGTAAACGTGCTAATTTGAAAAATAATAAGTGAAAGATACTGATTGTATTTATCGCATTTCACCCAAGGACCTAGAGGGATTTTCATTTATAAGTATGCCATCATAAAATATTATATTAAAACAGGGTTGATATCAGATTTTTAGGGTTACTTATTCCTTCCATAAAATTTTACCATGGATCATACCGTATATATTTTCAGTATTTAGGAAAAAATGCTAAATAGCATTGCTATAAAATATATTGCGATCATTTAATGAAATTTAGAAAATTGCGCATTTATTGGAAATATTAAGGGTTAAGATAGATCCCCGAATCTTTAGTTTTTAGAATTTAGATTTTATCTATACTTAATACCCATTAATCAACTACGCAGGAAATAACAATGGAAATGATGGGGATATCACAACAGCACAATCCGACGTAGTTTTTCTGACCTACAACAACGCGATTTCAGCAGATATATAATCATGGTGTTATTCCAGTATGGTACTTGCTGTAGATATTTATAGTCACTAGAATGACGAATACTAGACTCACAATATAATGTAGCTTAATGCAATATTACTCCAGCAAAATGAATCCCAATTTAATGTAGGATCAAATTTCACGTTTTCCCATAGTATTTCAAGTTTGACTTAACGTATTAGTTTATTTTCAATTATTAATTTGATATAGTTAATATAATATTGCCTAGCTGTGCATCTTACCAATCGGTGTCATAACTATTCTTGAGTAAGTACACCACTTCGATGGCTCTTTGCTTTGTTTGATGAACAATAAATTTGGTCGAATCTTATTCCACGGTGAGAAACAGTTTTATTTTCTTCCCGACCCTTTTCTTTCTTCTCAACGATTTCGTGGAACGTTTGCTTGCGCTGTCATTATCTCTCAATTCCCTTCTTAACCATCTTTTCCGCTTCATTAACTTCTCCTCCTCGCCTTTGGCTCCCGCACCCTTATCATCCTCCCTCTTCCAACCTCTCACTCGGTCCCTCACTTTTTTCCTCGCTCCTCTTCATTCGAGCAACGTTTCTCACCAAATATTTATACGATTCTTTCAAAACATTCCCTCTCTTTCAACCTTTTGCACCCTTTCCCCCCAATATGTTTAACTTGCGTAATTCCTCAATTTTATGCTTATTTAGATCAACATATAACTAAATAAATCTTGTTTTTCAGGAGTAAAGTAGAAAATATGGAACCATTCATTTAATCCTTAAATAAATTTACGAACTTCCATCGTAGGTTTCCGCGGCGTTCAGATGAATTACTCTGCATTTCCGGGTTTCCACCGCGTAGGATAACTTCAACAGAGAAGATGGTTACCACTTATCCAGTGCATGGAAGAGGATTTGGCGGGAGGAAAATGACCAATCACAGAGCATGGAGGGGAACAGAAAGTAAACGCGGCCGAAATGATGCCCCGGTACTTCGACCTGAAGACGCCCGTTGGAACATGGGCGAAACTGTTGTCCTAAAAAGCAACCTAAGCGGTGGAAACCCGAAAATGCAGAATAATTCAATTTATTAGCTGTTGCAAATATTTTATGTTTTACATTTTTGCTCACCAAACGTTTTCAATCCTTCTCTGTACTCAAGTATTTAACGGAAGTTCTCCTATTTAATTATCTTTTTTTTAATTTTTTAAAGTCAGAAACATTACCACAACGAAAAAGGAGATAAAAAAGATCGTGTGCAGCTCAATTAGGAGCTTATTGATCGTCTTTCGGTAGGGCTGAAATGTGAAATTCCAATGTTATGCCTCTCATCCATATTATGCTCCCCATTCAAAAAGGAGAGCCTCAGAGAGAACTAACTGATGGACATTTCTTCACATGAGAGAAAATTGTGGCAGATAATACGATCTTGCTACAGAAGTTATGAAAATATGGCAGAAAGAATGATGGTGATCAAATAAACTAAGAGAATCACCAAGAAAGTCAGACGA
Organism: Pyrrhosoma nymphula; assembly: GCA_963573305.1. NCBI lineage: Eukaryota > Metazoa > Arthropoda > Insecta > Odonata > Coenagrionidae > Pyrrhosoma > Pyrrhosoma nymphula. Next base: position 93,243,182 of record OY754338.1, read on the forward strand.
AAAGCAGTAGATAAAATACATGTAATGGAAATACTGCGAGAAAGAAGAAACATTCTGAAATAATACATCTTTGAAAATAATGATGAAAGGAGTAGTTGAGAAGTAAATGGGAAGAGGTACCGCAAAACATCAAGGGTTGAATTCGTTTAGACATCTATTTCGTTTGTTAAGATAATGAACAATGAAGTGAAGCAGCAGGGGCTTCAGAATCTGAATCATCGGATACACATCTGCTGCTAACGGTAATGACTCCAAAGATACCATAGCATACACGCAATGGTCGAAATGTCACATCACGGCAATATGCCAAGCATTATCCAATTATCCATCCTTTCCTATGTATCACATTATTGTCCCCTCATGGCCGACTCTGGGTGACAGTCAAAGCTACCTGCAAACAAGATTTGGATGCTGATGCAAGTTTACACTGTATGAATTAAGCATAAAAATGCCAGCCAAATATTTTAGGCCAAGATTATAAAAAATATTGGAAGAAAACTTAATAAAAAAAACAACATTACTGAGAAAACATCGGTGACCAGCTATCGATGGGAATAATATTGACCACGGACTCTACCTAGCGATTTTCCTTAACCATCGGCGCTCATCCCTATCATAAGGCTGCATAGGAGCACATCACATCTCTTCCCCTTTTTATCCACCCTCTTCTTCCGAAAACCATTCTTTCTTCCCTCCCATCACAATACGAATAAGAAAGAGAGTGAAGTGGAATTTTTTTCGCCGTGGATTCGGGCTGGGGGAAAACCTGGCGAACGATAGAAATATTGGAAGGGTGGGAGCCAGGGGATGGAAATGACACGGTTCGAAGCCACCAAGAGGTTGCGTCACGCACTATCCCGTCCAAACCCACACCTTCACCGCTTCTCTTCTAAAAGCCTTTTTTTCTCCTTTTCCTCCCTCAACCTCTAAATTTTCCCCCAACGGAACCTCCCATCCACACTTTGGATCTTCTGCATGGAGAGGGGGCGGAATGAGAAAAACGCAAAGACACTCCTCTCCCCGGGGGGGAATTTCGAAAATTTATTTCCATTCGACGAAAAACCGATGATCAAATTGATGACGGAGGGATGATAGAGGCTCCGGGAAGCCATTGATTATTTCTCTTTGCCGGTGATGTTCCATGAATCATGCTCCATTTTCCGGGCACGCATTTTTGGATGCGTTTGTCTGCTTTCCAGGCCTTTGTCATACTTCAGCAAACTTTGTTTACGCCTTGTTAGATTTTCAATTAAAAAAACGATGAATAATTCGTGTAAGGAACATATTACCACGCCGTGATATTTTACCAAAGGCCGTGGCTTTTGGTACTTAATCGAGACTATAGTAACGCATTCTAATAAATATTTCCTTCACCTACCATTCCGACCACGTACCAATTTTCTGTTAATAGTAGGACTTGAGGCAATGTAGAAATCAATAAGATTCTACGTCGGTATCATGGGTTTTCAACTTATGACATTTTAGTTTATTATTTTTTACGATAAAGAGGAGAATTACTCACCTCTTGATGAGGTGGTTGACAGATTGAGAGAGCGTTTAGTCAATGCCTTGGGAAAATCTGCTTAAAATACTTGGCGAAATATTGAGGAAAAATTCTCCTTGTACCAAAGCCATATGCTTTTTCCAGGATCAGATTTTCATAGGACCTAAATGACAGAATACGATATTAAACTGCAAGTACTGCTGTAAATAAATGTACGTCAGGTGCTGTAGGGCTATGAATCAAGGGTTGTATTTCCGTCGATCAAAATAGTCCTATGTATGATGACTATGGTTTATTGTGTGACGAACCATTATGAAACTTTAACCATATGTTAAAGCTTAATCTTATAATCATGAAAAAGATGTTAAGAACTACCTAGCTCATATGAGTTTAAGGTCTTAAGGATCAGGAAACCCATATCCCCATTTTTAGTTTCTCACACATTTAAGAACTCTTTGATAAAATCTTTGATTCACCAAAAACCTATATCCTATTTCTATCATACGGGCAGACATTTCTCTAATACTTATTACTAGTGGACCCGGAAATGCTTCGCTATAGCTAAATTTGAGTAAATATTTGAATGAAATACATACCATTTAAGTTCTAAATTTTCTTATTCTTCAGCTTTAGCACCAACTAGATATTTTACGAAAGCAATAAAATGTACAATATCAATTCATAATTAATTTAATTTGAATTAATTAAGTTTGACAATGAATTATTTACTATCAATATCATTCCAATGCTCTTGGATATTCGATGTTTTTGATGATTCCCTTTCTTCAATTAACACTTATAAACAACAACGCTACCTATCGGATTTAATTCAAACAACTCTCTTAACACACTTGGCACTAAAACGAACAAACTGAAATTTTCAGCGAAATCGGTTGAGTTTGAGTCTATAGGGCAAGCACATACGAACATTGTCTTTTATTTATATTTACTATGGTTTTTACATAAATTTACTCTATATATTATTATTTCATACATTTACTCCTCATATTGCCCTTATAATTGAAGCAAAGCATATGGCCTAAGTTGCGTACGGGTGTACCGAGTCTTAGTGCTTAATGCATTCAACCACCAGTTAAGATCAATATCGGTAAGAAAATAACTCTTGCGTGCTCTTAAAGTTAAAGCGGGATTGCTACTTTGGTGACAACGTGCTCCAGATAACCCTTTGGCAAGGACAAGAGAGAACAAGGAGGGGACAAAGGACTAAAAAAAGACGGTCGATATTCTCCTAAGAGGCTTTCGAAAAATGTTCGTAAGGCTTTAAAAAATCTTTTTTTACAATACGCCAAAGAAGGATACAATGTAGTTAGGATACGAGGGATATTAAAGAAGATGAGCCTGCCATGATGCGGCATAGTCCGCGATCGTATGTATCTTGAAGATGCTCTTGAAAAATTCAGAGCAGACTTGTTACGCTTGAGAAGAGTAATAGATAATTACACTAATAATAAGTACTAATAACGAATTGGTACAAGCAGTGAAACAGTCTTCAGTGAGTGGTTGGTTACTGCAAATTTTAAGATTGATGGTGCAATTTAATTTTTTAAATTAAAATTCCGTAATATGCAATTGAAAATATTATGATACATCGTTCTGAATGAAAAAGGGAATAACTGAGGTACAACGGTAAAAACTATTCTCTCGAATTTTCACCTCTAGTTTGGACATAAAGTTTTTAAAAATATATCTCGATATATTTTCATTAACTCGTACACATTATTTCAGGCATGTAATTATCTCAGGTTGAGCATGAAATTAAAAAAAGGTTATGTTGTTTCTCTTGACTTACTGCCCTACTCCTCGTAATAAATTTAATCAAAGGAATTTTAAACCACGCAGCAAAAAAATAAAGGATAATGCAATGATCCTGTCCTATTTTAATATAAATATCCTTTGCTTTGAATATCAAATCTGTTAATAACAAATGTAGCCTAATTGGATAAGAACCGAATTGCGTTCAAGTTCATGGGTAAATAAGACAAATATATTTTTGAACTGATTATCTAACGGAAACCTAATCAAATATCAATATGGTATTTCAAGTAAATTAATTAAAATAAGGACATGATGGTACATTTTGCTGTTCTGTCGAGAAGAACCCATGGAAAATATGGAATGGTTACATAAAGGAAATATATCAGTCACATAAGTGCAGTGACTAGCACCCTGAATGATTAGTAGTGTGTTAGAGTTCACGCACTAGAGGCTAACCATCCTTTTTTTATATTTCTAACATTCAGACGCTGGCAGGGACATGAATTCTGAATACCGATGACATAAATTAATAACCTGGGAATTTATTTCAACGTGTCATGTAAGCGGTATGATTTCTTTATGTTAAGATAGACAAACATATTTATTCCTGGGAGGTATTCCATGTATTTAATAAAACTCATTTTCTTAAACCCATCCCTTCTCAAAGCTGTAGTTTAAGAATTTTATAAAATATAGCTTCAGGACTTAATTAACCACTGTACGGTTAGTGCGATTTCATTTACATCACGTCTATATTACGCTTAGCCCTAAATGGAATCCTAAGTTTCATAATGAACTTATTCTAAATGCCATTTCCGCAAGTAGACCTCAGTGACCATATAACTTGCAAATAAATAAGCGACGAGTCAGGGACAATGTGAATTATTTGGGCAAGCATGTAGTTTATTTTTCACTCAGAAGATGATAAAAAAGACGTACAAACTCATACAAGACGTGAAAATAAATAATGCAAGCAAGCATGATTTATTTGCACGTTGTCAGCTCTATTTCGAAAAAAAAGGCTTCGGTTTTTTGCCAAATATCCCTGTCATAATCGGGTTTTTACTTAGAATGGAATTTTCCCGCTCTCTGCGACAAGAGAACCTAAAGCTAAGAGAGCAGTATGTTACATAACAACGAAAAGCTGGAATGAAGATGATAAAAAAGAAAGGAAAGAGGAAGGAAGAGACGAAAAATAGGTCTTACCTTTCACACATGGTCGAAGCAGACAATTTGGGGAAGTCAATCAGCATATTCTTATGACACCGATGAACTTCGGTGTCAATAATTGCTATCACAGGGTAGAGGAAACGTATTGCAAAAAGAGTTGATTTAAAGCACCACTTTTTCGAGCCCATTCCATTAGCACAATATGAGTTGTGATGCATATTTCTATTATATAATTACTGTCACTAAGTAGACTTCGTTAAATTCTTGTTATTGCTAACACTCCACCACGTATGAAATAGTGCCTCGCGTGATACGGTTGCATGCAAGTTTTAGTTCCCCTTATTAATCTGCATAAATACATTACCTTAAACTTTTATGCGTTCTTAATAATGATTAAATACGTAGAAATCTCGTAAAATATAATCTACCTATGCCTTGTCCTCCTGACAGATTTTTCACCCGCGCTAATTGGATAGGGGAGCGTATGAGGTTCAACCTATAACTGCAAACGAATATTGCACACGCTTGGAGTGCAATCAACCTCAGTCACACATCCTGGAGGTGCTATGCACGGTACAGCGAAGATCCAGGTGTGGATGAAGGAAGGAAGACTACGAAGATGTAAGTACAGACAAAGGAAGGAAAGAGGGAGCAAAAGACAATGTCCCAGATTCTTGAGGTAGTTTGAACGAAAACTCACTTCACCCAGAATTTAATGAATTTCATCTAATTATAAAGAAAAAACTCCCCATCTTTCCAATAATATTAAAATAAAAATCCCTTGACGAACTACATTTTGAGCAATTTTCCTGAAAATACAAGCTGTTTTACATGGGATAGACTAAGGATGCGCGCTCCAGAGGGAGAATATTGAAAAAATAGAAAATTTAGCACCTAGATTTCGACAAAAACTGTGTGTAGTTTTTGTTTTATTAACTATTTATAAATAATAATCTATTACTAACCGCAGTAATGTTTACAGGATCCCAAAAATCCTGCTGTCATGAAGGGTTTTCAGCCGTGACGACGACGTGAATAAATGAGTCAAGTTAGACGAAGTTGATATATTTATTTAATTACTGAGAATGTTTGCCATATTATATGTATATATATATATATATATATATATATATATATATATATATATATATATATATATAACCATTCATTCATTCACTCAAACCGCTCACAGATGTAAATAATAAATAATTTCGTTCAAACAGAGGGTGAAAGAAAGAGGATAAGAAAAACACAAAATTGTGAAGTCCAATGGTGGTGCGAAGATGTTATGATGCCCGATTCACAAAGAAAAAAATTTATCAATATATATATATATATATATATATATATATATATATATATATTTATATATATATTTTAAATATATATATTTACACATATATTGGCACTTTTTCTCCAGCTGACGAAGGGCTTACATGCCCTAAACGTTCCCTGTAAGTCTTCTCTTTTTACTTTTCTTTCCCCACCCCCTGTCCAGTGTATTTTATATATATATATATATATATTTCTTCTGTATTCTTCTGTATCCGTCTTCCTTTGAGAAAGGTTCAAGCAACCGAAATATCAACTAATATTGTGAGTGTTCTTTTTTTATGTGTTTATATTTAATTCCGCCCCACCTGTGGCATAGTGTCTATTTACATTATCGCGTGTGTGATTTTCCACGAACTCGTATATATATATATATATAGATACATAGATAACCTTTGCCACAAGTGGGGCGGAATTAAATATAGAGAACAAAAAAAAAGAACAATCACAAAAAAGTTCTGATATTTCAATTGCCTAGCAACCTTTCTCACAGATGGAAGGTGCTTCCATATGTGAGAAAGGTTGCTAGGCAATCGAAATATCAGAACTTATTTTGTGAGTGTTCTTTTTTGTGTGTCTGTATTTAATTCCGCCCCACTTGTGACAAAGTTTACCTAGATTATCACGCGTGTTATTTTTCCACAAACTTGGTTTTATATATATATATATTTATATCTCACAAACATTCTCTATATTTTTGCGCCATTAATGCTTCAATATTTTTTTCAACGTTCTTATGGACACTGAAATTAAAAAAATAAAATTCGAACATGGTCTGCATTATGACTAGGGAAATGTCTTGCTCAAACTACCATAAAGGGAGAGATGCGAGACATGGGGCGAATAAGGGCGAGAAAAGAAGGGACCGCTGAAGGAGTAGGATGTGTGCCCGTGCGTGGGTTGTGTGTGTGTGCGTGGATAGGAAAGGGATGAGAGAAGTGCTCCCTTTCCTCAGAAACTGAGTGAGAAAGACGTGAGTTTAAGAAATATGGAGTGGGATAGCAATTGAGCGGGGTTGGCGTGGACGGCTAGAGGGGTGGGTCGGAGAGAGGAGGCGGGTGTGTATGGTATGGGGTGTAAAATGGGAGGGGTGGTTTTTCGGGGGTTGAGGGCATGAGAGGGGGAGAGAAAGAGAGTTGGTGTGTGCAGAGTGAGAGATTTAGGAGAGAGAGAGGGGGGAAAGGAAGGAAGGGGGGTGGGCGGGCGGCCGGTGGGCGTGGCCGGTGGTGGGTTGGGACAGCCCACGAGTGATGATGATGGCCAAAGGAGGACCCATGCAAGGGGAGGTGGGCGTGGGAGAGAAGGGGCGGGAGAATGCAGGGGGCGGAAGAGATTAGTGCGAGCGGAGGACGGTTGGGGAGAGAGCAACAACCGTCGGGAACGGGAATGGGCGGGACGGTCGTGGGATTGATGGGACGGGAATGGGTGGGACGGGAACTGGGAAAGGGTCGGCTGATTACGAAGACGATTCCGACTTCGGAACCCGTGCGGTGTGCTTACAGAATTTTTGCGGGAATAATCGACTGGTATCATTTTACCAAAGCACCGAGTAACTACATTATGCTGCTCATGTACGATGTCCAAGATAAGGAAAAGAACATAGGGAATTAAATGACAAGTTATCATCGCATAATATCTACAATTATTAAGCTAGAAATTTCTATGCTATGCAAAGAAATTAACATGAAATACTCTAGGGATTATACCTACGTACCAACGAAAATTCAATGAAAATAAATGCGACGCAATTCTTCAAAATGAAAAGGGATCATCGAGCTTTGTCATTTACACTCCTTAACATTATGAATACTTATTTAAAAAAGTACATGATTTGGAATCAAGAAAATATGAATTCCTACAAAGTAATTCACTCAACAGATATTAAATGGCATATTCATTGGTTATTCCAAAAAGCTAAAACATTAATTCTATTTATTATGAAATATAAATGCAAACTTACATCTACTTACTATACACGAAAAGTTTACCTTTTACATAGTCATAAAATTTGTGACCATATTATGGATATGCAAAAAAATGAGCAAATATAATCCAGTTAGTCAGATTTAGTGAAGATATGAAAATGATGAAGGCAATGACGAAACTAATTTCTACAATAACCAGCTTGAGATTCAAATCTCCCAGGGATTAAAATGATGATGAGGCCAATTCACATCATATTGGATCAGACACGCAAAATATACTTCCGATAAATCTAAAGACATCTGAGATCCGGTATGCCTGATTCCACTCCAAGCTACCCCACCATGGGTTGTCGAAGATAAATCAAAATTTAACTCGGGATATTCTCAGAAAACATTGATTCAATTGTGCTGGTATCACTTCTAAGATTGAGCTCAATCCACATTACGGTCAAGGCCTGAGAGTAAGCTGTGCACTACCGGAGAGCTAGCCAAATGTGGCCTTCTCCTACAGCATCCACGCCGTTCCCAGAAATCATCAAATGGATTAGATAATCATAGGGATGGATGAGAAGATGTACGTGCACAGGGATTACGGCATAACGTCTCCCGTCAAGAGGAGACTCCTGAAGAACTACTGAACTTCGCTCAAGTGGAGGAGGAGCTTGGAGAAGACTAAAAAAGCAGGATTCATGGAAATAGTCTTGAGGCAGAGAGCCGGGGCATAGACGCAAGAGAAAAAACTATGGCTAATTTAGTCCTGGTTCATTGCGGATGGGAGGAGAAATGAGATGTTATTTGAGGAAGGAGGAGAAATGTTATGCCATATGGGAAGGAGACATGACTTCTGGAAGGGATAGGATCCTTGCGAGGAAGTGCAAGATGTTATTCCGTTTCTAATTAGGAGTGAGGAGCCGAAGGGAGGGGTTTTGAGATGGGGAGAGGAGTGGCTCGAAACCTTGAGAAGGAGAAAAAGTGGAAATGGCTTGGTTCGGCTGGAAACTGGGAGGAGAAAGATGGGAGGTGGACCATTTTGGGAATGCTCACTTTCTCCCAACCTTCCCGTCGCTCGCTCGCTTCCACTTCCATTGTTATCCCTCGTGGGGCATCATGGGAGAGAGCAAGCGCGCGAATTACACTGAGACGGGAATAGAGAGAGATTTCTCGTGAATCCAGCGACCCTCACGGTGCTTCCAGAAGGGTGTCTACCCGGCGAACAACCTCCCTCTGCTCCTTAATATTTCCGTCGTTCACTCAATTTCCGTCCTTTTCCTCCTCCGGGGAACTCCGCAGGCAGTAATCTCCTTCTCCTTCCCTTGATTTGAATCAAACTCGTCCCTCTCCCATTCCATCCCTCAAAAAACATTCGCATCTCCGCCCCTAGTCCCTCACATTTAGTTTAGGTTCGTGTCCTTTAACTTTTATTTCTTTTGTTGCCTTCCGTTTCTTTGCCTACTTCATTTGCTCTCGCCTGAATCCCTTCCCGAAGCACGTACAAGCCTGAGAGTAGCCATCCAGCCCTTAAATTATCCTTTATACTGGTTTTCGTCAAATACCTTTTATTTTGGAAATGATGTGTTAGCCTCGAGTTGAAAGAAAAACTATCCGATTCAATTCGTTCTCGCGTACTTTCGCTGAATCCGGTTTATTCATTTTTCTTACTAAGCCTCCTTTTCGACAGAGCACAAATACTCTTTTGATGGAATAAATGTTTCGCTACAAAGCGTCCGAGAGGAAACTTTAGACTAAGAAAGAGAAAAAGTCAACTGCGCATTAATACACATGAGTGGGAAAGAAATTAATCCATATATCTATGATTAATGTTTAAAATTTAAAAAACAACAATCTCATTGTATTTTTCGCACCACAGGGATTTCTAAAATGGAGAAAGTCGGAGAACATAAACACAAATTACATTAGATGCAGGAATTGTATGCTCGAATTCAACAGACTGATAAGTAGGTACATAGGAGTGATAATAATTAAGCATGAACTTGAAAATCCCTGGGAACGTCTTTAATCAAAACGTAAAGTAAAGTATGAAGAGTAAATATACAAACATTGACTTGCTCTCCACTCGCTTCAACTATATCTAAGAAATAGGTATACGATTGCGCATCCGTAGCATAGGAGATAAAATTTAAAATTGAATGGAGTCATTTTCTTTCTATTACTTCGTGGCCAAACTTCATAATACTTAAAATTGCAGAAATCAGGAATCATGTTCATTCGTGTAAGATGACACAATTGGAGTTCATTAATAATTAAAATCCTCCTTTAAATTATATTTTTTTTAATTTTCAAGTAGTAATTACTAATAAAATACATCTGATAGTCTTTAAATATTATATTTCAAGTAGGTGTATATGAACTAAGTTGGTGGTGAATTGAAAGTTCGACTTAATCATGACAACGAGCCATTTTCAGCCCCGAGAACGAAAAACTATTATCCAATGTACATTAATCAGAACATGTACGCACCAGGATGAGGCATACATTTTCTCCGCCATGAAACTCGCGTGCAAAGTGAAGTACGCTGAGTACGACTCTCTCAATTGGCAAAAAATATGCAGAAACAAGACGGAGAGAACGAAAAGGCTCTCATTTGGAGGAAAGACCACTCAACCCCCCCCCCCCCCCCTCACCTCTCCGCTTTAAATATCACACAAATGGTCGGATAAAGAGATTTTGCCCGAGAAGAGGAGAGGAGTGCTACCCCCCCCCCTCTCCCAAGTCCAGAGATGAAGATTTCGGTGAGGAAATAACACGGGAGGGGGGAAAGGGTTGGAGGAGGAAGTGAATTGGGCCGTGGGGGTTGAGAGAGGAGGGAGGATGGGAGGTTTAAGACGTGGAAGGGGTGAAGATGAGAGAAGGAACTCCATCTCGCAGAAGGTGAGTGAGGGGTATGGCGGAGGAGAGCAAGGGGTGGCGGCAGAGGAGTCATTCCACGTCAAACTGCTTAAACTTTTGGCTTGACCCTCTCTCCAATTTTGCTCAAACTCGGCAAGTTTGTAGAACACGAGTGGAGCAATCTATTTTTGCAAATGCTCCAAGGGATGGGGTCTTTGGAGGGGGTCGGTGGGGTGGTACGCATGGTTCTCAACACTCCCACCACCTCCTCCTTCCAGAGTGGCCCCTCCTCCACCCACAACTCGTCCTCCACTTTGCTCAACTCTCCAAAGTTTGCGGAGAGCGGGTGAAAGAAAAGGGCCGTTTATCCCCTTCGCCCGACGTCGTTAATTCAAATTATCGCTCCTACTACACTCGCGTGGACTCGCCAGATGTGAGCGGGCGTGGATGAGACGACGACGCCACAGTCCGACGCGGAGCTTCCTGCATCATCGCCGGAGGGGGTTGCCCTCCGCGATTCTTTCCGCGGAGAATGAATGCAAGCGCTGAGCGAAGGGTCTCCGGGATTGTTGGTTGATCTTCGCGTTGAGGGAAGGACGCTGTATCGCTAATGCGAGTCATTGAGAGATGAAAGGAGCCCTGTCGTGTCGGTTGGTATGCATTTTACTTACTTGCTCAAAATTTGATGCAACGTATGAGTTCGACACCACATGTCGTGAACCCTCTAGGGGTCCAACATTTTCGGTTTTATGGAAAGCTGCTCACAAAATGCTAACATAGTCAATAAACCATACACCATCCTCGAACAGCAGAGAACTAATGTTCTAAACTTACATGGGCACGACCTTCACTCAGGGAGTTTTTCATTTTACCATATAGGTATTATGTCTATAAGTTATCCTTATTCCTCTTAGAGTTATATAATTTTCGATATATTACTCGAGTCCGTACATATCTAAAAAATCTTAAAGGAAAATATGAAACACTAACGCAAATTCATATCAGCCATTTGAAATTTATTAAAAAGGCAGGAAGGAAAAAACCAACCAACCAACCAACGGAGACATTTCTCAATTTGAAAGACAATTCATAATCGTTAAGGAGCCCATGTTATGGTGGTGGTGACGTTTTGTCACAACCAAGGCTGGTATTTATAAAAACGATCGCGGCATGCTCTCTTGGACACCGGTGTTACTCAGGTATTTTAATTGCTTGGGGTCCATAGATTTTTTTCTTGAAACTAATCCCGTATTTACAGTACCACTTAACCTGAAGGAACTTGTCTCAAATGAGGGATAGCGCACCAAACTACATTTTTCTCTTACGGACGGAGAAAAGAGCAGTAAAATCATCAACTATTTATTCTCTTGCATATCACGATTGTCCAAAGAGAAACTTATCCTCATGCCCGACTTTATTAATTTTTCACATTAATTTCGTAATTAATGAAGAACTAAATCCTGCTACCATCAAGAAACGTTTTCTGAGTAAGTTTAATGAGTTCATTGATTGTTGAAACATTGGATTCATGGATCCCTAATGACAATGGAATAGTCGCCCGTCAAACCTTTGGAAGCTATGGAGAATCTGACACGGTGTAAATCCGAGAGAAACTCTTCATTCATATTATTCGCCGGGAAAGCCTGCGGTCATCTATCATTGAATGGAGGTTTGGCGGTTGTCATGAATACAGCATGAAATTGAAGGAACTGACAACGAGAAAAATATCTTGCAACATAAACAGAGGGTATAGGCGGAAGGATAGGATGACGTTAAAGAAACAAGGCTCAAATAGGACATAAGATGCCGCCAAGGCAGGATTTTCTCCGATGGAGAAAGGAAATTATAGGTAGGGGAGTGGGGAAGGGAAGGTCATTGGTGTCCCTGGCGGAGTGTGTGGGAACTAACCGAGGGGAGAGAATGAGGGAGGGGGTATTAAGAGAGAGAGGGAGAAGAGGGGGGAGTTGGGGGGTGGGGCGAGTGCTCTGGGACGTCTTAGGTGGGAGTTGGGAGGCCCTTGGGTATGGGGGTGGTTCGGGAGGGCTCTGCGTAACAAGGAAGACCCGGAGAGTGATGTATTAGCAGGGAGGCGGATATTTTATTCAAGGGAATAGTCCCGAGGAAAAAATACAGGCAAGGGATGGAAGCGAACGTTAGTGATGTGGGGAGGGTGAAGATCGGTCTTCCTCCTAAATACCTTTCAGCACATCAAAATGAGCCGTCGCATTACTGGCCCACGGGCTGAAATAGCACAATGCATAAATAATTTCTACTTCAACCCATCTCAAAATGTCAGAGAGGCGACCATCTATAAAGCCTATGGTAGAGTATCGCCGTTACAGTATATTTAAGAATGAAATCTCGATACACCTACCCTTAAAAATATGAGAAAAATTATAAATCTGACTCATGATGAAGTGGTTAAATTTTAGAATAAAATAATATATAAACATAATTAACTTTTACGTTATTTACATGAATTTTTCGAATCCATTATTGTATTCTTAATAAGAGTCACACTGTGGAACTGTCAATTTCACCGGTAGAGATTATATTCCTATCAGCACTAAAATTAGTAAATGAACGCAATATCATCGCCGAGTGAAAAAGAAATAATTTCTAAACATTTGAGCAAATACTGAAGAAGGAGCATAATGTCAAATAATAATAATAGTCATCGAGTGACAAGAAATGTTTTCACTAGGTAATACTTAATAATTCAATGGAATGAGTAATTCACTTGGTATTATAGAATTAACGGGAGTTCAAATTACTCCATGCATATAATAACAAGTTCAAATCCACAAACTATGAACGATTGTATCCTTACCGAACGAAATGAGTGGGAGTCGGTACAACTGATTAACAGTAGATATTTCAATGAAACTGGAAAAATTGAAAAACCTACACTGAACATTCATTTGATAATTTATTATTGATACGAGTAAAAGAATCATTTGGGCAGGCAATAACTACATATTTTACTTAGCCATTGCTACTCCCTAAAAAAAATAAGTCTTTTCCCGAAATGGTCTCCAGAGGTTTCGGTGGAGATGCTAGGAAGCAACATATCACAGGCTGTACGGTTAGTATGAAAGACAAGAGCACCAAAGGCACTGTGTAGAGCAATAGGGGCTAAGAGAAAGAGCAGGAAGAGGAGTAACTAGGGTCTGGGAGTGAGTGAGGGACTCGGTAGGGGGCAGCAGGTAGAGAAACGATGGGAGATGGGGGTGTAGGACCCTTGTGAACTGCATCCGGAAGTGAAGGGGGACTCGCGAAAGGATTAAAGTGAGTACTTAAAAGGATGCTTTCAGCATCAGGTGTCATTCCCAGGGGAGGCCAAGGAAGGCAAAGGGGCTTTGAGGAAGATGGGGGACGTAGTAACCAGGGTACCTCTGGAAATTGGGAATTCGTGAGGGAGTTAGGTCTTCCGGGAGGGAGCAGGTGAATCACAGGCCGGTTGGGGCCAAGGGTAAGGAACTGCCGTCTGAGCTTGGGAGGACTTTGAGAGTTGGGGGCATGGAAGAGGCCAATGATTGAGGAGAAGACAAAGAATGGCGAAGGTTTTGAAGACGTGAGTATCAATGTGGACGAGGCGAGTGACTTATTTTAAAATTTTCTTAACCCACCTAAAATTGCGTTATATTCCTTTCGACAACAATGGTGACGGGGGAATGAAAACATTTTAACTTCATAATTCGTTTCTAGTACATATTAAATTCAAGAATGTTAGCAGATTCAGAAAAAGAAGTTAATTTTTTACTTTAGAATTAAAGGTTTTTTATAGTTTAATGCAAATATAGCAGGAATGAAATTTATTTTATCTCCTTTAGAGATGGATCATCTTTTTTCGGATTGTCTCTCATTTAGAGATGGATAATCATCAGTTAGCTCATAGTTTTACCAAAGAATTAGTAGACATCTATATCAAAATAAAATCTTGGTGTGACCATTGTGGAATGAATTGTAGGTGAACAGAAAACTGAGTGCGGGATACAATAATAACAGTTTTTGCCTCCATCATTCCTCCTATTAATGAATGGAAAAAATCAAAATTAACGGTCTTCTACATGACTGTTTAAAATATAAATACGGTCAAAAGGCTCTTTTCAATATGAATCCATGAACATTAATATGAGCACTCTCACATACCGACAGAACATAGTTGAAATTTTTCTTTTCTCAAAAAAGGCGAAATAGCCGTTGAAGTAATAATTTTATAAATGGTTGAGTAAAATTTAAAAAAATACTTGAAAAAGTTTTGAACAGGCTGTAAATGTTATTGAAGAGAAAATTGAGCGATTAGGAATGAAGTACGCAACACTTTAAGTGTGACGTAGTAGGTACCATTGTTATGTGGGAGAAATCCGGCTTCATCGCGAAAAATTTCCATCACGGCTTATATTCATCGCGTATTGCATCACGTAAGTTGAAGAGGCGGAGTACGATTAAAGTCGACAAATATTCATTCCGCAACTTCACACGGGTTTCCCACTTCATTTTCAAAAGGAGAACGGAGTGCACTATCTTAACCGAGGATGGAAAGTGCACTGAACTTTAGAGTAAAAGCCCGAGTGACTCCGCGAACGATAATCGCGGTTGTAAGCAGTCGGACAGTAAGCCAGCCTGGGCTGAGAGCATAGATCAAGATGTAGGAATAAGGTGAGGGTGGGGGGGAGGGCAGGGAGATAAGAGGGTGGCAGCGAACCCCTCCTTCCCCGATGGCATAATGAGGAGATGGACCCCGGGGGTCGATCGAAATGAGTGGGAGACGGAAAGAGCAAAGAAACGAAAAAGAAAACAAAAAATAAACACACTGAGAGCTGGAAAAACGCTTTATTTTTACCAGTGATGGAAAAAGAAACGACGGGTTTCAAATGCGCAGTTGCAATATGCTTGAGGATTTCCAGGAAAGGAACGGGAAAGAGACGACAAGCACCAAAACCTACGTTACGAGACGAAAGCAACGCGATGGGAAACAAAAAAAAACAACACGGTGAGGCAAAGCCCGTAGTCATATGTGCTCTTCTCAAGCTTTCCAGGAAGGAGAGCTTTTTCCCCCGTAGCATGAGCCGCACCAACGAAGGTAACTCGCACTCCGCGGAACTCGGCTTGGGAAATATTTACTTTTATTCGCGAAAATGGTTGGCAGTTAGAAGAGCACACATATTGCATCGAAGGATCTACGGCATGAGGCAAGCTGTTAGAAGTAAATTTACGGTGAAAACGTTTTCATATGACGTTTTCATGGGTGACGGAAAAACTAACATTCCAACTTGTATGGGTGAAAGGGGTGAGGAAAACATTTCAAAAAATTATATACCCTTTGAATCGCATTATTTTACGCATCTAAACCGAATAAAATGAGTTTTACTCTATAAATATGCACAGAGAAATATTTTAATACTCACGTACATTTTTACCCATCATGCCATTCCCTTTTGGTGTGGGCAAAGTCAAAGAAGATAGGTAATTCTGTTAGGCCTCGAAAACTGACTCTCTTTTAACAATTTCTTCCATGATGTCCTATCCTTTGGGTTAAATATACCGTATACCTTTTTTGCATATGTTATACTCATGCATTGTTTCATACACGTTTTTCGATTCTTAAAACACCTAATATTTCTCCTGTTTATAGTCTCTTCCACATTCACCCATGACTTTCGCGATCTACTTCTTCCTATCAAACCAGTTACTCTGCTATCATATATCTGTTTCGCTATTTGACTCTTATATATTCTCTCAAAATGGCCAAACTAACGAAGCACACCTCTTTCATACATATGTTCATTACCGGAGCCTATATTATCTATATTCGTAACAGGTGCATACATTCCATTTTCTTTCATCATCCACTCATTACTAACCCTGTCCATCCCACTTTTTCCGGTAACACTTCACAGGTACCCCATTCACACTGCATTTTGCCTACTCTTATGATTATTCTGACATATACAGGTTCCACCGACATATCATAGCGTCAGGAGGAGAATACCTTTGCACACTGCGATCCTCGCTTTCCTAAGCAAACACTAATTTATAGATATGCTCCATATACTTCCTTGAACATTCCTTCCGGCATTGGGAAGCGTTATAATCTCTTCGTCTATCCGTCCATCTTTCGAAAAATAAATAAAAACTTAGTACTCTGAATTTTTACGCATTTACCCTGAAATCAATTTTCCTTGTTGCTTCACAAAAGTTATCAAGGAGCACCTGTAATTGATGTGGGCACTCAACTAGCAACACAGCTTCATATGCGCACAATAAAACTCGAGCATCGCAAGTTAAATACTTTATTCTAAAAGTCGATCCTTCCGCTAAACTAGTAACACATACCCTTAACATGCCCATAATTAGTATATTACTAGAGAAAGTGGCCGTTGAACATCAACGGGAAGGAAAAAAATCAACACTATTACATTGTATGTTTGTTTTTTTTTCGGGTGTACCCCGCGCACTATGACCAGGTGTGAAACCTGACGTTTCGTGGCCGTTGCTAGCCACTTTATCAAAGGGATTCCCTTTGATAAAGTGGCCAGCAACGGTCACGAAACGTCAGGTTTCACACCTGGTCATAGTGCGCGGGGTACACCCGAAAAAAAAACAAACATACATTGATAATGACCCACGAATGTTTTAACCAAGAATTACTATTACATTGTAATAAGCCATTTAAATCTTATTTAGTGCAAAGAATCATTGAGTCAATGGATTTGCACGGAATCTAAACTTTAACAATAAGTATGGTCGTTATGGAGACGATGACTCAAGAATGCTAAAATATTGCGACACATCGTTACGTTTCAGCAAACATTTCGGAATTTGGACCGGAATACAAAATTCGAATGAAAGAATAAAAATCTTTATTTTATTTTACTTCTATTGTTACCTTTCCAAATAACGGAAAACCACTATTTCTAATTTAATTTTGCAAATCAAAAAAGGTCTGCGGCCAATTAAAGATTCAGCTTCACGTGTATTTCTTATGTGAAAGTTACTGACAAATATGGTACACATCAGTAACTATAATAGTAAATGGTATAATTTGAGGATTCAGAAAAGGGAATGTACTCATATTAAAGGATTAGGTACTTTAAAAAATAGCTTGTAAATACGGAGTGCAGTCTTACATGGGTAGGGAAATAGCAATTACGATCAGCATACAACGAATTATATAAATATAACGCTTCGATTTCCCTGCAAGGCAATTAAACTTGGAACACAAATGGGCTTCCAATTCAAACTCAAATGCCACGGTGGCAATTAAAGTTTTCACGATCGAGTCAAAATCACCGATGTATTTCAATTGGATTGGGCTTAATCATTTCCGCTACTATAATGATGGAAAAAAGTAATTTGATTTCCCCAGAGGATACAACCAGACAGGAAAATATGATTTCATACTAGCGTTTACATCCACAACATTATTATGAAAGTAATTTACTCATTAAGCAGATCGAAATCATGAAATTTGAGATCAATGTAGATTGACATTTAAAAAATTGGCGTCACCAGGATAGTGTGGGAAATATAAAATCATTTACGGACAAAGTTCAAATCCTAACCGAAATGTATTTGCATCTTGTTCCCGTGGGTACTATCTGAATGGAGTATTGAATGGGATCATTTGCGCTGATGTAGAATCAAAATTGGACAGCAAATGACACAATATCAACTATCAAACATTAACAATATACGACACGAATCACGATCACGCGTTAAATCACGCGTATCTACTGATGAATGGAATCGGCTGAAACAATGGCGTAAATATATTTAGAGTATATATTTAAGTTGAGCTGAGTAAACAGTGAAACCCTTATTGAGAACTACGAAGAAGTGGCTACATGAAATTGGATTCGTCTTTCACGAGAAGCCTGCAAATTACTGAAGGGTAAACGAGAAAATAAAATTTCTTCCATGAATGCAGTAAACAATATCCGAGGCCGTGCTGAAAAGATTTCTTAATTTTAACAAAACTATCCAACATACCTATTTAAAAAAAAAAATTAAGTTAATTTTTAACTGCTCATTTGGCCATTTCATACCTTAAAACTACGTTAGTGCAGAGGAGACTGCGAAGATGTGTGCAATGGTGGTATTCTTTCTGTACGAATATACAGAGGCATTTACTTCCTTTTTGTACGTGCCCCACACAGAAGAAAACGCTATAGAAACTTTAGTACTACAATCTATCCCTCTTGAAAGGTATGTTGTGAGGGAATTTTAAGGATTTCCATGGAATAGGGAATATAATCAGGATACTGCGAAGCTAAAGTGGAGAGATAAATATGAGAGAGATCCTCTACCAGAGCGAAAACGATGCTTATCGAAGGGATTTCGATGAGATAGGGGTGGGGGAAGGGGACAGGGGGGACTGGAGATTCTGGCCGTCGCATGGGGGAGGGGATGGCCGGCCAAGCTGAAAGGTGACGGCCCTTGAAAAACAACCCGAGAGCATCAAACTCCCTCCAGCTCCTTAGTCATCGACCCTTCTCTTCCTCGAAAGGCTCCCAAGGAAAGTTTCACCTCGCATGTTTTCGTCGACGTTTTTAGGAAGGGGACTAAGCTTTCCTTCCCAAGTTGCCAACGAGTGTGCGTCACTAGCACAAGTGAGTGCTTTTGTGGCGCCGCAGACCAACTTAAACAGCAAACGAACAAATGGGTTAAGGAATGAGTCCGGTGAGAAAAGTTTATAAATTGAGCGTCAGCGCCAACTTTGCAAGGGACCTGTGCCTGCTAAACTCTAATGATCTCTGTAGCAGCACTCAGTAAACGTAGAAAGGCGCGCATTATATTCATTGACTCGTCTTATCATCTATTGGAAGAGAATATGATTTCAAATACAACGCGAGAAACACAACCAACTTAATGCCTCCCTAAGTTCAGCTTCGCTTAATAATTTATTCACGAGTAGTAGAATTTGAGCAAAATAATTCTTCATTAACATGGGCAATGAAATGAATTGTTTCGTTCATAGACTGATCCCACGAGTTATAAAATACATAGATTTTAGGGATGAATAGAATATGTTTAATAATGAAAAATCTACATGCTCTCATTGCAAATTCCTGCAAGTACTATAGAATTGTAGTTACGACTACGTGAAATACTCACACTGACTGAGTTTTAGGTACAAAGAGCTAATTTATATGAAGCACTTTGCAGTGCACCTCACTTCTCCAATCGTGTATGATGGTTATGACAATTTTATTGCGGAGGTAGCTATTGCGCACTGAACTTTTACAAATCAGATTTTACGGATATTTTACGAATGAGTAATCGTTTCGAGCCTTAACATTTCTGCTCAATTCCTTCCCTTTCCCTCGCGGAAATACAGTCTCTCCATCCGATTTTTAAAAAATAAGTACGTTAGAGGGAATAACAGGAAATATCCAAAACTTTTTTCCAAAGTTGGCACCACGGGAGATGAAAGGGGAGGAGGGTTTTCTACTCTCCTTGGCACGAGAAATAATGCGTTCTCTCTTCTTTGGGGAGAAAAGATAAAAAAAGGTGAAGATGCCTAAGAAACTCCCTTGGGAAGAAGGAAGAGGAATTTTGGGATGGGGAGGGGAGTGTAGAAATGGAGTTTTGGGTGGTACTAAAGGAACCCCCTAGGGAAGAAGTATTATTCGAAAATCTGCATTGGAACAGCCTCCCTAGCTAATTGGCACACGAGGATGATGGAAAAAAAATGAATTCGAAACTCCTTGTAGTAAGCCAGGGTGAGAAAGTTAGCACCAGGACTACTGACCCTTCAAAGTACACATTCCTACACCAATCCAAGCACTAAGGTTGGGTGTTCGTCCTAATCAACCAATTCCGTCCGTCAATTCCTTGAACGGATCCAGGCACCAAAAACTCGAAGAAACGGTGTCGGGCGGGGTGGGATGGTTGACATGCTGAATGAGGGAAGAGGGTATCGAGGAACTCGACTGTGTGGGGATTTGGGAGGAATTGGTGTGCGGAGAGGAAAGTTTCCCTGAGTCTGACGTATTTTCCAACGAAATAATGTTTTCCTTCATCCCCCTCATCCTAGCCCCCATCACCTAACCCATCTCGGGCGACGCAATGTCAGAAAAATAATCTTTCGATTCTTATCTTTTTTTTACTCCTCACTCAGCCCATCCATGTCCTCCTCTCCGAGGGTCCCTGGTGTGCTGAAGAGAGATAGGAGAAGGGGCGAGCTCCCGAAATATATTAGTATTCGAATTTCTACCCCTTCTTAAAACTGAGTTAACTTTTGTTCAATTTTTCCCCTCTCGTTTGACAAAAAGAAGAGTCCTCGTTGGTGGTGAAAGTCCTCCCAAAATCGAGCGGAAGAGGAAAAGAACGTTTTTTTATCCGGGAATAAATAATTTCCCTCGGCTGTTCCCGCGACTCACTGAGATGCTCATTCGATCAGTCAAGGCAGAATGATAAATTGATATAATGGGGCATAGAAATCAACAGGGAAAAGATGATAAATACTTTACGCTTAATTAGAAGGGAAGTCTACGCAACTCTCAGCGTTTTAGTAAATAATTTAGAATTGAAATCAGTATCAATAGATTTGCGAGGTATTTCCTGCGTGCTGATTACAAATAAATGACCCTGCACAGTCAAAACGAGTCCAATACTTACTGATTTTACAGGCCGGAATTTTTTTGCCAATGAGCTCAATGAGCGCAGTCAAGAAGAACTTACCTGCAATAGAAAGAAAATCAAATTATCAAACATGTAAAAAAGTCAAAAACGTATTCAGTACTCTTAGATGTTTGCATTTATCACAATGAATTCTATGGAAATTAGATACAGCGTGAGGCAATCCTGATACTATGAGAATCTTTTATTCGAAAACAACCACACCACGAAATTATACCCAAGGATAAAAAAATTAAAAAAGGCCTTCAATTTTATGCAATTTTTGACAGGTAATCAATTGAAAAGCAATGGAAAATCATTAAAGAGTGACAAACCATTTTCATAAATCATTATGTGTGCTCAAAATTTAGATTGCATTACTTTTGTCAGAATAAGACTACAAAGTTTTTGCCTTTTTAACAGAGTAAGTACTTTATTTAATTTTGTTGAAAATAATTTTCTTTATTGTAGAACAGTTGGTATTTTGTATAGCATGCATCAAAATTTTGGCATAATTCCTTTGCTCATTTTTGAACTTATGAACAAATTTTCATAAAAGTTACAATCGAGTAATTAGTGACTTTCCGCTAATCGGATTTCCTTGGTGCATGAGTGCTATTGAATGCCAGATCATTTAATAAAATTTCTAATGTTCGAAGAAGTTTGATGAAGAGGCTTAACTTGGAGGGGCCAGAAAGTTCATCCTTTGCCAAGACAAGCGTGTTGAAGATGAGGCCGCTTCGGAGCAGGAACCATCCCGGATTCCACAAAATAAGCCGGGATGAGAGCTATAAATAGGTACCTACTTTTATATTCCTCTGGAAATTATTTTCTTGCATTTCACGCGTTTCCATACTATTCTCTACTTAGCACTTCAAATTTACGTTTGTGTGGAAGTCTTTGAAAAGAAATATCAACGACAGCTGAGATGTTGAGAATTTCTGGAAGTCAGGGAGATGTGGACTAATATTGATTCTGGTTTCTAGTTGAATTAACGTAAGAAAACGCTGACTGAGGTGAACACCCATAGGAGGAATGGATGTCATCGAGGTAACGTTATTCGGAAGATGAAATGCCTGGGAAGTACGGGAAAGGGTAAAATTATGGAAATCTAGATGCATGAGATAAAGACAATTTATTGATGAAGTGCTGTGACCTTGGTGAAATATATCAGAACTACACAAAAAATTATCCTGGCCACTGGAAAGCCAATCAAGGCGAAAGTTAATGTAAATGCTTAAACTCGTACGGTTCTGTTGTCTTTTAAAATAATTTTTCCAAGCAAGAATTATGCGTCAGTGAAAGAGAAATTTCAGCTCTTTATATCTTAAGGGTCTTCAATATATCATCCACCTCTGGCAATTTTCAATTATATTCAAGTAATATGGATTTACCTGTGTAATACATAGATTGATATGATTCCCGGTAAAGCAATACGTTATGAAAACAACGATCTCTCTAAGAACCAATTTTGGTTCAGCGTTTTCAGTTTTGAGAGAAAATATTAGAATTCCGCGGGATTACGATACACAAGCAATACTGTGTGCTTTCAAAACAAAACGCCTCTCATAAGATAAGCTGAAAATTTCAAATTTTTTCTCAATATCTAAAACATTATTAGCCCTTTTGAACATTTATTTGTTCAGAGTCAATGAAAAAGCTTTAAATCGTTCCTAATATTAAGTCAATTTTTATTTATGATTTATAATTTTAAATTTCACTCTAAATTATAAATGCATGCATAAGAGCTATAATATACCAAAACTAAGTAATGATACCCTTAAGCTTGAGCATAACACAGTATCCGATATCCCGCCTCCTCATAAAAAAGGCATTAACCAAGGCGGAGCAAGGGAAATTCATAATATAATATTACAACACAGATATCATCTCTTAGCGTTCCTCTTACGAGCCATCTGCTTCTGCATACAAGGGAAAGAAAGATACGAGGCAAGAAATCCGTTTTAAACCCCTTCTCCCGACACGACCTTAGAAAATGTCACTCCAGGTCTAACGAGAAACTTGCCAGCGACGATCGCTCCGTAGGTAATGCGGCCCAGGCTGCAGCGGTGGAGGAGGCTGAGGTGCCGTGTCCGCTGATAGGCCACACGGCGCCCCCTCTTGGATTCCAAACTCGGGAGAGAGGAGTTACGTGTGATAGCGATGACTGACATAAGCAGCCGCAGATTGCCCGACTCCCCATGGTAACCCGAGACTCCGTCCCCCTAATCCCAGCTCCGCCACTCCGCTAGAGCTGTCGCCGTGTGATAAGAAACCCACCCACGCACATCATCCGCGCTTTGTAAGAGATATTTCGGAGGGCCGGCGGGTAACATAATAATTGATCACACGTGATACGAGAAGAAAGTGGCAGAGACACTTGAAAAGAGTACACCAGCAGTGCCCCTTAAATACTATTTTTTTAGCCAGAAGTCTCTTAATTGTTTCTGCTGGAATATACCACAGCAAGACTTAATTTTAGCTTCAACGAATTTTAAGACTTAATTTTAGCTAGAACGCAAGACTGTTACATTTGAGATTTACCGTCTATGTATGCACCAAAACTCACGTTTTGACGTTTAATCCTCAATTATGAGACTTAAAAAAATTGGAGATATTTTTTAAAGCCATAATTTTCTCGTGAAAAACAGCAAAAAACCTCGACTTGTTAAGCCAAGGCTTAATTCGAGGAAAATGCCCAAAAAACAACACATTTTTGCTCTCTTTTCTTTAGTTCATAGCCTTTGCATTTACCTTTGGAAGAAAATATTTCAACATTATCTCCCAAATTTAAAGTACAGTAAAAAAAGCAACCCTTGTAATATTCCTGAAAAGACCGTACTTCTTGCTTAATCCCTAAGATATATGATATCAATTCAATCCATCCCCATCCAAGTTGAGCTAGCATAAGCTGGCAATTGCCTGAAAGAATATTGTCAGTGCCTCTAGAGCAATTTCAGGCTATTGAGCAATGTCAGACTTGAGTAGCTTTACAATTTGCGTTTAATTTTTTTGGTGAATTAAAACATAACCACCTACAAAAAACGACAAAATTTTACACGCAGGATAACGCTGAATTTTTTTTCGATCGGTTTTAGGAAAAAGTTTCAATTTAAGTAGTACCATCAAGAATAAAGATGTGCTGAATAAAAAAAATTCATATGAACAAAGTTCGTTGATGAACACAGAAATTAGACGGTATATCAAAGCTGAGGGGAATGGTCCATGCTATAGCTCAATTACGACACTGAAGGCCTTTGAATAAAGTAAACTATGTGACTGCTCAGAAGCAAGAATTACTATCTCAAAGGTAATATGTGATCAAGTAATATTTCTAGGTTTTGGTACTTCAAAGAATTAGAGGAAGGCTCCACATTAATAAACAACGTTTACCCTTGTGCATAAAATACAAGGGATTTTTGGTGAGAGAGCATAAGTT
The DNA here is from genome assembly GCA_963573305.1 of Pyrrhosoma nymphula. Classification (NCBI taxonomy): domain Eukaryota; kingdom Metazoa; phylum Arthropoda; class Insecta; order Odonata; family Coenagrionidae; genus Pyrrhosoma; species Pyrrhosoma nymphula. The sequence continues at coordinate 93,267,801 of OY754338.1, forward strand.
TAAAGATAAGAAAACATTACGTTTTGTCCAAGAAATATGTATTCAATGAATATATATGCCACAATTACCTTTGTTTTCTGAAGGCGATTAGCAGAGATATAAAATTTGAGATGAATGACAGTCATAATTAAATCTGCTTCTTAGATTTGGAAAGCTAGCATGTTCCATTGGTCATAACATCATAGTATCTAAATAATGATTTATAAAACCATGCACCAATTCATTTATATATGCTATATTTACTCACCTGACTGACACATTCCTTCTACTTAAAGGCCAAATGTCGTCAAATAGTAAATCCTTCAGTTGCTAAGATTTCTTTAAATACTACGTAAAATAATATTCGAGGAAATAACTTTTCGTGGTCATCAAACGTCAATAATATTGATAAACTACCTTCTTTTTTTCGCTTCATCCGCAATCATCACAATTTTGGAAAAAGAGCACTGCTTTAGTTTGAAAATCATTCTAAGTTCAGTCGGTATCGTCTCGGGTGAATTCTGTCTTACTAAAAGTTATTCAGCTCACTTTTTTTAGCTGTGGGTCAGAAGGCCACCAGGGTGGACGAGAGGCTCACGAAGATAAAAATGATCTTGGGGTCAAGCAACGGAAGGCACGTGAAGATTCCGCGGAATCATCTGGAGGTTATTAAGGGAAAAAGAGAAACATTGAACTCCGCTTTTGTGCTCGGAGGAAGGTAAAGGTTTAAAAAAACCCATCCCAGTCCATAATGCTTGCTTTCAAGGTACTCCGGTAAGGCAGAGGGAAGTAAAGGTGAGGTTGGCGAGTGTAAAAAGGGATAAGAAAAAAGGAACAACATTCTCCAGTAATTCTCTCCCCCTGCAGGTTGGTTCGCAAGTGCGGCCGTTGAGAAAAAGTCCGGAAATAGGACATTGGGGTAGGTTGGAGGAGAAGTGAAGGTATAAGAAGGTGGTGGGCAGCAAAAAAAAAGAAGGGTTAAAAGCGGCGTTAGGACGAAATAGAGCGAAAAAGAGGAGTTTGAGGTGGGGAAAAGATGAAAAAAAATTGCGGAGTTCAAGACCGTACCGTCCGTCGGGCGTGCGGGAATTTCCGTCGGAGGCAATTGAATTACCCGGTAAAAAGGGACGAAAAAACTCGTCGATGGGGTCTGGTTCCCCACGCTCGGGAAATCCTCCTCGGTGTGGTAGAGTTCAAGGGAGGGGCGGGGTTGCAGCAGGAGGGAGGTGTTGGAGGTGAGGGTACGGAACGGTGGGCGCCAAACTACACAGCGTTACATTTCTCGGCGCCCGCGCGATCAGAAAGAGAAAATTAATAGTTCGAAGACGAAAAAAAGGGCATGGTGTAAAATGCTCTTTAATGGCGCCCAAAGAGTTCTGGCGGGAAGACGTTACTGCTGACGTCGACGAACAGCGCCCAGAGCCTTCGGCGAAAGAAGGAACTCATTCCGCCAGAGTTGAAGTTGAAGGAAAAGGTCTGGGGGAAAAGGAAAGGAAAGAGCTTCTTGGGGGTTGGAACTGAATAGGTAAGATGGATTTATTTCTTTTCCATTGTTTCCGTTAAATCACCTCAAATATAACACTACGTAGGCGATAAGTTAAAATAAATAAGAAGAGACAACGTATACAACGTAACTTACATTTAAAAGAGGATGTCGGGATAAAAATTGAAGTGATTAGGGAAAATATTAGCGTCAATTTATTCATAGAATTTCGAAACCGATTACAGTATATTGTGATAAATTTGCCTAAAATCTATCTCCCTTTGGTAACCAAAAATGACTACGTCTAACCATAAATTCCTTTATGTAGGTCTTTTTAATGCTAAAGTTTAGAACTATTTTTAAAAACGACAACACCTGCGCTTTAATTGCAGTTAATATTAATGCCATTTCTTTTGCTTCTAAGCTGACTTTCTTCCTTTAATCTTCTTAATAATCTCAATTGGATGAGCAGTTTTCTACTAAATTCGACTTACGAAAAATAGCCCAAATCAATTTTGCTTAATCTCACAAAATAATAACTTAGGTTAAATATCACTGCCTAAATGGATACACAATGAACTCTGAAAATATTATTATGTTGGACTCCTCGTGAAAGTGCTAGGGAAATAATAGTTGCTACGACACCACTGGTGATATAAACAGCGTATTATTGCACGCTTACTGAACGGTGATACGAATGATTCCGGCGTGCACAAGGGAAGTGTTTTCTCAGAGGCAGCGCCGTAAAATTTACGGAGTTTTCCGCAGGAAGTGGAATTTTTTATCGCCGCATCTTACTAACCAACTGGAAAGCTTTCTTTTTGGTAGGTACCTTGAAATCTCTTCGCACTAAGGCACCATTTCAGACACAGCTGTTTAAATCACTTCCAGAAACGGAGGAACAGAATTATGGGGTCACCGTTAATGTATTTTGAAAAGCCGCAGGAGCATCCTTTTTCTAAAACACGAGTGTCTAAATGATTGCAAACCAAATACTGAAGAGCTAATCAACCTGGCTACAAAACCAGGGAAATTTTATTGTCCTCAACATCCCGTCAAGGGATTTGTACATGGAGGGTTCATTAATCATCGAAATTATCGAATATACTGAAAAAGGAGGTTATTTTGGAAGTAAATGGCACGCAAAAAATTTAAACTCTCTCTCTCTTGCTGCGTAACCTGAGGCCAAAGCAGATCATAAAATACCAGGGGTAGAATATACAGATATGAAAACTTTCAACGTCAGCTCTTCAGACCGAACAGACTATATATTCAGTCATTGTATCTCAGAGTTGAATAGTATACATATTAAAGATGAAGTAGAATGGATTTTTACAGGTTGACAAGTGGCCATAGAAATTTAAAGATAACTGGAGAATAGTTTGCTTGGAAACTAAATTTAAACAAATCAGTTCAATTTTCAAAATAAATCAAACCAAGATTACTTTAGAGCTCCAACATGTTTGTACCAAAGTAATGGTGAGCACTAATATAAAGAAATATGGTAGAAAATTTTACAATAACAGAATTCAATCCATTATTTGTTTGTAAAGTCTTGTTGTATCTCTGTAGGCACAGTGCACGTGGCTATTCTTGATATTAAAATATGCTTTTCTTTAGCATTAAATCCAACCATAAAACTTTGATATTAATGCAAAGTAAATATTATCAAAATGAAATTCGAGTGAGTTTGAAATAATATACTGAGGTTATGGACGATTCTCCAATAATAAATAACCGGAAGTGTAAAAACCATAGTAAGATAGGAGAACGATAACGGAAAAATATGAAAAAAGCTATGATAATGCAACTTGTTGTTCACAGAGTGTAAGACAATTAGCATAAAGAAAGTGATTTGCACAGTAAAGCATTTTCCTGAAGGCAAAATAAATGAATAAATGGAAAAATCATCACGTAAATAGATAAACTAATCAAGATTCTCCCAAAAAGTAAGAGCTTCGTAACAGAATAACATACGAAAAAGGATAGTGGAATGTGTCAAATATGGACGCAAAAGTAATGACGCATATGATCTCGTTCGCAAGAAATTTCATATGTAAACTCACTTTCATTTTACGACACATTCATTCAGGCAGTCAAGCCGTGCTAAACCATTCGGTTTCGTCATTTCCGGGGGCTCTTACTGTTTAAGGACACGGCCCGGCGGCCGCAAATGCCTTCTCCTTGCCGTTAACCCCCGAAGGCAGTCGAACCGGTGCAAATATAAACGGACGCCCTCGGAAGGGGAGAACGTTGATGCACACGGCGGATGTAAAGAAACTCGGAAGACGAATGGCCCTCGGGACAAGATGAAGGGGGCGGGGGAGAGGGGGAGGAAACAGAGGGGGATAAAGAGAGGTGGAGATAAAAGGAGAAACGGAAGGGATAGAGCTTTGCCGTGGTTGAGACGGTTAAAAAAATGCCTAACAAATAGCGCATGCAATGACTGCGCGCGTGGTCTATATAAAGGACAACCTTTCCGATGGTACTTGGAGTCGAGACGAGATGCTATGACGCTGGGATGGGAAGGTATTAGAACGAGGATGTGGAAGCAAAGGAGTGTTGAACATGGCAGATGGAGCAGACGAGATACCAACCAAGACCTTCCTCAATAGGGTATGAGGATGTAGTCAAATACACAAGACGCTGCTTGAGAACAGTCACTTCTTTTGGATCTGAAACCCTAATCGCATGTCAGTAAATAAGAATCTTCGGGGAACTTCGCAAAATAAACTTTAAAAATTATCATACGGCCATAAGAGGTAAAAAGGACAATATGAGCTCCACGGCCTCTAATATAATCTGCCCTTGGTTTCCAACGTTAGAGGTTAAACACAGATTGAATATTAAGATTTTGTAGACCGTATGGCCCTGCGAAAGCTTTATCCAGCGAAATCATAACCGATATAGTGTCGAGGTTGGCTAAAGGGAGAAGTTCCATATGATCAGCAGTCATCAAATTTAACAAGTTAAAAAAAATATACAATGGCCGTAATAAATTGGCACCAGTCGCCAAAAGTACATTGCAATTGCTGTGTTGGTTTACGGGAACAAAAAGGGCAATTCTACGGCAGTGACCAACCACAACCTTTCAAGCAGAAAACCCTTCTGCGGTGGTTTACAGGAATGTTACTTCCAGCAAAGAGGCCGTAGAGCACAAGTTCCCCAGATTTTAAATTGCCATCTATCCGAAAATTGGTAGCTCTTCACTCCTCACAGCTAACCACTTAATACTCCTATACATATTATCGTTTTAACGTCCTTCATCATTTTATGCATGAATTACAAATAACTGATCCATTATTATAAGAAAAAACAGTATTGTAATTTCCCGCAAACCTGAGATTACTCACAAAACTAGCGTCGATAAACTACATAATTTTCAAAAAGTCGTGAGTCATAAAAAATTGTCGCGAAAAAGTTTGATTAACATTTTGTAAAAACTGCAGCCTGTTTCTCCATCACAAGGATGAAAGATTGAGAACCTTTCCCTTCCATCCCGAATTCCCCGAACTGTTCGCGAATCGGGGAGGGCTAGCAGAGGAGTTGGAAGGAATGAGGCATGCCAGTGGAGGGGAGGACTAGTGCCTCGCATTGCGTCGCGGGAGATGTTCATGCGGCGGAATGTGTAACCAGTGTTTGCGCTTCCGTAGAAGTGTAATGACTGCCGTGATGGGGGCTTGAAGAGGATAAGGGGGGAGGGCCGGCGATGTTATCTCCAAAAAGAAGGGATGGGGATAAGATAGACGACGAGGAAGGACTTGAGACGGAGGCAAAGGCCACAATAAGGGGTGACGTCGGGTAGTGGGGAAGTACAAGTGCTTGCTTGACGCACTTGCGAGTGTTTTGGGGCGACGGAGGGAAGAAGTAAGGAAAAGAGGAAGGCCGCTTAGCTTGAAGTACGAAGAAAGGCGAGCGGGAGGAGGGAAGGTAGACCTCTCTCTTCTAAGGCGGGACCATTGCGCCGTATCACTGACTGGAAATTTCTTCTCTGTGTCTTTCCCTTTCCTCGTACCTCTTCCCCTTCATGCGACTCACTATTCATCAACCCTTCGCTCAGCTCTTATTCCTTCCAACGCCGTCTTCTTTTTGCACGCACCTTGACTAAGGGGCGGAAAATTCCACCACAGCAGCTGTATCAATGGTGAGACCGAACGTGGTATAAAAACGTTGCCTTCATGAACGATGGGTTTCGTTTCGGGGGGTGGTATGAAGGTTTTCGTCGAGATCACCATCCAAGGCTTTCCTCGATAATTTATGACATAGCCATGCTTCACCGCTTCTGTTTGTTTTCGCTCTAGGCAGTGTGTCGCTCAATTCTGAACAAATTTTAGCAACCATGGTTGGCCTCTTTAAAAATGAGAGATAAAATGTTTAGGAGAGGTTAAAACTTCTCATCAATCTGTTGCATGCTAGTGGAATGTAAAATAACTAACATCTTTCGAATGATAAGACCAGTGATAGTGAGGGGAACAACTTTGAAATTGTGATTTACACACTAATGCTATGAATATCTTATTAAAACTTCCTCCCTTGTATAATAAAAATTGGTGATAAATTTAATAGTGTTATTTATCTGTGAAAAACTAGTATTTAGAAGTAGCAACTGTTATAGTAGAAAAATAATTTTTAAAATCGGAAACATTGTCGCTGCTTCATTTAAAAAAATTAAAAGTTCAATACCTTCACAGATTAGAGCTTTCGGCGTGACTTAGAATTAATTACATGACGTTTACAAATATAAGAAAGGAGAGAAGGTACTTCATTTCAGCCATAAGAAAGGACCAGAATACCTATCCTCTTTTTCAGAGATAATATTGTGTACTTAATGATATGCATTATAATATCCTGTGAATGTATAATGAATCAACACAGCGGATTGTGAGATGTCTGATCAAAAGAGCATGCCAACCGGTCTGGCTTAAATCAAAGCATGCCAAAGCATTTATAACACCCCTTCGAAGAAATCCCTCTTTCTCCCAACGTCTTGTTGATTTCTTTTATCGTCAAAGATCAAGGAGTAGGGAGGCTTAAGAGCACGGCGAGTACACAGGCACAAATGTGAGTGGAAGATGCTTCGGTACAAAGAAAAAGCTGACTTCAGTTCGTTATGAAAGAACATGGGTTTCAAGTCAACAATGTTCACTCAAAACGGAAGAAAATGTGTATGAGAGACAGTACAAAATGCTGTATGCATTTCGTATAGCAATAATATGATACATATTCCACCTAAGAGAGCATGGGAATTACTTTTCAAAACTGAAGCCACAGAAAATCTTACACCCAGATAAAGCTAAAAACTGAGATTAAATATTTTTACTTCTGATGTTATTGGAATTTGGTTCAAATAAATCTTTAAATTTGCAATCTCCTCAATTTACTAATTTAAGGATCAATTTTTAATTGCGCTGTAAAATGTTTCGTTGTTTTTTCTTACGAATTTACTCATTTGTCTATTTTTTATTTCATTACAGACTTTTTGCATCCTCTCGACTGACTTATCATACCACTCCTCTTCTGTGCTTGCCTTTTTCCGGAACTTTACCTATCAATTTCATAATGGACCACTAATTTATTAGCCAATCTTAGCAAGTCAACACAAGCAACTCTTAAATAGGTAGTTCGCTGGTCTATCTCCGACTGTGCTAACATCAGAATATGTATTTGATAGCAAATATTGGTGATCGTAATCGAATTATATTCATATAAAAAGAGATATATTCCTTGAGTGAAAGTCAGAGGATGGCTTATTTATTTGGAGAGGTGAATGAGTCTTTTATGATACGTGAGATACGTTAGGGAAAGTTTATTGGGGGAGATGAATAAGGATGGAGAGATACTCAGCTTTGGCACTACACAGCTCTCAACAAAAGGCACCATGGGGTCCACAGTGAAACGTCATATCCGGCAGCAGGGTTGGTTGTTTGGGAAGGTGGCCAACAACTAAATTTCTTTGCACCATGTAGAAATTTGTTTATTGTAGGATTGGTGGGCAGGCTAGTACGGAACAGATTTCGTGGGATAAAAAGGATGGAGAGATAACCTCTTTCGCACAAGGGACCGCAGACCACAGCATCAGGACGACAGATTAATGGTAACTGAAGCACCCTCCATTCATCACCCAAGCAGGGATAGGGATAGCACCGAAAACTTTCCAAAACGGTTGGGATATGAACCTGGGCCTAAGCAATTGGTAGCCGTAAATGCAAGGCACATGCAACATATATTATATATTTATTTAACAAATGATTCACCAAGAAATTATTCAAAGGTTGATGTTAATTTTCTATTTACAATTTCGCCTCGTGGTACTAGTATATTTCAAGCGTTATCATACTCATTTGAAGCACTCTTATTTTGTAAATTGGGTCTAAGTAAACCTTGAAATTGGCCTCCTTAAAACCACACTGAATTTTATATTTAAAATAACTGACGAACGCTGATAGTTTAAAGAGAACCTATGACTGATAGTATGTCTAACATCACCAACTAAAGCATGATAGAAAACTAAAAACGACAGTACTGCAGACTAGGGAGAGTTTCTGGAACAGGCTCTGACAACAGCTTTTATTTTGATTGATGGTATTTTCTAGGACACCCTGAGTTGATAGGATGAGTTGGATGGGTACTCCTTGATATCACTAGTAATCGGTCAAAACAGTGTAATGCCATTTTGGGTTGGAGTAGCTCATACGGGTCCATGTAACCCGTAGTCACGTGACTGTATACACTACTCCTTACCGACCTGCGAAGGTCAGGGGATTTCCAGCGTGGGAAAATTCAGCACCACCCTCCATTGTTCCCTCCGGGAAATGAGGGGGAGGAGCTACCGTACAGTTTTATGGGCTCAAGAGTTTTCAGCATCTTTGAAGGAACACGAGGGTTTTGTCGAGGGCCTCAGATCACGCTACGTCTCACCAGGCACGCCTCTGAAGAGGGGTTTGGGACGAAGGGTTAGGGGGTGGGTAGGGTGGTGTGTGGGCGGCGGTGGAGAAAAGAAGACGCCGGAGTTCGGCGGTGCGCGAGGTGTAAATTCAACCACAAAAGGAAGGAATGATGAGTATAACGGTATTAAGGGTCGCTTCTGCACGGCACCCTTGACGACAAAAGGTGAAAAAAATGAGCGGAAATGAGGAAGGGTGAGAGTGAGAGGGGTGGGGGGACGAGATGGAGGGTATTCCGCTTTCAGGGTTCTCTCTTTTCATCACAGGAGGCAATAACGAGGTCGTGGTGGGAGAGCACTCTCTTCACGGCTTCCTTTGCCCCATTCCGCCCCTGAACTCTTCCTTTCCTTTTCTCACCCTTCGCGTCTCTCTGAAGCTCCGACGAGGGCCGTCGGGGATGAGATGGAGGGCATACCCACATGCAATTAAGGGGAGAGTTCGGGTTTCGGAATGACTTGCGTGCATGAAAGGCGTTGAAGGGCCGGAGGGCTACTCCGCTCATGCGTTCAGCTCAGGTTCATTGCAACATTATAGCGAAATAAATGGACAAATAGAAAAAGCTCCGTCAACATCTGAATAGAGTGTTGGGTTGCGTTCAACTCAGGGAGAAATTCCTGAGGAGGTATAGTATCTCCGAGCCTTATTACTGCAGGGAACCTCAGAATATAAAGGGGTAAAATCCGTAGTTGTAAACATTTTGCTACTATTGTTACTTAGTAATCAAAAGGTTTCACTTTCAGTAATTATATCGACTCTTTCATCGGATTCCGTGGCCCAAAAATTATGAAAATATCTGAGAAACCTAAAAGTCAGCAAATTATTTTTTTAAAGATTTTAAATGACTCACTTTATTAGGTACAAATGGACTTCGATGGTTTTAAGGATGTAAACGAAATTTCAATACTTCCATTAAATAATTTTCCAATTACGATCAAAGGTTATGATATTCTTTTAAACGGATTGAAAAATATGGAACAGCTCAAAAAATATTTAAAGATATTAATTCAACAGAAAGTTAAACCGTAGCTAATATGTGTAAGTTTATTCTTCCATCCAGTGATCTAGGAAAGAAAATAATGATTTTAATCCACGATATAAGTTTGAGCAACAGCAGTAATTTGTTAACGATTCTATATGCTCTAGCAATCATAATGCGTTTTGGCTTATGAAAAAGAGATTTGGAATCAATGGGTAATTTAATAAGTTGATTCTCCAAGAATTTAGCCATTTTGCTTGTTTCCTTTCCAATATTTCTGGTCGCCTGCAAATTGTAGTTTGTGACCAAATAGACTCGTAGTCGCGATGAAGCAATGGGGACGTATGAAATAGATGCGAATCAGCGATGCCGATACATTACTAATTAGTACCCTTAGGCCATTTCGTCAACAGATAACGCACCACAAAACTGACCATATTTGAAGCTATTCCCATCGACAAAGAACTAAGCAACGCTAATTACTAAAAGTCACTTCATTTTAGTCTCCGCCTTCACTAGCGATTTAAGTAATCTACCAAGCCAAATAGTCCCAAGAGTTACTTAATCCTTGTATTACCCTTACGTTAAGACCGAGAAATGCACCTTTGTTAATGTGAAGATACTTTTCCCAATAAATAGTTAGTGGATGGGTCCATCCATCTGCTTATGCATATGATTCATTTAAATGAAAACAGAGGGTTAGTGCAATACGCAATTGAATGAAATGATGCAATCGATTCTCTATTTCACCCTACGAAGAGTCCATGTGCCAATAAAGAAGGACAGAATACCTTATGGATAAACTGTCACTCTCAGTAACTGCATTATTATTTAAAGGAATATTTTATCATCTACTTGACCAGGATATAAGATCGCTAAACTATGAAACCCTATTGAGCATTTTCAGTTGATACTTGCATGCAGATATTTCGACGCAATTAGAGAGTATAGAATGCCACAGGCACTTGGCAATTGATTTTTCCTGAATTTCTAAAATGCTAGTTCCTTAATACTATCTGAGAATGAGTGATAGCTGCAGATCAAGAGTTTTGCTTCTTGTAGGTAGAATGTAAATATGGTACAGCACATGTAAATAAATGCACAGAACGGCGTCAAACGCAGAAGAAATCCGGAGAAAAGCTCTCATCAATGGAAAGCGGAGAGGGTTCCATGGTTCCCCCTCTAGCATTTAGTGACGGCATTTCGATTAAAAGGACACACTTGGCAAAGACGACACAGAGACGAAGCCGAAGGAGGGAGGGAGGGAACTGGACGCTGCATATCTCTACTGGCGGGCACGACGATAAAAAATACAAGATAAAAACGAACGCAAATCTATACCAAGAAATCGAGTCTCGGCGATCCGTATTTAGATCGGAATTTGTTGGTAAACACGCAAACCATGCACGCGCACGGGCAGACAGTGCGCTTTCCTTCGTTGGGGGAGAAGATTCTTATTCTTCTTCTTATGGGGAGGAGGGCTGAGACACGCGGAGAGTCTGGGAGGAGAATAGCCTCGGAGCGTGGCATTCAACTCAACCGCATTGCTTCCCCCGACAGTCCTCCTCACTACCCTTTCTCGTGGCTGAGGTTTAGAAGGTCAGCGGATGCAGAGGAGAGTGGAAAAAGTGAGGATTTTAGAATTGGAATTCCCTAACCTTAAGAGCGCAATGGCTGCAGAGGAGGAAAGACTTGAGCCAAAAAAAATAGAGCCAGGGAGTGAATCGTCGAGTGCTGGGTTGCTACGCGCGCTCTAGGCAAAGTAAGCTCATAGACTGTTTGTTTCCAAGACCAATTCGTTTACTCAGAAAAATATTTGAGTCTGATTAGCTTATGCTGCTAAAAGAGTACCTGTCAATAATCATAATGATGTTTGGATGGACCGTAATAATTTGATGAACGTGTTAAGTAATTTTCCTCTTAGTTTAATTTCTTGAAATTTTCAAGAAAAATTTACTACCAAGCAAATTATAAGCTAAATGAGCGCTATACTGTTTTTTCAAATATATTATTTTTATTGATACATAATTGCACGCTGTCCGGTACACTTCACTATGAGAAATTTTCACTTTTCCATATCGGGGATAATTCAATTAATTTTGATGCATAAAAGAGCATTTGTGCTGATTTTGTACACGGATGTTTCAGTTTAGGCTATACTATTGTGATCAATTAGTTTCAATTGCTATACTATCATGTTCATTGAAATATTGCTTTTTTTAATGCTTTTGATGAATGTTGACGCCAAATTTGAACCTGAGCTCCCAATGTATTTAGTTCTGTATTCAAAGAGAGAGAGAGAGAATAATTAAAATGTACATCCCAAATCCCTGGTGCCTGAAAAAGATTAACTATAAATGTGTGTAGTGAAGTAGATATGCATATGGTGAACCAAATTCATCAACAAAGATCATATTAAAACATCTTGACGAAACTTCTCATTATAAGTTTAAATCCTTGACTCCTATATTTTTAAGGCATTTTTATCGTGCCAACGAACGTCTTTAGGTGGTATATTCGCGGAATTAAAAGAGTTATTCTCAAAGGGTGGTAAAGTGCGCTCTCCAACTTCAAAGGATCTTGTAGACGTAATTAGTTTGCTAAAGTAATACAGAGTTTGAATGTAAGAAAATTCAACTATTTAGGGTTCAGGCTTTCCCGGCGAATGATACTGATGAATTCTTCTCGGGCTTCCCACCGAGTTAGGTTCTCCATGTTGGCCAACATTTTGACAAGAGACTTTCCTGTCATCTTCAAGGCTGTGGATAATAGGACAGCCTCCTGTCGAAACGTCGGCCAACATGGAGAACCTAACCCGGTGGGAAGCCCGAGAAAAATTCATCAATTCAATCATTGTTTCTATGCTGTGGAAATATGATAGGTATATTCTGTGGTTTAGTCAAGCATTTGAATAACAAGTGCAGGAATTGTGTGGAATTTTATTGCCTGGAAGATTTGTTTTTATGCCATACTAGCTGTGCCCGGTATGTGTTGTAAAGCCTCTTTTTCTAAGACGGCACACATATACAAAGCAGACATGTACAAAATAAATGAGGGACAATGATTTTTGTGTATTCTCAAAATAAAATACTCTATCTTGAAGTCCCCATTGATTTCCATACTTTACATGGATTAGCCCACGAATATTTTTTGGGTTTAAATTCGGTCCCTTAACGGATTTGAAATCTAGTCCAATGAATTCCTCGTACTTAAACAGGAATTCGTAAAGAACAAATGATGGCATGAGTTGCTATTCCATGCCTATGCTGCGGTTTCCAAGTAAATAAAATATTCTATTCTAGCCGTAGTGCAAAAATTTAAGATTTTCGATCTTAAAAATCCAATTTTAGGAAAAAACAAATCATATGCAAAAAATCGAATGCAAGAATTCAAAACCTCTTCTTTCGTTATTAAATGATAAACTTTTAAAACTCATATCATGAGTGATAGAAAGAGGGAAGTAGAAATTAAAAAAAGCAAACAAAGAGACCGCTACTCTAAATTCTTATTCTACGTACACACAAATAAATTACGTGACTTTTAACACAAAATCTGTCTCGCTTATATGAATCTGATGCACGCGATATTATGTCTCACTGATACGATTCTAATGCACGTGATTGAGCAACTCGTAAACGATCTGCTTCGTTACTTGCGAGTCGTTCGTCGCTTCTTTGAGAAGCTCGCGTGCCAACACTCATTTGTTGAAACGACTCACGCTCCACCTATTCTCCATGGATTTAATTATTCACAAACCTTCGCAGGCGCGCTCAAAGCTCACCAATGTTTCCATGGCATGCGTTTCAATGCCTCTTTTTCTTTCTAAAGGCACACATTTACAGAGCAGGCACATTTAAATGTAAAAAAATAAATAAAAGACAGTGACTTAAATTAAAGTTGAAAAATTCTATTCAAGTGCTTTGGGATATACATTATTTTTGGTCTTACCATCCTCTGCAAAAATATATAAATTTTGCGGCTTTCCCACTTGTTAGCATGTGAAAAGCATGAATTCTTCTAGATTTAATCCACACACTTGAAGCGATTGACCTTTTGCCTTGTTGATGGTCATTGAGCAGGTAAGGCGAACGGGAAACTGTAGTCGTTTGACTACAACTATCAAATTAGTCACAGAACGTGGCATTTAAACCATGCTGGAGTGAATAGTCATTATGAAATCGCTATTGAATGAATATTCACGCTTGGTAATCAAGGAAATTTATATTTTTGTAAAGGAAGAAAAATTTCATTTCGAGATAAAAACACAATAATTGGACAAAAAAGAAGCGTGTAAGAAAGTTGAATGAAAGAATTAAATACTGAATTCTTTTACGTTCTATGCTACAAATTTCCATCCAATATCTTGTGCGTAAGTAATTTAAAAAAGCAATTAAAGAAAAACCTGCACCGAATTCAATGCTTTTCTTATGGGAGAAAATTCTAACAATATTGGGGTGAAAACAACCCCAAAAATTGCCATTTTTATAATTTAGAAACCTTTATGGACACGCGCACAACAACTCACCAAAGTTTCATCGCAATCGGATGAATGGTATTAGTGTGCATCAAATACGAAAAAAATAAACATTCTTTTTCATATATTAGAAGATTACAAATTTAATAGCTGGATTTTGGCCTAGTAAACACCAGATAAGTACACTTCACGAAGAAGTTATAACTTTAATCTCTGGCCTAAAATAATTACTCAGCTCTGTCATAAGAAAATTTATTTTATTGGCTTGTACTAATGCAAAAAGGGACACCATTAAGATTCTAAATTCCGATTTCTTAAATGTTATTATAAAACCAAAAAGTAAAACCGGGAATGTCATAACTTTTATCAGGTCATTTGAAACTTATAACATCTCTATGATTACTCAAACTCACACCGTAATTACAACAATAAGAAAATCATTCAAAATTTGTATTCAGAAACATACCGAATGTTCATTCAGACTGTTGATGTATATATATATGTCCGTCTTTAGATCGCTTGCTTGCGCTTTACGGCATCCAATTTCCAGGCCTCTCTGTTTTCCCAATCTCCTTCTTGCAGGTTTCTCTCCGCCATGGCTTTGGTTATTCCGCTCCTCCATGAGTTAGGTGGCCTTCCTCTCTTTCTCCTTTCATAGGGTTTCCACTCCATGATGGTGCGGGGCAGTCTTTCTTTGAGCATCCTCTGAACATGTCCGTACCACAGCAGTTGTTTTGACTTGATTTCGTCCAGAATGGTTGTTGTCATTTTCATAATTTCTCGAATTCTCTCATTTCTTACTCTATCAAGCCTGGATTTTCCGGCTGCCCTTCTGAGGAAGTCCATTTCTGTAGCTAAAAGTTTCTTTTCGTCACTCACATTCATTTGCCATATTTCACTCCCATATGTAAGTATGCTTTTAAATATGGTGTTGTATATGTATCTTTTATTTCTATTTGATATATCTTTGCTCCATAGTATTGAATTTAACATATTAATGGTTGTTCTACCTTTATTAATCCTATCTTTAATCGTTTCTGCGCTCTTTCCACTGCTGTGTATTTTTATGCCTAAATAGTCATATGAATCACAGGCCTCTACTATTTCATTGCTATCCTCTAGCACAATGTCTTCATTTTTTCCTCCAATACACATATACTTAGTTTTGCGCATGTTGATATCCAATCCCCATGCACTATACGCTTCTTTTAGCTTTCTAAACATAAAGTGAATATCATCTCTGTCTTGCGCTAGAATTACCTGGTCATCTGCATAATGTAGTGTGTATATGGTATTGTCTCCTACAGGCAAGCCCATGTTTGCGCATTGTCTTTTCCATTGTTTAAGGGCACCGTCGAGATATATTCTGAATAGGCTAGGTGAAAGACAGCATCCTTGTATTAGCCCTTTATTTTTTTTTAATGGTTTTCCTAAATTGTTTCCCACTGTAGACTGTTGATGAATTGAAAAAAATGTGAATTTCATATTTAGCTTTGAACGCATAGATTTAGCAAAGCTGGGACGAAAACTCAGCACTCGTTAATTATTCACGGCACCAATGCTTGCGACCAAGTTAGAAAGGAATCAGGCAAAGAAAAAGAATGCACCCAATGAAATAATAATAACATTTACTTAAGAGAAACAAGACCAGAAGCCATTAATTCTTTTGTTTGTTAACTTTCAAGCACCCTTTAAGTAGCCGGAGTTCACATCCCTTCGTTGCATATATTTTTGAGCCTGTTTTTATAAATTAAAGAGAAAATGGTAACATTTTGCGACAAATTTTATAAAAACTTGATGCATATTTTTATTAAATTTAAAGGAACAAATAGTTTCTTTTTGATAACGATATCCATCCACTATGCCTACCCCGATACTGCTACCCATATTTAGTAATTTCGGCATTAGTAAACATGTAATACATCGTAATAATCTACGACACGTTACAGACAGCCTGATAGAGTTTTTAAAAGTAGGTAGTATTACATTGAAAATTACATCTTATGTTAGAATCGAAATCGTGTACCCTACCTTGTAACCCATGAAAATTTAAAAATGGAATTTTAATGAATTGTAATAAAAATGCGAAATAACTCAATAGGGCTTGCCACCTCTGGTGAAATATTTCTAAACTGAAAACTCCAAAAATAAGCACCTTTTTAGTAACTGCGAATTTTATCTGTTGACGAAGTGCTATGAGGCAAACTTGAGCATTCACGTTTGTAGCTGGCATTTATTGCTGGTAACAGTCACAGGCACAATACTTCTGACGTTTGCTTGTTACTCTATTCCCGTAAAACAACGTTCAATGCAAAAAGAATTGTCTTGCTTTGCGACGTAACTGTCTATTATTCTGTGAGCGTAACGCCCACTTTCATCGCAATGAATGAATGGTTGATAACAGTGCCCGCTGAATTTACGAAACGGAATATTTTGAAATCACTGCGTAGGTATTTCATGTCAGAAAGAAAAAATACTGCCTTGTGGGCATTGTGTATCATGAAAACCTCTTCTGATGTTTACGTCGCTACAGAATAAGCAAACTGACGTAAATGGTCTGAATACAAAAAAGAAAATGACATAGGCATTGAAAAACATACTATTTTGAATATGTAAATTTTTCTTCATGAAGCAGGACTCACTTCCACTTCTAATTTAACGAAATGGTTTCTCATATCTGTTTCTGCTTTCCTCTAACACTTTCATTTCCCTCTTTTTCCTTATTAACCATTATACTAACATAAACGCAGTTATTGATCACAGAAATGGGGATTCTCAAAATAAAATATGATAAGCATAAGCAATTGATCACGCTTTGGTTGCATGACGATGGCTTAAGTATCAAAGTAGCTTTTTCCAATAGTATCCGTACTTATGCACTTAGTATATAGACTTCTAAGACTAAATATTTCACACAGAACCTTTTGGGCACTCAAATATCAAAAGATGCCGATGCAATTGATGTGACTTCGGAAGGATATTTGTTTGAGCCTACCAATTCGACTTACAGCAACTCGCCGTTTCCATAATTATTCCTTCTCGTTGTCTCTATTACTACCACAGTAAAGAATATAGACACTTACCTCCATCTTCTCCAGACAACCAATAAATTATATGCAAATGCCAATCTAACAGAGAGGAAACGGATACATACATACAAAATTTATGTTTGTGATAATTTGAAAACGGCATAGCAAGTAATGCTGCTACTCATAACCACTTTTCCGCAAAGTTAGGCAAATGAAGTGTATACTTAGCTGACTTAGCCCTAAGAGATTCAGAAAACAAGATGCTTATCGGCTAGCATGATCTTTTACGTTTGTGAATGGAAGATTGAAAGTGATAAGGTCGTAGTATTTTTTTTCACTCCGTGTGAGAGTCAAACACCGACATTTCGCTATCTTCAGTTTGGCCCAACAATTTACCCTTGCACATGCACAGCTACAAGGAAAACCATCCTGATTTACCCCAAGTCGGCTCTATAATCTGAGAATCCGCTATATCCCACCCTATTATTTGGAGGAGCACATTCTGGATGATACTCGCCCAAGGACTGGAGTAAGGAATTTCAAATTACGAGCAATGCCATCTTCTGGCCTCGCAGCTTTCTCCCGCCGAAACGAGACAGTCAAATGCCATCCTGGTCCCATTTCACTCCATCCCAGTATTGCCGCAAACGAGCGCGGGAGAAAACGAAAAAAAATCATTCATTCTTTCTTTATTTTCCTTCCACCTTCTCCCAACGAATAGGCGCCCATTTTGCCGTGACGAAGCAAAAACATTCCCAGACGCCCACGTTTTATTTTCTTGCGCGTGTTTCCTTCGGAGGTGCTTCGTTTTCGCTCACTCCTCCCAAATTTCTTTTACCTTACCTCACAGCATCACTCTTTCTCCCCTCCCCCATCCCACCTCCCCATATACTCCGTTTTTATCCCCCCACCCTCTACCTCTTTTCCACCCCTAATCCCCCCCACTGCCCCATTTAGCGTCTCCTTCTACCTCTCCATACACGGCGCATCCAGCAGTTCAGTTCCCTTCATCCTTGGTGGAATGCTTCCCCTAATGAGATGTCTGGGAACTCTCGCAGGTTCGGCTTCCTTGCGCCGGCATGCCCACCTTCCCTCACGAAGGGCGAAGAAAGGAAAATGCTTGCCCTTCCCCACAGGGCGGAGAAGGATGGAGAATCTTCCGCGTCTTAAAACTGTGGGTAAATTCATCGCGGATTCACGCAAGCTGTATAGTCTGCATGGACCTAGATTTCCGGCCGCTTTTATAGCTACTTCTTTGAGCTTATTAAGCGCACCATAAATCTTCTTCTTCAGGGTAATTGCAGAAATTGCAGCCATCAAGTTCATTCCCGAAAAAAAAATCACCCCATGCTCGGAGACTCGTAAGTTTTTAAAGTGATTTTGACTCATAAAACTTTAGAAAATGCAATAAAAAGATTCACTAAAATGTTCTATTTCTTGGGAATAAAATCTCAAAATAATAATGTATAATCCGGAGTAGAAGAAGGTTAAGTCCGTAACTGAGACGTTAGTTAATTCGGACCTAAGTAATGCGTGAACATGAGTCATACTTCGCTTTTTGAACTTTTTGCTAAGAGTTTTGAGTTTTTTTCACTCCATTTTCCCTGATCGCTAGGTATCCTTCTCTCATGCACTCTTTGTAACACCCTTTCTAATTACCCGTTCCATCAGCCGATTATGCCTCCTTCATATCACCTATGGTCTTCTTTTAAATGCTTATCACAATTTGTTTACTTGTCTCTCTCAATATCTATCACAAGTGAACTACCAATAAAGTTTTAATTTACATGGGAAGCTAGATAGAGGGCTCTCTAGGAGTTGCTCCATCAAAATTAATGTCCATTGATGAGAGACATTTAAGAAGTGCTCGCAAGCCGTCGTTAGTGCACGAGGCAGGGGATGTGAGGACATCCGCAACAGAAATTAAAGGGTTTACGAAAAAGGAATAAAAGAAGAAAAGGGATGATTAGCGATACGTGTTTTTGGAGAAATAATGTTTTGATCTGGTTTTACTGCTTCCGTGAATGGTCTGCGGGAAGGTCTTCTTGAATATTTCTGCGCTACATTGGATTTCTCTCATTTGTCCCTCAATAGTGTCATAAAATGCCACGTGGGTAATTATAGAATATCCATTTCAACCGTAAACTCCAATAATAAATTTATCTAGCTAAGCCTTTTAAGTCACCACTGACACCCTACTCGGTCTGATCTACAGTGTTTTTTCCAACTTTCTCTTCGCATGAGGCAGTTTTTAACAAGAAAAGTAGCTATTAGCCCTTTTCGGCCACGTACCTTTAAGGATGACGTGAAAACATTGGAAACCACTCGGGTAAAAAAATTAAAAAATATAAATTTACCAAGGATTACTTTATCCTAGTAATAAGTTAAACAAAGAGGTTACCACGACGCTTATCGAGCTTGCTAATTAAATCTTTCTGCTCTTGATGTGAACTAATGATATGGCCTAGCCAAAGTGAGAAAACAAATATATTTAACTTTTTCATTTGTGGTCCCTCCGCATTATTCCTTGATGAATCCCTCTCCCGTTGATGCGAAACCGAAAAGGTTGCGAATGCTTTCCTCACTTAATTTATGAGTTAATAGTCACGACAATTGCAATGTAACTTCTTCCGCAAGAACTGCGTCAGAGTATAATTTATAAGATTGTATTCGTTCTCTAATTTAAGACGCCACGAAAGTAACAAACGGTTGCACGATGCTCTGGGACGTGTTTCATCGATCTTTGCGTGAGGACACGAGAGCGCATGCACGGAATAGGGACACGCACGCTTTTCCTATTCGTCTGTGAACGCCGAGGGGAGGGGTGGGATTGAGATAGGGGATGGGGAAGGCAGGGGGGGGGGATGAATGTTGGGAAAGGGGAGAGCCACCGGGTTGGAGGAGGGTTTGAACTCGAAGGCTCCCACGGAGTCGTAGAGACGACAGTGAAGACTTTTCGGGCTTTCTTCCGCGTGTTTCCACTGTCGTAAAAGACAGTTTCGATAGCATTGCAGCTATATTCTTCAGGTAAGAAGTGTGCCTTCTGGATGAAGAAATACCCTCTGACCTGAAGAAGATAGCTGTAATGCTATCGAAAATGTCATCGTCGACTATGGAAACACGCGGAAGAAATCCCTAAAAGCCTTCACTACCGTCTTGGAGGAGAGGTTGTTTCTAAGGAAGGATTGGTTATGGGGTCCATAATCAGATGAGGAATCGTACCAGACCGCCGCGATAGGGTGGACGACCTATCAGACGCCACACACATTCCCCTTAAGTCCATCTCGTTCTCTCACACCACTCCCAACTGTCCATTCACATGCACGCATGCCACTGTGTCCCCTCCAGTCCTTCGCTTCCTTTTGGACCGAAAGAACGCAGACGAATGAGAATGCGACCACGTGAACAGCCTTTACCGTTCACGGAATATATGAGGAACGGAAAGCTGCTGGAATGTCTGCGCTATATTCTAGATTTCCACTTGAATTACGGCATAAATTTTAAATTGTGAGAGATCAATCAAACAAGAAATCCAATAACTGTTATGGTAGTGCGAAATTCCAACCAGGAAAAATAATTAAACTTGACCGGGACTCGAAACATGATTCCTTGATATCGTGCCGAGTGCTTTAGCTAAGCTAACGAGGCGTCCTTCTCCCCTGCGGAAAATGTGTGCACCTGCGGGTGACTCCGTAAAGGTAATACCTCGGCTAATTCAGGTATCCTCAAAATTCATGTGTTACGCTGGTTGTGCTTTTTTTTGACCTGCATACGTGGGCAGTGGGTCTAGTTTCCTTCCCCGTGCCACATGTGGTGTCGCAGAAAGATCAGGTACTTGAAAGATCACACTGCTTGGGATAGTTTATTTACCATATAGTTTGTAAATTATCGTTTGGATATCCTGTGGAGGTGACTTGTGAGACCATTCGCGTCAATCCGGATATATTGGTTGGTTATTACGGGTGGGTTTGTCATGAAAATTCAGTAAAGTTGGAGAAAAACTTGGCGGCATTTGCCGGCCACAAACGAAAGGTGCCAGTTTCCACATTGGTACAGATATTTGGTGGAAATTATTTCTAACGAGATAGCCTGAAGGTAGTATTGAGGACTTAAGGAAAAAGAAGAAATGGACTCACTGCTTGCGGTAGACTCTTCTCCTGATTTTGTCTGCAATTAATAAACACAAAATTCCGCAGAATATATTTTAATAAACTCATCACAATTTCCTCTAAATCTCCACTGTTTCTCGTTTCTTTTAGAATTTTTGTAACCCGAAAAGGTCTCCTACCACGTTCTGAAAATGAAATGGGTAAATTTTTATTTGAAAGATAGAATGCTCTCAGAAATCTGCAGTGAGTGCAGAGTTTTGTGTCCCATGCCCTGCTCTTAACATAGTGGTGGTTTCTTCCCTGCGAGCACTCATGACGATTTGCTTTCACTCATGCAACTTTGCTTCGTGTATTAACTTTAGAACCACTATATCTACATTAATTCTCTCACTAGCATGCATTTTCTGGGCATTTTGCAGATAATAACTGCAGATATTGGTATGCACCGATAAATTATGCGTAAAGTAGTCGCTAGAAACGATTTAACCTCGAGGAAATGAAGATGCAGAGTATTAAAAAGGAATTCTCAATGAAATAACTCTCAGAGTGGTAAACTGAACGCAGTCAGGTAGAGAGAATCATGTGCAATGCTGCATGCTCGCACTTTAGCTAAGACCTTCGAAAATCTCCACACCGTTTTGAAGCTTAGGATTCATTTTACGTCACAGCGCTTTAAAGGTTGAGGCATTGCTAAATGCTTTCCCAAAATTCCCACGCAACGGTAAACATTTAGCGATGAAAACAAAGCAAGCCGTGGAATGGAGAAGAAGTGCACGAAACAAAAAAGAATTCTTCAACACCTTAACGGCAGGAGTAGTTGCTTCCATCAACGCCACGCGGCGCTGTCGATTCCTTGGGAGTATGAGGGGGAGACAAGAGGAGGAAGGGAGAGAGGAGAGATGGAGTAAGAAGGAGCAAGCATCTTCTTCTTCCCAACGACGGCGGAAGGAAGGAAGTTTTTGGGAAAGTTCCCTGATGACCTCGGGAAGGAGAGGGAGGAATGATGGGGTTCTGAGGAAGAAAAAAGGGACACAGAAATCGAGTGGGTGGCTCAGAGGGTGGGTTAGAGGAAGAGCAGGGGTGGGTTTATATGGCCCCTGCGAGAGTAGATAAGAGAGAGAAGAAAAAAAGATGAGAAGGGTTTCCCTCCCCACCACCCCTGAGGGTGTGGGGACGATAGGCAGGGGCAGAGGGGTGGCGATGCGGGTCGACCAGGGGAGGGGACGGAGAAGATCTGGAAGAATGCGACAGGGGGGGGGGGGGTTTGTCGGAAGAGTCGGAATATCCCCCCGGCCACCCTCAACACAGAAGTGTTGGTGAGCTTCTCGCAGTGCTGGTGAGTGGGTCTCGATTGTCGGGATATTGCCATGGGAATGGGTTTCGAATTGTGGGGGAGGTTGACGAATAAACGGGGTGGGGGGCCCTTAAGACCTGCCTGCGGGCTATGGGATGGGGTCCAGGGCCATGCGGGTTGGGCGACGACAGATTTTGATGCGTTCGGAATATGTGGGGATCGGCGGAGGGCTTGAGGTGCAAAGGAACTCGTGGTGGTGCGGTGTAAGGGAGGGATTGGGGGATTCAAGCTCCCATGTTAACCCATTTCCTCGTCTCCCTGGGGAGTTAGGAAGGATTCGAAGAGTATCTCCTGCGGGAATATGGTTCCTCCCGGGGATGAACGTCGTTGGTGAGCGCTCCAAGCCATATTTAATTAAAGATGAAGATTAAAGACCCTAACCTTCCTAAATATATTGCTTACCCAGGTTTTGAGAGCTCTACGCATCATGTATGAATCATGGATGAACTATTCAAATAAGTACTGCTGAAGAGCGGGAAAGGAGCAACTAGAGAAATACAGTACAGCATGTAATAAATACATAATGAAATAAATAAACTTTGTATATTCCATACAAATATTCAATGGTATAAACGCCGACCGGTTTCAACACTTTCATGTCATTTTCAAGGGATAATACAATTCTTTCCTGTGGCGAGTGCGTTTATATATATTTTATCGGATGAGGTGGAAGGGGGAGGAGGAGTGGTGGGCTGAGGGAAGGATGACTAAGGTAAGGCGGTTAAGGGAGAAGCAGCGGGCTGGAGGTGGACGTACTCTGATATTTTCTGGGAGGGGGGACAGGAACATGGTAAAGAGGAGAATGATACAATGGTACCAAGACATTTAACAAATCGTTACCAAAATGCTCAGCGAGTCTCATTATTTAAAAGTTCTTAATGAAATCCAGCTTTGTCCATTTGTCAGAAACATCTAAAACATCCACTTTAAAATCTAACACATGATTAAAATTAGATAAATGATTAGCCAAAACTGATTTGTTGTCACAATTGATAAAATATTTAAAATGTTCTTTTGTCCGTGCACTAAAACTTCGTCCCGTCTGCCTTCGATAGGAGATAAAAGATCAACATTGCAGTTGCAGTTGCCCCATGTTCGCAAGAGTGCACAAATAAAAGATGGTATCATTAAAAGAAGTCTTGCTAAGGAAAATAAAATTAGTAAGAAAGATACCAAGTTATTATGGGAAGACAGACGTTATCCTTAGCAAGTTACTGCTTGATGCGAGAATCCCTTATTCATTAACAACGGTGAGGACAGCGATAAGCTATTTTTATAAGACAATGCTGCCAATTGCGTTGAACAACGTGGAGATCTCGGAAGTCAGGTCTGAGTGAAGGATAACGAAGTGAGGGATAGACACCCTAAACTTAGAGAAAGGACCCTTCTAAAAAAAGATCCCTCCAGATTTTTATGATTTGTTATGTATTCGAAGAAGTCTTTATTTTCGGGATACGGTTGTATAAATATGCACACCGCTCACCCCGCCACCTACTCCAAACCTTTCTTCCCGCGAGTCGAAATAATAATAATAAAATAGGAATGGTTATGAGCATATATGTATGTGAATGTGTGTGGATATTTATATATACATTTACCCACACACACACAAAACTGGCCTACCAAATGACTCGAATAAAAAAGATGTCGCCCTAAATGGCCGATACGATGCGAGCCAAGAACTCTGGGTGCAAATGATGCGGCGAGGGCGAAGGAGGGTAGAAGAGGGTGCAGGATGGGAAAGAGGGGTGGGGGGAGTGACGTACACGGAGGAGGTGGGGTGCAGGGGTGAGGAGGGTGGGGTGGAAAGGTTTGCGTGAGCGAGGGAGTGGACGGGGGAGGTTTTTTGGAGTTGAAAAAATGAAGCGTAAAAAAGCGGGAGGCAGGGCCGAGAGGCGTGGAGGCGTCGGGGGTGGGGGAGGGGGGTGGGCAGGGAGCGTGGGGGGGCGCAGAGGGGGAGCGGGGGTCGTCGCGACATGTCTGAGCGCGGGACAAGAACTCCTCCTTCGGACGGAAATAGTGCGTTACGAGACGCGCGTGTTTTCCGCCTGGAAGAGGGCTAAAGACTTCTTTTCCAGTCTCTCCTCTCGGGAGGGTCTGAAGCAGGAACTGCGAAGCACTCAAGAGGGCGCCCCAAATCATGGCGAGAAGACAATGAACATACGATCGAAGAGAGTGCTTTCAAAGTTGTTGCGATATGGGAACGGAAGTTAGTAGTTTTTTTATTGGTGCGTCAACACCTACGGTCATTGGAACCGCGTTAAACCTATTTGTTACGTTAAAAAGAAGATTCAAAGCATTTTGACTGAAGAAAAACTGCAAGTAAATAAAACTCTCTCTTCAGTAACTTTGTGTTTCTCCATATTTTGACAATATTTACCCGGAAAATAACTTTTACGAAGACCACACTTAACACATGAAATACGACACGAGTTGTCACCTGATGATGACGATGAATCATTGAAATCCGGGTCATGCTTGTTGTGTTAAGTGTGATCTTTGATAGTAAAAAGTTATTTTTAGAGTAAATACTGTGAGAAGGAAGAAAAATTGAATTAAAAATTGTAATTCTCATTTTCTGTTGGTACTTTATCAAATATTCCAGATAAACTGTATCAGATTAATTTATTTAACCAATTCGTTTAAATTCTTTATAAACCGAGTAGAAATGCTAGTACTTGACTTACGCCTTTGGTGTCGTCACCTAGAAAGTTTCTTCGGCTACCCGTGATACCCATTCCTTTGAGTGTATCACGGCGTCTCATACACGCCATGAGGGGGTGATAGACGCTCAAAAGAGCGTCGTTTTCATCGCCTTGAAGTCGGTTCTTGCCACATATGCATAAACATGAGAGTGAAAAAAAGGTGTGGACAATGGAAGATATCGCCGTCATTGCATACTCAGATTCTCATATGAATGCATAATTGACAACTTTGATTGCGATGTTTGGTATGTTATAATATACCATTGCTCCATTTCGCACTTCAACAGCCTCGTGGCATGGAGGCGATAACCGTTTTTGATGCATGATACTCGATTTGTGTATAAATATCTTTTAGGAAAAAATTCTGAGTCTATTACCTATAATTTAAGAGATGCTAGCACTCGATGTTTCTTCGGCTACCCGATAACCATAATTCCTTTATTATTTCGATCTTTAGGTATGGAGTGATTTGAGGCACACACTTGTGTATAAAAGTTTCTTTTTAATGGCTTCTTGAGCTGAACCCTAAGAGTTGCGTTTGAAACTAGTGCACAAAAGAATGAGGTCAAAATTAGAAAATACAATGGAAGAACTTACCGTCAATTCTAATTTAAATAAAACCATTTCTCTTTTCCATCGGAGTCTACCTCGGTATCCAACGATAGCCATCAAGAAACGTGTCATATTGTTTTCATATTACTATTCTTGTCATACAGTTTTTCATCGTATATTGTGCAAACGTGGCTACTCAACACGCAAAATCATTCAGATCATGTCAGTTTTTATGATACTTTTACATAAATCTTCCTTCTAAAGAGACTCAAAGTTAGGCTCGTAGAGGTGGTAGCCATATATAGCTAAAAAAAAGTAGCTCTGTCACTCGATAAATCAATACCTGCTATTTAATTCAATTATTATACAGTATTATGGTTAGATAGGTGTATGCCAATGGTTCCAAATCATTGGCCATTTTTTGATGAAATAGAGAATAATTTTTAGCCGAAATAGTTTAGACCTGAGTCTGTATTCAAACGATCCTCACACAGTTAAATTTATTCCAGCCGAGTCGTTTATTTTGGTAACTGAAATTTCTCCAAGATTATTTGTATCTTTATTTAAACTCTAAGAAATTTTATTTTCCTTCAGTTTCCTCTCCAACGCATCATTCTTACTTTCATCTGGTATTTTAACATTCCATTATATATTTGTTAATCACCAACTTAATTTTCTGACAGCTTTGAGGCATTCAAAGTATTCTTCGTTGTACTCTCCATTCCACATCTATTAAGTTAACTACGTTTTATTTGAAAATAATTGGTCATCAAATGAAAATGCTTTGAAAAATTGTTTCGTTGACATTCAAAGTAACAGTCTATTAGCTCAAAATATTTAGGATACGTTTTTGTGCTCATTTTACTTATATTTTGTCATCAACATTGGGATAAGAGTACTTATTTGTCTCTTAACTTATAATTGTAAGTATATATTACGAAAAGGAAAATCAATTTCAATACTTCCTCCATTTTGACGACAAAATCAAAAAAGAGTTGAGGGCATATTTAGAGGAAAATAATGCGATAAGGGCCCGAAAACGTTTTCTCAATTGGTACTAACCAGTAATGCAGTACAAATTAATGCTAAACTGAGAGAAAGAAATGACATTACATTCCCGATTCGAATACAATCACGAATTAGAATGACATTCATGTGAAATGCCTCTTGCTTTGCAGTGGTACTATATTATCGCAATTAAATCCATTTGCGATCGAGACATCTCCCCTCTCGTTCACTATCATTGATGCTAATTACAAGTGTCCACCCACCACTTTCCCGCGTTCCGGAGACGAATAAATAAATTCGTTTGGCTCCACTGCAGCTATTGTATTTAAGATGCAAGAGTGGGTTGATGCTGGAGTGATTGCAATATCGATTATTATAAAAAGATAACATGTTGATGGAACTGCACAGACCTTCATTGCTCTTGAGTGTACGACGACATCTGGGCGTTTCTGATACTGAGGGGCGTCGTAAACAAATTGCTATAGACAAAAGGTATGGATGAATGAATAAGGTTTGATATACGCTAAGAGGATAGATAATTAAATATAAAAATGTGTCTAAACTGTCTCAAAGCGGTAGAAATGTCTTCAATATTATGAAAAAATAGAAGTTATATCTTCCACGGGCTGATAATTACCTGGATCAAAGATATAGGCAAACAACCCTTTCAGCTACGTTCGTTTAGTAAAGCGAAACGTGTCAATATATAAAAAATCAGGCCGTTACTTATTAAAATGTTTCATCAACCTTTGACGGTTTTCTATGAATTGAATCGGCATCAGATGGTAACTATTACTTCTCTGATTGAAGACTGAGAATATTCAATATTTCATGATCAGCAAATACCACATTGAAACCCCACCTGTACAGTCTATGAGTAGTATCGTATATTTTTTCCATTGAAAATCAAACTGTAACAAGAGGCCTTGCAGGTGGCTATACTCTGACTGTATGAGTCAAAACAAATACTAAAATTACTCATTAATTTTGTTTAAAAAAACCTTCTTTATCTGATGAAATGGGTTACCTATTGAAAACCAAAATCAAATTATAAATTATGACGATTATTCACAAATAGTAATTTTAATGACCACATATATCCAACCATAGGAGCTGACCGCAGCAGAATTTGTATAGAAATATATAATTTTGACTTCAATTACGGCATTAATTCGCTAATAACTTTAATACGGAAATATGTGATAGGATTCCTATATTTTATTTTTATTTAATTTACCAGAACTTTTTGATTTTTATAAACAGTAAACAAATTATAGCTGAAATAAGATAAATAGGCAGACTAAAAGCTTACATTATATGCGTTCTCGTCCAAATTGACGTTTTTATGACATTGGTATAGAAATAACTATTTTGACTTCAACTACGGCAGTAGTTTGCTAATAACTTTAATAAATAGGTGATAAGATACCTATATTTTATTATTATTAAATTTACCAAGACATCATGCTTCTTATAAATAGTAAACCAATTAAAGTTGAAATAAGATAAATAGGTAGATTAATAGCTTTTATATGCTTTTTCGTTCAAATTGACGTTTTTGTTTTTTTTTGTTTGTTGTTTTAAGTTGACGTTTTTATGTTATGACAGATTGAAGTTTAATCTGAGCAAAATACATAATAGCCCATGTTTAAATCTCCACTTCCAAGAATGACTTATTGTAAAACTAGCCTGGAAATTCTTGTTTTTTCATCTCAGTTTATAAAACGTTCTTGCAAAGATGCAATGTTTAAGCTTAAAAAAATGTCTGCAATAAGTGACTCTGAGGCTAGACCCACCTTAACGTACGATATACAAATAAACCTTGCAAGATTAGACTATATTGCAGCTGTATGAAACAATGGGTGCTATTCATGTAACGACGAGCCTAATTCGTGCGATATATGATTCGAGACTCAACTATATTTGAGAATTATTGGTGCTAAAATCTTCGCTAAATAAAGGGTAAACTTTGAAGCAATAACCAATTCTAGTTATAAATTTTCTCTACTACTATCCAGAAACTATTTGCCGTCTCAAGGTACCTATGTGTTCTGATATTCCTGAATTACCTTTATGCAATATATTGTAATAAAATTGAACACGTAATTCGGAAAATGTCATAATGAGGACGATTTATAAATAAGTAAATGTCTGATACAAACAAAGTTAACGATAATTTAGAGATGAAAATAAATGTATTCCATGAAATAGTTTATTTTTTCATGTGAGGCATAGTCTACGCATTTAGGTCGGATTAAGTGGAGATAAAAATACCGTTAATAACTTTGAATCAACCGTAGGCACCTTTTCACAGAATTTCTTTCATCATATAAGCTAGTATAGCATGAAATTTGTAAAAATATGTATATATATATATATATATATATATATATATATATTAGCTTTGTAGACAAAAACGTTAAAAGCCACATTAAGAAAAAACTGAACACATTCATCACTCACTTGGCTCCTCAATCTAAAAAAAAAATCGCACCATTGGAAATTTCAAGCTAACAGCAAGTAAATATTAATTTGTAAAAGGAACTCTCAGTGCAAGGCACTCAACGCGTACGTGTTGTAGGCCAACAGTTTTAATTAGGTTTAATACCATCCGAGCCATATTAAATCTATTCACCATGGAGCACGGTAAGTCTAAATTTCATTTCCATCAAAAATCACTCTGGGAGTGAGGAAATCAATCAACATGAGGGAAAACAAAGGACCGAACGCGGGAGACGCAAGTGGTGGAGGAAAAAAGTGAAGAGCGATATTTCGCAAGCAAACGAAGTTCGCCGTTGGTAAAGAAAACCCATGAGGGTAAAATTGCACGGAAAAACATACTTCGAGCTCTTCGACTGCATGACTGCACCGCTAAGCACTCATCAGCGTCTAGTTTTCCGGGCAGACAACTCGTAACTCGTTACGTACAAGAGAAAAAAGAAAGGAAATGAGCTGTTTTGAAGAGGCAACGCCGGGCGCGCCACCTCGTGGAAGCGTGGCGAACGAATGAGAGGAGAGAAGAAATTGGAGGGCTGGGAGTTTGGAGGGGGTGTGAGAAATAAAAATATTGCCCCATGAATTGAACTGACTTCGAGGAGAAAAAGAATAAGGCCCAAGAAATCATTTTTACAGCTACTGAGAGAAATGAAGGCACCTTTTGAAATAGAACAGAAGTCTGGAGGCAGTTACGAGTTTTTGGGTGAGTGAATATATATTTTTTTACGGCCAGAAAAACAACCAAAGTTCAAGCCGTAAATAAGTTAGGCTTAGGCGAGTTGCTAGTTCGATATAGAAACTAAAAATGAGTGAAAATTATGGTAGAAAGATTATCCATCTGCTTCATTTTATCACCTTAGCTAGGGAAGAAAAAGCACTCTGTCAGAAAAGAAGATACTTCATAATTAAATCTGTAAAAATTGGTGCCTTCAACGATCAACTCAAAGAAAAGAATCCAAACACGAGCCGAGAAAGTATTCCACAGCAAAAAGACAGAGCAGTAAATTATATCTCCTCCTACACAGCCTTGCTTACTGCGTACTTGCTTACTCCAACCATAGAACCCTCCCTATAGTTAGTACTGAATTCACTACCAACCTGAGATGGAGTTGGAGGATAATATTTTTAACGTACGTCCACACTTGAATACATCGGACATGCTAGCTCTTCACTCTTTCCAGAAGATTTCTATCTATCTTTCTCCATGTTACGTATTTTCGAAGGCTAAAGCCATATTTAAAATAATGATTTTGCCAAAAGAGTGAGCATTGTTTATATGTAGTCCGTAGTAAAAGTTATTATTAAATTTATTACGCATAACATTAATACGAAATTGAAATAGGTTTTTTACTGATTACGGTAGTAGAGTTAATTCAGTACATGTCCCTAAATTAAAAACATATTACTTCAAAGAAACTGATAATAGTATGCCAAAACAGTTATTGTAAACTTAGGACTGTGGTGAAAATATCTTACATAGGTAAACATAGGCTTCATGGTGCATATGTCACTTACTAAAACAGTAACAATTAAATATATATAAATTAAAGTTAATAAAAACCTCCAAATTACGCTTCAAAGAAATTATTATTGGGTCTTTATAGAGTTCATTTTTCTAGGTAATGTTTTGTTCAAATAGCTCATTTTATAGGCTAAATCCATTCCGTGTACCTAGGCAAATATGAGCCTGAGCTACATAATCCTGACTTGCTTTAAGTTATTTTTTAATATTGTATGTTATTCACGTCCCATTCACAAACCTTTACGCCTGATGGAAAATAAATGAAATGATAGTTTTAAAAATAAATAATAAAAAAATGAAATGAAATGTACCATGGTGATATCTCAATACCGAAAACGGGACGAGGGCGGACGGGCTAGCCATTTAATTGCAATGACTTTTAATGGAATATGGAATAATTTTAAATTCGAATTGATTTACTTACCATCAAGCTCATTCTATCATCTATTAGTAGATACATAGTCACGCGTGCTTACCTGAAATAGAAAAGATATAAAATAAATGTACGTTCAGAATCGAGAAACCATATATATATATATATATATATATATATATATATATATATATATATATATATATATATATATATATATATATAGGCCAGTGCGATTATCGAAAAAAGTCGATATCGATAAATTATAAGAATAATTGGAAATGTGGTAAATTCAATTGTCGGGAATTAAAGAAATGACAATTAATTGGAGTAGTTCACTTAATTGACAAAGGTCAATTTATTGACATCGAAATGGGTGTCCGTTAATTGTTATTGCTCAATAAATTGAAATCAACCAATTGATTGACAGGACTCAATTAGATCATGCTTTTCAAAGGCTTTCCTTTGAAAATGAGAAGAATGAAAGAACTATTTTGAGAAACAGCAAAATGATTCCATCAGTTAGATTTTATTAATTATTTAAAGGAATTGATCGTTATTTGAAGATAGGAAGATGAGATCCTCAGCGTGTTCATCCGACAGACACTGGCGTGTGTCTGTCAGATGACAATGTTCCCACCGAGACTGAACAACCTCTCGGCCCGAGCTTAAAGTTTAACCCAAACTAGTAAACTAAAACAGGTTTATACGTACAATTTGCAACCCATAGCGAATCAATATTCGTCAATTAATCGATTAACGGCCAATAATTGTGAATTGAATAGTAGTTGACAATTGAACAAAAATTGACACTTGAAAAAAATGATAATCGAGTCAATTACCGCAATCGACATCGATGTGCTGAAATAATCGATCAATTTTAAACATAATTGAATCGATGATTCAATTAATCGAATAATCGCACAGGCCTATGTACGTACATCTACTTTATCAAATGTGCCCTTATTAGTTTGATAGTATTTTAATAACAACAGTCAATTTTATGATTATTTGATTTATAAGGTGAAAGTGATGAGTCATTTGCAATATAAGTGGAGATTTAATCCTTTCCAGCATGAACAGAGAAGATAAATTATGAAAAAATACCTAAAATAATTTTCGTGGAGGTAGCAGAGGATATGACAGAGAGTGGGATCAAGATATGGAAGAGCGATTTCTACAACTGGGAATGTTGTGAAGGAAAATAAGGCCACAGGATGAACAATTGATCAATGTTAACATGTGTAGCCCAATCGCTCATTTTTTCGTGAAACTAGAGAAGTACGTATTAGTGATGGCGTCATAGATTTTAATTTGTGAATTCTATTCATTCAAAGACTTCGCGCTCTCTCCATAGAAATACGTTCCGGGAATTCATTTTAGAGCCCTAGAGCACTAGAATCTGCCTCCAATTCAACGTGTTCCCGCGACATATCAAGTTCATACTGAGCCGACGGAAATGCTCTCGGCGTGGATGTGAAGCCCTCATAATATATCAATCAAGCATACATAATTGACTCCATTTAGGTTCACTAGGCGCACGATTGAGTTTGGGGGAATACTGAAAAATTCCTCACCAGGAAGACCTTAGAAAAAGAAAAAAAGAAACGGATGAAAAATCCAGAAAATTCCTGCCCTCTTCAAAACTTCCGCGTAAGAAAAAAATAAATAAGCTAAGGGAAAACCCATCCGCTGAATAATACAACCTCATCCAATCCAAAATGATTTCGAAGACCTTCTTTCCCCCCCACAACCCTCTATGATTCATCCCCCACGGCTCTTCCGAGGATAAAAAATAAACACCCTCCTCGCTTTTTATCCATCAGCCTATTACACTCGACCTACGTCACATCAACAACTCAACACATTCCCACTCACCCACACCCATCCACAGAACCAAAAACTGACTCCATCCAACAGGACCACCCGAGGATTCCTTCCAACTTTTTCCACCAGTACCACCCTCTTTCTCATCATCCCCTTTTCATCTTCCCCACCCCATGCCGAGCTCCCCTCGTCCCAAAACCCATCTCCTCCACCCCCGTCCCGAACGCCGCTCTGAACACCTCATGGTTCCCTCGTGCCGCCAAACTAATTTTCGCCTCCCAAACCGTGGACCAACCAAAACCTTCTTGCGAGCCACCTCTCCATTTAACACCAGTTTCCCACCTCCTACTGCCTTGCGTACGCCTCACAATTCGTGGCAGAACTTACCACCTCATTCCCTGGAATCATACACCACACGATGGAATTCCAACAGGAGTTTTTATGAAAAAAAAGTCGCTGTGCAGCCGTGTCCCATCATAGTAGACCTATGGACCCTTTTACAAGCGATATTCCAACTATAATCTATTGACGATCCGAGGGTAAAGCAGTAGTGACTGTGAAGTGCGTAAATTATTCGCAGAAAATATTTGACCTGCATATTTCTTTTGCACTGCGGGTCCCCACAGTGGCGTGTTGCAAGGAATTTTAGTGATTGGAAACCGATTAGTGATCATTTGGGTTTATAACTTTTTTTTATGAGTGAAATTGTTTCATTTAAGTGGTCGGGGGCCATTTATCATTTATCAGCAGACCTTGTGTCTATAACCATGATATTCAGTTAGTAGTAGAATCTGCCTACATGCTGACAGAGAAATCACATTTCCGGCTCAAGTACTTGGCGAATTAAAGGCATAAGCAATCCATATAATATACTTCCTCTTACTCTTACTCCTGTGGCCATTGAAAACCTAAATGGTCTTTGGCCTCGCCAACCACTCGCCTCCATGCCCTTCTGTCCTCTGCTGTGTCGAGTTGAGCTCCCATTTTTTCCAGGTCCTTCTTCACTTCGTCGCTCCAGCGCATTCTTGGTCTCCCTGGTGGTCTGGTGCCTTCCGGTTTTCCTTTCCATATCATTTTTAACATGGTGCTGTCACTTCTTCTAAGGACATGGCCTAGCCATCTTAGTTGTCTGCTTCTGGCTATACCCACAATATCTGGTCCTTTGTATAGTTCCCTAAACTCTTTATTTTTTCTTATTCTCCATGTCTCTCCCTCTTTAATGGGGCCGAATATTCGTCTCAACACTTTGTTTTCAAACGTTATCAGTTTTCTTTGTGATCAATTTACCCATATAATATACTGTTCAAAATAAAAGTCAACTTCAGTGGTAGAAATGGCATCTATGAAATCAAATCATTTTAGTTTAAGTTTTAGTATTGATTTCAATGTTTTAGCAGAAAGAAAAATTCTGCATTACACATTTCCTCAACATAAAGCTACTTTCTGATGGCGGGAAATTTTTCTATTTTTCTTTATTCTAACCTTTTGTTATTCGGTTACTTATTTATTGATTATCAGAGCCAATTCTAAAAAATGCGCTTCTTACGTGATAAAAAAGACTATTTGAACGTTTACAAGAGAGATTTACGCTGCGACCACGAAAAAACTGCGGGTTAGGACAAAAAATATTATGAAAAAACGTGATGTGATGCGTTTGGCTACTAATTTATGTTTGAGTTCGAGGAAAACGCCAAATTATAGTGGAACTCAAGAGTTATTTTTTAAACTCTTTTTGCTGCCCAATCAAATCTAAACACATATCGAAAAATAGAAGTGAAAAAACTAAGCCAGGAGTAATGTGAAATATATTCTTTCCATAGTTGCACGATTTGTAAATGAGTGATGAGGTGCTGAAAAGAAGAACAGGAAGCAAATAACTTGATTTTCGACTTCACCTAAGGGCCTACAGTAGTTCTTATCTATTGATATTTGATCAGTGGCTGGTATTTAATTATCATTAAATTACCTCACTTTTTTATTACCTCTTTCGTTACTTTTCGCCCCTCAAGGCTCCTTTGAATCCAGTGTTGATTGAAAATGTTTACATTGGTAGGTGTTCATGGGAACGCTATTCCAGTTGCTCTTTTTTCCGTACCTTACCTTAATCAGAAAACTTTCTTAAGGGCTGCCCATTTTCTCCTCCACATCACACCACCAATACTCTACCTAACTCCTCTTATTATCCCACGCCCTTCCACACCCCCTTCTCCCTCTAACCCTTTCTCAGGGGTTGATCCGCTCACTTTTCCTAAAGGTAGAGACTTAAAAACCTTAGTATTCCTTGGAACTCCCTCAGCATCCTTTATTCCTTCCACCCAAAACCTACGATTTCTAATCTTCACTCACTTGCGTCGGGGACAAAAATATATGTAAATCATTCCCTTTCCCCAATTCCTTTTGACGACTCCATATATATATTTCTACGTTAACCACACCCAATACTCATCATCAGCGGTCATCTATCTTTAATTTTCGTTGCTGTAACTCTCCACTTTCTACAGTAGTTCATCTCTCAGCTTGACGCTTTATCCCTTGGTGAGTCTTCATTCTGACATCCCTCATCATTTGCTTTGTGCATTCCACTCTTGGTTTTAATTTAGCATTTCTTCCCATTCGTATTTATTTCCTCTATTGTATTCAAGAGTGCCTAAAAGTATCCAAAGAGCCTGTCTCTTTTACTTTCAAAGCTTTCTTCGAGTACATTTTCTTCATTACTCTTTCCAAGATTTCTTCATCGGCATAGGATCTGGTGCTTCCCCGGCCTACTTGATGCATACATTTTTCTCGCGTTCTTCACCGGGTTAGGCTGTCCATACTGTCCAATGTTTCGATGCCCAACTCGCACATTGTCCTCAGGGGTGTTGACTGTGGATTTTGTTCGTCCTCATACACGGTTCTCGTAAATCAGGTGCCTCGTGGTGGGTCAGCACCGGAGGCGGGAATCATTCATTCGTTAATTTCTCCGTCTAGTTCACAATGTCTCCTGTCATTCTTCGTTAAGATCACCATCTCCATTGATTCCAATCTCCTTTTCAATGCTGCTGTTATTTAGACTTCTAGCTTTGATGTCATAATACAACATACGCACATCATATATTAAAAATGAGTGCTTTTTACTTCCATTAGCGCTAATAGTTGATAGAAGACTCTTCTCCTAATATAACGCCTTCTTTGATTGAGCCATTCTACTCACTATGCCTTTCTTCATAATTACTTCTCCAGTATTTCCAGCCCTCTATATCCTGATGCTGTCTTCAAATCCTTAGTACCGTGTAAATCTCAGCATTAGATGAAAAAAAGTATCAATTGATGTATATTGAAATGTGGAATCGAATGTTACATGAGGTTTTTAGAGTGAGGTCCAAACAGCAGTGAGCCACCCGAACACGAGTCTGAGGTTTGAAATAGAAGAGGTAGAAAATTTCGCGAGGGAATATTTCTTTTCCTCCCCTCTCCCATTGCCGCTGCTTTAGATCTCGGGATGGGGATTTTGAGAGAAGTGTTGAAGGAGGGAAGAGGGCGTGAAGTGGGAGGTGGGAGGGTGAGAGGAATGTGGGCGACGGTTCTTAAAAGAGGGATCGGTTGTTATGACAACGGGGAGACGAGAATGACGCAATAATGATAGCATTTCATTGGTTGAGACTGATGTGAGGAATATGAGCATGGCGTCGTTTTCACGATTTCGATATTTAAACTCAGCGTAAGGTCCGAAGTGTTCCGCAAATCAGACGATTATCAATGTGTATTACTGTGGTGACGGTAATATTTTTTCTTGAAATATATTTGAATGTTTCGTTTTCCTGATTAACCCAAGTGATAATCCATTAAACTTATTCAGGAAAGCTTGAGACAGATTACTTCGTTCATAGCGTTCCAAATTTTGATTTGCAGCAAGGAATACAGCCATACCTATCCATAAAACGCATGAATTTAGGCATGCCAAAACATTGAATACGCAATAATCAAAAGAAAAATGGCACTCAAAATTATAACTGATACTACCCGAATCATATAAACCCCAATTATATCCCAAATAAGAATGCATTTTATTTCAATTGTTCCACACAGTGACAAAACAATTATATCAAGCCTAGCGTAGCCTGTCATTATCCTAATAATATAAATACCAATTGTATTCAGAATAAGAATGCATTTAATTTCAACTGTCGTATATAGCGACAGATTGAAAATTATATCAAGTTTAGCGCCGTTATGAAATTTATTTTAAACCACATTGCGCTTTACTACTTTCCTCCCTGAATTTAATAAATTTCTGGAATGTATTACAAGTAAGAAGCACATGGCACATAATGTCTCCAAAGCTGTTTCTTTATGTTCCTTCTCAATATCAGCTTTATAAGTTAACATAGCTATATGTACAATGAAATTCCTTAAAAAATTCTCCTCCTCTCAGGGCTAAACACAGCCTATGAGAGGTACAGATAGATGATTCCTCTTCTTTGCAATAAGGTGTTGAAATGAAAATACCATCTCTTGGCTGGCCCCATACCCTAAGAAAAAAACTAAAACATGCCTGCTCCCACAATACTCCAAGTTCCATTCCCAGACTATACCCTATATGTTACATGATGTAAAAGTAAAAACAAGGTAGGCTATGGAAGTCCAGTGATCTAACAACTACCTCCAAACTAACTGACACTAACCTATTGTACTTATACAGATCATTTACGGTAATTTTCCATCTGAATTATTAAGATGTTGCGAAAATGAAGATGGTCCTCCAGAATATTTCTTAATTCTTCAATATTAAAATAAACCTGCCTTAAACCTACTGTTTAAAGCCTCTGCTTAAGCGGTAAATCAATCAAACGTGAAGACTAAATATATAAATTCCCCTACAAGTACGAAAAAGAGTGATAAGAAATATGCACATAGCTGTACGTACAGTGTATAAGTATGGAAAACAATATATAATCAGTAGGAATGCCGTTTCAAATTTAATCCTTAGCTATTATTTTTCATTTATCAACAGATTTTTTTACCCTTTTATCGACAAAAGAGTTACATAAAATGCTTTCAGTTAGCATTTAAACTGCTGTTTTGGACATATAATTAAGCTTGATTACTGTTGATTCCCACCATAAGCTATTTGTTTGAAGTGAATAGATGAAACCTGTGATTAATTTAATTGAAGGAATGAAAGGGTAAAATTAAAGTAGGAGAAAGCGGTTTCTTGGTAGGTAGGCAATCTGCTTTATTCCGAAGACGGGATGACACTAGATGAAAACATGGTTGGAAAACTTGGAAATGGCGCTGTCCCTGGAAATAACAAGCTTCGAACTGAGAATTGTAGAAGGATCGACTTAGAATAAGGGTCTCTCTCTGCTGCACTCTCAACTTGGTCAGGAGCGATACTGCGGAAAGAGAGAGATTCGCTTGGCAAGGGGAGATTGGTGAAAGGGGGCGCAGGAGAAGTGAGAGGATCAGGGCTTGTAATTTGCCAATGGAGTGTAGGGAAAGCGAGAAAAAATAAAGGGAAAAAAGAAACAGATGAAGGGGAAAAAAGTTTCCCCAGGGAAGAACAGAGAAATGATGCGCTAGTTGGGACGTTGGGAAGGAAAATAAACCGACCGGCGGAGGGTCGAAATTGTACTGCGTGGTGAGAAGTCAACAAGGAATGCGAAAGAAGGAGAGAAAAACGAAAAGGCTTGGTAGAATTCGAGAGGGTGAGAATGTAATTAATGAGTCAACAACATGCTTCATACGAATTTTTGTAAAAAAGATGGTTTGTAATATGAATTGCATCTTAGTTCAATTTTAAGTGGAAAACTGGTTTTTGCTATAATTCATATAATTCATATAACTGGTTATAATTAGGTGGAATGGAAATAATGGAAAACTTATTTGGCAGTATAATTCCACAAGCAATGCTTAAACTGATACTTAAATAATGTTCAATGAATATAACTAATTAAAGACAAATATTTATAAGATTTTTACTTTGGAAAATTCTAAACTGACTGGGTATAAAATACTCTTCCATGGTATGAGTGTCATATATATTTTTTTAATCCAGAGTTTTCTTTTATTAAATGGGTAAAAGGCATTGAAATATAATGGTTACTAGGCTGAAGTAATGCAAAAATATTGATTGTTTGATTGGAGTGAAAAAATACTATAGCTTTTTCAAATAAAGATAGTGAAAGCTGCTACGTATACATTATAAGTATACAGTGTAGGGTGGTTGCCAACTGGAAAAAAGCACCAGCTGCGTTATTCTAATGTGTAGAAAGTAGATGAATCAAAATCATGACTGTTGAAGCAAACTGTACGCTTAATGTGAAGATTTTCAAAAATAAGAACCGGAGCGTTCATCAGTCGTGATGAATAAACCTAAATTTACAAAACAAACTCATTAAAACTGGAAATTTTGAAACACGCATTAGATTTCAAAATATCAATACTACAGAAAGAACAATTTTGAGAGGATAGCTAAAAGATTCCAACAGAAAGGTATAGAATTAAAATTCAGGGAAAATGACAATGTTGATTGATAAAGTATAATAACTAAAGTAATATCCTGTTGATTTTAGCGTACATTCCACTATTTAAAAATTTACGCTTTTTTTAAACAATATTATACTATTTAAATTGACGATTACCAGTGGTGGTGCTACAGTAGCCGAAGCTGCAGCAGCTCTAGTGGCCCAATAGTGAGGCATGGATTGAAAATATTAATAAACATATTCACTCTATTTGAGTTGTAGCTTCTGCATGAAGAGAAATACAATATTAACATGTATATATTGTCTAGTAACACTTTTTCACAATATAAAAGTTTATTCGGGAGCCAAGTCCAAGCCGTTTCCTGGAGAAACGCAATTTCTGTCGCCATATTCAAGGGTATTATTTCAAGACACCTTAAAGGAAAGTGGGTAAGCCTTGAAGATTTTCTCCTTCCCTTTCCGAACTCGATAATTTTTCTTATTAAGCGGAAAATATAGCACGCGGCTGGTTGAGGAGAAAGCCGATAAGAATAATCCCGCAAATAATACAGAGCAAAGGCTTTATGATATTACGATTACGGAGTGGGGGCGACAGAAAAATTGGAAGCCAACGTTTCACCTGGATATGCCGTCCATTACCGAATTTCGAGGCCCAAAAAGCAATTTCCTCTGCGGCGCACGAGAAAGGGAACGCGATGGGTGTTAGTTACTCCGACGCCACCTAGACCAGC
The DNA here is from genome assembly GCA_963573305.1 of Pyrrhosoma nymphula. Classification (NCBI taxonomy): domain Eukaryota; kingdom Metazoa; phylum Arthropoda; class Insecta; order Odonata; family Coenagrionidae; genus Pyrrhosoma; species Pyrrhosoma nymphula. The sequence goes on from OY754338.1 coordinate 93,307,830, forward strand.
GTTAGCAGCCGAAGAGTCCAGTGAAAGGGAAAGGGCGAGGGGAATTGCCTTCCGAACCAACCAGCACGATTGACCGGTTGCAAGAGGTAAAAAATCCATTGTAACGATACTCAAGTCTCTCTGCCTGAAACGGGACAAAGGCACAGGTGCAGGCAAAACAGACCCGCTATTGCTGTCCACGTCCGCATGTATGCTCACATAACAACTTCCGTGGGGGCGCTCTGAGGTAGGTTTTGGATCAACCTCAATTAAGGATGATAATAATTTGCTCATTTGTACTATCAAGCTCGCGTTTGCGTTGATGGTGACCAAATGAATTTAAGGAATATTCAAATAGTTACAAAGGCTAAAGAGATTGTTGAAAGAGCAGAGGTAGATATTAACAGAATACGGTTAACCTATGAAAATAATAAGTAAAAATAAAAACACTTTCAGCAGCGTTTTTAAAAATTATTTCAAATAGTATTGAGCTGATTTTGCTCAGCTGAACGGTCGTTGAATTTTCTAAATGATGGGAATGTAACTTCTACATAGATATCTAGTGTTTCAAGTTCACACTATTATTTTCTCTTCAATCAGTTTTTACGCCAATTGTTACTATTATTACAAATATGTAAGTAACAACATAATTACAGCCATTGAAAACCTCTTGATAAATGTAATAATCTAATAGGTGGAAACGGCGAGACAAGAAGAAAAATATATGTAGAGTCTTGAATTGAATAACTCAAACGCCTTTCTTAGCTTCCCATGGGTCCTTGGCTTTCATTATTCTACACATTATCGTCTATTTAATAAAAACGAAGTAAGGAAATGAATAACTAATGAAATAGTCTACTACTAAGAAATTTATCGTATTGAAGGTTTATGCATTATAATGCTCAACGCCTAACGAGGCGAACACAGTGTTTAAACTACTATATTACGAGCAATGAAATCGAGTCAATCGAGTCTCAACCTCGACTTTACCGTCACCAATGGATACTATTTCTGCTCAATATCTCTCCATTTGGACGAATCCCATCACTATAATCTGTTTCCCCAAATTTAATACGGAGTTAGTGTCTCTAGAATTCTGGATACGCCTTGTATCCATTTGTTAAAAAAATAGACGACCTGTCTTACTAACGGAGTTGTGCTCGTCCCGAGTATGGAAATTGAATGTTCGCTACCTTATCGCTTTTGAGCAAACAAATAATTTTGCACATAAACTCCCACGTGTACTCACCGCGTACGAGCCGCAGGCCCTTTTGTTTAGCTTTCCGCAGAAATATAATTCAGACGGTGGAAGAAGGAGGCAAATATTATATTTCTGAGCGCGGAAAATAAAGAAACTGCGGCGATAGAAGTAATGATTCGGAATCGCGATCCAGCCCGTTGAACAAACAAGAAACAGAAGAGAAGGGAGATGTTGTTTTGTTTTTATTTTTGAAAAGGCTCCGGCAAATTGGACATGCGAGTTGGCCGACCGAACGCGGTGGAAATGGAAGTGGGGTAGAGGGAGAATGGAGAGAGAGAGATACGGTGGGAAACTGAAGAGGTTATTGAGGAAGGCGGCAGGGGGGGGTGCGGAGGTAGGGGAAGGAGGAGGAAGAGGAGGCATTCAAAAAGGTGCGGGGGCGGGAGGGAGAGAGTCAAAGGGGGCGAGACGGAGGGGGGTGGGAAGTGGAAAAGAAAACGAAAATTCGATGGGAAGTCCGGGAACGCTCTCTGTTATTTGCAGGCGGTGTTGTGGCCATAATGGGAAAACAAAAGGCAATCAAACTGTGAAACGTTAATGAGTGGACTGGCTGGCCGACTCCGCCTCCAATTTTAACCTCTACCAACCGTGCCCCAATGCCAAGCGATGCGATGCTTTTCTGGAATTTCGGGTGGGGAGGAGAGGGAGGCGTTATGGAGAGAACGCGTTTTTGGAATTGAAGCGTGGTTTTTAGCCGTCGCTAACAATAGAGAGGGGGGCAGAAACCCACTCTCTCCCTCCACCTCTCTTACGCGGAAATAAAATCGTATACCGCTCGTGGCACGCGCGACGGCCAGTGCTTGAGCAATTACGATCGGAATGGTATCGGCTCGAGAGGGGGGCGGCCATTTAGAAACTAAAAGTTCATCAGCGACAGCCGGCCATTAAAGCATGCGACTGCGCAGCAACTGGAAACCGGTAGGTACTAGTAATGGAAGCGTGCATTTTGCAACTTAATTTAGTCCGAATTGCGGGGAAATGCGCTCACATCCTCTAGAGGAGATATGAATTTACGTCGAACAAAATATTTCAATCAGAGAGAATTCTCTACTCTGCTTCCGTTGCATGCATTCGCATAATTTTCATGAAAGCAATCATACAATTTGTAAGTAATTATGCGGCTCATTTCTCTATTATGGCTCATTGCGTGGTTTTATTAGAACATTTACGTATCTTGAAGAGCTATTATACATACCATTAACAGTGGTGGGTACGTGTGGAGGGAAAAACAGTTTGAGTGGATTTGTATCAATTTATCTTATTCGAATACCCATCATAGCTTCACCCAGGTTTTATCCTTCTCGCGTTATTTTATTATTGCCGATGTACCAGGGTTAATGTCAACGATGGGCTGATTTTTATAGGAGTTGAAATTGGTGTAGCGAGCAAAGTACCTACAATTGGAATTCCGAAATATTGCGCAATAAGAGTTTGACATGCTTCAACAGCATCTATTTTCTACAGAGGAGAATGAATAATAATTTTGAATGGTTGTGGGTTGCGTGACTTGAGTTTTGGTTTTGGTTATGTAAATGAAGTTGTATGAAGAATTCAGATGTTAGAGAAATAACACGAATGCGAAAAAGTTCTCGTGTAGCTTAAAGGCAATACCAACATTCACAAGGTGTCATTGAAATTTGATACAATTTCAATTTGAGTTTTTTTACATCGAGATAGAGCCAAAGTTATTAAAACAGTAAATATATTTCATTAGGGAAGGATGATGTCCAAGGACGTAAAATCACATTAGATCAACATTTTCACAAAATTTGAGAGCTAGAGAGTGTTTGCAAAATACAAGAAGAGAATCTACGTAATTATAGTCGTAAAAACGACCTGCCCCTTGAGTGTTTTCCTTCAATGCACATTTTTTCCCCGGAGCATCTAGTGGTACACCACAGCCACTATTACAGTAGTAAACAAACTGCCTCCTCTCCAGCCGATCGTGTCGTCCCCTTCGCATTCCTGTCACCAAGCAGTGAGGTCGTGAAACCAAAGTGATAGCCCGCCATCTGCTCAGACCGTGGCCTGCGGGTGGTGAGTAAAGGGGGTGAGATTATGAAGGAGGAGGGCGCTTAATGCCACTGGACCAGTGAGTGGGCTTCCCTCGCGATATAAGAGAGTGAGTGAGTGGGTTGTTGCCCCGGAGTTTATGGCGCAAGTCCTACGGCCGAGTTTGCGGAGCATCTCCGTGAGATCACGAAAATAAGGTCGGACTTTCCCGCGCGTCGCTTCGGATGAATAAGATCATAGGGCTTTACAGCGTCCAAGTGGCGTTATGCGTAAGCACATTTCACTGATCATACCTAAATATATATATGTATACATTGCAGACTAAAATAAGCGGACACTTGACGGGAAGAAAATATTAGTTTCTCCTAAGAATATATCACAGAGCAATCTTGTATTTACATTTTAAGTGATTTAATTCTTCAAAGAAAGCGAAGTGGTTTGTAAAAAAAATATATGTGGTGACAATTCGACATATTAAAAATGGTTGGAGTTTTATATTGAATTAATTTATTCAGCATAAATAAGGAAAGATTATAAAGGGTATAAAAGTTAGAACCTTTGAATGGAAGTTAATGTTTGAATAGAAGATAAGCCATTTATTATAGGTATTATTAAGTGTACTTATTATTGAGAACGCTTAAATCACCTGCGTAAAATGACCGATTTATGTGAAATATAATGAGTGGAAGTATAGAAATTTTGAGACTTCACTGGGGAGATTATTATTATCCACGTTAACAGCAATCCCCCTTAAAGTTAGAGAAACGCCAAAGCAGGTTTTTATTTGCTGTTGAGTTTGCAATCCATGGAAACGTATGACCCTTATATAGCAGTGAAAAGTTTTATATTCTGCTGAATCTTCTAAAAGTTTTACTTAGTGCACTGAAATATGTCGTTCTAAGGTATTATGTTCCGTCCAACACGAGACACAATATTCTAGGTCTGATTTTGATACGATAAATTCAATCAATTATGGAAAAATTGAGTACAATGTATGAAAAAAGAGAAAGGTTAACAATAATGTTTTCCCTGATGAGATGGCATTAAATATAAGGCAATAATAATAAAAAGTGTAATTTACTTCTTTAAATCTGTTATGCACATAAACATTAACAAATCACATTACTTCACTAAATAATATTCAGAATTATAATGATTAACATTTAGAAGGGGATTCAATCTTTTTATCAGACTCGTGTGCTCATACTTTAAACAAAGTTACTTCCCAAAATAGAGCCCTTTCGAAATATGTCATTTTTTAATGGCTGACTTCATGAGCTTAGTCAGTGGCTAAGGAAATAAAAAACGTAAAATTATGTATCAATAAAGCAGACTGGAGCAGTCAAACACAAAGTCACGTCTGCAAAAAAAATGCTCATCAACACGTCATCAATCAGAAGATTGGTTTTTTGCAGCTTACAACTCTTCACTCTTAGCAGCCAATCACTTCATTCCTGCATAATTCATATTTTTTCGTCCCTCAAAATTTTCCTGATATATATCATTTTATGTTATATGTAGATAAGATTGTTAGCAAGAAGGTCATGACACATTATACAATTAAATAAATCATTTTTGTAAGCACTTAATCACTTCTTATGACCCTGAGATGAAGGTGCTGAGCAGCTAAAGCTAAACAGGTGAAAAAAGTGCTGTGCGGTGTCTGGGAGCATTTAAAACCGAGAAGAACGTCACATTAGACAGATTTCTGAGTTTGGCGAGTCAGGCAAGTTATTGCCCAGCTGGCATTAAAAAGGAGGAGTGGGTAAAAAAAGGGAGATGGGTAGGGAATAGACTGGCCAACTGGGTCCTTTTGACCCGGAGACTCCGGGTGAAGCAATGTTTCTCCGGGTGAAGCAATGTTTCTCCGGGCTCATAGTTTCAGAATTTAAATCCGGGACTTTCAGATGCGAAACTGCAAACTTTAAATATTTCTTTTACGCCGATACCCTATCAGTTGTACAAAATTGTCTCATAAAATTCTCATTTAAAATTAACAAATGTTTAAGCCTTTTCATTTAGTATAATATTATATCATGTCCAATATTATATTTCTTTGCAACGTTGTGAAAATAGTACCCTCATACAGCTATCAGGGGAACAAAGTCACTCTATGTTTGAGTTTTATTGTTTTTATTTACTTTTTAAGGACTGTGTAAGTACTTTTGGTCTATATTTTTTATTTTTAAGAAAATAATAATGTGAATTATAATTTAACCAAAGAAAAGTTTTTAACTAGCCTAAATCAAACTGTTACTGCGTATATAGAAGCTGCAACTTCGTACCAACGGAAAAGAAAGCTGCCAGTTCAAATTATCCAGGTTGGAGACCGAAATCTCCGGGTTGAGGTCTTACAGTTGGTAACCCTAGTTGGGATGAAAGAGACGGAAGGAGGGAATGGTTGTGTTAGAGGCGAGCAGGGCATAAAGACTGTTCTCCTCGCGCACGAGACGGCCGAAAAGGCCCGGAAATTAAACTCGACCCACGGCTTTCGACAGAGACCGCGGGGGGTGGGGGGGCGCGGGAGTAACCTGGAAGCTGCCTGGAATGATGAGAGAGGCATGGGGGTGAAGAGGAGAGAGAGGGAGAGGGCAGAGGTGAGTGATGTGGAAAGGAAAAGCTTTTGGGCAAGAGGAACCGCGTGAGAAGCAAGGATGTTTGCGATAACCATGGCCACGAAACACGTGGCGAAGCTACCAGGACGAGCTGACGCAACAATATTAAAGCACGATCGTTGCATTACGCACCGTATTACTTCAAAGGCCGGCGTGATTTTTATAGCTGCTATAAAGATTCATGGAAATAAAAGGGTAAGTGACAGATGATAAAAAAGGATATGCCGAATGGAACTGAAAAAAAGTTTAAAAAAAAGCCATGTAGTGCTAAAGCTGATCGGTAGAGCGGTAGGTAACCGGTGCGCTGCGCCAATGAAACTGAATAAATTCTCCTAGTGCCATATTAAAATCACAACGCAGGGGTTAACGAGCTACTTCTCAAATGGGATCTTACGTGACAACCGAACAGTGGTGAACATTTATTCGTATCATTTCTATCCCATACCTCGAATTGAAGAAAAATCATGTTTTCAGTAGTCTGTGCAAAGATAGCGGCTCTGAGTCATAAATTTGCTTCCCCTCCCTAGAAAAAAATACTGTTTGTATCACTTCCAGACCAACAAGTGTTGATCATCATCGATGTAAAATATTAAATGTTTAGAGATAACTGAATCCTATCTCAATTCGTTTTAGTAAAACGCTGGAACAAAACTGTTCAACCGTCTCCGGTCCTCCGTTTTCCCTCCCAAAATTGCCTTGCGCAATAAAAACCAACTTTGTCGCATTCATCGGCGCACATTAAAAGGGAGACGCTGATGACAGCGACGGAGTTGAGTCAGAAACGAGGATGAGACTAAAAAGCACATTAAGGCGACGGTAATATTCAGCCTTTTTTTACGACTGACGCCGGATTTTTTTTAAGCGGAAGGTAATAAAACCGCCCTCCGACTTCTCATTGGGTCACAAATACTCTTTTGTTCTTGCATGCATATTTTTTTGTAAACACGCTTCACCTTCCTAGCACGACACCACGCCTATGTTAAAACTTATTTTTTTCCCTTTCATCATAAAAGTTAAAAATACGTTAAAACATTGCAGTTTGACTGACACTTACGGAGTGAAACAATCTTGAAATAAATGGTCATGCTAATCGTAAATTTGGAGTCGTTAAAATAGTATTGGGCAAGTGTGACGAGACAGCGTGGGAAAACTTAGCCTTTTTATCGGACCTTATTTGGAGAACGCTGACAGAGCTTGTGGATGTTAGGAGGTAGGCGTAAAACGTCTGCAGCACAGATCGGCAATATAAGCAAAATACCATTACAATATGGCAATCAGCCTCCTGCCACAACTTGTTTCCGATTCAGTATCAGTACGTGGATTGAAATTTTTACTTAACGTTTGTAAGTTCGTAGCCAAACTATTTTCTAACGACTTTAAAAGCATTTTGTGGACCCCAGTATGACAAGATCGATCAAATCATAAACTTCAACTTAAGGAATTAAACAGTTTTAAAATGTCAAATTTTCCACGAGCGATAAGAGGCCTAAACTGCACACACTAATTATAAGGATTAATGAATTGTTAGTCTCCTTTAGGAATGGGCAACATAGAAGCTTTTGTTTATGTGCTACGTAGCGCTTATGGCATGCTTTAAATACTTCCGAAAATCTAGCGCCACTATGCACGTATGCTAACAATACTTATACTCTTCTGCGGTGTATAATGTAGACAAGGCATACCCAACTACGGGCATTTGAGGTAGCTATCAGGGTACTACAATGATTATTCGTATTTAAGCCAAACCCAAATGTAAGCAAACCACTGGAAATATTCACGTATAAGTATTTTGAAAATAATTAATTGTGTAGAAATTCGTAGAACAAAATATGACTCATTTGGAATATTAGCTAATACACGTATTAAAAAGATGAAAACTTCCTCATTATAGTGATCAGTATCCTCGCCTGTCCGTTCAATATTTGCATTGCGAGATGTAGTATTACAAATATTCAAACACGGTGGGTAGAATGAAATGATGAATAACTTAGTTTTCCACATATATTTTATTTACTTCACGACCCGGGTTTTTCCGCTGAGAGATATCATCAGGTACAGTACCGCGACAGTGCAGTATCAACGTCGCGACATCAATACTGTACCTGATGATGCTGCGAAGCGACAGCTCCGGGTCGTGAAGTATGTAAAATATACGTGGAAAACTAAGTTATTCATCATTTCATTATGAATGGATTCCACCAAGTTACTGCCGATACCATTATCTTTATTACGGTGGGTAGAGATAATTTGAACGTTACTCTGACTACATTGTAACTTATGAGGTCGAATACAAAATCATGGGTAATTTCTTCGAAGTACGATTCGGTAAAATTGTCGGCTGATATTAGGGAGAATACGGTACAAAGATACGACCACCAGCGCTTCCCGTCTGAAAATATATCTCAGGTCCTGCCACGTGGTGGAATGGAGGAGGGTTTTAGACACATGGGGACGAGACCTTTGATGACCGCGTCGAAGAGATGGCGGTTGTACGAAAGAGGATTTGAGAGGATTAAGGCACTGCGATGGCGCGACGGCTGCGGAAGCCCCCCCTTCATGACCCCTCACCTCAACATCCCAACCAATCCAACGGGGTTCTGGCCAACGCTCCTTCTCCCCTACCACGAGGCTCATCACGTCCGACTATCCCACTGAAATAGCAGGTTTTTGGCCGATACAGACGTTACCGCTAATTGGTATCGCTGTTTAAAGCCTTCCGTCTTATCCCGTCTCGTAGATATGCGAAACGAGTTAAAAAGTGCCCTAAACCCGTATTGCTCGATTGGGGATTCACAGGTCAAAACATGGTGACGTTTATGCAACAAAAAAAATACTACAGGTTTTTATTTTACTGGAGAGAGCACTCAAGGAAGAAGTTCTGAGGCCAAGGGGAATTACGGTCGGGGGTTAACTCCATAGTAAAAGTAAATACAGCATTAAAATAATTGATTGATTATATAATATATCATTTCCCTTCGCTTTTGTTGAAACCAATGAGAACTTCTGAAAATAAGGCTAAAGGAAACGATTAAAGCTTTCGTACGACGATAGGAAGGCCAACCAGAAAAAAAACAATGTTCCGCAAATGTATTGGGGAATACTAAAAGAGTAAATTTGTTATTTCTTGATAATATGCATAAATAACCCCTTTATAGAACTACTTCAACATTAAGAAAAGACTAAGCTTTTTGGTGCCAATTTTTAAAGCTGAAACGTCTTATAAATGTAAAAAATCAATTCACTGTTTCCCACAAAGAGATAGTTTAATTGCATTCATGAAAATAGCAAAAAGACCATAGTGAGAAATGTTTTCATTCCTTTCTGTCTTTAAAATGGAGTATTTAGAATATCAGAGTGCAGCGAGCATTCGAAAACGTCGATTATTGAACTTTTGGCATTAATTTTTGCTTAGTATTCCAGAACCCGTGTTCTCGATTAAAATGCTTCACTCCAAACGCAAGAGCGAAAAAGAAGGAGGAAATGGGAAGTGCGGAGACCCTTAAGTAAACGAAACTACAAGTTTTTGTTTAGTTCGTAACCTGGAAAATATTTTCCCACGGTTTGAAATATCCATTTGCGGGCGCACACGGAGATATAGGACCTCCCCCCCTTTTTGTATATGGTCCCCACACCCCCGGAAAAATTCCATTTACGTATAAATATAATCCCACTCCACAATTCCTCCCTACCCGGTACACTTCACCTCAAGTTCTTCACTTTTATTTTATTTTGTTCTCTTATCTGTTTTTTTTTTGTATTTCGGCTCTCTCTCTCCGCTCCGTCTCCCCCATCCCCATACCACCCCACCCCTCACCGAATCCCACCCCCCACCCTTTTGCCAGGACCCCAAACTCGGTCGAAATTCAATTTCTACCGACCTGGACCGGCCCTTCTCCATTCATTCGTCAGGCCCCCCTAGCAACAATGGCCGAAAAAACCGTAAAACAAACACGTGGCCATTGGCTGAGAGATATTTTCAGTTTGGAAAACAGTAAAATAAAAATAATTCTATCTCCCTCGCTTTCCCTCAAAATCCACTCATATCCTCCCCTGCCTTCCTCCACGTCACTTGCCTTTACAGACTACGTCTACGCAGTCATGCCTATGTCATGCGTCAGAAAACATTGCTGGATCCATGACATTAGATCACGCGACAACAGATCACGCGAAAATAGATCACGCGACAACAGATCACGCGACAATAGATCACGACGACAACAGATCACGCGACACTAAATCACGATTAAAATGGGAAAATTATTTTGTAATATATTTTCCTTCAATATTTTGCGGATATTTTGCCACAGATGTGTAATTGGGAGGGGGCGCTGCGCCCCCCTCCACCAGATTACCCTAAATGATAATAAAGTGTGGAAGTGCGATTTGTATCATGCTATTAGGAATTATAACAGTGAAATATATCTGATGAAGTGAAACCCGTGTTATTAGGTTTATTCTATCTTTCAAATTTATTCAAACTTATTTAAATACAGCGTTTTTTTAAATCGTGATCTATTGTCACATGATCTGTTGTCGTCGTGATCTATTGTCTTCGTGATCTGTTCTTCGTGATCTGTTGTCGCGCGATCTGATGTCGTCGTGATCTTCTGTCGGGGTACCAACATTGCTACTGAGCGCGGAGTTTGATGATATGGGAGCAGTTGATTAACCATGTACCACCTTAACTTTTCAGTGTAGACAGAACCTAGCCAGGTATCAGGATTGGTGCGCTGTTTAGTAATGCACCGCCAACTACGACAGAGATTCTGAAATGCAACAGAGACACCGTCATCATCATCAGTAGTTTTCAATCTGTAGATTGGTTTGCTGCAGCTTTCCAATCCACCCTGTTCTCAGCCAACCGATTTATTCCTACATAATTATTTACTTGAGCACTCAAAACTTTCCAAATGCATTCCATTCTTCTTCTTTCTCTGTAATGTTTCCCATTAATTTATCGTTTAATTTATGTTTACATTGGGTTATTTTGTCACTAGATATGTGAAGTAAGTTGGCATTTTCTTTTTCTCAGAGATTTAAACTATGCTGCCCTTCTGACCATCCCTTCGCAAGACTTCTTTATTAGTGATTATCTCCCAATATTTAATGTTCTTCATCCTTTGATAACTTCGCATCACTCCGGCTTTAAACATTTTTTCTCTGCAGTTGTTGCACTCCAGGATTCATTACTACGTAAGATTCAAATTTCGGTAATCTACCGGTCAAAGGTAGGTTGTAATGGAAATGAGAAAAAAACTTCTCCTGATTTTTGCTACGTCCATGCTCCTAATTATGATTTAAAAAGTTTAATTAATTTTATCAAAGCATTAAAACAATAAATCCATTACCACCATAATGGCAACATCTCGTGAATCCTATTTAGCATAAATTTATTTCATGATAGCATACATGTGATATTGTATGCTTGTAAAGGTTGTTCCGGTGTTTCCAGGTTCATTACAGGGCACCTTAACATTAGAAGGTAAATAGAATTTCTCCCCAATGCAAACACCGTGATTCAATATGGCTGATAATCCACAATGAATCGGTGCTAGTGAATTATATCGGGAGTAACTTCCATACCCGGGAGTACTTCAGGTGGCTGGAGCGGTAATCGTGAGTCATTGAGAGCACATATTAATAACTTTTCAAGTTCGTCGAAAAATATTGTTGGGCCACATTTCACATAAGTACATCTGTTTATAGAGTGGAAATGTCCTTACCTACAGCAATTTAAATAATTTAATACTTTTATTTTAAGTATTCCACCTTCATAAAAGCATTGTTATGGCTTGAATTTCCGGCGAGGAATTCAAAAATTAAGCAAATATCACATGTAAATACGCTTTTTACTTGGCATGATACCTTATAATTTGTTATCATGCATTATAGTAATATGAAACGTATTATTTTGCGTTTAGGAGGTAATATGTTCATATGCAATCGATTTATTACGAATAATATGACATGCACAAAGGGTTACGTGTTAAAATAATATTGCATTGCCAAGAAATGAAATTGGTAACATGCAGTTTTTGTTACTTTTATCCACAGATATTACTAACAAGAACACTTATGGAAAGTTTCACGCATGTCTGAACATAATCAAAAATTGCTCCAACAACCTTAAGCAAGGCAACAAGCACTCAATCCTTGAGTAGTTAGTGACCTTCGGCATCCTCTCGTTCCACACCTATCAGCCTTGAGAACCACCCCTGCGGTATCTGTTCCCTGAGAAATAAGCGACTCCCCCATCCTACTACTACTCCTCTCTAACATCTCGCCAGCCAACCTCGCCAGCTCCTCGGCTTATCCATTATACCTCCCTTCACCCGAATCCACTCAGGATCCCCGAGCTAGGCGCTCCCCTGCTATCTCGTTTCTCCTCACACATCCCTAACCCCCCGCTCCTTCCATCCCCCTTAAATATAGGGAGAGGGGAAAAACTACAGAACCACCGCGTACACTAGCGTAGAAGAGGGCGCGCTCAATCACGTGAAAACGCGACCTGGGAGATTCCCTTCATCCCTTCCGCCGACATTTCCTCCTTATCAATTTTCCCCACCGAACCTTGCCCTAGTGAACCAGCCCCAGCAAAGTAGTGGCACCCAACGTGTGTTACAAGTAACCTAAGGGGTACGTGGTTAATGGATTAGGGGTACGCGAAAAATCTATATCAGGGTGGAAGTATGGAGAGAATATCTGTACGGCCGGCCTCGGTGGCGGCGGTGCAGAGCCCTTGCCTTCTAAGCCTGAGGTCACGGGTTTGAATCCCACCTAGGTGGATATTTTACCTTCAAATAGGTGTGTTTGCACATGTAAATGAGTTCATTTAAGAAAGAACTCTCCAGTTCTTAGATCTCTCATTAATAAAATCGACGCATATATTATTTATATCTATTGCACTGGGCCCAGCTGTTTGAGGAACAATATAAGGGAACGTGCAGTCAAGGGTTAAGGAAGACATGGGAGGTTAACAGTCTGTTTATAGAACAAGAAAAATGCCCCACACCTAGTTCACTGTCCTTCGATTCTCACCGAGAAACGAAGCATTTTACTAAATACATGTTTCTCATTTGTTAAGACACCAACCGATAATATTAGCTCTCACAAAGGCCGTTGGCAGAGGGGTACCACCAAGGACGCTGTGTTATGGATGATTTTAGTACAGTGGAGATAGTAATGAGAAGGGATGGCGGGAAAGTGGAAGATTTTAGTTCTGCTTTCTATGGCCCTCTATAGATCGGAAGCATGGAACATTGAAAATACAAATAAAAAAAATGATTAGGAACTTTCGAAACCTGGCGTTGGAGGTGGATCCTGAAGATAAAATGGATAGATAACATAAGATGTGAAGAAGTAAAAATAGGAATAGATATGGAAAGAAACGCTACTCTGAAAAGAAAAATCAGAGGAATTGGGCTCACTCTGAGGCAAAATGGATTTGTGAGGAATATAACGGAAGGAAAAATAGAGGGAAAATTTCCAAAAGGAATTCCAAGGAATAATCGGATAAATAAATAGAACAAATAAAGAGGAATGCGCAAGTGGTGAACTATCAGGGGCTAAGGGAAATAGCATTTGATAGGGAAGTATTAACCAAACCTGAGATAAACCGTCAGTCAGTGTCAACCAATCTTAAGGTTGAACAACCAATGATAGGAACTGGAATATTTTTTTAAACAAAATAACATATTTAGTTCATGAGATCCATAATGCTCGTGAAATAACCTTTTGTATATAATAAGTCAATGATCGTGAACATTAAAATGTAGCCTAACTAGTTAAATTGCTTAGCTACTCAAAAAATTGCATGTTTTCACTAACAATAAGACGAGTGAGGTAGCCATGGGAAAGATGGTTCGGCGATATATTGGGCGTGAACCCGGGAGATACCTTAGGAACTTCGAGAAAAGGGATTTACTGGTAAAATTTAGGCGACCAAAAATAAAAAGTTTCCATCATTGCCAGGATTAAAAGTTTCTACTGTCCTCATGCAAGTTAGCTTCAGTGGAGCTTCATTATCGTACACCAAAACTATCTTGAGATGAAAAAATGTGGAATTCTTTTATGTCACCATTGACGCTTCATCAATTGCTATTACTTTCATCCCTAATCCATTATCTTCCGCTGATTGAAGCATTAGTAAATGGTAATTAAGTAACAGCCTTTATTGTCAATATGTTTATTACGCTTCGTTTGAAACACACGATTCCAACTTCTAAGTACTAATGTGACTTCTAGAAGAACAATAATTAAAGGTATGACGTAAATGATGACGACAGTTATCTTATAATTTACCTTTACGCCTCCAAGAATGAAATTTGGTGGAAAAATATGCCGTATCTAAAATTTTATATTAACAGCTAAAATTTCAAACCATTCTTTAAGCCTTGTATAACTAAACAAAGACTCAAATTGTTACACTTCAGGAAAACACAAAAAATAGTTAAGTACATCACCTGAAATTCATACAGAAATGTTTCTCAAATACTTTGCTAAAGCAACCCATTTTTATTGCAATGTTAAGACTTTAAAAAGCAAAGTTTAACTCCCGGAATGTACTACATCACTAGAGTCACGTGGAAGTAATCACATTTAAAAAAGATGAAATAATTTCACATTTTCAGGAGCCTCAAATCACCAATTAATATTATAATACAATTCAAGGATATCATTGACCAAATATTTATATTCTGCGTTATTCATTCAACCATGATATTTTGCAAAAACAGCCTTTAGTTTTTGGACATCTTTGGTGTTCTGTACAGCAGCGTGAGATTCAACTGACATAGATGGCGGAAAATTACATACAGCGATATCACTGGCGTAGAAATCTACAGAGAAGTAATATTTAACGAATTACACAGGTTACATAAGATTTTTTTTTCTAAAGTTCGCAAAGGACCCTCATAGCCATTACTGCAGTCTGGCACTTCACGAGTAAACGAGCATTTTACGGTAAATAACACGGTCGAAAAGTGCTGCCGAAAATATTTTTGCTCAACCGCATGAACCATCACGCAATAGCGCGCCTCCCCAATACGTTCCATTCCCTCCTTCATTTCCCCCCAATCTCACTCTTCACACTTCCTCAATTCAACACGTCAGCTAGTCCGAAATGGTTCCCTTTCTCTTCCATTATGATTTCGGTCCTAGCTTACTCTTGCCGCACCTGAGACACAGTTATTCTTCTCTTTTTCTTTCTCTTTTCCCTCCATCTTGTCTTTTTTCACCCGCGCGCCACTTCGCCTCGATTGGACCCTCGAGCCTTCTATATTTTCACCCTTCTGCGCTACACCGACCCATCTTTCTCCCCCTCTCCCTCCCTCTAGCCGTCAAAACCACAATATTTACCTCCACCCACCGCCTTCACAGTCCCCGCCGTCTCAGCAGTCGGATTCGTAGTTTCACATTGTTCCCGCGACGTGTTTAAACAAATTCCAGTTCGTAATCCACTGAAAAATTGCAGGGAATTGCAGTAAAAACATGTATCTACTATGTCAGAAGATGTGTCCGATACACTTTGATCGTGAATGCGTGGGATCAGACAAAATGAGTTCGAGTTGAAATTGCAAAGATTACATTAGACAAATTGCCTCTAAACTAGTCGGTTCAAAATTTCTTTAAAATGAAATAATTTAGGATACAATGTGCATCAACGCATTTATACGTAAGCGCTGCCCTGAATGAAGACATTACAGTGTTAGAGAGACAAGAGGTTTTTCTCGTCTGCACGATGGACATTTTGAGAAAATAAATTAATTTTTCTAAGACCATCTGTAGAAATTTCACCTTGCAACCACTTAAATATGGTCTTAATCTTTATAAGAGAATTGATTAATCGAATAATCATATATTTGAGGGGTTGAACTTAATATTAATAACAAGGTATTAATATTTGTTGAATTAAGTAACACCTATACACCTGAGGCTTTTATAGTGGCTATCATAGCTGTGTCATACAATATTCATTGAGTTAGCAGTGATAACCGTATAAACACTGATTTTTTAAAATATCTTTTAATGGAAAGTTTCCGATTAAGATATCCCTAAATGATAGATATTCTATGAAACAGTGCTGTAGCCAAAACCTTGTCTTTGAATATGAATGCAATGAAAAAAAATAAAATCATTGAAACATTAGGCTTACGGCTTTATTATTCGAAGAGAATTAGCTTGGCTTGATCTCCTAAATAAATATAATCACTTTACTATCGATTCTCTGGACGTTTAATGAATCAATACATGATATATTTTCTATGGACATCAGTTTACCATGCTAATTTTTAAAAATTTATTTTTAGAAAGACGCTGTAAGATTCATTCTTTGCATTTTTCGTCCTCATCTACAGTCTTTGCATTTACCCCGACGAATATTTGCACTTTCTATTCTCAGTTCCACATTGCCTCTCAAGTTGACTTAGCCAGCCATTTCTCCAATTCAAGATTCGTGAAGCTCGCTGGACCATAATGGACAGTCGGGCGCAACGTAACCCATTCCTCACTCACTCGACCGTTTTGTTTCCTAAATTTTTAAATGTAATCATAGTGGTCAAAGTGAATAGCGAGTCGCGAGGTTATCGAAGCAAGACGAGTAAGAGCACTTCCGGCAGAGCGGGCAACTTGGACAACCAGGGGATCAAGAAGAGCATTAAGAGCATACCCATGAGCGAAATTCCACAAATGCTAAATATTGACGCGGGGTCGAATTCAAGTGGGTGGGAGGGAGGAGTGGGTGTGTAAGCGGAGGGAAGGGGGGTTCTAAAAGTGAGGGAAGCAGGGATTATACCGGTTCCACGGCGGCATATGCTACCTCCTTCCTCAAAATAGGGGCCCTTTTGTCCTTGTCCACCTCTTCTCAATGCCCCACCGATGTCCCTCAGATCTCCTCCCCTGAAACCGATCAATTTATCCACGTTCCATACCAACCCCTCTCCCTTCTCGTTCCAATCCTCCTCCGCCCCCCTTCCCTCTTCAAGTCCCAATCTACAACTCCCACAATGCTCAGTGCCGCTATACTCCACATCTCTTCTTGTTTATCGACGTTCCCCTCGTTTACGGTCAACAAAGCTTCAAGCGAGTCCTCTCTTTCTCATCTCCTCTATTTTCATCTCACTCTCCCTCCCGTCTTCCTCCGCTTCTCGTTCACTCTCTCGCTATATTTCGCTCTCCGGCTCACTCATTCAACCGTTAATTTTCGATTCTCCATTCCTCAGACCCCGGCGTGAGCGCATCTCTGGCGAAAAAATTGAAGAACGGAATTCACTGTGGGAGGGTGAATTTTTATCGTGAACTCCAATCAACTCTCCTATCAAAATTCGTCCTTCGTCCTCCGGGATATTTTATTAAAAAAGCAATACCTAGTTTTTAATTTAGCTCTTCGCTAATTATTAGAAATTAGGCCATAAAACGCTACTAAGAGCAAAAAAAAGGGAGAGAACATTCCACCTTGCTG
The DNA here is from genome assembly GCA_963573305.1 of Pyrrhosoma nymphula. Taxonomy (NCBI): domain Eukaryota; kingdom Metazoa; phylum Arthropoda; class Insecta; order Odonata; family Coenagrionidae; genus Pyrrhosoma; species Pyrrhosoma nymphula. The sequence goes on from OY754338.1 coordinate 93,325,156, forward strand.
CAAACGGTTTATGTGGTAGCGAATGAACTCGAAATAAAAACAACTTTTCGGCTGTATATAAATGAATAACCTCAAAATACTTTGCTCCTCGCACTACCTTTTTTTTTCAAGGCCAACAAAAGAAGTTTTGGAAATTATGAGAAAAGACGAAGGCTTTCCATTGACGCAAAACATCGAAGCAAATGGCATAAAGCACTTATCATTGGGAAGCTTCAGACAGTACATCTGTCTTCAAGACGAAGTTTTGTTATGGTAGTCATTTAAAAAATCTACTAAGTAAAAGAATGAAAATTTCAGTCAGATTTACCGGAAGTATTTTTTATGGAAAAAAGCTGGTTCCTTAATTGACTTTCCTCGTAATTTCTTTGCATCAACTTTATTGTGCAGTCAGCACACAGCCGTTTCAAAAATAGTGTGAACTTAGATACTGTCATCCAGGACAACTATTGCATCTCTACATATATGAAAAGGCCCAATTTATGCAATTAAGTCACCAAATAAAAGTATAATAATTATTTACACCAAACATCATTACAATTACCCCTACTTTTGAGGATAGATTGAAAACAATCAGTAAATTTAAGATTATTATGGGGATTCCATTCCAATTATATAGGTCTGTAGACTATAATTGTATATGTTTCTATTTTATAACATCATCTCTCAGCAGTTTTAGAGCAAAACAGGCAAACATGTGAAAGTATTATTTATTCGGATATTTATAGCGCATATTGTCTTATCATTTATTCCCTATTTGCGCAAGCTCTTGCAGCAAGTAAGAATAAGCTAAGTTGATTTTGTTTAGGGGATTGCTTTTCTTAAGTACAGGATTACTTCATGCTTCGCAAATTATAATATTTGGTTTTGGACTCGAATTGTAACTCAATAAGATCGATCCAAGGTTACTTTTAAGGAACACTTGGACCTAGTAATTTAATCACCGTGACCAATGTTATAACCATGGAAAACATTTCTCATTTAATGGCCTATTTCTTACGTAAGAAACATCGGGGATTTTTGCTAAGATTCCTCGGCAATTCTCGCTCTAGAAGTTCCAATTTCCGCCAAAGTTTTTAAAAGTAAAATTAGGTTAGAAAAAGAGGTCTCACTAGAACAAAGAGAGCGTGAAATTATACAAAATTATCGAATCGCTCCCTGAGAAAAGCCGACTCTACACAAATGAACGCACGCAAAAACGCTGGTAAGAACAATTCCTGGGCTATTGTTTCGGAGCAAACTCATTATATTTTATTTACATTCACCAAGTGGTGATAGTCATTTGTTCCAGAGTGTTTTATTAATATACGCTTCTGTATTCAGTAGCTAGCAAATTTATGCTGCCGTCAGTGCCCTAAAACTCTACAAAAAATAAAAATTCGACGAATGTTTTCCAGATATAACCTAATAACTAAAACGCTGTCGGTCAGTAAATTGGGAGAAGCGAATGATGCGATATTTATCTACGTTTATTATTAACATAACCAAAGAAACACATGGCCAGCTCCAAACAAGAAGAAACAACTTTACTTTTCTACCTATTAGTTCTCTAGGCGGGATGTACGTCTAGGATGGTTGAAGAAATTAATAAAAAACTGACTTATTATTGAATTTTTTATATTTTTCAATTCTATTCACCATAACTTATCTTTTATCAATTTAAATTCAGATTAAGTGGCAAAGTAAGGCTAAGCTCTTTCTCAAAGTGGGAGGGATTTTCCATATGAGCTGCTTCAGCGAAACAATTGAACGTGGATACTTGAGCAACACCTATTGGGAGGACGAAAGGCCTCTTTTAGGTTCTCGAGGGAAGGTCCATACATTTTCCTATCGCTTCACACTGTAATACCTTGCCATCCACTTACTCCGTGACATTGCAGGGTCATAACAGTGGATGAGATGGCCTTTTTCGAGCCACTGAGAGAAAATCTCAAGAGCGCATGATTATCCTATCCCCTTTTTCTTCTTCCCTGCACCTCAGCCATAAAAGGACGGTAAGAAGCAGGGCTTGTCCCTTCTTGGGTAATTAAGCACAGGACATGGCACGGGCTTACCCTCACATTGTATGGGACCCTCTTCAACCCATTCTCCTCCTCCCTATAGCATCCTGACCTTTCCATCCTCCAGTGAAACTCTTTTTTTGGTCACTGTGGCAACTCCTCGAGATCTTGGGCAAATTACCTCCCTAGCCCCCGCATTGTAAGGCAAATGGCCCTAACATCCTCTCTTACTGCATACCTACGTCATATGTTCCTCCCCATATCCCTTGCCATCCTCTCTCCCGCCTTGAAAGGGATATGTAGCGTTAGGTGGAGCAGCACTAACCAACAAATCATCGTGAACGGATCAGAAAAGTGGAACAAATAGTGGAGTGTGTGACCAATGAACCTTGCGTAGAGCACGCTAATTATGACATGGAGAGGATTGGGTTACCATCAGCGGTGACCCTAATGGGGGAGAGTTTTCTGAAGTAGAGATGAAAGTGGTTGGGTTGCAGGAAAAAGAAGCCCGCTAAATTTATTTCCGAGCGGTCGGCTGGATGAGAAAAGGCTTCTTACGGAGGGAGGGGTCCGTATCAGGACGCCATATTTGCCCTGCTTTTGGGGATCTGTGTATCGAGTAGAGATTGGAAGGATTAATAATCAATGTCTATGGCGGTTGGGGGAAGGGAACTAATGTGCACGGACTCTCGATTCCATACGCGTACATACACTGCTCCCATTTCAACTCTACGGTATCCGATGCCGTCCAGAAAAACCTTGAGCATGCCATCAAAACTCTCCATGTCTAAGAATCAATCTTTCACATACAGGGTTTCAAGTTCACTGGGATGAGCACATAAATAAATACAGGGATTAAATAACGAGAGTTAGATCCCCTGCGAAAAGATTTTTTTCGTTCGCGTACGGAGAAAAAAATACGTGAAAAGAAAAATGCGTTCCAGCCTTTAATGCAAAAAAGTAACAAAGATATCGGCCATATATCAAAATAAAATCTCATTATACAGGGAATTTTGCTGTGTTTGTTGTCCGGGAGTACCCCGCATACTTATTCATCCGTGTTTCCCAACGTTTCGTGGTCATTGCTGGTCACTTTATCTAAGCGAAAGAGGTATCTGTCGAGGTGGGGGCGTTTATATAATTATCCATTGAGGGCAGAGAATTGGAAGGGAAGGGGTGGAAGGAATAGTCATTGAATTTTTATTTGAGTTCAAATCTGGGTCCCGTGTAGCTGATGTTGAAGCCAAAGTCTCTATCGTAGTTTTGTTTACATATCCTTATCTCCAACGCTTCGCGGATCAGACAGGACTTGAAGTTTTTCACCTTCGCTATTATCTTTGTTTGTTTGACGTCATCACGTGCCCCGAGGTTGCATATTCCGCTACCACTGAGTTAAAGAGTTGTCCCTGTCGAATAGCCCGCTGGCGTTCATCTAAACGGGTTTTGACGGAGGTTCCGGTCTCGGCGATGTATTTCTTCCCGCGGGTTTCACATGGTATCTCATACACTCCTCATTGGCTAATAATTTTTTTTCAACGGAAAAAAATTATTGCTACGCATATAGGCGAGTTTCAGCTATGTTATGCCATCAATTGTGATGTTTTATACAGCACTACAATGCTTTGATGCCACATATCTTCTCCAATTACCTCGGTTGTCAGCATCGGTCGAGAAAGAACGTTTCTCGCACTTGAATTATCTAGAGCTTTAGAAACACACACGCACTGTCCTTGCGGGAATGATGCCCAGCTGGTATTGCGTTGGACTGCGGCTGAGAGAGTATGTACCACGCAAAAAAATTTCCGATCGGCCGCCATTAAAGCAGGCATCATTGGACGATTCGGCCCTTGGGGCACACACGCGAGGTAGAAGGAAGGGGGACGCACGCACAGTCGGACAACGAACGGACGAGAGGGGTAGCGCAAACAAGAACGGGGGGCGGGAATAGAATAGAGGAAAGGAAAGAACGAAAGAGAGAAAAATAAAAGTTCCGCGAAGAGTTTTGCTCAAGGGTGGAGGAGAAGGGAAGTGGGTGAGTGAAGGGGAGGGACGAAGGGAAAGGAGGAAGGGAGGACGGAGAGCCTTGGAGATGGTAGAAAGGGTGGGCATAGAGGGGGCAGATGGAAAACAAAGGGATTTCCGGCCTTTTTTCAGCTTCGGAGAGTAAAGAGGGTGAGAGGCAAGGGGAGAGTTTGAGAAAGGAACAGAAGATGGGGAGGGATAGGAGTGGGTGGTCGGGTGGGTGTAGGAATCCAGTGTTGCCAACTCATAATCGGATTTAGTCACTAATTTCAAGTGAAAAGTCGTCACCGTGTTGCTAGACGAAATATGATAGAAGACAACAGTTTTTCGCTACATTAGATTGCAGTGGTGGTTTGAGCGAAATATTTGCCCAGTCATAATAGAGAGCGCATTCGAATGCTATTCTTTAATTTCAGCAAGTTTAAGAAGCATTAATACATTATTGTGATATTGATAGTGCCAATACTTTGTTTTAGATGTGTGTAACTCTCAGTAACAAACTAAATATGCATGAATAAGTCTTCAAATTAACTCGTTCCTTTCACGCCCAACGGTGAAAACGCATTCACAGCCGAAGATTATTTGCGACTCTGTAAAAATCACCGGAGTAAGTAATTAATTTATTAAAAAAAATTGTTTCTACAAACTAAACACTTAAATTTCTGGCGATTTATATGATTTATAAATTCCTCGTTTTAAAAATAAAGTTTCTCTGAAGTGCATACCCATGCCATTTCCCCATGGAAAATGGCTGGTATTTTTTGGCTACAATAATAAGATTATAATGAAAAGTGTCTGATATTTTGATACCATTGGAAATATAAGATATTTTTTCCTTATGATGAAAGCAAACTCATTTAATTTTATGTGAAATGATAAATCACTCAAACTGGCATAATACAAATAAGTACATCATTAATTTTAACTTGAACTACCAACAGCGAGGCTTAGATAAGCGGTGGGGATATATATTTGTTGTATTTTTGAAAGGTATGACATTGACTTTTGGACATATTTTTTACAATTCTAAATTGACGCATTTTTCACTTGCATACAGAAACATACTATTACAGCTATTCGTATGACTCTTAAATTTTCTTACGATTCTGGAAATGTCCAAATTTGAAAAAAACGAATGTGGACAGAATGTGATCACTTCGTTTTGTGTCAATATTGCAAGGCCTCAACAGACGAATAGAAATTCAGTATCACTTGAAAAGCGACGATATTTCAGCGCAATCAGTTCTTAAGAAACAACCGGAAAAGGCTTAGAGCCACTATATTTGCCGTAAAATAAACATTTAGCTGATAGGTAGATCGGAGATTTGTCACTAGGGTTATTTATTAACTTAAACTTTGTCAGGAAAAGCTAGAAAAAGTCACTATATTTAATTTTTGAGGTTGTTCTTGAACATGAAGTATAAACTTGATTGGGTTACTTTGGAGATTTGGACAATAAAACAAAAAACTTCTGCCAAAGTTTCGACCTTCAATTAGATCATCATCAGGGCTGTAGCAGTACAAGTGAAAACAGTTATAAAAATATTTATTACATGAAAATATGCATTAAAAATGATAAGTTTACATTGAAAATTAATTTTTACCTTCAGCTTATAATGGTTTCCTGATAACAAAACAAGCAACACAACTAGAGACAGACTGAAAATACAATGGTACTTTAAAAGCTTAATAAAAATAATGATTATAAATGAACAATATCTTTATGAAAATATATTTAAATATATATATATATTTATTTATTAAAGATAAGAAGCACAGATATTGATAACAGACTTGTACACTTGAATTTATTTATTTCACGAATATCCATAGCATAACACATTCGTATTTAAATTTAATAAAAAAGGTATTGATATATTTTGCTTAATTTTTGAATATCCGTTCTGCAGTTGCAAGCTAACGGATATTTAGCAATATGAACCATTTCTTTGAATATTCTCTTACAAGGTTTGGGTTCGTAATCTAAAATTATGTCTTCATTTAAGTCGGATTAATGATTATTGTCTCGAGCGTGGTAAGCCAAAGCGTAGGTCCCAGAGTTAGATTTAATTGATGACTTATGTTTGCTGATTCTACTTTTGAGGTTTTGTGCAGTTTGTCCAATGTAAATCTATTCACATTTATTGCAAGATAAAAGTCAATGGCATAGCTACACGGAGAAGGGTGGTGAAGAGGGAGGCAAAGACGTTGTGAGGGCAGAGTGGGATGCCGGAGAATAGAAGAAAACCCTGAAAAAGTCGCTACAGCATGCATCAAAGTCGCTAGTTTGGCCACACTGAGCAGGGTGAGGGAAGGAGAGGCGGGGAGTTTGTGAGGGCTGAGTGGGAGTCCCATGAATGGACGAAGATGGAAAAAGAAAGAAGGTTAGAAGAGAGATCTTTCCCTCTGGGCGGAGGGCAGGGGGGAGGGGGCTAAATAATGGGGGGTGAGGGAACGGGCGATGAGTGGAAAGAGTAGGACGGGGGGGGAGGTGGCAAAGAGAGGTGGTCGCTGAGGAGGATTTAGCAGCGGGTGGCTGACATCAGGAGGAAGTAGAAAAGTTCTTGTGAAGAGAAAAGAGGAAAACAGGGCAAGGAAGAAGTGTGGAGTGTGACGGGGGCTGGTTGGGGTGTTGGAGGGGGGAGGGCGCAGTGATAAGGTTGTCCAAGGAGATACAACGTGGGAGGGTGGAGAAAAAAAGGAGGTGAATCCGAGAAATCAGAAAGGTATACGTTTGGACAAAACTGCTTCATTAAGGCGTACACCGAGGAGTGTTTGAGCGTCCCTGGCGTCAAGTCAGGTAATCAAAGGATTCAAGCATCACGCGGGTCTTGAAAGATCATAGAAAAACTTCATGAAGATTCAAAAGTGACCAAACTAATGAAAGAGTCAACCAACGTAGGTGGAGTAATGTTAAATAAAAAAAATAAATCATCTTAGGAATGGTAAACAATATCATGGTATCTGAAGGGTTCTTTTAAAAATATATTTTTTCACCTTCATCCTTGACAATCATGGGAAGTAAAACCTCTCATTTACCACCTGTAACATTTTCTTGCAATATAATTCAAGAAGATATTTTATAGTGCCTTCCCTTGCCATCTTACCCATTTTATCTTCAAAATACGTAAATAAGGAGTAGCGATCATTTGCTTCATTTTGTTTCTGGACCAAATCAAGAATTTCTCTCAATAACGGAGGCAGAACATATGAATACAGAAGTAATGCATCAAATTCAACGAAAGAAACAGTATGAGTGAACTATAATGTCTTAAACGAATTTGCAGATTTATATTTATCAAGAGAAATCATTTAGCCCTCGGGTTTGGAAGTGGGGATTTGAGATCTAAAAACATGCATATTTTGAAGTTTGTAAATTTCAAGTAAAAACAGTATTACGAAATGCGTTTATATTTAGGTATCAGATATTAATCATAGCATAAAACATGTTACATTTTGGATGACTGTGTATATTTCAGACTTAGTGTCTTTAAAAACAATTTACTTTTAATTTATGCAATTTTAACATTTTTTACTGACGCGATTTTATGAGACAAATAAAATAAACGAATTAAATTATAAATTAATAATTTTATTTCACTAAAAATAATTTTCCCATAAATTTCAGAAAACGTAAATCTTATAGATTGATAAATACTAATAAGATAAGAAAATAAAAGATACTAATAATGGTTCTAAAATTTAAGAAAAGAAGAGCTTCTTGACATGGCCTCCCACTCCTTAAGGCTTCTGCTGCATTTTATTTTGAATGTCTCGGCAGCAAAGATTCAGATAAAAAGTATAAGGAACCAAAGGGCAATGTTTTGAAAAATAAAATGAATGGAAGCCGGGGCCATTAACGAAATGAAGTGTCCGCCTGTTTGAGTAGTTCCGTTAAGTAAGGACAGTTGGCAGAAGGAGACAGACGTCTTATTCCTAGTGTTTCCTTTTCCTTGGAAAACATTCCAACCAACAACCAATATGAGAAATAGACTCTCTGAGAAAAAAATGGGGATCCGAGGGGCAAGTCCTTATAGATGATTAGATTTGAAGTGGACAAAAGGGAATCCTCACTGTGGATGTCGTCCATTACTATAATAGGCCATTCGCAAACGCTTGTCATCCACGGGAACATCGAATATTAGCAAATTTTAAGAATGAAAGTCAAATAACTATCAATATATATTCAATTAATTCAATCCAACTCTTGATTTCTAAAATAATCTCCTTATCTAAAAAGGAGTTACATTCATAAATAGATATGTGAGAACCTTAAGTAAGGGAGGAGGATAAAAAATTTGATATCAAATATCGAAGACTTACAACTTGATTAAGAGATCTGGAGTAAACACTACAGAGCTAATGAGCATTCAACCACATAAAATTTAAAAGCATATAAGTGAAATAGCCTCCAGCCTAACTGTTCCAGTTTTCTCGTTACAAGAAATGTATTGTATATCTAGCAGTACAATGCACAAAATAATGTGGTTTTATGAAGCAGTAAAAATCCAAAAATACGTATCATGCACATCTTTAGATTTACGTTATTATTGTAAGCTTCTTGCAAGATTGTATTGATGTCTGTAGCATCAACATGCATTTTAGATTTTCTCATAAGACTGATAGTGTTCCGTTTTTATTTTTTTTTGAACTAGCAGAGAATTTAGGAGGTTGGATCACCAAATGGGTATTGCTATTTCAAAAGTTGAATGAATGCAAGAAGAGGGTTAGGCTTAAGTCATATAATACATGTTTATGGACGTAAACGTATTGCAAAAGCCATTGACAACATAAAGAAGAGAGCTACAGCTTCATCCATGGCTGCGTAATTTCAAAAGTCATAGAGCTTCTCGCGCAAGTCAAGCCTTACTTCCACGTATAATGCTACAACCTTCAAGTTGATGCCTCTAGTCCAAAAACACCTGTTCTACGGATTACTTTTTCCAGAATTCCGCCTGTACAGGCTTTATTCTTACCTATTGATCTGCGAGACGAATTTCCGGCTTATTCTTTATATCTCGCTCTCGAAGCGTGGTGAAGACGCACCGTCCGGTTCAGCGAATCATCTAGTGCAACCCTATTCGATCTCCCTGCGACGAAAACAGGGTAGCTGGAGCACAAGCTCAGACTGAGTGCATTCTGTATCCGTAATCCAATCTACGACGGCGTAAATATCCAGCAGGTGTGCTCTAGTGACAAAAATAAGGACAGCCGTCAAGTGGACAAGGCTATCGAGTGGATAAAAGTCGCCTTCCTCAGAAAAGACCCAACCCAGTGAGCAACTTTGGAACGGTCGTTATGTCAAGAGATTTCCCCGAGCGGTGAGGATGATCCAAACTCGGGAGATAAAGCAGAGAGGGATAAGGAGGAAGAGGAGTGGATGGAAAAGAGATAAACAAGGGTGAAGGAATGGGGAACAAGGGGCTGTATGGGAGGGGGAGAGGAGGGGTTGGGAACGAAACGTGAGAAGATATGTGGAAAATGTTGCCTGCCATGCCATCTTCAAAAGAACTTTTGAGATAGGAGCAGGGCGTCGCAGCAGACTACGATAGGGGTAGCAAAGAGAGAGAGAGGGTGGAGGCTAAGAGATGAGGAAAGCACGAATCAAGGGAAAGAATGAAGGGAGCAAAAAAAAAATGCTGAGCACAGGGGAACGCCAGAATGGGGCGCCACGATTCGGGGAAAAGTTGAAACGGGGAAATAATAAATACTACCAATTTGTCCACATCCTTGGATCCCCTCCGTTATTTGAAATATACCAGTGACCTACTTGCACTTCAAAAGTCGATCCACCAAAAAAAAAAACTTTCATCAAAGCCCTGTTACATCATATTGATACTTTTGTTTGCGTGATGTTTTCTGCAGATAAATAGACTTCCATTCTTTGACGTCAGTCTCTCATGAATTGATGAAATGGAATGGGTGGGTCACCGTCTTCGTCCGTCATAAATACCTAATTCCCTTTATAAAAAACTTTCCATAGGTGACATTTTCTCCGAATATAATTAAGTTCAACTGTAAAATAGGCTTGGTGAATTTAATTTTGCTCTTTTAATATCGAGAATGATTTATTTTGACGCAACAGAGTATTCAGAATGATATATTTGAGCGGAATTGGGTTGTCAAATTTGATGAATTTGTTTACTTAACTAATATTAGCTGACACAATACTAGCCTGAAGCAGGTCATCTGCGATTAAAGAACAGCGAAGCTTACAGTAAGATAGATGTCATTACTCTTAAGGTTACTGCTTTTATATATTTTCATAGCACAACCGTTCAAATGACTATGTTAGATACCTTAATTTTAACATCAAGTCATGTTAAATTGATAACTGAAGTATCTGTTAACATTCTCACAAAATCTCATAAAATGCGTATTACGCGACGAAGTGTATGGATAATTTATAAAACGTATGCTATTAAATTTGTACTTCCATGTTTTTTAGTTTGTTTTAAAACAGGAATGAAATGCTGTTTCTCTCGAAAAATTCAATTAAATACCTACATTTATTTCACTGTCTTAAGGTTTCATAGGCTGACAATTACTTTTGTAGGCAAAGGAAAACAAATGCATCAATCAAATAGCAATAATGAAACCGGAATATACAGCGGAGAGTATAAAAGGATTAAGATGATTCACGTGATTCTCGAAATCATTTACAGGAGGCTTAGGGCAAGGGAAAATTTTGGCGATTAAGGATTTTCAGAAGAACATGAAAATCAACTTCTAATGGCCCTTATTATTTATGATGATAAATATTTGGCATGTTAAAGAGGACCTATCAGTAGTTTAAGACATAAAGGACTAGAAGAACTTCTGATACAAAGGAAAAATAATCAAAGAACTCTCTCTGATGTGTAGGGTAATAAATGCATGAATAAAACAGAGGAATACAGAGTAAAAATATGTAATATATTCAAAGTCTGGATTCTAAGCTTAATGAAGACAAAATTTATTGAATCGACTAATAACAATTGCCATCCATTTAAAAAAGAAATCCATTTTCCATCGCCATCGTACCAGAGTAAGTAGTGCAGATGGAACCCAATTACTGTACCCAACGCTTGTTGGTGGGACGTAATGAAGGAATGACTGCAAGTGTGCTAGGTGACTTAGCACTGCGATGCAACAGACAATAATGAAGTGAATAAAATACCAGTCGTAGCTTTGAATGTTCCCACTGTACTGAGCAATCATTTACGCATTAGGCTGGGGAAAACCGATTCTCTCTCACGTAACAGTAGAAAGGGCGCTCAAAATTTTTCCATCAGTTCTAGGCCGTTTACCATAAAACGCAACATTTTGTCGATGAGAAATCGCCTAAGGACAAATAGGCATCTATTAAACACAATTTTTATCCTTTAACAGGCAATCAGTTTTGTGTTTTCTCTATCTGTACAAGAGTAATAAATTATCTACCTATCAATAGGTCTTCCAAATTGTATTATTTTGCTTCGCATGGCACGCCAATAATCATGATATTCAGGAAAATATTAGTGTAATATGTTCAAATTATAGATTACAATCCATTATTCTAAACTTTAAACCTATTGATTAAGATGCTGTCAAGAAAAACATGGGTTGCAATGGGCGGAAAAGTTCAAGCTCAAAACGGCTGGAAATGATATAGGAGTGGTTCGTAGGGAATAAGAAAAGGGACGGGGGATGAAAAGGGTTGAGAGAAGAAGGCATGGGAGAGCCAAGGAAGAGTTACAACGGGGCAAAAAGCGTTGACATAGGAAAGGGCCGATGAGGGAGGCAGGATGGGGTAGGGAATGCGGGGGAGGTCGGAAAAAATAGGGTGAGTAACGTCTCCAACTGTCTCCTCACCCTTTACCCACCCACAAAACCACCCCCCACAGTACGAAAACATCATCCTCCCCTTTTCCTTCCATGCGTCCTACTTCCCACCAACCACCATCTTACCGTAGCCTCGGACTCACCCCTTCGCTTCCTCACGACGCCACTGTGTCCCATTTTACTTGGCCGCATCGCACCCACACGCCCCATCTAACGACCATCCACATCCTTCCTTCCTACCTGTCCCTCCTGAACATCCCCAGCCACCACCACGACCTCACAACACAGAAGCACAACCTATTCAATCCCTTTCTTCTCCCACCCGCCAACCGCTACTCTGCACCCCAACACAACCCACCAACATTCCGCATCCTCCGCTTTCTCCTCCAATTGCCCTCAGCCTCATTATAACACATTTTCGTTTGATTCAATGCAATGGATTAAGTTTAAAGGGATTCGATATCAACCTAGCCGGCATAAAGATTCAAGTATATAGCAAATAAGAATAGCATAGTAACACCAATGCTCATATCTTTCAATCCGACGTATTTTCTGTACGGAGCACGGTGTAAGGCATCCATAATTGGGTAAGTTATGCAACGTAAGTCTCTTTGCATTATTTTTTATATAACTGTTACCATGGAAAAAATTGAACAACCATCTACTTAAATGCAATGGACCTTTTGTTCACGTAATTTTAACTCATAAAATGGCTTCCTCTCCTTAATAATACTACGCTTTTCCTGTTTCAAATGAAAGAACTAATAAAATAGCATTTTATATTAAAGCATGTAATCGCAATCTCTCTCAGAGGAAAGTAATCCCAAGACCTTAATGGAGCGATATTATACTCCGCCTACTCTTATAGATGAGGTTTCACTGGATTTCAGTTTTAATCAGAGAGCTTGACTTGAAAAGGATTTTTACGGTACGAGACGTCACTAGTGGTCAAAGTGTAGCCGTAAAAATATTTACTACTAACGTCTGACAGCAAAACAGCCGTTAATATAGAGTGCATCCTCTGATATACATGTATTGACTACATGTAATCCCATATTTACCTTGAGTGACAGAGGTTTGGGGATTTGAATCGGAGGGAATGTGCATGTAATGGTCGTGAAAGCTTACATACAAGGAATAAAAGATAATGCGTGATGCCCTATTTTTCACTCACCAAATTGTTCATTTCATTCTGTTCGTTTACCATGCAGATCTATTCCCTCATCAATAGTTTAGGATCAAATTTGATTGTTTAAACATTGGTAGTTAGTTGAAGCAAATATCCTTGTCTTCAATGATAAAGATACATATAATGACATTAATAATCAAACAGTGATTTCTTAGGTAGGCTATATACATCTAAAGCTCTTTCAAGATAATAACGAAGTTGATAGAAGTGCAGCCAATCAATAATCATGTCCAAAGCAGTTTTGGGATGAAAATCACGCGACCGAAAAATCCATGACGGAGGCTTTTGTTTAATCATACGATCGTGAAAAAATGTTTACTTTTCATTTCTCTCTAAGCCAAATCAGTGTATTTCAACTGCGCTGTTTTCTTGGAAAGACAATGATACATGTACCAAAAGCTTCTCTAACTAAATTCTGTGTAAGTTTAGAACGAAAAAATAATGATGAGAATCGAAGGAACTGGGTCAACAAATAAAATCATGGACATCATATTTATTTAAATTATCCCGTAATTTGAACATGCTGGAGGCAGCGAACGTAAAGGATGAAACAACTGCCTAATGGAAATATACGATGGTAATTGGTTACAAATTTATGCCTTAATCTCTCCATTCATAATACTTTATCGCTATAACACTTCAAAATACGCAATGTATACACCTATTACTTTCCCATCAAATAATCCTTCCTCTTTTATGCTCTTTTTCTCGCACAACGAATCTCGTATAATTGGAATTCGGGTATTGCTTAAGACTGCACAGTAAAATTCAAGATGAGGAGGCAAGAATTAAAAGATTAATTATAAATGAAGATACCAAATTTAATTATTGTAACAAAGATATTATTTAATTGATCAACTCTATAGCTGCATGGCGGGCACACTTTCAAGTAATAATCCTTCTTTTCCTTCATGATGCTGTTTCCTCTTTCCCTACTCTACCGCTTTCCAACGCTGTAAGGCGGGTAGAACGCCAGGCAAGACCAAGAGACTTCCTTATTTTCTAACTGGGCCAAGAAACTAGGAAATTCGCCACGGACTCCTGAGGGATGACTCTGCTCCGCCTCCTGCATCCACGCACCCCGCACCAGACGTGCCTGTGGCACTCTTTCTTCACCCACACCACTGCCACAACCCTTCCCAGCCGAACCTTCCCGCCCTTCTCCCGGCACCACCCTCAGGAGAGAGAGTCTCAATGGTTCGTCCCTTCGCCCACCCTCCCCCCAACGATTTCCCCACCCTCTCCCACACACACTAGGGCACCAACCACCATCGCTGCTCCCTTCTCCACGCCCCCGCCACCTCCCCCCTTGCAAGAAAACTACTCTTCCTTAATTCGTCTTCTTCCCTCGTGCATGTGTTGGTGGGAGGGAGGTGGGGAGCACGAGAAGACCATCCCTTCATTTCTTACCCGCAGCCAGCGTCCTCGTCTTTTCCTCGCGGAGCGGCCATCATCATCTTCATCTCTTTTTTATCCCACCCTCCACCGTCTCACAGCGAAGCAACCCCCGCGCTGCCTCCACGACAAACCCACTCAAAAACTCCTCGCCACGTTCCTCTCACAGGAGGGGCTGGTGCTGCCCACCTCCCACCTCCCGCTCCTTCTCCTACCACCACTGCAACAACAACCTTTCAAAACCCTTAAGTCCCTCTCCAAACTCTTTGTTTTGCTTTCGCGAAGAGAGGACACTGTGCGTCGTCTTAGGGACACCCTCCAATCCCCGCTCCACCTCCCCCCACCCTCCTGTGTAGGTTGCATGTGTCCGTTTTCACATGGCTTTGCCGAGGAGTTTGTGTTCGGCGTGTGTGTCAGCGGTTTCCAAGCTGATGTATGTGTGGGTGAGTCTGGTGCTGGTAGCGGGGAGAGAGGAGAGTTTCAATCTCTTAGCTCAGCCACCGTAAAAATGACTCTCCTGCTCCTTCCCACCCCCCCCCCTGCCCTACCGAAAGAGAGGGAGAGACTTTCCACCCGTCCTCCACCTCTCCCGCTAAGAACACTTCACTTTCCTCAATTCCCTCCTCCTCCGACACCCGCTTCCTCCCTTCCTTCGTCACATTTCTCGGCACACCTTTCATCCCACGCCTACATCCCCATTAATCTAGTGCGTGTGCATCAAAACGTTATTTGCAGCTCCGAATGCATAATAAATGATTGTACAAGTAATGTACCGATTATTGCTCAAGCTTACCTAACGTATCATGTTAGATATACATTCCAGGCAGATTGATAACTCCTCGTTTAGGTGATACGCATTAAAATCACGTAACTATACTCAGGAAGCACAAAAGGTGAAAACAGTTAAATGGAAACATTGACACAAAACGCAGTTTGCTTTGTGACTAATAACTTTTCAATATCTCAATATGGTAATTCTTTAATTATCAATATTATGAAAATATCCAGGGAAATAGAAGTACTTTATGGGAAAAATGTGGAAAACGCTTAGTAATTTCATTCCTAATAAATACCTTGAGGTTACACGTAGATGAGTTCTTTCATAACATGATGAAAGGAATCACTTTGTCAAATTTCCCCACTAATAGTTACTGGCCCGTCTCAGTTCCAGCAACTCTCACTCCCCCGATGAACACTTCACCCTCCTCAATTCTTTCGTCGTCCGCTCTCTTCCTTCGCCATGTCTCCTGGCCAGCCTTGCATCCCACGACATTCTCCACAGTATTTCGGTGCGTATGCATAAAAAAACAGTATTATATGTGCCACTGCGAACGAACGTAAATTAAATTACAAGCTTTTAAATCAATGCATCCCGCATAGCACAAGGCCACTTAGCTTTGCAGAGCTGTCTGTCTTTGGTGCTTGGCTCTATCCTGATACGAGCGACGCTATCGTTACTCACATTGTTATACATATACATTGAGTACTCAATGTGATGGAAAATAATGGCAGTTAGCGTCGAAAAGCTTTCTTTAACTATTCGTACACATAACTATCAGAGAGACAGGAAGGATATTGAAAACTCGAAACTCTGGGCTGGAAAGACTCAAATGTTACTCTACGAAAATTAATAGACTAGCTCAGAACTCACGATACAGACAGACACGATGGTATTGTTTTACCACATCGTCAGATATGCATGAAAAATACAGAGGTATACAGCCATGCAGCCGAACGTCTAAGCACAACTACCGTTGAATGTCTCTGTTAAGATGGTAAACAAAATATCAACTATTTTCCAGATTTCGCCAAATTTGCATGGTGATACACCACCAGTCTCGGAGAGAACCTGGGAAGTAAAGTAAAGTTGACAGGCGTATCTTAAACTCCTATTGCTGATACACTTTGCCATTTAGTACGGCATCCTATTCCGCCACACCTACTTTGCCAGATACTCACTATAGTTCGCTGTATAAATAAGAGCAGGGATATGACTTCAGATTCTTATATAAATTTTCCTTCTTCTAAAATAAGATAGATTCCTTGGAATATAGGAAAGAAAATATTGATTAAAAAACACAATCGTTGACAAAAGATTATGATCGGAAGCGTTTGATGATGTGAAATTTAAGAAGCTGTTCATCCGACTTTACTAGGAACGGGTTACTTATAAGAATTATTAAGTCTTTTATCACAGAATACAATGGATCCCTTATCTTGGAACAGTATCAGCTAATGCACTCTATACCAAACGCTTTAATGTTTGATTACATTTCCGGATTGAGCTTTAATTAGATAAACATTGATACGGTATCAACCCAACCACTCAGGGGATAATCTTTAATTCATTGTGCTTAATCTGCACTATAAATTGATAGAGAGAAATCTAATCAACATATTTTGTTACATTGATTACTCTTTGACGTAGAAAAATTCCTCAAGTATAGGTACAATTTGTAGTACAATTAATTGACGTTTGTTTACAAAGGAATGGGGAACAGATAAAAAGAGATGATACAAGTTTACTAATGAAGTTTCTGTATATAGCTTTCAATTTTAGTTTACCTGATTAAATTTTATTTGAGTAAATAATTAATTTTCCCACAAATTATTTAACATTAAACCAAGCAACACCAAAGCCGGATTTGTACAATTTACATATTCCTCCAACAATAAATACAATGATGGCCCAATTACATGGGCAGGAATCATTTACTGAGGGTAAACAAACATACTCTTAAGTGCGATATTCCACAGGAGAAAAATCATTCGCCTTGAATATCGCACTTATGTGCACTTGCGGGTGACTCAGTAAATGTTACTACCGTGGCTTGTCCCGATTTCCTCAAAAAAAAAATACTCTTGATGAATATTCATGATCAAGCGTTCTCTCACCATCCACTCCCTTGTTAAGAATCAAAATTACTGTGATTCTTGCACACAACCCTGCCGGAGAATTACCAAGAATTTAACATATGCCTATTGCACTCATTCCGGCATTTGTATTTACGAAATGCCCTGTTTATACCTAAGTACCCTCATCTGCATGGATGTGAAGTGATTTTATTTATAGCTATACTTTTGTCATAATTTTGCACTCGTGGTCCAACAAAATCTCGGGCCGTATATTTACTCAAAGGCGTAAGACCATCAAACAAAGGGCAAACAATATTTCTAATGAGTAACTTAAGTAACACGAGTTGAACTTAAGCAGCAGTTATTCATTATCCTCTAAGATATAAATTTTACCAGCAGTTTAATAGGCTTGTGTGGAAACATTTAATACAATTTATTAATCGAGAATAGAAATGAACTTCACAAATATCTGCTGCTAATGATTATAACCTTAGAAATGAAAAAAAGATAAATAAAAATGAATTTTAAGGGTCGATTTAAGAGCAGGAACCACATAGAACAGAACAATAATTAGATCGCTTATTAATTTAGAAAAGCGGTGTTTTTTAACCCACATTCAAGAAAATAATGATTCTTTAAGTAACGTATCGATATCAATTGCCCCTAACCTAAAATAAATAAAATGATAATTTCAGTTAAGAAATATTTCCATGCATAGTGAAAATGAAACTGATCTGACCACTAGAACTCATTGAAAGTATTGACCAACACGTTCATAAAGAAATTGCGGTTGGAAAATGAATGAACAAACCAGACGAATTTGACGAACCTTCCGGACAAGTCCGTGTTACACAGGAGCACAAACGTTACGAAGTGTGAAAACAATCACGTGTAAAGGAAGATGAATGAGATAGACGGTCAATCCGACGCGCGTCTCAATCACACAATCGAATAGTGCTGCCCGCGTCTAGCTAGCGCCTCCCCGACACCTCCGGATTGACCTGTCTGTTCTTCGATGACATATTACGGTTCCGAAACTAGAGGATGACTCTGAAAACAGGGTTTAAGTACGTAATCAGCTACTTATTAACTCTTTAATATTGCTCTACTCGCACTTCCCCAAGAAAATATATTCGCAGTTTTTTAATTCGTAGTAATTAGATTAAGAAAATGCTTTGGAAATATTTTATTTTAGCATTTCTTATAGCATCAAATAACTCTATATATATGCAATTGCAATAAATGGCTCAGCAATCAGCGATGTAAATACTAATAAATGAACATTCCCACTCAAGTTAATTGCAAAAAGGTGGAAATATTGACCCTGAAAACGCCAATGAAGCAGGACCTCCCCTCATAAGTTTCATCAATGCTATGAACATATGCTATGAACAAAACTTTGAATACAAGCACTTTAGTTGAGAATTTTTAAGTTACATAATGTTGCAGCATATACCTACATGTTTAATACCCTTAACATATCAAGTGTTCCAATACTTCAAAGTTTAATGTTTTAAATGTTTTAGACTATGCCTTAATTTAATATTCCACACTATAGCATTATTCAGCATATTAAGGGGAATATTTCTCTACGAAACAAAAGCATGGGCAAAAAATCGTTGGTGAGGGTCGTACTTCGCCGCATCGTGGTGCGCGATGTAGACGTCAACGACCGGGCGTCGTATCGCCAGAGAGAGAAAAAAAGCGCGGGAAATAACGAAAGATGGCCGCGCGCGTCGGCGGGAACGCTGGCTTGCATGCTAAAAACCCTCGACGCCGGCCATTTCCCCGTTAATGGGCAACAGCGCTTTAAAACGGAGAGTGAGGCAAAGGTTTCAATTAGTCCCGGGAGATGAGACTCGAGGGGAGAATTGGGGGGAGGGAGTGGGGAGGGAGGAGACGTAGAAGTGGGAGAGATGAGGGGAAAAGAGGAGGAGAGAGTGCGGGAAGCAAAGCCTCATCCTCCACCCCCCCGTCCTACACGACTGAACGAGAAATAAGTGGAAGTGTAACTGATTCCGCGTACGCCCTCGACTATTATTCGTCATTCCTGGGGTATCCCTGGGATAAGTCGCCTATCCTCTTTGCAGGGTGTGTGCGTGTTGCATTTCACGGTATGGGGGTTGAAGAAGAGAGGAAGGGGTTGCTGGAAAATGTAAAGGGATTAAGGGCCACCTAGGGGATGAGGAGCGGAAAAAAATACTGGTAGAAGGGTAAACAGGCAGGGAGGGGGGACAGGTGGAGAAAAACGGAGAGAGTAAGGGGTCATGGATTCTTTTGCGATGAACGCGCGGCGGGAAGGGTGAAGGAAGAACACCGAAAGAACGAAAGGGGTTGCTGGGAGATAGAGAGGAGGACGGTGTGGCTCAGATAGGAAAATAGGTGGATGTGTGTGAGGGAGGGGAAAGAAGGAAGAGAAGTAGGGGAAGGGAGAATCCTGTCGCTTGCACAAGCTAAAACCCGAACTGTTGAACGGAATGCCAAGTAGTTGTTTGTAATTCAAAGCGAAGCCACTAGAGGGACTCCTATATCGCCCTCTCCCCTCGTCGCTCTTACGCGATGGAGGGAGTAAAAGAGGGCACCACTACCGCGTTGTGTGAGGTTGTATAGGGAGAAAGATGGGGAGAGAGCGCGGGTGAAAAAGAAAAAAAAATACAAAAGCCGAGCGGAAATAAAAGGAAACAAAACACGTGGAAGGAGAAAAATCCGCGCCGCTGGAGAGAGGGGTAGGGTTTGGTAAAGAATGTTCTGGGAGGTTGTGTCGGGAGAGTTCAAGGGATTGCAAGGGTGGAATTGGAGAGAAAACTCGGCGTCGCGATACACAAAAGGGTCGCTTTTTGAGTGTTTGCGGTTTCAGAATTTGAGGGATGGGCTCCCCTCCTTTGTTTATTTCATCAAACGCGGGGATTGAATTATTCTGACCACCTCTCCAATTCCGTTAAACACTGACTCTGACACGCGAAATAAGAGCTGGGATACTGAAATACAAAATACCTGCAAAAAGGTGGATATACCAATGAAGCAGGACCTTCACGCAACAGCTTCACTAATGATATACTGTGACCAACACTTCGAATTCAAGCACTATAATCGAGAATTTTCCAAAACGCTATAGCACAATTAGTAATCATTTTCCAGAATTAATATCCTTTAAATATTTTTAGTAATTGCTTGTCAAATATGGCTACCTTTAACGAATATAAGCTCAAAAGTAACCTGCGCATTGATGTAAAAATAGAATTCTTTAGAACACTTTCTTAGTTTAGTTTATTTTTACAAATTTGTATCATCCGATCAAGTTAACCATACATAACATATTTTTGAATAAATATCACCAACTGCATGATCCTATGACTTTGAACACCCCTTAAACTCTTCCGAGTACAGATATTATTGCTTCGGAGCAAAATTACATGGTCAATGGAAATGAAGACTTTAAAATATCCACTCATATTTTCGCAATGGAATTATGCTGTGTTACTATTTCCTGAAACTTAGACAATAGCCCATAAAGGTTTGGAAGTTATAGCTCTTATTTATTTACGATTAAATAATTATTATTATTATAATCAGTCACTATTTTAGTAGATACTATGAATAATCAATGAATGAATACCATGAAATTTTATCTGAAATTATTCTGTAACAAAACTACTTGCATGGATATGGTTATAAAAAAGAATAACTTATGCCATAGGAAATTACTTGAAACATTTATTCTTTTTAAACAACTAAAATGGAATATAGCAAAAATGAATCCAATGGCACTTCTAAATTGTATAAAACGGAGAAGATATGAAGCTATTTGCACAAAAATAGTCAAAAACCAGTATCAAGTTAACTATCAAAATAAAACAAGTAATAATAATTGGGGAAACATTCTAAGTTAACCAAAATAAATCCACCAAATTAAAATTCCAAAACATCTACTAATAACTGATTTTGATTTTTTTGATACTATGGAACACTCCATACAGTAGCGATTTTATACAGTAGTCATGGGGGAATTCATCCCTTAAGTCAGTAACAAAAATTAATTTGAAGCGCCTCGGGTGAAAAATCCTTGGTTCCAGTAAACCGAATGGATACAATACAAATTAATTAAAGGTAAAAAATAATAACCTTGGCATTTTTACCAATAGAAACACTCTCAAAACTTCATCTTCAATTACCTATCGAGGACTATAGCAAAGTTATTCTTTTTTTGCAGGGATTAGGAGACAGAAGATGCAAGAGAGAGAAACTTTTCTCATTAAACTAAAACGGCAGAAAAAACCCTACCGGATCCGTCGATGGTGAGGCTTCGTTAGTAATAAAGCCTGCAAGACGGGGGTAATGGTAGGGGGGGAGGGTTCGGGGGGTGGAGGGGAAAGGGGGAATAATGTAGGGAGGGAAGGTGGGAGGGGGTGGGTGGGTGGACGGGAGCGTAGGTAATCGGGGCCGCATCCACATGGAGCAGGCTCCGTGCGCGCGGAACCAAGGCTCACTCGAGCCTTCTATAACGGCCATTACCCCCACCGCGCCCTCTGCCGTCGCCTAGGAGATCAATTAAGAGTTGCTCCCTCCCCTCCAACCTACCCTTCCGAAACCCATGGACCACAGCGAAAGCCCTTACACCTCAAATTGCCTCCCCCACACCCCGTACCTCAAAACAATCCCTTGACTCCCGTTTTCTCAGTACTACCCTCACATACCCTCCCTCCCCGTGACATTCGTTCACTATTTCCCCTCAACGTCTCGTTTATATATGTATCTAAATGCCTTCCATGAAAGCCGCAAAGCTGTGCATTGCAAAAGACTGAACGTAAAAGGATAGGTGAGATAAAGGTTCAAAGAAGAGAGGGCATCAAACTTTGAGCATTATTCGTTGTAGAGTATAGTTTTTAGTTTAATAGCTCTTTTTATCTCATCCAGAGGCTTAATAATAAAGCAGAAAATGGTTCATAGATATAATTATAAAAGGGTGATTTTTTTCTAAAAGTGGAAACGGAAAGGATAGGCTAATTGAGCATGATAAATAGTTTGAATGTGAGAATGACTTAGGAGCTCGCTGAACCGAAGTGAGAAAAAAGATAATGATCAGACGTTTTATCTTGAACAACTGAGATTAAGGGATCAAAGGGACCCCAGTCCAACGGATAGAACATTACTTGCAACATGATCATCCTCACATTTTGCTGATTCCTCGAATGGATAAAGCTCTTAAATTTTCTTATAATTTTTCATTTACAAATAATGCTTGCAGTGGTTGCACCATGAATAGTCTAGTGAACATTGCATATCGTCAGGTATTTATGACATAATGACCGTCGAGTAATTGGTTCAATTTTAACGCAGGATCTAAGATACTTCTGATACACGTAAATTTTCCCTGTGATACATCGATGGCAAAACGGTGAATATAAGATAGAAGTTGATACCTGGCAAACTATTTCACTATGAATTGAGCTGAAGTAGTAAAATCGGTGATATGATAGAATATGTACAGCCGCTTATCGAGTATGAATAGGAAAAAATGGTTAGCGCAATTCGTAGTGTTTCGTGATATTCAACCGTAGAGGAATAAGAGATGGTGAAGAGGTATCCTTAAATGAAGGAAAATTTATATCGTTTTCGAAAAAGAAAATGGGTACTCCTTTAAAACAATCGCAGAAGAAGACGAGCTTCAGAGAGGATCTGAAATAATATATTTTATGGCGAATACTGAATTGTAAATACCAGGGAAGAATTAAAATTCCTTAGTTAATTCCACATGTGTGGTTTATTGCCTCGACCCGGGTTCCGACTCTTTCTGTCATCTTCGGGATACAAAGCGTCGCAACCCGGGTTGTGATAATAAGCCACACAAGGGGGATTAACTGAGGTATTTTAATTCTTCCGTGATGGATAACTTCTACAAAGTTAAGCCTACGATCACTTTCTTTGTGAAAATAGGAGGGTTTATATCGGTGAATGCACCGTAAAAGATTTTCAGTGAGGCATTTGGCTACTTTTAGTAATATGTTATTATCTATCAACCTGCGAAAGAACTGACCTACTTCAGCAGCTCACATTTAAGAACGTTGCTACATCATGTATAGACCCGTTCAAGTTTATGAATCAATCCATGCCCCATTTAAAAATTTATCGGGAAATCATTTAAAAAATCCTATTCCTGAATTTACTGCTAGAAAATAATCACTGTTCTGATTCATTGATTCGCCCATTCAAAACTCGTGTAGCCAAGCCAGAAGAACGGAAGAAGTAAATTGGCGAAAATGAAATTGAATAACCCTTATCATGAAATTATCCAATCTTGGAACTGATCAGGTGAGAAAATTCTAAAGAGTCACGGCCATGAGATGTTTCAGACCGCAACCGTTATCCCGGTAATTTCCGTGCGGAAAATCGTCTCGTTTCGGAACGACACCGGAATAAATTGAACCCGTTTCGAACGCTAAGAAATCGAGGTTGGAGATAGAGAAGCGGTGATTGCGGTGGTGCAGGTCACAAGAGTGAGAAAGAGCAGAATAGAGGGTAGGAATTTCCCGGTGCCGATGAATAACGCCCAAAGTGTGCTCGCGCCATGAAAGAAATCAGGAATTCGACCTCCATCCGGGGAATACTATTATATGAAGGGACGAGGGGGGGGGGGGAGCGGGAGTGAGGGGGGAATTTGGTTCAAGAGAGCTCGGAGACCGTTAACATCTTAAGTCCTAAGATGGTTGAAACAACGGCGTGGGGGAATTGCAGAGAGGAAGAAAAAATCTTGCATGCTCCCGACGGAGATGGTGAAGAAGCGAAGGTGAAAAAACAGAAAACAGGGAAATGAGAATGGGGGAAAGGCAGGAGTAGGGTTGAGCTTTGTGGGCGGAGGGGACTTAATTGAAATACAATTCGCTCACGGCACAAGAGGGGACATCAAGGCAAAGAGAGGGAAAGAGAGAGAGGCAGGCATACACACCATTCCCTTTTTTTCTCCTCCTGCCCGTCTCTCGCCTATTTTCCCGGCGTGCTTTGCATACGGATTCGAATCACGTACGGATGTAAAGGACATTGCGTTAAAAGCATTACGGGGGAAAAGACGTGTCCGAGGATGGGCCGGAGTGGCGAGGGATGCTGTTGTTGTGAGGGCGAGATGGGAGGGAGGGAGGGAGAAAGACGGGGAGGGAGAGAGGTTAGAGTGTGCCCTTGTTGCGGGGATGAGCGAAGGGGAGGTTTTGTTACCGAGGATGAGAGTCGAGCGTGGGGATAATATTCAAGTGCACCCCGAATAGGAGGCTACACTTTCCTGCCTAGGAAAAGGCACGGGGAAAAATGGACTTTTTTTTAAAGATTTTTCGACGGTAAATCGAATTAAGGTGGTTGGAGCGAGATACTTCCCTAGTCATAGCGGATACCATATTCCAATTTTATTTTTTAATTTTCAGCTTCTGTAAAAAGTATGAATTAAATTTTGTAATATAAATGGTGCTTAAATATAGTTAAACATGTCAAAAATTCTCAGTAATTAAATAAATATGCCCACATAAGCCTTTAACTTGACTCATTTTTTCACGTATTCACCGTACGGTGAAAACGCCTTCGCAACACGTTTTTTTGCGATTCTTTAAAATATCCTGCGGTGAGTAATTGATTATATTTTATAAATATTTGAGAAAACATTCAAACTACACACCATTAGTTTTTTGACGATATATAATTGTTATAAATCCCTAATTTATTCAATATTCTCCCTCTGGAGCGCATGGCTGTAATCCATAATATCGTTGCCTAAGTTTAGTTAAACTTGTTTAACTTAATAAAGGCTTCGAATTAATTTGAATCGATATGAAATAAATATATTTTTCATATACATATATATGCGTTTCCAAAAAAGTAAGGTGGCTCTACACCGGGGCTAAGAAGCTCGTTTCAGACGTTTCCCTCTAACCCAGTAACGGCTTTACCGTGACAGCTGGAGACTAGAGATACAGAGTCATTTGTTGATTTTTGTGGAGTAACTTTATTATGAAATGATTGTGTTATTTTATAAAAATATAGCAAAACTTTGGTTTTTACGAAATATTTTGGAAATATCCCGGGGTACGTGGCGAAGGCTAGATTCCGAAATGAGGATTTTCAGCCGACTTAAATTAGAGAATCATCTTTCTTATACGCAAAAAAACAACAACCATTGATGCTGTTTTCGTATTAAGGCTATAGCAATGTTAAGCGTTCAAGCCTGCATTGACAACGGAGTACACCTTTAACATCCCCACCCAAGGATAATCGTTTCCCACTCAATTTTTGTCAGTAACGCCTTCACAGTTTCCCGTTGGGCTTCTACCACCCCAGTAGGCAACCACAGGCGGCGACCGTTAACTTGAGTTGGCTTGGAAGTATAGACCCACCTTAATGGCAGTGTAATTTCAAGCTCACCAAATAAAATATGAACAGAACTTTGCAAATGGTCCCTGTGATGCATGATCGCAGTGTCAATCCTGCACGAGAATAAAGGTAGTTAGAAGATTTGATTTAGTGCTCGGGAACGTCAAATAGTGTTGCGACAGGTAACAATGTTAACTCGTTAGTGGAATTCCATTTCATTTTCCTTCTTTTTCTACTCATCTCTTACTCTTTCTCCTCCCTGCAAGACAACACTTGAACATGTTGGAGCTTAGCCCTTTTTTTCAGCCTCTCACGGAAATCTCACATTTCTCCACTGCAACAACCCTTGTTTATTTTTATTGCCCTCCGCATGAGGAGGCAACGACACTCTCCATGTCTGGCCTATTTCTCGTTTTGGGTTCTTTCCCGAAAATCTTCTCCTGCGACCCTTGACACTCGTCTTAGCTGGCACCAGAGCAGGTGGCGCGTTCTCACATTGGCCACGGTAGCATTCCTCCTCCTGGCCATGCCACACATATTCCTCCTTTTCGGCGCGGAAATAAGAAAAATAACGACCGAAAAAAGCATTAGTTCTCGTCCTCTCCGTGGAGAAAGAGACGAAATTTATGCACAACTATTACTGCCATAATATTTCACGACACGACGAGAAGGGACTCTGAGAGCGATATAAATGCGAGAGAAAAGCTCACAACTATCTAGTTTAACAGGGCTAGATGTAAAGCGAATGCCAGTAGTAAAAGGCTGCAAAAGCGTTAGCTATAGAAAATGAGAAACCTCCGAGTACACCGCAAACTGTTGAAAATACACAGGAAATACAAGACGGAGTTAGAGTCAATTAAGCGACATAAAACATTATATTTTTAAAGAATGATGAATCATTCATGAACGGAAATAAAGACCTTCTGAATGTGAAAGGAATAATCAGATGGCGAGATGCATGTGGCCAAATATTATAAGTGGGTGCGTAACTTTCTAAAAGATGACCAAAACAGATTTGAATATACAGGAAACTTTGTCCTTCTAAAATCTAATAGTAAAACTGTTTATCTGCTTTCAACGCAATGCAAGATAAAATTGAGAAAAATTTAGAAATCCAAATTTTAATATTTATTCCGTTGAAGCTAGATTAGAACTAAGGCCAAAAAGTTTCAGATAGGTCGAAGGATGTATATTATTAAGGGTTAGTTTTCTCAGACTCCGAAGATCAAAGAGCAATGTATATTTTCGCAGTAATTATTGTAGGAAGAACTAATCGAAATTCCGAAATTTATTTAAAAATTCATATTGGGAAAGTATTCTTTCTAGGAGTTATGCCTGTTGAAATGCTTTTAACGGGAGGTAGTTATTGATAGTTTTTCATCTTTATCTCTTCCCTATAACGCTTTTTTTTTCCTTTTCTCAAAATCCCATTTTACCAAAGGGATATTTTTATTTTAATATTCTCTTCCA
Source organism: Pyrrhosoma nymphula (assembly GCA_963573305.1). Lineage (NCBI taxonomy): Eukaryota > Metazoa > Arthropoda > Insecta > Odonata > Coenagrionidae > Pyrrhosoma > Pyrrhosoma nymphula. The sequence goes on from OY754338.1 coordinate 93,352,237, forward strand.
TATATTTTTATTTTTCTGAAAGCCTGGTACTTAAATTGCTCCGCATGTGATGTACTTGGCTAATTTGTCCCTAGCTACTTAAGCATTTATCTCACGCTTTTCCTTCATTTAAAGATCAGTACTGCAGTTTACTTGCAATATATTTTAATTCCATACCTATCACAATGGTTGTTCACTGCTTTAACCAATGCTTGGTATAAACGCATTTCTCTAAGTAGTGTTCTAGAAATGACAGAAAAAAACTATCTAATTATTATAGTGTCCGTGGGAATGCTGCAATTGCGTTTTAAAATTAAAAACCACCTCAGTTGGTTCCTAGGCCTGTGAAAAGTTGGACATAAAAGCAACATAAATGGAAGTTTGGGGTTAATCATTAGTTTAGCCATTAGCAGTCAACCTCCCTTACGCGTCTGCTACAAGGCTTATCTGCTGTGTTTGCTACCATGACAATCAAAGAGAGGGGGGGGAGACAGCAAGAAAAAATGTGAAACGGTAGGAGAAGAGAGCTAAGGGTCACGAAGAGTTCGAGAAAGAGTCACCCAGACGCATTTACGCCGTTGTGACAGCTCCGCCAACTGCGGCGTGCTCGTGCGTCTGTGTTCGCTCCCAATGCCGCCTTTTAGGCGCGATGAATAGCGTCGGCGACGGCGGTAACACACAACGCAGCATCTGATTAAAAGCGGGGCGCCCGCCGCTGCCGTCGCGATGCCGAATGGCTGAGGTCGCGCGGGATTCCCTCTCTCCCTCTCCCGGTGGTTTGAGTAATCCGCGTTCGAATCGGGGAGGAAGAAAGCAGAGCCTCTGGTGGTAGGGCTCGGTGTGTCTGTGTGTGAAAGCGTAATCCGGAACAGCATAAAGGAGGGATAAAGAGAATAAAAAAAATAAATAATTTCGCCGTCTCTCAACAGAACGGAGGAGTGGGTATTGGGAATAGAGGGGGAGGAGTGAATGCTGGTGGTGGTAGAAGGCATGGAGTGAGGAGGCAGCATTTTCGGTGTTTGGGAGACCGCTAAACGGGAGCCAGAAGGCAGCGCCTCTTCTGAAAGCGGAGAGTTGCGGAATTGGAACAAAAGGCAAAAAGAAAATTACACCAAACTCTTCTCCTCAGTCCCTTTTTATACAACCCCCAGCAACAACCTTCCCCACCCTCCCCCCCTATATTCTACAAATCTCCGTCATAGCACCCTTCACCCTTAAACCATCCCCTTCCCTTCAGAGCTTGAGGATCTATCACACTCAGTCCCAAACGTCAAAGCGCCGTGAAAGTCAACACGACTATTGGAGAAGAAAACTTTTCAGCCATTCCTCTCTCTCCACCCCTCATTCTCCCCACCGCACTTCAACGCTCAGCTTTTTTCATTTTCTTCCCCGTCCCTGCAACCCTCGTATCTTCCAACTCACTCCCCTCCCTGAACAAGCCCCGTCAGACAGGTCACAGACAGGAGAACAAAGGACAAAGTAACGACAGCGGAAACCCATTTAGCCTAGTCCTCGTCGACGGCGTCCTACGCCTACAAAGACGGATTCCGTGAACGAGGAATGTGTGGTTAATAAGTTGATGACATGGCGATAGTCTTCTGTTGACGACGAAAGCGTGTCTCAGGAAACGAAGAAGGATGATTTGCAACTTTATAGACCCTAGGTGAAATCTGCACAAAATTAAATATAGGAAACTTGCTTCGAAATTTCCAGCAAATCGTCGACAATTAAAAGGATACTAAATGTATTTAGGGAGAAAAAATACTAAATGGAAAGACATGAGATTGCTCATAGCACCTAATAATGAGTTAATAATTTATAAGAAAAAGTATGAGGCATTAGTTAATTTTTAAACGTGGAAATCCGTCTTTAATTTAAATCCTAAATTAGATTTGGGTATATCATCTGATTACAGCTCAAGAATATTTATCACCAACTCCAAGTAACAAATGCTTGATGCATCGTATTTAGTTACTTTCTTTGACAAATGGATGAATCAACATTTAATTATATGGAATTAAACATTTTTTACTTTGTGATTATTCTGTGAGCTAATAAAACGAAATGTTTCACCAAAGAAAGCCCTGCTAAAATATAATTTGAATGAAAACAATTTTCCTTACACTCACTGTGTTATTATTCCAATAAAAGCGTAAGCAAGGACATTTTATTGAAAAACTCATATTTTGCCTCAGAATATCACTAAGGGAGTAGGACAGTTTAGCTGCATTATTCTGGCACTTTCTTAGCAGAGCACTTCGAAAAATATGAATTTATATCGCTTCTCCATGTCACGATAAACTTATGAATAGATTCATACCCAATTAAACGATAACGTCTCATCCCATATGCATTATAAACTGGTTCAATCATTTTAACGTGAAGGAAGATTTTTTTAAAGTTGCGATCTTCATACATTTAGTCAGTCGATTTCTTTATAGCGCGGAAACTTCAACAGACACGGTGAACTAGGAACTAATTTCAACTCGAAGCCGAAAATCCTTGAATTTAGATCATGTTGCGGAGAAACTTGTAAAACTTTCGACTCTATGTTCACAAAGAGCCATCAAACACAAACACTCCAACCCGCCTCCTGGTATCTGTGTTTGAGCGCAGGATGCATTACCTGGAGGGTGAACGTGGACAGAATTTGGAACACGACGTGATAAAACGTTGAAAAGGATAATTACGCTTGCAATGGCTCCGGATCAAGTTAACTGATAACTTTACGAAAACTGGGACGATGATTATGAAGGTAATAATATCCCGCAAACTTCCATGAGATAGAGTGCATCGAGCAACGCTCATACTTCTCCTTCAAGAAGTGCTTTGCGGCTGGCGTGGTACTTTCTGCCTGAAAGGTTCAAGGAATATGAGGAAGAGGGGAACGGTTCAAACTGGGTACCAACGTACTGGGAAGCGGTAGGAGGGCAATGAAGAGTGTTGGATAGGTGTGATACTAATCCCTCTCATTTGGTACGGCTTTATTATTCTTCACAATTGCTCTTCTGTCAAATTTACCGCTCGCAACACTGAAGACCATTATTCGTTTCTATTCATTTCTTTTCCTTGCCCGGAGTTTGGTGTGGGACACTTAAACTACTGACATCCTGCAGTTGGGACATTCTGGAGGTGGATTTGAACAGTTGAGTTTTTTAAAACAATAATTTCGCATTATCTTCATTAAATTCCACATTTACTAACTCCGCATTCTCTTCACATATTGATCTTCACCCTTCTTTAAACCCCGACTAGTCTTCATCACGAAGCATGAGAGACAACTGGCAGCATTTCACACTTAGTGATTCACCATTGTTGGCCTTGATAGCGGTGGGGCTGATTATTGGTCCACTAACCTAGAGGTCAAGACTTCGAGTCCCACCTGGGTGTGGGTTGTCTTCACGAAGGGCATGGTGGTATGTGTAGCGCCTTAAGAGCTCAATATAGTAGAGGAGTACATAGTCCTTATTTCGTAATAAAGTCGCATTATCATTGTATTATTAAAATAACGCTACGGATTTCTGAAGATATTGGCCAATAATTAATCAACATTAGCCATTAAATCCTAGGATTTGTTGGCTGCAGTAATTACCCCATTTCACCCTAGCTTCATCTACTTCATGTTCTTGGAGCTCTTAAGCTTCATATCGTATTATTTAGTCGGCCAATGTATTTTTCTGTCTTCCATGTGGTTCTATCCCTTCATAATGTTCATTACAAATTCGTTTTTTATAAAAGTATATGAAATTGTGAAAAATTAAAATATATTCGTTGTGTCTTGAGGTCAATGATTTCTCCAAGTCTCTCAATTCACATTTTGAGCATTTTCAGGATTCAAGAAGTGACACTAGAGTAAATAAAATCCCCCCTATTTTTGGGTATACCTCCGTCTCGGTTTGGATGGGTCATGAATGTAGGAGTGAATAATAATAGTTGGTTAACCTAAAAAGTAGAAATTTTAAAATCCTTGATCGATTCATAGATTTTATGTACTACGAATTAATACCACAAGCAAGTGCTTCTCAAAGTTTTACGCTGAAAAGGTTCCGAAAAGGAGTTTAAAGCTGAATAATTTCTTTTTGAAATTCCACATCCCCCCAGTCTCCTCCAAAACCCTGCCTCGATGATATTGCGCGCATCAAAACCCGAGAAATTACGACGGATTAGGAACGAAATGAAAAGACCTCAGCAAAGCTCTAATAAAGTCTCCCGATGACGTCCTCTTGATGGCATCTGGCGCACACGGCTCCGTGCACTCGCTCGAGTGCCTCTCAATTCCCATGGAAACAAGATGGAAGCGAGAGGGAAACAGACGGGACGGCGGCGTGGGAGGGTGTGAAGGGGGAATAGGTGGCGTGGGGTTGGAAATATTTGGGGACGAAAGGGGAGGAGGGTGTGTGGAGGAGTAAAGATGAAGCAAACGTCCATACTCTTTCCCGAACCTCTCAGACGCACTAGCGAAAACCACACTCACAGACACACACACAAAACCAGCCAGCCAGGAGGGTACGAAAGGCTCTCCGGAACGGGGTGATGAAATGACGAGGTTAAAGGGAAGCCGTGGAGAGGAGGATGAAGTGAGTGGTGTGAGAGCAGAGAAGGAACGCTGGTGGAGGCAGCTCTTGAATCAGGAGAGCATAGGGAACACCTGAGACGCCAGTCAGTCCCCCCCAACTAAAGCTTTTTTTTCCTTCCCCATTTCTCGAATCCCACGGCATTCCCGCTTCCAAAACCCTTAGGTATTCCCTCCCCTTCCTCCTATAATCCTCAACACCCTTTCCTTCCACCCCCACTAGCACCCTCCTCTTCCTCCCACCCACTAAACCCCTCTACCCCCACCCCCATCGTGATGCGATTTTCGATACAAAGGAGCCGTGGGAGACACCTGGTTGCGTTCTCCACCGCCAGCTGGCGCCACCTATGGCCACATTTAAGTGAGAGGTGGGTGCGGAGAAGGAAGCGGTGGGGAATAGGGGAAAAGGGGTTGAGAGAGCTAGGGGGGAGTTAAGGTTTTGATGGCGCTGAGAGGGGCGGTGGGAATATGGGGGTGGGTGGAATAGGGGGTGATTTAGATGGGAGTAAAAGACGCTGCACGTGATGCGGATGATGTGGGAGACGTGGAGGTATAGGGGGATGAGGGGAACGGATTGGAAAGGAAAGGAAGGAGTGAATGGAGATGGTTACCCTTTTTAAGACCGCGTTCACTGTTTTTGAGGGAGATATTCGAATGCGTTCTCGAGGAAATCGATAAACAAAGCGACTGCGGTCCACGCTTTCAGCAAAATTAAGATGCCAAGAATCATGAGGTAGGTGGTGAGGTTGGTTCATTTCGACGATGGAAATGCTGAGCTTCATTTGCCATCTAATGGATAGATAACAGTCGAAGATAAAAGCAAATAAATATACAGCGATGAGAGTGAACGGGAAAAGTTTAAACAACAGAGGAAATTCAAGTCAGCTGTCGAATGGCTCTGTCATACATTTTTCCTAGAAAATTCCGTAGTAAAAATAAATATGAAAACTTGTGTATCGCTATCTTTAGCACATATCCGAATTATTCTGTACGCTTGCTATGTAAGCATGGTACCAAAAGGTACCACTACATTATATACGTGAAATAAGGAAATATAACTCACAAAATAAAAAAATACATGTCTGTTAAATATAGAATATAATTTTATGAACGGGATATGTTTTGCTTACCATTACCTGACAATCATAAAATCTCCAACAGACACCAAACTTACACAATAAACTATGCATCTCAAGCACCTATAAAGGTTCCTACATCGTTCGTCATCAACATATTGCATTAAGTGCATCAAAAAAAAGTTAGTCGCTGTTAGTTCAACGACCGATTCTGCACATGTCAATTGCAATTTTACCATGCAATACCACTGAACAATGACCTAGAGATGCCGTTAATACAATCTCTTCTAAATTAAAAACATTTACACAGTTGATTAGGAGACCTTCAAATTTGAATGAAGACATTGCTACATTATTACCCGGGCAGTAAGGGTATAACTAAAGCATCAGCCAAATTGCAAAAATAATTAACAGCCATTGTTTAAGGTTTTATTCACCTTCCCTCTACATACGACAGCTAAAAACTTATTTCACTTTGGCTCATTATATGAAATGGGAAGGGAAAAATGTTGCCTCAGTAGCAGATCTCCTAATTTTTAGGCCAACCACAATCGAATGCGTGGGTGAAATGAGCGAGGACAGACCAAGTATACAATTAGAATTCGGTGAATAAAACGGTGGCGATAATTGATGTGGGCGGGGTCCCTCAGGGGATCATTTTATGTCCCTTCCCGTTTCAATGATTTCCGACGGCGGGGTGGAGAAGGAGAAACGGGGAACGAGAGCAAACACACTGAAAGTCCTCCTCTCCGCTCGCCTCACGGAGGAGGAATATCCCTCGGAACGGAGTCCGTCGATTTATGCAAGGGCAGGCGACGAAAAACGAACCAAACACAAAAAAATGAACGGGAAATGAAAGACTTGTGGCGAGGAAAATAAAATGTGGAGGAGCAGAAGGAGAATGTGGGTTAGAGAAAGAGTGTAACAAAAACGCAGAAATCCGAAGGAGAAAAATAAATTCCAGGGAGGAGGAAGGGAAGAAGTTTTGTCCACCCCCAAGCCATCTCTCCTCTTTTCATGGTGGTGGGGGGGGGGGAAGCGTCAGAAGGGGTGAATTGGTGGGATGGGAGAATGGAATAAAAAAAGGGGCGGGAAAAGTGGGAGGGGCAAGGGAGGGGGAAGGGTTTGAGAGTGGGGCAGGGGAAGCGGAAATACGCAAGGGTGTTGAACTGAGAGAGGGATTGAGGTGGTGGAGGGGCTGGAGGTGGAGGGAGGGGGGGGGGGAGAGGGAAAAGGGGATTTTTTTGAGGATTGGAATTTCAGAACGAATGTAAATTCGGAAACTCGTTTGAGAGAGTTTCGCGAAACGCTGCGCGGGTGAAGAGAAAGACCATTGTGGTGGGAGGATTGGAAAATGGAGATGAGGGGAGGTTGAGGGAGGGAAGAATGAGGGACGAAATGTGTGCAAAAGAGAGGGATAGGGTGGCATTGGAGCTTGGTTGAGAGATGGAGTTTTAGGAGAGCAAAGAACAACCGAACGAAATAGTTCCTCCAACGTGCGGCTGGAGTCGTCACATCCGCCTCTAAACTCAATGAGTATTATTTTGCATACATACCCACGCCTTCTCTCTCAGTCCAACACAATTCAGCCCCTCTTCTCCCTTTCCAATGCACCCAAATCTTTCTATTGTATTATTTAAATTCACCAAAAAGTTACGCCATTCCAACCATACACGCTCCCATCCATGGTTTCAATGTGTCAGAACTAAAAATGCATAGGTATAAAGGTGAGAACTGGGAACGTATATAGAATATGCTCCAAAGACGCCGTTCAAAAGACCGTTTCATTTTTCAATTTCATTTTGGGTTGATTTCAGTATTCAGTATATGGCGAAGGATGGGAAGAATTCCACGATGTTTTGAATCTCGTTTCAGATGGCGCGCATACCCCTACTCATTAAAATAATTTGATGGGGAACATCTTTGAAATGAGATGCCAAAATTCTACATCGTCTAAGGGCAACTGAATCGTCGCGACGCGTCGTTTCTCTTGAAACTACATCCTAACTTTCTCATTCTTATTTAGAGCAGCGCCAGATAGTCAGCCTCACTACCATTAAAATGCGCTAATCAACTCTTGTATTGGATTTACATCAGTATAAGATAAATCATGTCTATATTAAACAAAATATATTGGTTTGATGTAAAAATATTTTTATGAATATAAACATTTTCAAATAATTTTGTAATTTATTTCCAATAATTGCCACGTTCAGTCGGTGAGAACAACATTGTGCAACATATCTTTTCATTTCAGTTTGGTAATGACTTCACAAAAAAGTCAAACTTCAGATCAGAGCGCCCTGTGGATTTACAGAGCCCCTTCTGTCATACATGGAGCATACGTACAAACATTTCAATAAATTTCGTCAATTTGAGATATTTAAGTACCAATATTGCTAAATAAGTTCATTTTGTATTTCCGACTTTATTACCAGGTGCAAGAAGCAATTTTTTTCACAAAATAACGCTCAGTTTATATTGATATTAATGACTACGAATGGACTGTGGCTATCACATAGTTATTAGTTAATTAATTCAAGTAAAGGTTACAGCATTTTCCCCACTCAAGAAGTTTCATCGCTAATGTGATGGTATTTTCCAATAATACAGCAATATTTTCATTTCTGGTGCCAAAACAACTAGATTCGTGCTGCAAGAGGTTGTTTATTATTTTTTATTTCCAACAGATTTTTACGGATGAAAACTAAATCTATTTATATTTTGTGAATTTAGCTAATCAAAACAGTGCTATGCAAAATTTAAATTACACTATTTTCTCAGGACGCTATCATCAACCACTGGAATCAAATATGCAACTCGATTATGAAATATTTCCTCAATTCATTCAGATCGACAGTTCAAAAGCGCTCGAATCCGCGCATGTGGCGAAACCTCGCGGGAGAATGGGGAATTATTCCACACCACTGGAGACAGTCACAGAGGGGATGGTGGGAGATTGGTAGGCTGCAGCGGAGAAAAAAATATTTCATAAGCAGAAAAAAAAGAGAAAGAAAGTGACGAAGCGTCGCTACATTTTCATTTATCATTCAACCGAAATAAATGAAATACAGGTGTTCCGTGTGGGGTGCATAAAACCAAAGGGCTGGGAGACAGGGATAGGGGATGTGGGGAGGGAAGGTTGAAGGGGATTGGTGCAGGGAAAAGGGCGGAAGGTAGGGGGAGACAGTGGCATGGTGATTGACTACTTCACCTGCCGTTGGAGGCGCTATCTTCGGCGACGGGGCTTGCGGAAAATCGGATTTGCTCGGTGGGAAAAGAAATATTACAATAAAAATGCTTAGGCTTATGTTAGATCAAAATGGAAATGAAATAATCGGAACGGATAAGCGGGAGGCAAAAGGGATGTGGAATTCACATGAGCGAGCCGATCTTTTATCTCAAGTCTTCTATTCCCACCGTGCTAGAAATAATCACATATGACGCTGACTTTCTTGTCCAACACTGACAAAAATGCATAAATTCATCTTGCAACAGAAATTTACAAGAAGATGGTAGACTTTTTAATGTAAAATTGACAGAATACAGTTAAATTATTTCCGGCCCGCGAATAAAATTACTAAAAGAATGATCTACGTTTCATAGGAAAAGGATGCAAAACATCAATGCTGTTCCTTAAAGTTTGTTTTTAAAATGAAAATATGATTTGAGAATCACCATAATATTATAAAACGCAAAGGTATTTATGCATAATCAACAAGTAAAAAATGTTAGTTGCACAAAATAAGTCAACTGCGGGTAAATACTTGATGGTAATCTCATGTAATAAGATAATTGGTTCATTACCTCTTTTACCTTTAAACGTTACCTTACATGAAACCACAAACAAGGTAAAGAATTCATATTTTTCAACGCATTCCGTTGAGTCTTGTAACTACTTGTAGGATCCTGCGTATGCCCATGCAAAATTGACCAGATGAAAGGAAAATGGAACTAATAATTTTTATTCAATTTAAACTTGAGAGTAACGTTTTTCTAGTAAAATGAAAAATTGTGGCTTCGAGTACGTCTAAAATAATGTATGATTGTCTCATATTGGTTGGATATCTTGATTGAAACATTAACAATGGATAATGTTCTTAAACTTCAGAGAAATACGTAACGGTATTTACGGAATGGCATTGTAATAATATGGAATCTCATTTTTTAATTCTCAATAGTTTATATTTTAGTGCGGCATTTGTATTAAACATTCATCGCACAGCAAAAAAATTATTCGCTTTCAATTTAAGTTCTCTCAGGAACGCTCGAAAGACGTAAAGGAATTGGATGAAATTGCGCCTCTATGGCTGCAACACCATGTGCAGACTGTTGCAAGTATTGCCCATTTCACAGGGGTGAAATCGATTCATTTGTGGCAAGAGATGATCTTCCGGTGAGTCCAACATTTGTGACACTTCATTCAAATAGCATCCGATTGATGTTTTTGTTACGCAGAAACTATGTGAGTTCACATAATAAGGTTCGATGCAATTTAGGAAAATCGGTCTTCGATTAACTAAGCATGAGAGGAAAAATTAAAATAAACTAAGGGGGTACTACTTATGATAGAAGTAGATACATAAAGTCCACTTAGGGGGTTTCTAAGACATCTTGTTCGGCGTAATACTTTAAGTTTGATATTATTAAAGTCAGCTATTAACATATAATTGATTGTGTCATAAACCTAAGGCAGGATATAGAAGTTGGCTGGAAAATTATAGGAAAGTAAAGTGAAATGTGAATCAATGCGCGATTAAAATGAAAACACGAATTGAAATTTATTTTAGAACTGATGGAAATATGTTTTTAATAGCTTTAGTTCAGGGGATAAATAGAAATGCATTCGTAAAATGTTTTCAACATTATTATTTTTCGTATCGTTTTTTCACAACAAATCAACGTATTTGTTAGTTATGATGCACAGTTTCATGGACCGTCACTTGGCCAGCCAAGCCAATGGAAAAGAGGATTTGGTGAGGAAAAAAAACGAATGCATGAATAAAAGAAGAATTTATGTCTAAAATTTACTCAGCTGGAAAAACCAACCATGCACAGAATCTTTTCGACAAGAGACCTCTCCAAGTTAAATACTGCTGACCGGTTGTCTAAAAGAAAAAGGAAAATAAAACCTTGGATTTACCATCTGTGGAAAATTTCAGCCAATTACTGGAGCCTGAGAAATGTTTACGCGCAGGAATTAAAAAAAACATAGGGGCACGGCAGGAAAAAACGCTTCGACTTGGGCAAATACCAAAAAAATTTATATATGACTCGACCACGAGGTTTTCAACTTGCGTTTCCTCCTCCCTCAATCTTCAAAATATTCCTTATCCTTTGAGCGTGCTGTAACCACTCTCCTGCTTCGATTTCCAGACCATTTAGCCCAAACGATGGAACGCAGGGTGATTGCAAAAAGCCAACCGCCCATTCAACCAATCGTCATTGAAGCAAAAAGAAAAAAATAATCATTTAAGAAAATCACCATTCGTTCCCATCCGAAAAAAGGTTTTCATCCGTTCCGTTCACCTTTACTTTTCTTTTTACATTCCTTCAATAGGATAACTTTCCCCAGCTGAATCCAAGAGTCAGCTGGATGAAAATAAAAAAGTACAAATGAAAAGAAAAGGCTTATAAAGTCTCGTACTGGTAAGTTGGGATTATGCCTTAAGATCTGGGACAAAGTGTACGAGAAGCATTTTATATTTCATGACTTATTACAAGGTCAGAACAAGAGCAAAAAAAATGTATTCAATGAGTGTGTGGACATATTTTGGTGCCCCCCTATTATAGGCAGGGGAAAATACAATCGCGCTAACTTTTATTTTTAAGAAAATTGGATCAATTACAAGAGTGTTAGATTTAAATGGATAAACCCTAGTAGTTAAAATAAATATTATAAATACTTTTAACTACTGGGTAATGCGAATCCGAAATTTTCTCTGCTTTACTATGCTGAATTGTGGAAGCCGCCAAGTTTTTTAATAAACCTTTGCCATCATGAGCAAACTTAAGAAAGTATTCTCCAATGATAAATCCCATCAATATATTATGCAACCTCAAAAGTTGAAAATGAAAATATTCTTATTCCTCAAAAAGCCTTCCCAAACTCATAAAATTTAATATAACCTATTGTAAAATGTTTAAGTAAATCTTTAGGATACAAAACAATTTTCACTCTTTTAATACATTTTGCACCTTGAATCACAGAGAGATTAACAGAATGTTTTTTTCAGAAAACTGTCACTAAATCCACCACTCCCTCTTGATATTAGCATTTACATGTAGCGAGATGATTATACGTTTATGGATTATGAAGAAAAATAATTACAGTGCTAGCGCATAGAAGTTAGTGGGCAAGAGATCAGAATGGAGGGAATAATTTAGCCAATCTTAGCATTAAACGATGAATAACGATGGCTAATGTGAGGAATAATTCACAGGATAGATATTTCATGAACTTGAATTGGTATCCCACACAGAAAAGGTATTTAATGCATCGGCCAATATAAATTTCCACAATTCCGATTTACGATATTCCAAGAATCTAACTGTGCCGTTTTTATTAACATTAGCACTATCAATGATTTTCGAGTCATATTATATCACTTACATAACTAATGCGTTTTTACGTGAGCAATAAGAAGGCATATTTCAAATATTTAAATAAGCTGAAATCCCAAACGTAATTTGATTACCAAACTGTCAGTCAGTAATGCTGGTAGCATGGGAAGCAATATTATAACGATTACTGCCACTACAAGAGATATTTTGTGCCACGGTAAATAAGGATATTCCACATTTCCTTTTGTTATAGGTTCCATCTGAGTTTATATTGCCCATCAAGTCTGCATTAGGTTGAAAAAACAGTATTTTTAGGAGCGGAGGATGAAAATGGGGTGCTGTAGATTCTAGCAAAATATATTAAATAAACTTAATCAATAAAAATTCTAAATGCCCACGGTTAGCTTAATTTCTGAAATACAACTTTTTCCATTTTACAGCAATTTAATGTTTATGTTCCTCGTGCCAGTTACTGCAACTCCAATAAGGCAAAATCCAACTATCAGTGTAAGCCGTGCTGGTTAGAAAACCTTATGAATCTCTTTGCACTAATTCTCCGCAAAATATGATTTTAGAGTTAGATAATTTAAAAAATATTGCATATCCCTTCTTTGCGGTCTGAAAGTGAAAACTCTGTGTAATGTCTTCTTTGGTTTCTGACCCCAAGCCCGGCAATGCTAAGGGAGTGACACGTTAAATCTTCATGTTGGGAGTCAAGGGACAGAGAGATACGGCTTTGGCAAATGTCTGAGGGCAAAAGAGCAGGGAAAAGTCAGCCAGCCTCGTCCAGAAAAAAATTAAAGTGATTTAGAGAAGAAAAATGAAGATCTTGAAGGGGCACTTATGTGAGAAACCTTGAGAAACACACATGAATGTCAATGCACGGATGCAAATGAAATCAGAATATTTTTCGGATAATTGATTGATAAAACATTTTCAATTTTTTCGATTGAGCCCATAATTTTCAGCCATCAATTGAAATTGGTAAATAGAATTTGAGGAAGGATTCCTCAGTAAACATATTTTTTTCTTTCAAGGCAAGGAACACAAAATCACGTATTAAAGCCGACTTCTTAGTGAAGACGTAGTCCTTGCGCCATGCATAAAAGTCTAAGAAAGTGATTATGAACTAGAGTGGTGGTGCTTTTATAGATTGCACAGATTATCAACTTGACTGCCACGTGAAGAAATAAATGGCCACAATATGTGTGCAACTTCTGATCGTTATTTGCCCTCCTTTTAAGACCAATTTATGATGGCAATGAGTTACAATCAATACGTTACAGACATAATCACTGAGATGGAATTTTGTTCAAAAATCACTGGGAATTTTTTTTTTCATTCTCCACCGGAACATATGAAACGAGCGGGGATAAATTCTTGCCGTAGCCCCCCCATTTTAAAAGTGCAATCCAAAAAAAATTCTACTAATGGAATGAAATTAAAGAATTATAGGATACGATAGGTTGATGATCAGCCTGGCAAGGAACACATTCACTTACGAGGGATGGTGTAAAGAACAGCCGCGCAAAATTGCATTCTTCGAATAAGAGGAGGAAGAAGGGAGTTTAAAAGGAGAAGATGGCGAAGGATAGGAGGCGCTATGCAAAATTCGAGTCGAGTCGCAACTCAAGGGGTTTGGTGTAAGAATTAATCTCACCTCTCTCGCCTCGAAGGAGTTCTCGAGAGCAAATCCAGCGGTACACGACCACTCCCACGGGATCACAAATGGAAAGGCGATGCGAACGGTACTCAAGAGGCAGGAAAGGAGAAAAGGTGGAGGAGAGGGAGCGAAATGGAGTTTATGGGACGAGAACCAACAGAATGGAATGAAATGGAATATTCTTAAAACTCTTCAAGCTCACTTCATAATGTGCTGCTTAAATTTAAATTTTAAAGGGATTTTGTATACATAAATATAAATAAACCTTGAAACTGATATGAAAAGACACTTTATGAGAATATATTGTAATTCAAGAATGTTTTCATGAACTTATTAGCACTGTGGTGAGGTCAAGATGTTTAATAAATCTGTCGTCTATGCATCACTAACGTTTTCTATAGTGCGTTCCATATTAAGTTTACTGTATGCGCCTTATGGAGAGCGCTGTTGCCAAACTTATGCTCAATATGCTCCCCTCAAGGCCACATTCTACACACTGCATTAAATTATAGTACTTAAAGGAAATACTATTTATGTATTGTTAGACAAATAGATGCTAATTAAGTGCAATGCATAGCACTATGATACGTTTGCTTCTTCAATTGTCCAAATCGCACATGCGGCCTTATAGAGATTTAGTTAGAGTACAATATGGGCCCATATGGTGATTCGTTAAATTTAGAATACCTTATACTACTTTTTTGAATGAGAAGAGTAACTTTGTAATTCCACATAAATTTATTTCACGAACGACCTTGGCTTTGACGTAGTACGTCTACTTAAATGTTTGGCAAGTAAAGTATTATAAGTAATAGGAATAGCAGATATTTGTAAGTTTAAGTAACCTTTCTCTAATTATCCGTCACCTCCTTGAAGACCATGTCAAGAGGCTTTGCTTGGATACGGCTTTTAAGCGATCGAATGCTACGGACGGCACCAAACACCACACTTACACACGGAGGGACGCAGGGTGGGCGGAAGAGCCTCGCAAACAATGTCGTAGGGAGGAAGAAAGAGAAAAGGAAAAGGAGCGAAGGACGACGAGGATGGAGATTTAGAATGAAGACACGGAGGAAAGGGAGAGGTAGGGAAAAGGGTGGATGGTGGCGGAGGAATTGGAGGGAAAGACATTAAGTCGGCTATAGAATTAAAGAAATTGGTTCTCGGAGAGACGTGACGAGGGAGGGTGGAGGTTGGAGGGTTTGGGGGGCTGGGGGAGGGTGAGAGGGGGGTGTGATGGAGGGAAGAAGGCGGGGGTTGGCGTGTGGGCGTGAGCAGGGACAGAAAAGCCTTGAGAGGGAAAAGGATTTGTTCTGGATGAGAGCGGGCGAAGGGTAGCGGACGAGCGGAGCGGAGGCGGGCAAGATTGCGGCAGGTGAGCAGGGAGAATGGGGGGAGGGAAGCACTGAAGCCAGCCGCCCATCCAACTCACTCTTCGCCTCACCGGTGGAAATTTTCCTCGGGTGTCTGAGCCTACAACGGCTCCGCATCGTCAGCTTCCATATAAAGATCACGGGCCTAAATGGTCGTACCGATGATTCTTCAGTAGAGCCGTCTAGTCACCCAGAGGCGTCGTACGCCGGAGAGAAAGCAAAACTGTCCTCCAAATTGAAATGATTCATTTCCCATGAATTACGACATTTAAACTTCTGCGATAGATGATGTGTTAATTTTTTCAAATGCGTAAGGTCAGGGTCAGACTGACATCTGATGCGTAATTTACTTTCTGTCAATGCCTCCCGAACACCAAAGCACGTTCAGAAGATCCCAACGTGGATATTATGGAGTCCGACAGAGAATGAGAAACTATTGATATTAACCATCTTTTATTGAAACCTGAGGAAAAATTGCTGTTAGCTATTCATTTTCACGTGGACTTAACTCAATTTCCTTTCACTGAACAAATAGTTGATTGCATTGGATTCAGTGGCATCGTACATAGTAGAAATAGTAACTTATATGTATTATCTCTGCGTGATGTAAAAATGAATGTTTCTTACTCTAAGAACTGTATAACAATATGTCTTAAAATATATTATTGAGGAAGCTAAGGCATCTGCCTGATAATTTATAAAAATGAGCTACTCTCATCTGTTTAGCACAAAGTGTTAAATCTGAAGACAAGAGAAGTTGTTTGTTCTTTGTTAAACTTGCATTCGGTGCTCTTGAATTTCGTAAAATAATTTCTTCTTTTTCCACTTGGCGATAAATGAAACACTAGAATACTTTGCTTACTTAGCCATGCATGATGCATGCAGTCTTGATACTTTTCTTAAATTCAGATAAAAATGTGTCCAATTTAACGTCAAATTTAAACAAAAATATTTAGCATCGCTGCAAGGCGAGGCTGTAAACTAGCTGAAATCATTACTGCGTGTATCCACTAATTGTATGTTACTTTAGCAAGATGGACAACGAGCGCAAGAATAATTATATGCAACTGAGTTTGTCCTATGAATCTAGTCACATTGATAAGTACCTACTGTGCCATGAAGAGAAAATCTACAATTCAAATGGAAAAGGACTGACAAGGTTCTACATATATTTTAGTTGGGGACCGGTTTTGATACATGGTATCATTATCAAACACAGGTCCACTGGCACCTTGTATTGAAACCGATCGCCAAATAAAATATCTGTGGAAACTTTCCAGTCCTTTTCCTTTTGCATCACCATGAAGGAGTTCCATTATGTTTCGCCTGATACCATTAAAAAAATATGTTTTATACATTCGAAAGACTATAAAAATCATGGATTGATGAGTATAAATTAACCACCAACAATATTTTGCTTGAACAGAGGAACAAATGATGAAAGGATAGGTAATAATGTGGCAGTTTAAGTTTAATCCCTTTTGAGATGGGCCATTGGAAATTGATTTCATCATGATAGGTTTTAAAATAACCGAAAGTCTATATCACGTTTGGAAACGATGGGTGCATCCATTTTTCAGAAATTTGGCGCACCAAAAGCTTCTTATGACTGACTCCACCACTAAGGATGCCCACATAGTTTCATTTACCTAATGGAAAAAAGTTACCTCACAGGTCGGATGAGTTACGCAGATATTCTGCACAGAACACTACCTCTCAACGTGCTCTATCAATCTATTAATTTCTTTATCCATAGGATCAATCTCACTAAATATATCCATCCTTGAATGAATGAATGAAACGTTTACTTTTAAAGTGAGAAACAGGTTTTTGGTTTGTGGAGTGGCGGCTTTTTAATACTTTGTTCCCATAGTAACTGAAAAACGTGAGTAATGCTGGGGAGAAAATAAGCGCCTAAAAATTATAGGCCCATTACAATGTATCAGTCTAAATTAAATAGTTTTTCATTTGGGAAATCAAATTTCGTCCTTTAAAAAGGTTATATTTTCATGTTTTGAGAAGGAAGGAAGCATTAAATTAACATTTAATCCTCCTTTTAACCCGTATAAAGTTCAAGGAAGCCATTATAAACATTACGTATAGTTATAATAATCTTGTCAACGCAAGGTTTGAATATAAAATGATTATTCGCCAAGGTATGGTTACCTGGGAATGTTTTATAATTTTTCTTTAAATGAATTGAACTCGAAGAAAAATCCCTGAGATAATACGTAGAGGAGAAACATCTTGAGATTTATAAGCGTAATGCATATGTCCTACCTTGCTAAAACAGGCTGGTAGTAATTTCATCATCGGTATACTCACCTAAAATAAAAAAGAAAGTATAATCAGACATTTGGAAACATCATTACAAATACAAAATTCTAATACTCACAGTATGTGTTATGATATTAAGGTGAAGGTAAATTTGGCTGCTTCCAAAAAGGGGATTTTTACCAAAAACGACTATCTAGTTCAATATTGCCCACTAATGCATTAAGATGATTATACCAAGACAAGGTGGGAATCAAACTTCATTGAGAAATGCATGAAAAAGGCTAGAAATTCAGTTGTGGTAATGTATTTTTGCATGAATGTTTATTATACTTTTCAATGATCGCTGATGTACGTTGATGAAAATAAATTTACAACATAATTGACAATATTAACCCTTAGTTTTTGGGAATTCCTCCCAGAATTACTCTAATAGTAAAGAATGTACATAAAAAGTTACAGGATAAAAAAGCAGAGTTTGCTAAAAGTTTTGCCGATCCTATAGAATGTTGATGATGAAGTAGTAGGAAACAACTGCAAATCGAATTGCGCCACGGATTTCACCAATACCCACCATTTATTTATTTCTCGGATATCTCTTTTGAATGGACTCGAAAATTTGTAAATATTGCGATTAAATTCGGGATTCCAGAGCTTTGGCAGGGGCATTCAAAAGCATGCAGGTACTTGCCCTCTCCTCGTTTGGAGTGGCTTAAATGTAAATGAAAATGGAACGCGGGGAAACATCAATTGTGCCCGAATATAAAATAATTCCACGCAAGTTGCGACGCAAAATTTCCTCGTTTTAAACAAACCGGAGGAATAAAACGCATCGATTTTTGGACGAGGCAACGGGAGACAGAAGTAGTCCCCGAGCAGAGTATTTTTTTATTCCTCTCATCGCGCGAATTCCCCGACAAACTTTAGTTCAAAAATTTGTAACCAATAAACTCCAGTCGGTTGGAAAATGCTCCCACACTTGAGCTCATACCAATTACATGAGGTTCGCCTAACGATGGCCAAAGAAAGAGAGGTAGAGAACGCTATGCACAGCACTCTCGTCGTATATATCTTTTTCGTGCCTTTCAATGGTGGATCGAACCAATTTCAAACATTCTGCATCCCTACTTTCTTTTCATTTTTTACGACCCCCTTCATTTCTGTTCCCTATCGAAAAATTGGGCCGCGAAGTTTCCCAGCGCGTGCTGCAAACGTATTTTGTATTTATTTTAATTTTTTTGTTTCCTTTCCAAATATCGCTCCATATTTCACCTCGCATTTCCGAAGAGTTGGATGGGTCAATGAGTATTTCAACCAGAGGAATGCATTAGACGCGCTAATTTTTTTTAATCCTGCAGACTGTGAATCTTGATTGGGAAATGATGAAATGTGTTATTCAGGAAACGGTGATGTGGAATGTAAAAAAACGCTTGAGTTATCCATCACGTGAATAACGAGCGCGGAAAAGGTGATTCGAGAACGAGTATATGGGATTGTTTTTGGTAGACAAGAGCACAAACATCTACAGGCAAATGTAGGAAAAGCCACAGAATAAAGGTGTAGTAAAATTCACTTTGACTATTTTTTTATGGGGTAATCATGGAAAATAATTCAGAGGAATGCATTAGTTGTAATATATACGTGGGCTAGAATGATGGAAAACCACAGAGAAATAGAAAAAAATTCGTTGAAAAACGCTCGCTTTGACTAGGGTGTCATCTATTGCTCCCTAATATTTACAGTAACCGGGAAGAAGAAGTTGGATTAGACGTAATCTAATGAAACGTCATTGCTAATTGACTGAAAGATTGCAATTAGCACAGACATATTCATATTCATGGAACCGTCGGCCAAAATTTGGAGCTCCATATTTTCAACTTTTGTACCAAGGTGTAAAACGCTGAAGTGATACTCTAAAATTCCATGAGCGTTTTTCCTCAAGCATTTGGCAATTTAAAAATGTAACTGTAGCAGACAACGCAAAATACTTCTTATTTCAATGCTTCTCAATAAGTTGATACGGATATAATATCCCATTATCCCATTAAACATTATCCCATCGATCTGTCGTAGCAAATGTATCGGGTCGACTATTCAAAAACAATCCAGCTAAGCTACGATTTATATAACTACGAATAATCACTACTCATATTACACTTTCGCTAAATACCCCTTCATACGCGAATATATTTTGACTCCACATCTCACATATTGGTCAAAAAGTAAAAGAGTGAAATTCCCACAAGGCCAATTAAAATGCTAATTGTTTTTAATATAAAGGTACTATCCCTTAATCACACACCAATGACTGACATGATCTTTAATATTGCGATATATTTTTTTATAAACTTCTAGATACGTACTTTAAATTTAAAATTTAGTCAAAGTAATAAGCCTAAGAAAACTTTTTGATTTGCTCATTATATTTTTATCAGCAGGTTAAAATATCTGACAAAAATTCTTGAAAAGTGGACGCAAAAGGACAAAATCACATCAAGAAGAAGAGAAGCTTACCAACAAAATCACCTCGGACGGTTTTTAATGTTTACGTCCACCGAGAAATTATTTTAAAACAATGTATTACGTTTTATGTAGTTTTGCATGTGGTGTGAAAATATTATATGAGCCATTCTACCATACACTGCCGAGAAAAAGAAGCTCTTACAAAGTAGAAACACGCTAACAGTACCTACATGACTGCGGCATTAGTGCTTACGTTTTTGAACTCATCAATATATCCAATATTGTTTAAGAAAAATCTTAAAATAGATATTCCCCTTGTGGAGTATTACATAGAGATTCACCTCACCTTTTTAAATACAACATGGACAAGTTTAAAGTTAAATTTAAAAATTCGATGCCTACTTCTTTTGAAGGCTTAATCTCCAGTATAATCTCTGCCCATTTCAATATCTTCCAGTACTTCTATTGTGCTCTAAGAATGATATCGGTCTCTAGCTTTAGTAATATCGACCCTCCTTACACTCCCCCATCTCATCCACATCTCCCAACGAACGGTCTCTTAAGTCCCGAACCAAGAAACCCACCGTCACCTACTCCGCTATCCTCGTCTCACCATCCCCATGTGACCAAACCCACCCCACTCCTCCCCTCCCAACCCCTCCGCCTCCTCCCCAAGGGCTGACCCATCCCACTCTCCCCATCCAACTCGTCCTTTAACCCGCCCTTCCCCCCCTCCGTCTTCCCCAGCACACCTTTACAATCCCACCGTCGAGCACGTCCATATCCCCTCCATCTCCTCCTCGCTCTCCCAAAGGCTCTGCTCGACCATTTCTCTTTTACTCAATTCGAAAAGGCTTTCCATCGGTGCGGAGACAATGTCCCCTCTCTGGGAAAACGAAAGAGTAATTGCTAAGGGACCGAAGCCGTAATGGGAGGGGGGAAGGCATGGTTTGCCACGGCGGTGCACAGTGGGCTGAAATGTTGAAATCGAAAAATTAATTAGTCGGGAGACAAGAATACGCTAAAAGTACCATTGTTTGCGGTGAGCTAAAATTTTTAAAAGCGATAATGTTTACGAGACTCAAATTTATGAACAAAAAAAATATGCAATAATTGACTGTTATCACAGACGATGTAAAAATCATAGGGGCAGCAAAAGAAAATCTTGATTTCAATGAAACATACCCTCATTCATTCATCATTTTTATCTCCAAAATCTTCTGTAATGTGGAAACTTGTGAGGTATAGATGTGGCTCTCTTACCAAATTAAGAACACTTAGAGGAAGTGCATTCCTTTTGTTGGACGGGACTTTTCACATAGACGTAATTATTTGGTCGGAAGTCACCAGTAGCAAATGAAATAGATCCTCGTTGCACGCAGTTCTCGAAATCTTCCTGGTATTCCATGGCCTTATATTCTTCGAGTCTTTATGCCTCGATTCCTGAGTCTCTTCAGATAGCATTCCTATCGATAATGGACTGCTCTCAATAATTGTATATCCGTATGCTAACAGTTTATTAATTGATGGAAGCATAACATACCATGAAAATGTTTTACGCACTCTATGTATGTCTTCAGACAGAAATCACGGAATGCTATAATATCTATTTTGTAACCACTAGCGACAGCAGTCATAATTGTGGCGAACATTTCTATGATGTGTTAACGAACGTTGTGCAGCAGAGAGGGCAGGGTTACGAAAAATTCGACGGGCAGGAATTCCTTCATTAGACGGCCCATACCCTTGTTTTGGGATGTCCACGTTTAACCCAGTTTTTTCCCTAAATTCCCTTTGTACTCTTTTCTTCTGCTCATCCAAGAGCTCCTTTTCGCGCAATGAACGAGATTAGATGCCTTACGAGGACTGCTTCATCACCGGAGATATGCATATTAAACCTAAATAGCATAAGTATAATTTGTGTAAATAAATGTCTATTCGTTTTTAATTTTTTTACATGTGCCAAGTAAAGTATGCCTTAAAAATACGGTATCATTCTCTGAGCGAAAAGGCGTGGAATGGTACGCATGCTAGTGATGTCTTTCTGCACTGAGCGTCTTATGGACGGCAATGCAATGAAATGCCTGTCGAATAAAAAGGTGCACCTAGGTGCAAGATTTTACAATGGTAAAATGTTACAGAGTCATCAGCCATCATGGTGTATATGATGCGGCATTGGTATCCGGTGGTGCTTTTTTGTAGCTCACTTGAAATAATAGTCCTCATGAATTTTGGCATACTCGTATTAAATATGTAATTACAATGGTCAAATAAAATATAAATGTAAACGGATTAATGGTATTGTATAATTATTGATATGTTTCAATGATAAAATAAATTTTTTTTCTGTAGGGCTCCCCTGATAGCAAACCAAGCACATTAACAGACGTGTGGTAAGCTAGCAAAAAAAGAGTAATATTGGTATAGCCACTTTCGAGGCCTGTACAACGAATAACACTATTTTAACAGCCTTATCGTATTGTTTGTCATGAAATAGAGTTTTTCCTACCTTCAAGGCATATTTTTGCGTTTATTTTATGAATTTCGAGAAATTGACTTTTGTCGCGCTAAATCGACATTTCAGCCCACTGTGCGGTGGTGGATGGGGGAGGTAGGGAACATCAAGAGTTGAGCCTGGGCGATGGAAAGGGAGTGGACTGCGATACGAGAATTTTTTTTATCAGTCATGGAAGTACTGCGAAGACCTCAACGGCCACTTCAATTGCACGCCTGCTCGAAATAAGGAAAGAAGGCAACTAGAGACTGCTTCGTGATATAAATGAAAACGAGAGAATGCGTTGAGTGAGTGATAGAATGGGCTTGCGTGGTGTTAGACATGCATCATGGTCAGTCATACAGCCCAGAAATTGTTTGAATGCTGCTTTCCTCTCACCCGGTCCATCTCTTAGCAGTTGGTAGTGTTTGACATTTCATCGGAATACTTAAAAAAGAGATCACAACCTGATCATTAGTTTAAATACCCGAGTATAATACTTAGGTGTGTATTAAGTCTGGCTCCGTGACTGACTTTTCGTGAGCAAATACAAGCCAATGAAAATGTATGCAATTGAATCAGTAAGAATATTAAGGAACACCTTTAAATATACACTAAGCAAAAATTCTACATCGGCAGGAAAATTAGTGTTTTAGAATAAATATAACTGTTTCAGGCTGGATATGGTGGAAGTTCTCAATATTCATAAAGATAAAAACACTTGGTAATCTTCCACAAATTCCACAGAATTCCACAGATTACCAAGTGTTTTTACTCATTAGTGTTTTAGAGTTAAACATTAGTCATAAACACATTCAAAGTTTAAAAAAATAGTTATGTATCCTACGCAGATAGTCTTACATACTCCTAAAGGATCTCATTTAACGCAACAAATCATTTATTTAATGTTCTACTACCACATTTTCTACTGTAATCAATTCTGGAATCTCTAGAAACACCTATGTATCACTTCGAGTAAGAAGCTGATGATTAATTTGCAGTGGTCATCCGTAAAATAATGTGTAATAATTCCAAAAGAGTGTACTTTCAAAATTGACACTCCATTTTTCTACTACTGAAATTCGTACATGATGATACTCGTTCCTTTTTAGAGTACACACTATCTACAAGGGCCGAAGGCTAGCGTCTCGAGGACCACCTGTGTGTATGTCTTTGAGTAAAAACCTGATGAAGAACCTGCGGTGGAGGGAAAACATAAGAAGGGCCTAAGCACGGCCATTCTGGTAAAAAAGCAGACGGAAAATAAAAACCCAGAAATGGGAGGAAGGGAGGCTGGGCTAGAAGACCCTCTCGAAGGATCTCTGGAGAGGAAAAAATGAGACAAGAGGAGTGTGGAGGGCAAAATGAAAGAGGGATACGTGCTCCATGATCCAGGAGGGAAAAAAAGAGAAGAGAGCCCAAGTATAAAAAGCGTGGTCGAGAAGGAAGATGACAAAGTAACGGAGTACGTGGACAGTGTGGGTTTAATGGGGAGATGGTACATTAATCGGAGGAGAGAGAAAGAAGAAAAAAAAGAACACGATTCTTCGCTTCGAGCGACGGGTACTACGGGGTCCATCTCATCGATCCCTTCTCGTGCTACCGATTAAACTAATGCCTAATGAGGCTTCATGCTCTCGGAAGTTCCCAGAAGATTACGGTCACGAACGGTCAGCTGTTTACCACCCTGGCACGATCGCATGTTTGAAAAATTCACGGCTCACAATTTCAATAGTTAAGCCTCCATCTCACGCGTGGCTATCACGAGCAATTAATTTTGGAGCTCAACCGATCACCGTGGACTCACTTTCATGCCCATATAAACCTTTCGTAACGTTGTAGTTGGAATCACTCTAGTGTCGAGCAAAACAACTCTGAGATGAGTGAAGTGGAACCACCGAATAAATCCATGTTTTGAGGAGAAGAAAATAAGTGAAAAGACTATACCATGGGTGGTGAAATAGGATCGTCATGAATGTAAACGCTTGCCTTAAGATATTGCTGCATGTGATGACAGATAAAAAGTGTATTTATAGGATTTTAACTCTTCCTGGTGCAAAGCTTTTATTCATTATTGGTTTATCGGTAAGAAGAGCTAAAAAAATCCCATGAAAACAAGAAACTGGAGCTGTAGCCAAAACATTGTGAATCGAAAGGGAATTCCCCCATAAAAATGTCAACGAAACAAATAATCCATAAACACGGAGATGAAAAGGTGAAAGTAAGTGGTTCTCCGCAAATAATCCGTCAAACATCATTCTTGGATAGTAAAAGAAATTAATAATCTTAACAGAGCGAAAGAGAAGCACTTTAACGGTATATTCTTCCCCAAATACACCAGTGTGTCTCTTCAACCTCGGGATACTACATCCTGAAAGAGTTAAATATTTATGAAGCAATAAAAAATGTATATAAAGTCTAAATAAATCTCTTGCATTGGCTGAAACTAATGCTTATTTTTTGCAGATCACCCGTTCCCATGGACAACGTTCAGAAATCGTCCACTCACCGGTTTGACTGACTGATTTGTTGCATGGGGGAAGCGACCAACAATTTAGGTCTCTTGCGTCATAGAGGATAGATTAGTTACAATGGAAGTATTTTTCGGGGATGGGAGGAAAAGTAAAGAGAAAGTCAGCGTTGGTACTGGCCTTTTCCAAATGAAAGGGGCTACTGAGTCCCCAGTTTAACGTACCATCCGGCAGACAGAGTTGTGCACTTGAATTATTTCTCACACAGCACCAAAATATAGAACGGGATTCTGATTTTTTTAAATCCCCCCAATTGTCGAGATTCAAAACCTGTCCACCGATATGGAAGACCTGTTCTTCACAAACACACCAACCTGATTCAGAGGTATGCAGGGAAAACCTCTCCCACTTAAGATTAAGAAGAATAACAACGACACAACAGTTACGAAAAGAAGATAAATCAAGAGGAATGTGGCCTTATTTTAAACCACCGAACATCGCCTTGTTCTCTGCTCAAAAAGCAATGAATATTTTCCAAAAAGACCACTTGCCAGGACACAAATAAGGCCGATCATACAAAAGAAAAAAATTACCTCATAAAAACAAAGTTTTTATTATACTCCCTTTATTTTCATATGCATTACATCACTTTTTAATGTCTTATATTCTCAGTGAATTTCATTAAATATTTTCTCATTGTTTTATGGTATCTTTGCCATTAAATATTGTACTATCACATTGCTAATAAATTCAATTTGTGAAAGGAATTCATTCTATCTTCAATGATGCGTCAAATAATTCAGACATTCGACAACCATTAGGAACATTAGTAATTCGAAATGACATTTATATTCATTGTTGAACATTCAATAGCGATAGTCACAGTTGTTGGCTCACCACGGTCTATCTCCCACAACGTCTAAGGGCTAAGTTCTAGCTTTGATCGCCTTCATTAATGAATAATTAGTGAGATAAATATTGCAAAAAAAGTTTAGAGGGTAATGCGATGATGAAAACAAACTTTCTAAAGATGTAAGTGAAAACGTCTATGAAAAAAAGAAGAACGATTATTTCCCCAGTAGGGAATCGGACACCACACCTTCCGCTCCTCAGTCCACTTCCTTACCCCTGGGCTACCGGTTGCTTCCAAGGATAGGCAGATAACGGGTCTTAAATGCTCTTTCATTTTAATACAAATGGGTTTGTACGTAGACAGACAATGTGAGCTAATATAAAGAGAGTAAAAAGGAATGGCACTTTTCCCGAGGTATGGCTCGGGGGTGGGTGGGGAGTCAGCAGAGTGGCGGCTAGATCAACCCTGAGGAATAGACACGAGTTTCTCAAGATCAAATCAAGAAGAGGAACAAAGGAATGGGAAGCTGGAGAGGGGAGGAGGAGAGATCAGAAATAATTCAGGGGGAGTAGAATTGTCGAAGGGTCAGAATATCGCGATGGAGGAGGGAGAGGTATCTGAACCTTTGATGAAAGCGAAAAGGCAGCTGCGTGGGCGCCAGGGGAAGATGAAGTTGGGTGGGGGGTCGGAGAGGGGGGGGGGAGAAAGCCACGTTGGATGGATGGAAGTGAGTAATTAAAAATCGAGGAGGATGGAGAAGTGGAAGACAGACTTGAGAGCCACGCTCGCTTTCTCACGGGGGACTTAAAGGAGGAGCCAGGAGAGTAAGGCGGGAGGAAGAGCAGTGAGAGGTAGAGAAAAGGAGGCACCCGTTATAAATAAATGGTTAAGGTGAGGAAGCAAGTGACAGCTGGGGAAGGCTTGTT
The DNA here is from genome assembly GCA_963573305.1 of Pyrrhosoma nymphula. Classification (NCBI taxonomy): domain Eukaryota; kingdom Metazoa; phylum Arthropoda; class Insecta; order Odonata; family Coenagrionidae; genus Pyrrhosoma; species Pyrrhosoma nymphula. The sequence continues at coordinate 93,378,946 of OY754338.1, forward strand.
TGGAACGTGGAATGTAGAGGCCTGGTCTCCTTTTCACGCTATATGCCCTTCGTTCCTTCCACGAAACGAAAGAAACGGGGAAGAGAGAGTATTGAAGGAAAAGGTACGGAACAAAGGAGGATGAAAACAAAGGAGAGATGAAAAAACGAGAAACAAGCCTGCCGTGAAAGGGATAGTGAGGAAAATACAGGAAGAGAGAGTGTGTAGGGGAGAAGGGAAGGGAGTAATATTGTGTCGGAGGAGGGTGTTGGTATTTGTGAGAGGTGACAGGGATACTGGTCCTAAATAGAGGGAGATAATTGGAAAACTATAAAAAGGACCCGAGGTCATGTCGAGTGACAGGTAGTCAGGCGACAGAAGGTGTGCTAACGGTCAGCGCGTTTGCGTGAGTGACAAGGGAAACAGATAGTGAGAAGATTGCCGTGGTCATATTCGCACCGGGCTGTATAAGCGTTCCATTAAAATATATGGAGTCCTTGCGTGAAACCTGACGCATATGAGCATAAACACAAAAGAGTTGACTAAAATGTTCAAATGCAATAGTTTAAAATGAAATTAACAAGTTATACTACACTTGATATCCTAAAATCTTTATGTTTTATCTTGGAATTCCCAGAAAAGTATTGCCACGGCCGTAAAAGTTGAAGAATTTCATTGCAATTTACATCTCATATGTATTTTTAATTGTATTCGAGAAGTTTTTTCCAATCGTGGCCATGGAATACAGAATTCTCATTAAATAATACATAACTAATAGGACTACGCACTAGAAAACCATCAGTTGTCAGTAATAAAAGCCTGGCTTACAGTCACAAAGAGCATCAACGGATACTTACATGATGGCAAAAGTGAAATGAAAATTCATATTTTAGTCGCCCAATGATGTAAATCATCTCACATGGAGTAAATGAAATCCAGAATGTGGAATTGCCGTGTGAAGAAAAGTGAATTTAGCAGCTGGCAGAAGAGCAAACGTGCGTAATTAATGAGAAGGAAATAGGAGCTAGAATGAAATACATGGACAACCAAATACGAAATAAGTCGGATAATTAGAGTCTTGGAAATTAGAAACCAATTGTATCCCACAACAATGTCGTCATGTATACAACAACATTCCACACGGCATTACAGCTTACATGATACTCTACTTCATTCTTATATATTAGCCTCAGGCGAGGTAACACTTAATGGTCAAATAACAAAAGCGGAAAGGATTGGGGGCTGCCTGAACCAGACAATACGGCGAAAAAGATACTTGCGAACATAAGCACACACAAGAATATACTAAGCAGTAATTAGACATTTAATGACATACTCCATGGTAACTACTGCACAAATAAGCAAATAAAAACAGATAACACAAGACTTCAGAAATGAGCGTACTAAGAATAATGGTGGAAAAGACAAGATTAGATAGGATCTCCAATGAAAACATTAGACACCTATGAAAGATACCTCCCATAACAGAATGGACAAATAAAAGGAAAGAAGAATGGAATGAACATGTACCAGGAATGGACGACTCAAGAATCGTCAAGATAGCAAGGGACAGGATACCATCAGAAAAGAGGAGCATAGGTCGACAACAAAAAAGATGGACAGAAAACCTTAATTCATTACTCATAAAGGCATAATCAGAAAGAACAAGCCAAAATTCCTTCGAATAAGGAGAACAAGGTAACACCTTCCATCCTTCTTCAAAGCCCTTGAAAATAATACCAACCTCTTAGTTTTATCCCTTATTCTTAAAACATTCTCTTTTCTTTCGCAGATTACGCAACTAGATCATCAACATTCTCTTAAATTTTACTCCACGAGCTACCACGAGGACGAGTGGCTGGAAGTAAAGAGATAGTTTAGGTTGATAGAAATCCGTTGACTATACTTTATTCGTACATGAAAGGAAATAAAGAACATTTTGAATTTGCTTCTACTTATTGCGGTCTGAGCCACCACAAGGAAGTGTGACAGGGGATGGTAGGACAACACTCATGAAGAAAGGAAGGACAAGGGAAAATGAGTTTAAGACGGACGGACGAAAAATGATTTTTGTTTTGATGGTTTGGTGACTTTCTATGATATTGCTTCAGCCATTAATTCTGAGAGGAAATATGTATTTTTTTACTCATGTGTTCAACAGTCCTATTCACTTTTTTCACTTTTTAGTGTGTACTTATCGTATAGTGTTCTCATTAACTTCTGTAGTTTCAGCATTACGTGTAGCCTCAGATGCAACTGGTTGCTTACTGTGTCACACATTCTGTTCTGTCACAGTTGTTTGTCAGCATGGTTCGCGGCTTTCCTTTGTATTTTGTCTTTACCGCGAATTGGACATTTCTCTCTTGGGTTTCAAATGCTAATGAGGGATTAGGTTGTACAATTAAAGGGAAGGTGAAGTTCACAATTTCAGAATTATTAGAGACCAAGACTTCCGTGGGTGTAGGTTTAGGGGTATAACGTAGAGACTTGAAGAAAAGGCGCATTTTATGGACGGATATGATGCTCGTGGAAAGAATGCAGGGATAGATAAAGGTGAACGTAATGGAAAGAGAAAGCCAGTAATGTTGCAACCAAAGGGGAGAGAGAATCGGCAAAAAAATTAATGATTGATCGCCGTATGACTTTTAATGGAACTGCTGAGTGCTGTGCTCTTAAGGGGGAGGGAAGATGGGGAAGAGAATTTTTAAGGTGGATAGCAGTTCGATGAGCGCAGGCATGCGGGAATCTGAACTGGGTGGGGTGTAAGCGGAGGAGACTGCAGGACAGGGGCCGGAGGGAGTTGGTAGGATGGGTCTGAAAATTGTCACATGACAAGGAATGAAAAATATTTAAAAGCACGAGGCGAAAAAATTGCGCGTAAAAACGCTGGGAGGATGGTGGTGTGAATGCGTTGAGAAACAATGAAGAATATTATAAGAGAGGGACTGGAAAATACAAAAGATATGAAAAATACAGTCTCTTACGTGGAAGTACTCAGGCACATAGGGACCTTCGGAAAACGAGACAAGACGAACGTATTTTACGAGAGTTATCAATAATTTAAGGAATTATATTGATTATTTAATTTGCACAGATCGTCAGTAAATAGGACTATAACCAAGTTTTTAATTTACATCAAAAGCCGACAGAACATACGCAAGATCGCATTCCCAGTGTCTGCGCAGTCTACATGAGAGACAGAGACAATCCTATGAATATTGATCATAATAAAGCTGAACGAGTCAGAAGACTTAATTGATGTAAACCGGAACTTACATCTCTTGCACATGATGCTGGTAATAAACTCAATCGATATATTTACTACATTAGAAAAGCAATAGCAGCAAAATAAATAAATAATTAGGGAAGAAAGTGGAAACCTGAACTTTTAAATTTTCCATCCAGCCATTTTACACAACTCAAAGACTGGTCCGGTAAGTTCTAGTACTAACTACCTTTCACTTCCCTGCTTCGTGTCCTTCAATTGACTGCTGCACGTGTCTCTTGAAAGACCACGAACCAATTGTCCTCTAGCAGAGGACAAGAGCAAAACATAGATCTAGATTTGCGAAACTTACAAATCTGTTTTGTCTTCAACGAAGCTCAAATGACAGTATCATTATGGCCTAATTAATGTAATAATTTTCTATTTATTTCAATTAAAATATTATTAATATAGTTTTAAGCGAGAAGGGGGAGAAAGGGCACATTAAGCTAATGCGATGGGGTGCAAACGAGCAGAATCCTTGGGAAAAGCGGACTATGAGTGGTTTGAGTGGGGAGGAAGGAGCAGTTCACATTTCCACGGCAGGAGCCCATTGTGCATAATATCACAAACGGGGCGGAGAACGGACACGCAGGGTCTTTTGGCTTGGGGGGATGGGAGTTAAAAGCCCGTCAATGCAATGAAGAAAACTAGTTCACACGAAACCTTACCATTACGTGCAAATCCAGTAAGGTTCCTCGAAATACACGCTTTTAGTAATGCTGCGGAATGCAATTAAAGGTAAGGGTATCTAGTCAGCCAATGGAAATTATAAAACTAGTCCTCCCCTGACTGGAAATGGATATTAACCACCATGGTTAGGTTTAATATAAAGTCACTAATTCCTTTGCATTCCATACGGATAAAATCTAGTTCAATGATAACATTACTGAGTCTCTATTAACTTTAAACTTGTAGGTACTGAACATGAAGAGTTCTTTCCTCAGTTACTACGCCATTAAAAAGAGATATCTGAGTCAACTTAGAAAATAAGAAGGCTTATAATAGCTGCTGTTCGTAAGTAATGAAAGTAAAAAAAATATTCCGGCCACCCTATTTATTGCTAACTTCAGCTTTTATTTTTAAAACGAATAGGTATAAATCTTAATAGAAGAAGTAAAAGTACGGCTAGAGAAATATGGATGGGAGCAATAGAACAGTATGGAAAAAGAGAAGGAAAAACGGAGAGGGAGATAAAGATATTAGGGAAGGGCCGTAAGAGGTGGAAGGAGTTAATAGTTGTGCCGGAGCCAAAGGCACAAGGGAAAAGAAGAATAAGAAAAATATATAAATAGCCAGTCAATTTATATTATGATATTACAGAACCTACACCAACCAAGACGTTGGCTTTTGTCACACATTTCATGAAATGTAAACGTAGCTTTGCTAGAAAGAGAAACTTATTCGCACCTATACACAAAGCGAGAAACGCAAACTTAACAGAACCACAAATTACACCATTATATTTACACATTTAGGTGTCTCTTTAACGAATAACATTGCGTGTCTGTTTAATAGTAACTAATTCTTAAATATTGGAACTGCATTCCAATGCGTAGAGAAGAATATATTATTTAAGAGCCAAAAATATAAGATAGAACCGAAAATTTGAAATGACAGCAGTGACTCCATTTGTTGACTAATTTGCTATTCATAATTGGGGCTAAGTAATTTTTGAATCTCTTATAATATCACTTGGCGGGATTTAATTTTTCAGCGAATACTCAAGGGTAAACTAATGTTTATTTAGACACAGTACTACAGTCTCTAAGATATGTTTGTATACCGGTGAAGAAAAAACATTTGCTTTGACCAAAATTCTCGCACATCTACACTAAATTAAGCATATTGCTTGGCAATAACGATTAAATATATGGAAATACGATTCAAAAGTTAAAGCTTTTAAAGTAATTTGTGTAGCTAAGAAAAATGTTCCCTAATTCATAGCGAGTCATGGGATGAGCTTTGAAGTTGTGTGTGAGATCTTTTTCAAACAATGTTTGTGCAAACGAATGAAGTGTCACAATCGTAAGTAGATCTCGTAGTTCATTGACCAATAGCGATCAAATGCTAATAATTATAAACAAGGTGTACGTGCGTACGCACTCTATTCGGCAAGAAATTGAACTAAGCTCCGAAGGGTAACACGCTAACAAAAATTCACCTCGCGAAAAGAGTGGGACCATTTTGCAATTAGTTACAGATGACGTGAGAAGAATACCCGGAGAGAGAAGGTAGAATTAAACAAAAAAAATGACGATCGCAAATTAAAAAAAAAACACACACAAACGGAAATGGTGCCGGACAAAAAAAACAAACTCGCACGGGCGTAACGCGGCGAGCATTTCCTCCGTTTTAATAATTCTCGTCAATTCCCTCTTGGTGTCCCTCCTCCTCCCGCTTCCGTCCAACGGTAACTCAGCCCAGTGGTTACCCCCCTTTGCCCCCCCACCCCAAATGAACAGTTGAACCCACGGCTCGCCACTTCTGAAAATTCAATACGTCGAGTCATCTCGCTGGGGTGCGTCTCAGAGTAGGCATTCCGCAAAGAAGATTCCATCTTTATTACTTTTAGCACGCCGCGGAACGTGACGGGATAGTTTCGCGCACGGGAGGATAGGTGGCGCGAGACGAGCGCCATGAAGTACTGCTCTCGCGTAGTCGAGACACGGAGAGGGAGCGACCTCTAGAAGTTGGCAAACGCGTGCCATTACCGAGCACGCGGCGCGTTGTGTCCTGCGGAATAAATTATTCGGACGCGCGCACGGCAACCCGCCCCGAAATTCGCATCAATGGATGCGCCTCGCTAATGGAGACAGCCCTCGCCATTGTTGGCATAATTAAGCATTCCGCGATTTACATTTTCCCTTCTCCCTCCACCCTCCCGGATGGTAGGATCGCAGAGTGCATCATAATCCTTGCTTAGCCAAAATTAATTCATTGCGACACAGCGTTTTCTGCTGGAAACTGTATTCAAATCCATAGCTGGTACTAATTTTTTAACAAGTTACCTTTCTGGAAAAATTAATTAGATACTTGGTTCATCTAATCATTTAAGCACCTATTGCGCATATTATTTTCTTCGATGGGTAACTCCACAACGTAAATTGAAAATGAAACTATTATATCTCTATTTAACAGGTTGCTCTTCCGAAAACCATACTAGATATAACAACTTGTTATTCATTCGCAAACTGTAAACATTATGTTTTTCGAACGGTAATTGCACAGAAAAAATGGAAAGTAAAATTATTACAATACAATGAATGACTCAGCAAGTATTTTTGTATATTACTTCTGATATTTCTCCTAGTGACTGTGAACAGAGTACGAGATATATAATAAGCCTTAAATACGTCAACGAAATCAAAAACAGAACCTTCATGACCAAGAAGCACCTCTCCATCATAAAATTAATGCATATTCACTCACCTTAAATTTATTTAATAAGTTTTTAAAAGATATTAGATCGTTATGGTAGCATAATAGTGCAAAATGCTCCACCTACTAGAAGTTCCTATCTTCAATTGGCATAAATCATCAGCTAATATAATTAGCCAAACAGAGTTACTAAAGGCGTATTGATGCCATTGAATCTCATGTAACTGGGTCAAATTCTTCCTATCAAATTCACAAAATCACGTTTTATAAATGTATTACATTTTGTAATAAAAATTCCAATTGCAATACGATTGGTAAGCAGTTCGTAGGTACCTCCCCCGAAAACAAAACCTCAAAGCTAACCATGACAATGCATGTTTAGATAAAAATCATCTGCAGGAACAACGTTTGATAACTCTCTGGAAAAGATGGAAATGGCGCTTGATATCATCACATTGACGGTCGGGGTTCTATATTTACTACTGTCTGGGGTACCTCGTTCCGAGTTCGGACTTCCTAAATACGAGACGCCATATCCATGCACCAACCGTGAGTCAGTTTCATATTTTTTTCACTACAACGCTCCCCTTACTATCTTGATGTGCCCGTCACACTCGATTACGAATTAGCTAAAAAAAGGACCGACCCTCAGGCGACCATTCCTCCACCCACCACCCTTGTTGATACCCCCCTTATCCCTAGGGGGGGGGGGGGCGGCAAATGAAAATTAGGTCGGCGGCACGACGCGCATGGTCTTTCGGAGAGGAAGTCATTTCCGATGCCGTTATGTTAGCGTTCCACGGACGTAATTCAATTTCCATAAGCATCCGTTACAGCGAGCTGCTCCAGTAGGAAATGAAGCGACAAGGACGGTGCGATGCACCCATAAATATGAAACTCGGGGGGTTTGCGAGGGTGTAGGGTGGCAGGGGGAAGGTGGGTAGCGTTGGAGTTAAAAAGGGGTGGCAGCGAGGCCGTGGGTTGGCAGCGAGGACAGCCATGAAGAGATCGATAATTTTTTTGGGGACCGAAAAATGACCATTTTTCGTCCAGTCCACTGCGTGCGACGCTCGGGGCTGCGGAGAACGAGGATTTTTTCGGCGTATCCCGAGGTTCGTTTCGCACGACCAGACGTCAGATCAACGTTTTCTGAAACTTAATTTTCATTCCGAATTTAGAAAGACGAGCAGCTTCAATGCAGTAGAACTATAGGGACACTGCAGGTTACGCTTTTGCTTGACCATGCGCGCTACATTCTATGTCTTTTCAAGGAAGGAAACTTGAGCACTGTGTGTTCGAGCTTGTTTTGCATTTTTTATCTACCAACAATCAATATAAATTTGAAAATTACTACCGTGAACTTCACCAACAATAGATATCGATCCGTGGACTTTTGACTCACTAGTCCACAGAACAGACCATCACACAACTTAAGAATCCCAATTAAAATTGAAAATTTTGGTCTTCTTCTGGATCGTAGACAATTAATACGCAATTCACATAAATCCTCCCAAAATTCCAATTTAGAAATGAATTATTCTCGATAAAAGCAATCTTGCTTTAGGATGTGGTGGTCTATGGATTGTTTTACGAGTTAAGCTATCAATACGCAGTAACAGGGATAGTCCAGGTTTAAACCTGTGGAATTTAAACGTGCCAATCAGTTACGGGGCAACTATTTTTACATTGCGTAAGTTATCATGATCTAGGAAATAACTTTTCACGATGGACCATTTCCAGTACATTAAATACTACTGAAAAAAGTAATTCTTTAAGATATGAAAGTAAGTTTCAACACCTAAGAGTAAATGCGTTTGGCAAACCATAGCTTGAGCCGCGGAACTTTGACTAGCAAATTTAATGTGTAAACCTTTATGTTTCCGAAGATTCTTGATTCAAACGGTAATTTAACAAAACATTTTGGATATATTCCATATAACCAAAAAATTGGGAAGCATACCGCAATGTAGACTAGGCATCTTCATCGGATGAATATCTCAGCCGAGTTCGATGGAGGTTATTTGTTGATTCCTTTTGTTCTTAGTAAAATTAAAAATTATTGAAATTTAGGCAGTGGAGTCATAGGTTTTCGATTCTTATATCTTGTAAATCCTCTTAATATTTCCATATTCAAAAACCCTTTTTTTCTTCTGGAAATTTACAATATTGCATTTAGGTTTGTTTACGTACAGGACGAATTAAAAGACAGCGGCAGAAAATCAGGTACAATGTTCTGACCAATAATTAAAAAATTATGAATGGATTTTAGCAAAATTTAAATACGGGGTTTTATCTGAAATATAAGATTTGGCTAAATTATGTAACTCCCTTATTTAGTATTAAAAATAGTTAATTTAAATTTTTTAAAAGAGGAATTTTGGTAATAATTTATAACATAATGTTTAGAATTGACTGAATAAACTAATATCTCAATAACTAACACGGAGGCCTTCCTCCTTCCTGATTCAAAACTAACAAATTTGAAGAGACATCCAGAATATTCCAGTTCTCTGGCGTAAAAGCTAAGAAAGATATGCTTAATGGAAGTTGTCTTATTTTAGATTTGAATAGAAGTGTCCTCTTCCCATTTAAAGTTTATCGATTCGTTTCCTCAAATGTCTTCCGGTCCATGTACTAGGGTAGTTAAAGTCTTAACGGAGCAATAAATTTTGGTATAATTCTTTTCAAAGCGTGAGCGGCCTATTGAAGTTATCCTTAAATGCAAAGACAGACATGATAATCTAAAATGCTCGCCTGTAATGAAAAGGAGTTTATCTGAGGTGAGATTACCTTAACACAGTAAAACTGATGCATATTATAATTTTTATTGCATATTGCATCATCATTATATTAATGCCTCGTAGGTAATGCCAGTGTTGTCACTCCATTCTCTTATTACATCTTTTATCAAAATTGCCATCAATATTGAGAACAGAAAAGAGATCCACCGTTCCCATGCCAGTCAAATATAATAATTCTGTTAAGTTTAGTTCGGCCGATATTTTTGCGATTAACATGTTCAGTTTTTCCTAGTACCCAGAAAGAGGGAAATATTTAAAAACTTAATTTAAATATAAATTTGGTGCCTTGTATTACTATTGTCAAGAGTTTTTCCTATAATTTAATCATATGGAATTTCCATGAAAGTTAAATGTATTAAGCCAATGTACACATAGAAGTCAATCACGTTTTCCTGGGGAAGATAATAAATTATTCTCTCGCCGGGTAGAGCTGGAAAATATTTGCTCCCGTCTCATATAATGTAAAAAATATATTTAAGATTCATTCCGGTAATTTATGCAGATAAAAAGCCCTCTAAGAAACGAAATTGAAATATGCGCGCGCGAGTGGACAAGATTCGATTATCTCTACGACGTGTGCGATGGATTGTTGAGTGCCTAAACCATGAATATAGAAACGTAAAAAGGGGGCGCGGTAGCACAGTCAAATGTTCAAAAATGAAAACATCACGTTTGTGAGGGTGTGCTGAGGATCGCAATAATGACAAAAATGGGAGAGACTGGGAAGTAAGGAAAAGATAAAAAATTATCATTTCAACGACTAAGTGTGTAAAGACCAAGAAGTAATGAAACTCAGAATAAATATAAAACCTTCCCTCGAATTTTATTCCATTCCCAAAATTGAGAGAGTATGCCATAAAGACGGCTTAAGGTTATGGTTTCCACTGGTGGTAACCCTTAGCTTAAATAAAGCTGCTGATTTTGATCATATCAGAAGAGCTGATTTGGTATTATTAGGGTTTATACTGAATAATAATCTCGCAAAAAATTGAATGTCGTTGGAGAAAATGGTCCTCCGAAGAAAAATATACTTGTTAGTGACTAAACGTATTTGAGTTATATAAGCTATAGCCTTCCTAGCATGAAAATGAAGGGTAAAGCTTCAAATGTACACATAATCATGAAATTGCTCCTCAGTAAGCCAAAATTCTCTCATCTTACCAAATGCCTCGGCAGGCAGAATATCATTTATCCTTAATCCCTTAAATTAATTTTTATTCTTTTTCAGTTTGGCATCATTATTCATGATGCAACTTAAGTTAACTGTGATAGCTTTAACAATTGTGAGTTTTAGAGTGATTTCGGCGTTTTATTTTAAACAATTGCTTAGTGATACTGAGGTGGCCCAGGGAAAGGAACTGGCCCCCCTACCCTGAATGTGTGAAATTGACACGTCTGTAGCTTAGTCCGGGGTGAGCTCTACCCTCAACTATCCAAACCAACCTTCGGGTTGAATCACTGAGTGTTGTGATACTGTAACCGAAATTTCGAAAAACCAAGATCATAGTTAGTTATGCAAGTCTCGTATCATTTAAGTCATGCATACATAAAATAAATAAAATCATTTATAAATGCATATTACACAGCGAAGCATGAAGCGTGCATTTAAAAAAATTCTTGCTTTGTTAAGCAAAGTTTAGCTATAGTTTAACGTGCTTGTTACGCAAATGAATTTTTGCACTAAGCTACAGACAGAAGCATCAACACTCGTAACGGGTAGAATTACCTTCCTAATTCGAGCGGGGTTCATTGATGCTTAACTTGGCTGATCTTGTGGGAACTGTTGTTTCGGTCATGGCAAGCCGTAGCCCCCATCGTATGCGTTGATGAAATGAATAAAAAGGATGAACCTATGCCATTATATACCATTTTAAGTCCACTTAAAGAAAAAAACCAATCACATCCCTGCTTTTCAGTCAAATGAATAATCAGAAAGATTGCATTTTTGTACTGAAATCGCAGTTGAGGAGTACTGAAACGCTAGAATAAGCACAATAACCAAATAACGTGAGATATAATTCCACAACTTCATAGGACTGCTGGTAATCGCCAAGGTGCAGGGATCTGGCCTCGAAACCCCTGAATGAAAAGGAAACCCGAAAAGGAATAAAAAAAAATTCCTTTCCCTAACCGAGCGGTGAAAGTGAGCTCGCTTCCTACCATTTTCCCAAAGAAAGACGATTTCTTTGAATTTAAGCCGCCTGCCCATAAAACCGCCATCAAATGCTATGTTATTCTGGAAAACCAATCTTAGAGGCGTAGAACCAAGGAAGTTTATTTTCCATTTGAAGCGCCCCCTTTAATCATTCCCCTTAGTTCGCTGAATAGATCTCATCTTTCGTATTATTTACATTCCATTCTGACATTTCCACTTGTTAATTTTATTTCATCCCGCCACTCTTTTACTCCAAGTTGGGACGAAGGCTTTGGATTTTCTTATCTATGATCCGGTAATTCTCTACCTGAATAAAATGGATGGTTAAGTTGTAGGAGTTTCTGAACAGACTTTGATTTCTGTCTTATCTTGCGAGTAGCACGCTCCTCAACGGAACTCTTTCATATATTTTCCCACTCAAACTGTTAGGATCTTTGGAGAGGCCCAAAAATATATCAGTGAAAGATTGTGACATCTGAGATATCTCATTAATTGAATGTATCTCATTAATTGAATGAATTTTTATATTGAGTCCTCTAACTAGCTAGTTACAATATATTTCGTTGCTTCTAAGATTTATATGGACATACAAATAAGGATATCTTAGAAGCGCCAGTATATTCAGTGGTACCAGGCATTTTAATCACCTGATTTGATTCTGGCAAACACCAGGTGATTTAATTCTCGCAGCAGTCAAGGATAATTTGCACTAATGCAGAGTTTGCTTGCCAGTCACATCAAAAGGTAGTATAGCGTAGGCAGTTTCAAATACGAAAATTTTCTACCAATGGATACACGAATGGAAAAAACGTGCTCCAAGTGACGCTGAGCTACCTAATACCCCATGAACAACTGCACAGACGTAACTGTAAAAAAAAGCATGAGAATGTAACGTGGTTCATCAGCGCATTAGCAAACCTGAAACGAAAAGGCCTTCATCAAGTATGTAGGTAGCTACATATAAGAATATAAAAGTTATTAAGAGCTACAAGGTATTTCTTGATAGGTAAAGTGCTTATTTTCCCATTTGAAACGAGTGCGTAAAGAAATTAATGAATTAATATGAGAAATGGGGTTGAATGAATAAGAAATACTATAATTTGCGTATAAATTATAAAATGATTGAACACGAAAAATGAATTTGAAACTAGATACTTTTGAACCTTTTCTCAGTTAATATTAAATACTAAAATAAAGCATTGAGCATCTCTATAAACCTAGTGGATTGCACAAATTTTTAAGTGTCAAAAATTGATTGAAGACATGTTCTTCGTGATGAAGATGCATCCTCATCTATAATGGCTACCACGAGTTAAAAAATGTTGACCGATGAGACTCTGAAATTTTAGATTCACGAAAATAACTAAAATGATAATTCTCGCCACAGAAAGCCACCACCTTACTACGGAAAATATTCTCTCACAAAAGCAAAAACAAAGAGAAAAAGATAGGATACTCGAATGTTGCGAAATAAACGCAACCAATGCCACGTATTATAGTGAGGAGGGAGACGGTAGGCAGTGGAAACTCCGGGCCACCGGGCCTTGTCAAAACACCAACGACAAGACCGGCTCAATGAAAACATTGGAAAGAGATTTGGCCGAGAGAGGGCCGGGAAATTGATAAAAACATCAAATGGACGCAGAGGATGGCGTGGGATGAGCGGCGAAAGTGGCCGGGGGGATGATGGGAGATTTTTCGTTGCGCGGGATGGAAGAAAAACAACAAAACGAAAGAACCTGTGGGTGAGGATAAGTAGGAGGAAAAAGGAATGAGAGGGGGGTGCCTGCGTCGACGGAAAAACCGCACCTATTTAACCAACACTAAGAGATGCTATCACTAACTCCTCCCATCCACTCAGTCTTCCCTCACTCAGCCTTCCTGCTTCCACTTCCCATCTCCGTTTATCCCGGGGATTAAAACATATGATACCTCCCTCCCTTTCCCCCCACACCCCAGAACCAACACACCGGTATCCTTCCACTTCTTCCCGAGGACAACCATCGAGGCATATCCCCAATGAGAAGGAATGATAAGGGGGACATCATTTCCAATCTCAACCCCCCGGCCCCACGATACCTACTCTGGAGCCTGCGAAACTCCCACTCCTTCCCAACCTCCCACCACCCAACTGCTACCTACCTACCCACCCTCTCTTTCAGCAAACTCCCTCTCGAAAATGTCTTCATTTAATCTCAGGAGGCTTTCCCCTAATGCCAAACCTTTTCCCAACTCCGTGAGGAGGAACCTTTCAGGAGGTTAGGACGGGATTGGATTAGAAAAGCGTGGTGGGGACTTTGGAGGCCAAAGGGGGAGAGGGAGGGCTGAGGAGGATGGAGGTGGGTGGTGACCATGCGACGCAGAGTGGATGAAAAGACGACACTCCCCTCCGCCCGCCCACAAGGCCTTGCCACCAGGCTTACCAACCTCCCCCCCCTGTGTCCTTAAGGAGACTCGCAATTGGGCAATACTTTTTTAAACCTCCCACCTCCAGGATTGCCATGTTTTCCTCGCGCTAAATATCCAAGTAAAAATTAATAAAATAACATTTTCACTATCAATGTTTGCTACGATCTATATTTTTTGTTCACATGCCAATTTTGACATACATCACGTAATTGTATCGCACTGACTTTTTGTGCTTGGTTGATGTTTGGTGTATTTTCCTTTTCAAGTGCTGGACAACATTAAACGAAATTAAAGTATTCATTATCTAAATTTTGTTTGTTTTTTTTTATGAGCACTCATTTGCCTTTAGACAAAATAATACAATCTTTTTAATACCAGAGTTAATACGTATTAGTCTATTTCAAATAATCTGCAGGGTAAATTAAGCTAGATAATTCAAAGTTAAGGCCGTTTTACACGGTAGATTTTTTTGTACAATGTATCGTGCGAACACATGTATCAGGAAATTGTGCCATGTAAAGCGGCAAATTGTGCGAACGCTTGTGCGAATGTATGAATGACTGAACGGAAAATAGAACCTGTTCTAATTCCAGTCGGACAATCATACAGTTTCGATCCGGTTTTACTCAACAGATGGCGCAGATATGGCAAAAAGTATGGTACCTGTGTTACGATTGAAAATAAAATAGTTTATTAAAAGGATTAACACTTTCCCGTCGAATAATATGAGTAAATAAATATCCTGTATATACCTATAATCTTTAATGAGTAATCTGTTCTAGGGCTCTCCACCGAGAGCCTTGCACATTGAAGAATCTTGCCTTAGTCAAATGTTTACATCGTCATGTTGTCGTGTTATTTGGTTTTCTGGTTTTTCAGTGTAATCGCGATCTTTGGGTTTGTGTCCTTTTCCCCCAAAATTATCACTGGTCGTGCCCTCAAGTAGAGTTCTTCATATTCCGCGTGATACAATAATAATCATTTTATTTCTGCTGGTTAGCAAGTAACGAAATCGAAAAAATACGTTAAAACATTGGCACAAATACAAGGGAGGGAAATTTGGAGGGACTAAAAAAAAGGGTCCCGTGTTCCACTATACCACTTGATAATAACACTTTGTCACTCACACATAATCAACCCCACGAAATTAGACTAACAAGAGTGGAGATACGGCGAGAAACGTCAATGACTTGTCGCACTAAAATCCAGATGAGAAAAAACGAAACGATGCAAAGGTCGAATATAAAGCCAGAGAGTAGAGTCCAAGAGAGCTTTGTATAAACCGGGAGAATTATCAGTAGGCAGATGGCCGAGTCGAGGTTCCGAATTTCAGGTGATCAGCCTTTCAAGGCGTCAAATACGTGAGTGATCCATAAGTTCACGAGTAAAGTATAAACATTATAAACAAAACACTCGCGAATTCCGATCGATCTCTACTGCTAAATTCTACAGAAAATTGTACGTTTGCACTCATCGTGTAAAGTGACATTCAGTATGATTCAGTCGTTGGTACAATATTTGTTTGCACCCTTGACTGTACATGCGTTCGCACGATAGATTGTACAAATAAATATACCGTGTGAAACGGCCATTATGCACGCTATTACAAGTAGATTCATTATTATCATAAAAAATATAGAATTCATGCAGCTAATTAATAGATGATATACATTTCACGGGGTATTCACGCCTTTAATTCGATCTCTCAGAATTTACGATTCATGGAACGAGCATGTCCCAGAAGCATGTATTTAATATGTGGTAACCCTGCTTCCTCTCCCTTTTTGTCCTCCCGCCTCCCTTATCCCTACCCTTTTCCCCCATAGTCTCCCACGCATTATCTCTTTGAAGGCCGCAAAATTTTACCAAACCTAGCCTTCGGAAAAATAGCTACTCAAAATTCATCATTGAATCCTGAAGCCGGAGGGACCTAAACCAAAAGCAAAAACCAGTAAAGGGACGTTTAATGTGAGAGCTGGTGAAAATAAAACGCAGCCTACATCCAATATCCATTTCAATTTGTAGGAGTTAAAAACATTCAACGTAATGCCGACGGAAAAAGTTCCACAAATGTGACAGATGGCCGTTAGCGGCAAACCGTCATTTGATAGCCTTCAAATCAGGTGAATTTCTGAAATGAGATCTCGCTCCACATGTTAAATGCTTTTTAAACAGCACTATCAGTGAAAATCAAACAGAAAACTAATGCACCAGTACATGTTTAAAATACTTGGATAGTATACAACATTTGGCTTTCCTTCTGGATAAAAGGCTTTTTTATTACGAACTGGTATAAAAAATTCGTGAACGAATGGGTAAAGATATTTTCAGATAATTTAATTTAGCCACTGTAAGACATTTTTTCAAGGAACATACCATCATTGAATTGAAGCACGCGGGCTTATCGACAATAAGTCGTTCTACGTAGGTTTTGGCAGTGCACAGATACGTTCAGTCAAAACATTTCATGTATTGGTTTGTTCTGACTATATAATTCAAATTTAAAGTCTTTGAAATTATTGAATTGGAATAAAAAAACTTCACCCGGAATTATAATTCAGAGATAGGACATCAGCTGGCTTTACAATTACAATAAGTCCTAATGCGTATTAATTCCCGCATTGCGGCTAGGGTGCCTTTTCCCACGGTGCCACCAGCCGAATCTCGTGGAATCCAAAAATCGTAAAAATCTTGGTATTTTGAACTACGGGTATCATGATGTATCACCAAATTTGAACCCGGAGAAAGCCACTTTGAACTGTTAAATATTTCACCCTCCTTCGTCTTAACATAGAAATCAATCACTATTTAAGTTTGCAATTTTGATTATCTTCAGTTGGAGAAATATTAGTTTATTCCTTTTAATTTCCATGTAAATCACGTCCTGAATTATACTTCATCGCAAAAAAATGTCAATACAAGAAAACAAAATTTAATGAAAAAACTCCACAAATTTTGCTAAAAAACAACGAATATAGGCACGAGGAGAAAGAGAAAGAAAAATAATATTTCCCAGGCACCCTAGACATTTTACATGGAGACGGGTTAGTAAAACTTCATGGCAATAAATGATTAAGATTAATCACAAGCAACTGTACCTACTAAGGCAAATATAATTTGTTTTATGGTAGCATATGAGGTATATTCTTTCCCCTCGGAAAAATCATAGCTATATTACGGGCAGAGCAGACTCCTGCGCCGTGCTAGACACCATGTCTTTTGATGTACCCCTATGTTCTCCTATACGCTCATTGTCCATCTAGCTGGCTCTAGACTCCTCGCTTAATAAAAGGAAAAAGGACTCCCAGCTGGAAAACTTGCCCGGGGAGGGACGTGTCACAGAGGGGGTAATTACTTTCCGTGAAGCCGCATTGCTCCCTCCTTCCACTGGTCTGGTGCCCCGAATTCCTCATCCTCGCCTAAGCTCCTGAAGCAAGGATTTAAGCGGATCCCACGAAATGATATAGCAACCCTCTAACTCTCTAAGTGCAATGAGAGTAGTTCCTTCGTGACCTATCTTCCTATGAAGAAATTAAATTATGTACGTATCAATAAGCAAGATGAAAAACTTATCAAAGATTTCCAACTTGACTACCAGGCAATATTTATAACTTTATAATGAGGAATGTTTCAAATATTGAAATATGAAAATGCCTACAGCTGTTTCACCAAAGAATTGATTAGAATAAAATTGGAGAACGCTACCTTGGGATAAGTGTACTTTTGAGACAAAATTTATAAGCTTTTAGAGTTGAGTTTAAAGCATATTAAAGGTAAATTTCAAGGAGGACAATCTCAGGAATAAGGCAAAAATACGGCGATATATTTCAATCTATGAAATGTAAGACAAAACAAATTAATAATGGATTAAA
Source organism: Pyrrhosoma nymphula (assembly GCA_963573305.1). Lineage (NCBI taxonomy): Eukaryota > Metazoa > Arthropoda > Insecta > Odonata > Coenagrionidae > Pyrrhosoma > Pyrrhosoma nymphula. The sequence goes on from OY754338.1 coordinate 93,396,808, forward strand.
TATAATTCAGTTGAGTTTAAAGTATTTCATTAAAATAGAAATTTAGTTGTCAGTTGCAATATTTCATTACCAATTTGACTATGACTACTTTAGCCCGTCTACGGAAGCTCGTTACAGCAATAAAAAGTTTTTGATAGGTTCATATATTTCATGAACGAATGAATGAATGAATTATGTGGTGTATTTCCTGGAGTCTAATGCAAGTAAAAATGACTAGTTAAACGTTTATGCGCTGAATGTACCCTGTTTTAATTGATAGATTCATATATTTAATGTATTTTATATTTAAGTTAAATGTTCCAGTAGGCAAATGATGAAATTCTTCTTCCATTTAAAGCGCATCCTTGAATTCACTGGCGTGTTATTGAAAATATGTGAAAGAAATATCCATTTGTAGATGGAATGAGACCCCAGACTTCGTGGCTCACAAAAAAATAACTTTCTTTTTTGAGAATGAAATTAGAATGAAAGTCAGCATTATTCGAGGAATGTTCATTTTGAGCAGGAAGTAAGATCTAACGCCCCTCTAAGATCATCGCTCATTTGAAAAGAAATTACCCTTTGCATCACATTATTATCCTTTGCAACACCACCTCTGAGCGTAACTCAGGTTAGTTACAAAATTATAAGTAGTATTAATCATAGTTTTGAAATTAGACCTTTTAAACTAAGGAGCGATTCGTAAAAGTACTATTTTTTAAATGGGCCTGTATATGAGTGAATTCACTTCATTAAAAAAAACCTTAAACCCTTTTTCTAAAACCTGCAAAAAATTTAAAAGTAAATTACTTTCAACTTTGAAAAGCGCTTTAAAAAAATGAAGTGACGTACACATTAGGGCGGATCGGAAAAATCGATTTTTTGCGGAGAAACTTTGCCTTCTGGAAAAAGTGGTCAAAGTGACTCAAAATAAGGCCAGAAAAATTTGGGACCTCTAGGTCAATCCTAGACCCTCGCGCCGTGGTCATTTATGGGGAGGGGGGCTGAAAAGGGAAAAAGTCATGTTTTTATAGCGGTTCCCCATGGATTTTACCGAGTTGCGATTCAAAGGGGAAAAAAATGTCGTCCATTTGGCTGTGTTCGCGGCGAGCGGGCAGCAGACGCGAGCGGACAGGAGACGCGAGCCGGCAGGAGGCACGAGCGGCCTGCTGACTGTTGCGCTGCGACGCGTCGCGACGCTGCGTGGGCGTTGTATAATTACGCGCGGACGCGCACTCAAAAAAGACAATTTGTGGCTTAACGGCTGCAGATACGTCCAAATGGATGAAATTATTTCCCCTAACGATCTCAACTCGTCAAAATCATGGGGAACCACCATTAAAACATGACTTTTTCCATTTTCAGCCCCCCCCTTCCGTAAATGACCACGGCGCGAGGGTCTAGGATTGACCTAGAGGTTCCAAATTTTTCTGGCCTTATTTTGAGTCACTTTTACAACCTTTTCCAGAAGGCCAAGTTTCTCCTCGAAAAATCAATTTTTTCCGATCCGCCCTAGGACAAATGTCACACAACCGACCAATAACACTGTAATGCCAAGGATAATCTACCAAGGATTTGTTGCAGGTATATTTGAATTTATATCTTTTTGTAGAATTTGTAAATTTTGTTATTTTTATTTGTGTTATTAAAATAATGCAATGTATTTTTTTGTGATTTTCAAATCATTCATGGTATACACGTTACTAATGCCTAATGTAATGTTCTGTTCGAAATAAATATCCGAGGTCAACGCGTAATAATCTGAAGAGACTACAGCTTGCCAAAACGAGGAAAGCCAACTAGTTCACCTATCAACCGCGATGGCGTTCGATACATGATCACGTGGACGCGGGGAGCATAGAATTGAAATCCTGGGGAGGGGGGAGCCGACACCGCCGCACCCGTATCCAGGTAACGCCGCCGTGGCAACCCCACGCAGCCTCCCGACTTGCCATTCAGCCCCACCTACTAATTGCTATTGAGACTAAACCACCGGCTTTAAAATTAATCTTCCTCTTTCCTCCCCAGCATATATACCTCAACCCCTCATCTCATCATCACTCCTCTTCCTCAATAGTACCACAATGCCTCACCTTCCTAGCTTTTATTCTCCCCGACCGAAGTGGGGGACAGAGCCCTTTCCTTTATACTCAACAACAGCCTAACTCTCTACCTTCAGCACCCTTATTTCAAAACCGTGCAACTTCATGAAAATCCCCACGAAATTCAACTCCCGCGTTATTTTTCCAGCGTGCGTTCGTGCTTTATCCTAACAACGGTTGTCAATACCACTATATCTCCGCCAACTCAACAGCATTGTGTTTCCACTGCAACAGCTAGATATCCTACTTGCCAGATTTTGGTCATAGGAATATACTAAAATGTGTCTTAGAATCGTTTACTATTGGACAGTTAATTCGGCACATGGGTTCTTACTGCATGTAACTGAAATCATGATGCTGACTTCCCTGGACCCTTCTCGTCATTACGTACATTTAACCTGTGTACACCAGGTGAACATCATATTATTACTCCTGCCATTTTGAGTATTTTTAACAACATACTATTTGCATGAACAATGCCATGATATTTACATTGAGTCCTCTCAAGAATCAATACTTTTTAAATTGGTGTACCCTTTGTTCTTAACGTCCTAATCCTAATTCTAAAGACGAATTTATTCCTGCAACATTTTCGCTGGTATAGTTTGATGGAATAGAATATCCCTACGAAGGAAGCTTTCAGTAGTAGAAGAGAGCTAATTACGGGGAACTTGGGTAAGGATATTAAGAAGAAGCTGGCGAAGAGCTTGATATGGAGTGTCGCGTATTGTGAGGCAGTAACGTAGACTCTTAGGTAGGAGGAATTGAATAGGCAGCAGGCTTTCGAGATGTGGGTGTGGAGGAGATTAGTGAGGGTTCAGTGGACGGAAAGGAAGAAAAATCAGGAAGTGCTTGTCATGGTGGGCGAGGAGATGAAACTTCTGGATAAGATTAGGAGGAGGCAGAGTAAGTGGCTGAAAGAGGTAATGAGGGGTGATGGGTTGCTCAAGGCCGTGATAGAGGGAATTATGTTAGGAAAGCGGGGAAGAGGAAGGAAGAGAATAGGTTTTTACGGACGGGATGAAGAAGGGTAGGACGTACGCTGAAATGAAGAAAGAAATAATTGAGGTAGCTATTCAGGGGTCCCTGCACGTGTAAAATTGTTGAGGCTTTTCTATTACTTTCAGTAAAACCTACCTTTGACCGATAGATTTCTTTAATTTAAATGTAATATTTTGATAGTGTACTTTTTAAAGGGATTCACGCCTACATGGTTCTGTAAAGAGCGGGAGGCTTGGAAAGACCTCCGACCGACTCACCCTCCGTCAGTCTCGTCTCTACGTTCCACCTTTCTCATAAGCGCGCAGCTGAAGGGAGGAAGAGGCGATGGAGGAGGAGGTGGGGTATTTATCACCATGACGACTGCCTCCCCCCTCCTCTCCCTCCTCTTCCGCCCACCTTTGTCGGGGGGAGGAGTGTGGAGTGAGGGTGGGTGAGGGGGATGGGAGGGTGATTTGGGGGAAGTCGGCTGGCTGGAGCCGTAGCCATGGCAACGGGGCCTCATTGTAAGGAGCGTGGAAGGAAGCCGTAGGAGGCCGTGCGCATCGACGAGATAACTCGAGAAATGGAAGGGAGGGGGGACTCGCTTCTCTCTTCCGCCACAGGATATCGTTGATCGCTTTACTCGCGTTCGAGAACCTCCGCAATCATAATTTTAATAATAGCTTTTCAGGCGAAGGTTGAAGACATTTGAGAATACGGGCACGCGAAAATGAAACGTACCTTCTTGAGCGGAAATGATTAAAGAACTCATGTCTACTACAGAGATCCTCATTCTGAAACCTATTCCTTTGAATGCTCGTATCGATAGTGAAGACTCATCTCAATCAATCTCACTAGAATGAATAATACTTGGCTCAAAGTGAAAATATTTTGGCAACAGAATGATGAATGTAGTTATATGCTCCTAGTATTATGTGAAAATGATTAGAGAGAGCCAGCGAAATCAGTCGTAATTTATTTTCTTCTGAATTCCTCATGGTATCGGCTTTTATGGGTGAAAATTGCCTGGTTAGATCGGATTAACGGTTTAGTAAATAGTTTAATCAGTGGTATAAAAAGTTTTTGAAATATTAAATATTACTGCCATTTGGTCAGGTATTCATTACTTTTTAATAGTCATATTACAAAACACTTACTTTTAATCAGCTTCCAAGCCTATAGGTCGGTGTCCCTGTGCTGATATTTTTTTTCTATATCCTTAGGCGATTACTGAGTAGTTATAAAATGTGTATTAAGCAATCAGACTCGGCATGTTTTCCTAAAAATGTGCCATTCAATGAAATACGCCTAAAATTGAAATAAAGCCAACTACAGCCTATTTTTTTCCTAAACATTATCAGTTCACGTACTCAAGGCCACATCAGAAAAACACTCTCTTACTTCTAATATTACGATTCCTGTACAAAGTAATCAAATACGTAGTTTTATATAATGAGAGGGAATCATAAAAAAATCTGAAAAAAATTTGAATGAACATAAAAATAAATATTTTGAATTTTTGGCTGAAAAATAATAGACCTTATTGCATCCGGCGAAAGTGAAACATGAAAATCCTTCAAAATGGAAGAGCCTCCATAGATTGAACTGCATAAAATATCGTTCTGATGTTGTTATCATGAATGATTTCGCATGGGAGCGTAAGAAAATGCGTGATCATGTTAATGAATGCAAATCTATTAAGTAACTATATTTAATCATATTTTTAAAGTAAGAGTTGATTTATGTTACCTAAAAGGAACCAATTAGTAGTTTCATTGGTATGTAACCTCAAACCCCCACTCCCATGAATGTACTTGCTTCGCACATATTTTTTCCCTTTGTATGTACCTGACGATGACGCACCACGGTGAAACGCCGCGCATCGGGAAAAGCACGCAGTGCATTTTATGATATGGATACCTTCCACGAAGTGAATCCTAAAGTAATTGAGTCTAAATTTAACTAATTTTTACAAATTAGCGATAAAAAATTGTAAGAATGATTTCTTTCCAATATCTCGCTTAAACTACTGAAAAATATTGGACATATTACCCTTAAAAAGAGGTTTCACTACAGACGATCTATATTCAACAACTCCTTCAAAAATAAAACTTACATCTTCACGAGTTTTTCTCCTCAAAACTTGCCGCAAAAAGAGCTAACTTGAGGGGAAGGGGAATGGGGCAAGCGTCTTCAAAAAGCCAGCTGTTTGTCTCTTCTTTCTCGACTGACCTTCCCCCGCACTGAAATTCAATCTCACGGCCATCTTCTCGTATTTGAGCGCGCAGTTTTTCATGATTACCTACCATCCACCCACCTCTGAACCAAGTCAGTCCACTACCCAACTTCTCATCCACCCATCCCTTCTCCCCCTGCTTTGTGCCCAAGTGCATTACGCGTGTAATGCGTGGGGTCCGCTGCTGCCCTCTGAGTATGACGTAGACAGGCGGGAAAGATGATTCGTGGTGTAGAGAAGGATGCCACCTCTTTATTCAGTTGCTTATCCTGCCTACCGCGAGACTTTTTCTAATAGAAGTTCTTTTTGATTCATCCATAGGGCAGTAAAACGTTGGTAACTAGGGCTATGAGAATGAAATGGGTGAATTTTCTCCCCTTGAACATAAGAAATTAATTTTAAGAACTCTATCCTTAAACAATCTACATAAATATTAAAGAAGCCCTATATCACATGCAGCCTAAGTTTACTGGACGCTTGAGGCCTCGATTTTTAACTTAAGTGTTTTAATAGGAGAAAGATTACCGTTAAAAGTTTGGACTTTATGTTCATATTGCAAGTAGATTTACCACGAGGTCAGTATGCTCCGCCATCCAATTGAGTATTTTATCTGTAATTGAGGTAGTATCCAACCACTGCCCCGAATGTTTTGCTTCAGCAGCCTTAAATGGATTGCGAAACTGGCAAAAGATGGCATTAGCTGTTGAAACAACGAGTATTCAATTTAATTTAATTATTCTACGCTATCTAAAACCAAAATTGCATTTGACTTGAAAGATTCATTAATGCAGATTTGCCATCAAAGATGAGAATCGCACGACATTATTCAAAAGCAAATACAATAAACAAAGCAAGGGGACTATAATGCCAGAGGAGAGGAAGTTATTGCCACCATTAAATTATTTACTGCCTCTGATTAATCTAAACGTGGTGGTAGGTAGAGTTTAGTACCTGGTGGAGTTTTTGGATCTTTGATTGGGTAGAGCTACTTTCAATCCTCGGAGATGAGAATTCATCCTAAGGTAACGAATAAAGTAAAAAATCATCATAAAATTTGAGTGAATTATGATATCCATTAATTTAAAAGATAAGCCATTTGTAAGCGAAGGAAGATACCACAGTGTTTTACTTTAGAAAGAGACCATGCGTAGCACATATATTCAAAGTGCTACATAATATATCCAAAGCTCATTATGGGCAAACTGACAAAGGAATAGCCCACATATTCCTCACCACATGAAGAACCACTTTATTTACATATAAAATTCACAAAAATTGCATAAGTCACTACACGAAAGAATTCATTTTAATATCGCCTCATACTGCTTCGAATGTTTTTCATTGGGAAATATCAGCATGCTATTCGACTAGAACCGTATCGTAAATTGATACATAAGAGGAACTAAAGAAACAACAGTACTTTGGCTTATTAATCCAGCAATGGGAAGGAAAATAATTCAAAACTGCCATGAAAACTCCTAAAAGACACCCAACAAAACTTTTAACGAATTAAAAATGACGGGCAGAAAAGGTTCTTTACAGATCAATTTTTCATAAAGAAAGGAAGGAAACCTTTTTGTAGAACACTGAAATATAAAAAAACAAGACTTATTTGATGAGGTCACAAATTTTGCAAATGCCGACCGCCCTGATGATTACGAAGCCAAAACCAAGAGAGCAACTTATCGTGCCCTTTCTTACCGTCGAGCTGCGCATGCTTAGAACTACGAAGAGTGTAAAAAGGGAGAGTAGTAGGGGGAGGCACGCAACGTTGAACAGCCAGGGGAATTGGAGTGTGTAAGGCAGGGGGTGAGATGGGTTGGGTTGGAAGAAACCTTTTGAGGGAATAAGGGAAGCATCTTCTCATCTTCCATCCCCTACTCTCTTTTGCTAACGCCTACTCCCTCCCCCTACGGTACACCTTCAACATAAGGCATTGATGGAAGAACGCTAAGAAAAGTATCTCCTCAATCCGAGGAAGGTGCCTGAGAATTAATTCTGCGCTTGATTAATGAGCCGAGGGGATGCTGGGAGGATCCGGGTCGCGGAAGACGAAGGGAGGAAGAAGGGATGTAGGGGTGGGCGAAGGGATGGGAAGGGAAGGTGAGGAAAGGGAGGACTGGAAGCGGAAAAGATGGGCTTGCTGCTGGGGTGAAAGAGAGAGAGGGGAGGAGAAAGAAAAAAGGTGGGAAAACTTCGCTCCACTCTCAAGCAAAAAACAACCCTCCCCCATCACTCGCCTTTTTGGGTTTTTTTTAGAAACTTTGCCTCGCTCCCAGGTAAGTAAAATTCTTCGAAATTAACGGCGCTATAAATCTCTTTTTCCGGCCCACCTTTGAGTCTGTGGCATTTTCCTTGTTTTTCTCACCGTCAAGTTGGAGACACTGTAGAGTAAAATGGACAGGCATGTTAAACCGTGGGCTCCATAATTATGATGGAACTACGCCCGCAGAAAAAAACCATAAAGTTATAAGAGAGATGCGTTTCAAAATGAAAAGTCCATTTGAGTTAGCCTTGCAATGCAACGTGGTCAAGGAAACAGATTATTCAGAATGAGGGTGAAATGTTTATATGAGTAACAAGCCCTATCATCCCATAAATTACTACTAAAACATAGATTAGGTTATTTTCAAACCATCTGCATGGCAGAATGCTATTCAAACTTTACATTCGTATTGTACCGCTTGCACAGCGAACCTCCATGCATCAACATACAAGTGAGCCACTATGAATTTCACATTCAAACGAGAATTTACAAGAAAACTATTGTATGACAGAAGTACTTGAAATTCTGCGCTAACACTCATCTAACGATTAATATAAAAAATAGGAGATACTTAATCTTCAATAAAAAATATGACCTATAAATCTTCACTAATAAATTAAGTGTTTTTTATGATTGAAAGGGTTGAAGCTGAGAGTCTCATCATAAGACTCTTATTGGAAAAATGCTTCACAACCAAAGAATCCAATTTCCCTCAGTTAACATTATGCCTTCAACTGATAGCACATGGTAATAAGCTTCAATTAATCTTTTCAGATACAATATATTAGCAAAAACGGAATAAATAGAGGATGAGACACGAATGAGTACACGTTTCTCTGTGTGTTTTGATTTCTTATCAAGAATCGAAACAATATTAAATAATATTTTCTGTACAACTAAAACAAATCAGAAACATTAAATATAACATTCATTTATGTCACTATATTCATGAACAAACAGAGCTATCATAAAAACCAAATTCCCAGCCTTAGCTCACCTAAAACTGTGTAGAAATAACTCCATAAATATTTCCTTCTGGTGGACGACAACGCTAATTGCGTGAAGCAAACAGACGGTCCCAAATTCCATTGCTCTTTAATCCATGTACTTCCACACTTCCATAAGTAAAGAAATTAAAAAGTCATACAATCGTCGAATCGTTCATAATTATACACCAACGAACATTTTAATGACCGTAGGCATAAACCAACACACACCTTTGCTAAGCAAATAAGACTCTGGTAGTAAAATTAGGTTGAACTTCTGCACAAATATGCCGTAACTCCGATGAATTTATTCGCCAGCATTAACTTATCCCTGCGGAAATATCAGTAGCAGGAGTGTTATCGGAGGAGCCCTACAGCTAAATTACGGGGAGTGATAGCTCTATTCTCTAATTTCTTTTTAAGACACCCAGCCCAGTCGATGGGAACAACACCAATAAGAGCCGTCGGCAGTGGTCTCAAATTCAGCCATCAGACAGAAGAAGCAGTCCCGAGCACCAAGTTTATCGCGGGAATTCAGGTGCACCGCAGAGGCCCTTCCCCGATACGCCGTCGCTTTTAATGCCCGGCCGTTCTAATGGGGGAAGCCGCGTCGAAGAGGACTCAGCGAATAATAAATGGCGCGGTATTTAAAAGACCAGCTACGTCGAGTAATATACAAAAGTGCAGCCAACCAGTAATTAAATCCCAAAAATGACGAGCCCGGTCTTATAGTGGAACACGGCAAAGGGAGAGGGGGGAGAGGGAGCAGGTAGAACCCACCACACGGTCGGAAGGATTTTAAACGATGCATGGAATATGGCCTGCTGCCGCAGAAAACGGTTTTTGGCCCGGGCATAAAAAGAGAAAACAACGCAAAAAAGTACTTAGATAAAAAAATTAAAAACGTAACACACCCCCAGACTCAGACTCATTATGAGTCTGAAGAACCTTTCCCTTCCATAAGCTTTTTTCTGCACCCTCCCCAGCCCTTTTTTCTGTCTTCTGGCAAGCTTCGCATATGCATATTTCCCGCGTTGCAATTTAGTGTTTACCTTATTTATTTTTTAGAAAGAAAATACGAAGGATATGAAGGGTATAAAGTTGGAAGGAGGAGAGATGGTTATGGAGGCTGAAAATGGCAATTGGTCAGAACCGGAAAAAAACTTGGAAACGTAGAAATTTACCGAGTGATCTTGGATTATAATGAATAAAAGCCTTATTTCATGATTTTATTCATTCATGATTCATTCATGATTTCATTTCAAATGATTTAAAAGTCCGAACTAATGGTTTTAAAGTTTCAAATTTGAATGATGTGCAGGTTTCTTAAAATTAGAACTAGTAAGCAATGTGTATAATTAAAGGCGTAATTGAGTATATTTCAAGTATTTTGCTCCGACTTTAAGACCCAATTAAACTGCGTCTCTTAATAAATGATTTGTATTTCGTTTTATAGACGAAACGTTTACCATTAAACTGGTACGGTTTTTCTCGTTGGCATTACCTAATGGATATTAAGAAACAACATAAACTACTTTTTAAAGACATTAATTTAAATTGTATATTATATTTTTAGTACAAATTTTGGTGCGCTGAATATTGGATATTGAACTGAGATGATTTCAGAAGCATGCGCAAAATACAAAACACCTAGCATTTGAGTTATAGGATGTAATTGATTCAATAATTGAAATTATGATGAATTTATTTTATTGCAAAACTAGGAGTGAGTTTTTGTGCATTCTCATTCTGATCACATGGACAAGAGAGGAAAGTGATATCCTACTAAATGGTTCACTTTCTTGTGTCCAATTCATACCAAATGAAATCAGTTGAAATGCTCCGAAGAACATTAGAAAATTAAATTATTTTATCTCAGATAATAACTATATATTAACGCACCAGCGCGAGTCTAATGTGAGAAAAAACAGAACAAATGTGGCCTATGCATATTTCCTTCTAAGCAATTTAGTGTTGACGTTTCAAATATTCCATTGTTTAACTGCAAAAGGTATAAGGAAAATTTGCCGGAAGAGAAGAAAAAAAAGACTGTGTACAAAGATGAAGGCGATCGGCAAGGGAGCCGTATGAAGCAAGGAAGAATAGAAGAGGTCTAGGAAGAGAAAGAGAGAGGTGCTTCCGGAATGGAAAGGGGAGATGAATGATTTCGGGAAAGGGCAAAAAGGGAAGTCACCCACTTTATTATACCAGCTCTTGTTTCGAGCTTGTGACCTAATTCCGAATCTCTGGCGTGTAATAAGGGCGGAATTATGAAAAAAAGGAAGAGAGGAATATGAGGGCGCGGGGAAGGTTGGGATCACCGCTACGACACATGAAAACTCGGAAAGTTCATTCAGTATTAAATGGAGTTAGGTAAATAGGCCAGGCGAGAGAATTCATGGGGATCGTAAATGGCTGGCTTTAAAAAGGTTTTTTTTTCTTTTTTTTCATCCTTTTACTCGACCCCACATCCTCCCCCATATCTCCCCCTTCCATTTTGTTTCTTCTCCCGCACCCAGGCGCCGAGCCACGGGTGCAGCTGGCTCGCAGCGACGGGGTCGGGACCAATGTGGGTGCAGAGGAAGCGACTAACGACGCGGCGGCGGTCGATGGCTTATCTCAAAGTGCGGTTTTGAAACACAAACCATGGCGCTATCAAAATCGCCACGAATGCATAGAGGAGTAAGGTAATAGAGAATGGTACGCGGGGACATGAGGGAAAATTGTGACTGTATAACTTGCAACTTCACCGAGAATAAAGCCCCGAACAACCGTGCCTCTTACTTATGACAATTGTTCGTACTGAGCAGGCTCTTCGCCAAAAGTGATAAGAAAAAGTACCCCTCATTATAGCTAATTCAGTCAATCTAGTAAGAAGAAGCTGGGACCACTTAGAAAATATGACACGAATCATTTACATTATAGCAATAGATAGTGTGGTTTGGATGCTAGTGTATATCAATCCATGGCTTCATCTTTGATCACTTATGCTACTTCTAATTGCTCCTTCTCACGAGTTAAGAAACATGCGCCGCATGCTGTTCATAAATGAATTTGTTGCTGCATGTGGCAAAAAGCAGCCATGCTGTCATAGCGGAGAATGCCATACCTTCCGCCGGGATTATTTCGTAAGTTCTGGGTAATACGCATCAGTAAAAACAAGGATGCGAATAAAACATGGTCACTTTAATCACTGTAAAAGTGGGACAAGGATGATTTTTGAGTACATTTAATTATGTACTTTCATTGGCTATCATAAGATACGGAGAATCGTATTTTTTCTTCTTAAGATAAAAAATTTAATACTAAATCTTCAGAATTCAAATTTGATCATTCATTTTTTGTTACTGAGGTTCTATTTCTTGGTTGACTGCTCGGGAATTCATTCCAAATGATTGCCCATTAACATTCTGCCTAGCAAGTTGATACAATTTTAATCAATTTGCATAGAAAAAGATATTTTCTTGATCAATCTGACGTCTTATATACAATTAGATCAATGAATGACAAATAAAAAGATTTCACACCTGCAGCCAGTTCAGTGAAGTTGTAAGTTCTGTAGTTGTTTGTTTTGATCTGTCTTATCGAAAGGCATATATGCTAACCTATTAATTAAAAGAACCATGATTTCCTTTTGGTCAATAAGGGAAATTTTCAGGGAAATATTTTGCTAAATGTTATGAGAGTAAACTGCGATATATCCAATCAACTTATGAAGAAAACACTTGTGGATTTGAAAGTCATTAAAAGTTTACGATATAAGAAATATAAATCTTAATATATATATATATAAATATATAAATCTTAATAAATAAATACACCCTCGAGGACTTTCACATTAAAATGAGGAAAATATGAAGTGACCAAGAGAAACAAAAGGAAATATTATTCTACGGTGATTATAAGGAGAAATTTGATAAACACGTGAATCAAAGTGCGAAGTGTAAATACATTTATAAAGTTGATTACAGTTTCAATTCGTATCGCACTTAAGATTAATTGAAATATTTGAGGAAATATCATCGCATTGTCATAGGTTCTGACAGAGTAAAAAGGGAAATATAAAAGAGATTCTAAGTATTAAAACTGGAAGAATATAAATGTAGACTATAACATAAAGGGAAACTTTGCATTATCAATAAATTTGGTTTAGAATCACGACATTGAGAGTTATGAGGAATAAATTTGTTAATCAAGTCCACTGAGTCCCCTAATCTTAATCTTGGCAGAAGCTTATAAATACTTGAAATAACTTAAGTGTACATGAGAATTAATTGATTCCAATACAACATTTACGTGATTTTATTTGTGGCAGTGCATGTGAGTGAAGTGTTCATATTCGTTTACGTTATCGAATTCTAACACTATTCCTAACAACTTTTACTTTGACGAAGCCTGCGGGTTCTTTTGGTTTTAGAAACAACAGCAATATATTGAAAATTATTAGTCTAAATCCATAAATATTTGCCTAGCGTAAAGTGACAGGTTCTTACCAGATTTAATTGCCAAATTTGATTCTTATTTTAAGGACGTTTCTTTCCGTATTATCGTTTGAGGAAAAACCAATGGAGCACTAATTTGAAGCATAAAAAGTTTTAAAGAGACATTTAAAGTGATCACATTGAGTAAATAACTTCGGAATGCATCAGGATTTTGTATTGAAAGAGGTGAAACGTATCGTATTCTTGAAGCCACCCAGAGGTGGGGCACAGATGTGCACACAGAAGTAAGAACAATTCGGAACTTTCGGGATATGGTGCCGGCGCGGAGGCACCCATTTACGTGGCAGGAGACGGGGGGGAAGGAAAAAAAGAAGGCCGGGATGCGGGGCCGCGAAGTGGCAACCGTCCAATGAGAGGGAGCCCCACGACGCGGCGGGGCAGATAGATGGCGAGCGTATGCAAGCGGCGTAAATATGGCGTCGCGCGCAAGAAGCCATTTGGGGATATAAAGGAGAAGAAGGGGACTAAATACTCCTTTTTGTCCCCTTTTTGCTCATGCTGTCCCTCTTTTCTCCGCCGCGAACTCTGTTTTTAGAATTGGAACTACTTTCGAAGATGCACGAGGTGTGCGGAGACGGGAGGTGAGGGAGGAAGCCTCCGTAGATGAAGTGTCTTTAGACCCCTCCTACGAGGGAAACTTGGAAGTCTCATCCGTGGAAGCACATTGAGGGATAGCGTGGGTGGCAGGCTTCGCATTAGAAATGCACGCAGAGATAATTCACTTAAGGCATTTATGATACCAAAATTCAAGTATATTTCCAGGAAACCTTGCGTCGAAAATCTGAATTATAGTAGGATACGGAGTATGTTATGATAAAAATATACAATTTGGTCAATTGTCAGTGGAAAACCAATTCCCCTATCGTAATTATAATATTATAATCTATCTGTATAATGGAAATACAACCGTTGATATTTTCAAAAAACATCGTGAGAAATATTGTTTACAATTATTGAGCTTATCAAGTTGCAGCTCGATTTGTTCGCAAAGATACTACAATATTGAAGAAACGTCGAATGAATTGATATCTCAGGTTTAATGAATAATGTGATTTGAGAATTAAAAAGAAGTAATACTCTAAAGTATCCTGAAATATTTCTTTCGAAGAAATTTTTTAACGAAATACTACTATTTATAGTTTTTTTCGCCACACCAAAAGTACTTGAAGCTGCCCTAAGCCCATTTCTCACACAAATCTATATATTCCCTCCCTATCATATAAAATGAAAATTGTAAGTATATGAACCATCAAAAACGCTCTAAGCAGCTCGATACGCAATCATTAATTTTGGAGTGGAAAGGGAAAACTAGTTCAAGCCTTGCATATTAATCTGAGAATTATTCTTCGCCTTATCTACATCTACTTTTACGAAGTACCGTGCAAGCCACCACTAGGGTGTGTGGCACGGGGTGATTAATGGGCTTTCATGAATGATGAACATGGTTGAAAATGAAACCTCTCTGTATAAAAAAAAAATTGAAATATTTCAGCTAAGGCATTCGCTTAGTAGATGTAACAGAAAAAAAATCATTGACTTTGTCCTACACTGAGTCCAATACTTGCCCCATACACTGGTGGGCCAGGTAGAATGGAGTTAAATACATATAAGTTTCACTAGTAACCAGGAAAGTGGACGTGCGATAAACCGCTTGGATGCTTAGTTACCTTGTAAAAAGTTATTTACGACGAATGATGAGTTTATGAGAATAAGTAGTTAAATATATGTATAAGTTAACCATACAGTACTTTCATGTAACGATAGGAGAGTAAACAAAATATTTGAGATATCTATCGAATACAAAGTTACAAAATCAACAGTTCCTGAAACCTGGATAGACTGAATCATAATTATAGACCTAATTAAAATCGATCCCATTGCTAAATGTTTATGCAGCCGATATTAAGAAAGATTCTCTCCTAAAGGCGGCGGATCAATCATCCATTATAATTGGCCACTATAAAGACTTAAATGATCCTCCAATTAAAATAAAAACTAATGAGGTACATCCATTATCGCGACCGCAACTGACATAAAAAAAGTACTCTCTAATGAGTAGGTTTATTAAAGTAATGGAATACTTCCACGGAAGCAGACTCACCGGATTAATGGTGGTCATGTCGAGAACGGCGTCCACTGGAACTGCAGATTCAGAGACTCCGACGCAGCCGCCGACCAAGCTGCCGCTGCTACTGCTGTCACTCTGTTAAAGAGAAGAAAGAAAACTTAATGACACCATGTATTATAGAGAGTAAATTTCTAACTTTACTAGAAGTTAATCCCTTACCATGCCAAAATTATGTGATTATACAGATAAATTTACCCGTGCGCGAGGAACATTCTTAAGAAAATTCATCTGTAATTAAATTTACCAGATCACACCACTATATGCTCACCTCTGAAAAGCTGATTAGATGCATGCAATGGTACGCGTTGTGCTTAAATTTTACGGCTGTCTGAGTGAGTATAAGTTAAGACGAATGTCAAGTAAAGTAAATGTTAAGACGAACGAAGTTAAAACCTGAAATAAATGGCAATTCCACTCCCATGAGAGCTACAAGGGCTGAAAAGAGGTACAAGAAGTCCCGCTAGAAAGGAAAGTTGCAGTCAAGCAATCTTAGGAAGTGAATGACTAATGATGATCCCATAAACTACTCTTTTCATTTTTTCTGAATCTCACATGAGGTTATGCGTCAATTTACCAATCATGAGTGGAAAATACCTCATAGGAAAGCATTTTAGTTAAATACTTGGATCACTGCAGTATTTCATGACAAAAATATGTGCAGTCACTTTCCAAGTCATATTGTTTGTCATAGCAATCGATGTTATCGGCTTTATTGAAGTAGGATATTTTTAGCACGAGAGTTCATGATATTATAAACAAGTGAAAAGACCGATGTTATAGCTTGGGGAATGAATTTTTCAGAGCATTAAAAAAATCGCCTAGTGACACTGCCTAACTAATGTTCGCAATACATTATCCCGTGACCGGATTTCTACAAAAAAAGGACGGAAGTAAAGTTCGTGTGGGATTAATGCCTTTAGCACTCCCTCGTGGAAGTTCCTCCCGAAACCGCTGATCTTGCACTGGGCGTCTGTTATGATCGCGTCACATGGAGTGTGGGGAGCCATTCACCCTCCCCTAACCTCACGGAAAAATGATATATGAATCGAGTCCCGGGCCCCGTCCCGGATAAAACAGCGCCTAAGAGACGGCATTTGCACGAAAAGCCATAATACACACCAGCTCCTTAGCTTGTCACGAGGAGACAACGCTTGCACAGCAAAGCCTGGTGCTGCTACCGCTGCTGTGAGGGTATTAAAACAGCCCGGAGAGCGGCAAGGGGAGGATTGGTGACCTCCTTGATACCAAAAGGCGGCATCTTGCGTGTTTTCACCCCCTCGCCGTGTATGCCTTCGCCTCCAATGGAAGAGGAGATAAATCTCTCCCCGGATGACTACCACTTAAAGATATGGCCCCTTAAAACAAGGCGCTAATCGCACAAGGGAGAGACATTCCTCCTCGCGAAATCCCCTATCCCCCCTTACCGCCGCGGCCGCCTTGAGATGATGTAAGAGCTGCAAAGCGGTGCGCAATTTCGACAACAATTTTCAATTGACGCAGCGATGAACCCATCTCTTTAAGTACTTGCCATCAATACGGTGAGTATCAAGCGAAATAGTACCTACTTTATGAGGATAGCGATGCTCACGTAAATAGCTGCCGAGAAGACAGTGTTGAAATGTGTATATCGCTAAATTTTGCTGCAGGTAATAAGAAATAAATAATAATTCATGATATGTAAAGAACGAAACTCTGTGAATAACTGTTACTGAGTCCCTAACGACGATAGACATAATAATGAAAGTAAAACTCATATAGCAATCGTGATAAAGAGCTCCAGCAAGTGCAATAGTAAGAATAGTAACAGTATGTTCAGGCACTCACCACAACTGAAGGAGGAACACAAAAAACCTTGGAATTTCCGGAAAAGGACAGAGAAACTTAACCATACTTTTTCTTTCATTATTTTTCTTGCAAAAAAATAAGTTTATCATTCTAACAGACCGCATGGATATACCGACGGGACGCACTAGAAAGGGATAAAAGGAGAGTACTTACCTAATGCTTAATTATTCACACTCCTTTTTGTCGTTTTGTTAATTTTCCGAGCAATGACTCTGAGACTTTGGTTTATTATTTAAAATAGAAGAGATACTTATAGGTGGAGCACATTCAGTAGATGATGTGCGCATGAACTTATTAATTACATGGCAATGTATGTGAAGCCTTAGAGAAGTGTATTTTATGGCCCCCTTATGTTTATCACCTACAAACGAATGAGAGTTAACTATAATGACATTATAAACAGAAGGCACAACGACAATTTGACTTAGAGAATTAGGATACTGGCATTTAGGATTTGGTTACCCTTCAAAGTCGTCTTAAAAAGAGGTGATGGCAGGCTATTGGGGAGAATGGTTGAGGAAAGCCCTTGAGGAAAACTCATTGTAAGACTGAAGATGTCTTCTTCAGGAAATAAAGGGAAGACTGCTGATAAGTGAGATATTGAGCTGTGTGATGGTGAATTTTCAATATCCCCTATGGAAAATTTTCATGCTGAAAAAGACGTGAGATACCGCAATTCATCGTGAATATATCATTCTATTGGCTTGCACTGCTCTTATCATGTTACATCGGATAACAATATGATGCGCTAAATCGCATAGCCCGGACGATCAATACCATGATGCGATGTATTGCTCAGCAAGGGGCTGGAGAAGCGAGTCGGAAATCAGAATCGCTTTCCGAGACAAAGTCGTTTTAATTAGCGAAGGGTAAATGGAGGGCGGAGTGGGGAATGAGAGTTGAAGACGCGGGTGAAATGTGGGAGGCAAGAAATGGTCGAAATTTATAGCGAGAAAGCGGAGGTTATTAACCGTAAAAGTTCTAGCTCAAGGATAAGGAAACGACTGTGACACGACGACAAGGTTGATATAAAGAGTGAGGGAGACGTGAATCGCTGAGATAGACGTGAATAAAATGAAATGGGAGCAAGAGAGTAAACTCATCGTGATACTTGCGAAGTAGTAATCTTCCGAAATGCAACTTTTACACAGGGCGTAATGCTCCTCCTTCCTTCACGGCAGACACTAAAACGACCAATTTTTCCCACCGAGAAGATCTTACACTCTGTACAGCTACTTTTTTGACACAAATTCCTCTGTCTGAAGGTACAGTTTTTTTGCATGAGGATTAACGGGTAGATCACTGGAACGACTTATATCAGACTATGTACCAAAGTCAAACTCTTCGAAGCCTCTTAGAAATTTAGTATCGATTAATTATGTTTTACGCCATTTGCCTCATACTCTGCAACATTCCACAATTTCAATTCATCTTAATAATACGGGGAGCACCGGAGGTAATCCATAATTAGTTGAATTATAGAAGATTTTTTGATTTTTCTTTCTCAATCAGATATTTTTCTTAACTACCTATGCGTTTCAAAGCCTCTTAGTCTGTACCTGAGTATGACTTTAAGACGATTAAACGCCTAGGCAATGAGAACAACCAATAGGAGAATGCGAGAGCTCCTTTATTTCAAATCGACAATTTCTCCTTTTGGTGTTACGAGGAACAAAATAGTGGTTAAATAAAGTTAAATCAAGTAAATATACGACCACAGCACGGCAGGCTACAGGAGAATTATATTGACAATTTCCAATATGGCTGCGATATCATAGTTTAATTCAGGTAATTCAAAGAACCGTTTAATATTAATGAATGTACGGTAATCCAAAAGCTATCTATTATATTTTTGATTCAGTAGAATTAAGCTTTACATTCCATATTTTTTGCATGCTATTGGACAGATACCTAACCGCAGGAAACCTAAGTTTTAAGCTATTATAAACTTGGTACACCCACGTATTGCAATGGAGACAAAGAGTTAGTAGAACATTTAAATTTTTTAGAACTCCGGATCTCCACTTCCAATATATACAAGGTGTGATCAAAAAAAGACCGGACTGATTTTATAACTTGTTTATTTCGACAGTTACAGCTTAATGGAACTTGTCGCCCTCAAAGTACATGCCTTGGCTAACGACACACTTTTGCCAACGTTTCTTCCAGCTCTTGAACCCTGCCTGGTAAGCCGCCTTAGGGATCCTCTTCAGGTCCGCCGTACAATTAGTTTTAATGTCCGCAATAGAGTCGAATCGGCGCCCTTTCAAGGTTGATTTTAACTTTGGAAACAAAAAAAAGTCTGATGGAGCCACGTCTGGAGAGTAGGGTGGCTGCGGGATCAGGGAAGTTCTGGTTTTGGCGAAAAACTCTGTCACGATCAGCGCCGTGTGAGCCGGCGCGTTATCGTGGTGGAAACTTCATTCATTGTTTCTCCACATGTCCGGTCTCTTTCGGCTCACTGCGACCCTCATCCTCTTCATAACCTCTAAATAGAAATCTTTGTTGACGGTTTGACCTTGAGGTACATATTCGTAATGAATCAGCCCTTGCCAATCGAAGAAACACACCAGCATGACCTTCACATTGGACCGGGACATGGGAGCTTTCTTTGGTCGCGGAGAATGAGGACCCTTCCACTGAGAAGACTGGGCCTTTGTCTCAACATCATAACCGTAAACCCATGTTTCGTCACCGGTTACGATGGTTTTAAGAAACTCTGGGTCGGCATTGGCTCGATCAAATGTCCACACGTTTTTGTCTCTGTTCATCAGTGAGCACCCGTGGGACGAATTTTGATGCGACGTGCGTCATGCCCAAAATGTCTGTCAAAATTTCTGACAAGATCCAAAACTAATGTTCACTTCCTCAGCTATCTCCCTAACAGTTAAACGGCGATTTGCCCGCACCAAATCGTTCACCAATTTGACATGATTGGGGTCTGTTGATGTGGAAGGCCGCCTCGTTCGCGAATCTTCATCTGTCGAGGTTCTGCTCGATTTGAAACGACTGTACCAGTCAAAACACTGGCTTCGACTCATAGCTTCATTACCAAAGGCTTGTTGAATCATTCCAAATGTCTCCGTAGCACTTTTTCCAAGTTTAAAACAAAATTTCACGCACACACGCTGTTCCTCTAGCTCCTTCATTGCTGCCATTGTACGGGGCGACGAACTTGTTTAAACACGTACCACTGTTGCTGCGTAACGACTCGACGTAAACAAACACAACACCTCATTTTAGTCGTCAAATGTGTCGCTAGATGGCTCACTGTGTCTCATTTCAATCAGTTGAACGGTTTGCGCGGAATAATATCAGTCCGGTCTTTTTTTGATCACACCTTGTATATATATATATATATATATATATATATATATATATATATATATATATATATTGGAAGTGGAGATCCGGAGTTCTAAAAAATTTAAATGTTCTACTAACTCTTTGTCTCCATTGCAATACGTGCATTGCAGTAAAAGTATATAATATATACTTTTACGTTACTTCGAAATCCCACGTCAATCCATGCACAGTTATGTAAAAAAAGGTGTATTAAGATCATCCAAAACATAGCATCGGGTACCTAAGCGTCTTTGTCGATTTCCGGGATCGCGAAATACCAGTGTTCCATATTCAGGGAACGGAAGCAAGGTGACGAGAGTTTTCCGGCCCGAAGCAATATTCATGTGATTGTAACGAGCCATAATCTGTGACACCGTTAGAGTATCCTGTCCGCGATAATCTCACCCTATAGCTAATTGATTAGCATATAGGTGTGCTTCTCTCCACACCCGAACTCGAGATAGCAGGCATTATGGTGAGAGATTCTTGAAATTTAATTAGTACGATATTCGAAGTTAATCGAGAATCAAATTACTCCATTCCCCTAAGGAACTTTGAAATGATGTCCCTTCGCAGGCATCTCATGGTATGGACCACCTTAAGGCATGCGTTAACGATGCCATGGTCAACAACCGTTCAAGTTACGTTAAAATGAAACTAGTTATGTAGAAAACTTCTTGCGCCTATCGTTAGCATATATGATTTACTGGTCTGGAGGTGGATTGCCAAATCTGGT
This sequence comes from Pyrrhosoma nymphula, assembly GCA_963573305.1. Taxonomy (NCBI): domain Eukaryota; kingdom Metazoa; phylum Arthropoda; class Insecta; order Odonata; family Coenagrionidae; genus Pyrrhosoma; species Pyrrhosoma nymphula. The sequence continues at coordinate 93,417,914 of OY754338.1, forward strand.
AGGCAATTCAATCCTTTAAATACGTTATATTTTAGTTGCATAATATATTTCTATTAAATTAAGAACAAAGTACCATTATTATAACGGGATTTGGGAAGATTATACAGTACAACCTACTTTACTTATCATATGCTCGCCTTCCGAGAATAACAAAAGCTCACTATTTAAGTTTTACTCGCTTTAACGGGAACAAAAGGGCCGTTAAACTTAGCTAAGAAACGATTTCCCATAAAAAACTCAGTTCTTTTAATTGCACGTAGTGCACAAGGTAGTAGTCACCCGTAGTGCACACAAAAATGACTAAGCATAAAGCGAACGCAATGAATGAATTCGACATTGCAAAAGAGTAGTTAACTCAATAGCTAGGTGTATCTGTAATAACTACCACCGTAATCAGCTGTTATGAGCTTACGAAAACTGAAGATAATATTTTTTTCCAGAATAAAAATATTTCATGAATGAAGTAAGAAAAAAAACTGTATTATTTAAATTTGTCGACTTATTAAGTAAAATTTGGAGAGAAGATGGATTTTCCTGGTGTTGATCGAAAAACTACGAAGTAAAATGCAAAACCAGTTAGAAAACATTGAGAGAGAGGTATTGTATCTACCACTAAAATCGACCCATGAGAAAAATATATCTTTGATGGCAGGCATACCTGGAAGTAATATCTAACAATTCGGTAGAGTATATTTATTTTTCACATGGTCCTCGGCTAGGAGAATGAAGGTGACAGGAGAAAGGACGGTTAAAGGCTGAGAAAGAGGGGTAGGGGAAGGACCGTGAGAGGACTGGGGAAGGTTAGACTTTTCCCATCGGAGAAAAAAGTCCGTTCACGATGGCGGGACAGGCCGACGTGAGAATTTTTGGAAAATATGAGTCATTTGTTATTTCGCCCCCGGAGATTGCGTGGGATGTCGTCTGCGCCCCCACGTCATATTTCACGTGTCTAAGGCACCGACGACGTTGTTCTCCCACTTCGGCCACCAACGCTCCCCCACGGCCGCAGGCACACCGCCCCCCGAAACGCCTCCCGCCCCGCCCACTTAATAAGAAACACACGTTTGCGATACGCTCCGTTTGAACCGCTAATTCGGAGAACCGTCGGCTTCATCCTATTCGTGGTCCATGCGAAAGCGGGCTTCGCTTAATATTTCGCGAGTGTAATGCACGAAGTTTTCGTTCCCTGAGGTGTCACGGGAACGTTCTCCGGCTCCATCTCCCTGCAATGCGGTCCTGAGTCACTCTTTTCGAAAATGGTAAGTCAATTTAAATTTTGAGAAGTATTTTGCTTTAAAGCCACACATGGTATCCCAATCTTCTTCATATTTAGTATTTAAAAGTCATTTTCATTCATATTCGTACCAATCAATAAATTGTAAAAGTTCATACAAAACAGTCACGAAAAAACATTGTTAACAACTTCTTCATTTATGACTGGCGGCGAAAAAGTGAGTAATTATTGCTCTTAAATATTTGGAGAAACATATTTGGTAATAATTCTCATTTATTAACTGTATGACAGGGTTGAGTCTTTCTGAGTTAGTAGTACAACTATAGTAGAGTCACCGCTTCTTTGGTAGGCTTTCACTGACCGCCAATGCTTAAGCTCACGAAAAAACTTTATGTAGCGGCTCAAGGAGCAAAATATCCTTTTCTAATTCTGTACTCACAAGCTGATTACTCCGTCATTCAGTTGGAATACCCCAATGTATTTGAGAGGATTACCAGAAAATTTAATAGATATTTACCCAACCAAGAGTAATCCGCTCCAAGAGAAATAGGCTATTTAAAGACCTAATCCCCTCCCAGATTGGGATGAGTCAATAAATCCAACCAGCATGACATTCACGTTTTACAGGGAGCATCGTTAGGACAATAACGTGTTTAATGGACATTCCAGCGTTATAACATCAACACTAGTTACAGCATGAACTTATATGATACTATAACCACGGAGCTAACAAAACAGTGCATTCCACGATGGAGCTAATACTAAATCATGTATTTATTACGTATTCGACTCCACGTCATAACTAATAATGCCGATCGCATGAAGGTACTGCAGTATCATAATGCGAAACGAGGAGGTATAATTTCCCTTCCTATATTGATTTTAGTTTACGCTAGTTTAATCCAACACTTCCAGAGATTCCATAAAACTGCTCTCATTCCTCCGCTACAATCCTTAACAGCTACAACGGCAAAAGGTTTACCGAGATAAAATATCGGAGCATTACAAGCTCGCTTAAGCTCAATATGACTGCGTTCATTTCATAATGGACATAATTTTCAATCTAGCTTGGGTGATAAATACCTGATCTATTATTAGCTATCAATTCATATGGAAAGTACAAAAGATTTTTACACTTTAAGATTTCCAAAAATAGCCCATTTGCATAAATGAGAACTAATTCTTCACATTGAAATGTGATAAAAAATACAGCAAAGAAAAGAAGCATGGAGTCACTAGGTTATTAATAGGATATTATATAGACTAAAATTTTAACATGGAAGGCTCAAATGAAGACGATTTTGACTAATAAGTTATTTACCTCACTTCATGGGGGCGGTGTTTGAATATTCATTAGGGAATTTAAAGTATAGTTTATAAAGCGACTAGGATTGGTCACATTAAAATCTAAAAACATGCAATGGGGCTAAATATAATAAAAACATAAATTTAAAATTACTTCGTAATATAATTTTAATACACATTATGTCCAAGTATATAATTTCGAAGTTCTTTAATTTGTTCTTAAATAATCACTGTAAAAAAAGAAATTGTAGTCATGTTAACGTTAAAGGTATGGATGGATTGTTGTGCCCAGTTAGCACTGATTATGTAAAAAAGGGTCCCGGAAGCAACATTTTTTATCTAAGTAAGCGTAATACTGGGGAGAGAAGGACTATAATGGATGTGATTGTTGGCAAATATTTTTACGACAGTGAGATAGTGTGATGTATTCCTCATACTTATAAAATTTGTATTCAGATAATTCTATATAGGAGAAATTATCAATTACAATGAAATGATCCCATGAAGAACTTTTATTAGGCAATTTGGAAAGACATCATAAATCTATAAGATAAGCAAACACGCTTAATAGCGTACGCCCTCATTCTTCATTAACACGGTTGCGTGATGTAGGTTGGAAAGTTTGCAAAACGAACATTGGAACACACCTGGCAAGAAAGCTCGACGAATGCACGCTGCAAATAGTAGAAAAAATAGAGCAGGCGCTGATTAACTAGAAATAAACCAATAGGTCAACACCATTTTGAGATGGTCTAACTTCTGTGGTCTCTGAGATATGCAATCGTACAGATTTTTAATAAAAGCGTGATCAATATCGCACACGGATTCCTCGAACGGTTAGGCAACAGCCTCATTCATGAGCTTGCACAAGGAAAAAATGTTTTTGAAACACGCACGGACCACATCCGGCATGACGTAGACAAATTTGAAAGGAATTCCTGCAATTTTCCCCATCCACTAAGGCCACCGTTTTTCAACCCCAATTTCTTCTTAAACACGAGGAATCCTTTGAAAAATTCACGACTGGTCTCCCACTCCCGCGGAAACCTTCAGTAAACGTTTTGTAAGCGGCCTTTTGCTGAGGTCTGGACATGCAAAGGGGAGAACGGATGCAGAATGAGTCGTGGGTGGTTGAAGGGATGATGAACGCCTCTTACCCACCTGGCATATCAAAATCCGTGGGCGGTTCTAAATATTTCCAATCAAAGTAAGATAATCAAGTGATTTGACTGGTCCGTTTGAAACACATTCTACCCTCCACGCACTTCCCGTGAAAACGGAGGATTGGGTTAGTGAGATGGTTTGAGTGTTGGGTCCTTATCCCGAGGGCCAATGTTTGAATCCCAGCAGTCGCGGAGATTCTATCCGTGAAAGATAAAAGATGTTCGAATCAAAAAATGTTTATCAAAAACCTAACCAACGTGAAGAGAATTGAACGAGTAATACGAACGAAAAATATACATGAAGGCAGTGTAAAATGAATAGTAATGCTGTGGTATTAAAATTAAAATCGCTAAAATACTGAAGACGCCTGTGGATCGAAATGTGACCTCTGGAGTCATTTACTCATATTCTAGGCAGCAGGCCCAACGGACATGGCCGTAAATAGATGCGCAGTGGTACTGGTGGCGGTTGAGGTAACTAATGGATCTGCCCGCTGTTCCAAGCTCTCTACATAAGGATATATAATATGAACGATTAATAATCAGAGACTCAAGCTTAAAGTTAACTTCGCAAATGGTTTCTATCGGTTTCCAAAACTCCCTATAATGTTTTGACGCCTACATTTGCATGGGTTTCTTGTTAAACGACTCGGAATGAGTCGCTTAGGCTCATATTGTCAGTCGCTCCTTTTAGGCGACCTTCGCCTTCTAACCCTCCCGAAGGAGGAATTTCATATTGAGAGACGAGAGAAGGCCACCTTCGTCTCCTATAGGAGGCGAAGGTGGCCTTCCCATAGGAGGAGACCTTGGGCTATGCTTCTGTGACGAGAAGACTTCCTTCAACATGGCGGACGAGGTAGAACACGACGACCACCTCGATGATTTCATTGAATATATTTTCGACAATCCTTACGACTACATGCCTATAATATGTCCTTTTATTTTCAATTGTATCCCTATATTTAATAATTAAACTAACCATTAAATCTTTCTCGATGTTCGTCATGCGCTCCATCGTGAACTGACGTCATATGACTCAGCAATTAGTTTTTCGTTTCTTATTTTTCTTCGTTTCGCTTCGCTTTTGTCCGTGCGAGTGAACGGATCAGTCCGTGAACGTAAACAAAAGCTCCTTCTAAGAGCAGGTGAAGGAGACCTACAGAGAAGGACGGTCTCTCGAACTGACTGACGTCCTTTAAGGCGAAGGTCACCTAGGTGAAGGAGCCGATAGAAGGTGCGACTGACAATACGAGCCTTAATCTTTGATTTTTCCTAATCTTTAAAGAATAATTCAGGTTATGGCCGCAAATTCACCTTTTATGGCAAGTAATATACCGGCAAAGAACAAATTACGTCACGAACAGTTTGAGGGTGGTCATATCTATCTATAGCCTATTTATCTAGCAGCTATAACTGACGCAAATGACGTCCAGATGAAATTCATATACGTTTTCGTGTCCTCGACATCATGTAGTTTCAGCTATTGTTTTACAGCTATGCTAAAAATCATGCAAGCACCCCATGGGGTTCCACGCAGAGGGAAATTCAACTTCAGTACTCCTTCCGTTGGATGCGATGTTTACCTTTGGTCTCCTTGGCACCTTCCTCTATGGGTTTTAAGATTCTGACACTGGGTTTCTCTCAGTTTTCCCTCAACTCCCAAAATAATCTCTACCAGCCTACCCTTTAGTCCTCAATGGTGCAGATGACCTCAGTTGTTGGTCCATCAAAATGGAATATTACCATCCATGCCAACGGAACGGGTCGTCCGTTTCCTTTGAAGATTATATATAATTTCACTTTAGGCACTTCCACTTCTTAGTTCACTCTATTTCATCTCCTTAGACTTTACAGCTAATACAAATAGTGCAACTTCCCCGGAGACGGAATAGGGGGCTTTTGGGGTGGAAGGTCAGGGCATAATCTGCCTTCCCTGCGAAGCTATAAAAGCCTTTGTCATCTGTACGTTTTAATTTAATTGGCTAGACAGAACCAAAATTAGATAATTAATTACGGCAATCGTACAAAGCACATTGGGGATGCATATGTAATAATATTGGGGCCAAGAAATGATAGAATTGGTCGTAATTGGTTATTTATTCACAATGTTGATTTTGTATGGTATCACTATGCATTGGAATGGTAACAATAGCAATCTTAGTTTTAAAAAACGTTCGTTCTTCTGCTGTTCCTTCACTTTAAATTCGTCATCATCATGTGCGTTTTAAATAAATTTCTCTAGTGGCATTTTATAATATTTTCAAAAGGACGCTAATGAGCCCAGCCTTTGGTACATTGGACCCTGAGTGCATTATTTTCTTACATGCATTCGTCAACTGCAAACAAGTTTCTATCTTTGAAAATTATTATGAAAACTTAGTTTCCCTAAATTGCGGAATATAAATTTCATATGGAAACCAAAGTTACACTTTTAACTGACGAACTTATGCTCAATTCAACAATGAGCTGGAAATGCAGTTCACTACCGCACAGGGTAGCCACTTGTTCTCAGATCATATTACTGTACTCTTTGTCCGTTCATGCAGCCAGGCTATATCATGACGCAGTAAATTTCGGTTTAACTGGAGACGTCGCCAAATACAAATGGACTTTCCCATTCAAAAATTGCGACGTACTCTTCCCGTCGACCCGGTACGGTTGAACCAGAGCGATCAAAACACATGATGGTTAGTTGACGCCCACTTCTCCTTTCCCTTCTTCCTCTGCCATTCGGAGGTGGTAGGAGGAGGAGTGAGGGATCGTTAGAGGAGGGTTTAGGAGGGGACTGTGAGCAGACAGAGGGAACGCGTGGGTGGGTTATGATGCATGCCACGAGGCGTAGAGATTGAATGGGATGCGTATGGCTGACTGGCAGCATAAACAGAAGACGGGAGGAAGTCTTGAGGGGCGAAGCAGCGGCCTTGACGAACACTTGATTCCACAGCCGGGTGGAAGCGTAGGGGAAAGGAATGGGGGAAATGGGCTCGCTGGTGGGGGGGGAGTAGGCTTTTGAGGATATAAAAGGGACTAGGGGTAGAGGGAGGGAGAAATGGATGTTGGGAAAATATAGGGACGTTGCTGAGGAGAAGGAAGCGAAAGGAGTGCCGTGATTGGTGAATGACAGCGGAAACCTTTTTTTTTACTCCCCGTTCCTCTAACCTCAAAAGGGCGGAGAGACGCAAAGAAAGCGACTGTTTGCCAAAGCCAAACAATTAAGCCGCTCCGTGAGCCGAAAACAAGTCAAAATAACGCGGCAGCTACTTTGCACATAACTCCTAATGCCGGATTTAGAGGTGAAGTCGTATGACTGGGGCAAAGTAGCCGTGCATAAATTGAATCGTCTGAGTTAAGACGGCAATAGGTGATTTTAAAGTATTATAATGGCGAAAGTAAATATTTTTCCGTAAAGGAGTGGTACATTGATATATTTGTCCCATAGACTATGTTGATACAAATGCTATTTTGAAGTGTTGACTGTTTCTGAAAATACTTTTCTTAGTTTGAACTGCTCATAATAGATCAGGAAAAAGGATCCATATGGGAGGAGAATTAACATTCAAATCCTTAATTTTTATGAATCCAATGCGCATATTTATACCAATTGCATCCATAAAAAGATAGGATGGCTGCTTTTGGCAGTGGCAGTATACGTAAAGCATGGTCAAGTATTAAAAGAATTCCTTTCATGAATTTTCGCCTGCTAGACGCATATCCTATAAACGTGAGGAAAATCAAAAAAAGCCAAGCACTAATTCTTAATAGTAAATGGATCTAGAATGTGTCGATAAATTAAATAAAGAGCATTTGGGAGGATCTGCAATGCAATATGAAAGGATTTAGTGCAAGAGCCAAGATCCATAATGAGCACATTTTCCTACTTCCTCCTACCGTTTGCTACACATCAACCTTGAGAGCATAAGTCAGATAACCTTCGTAGAGAAGAACAGAGCTGCTTATTTTCAGATCAGATCCTTACTTTCTTAAATTTCAGTTTTCTTGTTGCTACAATGACCTGTAAGCATTCTTGCGAGAAAGAGCTGAAACATTATACAAAGAGAAGACACTTCTCATGGATAACTTCAGAATTGGCACTACCGACCAACTTCAGCATATTTCACATCAGAGAGAGAACAACCCAAGCCGCTAATCACGGAAAAGGGCAGGGTTGAGGCGGAGTCACTTGTACTATATTTGAACAAATTGCGCCAGGGATATGAAATTACACCAGGGAGAGACGTTCCAACCCATCAGCAGTGCAACAAAAACTTTACGGCAAATCCAGCTCCATCTCAATTTCCCTGGAGTAGCGGCTTAGCACTGCGTTTTATCCATGCAGAGGAAAGCGACATGCTCCGACGAAGGGTGGGGGCAAAATGAAAAGAGCTACGTAGCGAATAAAAAGCCAAAAAGCGCAAGGTGGACTTCCCGACGAAACAATTCCTAATGCCAGACGGCTCTTGTTTTCTCTTCCATTTCTGGAAAAGAAAAAAAGAGAACATGTCGCAAAATATGATGAAGTCAGGAATTAAAGAGCCAAAAGTTTGAACGAGCCCAAGCTTTTTTTTCTCTCTGCTCTCTCTCGTTTGAATATTTTTTTCACCCCCTGGTCGTGTTTTCCTTGCAAGTTGATGGATGGTTGGCTGTGCCGAGTGGAAGTTTTTTTCAAGTCGGCCGACTTGCCGTGGGGGGAAATCAAGCTTGATCACTTGGTTGTGGCGGGTAAATACATAAATGCAAGCATGCGACTCGGGAAAGATACATTAGAGAGGACAGTGACTTGAGGGAGGAGGAAAACTTGGGACGAAGAGGATGGGAGAGGGATTGAGAAACGATGGAAAAACTACGCTGCTCGTTCCGGAAAATGTCCGCCGCAAATATGGACGACGTCGGAAGACAAGAGAAGTGACAGACCGCTAAAAAATACAAGACTTTTTAGAGCACAAAATGCAAAGGTGCATTCAGAGTAACAGAAACGAATGGGTAAATATGGTCTTATGACATTTTTCTTCCGGGCATCACTCACTGAGATCTAGTTCAAAACCAAGATGAATGTGTTCCACTTTGAGATGAAGTAGCTAATACCATAGCTATCCGTGAGTATTTTTGAACAGGGTTAAATGTTTACGTATCCCAGTGTAAAAACCAAGTTAGTTGCAGATAATTAGAATGAATAATCAAACGATGTGATACTTTATTTATTTTTTTTACAAAGCTGAGTAAATTCTATGAGATGAAAAAATCAATTTCTCTGAAATAATTAAGGCAAGAACTATTAATAAATATCAGTGATTATTGATGAAAAGTAGCCCATATAAAGTACAAGCACTAGCGAAAAATTGCTCTTTTAAAACTAGCTCTACATTGATGAAATTCCTGATGTTAGTAGGCATTACGTTTCCTCGCATTAAAATATATGCTGCAAGCGTTCTGATGATCACTGCTTCAGCAGATGAAATGAGATCACCAAGTTTTTTAAAAATGAATGTCATTCATGTTCCTGGAAGAAAAATTATGACCTACTACCGATGTTTTCGGTCAATGCGGCAAAAAAGGCATGCCTATAAACAAAAAGTGGTCTTAACAGGGAACTTGGTTTCGTTGTTAACAGTTTCAGCGATTTAAGTGTTTGTATACTCGTCCTCCACTATACTTTTTCCTGTATTTTTTATTCTTGTTGATGTTTCCTGAAGTATAATTCTTGTACATATTTGGTTTAACATCTAACTCAAGTAAGGGTTTTCTCTGGAAAAAACGGGACTCATCGAGTATTTTAATCTGACTCCGCAATAACAATCCAATTCAAGTTAGACTTGCAATGATAATATGGTTAAAATATAGCAGAAACCACTGAATACCATGAGAGAAGCAAACTAGATCAGTTACTGCCACCTTAGGCTGATACTTGCATCATTAACTCTATCCGTATTAACTTATCCTTAACTTCATCTTTTTTCTGGAAGGTACATTTACCTCTTGAGATGCATCGAGTACAAAAACCTGAAAATCTATTTCTTCATGATTTCTGCACCAGTTAAGTGGACTTCGGCTAAATTCAACTTTTATTCATCTTTCAAGAAATGTCTGTCTATTATCTTTAAGCTGCTCCGGACCCTTTTCTTTAAGCGGTTGCTGTTCTATACCCTTTAAATATTTGCAGTGGTTCAACTGTGGCTCATTCAAACTTTATAGTCTTATATAACTCATGTTCTTTCTACCGCAACACAACTGGTTAACAATAATTGTTAGATGGTATTAATAATATTCGGGAGATTTCGGATAATGCTATGACACGTAAGAGCGTCATTTTTTCACCTTTCTTTTGCCTTACACATAACAAAACTACAGTAACTCAAGAACCAATAAGGACGTTAAGGAATGGAAAATAGGAAACGTGCTTCAGACACTACGCATGACCATTCTCTCTCCTGTTTCCTAAGTGTTTGCTTATTTGTTTAGAGTAGCAGTAAAACTGTGCCAACATTCTTTTATTAAAACTATTTTCAGCTCATATACTCCATCATCCTGAAAAATCAATGTCTTTCCCTTTTAGAGTGATTTTCGCTACTATGCTGTTACGAAATATAGAGTCTAAATTTCCATCTCCGGAGGCACAACAAGGGTACATGGTCGGGGTAAGTTAGGACAACAACCATGAAAAGGAAGGGTAGAGTGCATGGAATTGAGGAACAGAAATGGTGAAAATTATTATGTGCGTCAACGGATTAGTGCCTCCCTCTGTTTCTGTTGCAACCATTGATATTGCACGGAATGAAATAAATCGTAAACGTACCTGATCAACGGTGGGTTCCTCTATTTTTTTTGCATGTTTTTTGTTTTGAATTGTAGGGGGTATACTAACATCCGATGTGTTGAACTCATACTCATAAGGAACTCATATTTTTGAAAAACCAGACGTAGCCTAGCAAGTAATCTATGAGTATCAAATGGCTTCAGACTCAGTCCTCCTTATAGCAATGCCATGCTTCCTATTCACTCATTTTTAATTTATACTACAACAAATCCGACCTTCTTTTGCACTTCAATTGATTCATCCTGAATTCAGAGAGAACCGACGAATGAAATAGCGAACCAACAGATGTTACTAACAAGTTTGAACGAGTAGCATTACTGCCCCGATCGCCTTCGTCTCCTTTTAAATTTAGACTTGCCTTGTCTTTCTTTCTCCCACGCGCATCCACTTTGGTTGGCACACAAGAAGAGCCCCTTCCCAAACCCCTGGGCCCAAAACCAACCCATCCCATCTCGCCCATATTCTCCCTCTCAATACCCTCCCTTACATCAACGAAACTTCCAACTTACCCCCTTATCTCCCGCCTTCACACTCAATGCATTCTTGCCGCCTATCTGTTTCTCGCAGCGGTCGTATGCCTATATAAAAATAAGGACCCACACCAAACGCGCCCCTTTCCACCGCCTCTCCAATTTTTCATTATTATTATTATTATGTTTTTTTATCCATAAAGCACAGAGGATCTCATCCCCGCCAGCAGCGCGTTCGGTGCAATAGGGTGAGACACTACCGTTAAGGGAGATTTAGTAGCCGGTCGCGGTGGAGGGAATATAGGCGAAGGGAGAGATTTGAGAGACACGCAATAATTTTTTGGCATGCTAAAACTTTCACGCGGGGCGCCCTGCTGCGGCGATAATGCCGTGAAGGTTATTCGCCCACGAGGAGATGCCGCAGACCGCCTTTTCCTTCCTTCCGCCTACTTCCGCTTAAAAGATCCCCCTTCGTTTCATGCCCCACTCTCCTTGAACGCCAAAACCTTATTTAATCCACGCCAGTATTTTGGTCCTTATTCATTTTTGTGATGAGACGACGTTTATTTTCAGAAGTGCTCAACGAAAAGAGTTGCTTGTAATCCGGCCCGGCCCGACCGATTTCGTGTCACAGATAAGGGATGGCTAGGCAGTAGTCGTAATCATGAGTTTAGTGAGTTTTTGGAAAGCCCCCCCTCATATTCTTATGCATACTCTGAATGGGAACAGGGGGGCGTGTACAGACAACAAGAGTACAACGCGTAGCTCATAATGCAGGACACCACTTTTAATTAAATTAGAGCACTGCACTACGTTAATGTCTGCTTGCGCAGCTCAACTGAGTCTCCAAGGGCTGGGAATATATGAAGTAGAAGAGGAGATTAATAGCAATGATAACTACGTTATTAATGAACTGTCAATTACTGAAAAATATAATCCATTGGCAGACTTAATGACACGTCAAGTTGGAATCAGTCAATAGTTTACAGGCATGAGACGGCTAAAAACCTTGAAATTTCAGTAGTAGAAATATTTTCCGGAAAATTAAACTTTAAGATCTACTTCCTTATCTACATTGTCGTGCATGGTCATTTCTAGTTAATCGTCGTCAGTCAAAAAAAGCAAGCAAAAGATTTAAACATTTCACTGGCAGAAGAAACTAGACGAATAATATGTACACACCGACTGATTCAATACTATAGAATTGCAGTTTTATCATCAGTGGGAGTAATTATTCTTATTAACTAAAAAAAGCCTACTAAATTATACCAGCACATCTACTAAACCCAAAATGACATCCAATGAGCATAAAAAAAGGTTTGGTAAACACAATTTTATGCCGTGAATATATTCTTAGATAGCAGCATTTCCAGAATCCGTAAACCCGCAAAAAATCAGAGTGAGACAAAGCAGAGGTATCTAAGTAGAATCAATTCTTGAGAAGTCAGCAAATGTCTGGTGAACATAGGCAGACTCTGCCATAAATTAACGTGGTGACAATGAAAACGGCCTCTCAAAGTGAAGGGAGGCAATGCAGAAGAAGAAAATGAAAAATGGTGAACTTGGATGAAAATAGGAAACTCATAAAGAGAATAAGGGGACAAAGACAAAGGGAAATGAGTTAAGGGACAGGTCCAACAGCCCCTCCTCTCCACTCCCCCAACTGGTGGAGACGAGGACGGCCTAATGGGTTCGTCGGATCTAACATTATGACGAAAAACCATGAGCAGGCGGCGGTATACGATGCAGAGTGGCAAACAAGAGGGAAAATATACACTCAAGCAGTGAGAGGCAGGGTTTTTCTCCCGGGATACCGATGGAATATTCACTGATTTAAATTTTCCGGGAAATTCTATCTTCCCACGAAATGCCGGATTGCTTTTCATTGAATTAAAAGTTTTGTTATTTTCCGTTCTATGGAAATTATTTACAATACAAAACTCGGAATGTATCTCTTCTCTTGAATGCATTAAATACGATTCCGACCACTTCAATGGAATCACAAAGGGCATTCTGAGCCGCAGAACTTTTCATGACAGGAAACACAGCAAGATTGAGCGCCAGATACATTAGCCATCCTTGTCTTTGTGAAATCAAATTATAAAAAATAACGGTAAATTTTTTTACGTCATTGATTTCCTTCATTTCAAGATAATTTTCTTGTTTTCTTTCAAGTTTCTAAGCAATTAAAAGGTTTTTAATTGTTTTCATCTCATTTTTTATTGAAGATCAGATTTTGCATGTGAAAATTTTCGAAAAAATGCAGACGCCTTCTTTTATAAATGTTGTCACAGACATATTATTTAAGTTTTCTCACTATAGAGATCGCAGAACTTATTCAAAGACTAAAAAATTGTAATTACTTACTACCTTCTTGCACATTTCCACTATTTTCTACGTTAATTCAGTTTGTAGTGTATTTTAAATAGAATTAAGTCCATCCCGCGATATTCCAGAAACCTGGAAAGAAAATAGCTTTCATCCCGAAATCCCGGGATTAGCAAAATGCCGGGAAATAAGATACCCTAGTGAGTGGTACGGGAGTCGGAATAAGGTTGCGCAAGAGAGATCGTTCAGCGGGGATAAACAGAATCAGATGCTGGCATGGCAAACCTCATAAATACGCAAGAATGAATGTGAAACGGTTAGCGGGGAGCTAGGAGGGGAGAACGCGTCTAGTGCATGGAAGAAGGGTGGGAATGGGAAAAGAGGTATGAAGGGGAATAGGTGGGGGTTTAAGGAACGAATGACGAAGGGAAAGTGGAGGGGGAATTGGGGGGATGGGACAGAAGAAAAATGGCCGTCGACAAAGGAGTCGGGAGATGCGTTGTGTCTGACTCGCGTTTTGGAGTCGACGGTGGTGTTGTGGGGGAAGGGGTAGCGGGAAGAGGTAGTGGGAGGAAGGATGACTTCATCCACACGCGTCCAAGCAGTCCCATTTGGATGGGCAACTCGCCTTTCGGGAGCGCATTCGATGGCGAAACGAGGAAACCGCAGTAATTTCCGGCGAAAAAAATTGACGCAAGACGGGCGGAGAAAGTGGCGAAAATGTTTATACTCGGAGGAACCAAGGTCAAGCTGATGTAAGAGAGGGGGGAGGTTGAATATTCTGCGCCAAAAGCCAGTGGGCCATTCCATTCTCGTCTAACATACATCGAGAAAATAGGTCCCTTCTTGCACAACTTTAAAGAGAAATGGTACCACTAAAATTCTAGACGTTTGACAAAAAGTACGAGGGGCGCGCAAAGTTTTACGATCGCTGAGCGACGAAGTAAACTTTTTTCCTCAACAATATCCCCGAGAAGAAGGGCTGACCCTCCGGGTGGGCAATAAACGTAATTTTAGTTCAACCAGCTCTTTCTTTTATTACTGTAGTACCAAGATTTACTAATGGAACGCTCTCACATTCATGAGATTTAAAGTGAGAAAGTTGTGGGAAGGTATTATATTTTGAAATAACAACCTTATGCGCAAGAAAGACTGCTTCAGCTGTCAATGATGTGTTAGAATTTGGAAACAGGAAAAGTTTTTATCCCTGCTTCTTTGCATTATACACTCTAAACATCCTTTTAACTCCAAAATGAACTCAATTCACGGAGAAAGCTTGTTCGAGGAGCGCACATTACCAAAGAACTGATTTAGTGAAAAACGCTCTCGTCAACAATTTTGTCTGTATCACTCTGTCCTTAAATTCAATGGAGATTATTAATTTTTTTGCCAGTCAATTTAAATGATACTCTCAAGTTTGTCTCCGGGGAAAAATTAAACATCTCTAAGCATTTTGAGCTATGCAGGAGATCAAAATTTTTTTCAGTAAAAGAGAAAATTGTAATTTTACACTTGTTTTTCGATAAGAATGTGATAAATTCATACAGAGAAATGTACATTTTACATACTAATCTTGTGACGAAAACAGGAAAAGGCTACTTTATCATCGTAGATATTATGTCAAAGAGAACGTCTAGTAAGGTAAAATTCTCAAAACTAAATATCTCTCCAGTGCAAAATTCTTGGGAAACGCTTCATATATTTTTCCTACCTCTTGCTGTCCAAATTTTCTGATCATCACCGATATTTACCTCACTAACTTTAAACTTTCCCTCAATTACCCTCTTCAACGTGCCCTCGCTTGTTCAAGGATTAGCTTGATCTGGTGGATAGACTTATCTTGTGGATATATTAAGGAGATCTGGTGAACTGATTTCTCATTCTAATTGGCCCGGTTAAAATTCCGGAAAATGCTCAGGTATTGAATACCTAGCCCTGCTTTGGCGATATTTGACCCCGCAACAACAGTGCTCCGTTCATCGACTAAGTCATAAAATGTCAGACCTTGACGCTTTACTTAAAGTGTGGGCTAATGGCAATATCTTCCCTTCCCACTTTCGCCACTCATTAAATCTGTCTTCACTTATGAACAAAAAGGTTTATGCTCAAATAGTTAAAAATCTTGCTTAAACAGGCCAAAAATTGCTGAAATAGCAAAAATTAATTAATGAAAGAAAAATTAAATAGCAATTAATTAAACGTGCGTATTTATTTTCAAACATAAAATCTTAAATAGTGTTTTTTATTCTTAATGATAACTGTATATTTAACTGTGGTAAACAATAAATAATAACTAAATGTCAGAGATTTCTTTGTAAACTACATTTTTGGTAAAGCTGTTACTGAGCAGTTTCCCATGTGTGTAATTTGAAAAATTCATGCTCCAGCGCCATGCGTCAGTTAGTGAAGAACATGTTTGGGAACTCTCTTGCCATCTATTGGTGCACATCTGAATCACTAAGCCTAGCAACTGAATCTTACGTACGCACGTGTAGCCTTTTATACAGTAGATGGCTCAAATGACCTCTAGTTGGCCACTCCCTAAAATGAACAACTCCCCCCAACTTTCTCTTCCCACAAATTCATATTCGCAATAAACAAAACTCCATAATTTCACTCACGAGTTGCGAATATGGCGTAAAATATGCTCTGACTCAACGATAGCATTGCACGCGGTGACTTCCGTGTAGTCCGGCGGACCGCATCGGTCGCTGGCGCGTGGCATTTATTAACCTTCAGCATGATGGGATCACATGCTCAGAAAGAAGGTGACGTAAAAGGCGATATCAAATCGAAATTATGACCTCGGCTGACCAGGAACACAGCCAGACTCTCTCATGTGTCCTCTATGAATGGACCCACACGTGTACGCCCTGCGGGCAATGCGTTATTTATTTTTAAAGTTTCTATAGTCACGCTAGAGGTTTGCAGGAGTGCGTCTATTTCGGACAGGTATGAAGAAGAAGGCTGCCAGGTGAAAGAGCAACAACTGATGCCGAGAGACCATGAATCCCAATCGCGCAATTGGCGAGCTACTAAAAGCTAGCGCGCGAGTGCAATGCGAGGAAGGATGCATCGCGGTAAATAGAGGCAGGAGCGCTTGAATACCTTTTGGCTGAGGGGACGAGGCTCGGTAAACACATCAATTAGAAGAGTGTTTTGTTGATTGGGATAATCTCTTTTAGCCCACTCTGGCACTCAAATAGGATTGTCGGAAAAAATATATAGTTCAGTCGGGCGGAATAAACATTATAGACTGTGAGCGAATAGTTGAGATCAGAAAACAATTAAAAGAACTCGTTGGTGAGAGCAAGTTATTCCCTGTGCTGCACGAGATGGTGCACTCTTTGAATCTTACTTTGAAGTAATAGCACCCAACTAGAGGTGCTTTTTACCTAAGGAGTACAGACGTGGAGGTACATCAGTGCTCAAAAAACCTGAATAAGAACGGAAATAGAGCTAAATAGTAGTGGCAAGTCGTAGTAGTAAGTGATGAACATTTTTAAGCATAAAAGGCTACGGATTTTTTAGTGTTTAAAACCACCATCACAGTCAAATAGGATTTCAATATTATAGCTAAAAATAGTTAATTTTTTGTTATCTTTTGTGGGAACATTATTACCGCTTAACCTTTACACGGAGCATTTCAACAAGTTTTTCATTTTTTTTAGTTTAGAATCGGTGCTATAAAATTTTAAAGCAAACTAGGTCGTGTTGATATTCAACTGATTTCCTACTCGGAATTATTTTTAAAAGGAATATTCTGATTTTTCAATTTAAATCCAACAGGAGTGACCTTTGAGGCATCATGCAGGCGATATTTAAGAGTTATTGGCAGTAATCGCTGGATATATGTATGAATATACAGTTTTTCCATCAAAGTGTAGAGAAAAGTATTTTCAATATTTGGTCATGGGAAGTTTTGGAAATAGATGCATTTCACAATAGCAATGCCTACTGTTGGGAATATTAGCAGTTAAAAAAATCAATTTCTCTGGTCGCTTTTGAGCATGACGTCTCAAATTCAGACGCCGGTATTGCGAATCAAGGACACAAGTAAAGCGCGAACGTGAGCAAGATCCATTCGTCTTACACTTTTTACTGCAATGCGAAACCTGATCTGACTCATATTTCTCCCTGCGTATGGCATTATTTTTCGTTTCATTGGATCCCTTGGCCAAAACGGCTTAGCTCTTGGTTACGACGTTAGGTGGAGAAAATAATGTATAGCACGGATACACGAGTAAGAAAAGAGTCCGTGATAAAAAATGACACTGCCAAAAAGAGTTTTTGCGTTGCAAACTAAGACACTCTGGGAATAGGATAAGGAGATATCTGCAGGTGGGAGTACCTATTAGTAAGAATACTGAGGGATTGAGTTTGACCAGTGGGGAGCAAAGTGGGAAGCTCGGTCGCTTCAACACAATGAGGAAACGGCAAGAGCAGCATCCGTTATAAGACGCAACTTGAAAACTTCCGAATCGAAGTGTTTACAGACTTGAAATTTTCTTTTCATACTCCTCACAATACGCTCACAAGTTTCCTTTATTCCCCATTCAATCTTTTATCCTGGCGATGACAAGCAAAAGTAATAAAACACATTCAAATTAGTTGATAAAAACCGTCGAGCTTAACTTTTTCTCTCCCACCTCCTGACCTTCTCAGCCTTTTGTTTCGATCGGAAATTCCTCTCCAAGAAACCCTCCTCCACGGAATCCTACCAAAGATGCATGTCCCGGAAAAATCAACAGTCAGGAAGAGGGGGAAAACAGTAAGATGATGTGAATAATAATAAATAAAGATAGAAAGATAGCGCAGAAGGCCGTGGACTGATTTACAGCTCGTAGCCAGAGAAAACTTCGGATATAGGGAGGAAGGGATTTGGGAAATAAGTTAGGGAACAGGATGAAATAACTGTGGGAAGGGAGGGTACGTGGCTAAGGGATTTTTGGGAAGAAGGAGGGGGTTGGTTGCCCTAAGTCGTTGATAGGGCGGGGTTTTCTTGAAAGAAGAAGGGGACTAGTTTATTTGTGAGAGAGTGGATCTGAAGTATGTCGTATATTCTTCCTAACAAAGGGAGTGGAGGACATTCTTAGAATAGCGGGGCCTTTGCTGAGTTGAAGACGGGAACCGCAATCAAATAACAAGATAAGCAAAATGGAGGAGTTGTGGGAGTGTAGCATTTTTTTTCAATCGGGAACGTCGCGTTTTGGCCATTCTGTAAAAGAAACACTGCCCTCGGACCTTACGTCCCTTTTTTCGTCCTTTTACTCAGGCTCTCTGACCAGAGCTCTTGCCCATCTCACCCCGTAACACCCTTTTCCATCGAAGTCCACTGGAGTAGGTACAACACGGTCGACTATTACCCAATAAGATAGGTAACTTTAAAGGTTTCCCGTTATATCGTCGGTTGAACTATAAGATCTCTGTGGAAGGATCAATTCCGTGCACTTTTTATAACATTGTGCAGGTGAAGCTGTAAATCAAGGGGGCAGTGGTGACGTAAGCCTTTGATACATGCCACATGGCACATTCTTCCGCGGAGAAGAAAATTTTTTTCGAGATTTTTGCCCGAGTTCACCACCAGGACATATTTTTCGAGAGACTGTCAATATGTACTTTTATTAAATTTTTTTGGAGTCCTAATGTCAATATCTCTCGCCTATTTAAAATCAAACGAATTTAAGGTCCGTATGACGGCCAAAAATGCACAATTTTCTTAGTAAAAAGCACTAAAATAGTGGTCAGTTCAAATATAAAAAATACCACTCTAATATTTGCTTTCTAACATCCCAAAAATTTTATATTAGTATAAATTAAATAGCTCAGCATTTATTTCTCATCTTGTTTTCATTTTCATTAGAAATTGTGCCACCAATATCATTAGAAATATATATAAGAAATTTAGTTGATCCGAAATGCGGTCATTCCGGATTTTGAATACAATACTTCATATTAGAGTAGCTGGTACCATTAATAAAATGATAATATTCAATTCCATAACTAGACACTGATTTGGAACTGCAGGAAGAACCATTAGTCTAAAAATAAGTGGATGAGGACAGAAGATTTTCATCTATTTAAACATGGTCATACCTAAGAAGTTTTCTCATTTTCCCCCAAATCTGTGAAATAGCAATATCTATTTACAAATTTGGAGACATAATAAACACACTATGCATTTCATAGATACGGTTTAGAGTGAAAAAGATGATAAATTTCATTGATGACTAGTATAAAACCTAAGTACTTAAAAATGCAAGAACGATGCGCCACCTTTTTACTACTGTTGTCTACCTCTGAAAATTCAGCAATTTTTGCTTCTTAAAACTTATCTAAAACCTGAATTATTTTAAAAAAACAGAGCATGTAGTAAATGGGGAAATTTAGTCCCCACAACCATAGAATATTAATATAATCTATATCTATATCCTTACACTATTCCACAACTTAAATGCACTACGTTAATTCAATTACACGGAAGGCTAGGGTGGCTGAATAGCATAAAAACATACAATTTTCAATATTTATTACTCAACCATACATACTCGTTCACTGCCCAATTTGGCAAAAGGTCTCTTCGATATGTTTCCTAATGATTGTAAATTGTTAGATATAAGTATATTTTCCTTAAATAATGTGATTAATAAACTGGCATTCTTTTGAGATGAATCTTTTCTGGAGCGAGAGGACAAATAACCGCGAGAAGAATCACCAAAATACGAATACATTGTGAAGATATTCACGACTGTCACATATACAGAGACAGAGATACGCATTCACAGGCTTCCTTGAAGCCGATGGCAATTTCGGAGGATACGAATAAAGCTTCGTATATGGGAAGCTATTGTCATCATCAAAATTTTGATATTCAATCCCTTTACGAGGAACAGATTTGAAGTTGCATTAAGAGCCATTTAGCTTATTATAGAAGGATTGGGACAGCAGATTTCCAGCTATTCCTCTTGTTTCTTTCTTAATTACCACCATAATTACAAAGCCTGATTAGCGTATTTGTCCACGCATTGGCCCGGAAAACCGTAGGTACATAGTTTGAATCCCGGTCTGGGCCGCTTTTTTCTCGTAACATTGTCTACGTACGAACAGAATGTCTAAGAAATTAAGAAAAACAACACAACCGTCATTGCCAACACCTGATACGATGCCTTCTCCATCTCCAGTCAACCTCCTGCTCCCTCCACCCCTAACCCCTTCCCCCCGCTCCCTCCTCGTGTCTTTTCTACACCATCCACCGAACTACTTTCTCGCCTCTCCTCCCCCACCTTTTCCTCTTCACTCTCCCCACGCTTCCAATCTGTTCTTGTCTCCCTAATGGCTTGGCGCTTTCATGCTTATTTTTAAAACAGTCCTCCTCCGCAACCCCTCACTCCCTACACCTTCTCCCTCCCAACATTCCCAAACCCCTCCCTCTCCCTTCACGGCCCTTCCCCCCTACCAACCCCACCTCCCTCCTCTCCACCCCCACCGACGCCCAACCTCTTTACACTAATGCCTCGCGTTAGCTGTATCTTTAGTTCTCTATTACGCTACCCCCTCTCTCACAGGGAAGGGGACGAAGGGCAAAGAGTGCCGGAGAGGATTGTCACCACACAAAATGCTGTGCGCTCAAGCAGGCCGTGTCCCCGTAAAAATGAAAAGGAATAAAAAAATAAGGCTTCAAGGAGAATTTTTAATGCCGAGTCGAGGATAAAAAAAGCATCGCAAGAAGACCTTCCCAGAGAGTACGTGTATGAGAGTGTAAGAACGAAAACTGGCGTTGCTCGCCATGCATTCCTTACATTAGTGAGGTCACTTGCCCGTACGCGAAGTAATGTAAAAAAAAAGTATCGCGCCATTCTTAAAGAGTGTGACGGTGGGTGGGTGACGTTACTTGGTTTTTCTTTCTAAGGAGTCCCAGGTGCCTGACGTCTTTTGCGCCTACATGAGCTCGACTCGGAGGTTTCAACTACGTGACAACGCCAAACGACCAACCTGGAGGCAAGATTCAGCAAAAGAGAATAAATATGAAGAAATGGGGCCATTCTGTGAAGATAATGGGAAAAGCACCTCGCTTGAGTTTACTTAGTCATTCCTTGTGTTTGAGGGATCACGGAACGTTACCGTGTGTGGAAAAATATTTTATTCAACGTTCTTTGGCAGTGCAATCTATCGTTCGACTGTAGTATGCAGTCCATTGAAGTTAGAAAGAAAATATTCCTGTCTCTTCCCCTCCCGTATTCATTTGAATAAGCTATTGCGCTGAGGGAGAAAAATATTTGAACGTTAAAAATGAAAAACAATGATGCATTGCTAGATAATATTTATGTTGTAACCATGTAGAAATAGAAATACGCATAGATCTTCATTTAAAGCCCACAATAGGGTAGATATCAAGTAACGTTTTGCAAAAATATATGAGATCTGATTCGTTGAATCAGTCATAACTTACATAAAGGCTGAATTTAAGTGTTATATGGTTTCAGGGTTTAAATGATGATTTTTTTTAATTTTAATGTACCAAGAATAAATGTTAAGTGCGAATAATGTATTCATTTTTTATCCAAGTGTGAGAGTATCATTGAATGCCACATTATCGTGAGTGATTCCTCTGTTCATTACGAAATTTACCTGCCTAAAATGAAAGGCGTTGTCGTATATAACTCAAATAATAGATATATGTATTTAGGATACGTTAATTGAAATTTATAATAATATCATCGAAACCACATTAGAATTGAAAAAATTGTTACCCTGCCTGTAATTATTCTTAATATTTTCCAAAATGGATGACAAATACTTCCGCTTTTGTTGAAAATACAGTGGCATTGCCGTAGTATTTAGTTAGCCATATTTTAAAGTTGCACTCTTAGAATACCTGGATAATGAGCTACTAATGATGTAAATGAGAATAATGTAATGCTAGATTAACGAATTGGAAATACGATAGCCATTAAAGTATGGTGGGATGTTGCTAAAATCATTCCACTGGCAATATGGAGACCACGGATAAAATTTAAGAATGGATACGCACTATGGCTGGAAACATTTTCGGAATCACACATAAACTATGTGATGCGCGCTTAGACTGGAAAAAAAGAAGATCGCGAGCCGAACCTCCAGCACAGAGGATCATCACGCGGACGCGAACGAAAAAGAAAGAAATATCGACTGTCATTTTTTTCGCATTTTCGGGAAAAATAACCGCAGAGATGAAAGCGCCGGCATCCGACTCCCACGTCCACGGCAGAAGAGGAATTGATCAATTTTTAATCATCGGTGAATCATTTTCGAAGAATTCATTCCGAAACATTGGATTCAATTAAACATAATTGGAAAAAAATGAAACAAATGAGCTGCAATGTTTGCGTTTCGATGCGTCAAGCGGATCGGAACAACAGAGCGAGAGAATGAGATAGAGAGAGGATGAGAGACCGTAACGAGAACAGAATTAAATAAAAACTAGCTTCGGGGGAACAAGCGTTCTCGATTGCAGGGAGATTGCTTTGCGGAACTACACCTGAATACACACATACGTGAACTCTGTAACATTATGCGCGCGGGGCAGAGGCTCACAAAAGGTTAAACTTTAGATATAGGCGGAGAGGGAACTTATGTCTATGCAGATCCACTTTTAAAAAAGAGGAGAGAGAGAGATTGCAAAAAAATATTATTTCCCAATAATTTTAATAAATGAGAACAACAATTATTCACAAAAAATAACTACCTTTAATTTTGTCCTCCACGACCAAACAATCGTGATTTAATCTCGGCTTCAATTAACAGCGAAATAATATGACTCCGTAATTAATGCCGAGAGCATTATTCCAGTAAAAAAATAGTTCGAATGTCTTCATGTCGCTTAGTTGAATCAGAAATTGCATTTTTTGGCTCATTGTGATATGGCCTAAAGTAGCATTTGGCCAAAAAGTCAATAGTTGGTGTATGTAGCAGAGGAGTACATATTTTGGCTCAAACAAAATATAACCAAAATTACCTCAGAACCATGGAAATTTTAAAATGTTGATTAATATTTAATAATTACTTTTCCTTCGTGGAAACGTTTTTTAAATGCCTGATATCCTCCTTGCAATGACTTTTTCATAAATACAAATATATCATTATTAATGAATGACGTAAATTTTTTCTTGAACTCTACGGCCATTATTAAATAGGAGGAATTTTATACTGGGGTATTTTATGGATCCCTATTACTATTATAATATGGAAGTAATGAGCAAAATCCTAAAATTAAAATGTGAGTTAAACTATGATGTTATAAAAAATATCAACTACTATTGCAACAATCAATTTATTTTGTTGACAGGAGAATCAAATTAAATTTACATTTTTTTCGTATTCTGGCAGTAGCTCTGGTGCCGCTCTCTTACGATGACTTAAGTATTGTTTCCAATTGCCCAATAAATGATTTACACTAAACACTTACTCCTCAAGGTCGGGCCTTTGATCTTTATGGCTGTTTAAATACTTTCCTTTGAAGAGAAAGTTTGGCGGGTGTTATTTAGGAATTCTTGTCATCTAAACGGATGAGGTCGTTAAAATGCAAGACGCAAACATATTCGTCCCCATCCCGTAGAGAAGTGGTCGTGTGATTCGGAGTCTGTTATTCTGTACCTAGTTAATTACGTGATTTGAGAAGGATGACAACAAAGAGGACATAAAGCCAAACATTCCTGATTCTTGATTTGCCTCCTTTAATCAGCCTATGCTGATCAATGGCTACAAAGCCCATTGAAATGAGCATAAAAATAAATTTGGATTCCAAGCACTCGATAAATTGTACAACTGAATTGTAGTTTTTTTATTAAATCCAAATAAAAATGAACTTGATCGATGGCTGAAACGACTTATTAGTTCTCCAGCTTTCTGAATTATTTCTATGCTACTCTGTGTTAACGGGATGCATATCATTCATATATATTGACTTAGAACAGTAAGGCCACAACTATTACATGGACATCAAGTGTTGAAAAATCCATGATGGGAAGCCCAATTTCGATGGCCCACAAATAATTTCTGGTACTTTGGTAGCGAAACTTGTTGGCAGGCAATGAGGAGATGGAAATATGGAGAGATGATTGAAATATGGAGCAATCGAAAAATGATGAAGATTGAATGGATGCAGAGTCACCTATGAAGAAGTTAAGCAACTAGTTTTGAAGAAACAATGTTCATTAAAATCCTGTGAGGTAAAAGAGACAAAATGTAGACAAATATGGGGCACATTGCGATATAATGAACTCCAGGAGAGAATAATTTGGGGAGAAATAAATGAAATGAGATGTTGAGGTATATCTGGGATAGAATAAAAGAAAAAATGAATAATCCCTCATTGAGGAATCATGAGGAAAAAAGAGGTGGATTGAAAATGGAAAGAAGAGCTGCAGCAAACCAAACGTCATATTGATAGACACTGATGATGACGGAAAAAGGTGACTCAGCTAACCCACAGACAGGCACTTCTACGCGTTCAATTCCGGTCGAAGGATGGCTTTCGGTGTAATCTAGCGATTTCGGCTCGGAAGAACCCAAAATTTTCCTAAATTAAACGAGTACCTATTCCGTCTACGGGCAAGAAAATGGAGGATCGAACACCACCGAAGGAAGCTCACCTTCTTTAAACGCGCCTCCTTTTTCCTCGAAGCCACATCCAATTTCCCGATGGAACCTCACTCGGAAGAGATGAGATGGCATTGGGAGAGTGGCTGGAGGGTGAGGGGGTTGGAGGGGTAAGAAGGAAGGTGGCGTATTTTTCAGATCGAGTCGACGGCGGTGAACTCCCAAGAATCAAAGCCGATCCCATCCCGGAAGATGAAGCCCCAACGATTTAAGCGTGGGTGGGAGAGATGGAAGCTCCCTCTCTCTCCTTGAGAACGCTATTAAGTCCACCCTCCTTTGCGAGAGAGAAAGAGGAATACAGGGAGGACGGGAGGAAGTCGAGGTACGTGTGAGACCCCAGGCTGTACCGCACATCGGCCGGCGCGGAGCGTTAATCAAATCAGAGAATTCGAAGTAGCCCGGAGTGGATGATGGGGCGGGAGAGGAAGTAGGTGGAGGAGGTTAGACCGGTGCCCCATTTAACCACCGAACTGATTGAGAAAACAACTTTCTCCGCCGCACTAGATTACGAGGTCGGGTACTCCCACGGGATGAAGGGAAGGGGGCAATAATGGCAGGGACGTAGGGATAGCCATTGCACATGCATCGATTGCGCCCTCGAGCAAGCGAAGACTTCATCCCAAGAGCGGGGGTTAGATGCTCACGAGGGCGGGAGAAGGGGTCAGCGTCACAGCGCCATTATAAGCCGCAAACAGGCGGGCAGCCCTTCAACCTCACGCCCGTCCACCGAGCCCTTTGCCATCGCCTGCAAGCACACACTCAACACTTCCTCGAGCCTGAGGAGGAGGCCGCGTCACCTCCCCGCTCCGCTATCCGCCCATCTCGTTGGCGTGGCCTTTAGCAATAGCAGGCTGCAGCAGCAGCACTTCCGCCATCTCGTGCCTTAAGCCCAGCCCAAGTATCCTCTCGACCATTTTCGCCACCCAGCTACCCCTCAAGCGCAAACAAGGCTTTCACGTTACCGGAAGCTGATTGCATTAACGTTGATAAACATGTACCTCGCGTAATGAGAGAAGCACTGTGACGGAACACCAAAGTCATTATCATATTATGGAAAATTTGATTGCTCAAATGCACATTTCAAGCGCCTAGAGCGGCATAGCAACAGATAATTAATGCAGGTGGATATTTTTGTTGACTTGGATGACGATATATTCGAAAATTGATGCGAAACGGAAACATTCTCTAAAGTAGTCGAACGTACTTTATTTCCTCTCGACACTGCTTGTAATATGCCATTTTGCACCGAAGGCTGATACGAGGGCCTCGAGCGTTTATTGATATGATACCAGCCATGAGAATGGAGGGGGGGGGGAAGAGGACATGAACCGGAAAGGAAGAAGGACTTAAAGGGCTATGGTGTGTTATGTGCCAGTGTTTAGCTTTGTAATTCCTGTGATAACATTTCATCGGGAAAAACTAGTAGACTTCTTATTGTTTTAGTAGTCTTTGCTCGAAATACTCTATTTTGGTCCGACTCTCTATCCAACGCTTAAAAAGGTGCGATTACAATTATAAGGATTCTTCACTGCAACTGCATAGTGGAGTAATTTGGTTTTTAAAAATGCTTATTTCTAAAGCTGAATTCTGATGTTAACCTTTTACTATCCATTGCCTCCCATCGTATTTCCTCCAATAAAATAACTTGAGTCAATCTTTTCAGTAATTCAAAAGGAGAAAAATGACATCGCTCATTAAACTGCGTATGTAATTTGATGCGGCACGAAGCAAGCTATTTGGAATCTGTGATCACAAGGAAAAAAAATATTTTTCCATTGCTTTTCAACTGGCAGGTCAAGGTTAACCTTGTCTTGATTCTTAAAAAAAGAAATAATTTGGCATGCCTTGCTTGTGGATACTCTTTCACGGCACATTTCAAATCTAAGATTTATCTCAAATTCCCAAAACCACATACCACTTCAACTTTCTTTAAATAAAGTGGGCATCAAATATTGACTATACGAAATAAAGAACCCATTGAATACAGTTTGTTAAATGGAGATACGAATGTTGGAAAAACGAAAAAATTGTAAACATTTCACCAGCACAATAATGAGTAAAACGTTTTCATTTGTGACACTTGCCATACAGCTGTTTTACAACCGTTTTCTGTGACAAAAGAATTGTGTCCTTATTTAATAACAAATCTCTTTTTCGAAGTCTTTATTCAAAAATAATAATTTGGATAACAAAAGCTTCTACACTGCAATGGAAGTAACCCAATAGCGCTCTTTATGGTGACACTTTTACTCATGTTACGGAAAATAGTGCTGAGTTGCGTGGTAAAATTGCCTGTGTAAAAAAGTGAGCTATTTCCTAAAAGCAGATGCATTCCACAGTATTAGGCTTCACCTACGATGTTTCTAAAGTTTTAGACACTACGAGGTAAAGTTATATCGGTTGGAATTCTTTGAATGGAATGTAATAACACATAATGCTTTTGCAATGAGTTTTGAAGAGAATTACCTCAATATATCAAATCTAAAATCAAAATATTAAGCCAAGCTCATTGGTATCTATATTCAGTGTCTTTACTTTTAAATTCACAAATAAGTGCAGGAGAAAAATAAATTAACAGAGGAGGTATTTATTGCTCAATTTCATTCTAATAGAAACGTTTTCAATTTTTCACATGCCTCCATGCGTTTTCTTCCGGCCTAGGTTCAATGTAGAGGCCGAGGCACGACCAAAAATATAAGCAACATCCTTCGTAAATATGACATTTAGGCAATTTTTAAACCACAGGTGCAAATAAAACACCTCATCGCAAATGTGAAGGACAGAAAACCACTACAAATCGAAGGGGTATACGAAATTCCCTGCGGAGCATGCGGTAAAATAATTCATTGGGGGGACAGAACACACAGTCAAAACTTGACTTGATGAGCACAAACGGGTCATTAAACTGGGACAAACAACTAAGTCTGCAGAGGCTGAGCACGAATCCTTGGGACAAGCGATTGACTTTGAAAATCCAAAGTCATAGCTAAGGTGGGAAGATTCAACTCCCGACTCATCCGTGAGGCCATAGAGATAAAGAAAATAAACTAACTTCAACAGAGACGGTGGCCTAAAAACCAGCAGCACATGGAACCCAGTCATCCGCAAAACTCTCTAATTGTCATGAATAAGTGACCAGCAGTGGGTCACGAAACTTCGGGCCAACCGGAACAGCACGCGTCATACACCCATATTATAATAATTTTATTAGTACTTCACAAGGACAACAGCAGTTTTTCTGAGGGCAGTGTCATGTTAGAAAACCCTTGACGCATAAAATATATCACCACCATGCCCATCAATACGATCTTCGTAAACAGTGACAGCCGCAAGAGAAATTTCACATGAACAATTTAAAAAATAAAACTCAAGACAATATTAGGAGAGCAATGATTATTTTCATCCTCAGTAACACGTCGAGTTGACAGAAGAATATATGGTCAAACGGTGACACAGGTCGAATTACTTAGCTAAAACCGTTTTCTATTTTACATATCGCTAATGAAGAGCGAAACCGCACACAAATTAAATTCAAAATAACCAATAATTCAACACAAGGAAGGACGAGTTATTTTAAGTGTGCGAGTACATATTCAGCCGACGCTTTCCACTTCCCCTCCAAGGTAGATAATTTTGACGGGAGTTAATTTTATAACCGGCCAAATAGGGACATATAGGTAGATAAAAGGGGCCGAGGACGAAATTCAATGGACGGAACGAATCCGGTTTGAATGTGATATGGGTACGTAGGCGTTCGGAGGATTAGGGGGGGGCTGAAATTTTGTTTGTGAGGAAACGGGATGAGGTGTGTTGGGGGAAGGGCGGGTGGTAAACGATGTGGGGGGGGATGGGGGAGGTTGAGGGGTACCATCACGGAGGAGTCGTTCTGTGTTTGCGGCGGGACAGAGGAAGTGCGATAATCCGGGAGTTGTTTCCGATGCGTTTTGTCGTTTGCGTCTCTGCTGCGAGAGAAAGGGAAGATTGATGATGCGTGCGGTCCCGGCTGTGGGTTTCCAAGGGGGAGGCTTCGCTTCGCGGGGGTGGGATAAGGTGGGACGGGGAAGGGTGGTTTTTGGTGAATGCGAAGTTGGTGAGATGAGAATGGGCCGGGAATATTTGGTAGACGAAAGAGAAGGCGTTGATGAATGCAGAACGAATAGGGTGTGGGTATGCGTGTGCAGAGACGACCGCGGGGCGAGAAAATGGTGAGCTTGGAATTCCTTCATCAATTCCGCTCTCGCAGTTTAACCAATACACTCAAAAACATTTTCATAGCCCTCTGATGCACTTGCAATTATCTTACCTCTTCAACTCGGGTGTTAACAGTAGTCAGGACATCATTAACAAATGTTCTTTCCGATTTTGTATATTTTGATTAAAATTTTTATTCTGACTTCATTTTTTTTCAATAATTTAGCCCAAGAACCAAAGGCATTCTCAATTAGACAGATATAATTTGGTTACTGAAAGTGTTTCCTTTTAATACCACATTTTCTTAGAAGAATATCCCAAGCAAAGAAGGTGCTCGAGGAGGAGTTTACTTTACCCTATAGTAACTCAAGCCTCTAAGTAAGGAAACATTTAATTAAAATATTCATTTAAAGTATCCCTTTATATAACAATGGAGCCTAGAAAATAACAGCGACTAAGAAATATATATTGGATGCAATGGAAATTTGGTATTTTTGAAGAATAATGAAGATTAAATGAACAGAGGGAATTACCAGAAAAGAAGTATCGAAAGGAGTTGGAGAAAAAAGAAAGTTCTTGGGAGAATGGAGTAGCTAAATGGAATAATTTAGGGACACAATATCTTATAAAAACGGTATATAATACAAGGAGAAATAAACGAAAGAATTTCAAAGAAAGACAAAAGTGTAACACATGAAATAAATGAGTAAGAACGTGGGCGTAATAAGGAGGAAGCTAATTGAAGAGTGAAGTGCAGAACTGCTGCGGATTGTTGACAGCTGGTGATGAAGTTATATTATGTCCACTTTAAACTTTGACTTTAACAACAATTGTTCATGGGCAGAGAACACATTTTGGTATAGGTACACGGCTCTCATTTTCAATTCAAAATTTTCTTCCACTAAATCAACAGCACATGATTCGGTGGTCCATCAAAGCAGGTGTAAGCACTCGAATCCCTTTCACAAACGCCACTGAAGGAAGCTGGGTTTGGCTTTGGGACACAAAGTACCCACCTCCCAAGTCCTGCGGCCGCGCTGAAATGAACGAGACTTCCTGTTCATTTGCGGCAACGACTATTAATGCACAGGGACCCTCTCTCTCTGCATGACCAGAGAGAAAGAGAGGGAGAGGAATAGAGGGCGGAATAGGGCCATCTTTGCGACGGTGTCGCCGCGCACAAACAGCGGTGTAGAGCGAGAACGACGAGGTGATTCGGAGGATGGGGTGAAAGGACTGAGGGGAGAGCAAAAGGATAGAGAGGGTGGAGGAGGAGGTATAGAGAGGGATGTATGGACTGGGGTTGAGAGGAAAGGAAGGAACCATCATCGTTCCCCCCCATTCCAATACCCGCCCCCCACCCCCCTCAATTCGCCCACCCCCCCTGCACACCACACACCCGAAATGATGTTCGATCGAAGCGCCCTTTCCGAAGGCGATAAATTAGCGAATCTCCGGTAGGAAGCTGGGAATGGGGCAACCGTAAAGGGTGGAGGCGGGAGGAGGAGGAGGAGAGGAGGTTTTAGAGGATACGGGGATTGTATAAGGGATAGGGTGAGGGGGGGGGGAGAACGGATGAGTGGGGGAGTGTAGGCAGACACTATGGTGGCCGCGGCGGTTTGGCAGGGCGGGATGAATGCAATACGGATGGGTTGGGAGGAGATGGTAGTCCGGGAAAGAAAGGAAAAAGGGCCCGTTGATGAATCGCTGGTTGGAGATCCGTGTTGTCGAGTAATTTCCCCCCGCCAAAAACGAACTAAAAATAACCTCGCAAAAATGCATCCGGGTTGAGGGAAGGGAGTCGTCGAAGAGGTCATTATTGTTCCCCAGAATTAAACCAGCCGGATTCTGCAAGAAAATCGCGTTCTCATCGTGTCGCGATACAATTATTCAATAAGGCGTTTAAAAATTACAAATGGTTTCTGCATTGTTAGCAAGTTTAATTAACTTATCGAGTCTAAAAATGAGATCATCGAAAAACTCAGCACTGATTATGTAGGTATTATGTCCGCATTAAATTCGTAATTTTTATATACAACCATATAGCGATGGAATGGGCGCACCGGTTATTTTAACCATTTAGCAATGAAGGAAGATAACTCTTATAAATATGAAAACTATTTTCCAGTTTAATAAAAGGAACCATAATAATAAGAATTTTTCTATTTGAAGTTTAATTCCACGTCAAAAGAGTCATTTACTTTTCATAAAACAAATAATGCATAGTGAAAATTATATATGATTAGTATGTGCTAATTGTTCACCTGTGGGATAGAAAAAAACCTTAGTTAATAGCGGAATATTGAAACAGATATATTATGTCAGTGTGCTTTGCTATGGGAGAGCTAAGATGTGGCTAAGTTGATAAGAGAGCTAAGTGATGAGGATAAAAAATAGTTAAAATCAGTCAAAATATTAAAATATTTTAATCATATCCTGTAAGGTATCAAAAGTCAATGAGTGTTTAAGTTTCGTACCTGATAAAAATAGAGGAGATAAAGATGAAAAATCGCTTTATTGAATAAGTTTTTTTTTTTTAATTTTCGAAAGAAAAATCAAGCTAGAGATGATCGATAAACAGAAAAATATAGACCAACATTTATGATGCAGTTAATAACGGCAGTGCTTCCCAGAAAAGTAATGACTTATTCCAATCCAAAGACTAAGTGGCAGAACGGCAACAAATAAGTTCGACTGGCTACGAGGGAAAGGGAAAATGTTGTCATAGCAGCCGACAGCATAACGAGATGAAAATAGCACAAGACTGCTCAGTATATCAACCAAATGGGCAACCAACACTGGGGTAAACATCCATCGAAAACAGAGAGAGGGCCAGCAACCCGCGTGTAGCTCGCGAGTTAAGGGAGAGAGAAGGGTGGGAGGTTGGAAAGGGCCCATTTTTCCTCACGCGCAAGGAAGAGAAAGGTCGGCATAAGGGATATATAAGGTGTGTGCGACTGAGTTCGGTTGTTTGCTCTTGCTTTCCTCACCGCTGAAGTTATGGTGCCGAAATGGTGGGTGGTTGTTGGCGGCGAAGTGTGAGAAGGTGGGACAGCCAGGGTTGGGGGGAGGAGAGAGAATCAGGGAGGGGAAAAATGCACATAAGGCGCCGGTTGGGAAAAAAGCGAGCGTCGGTTTCGGACGGGTTGGAGAGTTACGCTCGGCGATGTTCTTTTTTCCCCTTTCTCCACACGCCCGCCAACGGGGCGAGAAAGGGATGCTGCAGTGAAAAGACTCCGGGGGTTGGAAGCTTATTATCTCCTTCCGATTCGAGGGAAAAAAACGAGGAAGATGGCTCCCTGTGAATAGGTAGTGTAGTGTATGGTGGGGGGTTGTGTGGGGGGGAGACCAACCGAATGGTCTCTTTTCCCCATTTTTTTTTCTTTTTCTTCCACAACACCAATCCCCTTTGAGGTAGAAAAGAGGGTTCCGCATTGGGAATTACGCGAGAGAACCAACCTCCTATTTCATTTAAGGGAGCATAGCACCCTGAAGGTGAAAGGGTTTTTTGGTCGCAGACGCTCGGTTATGCGGGGGAAAAAGATAATAATGATGAAATAATATGATGTGCCGGCACCCGGAAGGCCTTGGGTAGCGAAGAAAAAATATCTATAATGGGAACATTCTTTCCCAAATATTCGTAATAATCGGGCCCCATAGAATATATTTTTAAAAATTGGAGGTCGTTGCTAATGAGTATTATGACTGCCGAACCCCTTCCTAAGTTCTCAATAAATCAGACGCGGCAATAAAGACTGAGTTATGTGTTTGCGTCCGGATGATCGCAGCTATTCTTTAAGTTTCCCCCATACTCCGCAGGCGACGTTCCTGGAGACCTAAGAGTGTCTCTTTTTTCCCACTTTTTCCACCAGGAGGAGGAAATAAACTTGGCATAATAATATCGTAATCTATTTGTCCATAGCTTTGACTTCTCTTTGTTATTTAATGCCGAGAATTTCGAGAAGTTCAGGGAAAACAATGTTTGCCTCCGTTGCCAAACGGACCGAATAACAGGCGCCCCAAGAGTAGAAATCATTAGGGATTTAATTTTTTAGGACGGGCGTGCACGGAAATATAGTTCCATTACTCAAACAAAAATCAGGGAAGTCCCACAGTGCGGTGCCCATTTGCGCATCACGACTCTAATAAATGTCAAGACTAGCAGAATGAATAGCGACCGGCATATTCGCGGGGGCAAAATATGAGAGAAAAATAGGGAGCGCATTTATCCTATCGTTCACAAATTTGTACGTTTTTTGAGCATACCCTCGTAAAACGGTGCTTCTAGTACCCGTTAAAAGCTTTCCTGAACTTGGGATCGTTATCATGCATTTAAAATTACAAACACATTAACTAGTCTTTGGCGCCATGACGCAAAAGGTTTTGGAAAAAAAATTAATAAAATATTATTTTGACTAAAAAATCAAGGCAATGAAACAAGTTTAAACTTCCGTATTAAATATTAATCTCTTGCTCATAAAAAGCAAAAGGAAATCTGTAACAAAATATTTGCATGTCAGATGGAATGGAAAATCTCTCCCCATTAGATTGCTTTCAAAGTTACTCTTAATTGAAACTGGTCATCAGTATTGGCCTTAGCAATCACATGGTTCAACTTTTGTCTTAGAGAAAATACAAATCAAAAGTTATTGAGACACTGTATGAAGTGCTACAGCACCTTTTTATTGAGATGTTCTCAGGAGACCTAAATACAAGGATTATTTTTTTAGTATGCATCCAAGTATTGATAAGATCTGCTCATATATTCATTCCTTTGCAGGCCTCTTAGTAATTTATGAAAAATTCCATTCTGGAGTTATGAATTCCACTGAATTTTATTCACTCTTCGTCCTTAAACCTGCTGCATTCCGACTTAAATAGCTCACTTTACCGAAGAATATGGACAACGTCTGTTGACTATTAAGTATTCATTGAGCGAGTTACATTTACCTTATGTAGTAAATACTTCCTTACAGGAAAATTGCTACCATTAGGCTCATTCTTCTTAATGGATACCTTCAGTAAATTCTGTCAACTGCAGAAAAGTGGGATTTTAAAAATAGCATAATTTAAGCCGATGGAACGTAATATAGGGCTAAATCATGTTAGGCAGCCATCCTATTGTGCTGCGAAAGTGCACCCACTCAAATATAATAATATAATTAATGGCGCTCCGACAGCCATTGACGTATCGTTTCAATATGAAACTATAAAAACCCTCCTTTATCCAAAGACACCCCGGACGCAAATGATTTATAAATTCCGCGTGGGACATAAAAATGCCACCTTAACGTAGGATAACCTTCATAAATGCTTCCTCAGAGCCCCCTTTTCCGTAGTGATCATCTGAACCTTAAGGTAAGGCTTTCATCACCTGCTGCTACTCGCGGATGGCATGCAAACGACCCAAGAAAAAGCCTTTAAAGCCTAAAGTGGACCATAACGCGATGAGGAATAGTTCACCCCGAGGCCGTGCGCCGCATTTCGGCGCTGCCGTCGCCTCCGACGATTCCTATGACGGGGTTGGGGAACGGGGAGGGTAAGAGAAAGGGGAGGGGGAGGATGTAGGGGAAGGGGAAGAAAAGAAGAATCCCACGGCGGAGTGGGATGTCTGACGGACGATAAGCAACGGCTGGCAGTCTTGGGTGGGTTTTTGAATTGCGGGAGTGTTTGTGAGACATGGGGAGGAGGAGGGGCAGGCCGAGGAAGGAGAAGAGAAGGAGGGAACGATATGTGACGAAACGTGTCCGTGACGTCGAAAGAGAGTAGGGGAAAAGAGACAGAAAAAACAAGTGAATGGGAGTGCATATTAGGATAGAGATTCATGGCGGAAGACTTTAAAAGAGGGAGATGCTGGAACGGGAATTGGACCCGAAGCGTGCGGACAAGGAGCTGGAGAAAGAAAAGCGTGCTCCCTTGACTACGGATGGCGCTCGTGACGTCACGGAAGGCATTTAAAACTCCCCCTCCCACTGCACTCCTCCAGCGGATAATCTCCACGTGGGCATTACGCAGGCGCAGCGCAGAATGCCGAAGTGTACCATTTCCACCTGGTAATACCCCCCCTCCCCTTCCCCCTTCACCCTATTTCCATCCCCCCACCCTACTCCGCCGTCCAGCCCAGTTTCCGCAAAACCTCTTTCGAAGATAAGGAGACGGCGTTTTTGGTTCTTGTAATGGGAGTGCGGAGAGGATGAGAGTTGAGAGTTGGGGCGAAGAAGTTAAGCTGTTGCGGCAGTTGGAGAGGGTGGAGAAGGGAGGGAGTAGAAGTTGTGAATAGGTCGGATAGGGAAATGACCGCTGGGATTGCAGAGAGTAGACTATCTCCCCCTTTAAAAACGTATAGAAAGGAAAAAAAAGAAACCTGCTCCATAATTAGGATGTGCCTTTTTATATGACATTAGTACAGTGCTCATTTTTGGTAAAAATCACACTCCACGATCTATGTTGCGAAAGAAGCTGATATACCTATGGTTCCTTCGTCAAATGCGGTATTTAAATTTAAACATGCTGATTGGAAAATGAAAAATACCAGTGCGGAATACTCCTAGTTCAGTTCCTAAAAAATACTCGATAATTCACATTCATGCATTTGAAGTATATTAACTTATCATGAAATTTAAACCTGACGAGTAATTAGCGAATAACTGTGGTAGTGATGAGTTCTTCTCGGGTTTTCCATCGAGTTAGGCCTTCCATGATTGCTGAGTTTTCCACAGGAGACTTTTCTGCCATTATCAAGGCTCTGGATGAAACGTCGGCGATCATGAAATGCCTAACCCGATGGGAAACCCGAGAACAACTCATCAGAATCATTCGCCGGGGGAGCCTAAAATCATACATAAACTTAAGTAGTTTATTTAGCTAGAAATTCCTCAATGGCATAGAACACAATTTTCCAATTTTTTCGATAATGAGTATGGATAGGAAGACCTGAAGAATAATCTCCACTTTTACTCAGTAAAAGAGAGGCAGCCAACGACTTGCAAGTGACAACACAGAAAAGATCTTTCATTCCTTTAACACACGGAGGCCCGTACGGGTCAATTTGGCCCGAAGCGACTCTTAAACTATCGCTGCGTTCAGAAATTTTGAAACAATGGAGTGGCACCGTGACTTTTCATGGAATGGTGTTTTTCAGCTTTGTGTTTAATATTTTCCTTATGCCATTTCATTTTCAGTCCGATTTAAAAATACATCAATGGAAGGCTCGTGTCATTTTGACCCGTGCAGTTATAAGCCTTAGTTTCACCTCGTGGTTTCACCTCGTGGTTTCACCTAACGGTTTAAAATTCATGGTATTCCTACATTGTTTTATGCTTATTACAATTTTGTATTCAGATGCCAATTCAGGGTAGTTTTAGAATGGAAAGGGAAGGGAATGGCTGGCAGACTTTGAGATGAAAAAGACACCAGAGGGTATATAATATTACGACTTTGTTTTAGCCCATGTGGACTTCGAAACCGGCAAGCATGTTCCTATTTGCCACTTTTTTTTGTCATCGAGCTTGTTATTATGCATCTAACCTCATTATTATGAATTTATTGTAAGTATGAGACAGTCTCATTCTTTCGTCACTTCGCACTTCATGTCATACCAGTTTAGCCAGTAATTCGGAAACATTGCCACCTCGAAATCAAGAAATTTTCATGATTAATTCAATATTAGCATCAGGAGTTTTTAAAAAAGGTGCATGTGAGTCAATCGAAGTTTAAATGGAAAGATTGATAATATTTACTTGTTTTCCTTTCCAGCCTCACGTGGAATTCCTATCAAAATTTTCAATTGCACCATTCTGTTTGAATCTTTGCAGAACTTAGTACTTTAAACAAATAAAGAACGGTTAACCGTATAAAGAATAATAAC
Source organism: Pyrrhosoma nymphula (assembly GCA_963573305.1). Lineage (NCBI taxonomy): Eukaryota > Metazoa > Arthropoda > Insecta > Odonata > Coenagrionidae > Pyrrhosoma > Pyrrhosoma nymphula. Next base: position 93,454,920 of record OY754338.1, read on the forward strand.
ATCTTCCAAATTGGAAACAACCCCTTAATTTAGGAAATTCAGTTATCGTATCACCTTAATTCTGACGTTTATTCTGCAATAATGAGCAAATGTGCCCCCCTTACGACAAAAATTATTCATAAATAATCGAGTGGATAGCACATGAGGGCCGAATTTTTCAGCTGAACCAATAATGCTGCATTTACTTCTGCTTAGAGCAATCATAAATAACGTAAATTTGATTAAACCAGAGAGGTTACAGTTTTTGAAAAGAATTGTATACTTTATTCGGGGAATTAACAGCCAGGCGACACAGTAGTGAAGCAAGACGCAACCGTTTGACCCATTCTCTTCAAGGGCTCTCGAAAATTAGAAGTCCTCCCGTATTGCTCTCCTTGTAGGTGTATATGTATAGGCATGTTTTTCTACGGAATTCAGACGAAATAACTGCGGGAAACGACCTCCTGTCCTTCGTATTAACGACGGGAGCAGTTTCGCGCAAATAGGGATTCGCACACACACGCATCAAAGACGAGGCCATCCACGTAAGGGAGAGAGGCACAAAATTCGATATACCTTCTCCTCTTCCCACTCCTTTCTTCCGTACAGCCAGCTCCCCTGCCATTCACCGTCCCCTTCTCATTTCTTATTACATCATTGATGAGGGTCCATTTAGTTCGAGAGGTCACCCGTAGAGGGGATACGTGGCTGGAGAGAAGGCAGACGTTAATTGTCCACTCCAATGCAGCTTAGCTCCCCCGCCAGCAGGCTAGTCCCCTTCCTTCCCATCCGCTGATAAGGCAAACGCTTGGCCCGAGTGCGGAGGCAGGTTAAGGTTTCCGAATGTGTGAGCTTCGGTGGGAAGGATATAAAGGAAGCAACAAGGAACTCTTATGAATTAAATAGCGCCCGCTTCCACGTGCTCGAGCCACACGACGTCTCCGGACTGAAGGAGGATCGGGGGTTCCCCAAGGGAAAGCATTGGGCTCGAGGAAATTCGTACGCCTTTCCGACTTTCCGAAGTCCGGGGGATTAACCGTGAGTTTCCACGGTAATTAACCCCAAGGTTTATTTCCAAGGAGGAGAACCCACGCGTGTGACGTCATTTTAAGAAAGTGCGAAAGGAAATTTATGGCCGTGCGCCAGACATCCTCGAAATGTATGGCGTCGTTAGGGAGATAGCAGTTAAGGATATTTTTCCGGGCGCCTGCAGCTTCCTGTTAGAATTGACCCATTAAGTCAGCATGCACTAATCGTATATGGCCTAACTAATGCATCGACGGCAACATTTTCATGGTGTTTTAATGAATTGATACGAGTTGTAATGGAATTGCCAAAAATAATCCCTTTTTGCAGCATTTCTAATAACCATACCCTCCTAACATGTTAAATATTGTTCTATGAGGGCATGAGAGCCCAATGCATTCATTAACATGAATAAATCCGGTCTAGTGATACTCATTTCTTTCGACTTTTCTTTTTAACTCCGTTGGTACTCCTAATAGCATCCTGCTACGATGCGTTCATCCAATAAATGTAGTATTGCCTAGCTTAATAACTGAGGCAAGGTCATAAGAATGATTTAATTACCGATTATGTACTCAGTGATTAAATACAGCATTGACAAGTTATTGGAAAGTAGTTTCTGCTCAGAATTTGATAGAAATATTGAATAGTCAATTCAAATGAGCTTTTTTGAGAATTTAAATGAGAATTTTAAATAAAGGTTAAATTTTACCCTTGGGCAAGAATCCTCTAAGGGGGCACATGGTTCTCTACATAAAAACTTGAGGGAAAGTTAATTAACGCGTAACTTTAACCATTGATTCCCAGTGCCAAACTAGCCTGACGTGTCATGTATGTGAGTACCTACTCCAAAGAGGATATAGATGGGTGGTCTTAGAAGGACGGGGAATTTTCGCAACAGTGTTCCTTTCGGATTTACATTGACTGGGATAAGAAAGAAGTGTATAGGAAATGGGCTTCGGTCTCTCGGCCCATCAATCTCCGTCACGCGTCAATCCTCACAATCCGCTATTCATGCCAATCTCTGCCTCCCTACCATCACGATGAAAATGAGTATCAATCAACGCAGCATTAATTAAAGACCCAGGGGGAAAAATTAAAAAAATGAAAGTGAACAAGAAAGGCTCATTGATACACAAATGAGATGAAAATTTAATTTGCCTGGCGTCATCCAACCATGACGCCGTTTCGCCTGTACTTACTCCGGGAAGAAAAAAATGGCTTTCTATCGATGAAATAAGCATTCATGTTTAATGAAGGATAATTTACTAAACATTACTGCAGTAAGCTAATCTCACACTCTAAATTTGTGCCCGCAATAAGTTTTATGCACATTTTATGCCATTAATAATTATTAACCATTCCAATATTGATGTCACTAAATAAGATAATTAACTTAAAAAACTTATCCTTCAACGCATCAATCCAGTGGTTTTTACAAGCAGTAGAACACATCATATACCTACCGATTGCAACAATTTTCGGAAAATTATATTGTTGATGTCAGGAAATAAAGGAGCCATCTAATAACCATGGTATCACTCTGAGATTTATCAAATCTTTTTGCAAAACCTTCTAACAATAAGAGCATAAACTTATGCAATTGACTGAGCAAGCAGTCCGATCGCACATTATCGCAATTCAAGAAGAGGGAAATTTACAAGTAAATTTAAATTAAATACTAATCCAAATTATCAATAAAAAGCAAAGGAAATAAAATATTAGTTCCAATTCAAGAGTGGTCTCAGACTCGGAACTTCGGACAACTCGCCCGTTTTTACGAGACTAACGCTACCTATAGACGGTGGTCACCTGGATGACCAAAATGCGTGCATAGGAATCATATTTCCCATTGTTTTTCTATTGAAAATATGGTTTAGTTTTTAATTTTAAGATATTACCGCAAAGGATATCAGAATTTTTAACCACAAATGTCAAAATTCAAATTTTCATAAAACCTGAATCTTCCTTTGTAGTTTTGTTTATATCCTGCTAGCTAGAACTCGTCTTTAAAGAAATTAACCTCGTCAATAAAGAGTTTTCGATTGGGATACATATTCTTGGATTCCGCTGGAGGAGATTTTTGAAGATCAAATGGAAAGGTAGGATCAGAAACTAGAAAGAGTACATTCTTATGAAGAACTATTAGGAATATGAGGTTCAGATGGATAAGCCCAACTTTGAGAAGCAACGAGTTTGTAAGTAGCATAATAGGAGGGAAAATAATAGGAAAGTTCAATGAGTAAGGCACAGGGACAAATGCGCAAGACAACTAAAATGGGATATGAAACAGAAGAGATACATAGAGAGAAAGTAGGTTGCAGGTGACAAAATAGAATGGATGGCTGCCGTCAAACAATCTGAGAATTGAATGATTATTGATAATGGCATATTCTTGGCAATTCCCGGTAAAAGTTCAATTACTGAGGAATTTTGAGCCTTTACAGGTGCAATGGTAATGGGAGAGGTAAATCTCGAAAAATTGTAATGAGAGAGTGGTAATGACCCGTCAAAATTTGGCCTCACTGGAAAAACCCCATATAACAATAAACTCGTATTTGACGGAATTTTTTGTCTGTTGCTGTTCTTCGGGAGTAACACTGCTTTCGATGACTCTAAAGTGCCAATTGTCTTTGCAAAAGGTATGAACACGAAAGGTAAATATGCCTCGGGGTATGAATAACTTTATTTTCTCTCCTGTTCTTTCTTCCCCAGTATTAGATCCTTAGGATAGTTAGCTATATAGCGAATGAAGGTAGTTTTGCTACCCCATATCTGTATACCCCGTATCTGTGAATGTGTATCCTGATATAATTGAATGAATGGTATTATGTGATACGATATTTTTTACTCCAGGGAAATTAGACGTAATCGATTGAGCCGCATCCACTCAAAGTTTAAAAGTTTGAAGAAATAGCAGGAAATGATTACAGAATTTTGAAATTATGAGATAATGCATTCCTGAAGACAGCGATTGACTATGCCTCAATCCTTTTTCGTAGATAAAAACATTAATGAGGCTAGAATACCGGTAGAAAGTCTACCATATGGAATGGTTGAGTGTTTGAATGATGTTGAGGTGGCTGTGCACGGCGAAAATGAATAACAAACGCATACGCTTCCCCAGAATAAGCCGTGACGCCTCGGTAAGAGCAAGTACTCCGCTTCACCTCAACCGCTGCGAGTCGTCCACGCCTGGAAGAGTTGGAAATAAAACAATCCAGTCGGGATATGGAAGAAGCAGGAACAAGCAAGGAAGAAAGGAGGGAGCAGTGGTGCCTTCTTCTCTGCCGAGACATTAACTGCGCCGCGGCCTTGATGCTCGAAGACGAAGCGACTCCCGCCTTCCACCCGCACTCGGTCCCATCCACATCTGGGCCGAGATCTTTATTCGCTCTATCGTGTCGCGCGAGGCACACGTTGGGCAAGGGAAGTGATAAGGGCGGGGGTGGGGGGTGGAGAAGGGGCGGGGGGTGGAGAAGGGGCGGGGGGTGGAGAAGGGGCGAGGGGTGGAAAAATCACGTAAATATTCATGAGAAACGAGCGGGCGTGTCTATGCATTTATGCGGGAGGGAGGGTTCGGGGGTGTTCTCTTTGGAGGTGAGAGATGCGGGCGACGTATTTAAAGGGTGATGGCGCCAGGGCTTTAAGGGGTACGATCCCTTTATATACTTTTTTCTCCGTTCGGCGTGCCTATTACCCTATTTATGCCCGTAATGGCCGCCCGCGCATAATCACCTATCCCGCTCAGTTTTTCCCGTCTCCGGAGATTTTTTTTTGCCTTCCCTTTGCTTTACCTCCTACTCTCACGTCTTGCTCGTAAAGGGAGTAATGGCCGCGTCTCTATTTTTAATCCGAAAAGAAATAAGGGACGCGAATTTTAAGGCGAACGCACACTTGCGCTTCGCCTGCAGACGAGACCCGCAAAGCGTTTCTTGCGAAACCTTTTTGCCCGAGCCGTGAGGGAATCATCTTCCGTGTTTCAATGGAATGCGGTCTCGATCCACGCCATCCAATGGAGGATTGAAGCTGAGTTCATTCGGTAGCAGTTATCTTTTCGGGAGCCAATCTTTTGAATGGCCTAAAAAAATAGGGAGCCTAGTTCTGTCATGTGATCACCTCCAGCGTCGGTGTTTATAAAAAATACTTGAATAGCAAAGCATCGCCGAGGTATGCGAAGCGGAAGTAGCATATGGGTCAGGACAAAAAAGATTCATCGTTCCATGTGGTAAATTTTGGATCTTTTAATCCTAGAGGAGTATCTACTATCCATACTCGTTAAACTGCCATTTTTGGTGGCATTTAAGGCAGCCGTGGAAACTTACAGAAGTTGTCAGGGTGACGCTGAAGGATACTCGGACATATTGGCAGAAGTATCAGAGCATAATTTTCCTTTTACAAGAATTTTCACAGTATGGTGTTGTGTGCAACTCAGGGTCTAAATACCACTATGTTTAATTAACTTCGTGTGAATGTTTTAGTTTATGAAAAAAATAATCCCGTTAATTTTTTTGTAAGTTAAGCTATGCTAATGAAAACGTTGACTATTTCAGAGGAGTACATTTTTAAATTTCTGGAATATTATATTTGTATTTCAATGAACTTTCATGGAGATACATCGCCATTCTTAAAAGCTACGCTGATGTCTCACACTATTTATTTCATCAAAAATAATACATATCATCTCAGCAGAGCCTACTAAACGGGATTTGCTTTAGGAATTTAAGGTAGAATAATGTGGTTTTGGTAATAGTTTTTGAAGTTTCATAATTTTGCAGTTTCATTGAGATATCTCAATAGGTGGAGGAAAAATTTTGAAAACGAGTCACCAGAAGCTACTTATTAATTTTTACACTTCAGTATTGATCTACTGAACCCTTCCAATTGCTGTTGAACCGTCACCAATAGCATCGACGGATATCCTCGACGCTTTCTCACTCCATGACGCATTCGTAATGAAACTCGTTGTTACGGAAAGATCGATGTCAGTTTCTTTTCCTTCTTTCACCATCTCTACCTCTGACCGTCCTGGGAAAGATTTAGCGCCACGCTACTCCGGAATGCCCGCTCGTCCCAGAAACCGGTGGCGACGGCGGAAGTGACTCAAGGCATAACATTATGCGGAGTTAGATAAACAAAAAATGGGGATGACTTTATTCACAATAGTTCCCGCAGAGGGATCGGCATCAGTCACGGAGTTTCCGCCGGAGCAACGTGACGATACACCCGGCTGTATTGTCAGTGAACGCCCGCGACCCGCCCGCCACAGCCATTTGAATGCGACGGGGCGACGCGGGGGCATTTGACGCGAAATGGTTATGGCCCCCACCGTTTCCTCCCAGCAGTTCGGCGACGAAAAAGGACGGCTGATAAATAAAAGTTGGAGCGAACGAGAAGCGATTTCCATTTCCTCGCGAACGTAGTGGACGAGCGAATCTAGGGATCCTGGATTCTTCACGCATTGCAAGGGAAAAAGTCGTGGAACTCTGTTGCGATTAAAGAGATCGAGTTCCTGAAATCATTGAGAAAATTATCACGTGATTCGGACAAACAACGAAATACGTTTATTATTTCATTATTAACTAATGTTACTTTTAAATATCAAGAGGGCTTGTGAGTTCTCATGGATATTAAGTGATGTGTAACTCTGGCGTCAGAGAAGTGAAGCGTTGAAGAAAATAAAGCAAAAAGGATAGATTTTGGTTTCGTCCTATGTAGAATATTAATTAAATGCTAATTAAATATATAATTAAAAATGTATTTAAATACAAGTACAACCAAAGTGCAAAATGAAAGAATGTATATCAGGGCCCAATGATTCAAAGACGTAGGTAAGCGGGTGAAATAATGTAAGAGTCGCAATGCTGAAGTGTAGGTAGCAAAAATAACACCAAAAATATATAAAAAAAGAAGGCGGCATAGTACTCAATAAGGAAACGTTAACTATGGGAATGGAATCGAGTTAAATATAGTAAGAAACTGTAAAAATTGCTCTGGTAATTTTAAAGGAAATATCTTATTTATTATCCATGGAGAAATTCATTCATAAACTTTCGCTCCACATTTATTAATGTCTGAGAGAGTCTATTTGAAAAATGAAGTTATGGAAAGAACATCAAACTCATCAAAGGAATCAGAATGAATCATATATCCTTTTTTTTCACTCCTTACATTATGCTGTACTCGGATTGAAATAGGTTATTTATACTGGAATGTATCAAGGGATTGCACTTTGGCCTATTCTTAAATATTTTAAGTTTCTAAATCGCCCATGAATGAATTCACCATGGTTGGTACACGACTATGCTTCACTGAAGACAAGAATGGGGACATTGCAAACATTTCTGGTGATATTGCAAGCTAAAAGTAGAAAATGTGTAATCCAAATAAAAAATGTGGGCCCCAAAAACGCACAATCTTTACCATGAAAATCTCATTCATATAACCGAGGGTTATTTTCATTTATCTCATTCAGTAGATACATATTGAATATGTGAACAGCAAGTAAATAAGTTAGAACCTAAATCGATATGGTTTCAACTGAAATCGACTCGAAAAAAGCAAATAACGTTGACTTTAAGGCTCAACATACTTGAGGCACTGCCCAACAACTTCAGTGACTATAGCAAAATTATTTGGATGATTTAAAAACCAATAATCTGGATGCTCCACCGTATTATTTGAGAACAGCAGACAAAAAGATGAGGTAATGGAAGGAATGTGATGGGAAAGGGGAAGAAATAAAGAAAAGTTTCAAATGGAACGAGGTAGAAAGATTTTCGCGGGACTTGCGACGCCCCAAAAAAGACAAAAAAAAACAAAAAAACGAATATCGCCCGCGACAACTGACGCGTACAATGTTTATTTTCCGCCCGATTCCAAAATCGTCGCGCGCGGAGCAATAACAGGAAGAGGATGAGGGAGGAAGTAGAGGATTCGGCCCGTGGCGCGAAGTGTAGTATGGCAGAGGGGTGCTGGAATGAGGGGAGGATATCCATTACCGGAAAAGAGGTGGAGGAGGGAGGCCGAGCCTTTTCACCATGGGGGGTGTGATGGAACCGTACGGAATGGTACGGCAATGGGAAGGGATATTTTTATTTTATTCTAAAGAGAGACTGGAATGAGGAAAGAGGATGGTTTGGTTCGGGAGGCGTTTGACTAAAATAAAACCCACACATCCCCCCATTCCTTTCCCCATATACGGGCGAATATCCATTTTTCTCCGCATCGCGTTGCCCCAGCCTCCACAACTCCGCTGAAGCGCTGAACCGCAGCATAGATCGTGAATGGAAAGGAGGAAGATATATTGCGAACTGGGAGGCGGGAGGAGGGTGTGTCGTGTTCGGGGTCGGCGGTGGGAGTTGAAAAGCGTTGCGGGGGTGGAAGGGCACGAAGGTTTGGGAGAGTGGGAAATGGCGACAGAAGATTGGAGGCCGCCGGAGAGAAAGAGAGAGAATTTATTTCTTATGTACATATATCGAAATATAATCATGATCGCGGCGCCCATACAAAGCAGTTACATAGGGGGGGAAATATGTCAGCCAGACCAGCCCTCGCTGCATGGCGCAAAAGACTGAGTTTTTATTTATTTTAAATAGCCAAAGTGGAGACTACATCCCATTAGTTTTTCCATGATGGAAGGGTTATTTCTTGGTTCTCTTCCAAAGCATTACGTGACTGTAATGTTTGAAATTCGCTCCTTTACATTTGTCACAAGAAAATCAACACGATGATTTCGCCTATAGTTTCTTAAATCTCACTTCTTTTTGAAGCTATTCTTTTGGATGGCATTTCTTGAATATATATGAAAATATATCCCTTGAATACAGAGGAATAACTATACATGCCTTGAAAACATCAAAGAGATGTCAAAAGAATAAATTAAATATTTTATCGGATAGTACGTATATATTCTTTCTTTCTGAAATGGATAATGTTTAGTAGACAATTCATGAGAGTTATTGCTTCGAAAGTTTCCTCATATTTCTTACTATACATGACCAAGATAAATATAAAATAAACTCTTCACCATACCACGCCATCATAAAAGCATTGTATGAATAATGATCTAAAACCCTTTGAGTGTATGAATAATGGTGAGTGTTTGATGATAACTCCGTTAGAAGATTCGTAGTGAAGGGATTATAAATACTGAGTCAAAATCAAATGGAAGATAAGTGAAAGATCTCTAACCTTAAATCTAAACCTGAATAAAGAGGGGTTTTTCATTACGTAACTACAGCAAATCAATCAAGAACACACCTTTGCAATTACTCTGACATATGCTACGGCCATATTAAGGTATATATAATCAAAATACCTACAATTAATCAACCTATAAAAAAAAACTTCTCAATGGTAGTCTAAACACAACCAATTTAAATGAACATGAAACTTTTCCGATCAAAAGAATAAGACATTTTTAAAAATGAGCCTTACTTCTTTATTTCGTTGAATTTTCAATGTTTATAACCGAATATGCATGCCTAATAGGAATAAAAAATATGTTTACTCATAATGTACACCTAGTCTGCTAAAATATATTCATGAATACAAAACAAAATATCACATGAGACTGTTCTGACAGAAAAAACCGCCCGTCAGGATTCTGCAAGATCCATCGACTTTCATTCGCCTAAAACTTCCACCGGTTTTTGTTTACAACCAGTTTTCACGACTTTACACACATACATGAGCACTCAAAACGTGCTCAAGTCGAGAATCTATCCATCATATCGAAGAAAAAAATCTTACGTAACCTCTAGAATTTTTTTGGCAATCCACCGCTCTGACAGCACTCCGTTCCCGAAGTACTAGAGACAACGACAACAAAAAATATATATAACTGCCGAAGGGTGAAAGGGAAGCCCGCCCAACCCTTTTGGGCTAGGAAACTTTTGAACTTTGCTGCTCTTCGTCAAACTCTCCCCCTAGGTGTATTTACCAGAAAGAAACCCTGAGAGAAAAGGGGAGGGAGACGGAAAAGCGGGAGGAAGGGGGGAGGAGGAGAAGTAACAAGGGTATGGGGATCACACAGGACGGTAAAGCAAGGAAGTGGGGGATTTAAAAGGAGTAGGATGAGTCTGTGTGGAAGAAGGCTCAAAGATGTGTAAAAGAGCCAACCGTATCGAGTGTACCACCCGCCTGAAGAAAGTGGAAGACAGAAGCGTGGACGGGGCGAATAAGAAAAGGCGAATGAATGGTGGGTAGGAGGATAAAATATCAACATCACCCATTACGCTTTTTCCTATCAAGATAGGCTCGTTCAAAAGAAATGTAATATTTTTGGAAATATTACCAAGAAATTGGTGATGTAATAATAATTTCTTCCATACTATCCCATCATTGCACACCTCTTTACGCTTCTATTTGAGTCGTACACTCTCTCTTGCTCGGACAACTCCTATTACGCCTAGGTCAGTGAAAAAGTAATAATCTTAACAAAAATTCTTGGTTGTTACCATTTATCTGGGATAATTAATTCCATCTCATGGACAAATAAATATTTATTATCCGAAAAAAACAAAAGTGAGCAAAGATAATATATTAGATAGAATCATGAACGAGTAGTCGTCGTAAGAATTTGACGAAGGGAAATAAAAGCACAAGTTAACCAAGAACTGTAAAAAATATATTATTTAAGAAATAATTTCGTTATGCCATACTCCTTGCTTTAGTCATGTGATTTATTGAAACTAAACACATCTTGGCCGATGGAAATGAAAAAAATCAAAGTATAGTTCGGATAGTTGAAGGATATATCAGGAGGCCCCAGAGTTCCTCGAAGATGAACGCTGGCTGTTGGGGTGAGCAGTAAGGGAGGAGAGCAGGGGGGAGGAGGTGGGGCCGGGAGTGCATGGGGTGATGGGTAGGCAAGGGTATGGGGAGAGAACGCGAGTGGAATTGTGGAAAAAAAGCGGCGCCCCGTAGCGGCGTGGGTGGAACTATCTGGAAGTGTGCCAAGGCACATCAGCGCCACATTTCCTCCTTTCCCAACCCACCCAATTCTCCCCCCTACTCCATAACCCCACACCACTCCACCTACACTGGAGTTTCCCAAACATTCCCTCATAGCCAAACCAAGCGTGGCTCTCGCATACGCACGCGTGCCTCGGCATCATCGCACGCGCCCCAGTGCGTGCCCCAGGAGGCACAGACACGGCCGACGGAGCTGCGTCGCGCTCGCTACGCCCTCGTGGCCACCTAACACTTTCCCCGCAAAGGGTTCTACAGTCCAAAGCATGGCATCCGAACTATTCCCACGAGCTACAACATTTAACTTTTCCTCATTCGGATGCCGTAAACGTATATTTTTTTAGGTTTGTCAAACGTTATTGGCTCAGTAATGATAAGAGAATGGAGGATAGATTATTCAACCAAAAAGATGGAGAATGGAACATCTTTTTGGAATTTCGGTGCGGGCCTCTTCGTCGCCAGTCATTTCGGCGAGTCTACTTCGGCGTCAGACATTTCTGCGCGGCCACTTCGGCGCGAGCCACTTCGGCGCGAGGACACTTCGGCGTCAGCCATTTCCGCGCGGCCCATTTCGGTTCGAGCCATTTCGGCAGGGTTGAACGCATAGCGCGAATAGTGTGGTGATCGAGTAAAAACCATTTTGGAGGACATTAATTTAGGATACCGGAACTAGCCAAGGTATTATCTTTACAATATCGGCTTGAGTCTGGTCAAGGTGGCTTAGATTTTTCCTTCTTGGAATTTCACTCCTTTTTAGAAAAAAAAGATTGAGCACAGTTGGATGAAAATTCATCTAAATTAGTGGATTTGATTCCAGATTTTGAAATAGATATACATATTTCCCTGCAAGCAACCAAAGGGCGTATGACAGGGGTCGAAGGACACCAGCCGTTTAGGAATCCTGATTTGGTACAAAATTGAGAGATCAACGATGGACAGTTCTATTTCTGAGGATGCCAGAGTTGTGTTGGCGCTCTCTACTGTTGTGATCGGGGATATGCGTAAGAAAAAGTAGTCCTTATATCATGTTGATCGACAATCATTATCTCGCAACTTCTCACAGTGATCCTGCCTACCAATATAACACGGATACTGAATTATTCCCTCGGTTTCAGCATTAAACTCCCAAGATCCGCAGTTATCTAATAGGTTGAACCTTTCTTGTAGCTTTTGAGCTTCGACTGACTGCTAAACTAAGTCCTTTAGATTCCGAGTAACGCTGTATGTTCACGCGTAGCAAATTTTAACGAATCGAACTGTCTTCTTTTGCATTTTTATTACTCATGTAATAAGGCCTTTCTGCACTTGGTCCCAAATGCTCCATGTCCAGTTGCCGTGTTATCAGAAAATAACGAAATTATGCCCTAATGTCCCGCGCCGAAATGTTTGGTGCCGAAGTCGCTGCGAAGAAACGGCTCGCGCCGAGATGTCAGCAGACCCAAAAAGATGCATTAATAATACAAATAACACCATTCACATTCAGGGTAGCTTTAGGCAAAGGGCTTACTCTTGTTTGGTTTAGGGAATTGGCTCTCTTCAAATTAGTTCCTTATTGGTGACTTATTCTTGCATATCTCCTCCTCTTTCGTTACATTCATATCTTTCTTTCTTATTCTTAAGACTCTATGTATTCCACCTCTTTAGAGTCTTTTCCACCGTATTCACCAATGAATTTATTGGTATTCTCCTTCCTCTCACTCCGTTAACTCTACTATCATATATCTGTTTAGTAATTTGTATCTCATCCATTCTCTCAACATGGCCAAACCAACGAAGTACACTCCTTTCTTCTATTTCCATAACTGGGGCATCCAGCCCAAATTCTTACAAGACTCACTATTTTTAACCCTATCATTCTTATTTTGCTACAAATACTTCTTCAGCAACATATTTCAATGAATTTAGCCCACTCTTATGCATATTCTGGTATACCCAGGCCTAACAGCCATATAACAAAGTCGGGAGGAAACCACTTTTACGCACTACGATTTTCATTACCCTAGACAAACACTCATTGCTTATAAATGCATTGCATAAATATCGTTTAATTTAATGTAATTTAATATACTTAAATTGTTTACTAAAATAGTTATTCGAAAATTTGGAAAGTCGGTTTATTTAGTGAACAATGAATTTTCATAACATTGGGACTGAAACAACTGAATTCATAAAAAGTTACATGATAGAAGAGATAACGAAGTGAATACATAGATGGTGTAAACTAACAGCATAGCGGGTGAATGTAACCAAACAGGCACAAGAGGAGGACCATATAGGCTCTTGGGAACACTGGGTGACAGTGAATGATTAAAGACAGAAGAATTCCAAAGGAGTGCTTTTCATATAACACGAGGTTCCGGAAGAGGCCCATGTGTAAGTCTAGATATTAGGGGATGAGAAAATATTACAACTTTAATACCATTCCACTGTGAGCTTATTCGGGCGTAAAGAATAACATAGAGCCAACATTATGGATCAAGGACGTGGAGGGTGGAAATGAAAGCGCAGTGACCCTGAGTGTAATCTCGGGGGTAGGTTTGGTTTGTTGGATATCATGAGGATAGGACGTTACAGCTAGCAGTGGAACTTTGAGGAGGAGAGGAAACTTGGAGGAACAATAATGGCAAAGGGCGGGGTGCTATGGCGCAGGAAGCGGTGGGGATGGAGAGGACTATCGGGTCAGTAGCGGAGCAGGGTGTGGGAGAGTGCGATGGAGCTAATCTTTTAAGGCTCTTGGCAACCCTGAGAGTTTTCGCTCACGTGTGCGTATGTATGCTGGTGGATGGGTTTGGGAGAGAATGAACTCCTGCGGACGCGAAGGTTTTTTCGGATATGGGCCCTCTCTCTTCCACCCCAGAACGTACTGTCCCTTCCACGACCACCTAAAGTCCCCTCCCTGTTTTCTTCTGCTTGCCCGCTGCGTCGCCTCACCACCCCCTCTCAACACTCCCCCCCCCAGCAACCCATTTCCTTTTGCTCCCTTCTTATTTTTCTCCCCCGATATCTTTTCCTGAGGGGGAAGAGCGCTGGGATGTTGCCGTCATCGATGGAATCCGCTGTTTGATCATGACCTCGTTCCCACGCCGCGCCGCACACCGCCGTGGCAAGACGAGATTTCCGCCGGTCCGGTCGAATCCAGACGGCGGCAGCGGTTGCATGTGTACTTAGGGGCGTGTGCACCCAGCTAGTAGGTACATACTTGTTTGCATTAGAAAGGGATTTGAGCCAGATGCACGTGCTTCAGGGGTGAACACGAGGGAGGAATGATCGCGGGAATGCGTCCGTGGAATATGAAACACCAACCACTTCCCCAGTTATCCACAACCTTTCCGGGCGTGAGTCTCGCGAATTTTTATTAATTGTTATTATTTCTCAAGTTCCACATTTAATTTATTGTTGTTTTTATTAATCTCCTATCCTATGATTAAACCCTATGATTTTAGAGGGAATTACAGTATCATTCCATAAATCGTATAAAATATACGTTTAGTATTATTGGTGAAATACTAGAGTTTTGAAGTTAATGACTATGACAAAGAGAAAATGTTTATAGGAGGTTTAGATATGGTGAAGAATGAATGTATACAATGAGTACCTATCGAATCCCTTGGAATAGAATGCTAAGGCAGTACAGAATAATGAGACGTTAAGATTTAGAGTGGATTCAAGTTGAAGCCTAGCATGTTATCTTTAGAGCAATGTTTTGGAAAAGAAATTTCTTGAATGTTCTGTGTTATCATGAAAACTGCAACCGATGCAACCTCAGTGATGGTATTAGATAAAGAAACAACATATTGCATAGAATTCATTGTAATTTCAGATATTGGAAAAGTATTCTAGTCCATCATGGATTTCATGGTAAAGTTTAAATATTGGAATGGAAATTTAATGAGCTTTTGACCTCTTCAAAACTGACTTTGGACTTTTACATTAGGAATAATCCAAGAAGTACAGTTAAAGTGAGTTCCATACTGTCTCGGCAGCATTTTTACTTTTGCAGTAACTTGGAAGAATTTTAAGCCAGATTTCGCGGATTAAATTTCTAAAAATGGAATGCCACTTTCATTCAAATATTTGAAAAACAAAAATAGATTATATAGATTAAAAGACATTTCATAGTTTGGGATTAATATAACGAGCAACTTCGTGGTAGAAAGAGCTAAATATTTACTAAAGAGCTAATTACTTACTACCCATTGGTGGAGTTAAGTAGCAGTTTTGTTTAACGTTCTTTGACAGCTAAGGTCATTTCGTACGTACTGTCTACCCCGTGCAGACAGAGGCAACAGCACCCGGAAGAATCGGAGGGTCACCCCTCCAAACTCGAGCCGAGCCCAACGACGCTTAACTACGGTGACTGATCGGGAACCAGTGTTTCCATCGTGGCCGGCCTTTGCCATTGTGGGGTTAAGCTAGCAGTGATAGAAATTGATAGACAGTTCCGAAAGATGAATCAATTGATTAAAATCCGAGCAGGTAATGGTGTCATATTAAATTTTTAACAGCATGCTAGTAATTTCAGGGTAAAAACTCAATCTACGAAAGCTTCACATTTTCAATTGCACTCATTTAAAGAAAATTAGCATTATGAATCATCCTCCGAATTAATGAATGCGTTAATAACATTACAGTCATACTAGGCAAGCCAAGCATTGCAAATGCACTTATGATATGGCACGCAGTCACGTGCATGGGTGCGAAGATATGCATGAAAGACGGTGAAATTCACCATGAAAAAATCATTTCACTTGACCGGGATCGCGGTCAATTCAAATGATTTTTTCATGGTGGATTTCACCGTCTGGTGCAGCCATACAATAGTCTAGATAAGAATACTTTTGGACATAATTTAAAGTGAAATTAATAAAACTTCGGGAATTAAAGTAGCGTATTCACAAATTTTCATAGGGAGATAGTTCTTCCTGTTTGCACCCGTGCAATTCTTTTAGTTTTTCCAACTTCTCATATTGCTGTGAGTGACGTTCCGAACGGACGACGGAGCGAGGCTAGGCGAACGTCGAGACCTCTTAATTCGAAAGACAGCGGCGGTCGTGAAAGCCGTCAAGAATTTGAAGCGGGGGCAAGGTCTCGGTTGGACCCTTCCATCTCGGCAGACGCCCTTAACGACAGCGCTGGGTAATTGCAGCCTTGGCACCGTGACGACAATGAGCCCCCTTTGTGTGGAAACTGAATTGGCGTTGAAAACAAACCCAGTTGTCTCTGAAGATGAGTGAGTACATGTCAAATCTTTCCCGCCGCGGCTAAAAAAATGTCTGCTCTCAAAGGAAAAATGTTTGAGTGAAAAAAACTAATAGTAAAAACGTGATATATTTACTATCATTTGTAACACCATAAAAAAAGGCAATAATTTGTTAGCCCTGATTTCTGCTTAATTCCAGTTGATAAAGTAAAGGCTGAAAATAAAGCGGGTACTCAAAATCTTCATTATCAAAGACCAGAGCAACTGCACCGTTTACTTCTTTTGCCAAAAATGAGAATAATAGTAGACAATGGACAAACGAGCACGTTTTGAGGAGAGTGAGTCACTTACTCCTATTCGAAGCCTATTATTCCTATTATTTGAAGTGATACCAATACGGAATAATATAAATGTGAAAATAAAAAAAAGAACTAAACGAGATAAGAAAACTGGCAAAATTGAAAAAAACACGATAAATGAAGAAACATTTTTGTTTCCATTTACATGTAGTCATTACGGGAAAAACATTCATGATGAATTGTTGGTTTTCACTTTTAACCATCTCTGAAATAACATATTCATAGATAAAACTCATTTCTCATAAAAGTAATTTTCGAAAAAACAAATACATGCTGGATCTCACTGAACTACGTGGTCATAAATATTTTATTCTGAACAGTAAGTCACTGTATGAAAAACCTTTCCGTAAGCAGCCATCTATTCGCTGCTCGGACTATTTTACCAACCCATTTGCTTTTCAAATTTAGCTTAGATTTCGCCGATAGGTTTGCTCAAACGAGCAATCCAAAAAAGGATATTGTTTTCGACAGGTCTCTATGAACATCCGCAGAGATCGACTTGACACTCGAATCGGCTTACGAGCTCCGCGATGAGGATAAAACTCATCCAATACATCTCCATACTCTAGCGAATATGACGAAAAATCTCCAGAACCATACGGACGTGGAGGATTCTGGGAGAATGTCGGGAAGATTACCCACCCCATCCATGGCACCCTTTCCGTCTCCCGAAATGTACTCCGTTCCCTTCTTTCCGGTTCCCCGGCCCTGCGCCGAAAAACGGAGGGGAAAGCGCATATGCCCACCCTCCACCATGGACATACATACTCCCCCAGTCCTACCCTCCCTTCGAGCAAAGCCGTAAATATGAATCCAGAGGCGCATTATGAAATAAAACGATGGAACGTCAAGAGCGAGCTCAGTCCGTATCTATCTTCTTCCCTTCAGCCCCACGATGCGGAAGACCATTATTCTTTGCGGGGAAAGGGGGAGGTGCTGGGGGTTGAAAAGCATAGGCAGCCTATTCCTTTCCTATTTACCACCCTTATACGCTCTCCTTCAGCCCCTTCCCAGCCCGCGTAGAGCGACGGAAGGGAAGGGGGTTTTGCAGTGTGGGCCGCCTGAATGGAATGAGGGGAGGTGCTGGGGGGAGAGAGGTAAGAGGGGAAAAAGGAGTTTGTCTGTGTGTGTGGAGGATATATGGAGAGAGGCGGCGGAGAGTTTGGAGCATTCCACCTCAGCGGGATGTCAACAACGAGACGAGTCACATACATCTCCGAATACTTCCACCAACGCTTCAGACATGTGGTATTCGCTCACACCACCAATCTCCACCATCCCCATCCAGGCTACCGCATCCTCGCACTTCGTACCAAACCACACTATTACGCTTCTTCGTATCGCTTATTAACTGGCGTGTGGTGAGATAGTAGTGGAGACATCATACATGAAGTAAGAGAATCTATGTCGTCTAAGCTCACGAGTGCAAATCAATTTTTTTATAGAAATGAATTATCACAACGGCACGGTTATAAAGCCTACGTTGTCCATCAGCCGGATGATAAACCTTCTGTTTGTGGTTAGTAATTTTATGTGTATGTTAATAAATAACGGATAAGTATTCCACTGGTTGGTCAGCTTGGTACCACGGACTCAAATCCAGGAATGGCCTCTGGGTGACTGAAGGCCAGACAGGTAATCCAAAACTCTATGACTCCCTGAGCATAACCTAGGTCAGCAAAACCACTGACATTTTAAGGAAAGGAACTGTCTTATCCTCTTTGGAAAACCATTGATATTATATGGAAAGAAACTGTCTCCTCCCCTTTTCTCTTGAGTTATTTTAACATGCCGCTATTTGATGCCTATCTAGGTAATTCCGACTCTCACCAATGGAGCCAACCACAAAAACTCGAAGACTTATCTTGGTAAATCTGGCTCTCACTGATCAAGCTTACCACAAAAACTCGAAGACTTACTTGGATTATGAAACAAGCTACAAATAATATTGCTTCAGTTATTCTGGAAATATCTCTGCATCATTAAGTTATATACTGCTCATATGTCCTGTGCCTATTATTATAAATTTTGCTTCCCATCTGGAGCACACCGCTGAAGCCATCCACAACCTTTGTTAACATGAGTCTGATTACAGATAGAAGAAATAAATAAAGTTACATTCTCGCCAAATAGATTCATATTATACCCAACCTTGGCTTCAATTAGCTCACAAATTGCATGAGGAATGAAAAATATTTTTGCCAGCATTTACAAATTTCATCATACATTTATAGATCACGTAAAAGGCTTTAGAATTAAAACGATTAGGTGTTTTGTAGGTTTTCAACATTTTACCTAATATATAATTTAAGAATCTCAGAGTCATTTAGACTGTAAAGAGCCGATATCTGTTAGTAAAATGTCTTCATCCTTTCCTCGGTAAAACCTTCGCAATTCATGGTCTGTGAAATGAGTGCCATAAAACCAATTGTGTCAGCTTCAGTGCTTTGCCCATTTTATGGAAATTACTTAGGTCACTTCATGGCTCTCAACAGATTGTTTAATAACGGGTGGAAAACACGTTATATTTTTCAAGGAGCTTAAATAATTCCTCCTTAGGAGAGATAATAAAGCAAGAATCACCTCATTAAGGAGAGCGTGAATAGTTTCACTCCCAAATCCTTGGAGACAAAATGCCCCTTTCTCTCAAAGCAACAAGACGGGTTTAAACCCAAGGTCCGCCCACCAAAACTTGCTATGTATTTTTGGCTTTCAAATGATTTCCATCGCTTTTCACCCACACATATACACACACACACACCGCGAAAAACTTTTGCCGGAGACTATAAAGAGTCCGTAATATAATTTAACGGTCCGGAGGCTTTTCGGTCGACATTCTCATCTTTCAGCCGTAATAAGACGTGACACGGTGGGTGAGACGAAAGATTCTCTTTTAACTGCTTATCGCTACCATTTTCTTCAACCCCTAGCGTCCAACCAAAGACCTCACCCTCCTACTCACCAGCCTCCCTCTCAACCCCACGGCCTCCCACTTTCCCATTTCTCCCTTTCATTCTCTTTTTCGCTCAGTTATCCCAAATGATTTACGTACAACCCTTTCGGATCCGAGCGGTCCCGTGCATAAACCTGAGGAACGGGGGTAATTCCACGGGGAAAGAGCTTGACATTAGACTGCGTGGGGTTTGAAAAGCCGTTGGTGAGAAATTACCCATCCAATGAAAAGTTAGATATTGGATTCAGAGTTTCGAATATGATTTCTTGGCCCCTAGAAAGCATGCTATAATTTATACTCGAAAATGGACAAAAACTCTTAAGGCACTCAAAATCTTTCATAAAAGTAATTTTTTACATTCATATTTAACTCGCGATAAAATGCATACCGCTATGAACCAAAGTGAGGAAGGTTTCTTGGGATTTCGCGATTTATCTTCATTTACAGACTTGAAAAGAAACTGTCTATCCAAGATCATTTTTCCAGTTTTTGAGCATGGTTTTTACATTAAAATTGCCATAGAAATCCGATACCGTAAAAATTTTACGAAGATATGTAATGTTTAACTAAAATCGTTTTCTGTCTGTTTTTTTACAAATAAAACTAAGGGAGAAATTAAGAAATCCATATTCATATAGCAGTTGTCAGCGGCTTCTATGCACACAAAGCAATGAAATAATCGTAAAGAAATTCATTAAACTTGAGCAGTAGTTACAGTAGATCTGAAGCATCGTATTCTTTCCATTCATTTAGCTTAATTTATAATTAACACTTCAAAAAGATATACTTGAACTAGGTCACAAGCAACTTGCCATGCGACTTTCGAATATCCAGATTTAGAATGAATCAATTACTTGTTCTACGTGTTCATAACACCTTATGATGAAGATATAGAACTAAAAAATAAAACCGTTATTTTGAGATAAAATTAAAGTTTTTTAATGAATAAACTGTTTCGGTAAGGAATAATTATGCGTGAGTGTACTCAGGGTCGTGTTAAGGGGTAGTCTGAAAAAGAGCCACGAGCTAATAACTATTTTTCTAACGATGGCATTTTATTACCTCAAGAGTTTTAAGGTTACGCTGATCCCACTCACTGAACTTTAGCTGAGTTCAAAGAGAATTTTTAGGCGTGTTTATCCCCTTAAAGGACCGGTGTTTTCTTCCCCTATCTCCCTTAGACTCGAAGTAATACAAACCAAGCTGCACCGAGGAAGCAGAGCGCTCGCTCTTTGGTTACCAGGAGTAAATTTTCTTTCACCCACATACCTCTCCTCCACTGACGCCCTTTCCAGACGCCTTCCTTTCCTCCGCTATCCCTTTGTGACTAAACGATAGGTTAGGTTACAAGTAATGTGACTGCTGATAAGTAAGACCATAGCGTATGCCACTCCATTGCGGCTATTATTATAACTCGGCTAGGAAACCTTGGATCCTTAAATGAGTCAAATAACCCCAGCACACAAATCACGTTGTGTGCTTCTTTTATGGTTTCGCCTGGTTTGGAGTCTCGAAAAGCAGGATTTATCTTTCAAGTAAACATCTATTTAGAGGCATCCAAAGCAGCCGCAGATGTTTGTTGGTGGTAACTGGCCATAGCCGAAAACATTACTAAGCATAAGTGCATCCTATCCTTTCAAAAAAGCAATCTGCCCATGAGGTTTTACATGAAGCTTTAAGGTTTTTAGAAGAAAGGCTAGTACCTATCATGTTGCATTAGAAAGAAGTTGTTTAAATTCTTATAATAACATATTCTTCTTTAGAGTATGTCTAGAATTTCAATAAAATGAGAAGAAGAACTACATTATAATTTTCTATTTTTGCATGAAACCCGTTAATTTCCTATTAATTTAAATTAATATTTCAGTCAATTGACTAATAATGTATGAAACATTTAGTTATTAAAGTGCTATGAATTCTCAGATATGAGAGCGTAATAATAAAATCTAATTCAAGACAATAAGTTGGCTCAAAAAGAAAATATTTTATTAGAGAGTTTATTTTCTATATATTGCAACGCAAATATCCTTAATTATCACTGAAAATTAATATGCCGGCTTAATTTTTTGCCGGCCGGCCTAAAAAAGTGTTTGATAGAGTTCGCCTACTTTTCCAAATATTAAATTCACACCACTCGATTATACATATCACTAAAATCTAGCATGAAAAACATCCGCTTTATTGATGGTGCAGAATGTCTTTAGAAACCTATTTTGCACTCAACCAAGCTACTATACTCATCCGAGAAAAACGTATGTACTCTGTTGCAACAAATCACGTTTCTCTCTTTCTAAACAAATTGGTATACAAAGACAAATTTATATGTGACGCCAACACAGTCACGAAGATATATTCTATATGCCTCTAAATGATACCAGCTGCAAATTCAGATATACGCACCCAGCTGCCTTAATAGGTGGGTGACGATATAATAGTGTAGGCAGAGATGAGGGCTCAAAATCCCCGAGGGATCTGACAAAAATACGTGGATGGCGCCGCTATTAGCGTTCAACTGTATCCTTCGCCTGCGGTCCAAATATTTCTTTCGCACCTGTTTATGGGAGGGGAAGCGAGGGTACGGGGGGAGTCGCAAGCGAAGGTCAAATTCCCAGAAAATGTTGATTTCTGGATCCTGTTTATTTCTTAAACCACCATCACTCCTTGGGTTCCACGTGCGTTGATTATAACTCAAAAGTAGGCTTATGGAGGAAGAAATGGCTCAAGTAAAGTCCAACACTAGTTAGGAGTTGCATAAAAACAATTTGTTAATGACAAAACTGCTCTATAAATCTTTTAATAAATGCGAAAATGTGCCTGAATACGCTTAAAATCAAATTAGCAGCATTATTAATTAAAAGAAAAATGGGAAACTCAATTTATTTATATTTATATCTGAACCAATGCCTTCACAAACTTCTAAATGAAAAAAAAATCCCGTGGCACGCAGCTAATATCAATAGCCCTTACTTTATTATGGCCTGAACTAAGTTACCACTGTTTTTAAAAACAAGCTTATCTTGCATTCCACTCATCGAAAAATGCGTAACTAACACCGTAGCTGGCTTCAGTCTCAATGGGGTTTACGCGCATATATGCATTTCACTTCCAACTTTGAACTTCAAATATCAAAGGTTTTCATCCATGACATTTATATTATTTATGCTTCTCTAACTTAATTTCCTTATGTTAGCTATACATGGTTTATTTTTTTACCTCAGCCTTACTAGTAAATAACGTAATATGAGATTTTAGGTGGCTATGGCAGATGACGAATGATAACATTCATGTTAACAGTATTTTTAATATCCCTTGAATTAGGCCTTCATCATGAATAAGGAAGTACTAATACATCAGTTCCGTAAGCGTTTCGGGGAATTTTACTCCATAAGACTGAAAGAAGCAACTTTGCCAAGAATGGGCGTTTATTTTGGCCGTATTTATGTCTAACTCCTTCTCCCGGTAGATTTCCGCCTGATTGTCTTCCTCGCAAGAGAAGAATCTGTGTGGCGCATGAGGCTTTGCCCGAATAATATCGTCTTCCGCTACCACTACCGTAGTTATCCCATGCAAAATTAAAACACCCTTTGCTGCATTTTGGTCTCGTATTTCCTGGACCCGTCCGCACGTTTTCTTTGCTCTGCCAAGAGAGTCTGGTTTTTTGTCTCAATTCGATCATTTTTTTTGCAGTAGAAATGAGAAATGCATTTGCAACACCGTCTTCTAGCATCCAATTTGTAGAGTGCTGGTTGTGACCAAACGATTGCAGTGGTGATAAATAATCTCAAATAAATATGGTTACTGCATCCAACATGTGTAAAAAAGTAAAGCATGAAATCCTAATGACGGGACTAAATCATCCTTCCAATGAGCGCATAGAGCAAGCTTGGGGAAAATGGTGCCTAATTATAAAAATCATGGTGATTTGGAGTTAAATGATAAAGAATATCTACGAAAGTGGAATGGAATTTCGTACTTACTTTGATAGATACCAAACTACCGGTTTTTAGGTACTATCACTTTCAAAAGTCGGTCCACACGTTGAGTGCGGCCAACTTCGCATTCCGCTGAATTCGAATTTCAGGTATTGCCTATGTATTAAGCGACTACTAAGGGTCAACTTGACTCATTTATACTGAACTACGGAGACCCTCGTATGGCCTTCTCCTGCTATCGCTGCCCAGCGAACTCCCCCGACTCCAAGTGGTAGGCGACGGTAGGCGGAGATTGCAAAAGGGAAAGGCGTTTGGTATTTTTCCCAGTTAGGTGTTTTTCACTCTTACGAGTTTCGGCGGGCTTAATACACAAGAATACAACTAAGCGGGATTAATTTTATTTGTGATAAATCGATGAAATGGATCGGCGAATTGACCGCCATAAAGCGATCACAAAGCAATTTTTTTAGGATAATTCTCGAATTTGCGTTTAACCCTGGACAGCTAACTCCCCGGACCTTTCCCCAATTGAGAATGTGTGGGGTAACATTGTGAATGAGTGGCATTACTACGGAGAAAGAACCGAGTAAAACTTTCGAAGTCTACATACGGGATGTTTGAAATTCTTTAAGCCGATGCCCCCGTGTAATAGAACTTTTGGTTGGGTCTATGCAGTCACGATTACGATCTGTACCTGAAAATAATGGCGATATTACAAAATATTAAAGTTGTTCTCTGGTGAATGAGATTTGGCTTTAGATTTCCATTACCATAGGTAATATACTGAAAATGACTATCCCAAACTATCTAGTACACTTTTTATCCTAACCTTATCAAATATTGACTCATTCCCATTAATTTTCGCTACAAAATGAACGCCATGCCATCTTAAAATTTAAACCACGACTTCTATTTCATTCAAATCTATTCTAAAGAACGAGAAAATTTTTAATGTTGCTTATTTGAAAATAGTATATTTTATATATAAGCAGTTTTTCATCGTAAACATTTTAAATGGAGTGTATGTCTTTTCTGAGAGCGAGAAATCAATTAAGTTATATCTCCACTGAAGGAAAACTCATTCAAAAATTACCGCATTCATTTCTGATAAATTACAATCCACGTTTTGTAGCTTCATTCACCATAGTTTGCATTAATTTTATCCTTTTTTGGGTTTTATGCTTTTTAGTTAATATCGTAAAGTATTATTTTCAGTAATGAATGTGTTAGATATAATAGGTATGGCTTCACTTTGAGTATTTAGAAATCAGCTTCGAGCGGCGTTACACCAAAGGCAGGTTTCAATTTTAATTTTTCTCCATTAGCCTGTAATTCGTCTTACATTGTTTTTATTGGTCTGTTAAATGCACTACGACAGTGTTTAGGAAGTGAATACATAACAAAAAGATTCATTGACTGCAAGTATACCCATCACTCAGCTCTCCGTTCCTGAAAGGACCTCTAATTTCTAGAAGCAAGGTTTACTATGGTGGCAACATATACTGGAGATGTAAAACTCCACTGACACATCTGACTATGGAATCTATCAGTCACGCAATGGGGGATGCAAACTAAAGAAATTTTTGTGATACCCAAGGTATCAAACGCACGATGTAATTTTAATTAGGTAGCAATTTTTATGCTCTTTTGGACGAGATTGTTTCACTGCACAGGGCACAACCTACGCTTTCACGAGCACTGACGAAAAATGAGCTTCTGAAGAGATATCAGGGACTATAAACTGTTTAAATCTGTCAATCCTTTAGCATAAATAGTTTGGTTTAATAAATCAATATTACTACCACAAGGCAATCAATTAATAAATTCAGTTTTAATACATTCTCGTAAGAGCAATGCCATACTGTGAAAAACATTACGTGCCTCATTGTAAGAATACTTAAAAGCTCTATGCCAAATGCAGTGTACTTGACTTTAGTCACAAAAAAGTTGTGATATTTTCGTGGCACAAATAACAGGCTTAGAGTTAACGTTTCCAGGCTTGGATTGTTTCCTTTCATTATGCCCATATTAATTCCAAAAATTAATTAAGTAAAGACCGATCACTAGTCATTATCATGAGGGTAATTCGGAGTGAATAGTGAATAAATCTCAACTTCCGATTGCAAGAGATGATCGGACTCCCATCAGTTACTCATCCCAGGTGATTACTTATCGTTAATTTTTCCCTTTTAGGTGTTTATGAAATTCTCAACTGTCTGCGTATCCAAGCAATATATTTTGCTACAGTTAAAAATGGAAAATCGTTGTATCAGTGACTAATGTGTGCGCTGGGGGATTTCCAAAACCTCCAAATTTTCGTTCCGTTTACTAATTAATGATAAAAGCATGAAGACCATATCAATTGTTTTGTTCTTAAACTTTACTCAAAGGTGTCGTTTTAATTTACTGAGCAATATCGTTTTAATTTTACTTTGCAATTATGGAGATAGAGAAGCAAATTTATCACCTCTACGTGTGATTCACTAATATAGATATTTGCCATAATATCCCTTTTCCCGTCGTTGAGTCATGTCCCATCTATAGCACCTTAGGCAACACCACGTTTTATTTGTGCTAAGTCTCTCGTATATCTCCTTTCGACTTTTCGTTTATTTTTCTCTCCATCCTACTTGAAAACAGCGAAATTTCTATTCAAACACAATTCTTTAAATCCTCTGTTACACCAAGCTCCATACATTAATTTATCCTTTACTGAAGGACGTAGTTATACTTCCCGGAAAGGTAACCTGTTTCCCCAGCTCAGAAGTTTCCTTAGTTTTCTTCATTTTTGGCTATTACTACTTTATAAACTACATTGCCTGCGCTTTATATGATTAATTCACATCCCACATATGACGAACCTTTTCCCCTGCGAAATTGACATTGAGTCCCGTGGTTGACTTGGTAAATAAATCTTGGCCATCTGCAAATCTACCAAAATTAAGTTACCTGCTACTTTCCTTCCTAATTTTATCCCTTTTCATACATCTATTACCAAATTGTTAGCGAACAATTGAAAGTCAATGGTAATAAGAAGTGGCCCGGCCTGAATCCTCTTCCAACATATACCCATTCCGATTCGTCATTCATTACCCGTATACCGCTTCATCCCGGAGAGGTTTTATAATTAATCGCCTAAACTTCCAGTTTACTCCCTATTTCTGCAGTAATATTTATTATTATCGTCCAATGCACTCTGTAAAACGTTTTCCAGCAGTCTAAGAAGCAAATAGAGACATAGTGGCTATTATCTATAAATAAATGTTAGAATACTCATCACCAGAAATGAGTTTCGCGTCCCGCTCTCTTTCCTTAACCCATACTGGTCTTCACCGGGGAAGTCTTCCGCCCTTTCCCCGATTTCATCTTAACAGCTATTTGAGCTATTTTTATTACGTGCGAAATAAAAATTCTGATCTCTTAACATTATCTTTCTTTTCTCATTGTCGGGAAAGGTTTCCGAGCTGATTTTGCAATAGTGGATTTCGGAAACGTATTTGCTAATACTTTATAAATTACTAGTTTTCCCGCATGTAAACGAGGCTACTATTTGTCCCCTTAGCGCAGGACTAATGATTTTTGCCACGACGACCTTATGAGGAGAGTACGGGAAATTATCGCCTTCTTCCTCGCACAAGAAATACCGATAAGTCCCAGCCGGAAACACTTCATGGGTTCTTCGGCTGGCGAATTCTTATGGGAGTGGGGGTTGGGATTGTTTTGGCTATTCGTTGTCGGAGGGAGAAGGTCACGCGAGGTCTCTTAGCGAGTACAAAGTAAACCCAAGTTGTGCTAGTCGTAGCAGTAAAATTGGCCCCCAGAAGTCATGGAACGCGTATGCAATACGTGAAGCTCGATTTCAGCAGAACTCGGAGATGGTCGCGCTCACCGTGTGGACCGACTTTTGAAAGTGATAGTACATTAAATCCCAGTTTTATAGTGTTTGGTTATCTTTGGCCTCAATATCACGTAGCCTATTCGTTTACTTGACGTTCATTCAACTTACTTGAGTTAGGGTTTTATCTATTACTGCTGACTAACTATTAGTTGAAATAGGCGTTATTAATGGCAGACCGTATACCCTCCGTTTCCCATACCTAGAAATTATTTAGCCATATATTACAAAACTGGCGTAAATAAATTATCGCATCACTTTCCGTGCTTGACCCACGGGTTTTCGTAACATAGTTTATTACTTGCGATAATTGGTTAGCAGCATTGGATTGGACATTAGCAACATTGGTTACTTACCATTAACAACAATGAACTTTTATTTTGTGATTTACATGTAATAAGTCCAATGTTAAATAGAAAGTGATTGTACATATTTAACTTGTTAATGCTTGTCGCTCATGTATGACTAAATGCTTATGAGTGTTTGTATGTAACTCTTATGGGTATATGTATGTTTGTGTGTATGACGAGCGTTGTCAGTTTGTCTTTTCTGTTGTTCTTTGCACAGAGCATTTATTTTGGTAGATTTTGTGTGCTTCACTGTGAGTATCTTGATTGTTCTAAATTTGCTAATGTTGCATGGCTTAATTAATGGTAGCCCCCAAACAGGTGTTCCTTAAGGGCTACCAAACTTGCTTCACCTAATAATGTATAATGACAATGAGAGTGTTGAGAGATGCATATGAGTATGAGAGCTCTGTATATAATGACTGGAAGCAATAAATTATTATTATTATTATAATCAAACGTGTGTCATATAAGAAAATCGCAGGTTCTACGAAAGAGAAATAACCAAATGGACTTGATTTCTCAATCACCTTTTTTGGCTTGCTTCGACAGTTAAATGTATTATGGTATTATACCGAGTGAATGCTTTGACGAGCAGTTATTATTTTGGGCTCCATATAACCCAATATAAATAATCTACCTTACTTCTGATGTTTTGATACAGACCACGAAACAAAATTGGATAGGGATAACGAACGGGAAATAATTTCAAGAGACGGGATTAGGAATGGGGTGGGATAAAGGGGTGCGAGATTCCGGTATGGACATCTTAACACGCATTTTTTCGGACACCCAAACTCCGTCGACGACTCGGTTATATAAGTTTATTTCACCCGTGTCTCTTTTTCCCGAACACACACTAATTCCAACCCCCTTCCCCCGTCCCTCAGCCACAGCCACCCCATCTCCAACAACCCTCAACAGCTCACCTCCCCTGGCTCCCAGCCAATGTGACCCGGTTTCTATTCTAAGGACACTATAGGAACCATGGAGGCTTGGAAAGGTGAGGCGGCAGCGTTAGACTGCTACCCGTGCCTTCCGACAGAGGGACACAAAGTCGCGCCGTGTGCCAAAGAGATTTCGTCACAATGGGAGGAAATATTTCTCTTACGCTTCGGCTGCGTCCTTCTTCTTGCTACGATGAAACCTCTCCTGTTCCCGAGTCCCCCGTCATTTCGGGCACATCCTTTACCGTCCTTCGTCTTTCTATTTCTTACAAGTTCCGCGACCCACACAGGTACTGTGGCTGTGCTTCGCTTCCAAGCCTGTTTCCCCATCTCCCCTTATCTTCCCTGCTTCATTTGATTCATCCGCGGACGCCTACACGGCCAGACCGAGGGAACTAAAAGTAGTAAACAAATGAGCGACTAAATGCGACGGGGTACTCCTTTATCGCCTCTGCAAGCCGATACGCTTTCCTTTCCGACGTCGGCTGAGAGCGGAGAGGCCTTGGGGTTCTACGTGATTCACTGGCGGAAAAGCCAAGAGCTGAGTGCCCGTGTGCTAGAAGACTAACGCATACTAAGAACTACGCAAAGAATTTCCTAGAAAGTATCCCCACAATCGCGTTATTCGCATGGGGTACCAAACGAAAACATTTAACGCGAAGTAACAAAAGATTTTGTGTCCCTCAAACTACGAGATATTGCTTATTCAAACTGCACAATCTATTTTTTACATTATAAAAATGTATAATCTAACACTAAACAGCGTTCTTAACATCAAGCTGCAAGGTACACGCAGAACTCACTGAACAAATAGAAAATATGACGAGCCCCATAACTGTTTCACGATCCGGTTCTAATCAATTTGAGAACTTTCAACGACTCAACAAGCTTCGTGAGAAAACAGTCAAGTTTCCTCGGAGGCTAACCAAGGTAGTTGTAAGGCCTCGGTGGCAGTTATTTCCTCGATAATAATATCATCACATATATGAACTAATCAATAATGCTATTTAGATCATCGCATTAGGAGGCCAAGAATATGAGCAAGTCACTGCGAATTCTGCTAACTGAATCTCTCAACTTATGTCTCAATGAAAATTACATAAGTAAGGCGCTTGGGTTCGCTGAAATTATATTTAAATCAGATTATTATTAAGTGGAGAGCCCCTTGGCACGCTAATTAAAGGCGAAAAACCTTAGCTCCTCCAGCTCGTCGTTTTAAGGTAGCCTGCCGAAGAGAAAGAAGAAAGGTATGGAAGGAATGCTTACAACTGGCGAGCGTTCAAACCCAGCGATCCATAGCGGCTTGAACTGCCACCGGACGTAAATCGTGGGTCTCAAGAAGGAAAGAAAAATTGTCTAGGACGTAATCGAATGGGAAGAGGGTCATTTTGTTTATTTTCCATCAGTGTGAGGCTTCGGCCTACGTGAGGAAGCTCACGGCACCAGCCAAAATAATGTTTTTATCCACTTTAAAAACCATTAAGTTCAATTATAGCAGCCAACTACTGCTGTGAGAGTGGATTACGGTCTTTGCATGAAAATATCAGGCATCCTTAGCGTCTCCACTAAAATATTTATGATTTTGTAAGCACGTTATGGTCACTGATTGACTTAAAATATTCGCGAAAAAATTAAAAATGAAGGTTAATAATTTTTAAACACTTGATAACGGTGGTTCATACACTTCTCAATAAAAAAATATGGAAATATGTCTTACTGGTAAGCCATATGCTTAAGATTGGGCAATATTTCCGAAAAGTTGACAGTTCCCATCGCTTTTTCGGGAGCTACATGTGGTTGGCTTGACACCTTAACAGTATTCCAATGACAAATTAGCAAAAAATACTAATTGAAAGAGCTAAAAATTGGAGATAAGTGTACGATCACACCCTCTAGAGATTGGAATGAATTTTTTAGTAGATGGCAGAGTCTCCGTATTTTGGGACCTTTTGGGATTTTCCCGAAGATTTTGATTTACAAAATAATCCCTGTTATTTTTTATTGGCAGTTGCTTTAAAACTTCAAAGAAAAAAGAGCCGTTTCTCTAACAAATTAGCATGATAAATCGCGCAATTCGCGATAAAATATTTCACGAAGTCCGTAATGTGAGGTATGCAATAATTGTTTAAGATAATAAGTCACTTTGGTTGGTTATTTCCTGTTGGTATTTATTTTTTACTGAGCAAAGAATCTCAAGAAAACATGAAGGTTGTCATGACATAGGATTCATCAATTAAGCACGAGAAATCTTATGAATCCGAAAGTTATTACTATGCAGTGGATAGAAATAGCCGTGGTGTGCTCTGAGACCATTGTGCCAGTGGGAAATGGACTTTTTAGCTTTGCAATTTCATTGCAAAAAACCCGCTATAATTTAGAATTAGATATTCATATTTTAGAATTAGAATGTTTTAATATTTACGCGCGGAAAAACGCGCACATCCAATGTCACACGATTGAATATTAATAAAATTCTTTTAGAAAAATTTTTATAATATCTTGCTAATAATAACCACAGGATGAAATAGCCTTTTCGTTAATTTGATATCAACTGAGAGCCCTCATATCGTATTGACTGTCGGTTGATGTGAACGTTAATAACGGGAGAATGTATTTTTTTCAGTTAACATATTCCCCGTTCACATTGATAGGTTTGACTGATGGTTAACATGGTGAATCTTACTTGCGATCACAAGATTTCCATTTCCACCTCTGGTGAAGAGCAAGGAATTACTAAAAAAACAACTGAAGCAGCCTACGCGCTTGCAGCAGTACTGAAGGGTATTCAAATTACATATCTGTATTGAATAAAAATTTAATCAATGCATTCTCCTTTGAAATGAACTTACTGGCTATATTAGTCCAGGAGAAATTCAGTTTGCCTTTCAGAGTTTAGTTCATTCATCTATTTGCTTGATTCTTTATTTTCTTGACTCGTTATTTCAACAAACTTCCGTTCACACGAATTTCAAGTTTTGGTACCCATGGTAAACCCTAGTAACTCTAGCTTGGTAAACACTTTTGTTAGGTTTGGCGCTAACTTGCGTTTTAACGTTGAAATTCTTACTAACATTCGAGTTTCTAGCGTAGGAAGCCAGAAACGTAAACAGGGCAATAGGGAGAACACGTTTTAACCAGAGATTATGAAACCGGGCCTTAGAGTCGCAAGGGAAAATATGAGAGAAACTTGTGCCGGGACGCCGGCTTGTGAGTGGGGTGCATGTGAGAAGAAATAAAATACGTGGGGGTGCGTGGGTTCCCACCGGAAGAAGGAAGGGGTGGACGCCCCTGACTTCCCCCCTCCTACTCGATAATCCACTCCCTGCCGGGAATGTGTGCAGGAGACAGTCTCCTTCCTTTTTTTTCCTTCGACCCCATCCCCTTTGCTTCCTTCCTATGGGCGATGGCCGTGGAAAGAATGGGCATTTGGATCACGTCTTCCAGCCTCCGCCACCACGGAGGAAGGGAGAGGGCACTCCCCCCCCCCAACACATAATTCAGTGGAGCAGGGAGTCTCAGGACGGGTAAGATGGCACTGCTTGGGTAAGTGTGGAATTGGCGCCTTCACTGGGACAGCTAAGTGGGAAAGGAAAGGCTTTGGGGAGAAGGGCTTCCTACGTCTACGTACTGGACTGCGTGCTTCCGCAAGGGCGTGTGGCAGGGGGTGCTAGGACGTCAGCCATGAAGGAGGGAGGTTCATTATTTGGAAAAGGAATTGGAAGAGGGAGAGGATGACAAATGGGTTATGTTTTACGGAGTTTCTATGTAAGTGTACAGCTCTGCTTATGTTGAAGCCATAAAAAGTGTTTGAGATGAAGGAAATTTTGTACCAATCCGTTAGAGATAAACGGATAGAGAAAAAACGTGCCTGTTCCGTGTCAAAAAATGGTTTCCGAATTTCTTCTCACGCACTATTGAGAACTGCATCAGCAGTAGATTTTGGACATGATTTTGTAACGCAGTTCATCAGGCATCATTTATCAGAATTTATTTCTTATCTTAAATCCAAACTACATAGGTATCTATTATAGTAACACCTCACGTCACCACGTCCTTGTGGAAGAAGCTCGCGGAATAAGATGCTAGTGGGCAGTGTATCTTTCTTAATTTACTTCTTTCAGATCTCGAAATATAGTAATGAATTAAATATTATGCCGTCTTACT
This sequence comes from Pyrrhosoma nymphula, assembly GCA_963573305.1. Taxonomy (NCBI): domain Eukaryota; kingdom Metazoa; phylum Arthropoda; class Insecta; order Odonata; family Coenagrionidae; genus Pyrrhosoma; species Pyrrhosoma nymphula. The sequence continues at coordinate 93,487,697 of OY754338.1, forward strand.
GAAACTAGGTTTGATATTATTGTTTTTCATTTCACTATTTATTAGTAATTTTAGCTTAGCGTTTAGCCGATTCTCCAGTGGTTTCCAACCTAATCCTTCTCTCAGCTGTGTTATATAAACTCTGTGTTCGCTCATAGCAGTTTTCTTGGGGTATCGACGAGGGAGTGTTGTTCTTTGATGCGTGGGGTGGAGATGGCAGTAAGGAGTTCGATGAAAGGGAAGAAGGAGGAGAGTGGCTAAAGGCAGAAGAATGATGCATGGTGGTTGGGAAGAGTCGGATAATAAAGGGAGTGCTCGGCCGTAAAAATCGAAGTGTTATGCCTCCCGGGGAAGGGAGGCGTATAAGGGAGGGAGAGACGGGAGTCACCTAAGAGAGGATAAAAGAGGAGAGAAAAACATCTCACACTAGTGGGGAAAGTTTTCGTGACCATGTTTTACGAATATTTTTTTAAAATACTGCGTTCCGTTTAGTTCCACTCTTAAGACGTCTGTTCGGCCAATAGCTTATTTCTTTGACAGCTGCATTATAACCATGGATTTTAGTTACATTGAGACATATAGGACAGGCATAGCTACTAAATTACCCAAAGGCATGCGCTTAAAAATATTTCTCGTGACACGATATAAACGATTTCTATGGAGGAAGGCTTAGGTAACGACAAGCTTTCAGGATATAGTTTGCACGGCTTTTACATTTGATTTTTTACAAATAATTTGATTATTCGTAAGAAATTTCCAAAGATGAATATATAGGAATGAAAATTTCTTCTTCCCACTAACAAATGCCCGTCTATAACAGAAGCAGAAGGGCACCTGGGTGTCCTAAAACAGGTCTCCCATTTTAGCAATTCCTTTTCTAACTCCCTCCTATATTCACGAATCAAGTCCAAACAGACCCTATATCACACTCAAGTCACACCCACCAGGGCAAAATGCAGATGCTGTTATCCCATTGAGTTTTTTTTGCTATCCAATAAAAACTTTAGCTTAAATCGTTTTCTGGCGGCCTTCAATGTCATAACTGAACCCTAGGAAGTAGTAAAGTCAGCCGATAAGTACCTCGAAGTTATCGTTTATATTGACTCAGTTTCAAAAATAAACTCCGCTTGTTCAAAAATGAACAATATAAACAGCAATTAACTACTTCCAAAACGCAGTCCACTCTGTTTAGGCGAAGCATTATGAAGAGAAAAATAATTACTTCCCCGAAAGAATGTGATCAGGCAATGTGGAAAAAATGCTATATAGCGCCGGAGGATAACTTACGATAATGTTCACCCTAATCGCTGAGGTGGAAGAAAAATTCGAGAGCGCAGCGGGCCGGAAACAAGGGGCGAATTTATGAGCAGCTCTTCCCTCATCATTTTGAACTTACGAGCACCCAATGCAAGGCATCTTTAAAGCTTCACATGCATAGCTAATTGTTTATAATTTTTTGTGTTAAGCGATAAGGCCCAGGGAGTAGGAGCGGAAATTAGTAGTAAAACTTATTTTTAAGTACTTTAATTACTCAATTTAATTATTAATTTAAAGGAAATTAGTAATTTATGGCCACAGAAAGAAAACCCGGAGAGGAATATTATTCCCGAGGTAGGTTAAATAACAGCTGAAAGAATTAATGCTGAAGGTGGGTCGGTAAATGTTGCATACATGACTGCAAAGAGTATAATAATAATTTAAAAAAGGAACCTTAAAATTCCAATGCAACCGGTAAAATATCCTCAACTTCCATTTTTAGTTTAACCATACCTCAGAGTAGATTATAATCTCTTTGAGGGTTCGGTAAGGGTGGTTGTGAAAGCGAAAGTTTATCACAATATACGGGCACAAAGGTAAAAACTCACTCCCTTAAATGACATAACTAAATCAATAGGTCATACACCAACAATCATATGGGGTAAAAGATAAATTTCTGCTCTTCTCGAGAATAAATAGTAATAGTATCTGAGGTATTGCAGACTATCGGATATAGTGCTGTGGTGGTAATGATGCTGAGGAGACTGAACCTGTTCAGAAATTGATGTTAAATTCAATGTCAAAGCTTAGGCGGTGTCATTACAACCTTTTACTCGTGTCCAAAAGGGATTTTTATTCGTATTGGAATGCATAAAACTTTTCTTTGCTGATCCAAAGATATATCTTGCACAGCAAAATGTTGTTGAATGGAATGCAATAATTCAAAAAGTGTAGTGATACATTTATATGGCTATTTTACTGCCATGAATGCCATGAACAGCAATGCTCTTGGTATATATTACAAGAACTCTGATGGAGCTCACCACACGCCTAAGTAGTTTCTTGCATTAGTGAAAATTACTGTTTGGAAATTTGATCATAAATCCGAAGTACCAGAAAAACGGTTCCTAATTTATATTCACTTTTTCGGCCTAAATACAAATATTTCTTGTATACAAGTCATATAATTTTGAACAGAAGCATGGCTTTTCTGGTATTAGTGTAGATTATGTAATATCTACTTGTACAATATTTACACTGATTAAATTTAGCGGTACTACATATTTGCTTAGCTTTACTGCATAAATTGAATATTGTTTAACCTGATCTTCAAGGAAATGCTATTAACTAAACAAAGGAATTCATATTTGGATAACATTAATTACGAAAAAATACTTTTACTTCCTTCCAAAAAAAATAATGTTACCGCATCTCAGCGTAAAATGAAATAAAAGAATAAGTTAATTCCGTGGAAGCAAGATAAATTGTACAGTGTATCAAAATGGATCTAAATGATTTCGTCATCATTTAGTTGAAAATAATTACCAACCATTAAAATTACTAAATTTGTCAACAAAGTTATAATTACATAGACAAAATTGGAAATTGTCTTCATGAGGGGTGGTTACATGGGAGGGGGAGGAGACCTAAAGCCCACAGAAGCACTTCTTACCCTTTCGAATTTCCTACGGATGAGTATCACAGTTCATACATAATATTCCCTATGACATTATCTCCCCTGAGGGGCACATATGACGGCACGCCCACGAAGTAAAATGGTGTGCGTAGCACGATTTATTTCAGACGATACCTGATTTCATTACAGCTTCGACTCCGATTATTTGGTGGCGCGGAAAGTATATTCCATGCCGAGCCGTCGAAAGGACTAGACGAGCCATCAACGAGGGGGATAGGGTGGAGGTTGGCTGAGGCAAGACGTAAAGACTGAGGGAGATTGTTCTTGGTAAGTTGGTACCCCAGTGGAATAGCGGCTATTCGACTGTGGTAGCAAGAAAAATCAGCCGTGGCTGAACACGCTGCCCGAAGCCACTCTATAGACGACAATAATCCCACTATTCTCGCAAGAGAAACACATTTCAAAACAAGGATCTTTAGAGAAGCCCTAGAGATAAGGACAAACAAAAACCATGTCAATAGAGACAAGAGCATAGGATTAGAGATGCATGGTTACCAGTACTTTCCCGAAAGATAAACACCACTCGGAATGCTCTACATCCACACCCCTACCCCCTGAGTTATAGAGTATATATTAATGCGCAACCAAGGCGAGAATAATTAGCCCTGGCGAGATCTCCGACAGAAGGAGAAGAAGCGTTGGCCATTTTAAATTCAGACGCGGTCAACCCTAATGACAACTGTTTTACACATGACTACCAACCGCTAAATTTTTAATGATTCTAACCATATGTCACATTTTCTGGGCCACTTTACTTGTATTAGCAATACTTAATCTTTTAAGAAAGCTTTACCACTGTTTTAGAGAGGTATTTTGGCAATAAATAGGAAATCTTTACATAAATTAGTAACTGTATGCCCATCACTTTCTTGATCGATAAACACGTCCTGACACCAGGTTGGGTAAACTTAAAGAATTTTGAAATGAAATTAATAAAAGAGATTTGTATTAATTAGGATAGAAGAGATAATTTGATGAAAGTAATAAAAAAGATGAAGATTTTCATTGGATCCTCATTGGTATGTGATCTACGAGGTTAACACATTCTTCGTGAGTGTGATATGGAAAGAATTTCTTCCCGCGCGGAACAAGTTAAACACTGCCCATTTAAATAACCAGCCATCGCTCCTGAACGGCGGCCGCTTTGAATGAACGTGGATATAGAAGTTTTGTACTATCCCTTTAAATAGATTATGTACCTGTTTAAGTGATTCCCTCCGCAACACAACTGACCGCCGCTATCCGGTAATGGTAAGGCAATCTTTGTTGCTGCCTTATCCTTGCAGTTGCCAACAGTCTAATTTTCGCAACTGCTGACGCCATGTGCTTCGTAATCCGTCACGTTAAATCAAGGAACTGTCAAAGAACTGGCTTGCCAGGTGAACCATGCGGTCCTTGATCGGGCACACTCCAAGGGCGTAGACCTCGCCGAGAGCCAGGATTCTGGTGAGCGCTGACCGTTCGACGAATTCCTATGGACGAAGGGCCGTTTAGGAAACTCTTCCCAGCTGGTGAGGCGTATGGCAGTACAGGACTGACAAAAATCATGTACACCCGTAACTTCGTTTCCAACATACGTTGGCTTGACGTCAGGATCAAAGAAAGTCTGCAGGAAGCTCCTCTTGCCTTGAGGGCCGTTCTGATGGGGTGTTGACGGCATTTCAGGAGGCGGTACAGCGTCACTCACAAGTTCTGAACTTCCTCCTCTCACTGCGCCTCGGTGTAGTCGACGAGTATCCTATCCGGCTCTCAACAATTTTCCACGGTGAAGGGCATCGCCTTCGTCTTTGATGCGTTGATGGTGATATGCCATTCAGCGTACCACTGCAAAAGGCCGTCAACTGTGCGCTGCTAATTTCGGACCGCGTGCTCGGATCTGATGTGTATAGGCACATACATGTTTCGGATTACATTATTTCGGACCACGTGCTGTTCTTGGATGGACTTAATAATGACTGACAATTAGGGAAATGATGACGTCAAAGTCATGTCCGAAATTCACCGGTCAAAGTCTCGGGGAACGTCGTCCGTAAAGTTGTTAAACAGGATTGGTCCGAGGACCGATCGTTGTGGCATTATTACTACAATGCCCTTGGCTGTATACAGAGCTCTGCCCCAGGCGATCCAGGACCTCTTTTCCGTCAAATTGGACATGGCTAGACAACGGATCCAGAAGGGGAACCCAAACGTATTAATTTTCATGAAGAGGCCGTGGTGCCAGATCTTATCGAATGCCCTGTGGACGTCGAGGAGGACCACCGATTTCATTATATAAAAGGTGGTATTTATTTTAGAGGCATGTTATCCCGGTAGGTCGCCAAAAATATTTTAACCTTTAGGAGACGTCTTTAGAATTCGTGTCCTTCTAATGTTATAACAGCGAATTCCTGCGCTTAAGAATTTCTGCAGCTATCAGTGACGATTCAATGTCTTATTTAAAGAGAATCCACAGCACGTCCTCACTAAGTCTTACATGCCATAGTAACCTTTTATTAGATGTTTTCCTTAGCTCCGTAAGGAAATTGAAAAAATTACGACTGCAATTTACAAACACGACAATCGAAATTCGCTTGTCCATGCCTTTGTACTTCGGAGATCACGTCAGTGTTATCGGAGCTGCGCGGGAGGGATATAGATGGAGTGCAAGTGTGTGCGATACTATGAGGCGCCTATTAAGATAGTATACGATATTGACCCTATTTTTAAAATATGATTCAGAAATTTCAAGTGACCAGGCTCAGGAAGTTTGGTTTTGCGGAATACCTAATACGAAATACTATTCCATGCGGAGAGTGATATGCTACATGGTATAATGCGTTACCATTCAGCATGAGAAATTAATGAATTCAATTGTGACACCAAATGAACTATGATATCCTGCGGAATTTGACCCTTTGTCAAAGGAGACCGCGGGATGCCATGTGATATCATGTGCCTTGAACTTTCATTTCACTTAGATAATTGTTACCAAGCTTTATATATCAGGTCAATAATAATGAAGAATAAAACTACAAACAGTTTAATAATGTGCATAACCACGTGAGGGATTGGAGGCAATGGGAAATTCGATGAAGTGCAATACCATTCGGCACATGATATTATAGGTAATGCTGCTGAAAAACTTGCATCTCACGGCAGCGCTGACATACAGACATCGAACGGTACTAACTTCGCGGGAGGGTTTTACTCGCAGTGGGGCTTACGAGGAGGGTGATTGGGCGGTGGTGGGAAGAGAGGGTTGGAGTGCCGAGGAGACAGGGGCAGAAGGCAATAAATCGAAGAGAGAGGTGGCGGATGGGAAAGGCGAAAGGGTGAGTAGCAGGGCGGGGTGGAGGGGAATGGGTGCTCCGTCGCCGGCAGAATTGCTGCGTGCGATTGATCCGATGTTGTTTTGCCTCCCGAACACCCAAGGCACCACCCAACGCACCCCTCCTCATCCTTACTCTACCCCATCGCAAACCCCTTTCACTCCTTTACCCCTCCCTCCGCACCCCTCCCCCCCTTAGAAACCACCCCTTTTGCTTTTATTCACGTTTTTTTCTTTTTCCCCCCTTTTATTTCGATCACTCGTTCATTTCAACGCGTTTCTTGCCTACGGCTCCCTACTTCAAGAACCATCCCTCTCACCCGCTCATCCCTCTCTACTCTATCCCTTCTTTCCCCACCAATAAGTGTTCGCTGGGGTAAACGCGCCGACTGACGTGGTTTAGTCATGAGTAAGAGGGTGAATGGTAGGAGTGCGCTCGGAAAAATACGAAAAACAAGAAAAAATACATATGTAGAGACGGAATAAAAAAAACCTAACGCATTCTAGGCGGGAAAAATGAGAGGGTGAGGTGTTCGGGGGTACAATATAAAGAAAATGATTGGGAGAAAAACAAATGAGAGGTGAATGGCGTAGTTCTGTTACGGTATAGCGCGCCGTAAACAAATGAAGTGAGATATATTCGAATATGGATTCGATTCGACGGATGAAGGACGGTTGTGAGGTTTGCTTTTCCGTTCCATTTCTTCCGTTCTGCAGTCTTTCTTCCCTTCTCCACACCCGTCCTTATATCTCAGTTTCGCGGCTTTTCGACCAATTTTAATCCATCTACTTGCCATTAAATCTACTCCCATTTGGGGGGCATGGAAAGTGTCTTTGTGGTTCAGTTAAATGGGACCAATGAGTTGCCATTTCAACAATGTAAGTACTCAATGTTAGAAAGAATGGAAGAAACCATTTGGTTCATGCTTTTATTAGGAAAATATTTACATTTTTACTAAATAATTCTTAACGTCATTACGCATCTATCAATTAGACACCCTTTTAGATGTCCACTTAAATAATAAATATGAAATTAGGGCAGTTATAAGCCTCTGTCTAGATAGAATAAAAATTATCTCATTTCTGTATTGCAGAAATATTTGCATGTTTTACACATACATACAACTTTAGAGTAGAAATGCGCTACCATCAAGAAAGTCCTCTTAAAGAAAATCCGCTTAAAAAAAGTATAAGGCATTAATGTGAGTACAAAGGAATGACATTCAACTGCATTGTGATTAAAATATTAAAAGACCGACGGGATTTAACATAATATTTAATTAGATGAATTACTGAAAATAATAAGCGGTCTATGACTTAGTGGGCTACCTTTTTATAAGAACAATATTCGTGTTAACTTAATAATATCTTAAGAGATTTTTGTTCCAATTTTTGTAATATATATTAATTTTGCATGTTCAGGTTAATCACAGGATTTGTGTGTAAAGAATGAATCTATGACATTGAATCAAATTAAATAGTGAAAAATCCCTATGGCATTGAATCAAATTAAATAGTGAAAAAATCCCTACATGATAAATGACTCCCGCGAATTATAGTACCATTATATTTAAATGCAAAAAAAAGGACTACCCGATTGCTAGAGAACTATCTCTGAAAGTGAATGAGAAAAATAATGGTTTTACGTATTCAATGGTGACTTTTTGACTCACTTAATGCTCCGGACGATATTTGCTGCTTTTTGTTTCGTATAACTATCCTTGATCACTGATCAATAATCAAGATACTTATTTAACAGGGGCCATATTAGTACTGTAATGGAGGATACAGTGGCCAATGTCTAATAACCTTTGGAATACAGGCAAATACTAACCTCAGGTACTTAAATTATTTCACTGTTAATTTAAGACATAGATTTGATTTCCTATGATACTGGGACGCCGATTTTAATATGCTGCCGAAAGTTGAGAGGTTTTAAGATCACTGACTTTCCAATGCAATGGCACACTCTTGATTCAAGGGACTGGTGGAGAGTGTTTTGTGTGTATTCGACGCCAAACTAATTTCGACCCCTATCTAACCCGCACCCGTATTCGACCCCTAACTAACACGCTCTCTTTGGTGAGCACGTCAAAGCACGTCAATCACTTCGCCATAAGAAGAGGGCGTATGAAAATGGACGTATTAGCACATTTCGTGAAGTGCAGACTATTACAATGGCTAAGTTTGCTATCTCTTCACCCTGCTTCCAATCTCACAGCCGTCCTATGCTTTTAATCCAGTATTAATTTGTAAGCTGTCATCAGTTGTTTGTCACCTACCAAAATAACTACAACTGCAACATGCAATGAAAATGTTTCTATCCGTGTATTTTGGAAGGCACTCAGTACACTCTCGTACACTCAGTACTCACTCGTAAATATTTTAAGATCATATAAGTATTAAAATAGGGTACTTGGTAAAGTTCCTCTCACCAATATTGCCCCTGGAAGAACTTTAAATATCGATCGTCACGAATAACGCAAACATGTTTGAACTTCATGAAGGAGACAGAAAATATACGTGTTCGAGTTTCTCTCCTGGTAGCTCTTACCATGTGCCACGATCGTTTTCACCAGCTTTCAAATATTATCCGGCACGTGAACACCAGAGGCAGCCACCCGCTGCCTTGAAAGCCGTGGGAGAGAGGCGAAGGTTTATATAGACGATACATTTTTGATCGCTCCTTCCCGATATTGCTTCCTTGCGAAAAAAAACCCTTCAGCTTACGTGAGTGGCGAAAAAAGGTATCGTTTCGTTGTCGCCGTAATATGCAGTTTCCCCACGCGAAAAATATATACCTACCGTTTCGCCTATCCACGTCGCAGAAGTAACGTCGCCGGAGTTTAGTAAACCTATAAGATCCGCGTCTTCCAATATCTCTACTCCTCGAAAACCGGTGTCTCGTGCATTGCATTCCGTACTCTCTGGTCATGATGCTTCTTTTTTAATTTCATCCTTCAGCGAAATAGGCCACGACACGCAACAGCTATTGGGCCGTGACTAACTCTATCAAGGTTACTCCATGAGTGCCCGTTTCCTAATCTCTGCTCTAAGACTAGACCTTCGACAAATTACACCACTGCAAGTGCGTCGTTTGTGACATCGACGAGGAGGATTCGACCGTATTGTCTTACATGAATGAGGAAAATCACGAAAAGGGAAATAAGTGGTTGTAAACAGAAGACGAATCTGAATGTTAATGTTCTCAACTCAATATGGAAAGGAAATTAATTGTACATGAAGGTTGTACGTCTCTAAATAGGAGGGAAATAAGGAGTCTTAAGAATAAAAGAGAATGCATGACGCAATAGATGAGTGTAATAAAAGGGAAACGGGTATGAACGGATATGGAAATATTGTAGAAATCATTAAAAAAAGTAGGTTTAACCTGAGCCCAACAGCAATAACAATATCTTTGTAAAATGAAATTTTCATGGTATTTCAATAATTCAGAAAAATTATATCATGCTAAACTTTCCCATGTCAATGAAATGCAGAAAAGACCCAGAAAAAGCATATCCTGCTCTAATTTTTCAATGCGAAATCGGACATTTGGCTTAGATTTAGGGCGAAAAATATGAAATGAATTGTTATGCATTTCTAAATTTTAATTTACCTTGAACACCTTTAAAACGTTTATAAGTATTGAAATCACATTGCTTGATTCTTAGATACACAGGCTATTATAATAATTTGATGGCTTAGATTACCCCCTCAGTGGCGTGCGGTCATGCTTTCTGTGAGAAATATCTACTTAGTTTTGTACTTCAACTATGTGTACTTTCGTCCATTGGCATCAATTAGAGGAGGAGGCTATCCGTAACCGTGAAGGAGAAAGATAATCAGCAACAAGCAACAGCGTTCACACCAAAGTTGCAGCTGGTGGATCCAAGTTGATTACTTCTAAATTACACCAAACCTGCAGCAGAGTTCTGGGGTTTGGATAAGTGTGGTAGCAGAAGTACTTGCTTCCCATTATAATGGCTACAGTTCAAATTCCGGCAGTGGTGGAGATTTTTGAATGCATTCTCGATTTCAACTTGGGTGTGTTTTTGAAGACAGTCAAGGTGTAGCGCTCGTCGAATGGGATGTAAAATTGTGGAGCCATTGGCACCATTCAATTAGAGTAAGCTAATACCTGCGCCTAATTTTTATCCATCCTTCCCAAATAATCCTCCACTTACCCACCTAACCACAGCAAGGGTGGTAGTGACCGGGCGTCCCCAACAAAACCACCAGCCAGTGAAGAATACATCTCCTTGGCTGGTCAATATTTTTCGAATATATACCAATACTCGAATTTTAAAAAATTTTGTATTTAAAAGTTTAAAGCTCAAAAGCATTTAGAGATCACTCAGGGCAACAATAACCGCAAGCTATCGATCTTATGTAGGAAATAAATGATAGCTCCCATGAAGTGAGCTCTTAACATAATGTGCTTTGGAATCTTTAAAGACCATTGGCTAAGCAACGGGTCCGACAGTCATGGACCACAATGGTGACAGCGTGAGCCAGGGCGATAGGACGCTGAAAAAAATTGCAGATCGGAATTCCCGATGCGAAGAGCCACTGGTGACTTTCTCCTTATGAATAAAGTGGGGACGCATTTGCATACACATGGGACTCAAAACAGGGACCGAATATTGAATGAGGATTCATTCTGACGATGGTAGACGTTATCTCAACTGATGTTCAAATGATGCTCAAACGGTGCTCAAATGATGGGAATAAATGGACATGTACTAATTTAATCAGACGTCTAATTTATCTTCGTATTTGATAACAAAATTTCCCAAAATAAATTTTTTCACCCATTAGATAACCGTGTCAGCTATGGAGATATTTTTATCTCCTAGTCCTTTAAAGCAAGGAGTCGTTTTTTCGATAGATCCTTATGATTATGGATTCATCTAGGTGTTTTTCCGAGGACGCCATTTTAGAAGTCCATGTTCAATTCTAATGCTCATTGTAGAACTAAAGTCTTTCTCAGCGCTGAAAGGATATAAAATACACCCAATTTAAAGAGTCAATTTAGTTTCTACCTGAAAACATTCTGTGGGGAAGACGAAAAAGAATGAGCAACTCCTAAGTTGCACTACTTTATGTACTTTTATTCTTGCTTTAATGTCAATTTCGAGTTATGCCGAAGGCCCAGTGGATTTAGAACTTTTAATGAACGTCATATCACCAACTTGTCTTGTCAAATTCTCGGAAATAGTACGTGTCTCATAACATTAAAAACTGCAGCATTGATTAAGAGTGTTTTGATGTTTACGGATTTATCTTTCCACATTTTTGGATTCGGTTATTCTAATCTTCAGAGCTCAATCCTCGATTAAACAATAAGTATGCGATAGATGAATGTTTCGCGTAAGTAGTCTTAGAAGGTGCTATCACACGAAGCTTTCGAGTGGGTGTTACGCGCTCAATTATTCAGCCTCGATCATAACGATGCTTTCACCCATTTCCTTTCCCTCGGAAACCGCATATCCTAGGTCTTACGATCACAGGAAACAGAAGTGTGGCGAGGATGGCTAGCGTGAAATCGTTTTGCTCCCATCAACATCTTCCGATGAGTGTTTTCGTCGGCGGCATTGCCTCGGCGCGACTCGGGAGGGTATCAGGTGTCTTCCCGCGCTCTTTGGAAAATCTCTTTCGCAAAGGGTTTTATGTGTGCCTCGCCCGTCGCCTTCCCACCAAACTCCGCACGAAGGGATAAGGGCTAAGAGGAGGAGACGTGGCAAAAGGAGGAAAAAAAGGATGAGTCCCAGCCACCCGGAAGAGGTTTAAAATCACGGTAATCTTTTATGCAAGTGATGGTGTGAATTCACTCATCCTACTCGGGGCGCGAAGACAAAAAGGAATGGAGGGTGCCTGCCTGTGCTGAGGGAGGGAAAATAAGTCCACTTTTTTCCCTCAAAAGATCACAGGGGCGCACGTCAACCCCAGGCTGCCTTCAAGGGAGTTTTCGACCTCTCTCACCTGTTTTCATTCTATATATGCGTTTGCTTGAAATTATGTGCTAAATTTATACCGAGAAAAGCAAAAAGTAGTCCATTACAATTCCATTTACAGTGAACTTATATTTAAAACTTCATTGAAGTTTTATTTAGAAATTACCATAACTTTCACCGCTAAGCAATTAATTTTGCAATAATTTGCCAAATAAATTTATTACTATTTTCGAAAAGGTGAAAACATTTTTATTTATTTATTATTCACCAAAAACTGCTCTTATACAGCCTTTATATCGGGGTACTATCAACTAACAACGGAGGATCAAATACCACCATGCCCTAGGAGGTGAAAAATCCTCCGCAGGCGATACTTGAACCCGCGATCTTCGCGATAGCAGGCGAGGACGTTACCCCGCCGCGCCGCCTCCGAAGCCATTTTACTGCCTATAGTTAGTAGACATTTTCATGTAATTTAAAGTTAACCTCCAGTGTGTCTGTTATTTTTGAATAATTATACTTAGAGTCGAAAATAGTTTTACATTTAAATGAAATAGAGACGAAATTAACCGGCACTTTAACTATCGAAATATGTGTATTCTGAATATTTTTTTAGCAAGCAATATCATTTTTAACAATTTTTGTATCACTTCCTACAGTTACGTTGCCTTATATGACACAGTGGTGAGTAATTCAATTACGAATACAAACTGGAGGATACACTACTTTGCGCCCATTTTAGGGATGCTATGGTAACAGAGTAGATAATTTGGAAGTTGGTCAATGCGATTCATAAATTGGAGCTGGAAAAAACAACTCGTTGACGACATTAGTCTTCTCAGCCCTCAGAGCATATTAATTTCAGAAAACTAACAATATCACTTTTAGAGATATGTGGTCCCTTACCGTGATTTGACCCCAGCCCTATTGCCATGGTTATTTATCGTGGATTTCATGAAATATTTAACTCATATTTTTAAATAAAGGAAAATATTTTCGCTTAAGTTAACAGTCCTTCACTATGGTTCTTAATGCTTACCCCGAAGAAGCTGTTACTATTAGCCAATAACAGGAAAATTTACTACTACTGCAATGGCCTATAGAAAAATGTGGTATATATTGCGTGGTGCAAAATACATTAACTTATATACACAAGAAACTCTCTCTTGTTAGGTAAGTTTTGGAAGAAAAATGGGGGCTCTAAGGCATGCTGAGAGGAAATAAACTCGGAAATCTATTGTAGAGGAGAAGAAATTGGATGAAGAAGAGAGACGGACAGGATAAGTTTTGAAGCAACATAAGAAAACAATGGTGCAAAGTTTTTTTTCAATGAATTGCTGTTTTTTGGGGGTGGATAGCTAGGAAGATTCTCGCCAAAATTCTACCATAACTGACAATACACCTTTAATAGCGGTGTACGAACGTACGCATCAGCTATTATTCCTCTTTTACTTTTTATGAGAGGAAATTACATTTGCTAAACTTCTTTTCTTTTGCTCTTGCATTTTCAAACCATCGCGTTTGAGTACCTACCGACAAGCACGTCGACTGAGGAAGAGGCAGTTTGTGACGCAAAGGTGGCGCTGATGATAATGAAGATGATGATGGCGTTCGGCTCACAAGATGGCGATCATTTCAACGGGAGTCGTTTCCCTTATCGAGTTTCTTCGGCACCCTTTCCCACCCGCGAACCCGAAGAACCCACGCCTATCTTTAAAGGAAGTAATTCGCAGAGGAGGCGAACAGGTGATGCAGAGGGGGAGGGAGAATGGATGGCAGGAACTGCTCGCAACAGGCATCAAAAACTAAACGACCGGGTCGGGGTTTTCTTCGCCGGTGGTTCCTAAAAGGAGAGGCAAATTTGGAGTGTCTTGCGAGAGTGGCGACGATCATCATGGGGTGGAAATCATTGGACGTTAACGAGATCACTTCCCTGTCAAAAGCCAACCCTAATTGCTTCCGAGTTTGATATGGGCTATGGATGGCTACATCGATTCAATTATCTATGGATCGTTTCCTCAAATACGTCGTTATTTCATGAAAAGGCCTTTATCGAGCCTGAGCATTATATTCCTGTACCACACGCATTACAATCACAATGAATTTATGAAAAAAACATTTGACCAAATAGGACGAGCAGAAAAAATGTAAATGGCTAAAAATTTCGCATCCACAGGGAACCAAATATTTGATTTTACTATGACTACCTCAATCAAACTATTTCTTGGGAAAGTTGTGCAATAACAGAAAAGGATGCTAAGGTGATTACATAAATATGTGACGTCACACTTATAAAAGTAACCTCAAAATGTAATTCCGTCAGTGAAATTAAAAATACCGCCTCCCTAAGTACCTCTGATTATTTTTAATTGAAAAAAATCAATGGAAATATCATTCTCAAGCTCGACATGATTTGAAAATAGAAACTGAAAATATTTGCTAGTAAAAGATAACAGGATACGTATTACGCCTTGGAGCCATATAAAATCTTAATGCGAATAAACTAATCTAATCCAAGCCGAAACAAATCGTTATAGATTATGAGCCATATACTTGAAAGATAAAAACAACAAAGTTTAGTTTCTATCGTATTGGGACCCCAACCACTATTTTAACTGAAGAGATTCATTTATAAAATAAGTCACAGACGTGGTAGAAGCAATAAAAATGAGTCTGCACCATGATATGCTCTTCAACAAGCAATAATTACAAATAAGTATATAATCTTGGTGCTACGGCCGACAATTGTGCGAATTTTAAATTTATTTTGGAAACGGCTCTCACTAATTTGGTGAGTCACCATAAATCGCGAGTTTTTGATACGATAAATACACTGAACTAGGTTTGATATCCGAAACAATTCGTCAAGGTATCCACTTTAAACCCAAAATACATTTTCTGGGAAAAACATGGAAAGCAAGGGAAACAATGGGGATTTCGAGGCTGAGTATTTTATTTTTAGGCTGAATCATATGGTTAAATACACAAACGTCAATGAGACAGTACATAAATCGAGGATCAGAGAAGTGAGCGATTGGTGGACCTGTAATACATGATCTATAGTGACGCTCCAAAAAATGATTTTTTTTCAAAAAGTGTGATAATATCATGTAAAAAATTAGAATATGATCTAAGATTGGTCTTCAAATTTATTTATTCTGCAGCTATTATTTACAATGTCAAGATAGTCGAAAAGTGAGTTAACTAAGTGCATACAGTGACTGATCAAATAGAAAACTGCCTAAAGCTTCGGTAATATGGAAGTACATTCTCAATTGATCTAAGAGCTATAATCAATATAGTACTTTCTATATTCATGTTCACCTGCGGTATGTATTGTATATTTCGATGGAGAAACTGAAAATCTGTAAATATTGTCCTAAGTGCGTGGCACCTGACAGTCTGAATCCTAAATCATTCCCAAATTTAGAATGGCCTCACTCCCATTTGAATGGGTGGTGAATGTTCCCGTCTGCGTACATTTTTGAGTGGATATAGATAACATCCACTTCTGACATTAAACGAGCAAAGACCTAACACTTGGAGATTTTGAAACATCCACTTGAAACTACAACTATACATATAAGCCGTGGTATTGCAAACAATCGGGATGGGTTGTTTTCGAGGCCCGTATAAGTAAAAAGTGTTGTTCCTTTTTTTATTATCTGTTTTCGACAGGTGTGCATGTGGGTGCTAAATCCCCCCCTGAATCCGCCCGCCATCGATTCTGCGGCACTAATCCCTGAACAACGGTGGCTAAAATCATCAGCGGACGACATTCTACACCCTCCTGGTCGACTTGTGTGGATTTATCACCGCGAATTGCACGTGGCACAAGCCAATTTCACCGAGACAGTGTGGACGACAGCTACATTACCGCGTGCCGGTACATACCTACCTGCATACGAATACGAGCGTGTCTGTAGGAGACAGTCTGTGTACAAACGCGCACGACCATTCGTAAAGCTAGTTTTTGACCGTCATGAGCTTTGACATCCTAGAGGGAATAAGGTTCATCTCACGTATGTCAGTAGTAGGCTGGTAAATTGATCAGGGTATGAAGCACGGACGACAGGAAATCAGAATTCGTTTCCATTGACTCAGGTATATGCTCAAAATATTTAAAGATTACGTTAAAATTTTATTGAAATTCATTCTTACAAAAAGTATTTGCAGAATATTTAGCGCCATTGATAAACATCGCCTCAAGTGACATTTTTTTCGAGGAAGTAAGCCTTAATCAATCCATGAACCAGGAAAAAACCAGTATGTAATGCATTATGCTCCAACATTGCGGAATGGGTAAATACACATTCCTACCTGTCTTTAAAGAACATTTGATATGAACATGCCTACTTGTCTTAAAAGAACATCAGATTTGGTTCCATAATTGGTTATGCTTTATTTAAAAAATGGTCGATAAGTTTCTAAGTAGTGAGATGGTAAAAGTGGTGATATTTCCAATCATACTCCGCATTTTCAAATATAGATAATACCTTAAAAGTAGCAGCTATTCTTACATCAGTGTAGCAAAAGCGACTGAACGAAGGAATGGCATTATTTATTTTCAGTTGCTTCACTATATTTGTTAAAATCCATTAACTTATGTCAAAGTAATTAAGTTTAATGATTGGAGCCGATTACTTACACTCGAAAAAATTAAATTTTTGACTGAGGTAAAGAATGTATTAGCGTGATACAATAACGATGCCAAGGTAATCTTAAGCCAGCTAGTTACCTTTAGGGAGACATAAGTAACATATTTCAGGAGGTTTTACCGCGACTGTACCTCAAAACAAATGCTGTCTCTCCTCCCTTATATTCCAAAAACACATTTTTAATAGCCATCGCATCTTACCTTCATTTCTCGCTCATCACACAAAACAATAATATAGGCAGACGCATGCATTTTAAAGTTATTCCACTGATTGGGAGAATATTTTTTTTTGCAAACAGTTTTTCGCGGAAATGGCATTTCAATTAAATAGAAAAAGGATTTTCCCCCGCGCCTTTCCCTTTCAGGTATTTATCAACAGGTAAGTTCAGTTTTAACATGTGAAAAAATAGCAAGGAAATTAAGTGTTTTTCTCTTTATATCAAACAAATGACACGTTTTTCAACAGGTAGCCAGAATGTATATTCAATTACATTTTAGTAACTTATTTAGTTAAGTTTGGTAATTTTAGATTTTTGTATTAGAAATGTGAATAGAATAAATATGAAAAACATATCAAAATAGTCGCAATCCAAGCACTTAGGGACCACCTCGAGGGCAAATTTAACGCTTACGAATTTCAGATTTTCTGCCCATGAGCGCAACCGCTTACTGCACCAGTGACAGCGCGGAGGATGGATTATTCAGCCGCTACAAGCGAGCGTGTTTGAAATGTCATGACGGGTCGCTGCGAGGATATTTATGTGAGTGCATGATCTCACGTGTTGGAGAGACTGAAAATAAAATCGATCGCAACCGCTGGACTCGGTGCTCAATTCCTTCACAGCACGTCCTCTGGTAAAATTCAGCCGCCTCCATCCCAAGCGTCGATGACCAGAGAGAATGACCATGTATGCGCTGCAACTTCGAAACGAGAGTTACTGATGATAGTCCATATCGACGATAGCACATGCTTTCGTTTCCCTCGACGCTAGCCGACGGTGGATGCCCCACACATTTCAGCCGCCATTAATACCATACGCTGCGTTGTAACTCATAGAATCAGATGAATATGCTATTGAAAACATCCCGCTTATTCCTATCCGTCAATATCGATAAAAAATTGTCCCTAAATATTCTTTGTAATTGAAAATACTACAGGCTTCTGCGAAGAACCTAAAAAAAAATTACGAACTTCTGTACTGCAGTGTTTATTTTTTTCGAGAGCCTTCTATAATACATAACCATATTGTATGTACTATTAGCACATGATGCACCTACAACTACGGGGTTTTATAATGCCTGGGTAATACTAAATAGAAGATGATGTGGCCTTCAACTTGATGTTATCTGAGAGTTCTTTTGTAGTTCACATAACATCATCAGTAAGATGTTGTGAGACTTATCGATGGGAGAAGTGCTAACTTCCGATGCCATGTAAAGAAATAGATAGTCGGATATTTTAAAACCGGACCAATAGCAACAAAATCCATGAAGAAGATTGCGGGCAGGGAGTCAATTCCTCTGAGAAAAATTGGAACCTCGAGCATGCAACTGTCTGGCTAAAGCTTTAAGACCGAAATTAGGATATAAATAAATATATATAAAGAAAAAATGAAATTTTATGTGTTCTCCAGTGGTTGCAAGCATATTGTAGCGATCACGGTAACGTAGGTAAGCAAATAGAAAAATAGGATATAAATCCTTCGGAACACAACTGAATAACAATGCACATTAACCCTTTCACGCGTAATTAAATCGATAAATGTATGAACCTAGACTCATTTTAATGGCTCTCGAATGATTAGTAACGAAGCGAGACCAACTACTGTGAATAACAGAGAACTGACTCGGCGCGATTTCGCCAAAATCCGGGTTAGAGCCCTAGTCAAGGTGAATAATTTTTTCATCTGTTAAATTATTGCACTTGTGGTTCGTGTAGCGCAATACCGTGGCTAGTCTCAGTTTCCTAAAATTTTGTCAGCACTGCCTCGATGAAATTTGGCTTCGTAATGCAGCAAATGACCGAAACGCACTGCCGGCATTTTACATCAAACTATCGTTTCCTTTCGTACCGCTCGGAACTCATCGCTACTCACGTCATCATCACTTGAATGAGCGTTCTTGCTTCCTCACACCTCGAATTTCCGACAGACTTTCCGACCGACTATCTTTTCAACCATCATCAATGCCCTCTTCTTCCCTCCCCCCAAACCCCCGCTGGTCTTCCCTAGCGGCCCCTCCCCTGCCCCCTACCTGCCTCACCCCCCTATCATCCTGCGATGACATAATTTCCGAACATAATCCATTGCTTAATGGCGTCTCACTGACCTTTCGGTTCGAGATGTAGTCTGCATCCGCATTGGACAGAGACGAGATAAGCCACCGTTGTGCGTGGGGCGAAACGGAGGATTGAAAGTCACGGGTAGATATGGCGGGGGAGGAGAGGACGATGAACCCCCTCTCTCCCCTCCCCATCCACCTCCGAACCTCCCTGTCAACCAGATCCCGTAATTAAAGGCGCTCTTTTGAGAGATTGAACGAATTTACGGCGCTGTATCGAATGATTAGGGACGTTGGTGCTCCATTCTGCAGCATTTCCTCCTCCAGCCCACTCTCGAATTATCTCCCGTCGAACGGGCACCAACTCAACGGCCTTTCTCTCTCCATCGCTCCATTTGAATGCCAGTGGTGAGTTCCGCAATAATTATTCACGGAAAATGCAAATGAAAACGAAATGCATGGAAAACGACAGCACATATATCCCTCAACCTGCTATAACTCGCTCCGTTGAGTCTAGTTTCCAACGCAAAAGCAGTCAAGTTGCTCTAAAATGCAATTTTTGGCCAAACACTCAGAAATGAAGAGATAAAAGTGAACTGATGTATCGGGTTGGAGGAATTCCGGGTTCCGCTGCGTCGGTCCTTCAGTTTCGTTGGCTAGAACTAACGTCCAATGCAGGGTGCATCTTCAAATGTTAGTAAGAAAGATCAATCGGATTCTGATTTTAAGATACACACTGCAATAAATACGAGGCTTAGCAACCAAAAAAATGAACTAAGGCAACGGAAGCCGAAAGACCTGCTACCCGAAACATCTCAGAACTGCGAACTCCTTCATCGAAACTAATATTTCCATCACACAGCTACGGCTTGTACTATCGAGTCCAGTTGTAATCTGCCTAAACAATGTAGAAAATATAAATTATATATGCAGTATTATTCATACGTATACCTTGAGGCAAAATAAGTCAAAAGCCACTTTTTGAAATAGTAATATCCCCAATTTCAAGCATGAAAATGAAATTTGAAATAAAATATGAGGCCAAAGGAAGTGTATTGGTATTGGATTGAGGTCTTTCTTTTACATCTGACGGATAAATTTCCTTCTGGTTATAAAACGAAACCTTTTTTGTAACAACAGTTGCAGCTATTAGTTTGAACATATTCGCACCTCATTTCGCTGGTAATAAGTACCTACATAAATTATTTACAAATTAATTATTTTTCACGAAAATTTATCAGTAAAACAGTTATGAATGAAGGAAAGAATTATAATTTTTCAATTTTGTTGCAAATAAAAATGTTATGGGTGACATTCGCCACTATTCATTATCTGATGGTGAGTATTATGAAAAGGGGAAGTCTCATGCACAACAAGATTAAGCAGAATATTATCAACCAGGAAGTTTCCCATTAAAACCGGCTCTATAATGAAGATAGTCGCTAAGCGAATGGGTGAATCAGGTCATAGGCCGATCTAAAGGTATAATTCAACGTTTGACAAGCGTCGTAATTCGTGCCTCACGAATGGAGTCTGCCTGATGATGAGCCTATGAAGATAAATTGAAAATTGTTATTCACTGTAAAGTGTTATCATCACAATGTTATAGCATAATTTTGCCAGGTATCCCATATCAAACTTTGGATTCACACACTTCTCATTAAAGATTAATTGATCCTTTTACATACAGACAAAACGAAAGATAACCCTTGAATCGTCAAGCAACGGAATATCAACGTATCCCTTTCATATCTAGTATACCCGAGTTTAGGGAGCTAATAATCTAGAATGTACAATGAAATGTGCAAGTACACACCTTCGTCAGACGGCTATCGGTGTTTGATGGTAATGAGTAACATTATGGTACCCGAAAAAAAACATAAAACTGTGCCCATATAGCAATTAGCCACAGCTAAAACAGGATAATTTTATATACAAAACGTGTAAAACAGGTTTCATAATTAGAAATAAATCAATTCGAATTTAAATTATGAATCCATGAAGGCTTCTCGGAGTCTTTGAGTTGAAGAGACTTGATTTTCAGGTCTTCTTCCACACCTGCCCATTTTTCTTGACAATGCTCTGAATAAATGATAAAAAGAAAGTCCAGCAAAATGAATAGACGCGAAAAAAGACCTGAAAATGAAGTATTTACAAATAAGGAATATAATATTCTGAATGTCCCAATGGAAGTAGAAAAAGATGTAAAAATTCCATTTTTAGACATACTGCTGCAAAGGAGAGATGATGGAACCCAGGGACATTAGGTGTATACGAAACCCTCTTCCTACCCCAATGCAAATTCACACTATCATCCTGCACAACTAAATGCACTACTTAACACCATGATCAAGCGTGCCAGTAGGGTGACTGACAGGACCAACACTCCGGCCGAAAGACAAAGTGGAAGCCATTCTACGGTAGAATGGATATGACAAGAGAGCCATATCCAAAACATTTTATAAAATCATGACAAAGGATAATGAAGAATCCAAGGAAGAAATTGGGACTCCGGACGCAGACAGCCTTGCAACCTAGAAAACCTTTCTTCCTTACATCCGGGGCTTATTGGATAGAATAAGAAACATCCTACATTGGCACGAAATCAAAACTGTGTTCCACCCACATTTAAAAATTAGAAATTGCCTGAGGAGTGTGAAGGACACAACACCATTTCAAGTGGAAGTAGTGTATGAGATACCATGTCAAATCTGTGGAAAGAAATACATCTGCGATACGGGACGCTCCGTCAAAACCCGTTAAGAAGAACACAAGCAGGCTATTTGACTGGGACAACCCTTAAAGTCAGTGGTAGCTGAACATGCAACCTCGTGACACGCGGTTGGCGTCAAAAAAAACAAAGATAATCGCGAAGGAGAAAAACGTCAAGCCCTAGCTGATCCGCGAAGCGTTGGAGATAAGAAAATGTAAACAAAACTACAATAGAGACTGTGACCAAAAACATCAGCCACACGTGGGACCCTAAATTGAACTTAAAAATTCAATGACTACTCCTTCCACCCCTTCCCTTCCCTTTTTCTTCCCTCCATGAACTATTATATAAACCCCCCAATTCGACATATACCTTATTCCCTTTGATGAAGTGATCAGCAACGGCCACGAAACGTTGGGTAACACCTGAATAAGTACTAAAGGTACACCGGAACAACAAACATAAGCTGTAACGACCCGCAAAAGCTTCAATGAAGAATTATTGGAGAAATCTTACTAAATACTGGTATGCTCAAAAATACATTTGCCAACTCAGTGGAAGAACTAAGTGAAAATATTTCAATATAAATTTTCTCTTTACATATTCATTTGGCTTCTTTTGCCATGGTGATATGCCGATGGAATGAAAAACTCGCCATCCTTTTTGCAGTAAATACATGCCACTAGCCTTTCCCATCAATTATTTACGTCCAAGATTTACCAATAATAAAAAAATTACCAGATAAAATAAATAATTCACCCTCCACAGGAATGTAATAGGGAGAACGATGAAAAATAAATCAAGTGGATTGTAGTCACTGGGCAAAGCTTTTGCCCGGTGGAACGCGAAGATTATTGCTGTGACAACTGAATGCCAGGGTCGACAGGTATCGTATCCGTGCGAGTGATCATGAGAAGCCACGCATTAAACCCTCACCCCGTGTCCATCGTTCGGGGTGAGTAAAACCCCCCTGACTGCCCCCAGGGTTTAAAAGGGGTCGTTTCTCCTACTTCACTCTTTAAAAAAAAACTACTACCCTCCTCTCATTTCAGCGTCCAAACGCACACGCATACACGCACCCTCAACATCGCACAGGTGGCCAGCCTGACAAGTGGACATGTCGTGTTCCACCGTTGACCCCCACACCCTCACAAGTCTCGTGAGATATGGACCGCAACAGATTTCCATTCCATAAAGCCACACCACCGAGTGTCTCCGAGTGCCGTTTCGGTCGGAAACGTTCGTACTGAAAACTCTATTAGAAGGGTTGACAACAAGTTAGTCACTCGGATAGACTTTTTTTCTATTTTTCTTATACTCTCCTAAATCTTCCGATGTTTTCTAAGGTTTTATTGCAATTGAAGTGGCAATATGTTTATGTGTAACATTCACAAATGAACACCAATGAGTTTATCTATTTATTCTGATTAATCGTGAAAAAAATAACCTCCCAGATCATTAAAAGTTTCTCGAAGCTTGATTTAATTCTAAACAGAATACTGTAGCAAGAAATGTAAGTGTAACTTTTGGAGTAAAATACCCACGTGTCTCCATTTCTATTCAGATTCATCACGAGGAAATGATTCGTTAAGCAAAATTAACGATGAATGAACAGGATGACGCATAACTGAATGAGTAAATAACTTTTTATCCTTCCTCTGATATTTAGTTAAAGAAGTTAAAAACAAAGTTATGAATAACGAACTTTGGACATGAAGATCACGTCTTTGCCTCGAAACTAGTTGTGCATTGAAAATTATTTAATTAAAAATCAGTGGAAAAATACGTAAGTTTTAAGTTTTTTCTCTCTAAGTTAAACATGAATTTCCACATCGTTTAGGCTGAAACCTTTGGACGTAAGATGACGAATGGTTCATTTATATCAGTAAATCATTTGAATCAAGATAAAATTCGCATTCAGCCTGTTAATCAGTCGAACTTTACGAAAGTGTAGCGACTATAATTGTGGAATTTTTATCAGAAAGTTAAAAAACATGACCTTATCTAGGAACCTGCCTTGATAGTCTTCTTGAAAACACGCCGAACTGACATTGCAAAAGTCGAAGGTTTAAATACGGAAGCGGTGCTGCGTTATCCTAGAATTTAGGTTCCAAATTATAAGCGGTGATATTAATCTGGCAGTTTGAGGATCGTTACAAATCCTCAACTTCGAATTTGATGGAGGTGTAATTAAAAACATAATTATTATTGAAACTAAATACTCTCTAGAGTATTCAAATGCCAATGACTTCTAATAGAAAAATAAAGAGTATAAACTACTGAAACTCCTTGCAAGGGTACCTACCTATTCATTATCCTCAGCGTCATCATCTTGGAAAGACTTTTCCTGCAAGTGATTATTTCTTGCCAGCAAAATAGTTTTCTAAAATAGTGCATTTGCAATACTTTCTTTAACTATATAAATGGAAACAGTGATGTCTTTATGAACCAGGACACAGTTTAAGGGTCTTTATCTGCCTATAAAGATATTCAAGAAAGCTTAATGTTAGGTAAAAACTAATTTTAAATAATAAACGCTAATTGATTATTCCTGACTTTGCTACGCTTATGCCAGGCATATGAAAAGGCTAAACGACTGCGAGTAATTCCTTTATTAAAAAAAAAGAGGTCAATTCCACTCTTAATACTTCAATTTGTAACTCGATAGTCTTTAGAGCGTTTTGGCATTCAAGAACTGAGTGGCTACACACGCCACAGCTACATTTGGGGAATTTCATGGAGAAATGGGGGCTCTAAATTTGTCTCTTAATGGGGGATAATTCACCATCGCATCAGCTGTTCAGAGAAGGAAACCGTCTGTTTTCCCTCGCAGGTGCCACTGCACCAATTTTAGCGTAGGGCATGGACACACAAAAAATGAAGTCGCCACTTAAAATTACACATTTCAGCAAAATATCATTAATGTAAGAAACGTCATACAAATCTATTCGTTTGCAGTAAAGAATCGGTACGTTCAAGAGTACGTGAATAGTCTCATATTTTCTTAAGAAAAAATATTCCATTTGAAGGCAAATAGTTTGTTTAAAAAGAAGATAACATGAGTTAATAGTAGAAGAATTCAAAAATACTGTGCGCTTCGACTATAGAAAATAGCCTACGGCTCCGATAAATATATAATCATTGAATCCAAAACTCTCATCAATAGTAGCATGAATAAGTAGGTACCTCAAAATGTAAAGAAATTAATAAGAAAATCACTTCTAAAATTTTCTTTTCCTTAGTTGTATATAAAATTTTTTAACATGCCTGCATTCATAGCAGTAGATACGTTTGTGCAATATTATTATTCACTGATAGAGTTAGGGGTAGGATAGGATTGATATAATAGCCAAGCATATAAGGCAATTTAATCGCATTCAAATTGAAAAAAATATGGTAATTTCTGTACGTTAATGAATATGATCGTAATAGTATTGACGATAATTAATAATGAACTAATTTCTGATAGGCGTTATTTCATATGGTAATAATGAGAAACAGGAAACATTTTTAACAAACCCAGTGTAAAAAAACGTCAGACTTCCAATAATTGTTGGCACGCTCACAAAAAAAAACATTCTAAACGCATATGTTAACGGACTGCATATATAAAAAATATATCATCTGCTTCCAACTTCGGAACAGATGCTGACTTGCCTCCCTTCTTGCATGAGGCCCGCGGACGAGGAGAAAAAAAAGAGCCATGTTATAGAGTGAATTCCTTTCCGCACGCATTTCACTGTCTGCATACCAGCCTACCCCACTTTGTACAAATGTAAATTTAAATAGCTTAGTAAGTTTCAACTTCATATTGCTCACCTCCCGCTTAGTAGGTGCATTTTCCACACCTGAATCCTATGCCTTAGACCCTTGCGAGATCATGAATCGCGGGGAAATCACACGAGTTTCAGGTCATCTTTGATCCGAACATCACAACTCTAGGTATGACCACTACTTAAAAATGAGAGAAATTCACAAACAATCAGATGAGTTTAAGAATCCTATTTACCTGCGCACCATTTACGGCACAGCAAGAGCAGAGCAACATGAAATTGTCACCAAAAGACTGAAGAATAGTAATCCCTTTCTTCCGCATGTCCTCTTCCTTCACCCGTCCATAGCTGGTGACCTGACATACCCGTCTTGAATAATTAAATAAAACGTTTGTAATTTTACACATACAAATAAAACATTAATTACCCTCTAGGTTTCAACGTTATTATATCGTCATCACGTGGTGCGTAAAGAAACTTCCTTAGGCACCAAGTGGATGGGGAAGGCGTAAAAACATTTGGTTTATTAAGATGTTTTTTTACTCATTTTCCCACCCGGTAATGAAGAAATAACATTAAAACTAGGTCGTCCTAACACTTTTATTTATTCGTGGAAAATTTCAATTCTTTTATCCTTCTCTATTTTCATAATAAACACATTCCACGCAATATCGACAAAACCTTTTCAACTTTTTCGTGGCACACTGATAAACATGTTGGCACACGGGGAAGTGTGTATAGGTACTGTTAAATGCCCCTGGACATAGTACCTACGATCCACTTAATTCGAACGTAAGTATGAGTTTCACAATGCTAATTTAGGACAAATGGGTTCGGCCGAGAACAATTAAAAGTCCGTTATATACTTACAAACCAGCTCAGCATGTCCGCCCCCAACCACCATATCGGACTCGGCGGGTCGACGTGGTCGGGGGCGGCGACATCCCCGGGCGACGGCCCGGGGACCCCGACCCCCGAAGCCCCCGCCGCCGCCGTCGCCGCCGCCACAGCCGCCGTAGCCGCAGCACCACCCCCGCCCACAATGGCCCCCGCCAGGGCCGGGGATTCCACCTCCAACCCGAAGAAGATGCTGTCTTCCTCGGCCCCAAGACCCAGGGCGTCCTCAATGCTTCCGGGACCCACGGCGCCGGTGGTCCCACACAACACACTGAAGCACTCCGCCGCCTCACCACTCGCCAGCGACCCATTCGATGGGCGCAGACACGTACACGGTTTCCATCAAACGCGGCGAAGAAGCGCACATTCCGGACACTTTCTTTTGGAGAGCTCCCCCCGTGAACGGGAGACCGTCTGAACGAAAAAATTACACACTGGGAACACACAATTCCTCGCGTAGTTATGACTCTCCTCTCACTAAATCGACAACTGAGACGTTATAAGGTCGAATCAGCTAAGCAACGAGGCAATGACTCGCCCCGGTTCGAAAAGAACCCGAAGATGCCACTCGCTCTATCCCATCCAACTTATCGCACTAGACCGAAGGACGGACAACACCTTACTGCGCTCTCCCGCCGACCATACGGACCCCTTCCCGCTCCCTGAAGGACATCCCGCGGCCAAGTTTAAACTCCCCCCGTGCAATTTGACGCGAAACGTCCGCGGCTCCAGTCAACTCTAGGACAAACGAACATCACTGAGCACAACACCCGACTGTGCAGCGGGGAAAAGCTTTTCAGGTTGAGCGTGATGCGAGTGCGTGATTTCCTCCCTCACACAGTGCCCCGTTGATGTTGTGTGAAAAGGATGTTACATTTTTTTTTCAACGGGACAGGCAGATGAGGAAGAGTCGTTCGAAAAATCTCTCCCTTTATTTCTTTTCTGCCCGAGTTATTTTTCGACCGGGAAGGCGTTAGTGGAGTGAAAGGCCCCTCCGAACGCCACTACAGGAAGCGAGATCCACGTGCTTGGTGCGTTACGTAGGAGCGCCGTTAAAGACTCCCACCCACGCACTCTCCCACCGAAAAAAACCCAGCCCTTGACTAACACGAGTGATTCCTGTGCTCGGAGTCGATGTATATCTTCCGCCATCTACAACAGACGCACTAGTGGAGGGAAGGATTTAACTCGAAGGTTCCGACGCATCGGGCATGACTGAACTAGATCGCGAATTAAATTCAAGATCTATTCTAAACTTCACTAAGAAAGAACGATTTTATGAAACAATAAGTTTTAAACACTATTTAATACACTGCGGTACGTGTTCTTCTTTCGCAAATTTGGAGCACTGACTGCCAGGATATATTTTTCCAGTTCTTGACCTCTCAGGCAATTTCGCGAAGGAGAAGACGGAACATTTTCAGATTTTGCCGATATTTTATTGATGTCTATTGACGTGTATTGATATTGACGTCTTCACGGAGTTTATTTCTAGATTTTGAGAAGGTGCACACTCTGTTCCAGTGTGCGGAAGGTCATCGAATGCATTACTTCCAGTGGTCGACTGGGGGTAATTCGTCTCAATGGTGCAAATTTATTCTTTCCATTGTTCAGTCTCGTAAAAACTGTTCCTCTGCAGGGGGACCGTCAATGTTGAAGAACCTGTTGTCTTTGTTCTTCCTCTCGGCTCCTTCGGGGAAGCACACGCATCAGGATCCGGGGTGTAGAAGCAGGAGGCGCGGCACGAGCGTGTGGGCGCGGACCCGAACTCTTCCGAATGAGACGCTACGTTCCCGCTTCCAGGCGCGAAACAGATGACTAACACGCGCCGCTCTCGCAATCTAATCCACTCGTGTGTCTCCTTATATTTTGTATGCCCCTTTGGAGGAAGAGATGTCCAAAACCTAAAAAAAATATATAAAATAACACCACAAGCACGTACACTTAATAGGGGTTAGGTTTTATCCCTCTCTTCTCTCTTCACTACCGAATCCCGAGAGATATCTCAAAGAGGAAATCAAGTCTCTCAAATCAGTGGTATGAGGATGTAAGAGGGAACCTGAGTGACGAAGCGGCTGAGCACGAAGAAGACAAGCAAGGAATCCTTGCGCTCTTAGAAGGGCCCTCTAAAACTTTCTTAATCCTAAAATTAGGTAAACCTGTGTCGCACGTCACTTGCTGGAATGTCCACACCTTCCAGGAATCCGCTCTGACTTGCCAGCGTGGAATGGAAATCCAAAGGGGAAGGGGCTTGGATGTTGGAGGAAGGTTTATATGTGAAGCAGGATCGTCTTGAGGGCGTGTCTTAGGAACACGGGCGATGAAACACGTGCGTGTACATCCCACGAAGAAGATCCAACAAGGGTCCCTATCAGTCGTGAGTATATATACTTAATCCAGCGTCTCTACTGAGGCGAAAATACTCAGACCACAAGGAAACCTCAACTGAAGCCCAGAATAAGTTTCACGGCTTGTGAAAAAGCAACATATAACTCATTCCTGGACTGTATGCCTACGTCAACGCCTTCAGTCAATACACAACCGATCAACAACTCAAGTTATCAACATCACTTTCCACAATTTCCTCCAGTCACGAAGCCAACAATCCAATGGAGGTCAAGGATAACACGCTGAGCACATTATGTGTCCAGGATGATTTGACTCGAGGGTGCAAAGTAAAAAAAAAAGAACAAGTCAAAACAGTCGAAGCGCGAATACTCCAAGAGCGCACCCTCTAACGCTACCCTTGATGCGCCCGAATCCTCCTCCCCTCTCAAAGTTGGTTCCTTTTCAAAACGCACGCCGACGCGACCGGCGACTGACTGAACCACGAGGCCAGATCTGTGAGATACTTCGCGGTAGGGGAAGAGGATGGGATGTGTGGGGAGAGAGGGAAGGAGGAAGGGAGAGCTGCAGAAGGAAAAGGAACGAGACGAAGGTGGAATGAAAAGAGAGATGAAGAAGACGAAAAGGGGAGCAGTAGAAGACTTCGGTTCAGTCGGGAGAGGGAAAAGCTGAAGGGGAAGAAGAAGAAATAGAGGAATGGATGGTGTATTTGTGTGCGTGTGTACTCTTTGGAGGGGATGGAATAAAGAGAACGACTTTGAATACGACTGGAGGAGGGGTAAAGCGTGGAGGGGGTGGCAGGGTTAGGGGAGGGGGATGAATTGCAAGGGATGAAAGAGGAATGGGTTGTGTGGGGTGGGGGGATGGGATTTTTTTTTGTCTCCTCACAGAGGGATGGGGATGGCAATGGGACTTATTCGTGGAAGGGGAGGTTGGTAAGATTTAAAGGAGATGTGTGGGATGGGGATGCAAAGTAACAAATAAAAGAAATGAGGGGGGAGCTTTCTCGGAGCCCCCAAGGTTTCACAGGGGGGTGGTGGAAAAAATGGATGGAGATGGAAAAGGGAGTTGGCGAGGGAGTAGATTAAGGACTGAGGGTGGGTTGTAGGAGAAAGGGTAAGGAGGAGAGAGGTCCATACTGACCTAAAGAGTGATGAAAGGCCAGAGATACAGAGACGAGGAAAAATGGGTGGTGGAGTGCTTCACGCTACAAGAGGAGGACATTTTATCGATACATGTTTGGGAATCAGAACATTTTCACAGAGCATCTGAGTACGGGGGTAAGTAACGTATTTCTTTGAAATCGCAACGAGGTTGATTATAAAAAAATACGGTTTTTTTTCTACGATTGTTTGCCAAATATTTACCAGATCCTTAACCCTCACGCATCATCTGATATACAAGTTCTTAAGATATATGTCTATTGTCAAAATGCACTTTAAAGCAAGTGCGTCACTTAGTAGAAATAATCATGGCAGAATAACAGGTAAATATGTGCCGTTATATGTTTTTAATCATACCAATGGACCAAAGTTCCTGAAGTTTTGGGTGGAGAGTAATACTTGATATTACAATAGCGTAGTCAAAACTTGGGTGAAAAAATATTGAAATCTATGGAATACACAAATGTAATTTCATTTCATATCATTACTAATAAATAATTCAATAATTGTCTATTTTCCGAAAAGTATTCATGAATTCAAAAGTATATTGAGAAACTATAGTAATTATTTATTAGATGTATATCCATTCTTATCCACTGTATTTTGCTTTAAATGAAACGAAATTTATTTAATCGTAGAAGCACATTAATTCATTAAATTAACAGTAAATATTTCACGAGTATTACTTCAATTTAAAACTACAGAATGTATACATTTAATATATGTCGCTAAAATGTCTCATAAGCTCTATGCAGGTTTGGGAGAAAATCTTATATTAAAATATGAAACAATGATAAGCAAGGCGTATCACCTAAAACCGTCCAGAGGAGTCAAAAGGGTTGTTGAAGCTTGATGAACAAATAAAAAGCATGTTAAAGTGAAGAAGCCTAAAGGAACGAGAGCTAGGGAGAAATCTGAGGCTAATATAACAATTGGGCGATATCAAGGCTAAGAATAACACTTCCCAAAGAAAACAGCTGTTGAATGCCATAAGAAATGACTTCCAAGCTTCCAAATGGATTTTATGAATACCATGATAGTGAAAAGGGGGAAAAGAAAGAAGAAGGTTGAGAAGCAAAATATATTGTGTTTTGCATTGGGCATATTAACAAAGCTAGAATTTCACTATCAACACAATATAGTTCACAGAAACAGGCAATACTTTGAGCTTA
The DNA here is from genome assembly GCA_963573305.1 of Pyrrhosoma nymphula. Lineage (NCBI taxonomy): Eukaryota > Metazoa > Arthropoda > Insecta > Odonata > Coenagrionidae > Pyrrhosoma > Pyrrhosoma nymphula. Next base: position 93,518,894 of record OY754338.1, read on the forward strand.
ACTGTTAAGGGTGAGTTTCTCGCAAAATGCCATTTCTCGTCATTGGAAGATGGAGGTAATTCGCACTTTCTTGCAGTTTTGGGATCGTATTGATTTTCATTACTCATAAAAATGTTTATATCACGAAGTAGCCCAAATGCCGTGGAGCTTGGAGTCAAAACTAAATACATGATATGATGGCAAGCTATAATACTATGTTTACTCTACTGGAAAACTCGATTCGTAAGCTTTGACGGCTCTAAGCGAGATCAAAGAATGGGTAATGCTGATCAACCAGTTAAATTATTATATTCTTGCTTCTTTAAAGAACCTTCATTTTTGCCACTTCTATTTATCAAATAGGTCATGAAGCTATTTCTCCACAGTTTTTTAGTATTAAGTAATGCTTAAAATACGCCTTTATCGGAGGTAGTTATATCTTCTTCTTACAACACATATCACGTCAATTTACAAACGAAATCCACAGGGGTAGGAAAAAAGGATTAATACTACACATTATACAACTAAATATTTATCGATGCCATATATTTTAAGGTTTATGTACGTCAGTTTGCCATGGGACTCCACAGAGGCTATTCGGCGCGCGAGGCTGGGTACAGGATGACATGAGGTGAAAGATTCTTGTCCACCCCCATCGCCGAGGCAAATGTCACCGGTGCTTCGAGGGGGAGAACGAGAAAAGTGGGAAAAGGTGAAGAAAGGACGATGAGGAGACAATAAGAGTTCAGAACGGAAAATGGAGAAAATAGAAACGGCAGCATGGCTCAAGAAACAAGAGGGGATGAAGAGGAAGGAAGATATGGGATGACGGGACCAAAAATAGCCCGCGGATGGGCGAGGAGTGGGAGTCTGAGGAGAAGGCGAAATACCTTTGCAAAGAAAACAGGAGGTGAGCGAGAAAATGAAGGCTTGGGGGATAAGGCGATGAAGAATCACTACTTGTACCGAATGGCACTGAAGGCAAAGAAAGGTTGAGAATGAAGGTAAGAGAGGAGGGAAGAGAGGGAGAATGGAAGAGGCGAAGAAAGAAGGGCTGAGGCCAAAGAATGAGCAAAAGGTGGAAAACGCAGATTGAATGAACTAGAAAATACAAGATCTTCTCCTATTTTCTACGGGGACAAACGCGAAGTTGGACTCGAGCCGGATAACCGTCTAGGAAACGGAAAAAAATTGTAAATATTAGAGAGCGCACGTGGAATGGTAGTGTGTGAACAGTTTGACAGTGAAACTATGACTCCCTGGTTGAAGATAAAGGAATTTACGGTGGATGGTTATTTATATATGTATGCGATACGTAACATTCTCTAAGGACAAAAAAGTTTTGGCTGAAATGAAGTGGAATCGTAAGCTTTTCCATTGCATAAAGAAACTTCCTCTACCAGGTGAATTAAGTGAAGGAGAATTTCCTTTAAAATTAACAGGAAAGCAATTGTCTTCCTTCGTATTTTTCATTTGTTTGTGACTACGTTTGTCAGGACAATGGAATCTATGAAATATTTCATGATTCCATGGAATAAATTGCTTAGGAATCCCATAAATTGTATTTAGGTGGGAATAACACCTTAGGCCTAATATTGAGCGGGAAATATGTTAATTTTTAACTATAGAAAGTTATTATTCGGTGACTATAAATTATAGTGACTATTTCATAAAAGTTTTCTCTCTCGTGCTAATAGTAAAATTTAGAAAGTTGAATGAAAATTAAGGTTAAAAGGAATAATTTTGTATCAAATGTTGGCACATGGGTTTCCGTCGAAAGTTAGGCGAATGAAGAAGAAAATTGAGCAAGGGGAATGCATGATAGACAGGTGCTTAAGAATGAATCGATTATGCAACAATATAAAAAATATTTTCCTCCTGCATACTCTTGAAAATATTACTTTTACCCATTGTGCTTTTGAACAAATTTTATCAAAACACTTGTATACAAATAATAAAAATGGAAAGGACTAAGATTATTCATTTGTTTAGTGCTCAACATCGTATTTTTATTTCTATCTGGATAGTGTTGTGGATAGCTATGACGATGACAATTCATTAACCATTCATCACATTTTCATTCCTGCCACAAAAACCGATTCTAACTGATCCATGATATAAACTAGAAGTACAATAGATTCATTCATCGGAAAAAAGTACCAAAATGAAAATGCATAATTAATATATGACTAATGTGACTCAAGTAATTGGCTGAGACCCTCGGGACAGAAAAAATAACTGTTTAATGTGATATTTGTATACTTTAAAATGTAAATGCAAAGCACGCAATTGTAAATTTGTAATGGCATCAGTGATCAAGTATCGTGCATACCTAAAAAATGCTGATGGAAGTAAAATGAAAGATGTAGCGGTAATTTCAAGCAGCTGGAAAATAACTCACCCAAAGTTACCGCCAATTCCAAAAACATTGGAAGCCTATCAACATAAGCCGGTTTGAACATGAGCTGACGAGACTGTTTCCGATAACAGAGAGATGGGGATTAGGAGAGGTGAGGGCTTTGAAAGGGGCATAAAAATGAAAGTCTAGTAGAAGGGGTCGAAATAGATGGAAGACATGCGGAAGGAAATAAGGAGATTAGGCGCGCGGGAAAAGCACTAGCCGTGATGCGATGATGATTTATTGCTCGGCGAGCCACACTAACCCCTTTCCAAAGTCATGCTGACCGCCGGAGCGAACACGGGGGAGGAAGAGTAAATATTTGTAAATCAGCCGAATTTGAAAAGCATAATTCCTGTGGCTGCTCTTCGAAGCGAGATGATCGGCGGGGAACGGAAGATAATGGCTGCGGTAGATGAAGATATTGGGGGAGGGTATGTGTGTAGGGGAAAGCAGGGTGTCGAAGGGACGGATGAAAGCCAGCAAAGTGGCGAGATGGAGTGGGAAGGGCAATGTATTATTAGGATCCACGGTCCATCACAGCAGAACGACTGGACGGTGCGGCGGAGAGGAGAGTTTAAGTAAGTCCTCGGTGGAGGATGGGTTAAGGCACCGCACATTTTGAGAGGCCGTACTGAACTTAATGTAGGTTTTGTAGCGTCGGACTGTGTCTACTCTTTAAAACAATACTTATTTCCCATTTATTAACTAGGTAATGCTTCTATATGTTACAAAACAGCTCTTTCATCTACCAGTGTCTTTCATTCCCCAAATCCAACCACGTTTCGTTAACAACCCCTTAACAACCATAAAGTTACCACACTGAAATAAACTTAAAGATTTAAACAAAAATGACACTAAATTAAAGCAAAATCAAAACAAAAATTAAAGTTAATTTCAAACATTATAGCTTATGTAAAATGTAAAGTCAATTAAAGCAGAGGAGTTTAAGACTCGTATGATTTCATTTCGGTCATCCAGGTGATCATCGACAGGAAGTGTTTAATTATCGTAAATATGCGCAGGCTTAGAATATTTAAACACTCCCTCGTGATGGTCACCTTCATGACAGAAATACATGTATAGGAGTGTTAATTCATCAGGTTTTAATGAAAATTTGGATTAAACTCTAGTTTAAATTTACTTTTCAATTCTCTCTTCCTGAATTAGACTAGGTAGGCCGACAATAAGTAACTTACGCCAAACCTGAAGCCTCTTAAGATTTGGCGTAAGTTAACAGGGGCCTAAAACAACCATTCTATGTTTAAGTTATTTGTAATTTTAATTGCTACGCTCTACGTTGCTATGTCAAAAAATTCGACTACATAATGAAAACAATTCCATCGAGGAGAGATTGAATCAAAAAGCTCTTTTCTAAATTCATGTGAAAGTGCAATTGAGCCTGATCGTTTACCTTTATCAAAATCGTGAGTTATACTGCGCATAACTTTGAATCTAGAATGCGGAAAGTATAACCAACGTATTTAGAATCTTAGTATGAGTTTTAAACGTTTGCTGAAGCATTTGTACGTAATAATGGTTGTTATCAAAGATTTAATAAGTTTTTCTATAGAAAAGGAATAGGTATAACTAGTAAAGGTAAATAAAACAGTATGTTGTTGTACATGAAAAACTGACATTACAACCGTGTTCAATTGGTAGTATATCTTCTAAGACTGCATGTCCCATGTATGCACCATTTTACAATAAAAATGCATGAGTCTGACTAAGGTTTGAGGAACATTTCTATCGTAATTGAGACACTCGCTAAAAATAATATTCCACGTGTGGTTGTTTTCGACCAACTGAGGTTTCGATGGCTAAACTGTTATTAAAAAAGTGAGGCGTCGAATACTACTAGAGTTTTTCATTTTGTTTAAGATACCATTAAGCTTTAGGATTTTAGTAAATGGTTAACTTTGACAACATTATACTTGGGAGATATTTCAAAGGTCTACTCTGAATCAATAATTGAGTTTCACTCTTTCCCTAGATTTGATTATGCTCATTTACTGGGCTTGAAGTAGGAGACATTTCAATTCCTACATTTTCTGAAGGTAGTTTAGAAATCAAGTTGTCTCAAATTAAATTAGAAACGATAACTGGTTGATATAACGCACTGGAGGGCACCCGAACCCTCTTAAGTACATTCAACCGTAAACTTCAAAAATGCCACACCAATCCACAGATTTTATTTTACCTTAAATATGTTTCTTTAGATAGGCTTATTTGGCGGACATTGTCTCAGTGAGGAGCCCAGAATACATACAGGTTAAAAAGGTTTCACTAGTCCTTTCGATTGACCTCGAATAATAGAGGCTAATTATTACATTTATTGCTTTCCCCCTACCAAACTACATCTTCCTAAGAGATGAGGTTGAAAGTAGATTAACACCATGAGATAATCGGTGAAGAAAACAAGAGGTTAATACGTTACTTCTACAGTTTTTGTCCGTGGTGTACGAAACAATTTGCGAGGGCTTTACCGTGACGGTTTCAGAATCTGGTCAGGGATATTCTTGGGAGTAATTGGACCTTGGAGACAGAGATTGAGGCGGGTATCTAAAACTTAGACTTGAGCGTTAGATGGGGATGGGGAGTAACAGGATGATGGGTATTTGGGGGGGGGATGAGGAGTTGTAGAGAAAGAGGGAGAGATGGCAGCGTGGGAGGCTTATTTGGACCAGAGGGTTGCGTTGGGAAGGTGATGGAGGAGGAGGAGGGAGGACAAGAGCTTTGGAGAAGGGGGAGGAGGAAGAAGAGGGGGATGAGGGGAAATAAAGAGAGACGAATGGCATCACTGTTTCTATTGTGGGTGAGAGGAAAGAAAAATGGGTCGCCCAGGAAAAAAACAAATAAAGATAACCGAAAAGTTTCAAGAGTGGGAGACTCGTGAGCCAAGGAGGGAAATGCCTCGCGTCTTATTTTTCTTCTCCGCGTTGCAAAGATAGCGGGGAGCGTGGACAAAAAGACGTCCAGACACGCAAATTAACCTCCTGAAGAGATGTGCCGCGGATTTTATTGTCACCGTGTTCTCAGGGAAAGCGCTCACCAGTCTTGGTTTCTACTCTTTGCGTGAGAGACGACTTCAGCACTGTCAAGTCTAATTTTTCATATCCCCCTCTCTATATTTAGGAGAAAAGCGGAACGGATTACTAAAAGAGTTAATTTTGGATCGCGTTTGTTTTTCCTTACATTGTGAGTGCAATTTAATCTGGTTACCTTTCAAGCCGGAGTCTATAATTAGCAGCATTTTTCATCATGAATACCGGAAAATTTCTCGGAAAGAAAACAATGTTTATAAAGTTTTCTTTTGTTTAACATGGTCTACTGGCAAAATAAATTTAGGCTTATTCCAAGGTTCAATACCCACAATTTGGTGGACAAATTGATATTTAAGTGGAATCTTAATTACTTCTTTCCTATTGTTGTATTCAATTGTTGGAACCCTGGCAGCTGTCGTCAAGTGTAGGATAATGCCGACGCCAGGTTTTTCTAAACCGTTCCAGTATTTCCCAAAGATTACCGCCAGTTTAATGTCCAGCCCACCTTTTCTTCAAGAGGAAAATTACCTCTTTTAAGGGGACTCTTAATAAGAGGCCCTTAATTTTCAGTCTCTTGTCGGCGAGTTTTGGTGCTTTGGATTCAGTCCAGGAAAGTGTCAAGGTCTGTGGATTTTTAGTTAAATTAAATTATAGGAAAATGTTTTGTCCTCCTTCCCTGGCTACTATTTTAACTCCCAAGAAGCGATATTATCCAATAGCTGGAAAATGAATAATTCGCTTATTTAAGTAACTGATAACTTACGTAATTCACCTAGTACGCAGTCTAGTAACAACCACCTACGTAGTTCACTGCTCCCGTGAACTAAAAATGTAATTTCCATCCCACACTGTCAAATCAACAAATCTTCAGGTACATGAGTACATTCATAGATGCACGGAACGCCTTTAAATGGAAGAAATCAATGATCTGTGAGACTGGGTATTAATAATACACAAATTGATAAGTTATGAGGTGTTTTTAACGCATCCTCCAAATGTTTTGAATCCATTAATCATCTATCATTGAAAAATCATCTGAAGGAAATATGGTAAGTAATTGAAAAATGAGGAAAAAATCTGCACGGATTAGAAACCAAAGAACGGATATGATATCCTGAAATATGTCCTCACAATATAATTAAAGTAGTCAATTCCTTATGGTCTTAAGCATTCATGATTATCGTTCTTACATTTTATTGATAACGGATTGTATTTTCCTTGAACAGGTTGATAGAAAAACCCGCTACATTGACATCACCTTGAGCATAGTTGTACAATGATGTATGAAGCAAGTATTTACTGCAAAATAAACTTAAAGTAACGGCGAAAAAATTTAAATGCGTAGAAAAGTCGGTAGTGCGCTTACATCACTCAATCGAGTGATTACGCAAACTTGAGCAAGTTGTCAACTCCAGTTTCAGCCCCTATGGGACGAGGACGTCGAACGGCTGAACTTTGAAGAAAGAAAAAAACGTCGAAGACGCCTCGAAGAACGCGCGAAGGAATGTTATTTTTTCCCACACCTGCTCCGATTTATTACAAACACGCTCCAACAAATCCACTGACCTAGACACTTTCCTGGACTGAGTCCAAAGCACCAAAACTCGCCGACAAGAGACTGAAAATTAAAGGCCTCTTATTAAGAGTCCCCTTAAAAGAGAGAGTGCTCATGGACGTGGAGATGTTGCAGGGGTGATAAATAAAATTGACTCATCTCCGCCACCCCGGTGATTTTAATAGAGAAAGAATACCATGTATTTATATTTAATTTCTTGGAAATTTTCTCTAGCGGATTGCGCCTACCGCAGAAAATTAGCATTACGAAATATTTATAGGTGGTGTGATAAACATTGAATATACATAAAAACCATAACATTTTACCAAAAAATAATAGTAAAATATATTCATCTAATTACAATCAATTTACGCAGGTAGAAAGAGGTTTGTATGTGAATAATATGCAAAGAGGTTTACTGGTAGAAAACACTATTGTATTGATAGAGTTAACTCTTATTTTTAAAACGAAAACATTCATTTGGTGAATGATAAGCCTGTCACTTATTTTCACGGGTTTTTCTTAACATAAAGTTTTTTAAAGGGTTTCTTGAGTTGCCTTTACGATTTTAATATGATTTAAAAATGCGTTCTTTTGATTTAAGCCGTTACTAGTCGAAATGAGTGGTATGTAGTTATTTTTACTGCTTAGATGATAGACTACCAGCATAGTAAAGTATATCTTTTGTTGCCACTAAGTGTAAGAAGAATTATACATTACTACTCATTAAAAATCGTCACGTACACAGCCACAAGTACTTGTGTATAGCACATTAGCCACATATACTAATATTTTCTCAGGATTGGCCTTATTGGTTTCAAATTAATAGTACTATTTAGACACTAAATCCTGAATTCGTGGGAATTCCGGAATTGAATCTCATTCGCTTTAATAAGAGAGCATTATAAGTTAGGACCAAAATACATTCATAAGGGGAAAAAATGAAGAAATCGCACTCGTCCTTGGCAGAATTGTGAGGCGTCGCGGCGGGAATAGGTGGGTTTCAGCCGTCTGCAAGCAGTCATGGCCAACTTGGCCTCATGTGCTGGAAACTTATGATGTCCTTGAATATATTCCAAAAATTATCCCATTAAATAACCGAACACGTAATTTCTCGCGTTCAGTTGTAAACAAATTAAGGTTTTGAGAAAGCTCTTTGAAGGCGCAGGATCATTGACCAGCAAACTAGGAAGTACTCGCAACTTCACGCATAGTAGTAATAATGATGCTTGCCGGGGATTCGGGAGGGTAATGTTACAACGGTAACAGTAACTTCAAATAATAATAATAAATTATTAAGCGCAAACAGGTGACCACAGTTACATGCGTTCTAATAAAAGGCAATTAAATAAATAAATCAATACATAAATCACACATGAATTTTTCACAAACAAACAAGTTGAACAGTTTATGTTCTATGAAAAAAGGCAAAAAAGGCTCATCAAAGAGTCAGAAAGAAAATAAAAACTTTTAAACAAGATTATGCGGAGTATTTCTCTGATGATAATTAATATAATGCGAATGGAAAATTTATAACACTTTGCGAAATATTTTCCTTCAAATTTAACAGGACTTCCGTATGCCATCGCATTCTAAGCCATAAACGTTCCCACACTACGTTAGTGCACTGGATCTGGATTGAAGAAATGAAGTAATGAAAGCCACCATTCTCATTTTCGCAACGGAATTGCATGACAAAATGATACAATACTACATCCGACCATAGGCCTGAATTGCTTTCTGCGTAAGTCAGTTGCATGAAACTCTTAAATCACAGGATTGTTAGGCGAAATTCCACATGGGAAAAATCATTTGCCTAAGCCGGAGTTCGAACCCGGATTCCTCAATTTCTGTCCTTGATCCCTCGATAAGTTACTAAAGTGCCACTGTCTCGTGTGGATTTTTGTGGACTTTAAAGGAAGAAGGTGTTCAAGACTGCCGCATGCGATGTAACGAATCATAACATTTTGTCACAAGGTTGTTACTAAATTTCGATCGGAAGTGAACTTTCTTTTGTTTAAATACATCAGGAAGACAAAGAGAAACTAGTATACCCTGACGACGGATTACTGGGATCCGAACTCGATTACGTCACTGTGGGCATCAGAAAAAATCCTGCACGCGCGGCTACTTCCTCCAAGGAAACCTTGCCACGTGTCCACGATCCGCCACGAATTATAGCCCAGGGGATATTCTATGGCCGTCGCCCCCTCCCCCTCATGTAAAAGCCTTGCGGAAGAAAAAAACAAGAGAGGTCCACTATTTCTTTGGGTCTCAACCGAAAACAAGGGGAATGAGTGTGACACAAAGAAGAAAAAGACTGGGTGAAAATGCGTAATCTACCGCAAAAACGTTTTATTTCCGGGCTTAAGAACGGCACGTTTAGTCCAGATATTTTCGTAAACACGAGTATTTTTAAGCCATACCTCCACTCCTGTATTGAAGTGTGTGGAAGATAGAAGCTGAATGTAGACATTACACTACGTGGAGACCTACTTGAACAATTGGAATCCTTAATCTACCTTGGAACAGAGTGGAATGGAAGGAGTTCACATAAGGCGAAGAACTGATAAATCTTATAGTGTGTGCATAATAATGGTATAAAACATTTTGTGTTAAAAAAAAGTTTGGAATTAAGGAAGAAGTTCCTAAAAACATACGTGGGATGTTTTTGGCAACATGGCACGGCCCGTTATAAAGCTAGAACAAAAGAGAATAAGGTCTTTCGAAAATAGGTGCTAGAGGAGAATGCTGAAGATAAATGGAACAGAAAAGATCAGAATTGAGGAATTGTACATAGGTATAGATGAGTAGAAATCCACAATGTACACCATATCAAATAACAAGGTCCAGATGTATATACAGCACATCGAGAAAAAACGAATTTGAAAGGAATAAAACAGAAGGGAAAATAACGAAGCAGGACTCTAGAGAAAGACCGAGAGACAAATGCATGGGTCAACAAGAACAGGATATGAAAAAGAGGAGCTACAACGCCGTAAGAGAGTTAGTAGGGGGCAAAGAAAGAATTGAGGGTAGCATTCACCCAATATTATGACGATGAGCAAAAATTCTCTTCTTTTTTGGACTTCACACCTATCAGGGGCTTAAATTTGCTGAATGATTGCGAATATTTACATATTCATGAGCGATCACAACGGAATTCTATAAACTAAATGTATACTTTACTTTATCAGGGAGGGGAGTCAGCATATTAATTTTAAATATGACTAATATTGTTAAAAAATACGACATCGTGTGCGATAGAAATTGGCTGTGGAATGAGTAGGGCTAAAAATATACCTTTGAAAAGAATTTCAATCCTCTCTTCTCTGGTACCCATAGATGTTGCCGATGGTTTATGAGAATGCAGGGGGAATATCTAGGAGGAGGAGAATGGGTGGGTGGAAGAAGGCGAAGCGTCTTGTAGCCGGCTGTGTGTGAGTGGAGATAGGAATGCTTGAGATAATTTCGAGGCCTGAAGGGTAAAGCGGTGAGGAACACGGAAGAGAAGGGAAGGATAAAGGATTCGGCTGGGAAGGGGGCATGGGAGAGAGGGATATCTTCTCAAGTGCTTGCATCTGTCGAGTGGAACTTGGGAATGCGTAATGAGCGAGCTATCTTGAGGGAGAGATGAGAGATTGGAGGAGAGGGAGAAAGGAGAAATGGCCTCCTTTGGCGAATTACTTTTCGAATGCCTCAATGCATCTGTTCCCTCGAGCTGCGTTAAGGATGAACGCACGTCAGCGATGCAGCAATTCAAGGAATTTTTTAAATCCTACGTCAGTGTTTTTTTAGCAACTACACCCTACAACTTCATTGTATGGTCAAAAAAATTGTGGAACTTCAAGATACGTTATATTAATATCTGTTCTTCCTTGACTAAAGAGAGTAAGATGTACCGAAGGACTGTTCCAAAACTTTTACTTGCCAAGTTGACAAAAAAACGTGTCATGTGAAAATGTTTTCGGGATTTACACCAGGTTATTTTTTACATATTCGGCGTCGTTTTGACTGGGGATTTTCCGCGGCCCGAGAAGAATTTACATCGAAAATTTACCAGGGGAACTTTAAATAACTCATCAAAAATATGCCCTAACTTAGCGGGCTCTTTGAAGTTATAGTGAATGAATAACCTGTTTTAATATCAGTTGCCATTGCATTTGGTTACATTTTTACAAACATGCTGACGTTATTTAACACAATCAGAATAGATAGCTTTAGATTGCCTCACAGGGCGATTAATTTTCAGTGACTTTGTACAACATAATAGTCAAACATCACGCATTAAAAAATAAGATGAATTACTGTCTACTCATCTCCTCTTTGGGTGAAATAATGTCATCAATGACTTTTCACTCTTTTAGCTGCAAAGCTCTCGCTGTGAGTTTGAGCCTAAGATTACGACTGAAAATCGCAATTTTAGTAATTATTACGAAAAGACACGTGCATAATTTCTCGAGTATCGGTCACTCACTCATATAAGCAGGGGGATGACGGCTGTGCTTTGTACGCTGTGAGATCCTTGACGGGTGACATGATGACGTAAGTGTTGCTGGGTTGTCCGACATCGTTTCTCGACCGAGCGACCCCTATGCTGTACCCCACGTGGGAATCCTCTGTGTCTGAGTGTGTGCCGTGCACAGTATCCCCGACGAACCCTCCGCCGCGCCACGTGGAAGGCTGCCTGCCGGCCCTACCCCCAACGGGGTAATAATACCCTCCGCCATAGAGCAAGAACTCGTCCCTCTGTAATTTAGCGCGCTTCACCGATCTGGTGGAATGGTCGCCGAATGTGGACTGCGGAAGGTCGAAGAGACTCGCCTTTTGACACTAAAAGGTTTCAGTAGAAGTATTCAGTTAGAATTAGGGAGAAATTGCAAGTTCTAAACGGTGAAAGTATGTCATTAAAGTATCACGAAATAATATCGATATTAAGTCAATGAGGAAAGAGATGAGTAGTTTCATTTATTCAGTGTTTGCTGCATCACCTCTCAAATTGCCAGCCTGGAAATTGTTTACCAGATCATTGAAACACCCTATGGCATCACGCAATGGGGTAGAGCCAATGAGATAAGATGAGGGTTGATTTATCAATTCAGAATTGACTCTATAAACGCTTCACTAGAAATTGTCCAACTGTAAAATGTTGATCAGATAACTGATACACAACACCTTTGGCAAGACTTAGTAGTTGGTAGATATTTGTCATGATTGACTCACACAAAAACTATTACTATATATTTCAAGAAAACACTCAATTTTATACCGCCATTTCCATAAATAATACATCACACCGTGGTTTTGCAGATTACCACTGCTTCAAATAATATCTTTGCCCTCTTTTAATATTAATTGAAATGTTATGTAATTCAAAGCAATTTCTTTTAATATCTCCTTTCATCACAGTACCCTTAAAAATATTTTTTCAGAGAAATTGGAATCCTGTTTTCTATATATCGATTAAACTTATTCAAAAAGTATCTTTTCTCATGTCTTTGAGCTAAAGAGTAGCACCGAAAATTCGTCAAACGAGTAAATAAATATTTTATACTTATACCCCTCAAATTAACTACAAACCATAACTTAACAGGATTTTGAATGGTAAAAAATCTTTACTCACTTTTTTCAGCAAAGATTAAAAAACAATTTATATCGGTACTGAAATTCTCAAATAAGGTAGTTTCCCAGAAAATAAATAAGTGTATTTTTTCTAACGTATAATGACTATGTCAGTGAAAATTACGTGTCCAAATTCTATAATTTGCAGATAAATGAGGCTAATAAGGCTGCATCTTCTAAGAATATAGGTTTAAACCGGGGTTTGAAAAATAACACCCTCTTAGCGAGAGTGAATTGAGGAGAATTTTCCTCCGTGTTCCATTTCGCCTGGGGATTGAATGATTTGGGGGCAAAGTATAAAGCTTTATAGGGAGAACGGGATAAGAAGAAGGAATAAGAGTAAGCAAGGAGAGTTGATAAACGGGATGTAGATGATGCTTGTGGAAGGAGTGAGTGAAGATTAAGCAGGCGAGAAGGGAGATGGTATAAATAAAGGACGCTTTCCTTCTACCTCTCCAACCGCATCGCCCATAAACCTTCACCTAGCACGCCCGGATGAAAAAAATTATAAATAAAATAAGGAAGAAATCCAATTCAAATTTGGGATTAGGAGGGTTTTAAGGGGCGATTTAAAAATATTGGAAAATTAATTGAAAACCGTCGAGGTTGAAATCTTAAATCTCATTATACGACCCTCCCCTGCCGGTTCTCGCTCAGACTCTTCGCCCTTTCAGTCTCGTTGAAAATGCCTTCACCCTATCACCCTCTCGCCAACCCTTCACTTCTCTTCCTGAAGCCACTCTTAGCACACAGCTCCTTCAATCCCCTTTGCTGCCTTCATCTCTTGTCCTTTTCTAGCATCCTTCTTTCCTCGGTTTTGCACGGGGAGAAAATAATAAGGGAAGGCTTCCGGAGGAGAATAGTGTAAGAAATAAGAGGGGACCCTTTTTGAATAAAACAAAGGGGAAAGAAGGGGGAAGAAGAGATTGGTTCGTTTCAAAGGGTTGAAGGAATAGGAAAGGTGTGGAGACTGGAGGTAGGGTTCCAGCAGAGTCTACGCTGAGGAAAAAGGGTAAAGCATACGAGCGACTCGGAAACCGAACGATAATCGACTCTCGCGCGAGTGCTATCGCTTGGAACCACGAGATATAAAATGGTGGGAGCTGCCAAAAATATATATTTTTTGCAACCAGTGGATTCCAAATTGTTTCCACTTCCCACCTTGTAGAGAGGAAGACATCTTATTCCATCTAATTTGTTTGAGGAATTGAGGATTAGAATCCATCAAAAAGTTAAAAATGATCAGAAAAAAGATTCATACTATAAGACACGAAGTTTAAACACCATAGGTAAATGTGAATTCACTTTTGCGCTATTTCCAGTAAGTGAAAAGAAATAACACTACATTAACTGATCCGACAAAAGTAAATGCATAAGGCTGACTGGTAATAATTACGCATAGCTGTATTTTTTCCTCAATAATGTCAGTCAGTATTTATTTACATGGGTAGGTAATAGTTATTCATTGGGGAAGTGGCTTCATGCAAGCATTAAAAATAACCTAACTCGCTAATAACTTGTTTGTTCAACGTGACGTTTGGGGACCTACAGTGATCGAAAGTGGTAAAAAATACAGCTTCACAGACGTTTATCTGTATTATTCAAAATGGATATGCATTCTTTAGATTTAAAAGTATTAACTATTGATGGCAAATAAACCTGTTTACTCGTTGGTGCCCCTGGATTCCCAGCCATTTAATTTGACCATAACACTGCTGGCCCTTTTAGCCAAGGAATGGTAATGAACGATAGCAATGGAATGTCGTGGGTTTACATTGTTGTTGATAGAATAATGGCAAGAGAAGTATTTATCCATTGGCAAAGGACTAGAGCCCTCTACGTTAGCCATTAGTTAAGAAATAAAACTTGAACTCTCTAAGAAAGCTCCCTTAACATTTACGACAACCAATGCAATACTTATAATTATAGGTACCTAAAACAACTACTTCCTCTATTACATAATGGAACAGGAAATTTGCCTGTAGAATGTTGTACCAAACAATAAAAAATAGCTGGCTGCCGTAATTTAGCTCGTAGCCTTTATTTCACCACCTTAAGCCACAATGAGAAAATGTTTTTTGTACTCTCGCCAAAATGAAACTTTATTTAAAGAGTTGTTTGCTGTTTCTTCCGTTCAGTAGGAATTTATTCCTATTCAACAGCAGTAACAATCTAATGACGCATTTGGCTTACAACTCTTTGTTAACGGCCAATCCATGCCAATTATTTCTATTTTTAAGCATTAGAAGCATTTGAGGGGACGGATTTTACTGAGAAGTCATGGATATTTTTTTTAAATAAACAAATAGATAAATATAAATGAATCAGGTTTCTAAAAAAATATAATGTATTTAAAATATATTTCTATAATAATATAATAAATATATTATGTAATAAAATTTATCTAGAATACACCACAATGTATAATATTGTTATGAAATAACCAATAATAATTTTTTTCAGAGGTTGCTTAATCACTTTGGGAGGTGACCGACAACTGAGGTACTCTCTCAAGGACTGTTGGGTAGGTTGGTAATGGAATGAATATTGGGGAATGGGGGAAGGGTGGAGGGAAACCTACCGCCGGCATTGGCCTGCTCTTTACGAAAGACGCCAAGAGGATCATGGTTCAACGTCTCACCCAACGGATGGAGTACTATATTTAAAGTGTTCTCCACATGACCCTCAAGTAAGAATCGGAATCCCACTGAATAATTACTACCAACGTTGAAATTTTACCATAACCGTCAGGTTTGGGAACATGCAGTGGTACCAAAAATGAAAATGCTCAGTTTTTTCACACGCGTTTTTCAATAACTTTTAGAATCAATAGTAGTGCACAGTATGCAAAAACTAAAAAGGTGACCGAAATATTTTTATTCATTTATTGAACCCTGCATTTAAATGCAAGCCGCAGCGAGAGCTTGAGCTTGTAAATACCAGGAAAACAGTCATTGCAAGTTATAGAAAATAAAAATAAAATGCAGATAAAAAGAAAGACGTGTTTTGGAAAAATAAACCCGTTGGGGTCACTTATGATGAGTGGGAATAATGAATATTTATATTATCTCTGAAAGAAACTCTATATTGTTTTGTCGCTTTTTATCTGTACAATAAATGTAATGGCAAGGAAAATCGCATTCTTCTTGTGAATGAAAAACTCGTTTGAGTAACTTCATATAACATTTGTTTTGCGTGTAACTCTCGGGTCATCAGCGGCAGAGTATTCTTGATCTTTGATGGCCACTATGATTTACTTACTTATATTAACCTCTTAAAACTAGATCAAATAAATATAGGTTTAATAATTGACTTTTTTACACATTTGGCAATATTTTGCTTCACCAAAACATTTTAAATACGTTCATTTGTTGACACAATATATATGTCTAATTTAGTATGCTTACGCATTGAACATAGTGAAGCTTTGTCCAGCACGAGGTGTTGATACGTAGGACGATTAAATCACAGATTCAAGTGAGGGCCAGCTATGCATCGAATCTTATACCAAAATGCGTGACGAAAACAAATGTTAGCACATCGGCCATTATTAAAATAACAGGACTCGTTGTGTGAGCAAATATCATAAATTGGGTAACTACAGTGAACAGGACAAAAAATGTCGCAATTAGAATCTGACCTTGACACGAGGCTGAGATGCCCTCTTTTTTTATCGCAAAAACAACAACTCAGCCAAAGAAATTTTCACTGAACACAATCTCATGCCTCTCAAATTGCGTCGCCTTCGGGGTAATCACGGTAACATCGCTCGGATAATCAAGGAAATCCATTCCCAACTCCCCACTGCCATTAGATAAGAGCAAGCTACAGTTTTGTGGAACAGCACTCGAGTGTTAAAAAACGAACGACCGAAGAATGGTAATAAAAATTTTTTTAATCCATCCCCACCCCGAACTCCTTCCCTTGTCCGCTACACAAGGGATTCAAAGAATGTGCCGGTTGTGGACAAGATTGATGCTGCACTCCGGCGTCGTTCGGAGCGTTAAGTTTTACACGCCACGGGGGGGGGGGGGCGAGGGGTATCGGGGGCGGGTTTAGAGTGGGGGATAGAAGGGTGGGGTGGGGATGTGTGAGATTAGTCCAGCTTGCACGAGGCGGAAAAAAAATAAAAAGGAGGAAGAGGGCCTAGTATCCTTTCTCTCTGTCTTGGTGCTCCTTGCTTCTTCTTCTTCTGCTAAGGCAACGCGGACGAAGAGACCAGCAAAGGGTGTTAGGGGAGATAAAATGCGAGGAATGAGGTGGGAGGGGTGGGGGAGGAGGGGTGCCTGAGGTTGGGGGTGGTTTGGGCGTTGAGTCACGAGCGTAGAGAATAGAATGGCGACGTGGAGGGGGGAGGAGGGAGTGAGAGGGGTAGGGGATGGGTGGGTGGGGGTGTGGGGGGCTGGGGAGCAGGCGTGGGCGAAAGGAAGAGACGGCAGCTACCAGCTAGATCTCTTTGAAGGACCCAAGAAACAGACACATACGTAACGTGTGCGATTCTAGCAGAGGGAATGGTACGATTTTTTCGCAAATCTCCATGAGGGGGTTTCGGGGGATGCTACTTTGCTTTCAAGTTATGAAAAAAAGACATTCAAATGCAAAAATACAAAAAAGAACTTTGTGAGTATCGCTAATAATTTTCAATAATTTTTAATATTATCTTGAGTTTACTCTCTTCTCTCTCAGTAGTTCAACACTGATATTTTTGAGGAAACAGGGGAATGTTTTCATGAAGGCTTCCGCGGAGTTTTTTTGATCAAGAGAATGGTTTTTCGGGTTTCCATCCACGTTTATCCATTTATCGTGGACAATATATCGCCAGCGTTCCAGCTTGCTTCCTCAGGTCCGTCAGGTCAACGGACTTGAGGAAGCTAGCTGGAACGCTGGCGAAATATTGTCCACGAAAAATGAATAAATATGGATGGAAACCCGAAAAACCATTCTCTTAAAACAGGGGAATGGTTTAACGAAATAGTGAGCACGTTGGCGAAATAAAAACTACGGAGCAGCTAATGTAAAAATGCATAAAAAGACGTAACAAGGAAAAGAAAGGATTCTGCACGTCCTCAAGAACAGTTTAAATGCACTGTAAAAGAAAAGTAAATCCGCAGAGGGTATTAAGTCAATACTTATGAATTGTTGTACGAGTATTATGCTGGCGAGTATTAGTGCTGGGAGAATACTAATAAATTTATGAATAAATAAATTCACATCCTCAAGATTTGTTTAAATATTGAGTGAGAGGAATGTAAATTATCAAAGGGTATAAGGCTTAGGAATTACATAGCGAGTATCATTCAGGCCAGTAAAAGTATAAGGAAAATATAAGGGAAATTATTTTTTGTATAGTAGCGTTGAGCAGTTCCAAAATTTGGTCTATGAGGAAAGGGCATGAGCGTATATCAGAGGATTTCATGACGCAGGGATGTGAAAGGATAAAATGATTAACATGGATAGAGTGAGACGCACGAAAATATTTTAAATATGGATGAGAAGGAAATAAATTTTATTGGGAAAGCCTGATGAAGACTTATGGAAGGTATAGTATGCTGAAAATAGTGATGGAGTGAAGGATATTTCGGGAAATAGAGGAATAGATAAATGACAGTATCCAACAGAAATACAAAACATAGGCTAAAATGGGATTATTGGGTGAGAAAAGGGTAATGAGTTACGATCTGTAACCAAATTAGATTACAATGGGTCGGGAATATGATACTGTGGATCTTGGTACGAACTTCCACAGATTCCACTAGTATTGGTAGGACATATTTGACATTCAAGCAGTATATATTATATTTTAGGCAGATTTTTGTGTAATACCACCCAAATTAACTGGTGAAAGACTAATTTCAACGCATTCAATTAGTCACTGAAAATTGAAACCGATTGCCCTAAAATAAAAAAGAGTAAAGACCTAATCATAAGTATAAATTTTAAAAGAGAAAATCAATCTCCTTAAGCGTAACATACGACTGAAAGCCAATAATTGTGGGCGGAACAGTAAAATGTATAATTTATATTCATGTAAGAGGATAGCGAAAAGTTTTTACTGAGGGTGGAGGAAATATTTACTGATGGCGGAGGATGAAAGAATTGGATACATGATTATAATATAAGAATTATAGATGCTATAATAAACCCCAAGAATCATTAATTGACCGTAATTATAAATTACTAATCAGCACAATTCGTTGCCACTTTGAAAATACTAGGGTGAAATCATTGTAATCATCACGATTTAAAAAAAGGGTAAAAGAATTCTCTCTGATGTGTTGACATAAAATATAGAAAATTTAAATCGGCTGTATTGCTCTCGCTGTGTGGGAATAAGTGCTGAAGAGCGCATTATTTAATAATAATATTTCATCATTAGATTATTGCTAGGTTTTAAAAAAGCTAATGTTTTTTCAGTTTATTTATAAAAAGGTAAGTGCTAATGCTTACGTTACTTCCTACATTGTGAAGTAATAAATGCTTTATTTCAGTATTTGAGCCCCATGTTACCTACAGGCAAGAAATACCTGGCCTTTGGTCGGTTCATACTTGAGACCTGATTTAGAAAACGTTAGTGAATCAAGTAAAAGATGATATTTAATTATTAGAAAAATGGGCATTGGCCACAAATTTTCCAATATCATTAGCCCTTGAGGACTTATTTCCCTCAAGAAGTTTGCAATTTAATTGAAAGGCATAATCGAACAAAAAAGTTCTACTTAAAAATCGGAAATGAAATTAATTCATCATTAGAACAGAGCGATACAGAGTGGTTAGCATGACCACCCAATATAATATGGAAGTATGAAAAAACACGGCAAAATGCGAGGAGCCAAAGGGTCATCACTGAACTCCGGCACGAAGAAACAGGTATGAAGAGGGATTCAGTTGTACTGATATTATGACAAAAGTATGACCGAAAAGTTTTATTATAGTCGATCTATCTCATCTCTAAATTGAGTCAAAATAACATTAACCTGGAACCGATACTGATTGTGATTTACAAACTCAAAAAGAACTGATAGCATTGAATTCCCAAGAGTCCCAGACACGGGGAAACTCTTTGTTTCTCCCGCACGATGTGATATTACCTCAACAAGACCGACTGCGTGATTTCCGGTTGCGTCACGCGTCTCATAAGCGCTCGAAAAAACGAGGAATGCCTCTAGAAAGGGCCCAAGGGATTCACTCCTCCCGCGTCACGAATCGGCAGCATGAATCCCTACTCCTTTCCATCACTCGGACCGACAATGCATCTACCCCATCACCCTCCTCCTTTCCTCGTTGAAGCTTCGGCGTTTTCCTACGAAAGAGGGATAAAAAAATAAAGAAAACAGACCCTAACCAGACGCCCACGCCAGCCCCTCCACCGACTTGAACCATCGGGAGGAGGGATGGGTCCACGAAAACCAGCGAGTGTAATCGCTTCTCCCTCACTCCTCTCTTCCACTCCTTCTTTCTCTCTCGTTCTCGCTCCCTCCTGCCCTTCCTTTCGCTTATATTCCTCCTTTGGTTCAC
This sequence comes from Pyrrhosoma nymphula, assembly GCA_963573305.1. Lineage (NCBI taxonomy): Eukaryota > Metazoa > Arthropoda > Insecta > Odonata > Coenagrionidae > Pyrrhosoma > Pyrrhosoma nymphula. The sequence goes on from OY754338.1 coordinate 93,539,007, forward strand.
GTTGGTGTATTTTTAGGCCGCGAATGAGTGTAAAAAGAGGGCTCTGGGGAAGGAGGGGGGCGAGAGGGTGATGAGGGGTCACTGTTTTGACTGTGGGTTACCTTCGGGAGCCTTTCGTGTCTTTGCTAAGGAGCTGAGATTCTTGTGACATTAACGAAATTAGACGAATATCTATTCATCCACTGATACTCTAAAACCCAATATTCGAACACTTCAGGCTGTTATGTGCATCACCAGTGACATACTGAACTTAAAATCCATGCCATAGCTCTCTTAAAGAAGAAGAATTTAAAATTTAAAATTAATGAGCGAGGATAATGTAAGACAAATATTGTAATAAAAACCATGCTAACTCATCTAGGTCTATTATTTGTTATCATTTCCTATTAGTAGGCTCGAAAAATGTGGTATGGACATACGTAGTTGTCTGCAACATATACTTCCTTTGAATCCTCCAAAACTGCCACGGGAATTAGAAAACCCAGGTAGCGCGGTGGTCGGCGCATAGGCCCGACAAGCCAAATGTCCGTGGTCCCATTCCCGGTCCAGGCCGATTTTCGCTCTTGGAAAATCCTACGAATGTCATCGCCGTATTTTATGAATGTCTTCATGACCATGCAGTTATGAATATCTTCATGACCATGCTTGTAAATCAGCTTCAGAACAACCAATTATCTAATCACCAATTGAATACACTTATTTGAAGCGTTAAATCACATACAAAGCACACGCGGATGAACACATGTATGACATGCATGCATACAGAAATGATATTATAAGGAAATAGTGAATTCATTTCCGTTCGAGGGTCGGCCTAAGATGGTCTGTTTTTTCTTCATATTCAACACAAACATATACAAAGAATAACCATTATTTTTATCTCGTTAGCCATGATAGTAATGAAGCATTTTTACTCGATCTGTTTTTCTAATCATCATTAAGTAAATAATTAATTTTATTTTTCCGCGAAAAGAGGCATTGATTGAGTTTTTACGGCGGTTTGCCTGTTAGTTATTTGATTTTCTCAGTTTTTCTTGACTTACTTCCGCCTATGCGTTACTAATTTATAATTTCTCCTGAAACTATTTATTTCAATTAACAATTTTGACAAAAATGGGCATTTCATGGGCATGTAATATCTACCGTTCATTCTGCTATGCCTGCCTACAATGTCTTGTGGCATCACAATACGCTTCCGCTTTTTCGTGCCATCTGGTGCATTCCTAAATCTTCCTTTCCTCCTCAACTTTATATTTCCTATCTTGCCTCACAAATATTTATCATTAATCTTATTTGCCTTCAATTCAATTCAAATCCATGCATTCATCTGTGCTTTACTATGATTTTCCATACATATATCTATATATAAGCAATCTCTGAAGTGATATATTTTCTCTATATCATATTATTTAGATAGTGATTCCTAAAAGTAATCATTTACCGAAATTCTTCTGAGAAGACTTTGCACAAGAGAAAAATATTATCTCAGATGGAGATTTACTGCCCAATTACCAACGAAATTTTAGCTAGAAAGTACGGGTGGAGAGTGGTTCGTGGAGCATGATTCAAGTAATACTAAGATATGCCGTAGATTCTTCATAAATGAAATTAATTTTTAAAAATGTGCGAGGAAGCATCCTGCATAGCTCTCTATTTGGCAAAGGGCCACTATTTCCCGATTTTTTAAATCATCAAAATAATTTGGTTTTACTAGAAATAAACTAATCATTCTCCAAGGAAGCAAAGAAATCAAACGTAGGGAACCGTACTTGCTTTATTCATTTACCATTATTCATGGTACTATCCCTGTTCTGCTGAAAAAAGGTATCTGGGTGCATTGGACCCACGAGGGCAGTTCACGAAGAAATACAATTTTCTCAGATCTACCTTGCGTCCGTTGAAGTGCTCTCTCGAGTAGGAAGAAGACCAGACATAATTTGCAAACAAATAGTCTCTCTGCAATCTCACTTTAAGATGGAGGGAAGATGCACTCTGGAAATGTATTTAGCTGAGTCTTTCGGATGCCTAATTTCCGAGATAGCCTTCTAACTACCTTTCCGGAAGTAAATTTAGGAGAAATTAAAATTAGAGAAAGTTAACATATGTCATATATATGAAGCAGTAACATGTGAAGGGACCATATTATGCAACAATACTAATACGAGGTGACCATCATCTGAGGTAATTTTCTCTTTTCCTAAAGGATAAATGGATAGATTTGCAAAGAGAAGATTATTTCTGTTATGAAGGAATGTGGGTGAGAACTATAATTACCCTCGTTCAAATAAAGGAACCAAAAAGTTCTCCCTTATATTATATTTCAAGGCTATATTCAGTCTATTAATCAGAGGACTGCATTTTATATAATATCACCCATCTCTGACATAGAAATTCGAATTGTAGTGATAAAATTGCCACAATTTTTAGAATATATGTTCGGAACATCTTCAGCTATGGCGATGGATCCTAGTTATAATGAAATCAGAAGATAAAAAGTGGTGGGAATGTGTTTTTATATTGGAAAATGATGAAAAATTAGATGAACGGAGATAATGTTTGGTGTCAAAGTATAACGAAGAGCCTGGGAGAAAATATGCTTACAGAAAACTCAGCAAAGAATAGAATAACACCTATAAAGATTCTAAGACACTCCAGCCTGCTTGAATCATTATAAATGGGAAAAGAAAATAGAAAAAAGAGGAACACCAAGGGTGGGGTGCATCAGAAAAATAATTTTTACAACTTAAAAATAAAGAATTATAAAGAACGAAGTTGTTTAGTGAAAAAATATGGCGTGGAGCTGCAAAAAGAAAACATTCCTCCTCATGACTGCTGATACTAATTCCCAGGATTCACACCTGATCCATGTAGATGGGAAGCATATACTATTGCCAACACGCCTGCCTTATTCTCTTCAGACGTTTGCGTCAGAGTTTATTTCAGTTGAATCGTCTTTCCAATTTTAATTGCCTCAATCAACCCTCAACCCATGCTCGGTGTACCCGGACGCGACGGTTGCCAGTTGTCGCCAATTCCTTTTTCTAACACGTAGCTTCATGCTATATCTCCCACCCATGCATCACGCCACGGAGGTTGTAAAGCCGGAGGGGAACGACGTGGAGGAAACCTCGGAATCGTAGATATGCCTCAACTATCCACCTTCGGCCTGTAAATGCCTTTGACTCATCCTTCCTTCGGTATCCAAAACAACGCGGCCTCTTGGAGCCCCAAGTAGACTTTCGTCCGTTGTTTTTCGACTCAGAAAATGTTTTTGTATTCTCTTCCAGCTTTTTTGCTACCCTTTCTGGCCTCTCCACCGTTTTAGCGAAGGTGTGTGTATGCTTTTCGTAGGACATTCGTCTCTGGAGGCGAGACCGTCGTTATACCTCCGGAGGATGCTCCAGAGGGCAATAACGTACGATGCGCGTATTCGCTCTTCAGGTGTTTATTTCGGCAATGGAGTGGGGGCTAACGGAAAGAGAAAAAAACTAGCACTATTCTGTATGCAATAAGAGACCAAAAAGAAAGTGGAGTTTAGAATTAAACGGCGATTTAAATGGGGGGAAAAATATTTATGTTCCTTTTTTTTGCAATAGAACACGACCTGAGCGTTGAGTCCAAAAGGCGTGGGAAGTGGGAAGGCAACGATGCGGACTGAGAAAATTGCCATAGGAATGACACCGCAGCAGGTCGCGGTTTGCTGTGGTAACCAAAAAACATTTAATGCGAATGTATTCCCGCCTATTCGGCGGAAAACTGTGCTGTTTGCTAAAATTTCCTCTCAATATAATCCTCCGAGTCTTTCTATTTGTCCCATTAATCCCCTGATTCGATAAAAAATATCTTTATACCAATACCGGTAAAAAGGTGGGATCAGCTATCCAAGTTCCCATGTCATATAGTTGTTAATAATTGGATATTACCAACAAGTAGACAAATATTATCTGCGAAACACTCACGCCGAAATTAATACAATTTCTAAGCGAATTTAATGTGAAGTTAAAAGATTTCCGCTTGTTGCAGATACATCCACTTTCAAGTGAGCGTAGACTGCTAAAACGAATATTATTTTACTCCGGAGGAATTGAGAAATCGTTGATTCCTTAGCCTCTATCACAACTTTTAATCTTTCAAAAAATTCCCACAGATGAGCAATACAGTTGCATTTATTTAAAATGAGTATGTATGCCCCTAACAATTAGCATTTATAGCCACATTCCTCTAAAAACAATATATGAATGTAATAGACTTTATATCCGCTTAAGCCTTCAGAAATCACATTGTAAAAGATAAATGGTACCTAATACAAAACTCTGAAATGGTGATTTGAGATGAAAGAGCTTCTATGATTGAGCTATTAAAATGACAATTATGGGAATTGGTTTGATGGAAATTCAATGATAATGTGACTCTTAGCTTCATTGAGGTTCATATGTTACATAAAATATTAAACCACAGAAAGCGTAATGCTTCTGTCAAAACATAATTATTAGTAGCATAATTAGTAAACAAAATAGCTTTCCTTTGACCTATTTCATCGAATAATAATATCTATCCAACCTTAAACTGGGGGCATTTCAGAGTAAAAGGTGCTCATTACGTTTTGTATATAAAAGCACAGGTTACGACAGTTTTTCACTTAGAAGCAACGTTCCATAGCAGACACTTTGTTTAACCAACCACTGAGACCAAATGTGTTGATATTATTGTTCCTATTTGTTTTAAGAAAAATAGGTTATTTTAATTCCGAGACAATTATTCTACAAAAAAGTGAGGTAGACATCAATGACATCTGTTTTTGCCTCTTATGTTTTTCTTCTGGCTCAAGAAAACAAGATGTTCGAAAATAGGACAAGGAAACTAAAGTTTTCCAAGGAAAGATCTGCCAGACTCATCAATAAATACCAGAGGCTTAGAAATCACTTGATTCTAGCTTGTCTAAGCATATAAGGGAAAAATTATCTTTGGCATACTTTTATGACAAGAATCACTAAGGACATATCCTAAGTAATTACTTAATAAATGAGGATATACTCACAGAGTTTGGTGTAAAATTATGCATGACTAAATATCACAATTTAAATAGGAAAGGAAAATTAAAGAATTTATATGAAGATAGTAATTACATGAAAAGCGTTGCATTTGAATCAGCACAATCTGAACTCAAAACATTAAAACAATTTCATGAAAGATGATATTTCCCTTAAAACGGCCATTTTGATATAAATGCCCTCATTCAAAGCTTATGAAGGCATTAACACGAAATAAAAGATAAGAACAGTGAAATGGTTTAAGTTGGGATATATATCATAACCATTTTACTGCTTAAGACCAAAGATGTTGACGATGATAAAATACTCCATAGCGATTAACTAATTCCGTAAACAATTTCTTAAATACAGCGACTTAACCATTAATAAACGATTGTAGGTGTTTAATCCAAGTCCAATTAAAATACCAGAAACAATCGCGGAAATAAAAGTTCCCCGAGGAAACTTATCAAACGATTAGTGGTTGCGTCAAGGCAAACACGGCATTAATTTCATTTTACGTGTTTCAGGTCCAAATTTATGGCTCAACTAAGACGCGGGAATAAATTTCGCACTGCTTGACGGATGTAAACCCGTATTTTTGCAAATTTTCCACTTAAAAAAACGATAATGACGCAGTTATGCATTAGAAAGCCCACCTCGTTGGAGATTACAGTCTAATGCCTCCGGCCAAAAAGCCAACATCCAAACAAGAGAGCCGACGCTCTCTTGTTAGGAAGATGGCTAGATGAAGAATGAGGAGGGACAATCAAGTGTATTGTGGTAGCGCATAACTGAAAATTGAACAATTATTCCATTATTGGGATTCAGGTAAGTACATTATTTTTTATTTTAAACAAAAAAATGGCTGATTCCTTCGAAGTCGGCAGCAATTGAGGTTGATGGTGAATAAATTGTCCGATTTCAGGGACTCCCTTGAATGCTTATTTTTGCATTACATAATATGTCCCTTGAAACTTGCAAAATTATTAATATAGAGATATAACCAACAGAAATTATGGTCCTACGATTATTATAAAATGAAAGAAAATATAATGCACCCCATGCCTTTAATTTGGAGTAATGCTTCAAAGTTACATTTATTTATTAATTCAATCGTTTTCATCAGCAGATTGAGTGTTATTAGATAGTCCTTGGCATTGCCTTCTTACATATAGAAGCGTATCAGGCTTGACATTGTGGAAATATGAAATGTCCATTTTAAATAAAACAAAGATGGTAAATTTCCACACAGTATATTATCAACCACAGTATATTAACAAACACCGACCAAGGTTTCGGCACGTAATGCCATTCTCAAGGTGAGCCATGCCATGCCCTTGAGAATGGCATTACGTGCCGAAACCTTGGTCGGTGTTTGTTAATATACTGTGGTTGATAATATACTGTGTGGAAATTTACCATCTTTGTTTTATTTAAAATGGACATTGCCTTCTTAGTAACAAATATAAAAAGCAAATGGAGGACATATGAATACGTTAGAAAGCATTTCCAAAAATAAAGGCATTTAAAATTCCTAACAACTGCGGAAAGGTACTGCAATCAAAGGAATTGACATTCCTAAGCACGCAAGTTGGAATCCTAAGCGCTCGAGTCAAAGATAGTTAGAAAAATTGGGGTTATATAAATTCTTCATGATTTTTCTGAATGAGTCCACAGTAAAAACGTATAGCATCCGCATGTACTTCATTTCTAGCTCACCAAAATTGCTTATATTCAAAGGCCATTCAGGGAAGTAAATCTCATCCTACTATATTTCTGGCTGAATAATCTTGAAACGTTACTTAATACCAAATGTGAGTATTGAATAAAAAAATACATTTCTCGTCCAAATTCCAAGCATATTTATTATATTTTTTTGAGTCTCCAATCCCATTAGCTAGTTCTTTGTAAAACGAACCCAGCGTAATAATTTGGGCCGCGCATCATGGTTATAAATTTTAAATTCATATCTGCTTATAATTTTTAATAATAATGTTTTCATGCACGCATCATAGGTACCTGTTTGAAATCAAGTTTAACATCCAAATTCGATGTTTTTGGATAAATAGTAGGCTTGAATAATAAAACGATATCAGAAGGCCGATACTTGCGCAAATTTTTATTTTTATTCGAACAAATTCTTGAATAAATCGCGTCAGTTGAGAAAATCAATATTTGAAAACACGTCGCAAGTCCAACTATCACTCAATTCTTCCACTAAGGCATGTGCCATCCCTTCCCAAAAATAAACCATACAACGGCTGTAACCATTGAGCTTATCTTGAAACGGACGATAAAAACCTCAAAATAGAGCGCTTGACCTCAGTTATCTAAGGGTGAGTTTTTACGAACAAGATATTTCCTCAAGTTTCTCCTTCGAGAGCTTCCTGGAAATTCTACTAGATTGGTTGCTGTTTACGTAGGCTAAGATACGCTTCTGCTAGCAACTTGCCGGAACTTTGAAATGTTCAGCAAGAGAACTGGCAGAATTTTACACGTGAAATTAACGTCAACAACCGCTTGCTGCTATTAATTTGAGCAAGCAATTTGCCAGTGTGAACCTACCCTCAAGTTATAGACCTGGAGGTCCAAATCAAACGCTTTAAAAATATGCTTTCAACTTTCTCGCGCATTTTAATACAATTATCATTGTCAAATCTATTTTATAATATTTTAAAGTCGTATAATAACATTATCTACCTTAAAACCCACATTGATTTTCTATGCTTTTCATAAACTGGCCTGAAAAAAATGTTTTGTACTCGAAGTTGGTCTCAAAAACATTTCCCGAAGATCAGACCTTGCCCAATGAATTTCTCGCACCTAGGCTCTTCAAGACATGGAGCCTCACCAGAATAATTGGAACCGTTTTCGTGACAAATTTCACATGCAATAATACTTGAAAAATCGTTACTCGTTTAAGAGTATTAGATTTCCGGAAAGCAAAAGAAACGACTGGTATCATAAAATCTAACCGTGATCCCCATAGACTTGAGTAAGGAAAGACTGGACTTGACCAACTTCGCCAAGCCCTAGTTCCGAATAACACGGTCGAAGAGGAGAAAATAAATGATGGGAGGAGAGAGTGGTAATGGAGAACTTGGGTTTGGGGGTGGGGGCTGGGGGAGGAATGGGGGAGGGGGAAGAAGTGAGACGGATTCTCTTCCTGGTGGGGGTGGAAGGTGGCGAAGGAGGAGGGAGGGGGGGGGCGTCATGGAGTATGCTGTGGGAGGGGTAGGGGTTCGTAGGTGGACTTAAACTCTGGGAAGGAGGGGATAGTCACTTTGGAGTCAGGATGTGGGCAGATTAACTGCTCCCAGACGACAAGAAGATATTGTGAAAGTTTAAGGGGCATCTGAGGAAAGATTTGCCCGGGAAAACGAGCAGAACGGAGTATTATTACGACAGCTTCTATTCTGATGGCTATCGCGAAAGGGAAAATTTTCGATGCTCCTTTTTGTTTTTTCCTCCCGGCGTCCCCTTTTGTTGATTCCTAAGACGCCGTGCGGCGATAAAGATGGAACGAGTGGACGGTTTTTTGTTCACTTTTCGTCTCCACCCCCAACACCCCTTATTTAAGGGACCGTGGTCGAATTTTCTAAGTATACGCAGACTCGGATTCCTTCTCAAAGCGATGCAGAGAGTGTGGGAGACAATTTAAAAGAATACAAAGACGTTTTCGTGGGGCATCCAAAATAGTTCGCGGTCGATATTCGCCACTGCTTTTAGGAAAGGCCTAGATACTTGAGTCGAACACGTCCGCTTAAAAATGGCAATTTTTGTATTGAAAAATGCTTTAAAATAAGCTGCACACAAAACTTTTAAAAGATAACGATAACGCAAATCCGATGGTTTTAATGTGGCAGTAGTATGATTCACCATATATTTCTAGGTAATTAAACGAATAACCTGCTTTAGTGGCAAAATAGTGGGCAATATATATAGATCTAAGAAGTAGAGCAGTATTCATCCTTCAGATACCTTATGCTGCGTCGTAAATTACTACGAGGCTTATTTGAATTCTCAGGTATGATATATAAGTGCGGAATAGTCATGAGAATCTAAAATGCTTATTACTAGTTCCGAATGGTATCACTAAGGTATCGTATGGAAGCAAAAAATAAGAATCAGAATAGAATGTAAGAATAATTGCTGTTGAGGTGGTCTTAAATAAGTCGGACATTTGATAAAGTTTCATGGTAGAGTTTTGAGGTGGCTTAAAACTGTGATCAGTAGGAAGAGCACATGAATAATGACCCATTTTTTCGCAGTAAAATCTTTGTCATTCGAACATGAGACGGATCACCACCACCCTAGTTATCATCATAAAAGAAACGTACGAAATTCCGAGGCACGAATACGGCACGCCACCTTAGAGGCTATAATTCATAAATCCCCCACCTCGTCATTTAAAGAGGCGATCATTCGTAGGAGAAGAGGACGCAGTAAGTGTGTTTGCTCGGGACCGTGCCAAGTAAACACGGCATAATCCGCCCCCGTCGCGATAAGTAAAGCTTCGCACAAAAGAGCCTCGAACGAAAGGCGGGCACCCCTGATGAACGACCCCCGTCCTCGGACGCCCCTGTGCATAATTTATTCCTCCCTCCGCCTCAAAATCCCCACCAGGGGTGAGAAAAAAGTTCGCACCCCCGCCGACCACCAACCTACTCCTGACTTGGCGAAACAAGGAGTGCGGAGGGCTGAAAATGACGGGGTTTCACGTGAGAACATAAATATTCCGGAATAAACTCGTTGGCCGCGCCGAGGAGCGAAGGTGATGCTTACTATAAGGCATGAGGACAGTGAAAAAAACGTTATCAGCCACCCGCCTGCTACTCGAGGTTTGTGTCAACGTTCATCACGGCTCCAAAGCAATCAGTAATGATTTTCTGCTACATGAGCATATCTACATTTACCTACCTACCTACACACCTTAATCTACATGCCGACCTATCATTAAGGGATTTTTCAGCGACGCCTACCATGAAAAATGGGATCGGGTAGTCGTAGTAGCATTTAGTTACGTCTTTGCATTCCAAGATTCCGTGTACGAATTTTATCAGTGGCAAAATATTCATCAGTGAAATCTCGATTTTTACTCAGCATTCACGTGGAGAACACTTATGGTGCAGTACTCAGTGCAGTCCTTTGGATGGGATGCTATCCTATGGATCAATTTGTCCTTTTGCTGACACTGTATCCAGGTTCCTCTTCATCCATCTTTTTTTCAAAAAGAATTCATTCTCACACTTGATGGTGCTGATGTCCTCAGTTGTCGGCCTCATCCTCAACATTCCAACCTCGAGTTTGTGCCCATTTCCATTGTTCGCTAAGCTAATACATATTTGCTCAAGTACTTCTTCACCCCATTAGCGTAGCTTCACCTACGTGGTGAATAGATACCACTACGGCTTATGGCCGGGATTGTTAGTACACAATCCCTGAATGAGAAAGAGAACATGGAAAAGAAAAAGGGAGAAGGAAGGATCAAAAATTTAGGGATTTTTGGGGTTTCATTAAGGATATTTATACCTCAATTTTTTGCCATTCATAATCATCAACATTTTATATTATTCTAATTTAAGACTGATTTTACTCTCACAGTACTGCTTATATACAAAGTATTTACAGAAATAATATTAGACTTTCAACTTTCAATAATTTAAAACAAGGTGAAACACAATCAATACTATGAAATAAATTGATCGAGTATGTAAGCACTAATAAAGAATGGATGCAGGAGTCCAATGACTTCATAAGACCTTTAATTATCCTACACTTTCATGTTTGATATATGATAAACCAAAACACATTTTTCGCAGCACTGTTTAAATATCAAAACAGCTGCTTCATCTGTCTGGCATATATACTAGGCTCCAGTTACCACGTTTTTTTCCCCCGCCTCACTAATCAAATCCCTCTCCCCAGACACATCTCACTGCTTACCCACTAGTGGTGGCCTTTTATTCTTTGGCACCCTTCAGATTCTCCGACAAAGTCTTGTCACTCCAGCCACATCTGACGACGTAGTTGGACCGCGTAGACACTCGACTTGGGGGGAGACCACCAATGACGACATATACTTTTGAAATAAGGGCGATGAGAGACGATGAGGGTCTGTATCCCGACATTTCTGAATTATAACTCAGACATACATACATAAGACATACATTATACCTAAGTTTTATACAATAAATCTAAAGGTTTTATTTATGATTTAATAGATGCTTCTTGATAGTGTATTACATATAAAAAAACTGGTAAATGTTTGTTTTTTTAAATTGATGTTATTGTTATCTTTGTATTTATATAAAGCAATTTTAATGTTTTTTTCTATATTAATGTTTAGTGTAATCTGGTGTGTTCTCTTGTAGCCAAGAAACTGTATATATTTACCCTGTAAATTGGAATGGTTGACAACATGTTAGTGGGATTAAAATTTAACAGGTTTGTTGATGTTTGTTAAATTATTGTACCCGATAAAAATTTACAGTATAGTTATCACCTAAATTGTTATATAAATAAATATTTTTAGATTTCTACCTGTTTATGTTATTAATTTTGTTTTATGGTTTTCAATTATCCCTGAGGATGGCAGTAACTTTGCCGAAACGTTGGAAGTGAAATAAAGGAATTTTAATTGACCAAAACTCAATAAGTTTAAAGAAGAGATTATAACTCAGACGACAGGATTAGAGAGAGACACCCGCTGTCCTGAAGTGGCACGTTGAGGAGATGCATTGTGTGATGCCTTGGTCCCGTGTTGTCTCCATGGTTGAGTCAACCGAGTTCTCACTCCAACGCTTAGCACACTTTTCTCACTCTTTTTCAAAATATATTCCAGCAATCCAGTTCACCTCTAGTGGTAACATATTTCAAGACACACGCTCGGCTTATTTAGGCATATTAATATGGATCACATTCTTCTCGATGCAAGTATATGTGCTGCGATTTGGTAGTAGAGCATCTTTGAGTCTTAAATTATTTGGAATTCTGTTTGGCGATAGCCAAAAGACAAGGAGTTATGAAATTAAAATCTATAGCATAAAAGCAATCTTCTCAAGATTTTTCTCACTGCGAGTTAGTTAACAAAATAGCTTTAAAATATGACTTTTAGAAGTGATGTACCTTATTGAGTGTAAATTAAATTTGATTAGGACGGATATAATTTCCATCGCGATGAAATTTTAGTAAATTTCTGTAAAAAATTGAAATGAATCCTATCGAGGCTAATATAAAGGAGTAGTATTCAGATTAACTGTTTTCATAACAGTTTCAGCGTTATAAACCGGCGTCATGGGAAAAATGTACCGAAAAATATATAATTCGACGACATCAAATCTTTCAACACATTGGAAAGGTATCGCAATCGGTTTTAACATGGCTTTAGTGTTGATATCTTTCTCGGTATTAATTTCCCTCGAACATTTTTGATCTTAAGTAAGATATCGTTATTTCTTCGGTTTCGAAAAGAAGCGATGGTATAAATTTATCCACTCCACCGATCAGTGAGTGGGCTACAGTTTTCCTTTTCTTCTATTCCTTCCAAAGAGGACACGTCGAGGTGAATCATGTCCACGATGATCAAGCTACGGAGAAATGAGGTTGTGAAGAAATGTCTTGGAAGTAACGTGTTTGGAGGGGACGGTCGTAATTGAGACATAGGATCACACTACTGACAATCGTCCTTCAGTGGCATCTCTCTTCTCGGAAAACTTGTCTTACAAGCAGTGATTACATATTGCATGGATCAAGTAGAGTTCTACACATTCAAGATGACAAATTGACTAGAATGTCAATTATTATTCTTTTTTTACAAACGATCACCACACGGTGAGCAGGTGTCTATCGTATTAAGGTGGACTAACGTAGAGGTTATGCATAAAAAGGTTTGTTTTTGGAGTATAATGACTATGGCAGCACTAGATATATAAATGAAATTCGATAGATTCTGAACGCGCTGGTCCACTATAAATCGGTTAAATATAAAAATATTAACGGACACATTAACTCTGGGGTGTAGCATATCCTACTTAAGGTGGTTTGAGCGAGATAGTTCCCTAGTCATAATGGAGACCATATTAAAATTTTATTTTTTGATTTCAGCGTCTGTAAGAAGTATGAAATAAATATTGTAATATTAATGGCGCAAAAATATATTTATAAATGATCAAAATTCGCAGTAATTAAATAAATAAAGCTACATAAGTCTCTAACTTGACTCATTTTTTCCCGCCGTACGGCTGAAAATCCTTCAAATCATCAGGTTTATTTGCGATTCTATCGAAATTACTGTGGTGAGTAGTATATTATTTTTTTATAAATAGTTGAGAAAACATGCAATCTTCACACCGTTAGTTTTTTGACGAAATCTAGGTGCTAGAAGTTCCTAATTTGTTTAATATTCAACCTCCGGAGCGCACAGCCATAATCTATCCCATATAAAACAGTTTAAATTTTCAGAAATATAGCTCGAAAAGTAGTTCGGCAACGGGTTGATATTTTGATATCATTGGTAAGATGAGAGTTTTTTCTTTAAAATGAGGCCTAATCCATCAAATTGTAGGTGAAGTGATTTTTCACTCGAACTACCTTAAGAGCTAAAATACTAAATATTAACCTAACATTAGAGAGGATTAGAATGGAAACGTTATTAAATTTAAGATTCAACGAGGCCGTATAGGTTTGATGAATGAAGAATGATGGTAATGGAACACTGATTTACAAAAACAAAAGAACTACGCATCTTTCTCGAATGGCACTGACCAAACCATGTGGTACCGAACCTATTAACCGTAATAATGAATCAATTGAAAGACGTTCAACTTGATATTTGATCATTATCAATCCTGCATCAGTGGCCTACAGTTTCATATCAGAGGATAATGAATAAGAACCGCTGTTTTTTGAGCGAAATTCGGATTTATTTCACATATCCTCATCAGACATTATGCAAATTTAAAGAAATTACGTATTTCTGATCCTCATATTTGTGGTGACATAACTGAAACTGCAAGTACGACATTGAATGATTGAAACGAGCCGAGATCTTCTTCCAGGAAGTCTGCTGGGAAAGAGGATTTGATTCCATCTGCCTCGGAAAGCATGAGCGTTTGCTTGTTCGTCCGTTCGGTAAATTTTTTCATGGCTTTTGGAACTGCACCGCCCTAGAAAATAAAACGAATATCCTCCACAGGATTACCCAGCATCAAATATAGAAGTAAAATCTCCCGCACAAAACGACGAGGGAATAAAATATGCAACGTCCAGGGAACAAAACGAATAACTTTAGCGCACAAAGAGTGCAGTGGTGAGATGACGAACTGCGAACGAATATTTCAACATTGGGATAACGAATGCAGCGTCCGAACTCCGCACTGTTGCAAATTGGCGATGGGATATAAATGAACGACTAATGCGGTATTTTATAACAATAAAAAGGGGGAAGGGATAAAAACCAAAGAGTTGGAATGCATGTCGTCGATTTAGAGGTTAGAAGTAACCTTGAGAGCTCATCGAAAATTTCATTCATTGCAAATCTCATTTCAAGCGATAAACAAAAAACGGTATTGTGATCAGCTTCGGGCCACACGGTACCAAGATCAATTCCAGGTAAACCCTTTCAGAACACTCCCACCTTAAATTCTAGATAGGTTATCTAGGTCATTAAAACTTAGTAGGAAGCCAACTCAGGCCTAGGAATGCAAACTGATCGGCTTATCCTTAAAGTGTAAACTTCGAATTATTAGAACAAGTTAAGCGTTGATTAAATATATAAAATCGATGTACAGGTTGGTAACTAAGGTTATGTAACATACATAACTAAAAGCTGCAGCAAGGATTACTCCAGTATTTCCCATTTGTATTTATAATGCCTCATAATTTCAATCACTATGGAATAATATTTTTTCTGAATTTCTCAGATATTAATGAGGAAATTAAACTGCTGTAATCAGTTTTTTTGCTTACTCCTAAAGAATTTAAACTGCTGATAGATCAAGCCTTCCTTTAAGAAGGAATCAAGCTTAGCAATAAAAATGGACTTGATTTCAACACCTGGGTAACACACGAACACAACACACGAACTTATATGTAAAAGTAATTAGTATTGAACTTTTTACTATAGATATAATATAGGAATATTATTCCACGTCGTTAATATTAATATATTAATATTAGCGAGGTGAAATATTAACGAGGCAATGCGTTCTAGTTGAATTTTGAAAAGGATGCCAGGTGGAGACCTGAGCCGCTGCATCGTATTCCACGGAAACGTTCAATCTGAATCTTTTTTTGCTATTCTATTAATCAAGTTTATCTGCTGCAGGCATAAGTCTCATCAAATTCCAGTAAGCCATTCAAGCCCATTATTAAATTTATAATTGGTAATAGATACTGATGAACGCACAACAATTACCGAAGTTACTTAAAATGAATTAACTCTATCGGTATTGAAAAGCATTTACACCGATTCCACCACGATTCTAACTCAGGCCAGATAATTGTCGCAGTAATGGTGGAGTTACGAAAATATTCCATGTAAAACTCGACGTTGTTATGGCAATAAAGCTATTTCCCTCCTCTTAAATTAGTATAGAGGAATATCAGTATTACAATCAACGTGGTTACCGATACGTTCCTGGTTAACTCTGGTGCAGGAGTCCATTATATTGTCATCGAAACAAAGCCAACAGAATGCACGCCCAGCGCTTGGAGGCGGCAATTTGATAAGCGGCCTTGAATTATGTGCTGTGGTGTCCATACCCCGACCACTCCCAGTGTGCCACATGGTGTCAAAAGATGTCACACAGCTGCTGCACACACGGAATAGCCACGCATTTGGAGTAACCATAACAACGACGGCAGCCGAGTGAAGGCTCATTGGTAACCTAATTTCTGTCCAAATGCGAGTGAACGGTAGATTTGGAGCGGGGGAGCAGATGGGTCAGGATTATCACTTCCAGAGTGATGAACTACAGGCGAAATTTAAAATACAAAGAATGCTCGAGGATCCTCAATGGACGGCGTAACTGCAAATAATGATAAACGACCTTACAATAACGGCTATGAAGGGATATCCAGTCTGCACAAACAAATGGTGACCTTAAGAAGTCCATTATGAATTCCTTGCATTATTATACACACTTGGCATTAGTAGCAAGATAGTTCGTCACCCGAGAAAGTGATTCACTCACAATAAGTCAAAGATTCGAAAAGGTATTTTGATAAATGTGTATCTATATAATTAATTTAGGAGAACGTCAAAAGTTTTAAATAGAGATGAAATGAGAGAAATCCATCTATATCTATAATCTACCAAATAAAGGGTTCAGTAGTTTCATAAACAAATGGGATATAATAGCAGTTTAACGGGATGATGGGCTTAGTTGGAGAGAGAAATGCTGCAAGGAAATTGAAAGGAGTGATACGTGAAGACACAAAGGAGAAATTGTAAATTGAAGGTCCGATTTGATGGTTTAATTTCCATTAAAATATAGTTACGCTATTTACGCTAAGCTACGGGTAATCTATCTTCTCACCACTAAAAAACTATGTATTAAATAATGTGCAATAAAAACTGTCGTAGAAGTTAAAAAGAAAAAATGTATAGCATAAAATTAATACATTGTTTTTGTTGCATTATTTATTAAAGATATAATTTATCCCATTCACAAAAATATTCATTAAAAATTCTGAGGGTAAAATACAATGCATTAGTTCATTCCAAGATAAATTATGGTACGACTTATTGGGGATAAGTTAATGTAACTCGATGAAGCCAGCTGTGATCCAAAATGGACCATTGGAATTATTGTAACATAGTAAAGGACCAGCCCTTCTAGGGCCGGGTACGAAGGGAATCAGTTTCCTTGCCCAAGCCAACAACAGTACAATTTAGGCGAAGTTAATCATGTGCAAGGTCAAAAATGATAAACATGCTACCAAATGTTTTATAAAAAGCTATAAAAGCTTATTTCTTAAAAAGCAAAAAAAATACTTTTTTTCTTGTATAAAATTAAAAGATATATTTTGCATACTACATGTAAAAAAATTGCTCGTATATTTTGTTTGCTGTCTTCCAATGCATGAATTAATTTCTTTGACGGTAACCTTACTTCAGGTCTCTCTTTCGAGGTCAGTGTATTATTACGGTGTAATGAAGCTTTATTATCTTCATTACAAGCGAGTGAAAATTCAGACTTAGTTATAATGATTCGGAGTATCTCCACGTGCCGTATTCCTTCAGACTCCTCACAGAAACACACACGTTGTTCGAGCGCTAACACAAGATAGCCCTCTCTTTTCCCCGGTGCTACACTCCCACCGTATCCATCTGCCCACTCCGCATCGCCGCGCCGGCGCTACATTACATCTGGCCTCGTTATAACCATCCTGACATGCACTGCTGCTCCTCTTTTATAACCTTTCTCCCTCACTCTCCCTTCACACTCGTTCTTTTAGTACCATATCTCCTCAACCTGTGCTCCCATCCCCCTCTGACACATCACCGCGTACCAACTCCCCAACACTTTCCCTCCGCACAAACACCAAAAAGCACAACCCCTGCCTTACTCCCCACCCCTCCATCCAAAGCATGCATCCACCTCAGCGAACGGCGTTCTTTCCGTTTTCACAGCCTTGTCTCCTTCCATCTCCACATTTCCCTCCCTGCCTGTTTACTCCACGCGAGCAGCCACTCTTTGCGATGTCAGAAGCGGCGGGCGGCAGTGGCGGAGGCTGGAAAATCGTTGACCTCATTCGGAGAGTGGTATTATTTTTTTTCGTAGTGAGGATATGGTCTCAAATCCGTATGAGGTGAAGGAGAGGTTGCAAGAGGTGTTGGGATACGTGGAGAAAAATATTTACGCCTCCATGAACGTGTCTGTGTGTTTGAATAAATTCACAAGTACTCACGTGAAAAGGGACGCCAAGGAAAGAATTGGAGGGATTACCTACTCTGGTAGGACTCATTCGATCGTCCAGTATCGATATCATCCTTAGAAACTAGAAATCGGTCTGTCTGTTCCCGAGACTTTTGATATGCTGCATAGTGCGCTCTGTACCCGTACCGTTAGCACTGGTGATATTGACGGGCTAAGCCTCCCTTTCTATTCCGTAGTCACCAATGGGACCAACTATTCCCTAAATTCATATGTATATGATCAATAATGATATGCTTCTCGTTCAAGTGTTTTGAAATTTGTGTATACCTTTTGTTGTCCTACATCTCACTATTATTAGTTATTTCACAGACGATAGCTCATGCTTACGTGAATTCAGGCACACGTATAAAACTGTTAAGTATCACATCATAAAAAATACCCACATTGGCTCATGGTCGTATTCTCCTTTCATTTGGGTTCATGAATGTATGCTAGCTTGGGTTGTGCTGGCATTGCCATCTTATTTTAAGAGGTAAGTTTACAAATATTCTATGGCTAATTCATCTCCTAGGGATTGTGTGTTACTTCATGCTACGTTCAATGTTCTGCCCCTCCACGTATTCTTCCAAGCTGACATCATCCACACTTTTAGTAGGACACATCAAAGATGGCTTTTGTTAGAGAATTTAATGTAAAAAATGTATTATAAAATTACTGCCGCAAAATCACATTTTCAGTTTTTCATTGACGTATAGATAAAAAAATTGCTACAGGAATGAACCACGCATGTCTACGTATTTCTATGCTAGTTGTCTGTTAGACCCCATTTAATGCCATTGGCTATGCTTTAAACTAGGTTTATAAAAATAAATAGGTAGAAATCGTGGAGGGGTAGAACATCGAACGTAGTATGAAGTAACGCAATCATCTAGAATTCAGCATCACAGCACTAGCGCCAGTAAGTTCTTTAGAATAGTAAAAATTCACATTGTACGACAGCGAGAGTAGAAGAGGCTTCCAACACATTTGATGTATACGAGGCGATGATGTAAAACTGGTGAGAGAAAAAAAAA
This sequence comes from Pyrrhosoma nymphula, assembly GCA_963573305.1. Taxonomy (NCBI): domain Eukaryota; kingdom Metazoa; phylum Arthropoda; class Insecta; order Odonata; family Coenagrionidae; genus Pyrrhosoma; species Pyrrhosoma nymphula. The sequence continues at coordinate 93,557,997 of OY754338.1, forward strand.
TTCCATGAAATGGTAACGTACAAATTCTGAATGTAATAGCGAGCTCTCTTCGGTCGTTTAGTTTCAAAGAAAGGGATGATGTGGTGTAGCTATTTTACAAAAATCCAGGGAACTCCATTATAACTACACATGTAAAATTTCTTCCAGTAATTCACCAAAAAAATAATTTGTTGTACGAAGGCACTTAATGCATGCGTTACTACAAAATAATAAGGCTGATGAGAGAAAATAAAACAACATTAAATACATTCTGGGATCCAATCCTCATTGATGATCATTTCACTCTTGAAAATAATTACGAAAGAGGTTAAAAACATAAGCACAGCATAAATCTATGCATAGCTGTATTTTTAAACTAAAAATCTCGCATCTATTTTTATTAGTACTCCCATTCATAATAAAAATTGAACTCCAAGGCATGATAACCATTTCTACTACGGCAAAATAAAATTAATTTTATTTTAAATTCGCCTCCATTTGTTTCTCAAAAACTTACCGGTTTAAATGATACTAGGGTGTGAGCCTTAACCTCCGATTGCTATGCACTACATAATTAATACCAGATATCGCAGATACTAAACACAAACAGAAGTAATTCATTCTATTCAATCCTTTCGCTATCTTTATAAAACCCATTCTTTCACCGGAGATATAATAAATGAGGTCACACCGTAGAGTTCTTCTGAAGTAACATACCTACTGCTCCAAAAGTTTAGCTTACCGTACCAAATTTTTCCGGAAATCAAGGGAGAGCAAAAACAGACTCATTTCGGCTGCTGTAGCTAAACGTCTCCAACAGAAACATATTGCATACCTTAACAAATATAGCACCTTGCCAATTCGAGGTATGCACAGAAAAAAAATATTATTCTCGGAGTAAGACTTCGGTAGCTAACTTTATTTTCCTAATTTCTTCCAAAATCCCCTCTCCTAATTAACTCTGTTGCCTTTTAAATTCATGTATTTCTACATAAATCCCCTGTTCTTAAGACCCATTCCTCTTTTTAAGAGTGACTTGAACGTCCTTCACCGACGACTTTTTCGTTATACCACCGCTTCTCACACCATTCGCCCCTCTGTCGTAAATTTTAGTAGTAGTATTTTTGTTTAACGTGCTTAGACGGCTAATGTCATTTCGCACATACTGTCTGCCACGTGCAGACAGGGGCAACAGCACTCGGACATATCGGAGGATCACCCCTCCAAACTCTAGCCAAGCCCAACGATGCTTAACTTCGGTGACTGATCGGGAACCAGTGTTTCCGTCGTGGCAGGCCGTTGCCCATCGTAAATGTTTTTCTTCTTGATTCTCATACATTTTCTCAGAATAGAAAACCGTACAAAACTCGTACTTTTAACACTCATATGTCCATTGCAGGAATATTGACTTCAAATTCCTTTAAAATCAACTCATTTCATATCATATTCCTCCTACCAACACCCACTACATTCCTATCACCCAATACATTAAGCCAAAAATAGTTTTTATGCCATCATGAATAGTTCCATAGACCAAAGTGGAAAGGATTATTCCGGACTTGTTTTTCCTCTTTTTGAATATGGGAAGTAAGCAGTCTACTTAAAGGTTATGAAAGTTAAAAAGGGCTTGCGATAAGTACCTGCCACGGATTCATAGCTGTCAGCTCTATTATACTCATAGCAATACCTTCTTCTCAGCACCGGCATCGAAATACAACTGCTCGTCCTTCAGTTTCGCCGATCGAACTTCGTCTACATCACCAACGGCTACTCACTATTTTTCAACGCTTCACTCGAAGTGCTCTGATACACGACCCTCTTACCAATGCACCACCAAACCCGCTTCTCAAGCGTCAAAAAAGGGAGTAACCAGCGATACATTGTTTCTCGCGTGTCTCATTGTAGCCGCACTACAATGCGACGCGACGTGGGGATGGACTGCTTTTTGCCTTCTTTTTCCCCTTCCATCATCTCTCTTCTTTTTTTTATCTTCCTCCGCATCGCGTCCCCCGCTCAGTTTTCAAGTCGAAATGGAACACGAGTAATTCCGCGCATGCGCGGAAGCGACGCCACGTCACGTGTTACGTACTACGCTCCATGGAGTATGCACGTGTATATGTGAGAGCCGGTGTCAAAGATCCGAAGCTTCGAGTGGGGTATCACGGCAGACATCTTTCGTCTCTTCGATTCGACTCTTCCCCCTCCTCTTGTATATGTGTCTGTCTGTCTGAGGGAGAGTTGAGCGGGGGAGAATGGAAAGGAGAGGAAAAAAAGAGAAGCATTCGTCGGATCATTATTTCGCGTACGCTCTCACCAGATGGCCTATTTATCCTCGCGTCGGAAATGAATCTCGGCTCTCGCTCGTTACAAGTGATGCCACGCTGCCGTGAATATATCGAACGGCGCTGCTGGGAGTATAGAGGGCGGGTGCGTCGTTTCTAGAGAGGTAACGTTACTGATCAAGTTCTGCGGGACGCAACAATTGGAGAAAATGCTGCTGTTTAAAACCGGTGCCATTACTCGGCGTTGTGTCGCATCGCCTACGACTAAGGGCGGGATTACGATCGAATGTTTCTTACGTGACTTTAACGCATTGTGGCTCTCCGTTTTCCTTCGTATTTACGTCAAGGAAAAGGGCATTACGTTTGACCAGAGCATGAATGCCAATCAATTTGCATTCGGAGTTGCAAACGGTTGTGGAATAGGTTTGTTGTCATATTTTAAAACCAAAATATAAAGAATCAGCCAACAATACTGAAAAAAAATTACTTCAAGACGGTTAATTGTTTCATTTTAAAGTTAAAAAGTAATATGGACTATCTATTAATGATATTTGTTAAATGTTAAAAAAAAATCTTCTTTCTCTGATTAGCTGACGTTGACGTGGCGTGATGGCTAAGATGGACATTGTCGACGTACGCTCATTGTGTCTTGACGTTCGGTCATCGTAACTGGCTCCACTAAATAACAATAAACAAACTTCGTGAGCCGTTTCCGTCACATTGATCGTAATCCCACCCAAATGCATTTGCGGGCATGAATGAGACGAAATCACGTGGCCAACCAGGTATTTTTTATGAATCAGAATGTTCATCATCATCCACAGTCTACCAAGATCTTAGGTGGTCCAAGGTGGTCGATGTCTGGCAAAATTTTTCTCCTTCTCTAGAGTTACCTCAACAGAAATTTCTGCGTGTCCTAGATTATAAAGTTTTTTCTAAGCTCCTCGCATCGCCCTGCTTCATTCATACCGTCCTTAACCTCACGAATTGCAGTTCAATCCCGCGCTAGCTCCAAACTCACAAATCATAGTCGTGTTGTCTTATCTCCAATGCACCATCTATTCCCTTACTCAGCCTCTGTCTAATTTCCCAAACACATATTGCTTTACCTTCAAATTTAAAGATTCGTCATGTGCCTTTCTATCCTCCTGTCTTATTATTTTCATTAACGTTATATTCAATTAAATTAGACATTTTTCACTTGGGATAATAGTTCTTCTCCTTCAATTAAATCCCTACAATAATCTTTTCTTTTTGGAAGGTGAACCTTTCCATTAATTTTCTTCACTTATACCTACTTATCACACTGGAATCACTTCAAGGCCTTGTGGCAGGGTGTGAATTAAATCACTAGCTATGAATTACAAGAGGAGAAGAAGAAATCTTTATGAAGATAAGAGAGATAAAAGGAGCACAAGCTTTGGTTTATGCCACACGTCAAGCTGTCTAATATGATACCAATATTGTATTATCATCAACTTGATAGTTGATATAACGGTAACAAGTTCAATATAGCATTTATTAGGAAAAAGTGTGTCCTCATATTTTAGGTCCACATTTTTAAGTGCGTGGGTGATTCTAATTTTGACATTGTTTTGGTTCCATAGCCTGAATAAGTTGATGAAACATTTATATATTTGGTGTTGTAGATTAATGCTCGTAATAAAATGAACGGAAAACAATGGATAAAGTAAAGGATAAGTATACTAAGCATGACAATAGAGGCAGTGAAATGGTGATGAGCACAGAAACAACCAAACAGGAAAATTTTCAGCCGAAGTGAGAGGAACAAGCGGTAAGCATGGGAAAAAAAATATTACATTCCAGTTCTTAGGATTGTTGATCTTAATTGTGACATTCTCATTATTTGCTCATATACTGTGACCCGTTGTTTTGTGGAAATGAATAAATCACCTCGCTACGTTTTAGAAGTTATTAATAATCTATAACAAAATGTTTTGTTATAAACAGATGTTTTCAACTGAAACCTATCTGAATTACCACATACTTCTCACTTTACCGATGATGCTTGAGAATTATTTTATTTAATTTTTATAAATGCACAAAAAGCCTAAAGCTGTATCATACAGCTCTATATTTTAGGCACAAAGGGATCACGATTTGAAGGGCTTATTGCTGTAAGTAGAAAGTGTAATGATGATGGTGATGCTAACATTTAATGTTGAATACTCCAAAAATGAGGTTTTTCAAACTTATTAAATGCGCCATTCGCACGCATGAGCATAGGCACTGGGAGAAATTATACACCAGCACTTTAAGCAAATAAGTATGCATTCATGAAATGGAATGAGAATTTGAATCCTCACTACGAAGGAGCGACGGAGACGCACGTAGGTACACGCAAGAGTTCCCGCTATTCCAAAGCTTTTACCGTGGCTCTTGCTCCGATACAAAGCGCCATCGATGCCATGAATAGATAACAACATAAGCAGCCTGTATTCAACGATGCTAAGCTCTTGGCGACCGCTTTAACAATAAACGAACCCTCATTCTCCGTGAAAATGACCCGGACCGAGGATTAGCTTGTATTTTGCAAATGCACTTCATTACGGTAGAGTGCCTCCTTAATGTGCACACTTTAATAATTAACTTGAATCGGCAATGATCGTGTTACCTTGCGGTAGGAACACATTAAAAAATATTAAGGTGGTCTTTTTCCTTGTACTGTAACAATGTATATTACTCCGCAGTACTATTGGCTTGGAGTAAAAAGAAAAACTGGAAGAATTTTTTTCACCCAAAAGGTAGGTAATTTAGCTACATTTTTATTATTATTTTACGACCATTAAATTGCTCTACGGCTACATTAGAATCCAAACTTCCCATATTCTTATGCTCATAGGCACAAGCCTTGAAATATTCACCGTTTGAGCATTAATGCTTGCTAGGTACCTACGTAATAAATTCTTAGCATTGGTGCAGAAGGGACGATATTGGAAATTATACAGTAAGGCGGCAATGCAGTAAATATACATGCGGCAATGATTGATTGATAATAAGAAGATGTAAACTACGTTTTAAAGCAAATTTGCCCGTATATTCGCATTTTCTGCAATTTTCAAGGACTTTGCATAACTATTTCCTTCCTAGGCACAAGAAAATCAAAATAAGTGATATTCAAATTGAACATTATTGCCTAGTAATATTTTCTTTAAAAAAGCCGTCATAATTAATTTAATAAAGCCAAAAGCCAGAAGGCTTGATGGAATGATGGAACCTGCTAAGAACATGCTAGTTGCGTATAATATAATTACAGACGTTTTTCATGTGACCGCTCCGCAAGTACTCTTTGCCGATGGTCTCTGGAGGCGTCTGGAGTGGAGAAAGACCACCCAGCAACCGTCCATCACAAAAATTCCATAATTTCTCCCCTGGTCCCATCCCATCCCTCACCAGCTAGTTCCATTCTTCCCCAAAACAAGCATCAGCGAAAATGTTCCATATCTTGCATAAAGATATGACAAAAGATTCAGTCCATGAACGAATGTCCCGAATAAGAAAAATTGCGAGGGGCTAAAGTTACCGCTCAAAAAACTTGGTGTACGAAGCGGGAAAACAATTCTCATCCCCTCCCCTACCTCACCAAATACTTCCGTTACTCCTTTCTGTTCGTATCCCGTGTGGAGAATGATGTTCTTTTTTTCCATGCACCTTGATTCGTTCGTTGAGTAGAGTAAGCCTGCGGAAATTCAAGGGGAGAGACCAAGAAGTGAGTTCCGCGCTCCCGTCTCATACTATTCCGAGGTGAATCCGGCAGCGGTAAACGGGAAGTAGATTTTCCGTGACTCCAAACTCTTGCATTTCCTCAGGAAAGACTCTTTGCTCCATCAGTCATCAGAAAAGTCTTTGCTCCTTTGGGGAAGATTGGGACGTAAGGCTTGCTAGAGATAGTAGCATCAAAATATATCACTAGCATCACTAGCTTACTATTTAAAATGAGAGGACGAACATAATTTTTTTCCCGAGAGCTCATGGCTCTCGCACAAGTGAGAGAGCAATAGGTTTCAATAACTAATGAATCCTACCTTAGTTATTGAAACTTAGTTTAGACTTTCTAGCTTACTAATGCTCGAAAAAGTTTCTTTGAAAAGAGCATGGGTGCTTAAAAAAAGAAAGGAGGCATTAAGTATAACTGTTTCAGGCTGAACCTGGCGAAAGCTGCCGATATTCATAATGAATAAAAGATTATGGCACAGAGTGGTGAAACTTGTTGTACTATAGAAATAAATCTGTGGAAGTGCTATTCTTCATTATGAATAAAGGAGGCATTATTAAGAAAAGATAAGAACTATCAGTAACTATCAGATAGATGCTGAAAGAATTGATCATTCTTTCATGAAAGATTATAATGATTGCACTAAAAAGAAAGGGCAACTAGGAAGAAACTTACATAGGTCAATTTTGATTTCCACCACGATCAACTCATTTCAATCATTTTTCATAATATCATGTAAACATCCATCGAGAAAACACTATGAGCCCAAGGCATTAAAACAGTCGCAGATGTTTAGCTTTGAAAATAATGACGTAACGTAAATCAAGAAGAGAACACCTTCCATGTAAATTTCAATTGAAGATTTATGAAAATTGTCAATGAAAGCAAAGGAACGCAAGTGCTTTCGAGATTTTAACTACACCAGTCGATGGTAAATTGGACGACCAAAATGCATGCATTGGAGTTAGACTTCCTTTGCTTTCATTTACAATTTGATTGATCTTTAATTAAAATGACAGTACGTCCCCGTTGAGGCAGCGGGGAATACAAAGAAGACTGCAGAAAGAAGCGCAGGGATGGGAACACATGCTTTTTCGGGGCCAAGCCTCGTTCCGTCTTCCTTGACGGTACGAGAACGTAGATCGCCATTCGCCTCACACTCCAAGCTTCCGACTCGGACGGAGTCTCGCATATTTTCTTTCGTTTTCCAAGCGCAATGGAAATATTTCTTTCGTCGACAAACTACGAGTCTTGAAAATAAGTGCATAAACTCGGGGCCATAAGGGCATTCTCCAAAAGCTGGTAACTCGGAGAAAAACAGGAACAAATGTATGACCTTTCTTTGTCTGCAACAACAGTTTCTCATTTTTACGAGGTATTTGTATGCACATCTTTCAAGGAATTTCGACGGAAAATCAGTACTATGGTTCGACCAGGGGTAAAAACATTGCATCAATGTACATTTATTTTAGGATTCCTCTCATCTTTTGTTCAGCTTCGTTTACAGGTCATTTCTACATCTACATCATCTACATACTACCTCGAAAGCCGCCTCGTTAGGCATGTGGCGGGGGGTGTTAGGACACCAGGGGGTGTGTTAGGTCATTGGGTTCATAGAGCTTAGATGAATAACTATTTTCAAGTAGAGATCATGGATTTGACTATAGGCAAGACATTCAATTCTGCTCCAAGTTATGACAACCAAAAAATAGTAATTTTTTTTTAAATACAGTTATTTATTTTACATTCCTTTTTCTGAAACGTAAATTGATGCTATTAAATGATAAATCAAATACTAAAAATGAATAATGTATATTTTTGAGTGAGGTGCCTCAGGGAGGGGCTGCTTCATTAAGAGCCATGCTATTATCTGGAGATTAGTTTCTGGGGTACAATGTTTCAACGTGTATAAGATGTGGCTCATTGTTTTTTGTGCTCATTGATTGATTGTGGCTCATTCAAAAAGAAAAATAAACAAAGTTGTAGTTAAGATTTTTCCTAAATCTGTTCTTTGGCAATGTTCTTGGAAAGAATATTTCCACTCAATTACCTTAAACTCTGCACAAAAGAGTCTTTCCATCATGAAATTTACAATACTCCCTAGTGATCAAAGCATGAAATAATATTCCCTTGCAGCTATGCAGAGCCTTAAAAAATACTATAAAATGTGGACACTTAGTTTTATTCATGGAATAGAGTTACAAGGAGGCAAGAGTGAACAACAAATTGGAGCGACGTAGGAGCGTACGCGAACGTAGCAAGGAAACAAATCGGAGAAATGTTTTCTGCTCAAGGTTTTATATTAAATAGGGAAAATAGACGAAGGAGACTGGACCCCTGGAGCATTGAAGTATTTCCTAGTCGATGCGCTCATGGTCAGGCGGAAAAAAGGAAGAATGAAGGCAAAATAATTGGCGAAGTTGCAAGCTATCGGAGTCACCGGTGAAGTTTCCCGATAATAACCTGAGTGTGCCGAAAATATAGAAATAAAAAAACTATTTAATATCGTTAGCTCGCTCAAGGCTCTTTGTTACATCCTCTGCGCTGCTGAAGCAATCGATTTAATCAACATCCTTCAAAACCAGGAAGGCCGTGTATTAGGGGGGAAAATGGAAAAAAAACTTTTCGTCCCTTTCAGAAGACAAAGTTTTCAGGAAGTACGGACTCGGGAGAAAACTTGGCTGGCGTCTTTCGAGGGTCGAAGATGGGAAACCTCACAATAATTAATGAGAAGAAGATTCGAGCATGAGGTAAATGAACTCTCATGTCGAAGAATTTCACGGAAGGCCACGTGGAACAAAGGGATTAATTCAATTGGGTATTTGTTGAACAAATTTCTTTCAACCGTTTCGGGAGTTAAGACTGTGTATGTTAGTAGACCCTCGAGCTGAGCGGTGCAGGAGATACAGAAATATGGCAAGAAAAGTAGGTACACTGCCAAAAAACAAAGTCGAATCAAAATCCAAACACTTTGCTAATTTTAGCTCAGAGAGTAATTCATTTAGGCTGAATACATAACTAACACAAGCTATGAATTCAGCATAAATGAATACAGGTTATTTAATGGTAAATTTCTTTGTAACTGTGGATACATTTCATTTTTTAATTGAAATATTAACAAATTATATGTCTAGATGATTCCTCTTCTTCACCTCTTATTTATTTTCAATTGTTTTTTTCATCTGAAGGCATAGGTCTTCTGTAAAATTCATAAGGAACTCCCTCTGAGCCCCAAAGAAGAATACATATAAATGCGAAACCTCAGCAAAAGAGAAAAAAAATAATTTATCAATTAATGGAACTATATCTCCAAAAGAGGAAAGAAACAACTAATTAATAAATGATGTATTAATTTGTAAGCTCTAAATTAAATCAAAAAATAAATGTTTTCCTACATTTACGTATTAAAATGCATAGTCCTCTCAAAATTTCAACCTTAATGACACCTAGTTGTGGGATTCACATGTGAGTGCATGTGCAGACAAATCAGCAAATATTTAATATTTCTTTCACTGAATCGCGTTTTTGTACTACCTTGGAAAACATAGCTCTTCCACATTTAGAAATAAAAATCAGTCACATAGTGAACCAATTTACAAAATCCAAGGTGATCACTTGATTTTTTCTGTTTACTTCCCAAGCCATTGCGCAACCGCAGCCACATTGAACTGGATAATTTTACTGAAAATATTCCTTGTGCACAGAATATATTAGAAGTTGGGGAATACTAATAAAAATGAACACACCGAATTAAGCTTGAAGTTTTACCTTAAGAAGACCCATTACTCATATTTTCGTTTAAATGTATGGTAACGTTTGGTTGTCAAGAATGTATTTAACATCATGTTAGGAACATTTTCTTTTCCTTAACATGCGCTAGATGATGAAAGACAAATTATTAAAAATACCATGAGCAATGCTCCTATTGGAAGACAACGCCGTACGCAGCACCCGTACAAAACACCCGTACGCAGCACCCCATGGAAGAATAACAAAATCCGATGGGGCATCGCTTTCAGATCGGCGGGTGACGATTACGCGATGGACGTCCACCATGAGTTCCTCTATTTGTTTTCAAGTCCCGCCAACTCTAAGCCAAAAAAGCAACTCTCGCACGACACAGCGCTCGAGAAACCCTCCCTCCTCATTTTTGGAGGTCTTCCAAATTAACAGCGCCGTCACGCGGAAATAATGCGAACTACATTCTCCTCTATCTCCATCTCCCTCTTGTGTGGCGTCCCAAAGACGAGCGTCACGAGTGCCCACAGAAGGACGACAGGCCCTTTGTGGGCGAGAGCGTATGGGGGAAGGGAGAAGGGCCTGAAGAAACTGCCCTTACGTCCTACATCCATCGCTTGGGAGAGGAGAAGGATTCGCCCTTGCCAGCTATCGGTGGTGACGCCGCCAGGAGTAGGCGGGTAGGGAGGAAATGCTGTTAGTAGATGACGGGAATCCACCGCAATAGGAAAACAGTGGAGTTAGTTTAGTCACTGTAAAAATAGGCTGCTTTTGGACTTGCTATTTCAGTAAACTTCAACAGCAAATTATTCCAGTATTTTCATGCTTATTTCACCTCTAACTTGCTTATTTTATTCTGTGAAATCCACACTGCGCTCTGACTTTAGGAAATAATGTAAAATAAAACAATAACTCACATTCGAAGCCGATCTTCTCTCGTGATATTATCGAGATTTCAATAACTACGCCTATCTATGATATGCATGATAATGAGTACTAAATATAGTCTCTAGAGGTCTTTCGCGCACGATGAGGATAGCTTAAATATTTTTAAAATTTTCATTTTTGAAAACCGTTTCCTTAAATAGCTCTAAAATTGTGAAAATCAATAATTACCCATATTTCGCATGTTTACCGTAGCACAAACAGTTGGCAATGAAGGCTAAGGACTGTTTCCGTAGGCCCTAGCTGGAATATAGCACAGGAATGAAAATGATGGAAATTGACAAAACCAAATTGGTTTTAATTAATGCGACACCGTGGGCCACCCAAACTCAAAAAATCCTTCCAGAACCCGATGAAGCAACCAAGTATGTGTTTGTTAAATTTCCTTTTTCAAATAGGCAGAACCAATTTCCACACATATACAGCATCGAATTCAGTTTTTCGTGCTTTTAAACGGATTGTATTTTTTTTCATTTTGTTTCCCAGTAATCATGGTAGATAATTGATGATAAATTCAGTTTTCTACTTTGTTTTTTATATTTTAGAAATAAATTATTTATTTATTTTCTGGAGATTTGGTCTATTATTTTTTCAATTAAAAATACACCAATTTGCCAACGTTTCGCCTTTATATGTAGGCTTCATCAGGGCAAAAAATACAATACATAAGTCATACACAAACGAATGTGCTTGAATATACATAAATATTGTTAACAGCTATTCAGTATATACCTTTATGTGACATTTCAAGAAGAGAGTCAAAGGTTTATCACAGTTTGTTTCCAATACATAAAAACCATGTTCTTCTTAGAACTTTCTGCATCGCGTTGAGGCGTCAGTACCAAAACAGTGAGCAACACGACAACTCTATTAGAAGTGTACCACTGGGCAAAAGTGTTGCAAATAGTGTTGACATTTGAAATTAAATTTTTTCAACATGTGAAAAATTATGAAAAACTTTGAAAATGGAAATATATCATGATTTCTGAGGTGATATAATGTTTCTGGGCGTTATACTATGATGTAATTCGTCTTTTCCGTTTCACAACAGCGAAGAGAAGCATACAAATTTAGATCGCATTTAAACCTTCATGGGGAACGATCTGTGAGAAAGAAGGCAAACAGAGGGATGAAACCGTTACACTTACGGCTAGAAGGCCACATTCTATTTACGGAACCCAGCGGAGTCGGCGAGTGAACTTAATACCCCCTCATAAGTATGCGTTATTCAGATCTGCTACGCTTAGATTACTCTTAGCTGTCTGCAAAATTAAGAGTCAGGAACTTCACCAGTGATTCCTTGGGATGTAGTTAATGAAAGGAATTTGCGTTGTCATTGTTAAAAACCCACAAAAATACGTGAGAAGTTCTGAGTGGGATTAAAATCTTTCATCGAGCCTCAAGAAAGTTCAGTTGGAAAGCAAATATAATTTTCTTGGTGAATGTTTACAATTATAATAACTCAGTGGCTAATAATCAAGCGGTAGGCAATGCATCAGATACATCAAGATATCAAGATGAGTAAATAATTTGGTTTTGTCCATACTGACCTACTTAATTGGAGTAGTTGTCAGAATTATATTCAGTGAAAATGGAGATAAAGTCATTATTTTCACGTTGTGTCATTACCAAAAATCTTATTTACTCAGTGCAATACATATTAAAAGAATTTCCACAAAACGCAAATGAAGTAGCAAAAAATTAAAGTAATATCTTTCGTGGGGAAGAGAATACAATGCTAATAAAATAAATATATGCGTTGTGTTTATAAAATATTTAGTAATTTTGAAAAATGAATACTACGTTATTTTAATGAGATTTGACACATGCATGATATCTAGTGCTTTCCCCGTCAATTATAATCATGAATTCTCCTCCGGGTCAAGGGTAATTGTCCGTGGTTACCAAGGAATGAACCTCTGATTCGGTGGAAGGCAAGAAAAGACTTCATGAAAATCGACAATAACTCTTTTGAGGATCTTTACGCTAAAATTAAGCTATAAAAATTAATTTGCCAACAGTCATAAAAAGAAAGTAGAGTGAGTAAGCGTGGGACTATAAAAGCTTGTAAATAAAGCACACCCAAAAAAGGACGGAAGGAACTGGGTGGATCGCTGTCTTCGTTAAAATAATGAACTTCTGAGGTTGGACTATTTAAAACCAAGGATGACCTAAATAACTCTACAGCGAAACGCTCCACTCCAATAAAAGGGTACGGTATTTATTTTGCTTTAGTAATAAATTAATATTTCATTTATTTAAAAATTTTGAGGTAAAAGGAGCCAATATAATTGAAATTGGCTCCAATTTCCGAGAGAAACATACTAATGTTATTCGCAATGCAGTCTTGATAATAGTATGCACTTACAAAAGCAGGATTTATTTTGGCCTATGCTATGAATTCCATAATCCATAAAAACACATAATACCCGAAACGGTTATTTTAGCTTACGCTAATGCTACATTTTTATGTGGGTGGCATTTACAAAAATGCTGAATGAATTCAAAACCAAACCAATTACATAATATTTCCAAACCAACTATATCACCAAACATTTCTCTTTTTCTTCCAACGGCTATCTTCAACCAATGGGTGTTTATAAAATAGCACTATTGCAGCTAATAAGATTCAAAATAGTCAAATTTTCGTTACTTCCAAGTAAGTACATTGTTTATTTTTACAGAATCAGCAATTATTATACAAAACGCAGTGTCACATTTTGGTATATGTTTATGTGCATTAAAAGATTACCTAGATGCCATCATAAGTCGTAGGATTCCTCTCACTCATTTAGGAATATGTCTGTGACAGAAGATGGCTTACGAAAATGCAGCCAAAGAAGCCAAAAAAACGTTCGTACTGAGCCATTACATACATACCCTTGGCTTTTTGCAACCATGCAATGAGCCCTATTACCAATATATTTCCGCTATTATGTAAACTTAGTTTCTAAAATTGGACAAAATATTTTTAAAATTTTTCTTCGAAAATTTGACATCCTCAAGCAGTAATTATCCCCAAAAGCATTGTTTTTTTCCATAATTTGTTCGGCGTCATCCCTCATCGCACTTATAGCAAACGAAGCGTATTCTTGAATAACGGCTTTTGTCGTCGACGCATACGTTTCCTGCGGGAGACTCGGAAGAAACAAAGTATTGCAACTCACGCGTGAAGGAATTTAAGACACATGAATCCACCGAATATTTTGGTAAACATGATTGATCGCGGAGGAGTGAAGACAGAGAAAAATAAAAAAAATACACAAAAAGTCTCGGAAAAGATGGACGCAAGCGTAATGACTCGATAACCCTCAAGAGTCTTTTCTCTCGCGGGGAGGGAGAAGGGGGTGGAGGGAAGGGTGGCTGGAACGAGTTGAGGAGGAGAGGGATGACAAGAGAATGGCAAGGAGCCCACCTCTCCCTTCCCCCCCCCCCCCAATAGTCCTGAGATTGGAGGAGGAGACGTGCCAAAAAGTGCGCCACGCTCGGAGAGACGTGGAACTAAAAAACTCGCGTGATTGACAGAACAGCGAAAGGGATAAACAAGCTGGGAGTCGAGGGTTGGGAAGGCTGGGTAGGTGTTCGGACGAAGAGACAAGTGGTGAAGACGGAGTTGTCTTCTAGGGGCATGAACGTACGTACGCTCCTACTTCCCGAGTTTCCATCGTTTTTTTCTGAAAAAATGAGGAATGGTTTGCATGGGTAGCCTGATGGTCTCTTTCTCAATAGTTTCCAACTTTTCTCGATTTGCATATCCACACTTCCCAGATAGTTTTCAATCAAATCTCTCGAATTTCGTTAGCATGCACGTTTACACAACGCGTCAGCTATTTCACTTATCCGTTAAAATCCACCGAAGGGACGCTTACCAAAGGCTAGTGACTGCTAGCCAATCTGCATAGGATAAGCGATAAAATGGTGAATTTCATTGGGATTTACGTGTCTTATAATCAAATTCACAGGAAACAATGAGAAACAAAACAATCCTTTTTAAAAATAGTATAAGAGAAAAAGAATGAGAAAAGTTACTGCTAGAGATCAATTACACATCAAGGACGTTTTTTGCGTTGCAAAAATTACCAAATGGTGATAGGTTTGTTGCGATTTTCTAAAAAATATTAATTGGAAAATTGCAGAAAATAATTGGATTCACAGTCTCTGTCACCATAGTGTTTCCTGCTATTTGTGCTGATTCTAAGATTCCCTCAGACAGCATAAATGAATATAATGCTTCACATTTTTTAGAGAGGAATTGAATTATTATAGATCTCTGGATAGCTGAAAACCCTGACTGTACTGGGTACAACACGTAATTCTGACGTCGGAAATGTTCACATCGAAGACGGATTTGGTTAAAAAACATTCACCTTATAAAGCAGACAACAAATTTAGTGGGATATTGCTTTACGTAAGCATTAATATGTGAACACGTCAGTACACACGAGTCCATTATAGATTTATCGATCCGAAAATTTCAAGACTGGAGTTATTACATAAAACCATTTGTCATGAAAAAAACTTGCGTTATTGTTTTATCATCCAATTTCCTTTTTATCGTAATAATCGAAAATTAATAACCTTGTTTATTTTATTTAGAGAGAGTGCGTCTGGAGGGATATTTATAAAGAGATTTTACTCAGAGGTTCTCACAAGCACAATACCTTTTTCAGTAAGGCTTGACCGGAAGCAGAAATATTATTCTCATTTCACTTAGCTAGGTGATGGAGTAGTGGTTCATGGAAACTAAAAGCTTAGTTCTATACAAAGAGTGGCTCACCTACGCTCGTCTTGGCTTCACTTATAATAAGCTTAATTTTGGAGGCAAACCTTCCGGGCACGAGCCTTCCATACAATAACATACATTACTAACGATATTCGTTATTGAAAATGAGCTCTTAATGATAATCCTTTATGTCACACTATGAAATATAATGAGCAAAAACCAAATATGATGAAATCTTCTTTAAAAATATTTTTAATGCTTCACTAAAAAAGAGATAAAAATGATTGACTCACCAATAATGCAGATAGTAGAAACTACTGGGGTATCCTTTAAAATAACAGAGGACCACCAGAACAAAAGCCTGAAAATTAATTGAACAAGTAATTAGATGCGTAAAATTGATTTTTTTTTCGCTTTTAATTAGCCTTTATTGAATGCATACAATGTGGTCCTTCTACGCCACATGGCTTGTCATAAGGTTCCAAAAATCACATAAAGTGGAATTTTACGAATATCATCCACACATTAAAATATAATAATTCATGTAATATATCATTTATAGCAAAAAGAGAAGAATAATCAATAATAATACCATTGATTAAAATATCAAAACATTGAAACAAAATGTAATGAAAAATATTCCGTTGCCATAAGTAGGTACCACACATTTAATTTAAATAATAAATTATTTATTAAAATTAGGTTATTGGCGAGGAGTGATTCACAACCAATCAACCAATGAAATTGCATATAGAAGCGTATCAGGCTTGACATTGTGGAAATATGAAATGTCCATTTTAAATAAAACAAAGATGGTAAATTTCCACACAGTATATTATCAACCACAGTATATTAACAAACACCGACCAAGGTTTCGGCACGTAATGCCATTCCAAAACCTTGGTCGGTGTTTGTTAATATACTGTGGTTGATAATATACTGTGTGGAAATTTACCATCTTTGTTTTATTTAAAATGGACAATGAAATTGCCTTCGAATTCCCAGTTTGCAAATTACTTTCAACTATCTATTTTGCAAACAGTTTTTTTTATCATATAACTCATATTAAATTGCATCAATAAGATGTATTTCCTCGTATTACATGGAGTTGTTTAAATAAAAGCATACGAAATATGCTGAGACGGAGATCTAGAAACAAGCTTTATTCGATTACCCAAGAAGTAAAATGATTAGAGTAGGTAACTAAATTCTGATTCAATTATTGCTGGCATTAATTAAAAGATACGATGCTAACGTCATTGCTGAAGCACCAATTAGCCGCTCTTAACCTCTAAGGTGGCATCATTTTGCCACCCAAGGTTAGTCATACAATAATATATTTAAGTTATTACTATTTAATCCTCAATTGTAGTGGATTGAACACCATATGTGCGATTACGAAATCATTTTTGACTCATTCCCTTTACAGTTTCTTCAATTCCGTACCGTACCAATTTTTATAGTGGCATTAGTAAAAGATATTCATCGACAAACATAATAGAAAACCACAAAGTTAATTATGAACTAGTGAAGATATATATTTGTTAACGGTTGTCGGAAAATAAATGTACGGTAGAAGAAACTGTAAGGGAAATGTGTCAAAAATGATTTTGTAATCGCACATATGGTGTTCAATCCACTACAATGGAGTGTTTGCATACATGGGGGATTGCTATGAAATCCATTCTATATCGTAAATTGTGTTTCCATAATAATATATTTAAATTACCAGCTCTAAATCTTGCCTAGTTTGTTTAATAATCACGATTTATTGAGCATTGTTTTCGCAACGATATATTTACGCCCAGCCATTGGCTCGTTGCGTAGTGACGTAATCCCCCTTGCAGCAGACGGGTGAGACTGTGTTATAGCGTGTTGAGGATGTATGAAGTGGAAATATACGAATTATTCCGACTTTACTGATTCAAAATAGGGAATCAATACGTTTGTAATGTTAACCGGTATAATCGAGGCTTGATCCAACTATAAACTATGGTTGTTGCATCAACTATCGAGTAATGACTTGGCGGAATGCGGATAATTTTGGGTGAATAGTAAAGAGGGAAATTGACATTCAGTATTTCATTAGAATTTTCTACCGATATAGTAAAAGTTAGAAAAAATGACCAAAGTTGTAAAATACGTAACTGTAAAAGTATATTGTTTCTTATGTTATTCTTAATTTGATCGACGGCAGGGTAAGGGAAACCGTTTGATGTTTATTATTTTGACATGCGAATTTGTACTCCATGCAGGTTATCTTATACTGCAAACTACATATATTATTGTTACTCATAATTATTCAATTCAATCACCAAATATCCAATGCCGATCGCTTTTGTAGCAGTTATAAATTTCCTCGTAGGCCAGTATTAACTTTTATAATGGGGTATAATTTCAGCGGTAAATTCATCGCCTAGCAGGTCGGAAGTTATAAGGTTATCGTCTCTAACCTTGAAAAAATTTATTCCAATTATATATGAACATTGTGGAGCTCGACAATATGATCGTGTATTGAGTACAAGATAAGTAGTAACCCTCACTTCATTTTATAATATCAATCTTGATTATTTGAAACTTTTTAACAATCGATACGTGCATTCACGAAAATATCAGATCAAATATCGAATATCACTCGTTCCTCACCACGCTTATCTCAATGAGTGTTTTCTCTTGCTGTCTATGTTTCTCCAAAATTATTATTAATAGTTTTTGAAAATTTTTACTAATCTGAAATCATTTGAAATCATTAAACTAAAAATCTGGACAAATAAGAAATTTTCAACACAAATCTTGGTTATCTGGGCACATTTTCAGCTGGTATTAACAGATAGCGAAGCAAAACCCAATCTACGAATATGCTGTTAGTTTATAATATTTTCGTGTGTCAATGGTGTTGACTACCGGGTGCTTTACTATGTACTATTTTTGTGTGCATGGTGGCACAGTCTAAACATACTGCGCAAAACTTGACAGTGGCAGGCTTCACTTCGTATAAGTTATTTTTGTTTGTATTCATGATTAAGTAAAATACTAAGTACCTACAATTTTTTTTGAAAAGTATAAAGTATCTTACTTAATCATGAATGGAAATATACTGAGTTTAGTTTAGATTGTGCACACGGGTTTTTAGCCATCTAAAATGTTGCGTCTAACGGTTTGGTGGCCGAAAAATATTGCCATCACTGAAATGAAATAAACATTTGGAAAATATTTTAAACATATATTCTATTCATGGATGAAATTATTTTATACTTCCCGTATTTTAAACAATGATATGAGTTTCTAGATACGGCAACCCCAAGTTGATCATGTATGAGCGAATGAGTTTAGCGTACGTGAGTCTAGTGAATATATCGGTTATGGTGATGGAGACGCGGTAAAGTCATCGCCTAGCAGTTCGGAGATCACGATCACGAGAGATCCGAGGGGGTACTTTTTCTTACTTTTCAGTTTTTATAACTATCCATAGTTTTTAACGCGCCAATGTCCTGTGTGCTGTGCTCTTTTTGTTTGGTTGTTTATTACAAGATTGATGAAATTAAATGATTGTATAAGTGCTTCGCAGGCATAAAAAACAAAATAATAGCACAGTCTAATAGGCTTAAATCGCTTACATTATCGTTCAATTCATTAAACTCTGGTCCTTCTTAATCGTATTAATTATGCCATGGGTATAATTTGGTACCTGCATGGTGTACTTCGGCACCCTATAGCCTATTGCGCAAAATATTCACCGTTCAAGGCGGAAAAGAACCAGAACGAATGTAAACAAACCCTGTAGCGACTGCCGAGTCAGGGGGATGACGTCACAGCAGTCGCAATATGGCCGCGGTCTGTTTGTGCGCAAGGCTAAAATTGTGATTTTAAATCTCTTATTATTAAAAAATTGGCAATGTGCAACAGCTAAATTTTGGATTTATGGTTTTTATGTTCAAAGTTAACATTTGCCGTTGTTTCCTAAATTTGTGCAAATACTCCATTGAGGAACTTACATGGTGCTGAAGAACCTATTGTATGTACTTGGCAAAAGTACCTTTGGCATATCTAGCAGCATTATCAAATTTCTGAAGAACAATGAAACGATTTAAAAAGATGGCGTTTCTTATCCTGATAGCAAGGGAGGACTAAAGCGCACCAGCAATTGCAAGTTAAGATTATTCCAGTCCCCACACATAAACTGGTAAAGCGAGGCTGTAAACCGTCGGTGCCCATAACCGTGGAGAACATTTCCGGAGACCATTAGCCTCAGTTTTTGACCACTTTTAGCTTTATTGCGCCTCACTCTGCCAGACCAAGGCCTTCTTGAACGGAGTTGAACTGGGAATAACCTGCAAGCACTGTGGTCTGCACAAAAGTTTTGACCTGGCGCGGTGAGAATTGTCTCTCTTACGTAATTCAGCGGCAATTTGGGAAGCCATTGAGCGGGCAGAATAGAGAATAAACCTTGAGGATATAACGTCATTCATGGTGTCAAGAAAGGTCCCATGTCCTCAGGAATAATGCGAGATAACCAAGTATTCAGTTAGAAAAGAGGGTTTTGAGTGCTAGGTTCTATTATCTAATCATAGGAGTCACAAAAGAAAATAAATCAGTGTGCTGCTGCAAGACAAAACAAATTACGGCTGATCTCCAACGTACAGTTTGCGCAAAATATGTTTTCATAAATCCGTAAAATTTACAGTCAATTAATTGTAGAACAATGCTTTCGGAGTAACCTAATTGTTACATTGCAATGATTAGATTGTGAACATTACCTTTAGCCCAGTTTTGTTTGTAACCTTATACCTATCTGAATCTAATGATAACTAATGATTTCCTTAAACATATTTGTTTAATGCATGGAGAAAGCTAAACCATAAGTCAGCACGCGCCACTTTCTCAAACCTTCTTCGTGTATTCAGACATAAAATAAACTAAAACTCCATTTTACCACTTAAGTAAGGAATCACGATTTTAATGTAGTTATAACATACAAAATAAAGAAGGATCAATCAAGTATCATTAGTACATTGAGTAAATGTCAGTATTTTCATGCTCTAGAATCATCGCACATTTGTCATGAATCAGTAAACAGAATAAAACTTTAACAGTAAAGGTAACATATATAGGCATATTTACACTAAGTTGATTTTCTGTTTTTAATCTTATTTCATGGCATTATTATGGTTGGAATATTATTGTGTGACAATGAAAGCCGGAATAAGTTCTTTTGAAGTACTGATTTTCACAATAATAATAGAATAATATGGGTAGGTAGTATAAGCAAGTGCAAAAAATATTAAGTAATTTTAATAGCAAATAACAAATCATTATCGATCCTAGACAAGAAGTGGTTCGGTAGTTATTTGCAGAGGGATACGACCCATTGTCATGACCAAGATTTAAGTCGTAAGTAGCAGAGAAAATATACAATATATGCGACAAGAACATTAAGCAAAGATGCATTTTTAGAACCGCTTAAAAAATAGTGAAAGGAAATAGGTATATGCTGAAGAGCTTGGCGGATTAGATGTCCTCTGAAATTAAAATTTATAATTTATGTAAGTTACATGAAAGCCGTGTTTCATCGCACTTGATATAACTTTGTAATAAAACCTGCGTATTTGTACAATTGACATAATGCGCTTTAAACACATTTTACTTTTATAGAGATACTCTAGATAATGATAATTTAGACCGTGAACCACAGTGGCAGAAGCGTGAGCGAGCTACGTATAGAAAGTTAAAATAAACTTCCAGCGGAGTAAAATGAAAGAAGCATGAATAAAACGGGTCACCGTGTGGAGAGTTTGGTACTCATTACAGGGTGGTTTGCGTTTTCGTCAAAGATAGCTCATCACTCCATCCTCACCATCTCTAAGAGCTTCACCATTAATCTCCTGACCAACGTCGCTCCACTTAACCTCCCCTTTTTCCTTCTACCTCCGAAGTCATTCCCCTCCAAAGGTTACCATTACTCTATTCCTTTTGACGAAACTTGAGAATATAAAGCACCGTCTCCTCCCTGAACCGAGAGTTGTCAATGCAACACTATGCTCCACAATTTACAATCACTCCACGATATTTTTACGAAATACACGAAGAATAGCTACGCATGTTGTAAAAACTACCACGAATGAACAAAAAGTGTGAACAAAATATTGGGGCTTTGCTAGGAGCCGTTAGAGACTAGAACGCTACAAAGTATGAATTCTTCTGGGGTTCTCCACCGAGTTGGGCTCACCACACTGGCCGATGCTTCGATGCCCGAATAGTTTATCGTACTCAGGGCTGTTGAGTCTCAATAGCCCTGAGGATGATGCACGAATCAGGATTCCCCGAGAAGAATTCATGCATCAAGGACGCTGGGAAAGCACGAGATCTCAGAGCGTTTCATGTGCTAGAATAATGCGTATCTCTCGTGCAGTTTCAGGTGAACTTGATGGGTATTATTTTACTCGCTATTATTTCATTTATTTAATTGTTTTTTATTTATTATTTACTTTTCGCTTTATTTATACGTGGGACATAAAAAGCTAAAAAATATGTAAATTTTCCTTTACATTACTTATTGCTTTTAGGCCTTTAAAACGCAGTATTTTAATAATTTATCTCATACTTCCCTATCCATGCATACCTCTTTTTTTCTTTTTTCACACTCATGCGTAGCTTCACCTACTCTATACAATACAAGCCTTTATCCATTTTTATTATCCATATTCCAATTTATCCATGCCTTTCTTGGCAGCGGTGGGGTATAAGATATGCTGCAAAGATTACGATTTGCCAGATTCAGTTTTATCAACAACCGGAACGAAGATATCGTACCCTGGTAATTGTGACGGTGTTGGTGAACTTTTTTGTAATATTAATTTTGACATCATAAATGCTTTTTCATTCAACCTGGATTAATGCTTATTTGTTTCTTTCCCCATCTCCCCTAAAAGTTATTGCCACTAGGGTGGGTTTGTGACCAATGGACAGATTATCTGAGCCATGGGGTGGAATAATTTTCCCTTACATGGTCCTCTGATGATTAGTGAGAGGTATAAAACGCCATATCATTAAAGGTAATATAAAAATTAAATACTGAATGTTTTATTATTACTTATATTGTTTCTCATATGAAACAAATTATATTAGGGGTACATTTAATTATTATTGTTATACAAAGTTTTACGTATCTTCTTTGTCAGAAGTGGCGATATATCTGCACTTACTTTTAAACCACATATTGGAGGAGGTAATAGGAGGCTTCTAGTTCCCCTACCCAAGCCCAATATTTCGATTTTCAAAAGATGTTTCCTTTATATTGGCCCTCAATCATTTAGCGAACTTCCACGCCCACTAAAAACAAATTCAAGTTTACCTACCTTCCTTAATAATTTAAAACATTGGCTCCTTTGTTTCGAAAATGTGGAATACTTATTAATGTAGCTATTTTGTTTTCTCAACTCTAATCTATTGATTTGAATTATTCTGTATTCTTGTATTATAACCTTTTTTACTCTCTTCTGGAATATTCTATATTCTTGTATTATAACAGTTTGATCCTCCTAAATGTTCTATATATATATGTATGTGTATATGTATATATTGTGCAAATTTTGTGTACTCAATTCATACATATTTTTTGGTTACATTTTGTTAAATTTTTTATATTTTTATTACGCCTTGTTTTGGAATGTTAAGCAATTGAATTATAACAATTTAGTTTCTGTTGGTAGCTTTTTTCAGGTTTATCCTTGTAAGCTACCTAAAGCTCAATTTATTTATTCATTGTATAAATTATGTATGAGTTTTGAGCATTGAATATCTATCTATCCTGGAAAAAAAACAAAGTTGAAACCATGGATACGATTCATCTGCTTCGTGTTCGAAACAAACCAATTGAATGCGCAAGAAAAATTGTGAAATACTTTATGAATATTAACAAAATTTAATATTCAGTTACTAAAATGCAGTTATTGGCAGCGGTATGTTGTGCTTGATGCACATTTTTGGTTAAATTTCCTAAATAATTTAGCGAAATCCAGCTTATCTTTTATCAGAATCAAGCTTATTTTACCAGAAGTTCTAGTGGATGGCAGTTGGCATCACTGATTGTAGTTATACGTGTGCACAATAGTAAACTTTGAATTTGATTGGCATGACCAAATCAACAATTTTGTTTCATACTCGGTGTAATATGTTTTTCCACATGTTTAATAAAATACATTGAAAATTGAATAGATTCTTTTATCCCACATAGACAGTGAAAGAAAATGTAAAATGTTTTTAGTACTTGGCATAAAAAACAGGCCAAATAGTATTTAGTTAAGTAGATGCATTTATGAATACGTTTTCAGTTAATATTATGATTATCCAATCACATGCATTTGTATTCATGAGAACTGATGAGGGTACCTAAAGCTTTTAGCCGTTAAACTACTTTTCTATTGCCATCTATGTTCTTAATTGGAAAAGAATGTGAACTTTCTGTCACTAGTCGTTTGAACTCTTATAAAAGTTTCCTTAGCACTTTTTGTCTCCTTTTTCTCATTTCAATTTGAAATCTGTAGTGTATAATTCCCCACTCGATCTTAAACTTGGTCTCCTATCACTCACATCCCTTCCCTAGGCTTATGTTAATCTATAATCCTCTCATTACTTACAATTAGACTTGGCCCTTTATTTTAACTCATCCTTTTGCTCCGCCGTACTCGGAGTGAAACGATTTCTCTCTTGGAATGCGTTCAATTTTCTGAATTTGATTCATTTCCGTGTTTCATTTCGGTCCAACTCCACTCCACGGCACGTTCTTCAAATTTGGGTGAAAAAGGTTACTGGGCTCTTCGGGGTTTTTCAGACGGGCGTTCAATTTTTTTTCTTGTGTTTTGGCTCCATGGTTCTTTCGAAAGTGGCCGAGGCGCAGTAGTGCCCTCCAAAGATCAAGACAAACAGATAAACGGAATGGATTTATCGGGAGAAGACCAAAAATTAAGTTAGCTTGTTTTTGAGAAAGAAAAATGGCTCGTAGGATCTTTTATCTCAACCCAATTTTTTGAAAGAATAATCACCAAAATAATAAACGGAAAGACTATGTAACCCACACACTTGGTTATTCTAAAATAAACGTAAACATTTTTGTGAAAGAATTAATGGTTTTGCCAAAGAAGTTTATTTTAAGAAAAGGAGGCCAACAACTCTATCGACAACCAAGGAATTTTTAAAAAGCCAGAAAATACTCAACAACACCGCTGAATCATGATAACTCCGACCTGGATTTGGATATGAGGTGAATTTATGGCAAAAATGTATATATTATTACCTGTAAAATATGAGTATACTAACTCAAAGTAATAAATACTTGTACACATACTGGAAAATATTGAGAAAAAGACGGATTCAGAGAAACGCAATATAAGCAGTAAGAAGTAGCCAAGGAGATCACAGATTACCATCTCATCCAATGAAAGGAACACTGCTCTAGTTGCGACCTCCACCCAACATCCGAAGCACCCTTTTTGTGATTTCCTTTGAAGAATTTCTGCCACTGCCAATATTCGCACCCACTAGCTATCTAGGTACACACTAATCCGATCCTCGCGTTTTTCGTTTTTGATACTTTCTATTTCTAAAGGTTTATAATGCGTAACAGACTGACATAAAGTAGTCGAAACACCTTTCTTGATCAGTCATATATTTTTATTTTCACGACGCCGCGGGGATAAAAGAACATCCTAATGGCCAATAGGTTTTGATGGCTGCAACATTATTTCTGCGGCGCCAGGTAAAAGAGCCGCGGAGTTTAAAAAAATCTCTACGATAAAAAAACGCAGTGTCTCGCCACTTGCTCATTGTTCTTTTTTTCGGAGGCCTTTCACTGCTCTTCCCCCTCTACTCCCAAGCCAACCAACCCCCTTCCCCCTTGCCGATGTCCACCGCTTGCCTAATATAAGGAACTGAGTCATGCTCTGCTTTGGCACGGGGGACAAAAGAGTTAACGTAATGGATGGACCACAACCAAAGCGGGCCTTTATTTGTGTTGTCAACGCCCGTAATGAGCTCGAGTCCACCCTGAAGTATCCGAGACTGTTTAATGATCCTTTGCTTGGCATTATCAATGTCTCTACACCTAGCCACGCCACCGTCAGAAGATGAGTAATTATTATTATTATATACCCTAAGTTTTACATTAGAACAAAAACATTATAACATCATTTAACGTATTTAGCAACTTTTTGCGGCGTATCACACGTTAAAAATTATTCTTTAACAAACAATAAATGCTAGTGGTGATGAGAGTTATGACATCTGTTTGTATAATGCCCATATTGATAAAAAATTTTAAGATGTAATTAACACTCTCTTATACCATTATTTTACCCGGAAAATAATAAAAAATAGTAAAGAAAAGTGAAAAAAATATTCCGAGATTAAGGTCGGACTTGATGTGACATATGTTTTACATAATATACTCGTCGGATACTTGTAAAAAATTATTAATTTGATCTAAAATATACACACTAGTGTATAGAAATAAATACTAACTATATTTCTCGGCTTTCGCAATATGATTATGCCAGTGCTTTGGATAAAAATCACATCTGATAACGAAAGCGGAATCGATTTTTTGTGTGTACATGAAGGTTTTTTTTTAACTTAAGTGTTCCTAGAAGATGATTCTAGTTTTTCCTCCTAACGTAGTATGAAATCTGTGGGTAGTGGAGTAATGAGTTTGTTCTATGTGTAGGGCTAGCTCCTAACGACATTCTGAGGGTAGAATGAGAAAATCGTGGATGAGAGGGGGATTTAGATTCATACACGAGCTTCACAAGAGTATGTTTGAAAAAACGGCGCTAAAAATATTAATGAGGTGAAACATTTCGTTTGAACTTAGTTGCATTGAAATTTATAAGCAAAAATGTTTATTGAAGCACCTAATATAAATATAGAATATAAGCGGCATTAACAGAAATATAATAAAAAATGGCTCAGAGAAATTAGATAGCGAAACATATGTATGCAGGTAGGGATGAAGTAATGATCGAAAACATGTTATATAATTGACAAGTAATGAATAGGCTGACCACTCTGCCCTCCTATGCAAAGCTTGAGGGTGACTTTTCGAGATACGAATCCTTGGGCCGTTTTAAGACCAAATTACTTTGTTTCAGTAGAACTTACTGATTTACAGAGTTATTTTACAATAACAGTACTCAGTAAACTTATTTCAAAACTATTTGTCTACAATGGCAACTCATTCTATCGAGTTAAGGCGTAATTATTGGAGAAAAAGTACATACATTAAGGGTCCGTAGAAAACACGGCTCAGTAGCTATTTTTATCTGTAATTGGACAAATGGAGAATATTTTGAGTTGATAATAATACTGTTGCTTACGCTTCTGCAACTAGTTAGGCATACCCTCATGGGCTACTATTAAAAAAAATATGTCATGATAAATTTTTTTTAATTATCTGGACCATTTCCTTCCACCATTCTGGACAAAAATTAGGGCGAGAGGTCAAAATATAACTGCAGCGGAACTTCAAACATTTTACTACTGTCGGAGCTTACATATCACACTAAAGCAGCACAACCTGCCCGGCTGAATATTGTGGGGAGGTCTATTCCACAATGACCCGAGTCGCGTGAATTATTGCTATCTTTAATTAGCTATGTCTGAGTAATGTTTCGGCAAAATTTAATTGTGGACTGCACGGTGGACACCAGAGGACTTGTGGGTAAGTGTGAATTTAATGGGGGCCACCGCGGACATGAACAGAGGACAGGTGAACCTGCGATAAATAAATACCAACATATCGCCCCGCCCTCTTGCTGACCCACCGTCGCGCGTCAATCGTGGTGTCACTGTTTTTTTGTGACCCAACCCCCTGGCGGAAACCCGCAAAAACTTGACAGAAACCAAAACCTGCCCCTCCCCACTTATTAGACTGCCTCCCCACGTCCGAAATCCTAAAAAAATAACCTCCAAAACAGAGTCGCCACGTACGAGGGTGCCTCACAATTCTTCTTTGTTTCTCGTGGCGTCCTTCTTCGTGAGGCACGGAGCCTTCAATCTGTCCACGCGGTGTCTGAAAAGCCCTCAAACCCACCCGCGCCTCACTTACAATCTTTCTCGCCCCGGCTATTAGTCAAACTCGTCCAATTAAGGGGTCGTCCCATCTCTCCTAGGGAGAAAAAAAATGGTAAACAAATGAACCTTCCTCGCCGCAAACTAGAAAACTCCCACCGCACATCCCCTCCCACCCACCCTTTGCGCATACCTTACACGTCACTCCACGCGCTAGAAGGTTGGGCGGGCAGGGGCATGGGAGTGTGGGGACTGAGTTTCACGGCAAGGGGGAATGGTTTGGGGGCGGGGGTTTAGGGAATATAACACACCCCTGCCACTCTTAAGTCTCCCGCTCTGACGGCATCGGAGACCGCGAAACTTTCGCAGAATTCGGGGTCGACAATAGAATCCCCTGTTCTCCTCCTTCCCCGCTCTGAAAGTCCTCGTCGCCATGAAAGTTGTCTGCGGCACGGGAAAGCTGGGATTAAACGGAAGGACTGGTTGGCTGCTTTGGGGAGGACGTATCGTGAAACACGGGGTGATGCCATGGGGGAAGGGAGGCTTTTTCAGCTCCGTGAGGGGGCGATGGTTGAAAAACCATTGTCACTTGCCAAACAGTCGTTGGGGGAGTGTAGGGGAAGAGGATTTATCAAATCACGGCCCTGGAGGCTATTACCGCGGGTAATGGCGTGATGGACAGCCGACTGATAATCGTGAGTACATTAAACGAGTGGGCAAATTAATATCGTGAAATCCGATGCAAAATGAACTCCAAAAGTGTCCAGAAATCCATCGAAGAAATCAGTGTCATAGAAAATAATTTGATATGCCAACACTTCATGAGCGTCAACTTAACTTTAACCCTGGAGCACCCAGCGTTGCATATATGCAACAGTGTAGGCGCGTCACATCCTCCACCACCATTTGTCACATTGTCATTTTCGTCATTGTGGCCCTGGCAGCTGAAGCAGACTGACCAGTCACAGTGTCAACAATTGACGCGCGTGTCGTGTAAGTTTCTTTTATTCCTCAAATATTTATGGTCAACTGCTATTCATATATAACAGTTTTACTCTTAAAAGATGACTTTAGCCAGTTTATTATGGTTATTGGGCCTTTTTATATTTTAGTGGTATTTTTAGAGGGTAGAATACGGATGTTTCGTATATGCAACGCCGGGCGGTCGCGGGGTCAGTTGACGTAAATGGTTACATTTAGACATCGAGTTTGTTAGACTCACAACCATGCCCTTTCAAGTCATTTGGGGCTACTGGAGGTCAATGTAGCTTAGTTATGCATAGAAATACAATAGATCTGTGTCTTGTTTAAATTTTTCTTTGTTTTTACCATGGTTTTGAAGTATAATTACTTAGGCAGGGAACTTTTTTCAGAATATATCAACCTTCATCTATCGTATAATTTAAAAAATCAATATTTGGGGTAGTTTTTTTCTACATAAATTTTATATTTTAAGTAGTTATTAGTTTAAACTGGTATTTTTAACAGGGGGATTCCCTTTTAAGAAGTGCTTGATTTATTGGAGGCAGAAGATATTGTTGGTGATCTCACTAGCATTTACCTTGCAGAACCAAAATCGAATGTTTTATCTGACGAGGACTCAGGAGATGAAGATGGGGGAGGACATGTGAACAACCTGAATGGAAGACAATTGCTATTGCATGCAGAAATCGTCCTAAGAACTCAGAATAAAACTTCAGACTCATCAACTAAAGATATTAGAGTGGACACTGCAGTTCCTTCTACTTCCGGAGAGAATTAAAATGCATCAAAAGCAGCTCTAGTTGTTACTGCTGCAAATTCTTCGGACAATTTATCATCTGAATAGTCCCCCGACGCTGTTCCATTGACGTTGCGCAAGAGAAAATGCAAATTTTCCATCGATGATGATACGATAAAGAAAACTGCAGTTACAGCTATGTCTTAATTCGACGAAAAATTAAATCGACGACGCTTACCATATGTCAAGATCAAATTCCTGGAATAAAATGGTGCCACCTCTTTTAGAGGAAATTTGGCTCACCTCTAATTATGAAGATATTCGAAACCAAGGCTTTGTCAGCGTTTTTGAAAAATTTGTCGATGAGGAACTCATCTTATATCTAGTCAAAGAGTCAAACAAGTATGCCCTTTTCGCTGGCCACATCCAGGAATTACTCCTGATGAGATGTAGTGTTAGGAATATTTTTGATTTCCTCCAATGTAAGAGTTGTCGACTAGTGCATAGATTAGGAGGACGCAACAGACGTTCACTATGTCCTAGTGAGCTTATCGATGCGAAAAAAATGTTTTTTGGAAGTACAACGGAACCTGCACTAAGTCAATAATAATTCCATCAATGCCACTGACAAAATGAGGAAAGTCCGTCCCCTCATGGAGCGACTTCGAATGAAATTCAAAATGAATTTTCACCCCGTGCAACACCTCAGTTACGACCAGTGAATGATTCCGTACTTTGGTTCCCATTCCTGCAAGTTCATTCGAAACCAACCCATCACGTTTGGTTTGAAGGCCTGGTGTCTGAATACCCAAGATGGATACCTCATGGACTTTGATATTTATCAAGGGAAGAGTTCTACCGGGAATGAGGAGTATGAGAAAAACTATGGTAAATGCTCTGAACCCTTACCATCAATGATAGACAGTCTACCGGACGGTGTAAAGGAATTTCCATATAAGGTTTACTTCAACAATCTTTTCACTGGGATGAATCTTCTCCAACACCTAAAGAACCGTGGTTATGGTGCGACAGGGACTATGAGAGAATATCGCATCCCGAAAAGCTACCCATAACCATCAAACAAGGGCATGCAAAAGCAAGAACGTGGCAGTTATAATTATTTCACCGAATCTTCATCAGAGGTGATGATATGTAAATGGATGGACAATGTTGCTGTTGCGTCAACCTGCGAGTGAATCACTCCAGTTGACAAGGCGACACGATACTCCACCGCTGAGAAGAAGAGAAAACTAAAGTCTCGCCCTTGGCTCGCACGGCAATAAAACACATTCATGGGATGGACCGACCGTATGGATCAGAATGTGGGTCACTGCAGAATAAATATAAGGGTGAAGAAGTGGTACTGGAGTATATTCACTTGGCTTCTTGATGTGGCTACGCACAACGCTTGGCTTCTGGTGAGAAACTCAGGCTCCAATGCTACGTAAGTCCATTTCCGCAGAGCTATCGCCTAGGACTGTTAGAATCGCTACCGGGCAGCACGAATGCAAGGCCGTCCGCTCTCAATGGGAAAATCATCACAGGAGTTCAGATACTATGGTATCAAGCACTTTGTAAAATTCATTCCGGACGGGAAAAGACGCAGGTGCGGAGGAGACAACTGCAGGAGCATTGTCCGCACTCTATACTCAAAATGTAACTTTGGACTTTGTGTCAACTGCTATGAAGGTTATCCTTTAAACCTATATTAAACCTTTTCCATGAAAAGCGTATCATTAATTTTTCATTTGACCTCACTAATCTCATATAATAACTTACTTCCTAATATATTTTATTTTTTAATGTTTGTTATTCAAATTTTGAGCATAATGCAGCCAGATAGATGTCAATTTACCTTCTATTTTAACGTTTAGAACCTTGATTTGATTTTCTACGATAATGACTATCCATGTAAAAATAATGATTTCCAATATTTTTTTATAAATCACTCTCCTTTTTAATTTATACAATTCCCTTTTAATCCCCTCAGCGTAAAAAATAAGCTACAGATGAATTTGGATTTTCTCCAATTAAAAAATGCACGAAAATAATCACAAGTCATATTGACTTCCGGACCACCCAGCGTTGCATATATGCAACGGCCTATTCTGAGGCTTAAGTGAGGTGTACTCAAAACCTGCTTGCATATTCTTGGAAAGAAAGCTCAAATGACCAAAATCCTATAATATCACAAAAAAAACACAGAAAAATAATTTTTGGGCGTTCTAGGGTTAATACGACGTTTTTTTTTTATTAAATGACAATAAACAGATCGTTTCTAAATGAACTTTTAATGATTTTCCTGATCGCTGTCAGGAAAAGCGTAAATGTTTCTCAAAATATTAATGTTAATTTGATGAAATATAAAATGCATAGTCATATTTCAATTAAGTTTTAATTCCTTCTTACTGATATACACCGAGTATGATAATATGTTAGTAATGAAATTTGTTATGAAATTGTGAGCTATAGGAAACAACCTATCCGAAGAATTCATTCCATTGTGTCGGAACAAACTACAAGAAAAAAACTAAAAAATCGTCTCTGAAAACAATTGCTGTACCCAGTGAACTCATACATCATACTGTGATAGTTACATAGCGTTTTTATTCTAGAGGAGGGGTAATTTGCCAAAGTCAGAAAAATTTCAGAAATCACGAACACTCAAATTTCCACAACAGCCAAACGCTTAGTGAAATTGAGGTGATCCTCTAGGAAATTGGAACAACTCAAGGGTATGGCATTGTAAACCAAAAAATATCCAAGGGATGGGGTAGTTACAGGATTAGAGAAGAGAAAACAAGAGCAGAAATAGAGATTTCAAGACGTCAAAAACTTTTTTTTTCAAAGATCAAGCGTTCAAAAAAGTAACCTTGTGTATGCCAAAGTGGAAAAATATCCATATCTCAAGAAAAGGAGGCAACCTTAAAATTTCTTTCGAAGAGAAGAGAGAAAAATACAGCAATAAAATCAATTTATCCGAGGGAAAAAACAAGTTTTGCAACTGTGGTGGATCGGATGATGGAGAAGTGTCACCGTGAAACATTTTTGAGCGACCTTCGAGGAGACTAAATCCAGAATTGACTTCTCGCAAAAATAATGAAGTCCTTCAACGAACATCGTGACAGGAGTGACTCTCAGGGGTCCGTCTGACCCACGCGAATCACTCCCCCCGCCTCGTGCACCGTGACGCTCAGGAGAGACAGCAGTCTGTTTCGGTTGTATGAACGTGTCCCGGACCCGTTTGAAAAACCGGGATAGTGGATAAGAAATTTTAATTCGCGAGAGGAGAGGGAGGCGAAGAGAAATATTGAGGAAGAGTAAAGCGAAAACAACCAAGCTAATCCCCCTTTCTTTAGACGTCCATTCCACTTTCGTTCCAAGTACGCCTCACTTCCTCCCACGCGTCTGTTTTCACGACAAAACCACCCACACAGCCTGTCCACCCGCAAGATTCAATTCCTACTACGCTACACCGTACACAGAGCTAAGGCCGATTCACACTGAACAAAGTTTAAGGTGCGTAACTTGGGAAAGTGAATAAATTGTAAGGGTTCAAAAGTAACCAGAAGAAGTTAACTAAATGCAAAAGATGTGTATATATGTTCTCGGTCAATAATAAAAAAAACTACTCTACACATATAATTCCCCTTCTCCATGTTCAACTTACTGGTGAGCTTACTCACTAACTAACCTTAATAGCCTGAATATAATACGATGGTTTTTTCTCCAAGATAAACTTTAGAACGTCATATCCGAGCAATCACGGAGTATTTGCTACCAGAGCTTCAGCAAGGTTTACGTATGCCATAGGTACTTTACAGTATTGATAATTGTATCCTTAAATTTTTTTGATGTACTACTTAGATTTCACAATACGAATGTGGTTATTAGAAAACACGTGTCTAAACATATTTCTGAAAGAAGTCGATCATTATAGTTTTAAATCGCATAAAAATCGTTAGGAATCAAAACTTTCTGAGATGAAATGATCATATTTAATAATTTACTTAAATAGAAAGTGAAGCATTAAAATAGCCGCAGGTTGAGAACGTCATTAAAGATTTGACAGGAAAATAATGTAAAATAAAGTAGTAAAGGATAAATTTAAAAAATTGGAACCGCTTTCAAAAATTAGGCGTTGATGAAGTCAACATCCCGTTTGTAAGAGTCAACAGAAAAATGTACTTCATTTATTTTGTCTTTTCTCTTATGATTAATTTTTTATCGGGTTTTAATTGATATTTGATGAAACTATATAATTGTGATAAGCGATACTGTAGCACAATTCAAAGGGATATTTTAGGGGGTTCAAGTTTAATAGGTCCTTCTTAAATTGAACTTGAACGTAATGCTAACAAGTGGATATATAAGGGAATAGTGAAATAATGGAATTTAAAATAGTAGTTGCACTACAAATAAAAAAAATTTCCTAATTTGTCGACAATGTTAAAGACAATCATTGGGTGGTTAGTGCTGACGAGCAATGTCGACCTAAGCTCAAGTTACGTAGAATAACGCTATGTTCTTAAGTTTAATATGGAACAGCCTGAATAAACCTACGCTCACAAAAATCCTTCTCCCTCCTTCCACAAGCTAGACAAACCACTTCCCCTCCAAGCCTTCCCGCCAACCGTTTCTTCGACGGGAATAAACCCAAGAAAGATTTGGCACTGTGCCTCCCCTTCATCCCACCCTTCCTCCCTCCCCTAGCCCCTCCCCGCCACCTCTACCCCCTTTCTCCCCCCAACCCCTACCTACGGAAACGGTTTTCCCCCCCCGCCCACTCCAAAAACAATCCCACCAAAACTCCAATGTCACCCCGTAATATTTCCTTCCCTCTCTCGTCCCTTCCCCTCCTGATTACCGTCGTGTTCTCCGCATTCCTTTCTGTTTACCAATCGATTTCCCTTTTCCCTGATACCTTTCCGAAGGGAGACAGTCTCATTTAAACTAGCGTTGATGACTGTGAACCACTCCTTTTATTTCTCAAATTAACTGATCTAAACTAAATCTAGACTATAATTCCTCGAGCAAAAAATCCAATATTTTCAGGAAACACCTACTAAGTAATCAGGGTTGATCATCATTTTGCCAATGATTTCAATCTAATCAACAGAAAATTATCAAAGAAGCTATAACTAAGAAGGAATAAAGTAACAAATAGCAGCGTAGTGATAATTATAATAGCGGCATAGTCACCGATCCGATGGCCGTCGGGCGTAGCTGCAAAAACTGTCCAACCTTTGAAGAATTTCTGGCCATTATGATTACTCAGATACCTGATTCTAGCCGTGGACTAGCAGGGAAATGTTACAAAAGTAACAACATAAATAAAACCCCTGATTTGGTAGCAGAGATATCCATATTTTTCCAAGTATCACAAGATAATGAATTGAGAATTATCAAATAATGATTTATTCAGTCACTGTATAGAGAATAAATAAGGGAGTTGAATATTTGACCTAGTGGATGGTAGACATGGTGTAACTAAGGCAGCACTGTTCTATTCCATTCTTAGTTGTCAAGTCTTGGACAGTTTCGACGGTTTTCACATGTGTCATTTTCATGAGGTCATGTTTCTCTCTCTGTCATTGGCATTGACTATCTTATTTCTACCAAATTCCATATATGTTTAGGTAATCATGCACATTTGTTGCTCCACCATGTCCACAATGCTATGGATAATCTTTTTTCGCTTATAATCTTTAAAACGTGAATAAAATGCTATTTATAATAAAAATATATTTTTATATCTTTCACATTCACCTATACATTTAAATAAAATTATTTACATATGTAGCAGCCTTATTTCTACAAATAGTTACGGGCAAGATCTTTCCCTTTCACATTTTCCTTTAAGTTTAAATTCAGTTATTTCCGATTGTAACAGCCTCATTTCCACTAATACTTATGCGTTTTCCTTCCGATCATCTTGTCAAAGGTATAGCGGAAATTAGTTATTGCATATCCCTAAATGATTTATGGAACAATTATTGTTATCTTTACTTCGTAAGGAAATGCACTTTATTTAGTGAAAATCGTAAATAGTGCTGAGAATTCGTTGATGGTATCGCCAACGCTGGAAATAGGTATAATGAACCTAACCACAGGAAAAACTTGATTAGGCATAAATGTCCTTCAGAGTTCGCCCACAGCTGAGTGAAATAATTTTAATCATCCTGTAATTGAATTTGGTGTTACTTTTGTGATCATTTAAACGATCAGTTGAAAATAGATTAACTACCTATGACGTTATTAAACGTGTATTTCGCTATCAAGCATTAATGCTTCGTGTGTTACATGCTCAAACGACTGAAACCTGGTATAATAAAAAATGGCATCTTGAATAAATCAACTTTAGGGTCTATTAACGGGTATCAATATTATCGAAATCGCATTGAGTGTTGATAGGAGCAATGACTGCTTTTGTCTAACTCCAAGCTGCCAGACTCATTCACCAATTCAAATATTATTGCATCAAAAACTATAGAAAATCACCAGGTGAAATCGTAACTGTGGAATAAATAAGGTTTACCCAACATATTATTGACACTATATGGCTGATGGCTAACATTCAAGCCCGTTTCACACGAGACATGATTCAGCAAAAGACCTAGCCCTTACTAAAAATTAAGGATGGAATCCAGGATGATTGGTGCAATTATATAAGGTTTCACACAACCAATTAAACTTGTAATGGTAGGAATCCGTATTTTTATTCATAAATTATCTGCATGTCACTTA
Source organism: Pyrrhosoma nymphula (assembly GCA_963573305.1). Lineage (NCBI taxonomy): Eukaryota > Metazoa > Arthropoda > Insecta > Odonata > Coenagrionidae > Pyrrhosoma > Pyrrhosoma nymphula. The sequence goes on from OY754338.1 coordinate 93,593,927, forward strand.
TAATGATAAATCAACCAATAGATGGCAACAGGCGATCAAAACAATAGTTGGGGCAATTTTGCATATCGTTCATTTCGTACCCTGGAAACTAGGGATAGCTGAATGGAATAGATGGTGCTGATTTCAGAAAGTAAAGATCGCATGGCGGCTGCAAAAGCTAACCTGATTGGTTGACGACTACTGGGTAGTACTGGGAGCTAGTATCAAACTAGTGATGCATATATTATTGAATCATGTAGTTTAGCGAGTATGATGGTGATTATGGTTGTTGGCCAGCTGTTTCTACATCACACGCTTCTGTAAAGCTATCATACTAGCAGGTATCCTCAATCTCGTACTGGATCAAGTATCGTGTTAAACGTTCTATAGATAGACTAAGTAGGAGAAAGACTAATAAACAAATTATGAGAAGGTCATTGAAGTATGATTTCAACATGTGTGATGGTTGGCTCATAGGTCCATCGCTAAAAAAAACACTGATATTCCCAAACATGCCCGCCGGTAGTCGACTGACGTGACGAGAGAGAGGAGGGTTGGATTACCGCGGGAGGCAACGGAAGCTCAGACGGCTCGCAAACCATCGCATCGCCTCGCGTCCCTTTGCGGGCGCAATTCGCTGGACCGAAAGGGTACGAGGAAGAAGGACATGCAAGGCCCTCCTACCTTTCCCTTCTCTTTTTATTTGGAGGGTTCAGAGGGGAGACTAGATAAGGTAAATAGCGACGGGTGAGGGGCGGGTGAGGGGAATGGAAAGGGGTCACGATACTACTAGTGGTCGACATGTGTGCGGGTGGCCAACAGGGTTTTGTCGGGAATCGGACTGGTGTTGGTGGGGGAGACCAAGCAAAGCGAGGCGATAAATCCGGGTCAGAGGGCAAAGTTACGTGTCCCCCTTCTGCATGCCGCCGGTTGAGGTTACGGGGAAAAAAAGAGGCCAATGTAACAGTACCAATGATATTTCACGAGCTCAGCCTATTACAGCCAGAGAGGTTTACCAGAAAATTTGGTGTAAGGTAGTTAATTTTAGTTTAAGAATACTGTTACGGCGATTTAAAACCAAATGTAAATAGCAGAGAAAAATTACCCTCCTGATTGGTAGTTTGTCACTATTTTAAATCCTATCTCTAACATTTTCTCCTGTGACTCTCAGGTTCCAACAAGATTAAAATCCCGATATAAAATAACCTGAGATTTAAAAAAATCAAAATTGTCTTTGCCCATTACTTGAACTTTCACCTAAGAAAATGTAATGAATAACTTAATTATGAAATTTTAGGCTCATATCATACTTCCCAGAACGCAAAAAAAATTTGAAACTTAAGACAGCGTAAAGTATGTTTGTCCTCTAAAGTAGGGTTTCCAAAATTATCTTCCGCGGGACTGCTTCGCGTAAACCTGAATAAGTTTTTTTGCTGCAAGTTAAAAGGAATTGTTTTATATCTACAGAATAAACAACATATTCTGCAAAATTTTCAGGATTTACGAAGCACTCCATCGAATGTAACGCTTGGGTAACCGTGCTCTGAAGCATGACGGGCCAAAATGACTACGAGACTAGGGATGGGCAAATTCGTGCATTGCAGTAAACGTGTACGCGCTTGTTATTCAGGCGTGTCACGTCTTACCTCTCCCGACGCATACAGTAGTTAGTCTCTGGCCCCACATTCTGTTCTGCGGTGGTCCTACAGGTATGTACGCCTAGAGTGTTGGGAGTCCTGCACCGATACTTGCAGAACGGCAGCCTACTAAGGTCAAACTGTGTCACAGGGAGTAAGAGGTGACAGCAGGCGGTGACAGTAGTCGCAGACTGCGATCCAGATTCCAACAAGTACCTTACAAACTGATTCATAACGATTCATCTTGACTCAAGTCATATTAAGTGACCGGGGGAGATGGGAGGGGGGGATGTGGCGGCAATTCGTGATCATAGGTGGACGATGCTAACGTGTATTATTTTGCAAGAAAAAGAAAACGTGTACACGTTTACACGTCCCATCCCTATACTAGACGCAAACATGTGAATTAGCTAATAGTTACATTGTTATTAAATGGCAATTAGCTTCCAGTCAGAGTGACAATTCTTTTTTCGGAGAGATCTTTTAGACAACGAAGTAAACCTGTCAGCCAAATAATCAGAAATTAGATCTCTTAACAAATAAAGTGAGGCAGCACTATAAGTTTTTAAATTAATCCGCACACAAAATCAATTACACCAATCTACCTGGTAAAAAGTTCATCAAACACCTACAAAATGGAAACAATGATGAATTTTACAGTCGTTTACAGCTTAGATTGCATAATTAGTAGATAAATGCTAGGTAATTATTGCCAATTTATTTAGCAGTGCTTTCTCATTCACCCAAAACCATGGACAGTAACTATCTTATTGATAGGCAATAACAGCTGGTAAACGACAACAGCCGACGGAAAATAATAGATTCAAAATAGAAAAAGTTATCAGTACTTTTCATCGCCACTTCTTCTAAGATTAGCCTAGTAGCTTCACTCAACCGTTTCTCATGCGATTACGGTTTCCTTTCCTAGGTTCTCCAGTATCATCGATTTCTTTAATTTTCTTCCAATTGGAAAACGGTAACCATGAACTAATAGAATTTCTTCCTGAGTTTAAATGTCCTTAATCTCTAACTCCATTTATCATACATCCAGAGAACGATTAAATCTCCGAAAAAATCTCGGTGACCTACTTAAAAAGTTATATGAGCACTGCAAGCTATAAATGGATCTGACAGTAAATGGCTCTTTTTTTAATAACTCTGAGTTGAAATTTAATTTAATGGCACACCTAGATAACTAAGGCAGCCCAGTCGGCCAGTCATTATGCGACAAACGATAATATCTCCCGAACGTAAAGCTTACTAAAAACACTCATAGTAGGATTCATGTGGAAACAGCTGAGGATTATAATGACCCAGATATTACTTAACATTTAAGTGTTGTTCCTCTATTCAAAATATTTTTCCATCAAGCAAGAGTCCCGGTTTTTCTTTCTCGCATAACGGATTTTATCATTGCCCTCATTTATTTTTTTTAATCCGCGCAGAGCTTCGCAAAAACCACATCATCTCACCGTAACCCTTTCTTGTTCCCCTCGTACCGCACGAGGGCATGCAACACACGTCATCGTCGCCTGGCTGATGTAATGTGCCCCTCCGAGCTCACCCCATCACACACCCTTTTCTCTTCCAAGGGAACGAAAGAGAAGGGGGGTTTAGGAGAGAAAAAAAAACCCTGCTCCCCACACAACATACAAACCCCACGTGTTCATGCGGTGAATATTTCTCCCGCTCTCTCTCTCTCTCCTCCTGGCTTCAATGCCATTCATTCACATCGCCGTCTCGCATTGCGTCCCTTTTAGCCTTTAAACGCGAAAACTCACCCGTTCCCCTCTTTTTTCGCCCCGGCCGATTCACGGGCTTCGAGCATCAAGTATCAAACCTTTCCCCAGGATCGCGAGAAGGGTTCTCTCGATGAATAAATGTCTCCGTATCCCCGAGCTTTACTCCGCGTGGGTATACATACTTGTTAATTTCGTTTTTCACTCGGTGGAGGGCGTATTAGAGTGAGAGAAGGAGAGAGAGCAGTTTAGCATCCCTCGACGCCGTGGTTGGGCCAGACAGAGAACCAAAAGATTTAATTTCATTATTTCTCGTCGTTACTTTTGCCCCGGAATTTCTTTCCAACACTCTCTCATTTTTTTTTTCGTGCGCCGTTTATTCATTTCACTCTCGCCAGAGCCAACAATGGGTATCGCACGAGCTCTTTGGAAGGGAATGAGGGGAGTATCCACACGGGAGCAAAACACGCATTCACGTAGAATTTCCTGCGCGAACACATATGCCAACATCAGACATGTGGATGACACCACACAAACCCTTACGTAAGCACATAGTGCATGCATATATGCACGCAAAAACGTGTGCACATAAAAGTTTCGCGTGCTCTCCCGGGAGAACCCAGATATTACCTCGCCAGAGCAACGAAGCTTTCTCTCTTTTTCCCCATCCCTACCTAACACAAAAAAGAAACCCACCTGCCTGCCCTCTGGCGCCCTAAATTCGAAACGAGACGCATGGCACGGGTGGAGGAGAAAGACATCGGCTATGCGTGCGCGTGAGAAAGGAAGTGAGTTGAAAACAAAGTAAGGATACGACAGGGTTAGATGGGAGTGAAGGAAAAGTGTATTTCGGGGTCCGCCGGCTTACACTCCGCAAAAGTAAGGGGCTGAGGTTGAGTTGCAACACGGCGTCGTGCGAGTGTCTCGTCGTCTGCATAGAGACACGCCCCGTTTGTAATCCACACCAATACAAAGCCTTTACCTTCGAAGCCGCAGTCATTGTCTACCTTTAAAAATCATCAACCACGGTGGCACTACCACGTGCCACGTCATACGTGCCACGGGCATCACCAAACGCGGCAGAAGTGAGCGTTGACGTTCGGCCTATGGGTAAGAGAACATAAGAAGTTGTGGTTCGGGATTCAAATATAAAATCAATTTTTTATAGCATCTCAACAGAAAAATATGGGGATAGCTGTTGTCTTGCTTAGTTATGGAACATGCTTTGTAATAACAATGAGAGATGGGCGTTGAAAACATTAAAAGAGAGAAAATTGTTAGTGATGCTACAAAAGAATGACGAAGATTACCTGGAATGAGATAATATCCAATGAAGAAGTTTGAAACCCCATCTAAGTCCAATAAACTTCACGTACAACATCTTTAGTCTATAGGTACACAAAGAGTCTTACTTATAAGAGTTTAGATCAAACAATCACCTAAAATGATTTCCACGCCGAGGGCTATCGTTCAAATACTATGGAGATGGTATGTTCTTGAAATTGCAATGCAGTCTATTCTGAGAATATCAATAGACCTTTCCTGATACAAGGCTTAAAATAAAATCCCTTTTATACCTTTTGAGAAGGCCACAATGATTGTTTCCGGATGCCCTACGAACCTAATAATTATCTTCTTTCCAAATTACTGCATCCTTATTACCTACCATAATAAGTCGATACTACGACAAAGTCGATAATATTTGGCAGTCTTTCTAATCTTCACTTTATCTCTATGAGTGACCTTCCTAAAATAAGAGTACAGAATCTCCTTATAAATTATTCGAATACTTTGAAAAGTCTTGGAGTCCACTTAAATAATACCTTGAGCTGGCGGGAGCATGTTAAAGCTATATCTAACAATGTGTATAAGACACTGTACCAATTGAAGCACTTCAGGCATTTGATCCCTATTTCCCTTCGTCAGAAGTTGGTTCAAACTCTTGTATTCCCACATTTTGATTATTGTTCAATTATTTTCTCAGATGTTAACACAGAACTCTGCACTAAGTTACAGCGACTTCAAAACTCCTGTTTGCGTTTTATTTTTAACATCCGTTACGATGAACATGTTACGCCTTATTATAAAAAAATAAAATGGCTGAAATTGGATAAACGACGTATACTTCAAAAGGCTTTATGTTTATTTAAGGTACTGAAATAAAAAAATCCGTCTTATTTGTATGAAAACTTTATATATAATGCAAATACTGGGAAGAGATCAATTCGAATCACTGAGATATTCTATGTTCCTAAATACCAGTCTTTAATATTTGAGCACTCGTTCCTCATTTCTTCCTGCAAGCTATGGAATTGTTTACCTGAAAATGTTAGAACCTCTTCTACAATTTCGATGTTCAAGAGAAATATGTCTGATCAGTTATGTAACTTTGCTTAATCTTCTCATATATCCAATCGATATGATCAATTCTTGAAATGTGATTTCATATCTGTGCATGGCAATGTTGATTGAGATTCGTCATGCTATTTTGTTACCATACTGTTTGATGCTGTGTCTATTACTTTATATTCCATTATTCTTTATGCAAAATGTGTAAGCAATCCGATTGATAATCTTTGTTGCCTGTTTTAAATCCTTAATGTGTGATCTTAAATTTGTGCACCCTAATTTTCACATGTTATTTATTTTCTTATCTTTGATTATTGTTGGTTTATATGTGGTGTTCCTTAGTGAAATTTGTATGTATTGCTGTCACCATTGGCTCCATTTGTTGTGGCATGTAATATTATTTAAATGTTCCAGGGGACATAAAATCCCAGAACAATAAAGTCTGTTTTCAATTTCAATTCAATACCATATGGCATTATTTCTCAATAAATAAAATCATACTTTTCGATTTTTTATTCTCCAAGTAAATAAATGTTTATTTTAATCTACATCGACACATGCTCCTATTGGTTAAGAAGATAACCATGGTTAAGAACATAACCTGGTTTCAGTTTAATAGAGAAATGGAGAAGAGGGATATACATAAACAAATGGATGGTAAAAATAAAGCTAAAATAATTCTCACTTGATATACTTCGCATTTTTAAATGGAGATAATAAGTACTCATAATACTGCAGCAACTGCATTTTATAAGTAGTATCATTTATTTCATTTTTTAGTAAATATATTACGGGAAAATAGTTTTCCATCCACCTTCGAACTCAACTAAGATGAGATATCCTTCCTTGTATGGAAAAGTCACGTATCAATCCCGCTTGAAAGCTCATGCTCTCAGAAGTTGAATGAGGATATGTCATATTTTCACTTATAAACATAATGACTGATCCAGCTACGTAGCACCTAGGTTGAGAAGAGTTCATAGATTATCGTGGAGTAAAATCATCGGAAAAAAAAATTATCAATTATTTCCTTACAACAATTACGTGAACTTCACCAACCAAAAGATGACTTTTCATCAGAAGTCGGGAATTAAAGTAATCAGTTACATAACTACAGGAGAGTAAACGCTGTCATTGCAATCTTAGATTCATATATGTTACTACAAGAAATAATTCCGAAACGTTTAGCCGAGAAAACATTTAAGCATTCAACTGTCGCTAAGAGTAGGTTAGTCACAAAATATTCAGGGAGTGAAAATATTAGGATTGAGCAAAGCTTTTTATTAGCACCAAGCACGTTTTAGTTATTTCGTGTGTCTGCACTGCAAATATTTCTGGTAAATACAAATTTTTTATGATATTTTTTGGAGAAAAGTAGGGATCTATGTTCCACACTATCGAAATTCCAAAATGAAAAAAAAACTTCTGAACGACGGTAACGATGTTGACATCAACGTATCCATCTTAATCAAAAAATAGGCACCGTTATGTTAAAAAAAACCTCAAGAAAAAATAAAATAAAAAAGAATAAAGCACAAAATGAGCGAATAGATAGATGGAGAAAAAAAACACACCCGATTGCCGACGGTGAAAAGCACTGACATTATGGGGAGCATTAAAACCAAAACCCTCACGGTCTAGTGGCATCGCCATAGGGACTGACTGCTCCTCAGAGACGAGGAGCCAACCAACCAAGTGCTCTAAAAGGGAAGCGGCGGAGGGGACGGATAGATAGCATTGGGGAGTAACACACACACCCACACGCGGACTAAGGTCACAGGCTACGCACACAGTCCCACGTTATTGACGTTTTCGAGTTGAAAAGAAAGACGGGTGGACTGGTGGGTGGGTGAGGAGAAGGGTTGGGTGTGGAAAGGAGACCGAAAATGATAGAAGAGAGGGGGTGGGAAGGGGGAGGGGTTGTATACGAATGGAAAGGCGGATGAAGGGAGTTGTTGCCCGGGGCCGGCCGAGTGGGAGGAATACTACGGGAATGCCAGCATCCCCACGCATCCACAGAAACCTCAAAAAAACTCAATCTTTTCCCCGTAATGGCGCAGCGGAAGGGTAGTTAGTCGAGAGGGGGGGGGAGGGAGGGGAGTATCCTGGGTACAGAGGGGAGGCGGGCAGCACCGAGGTACAGGTCAGATCGGGGAGATAGCGGCGAAACGGACGGCAGGGTTTTGAATTGGTCCCTTTTATTGAAAGGGTACGCGGATTTTACGTCGCTTGATAAGGAGGCAACTCGCATTGGAAGTCGAATGGAGAAGTGGAGTGGGGAAGATAGGGTGAGTGCGCCGGTAAAGGAGTGGAGGTACCCGGTTGGTGGTCTGGTTTGCACGGGGGGGGGAATGAAAGGAAACTCACGATCGGCCAGCAGAGGGGAGGACGTGTTGCCGGTGGAATACACGAGCGGGTGTGTGAGCGTGTATTTGGGACGCTGAGGGTTGATGGCGGTGTGTTGGGGTTGAAGGGGTAAAAATGGGAGGGCCAGAGGGACTGGAGTGGAATGAGGAGGCGGTGGTGAAGGGGAGAAGGATGGTGGGAGGCTGGGCGGTGCGATCCGATGGCGGGTGTAATGGGAGGGAATGAAGAGGAATGGAAACAGGACGATGGGATGGACGGAAAACTCGAGTTTTTGAATCTGTAAACATCGATGCCGACCAGAGTATTACCTGTGTGGATGCGTGCACTCACAGTTATTGCACGGACTGTTATTAACTTGGGAAAGTTTCCAACCAGGTGTAATAGGCTCTTTGGAAAGCAATATAAATATTATCGCCAATGTGAAAACAATTATGAGGAATATAAGTTAATACCTCGGAACTATGCCTTGAGGTTCCAAGTAACCTTAGGCTGTGTCTATGCCAGTAGATCATAAAGGAAAAGATTTTCCGCTATGCTGGCTCATATTACTAGTAGCCAGACATTACTATTACGTGACTCAAGATCTTCAAGTTTAAATTGAGGAAAACATTTCCGGGAACGACTCTTTACAAAAAGTCAAGCGGCTTTCTCTTTTGCCATTCTTAACTTACGTCGGTCATATTTACCCTCCATGCAAGTAAATACTTTTTATCCAGCGTTTTCCTTTATTTATCTTATTGTTAGTGACTGGAGAGCAATTATCAACGCGTTGGCAATGAGTTACTACTTGAATTTATCGTTGTAATTCTAAAGAATATATAGGTAATATAGTATATAAATAGCACAATACCAGGTAAAATTCTCCTATCCTTTTATCACCAGAGTGACAGCGCGCTGGGTTCAATTTTTTCGAATGGATAAAGTTTGAATCGCTGTAACATCAAAGGAAATATTGGCTATAAGATACATATGAACCTCTAGTGGGATCGTAGTTATTACATCATCATTTGGATGCCTATCACATTCACGAACTTTCATAAAAGAAGAAGAGTTACCATCAGTTATCATGATTATCGGAGTTCTAAAATGGTCTCAAAAGGCCATTGAAAATTTAATAGTAGAAAATATGAAGTCACAAATTCTTACCTCTCCTCAAAATAGTAATTTTCGAGGATTCACTGCTCAAAATAAGAGTATTAAAACTTAACACGAGTTATTAGCTTGATGATCAGGCTAAATAAACTCATTGAAACGCATCACCACGATCTGTTTTCCATATACTTTCTTTGAATGCTTTTCTTGCTTGAAATTGTTTACAACTTTAAATATTGATTGGTATCATCAATTTCTGAAGCGTTAAACGTTACGTGGAAACTTGCGTTACACATTCCTTATCACTTCTTTATCGTATAAGACAAGTTTCACGGAAAGTAATTTAAAGGTACAAAATGTTTGTTAAAATTTAAGCGATTTCGACCTTATTGATTTTCCACTCGTAACCCCATGCCTTTAAATGAATCATTTAGAGTAGGTGCTACCTTAGTTTACTTTGGTAAGAAAAAGATATAAAGAGAAAATGCTGTTGAGAGTATGCATATTACCGGGTGAATAAGAATAATTACATTTTTTTGTTGATATCAATGAACAAAGTGGACAATTTGAGTCATTTATCTAAATGAAAGGAAATGGTATGCCATTCACCTGCGTGGAAGTAGAAATGTTAAATAAAATATTTTTAAAGTATACCATACACTAAAATGAAAATATTTAACGTTGACTTCTCTTATTTTCTATCGCTTTGGAACAAGAAATGTGCTCTCGGATAACGGGAAAGATATTCTAAGCCAATTACATGCTCAGGGGAGGCTTAGATGATTGAAAAATCATTTCGCCACTTGAGAGAGAGATAGAGAGAAAGTAGTTGACGTCTTGCAAGGAAAAAGAAAAAGAGTCCGCTAAAGTGAGCTCCATACAATGTCCGTCAAGAGTGTGGAGAAGAGGCGAGGAAGTCTGAGTGAGTGGCAGGGGGTGATGTGGGGTTGGCAAGGGTTGGTTTGGAATGAAGAAGGAAGGAGAGTGAAGGCGGGAAAGGGTGCAAAGTCGGGCTTAAGAATGGCGATTCGGAATGGACAATCGAGCAGAGATGAGAATGAAAGAAAGGACGCCATAGGGTCGAAGGGAAGGCGAATGGTTTCAGAGGAAAAACAGGAGGCAAGAAAGAAGAAAAGAAGAGAAAGACAACGCAGAACTGAATGGAGAAAAAAGGTCTTAAAAGACTCGAGCGGGCTATCTAGATATCTTTTGACTTGTGAGAGTTTGGTTTTAACCCCAGGAGCAATGGGGTTCTTTGAAATACCCCGTTTCCTCCTCCCTGCCTACCCTTAGGTATCCCGGATGCTTGTCTGAAATCAGCCACTGATAAGTTTTGAGTTAGAATTTCGAACGAAATGAGTTCCATTGTGCACGGGGGTATAAAGGGAAATCGTTGATTTTGCGAAGTTTCCCGGAATGAGAGATGGGCAATTGGGAGCAGGAGTGAGAGCATAAAACTAATTGCGCATATCGCCGTCCCGGAAGATAGGGCTTATTCCAGTATCATTTCGCATTATACGAGTCGCAATGCCGAGGTAAAATATTTCAATGATTCCACTCTGAATTAGGGTCTCAATGGTCGGAGCCCGCACGATAAGAACGCGGGAAAATGGGGTATTCGAAAGGACCCAAATACGGGGAGCAGGAAGTAAGCTCGTTATACTAAGAATATATACTCTCTCGCTGCCTTATTTGCCACTCTTCTGCCATACCTTTTCCCAATCTCCAAATCAGTCGCTGAGAATGAAAGAGAGACAGAGAGAGACAACAATATCTCACGCTATGAATATTCTACATTTATGTTCCGTAAATTAATTATTTCTCAAGGACAAAATTCAACGCTCTCATTCGACTAGAGGAAACTTCCGTATTCCCTCTTCTGACTAGTAAAACATCTTTCTAGTTGTGCTCTCCCGCATTGAAAGAATCATTATTTTATTACGTCAATTTCAAGCATGAATAAAACGCAAGATTTGGCTATTAGCATCCACTCTTTTAGCATACAATTTTTGCACAAAAATTTATTGAAAATATTTGTGTAAAAATTACAAAGTTATTTCCCTGAAATGATAACAGCGGACACAACGATTCACTATATCTGGCATGGGTAAACTACCAAAGTAAGTTAAACAAGGCTTGGATAAAAATTTCTAAACACCTATACGATGAAGATATTTGAAGTTTAAGGAAAATAAGTTGCCGAAGGAAAATAAACCAAAAGCTATGGAGGTGGAGGAAAATAAACTATGATTCTGGTAACGCATGACTGAGCATTAATGATGCGGAAGTAGTTATATACAATTGTATTGCTACTATAGCCATGTACAGTGGTAAATCATGAAGTAATAATGAAAGGGATCTAATAACTGATTCCAACCTCTAGGGTCTGGGTAATTATAGCAACTTTGAGCTCACCAGAAATAGCTCTTCAGGTCTTCTCACGCATTACGAGAATTTTCCTTAAATTAAATAACCGCAAATTAAATATTTTGTATAATTGCAACGTACATGTTGTCAACTTCTTAAATGAAAATTATTTTATATTTCAAAGGCTACCAAATAACATGAAACGAGTCCTATATAGTGTACTTGAAAGCTTTGATATTCTCCCAGAAAAGATAAAAATACGAAAGAATGATTTGGAAACGCTAATAAAGAAAAGTATGAGCACATAAACAGAGCATAAGTCTTAAAAAACAACAATCCCTCTCGAATTAAAATAATCTAAGTTGATTAACACCTTCCGAAGAACTTTTGCCCATATAAAGTGAAAAATATACCATATGTCAATAAGGACCCAAGGCAATATCTTAGTTTGTCATTTACTAAAATAAATTGCACGTAAAGTGTGATAATTTTGGAAATGAATTACATAAGGGAATAGATTTATATGGCAATGGAAAAAATGAACGCACCATTTAGGAGTGAGCTTTGATGAAAAACGTGCCGGGTTGAGGGAAAGCCTGAGAAAGAATAGCGAGGTTAAACGAAGAAATTACGATTTAGGTAAGAGTGCAAGGTATGAAAGAACTTAATGGAACCAAGCGGAGAAATAAAAGCGACTTGAGTGAAGAAGGGAAAGTTTTTATGAGGCCGCAAACGACTCGGGAAAGGTGGAAAGAATGCTTTCTATAACTTTATGACTAAGATTTTGAATACAACTTTCACGTAATGGCATACGTGAGAGACAAATGAAGACATGAGTAGGGCACGCATTACGATAATACAAAAAGAAAAGAGTTTGGGATAAAAATGCAAAATTGGAAAATGAGGCCCAAGATACACTCCCTATGAGTAAGCATGAGTCATTCTTAGTTAAACATCTGATATTTTAGTTTAAGAACTCACATGGATATAGGTTCTATTCCGTCGTGAAGAAGAGAAAGTTGGTGAAATACGTTAGATGCATCTGCACATTTCTTACTGGGAGTGTATAATCATGCTCAAAAATATAAAAAAACAAGTAAGCCAATGACATATGATCAACTGTTTGGGCATGAGAAGACAACAGTGATTTTTTTACGTGCCTGCAGTTGTAAGAATAATAATAAATGAGGAGTGTTTAGGTCATTATAAGTAATTCCCTGCACGCATGTAGGGCATTGGGATAACTTATGACTGATAAACTATATTTTAGATAAAGCTTAGGCCTATAGATAAGAGAAAACAGATATCCCAAGTAAATTCATATCCTTTAATTACTAATATGTAGTTCAGTGCCCATGTGTTTTTATGCTGATGCATTCTGCTAATTCATCAGCTATCATTAAATTGAAGGAATGCAACAATCACAAACAAGAGTATGATTGTTGCAATACGCTTATTAACACATATTTCATTAATCGTGCACGAAAGGCAATTGTATGTCCGGATAATGTATATTTGTACTGATGGATAACTGGTAAATGCGAATCAACATGATTTATCCTATGATCAAATGATTAGCTCTTGAGTAGCACCAATCAATAGCCTTGGATATGTCATTATCAATTACGTGGTATGCCTTTACAAGGAGCAAAGGATGAAGTATCGGTTTATATGACATGGAAAGCAAGCGCGAGGAATATTCGCCGAGACACGAAGGAGCACTGACACGGCTCGTTTAGCCAGTCAGAAGGACAATATACTCTCAGACACCGAGGAGAGAGAAAGAGAGGTGAAGAGAAAAGGAAGTGTGGTCTACTATGAGTAGCGGCGTCCTTTATTTATAGCGGCAATTGGACACCGCACAGACAACGCCGAGGGGGGCCGCGGTGTGGGAGGAGGACGCAATGGCAGCGCCCCCTCCCCCACCGGTGGTGGCAAAAGCGGGGGCGAAATACTGGCAACTATTTGCCACGGAAGTCTTGGGGTTGGTTGATGTGTGCGGCTGGGATACCTCGAACTCACTCAGCCAAAGGTTAGTTTCACCAGAGAGATAGGGGTTCGCGAGTTCGAGAATTCCAGTGGAGAACAGTGGAACCACAGTCATCTGCGTCCTTAGGAAAATCACTTGTTCGAATGAATTTCTTACCCTCTCGTGGTAGTATGAGCAATATTTTTCTCTCTTTGTATTGCAGATCATATTTAAATTTTACTCAAAATATTAACCAGTTTTTGAAAGATTAGTTAAATACTATACTGCTAATGACGCAAAAACTTAGTTCAAATGTTATGTTTTCTCGGTCTCTTATATTTTGTGGTGTAAATATCAGGAGTATTAAGCAAAATAAAATATGTAAAACTTCTGCCAACGTTTCGGATATATTTATTCATCCCCAGGGCTTTCAAGTTTGTTGATGTTTTACTTGCACTTAAACTTAGTAAGAATGACTGCACTTCTCAGTAATGGAATAAATATCAATGCTGATGCTTTAAAGTGACTAATTTTTATCACGTCGAATACTGTAAATGATTTATTGATGATAAATTGTTTTGACATTTTACATAAACTAATAGGGAAGGAAATTATCATATATTAGTTTTATATTTTATTTAAATGTAATTTTGTTTTTATGATACAGCATAAATTTTCAGCGGAATAATTGAATAATGTCGGTAAAACATTTGTATACTTAATATCATTGAAAGTTTCATGTTAAATTAACTTTTACTGCCCTCTATTTAAATTATTCCATATTCTTCTCTCATTTTCAACGCATGAGTGACAAAAAAAAGTACAATTACGTTATTCTTTTTGCTGCAATCATGAGAGGATGTATTGGCTCTTGGAGTTTTTGCATGAAAACCAGAAAATAATTTGACTGCCTGTCTATCGTAGAAAATATTCTAACGTGCCAGTTGATCATCATAGATATCCTAAAAAAAAATGGCGGGTCTTTGGAATTCTATTTATTAATTTAACCGACTTCATGGATTTTTCTCTAATATTTTATACTAAAAAATGTGTTTTATAATTATAAATTTCAAGGAATTTTTTAATTTAATTAAATCGTTTCCTTAGCCTCATTTTCTGTATAAAATTCATATTCTAATACCCCTCGTCCGTACCCACGCTTGCCAAAACCTTTCAGTTTGTCTCAAGGTCCAAAATCCATATAAATGCTATTTTTGATGATAAGGTGCATAACTCTATAAACTTCCATTCAGACTAAATATCATTATTCTAGAATACAGTATAAATTTAATATTAAAATGTAACATTCTCCTTTAGAATATAACAGTCTGCACGTGGCTTCAATGCTAAAACTGAACATTCTGGCCATATAGTATAGAAGTGGTATTGTTACGTGGACATTTGGAAATGGTTTTTGACTCCTTTGCGTAGGAAAATGAAAGTTTTCACTAAGATAATTAAAAGTAAACTAATAATTTCTCCAAATAATATTTCATTCTATTCTAGTGAATGGCGATCATTTCTATAGAATTTTAAGATAAAGAACTTAAAATAACATTTTTGGCAAAAAAGGTTGTAAGTAGAAATGTTAACCTTACTTTTTCCCAGCAACTTTCTGTGTCATCTTTGGCTTACCTGGAAAGCAAGAAAAATATACTGTTATCACAATTTGAGCAGTGAGGGCTTGGGTAATAATAAAGCAGTTTTTGCTGCATAGGCAATGAACAAATTATGTTGGAGTGTTTAGTTATGCTATACTACTTTTTTATTGCCAAGAAATGCAGTGGTTGTTCAGACTTCCATCAATTGAAAAATTGATCCTCACAATGGCACTTATTTATGATGCCTTATTAAAATTTTTATGTAATGGCATTAGGTAGAGTAGGAAAATCTAAGGATAGATAGCATAAGGAGGTAATATTTTTCAATTCTCAACCAAGATATTGGAATATAAATGAGAAAATCAAATGCACATGTTATACCCAGTGTATGTGTTTAAAAAACCGTTTTTAATCAGTCTTGTTGGGCGAGAAAATATGAGTATTTCGTCGGCTAAATAATGGTGCAGAACATTCCTGGAATAATACTTATTGTATGAGCACTGCATATAAATTGTATAAATACATACTATACACATCATTTTCAGTTGAAATCATAAATAAAGTGTAGTTGGGCAACAGCTTATGTTTCATTTATATGCATGAATTTTACTCGGGTAGTGCTAATATTCGTACCATTCTTCAAGAGTTAAGCAAAACGGACCTATAATCCTGACATTGAAGCATGAAAAGATCGGAATAGTTCAAGAAGGATAAGAGGTAATAAATTCGATCATTTTATATGGCAACAATGGAGGTACTTCTACTCTACGATTTAGTGTTCCACTACAAAGATAAATTTTCAATATTTTTTCTAACTATCTTTTTAAAAGCATGTAATTTAGTGTTGTGTGAGTGAATTTTCTTTCGTAAAATCATCGTCATCTAAATATTAGATTTTAATACTCCCACTTTAATTCACTTTATTAATAGTAAATAAAGATGCGGACCAAAAACCATAGCATACAACAGAAATTTTCTGTTTATTTCTAAATTGTAGGTGATACCACGTTGAAAAAAAGGAGCTGTTAAAGGGACACATTTAAATGAAATCAAAAATACCTAATATATGCACATTTATGAAGTTTTGCATAATTTGCTCTCATTATCATCTATGCTCCAAAATGTTCATTACTCAAAATTGTACGCATAGTTGTGCTTCGGTGTACCTCCTAGGATACTATTTGTAGCATAAGGAGAACGTATCACAGCTTCTCACTCATAAAAGATGTTGCAAATTGCTAATTCTTGCTCTTTCTTCAAGATACCCAAGAGCATTTTGTAAAGGCCCTCATAGTCATGGCTGTAACAGTGAAGTTTTAGTTCACATCTTTTGTCGGGTGAATATTGTGCGATATCTGGTGCGGCATAATATTAGAATTTGGTCAGCCAATAACCTGAGTCTGAAACTTATGAAAAGAGAAATTATTAATCTATTCCTGATGTAAAACTTAATTACTTCTCTGTGTGTGGAGAGCATAGCGACCATAATATGCATATGATTATAGAGGAAAAAGAATCGAAATATAGTTCTAATAAACTATACGAGTTGGCAAAATTGATTTACAAAAACATGTGTCGTCACGTATCCGTAATAAATATCTCTTTCAAGGAACTACACCAAGATTATTTTTTATTAACATGCAAACATTTATAAAAACTCTGCTTAAAAGAGATAAGGAATTACTGAAGATTCGTTTACTTCGGCAATAACAACTACATACATATTTTTGCTAAAGTGAGATATTTTCGATAATTTAGAGCCTTGAGTGATGACTATAATGACGCAGCGGTTTATCACCAAGTTAAAGTTCTAAAGGTATAACCCTGGGAACAATTTGGCGAGTAGATCGAGAATAAATGCGTCCTTACAGGAACAAATGAATGAAGATGTAAAGATACATACGAAAGGAGTTATCTGCCAGTTATCACGGTCCCTGAAGTACATCTTGGAAGGGGCCGTAAAATAACGGCTTTCCAGATTAAAGGGAATGGCAGCAGCAGCGCTGTAACCCGTAATTAATGAAAACGGGGACATATTTCGAGAGGGAGGAGATGATGAGGCGGAAAATAATCTTTAATTTGGGAACCCGGATTTCGGACTGAACGTCTGCGACGCAACTTGGCCAGATGAGTTTCTTTTTTGTCTCACCTTCCGTCCACCGAGTGTTGCTTTGACAAAAGAGACCCCGGCCAAAAGAAGGAGCAAAAAGAGCACTTTAAAAACAACCTTTTGTGAGGGGATTCGCATCTCCTGAAACTCAAGTGCCACCTATCGGCGTAGAATCTCAACTACGCCCCGGAGGCAACGGGGACGCTCAGGCGGCGCGGCGTTGGCGCGTGGTAACGGTGCGGCGTGGGCCGGGTCGCCGGAGATTCCCGTCACCTTTCCCTCACCCTCAGTCCCCATTTCCGACACCTTTCGAGGAGTTTGTACACCTTGGGGACCTCCCCTGGATATATGTCAAGTGATCTCGGTTGGAGAGCGGTGGTAGAGGTAAGACCGTAAAATTGCCTCGGAATGGTCGTTGGACGCGTGAAAATCGATTTGTTGCGATAACTATTAGCTACAGGCCAATTATTACAGTATTTTCAATTCATTGAAATTTTCCTTGAGACAACGTAATTTGTTTTTAAAATAACACTAATACTTCTTATAGGGAATTTTTATACTTTCAATTTAAAAAAATTAATGTATATATATATATATATGATCTGTGCCAACCTGAGCTATATTATATTCGTGGGGAAAATTATATATGGTCGCCCGCGGCAAAGAATTTAGTTACCTTTTGTGGTTTGATAAACCACATGTTAATTTAAGGAAAACTTTTGTGTTTCAGAAGGACGCTATTAACCCTGCACCATTGTTTCCTTGCCCACCAGGAACTCAATTTTTAACCTACTGTTGCCTCCGAGCATTGAGATTTACAAGAGAACGTTTTCCGATTAATTATAGTTTACCTTCTTCTTGTGCGTGGATGTAATTTCAACCGTAAGTTGTTGTGCAATTTCAGCCAGCTGTAGTATCAAGTTCACCATAGTAATGGTAGTAGTATTTTGTTTAACGTTTTTCGATTGCTAAAGTCATTTCACACTTACTGCCTGCCACGAGTAGTAGGAGCACTCGGAGGAATTTGAGGATCAAGTTCTTCATGTAACAGTTGGAAAGGATTTGCAAAGTTCAAGAATACATACTTTTCTTGAAATATTTCTCATGTGTCTTTTCGACCTTATAAAAGTATTCAGTGTATAATTTAGAACATAAACGGATTGCCTTGCGTTCAAGATTGAGTTAAGACTTTCATTATTTCAATTTTTATCGTAATTTATGAAACGTTTATTTTTTCGATAAGTATATATTAAGATAACGCTTACTTAACTAAAATGAAACTGTAATGAAGATGCAGAATTATTACTTTCAATAATAACAAACCATTGATACTAGTGCCTTTCTCGCACGTTGGAACTATTAAAGCGACCATGATAAATGTGATTACTCTAGAAGGACGGCAATACCAAAAAACTTGTTTGGATTCAAAATAACGTTTTGATGTGTGCTAACTCTGTATTTATGATGTTTCAATGGCTATAAATAGGAAACTAGACGTAAATATGGCGACAATGGTACCTCATGAAGGAGAAAAATATCCATTAATGTCAACATCTGCATTATTTCTTCACAATTTAAGAGTGGAAGAACAAACCGCACAAACATAATTATTTTCTCGGAGTAGAGCCTTGCCAGGATCTGCGCGCTCAGGACGCTGTACCCTAGCAGAAACATAAATCTCCCTGAAAGCAAAGAACTTGTAAAAGATTCATGAGCGTCACGTCCTGCACACTCAATTCTCACGCACCGCAGCCAGTCACGACCAAGAAGGGATCAGCAAGTCAAGAAATATGCCGGAAGTATGTGGATATATTTACGTGTTCTCGTATGGTTTTCCATGGCTTAGATTGCGTTTGGAGTGAGTTTTTAAAAAAATATTCTTGATTAGTATTTTTTTGCCTATGTGAGTCAAATCTCCCTGGGTAATAGGGAAAATTCGGAAGAATAAATGTTAACTTCCATGATTTATTTAAAATTCAATTTTGTTTTAGATATTTTAGCACTTCAGATTGTGACGGTTCTTCAATTAATCCCAATCAGTCACAATTTTAGGAGAATATTTCTTTCATTCATTTATATGCCATAACATTGTAATTTCATTTTACAAGGCTGCAATCCGAGTTTTTGTAGAGAAATCTTAATTCAACGCTACGCATGACTTCCTGATGACCCTGTTATTCTCGGAAAAATATTAAAATCCACTTGGTCTAGTTTAATTATATTGCTGAAATATCGTCAGAATCGTCCTCTGCTGTGGATTTTGCTCAGAGGATATACTCAGAGTATTTCATGTAACTAATAACTTCTCCGGGAAGGAAATATTGTGCTGAACAAAGTCGGACGACGTGATTTTTTTTTTATTTAAAATATGTAATTTCTCAAATATTCCATGGTTAAGTACATAAATCAGAATAATGGTTTTTAAGTTCAATGCATATTCTAACACGAATCTTATGACTATGAAAATGTTTGTGTGCAATATCAATAAAACCACACAACTCATATGCACGTACACTTGATAGGTTGATTAGGGGATATAATAGGGAATAGACTAGAATATAATTAGGAGCAATAAATGATGGATCCCTGACAAGGAAATTGGAGCTAAGCCACTTCATTAATTCTATTCGCGCCACGATTTTAGTTATTTTTTGCTCTCCATCCTCAGAGTGTCATGGTCCACTATCTCTATGAGTCCCCGGTGTTCACTAACGGCGAGAAATATGCTCAACCAACCATTGAATGCGGAAAAGATGAGTGGGAATCAGTTAATACGCGCAAGACTGACGAAACTTCGCGGCAGAAGGGGATGGACCCCAAAGGGATGGGCACTGTTCCTCCAGATGGAAAACTAAAGAGATGCCTTGATCCGCAAAGAGAGTGGGAACAGTGAGGGACGAACGGGGAATAAAATATTACGCCATGCTACAGTTGGGAGAGAGATTATGGGCGGAACGGGGCAGACTGGTGAAGTCTTCGAAGGCTTGAACTGCCGCTAACCTCCCTCCCCAAAAACAGCAGCACCATCTCCACCCTCTCCCCCAGCTCCCTCTGGACCCCTCATTTTCTCCCCTCCCCACTCAAGTGAATCCCAGCCCAACCAACCCTTTTCCAACTCTCTCCAAAACTTCCTTCCCCTCGCGCCGGTAATTCCTTGGAAACCCCTAGGGAGGGGGGGGTGACGGAGCCTCTGTATTCAAAGGGTTGTAATTCTGTATATATGGGACGGGAGAAAGAAGGTTTTTCAGCAGGATGGTAGTAGGGAGAGGGGAGTGAAGGCTTTAGAAGAAGACCTAATGGGTAAAGAGGCAGACGAGAAAGGATTCCCGTAGCTCTTCCTCTCCTCTCCCCCCACCCCCATCCCACCCTCCTCTCATCCTGACTACATCTACTTTCCTCCACGGCCAAGAGAAGAACGGACGAGTGCATATAGTTCTCCTGAGGGATGGGCATTGTGTGAGTTGAGGAGGTTAAAAGGGAGCAGCGTAGGAAGAGAGTTTCGCCCAGTGCTCTCGATAGATGGAACCTCTGCGCATGCCTCCCCTTCCTCCTCGAGGAAAGAGGTGGGAGGGGAAGCAAGGAGGGAGGGTGAGAGAGGAGTGTAGATGCTGTGAGCAAGGAGGAGTATCCTAAGGAGAAGATGATGAAGACGAGACCTCACCCCTTGCCGTCTACGGAGTTCTGTGTGCATGTGAGCTTCCGACTCCCGCAGTAAAGAGAATGCCCCGATAGGAGGGCGACCCGAACGAAGCGTCCCAACCCCTTTAAAAGGAAAGACAGGAAAAAAACGGCAGTAGTACGAGAGGTTGAGAGAAAGAGGGAAAAGCAGGGGGAAGGGGCGGGGTGGGGAGGGAGGGATAGCAGGGAGGGGGGGCGGAAGGGGTTTTCCGTTTCTGGAATCCTTATGGGCCCGTCGTCAAGGAAACGTCTCTTCTTGTCGCGCTGCATTCGCGTTGCCTTTTAAAAAATGAGGATGCTTTCGAGATATCGATTCCTTGTGGCACCGAAGGGCCTCGTGGAAGGATATTGGATGGCTGGTGTCGCTCTGATGCTGATACCCCAGCTCAAGAGGGCCTCCTCCTCCTCCTTCTATTTCAGTTGCGTAGGAAGAGTACGAGTGAAATTGTGAGAGACGAGCCATTATTGAGGTTGGAAATGGCATTCTTTCTATTCCAGTTGGCTTGTGAACATCCCAACTCTCGCGAAAACTTCACTATATATGCTCAAACATTATCACAGACGGAGGACAAGAATAGATGCTCTCAGTATGCATAAAAATCTATGTAGTGATGTGTATTCAGAACAATAGGCCGTGAAAAGATAAATTACCTTATTCTTTGGCTCTAAAAGGCTACAAATTACGATGAACTATAGTATAGATTACTTCACCTATGGAATTTTGAGGGTCACATACTCAAAAGCGCTTATAATTTTGATATTGTAAGAACCTTTATGCTTTTTAAAGTTTCAATGAAAAGTGAACTAAGATTTTAAAATAGGTTATTGCTTTTTACTATTTCCGAAATTCATCGCGTTTGGTTGCTTTATTCACAACGTTCCACTTTTCTTATTGGAGGCATCGTCAGGTAGAGAAATCTCTTCCTCAACCAAATTAATCTTAGATAAACGTCATCTTAGTTTATTAAAAAACCTGAGTTTTTGAGGCTGATAATGGTTGTTGTCAAAGTTATAATCGTGGAAGAGAGGAAAAGGACGTGAATATTATTTATTTATCTAACGAGGCCTTCAGGAAGAGAGGCAAAACGTTGTGAAAAGAACAACCAAACGTAATGGACCCAGAAAATAATAAAATACTAGGTAAGGGCCTTATTAAAAACCTTAGTTCACTTTTCAATCCTAGAAACACTTCTTTTTGTCTTTTTCTCAATAGGATGTACTTCCTCTTCCAACTTTAAAAACTGAGATGTCACCATCTTGGGAAAAACATTTTCTTTTGCAGATCTTATTTTTCTTTCGTAGCACGTAATTTTGAGTTTGACCTAGTCTCCATTGAATCAAATCAAGTAATCTCAGCTGCATCTTTTGCTCAAATTAGACCCATCGTGCCCATAAGGTATACTGATGCATAGAGTATGAATGGAGAAAAATTTATCGAACTTTTGAAAAAAATATTTATAAGGATTAAAACAGTTAGGGCTCTCAACTCCGGTAACTCACCTCTCTAAGGTGCATCCATGTCCCCATTTCAACTCCTAAGTGAAGTGAGAAAAATACTGTGCGCAAGGACGCCGGAATAAAAATGAGAAGTGGAAAAGGATCCTCTGGGCTTCCTTTTCACCGAGAAAGAATTATCAGCTCAAAGCAGAAGATGATTTTTTCACTTGAATTTTCACATTAAAAATCCTTGAAGTAGTTAGGCTATTACGAGAAAGAAGATACTAATGCTTTATATTTTGAAACAGCTTTAAGCAGCGTTACTTTTTGGGTTCACTACCCCTTGAGGAAGCATTAGTGATTGTAGTTTTACAAATATTGCCATTTTAAGTTGTGGGAATATTTCAAAAGTGCAAAGAAACCCATTTCGTATATAATTTTCATTTAAAGCAGTACATTTTAGAAAATAATATAGGCATAGAGCATTATGATAACTAGTATCATGCGTAATTTTTCGCTCACGCTGCTAGATCTTAACTATATTCGTCAGAAATCATGAAAAGGAATGATTAGGCAATATGGTGATGAACGGAGTATGCATAATGTTTTACGTTTGGAAGAATATTCAAACTGTTAACTGTTGAAAAATTACTGGCACTCTTTTTCCAAATAAACAAAGAAAATTACATCAACACCTCTAGCAATGTCATTGAAGTGCTGAATTTTTCATGCTTGACTGCCGGGAGTTCTAATGTTTCAACAGAATTTAGGTTTAAGGGCTAAATATGTTGCATCCAAAATTAAATTATTCTCAACCTAGATGCTTATAATTGAGGAATGCTAATGCAATTGTATCCCATTCACTGCATTTTAACTTCTAACTACTTAACTAAATTTTAGTATAAAATCACCAATTTTATACTAAAATGAATGGATTCTCATTATTTTACAAATAAATTTATAAAAACTGCCGAATGATTACTTTCGAAGACTCTCTTTTTGCAGTTTGGGCCAATTTTTTCACTCAGTCTGAATTAAAAAGTGATGACACAAGACTTTATCACGTAGATGTTCTCGGAGGTGCTTTAAAACTAACTTCTCTCGCCAGCGGGAATGTTGCCCGCTGATTAAATGGCAGAGAAATCTGGAATCGATAACTCATTTAGGTGTGATTAATTCGCGAATCAATCCGCTTCGATGTAGCTCGGGCCTCTATCCCTCAGCCGTCTTCATTTGAGCCCCCGAAATCCTGGTTCGCGCCATGAGTAATTGAGGCAATGAAAACGGAATCCTTTAGGGGTGGCGGATATGGCGGTGGCCTGGGGAAGGGTACAGGGGAGTTAGTTGGAGGGAGATGGATGAGGGGAGTGAAGAAGGTAGGTTTGGGGGAAGACACGCGAACTTGGTAGAGGATAAAAACACCGCCGTGAACACCCCGAGGCGCGTCGAATCCGCGAGCAGCAGCAGTAACACGTGACTAGCATCCGGGGTATTTTACGTAATCGAAGAAGAAGTGGAAGTTTAAAAAAAATTCGGAGGGTTTCGAACAGGGATGAAGAAAAGTGGAGAGAAACCTATTGACGGAGTTCATCCAAAATTCGCCCAAGGGCCGACGGTTTAACGTCCCATCCTGCAGACGGTGTACTGTAATTGAGTTGCCTTCCTCCCAAAACGGGATTACTTCATTCCAATCTACACCAAATTTTGTATACTGGCCTTTGACATAGGAGGCACTGGGTTTCACAGCTGAGAAACATGAAGCAATCAAATATTACTAAATGTTTACAAGAGTAATAAAGGGACTAAAAGTGAGTCTTTGAATTCCTTTGGTTGAAGTTGTAACACCTTATTCAACTTAAAAACGGACCTTCATCACCATGAAGTTTCAATCAGAAAATGTTTTCCCGAAAGCCACTCATTTCTTCCTAGATAACTCTCTCATGTCCTGACCCTGTTCCACTCTTGAATCTGTATTTATGTGTTCAATGTATTCCCAAACAGTATTCAATAGGCTACCACTATAGTTTTGCCATCTATTACATTTCAAGCCAATTCGTTGCGTCTAAGATGTGCCCTTCCGCCTAGTTATTTTCCACGTATTATTCTATAGTCTTATCCACGTTTAACGGTTAAGATTAGAATGAATGAGTGACAGATAGAGCATCCAACTTGTTAAAAATATATTGCTCAAACGTTTAGAGCAGGGGAAATCATTTCAATTTTACCAAAAACGTATATAACACATTAATTGTGTGGAAAATCTTATTTCCTCTGTCCTTACGCTAGAAAATATCATTTTTATTCGTATGATTGAAAAAAAGGTTAACATTTTGTAGATGAATTAGTCTTTTGAATCATATCTTAGTCACCCTAGCAGATCGCCCCGCTTAGTTATGGCAGGCAAGTGGATGATCGCTTAAAATCAAAACTAGTCGGAAAAATGATGATTGGTGCCAGGGATTCCTTCCCTGGTTTCGGGTCGGGGGACCTCGCAGACGAGATGCTATAGGGGCAAAGGAGCAAATAAGTGAAAGAAATTTATACCGAGTTGAAAGGTTGGAGCAGGGTTCTAAGTTATAAAAGGTGACCTCTTTATCCAACCACCCTCTGGTTATATGCCGCTCCTTCTACATTTTGCATGGAACAGGAATGGCTCCGTTTAAATGGGGAACGAATTGAAGACAGAAGTTGGAGGACTTCAAAGTGCCAAAGGCATAGCAGCGTGTGGAATGAGGAAGGCTGGTGGGAAGGGGGAGAAACGGAGAATAGGACCGAAGTGGAGGGGAAAGGGCTGGGAGATGAGGTAGGGGAGGCACCCTAATAGGAAGGAATTATCTCTAGTGGTGGGGGGTAGGCAACTCTAAGGGCTGGAGGAAATTTCAGGGGTGAGGTGGTAGCAGCCAGGGGAGTGTCGGGTAAGAATGTGTTGAAATGTGTTTGAGAGCGTTACGCAAGTGGGCTTTTAAGACAGATACAGCAAAATTAGATCGAGGACGGATCATTTCAAGGATTTTATGAGATTCAGGTTGAATTGATGTATCAATGATACTTTCTGCTGTGGAATTAATTATCAAAACATTATTAGGAGAAAAATAAATTAAAGAATTAGGTGATAGATTCAAATAATTTTATGGCTCCAAAGATTTATGGAGATGATGATATAACTTAAAATGACACATTGATTTCAATTGTGAATAATTAAAGTACACCTTACACTCTTTTTTGCAATATATCAAGCGGTTTAAATGACATAGGTGCAAGAGAACGTAAGTAGCTGAAGATGCCGTAAGTTCAAATAATATGCCAATGTGAGATATATACGCCTGGTTGATACGGAAAAGACGAAACAATCAAGGAATAAATACATTATTACACCACATATAAATAATAGTTGATACATTATAATAAAATAGAAGAACACAATTTTCCCCACACTAAAACGCACTCATTGATTAATTCACTCATTGATAAGAGTCACAAAAACTGGGTATAAACATTGTCATTACTTTTTATCACCTATGAGATGTTAATCCAAAGCTCACCACAGATTCATACGGTGAATTCAAGCACCACTGGTCATGAGCGGGGAGATTCATTCAATGCCTTGCTTTGAAAAACGATTGGGCAAGTTTCTAGCCTGAACACAGGAGACTGAAACCCAGCCAGTCGCAAGATGTACAACACCGAGTGAAGTAGTGAGCGGGTGGAGGGGATGAAAATGGGAAGTTGGAGAATTCCGAAGAAGTTTAGAGAGGTCGGGAAGATGGGGCAAAGGACGGAAGAGAGGAAGATAGAGAGAGAAGATGCCGTAAAGAAGAAGAAGAAGGGAGATAGCAAGTGAGAGAAAGAGGGGATGGAAATGTGGGGTAAGGAAGTTTAAATGTGGGAGCCGAGGAGTTTTAATGTGAGTTGTGATGCATGGTGGGAAGGCGGTATGAGCTATAATTCCTAGGGAAAACTTTTCCAGGCAAAACGCTTTCCCCCGCTTGTGCTATTTTCCACGGAAATGCCACCAAATATAAATTAAGGCTCAGGAATTAATGACGCAGAAAATATTAAATTATCTCGGTTGAATACAGAAAACTTGGAGCGGTATTTTTGTCGAATGTGCACACCACTTGAGACATAATTTATGCAGTATTTTATCTTCCACCAAAATCCAGCCATACAGCATCCCTATCCCATAAAAGATTTTTTTCGCTCCCCACACCGCCCCGATGGCATCAGACATAAAGTGATAATTGTTGGAGCCGAAGGGCTCGCGCATTTTAGGCAGTGTTTCCAGTGCAAGTAAGACTAATTTTCTCAATTCGAACCTAACTCTTGGGGTTATAACCTTTGGAACTACCTCATTTTGGAGTGGCATCGGAGAAAAAATATTTTCAAAACTAAAGCACTACTTTAAGTGATACACGACTACCATGAAACGCCTTTAGATTGATTGAATGAGTAAGTCAATGTTGATTTCCTATCAAAACAAAAAAATGTAAATTTGACTGATGTCACGAACACAGTAGCATGTCTACCTAGCTTCAAAACTCTTGGGAGGGAATCTAGTTGGTTGATACGAAGCTATATGCTGAGAAAATGAATCCTAGTTTCAAATATTGAAAGCCTTAACTGTAGTTAAGCTGGTAATTAGGAGAGTTTCTTATTCTGTGCTCCGGAGTTATATTGCAGTACATTCTAATTCCAAAATACTACAACGAGCATGTCCGCGGCGGGAATTGATCAGAATACCTATAGATTTATTGGTGACGTGGTTTGAATGCAACTATCACAAGCAGCATCAATGAATAAACCCAGTCAAGCTGAGGTTAGCGTAGCTTCGAAAATTTAAATACTCATGATGGTATAAAAAAGTACCAAAATGATTGCAGGTTCTATTGCCGCAATGAAACTGAATAATTACACAATAATTGTCAATAGTTCACTTTTCACTGTCGATTCAATTCTATTATTTGAAAAAAATATAACGACATGAGTGAATACCCAACCATTCTCATGAATATCAGGTTTTAGACAATTTTATAAATGAACCAGCGAGAGAAAAGTTACCCACCCACCACGTCGTTCAGACCACTCCGATGGTATACAATCAGGGCGTGCCGGAGGTCTATTGCAAACACGTGAGGCGTGTGAGAAATACCCCCCCCCTCCCCGTCTTCACCACGGACCCCCTGACGGCTCGCTTGGTCAACCGTCCCCGTCTGGACAATTGTGCAGCAAAGACTCGGAGCGGACTGGAGTGCAGGGCTGGGGGGTCGAAAAAAAAGAGCCGACACAGCGCGATGATGGTGGAGTAGAGCGCGATGAATGTGTGGTGGGGATGGTGTGGGAAGCATGAGCAGACTGTGGGATGGGGGAAGTGGAGACGATATCTGCAGGCGACAGCCAAGGGTTGAGGGATGGTTTTGCACCGAGGGAGTGGCGTCAGAACACATCACGATAGAATCCTCTCCCACATTCGTCCCTCGCTCTCGCCCCCTCCTGCTAGGAGGGAGAAATGAAAGTGCACAGCTCCGTATGTATACCGAGCTAGGCAGAGAGGAAAGATCGTGGAGTGCATAGCGTCACAGTGGTATCACGAACGGGAAGTACCGTTAGGGGGAGATGATACAAGTAAAAGGTTCACTATCTCCTAAAAGTTATTAGATCTCTCTCTTCTTAATTCTCTCATCCGAGCATTAAAAAGAGTGCTAACAAAGCGTGTTGCTCTAAAGTAAAACGAAAGTAATTTTACTGCCACTCTAGGAATGAAAAAATGGTAAATGAGAAAAAAATACAGTAAGAATAAAGAAATACATCATGCATCAAAATTCAAACGAAAACACTTATTTGCTAGGGTTATCTAACTAGCGGTTATCTGTTTATATAACCAATTCATTTCGCACTCTTGTCATACCGGAATGGGTTTAAAGTAGCAATGAAATGAGCAGGAAAATTGAAAATAAAAACCTAGTGCGAAAGTATTACATAATTTCTGGCGTTATAATGTCTAATTGTGCAAACACTTTGCTTGTGGCGTATACAGTCTGTGAGTCACTATACGCTAGTCTAATTACAAGCTAAATCTTTACTTGTCTTTATGAATCTATAGTCATTTAAGATTTGGTTGATACTCTATAGATATCTTTGGGTTTGTTTCGCCTTGTGATATTATTTAGGGTGAAAGCTATTTCAAAAATTGTTATTTCATTTATTTTTTTCGCCCTTACAACGACCTACATGCTATAATATGTCAACTAAAGAAAGTGTTGAGGGATAAAGGAAAAACTAAACCCTTTTAAAGTTAGTTCAGAGATTTGACTACGGCAAAAGAACATTTTGCAAGCTTTTTTACAGACAGAACATTTTACCTGTGGGAAATCGAGCAGGTTTTCAATATATTGACACTGAAAATATTTCTTAGGATTAATTAGTAGTTACTGGAACGCCCATTTCTTTTATAAGGATTTTAAAATCCTTATATACTAGAGAGATGAAAACGGCGGAGAATTTGAATAAAGAGAGCAATTAATACAGGTTTTAATCTGTTTCAAAATATCTTTTTCGTTCTTCTTATGAAGTAGCAGACCTCAAATATTATGGAAAGCATGTCGCGCAAAAGAAGGATAGGCCTGCGTTTTCGGAACGCATTCAACTTTGATATTTTTCCTCTTCATATTGTATTTTATTCAGTTTACCACTCACTCATGCGAAAAGGTATCACTAGGCAACGACAATCCGAATTAAAATAACCTAAACGTGGTCAACAACCTTCACATGGGTAGCATACATTGCAAACTTTCTGTTACTGACCTAATTTAATTCCTTTTGGCAGCCAAAATAGATTATTTTCCCATGAGGGGATTTGGATATCTGGGAGAGAGTAATTAAGGGTTGGCAAGCAGCTTCACCCGATGGATCGCTCTAATTAATGGTGACCAATTGCCACGGTTTCTCTGGATTTGTCTCAGCTTATAATTATAGTTCACGAAATAGTGGTTCCACATATCAAGTCATATATTCAGACGTTTTACTAATTCAACTGCAAAAACGTTTGTGTCAAATATACAGAAACTCTTCTTTACGCAAATATTCCCAAATTTACCGCATTTGGGAAATATACGAAGAAGAAAATTATAAGGGCAAGTCAGGCTTTATCAAATAGTTTTCACATGCTTTCGTTGTATTTTCTTCATTTTATTAACACAACAAGGTGTAAAATGACAGGCGACGGATTTTTTAAAAGAATAATGAGGTTGATTCAAAGGTTTGATGCCTTGCATGACCACTAGCGATGAAAATAATAAGTTCTTTTCTATGTGGCAGTGCTATGCAATAAGTGAATATATGCAGTTTGTGTAAATATAATGAAAAGCTAAACCTTGCAACGACAATACATATTCATTGATTTTATACCTGTTTTAAACACTAACAGTTATTTTTATATCTTGAACCAATGGCGTTATTTCAACCGTGGTTAATAAAATATAAGAAGTATATTTAAATTTACATGATGGAACAGCATAGAAAATAACTAACCTGATTTATTGTTAGTTACACGCCATAGTAAACGCATAGGAAAAGTATGTTAAAAAAAGGAAAAATAAGTAATAGGATATAATTTCAAGTATAATTAAGTAAAGTGATAGGTTAAATTTTTAATCACTGTGTGACACTGCAATCACTATAAGAATGAAAATATTATTATTTTTTGCATGTCCATATAAATGTTCGCGCATGTGGTGCTAAGCATAGGTAACATAAATATGCGCCATTTTGGGGAGATGAAGAAATAAAAGTTTCGTGAGAACGTACATACCTAGTGTTCAATGTCACGCTAAACAAAACTTCATCATTTTTCTTTGCTTCCGAAAAAACTGATACTTTTAAATTCAAACCACCGATATTTGGTGTTTCCATCGTAATGCTCATTATCAGTGAGGTGCAGCAAAAGTACACCAATAAGATAAAGTAATTAAATGCCCTTATATATACCCAATGATTGTCATTAGGGAAAATATGGAGTGAAAAGGAGTTATGATAAGTAGTTTCCGGCCTCCCATCTTTCGACGATTTCATCTCGATAGAAAAGAACGTCAATCGAGTGATCTTATTAAATAAATATCGAATTTCCACCTTGCGGAGAAAAACTGTTCGGGGATGAAAACAAGCAGTGACCCTGATTCTTGTAGTTGAGCGTACGGGGGCGAGGGTATCCGCCACATTAATTTTGGTCTCGTGTTTTCGAGGGCAACTTGGGCCGAAAAACACGTGTTAATAATCGAACCCAACCACCCTCCAATTTCCCATTTGATCCCTGCCGAACCCCTCGTCATTCCGACCTTGACACGTCCCCTTCCATGCCTATTATTAAACCCAGAACACCTTTCGACCTCCATATACTTCCCTAATCACAATTTTACCCCGAAAAAGTGAGTGGTTCACTGAACCCTTCTCTACCGCTGGCACTCGCAAGATGGCGGGGATGGAGGGGTAGGCAGATGGGAGAGGGGTGGTTACCCTCCCCTTTCACCACATGACTCTTACCTCCCTCCACCACCATTAGAGAGATTCTCGTATTCACTCTGCCCATATATCACCCTATCTGCCTGAGGCCATCCACGCGGGAGATCCCGGCCTCTCTATTCCTTTGATGCCCCGAAGCGCCACGTGCGGACGAAATGAGAGATAAAACAAGAGCGCATCGCTCCCGCGCAGTACACCGTGCTCCCTCGTATCCGAAGAGAGACGGCGGGTGAAGGGGGGGGGGCACTTCTAATGCCGGCAAGTGCTTGAATAGAGTGTGAAGTCAAAGAGAAAGAGCTTGCTGTCAAGAATGGAGGCGAATTAGTGAAGAAAAAAATAGTTTTCATGATTATTAGCTAGAGCTAATTTTGTATTACGCATACATGGACAATAATTTTCTTCGA